>CM030008.1:145920643-148889393 GCA_017639485.1 Pluvialis apricaria
TATTTGTGAGAAAAAGCTGTAGTAAACTCGCTGGACATTAAATGTGAAACTTCTGCCATAACCACACACAGCAGTAACGACAGAAGGCATTCAAGAAGTATGCAGTAGTTCGTCTTTATTCAAGATACATTAGACCTCCAGCAGCAGTATTGTGTTCAGTTTTAGGAATCACACTTTCAGAGACATGTGAGCCAACCAAAGATGGTTCAAAAGAGAGCAAATATAATGCTTAAATATTTAAAAAACACAATCTGCAAGGAAAGATTAAATGAATTCTATGATTCTATGTTTCTATTCTGTGAATTAGGATTGCTTAATTTAAAGAGGAGGTGACTATAGTGAGAACATGGTAAGACTCCAACATGTTAAATGCCACTTCAAAGGGGGAGAAAAATATTTTTTTTCAAGCCTACAAAGAACAGAAGAGCTAATGAGTTTAAATTTCAACAAAGAATATCCAGGTTACAGAGAAGGAAAGTTTCCAATAAACTACCTGAGAAGTTCCAGAATTTGTCACTGTATTCTACCAGAAATTGCAAACAAACAGTTTCAGAATTGTATTTTGGGCATGTGTTTCAAAGATCTTTTCCACCATCACCACCTCCCCATTTGCCCTGTGTTCACACAAATCACACATTCTCAGAAGACGTATTTTCCCGATGTCTAACCTGAAAATTCAGTGGAAGAGCGCATTACAACAGCTCTTCTGCCTCTGATTTTATGTGGATTATGTTAGGACTTACATTTAAGAGTCAATACTTCAACAGGTTACAGGTAGCACAAAAGAAAGCAGGAATTTAATCTAGTCATGTCACAACTGGAATAGCGTCTTGCTAGAAAAATAAACTGCACTTTGTGAACTTAAGAACCTACAGTGGCTGACAGGCCACTGGGATGTCCAAAGGTGACTTTGGTAACAAAAGAAAAATAAATTTAAAAAAAAAAAAAGGATTATCATGTTTGGTCAGCCCAGGTACAGAAACAGAATGATCATGTTTAACAGAAAAAACATGAAACACAAAGGAAAAATGCTCACAACAATGTTTGCTGCTTCCTACTTCACCACTTACAATGGCAACAGATGAACAGGTGGCAGCAAAAGGCAACCACCAGCACAAAGAAACAGGACCCATTCACTTGCAGTGTTCATACTAAGAACTAAAATTAAACTGATCGATTACAACATTCCAGATATTAAATGCCTACATCCCACTGAAATAAAAATGTCTAATTAATTATTGAAGATTTTCTAGTCTATGAAAGAGTAACTGAGTATTAAGTTCTTACATCTTAAAGCTCTGTCTGCTTTCAAGCAAATAAGGAAAATAACTTCTCCTGTCTCTACTCCACTGACACCCAAAATACTGAGAGAACACATGACTCAACGGAGGTGCTCTCCCAGCTACCAGGTACGTACGGAGAACAGTGTTACCGTCCTTGCCTAATATTTGCAATATTCTCCCCAATAGCTTCATATAAATATAATTTACATTACATAATTTACATTAGTCCCTAATTTACATTACCTAAATTACATTAGTCCCTTAATTTCATTGCTAGATTACTGTAGAAGTTATATACATCTTTTCCTGTAAGAACATGTAGTATCTAAAATTTAAATTTGCTTTTTCTACTCCATAGGCCATGATGCAGACACAATCAGTGGGAGGCATCACAAAGTAAAATCTGGACATTTGAATGAAAAAAAAGAAAGTGAAGTATAACCAAGGCACAGTATTTTTTTACACAATGACACTTGTCTTACTTTTTTAAAATGTAACACCCCTTTTAAACTGAAGTGAATAATACAACTACAAGATCAAAGTCAGAGTTAAAATTAAAATATACCACTGGAACTTATACTTCAGTTCTTCATGGCACTTTGTTAACTTGGTAGGTGTAACCATTGCTCTCTGAAACAGAAAGCAAAAAAATATGAAATGCATAATGGCATTCAAAAGTAATCCTATGAAATGACAAAGGTAAAACAATATGCCAAATTCTGGACAGGCCAAGTAGGTGAAAAAAGAAATTATTTTTCTGAGATAGCATTGTGTCTGATGAAACTGGAATTGGTAATGATTGGTCACGATTTACTAACTGGCACAACACACATCCTAAGGAAGATTCTTCCAGAAGGGAAAGTGTTCCAAAGAGAAAACATACAGACAAAATTCAAATGCCAATTATTTTTTTAAAAGACAGCAGTAAAAAGGTAAAATGAACTGTGAGCCAGAGTTGGCTCCCTGTATCTTCAATTTATTTATCAAACTGAAAAATCTCTCCAACTTTCTCTTTTCCTGTATAAGACCAAAACTATGAGATGCTCTGTTTGTATTACAATTACACTAATTCAATGCAGGTCACTTGCTTTTTACTGAGTCCAGATGACATTTAGTAAGCTAAACATGGGCCAATTAGCTTAAAAAAAAAAGGGGGGGGGGGCAGGGAGAGAAGGCTCATTGCCGCTGGGTAGGTCATACAGTGGCTACAGAACACAATTGCTTGAATTACATTTTGACTAACTTCAAACACAGAACTGAAGCTAAAAACTACTTTTTTTTCCTGCATGCCTTCTAGATTTCTCACATTGAAATATACTAATTTAAAAGCCATCTCTTTCCCACCCTGAGGTGATAGATACGAACAGACTCACCAGAAGTTTTTGTTGTTTTCTCTTTCTCCACTCAGTTTAAAAAAAAGCATTTTTAATATTCTAAGAAGTATAAACAATGTAGTTTCCACTTTATTTTTAATATCCCCAGTGGCTAACTAACCTTTTCAAGCCTGCTCATTTGAACTTAATGCAGTAAAAAAGAAAAACATAGCACTGGAGATTTAGTGAACACTAAAAATAATAATGGTTTAAGCCTCTTCTACTTCTGCAATAACATTTGTATTCTTAAATCAACCTGAACTGCCATGTAATTAGCCATACAATAACCTTTACTGATAATGCAGAGAAACTAGTTCCAGAGGGGTAGGAAAATCCTCAAGCTTATCTTCAAGAAGCAAATAAACAATATGTCTTTGTTAATGACTTAGTCATGATCGAGGGCTGAATCTTTTCTGACAAAAACGCTAACTATAAAATGATAACTAAAATCCATGCTACTAAATAAAACATCAGTCTAGATTGATCTGTCAATGATATTCTTTCTAACCATGTCTGGATTTGGCACCCTTTTTTTCCTTCCAGAAGTTTTCCACTTCTCAAACGGTGCTATCAAATTTTGCTTTAGCAGTTGTTATGTATTGTAAAATAGTAGCCCAGTTAGTTGCTTATTCTATAAACACAATGAATTATGCAAGTTAGTTATTATTTGTATCATCTCAAGGTTTTGTACCCATCTCTACTTCCTCCCAACATGATCGGCTCAGCTTTTAACAAAGTTCAACCACTACAGGAAGCAGAAGCATAATGCAACACATGCTAATTAGATTCCATTATGCTAATGACATTTAACGCTAATTAGATGTCTTCCAGACTTGGTCATCATCTTCAAAATATTGCACACCCTAGAGGAACTACACAGAAGTCATCCAGATACACTGCTTAGTTGCATGTACATGGTATCACACTACAGGATCAAGGACAAAGGAAAAAAAATCTCCGTGTAATTAAGAAAAAAGCTCATAGCATAATATGTAACATTTTGAGGCGAGAAAGATATACAGACACTGAGGTAAATGAATCCACAATAATGTGAATTGGCCTTGCATCTAAATTCCTTTGCTTAAACCAAGGTTTAAATAAACTTGAGGAAGAATATAAAAAAATAGCAAGCATCTATCAAGATTCCCAAATTATTTAACCTGGAATATTTTATTGCAATGCTGACAAAGTTTCATAGGTTTTGGTCTTATCTGTGGTCTGTGTTGTACTGCCCTGTCCAAACACCTACTTATTAACCACATTTTCTAATTTTTTGTTAGGGTCTCAGTTAACCTATTGCATTTTGTTCCATTCAAGAGACATGTATCATAGCTTACCTACAATGACTGACGCTACAGAGAAAAAAAAATAATTAAAAGCAAAGCCCCATTACTCTAGGTACGCACAGAAATAACATTCCTTCACTAACAGTTTAGGGAACAAAAATTTACAGCCTATATTACTGAAAAATTACAGTTTAGCAATGGGGCTGTTGCAATCACTCAAGTATACAAACAATATAGCAATGGTTAAAGCACTGACGAGAAATGCTGATATTGTATAAATGGGCCATATCATACCCTTAACGCCTAGCGGCTTGTCCCTGGTTTATAAAAAAAGACCTCAAGGCAGAAGAGGGGAAGGAATTTTCAATGCAAAGGTTCTTCAGGACATGGCAGCCATATACAGTTACATGTAAATGGCCTTTCATCTCTCCTTCTACAGATGTTTGTGTTCATATTCCTGGCTCTTCTAGCAATATGATAATAACTCACTGAATAAACTACATAGTTCACATGAAAAAAAAAACTCAAAAAGAGTATCTTATCAAGACTCATCTCATTTGGACAGCCTCTGAATGGCAAAGTACTTTACAGTACACGTATAGAACTACCAAGTGAAGGCTTCGCAGGTCTGAGAAAGGCACACTTCAAAAATGCAGATCTCACCTCTCCCTCTTGCTCTAATTGTATGTATTCATTCCACTCAAGCAGCTTCACGGAAATTCCTCTATCCAACATGATGGTCCCTAGCTTGAGATAACAGTATCTAAAGAGCTCCCAATAGCAGAGACAATAGAGGCAAGAAATATTCATAAGCAAATAGAAAAATAAAGCATGCCTGACATCTATAATGCTAGCTAACAGTGGACAAGGGAAGATCTATCTACTGATGTCATCTACCTGGACTTGTGCAAAGCGTTTGACACTGTCCCACACGATATCCTGGTCTCTAAATTGAAGAGACATGGATTCGATAAATGGACCACTCGGTGGATAAAGAACTGGCTGGGCGGTCGCACTCAAAGGGTTGCGGTCAACGGCTCGGTGTCCAAGTGGAGAGCAGTGACGAGTGGCGTTCCTCAGGGGTCGGTACTGGGACCTGTACTATTCAACATCTTCGTTAGCGACATGGACAGTGGGGTAGAGTGCACCCTCAGCAAGTTTGCTGATGATACCAAGCTGTTTGGCGAGGCAGACACGCTGGAGGGGAGGGATGCCATCCAGAGGGACCTGGACAGGCTGGAGAGGTGGGCCCAAGCCAACCTCATGCAGTTCAACAAGGCCAAGTGCAAGGTCCTACATCTGGGTCGGGGCAATCCCAAGCACAAATACAGGCTCGGCAGAGAATGGCTGGAGAGCAGCCCTGTGGAGAAGGACCTGGGGGTGATGACTGATGAGAAGCTCGACATGAGCCAGCAATGTGCGATCGCAGCCCAGAAGGCCAACTGTATCCTGGGCTGCATCAAAAGAAGTGTGGCCAGCAGGTCAAGGGAGGTGATTCTGCCCCTCTACTCCGCTCTCGTGAGACCCCACCTGGAGTACTGCATCCAGCTCTGGAGTCCCCAACATAAGAAGGACATGGACCTGCTGGAGCGCGTCCAGAGGAGAGCCACAAGGATGATCCGAGGGCTGGAGCGCCTCTCCTATGAGGAGAGGCTGAGAGAGTTGGGGCTGTTCAGCCTGGAGAAGAGAAGGCTCCGGGGAGATCTTGTTGCGGCCTTCCAGTACCTAAAGGGGGCCTACAGGAGAGCTGGGGAAGGACTTTTTACACGGGCATGTAGTGATAGGACGAGGGGAAACGGCTTTAAGCTGGAACAGGGCAGGTTTAGATTAAACATTAGGAAGAAGTTTTTCACTTTAAGGGTGGTGAGGCACTGGAACAGGTTGCCCAGAGAGGTTGTTGAAGCTCCGTCCCTGGAGGTATTCAAGGCCAGGCTGGACGTGGCCTTGGGCAACGTGGTCTAGTGGGAGGCGTCCCTGCCTATGGCAGGGGGGTTGGAACTCGATGATCTTCAAGGTCCCTTCCAACCTAAACCATTCTATGATTCTATGATTCTAAGGGAAGCATGCAATTTTGAAGAGAGTATCAGCTGGTTAGCTTCCCAACATAAGCAAATCATAGCCTAATCCCAATAAAAGTCTGCACAAAAGAATCACAAAATTAATCAAACTGTTCCATTCCTCTGCAGATCCAAGGTCAATAAAAAGGAAGACTATTAAAAGGTACAGATGAAAGCAAATGACTACAGACTCAAAAGAATTTCTGAGGGATACCACAGAGTCACAGGATCGTTGAGATTTGAAGTGACCTCTGGAGGTAATCCTGTCCAACTGCCCTGCTCAAGCAAAGCCACCTAAAGGCAGCTGCCCAGGAGGCTTTTGAATACCTCAGGTATGCCCCAACACAATTCCTAGATGCATATTGCTCCCAGCACTCAAATACAGCATGACTGAAGAAAAACAGTCCCTCATGGAAGCCAATAAATGGAGAAGTAACACAAGTGATAAAAACCCTGCAGAAAAAGCTTCACTATGGAATAGGGAAAACTGTTACTTCCTGTGAATTTCCAAAGCAAAAAGACCTCCTTTGGAAGTCCCCATCTCAAAGGATAAGTCTTGAAGTATTGTCCCAGATCCAAATTTTTCTGAAAACTGTCAGAAGTTGTTCCTGAGAAACATTATACTACTGTATATACCTGAAGTGAAAAGATAAAAATGTGAGTATAATGAACAAACAGCTGCATAGGGACTTGAACTTCCCTTGACTTGCATCCTTCCTTTGCCAGTGTTCCTCAGGAGACTGACCCTCATGTGGGAGAAAGCGATCGCTCTTAGAAGATTGCTCCTCTGGGTTGTATGTACATATAATGTCATCAAGCCACAGAGGAGCTCTTATGTCCAAAGTTTCTGATGTGAATGATGAAAGGGGGATGATACGGTCGTCATCTTGTTAGAACAGGATGAAGACTGAAGCTATACCAAGCAATTTGAGTCTCAAAGATATTGTCAAAGTTAGTTATGAGCTAGCACAGTGTGGATGCTAATTCCAGACATACAGTCCATTCATCCAGGCCAAAGCAATACGCTAATATAAAAAAGGGCCACCATAAGACTTTGCATTAAGAGTGCCGTGACTGTACACACAAACTCAACATCTCTACTAATCCTTATGTTTTTCTGGAACATCCTTTCTTCTATCACTGTATTTAGAGCTGATGTCTTCCCTCTGCAAGCCTACACATTTAGCCTAACACCAGGCTGCAAAGCGCACCCAAATCTATCTCAAATCAGAAATGAGAGCAACTGAATTGAAAGACAGCAAGAGCTGAAAAGCTGCTGAAGACTACTGGCTCAAACTTCAGGTAGAGACAAAGGCTGGGCACTCTGCCTGAAGACATGGCACTCGGCCTGAAAGCACGGAGTGCAAGTGATAAAGCAAGGGGTTCTCTAGAACAGACAGCAAGATCAGAGAGCAATATCCTGATTATTCTTCCTGCAGTTTCTCTCGGCTCCTCACAAGGAATTATGTGGGGTGATGTTCTGAAGCAATGACTCAAAAACAGCATAGCACACAAAGGGCCCTTCCTGTGGCACATCCCCAGGTGCTGCATAACCAGGGCCCTGAACAAGTGCAGTGTCCAACAAATTATCTTCTTTGTCCATAAACGAATATGCCCACTGAAGATATTAGGAATTGATTGGATATTAGGAAAAATTTCTTCATTGAAAGGGTTGTGAAGCATTGGAACAGGCTGCCCAGGGAAGTGGTTGAGTCACCATCCCTGGAGGTATTTTAAAAAAATGTGTAGATGTAGCGCTGAGGGACATGATTTAGTGGTACCTTGGCAGCGCTAGGTTAAGGGTTGGACTTGATCTTAAAGGTCTCTTCCAACCAAAATGATTCTATGATTTTAAGTAGTAGCAAACTCCACAGACAATCCTAAGTCAGCTGACATAAAAGAGGGAAGAGATGCACGATTTCTCCACCCTTACTTTACATGCAGGAAACTAAAAAGAGGGAGTGTGAGTGTGCCCATTACAGATTGCTAGGCTGTAATGCCTTACTATGTTAGACTGACACAAGCAATGATTTAGAAGGGAACCACGTAACAAGAAAAGACAAACAATTCCGTTGCTTGAGTTGAAATTCAAGCACAGACTGAAATAAAAAGTTGAACTTAAAAACAGCACCAGAAGTTTTAGATAGAATAAATTCAGGGTAAATTCATTCAGAGATTCAACGCTTGTAATTATATTTTTCATACAACATCATCCAATGACTGGAAGTCAAAGTTAAAATGTTTTCATGTCAACCTGCCTAGCAGTAAAGATAAATACAGAATGATTTACCATGAGCTCTGATGAACTCTGCTCTAAAGGATATATTTGACATCCACTTAACATTGGGAATGTATAACAAGACCCATGTAAGCAACAAACATCTTCTACACACTAGTTTAGCATTCCCAAGGCACCCATTCTTAGCAATAAAACTGACAGAGCCTCAGTTTAGTATCAGACAGAGATTTAAGTTCATGATAGCTCTTAGGCATAAACATTTCTTAGAGAGCCATGTAAAGACCAACAGTTCATGATGGTGTGCTCAGTAAGAAGACGTACAAGTTACTGAACAAACAATGCCTTCTGAGTGTTGGTAAACATGGAGATTTAAAAAAAAAAACTAAAAAATCAATTTTTTTTGCCTGCCTGAAAATATCCAGCTGTAACCTGGCATTATTTGCAGATATATATATACATAAAATCAAAGAACTCACGTGTGTACATGTATATATATATATGGGGTTCTTGGAGAGAGATATATCCATACCTATATGTATATACCTCCCTGTATATAGAAAGACTAACTCTGTATATATACACGAGTTCTTGGACCATAGATATTGATATATATGTTTTATATGTATACATACGTATCTCTCAAAGACCTAACTCCATCCATATATACATATATATATATATATAAAAAATATCAGTAAAAATAAAAATTCATTGTTTTCTCCACCTTCACTCAACAGAGGCAGGTTTCCACATGTTTGGAAGTAGCTTGTAACCATAGGAAAGAATTTATGAAGAATACAATGCTCATTTTTGTCAGAAAATCCTAAGGCTCCTGACCATCTATTTATCTTCTGGAGCAAGTTATTTAAATTCACTGCTCTGCCTCTGAACTAGATTTGCACATATTTCCCTATCAAGGCTGTCTGTATTGGAGATGAAGCCTAACTAAAGTTACATGCACACAAGGTACAGCAGTTAAGGGCAAGTTCTTACATTGTAAGAGTTGTAACCCATGAGCTACTCACATTCACACTCTGACCTCATCGCCAACAGGTTCTTCCTTAGGAAGCTGGCACGCAGAGACAAACTACAGCTGAAACAAATACTACTGAAAAATCTGAAAGCAGAGGTTCCCTTAGTGAAGGGATCACCATGCCTGGGTTCTCATCTTCACCAGAGTTCCTGACACACTGCAGCTAAATAAGTCATTTAAAAAATACCAAATTAGAGTCAGGTGCAGTACGTCTTCTTCCTCCAATACACAAATTTCACATATATGAAGGCCAAAAATCTAGCTCAAACAAATACCCACACACAATTTTCACAGATGTGGAGAAAGAGAAGCTGTGTGAAACAACTGCAGTCTCTCAAGAAGGAGACTTTGCCAAGCTTCACCCCTCTGGATTTACTTATCTGGACAGGCTGGTTTGGAGTATTAGAGTACTGTGTCCAGTTCTGGGCTCCCCAGTTCAAGAAGGACGGGGAACTGCTGGAGAGGGTCCAACAAAGGGCTACTAAGGTGATTAGGAGATTGGAGCATCTTTCTTATGAGGAAAGGCTCAGGGACTTGGGGCTTTTTAGTCTAGAAAAAAGAAGACTGAGGGGGGATCTTATCAATACTTATAAATACTTAAGGGGAGGGTGCCAGGTAGATGGGAAGAGTCTTTTTTTCAGTGGTGCCCAGTGATAGGACAAGAGGTAATGGGCACAGACTTGAACATAGGAAGTTCCATCTTAACATGAGGAGGAACTTCTTTCCTCTGAGGGTGGCAGAGCACTGGCAAAGGCTGCCCAGAGAGGTTGTGGAGTCTCCCACCCTGGAGACATTCAAAACCCACCTGGATGCCGTCCTGTGCAACTGCTGTAGGTGTCCCTGCTGTGGCAGAGGGATTGGACTAGATGATCTCCAGAGGTCCCTTCCAACCCTGACCATTCTGTGATTCTGTGATCTCTTCTCTCCTGCCTGCTGGAGAGCTCCCCTTTGCCTAGCCAAAGCACCAGGAATAAGAGAGGAGGTGGAAGAGAGGAAAATTCACGTAGAGATAAGTCAAAAAGACAACAGTTCTGAGCAGATCTTGCTTGACCTCAACAACACAGACTAACCATCAAAGTCTGGCCTCAACTTAAGGTGGAGGACCAGACAACCATTACTGTGGCCCAAAACAGGGCCATCTAACACACTCTACTTCCAGAATGCATCCCACGCCTGCCAAAGGACACAAAACCTTTTTTTCAGAACCACTGTTTTATGTATTAAAAATACTGGTTAAAAACAAGAGAGGTAAGCATACATATTTTAATTGTCTATAGCAAATCACCTTCATTTTAGTAGTGAGTACTCAACCGATTTCCTTAAATCATAAGGACACTTAATGATATATTGAAGAAGAGCAAATATAGAACTTTTCCCATAAATTTGCCAAAGTTTCTGTGAAGAACAGCATCAGAAAACAACACACCTTACCTTCACATGCCACCCAGCATTAGATTTCTCTGCCATTTGGGCTTAATAACACCTCATACATATAAATGACTCTCAAGGAAAGAAAAGCCATCTTTGGTAGACTATCATTGGAATGGTTATTTGAACCCAGTAATCAACAACTCTCTCAAATTTTTATTATATTACCAATTTTTTATCAGAAACAGATGTGAGCAGCACAACTTAGAATTACTGAACAACTTTTCTTTCAATTTCATAACAAATTAGGCAATGCTTAGTTGATGCATCTGAAAAAAGTTACAGAATCACAAGCCCTAAGGCACTGGACTGGGTGTCATAATTTAAACCACCAGCAGCTGAAATGCAAAGGCATTAGAAACATAACATTTTACTCTGTAGAACAAATTTCTCTTGCAGATGATAATCTTTATTTATTAATAAATTCTGCAGTCTCAGCAGCAACCAAAAGCTAACATTTCAATGTCAAAAGCCTAGTAGAATTCTTACAAACTTAATCCTAAAATTCCCTGAATGTTTACAAATAAGTACCGAAACATAAATAAAATAGATAAAATTTTATTATTTAGTTAGAGGCAGTCTTGCTCATAGCGATCACGTATAGAGTTTTCGATTCATAACATGAAAGCAAAAAAGCAGCTAGTGAAGGGAATAATCCAGAAGTCACCTCACCTTGCGAGTGTACTACAACAGCTGAGCCTAGGTAACAATTCTCCAATTTAAATAGAAAGGAAGATATTTTCAGGGGTTGTCTTTAACTCCAGATTTGGTGTCTCGGTCCCTATTAATCCAGTTTACTGCCTTTAAAGTCACTCTGCAAGGCTATTTACAAAAACATAATTGTCAAAGGAAATGGAAAAAAGTGGAGACTTTTGTCAATCACTGAAATTCTGGAGTGTGAAATTGCTTATTTTACTAACATGCACCAAGAGGCTTTTGATCTAAGTAATGTTATAAGAGGAAAAAAAAAAAGTTATTGTGTAATTGCCAGGGTTGCCAGCCTCCATCTAGTCACCGTATATCTTCTGATAACTGTTATAACTGTGTTACAAACTAAGTATGACATTCACTTTAGACCTTTTTCTTCCATTAAAAGTGAAGGTTAATTTTATGGAAAATAAGTTCCCTTGAGGTCTGAAAGAAAGCTGAGCCAACCATGTTCTTATTTTCTGAATATAGGTAAGTAATCAAGGTAACATCCTAACTAGACTATTAAGCAGCAGTGGGAAAAGAACGTACTCAGTGCATGGAACAATACCTAGAGGACACGTATGGCCCTTAATGGCTTATGAAAATGAACATTATACCCACTGACTTCATCCGTAAGAAAAAGGTAAGTACTAACTGGTCATGAACAAACTCTACAAAAAGCCAGCCAATGAGCTCAAGTTGCCCCACAAAGCCAAAATGTGCTATATCAAGATCTATACCTCTAAGGATAGTCAAAGATATGAAGTCAGAAATATAGATTCCTAAAGATTTATTTATTTTTTTTTAAATCTGAAGTTACCACCACAGTTCAAACACTACTACTTGGAAACATAATTTTACCCTTACTCTGCAGTTACGTTAAAATATTTACAAAGGAAAGGTGATAAAGAAAACAAAAATGAACGGGAAGACTATTTTCATTAAAACTTTCTTTCCTGCGTATCTGTACATAGCCTAATGTTAGCGTTAATAACTCCCAAGGCACCAAATACTGGGGGGGGTGAGGGGGGGGTCAAATATGAGGAAATTGATTTGTATGAGACTGCTGAAAGCAAAGCACGCCTAAGAACAGGCCAAAGAGTCTTTTTTAAATCACCTGTCAACCACAGATGTAAAAAATAATAATCACCGGGATCACTTAATCTACCAACAAAAGATTTTTAAGGGGCAGATGAATCCGAAACAGATATAGTTTTGATGCCAAGGGGATGCTCATAACTGCATCGTGTTTTAAGAACACCACACATATAATATATGACAAATCTAACGTGAAAGGGCGTGCTTTGACCCCCTCTTGCATGAATCAAAGTCTACGAGCAAATGTGCAAAAGCAGGTCTAATGAGAACAGCTTTTGTGAACAGTGAAAAATGTGTTATTAAGTAATTTAAATGTTCTGCATGATTCAGAAATAAAGGGCGGGATTAAACTTCAACTACAAGAATGTAGTTAATCTCCTCCTAGTTTCTTTGATGGGGCAAGGAACACCAGAGGCTTTTGATCAAAATGACTGAGGCATCTCAAAAGAGAAAACAGAGCACTTTTTCCCAAAGTTGTTAGGTTTTTTTCCACTGACCTCTTTGAATACTATAAATACAAACATGCAATTTTTCCATTCATTTGGAAGTCAGTACTATTGAGAGCTCAGGTACATCAAAAACACTCAAGATACAGGGTGATTTGGTATCTCTGTGAATCTTTAAAAATAATAATCTGTACCTCTAAAACATTTCAAGATAGACGGAAAGACAGGCTGGCTTCTTGGGAGCAGTTTCTCAACAAATCTGCAGACCTCTATGTTCATGTATACTAAGGTGGATTTCTTCCTCCAGAAAGTCTTCCCCCGGCCCCCAACCAATATCATTGATCAACATCAATGAAACAATGTACAATGCTGTTCAAAAACCAGCTGACATGATACAACTATGCTGATGTAAAAGCTTCTTACCACAGGAAAGAGATTATTCTTCTCATCACATGCTTCCAACTCCTCCAGTACTTCCCTAACAGCATTAAACAAACCAAACTCGTTATTTTGGGAGAAATCTACCCCCATCTCAAAAAAAAAAAAGCTTTCTATCAAATCAGAAATTTGGATCAGCTCAGTGACAATACCAGACAAGTTTGTCAGGTAAAACAAGCACGATAGATCATAAAACACTAGGTGCAAAAATCCTGACACACCTTAGGGGTGTTCCCTTCCACGGCAGCAAGCTGAGTTGATTAAGTTTTACACTTTCATTAAGCTGGAAGAAAAAGGTAGCAAAGTTGTTTAAAGTTTGTGATTTTTTTTAATTTTTTTTTTTAAACTTCAGGAAGTATTTTCAATTTCTCTTTATACAGTTCAAACTCGGAGAATTTTGGTCTTAAGTTACAGCCATTTTGTGAAAGTTTTCAGAATAACCCTGGATGACAAAAGTTGCAATTGAAGGTGTGACTGTGCCATTCTGGTATAGCTAGAATGGATGGAGTCAAGTTATGGTAATATCAATTTTCTGCATTCATTACGTTTGTCCAGGTCCCTTGGCCAGTTGTGCCAAACTGCTGTTCCACCACATAACCATTGCTATTGAGACACATGCTAGATAGAACACATCCAGCATAGACATGTTCGTCGGTATTACAGTCACGCTTGTGCTGTGTAGCCATATTATGGGCATGTTAATCCAGCTGATTTTTATCAAGGCTTCTTTCAGACAACGCTAAAGCAATTTTAGGAATCATAATGCCAGATCAGAAACACTGCAACAGAATACACCCTCTCCTCCAGTAAATTAATTAAAAAAAAAGAAATTTAATAGGTTAAACTTTGTATCAGCTAACTATGCTGAACCAAATCTTAATCTATCCTCAAGTGGCATAAAGTCAACAAGACAGAGGCAGAAATACTGCAGCATATGCTTTAGCCACTTAGACAAATGCACTTCTGTGCCCACACTCAGACCAGGCACTACATATGAATCCAGTATTAAATATTATGAACTACAGCCTGAAACAGCAGGTATTTTTTACACAGAGAGAGGTAAACATGTAAACGAGCTCAGAAGCCGTGTATGTTACTTTGGATACAGAGGCACATGAGTGCCCTGTACTGCTGCTCAGCTGGAGCCAAGTCCCATGCTGCCCTCTGAGAGCACTGCTATCAGAGCACCCAGACAGACAGACACGGCCTTTGGCTTTTAGCCTGTCCTACTGCTCAGCCAGGGCTACACCAGTACCACCTCTCTCTAGTACCATCAGCTTACTGTAGTATTTCCAGTCTAGCAAGAACCTTCTAGCTACTTCATACTCCACATATTTTCACACCAATAAAGTGGCATTGCATCCAGTTGCTCCAGAGTCACCATTTACATATGACAATTCATGTGAATGCAAGAAGGATCAACTTTTAAGAATCTTTGTATAGATTTTTCAATCAGACTGTTTAACAATACTGTATTCATTAAAGCTCCTCTTTTAGTCTGTTTTAAAAATTAGGAACTTACACATGCTCATTTTCACCCCCCAAAATCAAATGCTTACCACTTCTGAATATCAAAAATACAGTTTGTACAAATTAATTGTATTATTCAGAGAAATAAGCAAAAGGCAGGATGAAGTAACATTGCTCCCTCATCTGACAAAAAATAAAGTATTTAACGTGCACATACAGTTGCTCTGAAGAAACTCCTAGAGAAAAGTAAAAGGAGAACAGTACGGACAAAGCTCACTTGTGCCTGTATGTACCTGCCCATTGTAGACATGCCCTCTGTCCCAAGATCAGACTTCATGATTATAATGTTTCTTAAGGAACATCCCGGTTGAAACAGATGGCACATGCATGTCAGTTTGCCCAGAAATCTTGTGCTTGCTAATGCTACCTGTTTTACATTTACCTATGTAAACATTCATAGCACGAAAAAAGGAGCAGCAGCAGATAAAATACTGGGCTGCCACCTCTGTTGCCAAGCCTACAGTCATGGCACCAGGACACTAGGAAGCACCACAGCAGCTATCATAGGTTCCCTTGAATTCCATCAGAGGTCTTCCTCACCAAAATAGTCTTTTCTGAGAACAGATAGTGAAGTTATCTTCCAAAACTATTCTAAATTTCTGGGGGAGAATGGGAAGCATGACACACCTGAAACTTCCCAGACTCTACAGCGTTTCTGTAATTCTCACTATAAATAAGAAGTTCTCGTTAGGTCTGATTTGTTGCACCAGAACACCAACATTTATTATTTTTTTTTTAATCATCAACATTATAGCACGGAGTTCAGGAATATACTCTGCAGAAGAGGCTTTTGCTGGTAAAGTAGAGTTTTTCAGGTAGGCAGGTAACGATAAGCAGTATTTCTGAGAAGCGTCCATGTTTGCTTTTCTGAAACACAAACTGATAATGCATTAAGAATTGAGATGATTGGAACGCCATACATATAATAGTCATAATCAATGTGAATTCTCAGACACATTAAAGAAGCACAGAAGAAAGTAGAAATCTGGAGGTAACATTTGTCTTGGCTTTATTTCTTTCCCATGGGAATGCCAATAATGAGAACTTATATCTGGAATAAAAGCTTGGATCCATACAGACCACACTATCTAAAAACTATGAACTTTTAATCTACTTCTCTGCAGACAGACAGTACAGCGTTCAAACACAGCTTTTTCTGCCATGTTATATCAGAAGTACTTCCTATATAGTCTCTCAATGCATTTTTAAAATAACATAACAACACAAACTGACATTAATACAGAAAATTGTAACAGAAAAATCACCAATTGCATACCCAAATCATTTGAGTTAGTTCACAAACTACCAACTGTGTGTTAGAGCTTTGCTTATGTATTTTGTCAGTAAAATAAAAGGCTGAAACGAAAAAGCCAGGCTGGTTTCATTCTTCTGTAAAACCAGGGTGGTCTACGGGCAATTTTTGATACCACTGGTGTTGCCGGGGAAACAAAATGAAAACAGGTGCCATCAAATACAAATTAAAGATTTAGTTTTCTTTTAAACCACCTTAAAACAAAGTTTCCATAAACTTTTTAACTGATACTACTACAAATTTGACAATACTTCATAACAAGAAAGGGATTATAAGTTGTCTTTAGACCATCAAGTTTTAACTGAAACAAATTTAGACTGGTTGGCAACCCTTCCTTTTAAATAAATTTCTTCCGTTAAATATGCATCATCCCCTTTAAAAATGACCTAGTGTACATTTTAAGGCAATATAATACCAAGAGAGAAACAGGGTACATACAGCCTTAATAAGCTTTCTCCATTACAAATTTTACCTTCCTTTCAATCTAAGCAATTTTTTAAGATTTTTTTTTTTTTACAAAGTTTACTTAAAGCGTTTAAAAAATCTTACTGTAAGTAGCAGTAGAAGCTTAATATTTTCCTCCTAATCTGATTGCTGTTTTCTCCCACATGATAAAAAAAATCAAATAAATATCCCTTTAACTAAAACCCAAGTAAATACACTTTTGCTTTTAAAAAGCGTAATAAAGTGTTAAAAATTTTGCAATATAGTAAAGTCTCTTTAAAGCACTTCCTCCAAGTCAACTAGCTATACTGACAGAAGACATGTCAAAGTTTAAGAAGAAATGAACATATAATTCAATTCAATAAAGACGTGTTGATTCAAGCTTCCAAGAAACTCTTAAAATTATTTACTGAGTTCTTTTTTGGCTTAACAAGACACTAGTCACATACAAAAATCCAAATAGACATACTTCAACTAAAAGCAATACACAAATTCCCTCCTCTTCAATAAAGCTAGCTGCCAGACCTCTGAATAAAAATTAATATTGTATATCTTGTGTAAATGACAGAAATTGAAAGATGATAGAAATAAAAGGAAATAGAAGCATCTCTAATAAATATATATAGCTCTTCACTTAAAAGTTTTGAAATCTGTGGTATATTTTACAATATCCCACAGGGTATTGTGGAATTTTTAGTAAAAAGAGTTCTCTTAAGGCTGTGCATAAACACCTTGCTGAGTAATTTTCCAAGTCCATAGTGCAAGTCAAATAATCTTTAACAATGCTTACAGATGTAGGGCTTGATGCAACGCTCAAAGTCATCAAGAATCCTTCCATCAATTTCATGGCTTCATTCAGCCTCTGTCTACTGTTCCAACCTCTTTGAAAAATAATATTCCCAGGTCAAACATTTCTCTATTAAAGTATCTTGCAAATAAATGGGTAGTATCATGGTATGGTCCTTTTTTAAGATTAGCACTTCTGAAAATCTGAATCATACACAAAAGATACACAGTGTTACATGAAACTAACCAACATCAAACTTCCTTTACAGTTATTTTAGTTAAAGTTTCAAGTTAACTCACTTGTGTGTAATTATGAAATTACTGTACTGATCCTCCGCTTACTTTGAAAGTGATTAATCAAAGTCAGAGAAAACCAACCATCAACTGAAGTATGTTTTGAATTTCCTATTCAAGGGTAAGTCTAAAAAGATGAACTCATTTAATTTTAATTAAATCCTCATTTAGAAGCACAAAATAAATGTTTTCTATTTAATTCAAATTAAACTCCAGTTCCAGTCCAAATTTCAAATATTCTCCACTTCTGCTACTTTATTACACATGACAGATTAACATTTCCTTTTTGCACACATATTCAACCAACACTGATATGATTAAAAAATTTAAAGAAATTCTAAATTATACTTTTAACAGTAATATACATATTATTTATTCCACCCCCAAAAAATTCTAGTGATACGAAGGAGTGAAGATGCATTCTCCAAACCACAGTGAAACATTTATGCTAGATTCTGTAACCACAAATACTTTTAACTGCACTTTATTTATATTGCAACAGTTTTACTATCAGAACTTTTACGCCATCTCTTCACTGAAGCGAAAAAGAAGTTGGAAAAATGCACGAAAAAAGAAGAGTAGATAAGAAAAGCAATACCTACAGGAAGACAACAATTGCATACATCAGACTGCAGACTTTTCAAAAGCTTTAATGTGGACAGGCCTTGTCATCTTCCAATTTAATCATCATACACACCTCAAGTAATCTAATGCTTTCATAGTATGTGTATCGATACTAGTGTCGTATCATTTTGTGCTGATTAACAAACAAATATGAATGAATGTGAACCTTTATAAGGCACTGATTTCCTCTCATTAGTGAGCTCTTCTTCCAGACTTCATGTAGCTTCCCCTGTCTTACTGCAGTAGCATCTTCCGGATTTCTGGAGCTGAACTCAATCCAACCTTGTTTGCCATTATCCCCACCTTTTACTTTCTTCTGCTCCTTACATCCTGCTCGATATCATTTTTCCACTCTATGAAGAGTCAGACACTACCTCGTCAGTATCTCAATTAAAAGAAACCAGATTATCAAGCCAGTTCTGCACCCCTTTGCAAATCTCTAGGGAAAGAGAACTGAACTACTGTTTGTATCCAGTCTTTCATGTGGTTTGTACGCTCAAGAATACCATAAACCAGAAAGATCTGTCAGTCTTTTCTGTGGGAAGAAGGGAGTACAGGCTTTTGATAAAGCAATGTGGCAAAACCTCTTCAAAAAGTTCCTTGGAGTATCAGGGAGAAAATTTTTATCACCTGCAAGTTTTGCCAGAGGACAAATGTATTTTTCCTATCTTGCTTTTACCACAGTATTACAAAAACTCTCCTTTCCACATGGAATGGGCTGATGTTAAGCGTAGTATCCCTTTGCGTAGCAGGCTGTCGAGTCCTGGAAACTGAATGCTGCCATGGTAGCACATCACTCTAGCAGGCTCGATACATGTAACTGAATCTGGTGAAGTCAAACAATGAATTATCAATTGCCATTTAAGAAAGTAAGTAAAATATCGCAGGCTTTATTTCACATGTTTTGCAACCGGACACCTCTAAACTTATCTTCAGTGCCTGAGGACCACTCACATACTCCTTTCTTTTACTCTGTTTATCTTATTTGGATAAGCCATGCTTGGTATATAGGAACTTTCATTAAAATTCTATGCTAGACATGCTGAAAAATGGCAAGTTATATTTCTGTATCACAAGAAACTAGACTACACCCCAGGGGCACTTGCCTGGGTTGACCTCCTCACTCATCAGAATATTCCCCGCTGCATCCTCAACAGTGAGTCTATAGCAGGGCTGGTCACAAGCAAATAAGCAAATGAAATCCTTTTAAATTCACTTCCTCTGTGAATCCTGCAGGCATTAAATACTAAAAAAGAAGTTATGTTCAAAGCGTACTATGTCTGTATCTATGCCTAGCATTTCCACAAAGAATAAAAGCCTAAGGAGGAAGGCACTTTAACCCTCCCTAGATCACCCTAAATACATAAGTGAACACCGAGCACATTTTAACTACAATCATAACTAAGTTTGGAGATCCATATATATCTTGGTGGGGAGGGGAATAAATCTGTAGAGAAGAATCTCTGCAGCTCTAGGAGCAGTTTGGCCATGAGCCACAAGTGCAGCTTTGACAAACAATGATTTTTCTGCAGGACCAGTTTGAACTTCATTTTGTTTCAATCAACTGCTAAGAATAACCACAGTGAAAACTAATGTCTAACTGACACAATTACCAAGTACCTAAAAACTGGCTCTTTTCACTTAGTAAAAATGACATTGCTGCAATAGTTAACAGGTGCCTTAATTGTATTCCAGAAAATTTTAAATATGTTTCCTCAAGTTAAGTTACATATAACAACCCATAGAAAACGTTGCTTTTACATACCTATTAAAGAATACTGACAAAATAAGCAACCAAGTCCAAGTCTCATCACAATTACAGCAAGCACTAACTGGCATCTTAACTCACAGAAAGAGCAAGTCTCCTGGTAATCAGTAGATCTAGTATCTAGATGTTAAGGTTCTAGAAAGTCTATGCAAATATCTCCTTTAGGTATGCACATCAGGTATTTTCTCAAAAAAAAAAAAGTGGAATGCACACAGCTGTGGAAGTTCAAATGTATACAATTACTTATTTTAATTTGCCCAACTTTTCTAATCCCTCAATTCCAGAAGCCTTGTTGAAAGGAGCCAAGTCATGACACAACTCACTGTCATTCTTCCAAAAGATTTTGAAGAGGTAGTAAAATAATAAACACTAATGTACAATCAATAATCCATATTTTAAATCTCTAAAAAATATTAGCTCACTCTACCTAGAAACAGCAGGCAAGATCTTAAGTTACAAATTAACAAAGTGTCTCATAGAAAGTTCTTAAAAGGAAAAGAACTGTCAGAATTTAACTCAAACTCTTTCCTAAAGATAAGCAAAACCCACCAAAATAAGAAAAACAAAACTTTTATAAACCTACTCTAAGATAAAATCAGTAAAGCTGAGATAAGATAGGTGAACTCTCAAAGAAAATAATAGAAACCAATGAGACAATTCCATCTGTTGGAGAGAAGAATGCAAGAGTGACTGTACAGAAAGACATCTGACATCGCCAGAAGTAGTTTTTCTTTTTCCCCCTCTCTCTCTTCAGTTTCTGGCACAAAAGGCACAGAGGAAACCATTTGCTCAATGACTGAAAACTGGTCGCAATCAGACAGCAATGCTCAACATGACACCCTCCTTGGTTGTTGCAGCTTTACACAGCAATAATTCTCACTTCAATCTCCAGTTTTAATGCAATATGCTGAGAATAAAAAAAACTGGGAAATGGTAGATTGTTATAAGATACATCAGGAATAAAAGGTTATTACAAACAGATTAGTCCAGGGTGGAAATTACACAGGCTAAGCAGGAGGCATGGATAATCTGGGTAAGTGCCATGGAAAAATAAATATCATGATTGGACTTAAGGCAAATGGAAGCAGTTCAAATTGGCTTCCTCCAATTCACTGCAGAACATGTGATGCCCACATGTCCATTTCCAACAAACTTCACTATAAAGAAACAAAGGCCAATACTGTGAAGTGTTGAAAAACACATCTACCACCAGCTTCTTCCATACCACAGTAACATGAATTATTGCAGCTGCCTGATAAGCATGAAAGAAAAGAGTTTGGGGGGTTGGGCTTTTTTTTTTTTTAGAAGAGAACTACCAGCATTTATCTGAAGCATGCCACACGCTCAGTAAGTGTTGACCTTGCAAAGAAGAGCAGTTCTAGCAGGTTTTTGTCAGGTTAACTTTTCAGAACCACAGTTCCTTTACCCAACTCCCTGTGAGGCCACAGAAATGCTAGTGTTCACTTAACAGAAAGGTCAGGAACCCCTGGCTAGGGATTGGTTGTCTCTATAATCAGCAGCCCACACTTAAATTGGCTTAAATTGATCATGAAAATCACAGCCTCGCAGCAATAAGTGATCATGTCATTGCATGAATATAAGAAAAATTTGTGGTAAAGGTGATCCTGGAGAAAGGACCTCAAAAAACAGCTATTTTTGAGGTCCAAGATTAGTTTTATGGCAAAGTGTTGTTAATCTACTTGTTAACAAAGCCAAATATCAGCAGTAGGTGGATTATGATCAAGTAAAATCTTTGGAGCTTAAAAGATCTTCCACCAGAAACAATTCTTTCACATGACAAATTTGAGATCATGGCTTGATTAGTAAACACAGAAGATATTTCAAAAGCATTTTACCAATTTTTAACAAAAAGCAAGATCACAACTACCATGGCAAAACAGCGCCAATCTTTATGCTTCCATTATAGATTTAAAAAAAAAAAAGTAATTCAGAAACAAACAGAAATAATAGAGACAGATATTGCATGAAGAGGAGAGATTGAACAAAGCAGTTAATGGTTTGAATTAAATTCAGACAGCGGTAGAACATAAATACTTCATCAGAACAGGACAGCATACATGCTGCAGTCAATGGGGGACACAGGAACGCAGCTGTTAAAACACATCACTGCCCTTCAGAGTAGGAGCTTGAGTCTTGCTCTAGAACCACACTGAAGCCCCCTTTAATTAGCTCCACTATAAATTCATAACTGCTCATCCCAGCAGAGCAATCAAAGGCAGATGCAAATACTGTTAGCCACATTAACCCTGGCCACTGCACTGACTACCGCAATCAACATGCTTTTAGCTCTGCTGGATGGGTTAAGTTATCTAGGTTTGAATGATTTTTTGACTGATCAGCAAATTCCTTGCTGTTTCCAGTGGCTGTATCACCACGTTTTAGGGCAACCTTGAGGACGTCTGTATTTCTTCCTCCTTTAAAACTATTTGAAAACACTCCTCCTTTGATGAAAACTCAAGAGAATATACAGAAGTTTCACTTTTCATCATTAGCAAAAGCACAAAAGGACTCTGACACCGAGTATGTGAGGCATTCTGTAATTCTTACGTGAATAAAGCATTAGACTTACTGGGCTGGCAAATAGTCTTGACCTTTGAGCCTCAAATCAAGTATGACAACTGCAGGTTCTGTTGAACTCAGATTTACAGCAGAAAGAAGTGAAATAGTGTTGATGACACACAGTCAAATATACTAAAACTGGAATACTTAAACAGAAAAAAACCTGCTGTTTTCCCCCCACATGGAATTCCATTTTGCACCCCCCCACTTCTCATTCTTTCCCAGATGAAACTAGTACAATTCTTTGGAGTAGCTAGAGTGCGGTTAAGCAGAGGAAGCTATGCTTGTTTGCGTGGAATCTGCTATTTCCTCTCTGCCAAAACACTTGTTTAAAGAAGTCATGTAATATTTCTATTAAGCTGTAAATGCAGTTGACAAGGAAATGGCCTACTGGCAGTGCATTACCTTTGTGGCAGTGCCAACCAGCCTACAGCAAAATAGTGCACATGGTAATTTCAACATGCATTCCCAAGTAACAAAATTGTGCCTTACATAAATACCACAGAACTCCAGCAACATCTACAAAAAGTAATGAAAATTTGCCCAAGCTTTCATGCTTGCCTGTATCAATTCTATGTCATAACTAAAACAAAGTAGGAAAGCATCTACATATGTCCAAAAGTCCTGTGAAGCTATATCATATGACATTGGGAAAACTATTGCAACTTAAATCTGTGTATTTCTTGTTAACCACTGTAACAACTCACTAATAAAAATTAAGAAAAACTGTAGGTATCAAATACACAAAAGAGTACTAACAGCACACAAGCCCTTAAAAACCATAATGTAATTTATTAACAAGAACACATGTTCTATGTAGTCCAGAATTGTTATGTTAAATTACTTTGGCCTTTGATAGCATTCATTTGGTTACGAGAATTAAGCAAATTCACAAGCTTTCAAACTCGGTGACCTTTGATTTATAACCAGCTATTGTCATGCACATAAAAATCCTCTCCGATAATACAGTCCTCACCTTTCAACAGCTAGTGCAACTACATATAACGATGTTAAAATCAACTCAGACGTAATTAAGACATTTTCTTTAAAAGTACAACTAAAAACCCCAGCATGATCAAACATGTTTGATTTGTAATCAATAGTTCTTCAAAATATTTTTTTAATGTTATTTCATCTTAAATTAAATTCCCATCAAAAACAAGCTTCAGAGATACTTATTTTGTTCTCAGCTTTTTCAGTTTGAACACTACATTTAAAATAGTTGATTACACAGAAAAAAAAATAATGGTGCAGGAAAATTACTAAGCTTTGTTTCCAGAATTATGTCATGTTTCTAATTGCAAAACACTCACTAGCTTTAGCCGAGCTGCACATTGCCATAAAACTTCAGGAAACATCTCTGCTCCAAAAAGCACACACAACAACCAAAAAAAAAAAAACCAAAAACCCTACAGCACTAAACACACGAACTCATATACACTGCACCTTATAGTAATCACATCTGAACACTAGCTTCTCTTTCAATAGTGGTGTCTTCCTTATATTAAGATCCTGATATATGAGGCACCAGCAAAAGAAAACTGAATAAAATAATCTAGTATGCATGCCATTTTTGCAGCAAATCAAAAAGATGGAAAAAAAAAACCCCTGCTTTTAGCAATACAGGGTGCCTTGTTAATATCAAATGGACTTTAGTTACAAACAATTCAAGAATGGAGTTTTTATTGATGCTCAGTGCAATCAGTCTAGCAATTCTATAGCTCATTTAAAAAAAATAAAAGCATGACTAACAGTAGCAACAGTTATTCCTAGATAAACGTTGTTCCCTATGAACTTCTCCAAGAAATTTCTTCAGAACTGCTACTACTCATAAAGCAACTAATTCTATTCACATTTGATTTTGCAAAAAGTAATTCAGTAACAGACTTTAAGGGTCAGTAATAAATAAAAACTGTCAGGGGTTACTAATCTTAGCAGTGCTCACACAGGACAATTCTGAATCTTTACTTCAAAACCCCCTTTCAAAGGAGGCTGGCCTCTTGGTTATGGAGCTCTCCAAGTGTAGGTACAGCATGGAACAGGCTCTATATGTTGCCTTCAAGTCAATTAAGCACTTATTGCTTTAGTTCTCTCTCAAGTGGGAATAAAAGCATTCTGAAACCTTACAAAGACGTGTTAAAACAGAGGCAAACTGCAGTAAATAGGAAGCAAGACAAGAAGTAAAAATCCTTAATCTTAAAATCTTTGTCCGTAAATGTATGGGTTTATGATTCCACTATATAGGTTTTTCAGGGTTTTTTGGTTTTTTTAATACAACAAACAAGGAAACACCACCACACACTCTTACCCTCATTGGATGAATATCGGCGTACGGAGGCTTTCCTTCAGCCATTTCTATTGAAGTGATACCAAGGGACCAGATGTCTGCCACACAGTTATAGCCAATCTCTTGTATTACTTCAGGAGCCATCCAAAATGGAGTTCCTATAACAGTATTACGTTTTGCCATTGTATCCTGTAATTATATTATTTATGCAATTAAAACAGAGATGCTTATTTTCAGATTCTTTTGATATAAGTTTATTTAGAAGTTAAATCAGCCACCCAAAGGTCAAATGGTAGTGACTTCCAATTAAGATCAAACAGATTCAGTCCATCAGCCCACAAAGGCCAAAGAGGTGACAATGATCATAAACCTCAAACAAAAGTTTAAGTGGGATCATCAGGCACTTGAAATACACCAGGTTATAAAAATAAACAACTGAAAACTAAATAGCCTTGCAATACATTAAATACTCATCATGATAAAGAGCGTTAGCTCTACTGCTACCACTAGTCACTCCTCTGACACAAAATTCAAGGCAGAAGAAAAAGACAAAAGTAAAAGAACATGGTTAGGAGCACTAGAGCATTTTTAAATGGGCCTTCCACAGGTACTTACTGTTAGCTGGCCAGCCACACCAAAATCAGCTAATTTTGCATGTCCCTCGGTGTTAAGAAGGATATTTCCAGCCTTTATATCTCTATGTATTTTTCTCATAAAGTGCAAGTATTCAAGTCCTTTAAGAGTAGATTTCAGAATAGTCGCAATTTCATCTTCTGTTAACTACAAGAAAATATAAAACCACTTTCAGGTATACACATAGAATCAATATATTTGAACTATTTAAAACATGATCATTTCATAATGATCATTATAAAGAAGAGACCATGCATGTTAATCATTTTATTTTAACACAGTAATATGCCCAATAGCATTTGCAATTCAAAACTCTGATCTACTAACTTGATCCATATAGCTAGGTTCTTACACATCTAGAGTCCAGTTAGAGCAAACCAGCTGAAAAACTACAGAAGGGGCTGACTGATGCAGATCAGATGGCAGAATGTGCAATATTCTCTTCCCTGTCAATCAAAAGTTACCACTCTTTAGATGCTGACATCCTTCATAAAGACTGCAGCACAGTTTCTACAATATACAACTAATAAATTTATCACTAATATCATACATATTAATTGTCAAATTATGCATTACCTTTGTCAAAACAAAGGTAATGGTAGTCACCACTGGACTAGATGGCACATACCAGAACACATCCCTGGAAAAAAGAGATAGCCCTTTCTCTACTGTGGAAGGCTAGAGCTGTCGCCCTTAAGTTCTTTACACAGTTTTCCCAACAAACTAGCACAGTCCTACATTTGAAAAGAGATGAAAGGAATGCCACATTTTCTTTATTTCTCAAATTGCTACATATGAAATGCCTACTAAGTCTACAATTAGTAGTATCAAACTTTTTTCCACCAGCTATTCCTAACTGCACTACTATTAGTTTCTCATTGCCAGCAATTTACAAATTAGAGAGGATAAATTAAGAGCTTCTTCACAAGAACAAAAAAAAAAACCACAAAACAAAAAGCAAGGAATAAAGATGTGCAGAAACCAGCCAAATGATTATTTACCACAAAGCTCACGAAAAATATACTTGTCAGGGATAGCTTGCTACTTACTATCTGTAGGGAAAAATACAGAAATGCAGAAATACAAACACCCCAACAGTTCCCAACTAGTTTACAGAATTTTACTGAAGTCTGTCAAGTAAGCCATTCCTTTTAAGGCTCATGCCTTTATTTGATATGGAATATAAGTAAATGCTAATTTTTGAAAATAAGTATTTCACCCTGCCTGTGTTCCATACTGGCACAAAGCTGTAGCACTACACCCATACAGCTGTGCCCCAATGGCCTTCCCAAAACCCTACTCAGCCCTGAAAAAAGAACAGCTGAGATGTCAGGGTATTCTTATGCTGGAACATGCCAATAACTATTATCACCTGTTCCTTTAAACCGCAGACAATTACAGAAATGATTGAGAATGGATGCCAACCGGATGCTATAGGCTTTTTCTTACACCGTTCTTTTCTTGTTGCTGACCGATGCAGAGAGTGAGCACTCACTGAACTTTTGGGTTCTTTTTAAATTACCTGCATCACTTGAAAACTGCTAGATGATATCCCCATAGGAAAATAATACTGTATTTTCTAAATATCTACCAAAAATGTTAGTTTGCTGTCTATGCAAAGGCTGCCTGTTAGTTCTTAAGTGTAGATAATCCACATGAGCTATGCTCTAATATATTGTGTTACTATCACACCGTAAAGCACAATTGAATTAACAGAAATCTTAACATAGCTGGCCCTGAATATATTTTATAAGACAAGCCACGTTTTGGTAAGCATAACTACCACTATGTGAAGATAATGCAACATGTCAGCCCATGACATTCAAAGTAGTTGTAGGCTGTCAATATCTTCTGGTCTCTAAAAACAACACTCCTTTACATAAAATTTACTAGTGCATAACACTATCTTCTATGGCCATGCTGAGTTTTTAACAGGTTTCTTCATGTTCTTTAATAATAGCATGGCCTTCACTTACTTCTGAGAATTAAGGTAGAAGAGTTGACGCTCTTTAGAACTTTACGGTTCCTGAAGTCAACAATACATTTTGCACAGTTATACCCAGGTCTCTTTCATATAGTGTTTGCTGCTTATTTTTCAGTCAGGACAAACGGAAAGGTACTCTCAAATTAGTCAAGTAACTGAATACAAACTAAGAAACAAAATTGAAAATTTGAAGAGTAAGAAAAAAAAATTGCAACGGGGATATTTATTGAACTCTGTAAAAGCATCACAAAGGAAACACTAAGAACTCTTTTGCTTGATTTATCTTTTAAGCAGACCAGACAAATTTCATTTTTAAAGCTAAAAAAATTATTATCAAACACCTACTATAGAGGTGGGCGTAGTCTGGGCAGTCCAAAACACTTCTCTTATTTACTACTTTATATATTTGTGATAGTATATGAATTCTGCAACATATTAATAAGCTGCAAGTATCAACTGACAACAAGCTGACAGACCTTTCATCCCCAAAGAAAATAAAATACAGTAAAAAAAAGATATTTTCATTTAGCTGCTTCATAAATTACACAGACTACTAAGTTATCAGCAAGCACAGTTGTTTATCTTCATTGCTTTAGATCAACATAAAAGGAACACACATAAGCTCCTGAACAAGTGTTATCAGAGAAACAGTAAGAGTGAATCTTTTGCAGGTACCAGACACCCCAGGAACACTTCTCAGATTTTGATCAACATTTATTCTAGAATAAAAGCAAAACACAAACACACACAATTCATCCCATGTGACACAATTTCAAGGACATACAAAGAATGTATTCATGCAACTGAAATGCTGTTCAGTTACAGTGCATCAATGTTTTAATATAAGAACTAAACAAACGAACTTGACACATTCTTAGAAATGCAAGAAACTGCAAAACTGAAGATGAATAGTCCAATTTGGCTGCAACACTGGGTTGCAATTTTCCCCTCTCTGTACTTTTCCAATCGTATACAGAAATTAAGCAATAGCAATTTCTTCCACTTTCAGCTTTGAAAGTGTTGGTACACATCCGCACCTCCCTCCAAAAAAAACCACCACCAAAAGACCACACAAAAAAAAAAAAACCACTCAATCACTCAAAGCCAACAGAATGACTCAACAGAAAGGAAAAAATTATTAGTCAGCAAGATTATCTGCACTTGAGTCGCTCATAACAAGTTTTAATTATTTAACAAACAGAACCACTTCCCTATTCCAGCTTCTATCCAGTCTCATAAAACCTGGGCGTGGAGCCCAAGGGCACAGTTACACATACATTTATTTGAACAGCAGTGCCAAGCTCCAGTCCCTCCTTTCACTGCAACCTACAGCAGTAATTCCCACTGTGTGTCAGCCCTTCCACTGATCAACTGTAACTGACCCTAGTTAAAAATAAACCCGTCTGCCAAATTATTTGTCCAATAAATCAGTTCCCCAATTCAATTCACTGCATAGTCAACAAGGACGTAGCAGAGTAGGAGCTGCTCAAATTGGCATTGCTTTCCAAATAAGTACATGTGTTGCTATACCCAGAGTCACAGTGACTTTTATAAGTCTTTCCCCATGCAAGCAGAGAATGAAATTGACAGTGGCATTAGCTCTAGAGCAAGCAGTTACTACCTCTGCTGCACATCACACATTCCTTGCCTGCCATTTATTGCTGAGATGTTTCAGTGCATCTATTCAGCGGCACGCTGCTCCAAGCCTTTATTTGTGCTACTTCTTTATGCTGACTGCTACGCTGCTTCAAAGGATTGTACGCCAGAACTGAAAACCCTGTTACACACAGCTTAAACAAGACAGCTTTCCTGGCATTGAGCCAAGGGAGTGAAACCACCTACCTAATCTGGAGCCAAGAA
Source organism: Pluvialis apricaria (assembly GCA_017639485.1). Lineage (NCBI taxonomy): Eukaryota > Metazoa > Chordata > Aves > Charadriiformes > Charadriidae > Pluvialis > Pluvialis apricaria. The sequence continues at coordinate 145,950,117 of CM030008.1, forward strand.
AGAAGGGACTTCCAATTAACTGTAAAATAAACTATGGTCAGAAGGATATCTGGAGAAAGGGACAACCCTTGTTATATGAGCTAATAATTTTGTGGTGAAGTACACTAAAACTGTGATTATCTGAAGACTCAAGCTACGGGCAATTTAAACTCTGGCTATTAACAAATACTGTATCATGAATTTTTATGACATGCTGAGCGTAACACTTTCTGCCTGAGCTTTGCCAAATCCACCCCACTTCAGAAACAATACAATGTCCCGAATCTCCAAAGACTTCCATGCAGTTAATCCTGAATATGCATCAAAAAATGACCCCGAGCACTGACAAATATGTAGCATGATAGGCATACAACTTACCGCCAGCTTTCATGCAGAAACAAGTATTAAAAGAAACTGTGCTTAGAAGGCTCTGCAGAGGTCTCTCTTCAATATGTTGTGTTCCTAAGGAGGTAAATCCCTAGCTTTAGTTCTTCAAAAATTAGTGGTTAAACCACATGGAGATCTTTGGATCTACTCTGGAAAAGGGCTTTTGCAGCTGCATGGCAAAATCCAGCTCTCAAAAAGAGAGGGTAACAGAACACCTGCACCAAAAGGTTGACAAAGAAGCTAAGGACTGAGAATCCAGCAAACCAGAAGAGAGCAAGTTCTGGAGTACTGCAGCCTGATACACCATCTGGGGACTACCCGTAAAGGAAAGCTCTAGCATGATTATGTGTTTCAAAAGTAAGTAGTATTTAAGTAACATCAAAATACATACAGTGGTCAGAAAAGCCCATAGAAGTGAATGTCGCCTATAAGAAGCAAGCAGAGAGCACAAGTTGTGTTTATCAGGAACAGCAGTAACAGGGAAGCACATGGAAAAGGGAGAACAGACTTACTCTGCCATAAGTCTTCTGAGACACATCAATCCCAACTCCAGATGTCCTAAGTGCATCTGCTTGTGCTTCATAAAGTGTGTGTACATATATATACACACACAGAAATATATATAATCATCATCTATATAACGTGATGCAGTCACTAAAGTCATTCCTGCTTTATTGCTAAATCCAGCCAAGTATATCCATAACAATACACAGACAGAACATTTAGCTTTAATATCTTATAATATTTAGGATACAATGAATTTCCAGCCTTATTCAACAAGCCAAGAAAGTACACTCACCTTCCCTACCTTTTCAGAAAATAATGTACCACCATATTAAACATTATATGCAAACAAAAAAAGACTTTAAAAAAATCTTTTGAAATTATTCATTTCTTGATTTTTGTGCAATTTAAACTTTTTGCAGAACATGCACCACATATGCATACCACTGAAAATACTTACACCAATACAAAAATCTCCCCCTAAAAATACTTCTGAAACCACAAACATCATTTAACTACGGCAGTATGGCAGCTGAGCCATACATACACCATTTCTTCCCTTACTGGACTTACAAAGCATTGTACAAAAAGCTCTAGTTATGTTGTTTCTGTAGACCAAAACTGTTTTGCACAACATTAATGGTATTTAAGTATTCTGTATGCTGCAAAGAAGGCAAATGGTATCCTGGGCTGCATTAGACAGAGTCTTGACAGCAGGTGGAGGGCAGTGATCCTTCCCCTCTGCTCAGCACTGGTGAGGCCACACCTGGAGTACTGGGTCCACTTCTGGGCTCCCCAGTACAAGGGAGACATGCACATACTGGACAGAGTCCAGAAAAAGGCTGTAAAGATGATTAAAGGACTGGAGCATCCTCCACATGAGGAAAGGCTGAGAGAACTGGGACTGTTCAGCCTGGAGAAGAGAAGGTTCATGGGGGACCTCATCAATTGTACAAATGCCTGAAGGGAAGGCACAAAGAGCACAGAGCCAGGCTCTTTTCAGTGGTGCCCAGTGACAGGACCAGAGGCAATGGGCACACACTGAAACACACGAGGTTCTCTCTGAACATCAGGAAACACTTTTCTTACTGTGAGGGCAACCAAGCAAGAGTATAGGTTGCCAAGGAAGGTTGTGGTGTCCCCCTCATTGGAGATATTCAAAAGCCATGTGGACATGGTCCTGGGGAACCACCTCCAGGGGGCCCTGCTTGAACAGGGTGGTTGCACCAAGTGGCCTCCAGAGGTCCTTTTCTTGGTTTGAGTTGACTGGTCTACATTTAAAGCTTGCATATCACCCCAAAATAAAGGAAGTCCACAATATTTAGCTACTAAGGAATATCCAGCAAGTTAGCTGACCGTCTGAACAAAGATAACTACGTATAATCACAGAATCATAGAATTGTTTTGGTTGGAACAGATCTTTAAGATCATTGAGTCCAAACCTTAAGCTAGCACTGCCAAGTCCACCACTAAAACACGTCCCTAAGCACCACATCTACACGTCTTTTAAATACCTCCAGGGATGGTGACTCCACCCACTTCCCAGGGCATCCTGTTCCAACACTTAACAACTATTTCAGTGAAGAAATTTTCCCTAATATCCAATCTAAACCTCCCCTGGTGCAACTTGAGGCCATTTCCTCTTGTCCTATCACTTGTTACTTGGAATCACAGAATAGTTTGGGTTGGAAGGGACCTTTAAAAGCCATCTAGTCCAATCTCCCCCTGCAATGAGCAGGGACATCTTCAAATAGTTGATCAGTTTGCTCAGAGCCCTGTCCGACCTGACCTTGAATCTTTCCAGGGCATCTACCACCGCTCTGGGAAACCTGTTCCAGTGTTTCACCACCCTCACTGGAAAAAAATTCTTCCTTCCATCTAGTCTGTCTTCCCTCTTTTAGTTTAAAGCCATTACCCCTTGTCCTATCGCAACAGGTCCTGCTAAAAAGTTTGTCCCCATCTTTTCCGTAGGCCCCCTTTAAGTACTGGAAGGCTGCAATAAGGTCTCCCTGGGGTCCTCTCTTCTCCCAGCTGAACGACCCCAGCTCTCTCAGCCTGGCCTGGATAGAAGAGGTGCTCCAGTCCTCTGATCATTTTTGTGGCCCTCCTCTGGACCTGCTCCAACAGGGCCATGTCCTTCCTGTGCTCAAGGCTGTACTTGGGTGAAGTGTGTTCCCAAGGAGGTAAATCCTTAGCTTTAGTTCTTGAAAAATTAGTGGTTGAGGTCCCTGCTGACTGGAAGCTAGCCAGTGTTATTCTAACTTACAAGAAAGGCATGAGGGAAGACCCAGGAAACTACAGACCTGTTAGTCTAACCTCAGTGTCTAGAAAAATTATGGAGAAGATTATACTGGGTACGACTGAAAAACATTTAAAGAACAATGCAATCATCAGGCACAGTCAACACGGGTTCACAAAGGAAAAGCCCTGTTTAAACTAAATAGATATCCTTCTACGATAAGGTCACCCACCTAGTGGATGAAGGGAAGGCAGAATATGTAGTCTTTTTGGTTTTCAGTAAGGCTTTTGATACAATTCCTCAGCATCCCTCTGGCCAAGTTGTCCAACTGTGGGATAAGCAGGCACATGGTGCACTGGGTGAAGAACTGGCTGAAGGGCAGGGCTAAAAGGGTTGTAGTGAATGGGGCTACATCAGCAGCAGCGTTCCTCAGGGTTCAATTCTAGTGCCAGCCCTGTTCAATACATTTATCAATAATCTGGATGCAGGAGTTGAACGCACCGTTAGCAAGTTTGCTGATGATACCAAACTGGGAGGTGATGTTGACTCTCTTGAGGGACAGGCAGCCTTGCAAAGGGATCTAGATAGATTGGAACACTGGGCAATCATCAATTGCACAAAGTTTAACAAGTCAAAATGCCAGATTCTGCACTTGGGACAGAGTAATGCCAGGCATGAGTATAAACTGTTAGAGAAGTGGCTGCGCAGCAGCTCTGCAGAAAGGGATCTGGGGGTGCTGGTCAACAGCAAGCTCAGTATGAGTCAGCAGTGTGCACTGGCAGCCAGGAGGACAAGCCACATCCTGGGGTGTATCAAACACAGCACAAACAGCCGGTCAAAAGAAGTGATTACCCCACTGTATTCAGCATTGGTGCGGCCTCACCTCGAGCACTGTGTGCAGTTCTGGGCCCCACAATTGAAGAAGGATGTGAAGGTCCTTGATGCGTCTAAAGGAGGGCAACAAAGCTGGAGAAAGGGCTGGAGGGAATGTCCCATGCAGGGTGGCTAAGGACTTTGGGCTTGTCTGGTTTGGAGAAAAGGAGGCTGGGGGGTGAATGTTATTGCTCTCTACAGCTTCCTGAGGAAGGAAGTGGAGAGGGAGGTGCTGATCTCTTCTCTCTGGGATCCAGTGACAGGACATGCGGGAACGGTTCAAAGCTGCGCCAGGGAAGGTTTAGACTAGATATTAGGAAGCATTTCTTTACCAAGAGGGTGGTTGATCAGTGAAACAGGCTTCCTAGGGAGGTGGTCAATGCCCCAAGCCTGTCAGTGTTTAAAAGGCATTTGGACAATGCCCTTAACAACATGCTTTAACTTTTGGTCAGCCCTGAATTGGTCAGGCAGTTGGACTAGATGATCGTTGCAGGTCCCTTACATCTGAAATAGAATAGACTATTTTTTCCACTGCCATGAGCATAGCAGTTAACTCCATTTAGATTTTACGATGCATTCTATTATTCTAAACTTGTATAAAAAGGACATATTCCCGAAGACACACTACTTAAATGTTTATGTCTTCATATATACAAGATATGAAAAAAAAAAAGGTTTGTTGGAAAATATATAAAAATACTGTTGGTTTTTGGGTTTGGTTTTTTGTTTGGGTTTTTTTTTTTTTTAAACACAACATATAGCTCTTCTTTACATCATATGGCACATAAACATAAACCTGAGCCAATTTGGGGGAACAGATGAGGCAGATACACTTTTTGAGCCTAACAATTGCTGGAAGCAACAAGGGACCAAAGTATGCAAAAGGAGATCCAAAGCTCCTCCAATTATTCATTTTTTCCACAAAATCACAAATAAACTCTTAAAATCCACATCACAATAGTTCCTAATTATGTCTCCTCCCTTCTTTACCATAAATGACAGGCTCTCCTCATAAGGATGGCTAAAAGTTATTATGCAGGTAGTGTAGTGCCTGTGTCCCTGCAAGTGTCTTTCAACTTACAAAGGAAACAGCTAAGTACAGAATCAGCCCATAATACACCTTGTGATAGCACACAACTTGCCATCTATCTAATATCCAGTACTCTGTAGTTCTAACAGTAGTTTAATGTTGACATACAAGCAATGTCATTAATACACACAATACAATTAAAAGAAACAAAACTAATAATTAATACTTGGCATATGTTACATTCAATATAACTATCCTGGTCTGGATGTATGGTTCTTATATCACACTATTCCTGATCAAGCCATATGGGTATTATGTTTCCTGTTAAAACAGTTAATGTACTTTATTCTGAGCTTTTAAACATACAGCAACATTATTCCATCAGCATAGCATGCTCTATACCTTGCACCTTAGTATAATTTCACAGTCATTATCTTTCTACTTGTTTTCCTATTTCCAGTTGCGTCTAAATCCTCATTTAAAATCCCGTGGAACATTTATCTGCTTGGTATATCCTTGGCTCTTTATAATTCTGTATGCCATGTCCCTTTAATGGGTTGGTGCTACCCTCTAAATATGAATCAGCCATGAAGCAGCTTCAAGTCCTTCATCATCAAAACCACATGCAAGTTATTTATTAAAATGAATGTGAATGATAAAGGTGAACAACTCTACAGCCTACAAAACTACATTAACCATGAAGCCATTCTTTAAAATGGAAATTTGGAGAAAAGCAGATTGCAGGAAATTTGGGTGTTCCACATCTATCAGGAGACAGCTAATCCATGTATTTACATCTATGGATGCCACGCACAAGGGAGACTTAAGGGTGCATTTATACGGTCTATCACACACTACCCAATCCATGCAGCTGTTGGGACAACTCATCTACAGGTTCTCTGCTCACAGTCAATCATTCTCCTTCCTGAGGGCCCCTCTGAAGGGGTCTGGGTTAGCTGAATTGCTTTAACTGCCCAAGTCCATTCCCAGCTGCTCTTTTTACACTAAGTAACACATGCATATTAGGCCTGATGCTTCCAGGAAGTATCAGATCACTGCATCTAAACAGTCCGATTAGGTCAAGCACACTGCCTAAGTCCACTCTCATGGCAAATAAAGGCACCATGGTATAATCATTCTTCCACCAGAAGTTATGAAGCTTGAACATCACTGATCTTATTGTAATCACATACCTTTATTCATTTACGTGAAGACAAGGCTGGACTAACTAAGAGGCTGAGATGCAGGAGAGATGACAGTTACCATGATATACTTGAAATATCACAAGGGGGAAAGGTAACAAGAATGAAGGCAGAAAGTTTCAGAGAGAAAAGAGTTGTTATGGCTGCAGCTCTAGTCTGAAGTCAACATTAGATTCTGGTTCCCGTCGTCTGCTACAAAATTCTATGAGACTACACTCTCCTGAAGCCACTTTCCTTGAGCTTCACTTTCAGGGCAATTACTTCTCAAACTTCATTTTTCATTTTTTAAGCAGATCTGCATGGTTTGCGTGAAGACAGTGCTCTTTAAACAAAATCACAGCCTATGTCTTGAGCAACGTACCAAATAACATCTAAATTACTTATGATGACAAGGTTTGGTCTATGGCTTTCAGTAATTGTCTCAAACTAATTGAGATAATCCCTTCTTCCTCCTATATTATAACTAAGGGGACACCTCAATATTACAGTAATGGAAAGAGTAAGAACTCACTACTATACTTGAGTAAAACTGGTAATTCTCCTATAACAACTTAGGCACAGGACCATATGAAGACAGTGAGGCATCAAGTGTCATTCTTACTGAGCCCAAGTCATGCTGCACATAAAATCTTACGGAAAATATGCCACAATAAACATAACAATGACCATTCACTGCACAGGTGATAATTAGTGTTGGTATTTTTTCAGATTTGTGTTTTTGACTACATAATCCCAGTAACATAACTTTTGCAATGTCTCTTGAATATAATATAATATGCAACAGACCCCATCTTCTCTTCTTCTCCTCACAAACAAGCAGGAAGGATGGGCAGGGTTGAGCTCTACACAAATATGCAGCTCTGCTACAGAACACTTAAACTTGTTGAGAGTTTACAGGTCAAAAATCAGAAGGGTAGCCCAACAGACACATGCCATCGGGGCATCTGCTACAAACCATTCAATCAAAAAGGTGAAGTAGATTAAGTCATCCTCAGAACTGGAAGAAGCCTCTGATCATAGGCCATTGACCAAGGGAGGGGGGAGGCAGCGGGTGTCAACCACCTCAATACCTGTTGGGAGGGCAACATGGCAGAGCACAAAAAAAATCCAGGAGTGAGCAGTGATAACTTTTACTGTAGGTGCTGTACAGGCCCACTACAGGAGGTATTCCACTAGACCAGCTCTCACGAGTAGAACTTGCCAGGGATGGCAGAGGCAGCCTTGGCAGCAACTACGAGATGCTGGAATTTAAGTTAGGGAGGGAAGTGACAAAAGCAAGTAGCAGAACCAGATTTCCAGACAGCAAACCTCAACTGGTTAAAGGAACTAGTAGGTGGGATCCCAGGGCATGCTGCCCTAAAGGGCAATGGAACCTTGAAGAGCTGGTTGAGCATCAAGGGCAACCTCCTTAAAGTATGAAAACAGTTGTTTATTATCTTGCATGTCAGGAACAAGCACAGTAGGAGGCCATCTGGAATGAACTAGGAACTCCTGACTGAGCTAAAATGCAAAAACTGAAGCACATAAGAGACAGAAGCAGAAATAGATTACTAAAGACAAATAAAAAAGCATTGCCTGGATACTGAGGAGCAGAATTAGGAAGACCAAGACTAGGGTGGGTTTGAAACTGGACAGCAATACAGAGAATAGCAAGAAGAGCCTGTATTGGTCTATGTACAGAAAAAAAAATAAGAAAAATGTTGGCCTGCTGCAAAATAGGGTGATCAATCTATTGATAGATGATGTAGAAATCTCCTAAGCATCTTCTTTGCATCAGTCTTTAGCAGGGGGTTCTCTGGCTCTCAGTTGTCTCTGCCTAGTAGCAAAAGTGGAATGAGTTTAGAATTAGTCTAGTAAGCTGGAAAAATACAAGTCTATGGGACCAGATGAGATGCATCCAAAGGCGCAAAGCAGCTGGCTAGTCCCAATTCAAGGCTACTTCTTATCAGCTTTAAAAAGTTACAGCAATCAGGGGATGTCCATTATGATACCATCTTCAAAGAGGGCAAGAAGAACGATTCAAGGAATCTAAATGGGGGATCAAAAAAAAAAAAAAAAAACATCCTCATAGGAGCAGACACATCTCAGAGTGGCAGAGAAAAGGGAGAATGGGCAACAGTCACAAGTTGTCACAAAGGAAGTTCAGTTAGATACAAGAAGTTCACAGGGCTGCAGAGACAGACTGTTGAATCTCCCCCTTTTCAGATTTTCAAAACTCAGCTGAACAAGGTCCTAATCAACCTGAACTTCAAAGTTCATCATCCTTGGAACAGGAGATGCAAACAGATGACTTCCAGAGGTCCCTTCCAAACTAAAATTATCACTTATTTCAATTCAGTGGCACACTGTTCACCTCCTTCCTCACCACCTCTAAAATTGCCAATTTCAAGGGAGTAACCTTACTGTTACTTGCAGTTTTCCTGCATTTCCTCCACTTCTTCACCATGATAACATACAGCAATAAATCCATCCCATCCAATCCCATCCCAAAAGAACAGATACTTGTATTGTAAAATAAAATGTATATGGAAGAAGGATATGTTTTTCTGACCTGTATGAAACTTGGCTTAATTCCTAAGATTGAGACAAATTTTATTGCCTGGATTAGAATTTCATATGCAGAGAGACTGACTCAAACTGGAAAGACCTTAACAATTCAGATGGTATTTCTGGCTCTCCAAGGCAAACAATGATGGGGTTCTTTGAGGGGAAAGAGCACTGTGGGGAGGCAATAAGGCTAAACTTCCACCCTTTGGTATAACAGGAATAAGACTTTGTGAGCGTTTTGCTATGCAAGGTGTATGTGGGGTACCATTAGAGGACTGCCTTGATCAAACATTCATCTAAAGACCTACCTCTGATCAGAACACATTAGGATAAATTTCTTTACTTTCTGTGTTTACATGATCATTTTATTGTTTCAACAACTTAAAATTGTCATTACTGTAAGTTATATAGAAGAGTGGAAAAAAGCTGTTGCTTACATTACATAATTCTAACAATCTTTTATTTGAAAAATCTTTAGCAGCTCAAATTGAAAAATGAGTAACTAACTTCAAACCATAAACACAACTTCTGCCATTCTCCTAAATTCTCCCCAAATTTGCCTTCTGAAACTTGGGAGAGGGTGGGGAGGGAAAGGAGATCTGTTAAGTATGCAACTAGACAGTCTGTACAGCTCAGAAAAAAAAAAAAAACACATGAAAATTCTATGCCCCCTCCAAACATACCATAGCCTCTCCCAGCTTTTAGCAGTGACTTGACTACAGAAAGACACCAGTAGCAAATATGAACATTGTCAAACCCAGTAAATACAGCCATTAGAATTGAAGTAGTGCTTTGTAAGCATTCTTTCAAGAAGCACTTTTCAAAAACGGAAAGTCAGTGAATTATATGATGCTAAGTATTTTAACATTACATGGCTACCAATGCTTTTAAGACTGACCACAAAATGGTCTCCAACATTTTATGTACCTACCTTGAGTAATCTAGGTGGGAAACTACAGAAGTCATCCAGGAAGCTAGTTCTCCTTAGAACTGACCTGTAGATGTTCACAGCATTATCTGACTAATTAATAATAGTATTTATTTTAATGAAAATATGAAGATCAGACAGAGCTGCTCTTCAGAGCAACTCTTGTAGTATTTTGCAAATAAACACCAGACCTCGGATTATATACTATTTTAATAGCATATACAGCGATTCCTCACTGAGCGGGAGTGATCCACTAACACTGAGTCCCATAGAAAAGGGGGGAGAGAAAACAACTAGTGTTCTACACTACACATGTAACAGAGGATGCTGCATGGCCAATCTCAGTCCTGAAACTTCCCAACCTCTAAATGCTTTTTTGGCAGCCTTATTTGCATTTAATATAGTTATTTTGGAAACACATGAATAACAGTGTAGCTCTAACTTGCTCTTCTTTCAGAACAATTAACCAAAATATAACATGCATTTTATTTCTGGCACACAAATAACTACTGCTTTTCCTGAGATGAAAACTCATTTTCTCCTACGATCTAATTTCCAAGCTGATACATACAGTTTTATTGTAAGGTTGCAAGAAAGGTCTATCATTTTGAGATTCCGACACCACAATCCATTTTTGAAGGAACCTACAATGCTACTGTAAAGAACCAAGGAAAAATAATTCCTGAAAACTAAGATAATGCCACCCAACATTTAGGTAACAGTCAATCATTCATTGCCATAATAAGGACTTTTTTAGACAAGCACTGAATAATCTCTGTGCCCCATTGCAGAAGCTAATATAGACTACCCTGGTTGGTAAGGCTAGACATGGAATAAAGCAACCAGGACATTTGGGATCAACTTCTTTCCTCTTCTTCAGTCTGGCTGCATAGAAAAGTACCGAAGAGTCTTGGCCTAAAGATCAAGTCTCTGAACTATAACACAGCTGGACTAGCCCATTGATTTAATTCACCTCCCAGAAGGCTTACCAATAGAACACAGTCAGCAGCATATCCAGGATGGACTTGTCCATTGCCATAACTTCTGGCCACTGATATCAGTTAAACAAGTTAGCCAGTGCAAAAGGAATTTCAATCTTTGTGTATGGACTGGCTGGCTACTAATTAATCCATGTGGGCTCAACTGAGGAAGTTATACTCTGATAGATGCTGATATACACTGTGATAGATGCCTTAAGATAACCAATTTACAGATGCAAATCACATGTACTTTAGTGCAGCAAAAGCCTACAAATTAAAACTATTTTAACTGTGAAATTACTAAGAAACATGACTGCTTAAAACTGCAAAATAACATTCTTGTGAGCAAAGTGCCTTTAGCCCAGAGAGGCTACAGCCAACTGAATTTGGTCCCCGAAAGAGACAGGATTAGAATCACTCAGTTAGTCATGATCAGTGGATAAGCAAGTAGCAAGTGCATCCTAAATCATCAGTAGAGATGCAGGGTTGCTGGTGTGTCAATACTCCCCGATATATTAACAGCAGCCAGCAAGACTTAAGAGTATTGCGTCACATTGTAATTATCTCACTCTTTTGCAAGCTGCCACTGAAAAATCCAGTCTCATTCCTTCTTTTCCTTCCCTTCCCCCACTGCTCATTCTATCGTCTCTCTTGCATCAGATGAAGCCACTGTGCTGCCACAGTAAATCCTGAGTTAGCTCACGAGGGTGTGAGGAGGATAGACTAGAGAGGAAGAACTACCCCATCAGATCTTCAAGCTTAGCCAAGATCATGCTGCAGCCACACAATCACTGCATCTGAGGCATGGAAAACGCAGGAACACATCAGCCAGGTTGGAGGATAACAGCAGAACTGCCCTTTCTGGCAGCAACCCACAGTTTGACTGTATAAGATACATGTACCTCCCAAATCAGTCTCCGAGAAAAGCAGACAAAACTAAATATACAGTTTTGTTGCCTTGGACTGATGAACACAACACCTCAGATGAGATAACAGGCATCATAAGCTTGCTCTAGTGCTGCTGATCTGCCTGGCACGCTAGAAGACTCTGGGGTAGAATTCCAGGTGTCAATTTAACTTCAAAGTAGTGGTTTGGGCCTCCTGGACAAGAACCTGCTCCTGTCAAGCTGAAAACTTTTCTGTATGAACAGACTCCCAACAGACGCTAGAAGTTTCCTTAACTTTGAATTCTGCTTCCCTCATTTTTGGTCCATTAGAGCAAAGCCCAGTGTTGTTCACTTCCTAGACAAACAACAAAACTTTTGAAGAAGTAGGGGAAACAGATATATAAAAAGATCAGTAAATTCTTTGTTTTAGAGATGAGCAAAAGGCAAATGTACAGTAATGTTTCCTCCCCAAAGATAAGGAGGCATCCACCTCTTTTTGACTTATTTTGATATGACCATAGAATCATTTAGGTTGGAAAAGACCTTTAAGATCACCAAGTCCAAATGCTGATCCTAATGACTACTGCATTAAAGCAAGTGTTCTTACGTCAACTCTGTCTTCCTCAGTTTACTTTCCATACGTATATGGAGAAGCAGGAAATCTTGGCCCAAACGCAGTCTTCATTTGACAACTTCAGAAAATTACAGAACACATAACCCTGTGTGTCTGGGCCTATTCAATAAATATTCTGACAAAATAAGAATCAATTCCCTCCTCACTTCCAAGTGAAGACATTTTTTTTCTTAATTGCGAAAAGTACAGTGAAACCACCTCATCTCCATTAAAAAAAAAAAAAATTAAAGGTGACCAACAGAATGCTGAAGTACTTTAAGCAGCCTCATTCCAGCAACACAGTCACAAGCTTTCCATCACACAGTAGTCTGGGTGATGAGGTCCCTGAGAGAGCAAGAGAATTCAAACAAGTCCAAAGCCTCTGCCTAAATCTTCCAAAACTTGCAACATGGAAGCACAGCAAGTGAGAAAGGGAGGAGTTTGCTTTGCTTTCTTTGTAACATGCACCAGAACACGTCCTATCCTAAGCCAGGATAAAAGTTCCATCTAGCCCAGTAGCCTGTCTGAATTCAAGCACATGTCAAGTAAACAGTCATAGTTGTCTGCCTCACCTTCCTGGAGATCTGAAGCACATGGATTTTCCTGCTCCTGAATATTTGGGGTCAGCCACCATGATTTTTCCCCAGTCTTATTCAACTGCCTTCTGAAAACAAACTCTTAGCATCTATAAGCTCTTCCATAACTATACAGTGGACCCCATCATCATGTGTAGAGAAGAAAACCTTTGCTTTGGATCTACTAACACAAGTAATCTCTTGTTTGGTAATAAACAGTAAGATGTAATCATATCTTACTCACTTTCTTTGTGCTACTCATGGTTTTCAAAACCTTTCACCACGTCTCACCCTCCAGGTAGCTCTTCTCAACACAGAAGTATCCTAATCCATTTCGTATCTCCTTTTAGAGAAGTATTCTTTACTTCTGATCACCCTTCTTTAACTTCCACAGTTCTGTTACATCCTTGGTACTATTGTAATCTTTGGCAACCACTTCACTTGTTCAATTATTTCTAAACATTAAGTTGAAGTGCTCAAGAACCTGCATATAAAGGCTTTCCCTCCTCCACCAAACCAAATGTATCTCTTCACCTTTATTTTAGTTTTTCTCAGTCAGATACTCACTATTACAAAGCCTTTCAAGTCTTTCTCTGTTTTTACTAGGAGTATTACCTCTCTTCAGTATTTCTACCCTCTTTCCCAAAGAGGGTAGCACAGACACATGTAATATTCCCAAAATTATCATTTACTCACACTCTCTTTTTTACATTTAAACCAACTACCCATCTATGACAGAACTCCCCATTTACTCCACTACAGATATATTTATTGAAGAGTCTCTGGTGTAGAAGTCTGTCCATAAACCCTTCAGTACGAAGTACATCCAGACCAACTTTACACCAACCAGCATTATTTGTGGGCCCAACAATTCCTTTTAGAACTCTACTAGCCATGCGCTGCATGACTTGCCTTTACCAAAAAAAAATGTTAGCTTTATCCTCGTTACATGTATTTATTGATTATTCTGTTTCTTAGAATAAAGCGTATGCTATTTAATCATATCAACTTTAACCACAAACAGCAGAAGAGTTAGTTTGTCTGATCATCATTTAATATAAATACACACACGCTTTTTTAAAAAATAGAAAAATCTAGCATTTTCTATCAATGCACACACAAATTTGCTCCTTACTTTACTAAATCCTGTTTTAAATGGGACTTTTTTTTTTTTATTCTGGACCACGTCTTATTGGAGCTACTGACCCTTGGATAATATACAACCGTAAGGACACCAGTTTTAAAGGTGGCAGGACCTCCAGCAATCTCCCATTGGTTCTGGCTTTTTTCCCAGTCATCAGTTCAATGTTACAGCAGCCCTGATGCAAGCCACCTTTTCCAAAAGGGCTCCCTCTAGTCTGGACATCAACACCACTACCTAATAAATATCATTCCAGTTTCTGTTACATCTTATTTTCTAAGCCTAAATATTGTTTTTGTCTCCTCCTCTCTCCCTCTTCTCCCAGGTATGGTGCAAGGAACATTTCAGGGCACGTTTACAAAATGTAAAGAGCAAGCAAGTAGAGAGTCTCCTCACAGTACTTCTTGGTAAAATGAATACCTTATGTTACAGCCCACTACTGAAGATAATAACTCAAAAGAACTAAAGATTATTTAACATCTACAACAAAATATTTTTCATGGAAGCTGTTTCTTAAGTAGAACTAACAAAGCCTATTTCCTACAGGTTTGCATCCTCTCCTACGTTACTGCTGTTCTAAGGCCATTAGGACTCTTCCATACAACCCTCATTTTAGTTCCCTCTCACATTCCGTAACTGGCATCCCTTCCCCTTCTCATTCCTTGAGTAATGCCAATTACTTCTCACACTCTCTAATTACTGAGTGGGAACAAGACAATTCTACGCCTGTTTCCAAACCATGCATGTACTAAGCGGCCTGCTGAAAAGACTATGAGGCGGAAGAGGTAGAGAGAAGAAGCTGCACAGAGTTCTGTCTTGTACAAAGCAGTAATTTTCAAGAAACTTACAGGATGTCCATATTTCAAAATGCATTTGCTTCTCACGATGATGACTCCACAGAGGAATAGACAGATAGTCAGAGCAACTGCATGAGCCCATTTCCTGAGAAACCGAGGCACAGATATGCCCCTTGGCATCAGCCAAGATGTTGTCTCATAACTCTGACTTTCATTATGGTTTCTAGTCTTAATTCACAGTTTAATTTTAATACATGTTATACAGTTTTTGGAAAAAAAAAACAAAAACCAAAAAACACTCACCGTTTTATTACGAAGTCTAATTATGTCCGAAACAGAGCCAGCTCCACAATATTCCATAACAATCCATAGATCTGTGTTCTTAAAATAGCTGCCATAGTACTTGACAACATAGGGACTAGATGGAAAAAAAAAGTTAGATAAATAGATAAATTCTTAGTAGGGGGAAAAAAAAATAAAGTCATCCTCACAAGTGTTAAAAATGACAGTTTCACACACACTGACATAGCTAAAGAGCAAGTGTAATCAAATGCATTTTTAAATTGTAAATAGCTTAACCAATGCCTTGTTAGAATAAAGTCTGAGTGCTTAAAAAAATTATAAAGCCACTACTACATATATCACAAGCTTTCAGTGATCTTCAAATACAGACATAGTTTTTCCCCAAAAATTAGTCTGCCGATACAAAGCTTTGGCTTTCCCTCCTCTAAGGTCTCTCAATTTTTAAACACTCCTCACAATGTCATTGGATGTTTTCCTTCTTAAAAAATATTCCCTTGTTTTCTTCTCTTCTGAGCAAAAAAACATGGAAACTTACCCATGTTTTCCTGGTTTTGCAAGCATGAACTTATTTCAAGTACAGATCTAGACTTTCATATTAAACAGAATCTAGTGTCGGTTTGAACAAAACTTCTGGATTTGCAAATGCATTTTTATATTGAAGTGTCTCATGTGAAGAGTCAGTACTGTCATAAACAGAACATACTGCTTTGCTACTCATCCGTTTGTCACTTGACATAAAGCATCCTTAGAGGCACTTGCAAAAGAAAGGCAGAAACAGATGTGGTAAACATAACAAGGATGTTCCTTCTGAAGAGTGATTAGATGGTGTATTTATGGAAATAAAATGTTGGAGGGGTTTTTTTGCAGGAACTTAAGCACAGGAGGTTACAGTTAGATTGCCATCCATCTCCTCCAAAATCAAGAAGTAACATACAGAGACCTGACGAGAAGCCCCTGCCTGAGAACACCTGCATTGTGGGATGGAATCAAACACTCTTCTGTTTTGGAGCAAGGAACTGTATTTTAGGATCAGCGTGTTTGGCAACAACATTTTTTTGTTAGAAAACTGTTGTTAAGAAAAAGACAGGACCTATGGTTGCCTCCTGCAACATGGTGCTATCTTTATAAAAGATTGGTCAAAACTATTGGCAAACCACTTCATTAAAAGAACAACTGTTATTACTATAGGAACTTGCCTTCACAGAAGGCAAGGTGGGTCAATTCCCTCCCAACTAGTCAAAATGTCTACCAAATGAGTATGACATACTGATCTTGCCCCTTATAAATTCCTGAAGTGAGGAAGGTTACTATTACTTCTCAAGAAAATCCACCGATTTTCACAACCACCTCTTGCCAGATGTAAATTATGCTAGTATTCCCACAAAATTTGTGCGTCTTATTAAAAATCAGGACAAGATAGTCTTTTTCAAACATCAAGTGCTGTAGAATCTCAAAACACTGTTCACATTTGCTGAAAGCCTTTTACGTATCAAATGTTTGTCTCAGAATCTACATTTTTCCTCCCTTAAAAGAGCTTCAGCACATACAGTGTAACTAGTTCTAGAAACAGGTATTGAGAAGAAAGAAAGGGTAAAGCGTTAAGCTTTAATCTTTTATTTGAGATGCTGCAACAGCTCAGTGCTTTTCTGTAACATCTATGGAATCACCACATGTGAAAATACAGTACTAAAAAGTACATCAATCCTCCCATCAGCACTGCCCAGCACTTATTTGCACGAAGGCATGACACGTATACAAGCACATGGTGCAGAGCTGCAGCCCAACCCTTCCTTTTAGCCAGAGAATAGCTGCATCTTGTCCAGTGAAAGAAGAGTTTGTGTTCTAAAATTCTGAACTCTTACTCTTAAAAGAGTTATACAATAGTCCATGTCCAGTAGATACTAAATGCAACATGTTGTTCAAAGAAAAGCAGGAAACAAAGAACAAGGGTAGAGGGGTCACAGGAATAAGACGGTGAGTAGGCCCACCTAGGACAAGAATGAAAGCAGCACAAGAAGCGTAGTACAGAAGGAAAGGTGAAAAATTTAGAAGATTCTCAAGTTACCACCACTTCTTTTCTCTGTCAGTATAGTTCACAGACATTTGTTTTAAGTATCTATGTCAATCCTGGTCTAGTACTAACAAGACATACACACACTACAACCTACGCTACTGCTTCCAGTCAGCTCACGTGGCCCAAGCCTGTGCAGCGACTAAGGGCTGCTATCCTATCATTGACCCCACAGAAGAACCCTTTCTGAGAATTCATAAGGTGCTATTTTCCAACTTATTCAGTGTCTTCCTTTATGTAAGAGGAAAGACATGAAGCAGGGCAGATAAAAAGAAGTAAGAACACAGCAACAAGAAGAATCAAAGTAAACATACTTTAACTCTTCTTCCAGTGCACAAGAAAAGCTGAGGATCTACTCTGGGGATCAAATCTAGTTCCACAGTTAAGCAGGCAAACAAGATCACTGGTTCCTTTTTAACCTGTACCTTTTTACAAAACTCCAATTGGCCAGACAGACAAAAATAGTCTCACAGGGATGAAAAGGATTAAGAGGAGCCCCCCAAAAAACCTCAAGGGTCCCAAATCCTTCTAGTGTCACCCAAAATACCCTTATCACACATCTTCATGGAATGCAGGAAAAAAAATATAAATCCTTTCTTTTCCTCCCATTCCCCTGCCTACACATTTAACAAGCTTCTAGCATTCACAGCAGACAACGCCAGAAGGGAATTTATTATAAGGTCCAGTAAGTTCATAGGTCACAAATACTCAGATCAGGGCTTGCAGGCAGAGGTTCTAAAGAAGTTCGAAGAACAGCTGCACTCTCATGTGCTAGATACAATGTACTCTGAGGTCTCTATCCCTATATTTAAGGATAAATATTTGAACCTTCTCTCCTCCTTTGTGACCCCATAAACAAGATGCTGTGGAGCAGTACCATCAAGCTCCATGTAACACCTGAGCAAAACATTCAGTAACAAATCTGTATGAATTCGGACTGCATTAAAAGGATTTTCTTTTAACCTGGGATGAGTACTGCTCATTGCCAAACAAAAGCAAATTTTTCATTTAAAGACAGAACTTCAACACTGACACACCACAAAAGCACAAACAAAACTGCAAAGTAACAGACTATTTGTTACAATACAATTCACCAAGTTAATGACTAAAGCAATCAATATTTTAAAGAAAGTTTCACCTAACTAGAGTGCAGAGATTTCTCGTTTGCACTTCGGGTCACAAACAATAGATTCTTGTACATGATCAGACACGAATAAAGACTCATTCTAGCAAATCTGACTTTGAAGTTACAGCCAAAACCTTAAAAAATTATCCCCAAAAATATACAAATAAAAAAACTGATAATTCTATAGAAGAGAGGAAATACAAAGCAATTTCTGCATTGTTGCAGACACTTGATGTTAAGGCTTCCATCCCTACAACAATGGCAATAAGATACCTCATTTGTGAACAAGTGTAAGGTAACAGTCCTTCTTCAGAACTATTAGAAGACTGTTCATTTTTAAAAGAGTATATTCCTGCATGAAAAAGGCAACCAATAGAATACCATTTTGGAAGTTAACTGCTAGCCATTAATCTTGTGCTGGGAACATCTTTATCAATATTCTGAAACAGGTAACTCTGAATTCACAAGGCCTAAGACATTTACAAGAAATATTAACCTTCGGGCTTGCCAGTGCAAGTAAAGTGAGGCAAGCATGGAGAATTCTAAGCAGAGGAAAGTACTTATTCTTTCAGCAGTTTGTGTGATGTACACTATTTGTACTTCCTTCAATACAAGCTAAGAATAGGAGGAGGTCCACAAAGCGGTTCCTTTAAGTAAGTTGTCCAGCACAGACTGCTTTAATTTTCCATATAAAAAAAAGGTTGCAGCTGCACATATTTCAGCTATATTCACAAGCACAAATACATTTTCACATAGACTTTTAGAAACAGAGCAGAATTGCCATACCTACCTGTCACATTGTTGCATTATAGAGATTTCTTTAATTATTTCTTGAAGATCTGACTCCACAGGGACCTGTTTAATTGCTACAACTTGTCCAGACTCCTTGTGTATTGCTTTAAACACACTACCATAAGACCTAAAAATAAAAGAGGGCATTTTTTGTAAAACAAGATAAACTGCTTCTCATTTCCATTATGCAGAAACTTTAAAAAGTCACAGAAGCTATATGTTCATGCAGAAGTTTGAGAGTTTTTTCAGGATGCAAAAAAATTCATTTCTATTGGGACCTCAGGAAAGACATGCCTCTGAAGAGTGAATCTTTGTCAAGATGTAGCGTATCTAACTCCAGTACGGGCACAAGCACTTTTGCTGCCTTAATAAACAAGGGACATCAAAAATGCACAAATAGATTTGGGGAAGCGTGGAAGTCTACTGATGCATCCATTTGCTTTATTATTAAAACTTGTCTAGAGAAGCATTCCTTAGGACATTTACAGTCACTCTCTCTGTAACTTAATAGTCAACACATGCGTTATACACAGTTTCCCTCTGATCCCATCCCCTCATAAATAGCTGCACTTACCCTTCACCAAGTTTCTCCAGAACATCAAAGACTTCTTCAGGCTGCTTCGTTAAACTATCTTCACTTAGCTTTTTCAGTTTGCTAAAAGACAGACAAAAGTTATTTGTTTGTTTGTTTGGGGGAAGACACAGAACTCAAGCAAATTTTCATGCAAGTGAGCAGACAGAAAAAAGATTACAAAGAAAGACATATTCCAATCAAAATAAAATCCCTAATTCAAGTACCGTAATAAAATTTTAATCAACCATCATATACAGTTATTGTCATTATCACTTTCCCACTAATGTTTGCTCAATTCAAAGCAGCATGGGACCAATTCACTCTCCAAACCACTTCCTTTGCTAAAGTAGAAACAGCCAAAGAATACAATAAACCTTACCTTTCGTCAAAAAGCAGCCAGCATGCAAACACATGCACATTACTGCCTAGAGTACGCCACGTTGTTATCTGAGAAAGCATAAACCAATCCTTTGCTCACATCAAGTACCCACTTTCTAGATTATACCACTCATAAGTTAGTGAATTATATCAAGTTAAAAGCAGAATCCAGAGTCAAGATGACTCTGGGAGCACATGGCAGCACCTCACAGGCAGTAGCAGAACACTGAAATTCCAAGACTTGAGTACTCCAAGAGCTACTGGGACCATCTTTTGCATCTTTGTGACGGGGACAGGTGCAACAAAATCTCTAGTTACATATCACCACAATATTTTGCCCTCCAGCTCTCTCTCACACAATCTCAAATCACTCAGTATCACCGTACTATTTCTCCGAGCGCTTCCAACTCACTCAACCACTATCCTTTGTCCTTTACAAGCAGTCCTCGCCTTTTCCCAGTCTCCAGTACTCCCATCCATTCAGCCCCCCAGACTCCTGCCAGATCTCAGAACACAACTTGGCTGCAAGCTTGTGATGGAACTGACACCAAGCATAGCACAGGAAAATATAACCACGCACACATTGCAGTGAGACCGGGTGGCTGCAACATGTAAATCCTTCAGCCTAAAAGTTATAGGAAATTTTGCTGCAAGACTGAAGTAACAAGTTACCTCTACATGATAGCCAAGGGTACTGTTAAAGTAGAAGATGAGCTGAAGAATAGCTGGTGCTGTAGTGTTAGATATAGACAATGTATTCCATATGCAAAAGGAGGAAAAAGGAAAAAAAAAAAAAGAAACTTTGAAGCGCAGCAGATCATTGAGAACTTATGGAAAATACGTTATCCTGTGACACTTTCCTGGAAATGAATATAAAATAGGGGAAGGGAGGAGGGCACGAACAGAAAAGATTGTCAAATCTAGCATTGGAAAAACAGCGTTCAAGAGAAACTCCTTCATATTAAGAAATGCAATTCTGCGATATACAGCACTAATTAAAAAAAAACCAAGTGAAGTGACTGATGAAGGAATTCCTGAGCCAGAAGAAACTTGTTACTACCAACCATCTAAGTAAAGACAAAAATTTAAAGTAATTTTATAAGCACACAGGTCATACGGATTAGCATTAAACAAGGAAAGCAAGTGGCGGGGTGGGAGGGTGTACACATCTATATATCAAAGAAATATTTCACAGATGTAGCAATTATATGAATACAAAAAGCATCCACAATCAGTAAGGAAAGGTGCATGAACTGCTGTAAAGACCATACAGTTTGCTACAGTGAACAGGCAGGAAGCTGGAAAGCAAGTGTGTTTAACAGAGAATAAAAATCTCCACAGCAAAGGAAGGCACAACTCCTAAACACAAAGAAAAACAGCAGAAAACTCAAATGAGAGCAGCTAAATAAAGTCTGCAGAAGTGGCCTACAAATCAAACACAGGAACACATAACTCTGCTTTCTTTTTCACCCTCTCTCTGCTCCTTAGAGACTCGAAAGCAGAAAGATAGAACTTAAATCTTGCAGGGAAGTACATATTTAATTACTGAACAAGTGTAAGTTGAGACATATAAAAAGAGGGGAAAAAATATTTTGCAGGTAGGTATTAAAGAAACAAATAATTTACTTTGCTTCTTTTGTTTCAAATTCCTTTTCCCCCTCTGATCAGGTTGTCTGCAGCCTTAAAGGCAGCATTCACAGAGTAAGTTACTGCAGTCATCCTCTGCTTGCCACCAACAAAAAGCATGCACAGCATGCTTACAATACCAGCAGAGCCTCAAAAAATAAAAAGCACAACCATTAGCTGAGTCTCTCACTTGACTGAAGAGCTGCATAACAGAAGACATACTCAACAGAACAGTGGAGGGACTGAACTTCTTAGTAACTGCAAGAAAAGGGAAAACACAGTAACCTCAACCAAAGAGGTCTAAGAAGAGAACACTTCCACCTGCTCATCAAAAGAGCAACACCTGCTAAAGTGAGAAGGAAAAAAAAAAATATCCATACCAAAAGGGTTCTATCCAGCAGCACCATTAATACCGAGGCTTTGGGGGTGCTTGGGAAGAGCGAGGGAAACAATCATGAACAGCCATAAACTGATCAAAACCAATGTCACTGTCAAATAATAGATTATCTGGAATACTTAAGAGGCAACCTGGAGGTCAAAGAAACAAGCATTTTGCAGTTTTAAAACTATCCAACTTTACCAACATGCTACGAGACCAAGTAACACTTAACACTAAGGCAGCTAAATACTAAGCCTATTTAGAGGAAGAAAGATACTTCAGCCTCAGGAATTTCATCACCAAATACACTGCTCAGAGTGCTTCACACTCTTCCACAAATATATTGTAAGAGTACAGATGCTAGGTCCACCGTTCGAGTGACAGTATTAACGCCGCAGTCCTTTGAACCATAGAAAGATCCTAATGATTCCAACTGTTTAATGATTTCTGTTTCTAGAGATTTAATAGAATTCCCAGTTCTTTAACTACAGAACAGCATGCAATATACCCTGAAAGGGTTGCAATAAAGAAAGCATTTATGGAAGCTTCATGAGAAGCAAGAAGGAGGAAGACAACTGTTGTAACTGGCTGTAAAGCACTAAGTAGAATACAAAAAGAAAAGACTAGAAATATTATCTTATTATATTGGTTAAAAGCAAGCAACTAAAGCTTGGGACAGAGAAACACATATAAGACATCAAAATCAACTTCTTAATCAGGAGTTGTTTATGTGCATGCATGTCCTACTACCCACGCTTTGAAAATGTGCAAGATAAGACACACAGAACCAAGCATTTCAGAAAGATCACTGCTTTTTTAAAAGCATTCTACATGGGAAGTGAATACTATGAGCACCCAGCAAAATACCTATCTGCAAAGGCATGACTAGAAATATGAGGGGGGTGGGGGAGGAAGCACAACTGAAGAGACAAAGGGCTCAAAAACAATCAGAGAGAAAGAAGGTGTCTCCTTCCTCTCCCTCATGGGTCCTCTACTTTGATAACACAAGCATTTGAAAAAGAACAAATCAGCAAATTCAGGCACTGTTTTATTCTGGCCACAGGATAATAAGTGCCATAGATACCTATCTGTAAGAAAGTCTAAAGGAGATGTGTAGAAGACAAGTATAAAACCTGGGGAGAAAGCCATTCTGCTTTTGTTTGCTCTAGAAAATCATCAGGTAGTGACTATGGGCTATTTCAGTAGTTTTCTAGGAGAGCTGTTCCTGAAAGCAGGACAACCAACTAAACTACAATTCTGGCATAACAGGAGTTGTCAAAAGGATTCTTCTGTTCCAAGCAGGTTTAACTTTCTGCATAACACCTAGTCTCTTAAACAAGAGAAATACATCCTAGCAGAGAACTGTACTTTTATAAATAAATCCAATTGACGTGAGATAACATTCATACTTAGCATAACCAGAATCTTACACGTCATGGAGTACATCAGCAGAACTCCACATAATCAAATGCAGAAAAACCTAGAAACAGCGAGAGGCACCCAAGACTACCAATACCATAAAGAACAGAAAAATCTGAATTGGGACCTGAAAGAGCAAGAGCTATGGTTCCCCACCACCACCACCCCCCCCCCCAACATTAAAAAACAAAGCATGAGTTTAGTGTCCTATGGTCATTACATGTACACTTTACAAAATAAATTGGTGATGTACTACAGAGGTAGGCATAAAAAAAACCCTGAAAGCTAACAAAGAAAAATAAAGCTGGACTAAAGAATAGAAGTCCATCAATTACTGTCATGAGTTATGGAACACTGGACAGCTGCTCCATGAAACATGAATATATGCGGTTTATTTTGCAGAAGAACTAGCATATTGAAACATTTAAAAAGAATGGCTGGGATCAATTATACTGATATATTAAAAGAGAAGCTAGTAAGAGAAATCACTGCAGTCATCAGAAATAGAGGTGAAACATGAAAGTCTTGAGATGTTAACACTGCTTTACACCGTTCACACAAGTAGAAGCAAGTTTAAGACAACTTATGTTGTTATATTGTGTACCTACATTTAGCTTTCTACCAATAAAACCCAGGCAAACTTACACTTTTGTCCCATCATTTTCAGGAGGAACTTGACAACTGTCATCCATGTGACCTGATATGTCCATTGACACAAAAATTAAAACCAGCATATTTTTCACAGACAGTTCATATTTTAAAAAACAAGTTTTTCCCTTCCAACAAAAATTCAATTTCAGTGAAAATTAAACTGCCCGAGTTTAAGGAAAGGACTGGAAAACATTAATTAACAAGCTCCATGCTTGTTAATAGGCCTTTAATTTAGCAGCATTGTGCAGGAGATGGGCAAGATTAAAAACTATTAATTTGACAGAACTGTGTTTCTAGCTACTTTCCTTTTCACTTGTATACAATCTATCTCCTCATACAGGAGTATGCCAATATATACAGAAAAAATGCAATAATAACAACAGGAGAAAATTACAAGACAGTCAAATTTTGTAACTATTTCAAGAGTGAATGTCCTTTTTAGCAAAGAAAAGTAATATAAAGCACATCTGAAATACAGTTAGAAATTCAGATGCAAGAAAACAGTGTGTCAACTACTGTACCAATTGTTCAGTATAAAGTCAGAACACCTACTCTAATTTATTTTAAAAAGTAAACAAAATTGTTCTGAAAAGGACTCCCCCTTAGAAGTCATTTGTTACTGTTGCAGTATATTGGTCAAACAAGAAAAGCTAGCAATTTTGACAGCATCCCCATTTAAAAGTCACAGTGGCCTAGCCTGTCACTTGGGCATCATCGCTGCTACTTTCTGAAGTGCTCTTTTAAAGATATAGACAACACACAACTGTGTTGTGCGTTCCTTCACAGGGAAGGAGGGAATACAAGTGCTCCATACCTGTGAAAGAACACTGGGATTCTGGCACATCCATGCAGCTTCAAAGTGTTCACATGAAATTCTTGCTACCTCTAGATGAATGTCTTGCACTGCGGATATCAGGGCAATAGATCCCTTTCGGTAACCGCTCCTATGGTCTGTGGGCACCAAAGTAAAAGTAGTCTAGTGCTCACATCTATTTTGCCAAGTCAACACAGTGTGTCCGTCCCAAGCCACTACTGCATCCAAAGCAGGCATCAAAATATATCAGCCCACAAAAAGTAATCTGTACTCCTTCTTGACTTGCAGAAAAAGGGAGTGGCCTAGCAGAAGAGTTGGGAACACCAATCAGAAACTGTAAAAAACAATGGATAAAGGGGATATACATGCACAAGCTGCAAACATTTACACCTTATGAAAAACTGAGTTCAAATCTTCCCTTCCCCTGAAGAATTAAATCCATTAAGCTCTCTTCACATCTAAATTTCCAGAAGTAAGCTTCAAAAAACATGGAAAGTATAAAAACATGCCAGAGAGTTTAGAAGTTCTCTCATCAGCTTTCTAGTTCTTCTTAAATGAACCTAAGGATTCAAACAGCTCCCCACTCTCAATTAGGCCAGGCACACACCTCCAGCTAGGCAATAGTTACAGCAAATCCCAAATCTTCCAAAAGAAAAAAAACCAACAGCCTCTTGTAGATTATGCTAACTTCAAGTTTCATTTTAAATTTGATATCACCACATTCCAGGCTTTGTATTGGTGCTGGTAACACCGATTATTCCTCAGAGTTTTGCATTTCTTCCCCCAAACCCTTGCTGGTGCCTCTCCTACTTCCTTTATTTGAGAAATACAGTACTGTCAGTCTGAAACTACAATGTAGGCCTGTCCTTCCTCTCACCATTGCCCACTAAAAACACTCCACATAACACCTACAAATCAATTCTTGGTCAGAGTTTTCAGTAGTAGATACCGTTTTGTTGCCTGCTAAAAACACTTCATGTAAATACTACTAATCAATTCTTGGTCAAAGTTTTCAGTAGTAGACACTGCTCCATCGCCTGCTAAAACTACTCCGCGTAACAACTACTAATCGATTCTTGGTCAAAGTTTTCTGTAGTAGATACTGTCACTTGATGTATTACTGGAGGAAAAAAATTAGTAGAAGTTCAAGACTATGTTCTTCCCAAGTCCTGTCATCCCACAGGAAGCTATTTTAAAGAACTTTAAAGGTTTTAAGTGTATATGTTTTAAAGTGGAATGTAAAAGTTGATTTATTATCTTCTGCCACAAGTTTATATTGTGCAGTTCCTAGATTTTTCGTTAAATTAACAGTAAGCAAGAGTAAACTACTTGGAGCTCGAAGACAGTAAGTATATATGTAAATTGTGTGGTATACAGAATGTAGTGACACAAATGCAATCTATGCAGTATGTAACTACATCCAAGAAAGGATTGTTCCAATTTAAATATATACGTACAATTAAAGCAAAATGATTTTGTGCATTAAAATGACAGCGTCACATTTAAAGAAAAAGCTTATGGTTTCACATCATTAAACATGCAGAAAAAAAAAAAAGTCCAATCATAAATGCTCAAAAAAAACCCAACCCCACGTAGTAATTAATAGGACCAGATAGCCTATATGTTTCAGAAAACACAAATACTGTGGGAATACTCTTGATTTTTGCCTCCTCCCACTCCCTGATTTGCAATTGCAACTATGCAACGCCCACCCCCACAAGCATCCCTCCGCCAGCAGGACACAAGGGCACTTTAGAACGTGGAAAGATAAGAACAACTTACTTCAGTCAGTTTCTTCCACAGACCTGAACTATAAAGTGCACAGACACCCCCCCCCATGCCCTCCCCCCCCACCCCGGGCCACAAAAGACTCTTCTCGGCGATAAAGTTTCCCTCGTTCCACGTTAAAATGTTCCTCTTGTAACTCAAGCAGCTCCTAAGGGTTTACCTCCAAGTGGACGTTTAGCCAGGGCGGTTATTTCGGGGACCCCCCCCACCCCCCCCAAACAGAGAAGACCCCTAACGCAACACAACCCCTCACCCCCCGCCGTTGTCCCGCCTCCCCCTCCTCACAGCGCCCAGCACCGGAGCCTCCTGAGGCCGGCGGGGAGCCGGGGGGGGAGCGGGCGGGCGGGACCGCCCGCCCGCTCCCCCCCCGGCTCCCCGCCGGCCCAAGGCCTCACCCCGGCCATGCCGCCCCCGGAAGGAGCCGCCAGGGATGGTCGTTACCTCTTAGGCGCTGCCTGCTCCATGCCGCTGCCGGCCCCCCGGCCCCGCCGTCCGGAGGGGGGGCTCCCGGCCGAGCCCCTGGGCAGCACCGGGCCGCTAGCCGCTAAACTCCTCACAACTTTCCTGCGAGCTCGCTGGCCCTTTAAACGGGGCTCGCGCCCTCCCTCGGCCGCCGCCGCTCCCGGCCTCTCTCCGGCAACCACCACTACCGCTACCTACCCGGCTGCCGGCCGAGGCCCGCCCCCTCGCGCCTCTCAGTGGTTACAACCCGCGCCACCTCAAGTGCTGATTGGGCGGCGCGGAAGTCGCTCAGCGGGACGAGGCCCCACCCCACCACGGGAAGAGCGGGCGGCGTCGCGCCGGCGGGAGGGGAAGAATATGGAGGCGGCGGTGCCGCTGAGGCGCCGCGCTCCCGGCATGCTCCGCGCGGCCGCGGCCCCCCGCGGGGCACGCCGGGAGGTGTAGTCCTGCCGAGGAACCTGCCCGACCCGTTCCCGCAGGAGGGGCCTGGCCCGGCGAGGCGAACCGGGCCACGAAGAAACAGAGACCGGGGGCCCTGAGGCGCCGCCGGGGCGAAGGACGGCCGTCCCGCCCCCACACGCTCGCCTCACGCCCCGACTCTTGGAGCTGGGCCTTCGGGCGAGGGCAGGCCTGGGGGAGAGCCGCGGCCTGAGGCGGAGGCTGAGGGCGGCTCTTCGCCCCCCCGCGCTGCCACCCGCGGACCCCGTCGCCTCAGGGCGATGCTGCAGGGCGGCCTGCGCCTTTCATCCGCCTGTCTGCACCAGCCAGGGGACAGCAGCGCTTGGTGCTGAGCTGCACCCAGCCCCGCCTTGAAACGTTAAGTCTCTTCATGGACGGCTGGCTCGGCAGCACAGCGGAGAGGAAGCCTGAAGTTAGTCATGGCAGGGCCGGGGGGCAGCTCTCCAAAGCTGGCTCTGGTGACGCAGTACAGCTTTGAGGTGAAAAATGCTGGCACTTGGCGTTTTAATGCCAAAGCATACAAGTTACCCTGCAAAGCCATAGGAAGCTGTCACGTAATTATTCAAGCAGCTGATTTTAGGACATCGAGTAGCGTGTGCCAGTTACCTGCGATTTCTCCACCTTACAACTTCTGGCTTCCTGCTGTTTGTGGAGCAATTTAGGATCCTCACTGACAAAGCATCCAAGTAGATCCAGCCAAGTCAATACAAGAAAAGCTTGAATGTTCAAGCCAATTTCTGTATCCTTTCCTGAAAGTAGGTTTATTTGCCTAACTAATGGAAGTTCAAGGTAGTAAAACACTTAGGCGAGATCCATACAAATACTGAGATGCCCAAGGTTGACTTTAAACTGATTTCACAAGTATAACAGCACTCTCCCTTAAAAAAGAATCCACATTCCATACCTAATTTTATCTCTTTGATGTGCATTAGCAAGGGAATTTTGAATGAATGAAGTCCTACTGTTGTGCAAGTCCTCTACTTTGGCTGAGTCAATCCAATCCAGTTGACTCACTGTGGTCAGGCTAAATGCAGAATGGCAATATTGAATGAGCCCATAAAACAAATCACACACCACCATGTGACCTTTTGGGTTTCTTTGTTTTTCTGAGTCATGGAAAAACTGCAATAGAACATCTTCCTTTGCACAACAGATTAACACAGAACTCTTCAAGCATTATCCCACAAGCCAGAGCGGCTCACCAGCAGTACTGCCAGATGTGTCCATACCATAGACAACTGTTAGTAGGAGATGCCAAAAAAAAAAAACCAAAAAAACACCCAGGAGAAGAAGCCAGCAGGTACCTCAGATGCAGTGTGGTACGAGTGCATTAGAAAGTGGTGGGGAGGAGCTACGCAAGACTTCCCATCTCCCAGTTTTAGGACAAGTGAGGCCAAGCAGGTAGAAGATGCTATGTGGCTAGTGTCCAACTTTGCTTTATGGGGTATTCAGCTATACCCACTGACCAATTTTTATTTACATTTCACCAATTCCATTAATGAAGGGAATCCTGACATTGGCATTTGGCTGTGATGCTCCCGGAATGTAGAGACTGTCTCCACATCCTTTAACACAAATCTTTGAGGAAATATTTTGTCCGGGTTATTTCAGAGGAGGCAGGTTTTTTTCCCCACTCCCTCTCTCAAGTCACAGCTGCGATAAACTATACATTCAAGCAAGGAAAAGCAGTCTTACTAAAAAAATACAGGTCCTGTATTATAGTTGTAACAGCAAGGCAAAGAAAGGGAGCCAAGAAGCGCTCCCTGTCCCCATTCACACACATATTTCTTTCTCTGGAAAATGTTAGGCTAAACAGCCTAATCTGCCACTCTTCCCTCCCCCTTTAACAACACTTGGCAAGAACAAGTCTAAAGAAAATTTGTCCAAGAAGAACAGATTTAGATATTAGCTCTCTTCATTCAAAACAATTTAATACCACAATCCCCACTTCCAGAAAATACCCTGACCACCCGATAATTGAGGAAGGGGACAGGAGTGTCCTTCATCTTTGCCACTGAAGAAAGAAGAGTGTGAAAAAAAACCCAGGGCCCCTGAAACAGAAAAAGTTGAGTTACCTGGCTTTATAACCTAGCGAGGCAAAGTGCCAAAAAATATGGACTAATTTCATGTCTTTCCCACAGAAGTTTCAGTTGTGCCTTATTCAACTGAAAGAATGCTTGCTAACTACATTTATGCTGAAAATAAAATACCAATAAGAAGACAACATATATGCCATAGTATTTTTCAAGATTATTTTATTAGACTCTCATAATTGCAAATGGTACTTTTAGTCGATGACATTGGAATAAATAACACCATCTCACCTTTCCCCTGCACCATGAATTTGGGATCTGTGCTGTAAAATATAACACTGATTTGGTCTTCATTACAATACTGTACTTAGCCACCAGCAAAGAAGGAACTTTGAAAGGGAAAACAGACTCCTCTGTTCTACTACCTCATTCAGGCTTTCCAGTCAAGGGAAGTCTAGATGTTCTGGAGGCATGAATATACTATTGCTCGTGTCTAGACAACATGGAGATGAGGAAGTTACAGACAATCTACATGAGTATTCCCATGATTTCTTCCAACAGTGGAACTATACAACACTGCTAAAAAGGCAGGTGAGTAAGTAAAGGCTTAATGTAACCCAATCTTCAAAATACAGGAGAAAACTAACTGAATTACTCTTTTTCTTCTAAAGTATTTCATCCACTTCACCAAATTAGCAGCATGCAGTAGGACTCCCCTCTCTGCAGAACTGGCATCAACATCAAATACAACTCCTTAGACCAAAGGATGGATGAAGACCATACTTAGTTTTTGAGTACTGTAATTATTTTATATTATAATGTAGTTTTGTAAACAGATAAAATAATGTATATTATAATTACTTATACTGCAATGGAATCAGGAATCATGATGGCATGGACAAGTGTTAGGTGCTGTATAACTACAAACCAAGACAGTCCCCAAGCCCCTAAATATATGAACAAAAAAGTTCCAAGTTGTCAATCCTACTTCAGTTGCACATAATTCATGATAAACCCAAGAAGGATAAAAATTACTTGAGAAACTCATGTCTGAGTTTCTAACAGGTATTACTAATGGTAAGATTTAAATTCCAAATATATACTTCAAAGTCATTCATAAGCATCATGCAAATAAATTATGTATGTTATAGTAGGGACCTTATCTAGTTCCTTTGGTAGCAAATAAAAGCAGCATTTACTTCAGAAGGTATTCGATCAGGCTTATTTAAACAACGTGCATTGTAACTAATACATGGCACTACTAGAAAACAGCAGAATTAATAGTATATGTTTCCAAGAGGTATATGTCACAATCACCCTACGCTCTCCAAACAAAATACCCTTCGTTCTTCATCACATCTGTGGTGCTTTTCACAGCCTAGCTCTTTTCCCTGTGTGCTTTCTACCCTTTCACTGCAGTAGTCCCCAAGTTCTTTCGCAGGGTCCTCTGTGCTCCCTCCCTCAGTGTCACCTGTATCGTTCCCAGTACCTCCATGCACCCCCTCGGCATGCCAAACCCTGCAATATCCTTACTGCCTGCAGAGACCCCCAAGCATGCCCCCAGCTCTGTGCTCCGTACAGCCCCTCCACACCACTGATACCTCGCTGTGCCTTGGCCCGCCCCGGTGTTACCCCATGGAGTTACGAGTATGCTGTGTCTGCATCACAACCTGCTGTTTCGCTCACAGGAGAAGATGTTTAGCTCGCAGGAGAAGGCTGCGGGTCAATCCACAGCGTGGTCCCAAACCCAGCACCTAAGGACAGAGTTTCCCTTACCTTTCCCTTGCCGTGGGGTGGACAGCCCCACAAAAAAGGCATTCCCTCCTCTACCCATCACCTATGAGTTTTGTGAAAATAGAAATTTACTATAATTACAGACCTCCAGCTTTTCATCAAACAGGATTAATATTGGCCAGCTAAGTCGCAAATGATGGTGAAGGGGAGAAAGGCAAGGAACGGCAAGCACAAAGAGAGAATGAATGCAGCAGCCTGATTTCCTTCAAAACCGATTCATAAATTCTGTAGACAAATAGTCAACAACAACATGTTTGCATGTCTCTCCCTGTGACTGCCTGATAGCGATCTGGTATGCCAAAAGTTAAGGAAAAGGCCTTGAATGAAATACCAGCTTGTTTATACAGAAGATAAGAAAAACTGACTTCTGCCTGGATTTTTTCCTACCTATCATGTCTAATGTGAAGTAACCTTGAAGGCTTATCAAAGAATTTGTTATATACTTTCCTAACCCTGTCAGTCATAAAATAGTTATAAATAAAATATAAAAGAACAGCATATTCTCAAGTTTGGACTAAAATCCAAGCTTTTTTTAAAGCGAGTTTAGGAATAAAGAAAATTCTTTTTATTTCTTTTCCTGAACTATTCACGACTTCATGGTTAATTAATGTCACATAAAAGGAAATTGACTTTTTGGTCCAGCAAAAGAATGATGCAGAAAATAAATAGTCGGGAAATAAAGGTGCAGATTCTGCCATCCATCGCCACTCTATTAAAGTCTGCGTGATTCACAAAATTCCTACTTTACATTAAAAAGAGCAGTAAAAACCTGCAATAGTAAAATATTAGCTGCACTGCTGCGATTCCTCTCACTACCTAGTATACATCATTTTGGTATCCAAAATGTTATTGCTAGACCTAAAGACATTTGTTGATTAGGATAGGATTTTTCTGTTGACTAACCATTTAGCTCACAGTCTTAGTAACAGGCTATATATAGACTTACCATTTGCTATTTTTCCTATTATAGCACACTATGGTAAAAATAAACCATGGATACAGAGTTGCTATTTACAGTTAACCACAGAAGATATTCCAGTCTGTACTACAGCTGCATTGATTGTGCTCGTGGGATCTACGGATTACCATCAACTCAAAAAAAAAATCTCATTTTGGTTTGTAAAACAATTACTGTTGTTGTGGTAATACTCAGGGTTACTCTGGATTCCCTTATACACAAAAATATTCCCCCTCTTTCTGGGGGCAACCATCTGTTCTCCAGTCTGCGAAGAGGTGTGCTCACACCCTGGAGAATAAATAAATAACATTTAACTAGCAAGGCTTAATGCCTGCGTTAGGAATGGAAACTAGTATCAATAACTAAAGAATGATTGGATCCTCATTACTTTAGGAAGGAAGTACTACATGCAACGAACTTCAGCTGCCTAAACACATACAGCTTGACGCCCGAGGCTTCCACCACTGTGAAGGCTGCATTTTCTCCCATCTTCCTTTAGCTCCTGAGCTGAGAGTTTGAGGAATAAACAACAGAAATGTATGGGGAAGATTAGGATATTTTTCTATTTTTAGGGACAATGATTTCAAGAGGCTAAGAAGACCCATTCTTTCAGCTCTAAAGAAGGGAAGGTTCCTTGCCCTTGTGGGCTTTTCACAGGAGTGCTCAGAGAGAAGCATGAAAAGGTGGGAAGCACAAGTACAGAATAACAAATAAGGAGAACCCATTGCAACTGGAAAGCACGTCCTCAATACTGAGCACTACAAAAGCAATGCCATGAAATGCTTACAGCTTTCTTTTTTTTTAAGTAAAACCCTTCCTATTTATTTCTGAAGTGCATCTCCAGCTTGCTTCATAGATATTACAAAGCACGTGTTTCATATGTGGACGAATCACTCATTCTAAATGCTTTAAAATCCATAAACCACAAAATTTCAGTTTCGTATTTTTTTCCAACCTTTCCCAATCAAAACATGCCAGAAGATCATAATTCAAGTCCAAATAAACTACGCGTATAACATGTACAGTCACACTTAAAAAAAAAAAAAAGACCTAAATACAATTCTAGTCTTAAAACTTCACAAAAAAAGTTCAGCGGCATAACAGCCATTTCATGACTGCCTGTGAAGTAATGGTTCTGATTACAAGATAAGATCCTGTGGAAAGTAGAAATATATCCAAAAGAAGAAAAAGATTAAGATTTGCACTTACATTCCCATTCCGCTCTTAAAAGCAGCAGGAAGCCTTCCCCACAGCAGCCCGTGTACTAAAGAAACAGCACAGCAGCAAATAATAAAGTTTCACGGAACTGGCTTTATACGATGCACTGATTTGAGCCTCCTTTAATCAGGTTCGGTTTGGTTCAATAGGGGTCAGTTTTATGGTATCCTCGCTGCTAGCCAGAGTGAGTACTGCTGTCACTACCGAGCAAGGGAACTTTCTGCTGAAAACAAAACTTTGAAGTGACTGAGTGTACATAGGTCGGGCTATAAAAACACAGCAAACCCTAAAGCACATTACTATCTAGAGAGCTTATGAACCCCATTAAATTCGAGACCTAAGCTTTTTCCACTATTCCTTCACTAAAAATAGATTTTCTTAGTTGCAAGCAGAAAACCAGTGGAAGATTAATGGA
Source organism: Pluvialis apricaria (assembly GCA_017639485.1). NCBI lineage: Eukaryota > Metazoa > Chordata > Aves > Charadriiformes > Charadriidae > Pluvialis > Pluvialis apricaria. Next base: position 145,984,059 of record CM030008.1, read on the forward strand.
TTTCTTTAATAGCAAAAAAAGAGTTTATCAACAGCCATCACCACTGCCCGTTTTTACCCAGGCTGGCTTTAGCAAAAAGAAAATGTTCTTGTGGTATAATTTTCTCCACAGAGCAGAGGAAAATAGAGCAATTCCATATGCTAGGAGCTTTCTTAATGGAAACAGTTAATTTACCACATGAGGAATATCACATGCATACCACTTCCACCTAAAATGAATCACTCCTTCCAGTTGAGAAAACTGAGGTCTTTTATCTTCCTCAGGGTGGAGTCCATCTCCTCCCATAGATCCCTACAGAGTAAAACTGCTAATCGTTTTAAGATTTAAAGACATTACTTCTTTTGTGTTCATATATCACATTTCAATGTCTTCTAAACAAGAGAGAGCTTAATGTTTTTGTGTAACCTTGAACTGGCCGGTACACAACTTTTATTGCTTCATCCTTGAGCTCTTCTGTAGTTCCATGATCTAATTTGTTACACTGGTGGTATTAAGCTGCTGTTACCGGATTAACAATACACAGTTTAAATTCCTTAAAGCTAATTTTAAAATGAATGTGCTAATTTGAATACTAGGTAAAACAACGAAAAACTGAAACAGAAGAAAAAAGCCAAACTCGATGTTTCAGTATATACCGTGTCTCTCCTTCAGCAAGATTAATAGATAGTAAATCCCTGCTCTATGCGGTTCAAACTAGGCAGGATGTCTCTAGGACCTGATCCAAAATCTGTTAACATCAACAGAGTCTTTCTTTCAAATATACTACTTTGGGGATCAGTTCTCAAAGGAGAGTCCTGTCTAATTTGCTCATGGGAGTGGGAATATAAATGCAGATTTTTGCTTGTCTGGTGTTTCCATCCTCGGCCCAGTTCATCTCCCAGGAGGATTGGGGAAAGGTCAAAATTGGAGGCGGATCACATTAGACACTACCATTTATTTGACATAACCTCTTAATAATATGTCATAGGTTCATTTGATTAGAAACGATGCAGTCAGAAATGATAAACAGTGTAGAAGTGGTCCCCTTATCGTGGGATAGATACTAAGCATCTGAAATTTCAGACAGTGGGAAAATTTGCTGTTTAGAGTCCCAGGGACACTTATGCAATGTTTTATAATATGTCTTGCATATTAATGTATAATGCATTACAATATCAATGTATAATATGCATTGCATATTATACAACATGCAATGGTATAGCAATTCTAAGTGAGAAAATGTGTAGGAAGATTAAAGTCACACAGCTGTGTTAGAATACCCTCAAATATATACAGCCCTAGTTATACATAAAGTAACAGGAACAATACATTATAAACACAAATGCTTGATTCTATGCTGTATTATTGGCATTTATCTTGACCTTTCAAAATGGTCTTTCAAAAACAAGTACCTCATTTTGACGGGTGTGGGATACTCAACAGCTCTTAATTAAATGCCTCAAAAGCAGACTTTAAAACTGTGTTCTAAAGTATATTGAATTAGGCTCCGCAAGACCAGTTTTTGGCACCTGTTCTTGAAATGAGGGGAAAAAAAAAAAGCACGCTGAACCAAGATTATGCATTATTTTCCAGGAATTCAGCAATTTCTTGGAGAGATTAAATTCACTGCAGCTTTGAAATAACAGGGTTACTGCACATTCTGAATGGTTGAGTGTCTCTGCAGGACTGGATAACAGCTAGCACAGGGGTCCCAGGGGATTATATTGTAGTTAACCCATCCTCCCGTTCTGTTCCTGCTTTTACATGCAAAAGAAAATGTTTGTGCTTAATACAATATTTATAGCTATAAGTTACAGTCAGTTCCTTTCTGGTTTTACTGTACCAGCATGTACAAGAAATACATAAAACTATATCTATTATTGCTACTACTTTGCAAGATGTTGTATATATTGTAAAGCTGGCTCTCTAATAGAAGGCAGCTAAAGACCTCTGCACTTAAATCTGCCAAAGCTGATACAGCAATCACAAACATGTGTTGTTACACTTCTTGTGGCTCATCTCCACATGGTGCAGCTGTTGTGTTGGCTAAAGAAAATGCAGGCCCAAGGGAAAGAAATTTAATTCAGCTGGGGTGACTTCCACTAAAAAAACGTGTTTTAAGGAGAACAGGTGTCTTACAGTAAGGGGGATTGTTTGAGAGGTTTTCCCCAAACTTGCTTTGCTTCTAGGAACTCTGTCCTAAAGTGGTGTGCCTGCGGTAATGATCTCTTGTGGTCTAATTTTTAAATAATAACCCTCAGAAGTGCAACAGATTCCAGAAATTCTGTTTTTGTTTGTTTGTCCTAGTTCTAGGACAGGAAGGCTAGCACAGGACCTTATCGCACAAGTTAGAAGCCGGAGGGAGCCTCATTGCTGTTATTCAGATTCCTCAGCTTTAAGAAAGTTTGTTTCATCAACAAATGACTGTGCTGACGCAGACCTGCAGCTGGTGTAAGTCACCAGTGGTCACCCCTAGAGCTGTGCCACTTTAGGCCTATAAATCTATTGGTTTAAGCTTGATTTTTTACTAAAGTCACTTAAATATAGCTTCCTCTAAATATGTTCTTACTTACACAAAATAAATAAGCTAAGATATACTACACAGTCTAATAAAACGGTACTAAGTGTATGACTTTTTTCTTTTCTAGAAAGGCATTTACCTTGTGTGCTATGACACCTTCTCTAGTTTCGTTATGCATTCCTGCCTCTCTGCTTCCTGCGTCCTCTGGTATATCAGAGCGGGAAGTGTTTGACTGATGCTCAGCGGCTGACTCAGCAGCCTTCCCGCCATGGTCAGTAGCAGATCCCACAGCGCTGAGGCAGCGGGATCCCTGGAAGCTGGGAAACAGTGTTTTCCCAGCAGGCTCTCAGGAGGTTTCTCTCTCAGTGCTGGTTGAACCAGCCCCTTGGACAGATGTAGCAGCAGCCGGCAGATCTTTCTCTTCCTGTTGTCAACCCTCTTTCCAAAATAGGGTTACTCCAGAGGGTAGTCTCTTGTTGCGTAGGTGTCCTCATACTGCAGTTTCCTCCTCTGGGCCTGATTTTTCTATCTCCCACAAGGTCAGAACTCCTTCTTTTTGGGGAAATAGAAGTCCAAATGAGGGATGATTTTATCCACACAGACCCCATTCCTACAGAGTTGGTTCTTCTATAGGATGTATAGGAGCTGCTCTCCGCTCTTCCTTCTCAGGTCTTAACTAAATAAGTGTTATGACGACAAACTTCTGTTTTTCGTTTTACAAGGTTAAGCTTGTTAGCTCTTAATATCAATCTTTATTGCTACATGTTGTGTCCTCAGAGTGCAGACCTTGGGCAGTTTTTTAGGCTTCTTCTCAAGTTTCTAAATTGGAGACACAGTACTCCTACTGAATTCCTCCTTTTGAATAAAATCCAGAATTCAGTGAGGTCAATAGCAAAATTTATGAGATTTTCATCCTCTGTGTATGTCTGCACATAAAGACCTGGAACAAATCTTGCATTTTTGCAGACTTCCCCTGACCAAGGAAAAGAAAATTATTCTGCCCTTCCCACTTTTCTCAGCAGGAATTGTGACAAAGCCCCTGAGTCTCACTGATGGTAGGAACTGCCATGACCATGCCTGATGTCGAAAGCCAGGAGCAGATGGACTTGGGCTACACCCTGCCAGTGAGGGAAAAACGGATCCGGATTAACAAAATTAGGAGAAACCAACTGTAGAACGAAACCTGCGTTCACAGTGAAGCCACCATGGGGACACTCACTTTTCACAGTGTGTATGTATAAGCAGTATCTTTTCCAAACACTGAAAAAAAGAATGCATTATTTGTAGAGTGAGATTAATTCAGCAGACTGTCTGAGTGTCACCCGAGAAAGCTGTTTAAAGTGATATCTGAATTTAAGAGTAACCTCTTGCTTTTCACGGCATTGGAGTATGTGCTTATCAGGGAAGTTTTATGTTTGAGGTTCAGGGAGAAGGTGATGGCCATCTCCTCTGAATGCTTTCAGATGACTGATTTTCAGAACGCTGCTGGCATTCTTCCAGCCGGAGGCCTGGCCATTAGATAAGCTTAACATTATGGTGGCCATTTGCAAAACAGATGAGAGCAGAAATAGCAAAAGGAAATGAGAAACCGAAGAAACCTGCTGGAACTCCCTGCAAATAAAGACTCAACCTTGGAAGGAAAAGTCTTAGATCCTTCCACTGAAAGAAAAACTGGTGAGCATAAGTTTTCAGCTGGTAAAACTATAACCGCTATCCCAAGGGAGATAAAAGCACCAGCTGAAGAAAGACCACCACAAGTGCCAGCCTCAAGAAATCTAGCAAACATTACACTGCTTCCTTTGTGAGAGTCTGCACAAAAGTTTTTAGGTATTACCAGAGAGGATCCATTTGCTTCTGCTTTCTGGTTGGTTTTTTTAGTTAAGAAGCCCATGGCCATCCTGGCTAAGAATCCTGTTTAATAATCCCTCCTTTGCCAGTATTTAAATAGTGTCACATGGCATTGGAGCATTACGCTACCAGAAGATTTGACAGATATCATTTGGCAGATCCTGTGGTGGCTGTTCACATCACCCTTCCAGCTGCCTCTTCCCCCTTTCTGCCAGAAATTACTGTTACTGGAAGTGACTTGGCAAAAGGGGCTGTACCTGTAGTTCAGCAATTCCAGTTCAGTCAGATGCCGTAACTCAAACTTGCAAGCAGGTATAGCTGAGGCCCACTCATTTTTGTTCTTCTTTTGGTAGCTGGAGTCTCCTTTGCACTGGCATTCGGAACCATTGTGAGCAGCGATCCTTGGTTACCACGTTTTCACTATCGGGGTTTCACGTGGAAATGGAACTGATGTGGTGGAAACAGGAATGGGGCTCTCTGCACTGATAATTTCCAGGCAGAGGGAAAATATTAAGTCATCTTTTTTAAATCACCTGAGTAAATATTCTAGCAAGTCCAAATTTTAATTTTATTATTATAGTCTATTGCTCAAGCTGTGTTTTCTGACTGTGCAGCAATAATAGTGCTACGAGCACGTGAAGATTTTTCAAACTGGCATTGTATTCAGTTCCTTTTACATTTCCACACATAATCTGCATAACATTATTAAATCTTTCCTGTACATTATTTAGCCTCTGGGATCAAATGAAATCATACATAACTGGAACTCTTTGGGCTTTGACAGATGTCCTCTGGCAGATTTTTTGCAGCGGTTTAAGTTGTTACTGCTCTCAGCTATTTTCTTGGCCTTTTCCTGAAACGGGACATGTCTCAGCTGCTCTGGTGGAACACGCTAACCTCTTAGCTTTTAAGGATGATAAAAGCAGGTTTGAGTTACTGCCCCAGACTTTGAACTGAAATGGCTGAAGCAAAGGTATGGCCCTTTTCACCAGCTCACCTACTGCAAGAGCAGTCCTTCACAGATGGCTGCCAAAGGGGTTGGGAGCGGAACGTGGAGGACTCGCTTGCAGCCTCGTGGAGGAATATTTACAGCATCTTGCCTCCGGTCCCTTTTCCATGGGAGAGCACAGGGAAGTCGGATATTCTCTTAAAACAGTGAAGGTCGTGGTAAAAATACTTAACTTTTGCAGCTCTTTTTTGTAAGGGTACAGATTCTTCTGAAATCAATCTGCTTTGTGGGCTGTCTCCTACTGTGGGTCATGGAGTCATCCGAAGTAATATGGTACCTAGGTGGTGCAGAGTTTGCTCCCTTTCATCTGTACACCTGCAGAAGGCTTTTTATGTGTGGGAGAGCTTTTTCTGCCTTGTGTATTTTGTAAATAACCTCTTTGCTAAAGAGAACCCTGGGCTTATGATCTCTGCCTAAGTTACCACACTTGCGACAGATTTGGGCTGAATAAAAACAGTCATCCCAACATCCCTCATTTGTTTTTTAAAGCCTCTGTATCAACCATTTAATATAACAAAAACCCCACACCATCGCATTTTAATGAGTTCAGGCGTTTTTGATCAACTGAGCATTTAAATCTGTGAATAAACTTAAGAATGTGTCACTGCCTTCAAGAAGCGTACTTTAGTTTTAAGAAACCACAGCTGCAACAATAAGATGGAAATTTGACACACACTAGGTTGAAGGTGGCAAGGATTAAAGGTATGGAATTAGAAAAAAAGCCCTTGCGCCGTTGAACAGAATACGGGACATAAATCAGTGACTAACTTTGGCTAAGCTTTGCGTTATGGAAGTATGCAGCATTGCAGCTTCGCAGTTATCAGTATTTGTCATCTCGAGTATCAGTACACATGCCAGATGCAAAAGAGAGGCCCAGAGAGAACATGGGGGATGAGGAAAAGAAAATTAATAATTTCAGTGACAATGTACACTATTTTGATGTGAAACAGAACTTCTGTAATATTTCAAGGGATTTACACACACACACATATATATATGTATGGACAAAAGCTGTTGGAAATAAGCCTTTGACTTCAAAATGTGCCTGATTAAAAAGAATACTGATAAGAATTAAGACGAGAACAGCTGGAACTTTGATTGCAGTTATGTTTTCTTCTGGATGTTTATTTCTAGATCACTTTTGCAGCTGCTTTTATCTACTCCTTAGAAGTTCTTGTAGATTTGAGGAACCATTAGCTGTAAAAGTAAACATCAGCTCTGGTCTGGTTTTATATATCTTCTTGAAACCATTGAGGGGGGAAAAGATAACATTAGACTAATGCTGAGCTAGATCAGACTTAAGTGATGCTTTGAACAGCCTTTTAGCATTTCGGGCTCCACCTGTAACTCTAACAGAAAGTTGAGTATTTCTAATATTCTTCTCTACCAAGCACATAGGAATTACCAAACTCTAGGAATGAAAATACCCTTTCTGAAAAAAAAAATTAAATTCATGTCTCACTGTGATTCAAAAGGCAGAATGCTTTCAAGTGTGCCTCCACTATCTAGGTACAGGGGTTGTTCTAAAAACCAGTTCTGCTGCCTTTCAGTATCTGTCATCTATAAATATTATGCTTTGAATAAAACAGATCTGCAGTTTTGACTCCACTTTACTCTATTTTGTTATTGTAGTTGTTTAAGGTTCTTTAATAACTCTGGGTTTGTATTTGCTCAAGAGCTGTCTGCTTGGAGACTGGAGAAAGGTCAGGGTTAACCCCGCTTAACCTTAGCTAATGACCTTTATCGGTGGTCTCCTTTTCAGATCTCAGGAGCGTCAGTGATGCTGCTGTGGCAACAGACTGACTCTCATACCAGCTCCCACTGAGATAAACACACTGTATTATATTTACTTGACGCTTCTTCCCAATAGAAATTCATACGACACCACACTGGGCAAAGCCCGCTGGCCAAAGTCATGGAAACTTCCCTATTTTAAGGTTTCACAAAGAGTTCAAGCACAAGATTTTGGTCACGAATCCTTTCAGATGGCTTCATGAGCCTTCTTGTGGTGCCTTGCTTGGATTCAGAAAATATTTTTTCACTTACTATAATCAGCTTTCATTTCTCTGTCCTGAGCACGTCTGTTAATGATGGAGGCTTCCTCACAACTCTCCGTAGGCACCGTCCTAGGCTCCCTGAAAGCCCCTAGTCTTGCAGGCACCATTGATCCTTGCTTCCATCACGGCCGGGAGTGTTGTCATTCCAAAGCGTGCCTTGTCCCAGGGTCTCTGCTGCTCCCCTCCACGCACACCCAGCCTCCCGAAACAGCGGAGTGCTGCACCTACGCAGGAGGGCTCCGTCCAGCAGTTCAGAGACGGGCAGGCTCACGACAACAGTGACATTCAAAAGCTCCTGGCTGCATTTCAACAACCAGTAATCGTCAGGACAAGTAAAGGGGAAAAAGGGAATACATCCTATACTTGAAAGTTTGTAGTGTGGTCGACAGTACCTCTTTCCCCTCTCCACTGATCTGAAAAGCTGAAAATAAGAGGCCTTGAGGCAGCTCTGTTTCTGCTGCAGTGTAATGTCCTCGGCTTTCAGCACTTCTCGGGTGCTAACAGGAGCTCTGGCGTTGAAATGAATGGGGTTTGTATTTTTCTTGAAAACAGCTCCCAAAGGGGCATTTGAAAGAATAGCATAACCAACTAATAATTTTCACCAGCCTATCATGGGTGAGCAGGTCAAATAAATGAAATAGTTAATGCAAACAAGGCAGATCTGCAATAGTCATTGGTACTCTTTATGAGATGGACCACGCCATCTACTATGGCTGAAACAGGGGACATATTCATTCACGAGTTTTCATCCTACCGTTTACCAGCCTGCGCGGGTCCCGCAGACTCTTCTGGGGGTCTGTGGAAGGGAACTAAGGAGAGCAAGCGGAATGCCAGTCCTCTGAGCAGGGACCTGCATCACCACGGGAAGGGAAAACAGGGATCCGTGAGCAAAGAAGGCGGAAATCCACTGCTGGGTCTCAACTCGGAGTCATCCTGATTTTACATGCTTTCTGTCTGCTGCTGCCTCGCGATACCCAGAGACCAGAGACTGTCTGCCATGACACACTGGGTGTGCGGGAAGGGAAGGGAAGGGAAGGGAAGGGAAGGGAAGGGAAGGGAAGGGAAGGGAAGGGAAGGGAAGGGAAGGGAAGGGAAGGGAAGGGAAGGGAAGGGAAGGGAAGGGAAGGGAAGGGAAGGGAAGGGAAGGGAAGGGAAGGGAAGGGAAGGGAAGGGAAGGGAAGGGAAGGGGAAGGGAAGGGGAAGGGGAAGGGGAAGGGGGAGGGGAGGGGAGGGGAAGGGGAGGGGAAGGGTAAAGGGAAGGGAAAGGGGAAGGGGAAGGGGAAGGGGAAGGGGAAGGAAAGGGGAAGGGGAAGAGGAAGGGGAAGGGGAAGGGAAGGGGAAGGGGAAGGAAAGGAAAGGGGAAGGGGAAGGGGAAGGGGAAAGGGAAGGAAAGGGGAAGGGGAAGGAAAGGAAAGGGGAAGGGGAAGGGGAAGGGGAAGGGGAAGGGGAAGGGGAAGGGGAAGGAAAGGAAAGGGGAAGGGGAAGGGGAAGGGGAAGGGGAAGGGGAAGGGGAAGGGAAAGGGGAAGGAAAAGGGAAGGGAAAGGGAAAGGGAAAGGGAAAGGGAAAGGGAAAGGGAAAGGGAAAGGGAAAAGGGAAAGGAAAGGGAAAGGGAAAGGGAAGGGAAAGGGAAAGGGAAAGGGAAAGGGAAAGGGAAAGGGAAAGGGAAAGGGAGGGAAGATACGAGAATATTCTTTACCAGAAAGTCTTTTGACTGGTCCCTGCCCAGCTCAGATACATTCTTGAACTGATCTGTTCCCGTTCTGAGCCGTTGCTTTTACTGTGCAAGCTTCTGTACTCCAGAGTGATCTTGTCCTGATCCATCGCCACAGTGGCTGTGGAGAGTTCATGGAAGAGAAAGGGCTCTTTTTCCCATGCCACGAACTAGATACAAACTGTTCTGCTCTGAAAAGTCTCCAAGGTGTATCAGCATCACATCCACAAGTTTCATGTTGGAGCAACTGTCCTTCCACCCAACAGGAGGTGCACACAGTGGTGCTATGAGGTGGCAGGAGGAAAAGCTGAGGGGAACACTGGCATTTAAGGCAGAAATAAGGTGGTCATAACAGATGAGTGAGTGTGTACCAACTTAATTCATGGAAAAGGGCGTGAAAGCAGGCATGGTGCAAAATCTTGCCTAGGATGGTAACTGCTTTTTGATTAACTGATTTTTTAGAAGCTTTTATTACTCTGTTTATTTTTATAAGGCAATCTGAAAATAATGGCCCTGATTGAGGACATCTTTTAAACCAGCGGTAGAACACACATTCAGCGGGTGACTTCGGCATATAAAGAAATTGAAGCACCTGCTTAGGTACTGCCCTGGGTAGTGATGAACTTAAACATGCACTTAAGTGCTTTGTTGGATCATACCCAATAGAGATACAGGGTAGTGTTCAGCCTTGGCAGTGTCTGTAAGAGTTTTCAAATGCCTTACCGCGGTAAGTTTTCCCTCGATTTCCTCGTATTTCAGGCATCTTCAATATCTTAACTTTAAAGGACCCTGATTTTATTAAGAAGTGCCGGGTTTCATCAGTAAGGTTTGCCTGGACATCCTAGGGGTGAGTCTGCCTCGGAACAATTGGTACTTTTTTGTAATATCCATTATTGTCCTCTTCTTTGAATTAGATGCCACAAACAACTGGAAAAACACGCAGAGATTAATACAGACATTGTGCACATCTGTAAGTGATGATTTGCATATGCTTGCACCGTGCTTGTAATGCTCTGAAAATATCTGAAATGCTCTGTAGTATCCTGGTTTATAACATATCCTTCGCCACAGTTTACACATCGAGAATGCATGCTGAAAACAGGAAACACACATGCAGAGCGTAGGTAAAAGGGGATTACAGTATACATATATTCAACAGAATAGTCCCAGTTTAAGAGTATCATAAGCATCAGGCTTGTATAAACAAATCAATGCTTAACCCACAGATGTATCTAATGACCATATGGATTCTGCATGTTTACAACTGGAAAAAACCCTCTGAGCTTTTCTATTGTTTGCTGACTTTCACCCCATAGTATTGATTTTATTTGTGGAAATCAAGTTATTCACTGGGATATAAAAAGTTCTTAAAAGGAAATGGAGTTGTTTAATATACGCCACAGGACAAGATGTATGGGCCCCGTTCTCTGCTGCCTTGGAGTTCTCATGTCCTAGGTGAGTTACGAGGCATGTAACCAAATGTACAACTACATTTCTTAGACCAATTTATTGCTTTTATACAATATTTCTCTTAGATTTCCCCCCTAACATTTGGCTCGGAGATTGCAAACTTCAGGATCCTTCCAGCCTGAGGCAGCTGCAGAACTTCATCGGTGCCTGAAATCCCCCCTTCCCCAGGAGCGAAGCGTACGAGCCCACGTCTGTGCAGCAAGCAGGCGGCCCTGAAGCCCCGGTGACCTCCACCTTGCGGGTTGTTGCACGTCTGCCAAGTGAGGTAAAATGCCACCGCCAGAGAGTAAGCAAAGCCTGCCCAGCCTGGGGGCAACCCTCTGCAGCCCCTGGCCTCAAATTAGAGGGGGTGGCGGGGTATGGAGCCACAAGGAAGGGGCCCACTCGTGTGCGGTGGGTGTCTGTGCTTCCAGCCGTGGCTGTAGGCAGCAGCCCTGCTCAGTGTTTCAGCGCTGACGGCAGGAAAGACTTTAGCCAAAGGGTCGCTTAAACCAAACTATAATAAGGTACAGCACGTTGTATTTCTTTATGTCTTGACAGCTGCTCATTTCAGGCACCGCAAAAACATCTTATTGCTGATGGCAGGGGAAGGAACGCTTTAGTCTCGCAAAGCCCATTTATCGAGGGCTTTTCTCCCCCTCTTCCCTGAGGAGATCAGCGGGCAGCAGGCTGGGATGAGCGGGAGAAAGCCGCCGGCTTTGGGCTGTGCTGGGTGGGCTCACCTCGGGGCAGGACATCGGCAAGGAGAGAGGTTCTCCCGGCAGGAGACGGACATCCCCGTCCTCAGGGCCGGGGCAGAGCATCCCCCCCGCCGCCGGCCGGCCGGGCCAGCCTGCGCCCCCGCCACGGAGCCTTTGCTCCACGGAGACCCGCGGGACGGCCCCGGACTCCCCCTGCCTCGGGGCCCGCCGTCGGGGCGAGGGCGGCGGCCCCGCAGCGTGCGGCGTCCTCGCCCCGGTCCCCGCGGTGCCGGCGCTCGCCTCCGCATCCTCCCTCGGCCCCGTCCGCACCGTGCAATTGCACCGCGGCACAAGCGCGCAAGTTCCGCGGGGCGAGGGGTCCCCACCGTCGCGCACTCACGGCAAAGCTGGCCTCGGCCAAGGGCGGTTTGACGCTTCTCCCGGTGCGCCCGTGAGCCCCGCGGTGTCCCGACGTGGGGCCGGCAGCTCCCGGGAGCGGGGAGCAGGGGCACGGAGGCGGCTGAAGAGCAGAAGCCCCCCCCTCCCCGGGGCTCGGTGCTCCCTAGCGAGGGGAAGGCGCGGAGGAGGCACCCGTCGGGCTGACTGCGGCGGTGGTGCCCGTCGGGGAGGCGTCGGGGCGGGCAACGGGCGGTGCGGGCGGGCAGGGAGGGCTCGCCCCGCTCCCGGCGGCCCCGGGGGGAGCCCCGCGGCCGGGCACAGCGGGCAGGGGCTGAGGGCGAGGGGGTGGCGGGGGTTGCGCGCCTGTGGGAGACGCTGGCGAGATCCAGCCCGCTGCGGTCGTTGTGAGCTTAATTGCTTTCTTCTTTTATGGAAATTAATCGCGGCGATGGTTTTCGGGGATCCGAATAGGGGGGGGCGGGCGGGGGGGGGAAGGAGATGCTGAGCGGGAGCTGCATCGGCGGTGTCCCCCGGAGCCTGCCTAGCGCTTCGCCTCCGGCCGCCTGCGCCTGTTTGCCAAACCTTGGCGTTTCCTCACTGGTACATTAAAAACAAAACAAAAAATCCCACCCCAATAAATCGGAGTGAAGTAGGGGATGATTTAGTCACCAAGAACCACCAGCAGAATCACATGCCAGACCGACGGGCAGTCACTGTTTTCCGTAAGAAAAAATAAAATTAAGTAAGTCTTCGGTGTGTCGCCCGAGTCGTTCGCAGCACCGGCCGGACTGTCGGCGGGCGGCAGTCCGGGGCCAGGACCCGGCCCGCGGGTGCGTTCGCTGCCGAGCGGCGCCTCTACCGAGGGCGCACCGGCCGCGCTGCCCGAGCCCGAGGCGTCGGGAGCCGTCGGGGCGCCTCCCTGGCCCGGGTGCGGGGGTGTCCTGCACCGGGGACTGTGTTCCCGGCCCCTTCCCTCGGCAGAACCCCTGCCAGGAGCCGGAGCCGGCCCGGGTACCCCCGCGCGTCGGTGCTGCAGCAACAGCGGCCGCGCCGACTTCGCTCCCGGCCGCCCCTTCTCCCTCCGGCCGGGGCCCTGGGCGCGCCCCCGGCTCCCACCGAAGCTTTTTCCCCCCATTCATTTTAAAGGGGGGTGAGTCCCCCAGCGACCTCAGCCTCCCACTGCTGACAGCGCCGGTTTGGGAAGGTCTGAGCTGTTTCGTGTGTGCATCGCGCACCGCAGCCGCGCACGGTGCTCCGCGGCAGGGCCGGCCAGCCCCGCCGGGGGGGCCTCGCTGCCGCCGAGCCGCGGTCCCGTTCCCCTCCGGGTGCATTTCTGTACTCAGGACGGGGGCGGGTGGTCAAGGTTTGCCCCAGGCTGCGCTGCCAGCGGGGAAACTGCTTTAACCTGTCCCTCGCAGCGAGAACAAACAGTGCCTCTCTCCCCGCTCCCCTGGACGGAGTCCAGCGCTCCGGGTGGATTTTGGGGGGGGTGGGGAAGAGGGGGGGGGGCTGACACGACCGCGGCGGTGTCGGCACCGGCGGGACGCGCGGACAGGAGGCGGCGGCGCGGGGTGCGCGTTCGGGTGTCCGCGGAGAGCACCGCTTTCCCCCCACACGTACCCCCCCCCCCCCCCCCCGCCCCGTCGGGGCTCCGCGGCCCCCCGTCTCCCGGGCGGTGCGGGGATGGCTCCGCGCCGGGAGCCGCCGGGACCCCCGCCCCACGGCGCACCGCGGCCGCGGGTGCGGAGCGGGCCGGCGGCGGGCGGAGCGGGCAGGGCGCCGCGCGGGCCTCCAGGGGGCGCTGCAGCACCGCGGGCCGCCGCCGCCGCCCGACGCGGGGCTCCGGCCCCCCCCCCCCCCCGCTCCGCCGCGCTCCCGGCCGGGCCCCGCGGCCGTCCAGGGCACAGCGGGGCGGCGGGCTCTGCCCAGGCGGAGCAGGGCACCTGTCCCGGCCGGGACCGCCCGTGCCCCGCAGGCCGCGGTGTGGCCGTCGGTGGCGTCCCCGTGCACCGGGCGGCGGGGGAAGGCCCGTGGGGGCGGGAGGGGCCCGCCCGGGGTGGACGGGGAAAGGTGACGCGGAAGCGCAGGGCTCCGGCGGGACCCAGCGGCCTGTGGCCCCGGTGGTGTCACCCCCGCTGGACGCGTGTCCGCTGCCGTGGAGCCCCCCCGCGAAGTTCCGAGCGACCCCGGGCTCCGGCGGCTGCGGAGGCGCCGGGCGGCGCGGCGGTACCGGCCGGGTCTCGCCGCGCACCTGCTGGCCGGGCCGGGCGGCGGCGAGCCGGGGTCACCGGGCGCTGCCCGCCAGCGCAGACGTGCGGGGGCTGCCGCCGCGCTGCCCGTAGCGGGAGAGCGCGGGGAGAGCGCGGCTTTCCCCCGCTCACGGCGTAGCCGAAACGTACCACGAGCGGCCGGGGAGCAAACAGCCCGGGCGGCGACCCTGCACCGCTCCGTTCCCCTCCCCGCTTCCCTCCGCTTCGAGGCTTTTTCGTTACCTGGTCGGGTTGGGTTTTGGGAAGGTTGTTGTTGTTTTGGGCTGCGGTGTGTTGGTTTTGTATTTTTTTTTTTTTTTTTTGTTATTTGGGTTTGATTGTGGGTTGTTTTTCTTTTTTAAAAAAAAAAAAAAAAAAATCCCCAGCAAGTGCGGCTTATTTTTCCTGGCTGCAAATGGCAAGAAATGACGGTTCTCCCGAAACAGCCCCCTCCGATCCTTGTGTCCGGGGGGGTCTTCCCTGGCATCCGCAAGCCAGCAGTGCGGGGCGCAAAATGCCACTGTACGGTCCCCTTTCCATATCGTTCTTGAAGCAACCAGCCTCGCTCGAGAAGGCAAAACAGCGAGGGCATGCGGCTCCCCCCCAAGACCCCCCCCTCCCGCGCCGCAGCCCCCCAGCCCGCCCGCCGCCGCCGAACCCTCGCCCCACGCAGGCTCCCGCGGTCGCCCGCACCCACCCCGCACCCGGCCCGTGGGATGGTTCCTGCTGCCGGAATTGTGAACCTCGGTGTCCTCACTGCCCAGGAGACGAAATGCTATTTATTTAGGGTGAGTGAGATTTAAAATAGGGCATTTTCGAAGCAGGGCTTTCTGAAAAGAAACGAAAAACAGCCCGAGCGCCCGGCGGCCGCCTCGGGCTGCAACGAGCGCCAGCCTCGGCTGCGCTGCCCTGCGAGGGGACACCCCAAACCTTCCTCTGCCGTCTCTTATTCCCCCTCTTTGATTAATTTTTTGTTTTCTATTGTATACTAAAAGGAGAAAAAAAAAATCCCGTTGCAGCCGTCACTTGTGTCCTCTTTTCTTTCGCGGGCTCAAATTAACCGGCACGCAGTCTACCTTGAAAAATTTTCGAAGCTGTTTTTAAATGCCATTTCTTCCGACATCTTTTTATACTTCTCAAAGCCTACCTCCAATTTCCAGTCCAGATTGTACAATAAATTCCCCATACGTGTGATTTAAGTAATGCCCAGTACAAGATAACGTTACAGATAAAAATTCAACCCAAATTCGCTGTATGCAACCGACCGTATCGCAGCTAACGACGAAAATGAGCACAGTGCTTTAATCGAGAAATTTGAAGAGGGTCACAGAGGCCCCATTTAGCAGTAAATTCCCCGGTAATAAATCGAAACTGCTCTCGAAACTATTTGTCTGTTCCAGGTAGGGTTTGTGTGTTTAGCCACCGCGCATGGGGACACTGCCGCTTCTCTTCTCCTTTTGAATCTGCCTTTAGGCGCCTAAAGCCCAGTTAAAGGGCAGAGCCGAATCGTTGAAGTGTCGGTCCACAGGGCGACCCGACCCGACGGCCGCGGAGCCGTTGGGACGTGAGCATTACCTGCACCCACAGGTCCCCTCGGAGACGTGGGCGCCCACAAAACCCCCACGCTCTAGGGTTGTGGGGCGGGGGGGTGTCGGTGCATTTTAGGTATTTAAGCAAATTGCACCGCGTGTGTCCCGGCGGGCGGCCGAGGCGGGCGATGCGGCGCAGGGAGCGCGCAAATCCCCGCGGCCGCGGCCGGCGGCGGGGCGGGGGGGGCGGCGGGCCGCTCTCGGAGGGAAAAGTCACCTTAGGTGACGCGGGAAGGGGGGGTGGGGGGTGTCCTGCCCCTTTAAAACCCAGTTGCTACCCAAACACAAGTAAACAGTGGGGCCGGCGCGGCGGGGCGGGCCGGGGCCGGGGGCGGTCCCGTCCCGTCCCGTCGGGGCGGAGCGGAGCGGCGCGGCCCCGAGCGCGGGGCTGTGCGCGCCGCGGGGTGGGCCGGCGGCGGCGGGCGGGCGGGGACAGCGCTCCACGCCACTCACCGCTGAAATGTGATGGACCGGGCAGGGGGCGGCTCAGACTCGCGCCGAGCCTCGCCGGGGTCGAAGGCGGGGAGGCTGCCGGCGGGTGGCGGCGGTCTATGCCGGGGCCCCGGGACCGCCGCAGCCAGAGCTCCCAACCGCCGCCCAGCCCTCCGCAACATGCCGGCCGCCGCCGGGCCCCGGCCCCGCTGAGCGCCCCCGCTGTGGATCTAATGTCTCCGTGAAGGTGCCGCGGCCGCCGCCTCGGCTTTGCCCCGGGAGGAGCAGCCGGCTGCGGTAGGTAAGTGGCTCCCCGGGCCCGCCCTGCCCGCTGCCGTCGGCGGGAGCGGGGCGGCGGGGCTCCGGGGCCGGGGAGACGGGGGAGTGCGGGGCCGCGGGGTTTACTTTCAGTTTGCAACTCCGCCGAGGTTCGGGTGCGGGTGTCCCCCGTCCCCCCCTCCCCACCCGGGTGGGGTGCGTTCGTGCGGGGCCAGGCGGCGGGGGCCTCCCGGAGTGCGCGGTCCATATCCTCCACGCGAAATTCTTCGTGGGGAGGAGGCGGTCCGCGCGTGGTCTACCCGCGGGTCGCGCTGGAGGAGTCCTCGGTCCGTGGAGATATACCTGGCTGCGCGGGCAGCGGCGGCGGCGGGTGAGCGTGGCGGGGAGCGGAGGCTGCCCGGGGCCCACCCGCTCCCCGGGAACGACGGCAGCGCCCTCGGGGCACGGCCCCGGCCTCGGCCCCGCCGCGGGAAGCAGGGGAGCGCCGGTCGGGCAGGCAGCAGGCGGGCAGGTAGAGAGGGGCGCACTGCCGAGGCACCGGGCTTAATTTAATTAAGCGCTCTGAACGGTAAGGGAAAAGGAAGTGCCAAGGTTTAAGTAACATCCGTTTTTGGTTGACTTTCCCCCCCGCACCTTATTATAAGTGGCCTTAAAATCAAGCAGGAAGATACTTTCTGGTCTTTTTTTTTTTTTGGTAGGTTTTAATAAAGTTACCGCCGAGTACAAATAGTGATAGATGTACCGTAGTTCAGGGAACGGTGTAGTTTTAAAAGTTTCTGCGTTGAAATACGAATTTCGTGTTTGGAATAGTTTTTCGGACTTGGTTCTTTGACACGAAAACGAGCGCCCTGCAATGACACCACCACACGGAGCCGCAAAACGCGGCTGGAAAGGACGAGGCTCTGCCCTACAGAAATCCTGCACCCGCCTCGCTCCCAGCTCATTCCCGGTGGCTCCGAAATCCCGCCGCAGCGAGCCGGGATGGAGGGCAGGAGCCGCGGTAGCAGCCAGCGAAAAGCGATTTTATTGCCTCTGTGTCGGTTTCTGGCGGAAAGCGAATAGGAACTCACGCTACGACATCTTTAAAAATAAGTCTCTATATATAACCCCCCCCCCCCCCAAAAAAAAAAGTCGCCATATAATAGGTTGTATCGATACCACTGTCCCTGGTCTCGATACAATCCCAAACGAGAAAAACAGGGGAGCAGCGGAGGAAATCTGGGAGAGCCACGATTCAAACAAAACGAAAACAGGAGTGGGTAGCGCTGCCGTTCGCACCCGACCTCCTTGCCGCAATTTTTTCCCGCAGGGCCAATTCAGTGCGGTGCCACAAAACGGGAGAAAAGGTATTTTAGGAAAAATATCCAAAAGTCGCTTCCCACCCGGAGGCTGCACGGTGCCCGCGGAGCGGCCCGAGCCGGGGGGGCCGCCGTGAGGGCTGCGGGGCGGCGGCGGCCCGGAGGGGCAGCGACAGCGCTCCCGGGGCGCGGGCTCCGCGACAGGAGGGTTTCCTTTAATTTGGGGGTTTGGGGGATGTTGTTTTGGTTTTGGTTTTTTGTTTGGTTTTTTTTTTTGGGGGGTGTGTGTCTTTTTTCTTTTGGAAACTACGCGTTACCAGTCCCTCCACCCAAATCCCAGGAGGTGCCGGGGCACCCTCGGCCCTACCTCTTGTTTACAGGCCCGGAGAGACCCCGGCGCTTGCTTTCGCTCCGCTGGGGAAGAGACGCCGCTTTTCTGGGTCGTGGCAGCCGCTTGGCTGCTGGAAGGGAACCCCCACCGAAAACAAAAAAAAAAAAAAAAGAAAAAAAAGAAAAAGGAGAAGGCAGGGGCTTGACCCCGCGCCGATGCCCCGCTGCCCCGCGGGAGCGGAGCGTCTCCCCAGGGGCGCCGAGGGGTCCCCCCGGGCGGCGGGAGAAACGGGCCCGGCGGTTTCGGTTGAATGGGCTGAGTGAAACCCTCTGACAGTCACACACCGCTCATTAGCTCACGGCCCCGCCGCTCCGGCGGAGCTCCCGGCCGGGGGACGGCGCAGGGGCTGCGGGGGGCTCGGCCGGACGGCTTCGTCCCGCCGGGGCTGCGCTCGCCCTTCCCGGCCCTGCGGGATGGAAGGAGCCGGCTGCGGGGATAGGGCCGGTGCCGGGTTGCCCTCGGCGGGCCGGGGAGGCCTCCGCGCCGGCCGCTTTCCGAGCCGCCGATGGGATCGGCCGGGCCCGGGCGGGCTGCGTGGGGCGGCCCCGGCCATCTGGAAGGGATCTCAGCGCAAAGTGGATTTATTTAGGACCCGCGGCGCGGGGGGCTGGGTAGGAGGTGTGCGTGCGGGGCAGGAGCTCCTTTTCTCTCCCTCGGTTATCTTGATAAATGAGTTGTTGTTGAAGGAAGAAAAATAAGCACCCGAGATGGGATAAACGCGGGGTTTATCCCCCCACCCCCCCGCCCCCCCCCCGTCGCCCCCCGGGCCTGCCTTGTCTCTCCGTGAGCACCCTGCTCCCTCCCGGGGAGGCCCCAGCCAAGGACGGGGTCGGGGTCGGGGCCTCCGCGCCCGCGGGGGCCGGGCGGAGGGTGGGAGCGATGCGGGGGGCAGGAGGGAGGCGGCCCCGGGGGTCCCCGCGGCGGTCGCGGCCCGGGCTGGGCGCTGCGGGGGGACGGCGGCCCCGGGGAGCGGAGCGGCCCCGGCCCCGGCCCCGGCTCTGTTCCGGGTGTATTTTTCCACCATTCGTTTAATTTGAATCTGCGGCGCCTTCGGTTGGCTCGGCGCTGGCTTTTCTCCTTTTTATTTTAATTCGGAGTGGGTGATTCTGGGAGTGATATTTTAATATTTTTTTTTTAATTTTTTTTTTTTTTTTTTTTTAAGCTGTAGCTTCTCTGGTCGAAGCGATCGCGCCGGTGGGTCGGTGGCGGCCGCCGGCCCCGGCCGAGGACGGGAACCGGGGCTGCGGCGGGGCGCTGGGGCCGCAACACGGCAGCGCACCGGGGCCGTGCCCGGCCCTCCCTGGCTCCGCCGCTGCGCTCGCCTCGGTAAAGGGGACCACGCTGCTCTCAGTAAAGCTCTGTTTCCCCTCCTTTCTCCCTCTTTCTTCCTAGGATTTTCTCCCCGTCCCGAAAGCCCAGCAGAGGCACCAGCTGCACCGCCGGCCTGCGCCCGGCCCGGGAAGATGGGAAGCAAGGCTCTGCCAGCCCCCATCCCGCTGCACCCGTCCCTCCAACTCACCAACTACTCCTTCCTCCAGGCTGTGAACACCTTCCCCGCAGCTGTGGACCAGTTGCAAGGTCTGTATGGACTCAGCGCCGTGCAAACCATGCACATGAACCACTGGACATTGGGCTACCCCAATGTGCATGAAATCACCCGCTCCACCATCACGGAGATGGCGGCCGCCCAAGGCTTGGTGGACTCCCGCTTCCCTTTCCCCGCGCTGCCCTTCGCCACGCACCTTTTCCACCCCAAGCAAGGGGCCATCGCCCACGTCCTCCCAGCCTTGCACAAGGACAGGCCCCGCTTTGACTTTGCCAACCTGGCCGTGGCCGCCACGCAGGAGGACCCCCCCCAAGGTGGGGGAGCTCGCCAAGCTGAGCCCCGGACTCGCCTCGCCCCTGTCGGGCATCAGCAAGCTGTCCCCGGACAGGAAGCCCTCCCGCGGCCGCCTGCCCTCCAAGACGAAAAAGGAGTTCATCTGCAAGTTCTGCGGCAGGCACTTCACCAAGTCCTACAACCTCCTCATCCACGAGCGGACCCACACGGACGAGCGGCCCTACACCTGCGACATCTGCCACAAGGCTTTCCGGAGGCAGGACCACCTGCGGGACCACCGGTGAGGGACCACCGCGACCGGGGCCGGGCGGAGCTGGGGTGGGGGGAACCGCTCGGGTGTGTGTGTGTGTGTGTGTCTGAGGCTGAGCCGCCCCGGGAGCTCCGGGCTGAGCCAGCAGGAGAAACCCCCGCCCCGACTCCGCGGCCGCGGAGGACCCAGGGCAGCCAAAACCTGCGTGGGACGGGCACCCGCTTTGGCGGGGGGGGGGGCTGGGGTGAAGCCCCCGGGGCTGTTGTGCTTCTGGAGCGCGGCCCTGGGGGGTGCGGGGAGGAGGACGGGGCGCAGGTGGGCGCTCCCCGGCTCGCCCCGCTCCACCTCCGCGCTCCGCGGCCGGTGCCGAGCGGCGCCCGCGGAGTCCGCGCTGCCTTCGGGGGGGAGAGTGGGCTCGAATGCCGCCGGCGGAGCAGATGCTGTCCCGATCTGTCACCAGAGAGGGCAATCACGCCTCGATACGAATTATTGCAAATGTTTTGAACCGATGGAGGTGTTTAATCATGAACAGAATTATACGGGAGGGGGAAAATGAAAAAGGAGGGGGGAGCCGGGTTTGGGGGAGCGGGGCCCGGGGGCGGGTGGGCCCCGCGCTCCCGGCAGCACCGCTCACCCCTCGGGTTGCCTTCCAGGTACATCCATTCCAAAGAGAAACCCTTCAAGTGCCAGGAGTGCGGGAAGGGCTTCTGCCAGTCCAGGACCCTGGCGGTCCACAAAACCCTACACATGCAGGTGAGCCCGGCGCTCCCCGGCCTCCTCCACGCGTGTGCCCGCCGGCGCGGACCCGGCCCGGCCCGGGGTCTGCGGCTGCCGGGAGGACGGGGCTCCGGTGCGGCGGGGAGCGAGGGCAGTCCGGCACTTGACGGCTCCGTGCTTCCCCGGGAGAGGGAAGCGGCCGGCGGTTACCTCCGCGGCCGCGGGAGACCCGCGTAAAAACGGCGGCCGCGGGAGAGGGGCTTAGAGCCGGCGGGGACGCGGTTGGCGGCGGGGAGCGAGCCCCGGGTTTGGGTTTGGCCGCGCCGCCGCTTCGAGGCGTTTTTCGTTGAGGGCTCCAGCCCTGTCTCGGCGGCGGCCGGCGCAGGGCGGCGGGGGAGCCCGGCGGCGCGGAGCGGTGCGGAGCGGCGCGGAGAGGTGCGGAGCGCCCTGACCGCCCGCCGGAACCGCCGCGGCCGCCGGCGGGCAGCGGGAGCCCCGGAGCGGGAGGACGGCGCGGCGGGCGCTTTCCCTGCGCCCCAGGAGCGCGAAACGCCACGAAATCGAGAACTGTAAAATAACCCTTTTGGGGCAGGAGTGGCCGAGGAGAGGCGGTTTGCCGTCCGCCCGGGGCTGCTCTCGCTTCGTGTCCGACCCCGATATTTCAAGTTGTGCGTTGCGATTAAGAAAAAAAATAAGTGCAGTAATACGTTAAACCAGGTAGTTTGTGAAGGATTAATCCTTTGCTTGCTTCAAATCTGAACAGGAATCTCCACACAAATGCCCCACATGTGGAAGAACCTTTAATCAAAGAAGTAATCTGAAAACTCACCTTCTTACCCATACAGACATCAAGCCCTACAACTGTGAGCAGTGCGGCAAAGTGTTCAGGCGAAACTGTGATCTACGGCGGCACAGTCTAACTCACACCCCGCGGCAGGACTTCTAGAGCAGCCAGGGACCCGCGCCCGCTCCGGCAGCTCCAACGTGCCCATTTTACTCAAGGACTGTGTTGTAGGAACTCACAGACACGCACACATACACACACACACACACGGAGACACACACGCAGACTCGGGGCCAAGCTTTCCTACCACTCGTCTGCGAAACTCGTTTAGAGAGTGCGGACTGCAGGATCGGGCCCCTCTCCAACCCACGCCCAGGCGTAAAGCTCATCTTGTAGATACTCGCGGCTCATTTTAGAGCTCTGTACAGAATGTGGTTTTCTTCGTTTGTTTGTTTCGTATCGTCGTGTCAGATGCGCATCGATAACAAATCGGGGAGGCAAAGTATCTCTTAAAAGTGTATTTCAAAATAAATCCTCTTTTTTTTTCCAAATACCTCCTGCCTTGTTGTATTATTCTCTGAACATTTGGGCTTTTTTTTCCTGCTGTGTCAATGCAATGGTAAAGCATATTGAATAAATTTCCTAGCTGGGTAATTGTACTGTCACAACAATTTTGGTGATCGCTTTTGTTTGGCCTGTTTCACTGTCGCTGTTGTGTTATCTATTGTTAAGTAAAATGAAAGTGCCGTATTTGAGAGTTTATAGCTCTATTACTTAATAGTATGAATGTCTAAATATTAACTTCTGTACTATTTTTTTTATTATTTTCCCGAACGACTTTTTTTTTTTTTTTTTTTTTTAAAGAAGAGAAAGAAAGAAATACTTGCAAATAAACAGATCTTAGGAAATAATGCATAGAGCCGTTCTTACGCCAAAGCGGCTTATTAGTAACTTATTTGCAATCAGCCCGTATATTGTAAAAGTCATCCCTCTCGCGGAGATTGCAGTAGACAGCCTCCTGCCAGTAGACTTTGGACAGGGACTTTATCCCGCAGAAGACGATTCTTTCCCGACAGCGCTGGGAGCAAACAGCGAGGCGCAAATATCGCCCCCCCCCCCCCGCCCCCGCCGCCCCGGGGCTCAACCGCGGGACCCCCGTGGACCCCTCGCAGGGCGGCGGCACTGGCAATGAGGAGTCGTCCCCCCCCATCTCCCCCCCCTACGTCCCCCCCCTCCATCCGCGCCGCGCCCGCGGGAGCCGCCCGCTGCCGAGCACAGGTCACGCCCGGGCGGGGGGGGACGGAGGAGCACCGAGGAGAAGGGCTGTTCCCCCCTCCTGGGACGCCCTCACCCCACCAGGGGGGCCCTCCCTTCTACCTCCTTCCCTTGCCACACCTGTAAGCCCCCAGCTGCCTCCCATTGGGGTGACCCTCGGTGATCTGGCATGCCCACCCCATGGGCTGCATGCTCAGCACCTGTGCCCAGTACGCAGGCGGCAGGGTGGTGGCACGGACACCCGGCCTCCCCTCTCTTGTCAGCCTTGCAAGACCCTCACCAGTGCCTCTGGTCCCCGCCAGGAAAGCCTGGTGCCAGTGCTGAGGCATTTTCCCTGGTGTGTTGCAGGTTGGTGTGGATGTGCATCCTCTCCTCTGCCACCCCACTGGCTCTTGGCACTCCCGGCACACTCCCTGCAGTGTCTTGGGTAGTTTGGGGCCCCAAAAGTTGTTCTTTTCTGTGCTGGGGACACCCACCCTGCCCTACTCCTCTTCCAAACTAAGGACCAGGTTAGAACGGCAGGGAGCCCTGTCTGGGGGGTCGAGTGATCCCCCTGCACCCAGCTCAGTGGGGAGGGCCTGCCTGGGCTCCACCTAGCAGGGTGCCAGGCCTCCGGGATGGTCCATCCACAGAGGAGCCACAGGTCCCAGCAGGCCCATGGGGAGCAGATGCTGCCAGGGCATGGACAGCTGCAGCGTCCCCATCCCTGACCCTCGTTGGTCCTGTGGCCGGGAACCACACTGCCTGAACTCTGTTAATGAGTAGCAAGTCAAAACCAGCAGTGCCTGGGCTGTGGTCGTGCCATCGGTGCAGAAAGGGCTGCACTGCTGCCTGTGGCTGCTTGTCATCACTGTCTGCCGCCTCCTCAGAGGGCTACCGTGTCCACCCCGGGGCCCGGGGCAGGGACCATGGAACCAGCCCCGCTCTGCCTCAGGCTGAGGAAGCCAGGTGAGTTTCCACTGATGTAGCTGACATGGCAGTCTCAAACGTAGCCAAAATTTCTTAGGTGGTCAAGGCTTGTCTCTCCATCTGCTCCTGTCCAGCAAGATGCGGAAGGCAAAAAAGTTTCTGCAGCCAGAAATATCGGTCTGCTGGCTGAAGAACAGCCTCCCTAGTCAAAGTTTATTTAAAGACCACCTGCGATCTTCCTCTTCACCCCTCGTGACTTGCACCCATTCCCTTGCCGGGTGCTGCACCCCTGGGACTGCCTCCTCCCCTCCATGTTGGCAGCCCCTGTCCTCCCTTCCCAGCACACCCCTCCTCTCCAAATCTCTCTCCATGGGCATCTCTCGTTCCTTCTCCATGGGCATCTTCCCAGTATCTGATTTCTTCCTGTCTGACTGATTTTTCTATTCCCAGTGCATTCCCATTCTCCCAGTAGGTTATTTCCTCTAAGTTTCTCTACCCTTATTGTTCTCCGAGTTCCTGTCCCCAGGCCCTTTTGCATCCCTGGTTTCTTGTTCTCAGACCCAAGTACGCGCAGCGAGGCTGGGATAACTCCATTCAAGTAAACACCCCTGTCAGGATGCATATGGGCTTATTCCGCTTCTCCTAGGCCAAGCGCTATGTGCAGTTTGTTTAGAGGGAACTTAATCTGATGAACAATATCAAAGGACTAAATTAAAGCAATTGCATGTAGCTAAGGTTTTATTTAATTGCTTGGAGTTGCTTGTTTAATAACCTTCCCCCTGAGCAGACACAGACTGCAAATTTATCTTCTGAGGATTTCAAAAGTTCAGCGGACAGAACAGAGCCCAAAAAGCTGAAAGGGGCAGTGACAAGTATCTCTGATAGTTTGTCCCTGGACTAGTTTTTAAATTTAAACCAGTAGCTATCATCTTAAAATGCCAGAGGATGATTTAGTATCTCTCCTTAATATCGATACACTTGCCTATGGCACTGACATGCTCCATTCACTTTTAAAAAGATCATCTCTTCCTGGGAAATTTCAGAGACAGCTATAAAGAACATGTTACAATACACATATGGTTTGTCCGTATTAGACCTGTTGGAAATAGAAACAGGTTCTGTAAAGCTACCTCTGGGGCAGGGCTAAGGTTTTTATAGCTATAAAGTGCCATCCTGACTTTCACAATGCAAACACTGAATACACTAATATCCCCGTGACTGCTGTTTGTGTCTGTGTGAAGTATCCTCCTTCCCTCTGGAGCTCAGTCCCAGCACACAGCATGCGGCTCCATGCTTCTGCAGTTTCCTGGAGCTTCCCAAACCACCTGCATCCTGCTTCCCCTTGTTTCTCTCTCCCATTGCCCCCATTTTTTGGCACTGCTTTTTTTCTTCCACACTGGCACCGCTCATTCTACACCTTTTGCTGTGTTAGAGGCAGCAGCTGCAGTGGGGTAGCAGGAGAAGGACTAGCTGTGCTACATGCTGGGGAGAAAAAACAGCAGATAGTAAGATATAATGTGGCCATAATGTCAATTTTTGGGGGGCAAATCAGGTTAAAAAAATATAGTCCTTTAGATTGCATCTGAAAACGGAGCCCTTTGTACATTAGTTGCTGAAATGGATGCTGGCCGCAGCCGATGGCAGAGCGGCTCAGCCCAGCTATGTGTGCATAATGCTTTTCTATGAGGTCATCTATTACATAGGGACAGCACGCCATGCCATTCCAGACCAGCTCAGACTATTCCCGATGTCAGCACAGCTTTGCTGGCAAAGCCCAATTTTGTACCGTTCCCACCTCAGAAGCAGGCACAGCCCAGATCTAAGCGGGGGACAGCCCAGCAGCACCCCAGGAACACGGCATGGCCATGTCTGGCTGGGGCTACGGGCTTGTAGCGAGGGTCCCATTATTTGAATAAATCCAAGCTGTTTGAGTAAAACATGTGAAAATCCATTATTTATTGAACTCCCCTCCCCTTCCTTTTCCATCATCCTTTCTCCTCACTGCTCTGCTTCTAGATGTTTGCTTCAGGAGGTGCTTCTCGCACCCCAGCCTCATCCTGTATGACAACCTGCCGCCTGCCTAGTCTCCCCTCTGTCTCCTCCCCTACTTTTTCCTCCTGATTCTTTTTTTCCTTCCCATGTCTCACCCCGTGTTTCAACCTCTCTTTTCCCACGTAAATTCCCTCACTCAGGCTTTTTGGTTCCATCTTTTGGACCCATCCCAGCTTCCACTTGTCGCCTTGATCTGTCCGGCAGCCACCAGCTCATATGAGCTGCCTTCTCTTCACTGATTCAGAGCTCGTTTTCCCTGCCTGGTATTTCTCACGAGCTGCTGCTCCTTCCTTACCCTCTCCACTACTTGATGCCATGTCCACATGGCACTCAGGAGGTGTTAGTGCAGGCGCACTAGACATACTCAGAGCATTTTAAGCACCCTGGGTCTGGCACAAAGCCAGCAGCATGGTCCCAGGAGGACCTGGATCGGTGGCACAGGCAGCCAACGGCAACCCCGGCTGCTCGGGGTGGGAGCACTGCTGGCAGCAGCACTGCAGTCCCTGGCCTCCGTGGCCCTCACAGACATCAAGAGGAACCAATGGTTTGAGGTGAATGAAAAAAAAACAATGTACCGGCCCCGAAATTTCAAGACTGATTTTGCAGTTAGTCAGCTGAGCTGCGCTGGTGGCTCAGAGCCTCTAAGCGCTCCATGCTCCTAACATTTTAACTGCAGATAGTCCTTTATGTGTGGAAGAGTGACTTCATTTACCAAGGTACATTACACAAGGGTTTAGGCATATGTTGCTTTTATATTAACATTGTACAGTTTTTCCAGCATATCTTTCCCTCCTCACAGCATCTTTTTTCCTCCCTAATTACAGAAGCCTTTAACAGTTCTTTTTCCTACTTATAATGGTGTAATTATGGCAAAAATAGTGTAGCAACTAGCCAAAATATTATTTTTGTTGACGTTATTAAAGGCAGAAATACTTAGATCTAAAACTGTTTATTTGCATTCAAAATAAAGGCATCACATCTGTATAAAACATTCATTTTAATCTCTATTTTCAAAAATCCAGATGCGGCTGTTTGTGAAAGCTTTTCTAGAAGCTTCTAGTCTGTCAAATGAGAGATGCAAAAATATTTACGCTGACAACGCTAAACATCTCTAATCTGCAGAATTAAGGCAATGTGAAGTGTGGGCTGCTCCCCCTCCTCCGAGCCTCCCTTGCGAACCTGAGCATCCTTTCCCCAACGTGGCTTTCAAATGCTGCCAAGTGGATTGGGACCCCCAAAAGCATTTACTCCCCAGCATGCTGGCCTCACACCTTCATCCCCATGCAGCCAAGTCAGAGCTGTGTATGGCCACCTCCCCTGGGAAGGCTTCTTCCTGTATCAGCACCAGGGCAAAACTTTGCAGTGCTGATTGACTTTAAAAACTTATTTTAAAATTTACGGATATGGAAAACACCGAGCTCAGCCTGAAGCGAGTGGTCTATGCAGCAGGGCCCTGCCAGCATGGCTGTACCAGCAGGGAGTGCAAACAAGTCTCATCCCCAGCCAACATGTGGGCATGGGTATAGAGGGGTGCACAGGTGGCATGGCCTCGGTGGAGACCCCGTGTGCTGTGCTGGGAGATGCGGCAGCCCCAGGGGATGGACAGACATCTCCTCTCAGATCTGGCTATGCTGGTTGAAGGAGGCGTCTTTCCTGGCTGCGGGCTACCGCCAGCCCCGACAGCTGAGTCTGGTGGCTGTCACAGGGCTGGTTTGGATTTTGGGAGCTGGGGGAGCGCTCCCACAGGCTGTCCTGCTGGCAGCTCCATTGGGGTCACAGTGGAAGGGGGTCGAGGAGCGTGTTGGGTAGTCCCTGGGCTGCTTGGGAGCTGCCAAGTGAATCTCCAGGCCTTTGAGGTCCATCTGCCACCAGCCTCCTCTCAGTAGGAGAAGGGGAGCAGCAGGACTTTCGCTTCCCTGAAATTCTCGTAGGATCCAGAGAGTGGCTCCATTGCCTCACAGGGCTGAGGGCCGCAGCTGGGAGAAGATTACAAACTGCTGCTCTTTCGGCTTTCAGTCACTGCAGAAATCCCCCAGACTTCTGGCTTTGCAAGGAGCAAACTTCACCTTCTCTGTGCAGATCGGCAGGAAACCTGCCGGCGCGGGCGGCACCGGTGGTGCCTTGCCGTAGGCAGCACTGCCAGACTCCCATTCCTCCTCTGGCAGCGCCTTGACCTGGGGCTCCCTCGCTGCATGCTCGTGAGGGCTCTCCTACGCGCTAGGGCATTTTGGAGACCCGCTCATTCGTCTGGGGGAAGGAGGTTGATTGATTGATTGATTGCTTTTCTTTTTTCAAGCGTAAGAGGAAGTAAAACCTTTTTTTTTTTCCTTGGAGATTATTTATGAGGCATTGTCTCTGATATTGCCAGCTGACATCCTTTGGCGTCACTACCACTCAGTGCACTGAAGATGCCTCAAGGTGTGTCAGTTGTGCTTCACGTCAGTGCGCCTTGATGTATCTCTTTGGCGGGGATTGAAAGGTACAGTTTCTAAATCTCTCGGTGACCCATTTTGCATGGATCACTGGTGCGCTAGAATGTAGCTGCTCCTTCCCATCGTGTTAATGCAAGTTTGCCCGCGTTCAAAGCAGCCTGCGCTCCACGTGCCGCACTGAGCACACGGGGAGAGCTCGCGCTTCAGTCTCTGCATGAAACCAGCACGGCTGCTCCAGGCTTGAGATCTTCCACACAAGTTACGTGCTTTTGGTGCTTTCGTTGCTATATCACGGTCCTCTTATTTAAACCTTGTAAATTCTTTGGCTTGATAAACGTAGGCAGACAGCTGGATTATGTTAATCTGGGGCTTGCAGTCAGCAAGCACAGCGAATGCTCCCAGGACACGGGGGCACCCTCTCCTCCCTGAGTCCCATGGACCCCACCAGGCCAGGCTGGGCGGTGATGCTCAGCAAGAGTGCCTCAGCAAGAAAAGCACCACAGCGCCTGCGAGGGAGCAGCTCCGCACCACCTATGGTCACAGGCTGCCTGCTGGAGTGCCCTTGAAGCCAGTTCTGGGGACTGCCCTAATTAATACTTAATGAATACTTCTAGCGCAACACTGTGGCTCCCTGTGCTGTGCCGGCTGTGCACTGCCCCGTCTGCCTGCGCGCTGGGCCGGCGAGGGGGGATGGCGGGAAGGCAAGCCCTCAGGGGCCCTTCTAGAAGACCTCGAGGCCCAGCTGCCATGGCAGATGGGAGTCGTGGGCAGCTCCAGCCCCAGGCGTGCTCAGGCTGCCTGCGAGGGCAATGCAAATGCAGTGCACCTGCCTGCAGGGCACCCGGGCCTTCAGAGCCCTTTCAAGGCTGCCTGGCTAAGGTACAATGTAAACCCGGCCCCGATTTAGTCCAGGAGCTGGTTCTGCTGGGGTGAATCATTTAACCACACCAGCACCCCATGACTTTGCCTCTCATTTCCATGTTGTGGCCTCCTTTTCCCACTCCACAGTTGAAACAACGGCCTGATCCTGTCCTGGAGATGCATGGGCACGGACTGTAACAGAGAAACGCTAGGAAAACAAGGAAGCCTTTGAGGGGATTTTAGTTACATGGATGACAGAACGAATCTGGGTGAATGGGTCAAATCCTCCCTGTCTTCTTTTTTCATGCACCCATTATCCTCTAAGTTTCTTTCATGGAGAAGTGGGTCTTGAAATTATTGCTGCATTAAGAGGTGTGTGGCAGCTCATACCATCACGTCATGTTCTTGCCAAGCTACAACCACATCTTTGTCATGATTCGTATTTTCAAACTCCCATTAAAAAAATGAAAAACTACCTAACAGTTTTTCAGTAGTTCAGCTGTGGGCAACTCATATGTTTCTGAGTCTCATTTGCCTAGTTAAAACAAAAAACAAACTCTAAACACACAAATTTTTTAATGTCAAATTAGACTGTGATGCAGTCACACAGTCCTGTCCTTTCCTGGGGACATAACAGGCTCAGTTCCCTAAAATCACCCAGTAAGTCCAAATGAGCTGGGATTACAGTGCAGGAGCGAGAGCTGTGGGTGGGGACCTCGCTGCCTTCGCCCAGGTCTAGCCCTACAGAGGCAGCATTTGTTTGTTTGCTTCAACAGGGTTTTCCAACTGGGAAGTGAGGATACGGGCAGATGAACAAGTTACTGCAGGGAAAACAGGGGGTGTGAAAGTTCAACATCTCAGCTACTGCCAAGAAACTGCTCTTCTGTATTCTTTAACCCCCTCATAAACGCAAATTCACTTCCCCTCTCCCACAAGGGATGAGATACCTGGCTTTTGCTGCAAGGTACTGCTAGGTAAGAGAGTGCACATGCATACTTGACACCAAAGAGCAGCCAAACTGTATGCTGACGCTACCTTGTCCTGCAGTTAGTTGGTCGTCTCCCTAAACTCTGGGGCACAACAGGTTAATTTCCCTAAAAGTCCCACAGCAAAGTCCCGATTCAGGTGACGGAAGGGCAAGGGAGCTTCCCTGCTTACAGGCCTTTGCCCCACAGCCACTTGCACGCAGCAACCTGGTTTGACTGAAATTCTTCAGGTTTCAGCAACAGGAAATTGCAGATGAGAGAACGTGTTGTAAAGTGCACTTACAAGGTTTCAGTCGCAAGCTGTGAAAGGTAGCAGCTCCCCGAGCTCTCAACTTTAACACCGGTATTAATACTGGTTTTTCCAATAGCATGGAGATCAATAGAGGATCAGGGCCTCGCTGTAGTAGACAACCTCCCAGTGACGCTCAAGAAAGTCCTACCATTCCAGCAAACTCCCAAGCACATTACAGTGTCCCAGCCATAATAAAGAGGGTTAGGAAGGTGACTTTATTTTAAAATCTAGTTTTCAGGGGTTTCCTCTGCCAGGCAGCAGCAGAGGCGCCCTGAAATGCTCCTCACGGCAATGATAGATGCTGTTCACGGGCCATGAGATGAGAAATAGGGGTTTTGGCCAGTGCATTATTCCTTCTCCTTGGGGAGCCTCAGGGACTGTTCTCATACAGGTGTGGGTTGTAGCACTGGCAGGGAAAAGATCCTTGCCCCAAAATCAAGTGGGCTTTGTAAATTGCCCCTGAGGACTGGTTTCCACACTGCGCTTGCTGGTAATTTAGACAGACTGTGGCAGTACAAAGGCTGGTCAAGATGGTTGAATGAACTCCCAGGATTCCTCCCAGCACTGGAGCCTGAAAATATGTTCCCCCCAACATAGCCAGGAGAGGGGTGGGTGCATGGCTGCTAGGAGCAAGGCTGGCTGGTTTCTGTCCCGTGTTGAGGCAGGGACCCTTCCCACTCCCTGGGGGACAGTAGGCCCCATCCTGGGAGCGGACTGGTTTCAATATGGGGCTCTCCATCTTGTTCCAGTTTGGATGGGTCAAGACATGTTGAGACATGCCCTTTCAATATGCCGCATTTTATTAAAAACAAAGTAGCTGTGGGCCAGATTGTAAAACTAGGTGGGCCTCATTTGTCTGTCCCTACTGTAAGCCAATGAAACCTTCAACATATCCAAACTCTCACCTTTTTACCCATTTGAATGAAAAAGCATCACTAATAAAAGAAAATGACTCACCTAATGCTAAACCTGAGCTCTGTAGATCAGCTTTGATCAAATTCACTGACATTTGGATAACTGCATTATTATAACTAAAACATCTTTTAAAGTTTTTTTTTTCCAGACGCTCATTCTTTAAACTTTGCTTTGATCACTGCACATATCCTTTTCAGCAGAAATTTGTCCACAGAGGGTGAATTTTTTTCATTTGTTTTTCATATGGATTCTCTTTCCTTTGTTCATATTTTAAATCAGTGAAGCTACCCTTCAAGCTAACCCTTATAATAAAAATGCAGCTACTGTGTGCCTTTTAACAACTCATTTAACCCATCTGTATCTCAGTATTCTTGTTAGCAGCCCAAGGAAACTAACACTTATTTATGCAACGAGGCTGATTGTGAGGCTTAATTAGATATTTTTTTGGTAGGATAAAGTAAACATTTCAGAAGGGCAGAGCAGGGAAGTGGTAGTCTCTGTTATGGTGGTCTAATACCATCAATTTGCAATATGTTACAACAGTAGTGTTACAAAATGCTGTGTAAAAGAATTTTTACTTTCAGAAAGTACTTTTGAATTAGTCCACGCGCTCCAGTTTCCAAATAAGAGTCACAATCCGAGACGACTAAAATAAATGGAAGCAGGAATGTGTCAGGACAATTACAAATAAAAAGATTGAAATCACTGGGGCTGGAAGGGCAAAAATCCGCCTGTGTATAAATACGTGTCTGTGTGTGAAGCTCAGCTTTAAATGCTGAGGAGGGTAAAGTTTGACTTTTTTTTTTCTGTGGAAAAAAATTCCACACATCTATGATGCAATAAAATTTAGTTTAACATTTGAAAAATGCATTTATAACCAATTTTCCCCTTTCAAGCAAGCAGGAAGACTACTAAAGTTTTAATTTGCTAATTATTGTTTATTGTAATTTGACCATCCAGCTGGGGAAGGTAGACACCGATCGTTCATTCCCAAAGTAGGTGGCTATCAGGCTCTAGAGTCAAGATAGTTCTTATTAGTGTTTTTTTACAGCATGGGCAGAGTTCTTGTTATAGCTTGTAACAGCGGTGGATTAACCGCAAATAATCTTTAAAACTTTGAAGTCTAAAGCTGTAGCACCTTTTACCGTATTCTAGGAAAATGTGAATGTGTTCAAATAATCTCTGCTGGTGAGATTCTTCCCGTCTCGTACCAAAGTGCAGTCTTTAAGACTCGTATGACTGCCTGCGCGGCCATTTTGCAAACACGTATGCGTGTCATCTGACAGAACGAGCCCTAAAACTCCGTACAGCTTCTGTCACGAATAAAACTATTTATGAGCACACACATTTGCAAAGATCAGGCCCCACGAACATTAGCTCCACATCAAGCTTCTTAGGGACGGCTTGTTTTCCCAAAACACTTTAGGCTGAGGATCCCTATTAATATAAATCTGCTTTAAACAGGAGATAGTCATTTTTTAACGCAGACATTCTCTAATATTTTCATGATGTGGCTCATACCTTAATAGATAGCAGTTGCGATGCAGATCTAGCTGTGCAGCCCACAGTTGCATAACATATTTGCGGTAATGAGAACCCTTGCCGACATGGAAAATTAATATTAAGAAAATTAATGTAAGGAAAACCTTTAATGGGGTTTTGTCTGTGTCTAATGCAATTTAGCCGTTAGCAGAAGGAAGGAATTTAGTACCAGGTGAGTAGCCAGCTCTTCAGAAATCATGCTTCATTGACCACATTTTAAGACCTGCTGTTTTGACTTAGCGCATCAGGAGGAATATCTGCTTCGTAAATAACAGCACAAAACATCTCACTCAGGATCCCGCCTGACAATCTCAGCTGTCAGGACCTTGCCCACAAGAAAAAGTCCCTTGGCACAAATGCTTTTCATGTTGGTGCCCTTTCTGCCTGGGGAAGTGTTTTGAAAGCTCAGAAACTTCAGCAGGGCAGGAGAGCAGATCTCAAACCCACCTACCAGTGACAGGGTGCAAAGAAATGTTATCTTTTCATTAGCAGCATCTGTCAAGTCCTCTGGCAAAACAGAAGTAGCAGTTATCCCAATAAGAAAGGCTGCTCTGCTTATTTATTGCGTTTTCAAGAAGCGTAGTGACATAGCAACAGGGCAGCGTGCAGACACTGCTCGGCACAACAGGGGAAGAAATCCCGGACAGGGATCGGCCTTCTCTGCCTCCCACCCCAGCCTCTGGCACCCACTGCCCCACAGCACATAACTGCCACTCCATCAGAGAACGCCGATGTTGGTATTGGCTTTTGTTCAAGGCAATCTGTAAAAGGCAGAGGCGTTCAGATGTTAGGGTCTTTTTGGCTGTTGCCTGGATTTCTCCTGAATCATGTATGGAGGAATTCTGGCATATTTTTTTCCCTTTTTGCTGCTGGGAAGGTAGTTACTAACCCCCTTTATTTCCTGGGGATTGTGGATGTTAGAGATGATGGAAGCACAAGATATTGAGATGACATGACAGAAACCAAAGGGGCAAAGAATTCTTGGAAGAAAAGCCATCTTTTCAATTTAGACAGCTTGAAATTGTTTTGTTTTGTTTAGCTTCTACCTAAATTCCTTGAAAACAATACTTAGCGAGAGGGAGGGATTTCTTGGTAAACATCGTGTATTGTCTGCTATTTTTCAAGGACTGGGCAGACTCCTAACAGCCTTCTGAGTCTCCCCCAAGAGTCACCAATTATGAGAGGAAGGTTTGTATTTGATTGATAAGAAACGTGTGTTTGTGTGTGTGCAAATAAAAGGAGCAGCAAATCCAACTCGCTTATCTTCCTTCCTTCTTGCACGTCAGATCACCTTTAGCATCGGGCCCAGTACTGCAGCTGCTGTTTTCCAGCAGGTCTCATTGACACCAGCCATGGTTCCTGACCTGCTCTGGGTACAGAATCAGGCCCCGTCTTTCCAAATCCCTTCCCTTCACCCTTTCATTCCCACAGCTCAAAGGAAGTGGAAAATGAAAGTCAATTGTTTTCTGCACTTGTTCAAAATAAAACTGAAACAGATGCCAGAAGTCCTCTGAAAGTGAAAGATAATAATTATTTTCTGAAACACTGACATCATCTTTTTTTTTTTTTGAGAAAACCTCTGCTGCTTTTGTTACTGAGGGTCTATGTAGGCACAGAGGACAAGCCTTATTTTATCACAGAACTGACTATCTTCCTGGAAATCCCAATGGACACATCAAGAAATGTTGTTAAGATGAAGGATCGTTCAGGATTTGGATAGCTAGTTTTACCCAGATCAGAAATAATTTATTCTCCGTAACTAATTCAGAGAATCTTTAAACCAGATTGACAAGCAACGTGTTAATATACATAATCATCTCTAATATTGGCAGTAGCTTGCTCACATTGTTCAGAAACAACATATTTATAAAACATACTTATAAAATATAAATATTGGAGTCCATTCTGTGCTGTGCATGCCCATATCATTTATTTACATCCCCAAAAATTTAAGTAAACTTCATCTTGCAGCATATGGATGATTAATTCATAATTAGTTCATATATGAAAAAAAACAGAGTAATGCAAAATACTGCATTTTTTTTTCCCTTGAAAACTGATATAATTTAAATAAACTTTTGTTAGTTGCCTATGCGTTTTTATATAGAGTAAATAACACATGTATATATGGACACATATACATTATCCTCCCCCCCCAAATATGTATATTGTTTTGTGACTAAACCAGTTGCATTTGTCATCAATAACAGCAAAACATGGACTCAATCTCTTCACTTTGCAGTCTTGTCACATAAATGCAGTAAAGAAGTATTAAAATCATATATAATTATACTCACCGTACTACAGTAGAAAGTTTTGTCTAGATTTTGAACTCTATCCTCATTTCCACTAGAAACCACTATTTTATCTTGCATTACCATGTTCCTTTCTTGTCAGAAAATTACTGCTTATATTCTCATAAAACATTCGGCAGACCCATAAAGATAAAAACGTGCACAAAGAATAGATAACAAAAGTTTATATCAAACAATACATATCAAAGAGAAGAGACTCCACTTCCCTTTTGCTACCTCCACCCATATATTTTAACATTAATCAAATCATTACTACATCATTGCTAGTAGCCACAAATGGCTTGTATTAACTCATTTCTTCTCAAACTGATTTTTTATCAAATCCTTAACTATAATTATATCAAAATAATATGCTAATAAACATTTTTAAAAGTAGATAAAGCAGAGCATTTGAACTTTCAGTTCTTGTTAGGTGGACCCGAAACCAAAAACACATCAAAAGAGAGGAAAATCTAAAATTTCAATTAATCTTAACCAGAAGTTCAAGCAATGAGAATATTGCAGAGACTTTGTAATACCTAATATTCCCTGAAAATATTTAAAATCCACATGTGAATATAAAATAACTTCTCGCTTGACTTCGTTGACCCAAACTGTCAGTGGAATAAAAAGTTCAGTAATTCCTAAAGGTAGCAAAGTGTGATTTGCTCTGATTTCAGCTTAAATTATCTATTTATCTATATCTGCCTTTTCTCTCTTTCAGAAAGCAGAGAGGATTTGTTCGTTCATGGTCTTTAAAAACACTGTCTTATTTTCATTAAGCTAAGCCCACTGCTGATGTAATTCTTGCATTACAAAGGTCTTAATTTAAACCATGACATAAATGCTTTTCATCAGTTGATTTTTTGTTCTTTGTGCCAAATTTCTTGCATTTTTAAAATAAAGAATATGGTGTATAATAACTGCTGCGGGACAGGCTGCTTTATTCTTCAATATGAAAGACAAATGGGGTGTGACATGCATACGTTTCAACATGCAGCACTTACTTCTTCAGGACCTTTACTTTTTCCACTGTTTTCTCAGTAGACTATTTCACTTCCTTTGAATCGGGCCTAACGATAACACTGGATTTGAAGCACGGTTCTCGGCGTTGAGCACACTGACGGGACCAAGAGGTGAAAAGTGCTTCTAATCTCTCCTCTCTCTCTGTCTCCCCCCTCTCCCTCTCCCGCTCCCTGCCTCCCTCTCCTTCCTTCCCCCCTCCACTCAAGGATTTGGGGTCTGCAGATGATAATTTACAGAGCGTTTTGGAAGAAGGGTGGGGATGCATTCCTAACACCCCAAATCCTGGTTTGCATTACACATTAGGGATTTCAAAGCACACCAAGCTTTAATCATAATCAGAAAGTAGAGAAATCGTTTCTACAACATTCTGCAGCGTTGAGTCCTTTTCTTCTTTTTTGTTTTCTTTGGTATCACTGTAACTAATATAGCAAAATTGTATCGTCATCGTGTCATACTATCATTGCAATGATCGATGAGCTATGCTAATGCATCTGGGAAAACTGCAAAACTTGTTTAGTTTGGGTATTACTTTGAGTTTAGGAGCTTGGTTAATTTTCAGACGGAGTCAAAAGACACCAGCTGCTTCTCTACTTAAATGTAAAAGTACAGAAGAAATTTTTTTTGATTAACATTACTAGAAATGAATCAAGATTACAATGGGAAGGATGCAAATATTTTATTTAAGCAGAAGTTTCACTGGGATCTACACTAGCACCAAACCGCAGTGTTAGCTCATTGATCTACACAAGACTATATTGTCAGATACAGAACAGATTTACAAAATTCAAAGAATTTGCAGAAAGAATAAAATCTTTTCATGAACTCTGCATCTACTGCATTTTAGAAGATGTTGACCTGATACTTCTATCCTTGCGCTGGCTTTATACTTTGTCCTTAAACATATGCTCCTAAAAATTGCCAAAGATAGGATACAGTGATAGATTGACCTTTAGTCTGTCAACCTTCTTGTATTATGCAAGACATTAAATAAAATAGAAAACATATCTTTTAAAATTTAGATTAAGTATCTGTAATTAATTAATTTAACCTGATGTAAAGTAATTTAATAGATTAATTTTATTTCCAGAATATTGGGCATCCCAATAAAATTGAAGCTGGGGAAATAAATATTTTTACTATTAAATACTTAGGAATACAATATGTTGTCTATTTCTGAATTGCAGGCTATATCCATAAGGCTGGATATTATTTGGCTTGTTATTCTACCTTTTCTCCTTTATTCACATTATTGTCTGTGCAAAATTCTTTTGTGTAGACCTGAGCAGAAGAGGAGAGTAGGGCTGCTCTTCAAGGGTGTGTTCATCTTTACATTTTTTGAACCTTTTTTGATAGATTTATATCAAGGCTGAAGTAATTCACTCTGGGACAAAACTTGGCATCACAACTTTTAAATACAAGCACATTTTTCTTTTGATTTTTTTTTTTAAAGAAAATTTAAAAATCAGTCGGCATGTTCTTAAAGGCAAAGGTTTTAGTCCTGATCCATTTGAAGTCAATGGGAGTTTTGCCATTGACTTCAGCGGAGCCAGGACTTCCTTCAAATGACAGAAAACAATTACATTTAGTATTTTCAGATGGAAAATTTGTGCTTGTATAAATTAAGATTGCCTCTTGTTTTGGGGGGGTTACATATTGTATAATCCATAGCGTGAACTCATCTCTGGATATCTTTCTGTTAAGTGACTATCTTTTTTTCATTAAGATAAGTAACAGTTCAACATATGTGGTTACTTAAGAAATTCCTCAGGATCTTTAGTGGAGTCTTTTGGGATAAGATGTGAAATCAGCCGTTGTCATTCATGACAAAGATCCCACATAATTTTTCCAAAGAGTTCAGCATGCCAACGAGAGTGGATAAGCATGGGTGGTTGTATTTTGCCCATGCACTTTCCATCTGAAGTTTGGATCTGAGGTGGGACTTTTGCCTTTTGTGCCCTTAGCTGCTGTCGGGTATCGCTTTGCATTTAGTAACTTACACCTCTAGCCAGGCCAGGAGAGATGTGAACTTAATTAACTTGCTTTGCTTCACAGCAAAATGAGGTTATCGTTGGCAAAATCCTGCTCACCATAATCAAGAGACAAAACCCGACCCCCGGAGAAGTTGTTAAGGACTGCTTGCATGAGGTACCTGCAGGATGAGATCTGAGATCCAGCCTCTCTCTCTCAGGTAAAGCTTTTCAAAAGAGATTTATTGTACCACAAACCTGTTCTCCCCTTTCACCCAGCAGTACGTTTCCAGTTGTGTTCAACTATTAGTGATACTAAAGCTGTCCAAGGTAGATGATACAATTTCTGTATGAGAGACGAGTATTTCAACCAAGCCTACCCCAAACTCCCTGCCTCAGACCCTCAGACTGCCGATGCTCCCTTCCCTGGGGGTTTAACCCCACACGTGGGGTCTTCAGGCCGAGCCAGGCTGCTGTAGAAAGGGCAGCTCCCTCCCCATGCCAGCAGGGTGGGATGGTGTCCGGCTCTCCCAGTTAGTACCAGTATTCGTGCAAGTGTTTCAGGACTTCAGAAACTGGACCAGCTGTATTGTCATAATCTGGTCCAAGAGGTGAGCCAGCATTTAAGGCCCTTTTGGGTGTTTCCTTTGGATGTGAGATTGATGATAATTCTCTGGTGCAATCCTGTTTATTTACAAAGAATAAACGGAGTCTGCTTTCCCGAACCCTAGGAGGAACCGGCAGCAGCACGCAACATCTTTGCCCAGAATCCCTGGCCAGACCTTTCAGAGAGTTTCCTGCTGAAAGGGAGCTCTGCTCTCTGCTTTCCTCACAGCTCTGGAGTCAGCACTCACTCGGCTTCACCCCAGCTGCTGTGTCTCCTGACACATGGACTTTGTGGGCCTTTCTCTCCGTTGCCTGTACACCTCGTGTCATCTGCACTGAGGGAGGCAGGGCTCCCACGCACTGCAGGTGCATAAGCCATGCAGACCGGGGAGACCAGAGCTTCCACGTGTCTCCCTCCTCCGCAAAAATGCTGTGAACCTGAACAAACTGGGTCAGCAGCACCGCGTTATGGCCATGCCTTCCCATCCCGGGCACAGGTATGACAGAGCTGCCCTTGGCATGTGTACCCTGGCAGCCTGCCCTTCCCAAGTGCTCAGCAGAAAGCTGAGTGACAAATGTCACCTAATTGTCCAAATAAATAGCTCCTTCTGCTAGATAGACATGTACCATGGCCTTTCGAGCTCATGATGAACAGACAATATCACAAAGGCTTGAAAACACGAGTGTTGACAGTAAGCACCGAGGCGAGGCTGAACAGTAAGTCGGACTCGGCTAAAGTCAGTGATTGCTCTGTGAGCAAACACGGAAACAGAGCCAAGAGAGTGAAATGCTCAGCTTCCTTTTCTTCCTCCACATATAATGTTTTCTCTCACCAAATGCTTTCTGCAAATTGAGTTCCTGTATGTCTTGGCTGTTCTCTGTATGTAAATGTACTATTGCAGTGTGTAGCTGCCTCCATGCATACGCTTTCATCATTATATTCCTTTCATCCTTTTTTTGGGAATAATTATGTTACATGTTACCATTATCAATAGTTTTCACTTTCATAATTGTATTTCTTTCATCCTTACTTGGGGAATAACTACATTATATACTAATACTAGCAATAGCTTGCACTGTTAACATTCATTATACCCCCCTAAAATTTAGTAATAATTTAATATTTATAATATATAGCTCCACATCCCCAATCTGAATTTATGTGTGTATGACCAAACACTGTTTTTTTGCTATCTAGATGAAGCATTTTCTAAGATTTTAGAAGGTCGGGTTGTTTTTACATCAGCATGCTGTGCAAAGCCAACATAGACCCCACAGCAGCTAGATGTTGCAGGGACTGCCAGGCAGCCCTATGGAAAGAAAATGTTACTTTGTGCTGCTGTCTGTTGTGATACAGCATTAATATTACCTGGTTCTTCATTGTCATAGTCCTTCCACACCTGCCTTGGCAGAGGGCTATCTTCCCACCTTCTGTCTCCACATTTATGATCTGTTGTGTTAGGGCTATGACCAAACGCATCTGGTTGATGTATTTGCCATTTCAGCTAAATATATAAGGTGCTTCACAGCGTGATGAGAACTTGTCACTTCAATTTGTGTAGCTTTAAATGGATGCAGAAATAACATGCTTCTGCACGGATTTCCTATTTTTTAAATATTGTAGCCTTTTTAGTTTGTTGCTCAGAGTAAACACTAGCCTCTGTATATCTATCCTGCTCTCCATCTGGTATTCTGAGATTGCAAGCAGTAGTAAAGGTGGGGCTACAAACATCAAAGATACGCATACGTCTTGAAACTAAGCGCTGTGCTAAACTCCCTTTAATGCTTCTGTGGGAAAGTGTCTCCATATGTCATCCCATGTATTTTCTTTGCTATTTAAAGTATTGCTTAATAGTACACTAAGCTGGTGGAAAACTATTTGCTTTGTTGGGTTAGTTCTACTCTGGCTTAATGCAGGGCTGGGTAAGCACCAGAGCCGGCGCACGGGAGCGTGTGGGACCAGGAGCAGCTGGGGTGGGAGGAAGAGGGACTGGGGCACCCGTCAGGCAGCGGGACTTCCTTTGCTGGAAAGCGGTTATGAGCCCAGCTGAGGGGAGAAATCCATGGCTGCTGGGAGGTGTTGAGGTCAGGATGTAGCTGGACTTGCACTTCATCAGTTGCACGCACTCCCCATGAGCAAGTGGCGTCTCTATCTGGGAAGCATTTTCAGACTCACCCCCATCTCCTTAGCTAGAGTCCTACTCCTTTTGGACTGCTCTTCCCAACTTTGATCTCCTTCCTGGTTTCTCTACACTTCATATCTGGACCACATCCTCCAAAAACAGAAATGTAGAGGTCATTATTGCACTAACAATTCATAGACCTACTGTTCATCTCCTGCCTTGTCCTCCTGCCTTTCAGTTTCATTGCCTGCTTTCAAACGAAAAAATCCCACCCTTTCCCATTTCTTAAATCTGGGCCACCACACAGCTGGGAACACAGAAGGACAGTCACTCCTTTAGTCTAGTTGTGTCTCTGGACTTTTAAGTGAACTTCCTTTAGAACCTGGATTTTTTTTAATTTGGGTTTATTGTTCCCCCCTCATTTATAACTACAGATCAAATGTCTTGCAAGACTTTGTCCTTCTTAGAGCTGTTATTTCTTTTCCATTCCAGCACATGGTGACGTCTGTTGTGTTTTTCCAGCTTCTGCAGCATTGGAGAGACAGAGTCCGATAGATTCCTTCCTGGCTGTTCCGTGACACCATTTGGGCGACTGTGCTGACTTGGCTGCTGCCCTACTCCTGCAAGACACCCCAAACAAGAAACGTGGTTGACAGGTGGTTCCTTCAAAAAGAACATGACAAGACTGACAAAACTGTCTTTCAACTCACAGTCTAGTTATCACTAGATTAACTATTTTACTTGTGTTATTGCAGTGGTCAGGAGCCCTACTCTTGCACTAGGTCTTTTCTTGTACAAGAGAAGGTTACATTAGTGAAAGTCTTCGTGGACAAACTATTCAGTTCAGCCCTAAATCCCGCCTCTATGCTCTCTTCTCTGTCTTCCCGATCAGAGTGCACGAGGCTGTTCACATGAATGCACTTGGTACAACCCTGCCTGCGTGTGCAGAATTATGCCCTTTACATCAGTGGTTGCACTCAGCCCCACGTGCACTTTTTTATGACAGTAACCCAGGAGGAAAAGTTAGAAGCCTTCAAATGCAATGTTTTCTTTGGGAATAAAAGTGATTTTTCAAAGGTGAGTTTTAAATAGAAGGTAGAAAATTTCAAGGGTTCTGCTGGTGTTTAACTGTAATACGGCATTGATATGGAGGCTAGATTATCAAATATTAATGAACTCCAATTCCAAAGGATGTTTGGGGCCAGCAGTTGCAGTTATTCTGCGGGCTTTTTCTAAACCTTCCTCTGCATGAACTGCATGACATGCTTGCCATACAGGAAAAATGTTTTTTCTCTCCCCCCAGTTATATACAATATAATAAATATAATAAATATAATAAATATAATATAATATAATATAATATAATATAATATAATATAACATAACATAACATAACATAACATAACACAATATAACATAACATAAATTATAATATATTTTTAATATTAAAAATAGAATTATATTTTCCAAAGACCTGCATTTATGGAAAAAATACTTTTGATCATACAGAAACTGAGTGCCCATTACCTGTTATCCAAAGCATCTCTTAGCATTTGAGTCTGAAAAAATCAGATCTCCTCATGAGGCAGCTTGGTACTACGATACACGAACTGTTTTGCATTTGGGAAGGCTGAAGAAGAGATCTGAGCAAACTAACTCTGTACATCCAGGACTAGAAAAATGCTGGTCCATAAATTAAAACTTTTCAAAGAAGTCAAATTCTACTCACTTTGTTGGAAGTGCAACTTTCTTTCTAGCCAAGGGAATGAGCACTACGTTTAGTTTTCTGAGCTTGAAAATTCAAATGCAAGAGAAAGTACCTCTCTGACTTTTCTGTCAAGGGACCCGTTTTCCTGCACTGATTTGAGTGGGGCTGTACCAGTATAAGTGAGGATAGCACTTGACTTGACCCTGTGTTCGTGCTTATATTATTGCCCCTATTCACAGAGTGGAAACTTACTGGATTTTTTCCATTAGGAGGAGAAATTGATGATAGGAGTCAGGAATGTCTTTGGTTTATTTACAAAGCATGTACTCAGAATCTTGTTTCTCTGAATGCAGTAGAAACAAACAACAGGCACTTTTCTTACTCAAAGTTTCCAAGCTTGCTTCTGTAGCGCAGCATGTTCACCGTAGAGCCATGCCACTCCGGTTTGGGCCCCTCGCAGGACTGCTTCTCTGCCTGCTGCTTCTTATGGACAGTGAGACACGCACACGCACGTGCCCCCTCCATCTAACCAGCCGGCTTCCTAACCTCCACATGCCACAGCGGATTCTGGTCAAGCTCAGCCTACTTCTGATCGGGCTCTGGCACGATTCAGGTGGCATCTTCCGCTGTCTCCAGCCTCCTACTCCTGAAGGGACTAAATTGCTCTTTTTATTAACTCAAAGGACAGACACCTGCACTAGCTTTTCTGAGGTATGTGACTGTAGATTAAAAAAATCCACTGCCATGAGAATTCCATATAGATACAACCCACACATGCACACACATGCACGCACACACGGCTTCCGAGCCTTTGGAACAGCTGAGTAACTTGTAGTATAACAGAATTACAAAATTGTTTCATAGTTGTCTAAATAATTTGCAATTCTCAGTTCGTTTATTGTAGGCAAGCTTTCACACTAGTTTTACAACAGCACAGCTTATCTCAGATCTGTGGTGTGAACTTTTGTCAAAGGAAAATAAATAAATGATGGCAAAAAAATTTTGACAGTTAAGTATAATTTCTGAATGCCTGCAACAAGACAACGTTCTCACATTTCAAACAAGTGCTAATTTTTACAGTATTGAGCCAGTCACTCTTTAGCTCTGCTAATCACATTTTGTTAGGAAGGTGCAGTGTATAATGTCAGAAAGAGATTTTTCCTCCTGTGAAAAAAAATCCCCAAGCATTTCAAACAAGAAAGGTAGAGGCTACAGGCAGGCACAGTTACACTGCACTGTATTTCTCAGCTCACAGTCTTAAAGCTCTTTTCCATCTTGAGTAATATTTACTTGTGGCAAAGAACGTTAGAATAGTTTTAATTGCAAGTGAAGCTAAAAGCAGCCTCTCATCAGAATCAACTGTGCAAAAAGTGCAGAGCTGACGGAAGTGAAATATTCTCATGGAGTTGCAGCTTTGCAGTGTTTCCATACTTTCTTCCCAGGGTAAACTCCTTATAACCTGACGTGAACAGTGTTTCACTTTTTCTCGGATCTCTACAGTTCCCCGATCTGTGTAATTTGTGTATTTTCACACAGAAAATGGATCGGATTAATTCAATTTTAGGTGCATATGCACTATTCTAAAACAATTTATGAACTATTAGTAGGGTGTGATAAGCATTGTATTTATCACATTTACATCAAATAAGAGAATAGCTAATAGTTTATGAAATCAATTCTTTGAACCTGATGTTGGGCCAATAAGAAAGGGATGTTTTCAGTGATTCTTCTCATATGTTTATTGGATGCACACATTACTTGTATTCGTCAATAGCATTGAAAGCTATGACTAGATAGGACCAAATAAACATTTTTAAACATGAACAGACTGCATTAGTAGCAGTGGAATGCATCTAGTTAACTAAAGACATTGTCCTCAGGCTCTAAAGAGATCATAATTACAGTTGCAACTCCACCTTCTGGCTTATTTTGCTCTGAGGAGTCCAAGAGTTTGGATTCTTTATTTTGAATAAATGTGGATACTTCCTTCAGGGTCTGAAAAAGGAAAAATTGACAGCTACATTCCAAAGAAAGCTTAGCTGGATGGAAAATGACTGCTTGCAATACTAATGTGCTCTTTGTTTAGTGGTGCAAATCAGTATCATCTCTTTAAAAGTGTGTAACTAGGATAAATATTGGATATGACACCAAAGAGTTATCTTTATTTCATGAGTTAAAGATTTCCATATGAAAATAAGTGTATATGTGTGAAATCTTTGTTTGAACAACCTTCAACAAATTTGTGGGAAAAATACAGTGGAAAGCTCTTCTAGCCAGTGGTGTTTGGGCTACTTCAAAGGAACACTGTGGGAACACTAAGATAAATGAATCAGATGGAGATGGAGAATGAAAAAAAACAGCTACATCCTTGACTAATTTTGTTCTGTGATATCAAAGAGCCTCAAGTTTTCCATAGTTCTGTCCATATTTGTAAAGCTGCGGTACTGCCACAGACACTGTTCTA
Source organism: Pluvialis apricaria (assembly GCA_017639485.1). Classification (NCBI taxonomy): domain Eukaryota; kingdom Metazoa; phylum Chordata; class Aves; order Charadriiformes; family Charadriidae; genus Pluvialis; species Pluvialis apricaria. The sequence continues at coordinate 146,029,015 of CM030008.1, forward strand.
TACTGAAGACAGTCTTTTTTAACATTTAGTATTGCTCTTTGCCACACATATCTGTAGCAATTAATTTTCCATTTACTCCCAATGGCTTGAGAACAACATCCAAGCTCTTATGTTCTTGGTCAGAAGGATTTTAAGCAGGTAGCTCTCTTTTAAAAAAGGAATCATACACAGATTTGCTTATAAACATCTTTCTGCATCCTTAGAAATCAATAGGGACTGAGAGTCAGACATGGGATTTCATGGAAAAAGTTATAACCCTGTGTAAAGACAAGCACCAGCAGTGGAACAGTGATAAATGAAGCTGTTCAGGCTCCCTGGCATGTTGATTCTGTGGAGTACATTTTGCTGAAACAGTTTCCATATCATGTTTGGCCTCATGAATGTTCAGTGGTAGAGGCCAAATCCTGTCCTCAATCCAATCTCTGCAATTCCCTTCAACCACGTTGCAGCTTTCATCTGTTTTTTTTGCATCAGATTCTTTCACGGGAGTTCAGCCGTGCCAAGCATCTTGAAGTTGTATTACCAAGAATGTTTGAAGCACAAATCTCTTAGCCTCATCACCGAAGACAAGAGCCTTTGCCCAAGTGCAGAAAGCGTTGTTTTGCCCTAAATCCAAGGAAAAAAACTGGCAGTTTTGCACCATTTTTGGCTGAGATTTTAGCCTTTCAAGCTATGGCATAAACATAGGTGTTGAACCGAAGTAGGGTTTGGACTTTGGGAGTAGAATCAGTGTCAGTAGGAATCTGTGAAATGTTTCCAGGTGAAGAGAACATTCTCCAGTGTGTCCCTAGACTGGCCTGTCTGCAGGGCTTGGGAAAAACAGCATCTTAATTTTCTCCATTATAACCCACATTCACAGACTGAAATCATAGCTGTGCCTTGGTCTGATCGCTGATTCTACCCCCTCCCTCCCCAGGGTGACAACCCTTTTTGCCTTTCCTTCTGAGCAGAAATGAATGGGAAAGCAGGGAGGCCTTTGTTAGTCCCAGCTCAGGGCTGGCTGGGGCTAACCAAAGTGTCAAGACCTGCCCAGAGGAGAAAGGACTAAGCAAAAAAACCACCTGTGAGGAGCAAAGGCAAAAAAGAGCAGGAGTGCCAGGGTTGAGTGGTCACAAGTAGATCAGGAAGGTATTAGGGTATCACACCAAACAGAGGACCACCAAAAATGGCCACCAAGCTGCAAGTATCCAGGTCACCACTCAGTCCTTCACATTTCCTTAGCTAAACTGCTGCACCTTGACAAAAAGCCTTTCCTGCCATTGTCCCCCATGCTCCCCTACCTCACTGTGCCAGTCAGCACACACGTGCCTGAGGGACATCCCCTCTACTCCTGTCCTGCTCCCCTGGTAAAGTGGCTGGTTTGGCTCCAGGGAGGGCTTCTTTCCTGTCCCTGCTAGCCCCAGGGCATCTTGCATCTAAAAATGACCCTGGCTGAAAGTAAGAGGATACAAGATGTGTTTTTGCAATGCTACCATGCTATAAATCCTAGTGTAGACAAGTCGGTGCAGGAACACTGCCCTGCTAGCACTGGGACATTTAGAAGGGCATGGATTGGCTTTTGGGGTGCTCAAGCACATTCCTAGCTGAAATCTCTTCTAAGAGAAGCTTCGGGCTAGAGATGGGAGTGGGTGGAGGAAGGAAGGAGGGAAGCCTAGGAGAAAAAGCAGCTGATGGCCAACAGCGAGGAAATGAGGAAGGTATTGTCTCTGTCTCTACTGAGAATGGAACCATTTCATTTGAAGAAGAAACATCTGAGAAATAATTTTAAAATACTGTCTCAAAACAGCTAGGACTAGCAGACATCAGTCAGGGGAAATCTGTCTTTAAATTCCAGGCATTGGAACTGTATTTCTATTGTGTTTGAACCAATTCAGTCAACCCCACTTAATTTCCATTGTTGAGGGAGTCTAAAAGAGGCAGGAAAGAAAGAAAAAAACAAAGTCTACTGGAGAGATATGCTGAGAAAGAAAAGAACATTTTGAGAGTAGGAAAAAAAAGTGGAGAATTGACAGGAAGAATAGAAAATGTAGCTAGTGAAGTAATTTTTTGGTAATTTTTTTTCTGTAGAAATTTTGTCCTCAGACTGTTGTAACCATCCACCTGTATAGTAACTATAAAATACACACTGGACATAACAAGCTAATCTTCTGACTTTTCTTTGCGTCACCTCTATGGGGAAAATGCCACAAGAGAAATTTATCTGACATGTTGTCATATCTCTTTGTGTTTTAAACCTGTCTAAAATGAAAAAGTGAAGCAGTTTGTTTGAGTTGCAGAAGGGGTTTTGGCTTACTCCCCATGAAAATATGATTATAAATTCCTGCTGCATTTACTGTTGGCATATTATAAACAATTGAGTCCACTGATTACTGGGTTATATAAGAATTCTTGTGTTATTTGAGACTTAATACATCAGGCACTGTATAAAAGTGACATACCTATTTTTTAACATCTAAAATTCAAACTAAAAGGAACTTTTTCTGTTCTGTGGGATTTTTATTGCTGGCTGGGGGAGGAGGAAAGAAAACTGTGGGAGTTCTTGCCTCATACTCCCAAGCTGATTGCTTTCAGTGCAATTTTTACCCATTTGCAGCTGGGCTGTTAGTATTCCTGCTCTGTGACAGTGATGTCCCCATCCAGATATTCAAAATGTCAGTGTCCTTATTTAAACCTCTGGGGTTCAGCCTCTGCATTTGATTCAAGATTTTGAAAGTCTTGGCATCTGTCCTGATGCTTCTTGATGAATTGTAGGGCATGAAAGAAACTGCATTTTGACCATCCCATTTCACCTTAGTTGTGGCACGCCACATTATCTGTCACAGATGGGAAAAAAGCATGTGAATGAATGTAATCCGTTTATTGGTTTATGGTCACAAAGTCCTCAAGGGAGTGTTCCAAATCCAGAATGCTGGATTTGATATTTCAGTGAGTTAGCAGAAAGACATAGCTTCCGATTAACTATATGCCCAGCAGCGCCTAAATTTTTGGTAAAGTCATCAAAAGTGCAGAGCAGTCACATATAAACATATTCTTATCAGACTTTTTTACGAATGACTTTTTTGGGAAAAAGCTTTCTGAGATCTTCAAAATGCAATTGTAGAAGAGATTATCTGCATGAGAATGACCCAGCTGAAGAACATATTTTCAGAAACCATTGCTATCCCATACTATAGAATGCATAGCTCTGTGCATTCTATTGTATTCTGCCCGTGCTCTACAGTATTTGACCTATTCTGATGTATTCTTACAAACTGTATATTTTTGCCTATTACTGACATACCAGGGCAAACCTGAACCATAGGTGTTTGGGTAAGTGAGAGTGAGGGTGTTGTAAATTTGCTTTTTCCGCAAGTTGCTCATAGGTTAATAGCTTTTCTTAAACAAAAAGTAAAGCATGGGCAGTTACAGCAAAATGGACTCACATTGTCCCTTAAGTTTGCTTCAGCTTGATCATGAAAGGAACCTTACATTAATGACACATAATTGGAGTGAACTAGCAGTCTTCATTCTTTCAGTTTGGCTTGTCAATTGTGGAACCAGTTTTTTCTGATATAGGGACATTTTCCTAGGCACAAAGCTGTGGAGACCATCACGTTCATTTGCTGGAGTCATGGAGCATCCAGCAGTATTTGGATCTCTCCAGGTCACAATGGATTCCCAACATACTCCAAGTGCATAAGGTGTTTAGAATGGATCATAAATCCCATTTGATAAAATGTGCAAGTGAGGCATAATGTGTAACTTATTAAACTGATAGCTCAGGAATTGATTACTCATTGGTAGGAGGCTCATACAGCAAAATTAGAACATACTGAAGAAGAACGCTATCAGACGGATTTCTACAGGCAGGCTGTGTGGTCCACAATGTTAAAATAAGAAGCAGGAAATCCTGTGTTCCACTATCAGCTATTTAAATGCATTGTTTATTAATATAATCATTATTTGTACAACAGTGTCACTTAGAAGCTTTAAATACGGGACCCCAGCTGAATCATTTCATCTGCAGGGTTCAGTTTCCCTATCTCATAGTCATATTTTAGAGCCATGTTGTTAGGAAGACTTAGCAATGTTTGCTGAGCACTTTGAAGAAATGAAGCAACGTATTACGGTATAAGGAGGGCTGTTATTTAAAAAAAGTCTTCATTATTTTTCAAAAGCAAACAATTTTGGCAAGATGATAAAAGGAAGAAAGAAAGAGGGAGTGTAGGACTGAAGACAGTATGTTCATTTTCTTCTCACTAAACTCTTTAAGGAACACTATATTCTTTCATTCTCATTGTTCTATCACCCAGCCTCTTGCTCTCAAGAGCAGTCGTTTCATATCTGTATTTACACTTCTCAAGCCGTACTCTGTGCTCGTGCTTTTCAGCACTTTATACATTTATTTAAGGATCAACTCGGAGCACTTACTCTTCTTATTAGGAAAACACATCACATTCACACATCACAGACTGCAACTGCAAAGCTATTATAAATCATAAGATATCACTGACATCCTCCTTTCATCTTCTGAGAGATCCAATGCTCTTTTCAGGGGTTTTGCTTCCATTTAGGTTCCTTTGCTAGTTCTTCCTTGGGATTGAAACAAATAGTCTTTCATTTCTTTTCTTGGCCAATAGGTTTTTTTATCCTCCTGACAGTGCACAGCAACATGACTGTTTGTTAGTTGTTGGTGTATGCAGGTCAATCCATGCATCTTTGGCAATCAAAAACTGTACTGTAATGACAACTCCTTTACCAAAAGGCAATGCCCATATCAAAACCATTAATCTAATCTTCTTGTGCCCAAATTATTACATTACATCTACCAGTAATACATTTACTGCACATTTTCTTTGCTTAAGTACCAGTTTGGGAATGAAAAACAAGAAAGTACAACTCAAGTCATGACAATTTTGTGCTATGAAGAATAGGATAAAATGTTGACCTCGCTTTCAGTGGTTTTAAGCTAAATTCAAGTGGTATAAATCAGGTAAAGGTCCAGTGAGAAAAAAAAAGTAATATAACCTAATGAAAAAGACATAACACAGAGACAATGTCAGGAATGGAAGGAGGATGTCTAGAGGAGAAGGCACTGCGAAAGTGTCATGGGCAGCCAGAAGAGGGATAAGATTTGGAGGATGTGACTGTAGAGATGCAGTCAGGATGATAAAAAGATAACAAAACCAAAAAAGATATTATCCACTTGGAGCCCTGCTGGTAATTGCATACTTAAGCTTCATCCACAAGTTGCTGCTTGTCAGCTCATTAAGTCAATCCACTTGCTTTTTTAATCGCCTGTATTGCTGATGATAAGCATGTAAATGTTTCGTGGCAGTGTTATATGGCATCTACATATCATCTTTTAAAATATGATCTAGCTCGGAAGAAACGGCGATTGACGAGACTCCACAGTTCTTTTGAAATTTCTTCTGTTATGATTATGAAAAATAGAATTATAATTTTTGAAGACATGCTAATTCCTCATGATCTTTAAATAAATAAGCAACAAACAGTCTGATCTGGACAGTTCAGGTAAATTTAGCTGGTATGAATCAGTGGCTAAGGTGACACAACCAGCTATGTGGTATTCCAACAAATTTCTTTCTATTTTCTGCTTAAAGTCACCGTTAAGTCCATTGCTTGTTCTTAGCTATCTGATTTCTAAAAGTTGTACATTAGTTAAAAAGATGTGTTCTGTGAATCTGGTCGCAAGATACTGCCTTGACTGCATGAAAAACATGCTGGAGATAAGCTGTTTGTCTGTCTTTCTGCCTAACAACAAAAGGTCCAACTCTGTAAATTTAGGTAAGCCGATCTATCTGGAATAGGAATTCAGCTTGTTTTAAAAGCCATTTTCTGAAAAGATTCATTTCCTAATCTATAAAGGGGAAATGGGCTCTTTTTTTGGATTAGAACACATTATCTTCTTCAGGGTTTGCAGGATTATGTCTCACTGCGTGAACCCAGTATTCACACAGGATTGTGTAATGGTAAAAGTATTTGGCTGGAACAGCCAGCTTTATGATTGACTGATGATATTCTACTGAAGAAGATCTAAGTGAAGATAACATTTTCAAAAGAAAAATATTGCTGGCACTTGACTACCTGTTCTGTACAGCATTTATTCGCACTTGTCAACTAACCAAAATAAAACCTTTAATGCTGCCAATTTGTGACCTTCTTTGCTGTAAAATATTCTGTTACTAAATCAGCACTTCTCTGCTGTCTGTGTTTGTCTTAAACCTTTTTGTGAAACAGTATCTACCTCCTTAGAGCCATTTACTGCTCTTGCTGTGTACGCAACGAGAGTTCTGTGCAAAGATCAAGGGGACATTAGGTGTAGTTACATCCAGGTGATAGTGATGCAGGGTTTACTTTAGGGTTGCTGATTTATTAGGATACATTTTGTGTGTTCTTACTGAAGGACAACTCAGCGGTATTGGAGGTTGAACTCATTGTTCTCAACATTTAAATGCTTTTTACGCTGAATAGTTAGGATGAGCTGGGTAAACGTTTTGAGGTTTTTTAAGGTAATGAGTTAAAGACACATGAAACTACAGTTATGTTTTACCAGCTTAATACAGCCATAAACTGTAATGCCTGATTTATCCTGATGAAATAATGAGAAGATGTTAACATTTCTCAGCATAATCTGTGATGAATAGGAAGTGTTTTTGCCTATGGCTATATTGTGCTAGGGTCTGATTATATCAGAGCTCATAAATTATAAAGTCAGAAGGGACCACTGTGATCATCTGGCTTGGCCTCTTTTATAATACAAGCCATGGGACTTCTCTGAATTAATTCCTGTTTGAACTGGAGCACAAAGTTTAGAGAAGCAGCCAATCTCAATTAAAATATTTCCAGTGATGGAGAGCCCACAGCAACCCTTAGTGAATTGTTTCAAGGAATAACTATTCTTGCCCTTACATTTTTGTGCCTTATTTTTATTTTGAATTTGCCTTGATTCAGCTTCCAGCAATTAAATCTTATTATGCCTTTGTCTGCTAGACTAACTCTCATTTATCAAAATCATATCCCTGCCATAGATACTTATGGTCTGTGATCATCTCATCTCTTAGCCTCTTCTTTCTTAAAATAACGGATTAAACTCTTTGAGGCTATTGCTATAAAACATGTTTTTGGATTCTTTAATGAGTCCCACAGCTCTTCTCCCGAGTCTGTGTAATCTATCAGCACCCTCTATGGATTGTAAACATCAGGAGTGGACTCTAGTCCACCACGGGTCCTACCAGTGCTAAGTGTAGCAGTCACATCAGCTTCCTCACTCTTTGTGAGTGCTCCTGGCTATATACCCTTAGCATCCCTTTTGACTGCAGTGCCCATTGAGAGGTTACATTCAGCAGGTTACTGACCCTCAACACTCAGAGGTTAAATCAAATTTATACACGTTATGAGTAATTTAGAAGTACAAAAAAATTGTATCAGAAGAGAGTTTAACTTTATGTAGAACTAAATTATATCCAGGCTGAACAGAGCTGGACACGGGTGCAGGAAAGAATTTCCCTCACTGCCTGACTCTCTCATATGTGTCTCTCTATGTGGTTGTGTGCAACAGCTTTAGTGCTTAGTGGAGCAAGAGGGTTGACCTTCAGGTGCTCCACTCCACAGCAAATCAACTGGAGAAGAGAGAAAGCCGTGGCTCCACCCAGGCACACACCGACAGCAGACCTTTCTCCCCACCTTTCCACAGTGCATCAGAGCTGGGCCAGAAGGAGGGGTGTCCTCTGGCATCCCCTTTCTGGGCACCACCAGTCCCAGGAGGTTCTAAGGAAAACATGGGGTGGCACAGGGGAGCCTGGAGGCAGATTTCTCCAAATTCACATGACAATGAATGTCTGGGATCATTCAGTTTGCAAGCAAGGGTAGCGAGAGAGTCAAGACAATTCAATAGCCTGGCAGTATTCCTTCAGTCTTGCATGCTGTCTTCTCTGACCGAGTGCCTCCTCAAAGTCACTCTACACTTCATTTTGGAGTATGAGTAAGCATCCTCATGCCACTTCAGACAATGTCATCAGTAATTTGTGACTTGCACAGGCACCTACGTAAACCAGACACTCCCCCCCGGGAGGTTAGTGAAGCTTGTGCTAAACCTCGTTCCTGTGCATAGTCATGCTGTTGCATGAACTATTTAGATTAAAGCTGATGTAGGTATGGCTGCTGATACCGGCATTGTATTTACTGTGGTAGCATAGATGGGCCTTCACCTCATAGATATTGATGTCAATCAACAGTACAGGGTAAGGATGGACAAGTTTTATACAGTAAATTACTCCTTGACTATGTCCCCATAGGAAATATATACAAATGTCCCATTTACTGCATTTATTTGAGATACCAAAATGAAGTGCAAATACCATGGCCAATTTATGTGCTTAGCATTCTGTTACACACCCTTGAAGTCTTAAAGCCATTAGCATCATACATATTTTAACACACTCATCCCTCTCTTTCTCTTTTCTTAACTCTGTGTGGGATCTAAGATATTTTCCTCAGGGCTTGGAGAGGTGTTGCTCCACACTGTGCTGTAGCACAGGGTCTTGGATATACCCTGTAGGAGTTTAATGAGTGTTTATCTTCTGATAGTGCCAAAAGGCTGTCTCGCACTCAGTCCTTCTGGTGGCTGTAGTTTCTCAATGTAGTGCTGATCATATCTCTGTTGAGGTAGATTTTACTATCCCTCATAGCAATGCCAATGTCCCAGTGTTGTAATAATGTCTCGGAGAAATACACGCATAATACAGCCCGTTGCTGTATTACATCAACAAGAATTTACTTCTTCAATGCCCCGAACTTTTTCAAGATCACAGTTTGTCCTGGGAAGATCCCTGGTTACAACAAAGTCTCCTGCTTAGAAGGCAGTTAGGTTTTTTGGTGGTAGCGAGTTCTCATCTTCTCATATGCACTATTCTTCCTCTTCTTCTCACCACCACTAGTGACCGCGATGCCGGGGCTATGGATGCATAAACATGTAGATAACGTTGTGTGCAGCCCCAGGATGCTGTTCAGGCTCTTGGTACATGTATTTCTTTATTCAGGAATGGCTGACTGTATATTTTCTTTGCTTTTTGCAGAGATACAGTCTCACACTTTGTTCACGTGATTGCAGATGCCCAAGTTAACACAGTCCTGGGTTAAGTTATGCCTCTCAGTTGGGAAACAGTCTCAATTCACAATATGCAGCACGAAAACAAAGTAATGTGGGGTAAGTTTACACTCAGCTGTGAGAGTGCTTTAACTTTGCATTTGCGTTTGCAAGAGATGTATGAATACTTACTGTGTAAGTATCTCCTAGCTCAAAATCGTAACTTCTTGTGGTGCATTTTCTCAAAAGGCCCATTCCTGCTATGCTCCAAGGCTTGCTAGGGATGCTGCAGCTTTTCATAGTCTCTTTTGCTGTTTGGACCACATTTCCCCACATGTCTCACATCTGCTCACCAGGTTCCTGGATATCCTTGATATAGTTTGGCCAGTTTGTTGTGCCTCCGGCTCTCCAGATACAGACTTCTCTTCCAAAATGGCTCTGCTTTATTCTTGAGAGTTTCTATTTTCAGTCATCCAGCTGCCCTTACATATACTATCTTCTATGCCCAATTCATCTTGATAGCTCCAATATTTTTGAGAGGCAAGCAAAGTTTTTCCCTGACGTCTGGCTACCCTATCAGAAAGCTAGACACAAGCACTTGTAAATCTTTTTCTTGCAAAGTTTGTTTTCAGATATTTTCCAAATCTCTGACTTTAAACCAGCTGTGTAAGCGTGAAAAAAAAAGGAAAACTATCCACTTCACACATATATTGGGCAGAGGCTCACTTTTTTAATGCCTGGTTAAGAATGGTATATAACTGGATTTTCTATCCGTCAGTGTACTTCTTGCTTATTTTCCTTATTTTCATGCTACAGGACTGCTCTGGCTAAAAATTAATTCTGTGTATACAGAAGTAGTCTAATTTTGCAGTGTCAGAAGCTTTTGTTAAAAGTTGGTTTTGACTTTCTGCTCTTAAACATACACATGCAACTGTATCACAAGACGCACTTCCCAGTGCATATTTTTATCCTGTTGGTAAGAGTGACCTTGACACAAAAGCTATGGGATATTTCTGTTTTCAGTGCAATGCTTCAATCCGGTTTCAGTAGCATCATACTACATGCTTGCCTATCAGTTATAGTCATTGCATTTAAAGGTGTGAGGTATGTTCCCTGATAGGTGTGACGGCAGCATCTTGTTGAAGTTGTTTTCTTACTACAGCATCTTTCTCCAGTAGCTGCACCAAGGGTTTCCCACACGTTCAAGAGTCTTGGAAGAAATATCAATAGATATTTCTCATAATATAAGAGAAAGGAGAGAAAATAGTGTGGAAAAGGATAAACATAAGTCATAAAAATATATGTAAATAAGATGATGAGAATATAAAATGAGAATGTCATGGAAAAAGGCAGACAGCAGTCAGCCTTCCTTCCCTCTTCTGCATCTCCTCCTCCTGCCCACCACCACTCCCCAGGAGTCAGATACTTGTTAGCATTGTCTCCACGTTGAGCCCAGCAGTGATCCCTGAGCTTGTAGTGAGCCACGTCAGCAAGCTGGCATGGCACAGATCACTGCTGTGCAAATGAGCTAGACAGGGTCTGGCAGCAGGATGGTGTAAGGCAGAACTCGTTCGTTCAGGCACATTTCTACTGCTTATCAACCCACGCCCGCTCAGGCAGAAGTTTCTTCATCAGCAGCGTAGACATGTTCTAGGCTCCTGCGCATTATTTAACACATGAGACTAAACAATGTTACAGGACTTTCTGTGAGTTCAGACTTTTGGGACACTGCGTGTACCTGCTTTTTCACACACACACTACAGGACGAAGCTGCTACTACACAGGTTTTAAACCAAAGCAATATCAAGCCCTCAACGAAACCCACCAGCCAAGAGTCTGTTCTGTGGCATAACTGGCACATAGGTGAATCAGCCTGGAAACTGCTTACCATAAGAGAAATTAGGTGATTGTAAAAACGATGTGACATCATTTTATGCAAATAATATCTAGATGCTTAGAAGGTGGCTGGTATTTCATCCTGAAATGATACAAACATGTAATTGACGGTTTAGTCCAATTGCTACTAAAGACTGGCCATAGTTGGCTGTAAGACAAGCACTGGGTCTCAGAGTTGCTGTCCAAGTCTATCCTACTTCCTACTCCTGCTTTATTTTAAGACAGAAAACTCTCTGAGGTTCCTGGGGCACAAGTCAGGTGCAAGTCTTTCAACATTGCTTGCTGATGGGCATTGACATCTTCCCTGGCTGGCACGATGAGCTAAGATTACGTCTAAACTGGTGGCTCTGGAAACATTTTGGAGTTCCTGAAATTAAGCAAGCAACATATCTGCATAGGAACCCCATATTTAGTTGACCCATCACTACATGTCACTTTCCTCCTCAGCTCCATTGTACCTCCATTTCCATCGGAAAGAAACGTAGGCACTCTGTCCAGAAGAGAGCTGCCTCGTGTTTTAACCAGATCCCCAGTTTTGTTCTGAGGAACCAAAACCCTGGGGTACACCAAACACCACCCACCAGTCTAAACGCAGTCTGAAGAGCTGAATAGTTCTTTTTTTCTTGTAAAAATTTCCCAGTGAAGCTGAGGAGCAAGCTAGATTGGTATTAGGTTGTGTGGAGAGCCTGAGAACAGCTTGAGGGCTGAAGGCAGTATGTGTGGATTGGATCACACAGTTTTGCGGTGTGGTGGAGGCATTGAACAGAGAAAGCACAGGGCAACAGACAGGTTCGATAAACTTCAGTCAAGATCTTGCTTTTAAGTGCATCAGTGATCAACAATGGAAAGTCTCTTGGGAGCTGACAGGGTGTTAGCAAGGGGAACATTGCAGAGGCCAAGAATCACAATTTTGAAGGGCTGTTGGCAAAGTATGCTTTGAAACACTTCCTTTGTATCTTCACTGAGTAGCAGGTGTGTGCTACATGCTGAGGTTCTGGCTTGCCGGTCACATAAAGTAAGGGTCCAGCCAGACTGAACCATGACCTCTGCAAGTGCTTGCCTTTCCTTCCCACGCGATGTAAATTGGAGATGTAGCTGCAATGCCAAGTGCTACGCTGACCCTCAGTACATTAGGTAGACTGCAAAACACTGTTCCAGCTCAGAGGCTGGGAGTCATATCTCCATATTGTCCTTAGCTGGATGGGCAAGAGGAGGGGAGATTATCTGGAGAAAAGTTATAAAATATTTATCCCCAAGTCCTGACAAAATCAGACTCTTTGAGGAATGTGTGAGCCTTTCTATGCCACTTACCCAGCCCTGAGAGGGGTTGGTAGCTTTGCATTATTTACACCTCAATCATTAGTCACATAAGAATCAATAGTTACGGTTGTCTGTAGCTATCCACACTGCTTTGGGGAACCTTGCTTCCGTCATGAAACTGCTCTTACCTTGGTTTTCAGTTTCTTCTCTGACATGTCTGAGGGCAAGCACAAAAGCCTAAAACCAGGTGTGACAAAAGCATGCTATAAATACTGTCCTCTGAAAAGTCAAATGAGCTTTTTCCTAAGACTGAGTAAGGATGCTGGTCCTGGCCAGTTGGTCACCACGCTGCTACCAAAATCCTACTTTTCTAAACAAAGATGCCACTTGTTCCTTTCAGGAGTAAAAACCTAAAAAACCGTCTCCTGAGAAAACCAGGAGAAAACCAAACTGGAGGAGCAAATCTTCTCCCCCCCCAACACTCACCCAACTACTTTTAGTCTAGCTGATACCTTATCACTCAAAGCCTGAACCTCTTTATTTTAAAGTCATCTGAGGATGGATCAGTTAGGAAAGAAGAAAACACGTCAGGTTCTGTGCATATGTGGAAAAGCAATCTAGAAGAAAGTGGGGTACATGTGCCGAAGAGAGGTTGAACATGTGTTTCAGTAGGAGGTTGTATTACAAGTCCCACATAAATTGGGTCTGGCATAGAGCCTGTAAGCAGGCTTTGAATAGATTTGTGGAGCCTGCATGTACAAACACATATTGGGGAAATCTTCATGTATCCACATATTTGCTTGAGTTTTGAAGTGCTGGTGTGTGCATAGGAGGGAATGAGAGCGCATGCGAGTGAAGGGAGAGACAGTTTCTGTGGCTATGCCAGCAGAGCATAAATATATAATTTGTAGCGTGGGAAGAAGCTAGCACAGAAGACCTCTACGGTGATGAAAGTATAATGAAACATCTGGGTTAAAAGATGAATACAAAGAGAATGCACGAAGAGTCAGACTGAGGAACACAGGAAGGAGAAAGAGCGATAGGAGGGATCCAGAGAGCTGGGGAGAGACAGCACACAAAAGGCAGAGGAGAAAAGCAGGGGAACCAACTGTTACACGTTTTAAGAGGAAGCATCTTAAAAGAGAAAAAGATAAGAAAGTTGAAAGGGAAGAAATAGTGTGAAGACATTGAAGAAATACAAAGAACATAGAGCCAATTATTAAAATTGCTTTTGGTAAGTCGGATTTTTCTAGGGTGAGGACTTTCTGTTTGGGGGTTATTGCTCTTTTGGTGTAAAATGTGCTGCAAAGCCAGAAAAGTGCTTACAGTCAGTCCCAGTTACTTGCTACCACTTTCATGATTTTGTCTTTTTTTTTTTAATTTGGACAAAAATTTTTCTTCACTGCCTTGACAAGCCCCTTCAAAAAGCGGCTTTTTCTAGCTGTACCTATGCATCTCTGTTACTGGCTAGTGTTCAAACTCTCTCATTCACTTACCAAAACCGATTCCCATCTCCTAAAAGTTTCACAGATTTTGCCATCTTAAAGGAAATTCTCTGCCATTCCTCTTGCAGTTAAATCTTGTCACACACATTGCAGGGAAACATGAGAAGAGAAGCTTCCCTCCTGGGCTAGCCTGAGATATTTCCATACAGTATACACGGGATATACAGTACAGGTGGGATATAAACATAAAGGGTACAGTGAAGGGGAGCACCAGCTAGAAAAGGGGAGAGCCAGGCAAGAAAAGGATGTGGAGGTGAATAAAACAAAGCAAGGACAGTTAGGAGAGAGGCTACAAAAAGTGGAACAAAAGAAAAGCAGAATATAGAATAAGAAGAACTTGCTAGGTAGAGGAAATGAAGTGACATGCAAACTGAAAATAGAGTAAAAAACAGAATTTAAAAGGAGAAAAACAGTAGAGAAATGGAAATACAACAAAATTTGTACAAAAAATCTGGAACGGTGGGAAGAAACTAAAGGCAACTGTAGGGCAAGATAGAGAGAAGTAAAACCAATAAAATAAGTAGAAGAAAAGCAGTAAGTAATTTTTTAAAGAGTAAAAATTGACCGAAGACTGTGTTCATTTATTTATAAGTATTGTTAGGGAAGAGATGCACTATATTTTTATGTAAAACCTGGGAGGTTGGAAACAAATGTTTAGACAGGCACTCCTGCTGGAAGACAGTTTTTTTGTTTTCCTTAGGCCTTTTATTAACACACAGTTAGATCTCTGTAGCTAATTACACTGCTGCATTACTGATCATGTTATGTAGAGTATATTGACTTTGAGAGAGGGTGGACAGGAGGCACAATAGGTTCAGTGATGTGTATATAAACATTTCTAGCTACACCCTCACAGGAAAAAGTTCCAGCTCTCTCCACGCGAAAAACAAGTCAAGACCTTTGAGAAAGTAAGCAATAGAGATAGGTGTAAGCCGCAAGATTTTTAATCCTGCAATGAGACAGAAAGGGATGCTATGGAAATTAGAAACTGGGCTCAGTTTCTCAAACCTAACTTCTATGTATAGACACCCCCATTTATTTTGCTGCAGCGATTCAGATCTTTGGGCTTTTCTTAGATTAATTTCTAATCAGAACCACCTCTAGTTATTCTATATACTTTTGACCCCAGTTTTGCAGCATTGTCTGCATTAGTAAGCCCTTAATCATGTACATACGGCCACTAACAGTGCTCGTGTGTGTAAGTGCTCACCATTGTTAATAAGGCCTCCAAAATGTTTTAATTCACAGAATAAATTGTTCTTTTGGTGTGAAATCATACTTTGCATTGCTTAAACATAAGCAGCTGGATGGACTTTTTAAGCGTTTTCATAAGGACAACGAAACTGCCCTTTTGTTTTACATTTTCTTGTGCTTAGATTGTACCCTCATTCCTTGTATTTCCTATTTACAGTATTTAATGTAGATAGTTTAAAATGCTTATAAGAGCGAAGCAGGGAACAGTTTAACCTCTGACAAGGGCAGCATTTTTAAATTCAACTGTAAGCAGTTAGTTAAGAAAAATCTGTTTCCACTTTCCCGATGGGATGCCTTTAAACAAAAGGCAGGTTAACTACATACAGTAAAGCCATGATTTTGGCCTTGCCAGAAAAGGCCAAATCCTGCAGATCCCTATTCACATGAGCCGTCCTTCAAATCATGAGTCTTTTTCAAGTAGAAAGAAATACTCATGCGATTTTAGGATTTGCAGAATTTGGCCTCCAGCTAACCACTTGGCAAAACTTGTGCCTCCACAATGTTTGTAGTCCCAAGTAAAACCTCTTAAGTGGTTTTTGATTCCTTTTCAGTATTAAACTCCTTCAGAAAAAAAGACTGCCAGGTGATGAACTTTCCTGGGATTCAGAATGTTTGCTAAAATGATAACAAAACAAGTCCCTAAAAGCTGAGTCATAGAATTTAGAAAAACAAGATTTTACACCGGTGTAACCCAGGGACTAATGACTTCATCTTACTTCCTCTATGGATTTACATGAATGTAAACAATAGAAAGAATCTGGCTTGGAAAAACTGATTGAAAATTGAAGGATAATCTAGTCATTTTTAATGGGCCAAATTCTGTAGCCTTACTGGAGCAAAATTCCCACTGTTGTCATTTGACATCGAGGGACTGCTGCCTGACTCAGGGCCGTAGCTCTGTAACAGGAGGTGCACATCCACCAGAGTTAGTCTTTTTATTCCCTTCCATAAATATTTTCAGAAGTGAAGCAAAGGTTTTCCTTTCCTCTGTTGAAAGCAGAGAGGGGTTCCTCTTTTTCATCCTATTTGATAAGAAGTGCCGCACCGCACCACTGTCTCTTCTTGGCTGGTGAGATGAAGATGCCCCCTCCTGCTTCAGCCTACGTTGCTCAGCAGATAATTGAGGGCCACATGTGAGCTAATCTCTCCAGCGATCCTCCTGCGGCCAGTAATGTCACTTCGTATGGCTTCATTACATCGCAAGCCAGCACAGAATCGAACCGTATTCAGTAATCCTACTGTGAAGGAGAAGATAAAATCCACAGAGCAGGCATTCCTCAAGCAAGGTTCACAGTGGAAAAAAATAAAACAGAGCTACTGTAGGTTCACAGCAGAAATACAACTGTTCACAACTCCAAGGCATCTCTATCCAATTATCCAAAAGGATATGGCAAACGTCCAAAAGGAATGATATGGTTGTCTACTTTTGTGGGAAGAAACAAACTGGATAAAGTTAATTTTTTTCACTGACAGACATCTGTGATTTTTTTACTGGGTTTGCCAATGATACTAGTTCCAAAATGCTGGGGGTAACAACACAGTCCTGAAGAACCCTGCATCTGAATGTTAATTATTTTATTCTGAATATATTTTCAATGTCTTCCGAAATCAGGCTACTGATTTTTCATGAGTGAAATTAGACAACCTAGTAGAGAAAATTTTATGTTTTATGAATCCTCTAAAATGACCCCCAAATAGCTGCTCCATGTTTCTTAATGCCTTAATTTTGCGTTCTGCTATCTCTAGCGCTTGCCCTCTCCTGCACTGTTCCCCCATTGAATCTATCCCAGATGCAACACTAAATACCACTTTATCCCAGACCTACGCTTGTTCAACCTCTGAAGAGGAAAAGAAACCTTTATGTGGCAATTTGTATTTTTGGTTATTTGGTTCTTAATGTATTTCAGGCTGCTTCACATTAGTCTCAGAGGCCTAGATGGCATACAGAGCAGAAGGCAGGTGAGACAGTTCGTGATAAATTAAATTTATCTCATGAATATCAGCACCTCATTTGTGTACGTGTGTGTTTTCCCCGTTGCTGAGTTAATTATTCTTGGTAATAATACTGAGTCAGACACTTGAATGTATCATTGCAGACAAACCCATGTTATTTATGCATTTTCACTAAACTAATCCTTGCCACAGGCAAGATTTTAACCTTGTAAGGGGTTGCAAGCTGCTCATGCATGGAGTTGCTCTTCCCAAGGAACAGACTGAGCAAACTTAGACTCGTAGTCCCGGTTCATGCCTTGTTCTCCCTCTCTTGTGCAGAGGAATAAGAGACGGAGCCACAACTGTTTCAAAATCTCTGAAGATTCTTTGATACAGATGAAGTTTTATGTGAAGATAATTTTAAAAAAATAATCCTGGGCCGAGGAAGATATCTTCCTTAAAGTGACTGTAATTTCTTTACTAGGGACAGGAAGAAGGAAAAATATCAGCTTTCCTTCATGACAGAGATAATCTCAGCCGTCACGCAGCTGCCCAGCAGAGTTAAGTCCTGTTTTCTCTGACGGAGCAGAGCACATCTTGTCTCCACTGGCATTTCCATTTGAAGGACCTTACCACTCACAACCCAGTAGCTCTCTTTTTCCCTTCCCTCCAGCAGAGCAGAGCTCAGCCTGGTGATGCTGGGGGCCGGCGGTCACCTCTGCGGTCACCTCTGCGGGCCGGCAGAGCCAGCTGCCTGCCGCTGGAAGGCAACGCTGCCCCAGCGCCGAGGGCTGGCGGCTTAAAGCACAGTTACGGGCAGCAAAGTTGCTCCATTAAGGCACACACTCTTACTCAACAGACCTGTTCCCTGTGTGCCCTGGAATTAGAGCTGCTTACTTTTCTGA
This sequence comes from Pluvialis apricaria, assembly GCA_017639485.1. Taxonomy (NCBI): domain Eukaryota; kingdom Metazoa; phylum Chordata; class Aves; order Charadriiformes; family Charadriidae; genus Pluvialis; species Pluvialis apricaria. The sequence continues at coordinate 146,046,855 of CM030008.1, forward strand.
CCAAAAGCCTGTTTTTACTATTGTTAGCACTGCAGAGCCATGGAGCTCTGGGAGGGTGAGTTGGCTTCTATTCTGTTTTGCACATCATCAACAAAATTGTCAGCTAATTTCCTATTGCAGAATCTTTATTACCAGCAATGACCGATGAGGCAGCATGAATATTTTTTACTTTCAAATCTCAGGTGAAAGCTCCAGGTTGGCCGCTGGAAGAAACAGGTTTTTGACCTGTAAACTCAGAAAATATGATATGGGAGTCACTGAAAATGAAAAATAAGGATCTTAATTTTGTCCCAGTTAAAGAACAACAGAATCACATTAAACAATCACATTAAAAAAATGTCTGGTGGTTTTTTTTTGTTTGTTTGTTTGGGTTTTTTTAGTCAGTTCTTCTTTAAGGCTCTGTTAAGTCCCTTGGTTTCAAACTCATGTTGAAACATATAGTTTTGCTAATCCTAAAACTGGCATCCTATACATGTAAAAATAACGAGACTGACTTAAAAATCTTAAATTCCAGAAAAAATAAGATGGAATTTTTAAACTTCTAACCTTTTATCAAATTTGTGTTTGTGTTTTCAGATGTTACAAACGTGAGGGGTAGAAACACACTTAAAGAAAAAGAAGCTTAAAACGGTCATGGGTTCATTCACATCCAAGAATGGCAGTTATAAAGGAAGAAGCAAATATTGAAACTCAAGATAAAATCTTGAGACTTTTCAAAACTGAACACCACCATCCCCCCTGACCAAAAGCAGCTCTTATTCTGGAGCTCAGACTGTAAATCTCTGCTAAGAAGGCAGAGCAAAAATACAGCAGAAGAGTGTCATTTCTTAGGAAAGAAATTAACATTAAAATATCCTGAAAGTAAAGCCACTTAAAGCTCAGCAGCTGGTATGAAAAAAACCTGGAGCGCTGGAAGACTTGCAAGTGCAAATAAAGCCATGCTTCTCCAAGCCATTCCTAAAGTGAAGCAATTTTGTCTCCAGTCCTTTGCCCAGTGAATACCCTTTTTGAGGTGAAGACAGTTAAAAATGACTATCTCCTTATGGTTCGTGGAGGTCAACGGGAGTTTTAAATGTGAAAGGACTGCAGCACTTAGTCCTTGCCTAGTTAGCCATTATAGTAAGACCTGTTGACCCTATAGCTCCTTGCCCTCCACTGATATTTTAGGAAGTCCCCAAAACAGTTTAAATTATTCTGAGATTAAGAAAATCATAAAGAAGAAAAGCATGTAACTGGAAAGCATCAGTCCTAGTGGAGAGTGGACTAAATCAAACTCACATAGGGAAAGTTTTCAACTATGGTGTCAAAAAAAAAAGGGAGACATTTGCACAGTTTGTACCCTTCAGTACCAAAACTCGTCCCAGGCATAGGTCCGGTGGCAGGAAATGTCCTGCAATTAGAATTTGGAAGGAGGAATAAACAGGGGTTGAACTCAATTTCTATTAGAAAGCTCATTGTAGCTTTAATTCTACAGAAATTACAGCCACTCGACATACTAAACAGCCTACAGGTGGAGATCCTAGTGCAACTTCAAAAAAACCAAGAAAAGTGGAGATCATATGAATGATTCCTCTGCCCCCACAAAAAGAAGCACTGAAAGTAAGTAATTTTTGTATTGTAGAGTAGGTGTTCACTCAAAGAAAACATGAAAAATTTACAGAGCTACAGGGTATAAGGTTTTCCTTACTATAACACTTCTCCAAGGCGTAAAATATGTTTTAAAGAACTACTTAACCTATTGTTCCAAAATGAGCTACTTCTGCTGATACAGAAGCTCATGACACACAATTTTATCAAAGGTCTGGCTGAAATCCAAATAAATTGTTCTGTGTGAACTTCTGTATTTTTATCAGCTTTGCAAAACTCTAAAAAGATAAAGTCAAGATAGAAGACTAATCAAACAGAGCGCTTTTTTTGCCATCCCTAAAGGCAGTGAACTAACACCAGGTTAGTAAAACTAACACGGGTGGAAGCAGTTTGCATAAAATCACTGTCAGCAACTTTGCTCAAAACACGAAGTAAAACTTTTCTGAGATTTGAAGTGCCTGTTACACGTCTGAGAAAGATTTTATTCCTTTACTATCCCATTTGCTCCACTTACTTTTGCCTGGGGCTTGACTGTACAGAATGGCTGACTTTCTCCTGTGCTGAGTGCAACCTTAAGCCAAACCAGTCATAACCTTTTTCGACAGCTGTTCCCTTGAGTTTTCCAGCCCAGATCTTCAGACTCATAAGAACCTGAGAAGTTGGAAAACTTTTAGATTGCCAGGTGTTCTTCCAGGCTGAACTCCTGAAAATCATTGCAAGAAAAGCAAAATTAACATACTGCATTAATTTTATTTCAGAATAGATAACTTTCCTGAAAATGGTGAACAGAAAAAGCAACAAAATAGCCTGTATTTGAAAACCTTTGGATTTGTGATGCCTTTATTGCATACTGTACCTTTAACCTGATGAGCAATTATCTGTCCCCTGAGACAGTGGCCATTTTGTTTGCAGTTGCTGTTAGGCGAGAGAGGTGCACTCCGTTTCCTCCAAGAACAGAATTACTTTAATTTCTTGGTTTTCATCTTGAAATTAAAAGAACAACTTAAAGACTGAGAGAAAAGTGGAATGGTTTTGTGTACATACATAAATATAAAAATATGTATAAAACCAATTATATATATAGAAAGTAAATACACATAATCTATAAACACAGATGATGGTATTATTTGGTATTTGCCTCCATTTTCATATACATTTTGTTGGAGAGAAAATAAGAAGTGCTGCACTAACAGATGTCGCAGATCTGCAGTGTGGTGTCCACAACACCCTTCTCTAGAAGCAACTGAATACACAGAAATTCCAGGCTTGATCCCTTATAACTACATCAGGTGTTATCATCGGTTTGCAAATCATCAACATACACGATCTCAGTTTTAATCAAACATCCAGCTATAGGCTTCACTAACAAAATGACTTGAATTTTGAGTAAAAAATTCACACTTCAACTGCCAGTGCAAACCTACATTTTCTGTGACAAGTGCCGACTTCCACAAGCGCAATAAAGGAAACTCCAAAAGGCGGTAGAAATGTCTCTTCCCCGGTATCCCTATCAAGCGAGCCCATTTTGTCCTTCGGAATAATGCATTGTATGGTATTTTCTACCTTGTTTGGTATTTAGAGTTGGAATTTATTGCCAGGCTTCCTGGCAGCAAGCTGTGCAGGTTGCAGGCGGAGGCTGATGGAGGTGAGTGAATTAATGTGGTGGTTGTTTGGAATGTCGTCCAGCTGCCAGGGAGAATTATGTTTGTTTGCCTTTGGCACAAGTGTGAAAGGAACAGCCGTAGATTTCAGAAGTGTGAGTCTACATTTTTATATCTCACACTAATGAATACATTTTTTTGTATCCTATACATTTGGGGAAATAGTAGAATTTATTTGTAGATTTTATTTACCACTTGTGTGGTAGAGAGGGAATGTTTCCTCAGAGACTCAACTTGTACTTTAGAAAAGAAAAAGGGAAAAAAAAGAAAAAAAAAAAAAAGAAAGAAAAGACCTGACTAATCCAAAACGGTGTCAGTAAAAGGTACCCTAATTTCACTATTTTTGCAACTATATCTGAAGTCAGATCAAAGGATGGGGAATTTCAGCAAGGTTTGAAATGTTCTTTGGGTAACTGTTTTCCGCTGGAATTTTATTTCTTCCAGTTGGATCTTTCCTTTACCTATAACCTGTCAGTTATCCCTACCCCAACCTCCCATGCTATCAACAGAGGGATGATAATGCTATTTGTAATGTGCTCTGATGTGAAAAGTGCTATAGAAGATCGAATTGTTGTTGCTGATAGGACCAGAAATTTCCCCAACTAGATCTGTCAATAGCTGACACTAAAACAACAAGGTACAAAGTGCATTTGAAGACTGTCAGACACCATTGCCTTTTTGTTTTCTCTAGCAAACTATTCCTCAGATAGCTGACTTGACCTGGCGTTGTTTAAAAAGATCAAGGGCTCAGGGTCTCAGAAAGAAAAAAAAAAAAAGATGGAAAAGAATAATATTAGTTACTCTATACTATGTTAAGCCTAATGGTCTCTTGTCCCATTATAGTATGTAAATAAAACTGTCACTTATATCTTTTCTGTTGGTCTTCATAATATAGAAAGGAAAAAAGCTTTCTGGTTTTGGTACAATAATGAACAAAAAATAATAATTTGCAACATTATATTTTAAATAATTATTTGAAATAATTATTTGCAAAAAGTCACATTATAACATAGATTTAAAAAAAGAAAATAATGAATACTTATACCCAGCTTAGTTTCTGTGTGCAGACATGTGACTTACACATATGATCAGGAAAACTGCAAATGAAAATAAGCTTTGCAATTTAATTTTAATGATTTTAAAGTTCTTGTTTAGATGTTAATCAATTGCTGTAAAGACTAAAATATACTACAACATAATTCAATGATTATTTGAGGAGAAGCAAATATATTAAACATTAACGAGAAAATAATTTGTTGAATGAATATTCCTCAAATCCTTGTTTCATTCTGACCATTAAAAAAATACATGTGCAACCTTGATCAGAGCCTATTTCCTTCAAGGAAGGAAAGATGTATTAAGTGGCATGACCAGAAGGAGAAAGAAAAATAGATGTGAGTTTGTAAGCAGGACTATTTTCTGGTAGGATGAAGACGCGAGATAGCACTTTGGAGATGGGATTAGGGGCAAAGAGGCAGGGACAAGAACAAAGAAGAGGAAAGCAAAAGAAGGAAATTGGGGGAGCAGTTAAAGGAAACGAGAATAAAAAGAACAATAGAAAATAAGGAGTGGATGGGTAAAGAATGTGACAGAGAAGAAGAATGAAAAATAAGGGTCAGTCGGGACAGACAAAGAGCGTAAGAAGCCAAGGGGAAAGAAAATAAGAGAGAACTGCATAAAGTAAGGGCAGGGTGAAAAAGCTAAAAAGGGAGGAAAAGAAACCTCCCCAAACGAGTGCTAAACTGAAGGGAGAAGGGTAAGTCCCTCTTGGAGCAATCAGTGCTTCCCAATTACCCACATTCAACCCCTCTGAGGCACCCTATGGTCATGGCTGTGCAGTCTTGATGCCAAGACAACTACTTGGAGCCGTGGCCCAGTGTCAGAGGGAGCAGGAGAAGATGGCAAGAGAGTCCTGTGGCAGTAAAACCTCACCTCTCGCCGAGCCGAGTGCTCCTGCCAACAGACCCAGCTGCAGCCAGCTGTGGCTGGAGTCACTTGGTACTTGCTCTGCGAGCAGGGTGAGCCACTCAAGAGCAGCAGGGGGGTCGCAGGCAGCCAGACCGCTGCAGCTTCCCATCTTCTTTGTACGCCGGTGCCTAAGGAGGTGAGGGTAGAAGGACAGCTGGAAAACAGAGCAGCAGGAGCAATAAGGAAAAGCAAAACCTACTGTAAAAGGGTCACAAAAAGAGGGCAAAAGAGGGAAGAGAGTACAAAAGAGAAGTAATTAATGGTCATGGCCTCTTTACAGGAAGAAATTACTCGTACTACACACATAAGTGATCCCTACACGAGCTGTAAGGAGGAGAGGCACAGCAAGGAGCCTGCTGTTGCTCTCGTGAGCTGAGTGATGTACATGAAAGCACAAGAGTGATACACGTTTCTGTTTCAAATCCAGCCACTCTTAAACACGGAAATACTTGTGCTAGGGCAGTTCAAGGGAGTATGTAAGTATCAGTTCTTTCCTGATCAGCTTTGACCTTTTCCAGGAGGCAAGCCCGGATTTATCTTCTTTATTTATTTTGCCAACATGGCTGTATTCGTCAGCAGAATAATTAGTTGAGTCAGTAGAGCCCTGGGAATAGACTTCCCGTTGACATGCGCTCCCTCTTCTGGTTGGCATTTGCCTCTACACACCAAGACCAAAATAAAGACAAATTCAGTTCCTCTAGTTTTTTAAAAGAAAGAGTTTTAAAACATTCTGCTTGTTCTGTTTTCATACGGCTGTGAGACCACTGCTGCTCATGCCACCCTTGGTGGACAAATAGCGCATGAAGATTGACACCTTATGTCTTTCAAACAAGAGGTTTTACAGTCCATGAAGTCCATTCACGGATTTGTTTGTTAAAATGGTATTTCTATTGTTTTACTGATATAAGCATCCATTAGTGTCACTGTTTTCTTCCCCTCAAGGAAAGGTGGCTCATGCTCCATCACACAGCCATTCCCAGCTGAGCTCTGGAACACAGGGCAACCAAAACTACTGGTCTCTGGATTTTGGGGAGATCTGATACATGCTCAGCTTGGCATTATTGCAGGTAGTCTTGCAGGTTCACTTTATCTGAATGCATAGATAGTGAGGAAATACAAGGCTAAAAATATATCCTTGGAGAAACAGCTCAGTCTGAGAATTTCTGTGAAAAGAATTCATTCTTCGCTTTGGCTGTGGACTGTTACAGCATAACCATGTGAGCAAGTACCCACACTTGGTAACACAGCGGATCAGTTCACAGAGCTGAAAAATGCTTCAGTCAGAGCTATGGTTGTTAGGCCTGGGAAGCCTCGGGTGTGACCACCAGCCAGACAGATACCTACTAGCTTGCCTCCAGTTTTAGTTAATGAACTAAACTCGGTGGCAATCAACTCCTCAATTCTAATCCTGTCTCTCACACTGAGTCCTGGTCTAAATCTAGTTATGATCTTCCTGATTGGCTTCCACATCTACAAAGTGGGAATAATCCATACTTATAATACTTACCAGACACGCCAAAGCAGATCTTCAGCATTTACACTTCATATCATCTGTTAAGCTGCCTCTGCTTGACTAGGTCATGCCTCTTTGGTGCTACCACATAAATGTTAAAACTTACCATCATATGATCTTTGAAACGGGCAGATCCAATTCCCTGCCATTTTTTTTTTTTTGGAAAATTACCCTTTGAAATACTGTTTTAATAAAAAAGAACAGAAGAAAAGTCTACTTGGCCAATTCTTATGTCAAGATCTAGGACAGATTGCTGGATGGTATTTTACATTCAGGCTGAAATTATTACTTTGGCCCTTAGGCAAAATGTACCAGAAACTTGTCTTGGGTCATGCGAGCAACGAATGATGAAGAAAGCAAACATTTTTTATTTTAAATATAGTCTGTGAGTTTTTTCAAACATAGAGATTAAATTTAGACAATTGTCTTGGAAACAATCTCTGAGAAAATTTGGATTTTGTTTCTGTTCATCAATTTTCTAACTGTTAAAATTTAAAATAAGCAGTATCAGTCAATTGCCATTTCCTCTTCTAGAAAGTTTTCTTTACTGGTTTTAACTGTTTCCTATCATTATCACAGTTCACTGCTTGCAGACAGTAAAACAGCTGAACAAAACAGGCACCCACTAATATTTCCAAGTCTTTTTCAACCCACAGGCAAAGATATATTCCATTTATCCGTTAGACTTTCACTCAAGGCTGTTGAGCTTTCTTTTGGGTTTTTATTGAATGAAATAAATATTCAAATATATATTAAGGTAAATTAAATTATCAGCTAATGTTTGCTAGGGCTTATATCTAGCCTGGAAAAGTTAATTTTTATAGTATAATCCACAGGGAAATGTAACATGTGTGAGAATTGCTTTACTATCATTATCTACAACATCACTGCATCAGCACAATGTCATGGCATTAATTTTAGGACACAAAATACTCAAAGTACACTTAAAAAATTGCTGATATTGCTATTGCAGTGATACAAATATGGTTCAAATGCATATGTATCTCAAAGTCCTTTTATCAACACTGTATTCTTTTGAAGGAACAAATCAAATAATGTTAACTTTCATTTGAGAGGAAGTAAAGCAGAGCTGATAGGGTTCATACTCTTTCAGCATTCCTTTTCTAACCAAACACCATTCATCAAACAGAAAATTGGCTCCGTTGGATACCTGATTCCATGTAAACCCAGAGAAAACCTGACACTTTAGAGACGTACATCTTGGACAAACATTTTGCAGCTATAACATTCAAACAACTCCAGTGACAGGAATTCCTGAGGCACATTATAAAAAAATTGAGATATAAAACTGTCACGTCCAGCCTTTTTGCTTACACCATTGGTCCCCAAACTCTGCTTCATGAGTGCCTGCTGAGTAGATTGTGGCTGCTGGGGGAATACCATGGGGTGTAGGTTTAGAGAGTCCTGCAAGGTGGCAGAGAACAGTACCATGGCCTGTCACCTGCCTTGTGATAAAATACACCACACAGGTCCCCTGGCATGCAATATATCTCATGGCTAGATGATGCTCCACAAGCAAAAAGCTTAGCAAACAACGCTGCCTGTCCTGCGGAGGGAGGATCAGAGTTGCCCACATCAACATAAGAATGGAATTTCAGTCAAAATGAGGAGCAAAGACTTCACTTACTTATGGACACCAAATAACGTGGTAGCGAGGAAATTCATCTCGCCCAGGGCACATCCAGGTTTAAATCACTGCTGTCAGATTTGAAGCAGTGTATGAAATGCGGATTCACCACTACAGGTAAACACTTGGCTCCAGTGGTGTGTCTGTCTGTCTGTCTGTCTCCTTCTTGGACTGTCTTGCTTTCAAAACACGCTGAAAAGTCTTCACTTCACCCTGCATCAGAATGAAACCAAATGCCAAAACCTCAGGATTTTTCACGAAACAGAATCCTTGTTTCCTGGCCAGCCCTATTATTGAACCTTAATATGATACAACATGTGTCCATATTTGCACACATGGTCCACAGCCCTTACACATGTGTAAATCCTACTGAAGTCATGTATAAAGGATCAAGCTCTAAGGCTGTTATAGAAAAAGTTCATGTTTCACTGACTTTTTGGTATTCTTTGAAGATATTACATTAAGAGTAAATATAGAGAAGTACATGTTATATGCAAGATTTTCAGAGAACATTTAACTTCCACACCAGAAGGTCACATCTAAGGCAATATGGTCTTGGAACAAGTTCAAAGTTGTCACACTTGATAAAAATAGCTTAAAGGGCACATAACTGTGCTGGAATACGGGAAAAGAGTGGAACATGAGAGGGAGAATGATTGAAGGCCCCATTACTAATTATGTACATACTTTGCTGCTATTGAAAGCTAGGTTTCCAAGCATGTACATAGTACTTAGGTTAAATAGAAGTGCAAGCAATTAAAAGAATATAAATGCTTTTGTATTGCTATATCTAAGGAAATAACATTTAATATAGTTGTCTAAAATAATGGAAAATCTTTTGCCAATAAACAAATAGAGGATAAATTATCTTTGTTCCTAGTTTCAAAATCATGTTTACACACATATATTTTTGCATTGGCTATTAATTTTTTTTAATACTTTCTTGAAAAACAAACCCCATATATTTATTTTGCAAACATAAGAAAGTACATTCACTTTTTTAATGTTTCACTTGAAACTGTTGCAATTATTTTGTGAGGAAAAATAATTGATAGTTTCTTCCAACATTCTGAAAGGGGGCAGATGTACACAACAGGGAGCTGAACTTTAGGAAAACTTGAATTATACTGGAAGTCTTGATGGGCTGTTAGAGGACAATATGTGGTATATTATAAACAAAAGTTTACATTCAATTGCCTCTTGAAATACACATCCTAGCAGATTGGCAGTCATCAGCCCCTAGGATTGTGTTCTACGTAGTGGATACCTGTTAAGCCGCAGTCAAACCTCCTGGTGATACTTCAGGCATACGTTTAAGTGAGCATAAAATAAGATCCTATAGCCCTTCTGCAAACTGATTCATTCGCATAGAAGTCCCGCTAAAGGGAGGTCGTTGCATAAATATCAGGACACTCAGTAATTACTGTCATGGGTCATATGGGTCCTACATGGAAAGCAATACCACACATCCTCCAGTTTAATGTTCTGATTTGTTGTATTGTCATCTTAATTCTGTCTCTGTAAAGAGCATGTCACACAGTGGAATCTTTTACTTTGCTTTTACTTGAGATGTTTGCTATATTTTGCACATACCTTTTCATGATTGATAGTACGGTGCAATCTTTGTGCCAAAACATCAAAAAAAATTGTTTGATGATTTTGTAATGCAATACTTTTGACTCAGTTCTGCCCAGAACTACATGCAGGGCTCAGTCATGTCCTGATCCTATTTATCTCAGTGAGGCTCTTAATGAGGAGAAAATGAAATTGCTATCTTCCATACTTGGAAACAAATTATTTATTCATCCACATTCTTCCCCGTGGAGAAAATGCCTCAGATACAGGCATTTTTTTGGACCAGGTTTCCTCTCATAGGAAACTTACTTAGATTACCATGTAAGGTAATTTATTTTACGGCATCAGTCTGCATAAAGTATGTTTTGTGACAGCAACACTTTTTTTGCCGTAGTAATGAAGTACTTAACTGAAGGTATCCCTTCAAGCAGAGAAAGGTGCCCAAATGCAGAGGTATCTCATTCCTTCTATGATACAAATAGGTAACAGGAAGATTCTATATCTTTGGTGATTAGGAAGTAAATGATAGCAAAAGTGCTTGAAAGCCACTCTAACTGGCGATAGGGAATAACCAAACTCCAGGAGGTGCACTGGATACACAGAACTCTCTATACCACCCCTTTAAAATATATAACCAAGGGAAACGGTTACATTATATTACAGCAGAGAAGCAACAATGTAATTTATGCTGCTCAGTTTAAAAGCATCACATTTTTATACAATAACAAAAAAGCAGAGAGTCTGAGTCATTAGAAAAATACTTGCACAGCTGGTAAATTGTATTTTCTATGGACCTTATACATGTGATTCTAAGCGCTAAGTATACACATTATTAGGGTCAATCCAAATCCAGGCTGTTGAAAAATCCAAAGTGTTGGAGGATTTAGGATCTTCCTGTGGATTTTGTTGTAGCCTCCACAATCTATGCTTTCATTAAAATAATATATGTTCTAACTTCCCAGGTTCTGAAAGGAGCCTTTACAATGTTAACCAGTGCACTGTCTCATAGACCATACAGCCGACAGATTGAAACAATACTACCAGGATATGTAGAATAATAACAATATTTATTCTGTATTTTTGTCTTCTTAGAATGGATTGACCACTGATTCAGAAGCAAAGGACTACTGTGATATGGCCCTGGCTTCTCACTCAATTGGAGACGGTAGTGTTTTAGTGGTTTTAGCACTAACCATCTATGAAAGAGCACAAAAGGTAGCACGCCCCTGGAAAGCAAGACGATCAGGGTCTGCGTGTCTGTTACAATTCTGTTAAGAGGGATTGCACTACTCTGTTCTTTCCTCTTTGTAAAGTGAGAGTGAAACAGTCCATCAGAAGCTTGCTTAGCTGGGAAAAATGACACATCTGCTGTCCATTCTTTTTTTTTTTTTTTGTCTCAGTGTCTGGAAAGAAGTGCTCCATTTCTTGTTGCATCTGGACAAAGATAGACCTACTGGAGGTGCTCCCAGCTGCCTGAAGTTTCTAGGATGTTTTCGTTTACACTTCTGCTCTACTCAGACTTGGGTTCACCTACTTTCCCACTCATATTTACACACCACATTTCTTTTGGCTGTATTTCCCCGTGGTCACTGTATCCCTCTCTTTATCTAGTCTACAATTCTGAGAACTGCAGTGTACAGGAAGGCTTTTAGTCCTCTTGCCAGTTCATATAGTCTACTGCTGGGAAGCCCTTGAGCTGGAAGAGATTAGAAGCCATGTAATTCTTCATGAGTCAATGCCCATTGCTTTTAACTCAAGCGGGTTTAAAGGCCATCCAAGTAATGCAAACTGGATTTGCATGACTCCAATCCAAAGGATTGGATCTCATTGAAAGGATTTTGCTACCAAAATTATTTGCATTGCAGCAGAGCTAAAAGCTGCAGTCAGGAATCAAAGTAATATTTTACAAGACACTGTACAAACCCAGAACAAAAAGGTGGTCCACGCCTGAAAAACATATAACATAAAGGTGTCATCTGGCTTTATGCTTTCCCCACATGTAACAGTTGGCATGTGTTTTGTACATAAGCTTTGCCACAGGAAAAAATGTTGCACCTAATTACATCCTAAGGTAAGAGATAACACGAAGATATGACTGACAGATGGGGAGCCCAAGGACATAATCGTATGACAGTGATCCACCAGACAGGGAGGGTATCAGTTCCCTTGCTCCTAGCTGTTGTCATTTTGGTAGACATCCTGGTGACAGTGAGTTTTAAGAAAGGAGAAGACAAAGTATACTGAGCGTTTTTGTAGATGTTTAAAACATGTTGTCTCCATGTATGAAAGACTGCTTAGGCGATAACATACACAGGGTGAAAAACTTCATATTGGGATGGTGATTTGCATCCCTGCCAGAGCAGAAGTAAGTATGGATTGGCTGCAAGACTAAAGGAGGGAGAGTAAGGGTAATGTGCTTAAAAGAAATGCAAAGCATTGAAAAGAAAATCCTTTGTATCTATTGTGAAAAACTCAGACAACTTAATGGAGGGATGCAAAGGGGAGGTTGGTACTTCGTAGAGAAGAGAAATTGTGTAGGTTTGCAATTGTCAAGTGCTTTAGGAAAGGATGCTGTGGTACCTCAAACATGTGATGACAAGAACATGAACTTTATCTTTGCTAATTAATAGCAGCTGCCTCGCTTTCAGAAGTTTTCCATTAGTAAAGTTTAGGTTATCTTGATAATTGTTTTGTCCAGCTTCCCTAAAGCAAGTATTCATCCTTTCTCAGGATCAAATTTGTATGTCTGAAAGAAACAAATAGAGTCTCGTACGAAATACAACTACTTCTCCCTTTTCACACAGACTTGTGTCTTGTTGAAGAAGAAACTGTGTGAAACATGAGATAAAGCAGATGTACGAAGAGAAAATAGCCTAAAATGGCTCAGTTTTTTCCAGGTAATTTGTGACCAGAGTCAAAACCAGCAGCTGTGTTTGGTTGGGAAGAGAACATTTTTTCAGTACGCTATATTGTTAGGCCTAATTTGCATTTCTAGAAATGCCACGTGTTTGTTTGGAAACACCATAAAGGTGAAGACAAAACATCTGGACATAAGGGTATGAGATCCGTTACCATAAACCAGGTGATTCATGTGATGTCAGCCTTGGAAACAGAAACTAAGAACTCATTTTTGAGAGTTCTTTCCATCTCATAGACGCATACATATTTGTTCTTAGTCATGAGATACCCATGTAAATCTTGAACAACTGATCAGAAACCCAGTGTCCTGATGTCAGCAAGCTTTATTTTTGCAGCCTGTGTCACAAATGTAATTTATTAATAGATTGGGTTAGTCATATTTCCTTTCTTTCTCACATAGACCTTAAGAATTTCCAATACCGAGCAAGATTCAGAAAAGAGCTAGAGCTATCACTAATAAAATTCTTTGCAATACCTCATACAACATAATAATAACCTCTCACTTAAATCATGCTACAAATGTTTGGGCACTTTATGAAACAGTCTCTCAAATTCTGGCTATCATTAATAATCTGGGGTAAGTCAACACTCTTCCCATTCTTCCAGGTTATATGGAGAAAATTGTAGGCGTGTATCTTGTAATTGAAATGGCATCAAGAATACTGATTTGAACTAAAACTCAAAAAAAAGGTAAATTGGGTGGTATAATTATTCATCTTTGGATTAATGACTGATGTTTATCTGCACATAAAGAACTGTTTGCTATATTGTGCCTGGGTGACATAAAAAGCACAACAGGAAGTATAACAAGAAGTTCTTGAGCATCCCATCAATGCATGTTGGGTACGGCACACTGGAAATCAATACCAATTGCTAATGAGTGCGTTACGGAAGAGTATGTACTACAAAAAGTAAGCCCTTAGAATGTAGCACAAGATAAGCAATGCTGTCTACTTTCTGAACTTAAGATTGAAAGGAAAAGTTTCCACTTTCTCCAACTTTCATTTCATACCTAGATTAATGTCGCTAGCAATGTTGAATCCAAAATGAAAATTACATGAATTAAAAAAACCACCCAAAACAGGAAAGCAAGTAATTGATAGTGGCTGCCTAGATAGTAAGAAGCACTTGCTTAAAAGCAAGAACAAATCCACAGTGTCTCAAAACTTCTAACCAAAACAAAAATGTCTTAAAACTGCAACCTGATGTTGCGGTGCACCTACAGTGTACCTATCTCCTAATCAACTTTTCCAGGTCTCTTCTACATCCTCTGTGTTTTATTCACCTGCTCTGTCTTCTCCTCAGTTCAAAATCCAATTGAATCATTAGGCTTCCAGCTTGGTGCAGTCTCTTTTCCGGTGTCAGGGGATGGTCACTCATTGCCTATCTTTTCAGGCTGTTGCTTCCTTCAAACTTTCTGCTGTGTGCAGGTGTTTTTCGCAGACTCTGAATCTTGTTGTTCAGGGGCAGAGGGAATCCTGAGCAGTCATTCCATCAGAAGCAGGATCCTCGCAGAGCTCTTATAGCCATTGATTTTTGGAGAGGTGTGAGACAGCTACTTAATTTCATGACAAAGTATGTCAGAAAATTATTTAATATTAACGTCTGTAAATTTTTGGAGAGAAAAAAAATAAGCCTACCTAAAGCCTGTAAGTTATATGCTAGGAGCTAAAAAATTACCAAAAGTCCTGGAAATGACAAAATGTCTCCCTCACATAGAAGATTCAAGTATCCCAATTATATGCTTTAAATGTTCTCTCTTGAGTCCTTTTTTCTCTTTCACAGTTTGATTTCAATTTATACAGACTGATTTCGGTGTTAGGACCCATGTTTACTTATCTACAAAGTCCAAAAAAGCCATGAGATCAGTGCTGAAATAATAAAAATTTTACTCACACGGAGCTGTGGCTGCCGATCAGGTTCCAAGGGCATTTTTTTGGAGCTGACACACGTTTTCTTGTTTTTGCAGTTTTCCTAGGTGTTCAACATGTCTGATAATCATTAACATCAGCTCTACAATATGCCCATCAAACCTAAGGACATTTTCATTTACATTAAGAAACTTTAGAACAGACTTCAGCTCCTCCAGAAATGCTCCGGGCTCCAGCTGCAGGACAAGCCAAGCAAAGGGCATCACAGAGCATTACAGTGTCACTGAGCAACTAATTTTGCAATAAATAATGAAGGCAACTGGATTTTAGCATCATTCAAGCAAAAACATTACTGAGCTTTGCCATTTCTATCTTCATCCTCCAAAGAACCAACCGATGACACAGAAGGAAGCTGTCAGTTACTTTTTACCTTTTGGTAACATATAATATTTTTAAAATCAGGAAAAAATATAGCAGTAGGGTGGTATGCATAAATTTTTATTTAATATATATTTATAGTATATGTATGTATTTTATAATTATTGAAAATTATAAATACAAATACATATAAAATGCATATATTTGTAATTTTTTTGGTAAATATAAATATATAAATATCAGAAAACTGATCATTTAACTCTGGAAGAGCAGGACTGCTTTAAAAGAATGCATGCTAGAAGTTGTCATTAGAAGTACATATGTTTTGCATGAACAGTACAGCAATAGTCAAGCAAAAACCTGTGTGAAACTTTTAGTGCATAAATCTCCTCATGCCTGGAGGCAGTAATAAATTACATGTTTCTTTACAAATTCATTTTAAAATTGTCAAACATACATTTCATGTACTGGAACTAGAAATAATGTCTTCTTGGCTGACTTTTTTTTTGATGTATTCCATAATTAGGTGTATAAGTCAAAGATATCTGTTTATACCCACAGGATCCGTAAAGCCTTTAAACATATCGGACCAGGTCAAATATCTTTATAAACCCTAAAATTTCACTACTGCAAGATGGGTAATTGTTCTCCTTTGTTACCAATTCAACAAAAATTCGCAAAACACTTTTAATTTTCCTGGTTTAGATAGGCATGCATGCTTCTCATGATTTACCTAGAAGACCAAAAGTGCATTGCTTGTACATTCCCACTCTGTTCCATTCACGTTTCCTATCTTGTCTTTCATTCATTCTGATGTGCGAACAAAAGTTCAGTACTGCACGTATTCTGGAGGTACAATATAGCCTCTATATCAGAGGTTTAATAATTCCCAAAACAATCTGAATGTATGTAAAAAGAATTTATACATGCAGTCTGCATTTTAAAACACCAGTTACTGTATTTAAATCCTTACATTTGAGTGCACCCGGCTGTCTGGACCAGACCCTTTCCAGCCCAGCCCTGCTCACTCTGGTCAAGCTGGTCATTAGTCCACTGCGCACCCTTCTGAAGAGGGGGTTCGTTAGATGCTTGCCCCGTTCACCCAGGGCTGACACTCACTGACAGAGGAAACGCTGGGGGAAGCTGGCAAAGCCCCTGAGCCGGGTTAGTGCCCAAATCTGCATAAATGTGCCATGGTCCCCAGTGCCCTGAGCATTCTGTCCCCAAGCTGCTACAGGGATTTACATTTACCAGAGATTTAGAAAGTGTTGGGAAAAGCGATTTCCTAAAAACCCAGATGAGGCAGCAATGACACGGGATTATATATCAAAAGCTACTTGCTTTGAGAACTTTGTGGCCCTCATTCACGAAATTAATACTGTTCAGTTTTACTTAGCGTGGACTTAACCATTTCAACAGACTCTTGCTCATAATCATAGTTACAAATTCTAAATTTATTTTTTAAATATTTTTCTTTTTGAAGGTGCCACAATTCAGTCTTTTTTCCTTAACTCTTGAAAAAAATCACTATCTCAAGCCTACAGCTGAAAGCTTTTTCAGTATGATTTTCAAGAAAAATTTAGGGAATAGAAGAACAAACAAAGCTTACAACAGATACTCATTTGCACCTTTAAATCTAGAATATACCTAACATTCACATTACAATGAAAGCTTATAGGCATTTTTTTTCATTTTTATCTGGTTCTGATTTTTCCAAATTTCAAATCTGTGTACATTTTGAATTTGAAAATAACCCCATAGTCATAAAAATGGGATGGCAATTTTTTGTTTCCCACTTTCTGATGGCTGTATACGATTTAATAATTAGAAACACGATATCACTAATAAGCTATGTAATTCTAATAGCAAACCAGATTGATTTATATTGCTTGCTTTTGTTGATGTCATTTTTAAATGTCTGAAAAATATTAGGAGATGTATAATTTTAGTCAATCTAGTCATGAGCTGAGGAAATGCCCAGTAAAACAGAGGGCAAAACTTAATATATTTATAATATATTCTATATATATTATGTAATATATATTTCTATATACATTTTAAATATATTTATATATAGTAAATAATAGGAAAAAGGAATCACCAAGAAATATTACAAATTAACTAGTCCAGGTTTTAGCACCTAGAACAGGAGAGGAGGAAGAAGCCCAAGTAATTTTTTATTTCCTTCACAGGTGTTTCTAAAATATCTCCATCAGTATTGCTTATTTAAGGTCACCAACTCTTTCATGCTGTCAGTCTCATGCTGTCTATAGGGCACCTCAGTAGGCTATAAAGAATTACAAAATAGCAAAGTCTTCTCCCACATGGATAGACTGAAGGATCCTGGAACCAACTGTTCTCATCCGCGCTGCTGTAGTTGGAGGCACTGGAGCAGGATGGGCAGAATCAGAGCAGGACAGACATGGACAGCAGTTTGCCCAGTAAGTTAACCCTGTAAAAGTACCCAATGCTAACTGATATAGCAAAGGAAAAGGTTAGAGGATTGGAAACTTTTTCCAGTGAAAAAAGGAACTCCTCACAGGTTGTCTCCCAACCCTCCTTGTCAGTAACCTCAGATTCTCACTTCCTGCAAACAGCCTGGGCCAACCATTTAAAACCCTATCTAAATGTCTAATTTCCTTGTTTTTCCCCTTGACTGCAGCCTCTACTAGTGGATAGTCACTTAATTGTTCTCTACCTCTCCTCACCTTTCCTCATTTTTATGAACTCTATTTTCCCCCTCCATTTTGCACTCCAATGATCCCACTTCTGTAGCAGAAAATGCCCATCAGCCATAGAAGCAACAACACTGAAGCTAGAAACACGCCTACAGTCTCTTTTATCAAGAAACAGTCCTGTGTAGGTAGATACATTTCCTGAGGACTTCCCTGAAGTCCTGTCCTCTTTTCTTCTGGCCAAATGTTATGCAATCTTGTGTACACTTTCCCAGTCTCCAGGCTGAACTATATCTATTTTTGTCAGGTTTTAAGGAATTTAGAGTTACTCAAGTTATACGAATGCATACTACTAGATCTGCACTTTTTGGTTATATCTATCAGGCATGTTTCACTGCATTGCTGCAATACTGACTAAATCGGAGTAGCTCAGGCAGCCGACGTTTCCAGCAGACATGCCCTCGTTGCTTTAGTATGCCCAGGTTCATTACTACATGCAACCTGCCTGTTACTTGCAAATTCCCTGTGTACTCAGCTCTCACCCCTTTGTACGTCAGGGACCTCTTGTAACCCTCTCCAGCTACTTTTGTTTCATGCCACCCATTTGCTTTCCGGCAAAGACTGATTCCTGCATGATCCCTTCCTCCCATTTTTTTTTTTTCTTCTGTAGGAAATAAATTATTCAGGGTGTCAACATACTTGAACTGGAACCGAGATGGAGGTAGTTATAATGAAATGCTAATAACTGCCAGGAAAATTACAGAGTTGTTCTGAGCTGCTGGGTCTGCCAAGCAGCTGCCAGGAGCACTACGCGTCTCCCCTACTCTTCTTCTAGTTTACTGATTTTCACCAAAACAGGGCGTTGTCGTTATTCTTCAATTCCAAACTTTCAGAAAACATTCCAGCGTTGATTGGATGTGTCATTCAAAAGCAATCACACAATGGACAAAGAAACAGAGGAATGTTTTTCTGTTGAAATGAGGGCTTTTGATGCATGCTTAGGGTGTGCTTCAACATTACACTTATCTGTTGGCACATCCCTCTGTTGTGTCAATGCAACTCTATAGGGAGGCCGTGCTGTAAACGAGGTTGCGGTTGCTTCCGTTAACACAGATTATTTCACTGAGATGGCTTGCAGTGCACACTCCCAAAAAGTCTGACCAGTAAAATTCAACACTCTCACAACTCTAGCAGGGGGACAGAAACATGTAGCGGCTCGGTAAAGGAACTCTTCAAGAACGTTAGCACTAGAGAAATTGTAAGTCAGAAGCACATCCTTAGTTTAAAACCACTGATGCTGTCCCTCACCTGCCTGCAACCACCTCTTAGCCTCAGGTTAACATGCCACAGCTGCTGAAGAACAGTCAAACATATGCTTGAGTACGAGCCGTGGGAGCGATGACCATCATCAGAGGAAAAGCAGTCCGAGCTGCTTCAACTCTGTGTGAGGTGAATACTGTCTTACGGGCTGTGATTCATGAGTGAAGATGGCACAGCAAGTGAGGCGGCGGTGTATGTAAAACGGGGGTAGAGTCATGGTTAACTCAGCATGTGTATACCAGAGGCAGAGTAGACAGCTAACCCATCAGGAGCTGGAGCCTTCGGACCCGGACTAGCTCAGCCAGGTTTCAACACAGGCACTGCTGCGGGGGGCAGACTCCTACCCCAGCGCTCGCCACTTGGGCCCCACTTCACGCGAACCCGCCCCACCTGCCATACATTGCTTTCATCTCTGTTTTCAGCCACGGAGCTACACCGCGCAGATTAAACACGCAGGATTTCAAATTCCCAGCAGGAATACATAACTCAACGGTCATCTCCCAGGCTTTTCTTTAAAGCTCAAATCAGAAGCCTCTGTAAAAGGTTATTCATTATGTACATCAAAGCCATGCCCACAGGCGCTGCCTACTGCACTTCAGCCTGGAAGAGACGGACGGGCCCAGGCTCTTTTCCAGATCACCCACACGCCAACCCGCGAGGAGTCCCTTTGCTCACACCCCTCCAGGCCGTTTGCTCGCTGCCAGGAGCATCCCCAGAAGGACCTGGGGCTGTTTGGGACTGCTTTTCTCGATGATCAACATGTTGAGAAGAGCTTTGGGCACACAGAAAACCGAAGGTGCTCCCCGGTAACTTGCTTCTCACGGTTGAAATGGTGAAATTCTGAACCCGAGCAGAGCTTCACTCAAAAGCGAACCAGACAACGTCCATCTTTATTAAACACGGGGGAAACAAACAATGTGTTTGCCATCACCGAGATTCACCCCAAATGGTCACTCATCAGTATAACGACATGGATCAAAATTTGGAGCTGGCGTAGGCCAAAGCCAGACAGACAGTCAACAGTGCCCCATCTCAGGGATTCACGGCGCCGCGGCTTAAAGCCCGCTCTCCTCGGGCTCCTCCGCCTCAGGAACTTACACCCGGATGGAGGCAGAGCCCCCCCCGCCGTGTGAGGAAAGGCCAGACAGGGATCCCGGACCCGGCCGGCTTTGCCGACTGGCCGTTCCCCGCCCACGGGCACCCAGCGCTGCCGCTGCCTCCCTTCGCGGCCACCGCCGCCCCCTCCCCTCACGGCCACCGCCGCCCCGCCCCCTCCCCCGGTGCAAGGCCCGCCCACCCCGTCCCGCCCGCCCGCTCCTGGCAGAGCACGTGACCCCGCCGGCTTCAAAGCTGACTTCCGGTCCCGCCGCCAAACCCTTCCGGCGCGGGGCGGCGGAGGCGGCGGAGGCTGCAGGAGAGCACACGCGCCGGAGAACCCGGAAGTGCCCGTGCGGCGGAGCCGGAGCGGCAGCAGCTGCCTGCGCGGGGCTCCCGCGGCCCGGCCGGCCCGGTGAGGGCGGGGGGGAGTGGAGCCTGGGAGGCGGTTGGAGGGGCAGGTAAAGGGGTCCTCTGAGAGGGCGTGGGGCTGGGGGAGCGAGGTGTGAGGGCTGTCCCGACGGTACGGGCGGGGGGTTCCCGGCTTCGTGGGGTTGCCCGGGAGAGGCTGCGGTGGTGATGGGGACGGGAAAAGGTCTCCTCAGGGCGGCAGGGGGGAGCGGGGGTGCTGGAAAGGGTGGGGGGTGGGAGCGGGGGGGTGGCAAGCGTTAATGTCACTTCAGCTTGGGTTTTGGGGGATGTTGGTTTGCTTAGAGTGAAGGGTGGCACGAAGCTGGCGTTTTTGTCATGTACGCGATACACGAGATGTCAGATCGGTGAGGAGCGTCTAAGGTGATGTTTTAGTCTGGGCTTTTATCAGTTAAAAGTGCCACTGTTTCTGTCACTTAAATTTTATATGAAGGCATGGTAGGCTGCTTGACCACCTCCTCCTCTGGTGGTTTTTTTTTGTTTCTTTGAGTTGGCTTTTCTTTTGATAGTGAGTAAGCCAGTTACTAGTTCCTATATATATGAAAAAGCTGGAGATTTGTAAATGCAAATAGATGTGCTTTCATCTTGGTATATATTTTGTCTTTAAGTGTAAGTATGTTTATATGTACATATAGACATATGTGTTTAGAAAGTGGAATTTGAAATACAGTTTTTCATATGTCCAAACAGTGCAACTGTTGCTTTATTGAAAATTAGGCTGATAGGTTTATAAATAATATCTCACTGTCTTGCTTTTTTTTCCTAGTGCTTGACCTGTGATACAGAAATCTTCCAGAATGCTGGAGTCCTATGTAACTCCTATTTTGATGAGCTATGTGAATCGCTACATAAAGAACTTGAAGCCTTCAGATCTACAGTTGTCACTCTGGGGAGGAGATGTTGTACTTAGTAAACTTGAACTAAAGCTGGATGTACTTGAACAGGTATGTTATGGTTACAGTAGTTACAGTCTGTGTCTCTGATTTAAAAGAAATTGACTAAATAATTTAGATTGGTCCGCGCAGATAAATGTTTGTTTCTTACTCAAATCCCCCTGCATTTAGTTATTCTTGCATTAATTCCATGCAATTTATTTAGTAATGAATGGTAATTCTTTGCACATTCTATAAATTATAGGGTGTGAAGAGAAAGGCGTTTTTGTGTTTCTTTCAGTAGCTGTTGTTTTACAGTACGAACATTAACTAAATTGATTTTTCCAGTCATATTTACTAGTTCCATAGAGTAACTAATTCAAAATATCACAAAGTAAAGTAGGATCTCTTCTTAATTATTCATACTAAACACAGATTTGTGTTCTCTGTATTATTTTATGACTCCAGTTTTCATCATTCCAGTTGTATTTAAACTTAAGAGTAATTGAGGGACAGATTTGATCAACTGGTTTGTGTGGATTAGATCAGAGGGTCTGTAAAACTTAGCTTTAAAAAGACAAGTTTGACCAAGTAAAACACTTGATATAGAATTTGGAACCTGCTGTCAATATGAACTGGTTAAGTCTTAGTGGAGGGACCATTTCCTTCTATGCTTATCTGAGTTGGCAGCTGAAGGAGTTGAGTGTGTGAGACAGATAAAGCTGTTTTCTGTTGTGCATGGTGTGGTGGGTCTTAGCTGGAGTCCTGTGTCCAGATGTAGTCCAAGTGAAGGAGCTGAGAGAAATGCAACAAAAAGTAATGGGAGATTTAGATAACATGGCCATTGAAAGAAGAGTAAAATAGACAGGGAATGTGGTTTTAATTTTGAATAAAATAAGGTGAGACAAGATAGGGCAAGAGTTATATGGATGATAAAAGAAAGAATGGAATAAATTGCTTGCAGGGAGACTTAGATTGGACATTGAGGATGATTTTTTGATGTTCTAATTGGATTATGAGGCATTGGAGTAGACTGAGGAGGCTGCATGGTCTCTACCGGGGGACCTTTTAAAATGTGAAAGAATTATTTGTGATTAA
The DNA here is from genome assembly GCA_017639485.1 of Pluvialis apricaria. Classification (NCBI taxonomy): domain Eukaryota; kingdom Metazoa; phylum Chordata; class Aves; order Charadriiformes; family Charadriidae; genus Pluvialis; species Pluvialis apricaria. The sequence goes on from CM030008.1 coordinate 146,069,464, forward strand.
TTAAGTATCTCTGATTCTGTTTTGGAAGAGGAGACAGTCTTTCGAGAGATGCTATCCTGTTTACTCTGCTTCTGTGAGGAGCCTGATTTGTTTTCCTTCAAGTATTTGCTGGCCTCTGTATTTTCTGTTAAGTCTTTTAGTTCCTCGTTTTCTTGGTCCATCTTGTCCACACACTCATGTGGATACGAGACTTCAGTTGTGTAGGATGTGTTCCTTCTGTGAATATTCAAAGCCCTTTTAACTGTATATATTATGGAATCAAAGAAGTGTTGATCAGAAAGGAATTCTGGAGGTCATCTAGTCCAATGACCTGTTCTGAGCAGAGCTGTTGTCAGCATTATGTCGGATCAGCCTGTGGTTTCCTCCAATTGAGTCTTGAAATCTCCTGTCTTGGTTGTGAGACCCTCCTCTTTGGGTAGACTGTTCCAGTGCTATATCGTGTAGAAAGTTTGTCCTAATAATAAACAATGACTTGGAATGGATGTATCAAACTTATGTTACCTGGTGCTATTAGGATTTTGCTGCCGTCATCTATGTGGTTCCCTTTCAAATAGTTGCAGTTTGCTGGTAGGTGATCCCTGGCTTCATCTTTGTCTGAAAGCTGAGTACTAGTTTGTACTCAGGTTCAACCTTCTCAATACAATGTAGCTTTTGTACATAATTATGTCATTCTTTGAATAGTCAGTTAATTTTATAACAACTATCTTTAGTTGAAGATAAAATCTAATAAAATCTTGATATTTGTTTTTCTGCTAGCCTGGATGATTCAATTACTAGAAGACTAAGCGTTCCAAGAAATTTTCTGTCTAGGCATAACAACTGACACATTGTACAAAAACTACTTCAAGAAAGTATTTTATAACTAAACTTTAATATTCAAATATTATTTTATGGAAGAGCCTTTTAAGCACTTTCGACAACTTTTATGTGAAGTCACTATGGTACCAGAAGTAGCAGAACTACGTATGAACTCGGTAACTAGCTTGTGTGTAATGTTTCTGTTGACACAGTGGTACCAAAGAGATAAGATACATGGTGAGCTCTTCTTGTTGCTTGTGTATATTTCCACAACATTGTAGCTTATTACGTTAGCACTTTTACAAACTCAGAAGGGAAAGACGAAGTGGTCTTTGATTAGAAGACAACGGAGAACTTAATCTAAAGATTATTGAGTTTTATTATAGTGTGAAATTTTCATATCTGAAAGAATTTAGAAAGAAAGAAATATGAAAAATGCTAATGTACTTAAAATAATGTTAGGGAAATGAGGGCATTAAAATATCCTCATTGTAAGTGTCTCTGATATGTGCCACTGGATTACTTGTGAAATGCAGCCTTGAATGTGAAGCGAAGGTATTTGAATTAATACTGACATGGAGGAAACGGTACTTGCCTATCACCCTGAAGTTTGGGAGAGTCTTGTATTTTAGGGTAAGGGGAATTATGATCATCTAGTCTGCAGTCTTGCATTATGTTGAACAGTTATGTATGTGTCAAGCCCAGGAGTTTGTTTTCAGCCATATCATAATTTTTTGAAGGATTTATATGATGTAAGTGTAAAATCTGAAATGTAAAGTCTCGTCAGTCATATAACACAAAAGATATATTAAGAATTTCATGCAGTACTTAATGAAAGCGGAAAGATTGCACAAGAAAGGAGGAGGAATAAAAATGGTCTTTGTAATGTTGTACTATGAACAAATTACTAAATTTGGCACACATTTGTTTTGTATTGTCTACTGAAATAGCACAACAAAGACTTCTCTGCATTGCTTTAAGGAAACTTGCTTCTGCAATTAGGATAATGTCAGACAACGTTTGTACTAAATTCTTTTGAAAAAGAACTGAGTCTTCTAAATATGCTGTGCCTTTGGTTGTATCACCTCATTTTGAAAGAATTCGTACTTCTGTTCTGTTTCTTTCAATATCTTACAGTTAAGCAGACAAAAATGGGAATGTGTTAAATCCATCCAGCAAATAGTGGAAAAAGATCTATTCTGGAATGCCTTTTGAAGTAAACTCATAACTTACACTTGTGAACACGAGTCAGGATCTCAATAGACATTGCAGTATTCATGACATAATTATGTATCTGCAAGTCTGGAAAGGGGATTTATTTCTACTACTGTTAATACTGATAGTTTACTGTTTTAATTCATGAAATCATTGTCTCTTAAGTTGTAATGTATTTTTAGATTGCATTTTTTATCACTTATATCTGCAGGCCCCCCCAAGCTGTGGGACATAAGGTACTTTTTCATTTATTGTTTGATCAGTGTAGCAACATCTGTAGCTAAACTGCCCAGTAGTTGCTTTTCAGTGGCTTAATTGAAACTGTCTGGACTAAAGTTTTATTTGTGTTGAAAATAGGGCTGAATTTTTGAGAAAGGCTTTTAGCTAAAATCCTTCAGTATATTAGTGAATGGTATGAAGAAAAAACACTTTGTAAAAACAAATTAACAATTTTCTTCAAACTGTTTTTCTGAAAAGGTCTGTAACTGTCATCTTTTGAAATGGGGACTTGAAATTAGATGTGACATTTTGTGTAAGCATGGCTGAGGTAGGAGTCAAGAGTTTCCTCGACATGAGATGGGTGTGACTTTTTTGAACTTTCCTAATCGAAAGGTTATTAAACCCCTGAAACTAATTTACAAACTGAAAGCTGTGCTTTACAGAAAAAATACAGCTATAATTTTGTGTAGTTGTCTTCTCTGAAGAGTTTGTCAGCAGTGAATATACTTAATCTACTCTTAGCTCTTGGATGCAAGGTGAACTTTTTCTAGTACCGGTAGAAAGGCTGAAGAGGTATCAGCTGCAGAATGGAGCTTAAAATTGCTACTTTTAGCAACTGTTGTCGCTGTAATGGTGTTGGGTATTTGTGCGTAAAAATAGTTGACTTCTCTTTTGCATGACTAATTAGTGGCTAAGCTATTGCAGTTATTTCCAGTGGCTATTTCAACTCCGAACTTATGACAAGGTAACTACTTAGAAAAATCAGAATTTTTAGTGGGCCTTCAAAACATGTCACTAAGATTTGATTACAGTTTCAAGATGTTAGGCAAATAATGACATCAGCTAGCTTCACAGAAATATTCTGTGGGTAGACTTTATAATATATGTCAAGTATTAAATGCAAAATCCACTTGTCCTCAAATTTTATTCATGTAGAACTTGTACGCAGCAGGAATAGGTCTAGGGTCAAGCAGTGCAGGAAAAGAAGCTTTCTGGATCCACTTCTAGATGTTTGTCTGAAATTCCCTAGCAATTTGCCTGCTTAACCTCAGTTTCGTGGACCTTCTCTATTTAACTTCTACTTATTCAAGAGGTCAAACCCCATCTTGCGGTGCATCAAACACAGCACAACCAACCGGTCAAAAGAGATGATTATCCTGGTGTATTCAGTGTGTTGGTGCAGCCTCACCTCAAGCACTGTGTGCAGTTCTGGGCCCCACAATTGAAGAAGGATGTGAAGGTCCTTGAATGGGTCCAGAGGACGGCAAAAAAGCTGGAGAAGGCACTGGAGGGAATGTCCCATGAGGAGCAGCTAAGGACTTGTCTGGTTTGGAGAAAAGGAGGCTGAGGGGTGAATGTTATTGCTCTCTACAGCTTCCTGAGGAGGGGAAGTAGAGAGGGAGGTGCTGATCTCTTCTCTCTGGGATCCAGTGGTAGGATGCGTGGGAATAGTTCAAAGCTGTGGCAGGGGAGATTTAGACTGGACATTAGGAAGCATTTCGTTACCGAGGGGGTGGTCAATCACTGGAACTGGCTTGATGCTCCAAGCCTGTCAGTGTTTAAGAGGCATTTGGACAATGCTCTTAACGACATGCTTTAACTTTTGGTCAGCCCTGAATTGGTCAGGCAGTGGGACTAGGTGATTGTTGTAGGTGCCTTCCAACTGGAACTATTCTGTTCTAATGGTCAAAACTATTGCCCGGCATCTAGGAGACTTAGATTCACACCAGTAGTTCCCAGCATCTAAGATGAAGACACAAACACCAGGCTATAAGTAACTCCAAGTGAACACATCCATTGTTTTTTTTCCCCCCCCCATTAAAACTTTAAACCTTGCTAGCCAAAAATGACAGGATAGGAGATCAGAAAGGTAAGAAGATATATTATCATTGAAGCCTCATCATTAGAGTACTTAGTGTTGAGAATGCTGACTTAAAATTCTGACATATCAAATATTGTTTCTGTATTTTGAACTGAGCACTTATTTTCATTATTCTAAATCTTGATTTCTAGTCCTGGGACCAGGTCTCTAGCCTGACCATTCTGTCTGATAAAAGCTCATGCTTCCCAGGAGAACCTCTGAAGCTACTGGGGAAATTTCTGTGCTTTAGATCTGAAGAATTTGTCTAAACCTTGGTACCTGGTTTTGTGCTGACTTGTTGCATGCAGCAGCTGGCTCACTGGGACTGTCCTGTAGAGGTGTGATCTATGCATTGATCGGCTGGGGTGCCATTCATTTGTTAGAAATTCTGGACTGACTTGCACCAGTTTTTAAAGCAGTGTGACATCCATGTTAGGCCTTGGTGAGGAGGAGTCTGATTTTGCCAATAAAGAATTTAACACTTTGTACTTACTGAGCAGTTTGATGTGAATGGGGCTACAATGGGCCATCTTAAGAGCATCCAGCTCTTACAACTCAAAGTGCTGAAATATTTTGGAAGAAACTGCCTTGCTGTGGCTTTTTCAATGTTTGTTTATTTCCAAATTTGTGTTCTTCAGAATAATGCAGGTTGCATGTCAGTTTAAGTATTTACTTCCACCTGGTTAACTTCTATTTGTCCCTTGAATAGTACACATTTTGCAGTAGCTTCATGTGAAAGAGGTGGTTTTAAACTGTCTTTTATTATCAAGACCATGGTAATCCAAATGTCTCCTTTGAACAGGCTAGTTGTAATGTAAGTGTGCAAGCGATTATAAAGCCAGTTGCCAAGTGCCGTGGCACACTGCTGATTTGGGGAGGGAGAATAAAGTTTGACTTCCTGTTTTGTGCTAGAACCGTACTGTTTTAAGTTACAAACTTGTCTTGAATTTTGATATGTTTCAGTAGTTAATTCACCACTCTTGTTGTTGTTAGGAGCTGAAACTACCATTTACTTTTTTAAGTGGGCATATTCATGAACTTCGGATTCATGTGCCATGGACAAAATTGGGATCAGAACCAGTTGTCATCACTATCAATACAATGGAATGCATCTTGAAATTAAAGGATGGAGCTCAGGTAAGAAATGTGATGAATGCAGTTCTAACATTGAGAGGTTGGTGAGAATAATAGTTTCTATAGGTCACTTTCTTTAAAACCTGAAGAATAAGGCATGTGAAGTTGTGGTCCCTGGTATTTTTGGAGAGGTTAATATTGTTATTCTTATAATGGCTAGTATCTTCCTTTATTCTTATTTTTAGTTCTTTATTAGATCTAATGTTGTTCTTGCAGATGTAAAAGCGTATTAATAGTGCTCTGCCAGAATTTTCCTATGACTAGACAAGAAATGGATTTCAAGAGCAATGTAGTATACTGTGTGCTTCCAGCTTCTGCCTCCCAAGGAGCAGTGCTGGTTGCTTGAGACACCTGTGTGCGGCACTGCTGAGCATTGGGCATTTTTCAAAAGATGCGTTGTTACCATTGAAGGAGTGCTTTAAAGCTCCTGGAGTGTAATTCTCTTCCCTTTAGATGTTATAGTACTTGCTTGAATGTAGTTGGAAGACTTCTTACATGTAAGGGTCTCTAAGGGCTTTTTGTTTAGTTGCTCGCAATAATTTTTTCACTACACCATTTCACAGGCTCAGGAAAGGTTTCCTTCTGACACAATGAAGCTGAAATATGCAATGGCTCAATTTTGTTATATGTCTAACTTAGTTAACAGAAATTACTTGTGTATGTTAATGTTGAACTTGTTTTTTTAGTGCTTAAACTCTAGAGGGGTTTTGTGGGTTTTTTTTTGTTTTTTTTTAGTCTTGTTCAGATTTTGATTTCGACAGTTATATTAAGGATCATGCAAAAGAAAATTCTAATTTATGCAAAGCTCTCAAGTGTTTGATAGGGTGCTTAATGAGCTGTTAACATTTAACATCAATAATTAGATATAAGGCAGCAAGAACATTGGAAAACACTTTTCCATTATGTTTGATATTTCTTCTAGTACTCTTTTATGGTTTCAGAGCTAAAAGCCTTTTGCTGGAGTGGAAATCCCTAGTCATAGGTATGCCACCCACAAAGCATGTGCTTGCGTTCTGTAGTTACACTTAATCTGTGTGCATACATGCATTAGACTTCAGGAGGGCTAACTTTGATCTCTTCAAGGAATTGCTTGGAGAAATCCCATGGGAGAGGGCTCTAGAGGGTAGGGGGGCTCAAGAGAGCTGGCTGATAGTAAAGCATCACTTCCTCCAAGCTCAGGGTATTCCTAAGAGCAAGAAACCAGGCAAGGGAAGCAGGAGACCTGCATGGCTGAGCCAGGGAGCTTCTGAAAAAACTCAGGTGGAAGAAGGAACTTTACACTATGTGGAAGAAGGGGCTGACTGCTTGGGACGAGTGTAAGAATGCTGTCAGAGTATGCAGGGATGAAACAAGGAAAGCCAAGGCAGCCTTGGAATTGAACCTGACAAGGGATGTCAAGGCCAATAGGAAGGGTTTTTCTGTAAGTATATAGGAGGCAAAAGGAAAACCAGGGAAAATGTGGGCCCGCTCTTGAATGAGACAGGAGCTGTGGTGACAGATGATGCAGAGAAGGCAGAGTTGCTGAATGCCTTCTTTGCTTCTGTCTTCACTGCTTGGGACAGCCCTTGGGAGTCTCAGACTTTGCAGGTAACAGAGAAAGTCTGGAGGAAGGAAGATGTTCCCTTGGTTGAAGAAGAAAAAGTTAGAGAACGATTAATTAAACTGAATGTCTGCAAGTCTGTGGGGCCTGATGGGACGCACCCGCGAGTGCTGAGGGAGCTAGCGGAAGTCATTGCTGGGCCGCTCTCCATCATCTTTGAAAGGTCCTGGAGAACAGGGGAGGTGCCTGAGGACTGGAGGAAAGCCAGTGTCACTCCAGTCTTCAAAAAGGGCAAGAAGGATGACCCGGGAAACTACAGGCCAATCATTCTCACCTCCATCCCTGGAAAGATGATGGAACAGCTTGTTCTGCGCGTCATCTCCAATCATCTGGAGGGAAAGAAGGTTCTCAGAAGTAGTCAACATGGATTCACCAAGGAGAAGTCATGTCTGATTAATCTGATAGCCTTCTACAATGGCGTGACTGGATGGGTGGATGAGGGGAGGGCAGTCGATGTTGTCTACCTTGACTTCAGCAAGGCTTTCGACGCTGTCTCCCACATCATCCTCACAGGCAAGCTTAGGAAGTGTGGGTTAGATGAATGGACAGTGGGGTGGATTGAACAGTGGCTGAACGATAGAGCTCAGAGGGTTGTGGTTAGTGGTGCAGAGTCCAGTTGGAGGCCAGTAACTAGTGGTGTCCCTCAGGGGTCAGTACTGGGTCCAGTCCTGTTCAATATATTCATCAATGACCTGGATGAAGGGATAGAGGGTACCATCAGCAAGTTTGCTGATGACACAAAACTGGGAGGGGTGTCTAACATGCTGGAAGGCTGTGCTGCCATACAACGTGACCTGGACAGGCTGGACAGTTGGGCGGAGAAAAACCTGATGAGGTTCAATAAAGGCAAGTGTAGGGTACTGCATCTGGGCAGGAATAACCTCACACATCAGTACAGGTTGGGGGCTGACCTCCTGGAAAGCAGCTGTGTGGAAAGGGACCTGGGAGTCCTGGTGGACAACAGGATGACCATGAGCCAGCAATGTGCCCTGGTGGCCAAGAAGGCCAATGGCATCCTGGGGTGCATCAAGAAGAGTGTGGCCAGCAGGTCGAGGGAGGTCATCCTCCCCCTCTACTCTGCCCTGGTGAGGCCGCATCTGGAGTACTGTGTCCAGTTCTGGGCTCCCTGGTTCAAGAAGGACAGGGAAGTGCTGGAGAAGGTCCAGCAAAGGGCTACAAAGATGATTAGGGGACTGGAGCATCTTTCTTATGAGGAAAGGCTGAGGGACTTGGGGCTTATTAGTCTAGAAAAAAGGAGACTGAGGGGGGATCTTATCAATACTTCTAAGTACTTAAGGGGAGGGTGCCAGGTAGATGGGAACGGTCTTTTTTCAGTGGTGGCCAGTGATAGGACAAGAGGTAACGGGCACAAAATTGAACATAGGAAGCTCCATCTAAACATGAGGAGGAGCTTCTTTCCTTTGAGGGTGGCAGAGCACTGGCACAGGCTGCTCAGAGAGGTTGTGGAGTCTCCCACACTGGAGACATTCAAAACCCGCCTGGACGCTGTCCTGTGCAACTGCTGTAGGTGTCCTTGCTGTGGCAGGGGGGTTGGACTCGATGGTCTCCAGAGGTCCCTTCAAACCCTGACCATTCTGTGATTCAATGTGTGTATACATGTGTGTATGCACACCAAAAGCCAAACGCTAAGTACTCTTCCAATGTTAAGGTAAGATTTCAGGCCAGATGTTCCATGAGAAATGTGTTTTAGAAGCAGCAAATTGCAACTAATTATAGAAGTTGCAGAAAGAGATTTGTAGCCTATGACTTTGTGCAACCCAGAACTAATATTTGATATTGGACCATGCAGATGGCTACTGCTGGAATGATCAGATTTCCTGCTTGCATGGTATTTGAAACTTAAGTTTTGTGGTGCATACAGCAAGAGGTCAAGTGTCATGAATGTAAAATACTCTCAAAACAAGTATTTGTTACAGATGTTTAAGATTCAGGGGCAAGAAAGGACTTTTGAAAATTGCAACTGACATTTATACAAATTATTCAGTGGTATGTACACTCAGGAGGGTAAAATTTGGGTCTGTGCCATGGAAGGATTACCTTTGACTAACAAGAATGGAAATGAGAACACTTTTATGCTGTTTTCTGAGGATATGGTTGAAAAAGTTGACAGCTTGAATTTTGTTTCTTAAATTACTATTTGAAAGTGTTATATAAAAAGAAAATGTTTTGACAAATTCTTGTGTTCTAACTTCCAGTGTCACAGTGTACTTGGCTAAAACCAGTTGTCATAAAAATCTGTTATCAGTGAATAAAAAACCTGAATGAAATAGAATATTTCTGTGGACAATGGAAGTAAAATGAACTTTCAGTTAATTTATCTCCAACTGGAACTGTTAGGCCAAGAATTTCATATCAGTAGAGTGTAATTAGCAAGAAAGTTTAGTTCTCAAATTTATTGGCTTGATCCTGCATTTTCTTCCTCAGGTGAAACCTCTAATGAGCACATGTATAATTTCACCTGAGCAAGAAATGAAGTTTCTGATTTCAACTTAGTGTGATGTGTATTCTTTGGAAAGGGGCTATTTCAAAGAATGTTTATTTTGAATGTGTATGGGGATTAAAATATGTGGCATTGTTTGAGGCTATTGTCCAGTGGATCCTACAGGTTTTCGTGAGGAAAAAAAAAACATCTCTCCCTTTGTATGTTTTTGAAGAGTGTCATCCACCTGGGAATGCTTTTGTACATCTGTGCTTTACTCTGATGTTGTGTCGTTGTTAGTTCAGTTTCAGTGTTAGTTTGGTTGTTCTTTTGTTGTTTATGCCATTGCATCATCTCCTGAGCTGAGATAAAAGTTTGGAGTATACAGTAATGGCTCAACTTCTAGTTTCATGCTAATATTCTCATTTTCTAAGCAGAAATGTTGTACAAGTGGTAAGTTCACCCAGTGATATACAAAATCCACAGTGTAAAATTAATGGTATTTTTAGTGAATTTTGAAGTTTGAGCATTTACAAGGTTATTGCTCTTTCCCCTCTTTTCTGTGCTTTTCTTCCTTCATTTCCTTCTCTACAGGTGATACCACTTCCAAAACCAGAATGTTAATTAAATATGGCTACTTTATAAGAAAATGAAACTTAAGTGCATCAGGAACAGAACTTTGCAGTGATTAAAATGATGTTCTATTGAACATCATCAGTACAGGTTGGGGGCTGACCTCCTGGAGAGCAGCTGTGTGGAAAGGGACCTGGGAGTCCTGGTGGACAACAGGATGACCATGAGCCAGCAATGTGCCCTGGTGGCCAAGAAGGCCAATGGCATCCTGGGGTGCATCAAGAAGAGTGTGGCCAGCAGGTCGAGGGAGGTCACCCTCCCCCTCTACTCTGCCCTGGTGAGGCCACATCTGGAGTATTGTGTCCAGTTCTGGCCTCCCTGGGTCAAGAAGGACAGGGAAGTGCTGGAGAGGGTCCAGCAAAGGGCTACAAAGATGATTAGGGGACTGGAGCATCTTTCTTACGAGGAAAGGCTGAGGGACTTGGGGCTTTTTAGTCTAGAAAAAAGACGACTGAGGGGGGATCTTATCAATACTTCTAAGTACTTAAGGGGAGGGTGCCAGGTAGATGGGAACAGTCTTTTTTCAGTGGTGCCCGGTGATAGGACTAGATGTAATGGGCACAAACTTGAGCATAGGAAGTTCCATCTTAACATGAGGAGGGACTTCTTTCCTTTGAGGGTGGCAGCCTAGCACAGGCTGCCCAGAGAGGTTGTGGAGTCTCCCACACTGGAGACATTCAAAACCCGCCTGGACGCCGTCCTGTGCAACCTTCTGTAGGTGTCCCTGCTGTGGCGGGGGGGTTGGACTTAGATGATCTCCAGAGGTCCCTTCCAACCCTGACAATACTGTGATACTGTGAATGTGCTTTGTATGTGCTCTCTTGATTATGGATTTAGTTATTGCCAGTAATTGAAGCAGAAATTGTGTGCAAGGCATTTTGCATTGCTTTTTGATGTCTGTCAGGTTCATGCAACTGTGCCTGTTTTTTTTTCTCCTGAAAGTAATCAACCGCAGCACTGAGTTTTAAGTTTTACCATTTATAATGTTATCAAATTCATTTAATATGTTGGTAAGTATGATTTGAAATGTGTTCTTAAACACTGAAGTGTGGTTTGAAGTTCACCTGACTTGTATTTGTTAAGTAATGGCAATTGACTCCCTTGATACTGTTCTTCATGAATGTTATGTATTGTTTTAGAGGGTGGTTAAAGTTCCAATATTATATTCTTCTCATTACTTATTATTAAATCTCAGGACTTTTTTCTAGAATTGAAATCCCCTCGCTAAACCTGTGTTGATGCTATTTTTCTTCCTAGAGTTTTCCTCCTTTTTTGGTCCTGTTGGACCCTTAACTTTTTTCTTTTCTACCCAAATTCTTCTTTTTTCTTTAAAAAGCTATTTGAAATTCTTTGCTTATTTTCTTCCCCCCTCCATGCCACAATTCCTCTGTGCTAAAGCCTTTCAATTCAGGCTGTGCAACTTGGGAAGGACAAGCATGTGTCTGTTTTTCCTTCAGTTTCCTGACTTTATAACTAACCACAAGACTAATCATCTTTATGTTCAACCTTGAAATCTGTGGTTTTTAGTCTTGGAACTGACGCAAATGAGGAGATTCAAGGAGAAATGTATTATCTGTATTACTGCTTCACTTTTGAGCCCTTGCCTTTAATCAGGACACAGTGCATCAGAAATATGCTGATGTGTATAAAGATGAAAACTCTCCATACCCAAGGATAACTAATTATGGAATCGGGGAAGACTGTTAGATACAAGCACTTACAGGGGCTCAGGGAAACCAAGTAGTTATTTGGATCAGCATACAGACAATTAAGCACTGTTCCTTTTATGAGGCATTACAAAGGAGGTTTTGAAGGAATATAATAACTTTGTGGAAACAGTGGAGAGCAGCCCACAAGCATGACTGTCAGAATGGCAGACACATTCTTATCTGACAATCAGCAGAGACTGCCATCAAAGAATGCTGAAAGTAGAAATTGATCTTGACTGGGAAATGATCGAGATGGTAGATAGGGTGTGCAGACAGGTTGTGAAGGACTTTGAAAGTGAAGACAGAAGGCTTATGTTTGATGAGGGTATAGTTATATAAAGTTGTTGCTTAGGTGGTAAAGCTAGCTCCAGGTCTGAAGCAGTGCTTTGCTGTTTTTCTCCTTCTCACCTGGGTTGTAGTAGTTCAATTGAATGTGGCTCTATAGACAAGTAGTGCTGTTTTTTTCTGAGTGTATACATATGCTGTTCAGCAAAAATATGGTAAGAGTTGAAATCAGAGGAGTAACCAAGAGTCTCTAGTGGCCCACCTTCCTGCTTTTCATTTGCTCATGTAGAAGCTCAAGTATTTACTTTTGAAATATTTTCATTTGGTACTTACTCATTTTCATAGTGATATCTTTAATTGAGCAAATCTGATACTGAGTTTTGACACTAGTATACAAAGTTTAAGGTGAAGATTGAGAGCTGCCCTACAGGAAGCAAACTATGTTGTCAGCTAGTGTGGAATCATAATCTTAGGTTAATCACAAATATGAAATTCATCATTAAGCAGCCAGTTCATGCTGCTTTTATTTGTGTTTTAATGGCTTAATGTAACAAAGGGGATTTTGTCTGTTTCTGTGTGTGCATGCATACAAATAAGTATATATAAGTAACAAGAACAATTTTCCATATTACTTTTCATTAAATTCCTTTGTGTAAATTGGACTCTAAGTAGTTTGATCTTTTCCAACGGTTAAGGAAGGTTTGGCAGAGCCTTTGGTTAGGTTTTATTTCACTTCTTTTTTTGTCAAGATCTCCAGTCTTAAGAGTTCTTATGTTTTCTGGGAATTGTTGGATATGAAAAGAAGTGTTTTAGGTAGGAGATTCTCTTTCAAGGATATTATCTTTCTAAGGGAGAAATACCATGTCCCACAAATCTCTTGCAAAAACATTTAGTAAACTTACTTTTTCAATAGATGAAGTGGTAAAGGCAGGCTGTAAGAGCTGCTAGAAAAGGCCTTGCAGCATTTAGTTCAGACACCAGCATGTGTCAGCATTTGTTGTCACTGTATTTCCAGTGTTTTCAAATAAGTGGCTGAAAAGTAGATACTGAACAGCTTTGCTTAAAGCTGGATTAATATTTGTGCGTTCTAGCTAGGCAAGGAAGAATGACCATGTAATTTACCCATTTTTTTTCTACTAAGCACTTTCATATGAAAAGACTTAAAGCAAGGTGTCTGACATTTTAGATGGCAGTAATTCTGCTTGCAAAAGAAGAAATTGCCTTTGTGAATTTGTTCAAGGACGCCTGTGGGCATGTTTCTTGATACTGTGGCTGTACAAGTCCTCCCACTGCCACTGTGTTACCTGAAGCTGAATAGCTGGCTTGCTTACCTAAGTGCCCGTTACCATGTTAGTAATTTTGGACAGTTTTCATGTGAATTTGTCAGCCCTTTTCAGGGCTAGGTAATGGTGATTTCAAATGTTTGAAATGGATTACATTGAAAGGTATGAGTGGTCCCACTGGGTTCCTTCTGTGCTTCTGCCTGGCCCCTAGGAGGGCTTCCAATGTTGTAGGAACAGGCAAAGTTAGGGGGGTGATCCTGACCTAATCCTAGTGCTTAGTCTGGTGAGAGAGCCTTGCTTTTCTGTGTTTCTGCTAAAGAAAAAGACTTTGGATAGTAAGCACTCTTGCTTTCTGTTCCATGCAATGTGGGGTGACATCTTCACCAGCAGCGCTGTATCTAGCTCCTGAGAACACCCATAGGGACAAGGCATGATAAATTGTCCCAGTATTCTGAGAAGATCTGTGAGACTTTTTAAGTGACAAGGGTCTGACTAGGAGGACACTCTTCTGAGCAGCCAAACAGTGGATGACTGAGCAAGGTAGGGAATGTATGAGTGCCCACTGCAACCAAACTTTCTGGTTGTTGTAACATTTTCCAGTTTTTTTATTGTGACAGTACACATATACATGAAAGATGTAAACAAGATATGTTTTTCTTACTTTCTGCCAGCTTGTCTTCTAAACGTTCACTCCAACTGGCAGAGAATTAAATGCATATTAGAAAGATTTAAAACTTGATAGTTTAATTGCTTGAAATACTTAGTCCTGCAAATGGCTTCTCTTTTTAAACATGTATGAAGTTGACAAGTACACTGTGTCAGGTGTGTTTACTGTGGTAGCAGATTCAGGAACAGAAAAGCAGTCAAAAATGTAGTTGGGGCTGTATTCTTACTACGGAACTCGGATCTTGAATGTAGTTCGTAGTTGTCAAAATGGTTAACATTTGGACTTGGTCATGGTTTGAGCTGAACTGGCCACTGAATGAACTGAGTGAAAATTCCTGTTGTCTTGTTCCTTCTGTCCCCGGAGCTGCCTCTTTCTAAACTGAGGGTTTGCTTCAGTTTGCAAAAAAATGATTGAAAGACAGTCTTCATAATGCAGTGCTGGTATCTGTAAAACTAATTTGACATGGACATATTGTCTTGTAGCTGCTATATTGATGGAGGATTGCTGTTCAAAAACAACTTTATTCCAGAAGTAGTAATGCCTGTCAACAGCTGGGGTTTTGTTGATGTTTAAGACCTCAGGTTCCCTAGTTGCCTTGCCATGATTTGTGGTACTTCTAATGTACTTTTACAGTCATCTTGTCTTAGGCATATGGACTAGGCTTCTTGTGATCTATTAGAAGTTGCTTTTTTTTTCTTTTCTAAAATTTAAGTATTTAGAATTAAACATTATTTGTGTTTTATGACTGTTTGGCTATATTGGCTGAGACTGGCTCATTGTCTTTGAGATGTCTGTGTGTTGGGAAACATGGCCTTGCCAAAGAGGAAATAATACTTTTAAAGTTTTAAACAACCCATTGCCCTCCAAATAAACAGTTTAGTTGTCCTTTAAGTTCAAGAAGGACAGAAATATATTTACTTATGTATAAACATGGGTTATATACATAAATGTTTTAATTCTTTATACATATAAGTGCACATGAACTTCATTTTATCTCCCAAATCAAGGTCCCAAGTTTGGAAGCTGAGCTCTTTTTTCAAATGCTTGTGTGGTGCTAGCTCTGTACCTCACTTAATGCATGACCTCTCTATAGGCTGTTAAACAACTCTGCAGTTGCAGAGACTGCAATTCCTGTCTTCTTCCTTCAGCAAGTAAAGCTTGAGTTAACTGGATGGTTGTAGGATATGTG
This sequence comes from Pluvialis apricaria, assembly GCA_017639485.1. Classification (NCBI taxonomy): domain Eukaryota; kingdom Metazoa; phylum Chordata; class Aves; order Charadriiformes; family Charadriidae; genus Pluvialis; species Pluvialis apricaria. The sequence continues at coordinate 146,084,497 of CM030008.1, forward strand.
TGTTTCCAAGAGGCCTCTTCTGGAGTCCTCTCTGACTTGCTGTAGTGTCCCAACTGTATTTACAGAAGTACGTACTTCACAACTTATGTCAGATTTATGGTGTTGTTAGCATAGCACAAGGAACATGTTTGGAGCATGCGTTTTGAAGTTAGTTGGTCTTACGCAGAGCATCAGTTGGAGATCTGTCTTTCTCAAGTAGCAAGAGGAAAGGATAATGCAGATAGGAGTAGTACATGAAGGAAGGCAGGGGCAGCCAAATGGATGAGTAGATTAGGTGAGAAGGGATTAAAGCCACCTGATGGATGTGAAGGGGAGGGGTGTTTTTTTGGGGTAGTGGGTGGTAGTCCTTTCCCCCTTTATTTTTGTTTATTCCCTTAATTTTCTTATCCTGTTTTTTAATTTTGTTTCTAAGTGTTTTTTTTCTTTTAAACACTTAAAATGTGGGCGCTGACTTCCCTTTCTCTTTTCTACGTAGTGTTCCAGTTTAGCTATAATTGTGCTGTGATATTTGGCTGTAGAAGTTGATTCCCCCTTTTTTTACTAACCTCTTTGCTCTTCCATGTTGGGTCTCTTCTTCCTCTGTCAGTGTTCCCAAGTTCTGTAAAATACAATTTTGACAAAAACTCATGTAAAATACAATAGTGACAAAACCTCGTGAAATAATATCTCAACATTCTCAAGCTGTGGGTGTTTTGCCTTGATTCTTGTCATCTTTCCTTCAGTTTACTTGGCTGATGGATCTCACTTGCCTTGCATCTTGCATCAGCTTTAGCCTGCTTCTTCCCATGTGCTGGCTTATGTCTTACTGTGAGGTCAATTTTCTTACCTTGCAAAAAAAAACAGAACCAGCCCCAAAAAGGTCATGATGTTGCTTGATTTCTTTGTTCTGGGTTAGTGTGTTGAATTAGCTTGCTGGGAGATACGGTGAGGGCAAAATATGGCATGCAGAAAAGATGCCAAGTGTAGGAAAGGCTCAGCTCTGCTTAGCTGTGTTGTCTAAATCCATCCTTGTCCCATCAGTCTCATCCCACTAAATTATATATTGAGTGGTTATCAGCTGACCTTCTGAACTGACTTTTCTGAATGATAACCAATGCTTTTCTCGAAGAGTTGTCTTCTGGTACAAGAGAATATTCAAGACCTGGTGTCTGTCTATTGCAGTGCCATGTCAATGCACTTTGCAATTGTAGTTCAACATGGAGAGTGGAGAAGTAAACTGGGTCCCTTTTCAAAACTGAACTGGTTGAGAAATAACATGGTGAGAATTCAGAATCTCAAATTTTGACATTAAATCAACAAATGTTCATAAACATGTTCATATACTTTTCTCAATACTATCATTGATGGAAAATAATTATTTTCATTTGCTGAAAATGAAAGTGTTGTGAGCTTGTTGCACATGGGCTACTGTTTCTGAAACAAGAGCTAGATATCAATCTGAGACTTGCCCTGGAACTGGAGTCTATTAGGAGTAGAGATTTGCTGGCTTAGAAGCTGCAAACCATGCTGGGAGTACGTCCTGGCTGAAGTGTTTTACCATGTCTTAATTGTGGAAACTCGCCTGTTTGAAATATTTTATCTTTAGCAAATAGGGCACAAGTAACAGTCATTTTAACCCGTTTCTCTCTCTCTGTCTCTCTCCCCTTCTTCTTTTATTTTTGCTTCCATAACATTCTCTAAAGTTCATTCTAATATTTGACTGGCTTGCCTCTGGCAAGTTATGTTCTATTTAAAAAAAAAATATTGCAAATCAAATTATGTATGCCAACAGCCAGTAAAACTGCTTGACCCCCAAATATGCACATTTCTCTTTAGTCATGCACATGAAAACTTATAAACCTATGCCAGTGTTAACAAAGTCTGTATTATTTATTTTAACCAAAAGCAGGTGCTTCTCTCTTCTGCGTGGGTAATCATGTTTCTGTGCTCATCTCTGAGTTCTGTCCTGCAATACAATTTCACTTTACTGAGCTGCCTCTTACACATTTCTCTGACACTTAACATCCATACATATCCCACGTTTGTTGTTATTCCCACTTTGCCTGTGAAGTAGTTCAAAAGTTGACAGTTCAGTAGTAGTGTTGCCCATGTGGAGGGGAAGAGTTTTTGTCTCGGAGGAAGCTGATGTAGCTTCTTTTACTCATTTAAAATTGTGGTTCCCTATTTCCTGCTCTGTCATTTTAGATTCCCTTGCTTGGGGGATTGTGGTGTTACTTAACAAGTGAAAAGGCAGCAAACCTGCTTACCTGTTGTGCTAGAAAGCTGGTGTAGAAACCTGGTTCTTCATACATATGTTTGTGTAGATGTGTGTATGTATCTATGCATATTAAAGACAGCTTTCTATCTGACTGTTTTTCATTTCATTATTGCTTGATGGTAAGGAGGAACAGTTGGTACAGGAAATATGAGTAGCATGTACTACATAGGTAAACAGTTGCTTTACATAGTCATAATTTCACTGTTGTTCCACTTTAGTAAGGCAGTGATAGCAGTCAGTGCTGTTTTCTGTCTGTTTTGTGGGCAGCCACTGTCATGTGCGCCCAGCTGAATGGTAGGCATTGTATATTTAACTACTTTCTTTCCTTCCATTCCTCAAACCAAAACAATTTTTTCTTCTGGAGTCCTTTCATGGACCATTCTTCATGTGTTCCATAATCACTAGAAAACTGCAGACCCCAGACCGAGTATTTACACTACATAGTACAGTTATATTCTAGAAAGTGTACATTAACATTGTGAATGTTATGGTTGTTTATAGATCAAATCAGCTGAATGTGCTATGTGGAGAGAGGAAGGGAAGAAGATATGCAAGGGATTTCTAGGCTAAAAATAAATGTGGAAACTGAATGTCAGGTTGAACTCTTGGCAAAGCACCAGTTAGAAAGTGCATTGTTGAAATGTAAATAATAGTTTTGTTCTGTATTAGCTAGGATAGTATCCAGGACTACTTTTTTTTTTTTCCCTTGAAGTGGCTGTGCGGCTAGGGAATTGAAGGGATTATGTCTAGCAAACCAACATCATAGTAAGGAAATGGATGGCATAATAAGTTAAATATTAGAGCTAATGTGATGACCATTGTAGCTTGCTTTTTAGAACTTCAGGGTATGTTGTGGGTCTCAAAGTTGTGGTGGATTTGAATATGAATACACTATCCGGTTATTCAGGTCTTTTGAAAGTTCACTCCTGACGTTGGTCCTCCCCTTGAAGATAATTATTCTCATGCCTTTAGTATCTTCCACTCCAAAGACTTTAAACCCCCAAAACAGAGCTGCTTTGGCAGGTCATGCGTGGAGGTACAGTGGATTTTTAACAAACTATTGCATTTTGAATAAACTTGAGAAAACTACTCATTGTACAACTTAGGAGTTGATTCAGAGTGTCTGTTTTGAATACAGTGACACAGGCTTCTGAGCTTATTAATCTATGAGGTACATATGGATATGTACAAGTATATCACATCAAAATTATCAGGGAAAACAGCCCAATATCTTGTCAGAAACTTGTGCATGAATACATAATGATTTTGGAAATGTGTGAGTATCCTGAGTGCCAACACTTAAAAACATAATACAGATGCTATATCTGTAATTTTATGTATTGGGAGACTATCTGTGGAGACAGCTAAGAGGATGGTACAAAAGCTCACCTATTTGAGGAACTGCACTACAGGGTAGTCTTGGGCAGATAACTAACCAAATTGGTCTGTGTTAGCCAGCCAGCAGACTCATTCCTCCCTGCCATGGTCCCTTTCCTTGCTTATGGTATGGACTAAGGCATTTGGAGAACGGAAGCTGGCTTGTATGTTACTGATGAAACCAAATTTCAAATTTAAGGCCAAGTTGCATTTGCTGTTACACAGCTTGGGGTTCAAACCTGCACCAGCTGCTTTCAGAACAAGGTTGTCGCAGCATAAGTCTTCACTGTTCATGGTGATCACCAGCTAAAAAGGTTGTTTGGTTTCTTTATTTGCTGTGGTTAATTTGGTGAATTGGTAATTGGGGGTGATGTCATGGTATGTATTATTGAATTTTGGAAAGGAACCCATTTGCCCAGGAACAGGGACAAAGAGTCTTCACTGCAGTACTATTGCTACAGAATCGCATTTGACAACAGACCTTTGGTTTTTTTTCAAGCTTATAGGAAAACAGTAGTAGTTGTTTTGATACACTTGGTTACTGAAAGTAGAAAACAACAAAAGTATTTATTTATCTTAATTCTGCAGGTGGGCAAGTAGATATAAGAGTTGAAACTCAGATATCACAACCTCGCTGATTTTTATTCCAGAAAATAGGTTTACTAAGGTGAATGCAAATACTAACATCTAAGTGCTATATTTTTCTTTGTAAAATACAGAGAAACTGTCTGCTGTGTAGATACAGGTGTATAAAGTAGAAAGATTAAGAGTAATCCTTGTACCTTTACTGTTTTTACTTAGCTTTTTTTCTGTCCTACTTACAGCAAGGAAATGTAATGCCAATAGTCAGTGTCTTTGTTCCAAGGTATAGGGTGAAAGGATTTATATATCATCTTTGGCATAATTCCTAGAATTCTAGGGTCAGATTCTGATTTGGCTTTCCCTGGCGTAGGTCTGGAATACCTCAATTGATTTACTTTGGAGTAATTCCAGATTTGTCCCAATCCAGCTGACATCAAATCAGGACCCTACAATCCGGCTTTGTTTCATGTAGTCAGGTGAAGAGTTTGGATTGGTATGGTTTAACGGGGAATGAGGTGAGGTAATGCATTTAAAAATATTTCCTTGGAGAGGAAGTAGTTTTTCCTCGTTTGTTGATAGATTAAAGCATAGTTAAATTTGTTGGAATGTATTTTAGCTCCTCATTATAGCAAAACCTACTATTTCAGAACAGGCATGATTACAGATTTTGTAGTGGAAAAACCCTGTAATTTATCCACCTTTGGTAAAAGCATCTTAAAATTCCAGAAGACAAAATACTCTTAATTCTTTCAAGTACAAAGTGTACTCTGAAATTATAGCTTGTTCCTTTTGGATAGAGTGGTATTTTCTCTGAAAGGGTGTGATTCAATTATAATTTATTAGATAGTTATGGAACTTATACAGAAAAATTCCCTTTATTCACCTATTGCTTGTGACTTACCTTACAATACCTGCACTTAAAGAGTGCTTCCTGCTAAATAATTTTGATGCACCACTGATGTAGAGTGTGTTTTATTTTGAACCCTTATGGACAATAATAAACTCTATCCCAGTGAGCTACACTTTTCCCAAAAGAATGGGGAGATGTTCAGGTTTAAACATGCACTGTCTTACCTTTTCACAGGCCATAGAACCACAGGGAAATTGTACTGTGCTGCTGCTGGCAATATGCTGGACCATCCAGTGGTCTCAGTCATCATCTTAGTTTAACTCCAACTGTTAAATAGATTAACTGGAAATATGTATTTCTTTGCCTCTGGAGAAAATGGAACAAAATTGATCCCTCTATTGAGAAATATGAATTTTATTCTCCCCCCCCAGCATGTTTGTTTAGTTATTCTGCCTCTGACTAGCAAAGAAACTGTTCTGAGGCCATCGCCTTGGCTTACTGAGGATCCTCACTTGGTTTCTTTTACCCAGGCACCTGTCAACTTTGGACTAGTTGGTGTCTAGCAGGGCTATCTGTCAAAACGCAAAGGTCGAAAGAGTGTGGAATGCTGTAAGGTGGTGTGCTTCATTTTCAATAGAAGTCCTTATACAGCTCACCTAATTGGAGGATGAATAACACAAAGCTGCTTTAGCCTTTTTTATTTTATACGCATGAATCATTCTTGAAGATTTTGTCGTGTAAAGGGCTCTATTGATTGGAGTTATTTAATTTGCAAGTACTTTGGGTTAAAGCTGAAAATCTATTTCAGTTTCATTAGACAGGGAAGCGCTTTTTTTTTACTTTCCTGTTAGCCTGTCAGCATTAGTCAAAATTTCAGGTTAGCGTAGGATTCCCAGATACAAGCTAACAGTTGCTGCAGCAGTAGTAATGTGTAATTACTTAGAATTAGGCCCAAAGCTCATTAGTCCTGGTATTTTAGAATTGTGTTGATAATTAAGGACTACTTTTCAAAGCACCACAGTGGTTTTTCCATGCAATTCTGTGAGCTGACTGGTCTCCTGATCAATGCAATCAATGCTGCTCTGCTGTCTACTGTGGGGAGCAGTTGTGTTGCCGTTCTTTGAGTGGGTGGGCTGCTCTTAGGTTTGTTTTTTATTCCCAGTGGCAGAAGAGTGTCATATTTCATTGCTTCTGGGATGCTTTCTGTAGGTGATTATCATCTGGACTCTGTTGTATATGTGTGTAGTTCCACTGCCTTCTGGAAGCCTCTGCCTTCCTGCATCTCTACTGGATTCCAGGTGTTTAAGCTTTCTGCCCTGCAGTTTTTCCCCAGCAGGACCTGATGAAGACCTGAGAAGGAGGGCAGACAAGAGTGTGCTGCTGACTCCATACAACTCATTCAGCCTATTCCTGATGGTCGTCTTTGCCATGTGTTCCTCAGATGTGGACAGTGATGGGGGTTGTGGGGTAAATGCATTGTTCTAGCAGTGGGAAGTGGCCATCTTTCCTGGAAGCCCTTCAACCCTCTTCCCAGTGTGCATTTAAATATGGGCTCATTATATGATGGGGGAGAGGCTACAAGCCTCCTAGATAAAATGGTCGTGGGGAGCAGGCCGCCTGTTCCAATGCAGTCATCTGGTGTGCAGCTGAGGTTCTTAGGAGAGGAGGCCAAAGGGAACAAGCTAGATGAATTGTCCTGCCATACTGCATATGGCCTGTGGGCTATAGGTTGTTCATCCTAGATACTTGCTTACAATCATGAAGAACATTAAGATTTTTGCAGTAAAACTTTAGGAAAATACTTAACAGCATGAGAAAAATCTGCTTAAGCCACAATGAACTCTCTAATTCTTTTTACCAGCCTTCCACAAGGAGAGAGCATCTGGTGGACAGAATAGATCAGAGTCCTGAGTGCATATGCTAGTGGTTTCATTGTCATCAACAGACATTACATTTTTGTTGATTTATTTTGTGCAATGAATAAAACTTCATTTCCTGCTCTGTTAAGGATGTTCTACTTTGCTTTACTTGTACAAAAATGAACTATGGTTGTATCCATATAAAAGTTGAAAGCAATTGGGTGGCATAGAGTTAACGGTGGACATTGTTTTTTTTTATCTACTTATGTGTATACAACAGTTCTTTTTGTCTGAAATCCTCCAGTTGTTGATGCTGGTAAATCTTCTGCAGTTAACTTTCCCTCCTCGGGACTGTTATCTAAAGGTCAGGATACACTCTCTTTTTCTTTGTTTATTACATATCTAAGAGTATTCAACTCATAAATGTGGCTTATAAAACTGTAGTTTATTACCCAATATTGATTGTTTAAGCACTTCTGTTGTCAGTAAAGTAAAACTAAGTGAACTGTGCATATAGTTGTTGGAAAAGCTGAGATTCACTTCTATTGGTGTGTGTATAACCCAAATTAACCTGAAAAAAGTGTGCTATAGCTACTTAGTCATTTTACTTTTGGCATTTTTGATGAAAACATAATTTCTGCAAAATGATGTTTTCTTTCTAGTGAAACTCCAATGTTGTTTTTAGCCTTTCTTTCTCTTTTGTTTTGAAAAAAAAAAGAAGATACTAAGCTTGGAAGAACACAGAGCAGTATTTTCCTGCGTGTCAAAGGAGGACCCTCACTTTGGGACTATTCAGTACTGAGTTGTATCTAATTAAACTGCTGATCTGTTGTGTGTCACTTGTAGCTTGGATGTCTGGTTCTCCATTCTGGAGTGTGTTTCTGGCTGTGTTTCCGTGGAAGCATTACTGTCGTCTTTTTCACTGAAGTGCTTAATAAGGTACATGAGTCCTGTGGCTACAGGGCACCACCTGGGAGATGTTCTTTTGGAGGAAAGAACTGGACACACACAGAGCTGCTGTGTCTCGAGGCCACATTTCAATTCAGGTGGATGTGTTTTTGTGTGTGAAAACAGCAGAATATTTTGATCAGACAAAATAAAGTTGTGTTGCTTCCAGGAATGTTGGAAAACTTTATTTGAAACAAATACCAAAATACAGTTTTGCATGGTTGTTTTTTTTTCAGAAATATGAAAGTAAACTTTAGTGCTTTCAAGTAAATGATTTTTTTTTTCTTACCTGTTTTCATCTTGATCTAGTACTAAAAGCAAGTATCAAGGTGGTGAGACCACAGGAGCCTGACTGCAGTGAATTGGCCAGTGTCTTAGCATCCGGTGGGGAACAGGTTTGCTTCAGAATTACTGGCTTATGAGCATTCATCTTGCCTCAGGCTGTGCTGGACCTGGGTAGAGGTTGATGACTCTGGCCCACAAATTCTTAGTTTGGGATGCAATTAGATGATTCTGACTCTATTTGAGGGTAAACTGCAGCTAATTTGAAACTAATGCTTCATGTTTTCATCCATTGTTAAACCAATCTGATTATTATACTAATACAATCGATCCTATCCAGTCCTTAGCACCGGTGAGACTGGTACAAGTCCTGTGTGTGTTGCTTGCTCATAGATGATGGATCCCAGCTCTTGAAGTAATTTTTTTATAACTCACCGACACTGATATCTTGTGACTTCTGATTTAGTAGGCTTGTGAGCTCTCCTGAGCAGAGAGCAATCTGATGTGCTCCTTTCCCATGTTTTGTGGAAAAGAACTGGGAGGCAGTTTGCCAGTTCCAGAACAAATGATGGGTAGTGCCACAAGGGGAGAGAAAGCTGCGGGGATTGCTCTTAGCAGTTCTGAAGAGATCCCCTGCTTGTGAGATACTGGTGTAACAGAAACATGAAGGAAGTGTGGTCTGGTGGGATTGAGTTTTTTTGAGTGGTGGTGCCCTTCCTCTTTAAACTTTGCCCTGTCCTGCTCTGCTTGAAGACAGTCAGAGCAGCACAACACACATGTGTTCCTTTCTCCCCACTCCCTTGTGCTTCATCTCAAAATGATTTTAATTTTTAAGTTCTCTCTTTTTTTTTTCTCCTCCCTGTTATAGTGTTTGATTTTTGCAAATTTTTTGATGCCTGACCTGTGGGTTTTGCCCATCTAAAATGTCTGGTGTATGACATTTTACACTTTATGAACATGTAATATTCTTGGATATCTTTAACCAATTCGAAGTCTTAATAGCGATGATACTTGTGTCTTTAACATGTAGCATGTTTGTATTTTATACTATTGGTTTTTCATTTGAAGAAACACATTTCTTAAATGTGCAAAAGGCTTATGTATAATCTTGTATAGGCAGAAAGCAAAGATGTACTGAAGTGGAGTGTTCTACTGTTTTCAGTGTTTATCACTCTCTCTAGGGAGACATGAGCACTTTAGCAATTTCTAAAAGTAACCTTCTGAACAAAGACATTCAGGTCATACTAGCATAAAAGCTTCCTTTGTACATGATGGATTTTTTTTTCCTGTCTTTGAACATTGTTGTGATGTATTTAAATGTGGTGTGATCCTGTCATCTGTGCTGGCTTGATAAAGCTTGTGGCACAAACCAATCTTTTCAATATTTATTTCTGTTCTTGAGTTGAATTCATGTGTTCTGTCATGTTTACTCTTATTATTGAATAAGAAATGGTTTTGTTCATGCAAGGTTATCTCCTCTTTGTGCAATTTAAGAAACACAGACCTATTGCTAAATATACATTCTGCCTTTGCTCTGGTTTTGGTTCTTTGTAATGTGCGGCCTGGTCAAAAAGAAACAGGGGCTTAATGTGTGTCCTCTTCTATGTAAATGCAAATATTGAAGTATGGTGCTTCTTAATTTCAAGTATATACTGATTAATCAGTAATGACTAAATCATAGAATCATAGAATGGTTTAGGTTGGAAGGGACCTTAAAGATCATCTGGTTCCAAATCCCCTGCAATGGGCAGGGACACCTTCCACTAGACCAGGTTATTCAAAGTCCTGTCCAACCTGGTCTTGAACACTTCCAGGGATGGGGCATCCACAGCCTCTCTGGGCAACCTGTTCCCATGTCTCACCACCCTCATGGACCTACTGGCCCTCCTCTGGACCCGCTCCAACAGGTCCATGTCTTTCCAATGTTGGGAGCACCAGAACTGTATGCAGTACTCCAGGTGGGGTCTCATGAGAGTGGAGTAGAGGGGGGAGAATCACCTCCCTTGACCTGCTGGCTGCACTTCTTTTGATGCAGCCCAGGATACAGTTGGCCTTCTGGGCTGCAAGCACACATTGCTGTGTTTCTTACCCACCAACACCCCCAAGTCCTTCTCCTCAGGGCGGTTCTTGATCCATTCTTGGCCCAGCCTATGTTTGTGCTTGGGATTGCCCTGACCCATGTGCAGGACCTTGCACTGGGCCTTGTTGCACTCACTTGTCGTGAAGTTTGCACAGGCCCACTTCTTGAGCCCATCCAGGTCTCTCTGGATGGCATCCCTTCCCTCCCGCGTGTTGACTGCTCCACATAGCTTGGTGTCGTCAGGAAACTTGCTGAGGGTGAGCTGAGTCCCACTGTCCATGTCGGCAACAAAGATGTTAAACAGCACTGGTCCCAGTACTGATCCCTGAGGAACACCACTCATCACTGGTCTCCACTTGGATCTTGAGCCGTTTACTTTGACGGAGTGTGAACATCCAACCAATTCATTGCCCAGTAAGTGGTCCATCTGTTAAATACACAAATGAACAAACAGATGAGTCTTGCATGGTGTGGGGATTTTTTTAATTTGTGCCTGCACTACCGTTTCAAATCTTGTTTTACAGAATCACAGAATGGTCAGGGTTTGAAGGGACCTCTGGAGACCATCTAGTCCAACCCCCCTGCCACAGCAGGGACACCTACAGCAGTTGCACAGGACGGCGTCCAGGCGGGTTTTGAATGTCTCCAGTGTGGGAGACTCCACCACCTCTCTGGGCAGCCTGTGCCAGTGCTCTGCCACTCTCAGAGGAAAGCGGTTCCTCCTCATGTTAAGATGGAACTTCCTATGTTCAAGTTTGTGCCCATTACCTCTTGTCCTATCACCGGGCACCACTGAAGAAAGACTGTTCCCATCTACCTGGCACCCTCCCCTTAAGTACTTAGAAGTATTGATAAGATCCCCCCTCAGTCTTCTTTTTTCTAGACTAAAAAGCCCCAAGTCCCTGAGCCTTTCCTCATAAGAAAGATGCTCCAGTCCCCTAATCATCTTTGTAGCCCTTTGCTGGACCCTCTCCAGCACTTCCCTGTCCTTCTTGAACCGGGGAGCCCAGAACTGGACACAGTACTCCAGATGTGGCCTGATCAGGGCAGAGCAGAGGGGGAGGATGACCTCCCTCGACCTGCTGGCCACACTCTTCTTGATGCACCCCAGGATGCCATTGGCCTTCTTGGCCACCAGGGCACATTGCTGGCTCATAGTCATCCTGTTGTCCACCAGGACTCCCAGGTCCCTTTCCACAGAGCTGCTTTCCAGGAGGTCAGCCCCCAACCTGTACTGATGTGTGAGGTTATTACTCCCCAGATGTAGTATCCTACACTTGCCTTTGTTGAACTTCATCAGGTTTTTTTCTGCCCAAAAATTTAGAAATAGTGGAAGGGCAGGCAGGAAGAGGATGATGGGGAAGAGAGGACAGGGATGCTTATTGACATCCAGGTCAGCCTATGCATGTAGGAGTTTGCTAGGCTTGAACATTTTCAGAATGATTCTTAAGCTTCACTGCCTGAGAGACCTCGTATGTTTCAGCTTTCTACTCGGCATTTACTTTGGATCACTGCTTGCTGTGCTACTGGCTGTACAGTAAGATGCTGTTCTTCACCTGAGCTGTTTTCTGCCCCCTGAGCTTATGCTTTGCCTTTCTGAACTTCCCTTTCTTGCTCCAAGCACCTGTCTCCCTTAACTTCATTTTGAATATTAATATAGATTTATTGGAGCTATTGCATAATTTATTTTGCCTTAAAGGAGTGCAAGTTCTCAGTTTTGTAAAGAGTTCATGTTGTATTTTGATGAGCACTGTACAAGCAAGCTCCCCCTCAGAAAGCCAGGCCTTAAAAGATTGTCCTGCAGTCCTGTACCAGTTTCCATAAATATTAGTTTTATTCAGAATCCTGATCTAAACTAAGCTGAACATTAAAATAGCAATTAATTAGAGGACAAAGGTAGTTTTTATCAATGTTTACAGTATTTGAAAACATTTATTTCTTAAAGATTAAGGAGTCTTAAAGATTAACAAGTGCTTATCTGACAAAAAAGTTCTATAATACTGTTTTTTTCAGCTTAAATTTATACAATAAAAAAAAATTGGATTCCATTAGAATAGATCAGTCCCTTCAATAGATTATTTGGATGAATCTCATAATTGAAAAAATTGAATGCTTGCACAAAATATTTCATTTTCAAAGTATTTTCATTTGGGTTGGTAAGCAGAGGTGATGTGCATAGATTTTTCTCATGTAGGGTTTTTTTTTCTGACAGTAAAAATGCAAATAGTAGTAGTCTTTATCACACTTCTATTTATAAATAGAGCTGTTTATAAACTCTCTCTTGGTGAAATTTTTAGTGAAAAAGTTTGTTTTAGGAAATGTGGCCTTTTCTTTACCCTGTTGGGAATGCTACCCTTCTGTTTTTCTCTTTGTTCTTTTGGGAGCTTTCTTTTCTAAAAAGTTATTTTCCATGAACTCTTTAAATATTTGATGTTTTGTCCAAAGCTTCTCATATATAATTCTATGATTCTGTAAAACCACTTATTTAACATTCTGGTGAAAAAATATAAGACTGAACTCAGTTCATCATTAGAATGTCATGCTGCTTCTCGTGATCCATTTTCTTGAGTCATTCCTTTTCCAATCTTTTAATTAATATCACACCTTTCATGGGTTCATCGCTATATTACTTCATTTAACATATTAGAGAACAATGGTACATAATATGCATTTAAATTATAATTTAAATTATAAACACTCATACCTCATTATCTCTTTTTGCTATAGTCTAAGACTTGGAGAAAAAAATTATTAGCAGTAATGTACCTTGTGATTTGATAGAAAGAGGGAACACTGGTTTTGGGTGTGTGTTTTTTTTCTTTTTATTGTATGAGGCTGCAGATAGTATGTTCGCACGTGTTGAGTTACATTATCTGTTCAGTAAATCAATTCTTTTGCTCCCGTGTAATAGCAGCTGTGAGAAACTTCTAGCAACATGTAAATTGTTGGAAAAAGTCCCTAATAAAACTGCGAAGTTTACTGAACTTCAAAACTAGTCTCTAGTACATGTACGTATTCAGAGACAATAGTCTCTGGGGCCTAGCCTCTACTGTATTGAAACTAGCTGCCTGTTGGTGTTTGCTGTGTAGATAGCTAACTTTCTTTTTTGCACGGGCCATATAGGTTATGCAGAAGGCTTCTTGTTGCTACAGGTTGTAGCATTTAAGGTACTGCAGGAGACCAGCTTGGGGACAGCAGTGTTGCTGCTTCACTGCCCTTCTGGTGCCTGCTGAGAAGTCTGCAAAGCACCTGACTCCCAAGGTCAGCCATTTCATCCATTGGAGTCCACAGTCCTTCCCTCACCTTGTGTGTGTGGCCCAGCAGGTTCCCCAGTTGTCAAAACTCATGTGTGGTTCAGTAGCTCTACCCAGTCTGTTTCATTGCTGAGATATATATTACTCTTAATTAATGCAGTTCTGAAACCAGTAGTTTGGTTGCCCAAAGATTAATTTGAAAATATTTAGCCATTTTAATTTCCTACTTAGCAGTGGCATCTACACAAAATACCGTGTGAGTAGCAGGTAGTTTCATGATTCTCTGGGGGACATGGTTTGCTACAGCTGGTTTTGCTGTACTCTTATTCAATAAAATGCTTTACTGAGTATCTCATAACAAGCTGCTGTTATACAGTCATGTAGGTATTTTGTAATATACCTACAATAATCCACCTGCATGGATTTCAGCAAAAGGTTTAATGAATTGAGTCTTCCTCCACTGCTGACCTCCTCCTGCCTCCCCACCCTGAGCTGGAGAATGTCCCAAACTCTGCTTGAAAGGTAACACTGGCGCAAAGTAACTTGGAAACTCAGGCTCCTTCCACGGGCAAAACATAGCTCCTTCCTCCAGATGGGAGGTAGGGGGAGGAAAAAACCCAACCTTGCTAGGTATGTAGAGTTAACAAACAGGCCTTTCATTGCTTGTCTGCAATGCTTGAACACCATCCTAATTCTAACTATATTGTCTTATGTGGTGCTGTTTTACAGCAGGAACAACTGGATGTATCTGAGGTACGTATTGGCACCTAGTTTCTGAACGTTGTGCTGTGGGATATTCAGATGGTTTAAAAGGTAGTCATCTAAACAACTGTACGTTAGCATGGGGAAAAACGTGTTTCAAATAACTTTTCTAGATCTTGCAATATTTAATACACATCTAGTAATAGCTGTGTGTGTAATTGTCTCTATATGATCAAAATCAATTATTGGACATACTTTTACATTCAGATGCCAAATTAAAACTTACTGTCAAATGTGAGAGGTTTTTTTTTCCATTTAATAATGCTGGAACTAAGATTTACTGCTCTCTGTGTAGTTCAACTTAGTATGTTGTAGTTGATTGAAGCATTGCTGTGACATGCTTATGGGAATTTTCTCATGCTCGTTGGTTTGGCTGTTGTTCAGAGAGCCATTTTCGTAAGTTCTTCCAAACTGTTTTGGTAAACTTACAGATCTTGCATATAATAAGCCATTTAGTAAATTTTAGTCCCTTTAAAATCTTGTAGAGAGCCAACCACGCATTTGAGTTTTACATAGCAAAAGATATGCCTGTGAAAGAGAATAAGGGCAATGTCTTCTACTCTTTTTTTTTCTTTCTTGGATTAAGCCAGGGGACTGGCCATGCTATGACCTGCACTCTTTGGTGAAGATTGTATTTCTTGTGTATTAAAGATGCTGTTTTTAAGGAGCACTTTGGTTTTTGTTTCTACCATTCTGCTCTCTTGTTTCCTTTGTCTTTTGTCATCTTTATCCTACTATCCCACCTCCATTTCTGATCATCTACTAGTCTGTCCTTTTTGACACTATTCAGTAGTCAATATTGGAGTAACTAATTATTGCAGAAGCTTCATACCATCCTGGATGAATAGGCTTTTAAGACCAACAGGAGCTTTTTGATCATCTAATCTGATTTTCTTAAAGAAGGTGTCTATAAATTGAACTAATTTCCCTGACCTTTAGGGCTACAGAAATTGGGTTTCTTCCTTGGGCTAACATAAGGCACACAAATATGTCAGTTTGGTGCCTGAAAGTTTTTCTTGGGTAGACTTATGAAGGATTTTTTTTAAACTTGATCAGGATGTTTGCAGGGCTAGCCACCATAGGAAATCGATTATCTCTGGCCTTGTTACTGGACACTTGGAAGTACAAGAGAAAACTTCAACTTGGTGATTCTCTCTGATTTATATACTGCCACAGGGCTGATGGTGTCCCAGATGCATGCTCTGGGCTAATGGAACTAGCATCAGGGGAACAACATGAGACTGTAGGGTGGAAGAAAGAAATAAAGAGTATTTTCTCCTGTTTCCCTCCTGACATTAGCAAACAGAGGAGGGTTTCATGTTCAGCACTTCTTACAGAGATAACCAATTTTTAGACTGGATAAGCAGCTCTTGTGGTTTTTTTTTTTAACTTCAACTGAAAAGCGTCACTACTTTCCAGTGCTTACTCTTTTGTTCCTGCAATTTTCTGTCCTTCATGCTGCTGATGCAGCAGTCAGCAAAAATTCCTTCTGGTGGCCCTCGGTTTGTAGACTTGCTTTTGAAGACTTTTGAAGTTGAGGTCAGAGTTGGTTAAAATATATTTGTAAGGACTTGATCTTGTTCAAAAAACTTACAATGTACAAGTGTTCTGCAAAAACCAAAGTTCCCATTGTCTTTGGTCATTTGCCCTTTGAGATAGAACCTAAAGCTACTGTGAGAAGTTACTCTGTGTTGTTGCTTTCTGCAGCTGTAAGTCAGAATTGATAAGGAAAGAGTAAGAAGGTGCAGTACCATCAAGCTTGGTAATTCCCAGCCTTTGTGTGATTCTTCAGCAGCCTTGAAGTGCTTTCCTGCTTTTAGGAATGTGTAAATAATCAAAGGGGTCTCCATCCATAAATGTCTTGGTGCAACCCCTTGAAAATGAGGGGTAGCAAATGTGATTTAATCAGCGATTTGCATTAATCAAAGCCCTCTGAAAGTGAAAAGCTAGTGTCTCAGTATGTCGACTCATCTTTAGCACCTACTTACAGTGCAAAGCTTTTATTCTAGAACAAATCCCAGCTGGCCCTATCATGTAGAAAAAAAGAGAAATGTCTTTACAGTCTTCTGCTGTCTCTCGCATCATGCTGGTTAGGTTTTGAGGCACTTAGTTTTTGTTATGTTTGGAGCTTAAGAAGTCTTTCGTCTGATATAAAAAAAATGTAATATTCCAAATCCAAATACATGGAAGTAACTATTTTTGTTGTGATTGACCTAAAATGATGTAGGGGTGAGGATGGTTTGCATTTTGAAAGAAAAATCTAAGCCTGTGCTTGGTTTTGTAAACAAAGCATATTTTTATGTAATAAATAAATACGGTTTTCGCTGTCTATTTTAGCACTGTTTTATATACTAAAAAAAAAGTATATAATCTCTATCCATTTTAAAAACCTGATCAGACAAGGAAATGTTTCACAATGAAGTGTAAACCTGAGTGGGGGGAAAAAACAAACCAGGCAAAGATCTTAAATTTACAGGGATAGTTATGAATAGTTATGGCTGTTTGTTACGAAAGTAACAGTCAAAAAATATTCTCCCTGACCTACAATATATACCACATGCAAAGTTTTTGATTAAATACAAGGTATTTTTCTAGTAAAATGTAACATTGTGAATATCACAGATGAATACTACTTCACAGAATCTTGGAATGGTAGGGGTTGGAAGGGACCTCTGGAGATCATCTAGTCCAACCTCCCTGCCAGAGCAGGTTCACCTAGGGCAAGCTGGACAGGAACGCATCCAGTCAGGTTTTGAGTATCTCCAGTGTGGGAGACTCCACAACTTCCCTGAGCAGCCTGTGCCAGTGCTCTGCCACCCTCAGAGTAAAGAATTTTTTCCTTGTGTTCTTACTTGATACTTCTCACAGAAAACATTTTCATACACTGTTTTGCAAAGCCAAGTACATGAACACAGAATACTTATGGAAAATATTGTGCTGTATTCAGACCATCTGCATTTTTTCCCTTAAATTTATTTTGCAGACTGAATCTAGGGGGAAAACGATGTAGTATGAGTGTTGTCCATGCAGATATACATGGGACCTTTTTGTTTGTGGAAGTAGGTGTGAAATAGTGTCTTAATAAATAATCATATTAGATAACTGACACTTCAGTCAAAAGTTTATATATATATAGTGTATATGTACACAAACTCATATGTAAATACATATCAGTTTAGCTGTAAGTATATCCACATATACTGTGTGTGTATTAATACATTTTATATAC
Source organism: Pluvialis apricaria (assembly GCA_017639485.1). Classification (NCBI taxonomy): domain Eukaryota; kingdom Metazoa; phylum Chordata; class Aves; order Charadriiformes; family Charadriidae; genus Pluvialis; species Pluvialis apricaria. The sequence goes on from CM030008.1 coordinate 146,101,977, forward strand.
TATGTTGATGAGCATTGCCAAAATATCTTTATGAAGTAATCTTTTGTGGGAAGTAATTAAAGACTTCTAGTCTTTGCTCCTATGTGCAGATAGGAGCACATAAGAGCTGAGGGTATGTGATGGGCAAGCACGTATGTAACGTGATTATAATCCAGGCACAAAAGAGCGGAGGTGGAAGCATCCTTGTTTTTTGAGATCTTACATGTGACATGTTAATTTTTAGCTGGAAATGACATTTTAGTAGGCGGCATCTGTATATCTAGAAGAATTCATAAATTAAATTTGTAGGTAAGTTTGACTTTGACACTTGTGATGTAAAAATGTATAAGGAATTTAGATGATAGCACTGTGACTAGTGCTATTTTTGTCATGAGGAGTTTTTATGGAAAAACCATAAAAGTATATATAAAATTGATAACTTTCCAATATTCTGTGTCATGATTTGGCATGAAGTTTTGGCTTGTTAATGTAGATGCTCTTTGTTCTTAATCTGTCGTGTTACTACTTCATTTTTCAAAGAGTTACTAAAATCCACCGGTTACCTGTCTCTGGTATTGCATCTCTTATTTTTTAACTGTTGCATTGAAACTGCAGCTCTTTAATCGTATTTTAAATTAATTTTTATATTGCTTTTTCCATTTAACTATATTTGTTCATCCTAATGCTTGTAGAGTATGGAATAGTTTAAAAAAAGACTGCATGTGGATAGAAAAAGGCTGTTCATCATTTGGCACAAATGCTTACCTACATGTCAGCGTGCCTGCGTGCTTCCACAAAGGGAACAGGGTTAGGATGAAGTTCTAACTGCCAGATCATATTTCTAAAAACATGTAGAAATTCACAATGTAAGAAACACCGTTCAGTATTTTTAAAAAGATGGATCTTTAGATATTGTTTTGTGGCTATGTTGAGACTTTTATCAATATGACACACTGCCACAATCATATCCTGTGGTAACTTTCTTGATATGTAGCATGTTGTCTATTTGAACCTTGTATTACAGTTTAGAAAATGATTTTGAGACTCACATAGACATAAAAGGACTATTTAAGCACTCAAAACTTCAAAATTCCCAGGAAATTTGGAACTAACGATGTGCCAGCTCATTAGCTATATGAAAGCTAGGTGCATTTTTTCTTACCAAGTATAAAACAAATAACCTGTTTGTGCAATGAATCACAAACTTGTGTTCCTCCCCCAACAGTAAATCTTGAGAAGGAGCAGCTCTCGGAATCAGTTGACCATGCTTATTCAAGATTTCAGACAAAAATATTGCTCAAGCTGACATGTTTTAGAACTTTATATTTCCAGAGCACTTTAGCAATATGTATAATATATACCAATACTTTATGTTGAATAAATGTAGTTTCAAAAATTTTATTTTTTTAATGGTATATGGGACTCATGCAGAAGTGATAGTTGTGGTGTCTGACTTTGTAGGCACAAGTGCAATATAGCTTAACATGCTCTGAGACGTAGGATAAATACTTGGTCCACAAGCTGTTTGAGGGGGAAGGAGGGGAAAGATGATAGTGAGGAGACCTGCCTGGAAAGAGTAAGCGGATGGTGTTTGTGTGTGGTGGATTCAGGAGTGGAGGAACTATGGTCTGTGCCACAGGAGTGTGCTAAAGCATGAACCTGATCCCTGGGTGATCACCATGGGTGGACAGTTCTGGATGGTCTTAGTCCTTAACTTACTAGTTTTACCTAAAATTTACATCAAAACTTTTTTTTTAAAGTGAGGGATTTGCCCTCTGAATAAGGGAATTATCTGTTGCAACTGCTCTTCAGGACTGCAGATAAAGCATCACTCAAGGAAAGCTCTCTTTTCATTTGGTGTGAATGCAGTTGCACTTAATGAATTTGTAGTATTGTGGGTAATATGCTTTAAGTTAGTTTTTGAAGAAGCTAAAACTCTCTACCATCCCAACAAATATATACCATGTAAAATGATAAATGTTGGAGAAACCTGAACGAGTTAGTGACTTAGTGGAGTGGTGTTACCTGTGATTACTCTTGTCAGACTTAAAATTATAGATCAAATTTCTTAATGTAAATGAATAGATAAAAACCTGATGAATTCTAGATTTAAGAGAATATTTTTGAGTTTAGCTTTAAATATGTTCCTGGCCTATGTTATTCAGTAGTTTTGTTACAAATGATGTTCCATGTTTTGATTTGAAACAAGATACATTATTTTCTTCTTCCACACGAAATGCTCCCTGAGCTTTCCTGCTTGGCATTATATGAGATTAGAGGATGTTTCCAGGCTTTTAATTTCCCACATACATATTTTCTTCCCCAAGCTCTTTTGATTCTTATTTCTCCATCCTGTTGTCCAATTTTTAATCTCTTACTTTTGCATGTGGCTGGAGTGCACAGTTGAGTACCAAACAGTAACAGTCCTGTCCCGATCCCCCCAGCTCCTTCCAGAATATTTATATGTTTTGTTCCCTTGGGCACTTAACATCATTTCTTGCTGACACTCACTTTCCTGCCTCATTTTAAACCTGTACTCATTCTTTCATTGCAATTTAGGCCAGGAATAAAATAAAAACTATTTTCCATTCAAAATGAGTGGCACAGATTTGGGAGAAGGGGTTTTGCTCTTAATTTTATATTAAAAAAAAAAGTCCCTTCTGATTAGCTTGTAGCAAGGAAGGTATATTCATTTGAAGAATTTTGAATGTCAAAATTTGTGTAACGAAGGAAGTGGCATGCACATGGTGCTCATTAGAAAGAATAATAGAAGTTGGATCCTGATAAAATGTCCCTACTGCCTGAGAGGAGGCACATTGTAGTTTAAATTAACCAATGTGATAAAAATTTACATGTTCTGCTACAATTACAGAGTTCTTTTGTAAGACTTTGCAACAGTTATAATGTAGCATTGACAGCTACACTTCTCAATACGTAGCATTCTGGTGGTTTTGTGTGATAGATTGCTGACTATTTTAGAAGAGAAGTTACTGTTTGTTTAGGTTTAAGGTAATGTTTCAAAAGCTTTCTTATTTAAAAAGCAGTGCATTATAAATAGCAATAAATTCCTTGAAATGGTGTACACGTCACAGACTGACAATTGCCAAAGAAATGACTGATTATAAGCAAAAACTCCTTAATGTACATGTTTTGAAGAAGTTGCACCTATGTGTACTTTTATACATTGATTAACCAGGAAGTTTTTGCAGCCATTCAGCCAGCTTTGTAGTTTAGTCCATTAGTTTTAACTAATGTTATTTAGGTAAGATGTAATTGATAAATTACATTTGGTGAAAATCTATTCTTCCTCATAGTGGTGTCTGAATTTAAAAAGAAAGAATAAAAATAAAATACAAAATTTAAAGTGAGTTATTACAAATACTGTAGGTCTGTTAATGTGTAACTGGAAGTTTAAATACAAGCATTTTGATAAAATTATCATCTTGTTTTTATAGCAGTTTGCTTGGGACAGCTAGATAGCTGGAGATAACTGGGATCCTCCACTAACTTGGGTTCTGTGTTTAGAATTTGATCAGCTGAAAAGTTAGAAAACTATCTAAATTAGGACAAATGATGTTTCAGCCAGGTGTATGGAAGTCTCTAAAATTTCACACACAATTATAGTCCCCCAATAGATTTTAATTTGTTAAAAATATTTGAAAATCATTCATGCATACCAGTAATAATACAATTACATAGTATTACATGTATGTGCATAGGATGCACAAAAAGTATGCTGCATGAGAATAACTATTGGAAATAAGTCAGGAAATGAAGTTTTGTCTTAACATAGCACTAAAAAGCCATTAGTATTTTTTGTGAAGATTGTGCTTAGTTCTTAAAAAGGGAAAATTACTTTTTATAAGTGTCATGTCAATGTTCCGGTCTGCTGCTGTAGATCGTATTGTATGCTGAGTTCTTACTTGTTCTTTAATGAAACTCCCTGTGCTTTTGAATATGCAGAATGCAGTGAAAACTGTGGGGAGTTTCAGTATTGCTGTGCTTGTGGCTGAGAAATCTCTTTCCTACTTGAACCTCCCTGTACTGGCAAAAATATCCTGAAAAGTACCATTCCCTGGGAGCGTGTTCTGTGGAGAACGGCCACAAGCTCAAATTTGGCTTGGCCCCATCTCAAGCAGTAACTGAGGAAGAAAGGACTGCTAGGCTAAAATCTATGATCCAGTGGTTTTTAGTTGTGTTGAGTTTTAACCTTGGAATCTTAAGGAAACCAGATGCGTGTGACTTTGTCATTCAGTCTTCTCTTCCTCTTCTGTCGTGCTGCTCCATTAAATTTTGAACCTATTGACTAGTTTCAAACAATATTGATGGAGAGTTAGTCACTTTAAGGATAATAACCTGTAAATTTGTGAAAACCTGTGGCAGCTGGGGAGACCCTAGTAGGTATACTCCTCCTTCTGACAGTAGCATTTATAATCCATTGCCATTTCACTACCTCCTTTCCTCTCTTTCCACCCCTAGCAGCTGCCAAAAGCAAACCCAAATGATGCTCAGCAATGAAAAGAGCTTTCTTGGATGGCAAGTTCTCCAGGCAAAGCTTTGCCTCTGGCCTTTCTCTGTCATGTGTCAGAGGTTTGTTGTGATGTTAGAAATTTGAGAGTTGAGGATTACTCAATTTGCTGGGGCCCTGCTGTAGGTATGCTGCTCAATAGTGTTTGGGATTAGGAGAAAACTTTGTCTGGACAATATTCTGCCTTTCTCTGAAGGAAGTGGGTGGCAAAGTTATGTTGTAATAAAAATTATTACTACATCCTTGACGGGTGCTTGAGGGAGGGAATTCTTGCATGTGGGGTCTGGCTTTCTAATAAACTGCTGTAGGAAATGTGTTAGGGGAAAGCACCCCCTAAAGAAAGTGTGAAATGGAGCTGCAACTACAACCCACTAGGACAATGGGGTAAACAAGTACCCTTAATCTGCCACCACAAAGGAAAGTAATGTCTTAATGAGGAGTCTGGTGCCAGTTGAAATAGGGTTGGGGACTAGTGCTAGCCCTCTAGCAGGTGGAATGGATGACAATAGGAAGAGTGACCTGAATGGGCCAAGGTTTTGCTAATGGTTCCTAGGTGGTGTTTAATAAATCAGTGATGTGACTGAGCCATGCTCACACTGGTATTTTGATCTTCCTGCAGTGTTCAGGACAACATACTTGATAAATGCTGGAGAAATAGTGCTCAGCTATTCTTCATTAATATTTCAAGGGACCTGTAACAAGGATGAGAGTACATCCAGTCTTTGGTACAATGTCTTCCAAAATAACACACAAAAAAACTTAAGCTGGCTTTATCATTACTGTACACCGAAGAAATGCAGTGGTGTAAGGAAAAAAATGTTTTTTGTGGTGCTGACCAGTTTAGTGGCTGGACCGGTCTGTGGGTGAGGTGGCCCTGTAACAGCCCCTGAATTGTGTGTTAAGATGGATGACAGCAGAAAAGTCAGACTGTTCTGGAGTTTCCATGTATGGAGATGAACTGTTTCAACGTGAAATATATATTCTGTTTTGTTCAGACTTAATTTTCAAGCAAAAATTGTGGGTTTTTTTTAATAGATATCCGTTCTTATAACACTCTTAATTTTATTAGATTTTATTGTTTCCAAACACAAGTGTAAAAAGAGAATAAAAATGCTGTAGGTCACTTGTTGTCTCTTTTCTTATGTTTTGCAGTCCGTTCTCCCGAGTGTGTTTCCTGTCACTTTTTCTTCCCAGTCCTTTAGGGTAAACTGTTTCAGCCACTCTTCCTTCTTGTTTCCAGGCACAGAGAATATGTGGGGCAGAAGGACCCATGTCAATCCTGTATCAAGGATGCCCCACATCATCAGTTTTGCTGAAAGAGCTCACCTAGCACTAGTCTCTCTGCTACATCTTTCCTCTCAGGCCACTGTGGTGTGAGAATTACTGAGTTAGAGTTCTGTCTGCAGTGTGTTTTGTGGAGCAAATGTTTAGGAATTGCCCTTTTTTCCATCCCTTCCATCCTTCCTTGTATAGTAATGCCAAATCTTGAGTATAGCTGCCAGTTGCTGCTCTAATATTTGTTAAAGTCTGTTGTTTTCTTGTTCGTAGCTTTGAGAGCTCTGGTCATGGTTCAGGACTCCACTGCGCCAGGTATTAAACACAGAGTAACATTACAGAATTAAGATGCCCCCACCCATATCCCTCCAAACCAAAGCACTGGGCAAACTTCCTGTAACATGAGAAAGAGTGAAATCTTTAAAAAGCTTATCATAGGAGAAATTGCAGAAAAGCCATTTTGAGATGTTTGTTTCTATTAAAAAGCACTTACATCATGGTAGGTGGCCTCATAATATTTTAAAAACACAATAAATGTATCAAACTTTACTAGATGATCAGGTAACAGTTTATAACTTTCTTTCCAAAACAGAAAGAAGATATTTGTACCACTCACTTCCCTCAGAAAGGCTTGCAACAAATGAAGTGACTTTGCTCTGTCTTGGCTGTTGAGAAATTGGGGTGTATTTCTAAGGATCACTTAGTGAGAATAGTCCATTTTATTTACTTTGGCGTTATCACCATAGGTTTTCAGACTGACAGCTCCCTTTCTAGTAAACAAAGAAATGTTCCTCTCAAATACCCTGGATAATCAGCTAATCAAAAGAGTAGGAAAATCACAGGGACATGTGATTGCCCAGAAACCAATAGGCAGACAGCACACATTCTGAAGTATCAGTGCAACAGATTTCCTACAATCTTCTTGGCTTTAAGTTGGGGCTGTTGTGGAAGCGTTTTAGCCTGTCCACAGCTTTCACATGGGCTTTTAACTCACATCTATTTCAGAGCACATGGTGTTATGGTAAAATAGAATTAACAAAACATGTCTTATGATAACAGACTGAGAGATGGATGTAACCTCCTGATCTAGTACAGGTATCTTAGTGTGCCTTGCTGATCACTGCTACTACTTGTTTCTCTGAATCTAACATCAGCTGAGATCAGATGCAATAAGATGCAAATGCAGGCTAATAACTTGTTAAATTATTTCTTGATTGCTCCAGCTTGTCCATTATTCTTAACCAGGTTACCCTCATTTATTTCGCCCCACTCATCAAAGTACTTTGCCATTGCACCTCTGCCCCAAATTCCTTGGTATTTCTTCTTCATAGTCTGGTACATAATTTAAAGAGTTGATTTTTGACAGGTTTCTACATGAAATAGTACTGAGAAAAAAAAAATTAAGTAGAAAGATAAAGACCTTCCATCATGTTCTCATCTGCCATAGAAAAAGTCAGAGCTTAATCTCTGAATACTCACTCCAAGGTGTGTGTTTTGCCGGTTTGAAAAGATTTAAAAATTGGGTTTTGTAACAGTGAAAGAACATGGACTATCCTGAATAGACTTTTGAAGGTACAAGTGTATATGTAGAAGCTGTGTATAATTTCCACATATAATACAGAACTCCTTAATTTTTCCACAAAAGAGTAACCCAGTCTGATTTGGCTATACCTTCCTTTCAGTATTTTTTACTGTTATAATTTCTAAATATACATATATGTATATAATTTTAAAGTTAGTGTACATTAGACTAACTCACACCTTCCAGAAGATTTACAGATGTCATGTTTACATCAGTGATTTCTCTGTTTCAGTGTTGATATGCTTCTAGTTTGCTATTCATTAGAAAAATAATAAAATTAACTTTGTTTCCTTATTTCAGTTTTTGTTGTTAACTCTTAGTAAAATTTTCTTTGCAGGGTAATTGTGCAATTAAATTATTTAGGCTGTATTAAAGTTTATCACTCGTTTGTAAGTAATGCTTGACCTGTGCTAGCAGAAATGTTGCAAGCTTAGACAGAAGTGTATGAAAGAATTTGTCAATTTGTGTATGTATATAAGGCATATTGAGAGTTGTAAAGCAGTGCAATATAATCAGATCTTTTTGAAAGAAAGATCTTGGTAGTGCTTACTATTTTAGTGAAACTTACAGTATATTTTTAAGATAATATTTTTAAAAACTTGTATTTTCGTTTCATTTTTGCATGGAGAGGAATCAGAGCAATTTGAGATGATCTCTGGATATGATCTAGTCCAACCTCATGCCCAAAGCAAGTGCAATTAGAGCAGGTTGCTCCAGGGCTTGACTAGCCAAGTGCTAAATAGCTCCAAGGATTGAGACTCCACCACCTCTCTGGGCAACCTGTTCCAATACTTGATCATCCTACTGGTGAAAAAGCTTTCACCCTCCTTGGAATTGCCTGTGTTTCAGGTTTGTCAAAGGTGTACTGTGAGAGGATGAGTAGCAATGGACACAGAGCTGGCTCCCTCTTCTCTATGCCCTCCCAGCAGGTAGCTGTGGACAGCAGTTGGATCTCCCTTCTCCAGGCTGAGCAACCCAAGCTGTCACAGTCTCCCCTGAGGGAGAGCTTATGTGCTTCAGCCCCTTAACCACTGTGGTGGCCCTACATTAGACCCGGTTCTCATAATTCCATGTCCTTCATGTACTGGAGAGCTGTAGACTGGGTGCATTATTCCACATGATGTCTCACAAGGGCCAAAGGGAGGGGAAGAACCATGCCTCTGGCTTCACCCTTGCTAATACAGTCCAGTACACAATTGGCCTTCCTTGCAGCAAGGGCACACTGCTGTCTGAGGTTCAACTTGCTGTCCACTGGGACCTTTGGATTCTTTTCTGCAAAGCTGCTTTCTAGCAATTTGTCTTAGTCTGCACAGTTACACAGAGTACCTCCATCCCAGGTGCTGGACTTAGTGTTTATGTCTGGACTTCATGAAGTTCCTGACAGCCCATTTCTTCAGCCTTCTAAGGACCCTATCAATAGCAGCCCTGCCCAGCAGTACATCACCTCCTCCTGCTAGGCTGGTACCATCCATGGCCTTGCTGAGGGTGTGCTCTATCCCATCTTCCAGGTCTTTAATAAGGGTGTTAAACACTGTGGTCTTGGTACTGGTCCCTGAAGGATGCCACACTTAACCAGCCACCACTGGGACTTTGTACCCCTGATCACAACCTTTTGAGCCTAGTGGTCCAACTGCTTTTTCACCCAAGTTATCTCCCACTATCCAGTTGATATCTTCCCAATTTGGGAATAAAGTCTGTGCAGAAGACTGTGTCAAAGGCCTTGCTAAAATGAATATATGCTGAATATTACTTTCAGTCTTGACACAGGCAACTAATTCCTTAGCCATATAAGCACAGCCCACTAGTGGGAAGTGAGTTCCTCTCTTGCAGTTTTTGCATCTTGCAATTTAAGATACATCTTTCTGCTTCTGTAAAGTATATCTCTTACTGACTTGTAAAGGATCACAGAATGGTCAGGGTTGGAAGGGACCTCTGGAGATCATCCAGTCCAACCCCCTGCCACAGCAGGGACACCTACAGCAGTTGCACAGGACTGCGTCCAGGTGGGTTTTGAATGTCTCCAGTGTGGGAGACTCCACAACCTCTCTGGGCAGCCTGTTCCAGTGCTCTGCCACTCTCAGAGGAAAGAAGTTCCTCCTCATGTTAAGATGGAACTTCCTATGTTCAAGTTTGTGCCTGTTACCTCTTGTCCTATCACTGGGCACCACTGAAAAAAGACTGTTCCCATCTACCTGGCACCCTCCCCTTAAGTATTTATAAGTATTGATAAGATCCCCCTCAGTCGTCTCTTCTCTAGACTAAAAAGCCCCAAGTCCCTCAGCCTTTCCTCATAAGAAAGATGCTCCAGTCCCCTAATCATCTTTGTAGCCCTCTGCTGGACCCTCTCCAGCAGTTCCCTGTCCTTCTTGAACCGGACAGCCCAGAACTGGACACAGTACTCCAGCTGCGGCCTCACCAGGGCAGAGTAGAGGAGGAGGATGGCCTCCCTCGACCTGCTGGCCACACTCTCCTTGATACACCCCAGGATGCCATTGGCCTTCTTGGCCACCAGGGCACATTGCTGGCTCATGGTCATCCTGTTGTCCACCAGGACTCCCAGGTCCCTTTCCACAGAGCTGCTCTCCAGGAGGTCAGCCCCCAACCTGTACTGATGCATGGGGTTGTTTTAGAAGTGACAAAGGATCAGAAAAAGCAATATTTTGTAGAGGAAGAGAGAAAATGACAGTGGAGAACTCTCTGAAAGTTTGTGTGTTGGGTATTTAGGATTGGTTCACGTTTTAAAATATTAATCCAGAACGGTTGTTTTTACACATTTTCCTGTGTGGGTTTTTCTTTTTTTTAGAACTTGGCATTCTTTATTTTTAAGTCAATTTGATGAAAGCAGAGGGACAATATTTACATAAATAGCTAAGTCCTTCCCAAGAGAAAACATTTGTTTTCCCATAAAGCATGCTTATGAGGCATTTTATTTTGGAGGTCTTGCACGTTAAATAGGATTTATGTATTTTAAAATGAGAAAGTGTCTTTCTAAAGAGAAAAAGAACTATGTATTTTAAATTTAGAAAACTGAATAATGAGTGAAGATGATAAACTCCACTTATTAGGAAAGATCATAATAAACCTCATCTAGTATCTGTCCAGGTGTTGTCAATTGCAATTTGCTTTAAACCTCAGAAGTGTTTTATATTGCAGAAGAAAATTGACCAATGAACTCACACGTAAATTGAGTAGCCTAGGTGTCTTTAGCATGTTACTTATGACTTGCATAGTTTTAGATGTAACCATAGTGCTCTATAAAAACATTTTAGCCATGTACCTAGTCTGAACATATTTGCCAAAAGGGAAAAGGGAGCCTGGTTGTGCAAACTTCTTTGTCCTGCTCCAAAGTGTATTTGTATAACAACTCCCATAAGCAAGGCAAGTTAATTTTTTTTAAGTTTTCTAGGTTTTACTTATGATACAAGCTAGTGGGAAATGATATTTTTGTAAATGAGTGTTATTTTCTTTAAAAAGCCTCTTTCTAGATACGTCATGAGTATTTTTAGTTTTCTGCTGTTGTGACTGTTGTTTGGAATCAGTCTTGTTAATGCTAAAATGAATGAGCATTTATCAAATCTCATACTATAACTATAGTTATTAGCACTTTTGGAATGTAACTCCCTTCCCAGCCCCAGTATAATTTTGACTTTAACTTTAAAATGTTTGTCATCTGGTGTGAGGTGGATTTATGGGAGTGCAGTAGTTTTAGTGCCTTTTGGCCGTGTGTTTCTGATGACATCACTGTGATCTAGACACAGTGTGTGACTCTAGTTGGTTCCAGTGTTAAATAGTTTCATAATTATGCTAGTTTTGGCAGTTTGCTTGGAACTTTTTCCCATCTCTTTAATGAACATGTTTTACTTCTGGGCTTATGAGACAGCCACATGTTTGAGAAATTAATAGTGTGCTCTTAAAGTTAACATTGAGCAGAAGCATTTAAATACAGAAAGCTTTTGGTTATACATCTACATAGGAGTGTAGTTCCTATAAGGTCAAGGCCACTGTTATCATCTTCCAGTAATTAAAGAATACAACATTTGCTTTATAAAGTATCAATAGCTGTTGTGAAAAATGGTGTGTGTTCATGGTCAAAAAAACCCCCATGCAGCTCTCTACACTTTTTTTGATAATTGTGTAATGTAAGGAAATGAATGGATTTTATCCCAGATTAAAAAAAATTTTTTCAAATGTTTGGTCAGGTTGAATTCTTCTTAAACTTAGGAGGTATGGTCTGTTACTTCATGTGGATTAAGTCACATAGGTGTATTTCTGAGATAAAAATTTGTGTTGCGTTTTGGCACCGTCTTGGAACATGCACATTTTTGGTTTGATTACTTTTAGGTCCAACTTGCTCTAAATGGTTGCAGCCATTTTCTGTTACAACAGACTTGTAGTTCAGGGAAATATAAAAAGCTTTTTGTATTGAATTTATTTATAGGTTAATATTTGAGACTTTCTTTCAAAAATAACACAGTCTAAGGGTTCTCCTCTTTCCTTTAAAACAAACAAAACCGCTCAAAACCCAGTGTGCTAGTATGTATTCCTTACTCATGGCAAGTGATAAAAGCTTAAACTGCTGTTATTTCATCTTTAAGTGTTAATAATCATAGAATGGTTTAGGTTAGGAGGGACCTTGAAGACCATCTAGTTCCAACGCCCCTGCCATGGGCAGGGACACCTCCCACTAGACCAGGTTGCTCAAAGCCCGATCCAACCTGGCCTTGAACACCTCCAGGGATGGGGCATCCACAACTTCTCTGGGCAACCTCTTCCAGTGCCTCACCACCCTCAAAGTGAAAAATGTCTTCCTGATATCTAATCTAAATCTGCCCTCTTCCAGTTTGAAGCCATTCCCCCTCGTTCTAGCATATAATACTCTACATGATTAAAACATCGCATAGATTTTGGATGAAGTTACGATAAGATTCATTGAACATGGTTGTGTCAGTACACAGATAAAAAAGTTAGACTTGAATGTAGTCAGGCTTGATACAGTTAACACCTCAAAACCAGAATGCCTTCCCTGTGCCCTCAGCCCCCCTTTCTTTTTCTCGTAGCCAACATAAATATTAAAAGGCAAGCGTAATGTGATCCTATCAGATCAAATCATTAAATACGCGTACCACAGCATTCTGTACAATCCATAAGTGAGCTCAGGAAAGAAGGAAATGTGCTAATTGAGCTGTTTGGTCACTCTGACAGCTAGGGTTTTTTTTTTTGTAAGTTCAACACAAAAATAGCAGTGTGGTGACTCATCTGAAAAAATATTTTTGTGCTACACGGTATGGTTACAAGTTATTTCAAAAATTTTAGCTTAAAAGTTTATGATCTGATTTTTCTCGGTAAGCTGGAGACATGAAGGAGGGGTGAGCTTTTCTGATTACGAAATATACATGCCTATGAAAAGGCTGCTGTCACCCCAGGTTTAGAGATAAAGCAAGAGCTTCAAGCTGCCATTATTGCTCAGGTATGCCATGAAGAGAGCAGTGGCTTCTGCTGAAATTGCACTGTAGTTAGGTGTTCTGAAAGAGTCTTCAAAAGACTCACATTCCTTGATGAAGAGCATCAGAAGGTTGTCAGAGATTAGAAAGCAACCAAATGCCCTCCAAAGAGAGTTGATGATAAACACCCGTTTCGTTTTTTTCATGCATTGGAATGGGAAAGTCCCGTTTGACTGAAATGGCCAAATAACCATAAATTAAAAAACAACAAACAGCTTGTTTCAATTCTATATTAATGACTGGAAAATCTCAAATCCTTTACGGTAACTCTTTTTTTTTTTTTTTAGAAGCTGTCTTCTACCCTTGTAATGTATGAATGGGTCGGTTTTCTGCAATTTCTCCAAATAAGTTCAGTCTTATGGTTCCGCTCCCCAACTCCACCCCCCCACCTCCCCCCAGATTATATTGCTCTTTTTTGTTAGTGAAATGTTATTTCTGCTCTATCAGAGAATTTCCTTCTGTGTTCTGTTTTTCTAAATCTGGAGTTGAAGGAAAGAAACTCTCTCTTCAATTGTTTTTGAAGTTGTTGACTTCTATTTAAAATGTATCATTACATACAACTCTCTTTTTCTTCATGCAAAAGACATTAAGAAGCAAGTAATGTGAAGATTCCATTCTGTAATTTCTTTGAGATTATTAAAAATGCCAGGCAGAATGCAGGGAAACACATGATCTATCCTTTACAAAAACCCAGCATAGTTTAAGCTGTTTGCTTTTTGGTGGTTAGAGGACTTAAGAATATTATAGCTTCATACTGTGGCACTTGACATTTGTTCCCCGAAACCTTCTTTTCATGAACACATTGTGAGATCCCGGTAGTGCCATCACCCAGAGAGCATTTTGCTCTTTTTCTGCAAGAGACTACATCTATCAAAGAAAGAATTTGGCTTGGGTCAAAAGTTGTAAGAATTTGCTTCCTCTCTAACCTGCTCTTCTAACACACATGCAAGAATATTTGTCTTACTTTTCTTGGCTTTCCTGCACTTGAGTCTTGTAGTTAAGCTGTCATTCTGGAATGTAATGAGAATACTAGTGGGGTATTTAAAACCCTAAATTCGGCTAACTAAGATTTTCTTGTTTCTGTGAATTTTGTCTTGTAAGGTTTATATCATCTTTTCTAATTATGAGCCACGTTTCCTGCTTCTGAGTTCCTTAAGGTGTATAAGCTATATAGAAGCTCAAGATGAGCAGGTGCCGTCGGTTCATTTATCTTTTTTACTATTTTAGAAGTCTGCAAAAATATTTTCTTTCTGAATCAGCTTCAATTAGCTGTATTAGGAAGGACATTACTGACATCTTGGAACCGTCTGAGGTGGTTTCATGAGAAGGCATGTAAGCTCATAAAATTCAGTAGTTTCTCATATTTGTTTTGGTAGTCTGCAGGGCTCTGTCTCTGAAGGCATGTTTCAGCTGAAATGCAGCTAGATGAAATGTGTTAATTAATAATTAAATGATGGGGCTTTTAAAATAAAATTAGTGGCAGTATTAATTGCAAATTTTTTATGTTGTTGAGCTAGTTTTGTAATAATTTCTGTAGTTATATGCATGTACAGGATTGAATTGATGGAATAGCAGTAACAGAAGTTTAATTTACCAAATCTTTACCAATTCACTCTTCTCACAGTTATTTTCTTTTTGTTTGGTTGACTCGGTTGCTTTCTTTTCCTCTTGCAGGAAGACCATGAAAGTTGTGGTTCCAGTTCAACAAACCGCAGTACTACAGAAAGCATGAAATCGGCAGTAAAGCCACGACGAGTTCAGCAATCTGCTACTCCTGATCCTGATTTACCTCCAGGTAATCCATAATTTCAGAAGCTGGATTGTTTTTGAGTGATAGAAAATACCCAAATTTCATTTAGGTCGCCACAGTGTCTAAGTTAGACTATTACATCTCTGTCCGCCTACACATCATGTAAAGGTGAGTGAAATACTTGAATATTATAAAATAGAACCAAATTGCAATAAAACATAGTTAATCTTTATATCTTTTCCTTCCATTTTGTTGAATCCCTAGATGTACAGAACTCGTAGCACAAGATAGATTAGCGTAAGAAACATACTGTAGGGGTAGCATGTTAGATTTTATCCTCTGCTGCTCTGGTTCTTCTGTTTCAGATCACTCTTTTTTTCAACTACTCAGTGGTTCACCTTAAGTTCTGTTCTTGTATATTTTCAGACTTTTTTTTCAGATTCTTATAATAGCTTTAAACGCAAGATTTTTCTCTTTATGAGAGTAATAATTCTGAGATGTTTCTGATCGAGTCCTGTATCTACTGGTGGAGATGTTCACTTTTTTCTGGAATTTGACTCAGTTGAACTTGGTGATACTTAGTGACATAAAAATGCCTAAGGAACTATATATCTGATTACTATTGCCTCTGAGCTTGCACAGAAATTTGGAGTATGAGGTGGTGTTTTGTGCAGAAAAATAAAATTGGAGAGTAGTGAAATGTATTGCAATTTGCCTTCTTGGGGCATGTAATTTTAGATGGGTTAAAGACATGACAGTTTTGCGTTAGGCTTTTTTTTCTGTCTTTTCTTAACAGAAAGTTTATACTTACTAGTGTTTGGAATATCATGTACTACAGCATATCATCTTGCTTTGGAATGGGTACTTGAGGAGCCAGGTCTGCAGGGTCTCTTAAAGCTCTATGATCCAGTAAACTCCGGTGGCTTGGAATTGCAGGATTCCTGGCATCCACCCTTCCTACCATGGACAGCGCTTCACCTCTGGCAGTTCCTTGGCGTTTGGTTCTTTGGGTCTCATCGGTGAACAACGGGAGTCAAAGGTTCGCCAAAGAATTGGGTGGTTGTATGCTTCAGTGACAGTTTTGGGATTTTGGTTCCTCAAGGTTGTTTCTGTCAGTGTTACCTGTGGACATCCCAGAAAGGTTCAGTCTTAGTGAAGGGCTGGAGGTCTGCTTATTGTAATGTTGACATGTGATGAAGTTAAAACATTCCAAAAGATGTTTCCACAGATCCAGGTGCAACATGTGCATTGAAAATTGATTTGTGTGTCATCTTTTATGAATATATTGTGGTTCTTAATGATTAGTGCACTCACATGAATTGCACATATTGTGTTTGCAGTACCATAGCAAATTATCAGATCTGCTGCCTTTTTATGTTTGTATTTGATAGATTCTGTAGATATACATTGTGCTTCTGTGAAACTGTAGGGCACTGTCACCTCTTTCATCACATTCCTTCAACTGCATAGAGTATGTTGGTAGTGAAGTCTAATGATTCAGAGAGAATTAGTGAAATCTTACCTTATTGAATGGACTGTAAGTTACTTTCCATGAGGCAGAGTTCTCTAATACAGTTGATTTTGGTGGGTTTTTTAATGCATAAATAACACGGCTTAATAGAGTGGTCCTGTGTGGTAAGCAGCCTCCGTGGGGAGTAGAGGCCTCCTTATAGGAAGATTTTATTCTCTGTGGTATAGGAAATGGCTTTGCTAAGTTTTAATTTGCACATCCTGGATTTTAGTAAGATGTCGAGTCATCTACTTAGATTTGTTTTAGTCTTTGGAGGATATAGGTATCATACTGCTGTTGTAATTTGTTGAAAGATTTATTTGTCCTTTAGCTCTGCTGTGTTTTCAGAGATGGCGCTAGGCAGAGCTTGGCTAATAAAGTAGCTTTGGTAACAATAGAGCGCTGCTAAACTTAAGATGTTTAGATGTGACCAGTCTAATGATATCCATTTTGTTGAATCAATAGACCACTCTGTGGACTATAATGCTACAATATTTTGAAGGGTTGGATCTGAAACTGCATTTATAGCTCTTACTGCACAGTGCAGCCTGCCAGGTTCTGAAGAATTTGGAAAAAGCATACACATGGATTTTGTATTGCACCTCAGGAGAGAATTTACCCCTTCAGATTTTCTAGTATTTTTTAGTCACTTCATCATAGAATACCTGAATTTTAGTGGGAAAGATGTCATAGTGTTATATTTAAAAATTACAGGAATAAGAAGCAACCCCCACCTGTTTACTCCCACTTGTATTTAAAACAACCCCCCACTTTTTTCTCTAAACTGTATTATACATGAACTTGCCGATGTTTTTATTAGTTTGTTTTGAATAGTAAGAACTACAATTTAAATTTAATTTTCTTAAAAGACTGATCCTCACTAATGAAAGTCTGATTCTAGCATACTTGAAGCTAAACTTAATTAGAAAGCTGGTATGTGTATGGTACTTTTAACAATATACTGCACCACTAGTTTGGAAATGTCTCCGTGGAAGTGTGAAAGAAAGTTTTAATCAAACCTGTGACCCCTGTTTCATTTGGAAGATATAATTCTAGTCCCTCTTTTTATACCTTCAGGCAAAAAGGCATACAGATGAAAGTGTTGTTATACTTTTCCTGAATACTGCTGGAAACTATCAGTAGAACTTTTTTGTTTTTCCTCTGTGACGTTGGATTTGTAATGGTTTTGTTGTTCACAGCAGGAAAATGTAAATTAGATTGACTTTGAAAGACCCTTGAAGGCAAAATATTGAAAAAACTTTCGACCTTGTGGAGAGGCAGATTCACTTACTTCAATGAAATTTGTAGCTCGCTTTAAAATTGTAATTAAATTACTGGTTATGATTTTATAGTTGCTAGTTATGTAGTCTGCAAAGTATTTCTATGCTGAACTTAATAGCAACTAAATGCTTTTTGCTGGCTTCTAGTTATATACAGGGCAGTTTACACCGCTGTAGTGATGAATGAGTTTCTTATGCCCCTTAATTGTTGAAATAATACATATGGTTTTCTGAATTCACATAACCTAAAAATATGCTACCATTTCAAGAAGTCAGTGAGAGAATTCTGTAAAACAAGTTTTTCCACGTATTTTTCAGTAGTTTTTTTAGACTGATATGCTAAAATGGTAAATTCAGATTATGTTAGAAATCTGATGGTACTAAGCTGTCAAAATTTTGACTTCCGCTGCATTTCTGGATTTTCTGTTTCTGTAGGCAGTGGTCTAAAACGTTTTCCAGATTTTGTTTTAATATAACTACAATCCCATTAAGGTGGCAGGAGATGTTAAAATTCTATTTCTGTCCTGCTGGAACTAGCTTTTCTGAAAGGGTGACATATGCTCAAGAACCGGTTAAAATGAAGCAAGCTGAGTTATGATAAGAAATGTGATATGTATTTTACAATTTGAAATACTTTTAAAACATAGAAATGTACCTGATCAGAATCAAAATATTCTGCTAATGGTAGCTGAAAGCATGTTTTGCATTTACTAAAAGAGGTGGTTGGAGGCTTTGAATGCTGGAAAAGGCAAAATGTCTTTTGTCAACTGCGTAAACGTGCAGTGTGGAACTCAAGAAAATCACTTATGTAATGGTAAAACGTTCCATGTACTCTAAGGTGAAAAGTAATATTTGAGTGTGAAAACTATGAATAGCTAGAAAAAGCAGAGCAGAATGGAAGTAGCAACCTGAGTCTGCTCCTACTGATCTTCACAATGTTTTGATGTTCAATTTAAGTTTTATTTGAATTAAAATTGTTGATGTAAATGAGTTATTTAACACAGGTTTCAGAAAACTACTCCTGAAGCGTGTGGACTTAAACCTATATCATTAACTGGCTTTTTTTAGTGTAGTTACCAAACTAGACCTCTATAGCATGTTTTAAATGTATTTTTAGAAAGAATGTGAGTAATGTTATAAATTTTAAAACATAGAAATTTTAAGACTTAGCACAAATGAGTTAGCTCCATAGTTACATTCAGTATACATAAGACATGAATATGGGTAGTATTTGATTTCTTTACCATATTGGTAAAATATGAGTGTTTACTGCATAATGGGAATTCGCAGACGAGATCATTTTTCCAATCACATTATGTCTGAAAAAATTTAAATGCATTTCTTCCCAACAGGCTTCAGTGCAGGTGCTTACTATTTGGGTTGTTGACAGAAATTGATTTTGTTATACCTCACAGGGGTCTTACAGAGCATGATGTGGATATATTAGCTTTTATAATGAAAAGAAGTACTAGGCATATTAATGTTTAGTTAACTTTTTTAAAAAAAAAAAAGCTAGGTGAGGGGGCACATAGGTGTAATATATGCATACTTGAAAAGTAACCTAGCAACTGGTGTTCCCTTTTCCAAACCTATTTCTAAATATCTTTTAAGTAAAAAAAGTCACTGTCATTAAAATTCCTTGTCTACAATAATCCAGTCTTCTGTTTTCTTAATTAGTTTGAAAATTGATTCTTGCCACCAAAAATTAATCTCTTGCACTATATTATATTCCTAGTATTTACCGGTGTTTTTTCCTGTAGGTTATTGCATTTCCAGGATGCTGATTGACTTAACTGCACTGAATGTTAGAGAGTTTTAAGTCCTGTGATTTTTTTTTTTTGATAAATAAAGGACAATGATACTTGGTTTGTTTTAATCTTGGTGTTAAAAAAGAGTACAAGTTGGAAATACTGACTTTAGTAATAAATTAAATCATATCTTCCTTATAACTCCTAAGAAATTGTTTTATTTTGTAGGTTATGTTCAGAGTTTAATTAGGCGTGTTGTGAACAATGTCAACATTGTGATCAACAATCTCATATTAAAATATGTGGAGGATGATATTGTTCTCTCAGTCAATATCACTTCTGCAGAATGCTATACAGTGGATGAGTTTTGGGATCGAGCATTTATGGACATCTCTGGTAAGTGGATTTTTTTTTTTTTTGGTCTTAGGTATCACAGTGGAGGCACTCTTAGTTTCATAAAGAAATTTGCAAGTCTAATAGAAATGGCTCTTTATGTCAGAAGTGAGATACTTCCTGGCTGTTTTCATTTCTTACTAGTTTTTTCCTTCTCCTTCATTTGAAGTGCCAATTATAATATAGATCGATTCTTAACACATACTTGTGTGATCACAGATAATTATACAACATGTTTAGAAGTCCTCTCTGCTCATACTTGCCATCCTTCTGTGATTACATTTTGTTGTGTGCTTGCTGCTGGTGGGGAGTGCTTAGGCAATCTGTTTCAATTTTTGTGAACGAGCAGTAGCATCTTAAGGTGTTCTGTTGCAAATGTTTGTGATAATCTCAAAACTCTCTGAACAGGCTGGCTGGAGAGTTAGTGAGATGTGCTGCACTGTAATGAGCATAGCATACCGACTTCATGACATGCTTTCTTTTGCTTCACATTTTAGGGGGGTGGGGGAAAATCCCAAATTTCGATTTTTATCTTGGTCTTCGGTAATTCAAAGACTGAGACGTTCAGATACTATTGTTCAACTGTAAGTCTAGGTGTTCTTACTGATGTCTGGTAGAGGTGGAATTTGGGTGCAGTAAGAGTATTTTAAGAGCACACAGATGATCGCTGGTAGAATGAGGAATTGAATGGTTTCCTGACCACTGGACCCATTTCTTTGTTCTGGCTAAAATTATTACAAACTAATACGACAAAATTACAAAATATGTTTCATGTTAAGATCACTATAATAGCTCTTTGCTTTGGAAGATTGAAAAGAAAACTTTGGGGAAAATACGTAATATTCTTTCAGAGAGAATATGAGAATAATGTATTGGTCTGATGCTTGCACATGAAGCAGTGGTCTTATTTTATAAACAGATCTAAGGTACAGTGAAGGGATGAAAATGTGAATCAGGTGTAACTAATTTGTGCTCACTTTTTAAGTATTCTGCTGAAAAAGTTAAATTATTCTCTAGTCACAGAAGCAAGTACTTTGCTGATAATTTATGACCACACAACTATCTTATATTATTTTCTTTTACATAAGATATTCTTCTTCATGTATGCATAACTTGTTTTTCTTATGCAATATATTTTTTAACCTGTATACTTCTTTTAAAAGCCACCGATCTGGTACTGAGAAAGATGATCAACTTTTCTGACTGCACAGTATGTCTTGATAAACGAAATGCTAGTGGCAAAATTGAATTTTACCAGGAACCTCTGCTGTACAAATGTTCCTTCAGGACTCGTCTGCATTTTACTTATGATAACCTCAACTCCAAAATGCCATCTATTATTAAAGTAGGTATCCAAAATGATTTTTTTTTTTTTTTTTACTATTCACTTGTGAAGTTTTGAGGTTTTTCAAAATATGCTTTGAAATTTAAAGTAAAATGAAAAGCCTAATGCTCTAGGGTTTTGCTAAAGGGATTTTTTTGATTGTTTTGTTCATATGATGCAATTAGTCTATGTACATAACAGCATGTAAGGAAGTAATGCTCTCTAATATTTTCTATTTTTCCTGATTTTTTTTAAAAAGAAAGCATAATAATTGTAAGGAGAAGAAATATGTCTGCAGGAAATCTGTTACAGAAAATACCATATGCTTTAAGGTGACTCCAGTAAGATGGAAAGGACTTTTTACTTATGTTATAGTTTCAAATGTAGCCTAAACTAATAAATAACAAGAAACTTCAGTGTATTAACACTGTTTAGTGAACCATGTGAAATGGATTAGCAAGCCAAGCCCAGTTCCTAGTGAGCAGGGATGCAATATTACTTGTGGACATCTGATGCTATGTGACATATTTACATTTTGCACTGCAGAAGCAAAATGCTGAGTTGGTACAGAGACTAAACTACTGTTCACTCTTTCCCCGCCCGCCCCCCGCCGCTTTGAGTAGTCATATATATAAGATCTCCCTCCCTCTCTCAGTGAATACTAGTGGTGCCTGTTTAATTAGTTGAGAACTGTTCTAAGGTAAGACACAGACTTTATACTAGTTTTTTTCCAAGTTTTAATAAAAAATAATTTCAGGTGCATGCACTGCAAGATAGTCATTTTTGAGGTAAATTTTGGAGGACATTTCTCAAGAATATAGTTTAAAAGTGTCACTTTTTCAGTTAGGATACTGCATTTGTTTGACTCACGATATGATTCAGGAAGTCCTAAGCTGTTGTGAACTTAAGAGTTAATTAGTAATCATGTTCAATTTGTCAAATGCCTGTATTTCTTGTATGTGCTATACAGCTGTATACCTTTGATTACTTTGGGCAAATTTGGAGATTTGTGGATATGGTAATGGCCATATGAATATTTATCCAGATAAGATTTGTCACAAAATGCTGGATGCTTGCACACAATTATGTAGTAGTACATATGTTTGCAGAAATTTCACCATTTTGGAAATTTGCTTATTTTGAGTTTTATAAACAAGAATTTATGTATTCAGTGATGTTACAACTTTTAACCACGTGCTTTATAACTTCAGAGTCTATATGTAGTCCAGTAATAATAAGGAATCATCATATGACTGTCAGTAGCTTACCAGTTATGGTATTTATGTTCTGTGGTGACAGTATGATTACTGCATATAAAGAGTAAATCTTAATGCTAAAAAGCCTGATTTTTAAATTAGCCAACTAGTTCTGTACACTTTGGAGAAGTAATCTGTACCTAGTTGAAGTCCTATATGCCAAGTTCTAATGCAGAGCAAAAGTTTATAGCCAAATTACAAGTCTCCGACAGCACGCTTCAATGGGAATGCTGACACAATCTTCTATATAGTTTAAAATTGTACTGTTGTTGTAAAAATGGTGATGATTATTGTATTAATACTTAGAATTTTTAGTGGATACTGGACTAAAATAAAACACATACTAGAATGCGCTGGGGTGGTAGTATTTTAGTTAAATTTGTATTAAACTTTTCTGGATAGCTTTGTTGGGGGCCATTCATTGCCCCTGTTCAAAGATGTCTTTTATCTCCCCACCTCCTCCCCGCCCCCCCCCCCCCCCCCCATATACTCTGATGGGTTTTTTTTGTTATGTTGCACATAGTTGACTTATCTTTTTCTTTTTTCGTTTCTTTTTTCTCTTTTCTTTTTTGTTCCATCTTCAAACATAAAATACTGTTTATGAAGATATTCAGAAGTGTGCTCAATTAAATAAAAACATTTAGATATATGATGCTAGATTAATATTTGAGTTAATAATTATTTATTATGATCCAAAGGTAAAGATGTTTTAATCTTTAATCTTTTCTAGTATTTCACTACTGTACTGTTGTGCAACGATTAGATCTACAAATCTGTTGACCTTCACAAATTTTGCATTTATCAAAAGTTATCAACTTTCTGATTTGTTGTATGCATGGAGATTGTTCACTGTGAATCTGAAAAATTGGTATTGAAGAATCAATCTTTAATTTCCAAAATGTGTCTTTGGATTTTACATGCTGTTTTCTCTCAGAGAATTTAAATAATAGCAGAATTCTGATACCTAAAGTCTTTCGTCTAGTCTATATCAATGGCTGATACTATGTTGTCACTCATTCTGTATGACTAAGTTTGTGGCTTTATTAATAAATTTACTCATATAAATTTATTAGTGAATTAGTGAAGTGCTATTAGTATATTAGCATATTTTATACAAATATTTATTGTATTTTTACCTGCCCATGGATGTGCAGTGCTGTTTACAGAGTATTTTTTCATGTTTCTGGAATTAGATTACATTAAGGCCAGTGCTGCTGTGTAGTTACTTTCCATTTCCGTTATTTTCACCCACAACATTTAGAAACTGGACCTGGAGCTAGAAATATGTCTAACATTACAGACAGTAATTTTATTACAATAATTTTATTTTATGCAGCTCTTTTTTAATGAAAGGTAGCTTTCTTATGTAGTCTGATTTTGTCTTTATAGTATGATCACATACTCATAAAAAGTATTCTGAAGTATTGAATAAAATAGCTAAAATATTTAAAAAAGGATAAATTTTCATCCTAGTAATTATGGTCTTTGCAAAGCTTGTTTTCATTTAGAGAAAACTGCGTAATTGCACATTTGAACTGAAATACCCAGAGAAGCTGGTTTTCTGCACTTCAATTGGAATGAATTCTTTCCCTGCCCCATTACTTGTCCACTCACAACAATGTTGAGAGTGGGAAAGAATCAAAATTAATGACCTTGTATATTAAAACCAATATATCTGTTTTCTTTAGCATGCAGAGATTTTTATGAAACTATATAATGAAAATAAAGGTTAATCAGATGCACTTATGTGACTTCTGACTTAGAAATTTCTTCAGCAACGTTTAAAAAAAAAAGATGTTTATATATATATGCAAAATATACTACATTTGACTTTTCAACCTGAAGATCTCTTGTGTAGCAACCCAAAGAGTGTAAGTTTTTGACAGTCATTGTTTGCAGCCCTTTGCCTTCTGTTGCATTGAAGCTTTTGTTTTTAGAAATTTGAATGCACGTACAAAATGAATATAGAGTTTTATGGTTTAAAAGTTGGCTTTAATGATGACAGAGCCTTGTTATTATTTACTTTTGTTCTCTTTCATGTTATAGGTTCACACATTAGTTGAAAGTTTGAAACTTTCAATCTCTGATCAGCAGCTTCCTATGTTTATACGTATAATGCAGCTTGGGATTGCTCTTTATTATGGAGAAATAGGCAACTTCAAAGATGGGGAAAGTGAAGATTTGATTTGCCACACTAAAGATATGTTGGGAAATATTACAGGTAAATACAATTTTTACTTTTTAAAAAGAAGCGTTAAAAATGTTCATTTCTTCTCTTTTTACAAATATAAATGGCCAAGGCTAGTCATTGCAAAGTATCTTGGCAGTCTACAATTTATTAGAGGCAGTTCATTGTGCTGGGTAAGTATGCAGTGCTCTAAGTCTTTTTCATGTTATGTTCTGAAAAGTATTCTGATAGTCCTGACTAAACTGAAGTTAAACTTTATCTAAAAAGACCATTTTAGGAGTTGTGACACAGTAGGGTACTTTAGATTTATCCATCACTATATTGTGTAACAAGGCACCTGTCCTTATGCAACTTTGACTTTTTTTATTTAGTTCAAATGTGGCTGCTGCCAGTTTCAAAAGAATGTGTTTTTCTGTCTTTCTTTGAAACTTGTTATTGAGAATATATATATATCAGCATTTGTTCTAAACAGCTAAGTGTTGCTTTGCACTGTTTTCAGTCATTCTTTCCTTTTACCTTGTCTAGTTTCCTCTGCTTTTTATTTTCGTGTAACATGTATGTCTTCTCCTACATGGTCTTTCATGATAACTTACTGTGACATGATCTTTTGAGGAGCATTGCACTGATGAGGGGTGAATTCTCTTTACCTTTTTGTGATGGCTTCCCATCTGCTGCTTCCCAAATATTGCTAGGGTTATGTCCTGGTTTGAGCTAAAACAGAACCAATTTTCTGTTCAGTAACTTTACTTCTTAGCTAAGCGTCTTCTAACTGCTGAAATGAACAGCATATTGTGCAGAAACTGTTCGCTCTGAGTGATAAGACCTATTTTATAGTTGATGCCAAGGGATGGTATGCAGAGAGGTTCTTGCTTGTTCTTATTGCTCTAACCACCAAGGCAAGCTAACTTTGTTATTTGCCCTGTTGGAGAGTTGGAAGCGGAAAAAGCATAGAGGGGTTGCACCTGCGGAGAGAAGCAGAGAGGACAGGTTGACCCAAAACTGACCAACAGGGTATTCTATCCCATCTGCCTCATGCTCAGTGTAAAAGCTGAGGGATCAAAGTGTCAGCCCTCTTTCTTCAATGGCTGGTGTCCGCGGAGGACTCTGTTCGTCTGCCTTTGATCCCAATCCTGAATCCAGACCCGGAATCCAGTTCCAGTCCGTCACTGAGTCCTGTCTGGGACTTCCCCAGTGCCAGCCTGTGATGTGATCGTCATCCTGGGAGTTTGATATGGTTTTGTATATATTTCATTATCTTCTTTTTGTTTTATTATTATTATTTCATTAAAGGAGCTTAGTTCCTTCTAAACTCATAAGTCTCTTTCTCTCTCTTCTGCCTCTCCTCGGAGAGAAGTGGGGGAGAGCGTCTGTTGTTCTGCCTCAGTGGCTGGTCCAGCCCAAACCACGACAGGTTACAACAGTAATGCATTTTGAGCTGTGAACCTTTCATTCCAGCCTCAATTTTATGTGGCTTTGCTAGGAGCTACCAACCTTGTTACTGTATCTTTATTTTCTTTCTAGTTGTATCACCTCATGTATTTGAGTGTTGAGGTTTTATGTTAGGTGAATTGTTAGGAATTTGCAGCACCATAAGAAATGCATATAGGTGCTTAGTTTATATTAAAACCTAAGGGAAATAAAATTTCTAAGTAGACATTAGAACTTGAATACTCTCCTGTTTATTCACTTCTACGTAAAATACAAACACAGAACATGTAAGAGTCAAGCAGTCATATTGACTTACATCATACTATCTGTTTTAGTAATTTAATCAGGAATGAAATGATCTTGAACATCCAAACTTGAATCTAAAGTTTTTTGTAACATATCAGCTGCTAAATAAGAGAAGAGGGAGGATGGACTGACATTCTGAATTCTGAATTTTCTTGTTGTTATGCTTTTGTAGCACAGAAGTTAATTTACTTGTCAAAACAGGGAACTTTATTTAGAGATTTGTGTTCTAATTTTAATCTTCTTAAGGCGTAAGTTTTGGATATCTTTCCAAGGTTCAATTTGGGTCTGGGGGAATAGGAAGAGATATTTACCACACAGCCAAAAGAATGATAACTTCTAGCAAATTCTTGGAATTATATGTGAAGGTGACGCAGGACTCTTAAGCTATGCTTATGTTTATAGTATTACAACAGTTTGAAATTTTGAGTAAACTACAAATCAATTATTTTTGTTCTGTTTAAGAAATATACAATTTTAATTTACATAAGAAGTTTAGAATTTTTTTCATTCTGTCTTCTGGTTTCAGAAAAATTTATACATTACTGGAAAAATGACAGCAGTGCAAATTTCTTTGCCAAAATATAGCCTTCAGCGTTGGTTGGCACAGATGACTGTTTCACTGTCATGCCAGATGTAGAATTCGCTGTCATGCTTCTGCTATGTGGAACTGAGCAAATAAATAAGATGTCTGTAAATAGTTCTCTTGTATTTTCTCTAAAGCTCAACTAGTTTTCTGCACTAGAAACTACTTGCCTTATAAGAAATGTGGAGTTTGTTACACAGGACATGTGATTAGAAGTACTTAATTAATATTCTGAAAATATTAACTTAATTTTCTCCTGAGACTTAAAAAGCAAGTTTTTAGAAAAATCATTGGTGTGCATTTTAAGAATGCCTTGCATCTAACCAATGTTTTAATTGTAGTATTTGCAGGAGACAGGGTGAAGAACTTATCTATGAAGAGTTGCATTCCTCTTGTTTTCAGACAGAGGGTTGTCTTTTTACCATGAACATCTATCTTTAGTTCCCATCAAAGTTCACCCAAATTTGGCCAAGTTTTCATGCCATAAAGAATTATGATGCATTTAGAGTTGCTTGAACTTTGTAGCTGGATTCCTGGAGCTACTGAGGCGAGTAGGGCCATTTGAATATCAGAAAGACCTTGAGAGAATAGGGAAGTCATATGAGTCAGTATGAGAATAGCTGGGACTGGTAGGCAGTAAGTTTCAGATGAAAAGATCTAAGGTTTGGAAACAAAGATTAGCTGAGTAATGAGAAGACCGGTATGAACAGCTGTAACTGTGGAAGAGGATGGAAGTCAGATAGGAGAGTATGCAGATTTTGTTTGTTCAGCGACTTTTGGTTAGGATGCAAGATGGGTGGTGAAAGGGAAATACAGTTTAAGTGAAGGGTAAGGTTATAACAAAAGGTGTTTGCCTACAAGTACTGAGTCTTTTCTGCATCTGGAATCGAATTTGAGATTCTCATGTCCAAATGTGAGTAAAATCTTTTGCGATGCGTCTCTTGTCATCCTTATTTCTAATGTATGTCCTCAGGAAGGTTGAATTGCAATTGCTGTCTGTAAATCTCATTTGCGTTCTGTTTGTTGAACAACTGTTATTGAATCTTCATGGTTTTTCATAAAATAGCCATCTAAAGAAGAAATAATATAATGGAATTTCAAACTAATGTACACAAGAGTTGTTAGAAGGGTCAGAAATTAGACTAAGGTTGCAGTGACAAGAACCTACCAAGGAGGAAATCTGGAATTTCCTATGCAATTTTTGTTCAACTACGCTGTGCTCAAACATTGTCATTGTACTTAGTTATATCATCATATCTGTTTGACAGAACTATCTCCTTCAGAGTACAAAACAGATGGTAGTTGTTGGGTGGCCAAGCCAGAGCTGTAGAAATAGTTCTAGAAGTCAATTTCTGTCTTCACAGCAAAATACATTGCCACATACAGGTGAAAACCATTATCAACTGTTTTCCTTCATACCATTTATGCTTGTTTCCTGCATAGGGTTTAGTATATGTGTAGGCATACGTACACACATGTGTGCACATGCATGTACACGCACATAAATAAAACTTTGAAATATCTAATGACTTTTTTTCCACTCAGTGCAGTTAAGCAGGAGTGCCAAATTGACATTAACCAGGTTACCCATACCATCAGTTTGAGTTTTGTTTTTTTTTTCTTCTGGCTTCATATTTTATCTATGTCTGAGAAGGAAAAAAATCCCCACTTTCTTAGCACTTCATGGTGCATTTGTAATCCAAATTTCCAACCACAGATTTGAACTTTTCTGAGGAAACTTTGAATGTGCTACTATTTTCAGAAAAAAATGTGTAATCAAGTGTAATAATAAATGACATGTATTATCTGCCGAGCTATATTAGCCACGTTTTTTTTCCAAGAGTAATGCTTTATGAAATCTAAGACTAATTCCACTGGAATTGTGCCTAAATTCTTTACAGTTTAATAATGTACAGACCTTCTTTATATTTTGTATTTTTATAACTCTTTGAAAGGGTTCTGAGGATTCATTATGCCGTTTAACCCAGTATTTATTAGTAAACAGTCCCCACCTTTTCAGTTTAAAGAATTTACTGGGTTCAGTTATCACTAATTCTTAGTCTTTTGGATGGAACTTATTTTTATTATGTTGTTGTTGACAAAAAGTCAGTCACCTATCCAAGTCTAAGAGTATTCCAGCAGCAGTTTGTTCTTGTACACCCAAATGTAACACCAGGACCTTGAGATTTGGCAGCAGGGTAGCCTGTGTCATGAACATATATTTTGCTGCCTGAGTAAAATCTGCTCAAATTCTGTTATGCTGAAAGCATTCACAATACACAGGTGAAATACAGGTACAAATTCACTTTAGTTTGGTATGTAAATTCACTTAGTAGTGCATGCATACTGGATCGTGCTTCTGCTAGAGGCTGGATGGGGCTTTTGCTTCTGAGGGGTTGAGGGCTGCCTGAACGGTGGGCCTGGATGTTCGCACTGGTAGAGAGATACAAAAGTGAGAAGGGTTTGAACAAGAGCCTGTGGCAGAACCAGCAGCTGTAGTGGTGGTGGACTGGGACTTGAGAATAAGCTTTTGGTTTGTGGTGGAAAAAATTAGCTAATGTAACTAGAAACGAAAATAGTTTAGGCGTGAAAGAGGGCAAGAAACCAGGATGCAAGAGAGAGCTGGAATTTGGTTGGATGGGGTTGCTGAGGTGGTTGATCTAAGGCTGAAATACTAGAACTGGTTAAGTAAAGAATGGTCTGAGAGGTTTGAAGAACAGAAACAGTTCAAGCAGAGGAAGTGTAGCACTTGCTGGCCAAAGAAATACAAACAGTGTACTGGAAATGAGAAGTTGCATGGCTGAGGGAGGGGTGCAAGGCAGGCAGGCAGGCAGCTGAGATGGGTCTTCATGATGATGTTAAGAGATGCTGAGCAAGAAGCTTGGGACAGATGTGACAGTCTGGAATCATGACCAGTATGAGCTACTGAGCTTCTAAGAGTGATTTTAACAGTTCCTGTTGCTGCCTCCTCTGAATCATTGCCTTGAGATTCTGTATTATTGAAGTGTTTTGTTTTTTCATGAAATGAAATCCATAGCAGATGTGATTCCAGCACATGAAACATGCTTCCCAGGTATAAAATGACAACAATAACAGTACCGTTCCATCCCAAAGGAACATTGTGAAATTTTCTAATATATGTAAAGCACAGTGACCCTGTCATGATCTTTACTCTGAAAAAACTAAACAAAAATAAAGGCCTTTGTGAATGGGAGTAGCTAACACTTTTACTACACTAAACAGAGTAAAGTGTTGCATAGATAATATAAACCTCAAATTTTTAATGGGCTGAAGTGTTCTTTATGGAAAACTTGGTGGTAAGAACAGTAACGTGGGGAACTTTTTGGGATACCAATGGAACAAAAAGCAGATCAAGAGAATGAGTTTAACATTTTGCCATCTTTGGACTGTGTATGAGATTTGAGTTGACTGAGAAAACCAGGTGCAAATAATTTGTGACAGCAACAAATTCTATGTGAGCATTAGTTGTCAAAGAAAGAATTGACTTTGCATATTCTATTAGGATAAAAATGGGAGAACTGAAATAGCTTTATTTATCCATACTTGATTGAGGAAAAGCAGCTGTGCACTGCGTTAAGGAGTTTGGGTAGGGGAGAGTTATTCCTAGCCAGTGCAGAAAATGATCCCCAGTTTGACTGAAACAATGTCAGGATAAAAGGTAGTGTGTGCCAAATTACACTTTCTTGTGTGTATTTTTCTTGTCCCTGCATTCTTTTTTTGTCTTCGTTTGAGGGTTAAAGAGTTGGAGGTATGATCTTTTTACCAGGGTACATAATACTGTTTCAGCTCTTCATGTTTTCATGTGTTCTGTGGGGTAAATGACCTATGTGGTAAACCCCACAGTCTTTTTTTTTTTTTTTCCCTCTCCCCTCCAGTCACCTGGCTCCATTGTTAGAGCTTCTTCCTTGCCTATATACTTCAGTGTCCTCCCAAGGAACCGTAGGTATACTTGCCATTCGTATTTCAACAGACTGTAAAGATGCAGTGTAGACAGACACCTGCGAAACGGGGCCTGTGGGTCAGTGCATTGTGCAGCTGTCTAACAGCCAGAGCGACAGCTAGTAGCTGTGTTGTAGGCATCTATAGCAGTGTATTGTAACTGGTTGCTGAGGTCCCATATGGTGAGGATTGACATCAAGCTCATTGTATGGAGATGGCCAGATCTCATTAATTTGGAATACATGTTTAGGGACATGGAATTGCTTACATCTGTTAACATCAGTTAAATGACCAGCAGTTAAAATGAGTAGCGAGTTAAAAAAATGAATGAAGGTTAAATCTTCCCAAATTTTAAAGTTCTAAAATTGAGGAGATTAAATTTGTTTATATTAAATATTTGTATTGTTTTATTAGGAACTATAACCTTTTTGTGGAGAACTAGATTTTTATGAATGCCTTTTAAACATCTATATGTTGTCTTGCCATCTTCTTTTTTCTTGAAAAACAGTAATACTTCTTTTTTAGTAGAGACCCTAAAAATATGATTAAATCTTTGAAAGGCACAAGTCACAGCTTGACCTTTTGTTTTTTTCTTATTACATAAAAGCTTAAATATCATCCCAGTTTTTCAGATGCTAATTTTAAAAGTAGTTTAAGGTAGATGGCAGAATGCAAGCAAATTTTTTTTTTAATGCTTCTATTGAGCAAAGTGTATTTCCAGTTCATCTGCTTGAACTTGTCTGCGGGATATGAAACAAAAACACTTTTTGGATTGGCGTTGTCAGACAACTAATGCCTTCCTCTCCCTATTGGGTATCTGCACTTACATTTCACTTTGAGATTGTCCTGTGATTTGTATCTTAATCCAGAGGCACTTGCCCTTTTGTGATATTTCATATTATTTAGTCTCCTTTACCATTAAAATAGAAAATAGATTCTGTACCGCTTGTCCTGGTTCTGGTGTTTTAAAATCACTGCGACTTGTTTTGTAGCTCACCCGTAACTAACTGGTACATCTGCTTCTAATTTTATTGAGATTGGGATATTGTTTAAATAATTGGAATTTTAAAATTGATTAGCAACCCCAGTAATATCATGGGGAACACTTAATTATTGGTGTTATTTCAGCACTTCAGAATTGTTGTGGCATCACTCTTTATCCGAAGTTTTCTTAACAAATTTGGAAGGTGATTCTCTCCCTCCTTATCCATCAGTTCTTCACTAGGGTAGTTTCAATTTACAATTAGACAAGACAGGTAGACTTAGGAGTAGAAGCCTGGGGGAGTTTAATAGATGGAGGTACATACCATGAAAAAGCGGATTCTGTAGAGTCGAACCTGAAGCTTTTGTATGTTACAGTCGCATTCCATATCCAGTGAACTGTGCAGCTCAACAGTAAAAGGGAGCTATGATTTCTTCCCTTGCTTTATGTTTGTCTGTAAGGTGGAAGCATATTCTGGTCTAGTAGGATCCAGAGGTTTGAGTTTAAGGAAGGTGCTGTTCTTGATGCAGAAATAAGAAAGTCTTACTGTTTTGCAGTACTGATTCCTGGCTACCTGAATCACTGTAGTGGGTTGTCTTGTACAAAATAAGTGTGATACCTCAATGTGTAAAAGTACTGTCACTTGAGTGTGCCACTTTGTTGTAATACTGTATTCATGCTACAATTAGAATGGCATCAGATTTTTGACTAGGAAGTGTTGGGGGTACATTTGCTTTTAAAAGGAGGTGTGGAATACCTTGAGCTAGAGTTTGGTACATAGGATTTTAGTTTCCACTGGTATAATTTCTGTTATGTGCAATCTCCATCAATATTGATGTGCCGGTGCAATGCATGTGTAATAGGTCATGAGCCGCGATTTTTTTAATATGTACTGTGAAGTAAAACTATTTAAATATCAAAATTTTAAGCCACTAGTATTATAAATATTATGTTATCTTGTGACAGTTGATTTATTGGCTTTCTATGGTTTAGATCCAAAATGAACATCTTTCGAATAAAATTCAGTCTGGCAATACTGCCACTGAAGAGTATAAACATACTGGGGGGAAGTTTTACAAACACTAAACTTGTTTTTTTTTTTTTTTTTTCCTGTGCGTTAGTCATTCCTGTGCATTCCTCATATAATAAATTTATGCAAAGTAAAATCATAAGAAAATATTTATTACTTTGAAAGCATGTGTGTTATCACATTTGAGATTCTTCAAGGACAGTTCATGCTGCAAGGACAAATTTAAGGGCTATTGCATTCTCAAGGTCATCATCAAAACTGTTGTTATCAGCCAGATAACTTGTTCCTTGCAAATGTCTTTTTTTTGTTGTTTTTAACATGATTTATTCCATAAGTTTTGTATACAAAATTAATGATACTGTCATCTTAGCTGTGAGCTTGCAGTAGCTTCTTTCGCTTAGAGGGTAAAATATGGATGAGGAAATGAATTTTAATATCTATATTATTTAGTGATACAAGAATGAACATCTGCAGCTGTGTTCTTGAAATAATTACTGTGTTTCATTTATGCAGTTTCATGGTTGATTCAACCAGATGAAAGTTTATGCTGTTGCCAGCAGGGATGGTGATACATTCCCTCCCTCTTCCCCTAGTGCCAGCACTTGTATTCATGTTGCCACAGGCTAAGCTGGATCAGCCTTACCTGGTTGAAAACTAATACAGGCAGAAAAATAAATAAATACAAAGAGTAATTTTCTACTGGGTTAGTTCCAGACTTATGGTGAAAGATACCAGTTTCCAGACTCTTAGAGATCAGTATCTCAACCCTCTTGAAAGAGAGGGTAGTGAATTTCTGAAAATCAAACTTGGTTTGATGCAATCACACTGAAATCTTGTAATTTATCTAAAATGTATTTCTTAACTGCCCTACGCTATGAAGCAAGATTGTTCCAGTGTGATCTGAGCTATGGGTAGCTAGCAGGAGTGGATTTAGAAACCTGTTGAGTAGGAGCATTTTGTCCTTTAACAAATTGCGGTACGTAAAACATAGGGAGTTTATGGTTATATTTTCACTATCCTATAGGTTTGCAGTTGATGTAGTGGTTTGCGTAGTTAGTTAAAACCGAAAAGGCTTTGTATTTCCAAAGTACATACTCCCCTTCATGCGTTACTTGTTATAAAGGTATTTACTTTATATTTATGCTTGGAAGTGTTTAGAGGATGTTGTTGGTTGCTTACTAGGCTGATGTGCATTTGTTCCAAAGGTTGACTGTTGATTACATAATGGTTGTAGTAGTTTAGATTTAGTGATAGAAGATGGGTGTATCTTCCTCTTTTTGTCTCGCAGTGTGCAGATATCACGATTTTAGTCCAGTTGCTGTTCTGTCTTATTTTAATGGCTTCCAAAATAACAATATTAATTTGTTTATTCCAAAATAAACCAAACTATCATTTAGCATCTTTTACTGTTGTCTCTGTGTGTAAACATACTGCAGCAAAGAGGTACGCTAAATGATGACTGAATTTCTGTCTGTGTACACCAAATGTTATGTGTGACCTAGATCCTACACCTCCAGATTTTTTTCTCTTTTGTCAGACTTTCCACCATTTCTTCTGTCCTTGCCAACAACAGTCTTGGCTAAACTACTCAAGTTATGCTCCATCTGAATTCCTTTTCCTTCTACATCTGACAGTTCTGCTTCTTGGCCATTTTTAAGACTTTATGTGCACCTCTT
The DNA here is from genome assembly GCA_017639485.1 of Pluvialis apricaria. Taxonomy (NCBI): domain Eukaryota; kingdom Metazoa; phylum Chordata; class Aves; order Charadriiformes; family Charadriidae; genus Pluvialis; species Pluvialis apricaria. The sequence continues at coordinate 146,136,256 of CM030008.1, forward strand.
CTGTATTTCCTGTGTTTCAAGATTTACGTTTGGATTGAAATCTGATCTCTGATGCTGTTTTGTAAAGAGAGCAAGAAGGAGGCTCACGTTGCCCATGTGGGAGGAGGTGTCCTCACCTCCAAGCATGTGCAGAGAGTTCTCATGAGTGTTTTTTCTTATGCTTTCTCCCATTGTGCAAGTGTATAAATAATTATACTAAGAGACTAATTAGGCTAAAGACTAAAAGCTCTAAAACTTGCAAGAGTGGGTCCTCTGAGATAAAAGAACCTAAGTAAATAGAAATGGAATATGCCTATTTCCATTCTCTGTTAAATACATTCAATATTGCTCCCCTGTGGAACGGTTCTGCATCCTGTACTGCCTATGGTAACTCTGAAGCAGTTAATACTCCTTGGGAGTCCTGTAAGAGCTGTGATGAAACCAGACAGGCAGTTAATTGTGCTGTTTGTACATACAGTGTTACTCATTTGCATCATGAATCTTTGACTTGTATCATTGTGGCAATCCTTTTGTTCTGTATGCTATCTCTAAGATTTTTTTTTTTTTTTTCTCACAGAAGACCAGCGTTTGGTTTTTTTTGGGTCACGGGTGACTCAGCAGCTTTTTTGAGTGTCGATAAGCCTGTATCTTTGCTTGAAAACCCTATTTTTAAACAAAGGAGGTGTCCAACCTTAATTTTTTGGATCTGTGTTGTGTTTACGTTTTCCTTATGGCTCTTGCAATTGAAGTCCTTTTTTATTTCATTTTAAAATTGAAAACTATAAGCTTGTAAGATATCCTTATTTAGTAGGGTTTAATTTACAACTTTGGAAGGGCTTTAATGGAAGAAGTCTTCAAAGCACGTGGTGTAGGTGACAAAGTTGAGTCTTACTGCAAATGACAATAATAGAACTATTGCAAAGATCCGTAATATTTTTTGGAGGAAAATGTTAATGAATCAAACAAGTGTTTAGAAACTTCTATTCAGAAATTTAAAATTTCTACTTATTTTCTATCATTATAAATCAAATATTGGTAAATGATACGTGGAATATTGTCCTAGATAAATTTCACTTGCTATAATTTTGAGTATAATAAATTCAGTTTCAAGCATGGTTGATTTGAAGTTTGACTTAGTTTTTCTTTTAAAAGGCACAGAAGATGAAACAAGCTCAGTAATGCAATATCCAACACAGTATATTAATCAAGATCCTTATTTGCATCAAGATGATGACCAGCAACAAGGATGGGTTTCTTGGGCTTGGTCTTTTGTTCCTGCTATTGTGAGTTACGATGATGAAGAGAATGATTCTAGTGGAATTGATGATGGAACGACACTACATCAGCAGAAATCTCAATCCCTCAAGGATCCTATTGTTTCAGTTGGGTTTTACTGTACAAAGGCAACAGTGACTTTTAAGGTAAGTATTTCTCTGTCGTGTAGGATTTATTTGACTTGTTAAGAAGGTGCTTAAAGATTATCTGCATGCTTGTCTACTGTTTGATTTGAGACAGGGAATGTTACAGTAATGAATAACACAACACATGTGTGAATAACACATCTTAATATATTGTTAATTGTGGTGTGAAGTGGTTTTGCTATTTGAGGTGGAATTTGGATACGGACATTTTAATTTTAAAGGGAAATCACTTGAGTTACTTAGATTTAATATTTTTTGATGGAAAAAAAGCTTAAAAGGTTTCTTATGAATGTTTATTGCAGTATTCTATCCATCTAACATTTATATAAATAGACTTAAAAAAATGTTAGCTTCATATAGTTTGTGAAGTGGAGGAATGTTTTTTCTTTTTTTAAACTATAATATGTGCAAATATGAATTTAAATTGATAATACTGAAATTATTTTTCCATGGGTTGGAATTGAATTAAAGAAAGGATAAATTACGCGTATACTCTGAGCTATAAACTATGTACGTAGAGAAAGACTTGAGTATTTTCTGTAAACCAATCCAAAATGGTTGCGGGGCTTCTCTCCATTTCTTAAGCTTGCAGAAGGCAATATGGAGAGCCTGAATAAGATATTGAGATGTACTGACAGAAATTAAAAATAAGGTTCTGAATTAGCAAAATAGTTTTTACACATGCCAAACTACATGAACATAAAATTGCTTGCTTAACTCTAATAGAAAGTGGCTCTTGGTTTTACAATTAAACATATATTAAATCAAGACCAGAGCTCTTCAGAGCAGGAAATACTATTTCTATGAGCAGCAGACAAATTAAGGTTGATTTTTTTTTTTTTTTCCTAATGACTTTGAGCCCTTTGGGAGAACTGCAGTACTTTCATAAAATAGTAGAATAGTTTGGGTTGGAAGGGACCTTTAAAGGTCAACTAGTGCATCCTCCCCTTCAATGAGCAGGGGCATCTTCAACTAGATCAGGCCGCTCAGAGTTCCGTCCAACCTGATCATGAATGTTTCCAGGGATGGCACATCTATCACAGAATCACATAACGATGGGGGTTGGAAGGCACTAGTCCATCCTCCCTGCCACAGCAGGTTCACCTAAAGCACGTTGGACAGGAACGCATCCAGGCCGGTTTTAAATATCTCCAGAGAAGAAGACTCCACACCTTCTCTGGGCAGCCTGTTCCAGTGCTCTGTCAGTAAAGAATTTTTTCCTCACATTGAGATGGAATTTCCTGTGTTCCAGTATGTGCCTGATGCCCTTTGTGCTGTTGCTGGGCACCACCTCTCTGGGCAACCTGTTCCAGTGTTTCACTTCGCTCATTGGAAAAAATGTCTTCCTTCTGTCTAGTCTGAATCTGTCCTATTTTATTTTAAAACCTTTAATGCCTTGTTCTATTACAACAGGCCCTACTAAAAAGTTTGCCCCCATCTTTCATATAAGGCCTCTTTACGTACTGAAAGGCTGCAATATGGTCTCCCCAGAGCCTTCTCTTCTCCAGGCTAAATAACCTGAACTCTCCAGCCTGTCTTCATAGGAGAGGTGCTCCAGCCCTCTGATCGTTTTTGTGGCCCTCCTCTGGACCCACTCCAACAGGTCCATGTCTGTCCTGTGCTGAGGGCTCCAGTGTTGGATGTAGTACTCCAGGTGGGGTCTCACCAAGACTGGATTAGAGTGGCAGAATCACCTCCCTTGACCTGCTGGCCATGCTTCTTTTGATGCAGCCCAGGATATGGTTGGTTAAGGATGGATATTAGGAAAAATTTCTTTACCGAAAGGGTTATCAAATATTGGAACATGCTGCCCAGGGAAGCAGAATCACCATCCCTGGAGTTATTTAAAAGACGTGTAGATGTGGTGCTAAGGGACATGGTTTAGTGGTGGTTTTGGCAGTGTTAGGTTGATGGTTGGACTCAACGATCTTAAAGATCCCTTCCAACCTAGGCGATTCTATGATTCTGGGCTGTGAGCACACATTGCTGGCTCATGTCCAGCTTTTCAACCACCAGCACCATCAAGACCTGCTCAGCAGGATTGCTCTCAATCCCTTCATTCCCCAGCCTGTATTGATACAAGGGCTTGCCACAACCCAGTTGTAAGACCTTGCACTTGGCCTTGTTGAACCTCATGAAGTTCACATGGGTCCAGGTCCCTCTGGATGGCATCCTGTCCTTCAGGCACGTCAACCGCAGCACTCAGTTTGGTGTCGTCCACAATCTTGCTGAGGGTGCACTTGGTCCCACTGTCTATGTGATTGATGAAGATATTGAACAGTACTGGTCCCAGTATGGAGCCCTGAAGGGGACACCACTTGTCATCAGTCTCCATGTGGACATTGAGCCATTGACCACTACCCTCTGGATGTGATCATCCAAGCAATTCCTCATCCACCAAACAGTCCACCTATCAAATCCATATGTCTCCAATGTAGAGATGAAGGATGTTGTGGGGTACTGTCAGAAGCCTTACAGGAGTCCAGGTACATGACATCGGTAGCTGTTCCCTTGCCCGCTGATGTTGTCAGTCTATCATAGAAGGCCATGAGGTTGGTCAGGCAGGACTTGCTTTTGGTAAAGCCATGCTGGCTGTCTTGAATCACCTTCCCGTTCTCCATGTGCCTTAGCATAGCTTCTTAGGAGGATCTGTTCCATGATCTTCATATAATGTTTATGGGCCTGATTATCCACTCAATTCCATCAGCAGCTCCCTGTCCTTTTTTTGCCTTTGTCATTTGTGTACAAGAGTGTTTTGAGTGGCTTCATGGCTACTTTCTCTTAGCTGTTTTTGTTTGGTGGCATAGCAGAGCATTTAGCTGCTCAGCAACTGTCAGAAAGGATGAGACAAGTGACTCTGGGAGCTGCAGGCATTCTGTGAGGAGGTTAATGTTTAATGCCCTCAGTCTCCTGGCAAATTTGGTTGCAAAATTTGAGGACATAAAGCATCAACAGACATTCAGTCATGTTCTTTTGTGTCAGCCTGCTTCAGCCTTCATTTAAAAAAAAAACCCAAACAGCAAACAGGCTAAAAAATAAATAATGGAAAAATCTTTTCTTCCTCCTTTAATTATATCCCTGGGACACCACTTAAAAAAAAAAACCTGAACAACCAACCAGAACTCAAATTTCTCATTTATCATGGTTCAGGTATCTTCTTTCTTTTGTGTGTTGTCATGCAGTAGTAATTTTGTGTGCTCTTTCCTCACATGAGAAAACTCATTAAAAATAATATGAACTACTTTTCTGAACAGGATTTGTTGGATTGGGCTTTCCTAATATTTTGTTGGGAAGCTTATACATTTTATATTAGGAAGTGATAAAAACTACTTAAAATGTAACATCTTACATTCTATAAATTTCAAATTTGAAGTGATGTAATATACTAATATGGTGACAGTTAGGAGGAAAACAGAATTCATTGTTCTGCTTGCATGCAAAGAATGTATGGAATTAATTTGTGGTTCATATTTTGGTTAAAAAATAAGGTCAAGTTTCTGCATTAGCATTTTGAACAGTTGATATCATTCCAGCTAAAAATCATGCCAAATTAAATGTAGAGTTTTCTAATAATTGTGAAAATGATTCTTGTAATGTCTGAGTTCTTTTAATCAATTAATTGCTTTTCCTCTACAATAATTGCACACAGCTGAAGGGTGATTAGTGATTTTTTTAAATCCAATTTTCTTGGACATTTGGATTACAAAATTTTAATTTGAAACAACATCCATGTGTATCCACTCTTGAAAATAATGAGAGCTTGTGGATATTTTTATAAAAATTAGAATTTGAACTATTTAAGCTGCTCAACATAAACTTTTTTTAATGCAAAACATAACACCTTCATTATTTTGTGCCTCTTTTCTTAGCTGCAGGTTACATGCTTTTTAACCTGACTGTGTGTGTTTTACCACTTTAAATTTTTATATTGAAATTGTGCAAGAAATAAACGCATGTTTCTCTCAATTGCTATGACATGAAACAAAAATGAGAATGGTTGTAATCAAAATGTTTCCTTAGTATTATTGTGCTGTTTAATTATTTGCTGCGAAGAATAAATAATGTATTTGTGGATTTTTACAGCAATTTATAAGCTAATTTGATACTATGTTAATAATGCAGCTGTGTATCTGTTTCATCTTTTCACATAGTTTCTCTTTAGATAACCAAACTAAAAATACTATAGTGGATTTAAAACTCTGTTATGGCATACTTCAACCAGAAGTTGAGTATGAGAAGTTCTAATATGGATAATGTGTTACAGCTGTTTAACTGCACCTGTTTCCTGCTGGTTAATAAATTTTAGCCCATAATTTAGTTTGTCTTCATCAGTTCTGTATATTAATGACATTAGTGCTGTCTAATACTAATATTGACTTATATAAGGTGTTTATCCTGTTGTCTCATAGCTCACTGAAATGCAAGCTGAAAGTAGTTATTACAGTCCTCAGAAGGTAAAATCCAAAGAAGTTATATGCTGGGAACAAGAAGGAACCACAGTTGAGGTAATTGGTAATTTTCCGTTTACAGGTTTTCTTATTCATTATAAATACTGTAGTAAATAGTTACTAATAAAATATTTTGAAATTATTTCATTACTGATTGTTCATATTCTGCTATATTGGATGTGTTTTTTTGTAATAATCATGTAGATAGAAATTCTCTAAGTTTCTAGTGTTATAGTGAACAGACTCTAAAGTAATCCCTTCCTTCTAAGTGCACTGTTTGATTATCTTGCTATTTATTAAAGCTCTAAATATATAAATCTAAACATATTTTGGTTCACTTTACTCCATGAGAAACAGAAAAAAAAGAGAAGAATTCTTCAAAATGTCACTTTTTTTTTTTCCTCACTAGGTCCTTATGAAAGGTGAACTTTTCTTTGATTGCCAAATAGGTTTTGTTGGTTGCCAAGCTATGTGCCTTAAAGGAATTATGGGCATTAAAGACTTTGAAGAGAACATGAATAGGAGTGAAGAAGTGAGTACATTGAAATATCAGTTGACTTACTGAATAAGCAATTCTGGTATGTTTTAGAATCATCATAGAATAGTTTGGGTTGGAACGGACCTTTAAAGGTCATCTAGTCCAACCTCCCCTACAATGAGTAGGGACATCTTCAACTGGATCAGGTTGCTCAGAGCCCCATCCAACCTGACCTTGAATGCTTCCAGGGATGGGGCATCTACCACCTCTCTGGGCAACTGTGGTGGGTTGACCCTGGCTGGCCGCCTGGTGCCCACAAAAGCCACTGTATCACTCCCCTCTTCAGCTGGACAGGGGAGAGAAAATGGAATGAAAGGCTCGTGGATCAAGATTGAGATAAGGACAGGGAGATCACTTAGCAATTACCATCATGGGCAAAACAGACTTTACTTGGGGCAAATTAATTTAATTTATTACCAATCAAATCAGAGTAGGATAATGAGAAATAAACCCAAATTTTAAAAGCACCTCCCCCTCACATCTCCCTTCTTCCCAGGCTTAATTTTACTCCTGGTTTTCTCGACCTCCTCCACCCAGAGCGGTACAGGGGGATGGGGAATGGGGGTTGCAGTCAGTTCATCACATGTTGCCTCTGCTGCTCCTTCCTCCTCAGGGGGAGGACTCCTCACACTCTTCCCCTGCTCCAGTGTGGGGTCCCTCCCACAGGAGACAGTGCTCCATGAACTTCTGCAACGTGAGTCTTTCCCGTGGGCTACAGTTCTTCACAAACTGTTCCAGCGTGGGTCCCTTCCATGAGGTGCAGTGCTTCAGGAACAGACTGTTCCAGCATGGGTCCCCCACGGGATCACAAGTTGTGCCAGCAAACCTGCTCCAGTGTGGGCTCTTCTCTCCACAGGTCCTTCCAGCAGCCTGCTCCAGCATGGGCTTCCCATGGGGTCACAGCCTCCTTTGGGCATCCACCTGCTCCAGCATGGGGTCCTCCATGAGCTGCAGGTGGATATCTACTCCACTGTTAACCTGTGTGGGCTGCAGGGGGACATCCTTCCTCACCATGGTCTTTACCGCAGGCTGCAGGATAATCTCTGCTCTGGCACCTGGAGCATCTTCTCTCCCTCCTTCTTCACTGACCTTGGTGTCTGCAGAGTTGTATCTCGCATATTCTCACTCCTCTCTCTTGCTGCAATTACTGTTGTGCAGTTTTTTGGTTTTTGTTTTTTTCTCCCTTCTCAAATATGTTGTCACAGAGGTGCTACCACCATTTTTGATTGGCTCAGCCTTGGCCAGTGACGGGTCTGTTTTGGAGCTAGCTGGCATTGTCTGTACTGGACATACGGGGAGCTTCTACCAGCTTCTCACAGAAGCCACCCTGTAGCCCTCCTGCTACCAAAACCATACCAGGCAAACCAGTACAGCAACCTGTTCCAGCGTTTCACCACCCTCAATGGAAAAAATATCTTCCTTCTATCTAGTCTGAATCTACCCTGTTTTAGTTTTAAACCCTTACTCCTTCTCCTATCACAAGAGGCCCTGCTAAAAAGTTTTCTTTTAAGTTTTTTTTATAAGGTCTCCCTGGAGCCTTCTCTTCTCCAGGCTGAATAACCCGAACTCTCCAGCCTGTCTTCATAGGAGAGGTGCTCTAGCCCTCTGACCGTTTTTGTGGCCCTCCTCTGGACCCACTCCAACAGGTCCATGTCTTTCCTGTGCTGAGGGCTCCAGTGTTGGATGCAGTACTCCAGGTGGGGTCTCACCAAGACTGGATTAGAGTGGCAGAATCACCTCCCTCGACCTGCTGGCCATGCTTCTTTTGATGCAGCCCAGGATATGGTTGGCCTTCTCAGCTGTGAGCACACATTGTCAGCTCACGTCCAACTTTCTATCACCCAGTACCCACAGGCCCACTTCTTGTGCTTGTCCATGTCCCTCTGGATGGCATCCCGTCCGTCAAGCATGTCAGCCACACCACTGAGCTTGGTGTCATTCGTGATCTTGCTGAGGGTGCACTTGGTCCAACTGTCTACGTCATTGATGAAGATACTGAACAGTGTTGGTCCCAATATGGAGCCCTGAGGGACCCTACTTGTCACCAGTCTCCATGTGGACATTGAGCCATTGACTGCTACCCTCTGGATGCGATCATCCAAGCAGTTCCTCATCCACTAAACAGTCCACCAATCAAATCCACGTTTCCAGTGTAGAGAGAAGGAGGTTGTGGGGGACTGTCAGAGGCCTTATGGGAGTCCAGGTAGATGACATCTGTAGCTGTTCCCTTGCCCATTGATGTAGTCACTCCATCATAGAAGGCCAATTTATTTATTAGAATACTCCATTGCAAGAATTTAAAAGGCTGCTACCAGTTGTGATTTAAGTTTTTTGAATGTGTCACTGGAATATAGAACTCAATGTATGTTCCTTACAATTGGAAAGACAAATATCTAAGAGTGAGAAGCTGCAAAACATAAGGCTTTTTTGATAACACCACTACCTCCATCATTATGTATTAATTTCTGTATTTTAAATAGAATGAAGGCTTGGTTGCTTAAGACCAAATCAGGTGTCCATATGAACTACTCTTAAAATATTTAATGAAGTGGTATGTGAAGTTCTAAACTCAATAATGAGGATTTTTGGGGTCAACTATAGGTAGAATCGTGCCCTAAAGTACCAGAGAACAGCAGTTATTATCTGTGTTGAAACAAAAACAAGTAATGCAGCCAACAACAGAGCTGTTAACTTGATGTTAGTGCTCTGTGAAAGTCTAGAAAGTGTTTTAAGGAGAAAAATTAAGAAAGTGGAAGAAAATATAAAGTGACAGTATATTAATGTGAAGTATCTCCTTATTTGGAAAATTATCATATACTTTGCTATGGTAGGTATGATGGGACAGATTCTTGTACTTCCCCTGTGAGAGCAGCATTTCTTGGCATCCATCTCAAGTGTTTGCATGCAAATGTGTGCAGCACAGAAAACAAGCAAGAATTAGATATCCTTACGCAGTTGTAGCGTATGACATTATTGGGATTATAGAGGTATGGTGAGACATGTTACATGACTGGTGTGCTGCAATGGATAGACGTAGGCTTTTCCAGAAAGACAGGCTGGGGAGGCAAGCGTGAGCCAACTGTAAAAGATGCTGTGCTGGCCTTGCTAGATATAAGGGAGACATGGTTGGGGATGTGAGGGTGGACGGCAGCCTCGTCTGCAGCAACTGTGAGATTGTGAGGTATAAAATCACGAGAGAAGTGATTTTTGGATTGGTGTGGGTGGGTGAACGAATGAGTTTCCTGTAGGTTAGTTGATAAGGGACGTTTTGGGTTTTTGCTCTTTTTCCATTTTTCTGCCGCCCTCTAGGGTGTGAGTTTAAGAAAATATCTGCTTTTGTGAGAATGGTGGTGATGTTGATACTGCCTCACCTGTTGTCTTTCTGTACTGCTGTATTTGGGACTGTGCCTTTCATAAAGGTTCTGGCTTTGTTGTATGTGATTGATTTTTTCCAATCATCTATTCTCACTCAATCTTGTATAAATAACTGTTTTGGAAGGATAACTCTTGATGGAAAAGCTGTGTTGATTTCAGGATAGAGGGTTTGGGATATGGAAAAGGCATGTAAAAATCTGGATTAATAAAGAAGATTGATAAGGTAGCAAGGAGGTCATACACTGAAATAACTGCTTATCATGAGGATGATAGATAAAGCATCTGGAAGGCATTGATCAGAGAAATGGGAGTAGGTAGTGACAAGAAAATGGGGCAGAATTCGGAGTAACAGTGATCTGAGGTTATTTTCTGTTAAAATGAAACTAGTATGTTCTGTATCATGGGTTCTATAATATTCACTAGCTCAGGCTGTTTTTATGAATTTGAAAATGAGGAGGGAGTAGACAGGAACTTCAGTGTTATTTGAATAGTTATTTTAATTTTCTTATCTTCATTCATAATGAAATATGCTTTTGAGGGATGCTACCATGTCACTAGTGTATTATGACAGAATTGAAACTGCTCTGTTAACTTGACTGTATTTTTTTTCTCGCTTGCCTTATTATGTTCTACTACCTCATGAAGGAGGCCTACTTCTTTAATTGCGGAGAAAATTTGAGTGCAAAAGGGATGACATACCTTACAAATTCACTATTTGATTACCGAAGTCCAGAAAATAATAGTATTCGTGCAGAATTTATATTGGATGCAGCTCATCATAAGGTCAGAGAATTACATTTTTCTTGGAAAAAAAAATTCTAATGCTCTCTAATGGATTTCTAATGATTATTTAGATCTGTGTACTATTAGAGGAATGATTTTCATTACTTTGTCATGTTTAACTGAGTCTTACTTTGCAGATGGCCAAAAAAAAGTAAACTTGTTTGTGTTTTAAAATAAATAAATAAATTAAAAAGTCATGTCCAAAAGAAACCTCAAATTCCCCTCCTGCCTAAAAGCTGAATTAGTGCCATAGTTTCCAAAAGCACTAACTACAGAACACCTGCAGAAAAAAACAGAGATATGAGAGAATGCTAGCAAAAGGTCAAGCTTTACCAGCATGTACTTCTTTAAACCCCACCAGTATGTAGTGCATGGTCTTCAAACTAAGTGGTGCTCTCTCAGAAACCAGATCTTGGGCAATGTTAATTTTATTGTCTGTGTGCTATATTTGTCTACTTAGACAGCCTTTGGTAGAGACAAATTTTCAGTCACCGGTAGTCTGTTTTGTAAATTGTGCTGTAAAACTTTATTCCCTGACTGTCTGCAATTATTAAAGACTGGATGTGGTGACCAAGGTGGTCCCTTCCAGGTGTGTTCACAGGTGGAGTTCTGTACTTTGTGTTATTGCACAGGTAAGCCGTTTAAAAGTTTGAATACATCTCCTTTTTTTTTTTTACATTTAGATTTTACTATTTTCACCTTTTTAGTACTACTGATGAAGTGTAATCCTGAAGAATACCATTAAAAAAAGAAATTAATTAGTGAAATCACAAGTACTTATACATATTCGAACATTTCCCATAGTGTGTTTTAGTTTTAACCTCAACTCTTTCCTTGGCCTGTTTTCCATGCTTTTATGATTTGCCTATTTTCTTGGCAAAAGGGGAGAAGCAAACTTGCTGTGTAATAAGGGATTATATTATGTATTAATCCTAATAATGGCATGAAATCTTAAGTTTTCTACTGTTTAAAGGTAAACCCACAATATTCCTTAAATAAAAAACTAGAATGAATGAGCTTCAGTTTTCAGTGTATTTAATTAGGCAGATCTGTTGCATGCAAGAGGTAAAGTGAAGAATATTTACTCCATTAAAGGTACTAATTAACTAGATGCTATTGATGAATTGGTCAGCATGTCCACTGGAATTATGGATGTGCCTTTGTGTGGCCTCAAATAGAAGTTACATTACCTATCGGAAAGGTGAATTCTTTGGGATAACCTCTGTCCTTTGTTTTGATAAGCCTTTCCGTGTGTTGATGCACAAATCCAAACATGAATATATCTCTCTCATACCAACCTATCAGTTGGTAATCTCAAGATTCTTTCCTAATACAACATTTTCTTTGTTTGCTTTGCTTTGTTGGTAGGAGACATACACAGAGATAGCTGGAATGCAGAGGTTTGGGGCTTTCTACATGGATTACTTGTACACAATGGAAAGCACCAGTGGCAAAGGTACCTTTTATTTGTTGTTTACCCTGTTAAATAATAGAAACAAAGAGTTTTCATGCCCAGCTGGTCCTTGACCAACTGTCCTCTAACTTACCTTAGATTTACCGTCAGGTTCATCGTTTAAATGGTTTCATCTTCATTGATGCATTTGAGATGAGCTGTTTTGGTTAGCTGTTGATTGTTGTTGTTCTTCCTTTTTTCCTGCGTAAGTAATCACAATGATGACTTTTATAGTCGGTTACTAAACTGAAAATAATTCTCTTGTAGCAGTAGTGAAGTTCATAAAGTATGATGTCTTTTTTTTTTTTAAAAGTTGTTGTCATTGTTGGCTTTGGGGGGGGGAATCTTTTGAGAAACTGGTTGAAGAATGAAGTTGATCATCTACTTGGTGCAGAAGTTGAAAAGGACTGTCGTTTTCTCTTGCAAAGAAAAATGCAAGGATGAGAGATAGTGTGGAGAATTAGTCTTTAAATATACATACCATAAAAATTTTGTGAGCAAATATTAGCCTAAACCGTGCACACATAAATATTGGCTAATTCCAAGTAATTTTTGAGATTCCTATCAATTATTTTCTAAATCTTAGACAATACAGTGGATTCAGTGCAGAAAGTATATCTACTTTTGTGAGTGTCACAAAAGCCAGGACAAAGGAGTTTAATGTATCAGCAAGTAATATGTATATATTTTTGTACAGATATTCTTATTGTGAATTGCAATGTGATTTCCCCCCACCCCTGGTAAGATTGTCATCTACAGCTGCTGTTCTGCAGTTTTATTGCCTAAATAATGTTTTCTTCCCCACGTGTGTATTTATTATCATGAACACTATTTCTGTGAACATATATTGGGAATGTCTTGCTATTTTGTGACTGAACGTTTATCTGTCCTTGCTACATAGTCCAACTCGTCTGTGTTTTTTTTGCGCGTTTTTGTCTCTATGTAAGAGAAGTCTTAACGCCTAACATTGTTTTTTTTCTGGACTTGTTGGACGTTAAGCATAAAAGGAGTATGAAAGAAAACCTTTGAGTTTGGTTAGAGGATGGATCATGCAAAGCTTATAAAAAGAAATAAATGATGCTATTGCTTTTGACAGTAGAGGGATACACTAGGTAATTTCACAGTTCTTTCCTGGCCCTGAGTCTTTCCTCTCTCTACCATGAGTGTGATGTGAAGCTGAGAAAATGTACACTAAGTCAAGCTTCTACTGCAGTGTACTTCTTGTTTAAATGAAGAAATAATTGTTTAATTGCATGCAGAACACTTACGTAGAGAAGTTGAAGACCTAGGGTAAGCCTTATCTCCTTTTTGAGTTTTGGTATAAAAATTTGAATATGCACAGATTATTTGATTATGAGGAAAAATTGATTCTGTGGAGTATTTTGTCTTGTTTCTCTGAATGCACAAGGAATTTAATGACATCTTTTTCTGACTTTAAGTAACCCATTTCAGAAATTGCTGAACTCAAATGCCTTTTTCATTTTGTTTTTCTCAGGGCCAGGCTACTGGTATTTTCTGACTACCCTTTCCCCTTCTCAGCTTCTCTTCTATTTCTTTCAGTTTACTTTCTCAGGGCCTTGGCTTTTATTTCCTGCATCAGTCAAAAGGAAAACACCTCACAAAATGTAGCTTGGCTTCCTATCAAGCCTTGCTGTGTGCTTTTATTTCAGTATTACTCCTCTAATTTCAGCTACCTGACTACATAAAAGAACAAATAGAATAATTAATTTTTAACTTTATGGTTTAAATGGTTGTTATAGCTCTAGAATCAATAACTTAAAACCTTAAATTTTCATATAGTTTTGTTCATCAGAAAAGCAAATGTGACATTTTCTGTTAGTTATTTTCTAGCTAATTTTTCCATATTGCGAGTCAAGTATATAATTATTAAATAGAACATGATCAAATAGGTGTAAATTACTTCATTTTAAATGAAGGTATAAGTACCTCAAGATTTTGAAAACAATATAAATCTTGCCGCATTTCAAGTACATGTTTATATGAAAGTATGTATGTAAAATTTTACTATTTCTTGCTTTGACATTGACTGTAACTAAAAACATAGTTAACAGTGTACACTACCTTCCCCTAAAAAACTTAACCCAACTTAAGTTATAGGAGGCTGTTACTGTGATTGTAAGATTTTTATCTGTCAAGGCAATTTTGGTTTGACACCTTCTTTGCCCCTTTAACCTTTTGTGAAGCATACGATTACTGATTAAACCACAAGTGCCTCATGGATAACATTAACCTCAGGAGTTTCATCTGTCACTTGTAGAAGTGGGATAATCACTTTTAGTATTTTAAATGAAAACAAGATAGTCATGCACAGTAGTCTTACTTTGAAATTCTGCCTGTCCTTCCCTTCCAACTTTATCTTTCTATTTTTTGTTTGTATCAATACAAAATAGTAATTTCCCTGAAACACTGTGTAGCCTGTCAGTTCCCTGATCACTGACTTGCATGATCTACAAACCTCACAGGGTGTACTTCTGAAGTTATATTGTGTTTATAATGTGTACCTATCTATTTTGGTGGCAAGTTTGTTATGCAGCACCCTCATTTTAAGATTTTTTTTTTTTTTGCAGTTAGAATTAGACATATGGTTTATGGTGAACTGAATAGTCAGTGATCAGAAATTATTTTCCTTTATGCGTCTGTGAAGTCTCAATAGTAACCTGTGATCAGCTACTTCTGTAGAACCAATAGATTTTCTATCACATTCTCTTTGCACTGGGTTAGAGTTAAATGGAACTATTACAGAAAGTGGTTTGTGTAAATGCTGTCACTTCAGTGTATTATTCATATACATACAATATATACAAATGAGCTTGTTTTTTTTCTTTTTGAAAAGATAGGCTGTTATTACTTCGAAAGGCTTTTGGCCTTGATGTTTTTTGAAGTTAAGGTTTTTTACACTTAATAGTGTTCATCTGAACTGGATACTGGGTAGAAATGGAAAGACAAAAATGTACGTTAACTATGTATTAAATAAAGCATGCCCTAACAGCAGGCTGTATGCTGGCTTTTTTGTGGGAAAAAAAAAGTCTTTTTCAGGGTTTATTAAAGAGGTGGTAACTTCAGTTTCATCTGAATATTTGAATTAGGTTTTATATGGTAGTATCTTTCTGTCCCTTTTTTTTTTCTTTTTCTTCTCAGAAAGGGTAAACAAAACACCAAGGGAAGCAGAGGCTATAAATGCTCTCACCATCAACTTCTGTTTGGCTTTTAAGGACAAAGTTAATTCTTCTGCTGAGCATATAGGACTGTAAAGGCCTGCAGAGCATTAGGCCAGCTCTGCGTCAAATTCGGCATAGTCTTGGTTTATTTTGGGACCTTCTCCTCACCAGCGCTTAGAAGCAAGAACATTTTGTAGGATGTGACTTAAACATAAGGAAAAACCCTAGCCTGCCTGCCTTTTTCCCGAAGCTCACTTCCCCCATTAAAAACTGTTTGGAATGAGTACAGTAAAGGAGGGAGGGTAAAGGATGTGTTCCCCTGGAGGGTGAAAGACAACTAGGTTCCTCTCCTTCCTAGGCAACAACTAGGTTGCCTCTGGGCAACCAGAAATAAAACATGCTTTGTTCCAGTTGGTTTAAAAGTAAGATTTGCCTTGAAGTTACGAAGCGCACCGTGCCGGGCTGCTTAACCAAAAAGCCTCAGCTACACAGAAGCTGACAGGTCCTATGGCTCTTTGACAAAGTGAGGAGGTCAACTGACTGCAGCAGCTGCAGCTCCCCCTGCCCACTCTGACGAGCTGAGCTTGCCTTGCTGTTTATGTTAGTATGGACAGATTGTGTCAGTGAGGAAGATGGTATAACAAGAATTTGGAATTGTCAGATTTTCCTGTGGTTTTGGGTCATATTTCTCTCTACAGGTGTGTTTAGTTTGTTACTGTAACAGAAAGGCAGGAGGTTATTTGATACATGCAAGGAAATAGGTTGATTTCCATCTGGGCAGATGGGGGAAAAGAGGAAGGGGTGGGATCTGTCTTGCATTGAGTATATACTCAAGTATATATATGTATACAAGTATATATGTATACAAAATCCACATTGGATAAGAGCTTGGAAATCACTTGAAAAATATTACTGTTGAGAAAGATCATCATGGAAGAAGTCAAATCATCACGGAAGAAGTCAGTCCATGGCTTACAGAGCTTGGCTTCTGTGGCATGACTTGATCGTGACTACAAGAAGAACCTATGAAATGGGCAGCTTTACAATTGCAGATGTGTTAAATTGTGGAAACCAAGATGAAATTGATGGCAATGGCTGTGCATTTCCTGGCTTTCCTATTTGTCACAGCTTTGACCAGGTGGATTATGGAGTACTTTGCTGTCTAAGGAGTATGTGCTCTCCAGATTCACTGAATGAATTAAACTGTCATCCTACAATTTTATCTCAGAACTTTTTCATTTTTATAGGTTAAGTGGTCTCAGAATCCATTTAATCTTGATGCTTATTTTGTCAGACTGTTCATTTGTGTAATGGTTAGCAAGACATTTAATATTTAGTGCTTGTGTCAAAGCAATGAAGATGCTGTCAAAGTGATGATTTATTAGAAAAAAAACCTGAATGAAATTCTGCAAGCTAAATATGTTAGAAGGGTGAGGGTATTTTTTTTTTTTACAAGTCATATGTAACAGGAAAACTTAAGATTGTGAAATTTGCATAATTTAACAGAAGAATTTCCATGTAGTTTGCTTAGAGAAATGTAGTCATACTGTTCGATAGCTGATGAGTAGCCTGCATATGGTGAATTTGTGATTTCAGTCTACCTCACTACCCTATACCTATATCAGAAAAATGATAACTATACCTGGTACGCTAGTTGCTATTCTGAACACAAAGGTTGCGGATCTTTTGAATGCACAGACTAAACCACCCTTTTATCTCTGTGGCGGTCCTTCTAAAAATGGTCTGAGACATCATTAAAGAAGTTTTCATTCGTGCTGCCCATGTTTTACCTTATCAGTGAATGGAAGGAAGAGAGTCAGTCTGGTTTATGACAATACAAGTGAGGGTGAGTCTCATCACTGTTCTAGCTCGTGTACCAGCAGCTAGCTTTTCAAGGGCCTATATCTGTAGTTTCTTTCTGGCACGCCTTTTGCTTAATTATTTGGGATGGATATCTTTGTGATAAACTGTAGAAAGTTTGAACAGCGTGGCTGTAATTGGCACCTCGGGTTAAGTTGCCACAGAAGTCTGGAGATAGTTTGGACACCTTCAAAGAGCCCCAAGCTTGAGAGATACAAAGTTAATGGAATGGTTCCTGAGTTGTGCTGTGCTTGGAGGCAAGGCAGAATCTTGCCCAGTTTGCTCAACATTGAACAGGAATAATGCTTGTTTAAACACGTTAAACTAGTCACGGTACATTTATGTGTTCATTGTGCATTGTTATATTTTCTGTATAAGTCTGTGATCACCGGATTTGAAACAAAAGTAGCTGATGATAAATTTTATTATGTCTGATTGTTTGGTGTAAATTGTTGTTATTTATAAAACTTCTTGTAGTTTCTGGGAATCAGCAAGATCTTTCTTCAGTAAAGAGTGAAGATTTTGGAAATGTTCAGGAGATGTCTACAAAAAGCCTCATTGTGGGTCCACTGAATCTTCGACTGGATAGCAGTGCAGTGCACCGGATAATGAAAATGATAGTTTGTGCTCTGGAACATGAATATGAGCCATACAGCAGAACTAAGCCAGGTTTGCTCCTATTGCATATACACAAATATACAGAATTAAACCAGACCAAATTCAGTGCTTTTGAAGGTGCAACTTCCAAATAGTTGAACTTCAAATCTGTCGGGGGATTTTGAGTCCAAAGAGCAAAATATAAAATAAAGATAAAATTAATTGCAGTATCCCCATCACTGTTGGATATATCTCTGAGATAATTTCAGACACTTTGGAGGCCATTTGTTTCAATCACAAGCCTGTTGTTGAGTAAGGAGGGCTTATTTTGTTGACAACTCTAACTTACTTTCTTCTCTAATACTCCAAAATTATACCTGTTGGTATGTATTTATTAGTTTGAACTAATAGTTATACAGTATAAAAATGCATGGAAACAAGCTATGGTAAACTGTTAAGATGAGTTTTTGAGAAAGATACAAATTTCAAAGTAAGGAAAATCGGGTTACAATTGTATTTAGCCTTAGGTAGAACCAGTGTGGAATAAAATTGTTAACTATGAAGGGAGAGAAATACTTTCCATTTTTTGCCAGTTGGTAACCATTTCTGAAACAGCAACTGTACAACTGTAGGAGTTATTTTATATATTTTAGTCAAACATATGTAATCTTGATTTATTGTAGATATTATGGATGGAAATAGAACCATGCCAAGCTCAGAAGAAGTTGCATCATTGGAGGAATACATTCCCACTCGACTTACAACATTCACTGTTCTTAAGTGTACAATTATAATCCCTGTGGCAGAATTCAATTTACTAGACCACTTGATGCCAATAATCATGGGTGAGAAGGTATGTATGCATGGATATTTATTCAGTTCTTTATATCAGCATGTGCTATTTCATATAAATTTTCTCACTGGGCTGTTATTGCGTGTGCTAGATATATTATTGAATTCCAGTTGAGTTTAGTGCCCATGAGCCTTCCCTTCAGATACCTGAGACAAGTGATGTGTGCTGTGATTAGCTAGACTTGTAAACTGAAGTTATCATGTACTGGTAGAAAAAAAGAATTTGGAAGAAAGATGATTTTAAATCATCAAGTAGCTCTGACTTGAAGTTTTTTATGGAAACCTTTTGATCAGTAGAGTACCTGTTACCATTTTGCGATGCAGGTCTTCCCAAACTTGGTTATGTCTGAAATCTTTAAATACATAGGCTCAGTAGAGACTTCATAGATGTTAACAGCCAGCTCTGTGTGTACTATTTCCAGCCGGGACACCAGCAGGACTCTGGCTGTTACTGAGCCAAACTGCTGGGTGACTAGCTCAGAGAGCCAGAAATGAAATTTCCTAACTGCCTTAATTTGTTTTATCTTCTGGATATATGTATTATATCTCCACCTAAAGAATCCTGTACTGATTTTATTCCTACAGGACTCCTTCCTCATTGCACAAAGCTGAGGTATTGTAGGGATGAATCTGTTTTGTAGTGAAGACTTGCAGTAGGTTTACCTCTTGTGGCAGGGGGGGGAAGTCACTTCTTGATTGAGTTCAATTTCTAGGAAACTTATGTGATATTGAACGCTTCCAATGTGTTTTTGACAAGTGTACACTACATGTTCCTTGTACTTGAGGACAAGCTTTTTTAGTGGGTTATATTTTGTGGAAGTTCTCAGTAATAGTGAATTATTTTTGTATCAGCCTTTCTTTTCAGTGGTAATTTTTGTCTAGAATGGAGATGAAGTTGTATATTCTGAAGGTGTTGTGAAAGTAACCATATTAGTATTTGTGAAGCATTTGTATGTAAGAAAGGTGAAAACAATTTGAAAAAGTTTACTTTTTTTTCAGAGATGAATTTGAGTAGTATTACATGATGGAAAGCACAATGACATTAAATTGTCTTGATAATGTGATAATACTTTCTGACTAGGGGAGCACTGTCTAACTTGTGCTGTATTTTCTCACAGAATGTGCTTATTTACAGCACGTATGTGTATGCGCAACAGGACAGAGTATGGAAAGTCTTAATTTATGGTGTTTCTTATAGTGTATTTGTATAACCGTTTTCATTGGTGAAGTGAAATACAATAACATGACATTAATACTTCACTCAGATCCCTAGTCTATAGGCAACAACCTATATAAAATTTCAAGCACATGCCCTTTATTTGGTGAGTGTGCTTAAGGAGTGTGTATGTTTTTCTTAAATTTAGACTGCTTATCTTTTCAGTTAAGGTAGCTGAAGTGAGTAAACTGGTGACAAATCTGTTATCTCTTGATGTATTAGGATACATTCAAAAGCTTCTAATACTAGAAAATGAGACATTACCGGGTGCCTAATGGGAAGCATTATTTCCTTTCAGCCTGGAATAGCCCGATGGATTGTGGTGTTTTTCACCTGCCGGGCATGGGCAGATGGTATTTTGTAATGGAAGAGCAGCCCCATATTTATTGTAGGTTTGAGGCAAACAAGTTGAATTCAAGTGAGCTTTTTGTGTGTGTTTTGTTGTTTTTTTTTTCAACTTGGAGTTTCAATTTACATTTCCTTGGAGAAGCTGAGCCTGTTCAAAATAATAATAATAATAATTTTGAATTTTAGATTAAAGTCATACCTACATCAGCTTATTGTCCTACTTTGATACAAGTTTAATACAATTTTTAGATTCATAGAGTGATTTGGATCAGAAGAGATCTCTGAAGATGATCTCCAAGAGTCCAACATCATGCTCAAAACAAGCCCAAGTAGAGCAGGTTGCTCCAGGGGCTGTCCAGTCAAGTGCTGAATTAGCTCCAAGGATAGAGATTCCATGAAAAGCTTTCCCATACACCTGCTTAGAATTGCAGTGTTTCAGCTTGTGTCCGTTGCCACTCATCCCCTCAGGGTACACTTTTGATGAGAGTCTGGTTTGCTCTTCTCTGTACCCTCCCAGCAGGTAGCTGTAGACAGCAGTAGGATCTCCCTTTAGCCTTTTCCAGGCTGAATGATTCCAGTTGTCTCAGTCCCTCCTGAGAGAGAGCTCATGTGCTCCAACCCCCTAACCACTTTGGTAGCCCTCCAACAAACTTACTCTGATATATCCATGTCTTTCTTATACTGGATACAGTACTTCATTTTAATTGATATTACGAAAAATATAGTTGAATGTGTAAAATTGCAATTTTTTTTTTATGGCATCTTTTTTTTTCTGAGATGTCTGGCATGACGGTGAATACATAATAATATATGACAGTGCAAAGGTTAGATCAGCATGAGTTTAGTATGGTGATAGCGCTTTGGAGTGGTAAAAATGTAAGCAAATATTTTCTTGAACAAAATATTTTGACTTTGCGTATTCTTGTAGTGGGTTGACCTTGGCCAGCTGCAAGATGCTCACTCAGTCACTCTCTCGCCTCCCCTCAACAGGACAGGGAGGGGAGAATAGGGTGGGTTGAGATAAAGAGCAGGAGACCACTTACCGATTACCATTATGAGCAAAACAGACTCAGGGAAAATTAAATTAATTTATTGCCAACTAAAATATATTTGGATAGCGAGAAACAAAGACAAGAATCAAAATAACACCTTTTGCCTATCTTCCCTTTTTCCCAGGCTCAACTTCACTCCTTCATTCCCTGGCTTTTCTGCCTCCCACCCTGCAGCACAGGGGGATGGGGAATGGGAGGTTGCGGTCAGTCTATAACAGTTCATCTCTGCCACTCCCTGTTCCTCATACTTTGTCCTGCTCCAGTGCGAGTCCTTCCCACAGTCCTTGAGGAAGAAAAATCTGCTCCAGTTGGGGCTCCCCACAAGGCTGCAGTGTCCTTCAGGGCATATCCACCTGCTCCAGTATAGGGTCTTCCAGGCTGCGGTGTAGATTTCTGCTCTGGTGTGGTCTCTTCCACAGGCTGCTCCACCAATGGAAAGTGCTGCAGGTACTAAACATGCTGTGTCCCTTGCTAGGGGACAGCAGCTCAGGACTAATGGCTTCTACATGCCTCCGGCACAAAATAAAAATCTTCATACTCTGAAGCCGTATTCTGAGGGATAGTTGAATAAATGGTCTGAGTGTCAGGTAATGGTGGGGGATAATTAAGCTCTTAACTCTTTCACAAGTGTACAGTAGAAAATCAGGAAAAGGAGGAAGAGATTGTTCTAGAACATGAAATATGTTCACTTAAATCAGGAACGGTTTATTACTAAACTTGTTCTAGAAGCTTTTAACTTGAAATTGATAATTCATTAGTGGAGGGTCTACAGAAATATGCAGGAAAACAACTAAGTGGGTTTCCAGTTTATTGGTGGTGTCATCACTGAACGAGTAGCTCAGTTAAGACCTGGTGAAGCTTTCACTTTTGTCCTGCTTTAAAAATATTTGCCAGTGTACACGAATATTGGCCAAGAAGGCCAAACAGCATCCTGGCTTGTATCAGGAATAGCGCAGCCAGCAGGACTAAGGAAGTGATTGTCCCCCTCCACTCGGCACTGGTGAGGCCACACCTCGAGTACTGTGTTCAGTGTTGGGCCCCTCACTACAAGAAAGACATTGAGGTGCTGGAGTGTGTCCAGAGAAGGGCAATGAAGCTGGTGAGAGGTCTGGAGCACATCTTACAAGGAGTGGCTGAGGGAACTGGGGTTGTTTAGCCTGGAGAAAAGGAGGCTGAGGGGAGACCTTATCACTCTCTACAACTACCTGACAGGAGGTTGTAGAGAGGTGGGGGTCGGTCTCTTTTTCCAAGTAACAGGTGATGGGACAAGAGGAAATGGCCTCAAGTTGCACCAGAGGAGGCTTAGATTGGATATTAGGAAAAATTTCTTCCCTGAAAGGGTTGTCAAGCATTGGAACAGGCTGCCCAGGGAAGTGGTTTAGTCACCATCCCTGGAGGTATTGAAAAGATGTGTAAACATGGTGCTTAGGGACATGGTTTACTTGTGGCTTTGGCAGTGTTAAGTTTATGGTTGGACTTCATGATCTTAAAGGTCCCTTCCAACCTAAATGATTCTATAAGCTGCAGGGGAACACCTGCTCCAGTGCCTGGAGCACCACATCCTCCCCCTCCTCCTTCTCTGACCTTGCTGTTCATATTGCCGTTTCTCACTTTTTTTTTTGGTCTCAGTCCCCCCAGCCTGTGAGGTGTTTTAGCCCTTTCTTAAATATGTTTCCACAGAGGTGCCACCAGCTTGGCCGATGGGCTCAGCTGGGCCCTGTGGTGGGGCTGTTGCAGCACTGGCTGGAACCAGCTGTGCCTGGCCCGGGGCGGCTGATGGTCTCCCCTCACGGAGGCCACCCCTGCAGCCCCCCGCTGCCAGCACCTGGGCACCCTCACCCAAAACAATTATGGATAAAAAATGTATACATAAATTCTTAAACTTTGAAGAAATTATTTTGCAAAGATTTGAGGATTTGTATTACGATCACCATAGGCTATTCTGTCTGTAAACGGTTTATTACATGTAGATTTGCTTGTGTGTGTGGAGGTAAGAACATGTAAATATGCTAGATAATACATCTGTAGTGCAATAATTGCATGTTTTTTTCCCCTCTTCCCTAGAACTTAAGTGGACTGTTAAATGCTGCAAGCTTCCAGCCCCTGCGGCCTTTACCTTCTGTCCGAATTTTGGTAGATAAAGTTAATCTGGAGCACTCGGTACCCATGTACGCCGAACAACTGGTGCACATGGTCAGCAGCCTCAGCCAGCCCTCGGACAACCTGCTTCACTACTGTTACTCACACTGCTATCTGAAGGTAAAAGAAGGCTTGAGTTCTGTTTCTTATTGTAGTGTGCTTAGAAAAAGTTTATGTAAATGTAGATAATCCGAAGTGTTAGTGGTTTCTTGGGAGAAAGTTTTCAGCTTATCTAAAAGGACATTGTGTAAACACATTTCACAGAATGTTGTTTGGGATCGCTGCTTCTGACCTGAGCCAAATGTTTTGTAACATGAACATAGAACTTCACGTGAGGAAACTGCGCAGACTGAGGCCCCAAGGTCTTTGTGGCAAGATTGAGTTAAAATAATTTGGGAAGAAACCTTTCCCCTCTTCTAGCATAATGCTCATAGAGTTTGCAGGTTGCAGTGAATTACACTTAGAAACTTGATGGGATGTTATGAGGAAAAAACATCACTTCTACTACTATTGATAGAGCAAAACCATGATAGTGAAGGTTGTTCTACTAGTATTGATAGAGCAAAACCATGATAGTGAAACTGTTGCCAAGCAATTTCATTTGTTTTTGTTATAAAAGGGAAAACCTCTGAATGTTCTCAGTTACAGATCTATTATGTGAGAGGAGTTCTTGTTGTGAGGTTGGGGGAAGTTTAAGAAAGTACTGAAAAATTGCTTTGAGATTATTCGGTTGCCATTGGCTGAGATTTTAGTAGAATGAAAAAGTGAAATCTCACGCAGAGTTTTAAAACAGGCCTTTCAACATTTTAGGTTGTGTTCAGGCAATTTGAAACCTTTTGGGTGCTACTAAAATGTAAATATTTACTACTAGTACTGTTCATTTTACTAAGTTTTTCAGTTATCCATTCAATTCCATGCTGATATCTTAATAGAGGTTTAAACAATGAAATTTTTACTATCTGCATAAAACAAACTGCCAGAATTGCATGGCAAGCTCTCAGTTTTCTGGGTGACATGTTTACCTTCTGTCACATTTAAAGTGATTGGGATAGATATATTGCAAGTCATCTGTGTGTTTTTCAGTTTGAGAGGATTTGTTCAAAAAGTTTTTAGCAGCTTTTTGATCAGTGTTTGCAAAATGTGGATTACTTTTATAGGGTTTATTTGCTAGCTTTAATATAGACTGAAGTGTTCTGTTCTCTGAATGGTGGTGCAGCATGTTAAAAAGTCAACTCTACAACCATTTCTTTTCTATATTGAACAGTGAAAAATCATAAAGAATAGTTGTGATAAACCTTTCTTTAGATGCTCTTATTAAGAAAAAAGCTTTGAAAGGAAGCTTCTCATTTCCTTAAATACCATTTTTATAATTATAAATTATAATTTAATATATACTTTATTATAATTACAAAAAGTTATTTTATTTATTTTATATGCAAGGCAAGATGCAATCTGCAGATCTAAAGGATATAGAATAATGTATTTTAGTTGATAAATTATATTTCAGCATTTTTTTTAAATTCAGCAGAGCATCATTAACATTTTGAGCAAAGAAATTATTTTTCTATGTATTACAATTGGAATGTTATTTTAGGTTTTTCTAGGTTTTTTGTGTTTGGGGGAAAAGGAACTGTCTAAAAATAGTACACAATTTATTTCATATTTATTGAGTATATTTAAAAAATGTGTATATTATGTTAAAATAGTAACTTGAAAGTGATCTCATCATGTGATAGTATACAGTTTGACCAAATTAATTTGTTTCAGATATTTGGTTTTCAAGCAGCACTGACTTCTTTGGACAGTAAAGGATTGTACTGCTTCCCTGTTCCAGTTATTCCCTCATTCAGTACTGCTGTTTATGGCAAGCTGATCAAGTTTCCCAAATATTGGTGAGCATTAAGCCTGTACAGTGTACTTAAGTAATGTACTCAACTACTTTTGTGTTTCTAATGAATGGTTTAAAAATGCTAAGCTCCATATATATCCCTAAAATTCCCTGTTCTCTACTTCTCTACTTTTAAGTCTGTTATTAATAAATTTTTTTGTAAGGATAGCTGTTAATAAACATTTGAGACCCTAGTTTTCTTGAGAAAACAGGCTACACAGCCCTGGAGTAAATGGCTTTCTTCTAGACTTTGTAGAATTCTGTGAACCAGTTTCCGTTCTTCCTTGAATGGATACAAAAGCTGAAGTTATATGCTGATGGCAAGCTTGATGTGTTTAACTGAACAGGTCAGCTCTTTCTGTTTTGAACTCAACCACATAAAAAGCAACAAACGGGGGAAAACAAAAACCCAACCCAAAACACCCCTGTTCTTGTTTACTATTTACAGTTGGAAGTGTTTTGACATTGTGATCAGGTATTGAGCTGTTTGTAATATTTCAGATTTTAAATGCAAACTCTTTTGTTCTGAAAACAATTGTCCTTTATTATAAAATGAACGATATATATTTTTTTTTTACTTTAATGCCATGGAAATACAGTATTTAAATTCAGTTCTAGAGGTTAAATTTTGTGATCACAAGTGTTAGTGTGTAATAGATTTTTATAAAGAAAATAGTATTTTATTGATAAATAGTATTTTAATAAATATTTTCAGGAAAATGTGTTTTAGCAATACTTTGGACAGAACATTGGTTCTCTTTATCCCTTGTTTTGAGCAGTAGATGTCTGTAATACTACTTCATAACTAAATCCGCACAAAACCAGTCTTACATAAAAAGACAAAATAACAGGAAAACAGGTTAATGTGTTAAATACTTTGGCTTCAAATGTTCTGTGTTGTATAGGTAATTTGTAACAGTCATTTGTTTGTGAAAGCTTAATGGGTTTGAAAGAAAAAAAAGACTGCGTATATGGTTGTTCATAGTGCTAGAGAATATACTAGTATTTCTCACAAGCTGTGATACGATGTTAAATACTAGAGGTTTTTAGCGCAATCAGCACACCACCAGGTGGTAGCAGCCTAATTGACTTTCTCATACTTTCCATCAATAGTTTACAAAAGTACTAACAGCTTCTAATGGATTGCTGTTTTGTTCTGGCATTTTGCTGAAAAATAATAAATGTTATCAGGATAACCCATAAGCAGCACTAATCGGAGTACTTCAGTACTCTGGTAGGACTGACAGCCTTTCCTGACATTACCTGACATTTAACGCTAAGCTCTGGTTAGTGATCCTTTTTACTAAACTGTAGAAATAAATTAGTGTTTAATAGTAAACTTACATTTATTTAGTACATTGTAAAACCCATGGTTAGTTGTGCAAAACAAAAATATTATTTTAGAGATGACAAATGATTGGAAAAATCTGTCATCTCACAAGTTCATGGCATTCAAGTGCTAGTGCTTTCTCATGAGTGGGCTTGCGCTGTCTTTTGTGTGTGCTTGTGCTCGCTGTGCTCGATCTCTTGCTCACCATGCTTGGTTTCTTGCACTTTCCTCCGTGGAGTGTTGCACAATTGCCATCATGCTCTCTCATGTGTCCAGTGGTCTCATGCTTGCATTCTCTTTCTCTCTCATGGTTTCCGTCTTGCTCACTTTCTTTCTCTCTCTCTCTTTTTAAAAATACATCGTGTTACAATGCATGCCCAGCTGGAAAATAGAGTATGGTAGACTAATAACACAGAAAAATAAAAATGAGAGGTAGTTTTGGGGAGTAGAGGCAGGGGACTGGTCCTGCCTTAAAATAGCAAATCATCTATCAGCATTTATTAGTAGATGTTGTCAGACCAACACTTACTGTGGTCTAGTGTATTCTAAAATAATTTTAATAGCTTTCTCACTTTTTTCTGTGATATGATATCTTTTTAAAGCTTATTTATTTATTAACAGTGAGAAATAATTATATAAAATTAACTTATTCCAACAATTTATCTAAACTAAGCAACACCAATTTGCGGGTAATAAAGTAGAAAAACAAATGAGTAGAGCAGCAGCCTGGTTAAATGAAGTGTAGTTTGAAGTGAATAAAACTCCAGATGAAACGCATCAAATAGCACTTGAACTAAATCGAAATCAGCATGAGGACTGAGAGCTTCATTGAAGTCATGCAGTGAGTGAGAATTAGTCTGGTAGGATAACCTGGTAATGTCATTAAACTTAAATTCAGTCCTCGCCCCAAATTATACCACCTGCTTTATTTGGATTTTTAGATTTCACATTCCAGAGTTTCTTAAAGTACACACATCTGATGCTACATGTGTTCTTCTATTTCTTCGTAGAAAATATATACCACAGACCATACCTTTTTAAAACAAAGACATTTTATGAACTGTTATGGAATCCCTCAGGTAGTATGTTTTGAGTTAGCAGTGAAAATCTCAACTTTATTTCTGACATAAATCAGTAGAATAGCTTTCTTTTCTAGTTTCAATATAATAATCTCAATGTATGTGGTATATAAAATACTGTAGTAATATTTATTTTTTAAAACTAGTTGATAAACATTGGTAGCATGTTTTAACAGATAAAATTTCATCAACGTCAGCCCAGTAACTAACCATAAATGTTACAAAAGTGCTGTTTCATTTACTTACTAGATTGATGTCTGTTTTAATTTTGGTTAATACACTTCTTATAAAAAAATGTGCTCAAGCTCACTAGTTAACTAAGTCTTGGACATCTTTTAAATAGTATAGCTAATCTATTTTTATATGAAAGTAAAAACATCTGGTCTTTTGTTTTGGTCAAGCATAACAAGATGCAAAATACAATGTTAATGTCAATGTTTTACAACTACTTTATGTAGTGTTGCATGCCAGATTGTAAAGCAGCTTTCAAAGCTTTCAGGAGGATGTCTAAAAACAACTGAGAATTAGCAGAATATGGTTAAAAGCCTAGAATGAATGACAAAATGTTTATTGCTAAACAAAAATCTTTAGAGGAATTAGCTGATTTCTTTTCTTGTTTGTTTGTTTTTTTCATTTGGCCACAATGTCTGTGGTAACAGATGAGGTAATCTAGTATAAGACATTTTAGTGTTATAACCCTCTGTCATTTATAAAACATCACTTTATCGCACTTCTGAAGAATATGAAAAGTAATGTTAAAGAATACAGATTCTGAATAGCCTTCCTTTATTTTTCTGGTATCTGGATTGGTAGTGAAGTGTCGTGTCTGTATGTTTTGAGCTAGATATTAGTCTGGTTATGTGTGGTTTTCTTATTCTTCTTTTCTTGACCTGTCTTCTCTAAAATCCCTTCCTGTGACGTGTTCCAAACTCTTGTTTTCCTGTATCAGGTCTGTGGGAAGGTTCTCACTGTCTCCACCTGTGACAGCTCTTGAGACTCTAAACAGTGGTGGAATAGGATTATAAATGGGGATAACATGATCTATCTCTGCATCCTTTCTATTCATCTTCTTAGTCTAGTAGTCTACTTTCAAGGGGTCTGTTTCCTTGAATAGGGAGTCTCCTCTTTCTCATTTTGAGACTGGAGCAATAGCTCCTGGTTTGCTGTCTGCAAGGAAGCACCAGTGCAGACTTGACTAATAGCTGGTGATGTTAAATTTGAGTGTCTGAATGATCCTTTTATGAACAACTTGAAGACCTGCTGGGTAAACTAGTATCTACGGTTTCATGGCCTACACTTTAATTATTAGAGGGTACAGAGCAGTTAATTGATTGTTCTTGATTTGTTACTCTATCAGAACAAAAATCCGGAATAGAAATTTGCAAGTAGATCTAGATAATTATTGGTAAACAAAAAAAGAAATCGTTGAGAGACTAAATGGATACAATTTTTTGCAAAGATTCTTTCTTTTGAACTGTTCTCTGCAGATACTGTCTTAGGAAATAAATTTCAGTGTAAACATAGGCAGTGTGCTAATCTTAGTCAAGCAGTTTCTGATGAGGAAGGATTCTTGACAAAATGAGATTTGATATGTGTTGGCATTGTGTCTCGTCTCTTCGGTGTTTTTATTGAAAAGCTAATCATTATTGACAAAAGCTGACAAAAGTTTAAAATTTGCTCTGCTGTTAAAGGAAGTCACATGTATTGTATGCTGGGCACCCCAGCTGCCCAGAGATATGATGTCACTTGTTTCACTTGCAAAAGCTGTGGATTACAGTCCTGACGTTTTATTAATATGTTCTCTCACAGTACTGAAAGATCACTATAGAAATCTAGATACAGAGATCCTCACATGGAATATATATATATTTTCACTAGGTTTTGTTTTTATGAACCCTTAAGAACATTTATATAATATAGCTGTTCTTAATATTTCAACACAGCTTTAACTGTAAAGGTAAATATTTACTGTGTCTAGAATCTGTTACATTTACATTAGATTGGCATGTTAGGTCATAACCTCCTTTTGGCTAACTATTATACAATGATATTGAGAAACATTTGCCAGCAACCTGAACATCAGCATTTTCTGTTTTCTTACCTGACTTCCTAGCTGTTATTTTGATTTTGTCACTCTGTAATTGCCAAATGGTTGCTTTGTACACAAAACTTAATCTTTTTTAATTTCCAGCTTAATATTGACATTACAAATCCTGAGGATTCTGAAGACCTGTGTTATGACTGTTTAGGTTTGTGCTCAAACTTTTATTACTGTAAAGGTGTTTGTATTTTTGTACAGCTTTACTTCCATTTTTTCTGTCATGTATCCCTTACAAGGCAAACATCCTTCTCTTAATCAAAGCTGTGTAGTGGTATGCCATACAACTGTATTCTTATTGACAGAATTCAGCATTAAACTCCTTATACAATCCAGTAAGGTCATTATAAGCTCCAGTATGAATCGGGATGTGCACCTGCTCATGGCTGCTTTATGGATCATCATGAAAATTCCATGTGCGTTTAACAGTATCACAATGAATTGACCAGAGTGAGAGCAGTTAATGTTGATCCACAGGCAGTGTGGTAGATGAAGATCTGGCGTCTTGCACAGTAAGAAGTTCTTTAGCAAGGAAATTAGCTC
The DNA here is from genome assembly GCA_017639485.1 of Pluvialis apricaria. NCBI lineage: Eukaryota > Metazoa > Chordata > Aves > Charadriiformes > Charadriidae > Pluvialis > Pluvialis apricaria. The sequence goes on from CM030008.1 coordinate 146,166,434, forward strand.
CTGCTGACACAGTCTTTACCAACAAGGTACTACTGTGATGACAGGAGGAGATACTAGGATTTGCTGCTCACTGAAGAGAGGATTAAAAGTGTATATAATGCAGGATCAGGTGAACTATCTGCCTTTCTTACTTTTTTGATTGAAACATCTTCAAGTCATGTCCAGTGAAATAATGCTGCTTAGAACTAGAACTCACAGTAGATTTGTGAGCTTCAGAGCCATGAAATGTAGCTGTCGTGCAGTTCAGTGCAGTTGTGCTACTAAGAGGCAAGCAGACCCTGCTGCCAGGAAACACAGAGCCAGATATCCGCAGACTGTGAACATTAGATCATAAATCTAGGAAGTTTTCCAATAAATTGACACTTGGGTCTTGATTTTGGCAGCCTGTTTTATTGACTAGTCACAGTAAATCAAGACCGATGTCAATTTAGGTTGGATGTGGATTGTGTTTCACATGGGCAGTTGAGGGGCATGCTCGGTTCCTGGGTCAGAAGCAGAAACAGGTTGAAAACACATGAAACTCATTTTGTAGCATTCAGTTGTGACTATTAGTTATGTCAGTAATTGGATATAACTGCCAGATGAAAATTCAGGGTATCCTTCGGAACAGAAGATCTGAGATTTCATGCCTGAACAGATGCCATCAGAATATGGGACAGGAGAGAGTTTCAGCCACATCAGCATCATCTGAGTTAGAGCTAGCATATGTAAAAACCTGTTTGAACTATTGAGATATGCCAGTGATATGTGCTGTGCAAAACCAGACAGAAACAGTTGTTCTCTTGGGTTCTGCAGAGGTGGTTGTGTAGAATTGCCTCAGATGTGAACAATCAGTCTAGGGAGTATGCTGGATTGCTTTGGCATTGTGTGCTTCTCTGCTGTTGCCTAGAAAATGCATCAAAGACTGTGATACTAAATCAGATTTTTTTTTTAATTTATAGGTAGCTGTTTTCAGCATGGTTTTGTGAGCAATGAATTTCAGAAATTTGGTTTCCTGTGCCTCTTTTTGTATGAGGAGTAGGTATGTCAATATAGCATAGCAAATTATGCACACTGATGTAGGGTGATTTAACACTTAGTTTTAACAGGAGAATGATTTTTTTCATTGATAACATGGTTTAACATATCCTTCATTATAAAAGTCAAAGTAGGCCATGCTTGTGTATAAGGATGAAGATGCTTAAGGAACTTATGTGGAATATTTTCTAATCCGCAGTGATATTAATGTATCAAGTTCCAGCATTAACATATTGGGGAACTTTTAAACTGCGGTCTTCTGGAAGGAGCTGTTGTCAGTTACCAAGAACGACCCTCTGTCCAGGAGGGATTTTGCATTCTGAGTACATGACTTGCAGCTTGATTAGTGTGATTATAAATTAACTTCAGTTGGAAACCTCTAGTTTAATTTTTTTTTTTAATCTAGCCCAGATCTAATGTTACTGCTTCTCAGCAGATGTGGCAGACAGCATTCAGCAAATGTGTTAAAAGTGCACTTTTAATCAATGTAAATTTGAAGCAGATGCATTTTTTATTATTGTCCATGAGGAGGAAATTCAGCAGAGTTGACAGTAAAGGGTGGTCATCTGTAGTGTTTCCAGTGTAGTTATTTAGACTAATTAATTGTCAAGGCTCTTCAGTGAAAGTAAATTAAGCCTAGTAACTAATATCTGTCCAGGGAAAGTGATTGCACATGGTGAATAATTTATCCTGGTTATTGTAACTGTTGCCATCGGTGTTTGCTCACATTTGTACTAGAAACAAGAAAATGGTATTTATTTCAATATGTAGGATTTTCAGGGTTAAAGCCACATTTTCTTTACTTGAGACTGGTGAAAGGCATGAAAATCTTACTGTTTTAAAGCTGAAGTGCTGTTAAGCAGCATAAATACTAAAGAAAATTTCAATGCCTGATATATATTCCGTTTGTATTGTGTTTGGAAATTCTGTTTCTCTTAGTGTTACCACTGTCTGTAGAAAATATCTGGTGTCGTGGTTTAGGCTGGACTGGCCGCTAAACGAGTGACAGATGCTTTGGTTAGGATTTTTGGTGATATTCTCAGTTTATGAGGCTTTACCCATGTAAACTCTGGCCAGAAAGATCCACTTGTGGCAGTTCTTCACACGCAGTGTTTGTCCTTTATTTCTCCAGAGTTTTGCCAGCAATTTGGTGGCGCCTTTTTTTAAGTATATCTGTGAATCACAAAGGCAAACACAGTCTCTGAGGTGGCATCTACACCACTCAATAAAACATTCCAGAAACCAACTGTGTCCCTGAGGCCAGGTGGCCTCTTGTGGCTCAGTTCCTATCCACATGCCTACCTGTAGCTTTCCCTTCCGCTCCCAAAAGGAGGGGGAAAAAAAGTAAAATTAAAGCTAAGAAGGATATTGTCAGGCTTCAGACTGGGGACAGCTTTTGGCATGCTTGGTCCTTTCAGCATCGTTCGAGAAAGTGCCAGTTGTCATGGCCTGAAACTGGCAGGGAGCAAGCTAACAGGTAAACAGTATGCACAGCCACTGACCTGCACTTGGCCTTCTTTAGTTAGCAAGTAAGAGTGTAACCTGCTTGAAACTTGCATCCTGAAACTGAAGGGCACGGAGGTCAACTGTGGTGTCATCCTGCTAGCCAACCCCATTCAAATGTTGGTTTATTACATAGCATCTTGTAGGAGTGTACTTTGGTGTTACAGTTGCTCTCTTACCTTTCACTTTTTTCTTTGCATCTTCTTTTTAAGCAAATGCCATGGGAGTTCATAGGATTGAAAGCTCCGTTTTAAAAATTTGTAGTTGTTAAATACAATAACTTGAAGAAAAAGTTAGATTGTCTTCATGCATTAGGACTTCTAGTATAGTTCCCTATAGAATTATGTTTCTGAAATTGTATTATCTACCTTGTGTATTAAATAATCTTCCTTCACCAAAGCTGTATGTTTAAAGGCTTCTTGAATAAGCTATATGCTTATTGAATAAGCTGTACAGAATTGCTGATTTTGTTTATATTTTTATGGTTACCTTTATTATGCTTATGGAGCATTGTTGTGTTGCTGGACAAGCTGTAGCGTATCCTTCTTTGACTGTGCAGAGCTTGACGCTCAAGTGGTAGACTTCATTACCACCTGGAGTGACGTACCAGAAGCTCTGTAGTCTTAAATTATGCACCTATTTTTACACGCACATTAATGTGACACTCAGTTGAATTTGATAACCATGATAAATAGTGACTAAAAACATTTTATTAAAAAAAACCCCTGTATTTGTCTTCATTCGGAGCAACAAATAAACTAAATATAAAGGCTTAAGGAGTTGTTCACCTGTCCATAATACCTTACCAGCTTTACTTTATCTGTGTTCATCTCTAGGTAGGACGTGCATACTGTCTTGTGTCCAGTATCATTTGTTCGCTGTATTCTCCTCATGCTTGTTCCCTCTGGGACCCAGATGTGTTTTTTCTTTCCTATGGGAATAGTCCTTCTCATAGATCAGGATCTGTCTTTGGTTCCAGGCTAAGTGTTTGTGTATTATTTGTGTACAAGGACTCACCTTTTTTCCTCAGGCACGTTTATCCTAGTTGTTTATACCTTTGTATTTTTTTTAATTATTATTTCTTTAGCAATGTCTTTTAAAATAATGTAATGTGTCAGCTGTACATACTGAGGAACAGGTAGTGTATTGAACACATGCGAATGTTTGGACCTCCATTGGGCCTGTATGTTCAGTAAGCATTGTCTGATTTTCGTTAGGTTTTAAACTTCTAAAGGATGTTAGCTCCCAGTTTCTGAACCAGATTTGTTTGGTATGACATGTTTTGGATGAGAACATTAGAGGGCAATTTGAACAAAAAAGGAAGAACAAGAGAACAACTGAAGTCAGGCTCATGTGGATGAGGCAGTAAACAGTAAACTGAGAATAAAATCTGTTTATCAGAACAGATTTGGAAATCGGTTATATGTTGCAGGTGCTTCTGATATTGATGCAAGAAACGGAAAGGATTATTATGTTGGTTAAGATACTAATACAATAATTGTGGATTCATATTTCAATCAGAATTTTTATCCATTATAATGTATGTTTTTTAAACAAAAGCATACAGCATTTTAAAGTAAATTTCAATGAGTTTTCTTTGCTGATGTTTAACTAGCATTTCCTTTTGAGTTTAATGAATGATTCCAAAATGAATGATCAAATAGAAGGAAGTATATTTGGTAACCATGATCAGAATATGCCTTTGATAGTCAAGAAATGTGCATATACATGCAGAATGACAGAAATAAGAATCTGATTTTAGTATTTTTAATTTTTGAAAGCAGGGAAAATGGGAATGGAATTGTAATAATGCTGTCACTGACTTACACATACTTTCAGACCAAGAGATTATTTGTTATACTGTAGCTTTTATTTTCCATACATCTTCGATTTAGCTGTGTATACGTATTACAGCAAGAAAATGCTTTTCTGATGTTGTGTTTTACTGACAGTATCTTTTCTTCAGTATGTGTGTATGTCATAATTTTAATGGTCTTAAAAGCTCACTAGGACTTGTGGAGTTTTTAAGTAATGACAGAGATGTAATGAATCTTCCAGTGAACAGACCAAAACTGAACACAAAAAACTGTATCCATAGAATCTACGTCAAAGTTTGTATTATTTTTGAGGAAAGAGTGATGTAAAGTCAATGCTGGAGTCAGTGCTTGGGATGGTAAATTTAGATTTAACAATAATTGTAGTCTTTGAAGTAAAAAGTATTATGCATTTGCTGAGATTTAATGTTTTACTTTAAATAGCTTCTGATATCCTTTAAAATTCTTTTGTGATTACTAATTAATGAGGCTACAATATAATACTTTCAACAGCCTTTATACTCTTTCTGCTGTTAAGTAGTGTACACATGTGAATCTTTAGCACACATTGTCTATTCATGTCATTGCTGTTGATGATACCCTTGATCTGTCCTTTGCTATATTAAAGGCTTTTCTGGTAATGGGAAAACCAAAACACCCTTTCCCCCTTCTAGCAACTTCCTTTTGATGCTGTAACTTCTATCTTAAAAGACCCTAGAATTGGCTTTTGGGGTACTTTCAGACAAGGAAGAGTGGAATTTAAGGACTTTTATTCACCTTTCTCGATTTAATGGAATTCAGTAGTTGCCTACGAGTACAGAAATATGGCTTCGTTTCTTTTAGTGTTGTGTGCTTTCTGTTTGTGGCATCTCCATTCAGTGCAATATTTTAGTTCAAATATTTATTTTGTTTTAACTAATGCAGACATGCACCTTCTTACCCCTCTGACCTTTATGTTTTAGGTATAAAAAAAATTTGCCAGAATTTCGAACAACCTTTTTTCTCTCTCTGTAAATGTGTCTTTTTCCACTAACAGATTTTACCCATTTATGAAACAAAAGAAGCAGTATGCAAAAGTATTTAGTAGAAGAAATTAACAGAAAACTTTAAATCCTAACCAACTCACCTCTTGGATAAAGTTTCTTATTTAGATCAGTTGTTAATGTTTACTTGAAGTTGGGGTTGTGTTCAGCTCTTGAATCTTTAGCAGGGAATTTGAAACTGTGTTAGTTCCCAAGATCTTTGAACTCTTCAGAGAGGAAACAAAACGGGAGTTTTTGTCCATCTTCTAACAACTTTGCAGCTGTTAATAATCTTCAAGAAAAGGAATAATTAGGCAAATTTATCTACATTTTGTCACTTTTTTCTGTTTTACGCAATTTTCATGGCAGTACATTGAGGTGAGTTAAGACTGTATTAAACATGGTATACTTGAGAAATTTGCAAGGGAAGGTAGCAAAGGGTGTGTGTGTGTTTGTGTGTGGGTTAGATGTATTTTCTTTCTGTTCCTGTTGTCAGCATTTCATTCCACAACTATCTTTCTTTTAATGCTCTGAATATAATTTTATTTTTTCCTGGTCCCTGCGTTCAGTTTCCAAGCACCTTCAGAGAAGATTCAATCACAGAGCTTGTTCTCTACACATGTGCTTTGAGTTTCTTCCGTTCTTATGTCCTTCCTGTCTTGCAAGCGTTTTATTGGAAATACTCTAAAGATGCTTCTTTTTCTTTGTGTTCTCTTATTTGTTTGTTTTTTTTTTTTCTTGGTGTATGTTCTCCATCCTTGTGCCTTAATCCCACTGCATTGGGTTTTTTTCTTTCTTTTTCCTCTTACCATTTGAAACCTGTGAGAGGAAGATAATTCTGTGGGCCTTTTTGTGCCTCTTTCCTTCTTAAATGTCACTGTTGTCTTCTGTCACTTCCTGTCTTGCAGTTTCTACAAGGGTTGGGAGAAGGCTTTACAAGTTCCGTAGCTTTGTGAGACAGCAAAGTCAATGGATCTGTCCTTGTGGCTGTTCCTGCTCAAAGCAGTTCCTCTTCCTTGCTCCCCAGAAAGAGGAGTCATCTTCTGTCTCAAACTCTCACAAGCCACTGTTCCTAGCTTGCAGGACTTGCTAATATCCTTACTTCAGGAGATGTCTTCAGATGAGAATAAATCAAACCCTCTCTTCACCATATCTGCATTCTTGAGAGTTCCTCACATCTGTGTTGTTTGGAGAAGGGTCAGACTTCTGGGATAGCAACTTTTCCTCTGCATAAAATGCAGCTTTACAGTCAAGTTTTTCCTCCTACGGGATAGGGTCATGTCTGGACAGCTGAGCTGGCTCTGGCAAATGGAAAGTTCTTCACCATAGATAGGGCCCTTGAGCTGGGCTGTTTTCTTGTAAATAATGTATATTTAATTTTCGAATATGTTTGATAATTTCCAAAGAGGTGTAAGAAATAGCAAAGAGGAAAGTCACATTGTAAATTTGGTGTAGGAAAAGTTTGAAATTTTAAATCATGAATAGAATGGAATAGACTATGAAATGAAATATCTGCACATTTTGAAATAAATTTATTAGAAGATAACTAATTTGTATTTAAGATGCCAAATTTTGCAGCTCTGCTGGGAGTAAAAAAGGTAATTTGACAGTATCTTAAAAACAAAACGATGAGTGCAATTTTAAAGATCATGTTGGATAGAAATCTGTATCAAAAAATCCTTATTTGTGCTCCTAGTAATTAAAAAAAACTATTCTACAAAATAATATCCTATATCCTACAAAAATACTTGTAAATTACTGTATTATTAGCTACTGAATTGACTGTGAATTTCCCTCAGATTGAATGGCTGGTTTCTGAGAGTTGCTGCTCTTCTGACGGTGTGAAAGGATGATGGAAGTAGTTACTGTTCTCGGGGCTGCCAGTCATGGCTCTTGCTCCCCTGATAACACCAGATTAAGCATGGATCTCCTTGCCAAACGGCAGCAGCCTTTGTGTCCTATTCCTGTTTTGTGGCATCATGTTCAGCAGATGACTGTGTTTGTCAGTGCAGTTTTCTTCACTGAGCGCCAGCATGTTTCTGAGCCCTCCTGGCTCCCTGTTTTACCTGCTAATGGCAACCAAATGGCTCTGTGTGGCAGATTTAGAGGATTGATTTACTGGCTGTTGCTGCTACTTCTGGGAGTGTGTGGAGGAGGAAGGAGGAGAGAAGGGAGGGGGAGAGGTTGCTTCTCTGGACAGTAAAGCCAGCTGCCCTGTGGGAAGGCAGTTCCCCAAACCCCATTCCACCCCTGTGGCTTCTGAGATTGGATTGCACTGTGGTATCCAAAGCAATCATACTGGATTTACAGAAGCTGCAAAAAAATGTAGCACTTGGTTGGTTTTAATAAACACAGATCTTTGCTGCTTGGAAGTTTACGAACACTAGCAACTCTTACCTGGTTACCTCTGGTGGTTTTGGTGGTCTTGGTCATCTGCAGTTGTTGATTACAGCATCTCCAAGTTTCAGATAATTTCTGCCCCCATCGGGGAAACTGTCATTTACCAGGAGGTAAATGACAATGATTGCATTTATTTTGGCATTGCTGCTTTTCTAAGTAGGAGCTAGTTCTCCTGAAAAGATACAAGGCACAGCTCAGTAGATGTAAAAGTGCTCTGCTTCTGGTATGGTTCCCTCTGTACTACCTTCATCAGGCCAGTGGTTTGCTGTAGAAAGTCCTTGCTGTTTTCTGGACTTTTTTTTTTTTTAATATGTTTTGCTCTTTAGTCACTGTAATGAGTACCGATTTTTCTCGTGGTCCTTGTATTTGGATCTCACTGGATATAATGCAGCTAAATGGCATATCCCTTCCCTTGTCCCAAATAGTATCTACAGTATATGACAGTAAGATTCCTGGATTCACCTAAAAAAGTTACAGACCTCACAGAAGTAAAGAAAGAAGAGATGTTTAAAGTGTTAATAAAAGAAAGTCCTAAATTGGCATTAATTGCATTCCATGAGGAGAGTTTCTTATCCCTTGTTTTCTGATTTCCCCCACAGAACTCCTCGTGGAGTTCTGAAGAGGCAGTTCTTCAAACATGCAACTTTATACACAAGATTCACTTGGTTGATGAAGTGTGTAAAGCTAACCATATAAAGGGCAGGAAGAAGACTGAGGGCTCATACAGTAATTTCCTCAGAGAACTTGGAATGTTATTCTTTTATAGATTGCTCATATCACTTTAATAATTCTTTCTGGAGACAAGTATCAACTAGTGATTAGAAAAGGAGGGTTGGTTTTTTTTTTTTTTCAAAGCAAGAAAGAGCAATTAGTGACTGACCTCCACTTGCAGTTTGAGACTTCAGATCCCTAGCATCTGTCCCATTGATGAGCTTTTCCAAAGCCAGTAAGCTGAATTTGATCTAAACTTTCTAAATATATTTCTCTAATGCAGCTGCAGGTTTAACATGTTCCTGCATTATAGTTTCAGCAGCCACCTTAGTTTATCATGTGTCCAAAAATAAGACTGAAAACCCAACCCCTTGTTGGGATTAACAAATTTTTAGTTCAAATCTGTTGCATTTTGAGGCACATATATAATGACTTAACTGGAAGTAGAGATAAACTGCTTTCTTTCTTTCCTTCTTAACCTTTTAATCCAGTGGGTGGAAAGACTCATCTGATGCTTAGTGTGGCTGGATTCAAGCTGAGGGAAATTAAGACTTTCCTACTCTCACATTCCAGGTCTTTGTTTTTTCTTGCAGCCTTTGACATTTTCTCTTGGTGTCTCACAGCAGATAAAGTTACAGTAACTGTCCTTACTGAGGTCACTGCTTCTCACTTCCTTGTTGCTTCAAAACCCAGTACTATTAGTCACATGTAATGTTGACAATTTTTAATCTAATTATCATAATTTTGAATGTCCAGATGTAACAAAAAAAGCTAAATTATTTTAAAAACAATACAAGTTTAGAGTTCCTAACATGTATGTTCAGAGTCTTACATTCGTTTTTTTCAAAGGGATTTTTTTTGCAAGGTTTCTTCCTTTTAGATATTTGTTGGATTTTAGTAGTTATTTTTGTTCTTGTGATAATGCACTTATTTTTGCTTTGCTGTATAAAGTAAATTTTATTGTTCCATTGAAACACACACAGTGCTAAGAATTGAGAATGGATATTCTGTTTGTTTTCTAAGATATATTGAAGCTTGTACTTAGCCTGCATTGTTTTGTTTTCACAATTGTTTTAAGGAAATCCATGTTTTTTCTGAAGTTCACATATGAATTAACACTTTACAAACATTTTTCATCACTGACAATTTCAATTCCGTAACTGATGTTAAAATACTATACAGAAGTCACTTTTGAAATGATTGTTTTGTTCCCTTCTAATCCCATATCTAAAATTTTCAGAATGAAAAAGTTAATTTATTAATCCAAAAAAAGAAAAAAAAGTTGGTGAATCGAGGTTCATTGTTTTCTCCCTTGTAATAAGTTGTATGATTAGAAGTGTTTCCTGCAAATAAGAGGCAAAGGCAGCTGCAGCTGCTGAAAATTCACCTGTGTAAGAGATAATATAAGATGCCAGGCAGCCTTTAGTGAAGCCTATAGAAGAGCACTCATTTTTGGAATGAAATCTTCCAAATTGCGTTTAATTATTATTTTTGTAATAATAATGAACTTGGTCCTCTAGCACAAATAACTGTATGTTGCTGTCTGAAGGATAAAAATTCTGTTAGCATATGCACGTGTTATATGACTTTTTTTTTTCATTGTGAGTAGTAGTTGACTTCAGTCTTGCATTTAAAAAAAATAATAATTCCAAGACTGTAGCGGTTAACTTCCTTTCCTTTTCTTCCTCTCCCTGCTCGCTCCCTTCAGAGTTTTGATACTTGTCATTAAGTAGCTAGATGTTGTTTCCCTTACCCAATAATAGTTGCTTAAATGTTAAGAAAAAAGACCAAAATTGTGGTTTTTCTTAAAGCTGATGTGAAAGATCAGATTAAGTAGAAGTATGGATTTTTTTGTAGTTATGTAGAGGAAGACTTTGTTCATGTCAAATATAAAACGAGCATACATTTTCTGTTTGCCTAAACAAAAGGGTGTGCAAATGCTGGCTGAAATTATTTAGACATTTAAATTACATTCAGGTTCTTCTAAGGTACAGTTGCTGGGTTCTAGTAGCAGGTTACTGGTTTTGTTATTTTGGAAAAAATGAACTAACCGTATTTTACTGTACAGGATATGAGTAATAACAAAAATTAAATTTTTGGAAACATTTTGCAGGTTCCAGCTTTGCAGTTGGGGACTCTATATAAACCTCTGGAGCCAGCTGTTCACCACTACATTCTTTCAATCACTCTGAGGTGTTGATTTTAAAAGAATGAGTTGCTGTTCCTAAAGTCTACAAACTGAAAATATTTCATAGCAGGCCTGTGAACGTACATGGATTGGTTATATTGGTGCCTATGCATAGTGTATAATAAGGACCAATTCATGTTTTCATTCAAAAACAGAGAAGAAAACTATTTTCTTTAATGGTATGCCAGATTTATCCAAATATTTCAGCAAGTCTGTATTACAGTTTGTCAGCAAACTGGGTACAACCAAAGTGAATTTAAAAATCACTTAATTAGAACAGATTCATTTTCACTCCATGCCACTACACAGCAAGACTTGCTTGTTCATATTTCCTTAAATTTATTCTGGAACTTGTCCAAGTTCAGCTTTAATGAGTAGCCTATCCTGCTAGTTACATTAGGATTTATTTTCCCCTAGAGAGGAGTGCTTGAATTAGTAGTTTTTTAACCTGTTCAGTTAAATGAACGTGTGTTCAGAACTGCATCTTAACTCTTGAGTGTAAAGATTTGAGAAATAATTATTTCTATTGTTGTTACAGTTTTAAAGTGCAGTTTAAATAATGGTTTTAGACTCCAACTATGTGCCATAACTGTTTTAATATGGTGATGAGTTTTGATATGAAGTCACATTCAGTTGCTTAATGCATATTTAATGATATAATACAGAAACACAGATCTGTCTTGGTTTACTGAGAAACTTATTTGTACTTGTATTTTCACTTATTGCTTGAATATATCTCTTGGGTCATAAAACTTGGTTAAATATAGCTCAGTACCTTATTAATGATGGATTTTCTGTATTAACAGGTGCATTTTGGTAGCAAACTTGTATTTTAAGTTCTTTTAAATGCATTATTTGTGTTTCAAAACTATTATAATAAATCCTGAATTATAAATGTACTTTCATCACTAGCCAGGTCTAGTTAAAATTTCCTTCAAGCAACATTTGCTGCACACATGGTACAATACTTCCCCTCCACCTTCATTTTTTTTTTCTATAAAAAAGGATTTATTTTCTTCAACTTCCCATTCCTGTTATCTGAAAAGGACCAGTAGACTTTATTCCTATGGGGTTGCTAAAGTACAATAAGCGTAGAATTTGCATATTGTTAAAAAAAACTTCATACGCTGTTATTACCCATGAGGGACTTATTTTATGTGAAAATTTTAAGTTTTAAATTTAGAACAGTTCAGTACAGTAGCTGTAATATGTATTAAATGAATAGGGAAACTTTTAAAGCAAAATCTTTTCCACTGTCGCATTGTACGCTGTGATTGTCACAGCTTTTCAGACCTCCCCCATAAGTACATGAATGTGTTAATATAAGTGTGTTATTTTAGATGGAATTATTGCAGAGTCATGTTCATCCTGAATTTTTCTGAAAAAGGTTTTCTACCTTCTTTCTTCCTTCCCAGTTTTACATTATGGAACCCATCTTTTGAAATATTCAGATACTTTTTTTTTTTTTTTGGAAATATTTAGCTTTGATCCTGCAAAAAAATATTCAGAAATAAGAGGGAAAAGTAGAAAATATAAGTTATCTGAAAGGATAACAAAAAGAAAAAGAACAGAAAGGAAAAATGTTACAATGCACTTCTTCAATGAGATAAATAATAAAAGATCACAATGCATGGCTTGGAAAAAAGGAATACTAGGAAGCATTCTGATTCATATCGCCATGTGTTACACTTCTTTCCATGTAATACCTGCAAAAGCTTTGGTAGTGTGCATGTCTGGTTTTCCAACTTCAGTTCTACATAAAAGTAAATGGTTTGTGCTTCCTGTTTAATCTTAAGTTTTAAAATATTTTTTTATTTATTGTGTATATAGCATTTTGGTTTACAGGGGTGGATTTTCCTAAGTACAGAATGACCTTATATAGTCTTTTACTTATGCACACCTTTTCTGCTTAAATTGATAAATTACAGAGCTTGGATTTACAAGTTCAAATTCTAACTGGGGAACAGCATTAGAAAAGGCCACAGTGTTGCAGTCTCTACCTGTGCTTTTCATGGAACCCAGAGCTTTTCTTCTGGTGACTATATAGCTATATGTACATTTCTGAGGAGCTGAAATGGGAGATATGTTTTATCTAATTGTGTCCACACGAGAGTTACCTTCGTGTGTCCTTTCGTGTGTGTTGTGTGGTAGAAATTGTCAGAATATGTTCCAGGCTGTTAGTTCCTTTTGGCTGTCTATCTGAGTCAAAGCTTTTTTCTTTATTTTATTTTTTTTTTATTTAACCAGGCAGTGTTTTTCTCTATTTGCCTGACTTAATACTAGTATTATTTTCAGCTTTTGTTGTCTCTCCTTGAAGTAGTTCTAATTTTCTAACAAGCTTATTTTTTGAAATTTAGACAAAAATGTTTATTTAAATAGCTTTCTTGCACCAACAGATTTCAAATGTGTTTGGATGCATTCTTTTCTCAGATGGCCACATGGGGTGTTTGTACTTCTTGGGAGAAGAACATTTTCAGGAAAGGTGTGTGATGTGTTTGAACTTCAAAATGAGAGGAGGGAAGAGCTTCAGGAGTTTTGTACACATTTCTTACTCCTTTGGGTGAGAAGCTGTGCTGCAGTTGCTGAGAGTATTAATCTCAGGCAGTGAGGCCGGCATGCGGTCTGCTCATGTATTCTGGAAAGATCTTTACATGGCAGAAAAGGCAGGTAGGAGATGCTTAGTTCCTCCAAGCAGGACAAATGTAACTTTCCTTGTTCTAACTCAGTTTGGTGTCAGTGACTGCTATTAAAAAAAAAACCCAACCACAAAATGGCAAAAAAACCAAAACCAAACAAATGAGGTAATACAAGCTGTCTTCTGAAAAGGCCTGTAATGAGTTTTGAGTTTCCTGGCCACAGAGGCTGTACTGATCCAAAATATGGTAGTTCCAAACTTCAAAGACTGATAGATTCATTCAAACAGCAGACTGCTTTTTTTTTTTCTTTTCCATTCTGAAGGAAATTTCTACTACCAAACACAAGGCTCAGTTCTCCCATATAATCATGAAATGTTTCTTCTTCATCTGTGTTTTTTCTGCAAATGGCATCTGAAGTTGGCAGCACAGTTGTGTTGTTAGCTTCAGATGAGTTGGAACTTGGAGGCAGTCTTGTTGCTGATTTCCTCCCCCTACTTCTCAACACTTTTGGGATAGGTAATCCTGATTTCAAGCTTTGAGATTGAAAAACCTTGGTCTAAAGAATACTGATTACTACTACAGAAGGCTACAACATCTGGTTTTGTGTGTTCTTTGTCCTCTATCTGTATTTACATCCATTTTCTGAGAATCTTTCATGAGTATGTTCTTTCATAGGAATCAGTTTTGGTTTTATTCCCTTTGAGGAGCAATGGAATTGGCTTTTGTGGATGGGCTTTATCTGTGAAACTGTGGTCTATGGTGTAGACATCTACAGCCGAGATAATTATCATAATCTTCCTTTATAGGCAATGTGCAGAAATAGTGGCCTACAGAAAGCAGTTCATTTAATCCTCAGATCTAGAATGAATGGATCTCTGTTACATATATAAGTGCTGTTTTCTTTTCTTTATCTTAAAAGGATCTATACAGCCATCCTAGGTATGGATGTTTGTTTATTCTGTAGGTATCTAACACTTGATGAGATTAATTCCCCTTGTTCCAGAGAAAGTGGTTTTCAGTTAGCTGTTTCCTGGCATTGACAATGACTTGAGGGAGGAGATCTGTTTGTGACTTAAGGTGAATGCTTGTTTGTGCAAGTCTGAATTCAAGGTGATGACATTACCTTTGGCTGTACCACTGTGTCAACGTGGTAGTTGATACATGTCTTCTGATGTTCAGAATGCATGTTTACAAACCGTGTTTCATATGTCACACAGGCTTTATCTGCAGCTTATGGGCCAAAAGCTTTAGCAGCAGAATATTTTGCTATTCTGCTTGCTTGTCTAGATGATAGTGACTGTGGGTCTGAGAAGTGATGATGGGCTTGTTTTCTTCACAGTGTTCTTGGTGAAGTCACTCTCCCAGTCAGGTGCAGAATGTTCAAGGAATTCTACTACTTATTGCCAGAATTCTGTGTCACTTCATGCTGTTACAGATTTTAGAGTTTCAGCATCATGAATGGCCTGTTTCTGAATTCATGGAGCCTCCTGCAGCGTCTCTTACTGCTAGTATGATCTCATGTATGTTAGGTCATACGGCCACAAACATTTTCTTGTGGAGCCAGATAGGAGATGCAGTGTATTGTGACTGCTCGTGACAGTTCCTTGGAAGGTTTTGATTTTGCTAATCTAAAGAGCTCGTTCAGTGTCTGCAAGGGAATGTCTTTACATTTTCAATCCCTTGAAAATTTTGGTAAAGGATGTTTTTTTTTTTGTTGTTTTTGTTTTGTTTTTGTTTTTTTTTTTTCTTTTTTTTTTTCCCCCTGGGTGAAGTGATTGGGTGAGCAGCTTCAGCAGCTTTCCCCATTTGAGGTTATAATTCCCAATGGAACATTAACCTAATATTGTTAACTTTCACGTGGCTTTAGGCTTGTCCTTAAAATCTAATGGAGGAGATTCTCCAGAATAAGAATGAGCTGATTGGTGCATCAGTGATTCTATTTTGGGGACACAAGAGAAAATAATGCTGAATAGCACAGAAAGTACATTTTGGTGATGGAGCAGGAGGTGATTAGGGCAAGAAAAATAATGTTGTAAATATGCTGCAGGAAAAGGCTCCAAAATGAGAATATAAAAGAAACTTTGCAGTTTTTGTTGAATGTAGCAAATCAGTATGTTGCTTAATTTCAGGTAATACTGAATGTATTAGGAAGAAAAAGTAATTTACTGACTTTGCTGTAATGGTGGTAGAGCCTTTTTGTTGATATTGGATTGTATTGTTACAGAAGAATTTATTTCCAAACACAATGTCCTTTGCCTTGCACTATCCTCTCAATGCTGGTCTAGTGAGAGGTGTCCCTGCCTATGGCAGGGGGGTTGGAACTCGATGATCTTCAAGGTCCCTTCCAACCTAAACCATTCTATGATTCTATGCTTTTCCCTGCCTGTTCCTCCTCCTCAGTTATAAGCTAGAAGGCACTGAGAAATATTAGAATCACTTAATGAGCTGTATGTTAGCCAAATGTGAAGAATATGAGGGGAAATATGGAATGTGGGGCTCTTTGTATTTTGTTGTATGGATATTGTCTGTATGGGTCTTTTTTGATCATTGGACATATCTCATTTAGTGCTGCGCTGGAAGCTTTTTTAAATATTTTTTTTCAGAGAATTCAGTTTTTGAGCAGATTTCTGGGTTCACAGTTTTTAGTAACTGCACAATTTTATGAGTAGCTCCTATTTTGGTGGGAGTACTGCAAATTGCTTTTATTAAATATTTTAAAACCAAGAGATGATTAGATAAAAATATATGATTTTTCCTCTGGTGTTTTGGAGGGAGATGTAGAGTTAAATCATGTAACAGAAGTCCTATTTAGGGTGAAGTTCAGTATAAGTAGAATCAGCTCTTACAAGAAGAAATTTAACAGGCACACAGCTCTAACCTTACAAAATAACAGCTTATAGTCTGGTATTCTGTGACTAAGGTTTTAAATTGTTATTTTTATGCACCAAAGTAATGATTTTTCCCTTTTTTTTTCTCCCCTCAATATTTTAAACAGGACCAAGCGAGCTCATGTCCCGCTAACAGAATGCATATTTGAGCTTCCTAACTTGACAGTTCAAGCAACTAGAGCTCAAACCCTCTTGCTTCAAACTATTTATCAGAGCTGGTGTCATCCTGTTGGAAATGTCAGTTCGGTGGTGGTAAATGAAGCTTTACTGAATGAGGTTTTCCAAACTTCAGGTAAATATGCGATGCTTTTGGTTAAATATTTATTATGGTACAGAGCACTGCTAGTGAATGTGCATACAACTATATCCTTTAAATCCAGGTTTTTACTTATAGTAGTTAACAGACAGAATGTTTTTTGTGTGTATATGGGTATTTATAGCTTATGCTTAAAATCCAGGATGTAAGCTAAGCCACCAAGCTTCACTCCTTGGCACCAATTTCTGGATGCATTTAATTTTCCCATACAGGATAATTTTTCCATGCTTTCCTCATCTGAAACATCCGCCCTTGCTACCTTATATGGTGCAGTGTTACAACTTCAGATCATTCAAAGGTGAAGCTGTTGGAGGAAATAAAAAATACTGGATTATTAAGGGCTTTATTAACCAAAGGCATACATAGATTTTTTTTTAAAGGGCTACAGGTGTTTCTCATCCAATTTCATAAATAAATGTTACTTAACTGTTGTGAAACTGCTGAAGATATGTAAGTCTCAGTGATGATGTTATAAATAATGAAATCGGTTACCTGTCATCCTTTTGCAAAACACCCATGGATTTTGGGAGTAAATAAAGGAGTTTGACTAGCTTACAGAGTAGACCACAGTCTTCAAGTGCATGAAGGACATTCAGAAGAAGATAATATATTTTTTCTTTGTATTTCTATGCAGGCTAGAATCATTTAGACCCCCTATTGTTTAGACCCATTGTTGTTTATCTGTTGTGAATAAACACATAACAAGAATAATTGAGAGCTTTTGGAATCTCCATCATTACCAGTCTTGGGTAATGTGTTAGGAGAATGATCCAGATGTAGTAAATCATGACTTGAAGCAGAATGGTAGATTAGACTACCACTGGAAGTCTTCATCAGTCCTATTTTTCTCAGTCCTATTTTCCTTTTTCAATCCTTGTTGTTTTTTTTTTTTTTTAAAAAGCTAAATCTGTGTTGATCTGATGGTGCAAAAGAACTGTTGTATTTTCAGGTGTGTAACCCTTAGAATAACTGTTCTAAGTGTTTAGTTTTTCCTTCTTTCTCAAAAGTCACTGATTCTCTTCATTCCTTGGTGCTGTGTGGGTCACCTAAGGATGAGATTGTGAAGTTTTATTTTCAAGTACTGGTACTTCTGAAGGCAGCAGGTTTACAATCCACACCTCAGAAAAATATGAAAATGCAGTCATTTGATCATTTCAGATGGCCTCAGGGTTTGCACAGCTCCAAACTAACCTGATGCGTCCCGTAACATGTTTCAGTCCTTCAGTTCAATGAACTGTCATGCAACTGTGCTAACAATATATCTGCAGAATAGAAATCTGGAGCACACGTTTTAAGTACTTACAATAAAGTAAATGAACAGTATAATACGCTTGTTTTGATCTTCTCTTGTTCATGTTCATGGCTTAACGCTTGACCTGGTAAATTTTATACTTCTATAGTTGCACTTTGCATTAACCAGATGAAGGCAGCTTTGAGTTCAAGGTTATGAAATGATTGCTGTCTACCCTTTTGCCCTAATTATTGGTTTGGTTTGGTTAATTCTCTAAGTCTACTACCTTTTGTTGGAATACATTTGTGTAAAATTTAGTATCATGCCGTGTTGAAAATCATCCTTGTACTTAGTGTCAGCTTCCACATATTTTAACAGTAACACGTATGTGTGTAAGCTTCTAAAAAAACCCTGACTGTAATTGCACAAGGAAGATGAAATTCCAGCTTTTTTATTTTTTTTTTTTTCAGTGAAGTAACTAGGAGGATAATGTAGACAATAAGGAACTCTTCAGTAAGCAAAGGACATCTGTTAATCACTGATATTCTTTTACTAACATTCAGTTTAGTTTCTCCAACATAAAACAACAGCTGATGAATGTTCTTGGGAGTCCCTGATTTGGGTTCTTGCCTGCTTTGCATGACCCTGTGCTTGTGCAGATTGGCCTTGATGGGCTGATGCCTCCTGTGGTGGCTTGGGAGTAACCCAACAGGGTATTATTTGGGCTTCCCCTCCTGCCATTGTCTGTCTGAGCATCTTTGTGGGTGTACAGATGAGCTTTCATTGTATAACCTAACATCTCACGGAAATAACAGCCTTTTTGCCAATGGTATTGTTTTCCATCTGATCACAGCTCATCTTTAACTATGCACAGAAGTAGTACAAAAGTACTTCAAGAAAATAGATTTCCATCCTTGTGATGTTGTGGATTAATTATTTCTTTGATCAATTTTGTACAAATAATGCAAGTATAAACACATCTGCTTATTTTCTTTTGTAGCTCTTGTCCCTTATTCCTTGGCTTTTCCTGATTTTGTTTCTATGAAATTGTAGTGTTCTTGCAGGAAAAACTAACAATAATATTAAAGATTTCCTTACCTTCATTTTATCCTATTTCCCAGAAGAGGAAATAGGAATCTCTTTCTTGAAATTCATTGCTTTCATTCTGCTGTTACAAGAATCATGAACTCTGTATTTCATGAGTACTGTTGCCCAAATTATCTTCTATCTTTATCTTTTCAAGTGTCTGAAAGCCATCTTTCTAACTAATTAGAAGTATAACAGGACAAACAGCTATATCTCTATGTAGATTCTTATCCCCCTGTTAAAAATAAATAAAAAAGCCCTGCCCAGACATGACATTATTCTCAAAAAAAGAAAGAGTATGTAGTTTTTCTTCCTGTTTTTAATGGTCTGCTGTTATCCAGAAATTTCCGGCAAATCTGCCCGCCTACAGTCTGGATCACAGGATTTTACACATTCTTGATACATAGTACAACACCATGCTTTTTTGTCCTTTGTGAAAAACTGTGCCCTCCTATAGAAATGTTCTAGTTATGCGTTACCTTTCCAAATCTGTTCTGCCAATTTTGAAAATAGTATATACTGAGACTTCAAATTTTTCGTCTAGAGTTTACTACTTACGTGTAGCTAGTCTCAAATATGTTTGCCATTTGTTTACATAGCCTGCATCTTTCTCAACTGCCTGTGTCTGTATTGCCACTTTTCTTGTGGTGATTGAAGAGAGTTATTGGGCTGAAACAGTTGTTGCTGAGCTCTGTGTGTCTTTATTGAGGCTTTGCGCCAGGTGCTTTTTGAGTGATGTGCCTCCATAACGTATTGATTCAGTATTACTTGAACTCAAAAGTGATACCACAGCCTTTGTATTCTCATAGATCTTTTTTAGCAGGATTTATGGTCCCTAGTTGTATGCTTTTTCCAACACAGCCTCCTCCAGTTTTAAAACTGCATCACTGAAACTGTGCTTGCAATATGGTCTAAGATATGCTGTAGGGAAAGAATGAATTAGGGGGGAAAAAAGACAGAAAAAATCAAAAGAAATGGGAAGGAAGGAAAAAGGGAGAAAGAGGATCAGCTAATAAAAAGGGGAGAGAGATGCAGGGGAACACAAAACCAGGAGAAGCAGGTAGAAAGAGTTAAAGTAGAAAGGCAGTAAAAGTTAAGAAAGCCAAAATTTGATAGGAAGACAAGTACAGATACATGAGTTGCAGGAGGAGAGAACGTCAGAGAAGAACACATGACTATTGCCCTTTGACATGCTGCGGAGAGTCTCAAGGTATGAAGGCCTCTTTGGGTACCTGTCTGCTGGGTAACTGCTGAAAGACTTTCTCTGGATGTAGTTTAAAAAGGGAGCTCTGCACTGTCTGTTTCCACAAACATAGGAACAGCATTTATAGCTAGTGTCTGGGGTTCTGTCCTATGGTTTCATCTGGAGCAGAAATATTTTCTGCTCTAAAACTTCCTTCAAAACTAAGGCTGAAAGTGGTGTACGGATTCAGAGCAAACTCTCAAGCTCTTTCCTATCCAAATTCTTGGTTGGGAATAGATTCAAGGAATACCGGGAAGGAAAATTACTTGAAGATTAACACTCTTATGTCCCTCACCTACCTTCCTCCCCCTGCTCTCCAGAAACCTTTTTCTACGAGGAGAAAAAGTGTTTCCTCAAGTATTTCGTGGTTTGTTGGTTATTAGACTTGCTGTCTTCATCAGAGAGTCTGAGAGTTTCGCTGTTTGTTAAGTAGTCCAAAGGCAAGCTGTCTGAAAAAATGTTTTGAAGTCTCAAAAGCAAGTTGTATGTGTTTGGTTTGTGACAGAATTTAAGAATGAAGTGCCTGTACTACTTAAAATTTGCGTTTGCCATATACATCATAAGGTCTGTTATCTTAAAACTTCCAGTAAAAAGATGTGCACAGTACTGTGACTAGCTGATTGAGCTCAGAACTTGGAGAACAGGTGAAATGAGTATTTCGAGAAAGATATATCATTTTTATACTAGATATTTATTGTAAATGTGTTTAGATATTATGCCTTCCTTAGCTTGAGACTAATTCTGCTAAGAGCAAATTTTTAATTATGACTGGTTTGGAGTTTAAAGATACAGATCATGGCTTAATAGTATTTTTGAATGCACCTAACTCCTTGCATTGCAGTGACACCTTAGCGCTTTTGTAATCCATAGTTTTAAATGCCTACTTGGCAAAGGCATTCTTTTCAAATGTCAAGTGTTATTTTTAGGGTTCAGAGAAGCCAAGATAATTAGAAAATTTGAGATAAATATAAACAATGAAACTTATTTCTTGAATGAATATGCATTACCATTAAAAAGTACAAGAAAGATTCATACTGAGTAAAATAGGAGTTGTGCAGGAACAAAAAGAATAGAAAATTTAAAATAGTAGATGAAAATACAAAGTGACAAAATGAAAAGTTAGAAATGGATAAATAAAACAGCTGCAAACAACTATTTGCTCTTTTTCATGGGTCAAGAAAAAGGCATTATTAACTTTTTGATAATGCATTATATCTAAAACAGGAGAAAAAGAAAGAACAATAGCAGTTTTCAATCCACACATAGCTCTTTGGCATGTTATGCTTGTATTTTGGTTTTGTTCTACAGTCCTTTTGGTATATAAGCACAATAGTATGTTAGAGGTCAGGTAAATAACATGTTAGTTCTTATGCTTGCATGTGCTTGTGAAATGTCCCGATTTTCCATTTCATCCACTTTAAATGGAGAAATAAACATGAATCTGAAATGCATCATCCTTTCTACATTTTTGCAAGTAGATATATTGGTGTTAATAAAATTCTTTTACAATTATTATTATACTACAATATTTTACAAAAGTCAGTGTACCGAATACCAAAATTTTAGGAAAATAGTGCTAGTTAAGGTCTCTCAAATGTTGAGCATAATTAATCCTGTGGAGTAATTTTACTGTGTATTTTTTCATTATTTGTAAGTAGGTACCTGAAGCACTCAGTTTCTAACTATTTCAGCCTGCCAAGAAAACATATACACAGTCACACATGGCTTTAGTTTACTCTGGAAAACTGGAACTTGCTACCACTTTTTCCTTGTCCTATTCAGGTAGTTCATTATTTTGTTGACAGTTCGGTTCCATTAATCTGGTATTTTTGGGAAAATTGCTTGCAGACCTTACATTTCTCTATTGAAGGTGATCAAATAGGCATTTGAATCCCTCATGTAAATGATGTCTTAAAGTTAAAATAAAATCTACTTTCCAGAAAGTAACTGTAAAACTATTTTATGCAAGATTTCATGTGGGATACCTTAATGGTTGAATAATAAATTTTACCTCATAAAAATGAAATTCAATAATACAGTAGCTTTCTCAGCGCGGTAGCATCTGGTTGAATCTCATGAGAGCCAATATTTTCCAACTCATTAGGATCATGTCGTTCTGTATGTCGTCAACATTGACTTAGCCAAGCTACCTTTACTTACATAACCGCCAAACTATTAAATAGGTCTCTTGTGGAGTGAAGTCAAATATTCCTCTTATTTTGCTTTTGCCTTGGAAGAAGAGAAGAAAATGTACATACTGTAACATTTAACCATCTGGTCTAAACCACATCAGGGTAACACTGAGGAAAGTAACAGGATTCAGTATTCTTCCCAGGTGTACATATAAAAAAGGGCTGTGGAGCTGCTGCATAGTTCTTTTAACCACTTAGGAAAAAGACTGAAATAAGTGACTCGCCTTTCTAATGCCCCTGTTTTTAAAACTACTTTTTTCCTCTTACCTGCTCCCCTACCACCAAACCCCAAATCACAAAACCCAGCAAAAGCCCAACATTTCGAAGTTTTGTGGTAATGCAGGTTGTTAAGCTCTAATCGCTTCCTTGCAACATATTGGCATTTAATCTCTGTTTGTTCCACATAACATGGCCAGTTTTGGTGTACATTTTGAGGAACGTAACTTAAACTTTCTGTTTAAAGTCAAAGCATAAGAGTGTATGCTCTTAAGTCATTGCTTGGGAGTGGCAGGACACAGCTGTATCAAACTTGCATAGTATAAACAGTTTATTATCTTGCATGGGTGATTGCACCCATGTGTCCTCATCCTTCATGTAGGTTCTGTATGTACAATGTATAAAATAATACTATTATACATTGTACATTTCTGTGAAAGTTTGGTGGATTATCAACTGTAATTTCAGATGGAAACAGTGTGTGCATAAGCAACCTAAGCACAATTTGTTCTTTACCTTAATTGTTTAAGCTTAATATAGTTGTGTATAATCTTTATTTCCTCTTATTGTAGACATTTTCAGTGATGTTCTTGAGTCATGAACTGACTTACACTGACTGTGGGATAGGTGGTTCATTTTATCACTTTAATATGTAAGCAGTGGGATTTAGCTTTTTGAGTTTCTTAATAAATCTGCTGCCTGAAGAAATGATTCTGTAGTGATCTGAAATGGTGAACTAACATGTGATGCATGCATGTAAACCAGTAATTATAATTGCCTTTTTAGTTTTTCCAATCTAAATAGTAATTTCAATTTCAAAGCTTATTCTGATGAAAGAATGGTGGTAGGCATAATTAAGGCATTCATACAACCTTAACTGATTTGTAACATTCTACTAAAGAATCTAATGTACTTAAAAATCCACCTGAGACTTTTAATGTCTGTTGTGGTGAAAGTGAATGTATACATAGTGTCAACAGCACAGTCAAGGAAAAAAGAGAAGCTAAAAAAATCAATAGGTTGTGAAAGGGATACATATATACATGAAATCTATAGATATACATAAATGTATATAAGCTTCTTACGTTGAAATGTATTTCAGAATTTCAGGAGAGCTCGGTTCAGTGTGCATGTTGAAATTAACAGCAAACTCTTGTTGAGTATGTTGGTGGGCTACCAAAAACAAGACACCTAAGCTTAGAGCTATAAATAGTGCCCTTCCTGCAGAGTCCCTAGTTTATTTGCACAAATAGCAGTGGAAGCTGTGACTGAGAGCACCTGTTTTGTTTGTTCAGCTGTTAGCTTTATGTTATTTCTTGTTCTATTAATAAAGGTGTGGCTGGACAGCAGGGGGGTAGGCTGTCTTTTTGCCTTGTTCTAGCTGCCATGTACTGTATCAGGTGAAAAACTCTACAGGGAGGTTGAGGCTTCTTTTTTAAGAGCAATAGAGCATGTTGAGACTAGGCTACTGGAATTCAGTGTTATGACAAGACTGGGAAGAACATAAGTTATGAATCTGCTGCATAATAGGAACTGGAAAATTGCTGAAAGAGCTCACAGCAGACTCAAAAGAATGCTTCAGAAATGAGAGACGGAAAGATTCTTTTTTTGGGGAGGACCTAGAGAAGTTGTGAAATTCAGAGTGAACCAGGAAGCCATGAGAGGTTGCTGATACAAGAATAAAGCATGAATGAGAAGGCCATGGTTGTTTTTGGTGCCTGTGTTTCAAGGAAAAGGAAAAGGTGCATGCAGAGGTCCTGCAACAGAAGTATTGGCCCCAGTCATGCTGTCATTTGCTGAACAGTGCCTTTTGGAAGAGTTCAAGGAAACGATTTCTTTGGCCCTGGTGAAAAATAATAGGGTCATGAGCAAATTCAAATTGGAAGTCTCTAGTCCAATCTTCTGCTACAGTCATGGTCAGTTCTGCGATCAGACCAAGTTCCTTAGGGCTTTATCCAGTCAGGCCTTGAAAATCTCTAAGGCTAAGAACGCCCTACCTCTCTGTGCGACCTTTACCACTGCTTGACTGTTCTCATGGTGAGAAAGATTTTCCTCCTATCCAGGCAGAAGCTTTCTTGTTTTAATATATGACCATTGTCCTTCATCCTCCTACTGTGCACTTCTGTGAAGGGATGCCATCCAGAGGGACCTGGACAGGCTTGACAGGGGCGCCCGTGCAAACCTCATGAAATTCAGCAAGGCCAGGTGAAAGGTCCTGCATGTAGGTCAGGGGAATCCCAAGCACAAACACAGGCTGGGCCGAGAATGGATCAAGAGCAGGCTTGAGGAGGAGGACTTGGAGGTGTTTGTTGATGAGAAGCTCAATGCGACACAGCAATATCTGCTTGCAGCCCAGAAAGCCAACCACATTGTGGGGTGCATCAGAAGAAGCACGGCCAGCTTGTCAAGGCAGGCAATTCTCCCCCTCTACTCCAATCTCGTGAGACCCCACCAGAGTACTGCATCCAGCTCTGGGGCCCCCAACATAGGAAGGACATGGACCTGTTGGAGCGAGTCCAGAGGAGGGCTATGAAGATGACCAGAGGGCTGGAGCACCCCTCCTGTGAAGGCAGGCTGAGAGAGTTGGGGTTGTTCAGCCTGGAGGAGGGAAGGCTCCCAGGAGACCTTTTAGCAGCCTTCCAGTTCTTAAAGGTGGCCGACAGGGAAGATGGGAAGGGACTCTATCAGGGAGTGTAGGGATAGGAGGAGGGCTGATGGTTTTAAACTGAAAGAGGGTAGATTTAGATTAGATATCAGGAAGAAATTCTTTACTGGGAGGGTGGTGAGAAGTTGTGTTCAAGGCCAGGTTGGATGGGGCTGTGAGTAACCTCGTCTAGTGGAAGGTGCCCCTGCCCATTGCAGGGAGGGTCAGAACTAGATGATCTTTTAAGGTCCCTTCCAACCCAAACCATTCTATGAGTCTATGACATAGTGAGATATTCAGAGAAGGAACTGCAAACGCACACACGTGATACAACACAAATGATCAATAATTTATCTCCAATAATTGTATAATCTTTTCTGTTTATGGTTTCATGGGACCTCCTTTCATCTTAAAATGTAAACAAAGCTGTTGTGGGCTGCTAAAACTGTCTGTTACAGGATTTTATTTGCAAGTTTAATTTCTCAGGCTTTACTAGTTGCTATTTAAAAATCTTAAATGTGTGCTATCACATTCTGTAATGCTGTTTCATAATGCCACTGTTGGAGTGAAGATAAAACAAACAAATAACCCTCCCCCATAAACAAATAATAGCAGAACCTTAACTTAGATTGTAAAACTGAGGTATAATATTTTCATACACACAATCTTCCCCTTCTAATGGTTCCGTACTGTTCAAGTAAATGCCTTGTATGTGCATTAAAATAATACGTCAGCTATTAAATTTCAGCATCCAGTTACAGTTTGGTATAAGAATCCCTTTCTGTGCCATTCATCTCTCCTAATACATCCATGTCTTCCATTTTTTCTCCATTTGGGTAAAGGAAAGTATTGAAATTTCTGTATGGATATGGTTGAAAGATGTGTGGGAATCTTCCCCGCTTTTGTCAGGTGCAAGTGTCAAGAATTGTAAGCATTGAAAAAGAACACAAAGGCGGCGACTAAATTAGGTATTTAACCCTTCTCCAAATTTACTCTAGATCCAGAAGAAAATGTTCCAGGTAAGTTTTCCCATGCAGATTGTCACTTACAGATGTTTACACTGCTACTGAAGATCTTTTCCTGGAAAAAGAAACCCCACTATCCTCAGGTTTATGCATGTAAAAAGAAAAAAGTTAAGAAGAAAAAATTGTATTCTAGCACTCATGCATTTCATTCAGTCTGAGTGAAATAGTTGGTTCAGTTTGTAATGCTGTGCAGGACAGTAGTTTTGTCTGAATAACAACATGGCAATTTTTTTGCCATTGTAGGGTTAAAGTTAATAAAAATGCTTTCTAATTCTGAAACAACTTGGATCACTTTAGAAGAAATTGGAACATTTTATAGCATACCTCCCTCATTATTCAGAATGAAAAATTTTGCAGTTTGGAAAGTAGCAGGCTAATTAGATATTTCTTGCCTCATCGAGACCAAACTATCAGCAAGGAAATTTTGAATAGAATAGATTCTTAGGGATTGTGAATGAAATGAGGAAATAGTAAGTACAGAATTGAAGAAGTTCCTTTGAGGAACTTCTTTTAGTAAAAATATATTTGCTGTAGTAGTAAGCTTTACTTTAGGAAGAAAATCCCAAGGTATAATCAGAAGTAGATAGATTTGAGAATAAGCACCTTTATAAAATATTAAACATGGTACAAGCATGTTTTCTGTTTGCCAACATGTAATATTGAAGGCTGATCTTGAGCAGTGAGTTCATGTAATGTGTGTAGTCTTGATCAAATAGAAGTTGCATTAAGTTGAAATTATGTGACAGATTCCAAATATTGGACTGGTGCTTAAACTTATTATAACAGTGCCCACAATAGTAATACTTTAGAAAATGCTAGTATGCTCTAAAATTACTTTTATGTAATGAACTCTAGTGATTGACATGGAATATTACTTTCCATTTGTGGGGGCATTTTGGTTCTTGTGACAAGGTAAGATGATAAATAAATAGCAACAGTATTCTTGCCATAGAAAGATACCAGAGTATTATGCACTGCAATAGCAATTGCTAGTCTGATGCCACACATAATTTATTAGTATATTAAATCAGGCTTTTTAAAAAAGCTACTTGCATTGTGATTATTTTAAACCTAGAGATTGTAGATCCAAATCCCAGTTTGTAATTCCATGGATATTCAAGAAAAAGAGATTCTTCTCCAGGAAGCTGTCTTGTGGTGGAGTTGTTAAGCTGTTGAAATGCAGACTGAATTATTGTGACTCTTGCAGTAAAGAATAATGCTTTTCCTTCACGTCTAGTCCACCTTGTAGTCATAGAATTAAATTAATGCAAGGTACATGTAGTAAGGTAATGGTAAGGACAGAAAATGTATTTTTACTGGAAGATACTAACCTACAATTAGAGTGGTTCTTTGACCATGAATTGTTTAGGTTAGTATTATGCCTCTAAAGAAAAATTTGGAGAAAAATTCAACCGATGGTAGAAGTACACAGTAACATAAAAAGGTAGTAACAATAAGGCAGACAAAGTTAGTGAAACACTGGATTTTCAGAAAACCATAATAAGCAATACAATTTTTAAATTAACATTTTACAGTGTACAGAACACTTTTTGGAGGGGAATTAATGAGGAATAAATGGAGAAAGGGAGGTCTTCTGTTATAGTGTTATTTAATGGCATCTAGTTAATGTCCCTTCTGTTTGTGTGAAGCATGGTAGGAAAGTTAAATATGGCACAGCAGATTTAACTGCTTTGATCTTGCTTTGAAGTGTTGCACTATTGTAGGAAAGTATTCCTTACTTTGCAGTACTGTTGTTGTACTTGTTTTTCTGTTAAAGGTACATATCACACTCAGATATGTTAATTTAAAGCTCCAAGGAGATGTCAGAGTTCTATTTATAACTACAGCTCCTGAATTTTGGTAGCTTTGTCTTATGCAAAATAAGAGCTCCTACATCTGCTTAACATTCTCCAAAACATACTTTGGAACCAGGGCTGCTGTCATTTCAGAGAAAGTAATCAGAACTATTTCCAGAAACACCTTTGTTTTAATTGGAGATCATCTAAATAAGCGTAGTGCCCAGTCTGAGCTTAGTTTCTTTCTGTTACGGTTACATCATAAGGCTGGTATGGATACAGGTCAAACCAAATGTGTGTTTAACTTTTTAATCTTCTTTTTTCTTCTTTTTCATCCTTATTTTTTGGCTTTATTTTCTTTGTTTCAAGGGCAGACATGATAAATCCAGTTATTACACCTTCTTATGCTGATTTCTCCAGTCTTTACTCCCTAGCGTTGTTGCTTCATCTCCTTCATGATCGTTTCCTCCTTTTTACTGTTTTTACATTGCATCCCAGGATATTTGATCCTTTTCTTCTTTATTGGACATGTTTGTTCTGATCTTTTTCCTTTCTCCTTCCAATTTGCTTCTTTTTCTGCTTTTCTTTAGTGAACAGCAGGAGATCTGATCAGTTAGGTATGGAGGGGTAAAATTGGCTCTTGCATGGTAGCTTTAAATGCTTTTCTTGTTAAAGGTGCTTTTTCTGAACTGGGGATTTTTGTAATTGTTTTTTTTTTCTCAGTTATTGCAGGGCATGAGGAGTAACCATGTAGAAAATACAGAAATTAAGAAGAAATGCAGGTCTTGGGTAGTTTTATAGAAATGTTTTAAATCTAGACTGATGCAAAGGATTTTTTGAAGTACTCAAGTAATTTTTCAAATTTTCCAATTTAAGACATTAATGTGTTTTTTTCAACCTGCTGTTGAAAGACAAAAAGCTTCATTGCTCTAAGGGGTCTGATCTTGTTAAGAAACTACATTTAGTTCTTTTTAATATGAGCTGTCACCTTAACGGGTGTATATTGTAGTCTGGCTCTACCTGCTTGCTGAGAGAAGTGGGTACTGGATGATTCAGAGGAAGATGCAAGAATCCCAACATTACAGAAATTTGCACCTCTGCAGAGGATTTGAGTTCCCTTCTTACATTATATCTCTGGTTTTCACCTGGGTTGCATGACATACCGCAGCTGGATAGAGTAGTTCTTTTATGCCAACTACTTTATTCCCAGATTAGTTAGCGTTTTTCTTTCTCCTATATGTAATATCAGATTTGTGATGTAGCCAAGTCATCTTAAACTAGATATTTTAGTAATTGGAATTAGAAAAATTTCTAAAGAAAAGTAATAATAAGTAAAAATACTTATAAACTAGTCACATGCTTTACTACAAGCTGACCAAGAAGAGCTGCTGTGTTGACTTGAAGAGTTGTCCCAATTTACTATTTTAAGAAGTGAAGGAGTCCTTGAGTTTTCCATTTTCATCTATCTTTCAGAACGTTTTTCTTTTCTTTTTACTGTCTTAAAGAAAATCTTTCCTGAAAAATTCCTTCTCTGGTATCTCTGTATCAGCCCATTTAGTGTGAGATCAGTGGACTGTACTCGGAAGCTATTTGTTATCTTTTGGTTTCAGTTTAGGTTGCAAAAAAAATCCTACAAATGTGGTTATACCCCACTGATAGCTGGGTCCATTCAGCTTTCTGACTTTGTATTTTCTGATACTTTGGCTGTCGAAGGACTATGTTAAATTCCATTGCTCCCCTTTAATATATGTACTGACATGTCACCTCAGAAATGCAGACCCCAATTAAATTTTGGGGTACAGAATTATACTTTTTTCCTGAGTACCTTCAGATTTGTTACCACTGTGAAGAAGTAGCCATCCATTTGCAGTGTCAGCAA
This sequence comes from Pluvialis apricaria, assembly GCA_017639485.1. Taxonomy (NCBI): domain Eukaryota; kingdom Metazoa; phylum Chordata; class Aves; order Charadriiformes; family Charadriidae; genus Pluvialis; species Pluvialis apricaria. The sequence continues at coordinate 146,196,241 of CM030008.1, forward strand.
ACGGAGGAGTTAAGTAAGAGCCTGGTTTAGTTGTTTGCTTGGTAAAAGAGGTTTCAAACTTACACGTCCAGAGGACGACTAGAGTTAGGAATAAAATAGGTGTTTTCAGAGACAATTAAGACAGCACATGAGTCTGTTGTGTTTTGCTATCAGAGGTGAGTCCATTTTTACCTGGTAGAATGGAGATGAGTGGCAGCCTTGCCTGCCAGAAGGGAACGAAATCTCCTCTTCCCTCCAAAATGTACCAAAGCAAAAGTTGCTTGTGTTTTTTTTTTTTTTTGTGTGTGTTATGGCCTGTTATAAACAAAGGAATCAGAGAGGGTGATTGATTTTTTCTTTTTTTTTTTTTTTTAAACCAGTTGTACTGTCTTTCATGCTTCCCAGATTTAAATGCAGTTTTTGTATGAGCACTTGACAACGAATGTTTGCTGTTGTAGGTAGTTATGACTGTATGCTTGGTGTGCTGTTGGCAGTAAATGTTTGACTGGCAAGTTTAGAATTGTAGGGTATACAATGTAAAACACCTGTTAGATATCTATTGTACTTAATCTTTTTGCAGATTCTTCTGGAGTCCCACTTAGCTTCTAAAGAACGTAGTTTCTGTGTGTATTCAACAGCTTTTCAAATGCTGTGAAATTGTGTTATAACAAAGATAATGTACAGTTCAGAAGGCTGAACTGCACTATTCTGGGCATGGTCTTAAGAAATTGCATCTAAAAACACACTGTGCCAACAAAAGAGATCACTTCAGAGACACTAGGAGTCCATAGATATTTGTCTACTTTTTTTAGACTGACTGTAAGCTTTAAAGCAAAGCTTTGAGGTACTGACATAACAGTGTTTGCAGTTCTGTTGAAAGCTCATATGATTGCATCTTGCTGTAGCTCTCATAGCTCCTGGTTTCATCAGTTAACTCTGTATTCCGTCCACTGGGCTTAGATGAGGTGCTTGTGATCACGAAAGTGCTAAGCACTTGATCTTCTGTCTTTCAAGAGAGCTTTTTATAAAACTTGCTTTGATGTGTACTTCATGTCCAGGCTACTTTCCCAGTGGGATCACTTTTATGCTGCTATCTATTCGTATGTTGCAGTATCCCATATGTTATCAATGAAACACAGCTTGCCAGCAGATTTGTGCTTATTACCAAGGTAGTACCTCTACCATATTCAGCAATAAGAACAACTATTTCTTTAATTCATAAAACTTACCTCCTGTATATTTGCACAAATGCTTGAAAAACTCTCTTCGCATGTACGGAATATTCCCTAAATACAGGAAAAAAACTAGCTGAAAAAAGGGGATAGGACTGGACTAAACTATTGTCATGATCTCAGTCTTTCCATCTCATGCCCTCCGGATTCCTTTGCTGCCTGCATTTGAATGATTTGTCTTAAGTTCTAATATAAACCTTTAGGGTAGTTTCTTTCTAATGATGTCAGTAAAGAGCTGTTCTAACCTAAAAACTGGAGGGGAAAATGATCAACAGAAAAGAGCTGGTGATCAGTTCTTAGGGCATTGCAGTAAGCTCTAAAAGTCAACTCGTATGGTTGTGAGATAAAGAAATACTGTTCAGACCATTCGCTGAAAAACTTTTTTTCCAATAATCATCTATCAAGCATTCAGTTAAATGCTGCATTTGCTATGGTAGCATTTGATGAGAAAATTGGGCTGCAGAAAAAGAAGCTGCGGGCTTTATAACAAAATACCTTGAAGCGCATGTACAAGTAAAATGGATGATTTTCTAGAGAACTAAATTTGTGAATGTCCCTCCCTGTTACATTCTGAAGCTGGTCTGAGTTATGAAGGTTGTCATTTAGGTTTCTATAATATTGCCCAGTCTTTTCTGGAACCCATCTAACTGTACAAATACTTCCAGGGTGAACGTGAGGCTATATTTTATTGCACTAGGTGGCTTTTTTTTTAGCCTTTCAAAATGGCGTGAGTATCTGTATGTTAATTAGTCTTTTTGTGAGATTTTTCTTTAATTTTCCTTTTAAATCCTTGTTTGCTGTAATACAGTAAGATTTCTCTGTCTATGTATCACATTCCTTAATCTCCTTTGCAGTCTGTTCTTTCAGTGTTTTACTCTGTTGTTGGAACATAATTGAATATATTCTGTTAACAGGTTTCTTTGCTGTGCATTTATAGTACTTTAAAAGTTTCTACCGCAAAGAATGGGGAAACTTGAAGCTTTAATATGCCAGCCTCGATATATGGCTATTATCTATTTGGAATTCCAGTCCACACTTCGTGTATGAAAGTATAAGCTTCTGGTAGATCACAAAAATACTGCAAAAGTCAGTTTGAAAACTTTTTAAAGAATGGCAGAAAAAAGAAATTGTTTGAGGTGGCAGGATATTGAAAAGATCTGATGCTGCAAAGAGGAGATTTGGGTTTCTTCTTCCTGGGGAAGGGGTGGCAAAGGGGGATCCAATGCCAACACCCGGCACCTGCAGGGGGTGTGACTCACTCTTCTAGGGCAGCTCCTGATGAGCTTTGTGTTTCACCCCTCTTTCACCCATTGTGATAGCAATGCTGTCACAGTGCCCCAGGGCAGGGGAAAGGGGTGTCCTCTTGGGTCTCACTGCCAGACTGCTGGGGGGTCCCAGCCAGGACATAGCTGGCCCGAGCCCAGAGTGATGTTATGGTCCAGTGGCATGAAATACAGAGAATAATGAAGGAGGAGAGCCTTAATATGTGAATGTTCTCTCTGCATCAGTGAGCAGGACTACATACAGTTGTTGGTAGACTGCTACTCCTCTTGGAGCTAAGAATCTTGCATTTGATTACAGTGGTAGAAGCGAGGGTAAGAGATGAATTTGAGGTGGCTGGTGACTTACATGTGGAAATGTATACTGGCTCTTCTCAAGCACAGGTAGGTGCTCTTCGAAACCATGATGAAATGGTGATTGTGCGATTTCTTCACATGGTGGTTTAAGATGTTGTATCAAAATGGTCGGAGTTGTAATTTGTTAACCTTTCTGAAATCTGAGGAATAGTCTTTTAAGCACCTATTCTGTAGTGCTCACTTCCCTCTTTTTCTATCCTAGCAATTGCTGCCCAAAATGGTAGGGAAAATAATGAGCAGATATAATAGGTAAAATAGGTCCATGTGTAAATTTTTTTTAACCAACTCTGACTTTGCTTTATTGCTGTTTTGAAACTTTTTTCGTTAATAATATTTTGTTCAATAATTTGTATTCAGTAGAGGTCTTTTTAGGATCTCATAATCTAAAGGGAAAAGATATGCCCTTCATTTCTGTAAAACTCACTTCGGTTTTCTTCTATACTTGGGAGTCGTGTTCTATTTCATTGAGGTAGTACAGAGCTTTTTTTGGTTTAGTGAATTAGAAAATTACTTCTTAGTGCAGTTGCACTTAAAATCACAGTTCAGAGCCGAAGTACCCTTATGGGTGCTTCCCTGTTTGGACACAGCTTACCAGGTGGAGCTTAGAAACTTGCTGGCCATAGCATGAGGATGCTTTCTTCTTTTCTTAAGCCAATGAATTGTTATTTAAACAAAAGAGTTAAAATATTTATAGTTTCTATAATTCACTTTTTCTTTTACCTGTATTAAATACATATATACCCTTTTGGCTAAGTCTTTGTATTCAAGTGGGCGATATCTTTTCATTCTTTGCCACTTTTTGTCGTTGCTTTCACTGATTTGAAACATATAAACAAAAAGAGCATAACACTGAGAAACCGCTCCATGGTTGTCCTATGTCGGATTAGTGCTGTACATTGCCTTGTCCTCCCAGAAGCTTCAAAGAACAGTTTGACTTCTGCATGCTGTTCAGGTCATTATTTTGGCATTTGAAAAGCCATTGATCATTTTAAGGCTCATATGGACTTTGGAATGGGAGATGACACTCATAGCAGAAATTACTTGCAAGAAATTATTTACAAGCAATCTACTGCTATTTGAGGCAACTACATCATGTATTCAAAATGAGACTTTTCTGCCTAGGAGACTGAGGTGTAATAAGTTCCAGTAGCCAAAACAAATTCCTTTTAAAAGGTGGGGTTTTTTTTTTTTTTTTAATGTTGATGGTAGCTAATGGCTGCAACACCTTACTGAGACTGGAGGGGTGTGGTTTTTTTTTTTTTGATAGATTCATGCTGCTGTTTAAATGCAGGAGGGGAATCCTGTGTCCTGTATTTTAAAAGAATTGGGGCTGGATGATCACAAGGCTTCCTTCTTTTCCTTTTCATTCTGTGTTACTTGATGCTTCACAAATTATTTTCTGTTTGAAATGTTATTTCCCCCAGATCTCTAACTGGAGCCAGCTGACTTCTGAACTATCCTCTTGCTCAGGCTGTGTCTATTTAATGCAGTTGACCCTTGTTAACTTTTGGTGCTAGCTGAAGTTGTATATTTTGCTATTGGTTTATATTTAATTTGTATATGTTTTCTTTATATGAGGCTTCTGTTCATTCTGTTGCGTATTAACTTAATAGGTTTATCTGTGTGAGTGGTGATTGAAAAATGAAACGTTTCATCAGTGTTGCAAGAACCCAGGCTTACAAGACCAATTCATAAGAAAAGTTTATGAAGCTTGTTGACTGTGATATGTTATAGAAGTTGGCTTGTCTTTCTTTTGCTTTACTAATTATTTTAAATACAAGTTATTAAATGCTGTTAGGATAAACCCCATGAAACTGACTGTTTGAAGTTAAATAAGTGTAATATAATTTCCTGATGATTGCCATGTGTAATCTTTAAAATAAAAAAAAAAACAAAAAGCAACAAACATATTCTGTTTTATAGTGACTCAGCTATTTCATATGCTACTGGAAAAATTCTTTACCATCTTAGGAAGTTATCAAGCAACAACTATTAAATAATTATCTTCATATGTATTGCTAGTAATTCAGAGATATATTGTAATTCTAGACATTGGCAAGAACGAATCTGTCTTTTTAATTGAAGATAGCTGGTTTTCATTGTGAGGCATTTGTACTTAGCTGACTACCTCAGATATTTTTTCTGTTTTGCACAATTTCTCTTTGGCAAAGTAAAATTCCTGATAAAAATAATTAAAAAAAAAAAAGTAAATAGAGAAATGTTTCAGCAGCATTCTGCTTACTCAAGCTGTTCTGTGGATGAGATGGCTTGGGTTTGTATTATTTCAAAGATTTTGAACATGGCTGTTCATACTATTTCCTTGCTACAAAAGTTAATGGGTTTGACTGCCATGTAACATAGAATCATAGAATAGTTTAGGTTGGAAAGGACCTTAAAGATCATCTAATTCCAATCCCTCTGCAATGGGCAGGGGCACCTTCCACTAGACCAGGTTACTCAAAGCTCCATCCAACCTGGCCTTGAACACTTCCAGGCATCCGCACTTCTCTGGGCAGCATGTGCCAGTGTCTTGCCACCCTCACAGTAAAGAATTTCTTCCTAATATCTGATTTAAGTCTGCGTTCTTCCAGTTTAAAACCATTAACCTTTGTCCTATCCCTACACTCCCTGATAAAGCGTCCCTTCCCATCTTCCCTGTCGGCCGCCTTTAAGAACTAGAAGGCTGCTAAAAGGTCTGCCGGGAGCCTTCTCTTTTCCAGGCTGAACAACCCCAACTCTCTCAGCCTGTCTTCACAGGAGGGGTGCTCCAGCCCTCTGATCATCTTTGTGGCCCTCCTCTGGACTCGCTCCAACAGGTCCTTCTTATGTTGGGGGCCCTCTGGGGCTGGATGCAGTACTCCAGGTGGGGTCTCACGAGATTGGAGTAGAGGGGGAGAATCGCCTGCCTTGACATGCTGGCCGTGCTTCTTCTGATGGACTCCACGATGTGGTTGGCTTTCTGGGCTGCAAGCACATATTGCTGTGTCGCATTGAGCTTCTCATCAACAAACATCTCCAAGTCCTTTTCCTCAGGCCTGCTCTTGATCCATTCTCGGCCCAGCCTGTGTTTGTGCTTGGGATTCCCCTGACCTACATGCAGGACCTTTCACTTGGCCTTGCTGAACTTCATGAGGTTTGCACGGGCGCCCCTGTCAAGCCTGTCCAGGTCCCTCTGGATGGCATCCCTTCCCTCCAGCATGTTGACTGCACCACATAGCTTGGTGTTGTCAGCAAACTTGCTGAGGGTGCGCTCAATCCGACTGTCCATGTTGCCAACAATGATGTTGGACAGCACTGGTCCCAGTACCGACCCCTGAGGAACACCACTTGTCACTGCTCTCCACTTGGACATTGAGCTGTTTACTGTGAGTCTTTGGGCGTGAGCATCCAGCCAACTCCTTATCCAGTGAGTGGTGCATCGGTCAAATCCATGTCTCTCCAATTTAGAGACAAGGATGTCATGTGGGACTGTGTCAAATGCTTTGCCCAAGTCCAGGTAGATGATGTCAGTTGCTCCTCCTTTATCCACCAATGCTGTAACATTGTCATAGAAGGCCACCAAATTTGTCAGACATGATTTGCCCTTGGTTGGAGCCATGTTGGCTGTCACCAATCACTTCCTTATTTTCCATCTGCCTTAGCATAGTTTCTGGGAGGATCTGCTCCATGATCTTGCTGGGCACAGAGGTGAGACTGGCTAGCCTGTAGTTTCCCTTTTTGAAAATGGGGGTTTATGTTTCCCCTTTTCCAGTCAGTGGGAACTTCACCCGACTGCCATGACTTCTCAAATATGATGGATAGTGGCTTGGCAACTTCATCCACTGGTTTGATGTCGGGAAGGTAAAATAACGATTTCTTCACTTTTGGTCCTTGATATGGGTGATCAACTTTATTAGCCTTGGAATTGAAATGTGTCAGATGAATTCCTTAAGCCTACTGTGAGTTGCCTGTGTTTTATTCTGCTTTTCACAGTACAATATAATCTTGTGCAGTGCTACTATTTTTATGCGTTTAGTTCCACACCTGTTTCTTTGTTAAAAAAAAAAAAAACAACTTCCAGAATATATAAGTACAATAGAGTTGTCCTTCAGATCATTCTCATCTGTGTTAAGAACTGTTTGATATTTCAGTTGTAGGACTCTGTTTCCCAACAAAAGTCATGTGACATCAGCAGTGAGGTGCAGTAAGAGCTCTCTTAGGATTACTTTAAATAGAATGGAAGACGTTGGGTATATAAGGTTGTGTGGCCTTGAATGTGATTTTTATTTGATATATGAACTGTGACATAGCTATTGCATGACTGAGATGTGCCTGTAAGCGATGTAGTGTACAGATGGGGTTTCTCTGAAACAAAGCCAGCGACTAAATCTGAATGTGCTCATTTAAAGGGTAAAGAATACTTCATAAAACATATGGAAACATTTCTATGTTTTTTCATTAAATAGGCTTCTTACTCCTTACGCATTTTTTATGATTGTTCATGATAATGTCATTTACCTGAATCAAGACTGCCTATGCATCTGTTTGGTTTAGTGATATTTCTATAATGTTATGAATATTTTATTTAAAAACACACTAAATATACTTTTCTATTTTATTATTCCAGAACTTCTCGTTGTTTCACAGGTGAAATACTCCTTTTCACAGAACTGTTGGAAAAAATCCTATTGATATGCATTGCAAACTATAAGATTTAGGAAGAATGTCAAATGATTGTAATAGGGCAGTTGCACAGTATGATTTGAATTACATGGTTATTGGGATCCACTGAAATACAATCCAGCATTATGTACTTTTGAACAAGAAATGTAGACCAAATTTATACAAAGAGGATCTTGCTCTTCAAAAGCACGGATGCTGAAAATGTGCAGGAATCATAGCAGTCCACAACTCAACAGGGACTTTGTGTGTCAGGCTATGTCAGTAGAAGCTAGTTAGAATTTTGTGTGTGTGATAACAGAACGATAAGTAAAAATATGAATATGTAAACATACATTTTATATGCAATGTTTATAAGGCAGAAGATAATGCCTATGTCCAGGATTTTTGTAGCTTAAAAATAAAATCGAAGGCTAGAAGAGGGCACAAGGTAGATCTGTAAAGCTCATATGAGAACTGGAGAAAATGAGCTTAAATTGAAATAAGTGACGAATGCATCTTTGTTCTCTGAGATCTGAAAAAGGACCTGATTGTGCCACCTGTGTAGTTTCAAATTATAGTGAACTGGGTATCAAAGGATTCCTTCATCTTCTTTGCCTTTTCTTTGATAAAACCCTCCAGTTAAACCCATGGAAATTAGTATATTGAAAATAAAGGACACCTTTCCAATAGTGAGAGTGGTTACATTTACACCAGCCTACCGAAAGAAGTGTAGACGCTTCAAAAAATGTTATTAACTGCTTCCTCCAATGTGAGTTAGGTGTCATCAGACAAACCCGGTAGATACCAGGTTCCAAAGGATGCCAAGCTAAAGGAGTCATTTCCACATGGGAAGTAGTCAGACTGTAGAACACCTTGTTTTAAGACAGTGTGGCTGCTGTTGGTTTATGTTAAACAAGACAACCTCTGGATAAATACAGAGAAGAAAACAAAATGATGGAAAGGCTATTGAAACAAAGACAACCCTTCTGGTTCAGGTGTCAGACGTTCTTAGTTGGAAGATCGTCTAGGAAATGTCATTCAGACTTTCCCTGTTCTGGTGATGTTCCTTAGGAATCCAGCATTGGTTCCAGGTGGATGTTGGTCTAGGTTGACATCTGGTTTAACTCTTACATTCTTCAATGACATTTTGAATGCAAAGTGTTTATGTGAAGGAAACATTTTTGTCTTAGTTGAACTGAAAATTCGGATGGTAGTCTAAAATGACTAATAATATTTTTATGCAGTCTCAAATTATCCAGTACAAGGAACTTCTCTCCCTCATTTCTTTCTTCATGGGTGATTCCTTCTTTTAATGCCCAATGAAATTCTAAGAAAGTTAGTAATGACTTCTGACAATGTAGTGGCTTTTAATAGAAAAGTATTATTTTCAGCAGGTGATAAATATTTTACTTTGTGTTGTATTGTGTAACTCACCATTGGGACAGGTGGCTGTCTTGGTTACTTGATACTGAAGATAGTCCTACTGGATCATGTTATATGAAGAAATGATCTCTCACTGTCTCTCTTGCACACATGGTGTATATATATGTATTGATTTACATTACCAGCACTGTTTTAGATGCTTGGACTTTTTCTGAGAAAATGAAGGACGCATTCAAATGTTGTTTATACAATTTTACTCAAAGCTGTATTACTGAGCATATTAGTTCTGTCTTTTTATTCTTTCTTACTGATTGCATAGAGGGACTGTCTATAAAGTTTCTTTATCTTTGCTTTCTTATCTTTTGCTTTCCTTCACTTTGTAGGGGCTTGTCTTAAGTTGCCTTAAACTTCCATCTTCTCTTCATCTAATGTTTGACGGTCTGTTCTTTTCTCTTTTGTTGCTGCCATTGGGAATCCAAAGCATCTGAGCTTCTTCTGAGCGTATGTGATCTATAATTACTTACAGGGACCCTGTGGAAGAAATGCACATTACTAATCTTTGTTGTTTTATGGGAAAAAAAAAAACCAAAATTTCTGAACACTAATTGGTAGCCTTTTTCTAGTTAATTTGTTTGCAGGGATGTGAGGTGGAAACTGCAAATCTAAGTTTGTCAGTCCTGCCCACACATCTGTCTCCTCATTTCCCTGATTCCAGATCCTTAGTTAGGCTGTAAGTGCTTCAAATTTGAAACATCCTTTATTAATATGTGTATAGTATCTTGTATTATGGATCTATTTTTTTTCCTATGATGGCAAATCCATGGTGGGTTTTAACACTTAAATGTATTAAATTAATGTAGTGGTGGCATTCATAGCTGCCCTTTGGAATCACTAGTTTAGCACAACAGGGCCCTGATGCCTGAGGTCTCTAGGCAGTAGCTCAAAACAGGTAATACTTACCTTTGTGAGGAATGGTATTAGGTACATTACTCAGAAACAAAGCAGTGGTTTGTGTTCTTTCTTTGTAATTATCATATCTCATTTATAATGGATTCAGAGTTTTGCTTTGCCCCTCGCTCAGCCCTGTGATTACAGTGTGTTTGAGCCAGATTTTTTTTTTTTAGATTGTTTTTCAGTCTAATCATGGCTGTAGTGGAAGGCTTTAAGGGTTCGAGGAGTAAAGACATAAAACTTGGATTGAGCTCTTGCAAAGACATAGATAGTCTTTTTGAAACTTTGGCACCTGTTTATTCTTTTATACACTGAAGTGTTTTGGTGCCAGATTTTCATTGCAAGCATTTTCATAAGGATAAGAGGATTTTAAAACCTCATCTGTACTGTCTTGCAAAGGATGTGATTTCCTATTATTTTTAGCTGATGTAGGATCATACTACTGTGTAAAGGGGTGGTCCTCCCTTCCACTCCTGACAGCAGCTTTCCCACACCTTCTAACGATCAGGCAGATATGTGAGCAGTTAGTTCAGCTTGTAGATCCAGCTGGAAATTGCTCCTTCTGAGGGTTATTTTTCAGTCAATTTAGCCATTTGTCTGGCTTATAATGTGCCCACATGAGGATGAGAGGCAACTCAAGGCAGAGGGAATGATGGCATTACCCCAAGGGAGGGCACCTCAGAGCTGAATGAATTTATAAGCTGGTCTTGGTATCACATGCTGCAGCAATCTCAAGCTCTTATGGTAGTGCATTGGCTTCTTTTCTTTTACTTTCTGAAAGGTGTACAATCTTGCAGGTTAAGATTGTTTACATTCTTTGTGTGTTTAAACATAATTATTAATACCCACTGCTTATTGTTTACAGTGGACTTATGTAAATTGCATAGGATTATTTGTGCCTCATCTAGTAATGCTGAAGTCTGTATTGCCTCAATCAAAAGGATGTCAAAGTTGATGAAATTCTACATTCTGCTATGCTGTAGCATACATGTAGCATTGTGCCAAAAATACTTTGTGCATTACTCTTGAGAGGTAAAACAGCTGAAATTTCTTTTAGTAGCATCCCTACATGGAAAATTTACAAAGCAGCTATGTATAGTCAGCATGTAGGTAGGATTGAGTCCTTCAATTTTGAAAGGTGAGTAACTTTCTGTAAAGCAAAGTTCTCTCTTTTTTTTTTTTTTTTTAATCTACCACTACTATTTAGTGGTCGTTTCAGAAATTGTCACTACTTAGCCAGTCTGGTATGGTGAGATTTCTGCAGATACAGTGCCATAAAAAATTGTGCTGTTTTTTTTTTTCTGGCCTTAAATGGTGGTGGTGGGGGGATAGTCAATATTGAAAGGTTATCTTATCTAGTTTGGAGATGTAGAAGAAAAATTTAAAGTAAGAGTTAAGAATAGAATTTTTTGATTATAGGAGGTGCATTTGAAGATTGTGCTTGCAAAGGGATCCTGCAGTTGTAAAGAGTTGTGAAGCAAGCTTTTGTACAGCTGCATGGGTATGCTGTGCAAAGAAAACTACTATTTGTATCCAAAAAGTATTCTAAGTATTAGTCTTATCCACTGTATAAAACCAGTTACAATCTTTTTTTGTAAGAGCTACCATACCTGGCCTGTAGATAATTTTTAACAAGAAAAGTCCTTCTTGTGTGGTATTATTGAATCAAATATGAATTTATTCTATTTGTGAGTTGGGTTTTTGGGGAATGGTGGTGGGGTTAGTTTGGTTTTCTCTGTGTTCTATGCAAATAGGTAAGATGCAATCTCCTTGAAATCTGTCTTATATTTCCTTCTGATTAAATGATTGATTTCAGTGTTTCGCTTTATTTGCTATCTGTACAAAAATTCTCTGTACATCAGGCTGTATAGTGGTATTTTGTACAATTTCATATGAAAATAAGTAAATACACCACCTCATCTCTATGCCACTGATGACCCAATACTTACAGTGTAATCCTGATGCTGTTGAAGCTCAGCCAAACTCCAGGGACCTCTCTGTAATACACTGCTGTAGGCTGTTCTTAGGGTGTAGAGCCAAATACCTTTTCCCCTTGGTTTCTTTTCCACTTTGATTTCCTTTAGGATTTGTATTTCCTAAGGAAGGTTGGCCTTTCCTTCAGTTGCTTGAATACATAAATGTTCTACTTGTTTTGTGATTGCTGGGTGCAATTGAAGCAAGAGTGTGTGTTTTCCTTTGGTTTCATCTTTGTTTCTTTATATTTCCTGTGAGTATGTCATGTAGAGATGTGGTATTTTTTATACTAGCAAAGTAACTGATCAGCAACACAGATGAGATTCCTTTACGTGACATTCTTCTAAGATACTTACCATTACTTTTTTTGTTGTTTTCAAATTACTCAGTTTATACAATTGCGGCAGAAATATTTCAGACTTCTGCAAATCTTCAGGGAATCTGACTGAAAATTGTCAGCTGAAAAGCAGCTTAATGAATTGTAAAACTGCTGTGTTCCCTTTTTAAAAAAAAAAAAAAGTAACATGCATTATCTGTAAAGAAGTTGTTGGAGTAATTCTAGATGAGTAGGTTTCTAAAACTGCCAGCAGCCTCCATTTTTGACACTAACAACTGTCTTCTGCAAAAACAAAATTTGATCATCAGCAAGATTATTCTTAATCTTTCTTATTAAAACATCTGGGTGTTTTTGGCCTTACCCTACAGTGATGACATACTTACCAGAGGAAATAAAAAAAATGCATTCCTTATAGAAGGAATGAGATCTGTCTTGTTTTCTTTTATTTTACACATTACATTTATGTGTGTCCCTATCAGTATGGGCATATTTTTTTCTTGAAAAGGCATTTGGATCTTCAGTATTAGGGTAGCATGTCTACTTTAGCTTTGTCACCAGTGTTAGGATTCTTTACTTTTTTTTATTTGGGTCATTGCTATGGAGTAAATTGACTTTCATAAATCATGTTAATGTCATCTTCTCTTTCCTTGATTTCCTCTTGTAAATAGTTTGTCTTTTGTATGGTTTCTCTTTTGTGTATTGTATCCTATTGCAATGAAATACTTTGGGTTGGCAAGATAACACCCCAGATCTTTCCACCTGTGAATGTATTGGCAGATCTATAGTTTCCCGTAATAGAATGATGCCTGTTGAAAGTTTGTGTGTTTAACATCAGTTGCCATTTCGTATAGCTGGTCTACACATTGTTTCTGTGTACTCTGTGAAAAGTTTATTAGTTAACTATTTCCTCTGGGAATTCATTTGAAACATATGTCTCATTATTATTTACGCATTCTGGTCAGTGTGTTGAAAAAATTTCTTTCCTGTATTTATTGACATTGTCTGAAGTCTTGGGAGCTACACTGTCATATGTTGTGTAACCATTACAAGAAGTAGCTAATGCATTGTAATGTAAATGGAGAATTTTATTTATTCTATCATATAACTGAACTTAAAGAGGAATTTTCCTTTGCTCTCCTGCTTATTTATATGTTCTTTAAAGCACGAATTAATTTGAAAATTTTCATTATCATGGTTTTTTATCCATTTGCTGAGTAGGGGCTTCTTAACACTGCAAAATTAATTTCCGTTCCCATATGCAGAACTTCTGAATTTGTTGTAGTAGCATAATGAAAAGTCCTGAAAGAAGATGCAAGTTAAAGCTTATTTTAACACGTCTTGTAGTGTAATCTTCAGGGAGAATGTCATTTAGCTCTACTTGCCTATTACAGATTCTTCAGTGTCTTCTCACAAGTTATCCCGTTTATCCAGAAGAGATAATAAAGTTCTTCACAGTGAAGGGTTTAATAGTTGAGCTCAGTTTGCCATGGAGAGAAGAACCACGGGCTTGTCTCTGGAAATAGTAATTACAAATGAGCAACAATACTGCTGTTGCAGACACAGTAGTTTTAGTTTTGTTACATAAGCAATTGCCCTCAGTGAAGTTAACATGAGAATCAGCTTGGGTATGGATAACCCAGATACAAACTGTATCTGCGGAAGAATTTGATCCTCTTCAAAAGTCAGCATAAAGACAAGCAATATTCACAGCAACTCCAGATTACCATTCTTGCATGGACCCCTTAGCTCTAAGTTTTGCAATGGTAGCATATGTGGATTCAAGATTAAGTGTAGGCTTAAATTTGTTTGTGGGGAAGGAATCTGGTAAGAAGAAATGTTGTGTGATGTGTGTGTTTGTTTCTTTCTGGGAAGTGATTGGAGACTATTGAGATCAAAGTCTGTCAACAGGAGTATTTAATGTGAGGTATGTGGAAATGCATGGTAAAGAAGATTCCATAAGGTTCCACGTTGATTTTTTTTTTTTTTTAAGGTTCTGTATATGTTTATTTTCAGAGAAAGACTTATGGCTTACTTTGTTAGAATACAGTGTTCTAGACGTGAATGCCATCTTTCCACAACTGTAGTGTATGCTTGTGCCTGTAGGACAAAATTAAGGCAAATGAAATAATAAACATCCTTATAGTTATGTATTATGTTCCAATTTTTCTGTGTTATAAAAGGAGGAGATCTTTTCTGAGTGTGACATGCTAAATATTGAATTAATTTCCAAAGGAATGTCTGCTTTTCATTTTTAAGATGGTACTGTATTTAGTGCATTTTAGACATGTGAAAATGATTATGGAAATAAGGATATGTGATCTGAGCTTCACTGCCACTTTGGTGTGCAGTGTAACTTGTGTTAAAGACCATGTTATTCAACACTTCTGCTAATAAGGACAGTTTTCTGCTAAGCACAATAATTATCTCATTTTATTTCTCTTTAGGAGACTTCTGGTTTAATATGTACAGAAATTATAGTCTCAGTATTGGAAGTTGCATTGAGAGCTCCACTGTTGACCTTTTAATGTTTTCATCTGGAAAAAAAGATTTCTCTGAAAATATGTTCTGTGGACTGGAAGGTCCCATATCTTCATTCCCACCCCCTCAATAAAGAAGAGTTCTAACTTTTATATCTGTGTTTTTCCAAATATATAGTAAATTTTTTCCAGGTAGCAAACAGAAGACAGTAGCTTTTCTGATCTGGGGTAGTAGAAGGGTTGTTGCCATTTGTCTTTTCTCTTACAGATTGTTTTTGATGCTATTTCATGATTAATCTCTCACATATAAATCTTCCCACTCTGCTGATGACTATAACTAGCAAAATTGTGGCTTGATAGTCCCTGAGTAATAATAGCAGTGGCTTCTTACAGTGACGCAGTGTGAAAATGACCTGAACTATTGACCATCCCTTACTTTACTGTTAACTAATTATGGTAATTGGAAAAGTTTATCAGTTCACATCACTTAGTCATAAATTAACTTGTTAAAATGCTGTGTGTGAAGAACTTCATTTGAAAAGCTTGAAGGACTTAGGTGAATTGAGTTCTTAGCTTGATACGACAGCTGATTGGACTGCTAGAAAGAAATCCATTTTCTCCTGTGAACTCTCTGTCTTAGATTCTGAGGAAAAAATACTATGTTTTCTTAGATTTATTGATGTAAATAGGAAAATATACAATGTATTGTTATATAATGGAGACATTTAGTCCTCTTTAAGGGTTTAATTTAGCGAGGCCTTAACTGTAAATGTATAATTAGAATGTAAATACTTAAAATGCTAGAGAAGTAAATGGATTTTGGAGATTATTTCTTTGGTTCTTTAAGACTTCAAGAAGAATAGAGGACAAACAGTGTTTTATTTTGCTAAATAAACCACTTCATTGCTTTGTTGAAGAAATTGTACATGAAGACTGGAGTTAAAGCTTTACAAATCTACCACACCAAAATATCTGCCAGGAGAATTTTTTCTATCAGACTGTGTAAAGAAAGCATTACATTAAACCCACATTTCATGGGCATATTATGGAAGGAAACTACTTATCAATGTACATCTTGTACAAGTTGGTAGTATGCAAATACTTTATCCTGTTTTCCTCACAGTAATCTTTTCCGTGGATCTTTGAATAAGGAACATAAAGTTAGAATTTCATTTTTATGTGGAAACAAAAAAGAACATGCAGTTTATTTATTGAGTTATTTTGCCTTAAACAGTATTATAAAATACAAAACAGTGGTAGTCGCTTACTGATTTAATTACCAGTAGATGTAAGAGATACACTTTACTACTACAGAAGAAAGTAAACTCTCAAAGATGAAGCGGTTGTGTAGTTTCCAAGCAAGTAATACAGGACACATTTAAAAAACATAAGAAATGGTTTAATTTCATTAACTGTGGTCTAATATGTTGTGCATCCCACTCTTGGTAAACCACAGCGGCATTTACTGGCTATTGCTTCAAAGCACTACTGTTTTTCATCCCTTTTCGTTGGCCAAATGTGTCATAAGAGCATTAACTAAAGTCTGGAAAACAGTTCTCATGGATTTTGCTTTAATGATAAATCTAACATATAGTGCACTTGCTGATATAATCAAGTGAATGGAATTTCCAAAATCTTGACTTAATGTCTTTTAAGTATGAAGCAATAATGTTTTTATGAAGTAGCCTTTAAATGGCATTTGTTGAAGTGGAGAGCAGCTGGATTAGAAGGGTCTGTTTCTAACTGCAATCAGCAATGATCATAGTATCATATTACAGTCACCCTATAAAATAGCTTGTATTTTAAGAAAAATAGGAAAAAAGTGGGGGTAGGAATGGAGAGAAAAGTAAGCATGGTCTGTGTGATGCCCAAAGGGATCTGGAATTGGTTACAGTTTGATAATGTTGCTTCAGCTGTTTGGGCAACAGTGTAGTTCTCAATATAGGAAGTTCTTTATCAATTTAGGTTTTATCAGGTTTTTAAAATGTTGTGGAGATACAGTCAATATGCGTTTCTCAAGCATTTAAGATGTTGGGTGGCTTTTTAATTCTAATGTTTACCAGGATAAGATTTCACTAGAATAAAGACCAAAGTTACAGAACATTTTGCAGTTCTCTGTTTCTCTGTACTACAAAATCATTTTAACTAATTTTGCATTTGCATCCATTTGTATAAATGGAATGAGTCTCTGCATATCCCACCTTGGTCCCTTTTTCAGTTGATAGGCTCTTTGAACAGGGAGAATAATTTCTTTTTTTTCTTACAGAACATTAAATATGTTAGTGATGGTGTGTTCTAATATTTAAGTCACTGCTGAGACACAAACTTTAATTTAGGAAACCATTGCATCCTTCCAGTAATTGTGTATGGATTCTCTTCTTTAATATGTTGTATCAATGGATTCACTTGACCGCAAGCCATTTTTTAGTTTCAGCAATAGCTTGTAGCTTTCCTGCGGTAGGCAACATGTGTATACTTCACTAGGTCTGCTGGCTTAACATTGTGCAGGAAGGCCTTAAGTGTTAGGCCTCAATGAATACATAAACATTTTGGAGACAAGAAATGCTCTTATTCAGCCCTTGTTCATCAGTGTTCTTGAGTAGTTCCCAAGTGGGGTCTTAGGCTTTAATTTTTACTAATTTGGTTAAAAAAAAAAAAGGTATGCTATCTGCAGCAGAAAATGTAGAAGTTCAGCAATGCCTTTATTCTCCTAGATTTCTTGATTTGATTTAGTCCAGAAGGGTTTGATACAGTCTTAGGCAGGATCTGATTAAGATATACATAATATAGCTGTGCCTAAAATCCCAGCTAGCTAAGGCAGACAAATTGTTGAATTTGGGTTTTAAAGTAAAAGAAGACAAAAGTGCAGATGACTTGATTGTGAAGAAATTCTGAATATTATTTGACTTGTGTAGGCCAACAAAATGCATTCATCCCTGCCATCTAGCTATGTAGATCCTTCATCATTAGAATAAAAACTGTTTCCCTATCAGTTAGCTCAAATAACTTAATGTTTCTTCCTGGAGAGGACCTTTTGTTGAAAGTACTTCACTTGCCTGAGCTCCCTAGACAGAGAAGAAGGTCTATGGCTTAATTTAATTGTACTAGAATGCTATTCCTCAGAATATGGGAATGAGCTAAGGGAAACTTGCATCATGATGTGCCTAGGTTGTTGGTTTTTGTTTTGTTTTGTTTTTTTAATTGGAAAGGGTTGTCTCGGAGAGCTCAGGCCAGATTCAGATCCATACCTACAACAAGGGCAAGCCAAGTTCCATATTTAGTCTGCTTGGGAAACTAGGTCCTGATGTTCTGCTAGCTTCTGTAGGACTTTCACTTTTGTGGAGCCCTACTACTACGAGTGTTCAGAGCTCTCCCTCCTTGTCTTCTGTCTCTTACTAGGACATTCCACCACCCACCCCTAGTAATGGACACTTAAGCACCATGCATTTGTAGTACCAAAATATTATTATACTTTTAGTAGAACATGCAATTGAGTCCATAATTTTCATTGGTGATATTGAAGCTTTGCTTCTGGAAAGGCTGAATCTGAGCGACTTCACAGCAGTGGGATTGATATGTAACACAGCAATTATTGTTAATCCAGAAGATTGTCGTGTAACAGCAAAGTTAAGATTGTTTCTGTGTACAAGTAGAGAACTTCTTTTAGCTCTACATATATAACAGCAACACTGTAATAGTTCTGTGCTAATTGTGTAGCGATTAATTTACATTATATTAATAAAATTATTACTAAATATTGATCCTCCCCTATCTAACAAATATAAATGCCCCTGTAAGACCTTGTATTTCTCTAGAGAAAAATTAATGTCCAGGAGAGGAATGTTTTTCTTGAGGTCATGCAGGAAATACCTGCCAAAACCAGGATTAGAATGCAAGTTTCTGACTGATAGGTCCATGTATAATCCATTGTATCACTGTAATGCACAGGGAAAACCAATGCCCCTCACCCTTCTCCTCGCTCTCTCTTTCCCCCTCTCCAATTTCTATTCTCTTGTTATTTTGTTATTCTATTCTCTTACAGTTCACTGCATAGTATTGATTAACGCTTATGACCACTAATTCCTCTTTTAAATTTTTTTTGTAATATTCACAGAAACGCTTAATCTTAAAGATTTCCTGAAAATTCACATTTTTGCCAAGAGGACTGGTAGCTTGGAAAGGCACAGATTTACTTTATGGACATCGCATTTTTTTGCTCTGTAATATCATGATCATCCTTAGTTGTTTTTCAGGAAAGATGATTTAGGTTTTTTCTGAAGTAGGGCCTACTGATTTTTCAGGAGCTCTTATGTGGTGGTATATTGTTTTGATAAAGTAATTCTTTATTTTTGATTTGAATAAGGTCTGTTCATCAGTGGTATAATATGCCATTAAATCATGATAACTTTGCTGTCAAACTATCAGCCTGTTCTGCCCTCTTCCATTTATTCTTGTATCTTTGATATGGACTCTGTCTTCAGCTTACCGGAGAAGAGTAATCCTATGGTTAACGCTTTATACATGTTTTCTTTTGTAGGCTGTAGATCCAAGATAGGTTCAAAATATGTATCCCTGAAATTATAGATTTTCTGTTTTGAGTCAGGAAGAGTTGTTTGCACAAAAGGAATAACTAACTTTGCCTTTTCCATTTTCTCTATATTCTAAATATCCATTTTTGTTTTGAAGTGTTTATGATTTTGTTATGAGATGTTTTAGTGGCTCTCATACAGAGTATGGCTGAGTATTGTTCATCTCTGTCTCTGGTGCCACATGTCCCTTTTCAGCATTTACTACAACCTGTTGGGCTTAAAAGAACAGCTACTTTTATACCACATGAGGAAATCACTATGTGATTGTTAGTTACCTATCAGTAATTCTAATGATTAGATCTTATGTTATCATAATGTTAACATAACCTTTATGAACATTACTGAGCCACCAATAGTGATACTCCTAGTGGATGACAGGTACATGGTCTTGAAATGTCGTTAGGTCATGTTTAAGAAAGTGACCTTTAGGAAGCCCTTTCTCTTCTTTCTTGAAATCATGCAATTAACTTAATGAAGAAGGGGCAGTTGGGAATGGATTCCTGCTCACAGTGTTCCCAGGTGCTGCCAAGTACTGCTGTACACAAGAAAATGTGGTAACGTTCTCAGTGCTGATCAATGTCTACCCTACTGATGTGTTGAATTGACATCTTCCTTCCAGCACATCAAGCGTGAAAGGGCTATTATGAGTGTGTAAATATGTCATCTTCAGAAGAGATAGCTATGGGTAAGAAAGATCTGGTAGATTTTCATGATTCTAAACAAACACCAAGGAGAAGCAAGCACATGCACCTGCATATTGTTTGAACTTAAAATTTAATGGATGAAATGCATCTAGGATTTGTCCTGATAGTGTTCGTATTTTCTCATCTTTTCTGAGGCAATTTTTAAATGCTGAAATATACACCATACACTGAACATTCTGGATAATTAGGAGGCAAATTGTTTCAAATGTTTTATTCATTTTCATACTGATTCACTTTATTCTTGCTTTTGACATATGAAGTTTCTTAAAGGAAACTTGCATAACATTAGGCTTACTGCTTTTTCTGGTTGATTAAAATATTTTTAACATCTGTATGACCACCATGAAATTCTGGGGATGCTGGTGTCTTCCAAACAGTTCTGAGGGAGTGTAAATACTGGGGTTTTTTGTTTGTTTGTTTGTTTTTTATTTGAAAACATTAAAATCATAATTTAAACAAGCAGGCGAGTTACAGTAAAATGTTTATTCTGCACTTTTTTCTCAAGTTGTTCAGTTAGGTCACCTGTGATCTAAGCAGTTAGAGCAAAAAATGTAGAGATAGAAAAATGTTATGTAGTTATAGTTAATGTGACGAAGTATAATATATAACTAGTAAGAAACTTTATGATATACTAACTGTAATTAATTCCAGTGATTTGTCTGTTAAAGCCAATGCAAATAATTGTAACATCTGTCAAAAACCAAGCACTAGCATGAAAACCTTTTAATATTTTGCACTTAATAAACTATTTTATACATAAACTACCTTATTGTTTATATTAAAAACTAAAAAATATTCAGTCTGCTCCAGCCATTCTAACAAAAACTTTAATAAGTAGACATTGCATAAAAATGACACAATCCAGCAGTTATTTGGTAAGGCCAGCATAATCATAAATTTACCATCCATGCTTTTCCAAAAATACTAACCCATATTGTTCTCCCTGGACCTGTTGCAGGGATGACTAATCCAGCTGCTGAGGTCTCCCTTTATGTGTTTGATGGAACACTTGGCTTGCTAGACTACAGCTGTGTGTTTATGTGCAGTGCACACCTGCAGAGGCCTGACAAATAGCTGTAGTATGCAGAGTATACAAAATTACCCTGGCAGTGCTGCAAATAAGGAAGTTTCTGTTTTGAAGTCCATATGTGTGTGAGCTTGAGATGCCAGCTGGGGTATTTATGTTGCATTGCACAGATGTAAAACTGCCAACTGATTTTATACCAAATAAAGGCTAATCTTTTTATACATACTTGGTGTCAGAGTTATGAAGTGGTACATAAGAATGTTCTCACGACTTAGCTCTTTTAAAATAAAAGCTGACATTAAAAATGCTCGGACTCACAATATGCATAGAGGGTAAAGATAAAAACATACTGTATTTACTTAGATATCTGCTATAGCACAGTATCTTAAGGGTTTTATTATTAGTGATGTATAGTTATTAGCTGCACATAATCAGGACTTGATTTATTGTATTCATATACGTTATACTATATATATTCTTTTTTCCAGGGGGTCACTTCAGCTCTGTGTTGAATCCAGTTTATGGGTTCTGAAATGTGAAAGCCCAATTTATATAGTGACTTAAGTTGAAAGCTTTGCTTTCCTATTTTCAAATGTGTTTAAACACAGTGATAATTTTTTATGAAATATAATAGGCATTTTGAAAATTATCATTGTTAGTAGACTCTGTTAGTGAAGATACTTTTAAAGGTAATATTTGCCTTCATATATTTAAGGGATTAAAATGGAAGCACTAATTTCATTTGCTAAAACTAACAAATAGCACAGACGTAAGTCATTGATCATTTTAGTCAGTACCTTGACTTTTAGTGTGAAATAGTTGCAAAGACATAAAGGTGAAATGAGTAGTTTCTGTTTTGATGGTTCACTGCATGTACGTACTGCATACTTAATCCTTTTTAAATGGCTAAAAAGAGGACTTGGGGGAGAGGGGGTTAACATGCAGATGTGAAAGTGGACAGTTTCTGTGCTTCTGACTACATGCTCTGGAAGTTCCTTAAGCACTTACATTCTTAGGCTTAACACACTTTCCCTTCAATTAATTTTCTTTTTTTTTTCTCATTGCTGTATCAAGCAATTTTAGTGCTGTTTTTAATTTGGTTTTTTTTTTTATTCTGGGCTACTAAAACTTTTGAAGATGTGTGGAATTCTGCTTTGGCTTACTCTGTCACAATGTATACTTGAAACACATTTATGCTAAATGTGTAAGAACAAAGAAAATGGGAGCAACACTGAAGTGTGTCACTATAGAATGTGTCCCAAAGGACCTAAGAATTTATTTTGCTAAATGTAATGTACAGCTTAGAAATGACTAGCCGTCACACACAGCTCACCAGTCTGCCGGAGCCTTTTTAAAGCAAAAGAATTTTTTACATACGCACATGTGCATGCACATGCTCACCCTGAGGTAGCAGTCGTGGGCTTCCTGAGCTTAAAATTAACATCTGCAAGTATCGCCCAGAAGCGCAAACATTATCCCCGTTCACGAGGTTCAGAAATACAATTTCTCAATTACTAAACTTTAGAGCAGAAATTTCAGGTGTTAGTATTAGTTAGATGAAGAGGTAATGACGTACTGCAAGTGGAAGGAAGAGTTGAGTTGTACCCCCATAATACTGCAAAGGCATGTCGTCTTGGCTAACATAAGAGTAAGCGTGCCTGTGAGGTGCTTGTGCTACCATTAACTGCTGAGAACTAGTCTATGTAGCGGAGAAGGCTGGGAAACAATACAGAATGGCAAATCTGAGTGAAAAATGGAAACACTTCAAAAGAAGTCACTTCTGCTAGATGAGTATAGGAAGTCTTAATTGTTGTTATATCCTCTATTTAGGAAGTATATTTAAGACCAAAAGAGGAGAATTCTATTGGTGTGTGAGGAAATATGTTGCAAAGATGGTTTAGTTATTTTGTGTCAGGGCCAGCTCTCTTACAGAAGGATATCACTTCAAACAGATTGCCGCCACTGCAGGTTGCAAACACACAATTGAAGGCTTCTAGTTCTCAGCTCATGCACAGATGTCTTTCAATAAGTTTAGCCAGTAATTTCTTCAAATTGCTCAGTTTATCAGCAGCACATGTCATCAATCCTGGAGTGGTTGCTCAAGTCAAACTACAGAATCCTTAGCTTACAGACACAGCTGCAAACAGGTGAACAGGCAGAAAGTAATTTGTGCAGCTTGGTGGCTGTCAGACAAAAGACAGACAATCTGTGTTTAAAACAGATTGCAGGCCTTGCATGAGCCAGACAAAAGGGATTTCTACAACTGCAAATAATTCCAAGGTTAACATATTTTCCTTTCTGCCATTAGGTGATTTGTTAAAATTGGAAACAATGAGCATTATAAATCTACACAGAAACTAGAGATAAGATGAAAGAGAAAAACAGATCGCTAAGTAAGTTTACATCCTTCTGTTGAAAAGCATGCAACTGGCATTCATATAGCCCTCCTTTTTATAAACTAAGCCGAGCTATAATACCTATAAGGACATTCAGTACATATTTAAAATTATGGTAAGGATGTCTAATTGGCAAAAGAAAAAATATTGTAAAAAGAGTAAGTTCATTGTAATGTTCTTCAGTATTAAAAAGTTGACTTTTTTCTTTTCAAATTGTCCTTTGGATATTATTCTAAGATATTGCGAAGATTATCAGATTTCATTTTAACTTTGAAGTCCTCTACTTCCTCAAATATTTTAATATTGGGTAGATTTGTCAAGATTTACTGTACTAAGTGTATCAGATTTAAAATTTGTAACAAACGAGCTTAGTCTAGTGCGAACCTAATTACAGTAAGTTAGACAGCATGTACTTCCCCAGTCACAGATATTGCGTCTTCAAATGTGTGACTATAGAATATCTATTCCTTTCACTTCTCATGGGCTCTGTAAACTTGCCTTGACCTCAAAACTACTTCTGCGGTGTTCCATGAGGTACTAATCAAGCTAATGTAATATAGCCCTTCTTCCTGTTTAGTTCAGTGAGTAAGTACTTACACGCAATAATATTGACGGGTAATTCCATGCTTAGTTAAAGTTGTTCTGCCAAGTTTATTTTTCATGTTAGTTAAAACTTACCAACGTAGAGGTATGTGAATGGAAGAAGATGCAAAGAGTAACTGTCTACTTTAAGGTAGGGTCTGGTTTTGTGAAGATGTGATTCTGTGCATAGAGGATAAATCAGGCTGCTAAGCACGCTGTTTGAAATACGTTGAAATCAATGTGCTTTCTGTGCACAGTATAGTAATACATATTACAATAAATTCATGCATACAATTGTATGATTCTGGTTAATCATGTAAAAGTGTTTACAAAAAGATTTAAATTGTCCCATCAAAATTCACTGTTGTTTTTTACATGAAAAACAGGAGCTAACTTAAAAATACTGTGTGCTTTTTGTTACGTGGTCATGCCTATATTACATGCCTGTGTCCATTATGAATGTTGTTGTGATTGAAGAACAGTATTGTTAGGCTATTGCAAGTTTATACTTTTCTCAAAGATGGTACTAAATAATTCTGTAGGGAAACATTATGCTAAGTTTCAGTTGAAGAATTCCTTAAATTTCTCAACTTTAAAGAAGCATGTCACAAGCATGTGCTTTAATAAGCTATGGTATAGAAGTACCCTTTTGCATGCTTTTTTTTGACAAAATGCTGATTCTAAGATTAAATTGCATCCTTAATATATGCTGTGTTACTGGACTTTCCTTGCATTTGGATTTTCTTCTTTTTTTTTGTATCTTAATAGACAGTAAGATTTTTAACGTCTCAGAAGTCAATCACACTAATGGAGATTTTTCTATTCTTTGGCCTGGGAAGATTATATATTAGCCTTTTTTTTTTTTTTTGTAATGCTGACAGCATGTGTATTGCTCGTTGGTTGTGCAGGGTATATGCTGTAGATTGTAGCCTGACTTTGTTATGGTGTTAGCATGTATGGGCTTCATGTATTTCACTGTGAAGGTGAGATCATCTTCTTTAAAGGATGGTTTTAATTTGTGTTGGTGAATCAAGTGGATACTGTATTTAAGGAGGGGGAAAAAGTGTACTCATGCAGGTTGCTGTCTGCAGTCCAAATTGCTGATCAGAGAGTCTTTATACACATCGGTAATGTGCTGTGCAATATAAGCTGAAATATATTCCACAAGGGAGGAAAACGGAATAGGTTACATACGCTGTTCCTAAGTGCAATGAATATAAAACTCCATTACTCACTTTAAGCAGGTGCTTTTTATATGAGGCTTTAAAGAAATATAAAACTGCTGGTGAAATGATTGGTTTGTACAGACACGACTTAACTTCCAGTACTTTGACCAGATAAAGAGGTTAAAAATATTTCTACAAACATTTCTTTAATGATTTCAAGGATTAAAGGTTAATATTCTCCTGGTGTAAGAAACTGCCATTCCAGACACTAAATGTACTGTTTCTTTTTAAGTCCTCAGTAGTTGCATAGAGTATTTAAAAGAAAATATAAAAATTTATAAAACATTTAAACACAGAGCATTGTGTTTTTAAGTTAATATCCTAAGCAATGTGTATTTAAATTGCTGGGAGGAGCACAGTGATATCATAAAGAAATGCAGTGCGATATAGAAAACTGATTGTGTAAGAATGATACTCCGGTTAGAAACAAAACCCATCTTTAAAGAACCTGAAATCTCGTCATCTATGTGCATGGAAGACTACATGTGAAGAGGTAGCCTCAGATCTCTCGGTTCTTTAAAGCAGCATGTACTATCTGAGGAGGAAAATCATGGGGAGACTGTTCAAGATAATACTGATATACTCTATTTTAATCTTTTTCTATGTAATCTCTATTATGTTTTACTTACCCACCCTGAGTTACTGTCTTCCTGCCATTTCCTACTCCTTTACAGTCACTGTCCCCAGTAGCAACCTCTGTTGTCCATCTTTTAACCGCATGACTGCTGGATTTCTTCACCTCCCAACTGAAAGATGTTGATGTTCTCTTTCGCTTTCCCCACCATTCCCAGCAACTCAGGAAATCAAACTGTTAATGATTACACCCTAGATGTTAGTTCTTATTATTTTTCTACAATACTGTTACTGAACACATCTGCCCTTCTTCTTTTGAATTTTTATAAAGGTTTGTGGTTTCTTTAAGAATTACTGTGTCCATCCTCTAGAATCCTCACTTTGTTCACATTTTTACTGATCTGTAACTGTTCTGTCCTACATGCAATTATTTCAAATTAAGCTTGTGTGAGATTTCAGCTATTAGATACTCTGTTTGACAGCAAGCCCGTGACCAGGTGTCCTCAGTGTTACACGGAAGCTCACAACTATGTGCAGGTCCAGGTGAGATTTGGCATTTCTTGTCTCTTGCATAGCAGGTATGTTACATAGCACTTTAAGGTTTGCATCTGCTCTGGTGAATGAGGCTTTTTAAGGGCAAAAGAATACAAACTCATAGGAAATGAGGCTTTGTTAGTTTCATAGTTGCCAAATAGCTTATTTAAATAGATCTGTCTTAGAGAAAGGAGCTCCAGAGTTGAAACGGAAAGTGATGAGATCCAAGATGAGCTCTAGTTCCTCTAACACTTTGTTCTTTCATCCTATGTTTTGCTGTCCTAGAAAGCTGCAGATGCCCTTTTTCTCTAGTTGCTACGCACCTTTATACTAAGAGTTGTAAAATTCAGGCTTTATTTCAGAGCCTAAGATATATTGCAAGTTATGCTTAGCGTATTAGAAGATAAAGCATTTAAACTGGTAGGGGATTGAACTTGAACTAGACTTCATAGAAACTCAGGATATAAAATGCAGTTCAGGTTTGATATGATCATATTCATAGAATCACAGAATGATTTAGGTTGGAAAAGACCTTTAAGATCATCGAGTCCAACCGTTAACCTAGCACTGCCAAGTCCACCACTAACTATGTTACCATATATTAATGAGAAAAAGTATTTTAGTATACTTTGACATTGTGCATGAGCTATTGAACTTATCCTCAGGTACAGCAAAACTGCTGTATTTGAAAGGGATAAAAGGCTTATACCACTAAGATGGAAGCAACCAATTGCGAGTGTGTACTTCAACCAAAGGTTGTGTTACTAGGGGTGTTTCCTCTGTCCGTTTGTCTTTTTTAGGATCTTGCTTCAAATAGCTTATGGTGAAAGTTTCTCATGTTCTTATTTATCTGTATCCTGGAATTATTTGCGTCTATGTCATTTTTAGCATTTGTCTACTGACAGTGTATAGATACGAGGGCTGATAGGACATGCTTTTTGAGAGTTAGAAATTCAGATTCTGGTGGTTTTTCTGCATTTTCTTGGAAGACAAAAGTTATTTTAATGCATTAACTTGGGCTTCTACCATTTGTCTCAAATGATACAGTGGTATCTGAAATGCAGCAGCTGAATTGTGCAGAAAGGAAAATCAATCCTTTTCTTCTTTTTGCACCTCTGTTTCCAGCAGCAGGAACAGTGCCGCTGAAGTCACTTTAATCCTGTGTCCTGACCAGTGTCATCTTGCCAAATCTGAAATAATAGCTTCAATTAGGTATGCTTACAGTTGGTGATGCCTAAATAGCCTGAATGTTGGCAATAATAAGGTTAGTAAGTTGCCCAAAACTACACTTACCACAGCAAGGTTTTAGAGCTGTTTGCAATACTATATATGTTTAAATATGGAAGGCGGTATTTCTTCTCTAAATGTTGGCTCTTTAGAGCAACAGCAGCAGCAGTCAGACTATGGATGGATGGTGTTTCTGTACTCTACACTGAGAATATTTCAGGATAGTATTTGTCATTTTTATAGGTTGTGGTAGTAAGCCCATGAATATTTGCTGGTTGGCCTTGGTACAGTGGGTAAAGGGAGTTCTGAAACATTTCCCAGCTTTTTTGTATTTTCAAAGAGGTTTTTTTTTGGTGGTAGCTGTTTAGTTCTTCTACGAGCATTCAAAATTTAAGCATTATTTTACCTGACTGGATAACCACTTAAAGCAGATTATCAATAAAGAGTTATTCAAAGGTGCTTCTGACCTAGAATACCTTAAACATATTATTCTAAATTTTCTGTGACTTCTTCAATATTGGTTTTCAGTCTTTGAATCACAGGTTTCTTACTTGACTCTCCATTTGAAGCAGAATTTTAGAAAACTTAAGTTTGTGGATTGAAGGCAGATGGGGACCTGTATGAAGGCTGTTGTGTGGAATCTCAAAATGGGAATGTAGCAACAGGGATTTGCCAGATTTAAGTGATGCTCCATGTAGGTGAAATGCTGTTGTTCTTTAGCAAGCTGGGAATTTTTTTTCAGTACGTAAATCTCCATTACTAAATGATGGTCCTACATCTGTTTTAGTGTTTAGGAAATGGAGAAGTCTTCATTAGTTTACAGGCAGTTTAAGGATTAAAGTGGTCAGTTACAGAGATTTTAATATTGATCTCCACGGTGAAGACCAGTGTATGACTGACTGTGTGCTTGGCCCTGAAATCTGTCTGTGAAAATACTGAAAGTACATGAGGAGATTGATTATTTTTTTGTTGTTGTTGTTGGGGTGGTTTTGTTTGTTGTTTTTTTTTGTGTGTGTGCATACATGTGGTTTTTGCAGCTTATGTTCTAACGAAGAGAATGGTAGATAGTTACATTGGTAAATATTTTGTCATTGTTGCCCAAGAAGAAAGCAGCTTGACCTTCTTTAGAGAGTATTTCAGTCTTTCGGTAACTCCTTTCACCCTTCCATGCATTTACTTTTCCTTTGAGTACCATGATTGAAGAGAAAATGAAAGCAGAGCTGGTTTTTTTAGGACAGGTTTCTTTAAGGTGTGGAACTGTGGCACAAGAAGCTCAAGGCAGTAGAAAATCTGCCCAGCTCACCATACATCAGAGGCAAGAGAATTCTGTCATAATCCTGTTGTTATTCCCTGTTTAAGTCTTGGAAGTGGGTTGGGATGAAACAGTAATTTCTTAGAATAGTGGTATGTAGACTGAAAACTGGTGGACACAGTTACAAGAAAATAAATAACTATGTTAATCAGAATAGCAATAGTAATGCTAAATAAAGTTGAGTTAGAAAAAAAAAATAGACCTGTCCCTTGACAGCTCCTTAAAATAAACTGCCTGAATTACTGTTTTGAAGATGAAAGAAAATGGTAGCTTCTGTGTGTCTATGTTAGGGCTGCAAAACATGGTCTTCAGACTATGGTGAGAGATTAAAAATGTGGAATTGTGAACACAGTAAAGATGTTTGGGGAACTTCATCACATAGATTTAGTTTTGCTACAGAAAAAACTGTGAAAGTACTTATAACCTGGCTTCTATGTTTTAGAAAATCTCTCTCTTTTTCTCTGTTTTTCCAATTTAAAAAACAATATTAAAAAAAAAAGGAGGGGAAAAAAACCAAACGCAAAACCCCAGTGTTTTCTCTTCAGGATTGTGTGTGAGGAATCACAGTGATCTAAAGAGACGTTGAAGTTTCTGTACTGCTGCTGTTTTACTGCAACGAAGAACATGAGAGTTCATGCTCCCCCAATGCTTTGAACGTGAGAAGTAGGACTGATGCCAGCTAGAGCTGGTCTTTGTGGCTTCTGTTATGTTCGTACTGCAAGGAGGAAGGAATTAAGTTTGGTTTTAGCTTCAATTCCTCAGAAGTGCCATCTCTCTAACCAAGTTCAGTACAGACTTTCAGAAGTTCTCACCAAGGGCACTGCTTAAGCAGGGACTGAACACAAGTATCTCTCGTGAAAGAAATGAGGTTTCTCTTATGCTTCAATTTGTTTACTAGCTTTTCTCTGGTAGTCATGTAAAACTTAAATATATGTTTCTGTGAAAATAATTGGGCATTTTTTTCTTGATTCCAGTAAGACTTAGGCCTAAACGTTATTTCATTTGGTTAATAGCTCCTTGCTTTTGTTTGTGGATTTTTACTGAGTTTGAAATCATTTTGACATGTATGTGACAGTCTTTTACTATATCATGTTGCCAAACCATAGTTTATTGGTACTTAATGCTTTAAATATTGAAATTTTTCCTTCTGAGGCCATAACCTAAATATGGGGAGAATTCATGTGGAGCTGCTTGTATAAGTTTTAGTCATGCCTTACTCATTTCCTATTTTGTATTTTGCAGTTTTCTTTTTTTATGATCTTTCTAAAGAATTATCTATTGTATATTGGCTGCACACAGTCCTGACTTTTGTCCTCAGAATCAGTATCATACCTCTTTTGCTGGTTTCAGTCTTTTCTATTGACAGTTTAGATTTTGAATCTTGGTTTTCCATTAATCATTGCAAATTCACCTTATTACAAATGGATTGGTAAAAGATGTATAGGCCATTGGTAAAATCACTGATCAGGTAACTTTTTTTTAACAGGTCTTAAATTAAATGATTGCTCACCGTTAATAGGCATGTTAGCAGAAATCCTGGGCTGATCTATAAAGACACAATTGTGACCTGCCTTTAGGTATTTGATTCCCTCCTGCTTGCGCATAGAATGTCACTGAATGCAGGGGCTTGGGGCAAGCTGTGTGATCGGTTTATGTACATGGAGAGGACTAAAGCTATGACCAGAAAAGTTGGGGAGAGGATGTGAATGCCTCCTTTAAAGTGTGGGAGAACCTCCTCAACAGTGTGATACTTCTGTGTCTGTGTCTAGAACAGAATGACTCTTGAGGCTCGGAGTTAAAATTAAAGTGAGTTAGTATGCACAAAGTGTAAATTGTCAAGGCATAGTATATTTTAAGTTAGAAAACCTTTCTGCCTGTTTTGCAGTATGGAAAGAAGTGTGTGATAGTCTGATTCAGCTAAACCAGATATGTTTGATCACCAGGTATTAACACAGTTACATTTGGGGAGGAAACACTTGATTTTTACTGCTAGTAGTTGTACAATTGGCAAGTTGTTTCCAGTACAAAAATCACACAACAAGAAAATAGTCATTTTTTTTCTGGAAGCAGCTGTAGGTTATATTTGGTGGAGGCAGGTATATGTATCTCTCTGTCTCTATAAAGTCTTTGATTACCATATTCCTGATGAAAATAATAAATTAACTAAAGAAAATGTGAGGTGTACTCATACATGGTTGCTCTATTCTCCAGTTTTGACTACACTGACCAACAAAGTCAAGTACATCACAGTGCTGCTTTTGAGTGTGTTTCCAGAAGAACGAGTGCAGCACAAATTCTACTTTGTTGTCTTGCACCTTGGAAATAGGCCTTTCTCAAGCTTCATTGAGGACGTTGAATTTGGATAATGTTGCTGTTGGCAATGATAGATTTGGTTTCCCTGGTTCCTCTTTGAGTTCATGCTCAGTGTCTTAATTAAAATCTTGTGGAGTGTTTGTCTTCATACTAAATTTCTCTTAGTATTTGGAAGCATGGAGCATATATTATCTAGGACTTTTAACATCCTCCTGCTCAGTCAATCCCTTGAGAAGACACTTCTCAAAAGTTTATAAACATTGAGGGGAAGGAAGGGGGCGCTGTTCTTGCGCCGTTCTTTGCTCACTTAAACATTTGTTTGCTGAAATAGGTATTTAAGGAGTGTTTTAGCTATGTGTACAACTGTTGAGACTTTGATTTTATAATTATATTATAATGATGAAAGAGATAATAAGGGAGAATATTTGGGAAGAACTAAAGTTACAGGGATAGTCAGAAGCATACATACGAAACAAAGCTTTTTTCTTTTCTATAGAGTAGCTTGCCAGTTTGACAAGTTTATGAGGGATGGTTCATCATTTCCAAAAATTTTGAGAGACTGAAGAAGACGTGCTCTTTCCCTGTAGTAAACCTATTCATTAGAAATGGTTCACCCAAAGTTTCTAAACTTTCTGCGCTTTGAAAAAGAGATTTGTAATTGGGCAACGGGAATCACCTTAGGTTCAGGTGATTTTTGTCTTCATGGTGGAAGTCTAGTTAGACATCCTAAGTTCCTTATTCCTTATTGTAGGCTCTATATTGGATTTTAATATTTAATAAGTGGGCTTTCTGAGTATCCCTCAGTCCAGAACTGTGAAACCTGAGCAGAATTAATTTTTCTTGCAACTTCTTCTTGATTACGGTGATGTGCTGTGGTTATCAGATGTTAAAACTGAGAGCAGGCTGATGTTGCCATTTGATGTCAAAGCAACATAGAAAAGGAGGGGCATGGTTATGCCATGTTTTCCTAATACTTTTCTATTTTCTTTTCAAGTAGTTGAAAACAACTGAGAAAGTGTTCATCCTATCCTTCTAACAGGTGTTCCAGAAATAAACAGCTTATTACTGCTGTCAGTCTGTGAGTTTCTTCAAGGCCAAGCCATTCAGCTTTCCTAGCTTCCCATCATGATCCCTAACTGCTGGTTGGGTGAAAAACAGTGCACTACTGGCTAGTTTGAGCTGTGTGTTGCTGACTGTCATGCATATGCTGACTGGTCAGGTAATAGAACAAATATACCCACATTTTCATGAAGATTGTAGGAAATAAGTGTCTTTGGTAATGCTGCCATATCTTGCTGAAGTTCAACATGACCAGAAGTTATTTGGTGAGGGAATAGGAGTGAACAGAAACAACTAGGGAGCGCGATCATATGAAACTTGGTTCCTTGTTCTCAAATATGATACTAAAATAAAATTCAAGTTACACATGTAACTAACATGGAAAGTTTTAGCCTTAATTCAGAGAAGTTGTCCAGGGTAATGCATCTAAAAGTGGACTCCGTGATGGAAAATATTTAGTTTTAAAAGTACTTAATCTTCCATAGTGAAGTGCAAGAAATGTATCGGACATCACACCTTGTATTTTGAGGCATAAAAGAGTTGCTGAAAGATGGAAATAGCAAGAAGCTACCAGTTTTGAGAAGACTTGAAAGATGGGAGTCCAATTATGAACTCAAGTTTGTTTTGCTTTGACTGTAATCTTGGCTGCTACTAATAGTATTTTACAATCTTTGTTTTGGAATAGGCAGAAGGGAAAAACATAGTTCTTTTCTTTTCTCTGCCTCCACCCCCGCAATGGCCTCTGTTTGACCAAGTTTATAGGAAGTATGTGGAGGTAGAGCTAAAACTAAGAAATGGCTACAGGTACCCTATCCGCTTTTGACAAATTTATGTGTTGTGTCTGATACCACACCTTAGATCAAAGGGGATTTTCAGCTTTAAAAGAGGCTTACCCCAGGCAGGGCTGGGAATGAGGATGTATTCACCAGACTAACACTGGTAGGTGATCTTTCAGACGGGGAACTGATGGGGTGCTGTAGTGGCAGGCACACAAATGGGTTGCAATACATGTTCTTTGAGTGTAAAGCCTTCCTGAATCGCACGTTAGGAGGAGGCTGGGCATACCCTGAACACAGAAGACAGGTTAAATTTTGTAAGAAAGTATGCATAGAATGTAAAATCTACTTTCACATGCCAGTCTGGTTTACTAAATGCCATATG
Source organism: Pluvialis apricaria (assembly GCA_017639485.1). Classification (NCBI taxonomy): domain Eukaryota; kingdom Metazoa; phylum Chordata; class Aves; order Charadriiformes; family Charadriidae; genus Pluvialis; species Pluvialis apricaria. The sequence goes on from CM030008.1 coordinate 146,229,555, forward strand.
TCCCTTTGTATGCTTCTTTCTTCCTTGGAAAGTACTTCTTATTCAAAAAAAAAATTAATATCTTACCAGAACAAAACTTAAGCAGACTTCTTGACATGTATTTATCAAATGGTTTTATATGCACTACCAAATGCACTTCAATGTTCAGGAACTGGAATAGGCACAGTGAACTAAGCATAATTACCAGGTTTAATTCTAAATCTTCTGTTTCCTATCATTTTTTTTAGGAATTTTTCCTTACTAGTTAATATATATTTAAAGGTTGTTCGTTGGGTTAAGTCTGAGATTGTGCAAAAAACTAATGAGCTCATTCTGTAGAGAGTATATTAAGTTTCTTTAATGTGTGTAACTATCTTGAAATACATATCAAAATGCTCTTTAATTTTTTTTACCTGATATTCCATAATACTTTCCTTGCATAATTATGGATTTTGGAACAAATTCTATGTTACATATGTGAGGAAATGGTTCCATAATTATACTAATGTTTGCATAATTAACAAGCTGCTTGCCAATTTTAACTGACAAATTCCAAGTCACTTTTGCATAAGGGGAAAAAACCCGTAAAAAATGGTAACTTCTGTTAGTTTTTCCTTTCATACTACTTACAGGTGTTGAAACTATTTCTTTTTAATTTGCAAGTAAATTTATGTATTTTTTTTCTGATAGGCAGTGCTGTACAGAATAGGAGGGCTGGCTTCCTCCACCCATGCTCTGGGGCTGTTTTGGGGGCTGCCCTCGAGCTCTGCCAACATATCTCAGTCCTGAGTTGTAAGATCCCCTGCTGCTGCCACCGCAGTTCTAGGCAACTCTTCAGAAGTGACTGCCAATAGCACCGATTTCTTCCAACCGGTGCAGTAGTTTTCTGGTGTGCACAAATGGGGGCTGAGGAAAGACCACCAAAACTTATTTCCACTTGTGACCTAAGGCAAGGTTTGAACTTCAGTTTCCGTTGAAAAATGGCAAGTGTGCCGTTGGCCTTCTGTGCTCTTCAGCTGCATGGATTTAATGCTTTACATTGCTACTGAGTAAAATGTTGTTGTCTAAATGTAAGCTTGAAAACAGTTAGTCATTTTAAGATCCTGAAATGGAAGGTACATAATAAAAACATGAAAGAGAATAGTTGAGGTGGCACTTAAAAGTGAAAACAAAAGTCTATGTATGTGTATATATACATATTTATTATTCCAATTTCTAAGTGGTCTTGTGTGTTTTCCTCGCAGCATCTGTATATATTTTATGCATAACTGTTTGTATTAAAGTGCCCATATACAAGCATTCTCTCACTTCCATTTAAAAACTGTGAATCACAAAAAAAATGCTATAAGAACATCTAAGGTAGATAATTAAAGTATAATTAAGTTTAAATGCCTTGGTGAAGGAATATAAAAATATTTAAATTCAACAGGCTAGTACATTTGCAGTTTTCTTTTATTAGGTGTGAAATCTAAGAATCCCCTGCCAACTCTTGAGGGCTCAATCCAGAATGTTGAATTGAAGTACTGCGGCACATCATTGGTCAAATGTGCCTCTGGGACCGTGGGATCAATAAAAATTTGTGCCAAAGCCCCAGGTATGTGCAGCTGGACCATGTAAAACTTTATTGCCTGTATAGGAGAATTGGCCTTGCTTTTTACAAGGAGAGTTACTGAAACAAGAATTTACTCATTGTTCCTATGAATCAGAGAGGGTTTTTTGTATTCTGTTTTGGGGTTTTTTATTATTATTGTTAAGTGTGCCAGGATGATCCAGTCTGGCCTCAGTATAGTCAATTTTTACACTGAATAAAAAATAAAGATGATGGGGTTTTTTACTGACACTAATAGTAATCTAAAAGCACTGAAGAAACTGGAATAACTCTGAATATTCATATTACACAGAATATTTGTATTTTGTTTTATTTGTAGCATAATTTTGATGTATTCTGTTTATTGTTTAATAACTCATTTTCCATTAATGCTGCAAGTATGTATTTTGCTTCTGAAGTTTCTGAGTTGAGGACTCTGATAAATAGTTTTTAAATTTCTTTAATAGAATTTTTCTTGAAGAGCATGCAGGAACTTTTCCAATATCTATGATCTCTTCATACTTAAAGGTAGCTAATGTCAAGAACATTAAAAATGTAGTGTATTTAAATCTAAATTGAGTTCGTGGTGATTTTAAAAGATATTATTTTATAAAGTTGGGATGGAAATTACTATTTTGAAGAGAATGGATTATTTTATTTGAAATCCTCCTGGATATAAAGACATTTACAAGATAACATTAAGGAAGTTGTTTAATAGCTTATATGAGATTGTAAGTACAGAATTAAAAGAGGAAATAGAAAGAGTAATGTTAATAGCTGTTCTCTTTGGACTAGTGAATGTTTATGTGTTGAAAATTTATCTTGTTACAGTAAAATCTGTAAGGAGTCTAATCTTTATTCTAGGTGATAGTGGAAAAGAGAAGCTGATTCCTTTAATTCAAGGCCCTTCTGACACCAGAGACTTACACAGCAGTAAATGGCTCAATGAGAGCAGAAAGCCAGAATCTCTCTTAGCTCCAGATTTGGTAGCCTTTACAATCCAAATTCCACAGTATATGGACTACTGCCATAATTCTGGTAAGTGCAAAACTCTTGTTAAGCTGGTATCGCATTACATTTTTCCTATCCAATGTAATTTTCAAAAGAGGGGCTTGATATAAAATGTGCCAAATGCCAAAGTATCTTTTTCACATACTGCACACATTATAACTTTAGCTCACTGTGAGACACAAAAACTGAAAGCAGCATTTTGATGTGCGTCATCTTCAATGAGGAATGCTTCACTGACTTTGGTTGCCTTTTAAATTATTTACACAGAACCTTTTGTAAACTGCTTTTTTGGGGGCAGGATCTGTGTTGAAAATATTGGTTTTATTCTTCCCTTTATCTGTTTGGTCGAGCTTCTTATACAGAATTTGACACTCTGAATTCAAAATGGTTCATATAAATTTGCAGCTTAATTATAACTAAATTAAAATTTAAAATTAAAATTGTTTATCATAAAATTTGCTAGCAATAAAAAATTTAATTTTTAAAATGCTACAGAGCACACATTTAATGTCATCAAACTTGGTGTTGTGGTGGATTTAAATGAGAAACAAGCTGATATTTTCAGAGTTGCTTGGATAAATTTAAGGGTGGTGTTGACTTTGTGGGCATAAATACTCTTACCTGACATTCTTATGGTTTCTGTGGGCTTTAAACAAAACATTGGTCTGTTTTAAGCAGCACTGCGAATTTTGAAATGTATCTAGTTTAAAATAACTATAATATAATTTGTGAAATACACATGGATCTAGGTTTTGCTGTCAGGATGGTGCATTTTAAAAATCGTTCTTCCGTGTTTTTAAAAGTTTGTCCTGTTGCCATGCTAAGAGTGGAATCAAATAGGGGAAAAAAACTCAAACCCCATCAAGTTTAAGGAAAGCAAAAGAATTAGCTGATCCCAATATTATAAAACACAAAAATAAAATGAAAAGTGTGGGTTTTTCTCTAATTTTTTCATGTGTTATGGCTGTTGAATGTCATTAGTCTGAAAAATAACAATGAATTTATTACCATCTTTGTAATTTTTATATGCATACGTAAGCAACCTTTGATTCTTTTGCAAAGTAAATATTTTTGAGCACTGTGCACTCCAGCAGTTGTTAGGTTTTTTCAGTAACTGTATTGTATGTTTCTTGGAGAGCATCATGTTGGAAATGTTTATGGCAGTGTTTTTATAACAATTATCTTAAGTTCCTGCCCCTAAAACATTACAGAAAATTGATTAATGATTCAGTCTATGAATTATTCAGATCTGTTTTTTTTAAAAAAATGAAAGTATGTTGCATCTGTTGTTTCACTTAAGTAGCTTTTAAATGTTCATAATAATATTTTTTACTGTTAATGCATTTTCTGCCATTTTTTGAGGATGTTTAATTTTCTGGGTTATGTCTTAGAATATTAATTACATTTTAAAGGAGTTGTACATGCTTACCTATGCTATAGGATTTTTGCTTTTGTTACAGGTCACAGTGATCACATACATTTTAGCTCATCAGTATTATGAATAGTCCAATTAGATAGTAGAGAATACTTGATAGGTTGTGACAGGAGATGCCTGTGAGAATTAAGGCATGAAAAAATGAAGTGCCGGCCAGACTCATAGGCAGGGACTTTGAGAGACAGAAAATTGGTTTGTAATAGACAAGTGTCTGTGGTACCTGTTTTGTAGATTAATGGAGATACATTTTAAAATGCTAAGAATTTTAGAATTGAAAACTTACTGGACAGCTCACCCACCCACCCCCAGTACCTCGGGAAAGTTGTATTGATTCGGCGTACCCAGTGGTAGTTGCTAACCTGTGTGCTCAGGCTCTAGCTCTGCTTCTCTAGGTCTGTAAGGTGGCACCTGTGATTGATGACAAATGAGAGGGAAAAGCTGACTGATGTGTTAAAGCTTTGGTCCCAATAAACATGAAGAATAGCGTACTGCAAATGATTTGGGGTGGGTTTTTTTAAATATAAATTAAACTAGGAAATATTAATGTTTAAATTATCTCAGGTTCTATACAAAGGATGAGGGAGTTAATTAAAACCTTTGCTTTCAAGTACTTGTTGAAGGAACTGAGGCAATTTAATACAGGAGATATGGCTATCCTTTTCATTATGACTGTGAAAACTACATGGAGAGAAAACATGAAGTGGTTTGAGAGCATAAAAATGCTTTTGCTGTCAGTTGCAGTCACTTCTGGGAATTAAGAAAGCTATACTGGATAATTTGACAGCAAATTCAACTTATGCCTCAGGGGTATAAAAGGGTTTTTTAAAGCTGTACTACTGGAGATGATTGTGCAGTACTGAAGCTGTGCTATTTGAGCAATTTATCCTAATAATGTAAGATACAATGTTCTGGAATAGGAATTTGGGCTGTAGAGAAGAGTGAAGAAAGTAGTGCAACCTGCTTGTAGAAAGAACAAACAAACAACAAAAAAAAACTATCGAAGAGAGATGAGAAAAATCATCTAGCGTTGTTCAGTGTTATCAGATTGCTGGAGATAAGGCCACGGTTGGCCAAGTCTCCTGACTCTACAAAGTGCATATACAAATGGCTGTATAGCTGATGCTCTCAAAATACGCATGGTTTTCTCAAAAGAGCTAAGGGGAACAGCAGTTCCAGCTTGGTGGGACTCGATAAGTTGTCACCCAGTGCTCAGGTAAACTCAGTTTACTTCGTTCCATATACAAGGATTTAGAAAACTTTGCGAACTCAATGTCAGTGGAGCTGCTGGCCACACCATGCAGTGGGGCAGGGGGTGCATTGGAGCTGTACAAAGCTGAAGAGCTGCACGTTAGCCACCTCCATTAAGAACAGAATGGTATATCTTTTTGTGTGTAAAACCAAGAGAAGCAATTGCAGGGGAACTTCTGGGTACTCTGGAAGAATCTTGGAATACAACACAATGCCTATGCAAGTGTCTTAAAATATTTTTGTTTGTATAAAAATTAGTGAAGGAAGAGTAACAAATTAATTCATTATGCTTCTGTGAAGTTGAATGGGAAACAACTTGGTCTAAAATCAAAGCAGTTGTTTGGATATAAAATGCCAAGGAGGAGGTTGTGCAAATCGCATGAGGTTTTTGAATAAATCAGGGTGTATTTTCCAGGAGAACAAGTAGGGAACCTTTCCTCCTCCTCCTCCTCTCCCTCTTGAGTCAGCAACTGTCTACTGTCCGTACCAGTTGAATCATATGATCCAGGGTGACCAGGATGGTTGTGCAGCTTCCTTTTACTACTTGTCTGTAGGTGGCCCTGCAAAGACTGTGTGTATTTACAATTTGTGTGATAAAGCATTTTGCACTAGTATTTTACTTCTTGCTATTTCACTTGTTGCTGCTGAGAGGAAGAGGAAAAACAGTACAGTTCTAGTAGTACCGTACTGCATTGAGTATAACCAGCAAAGGAAAAAACTCTCTAAAATGTAATTCCACAAAGGGCAGCATTAAAGTGTGCATTATATAGCATATACAGGCAAAGTAAGTATTATGTATAACAAGCGCATATACTGGTGGTTACTTAGCAAGAGTATTTTACTGTTTGGTGCACAAAGTGTCATTAGCGCAGTGGAAAACTAATCCACCTATGGCAGAGGAAGTATTTAGGGGCACAGAATATAAATATGACTTTGTTTAGTCCTTAAATACAAGTCTGCATGCTGTTGCTTTTAATCTTGGATACTTTTGTTGTATGAAAAACTGTCCCAGGTATCTTGGTACATAGTTGAAAAATCAGTGGATATACTCCCCAGTCTTTATCTAAACTGTAGCATATAAAATAAATACAAGAGAGGAGATTATTCCATTACCCCAGGGCTTGGGAAGGTCTTACCGCTTCTCTGAAATAACCCTGGCTTTATTAACCCTCGGAGCAAGCTGCAGACCTTGTTTGTTTCACCTGGCCTTTGAGAGAAATAGGGAGATTTCAGAATGAATGCTGGTGTTAGTATTTAATTATGAGCAGCTGTTGAATAGATGAGGTGAGCTGATTAAGCTCTATTTGGTTTACCATATCGAATAATTGGGAGTGCCTGCACAGCCGGTGTATGGAGAGCTTTATAACATATAAATCAAGAGGAACTAAAACAAAAAAATACAATTAATAGTTTTCTTTGAGATTAGCTTAAATATTTAGTAATGCAGCAGTGAAATAAGGGAGTAAACAAAAGTACCTGTATTAATATCATGCTCGTATATGGTAAATTGGTACACCCAGTGGAGCAAAGTAAGAATGAGAAGGGTTCTCTAGTTTGTGAAAGCTGCAGAAGGGCTGAAGAGCAAATATTCAACCTTGTAAAAGTTTGTATTTTCTCCTTTAAGTGTTATTTTTCTTAAACTTTCAAAGATTTTTGTATTTTTTTCCTCCACTGTCAGTTTTTTTTTAAGTTTACATAAGATCACTTCATTCTCTTGCTCTCCCCCAATAAAGGAAAAATAATTTGTGAAGTGAAAATATTTTAAGACTGAAGAAATCCTGTCTTCAAACATGAAAAAAGTGCCGTGAATGTTGTACCAGCAGGAACATTATTTTTTTTCCTATCATAAACCAGCTGATTTTGTCTGTTAGAACTTATTTGAAAGGAGTTGAGAAATTTTACATATGTTTGGTTTTATGCATACATGTCTATATGCCCCCAACTCCCCCTTTCTTGCAGTTAAAAAAGCCTGTCACTGACATATTTTTTATTTAATTTTGACTACTTAGCCTGGGGATACTGCAAAGTCTGGATTTTAAAGCTGGAACAATGATATTTTTTAAGTTCTCAGTTCTAATTTAAGTGAGTGCTTGTGCTAGTAAATAAATTTAAAAAAACCCTTGTAAAAGAGAATTCATAAACTAATTTGAAGTATTTTGGAAAGATTTGACACAGTGAATGAGTAAAACTGCTTAATATATTGTAGTAATTAAAGACAATTCACATTTGTGGTTTGGGCATAAATGTGTAAAAATTATACCCATCTATCTTATTACATTTCCTTTTCTCTCCCTGAGGATTTCACTATGTACTTTATCTGTAATTGTTGCCAGTTTTCTATCAAGTTCCCACTGGGCTTCTGGTGCAAAAAATCTTATCCTCTCGATGACAGAGCTTGCCTGAATGATTTCATGCTCTTAGCATTTTTGTTCACGGGAATTAGGGGCAGAATGTAACTGCAGCTGAACATAGCATCTATTTTTGTAATTTTGAAGTTTAGACTCTGTTATTGGAACTAAATGAAGAGATGCAGGTGTTCTCCAGTTCAAGTCCTTTGGGATTTTTTGATGGTAGATGCTTGAAAAGAAAATGCATGTGTTTCCAGAGTCAAACAGCAGCTGTGGACAAGGATTTATGTTTTTCTCAGAACTTTGGGATTTCAAAATGTTACATTTAATCACATGCACAGAAAGGAGAGCAAATGTTAAAGATGTTACATATAAAACTAGGGGACTGATCTTTTTACCATACCAACTAGTTGTGGGAATAGAGGAACAAAGTGATCTTTAATCTTAATATGAACAATTTCAAAAGGATTATGATAGTTGCCAGGACTCTGGTCTTTTGAGAACTGTGCTCTTGCAGCACACAACATTTATATCCTCTTAATTGCTTTTAAAATCTGGCTTATTCTCATATATTGCCTTGGAAAAATAGGAATGCTAATAGCATAAGTTACTGAAAACACAGTATTCATATAGTACTTATGTTGGAGTAGGGTGAATTTAAATTCACATTAGTATACATTTTTAGAAGAATTTTTCTAGTAATGTCCTGAAGTTTTCAAAATTGGGTTAAAAATAGCAATTCAACTGCGTGAACTGCGAGGCAAAATTTAAAATTTTTCTGAGTTACAAAACTTGTGGGAAAAAGTATTTTGTGGTAATGCAATTTCTCCCTCCCTTTTCCCCCTCATTTATGACTTTGAAATTAGTTGATTGTAGTAAGCAAAATGTCTGACATCTTTTAACTTCATCACAAGTTCAAGCGGGGGCAGCAGATGCTGGTACTACTGAGCCGTTCAGGACGGGAGGATGGCGTGGGGAAGAGCAAGTTGGTAACAGTGGTAAATGCAAGTTAGTTAATACCTCTTTGAGAAAGTAAAAGGGTCTTTTTAAATGCATTTAATTTCATACATTTTGCCAGCTTGTGTGTGCTCTGTCCTCCCCCATTACCCTCACAGCTCAATATGTTGTGCACTACAGCCAGGTTAAGTGTCAAATATTTTTTCCGGACCTGAATCACCTCTGTATCTACTGTCTTACAAAAATTCAGCACTTATTACTTTTTCCAAGAGGGAAGTAAACTTGTCCTCAAGCACAGTCTGTTACTGTACTGACTCCAATTATAGATTTCACATCCATGGGAGTAGCATCAGGGAGGGACATACTATACAACGCTAACTAGATTAACGTTATTTACAGTGGGTTGCGTAACTCTGGCAACTGGCAGTAAGTTCTGGTTATAGAAAGGTAATTGTGCAATGCAGGAATAAGGCAGCTTGTTCAACTTTCCATCAAGTAATTCTGCAAATCCTCTTGGGGGAAGAGGTGTTTTCATCTCCCTACATACGTTGCATTCAGTTTCTTTCAATATGCCATAAATCTTTCACCAATACACGTAGCCTAGAATTCTGAAATTGTGACTAAATAGGATTCTGAGTTTTGTAAAATGATATTTGAAAAATTGATGTTGAAAAAAAAAGCTACACTCAACAACTGAAGATTTGAGTTCTTGAGTGGTGGGTAATATGGGGTATGTAGGCTTTAAAGTGCATAATGGAAATCCTCCCACATTCTCTTTAAAGAGTGCATTACCTAGAAAATTCTGTAAAAGTAACTAAAAAAAAAAAAGTTAAGCTTTTTTTTTTTTAACCTTTTAACTCATTAAATGTGTAAAAGTTAGGGAATGGCAGATACGAGATTATTTCGGCTACCTTTATTTTGTGTGTATGCATGTGTGTTCCATAGGATTTCTGTTAACTTACAATCTGATGGTATCAAAGTGTTTCATATGGCCACCAAAGTCATATTTAACACTTCTGGTATGAAAAAAAATCTAAATGTCGGTTCAAATGATAACTTCTATTTCCATAACAGTATAGAGTAATGTATCTGTGCTTCATTTATTTATGAAAATGCATTCACGTTTTCCAGTTGTGGCATCTGGAAAAGCATTATTCAGCAAGGTGACTAGATACTTACTGATGGTTCAGAGAGTTTTGGAAACGTGACAGGCATATGCTCTCAGCAATTGCTGACACATAGCTTTGGACATTGAAATCTGTTTTTAATTGAGAAAATGTATGTTGGCCAACATATTGGGATAGCTCCTACTTATTTTGAAAAAATGCCATGGGATCTTTAACTTCCATTTGGACGCTTCCCAGACATGGGCATAAGGGACTGTAACTGTTTACTTTCAAATGGTGTTTAAACTGTTTCCAGGTTTTATAATTGAATTATATTGCTCTCTCTATTGCTTTGTTGATGTAAATTATTCATATGAAATGCTAAATAGTTATCACTGAAAATCAGTAGATTTTTGGTGGTAAAATATAAATGCATTTTAAGCAGGTCAATTTTTGTTTTTCAAATTTTATTAACAAGTGTTTAAATAACACCTTACTGAACAGAAACATAGCACATTTGATAAAAAACAGCATTAAATGAAGTATTTCCATTATTTTAATGCAGAAATTATGATCTAAATATATATTTGTTTCTAAATCTAAATTTTTTTTCTTAGTGATTTTCATTGTTCAACTCTGTAGTAGGTTAAAAAGAAGCTATGGGTCACTCCCAAGATTCCAATGTTGTGGTTATACTACACACAAATTGTACTAACAGTCTCATTTTTATGGTTTAAGATGCAGTCTTAAATATGCGGAGTGAGTATTCAACCATGTTTGTCCCCTTCCACCCAAACTGTCCAGAAGTTCCCACAGATGTTCCTTTCCATGATGTAACAAATAGCCATTTGTGGTCACAAAATAAATTTGTGCCATCACCAAGTGACTGAATACTTAGTTTTAAATAGAAAGCAACAATTCACAGCCAGGATTAGACAAAGGAGGTTAGAATCTTAGCAGTATACTGATATTTTTAATTCAACTAGGTAACCCCAGTGATGAGCCCCAACGTCGTCATACTCATATATATATATAGAGAGAGTATATATACTCGTATAGCTCATCATACTCCTATAGTTGACCAAACTGAAAATCGTTTTGGACAGATTGTCTTTAAGGTGTCCAACTTTGGAAACATTTAAATTAGTTTAATTTTTTTCACGTGCTGTGAAGCTTCTGAAAATTGATTTCTATTTTTATCAAAAATCTTCAAAAGGTATAGAAATTAGTACTGCAGGAACAATTAGTCACTTTTAACTTTTATACCATTTAATCACTTCTGTGCTATATGGGCTGATTTCATTTTCCTTTTACCTGTGCACCGAAATAGAACTAATATGTGCAAGATACTCATGTATGTACTTGTGTAAAGCAGCAGAGATACTTAAAATTGATATGAGGAAAACAGTGCACTGTGTAACTTTTCAGTTCTATTTAATAGCTAAAGTTACCCTATTTACAATGTCAGCATTTAATATTGAGTATCTCTATATAACAGATTTCTAAGTAGAGCAACTTCAAACATAAATACTGTATATTTGAGGTATCGTGACATTCTCAGTATCACGTGGAGTACTAAATCTATTTGAGAAATGCAGTGATTAGATTATTGTGGATATATAGTTTAATTAAATAGCTAAATATTTTTATTTCGTAATTTTAATCTGATTTACACGCTTCAGTAGAGGAAAAGGCATTTTGAAAAGGAAAAAAGAATTTGTTTTTCTGAAGTCATGTCTGAAAGAGAAGATCCTAGGTGTTGCCCTAATCTTGCAGTTGATTCAGTTGAGAGAAACATTTGCTGGAGCGAAGTAATTTGCTGAATTGAGTCCTGGGTTCCCATTCAAACACTCTTCTGCTGCTAATTGTTGATACTGAGGTCCATTTACAGCACAGCAAATTAATGCAAAGTCTGGTTTTCCGAAGTGTTTTACTAATTCCTGATGTATTTTCAAGATGAAGTAGGTGGATCTGAAAAAATACAATACTGTGATTTTCCCCAAGAGATTTAGAAAATTGATTCTTTATGTCTGTAAGCAGAATAGCAAATCATTTTGGGGTTGTACTATCTGAACTTAATGAGACTGTTGCATGGTTATGCACAGAGGAATGGGTGCCCTGACAATGAGAACTGAAGGGATGGGGAGTCCTGAACAGACATGTCAGCACTTGCAGTTGGCACAGTCAGGGTCTGCCTGCATCTGCTAACTCTTCCACTTTTAGCCTGTGTGTATCATCTGTCACTGTACAGCTTCTTGGGCCATTTGCCTGGGTTGGAGAAGTAGCTTTGACTATGCTGCCTCATACAAAGAAATCTTGGAAAAATGGCCCACTGTCTGTGGGGGAGGTGGACGTGAAAGGAGTCAGACTGATTGGAGTTTGAGTCACATCTTTTTGAATTTCACTGTTGGTAACTAACTGTCATGCCAGAGAAAAAAGAGAGCATGTTCTAATAATATGATACAAACCATAAATGAAAATAAATCATAATCTGAAAATTAATGTTAGATATCAGAATAATAATCAGAATAAATCAGAGGCTGACTGCCTCTTCGCATCTCCCCGCTGCCCACAAAAGTGCCTATGCTTGTTTTATTTCTGGAATAAAACAACTTAAACCATACAGAAACAGTGCTTAAATGCAATATAAAGTGTAATATTAGAACTGGCTATCATAGGGACCTCCCACCCCCGAAAAGGAGAAAATAATGGAAATTTTGTAAATAGAAACAATTCTCACTGGAAAAATAACATATGATTGAATCTAATGAAGCATTAAATACAGTGTTTGGCTCAACATTAGGGAGCAGGGTTATGGAGTGTGTGTGATGGGTCATCACCTCTGGATAGTATTCTTCTCTTCTGTTCTGTATTTGTCCGTGGCATAGAGGGTAATCAGTAAGATGTAATTAATCATATTTTAAATAAACTGGACATCTTTTCCTCGCTGGGCTTTGACTAAATTATATATACAGTATATTTTTTATATTTAATGTAACTATGTTCATGTTTGGTTATCTGTTCAATGGAAATAAATTAACAAAAGGAGACTAAGAATTCTCTTTTCCCTCCAATTTTGAGCTCTATTATACTGTCCCTGCTGTGATAAGAGAAAGAGGGATTCATTATTGAGCAAATCTTCTCTCTAGGTTGTGACCTGAAAATTCATACAAGAAAATGAAAGCTGTTCAATATGTCTTTGTAGTATTTGAAAGGTATTTCAAATATTGGCTGCATCAGAAGTGTGGTCAGCAGGTCAAGGGAGGTGATTCTGCCCCTCTACTCCACTCTCGTGAGACCCCACCTGGAGTACTGCGTCCAGCTCTGGAGGCCTCAACATAAGAAGGACATGGACCTGCTGGAGTGGGTCCAGAGGAGAGCCACAAAGATGATCCGAGGGCTGGAGCACCTCTCCTATGAGCAGAGGCTGAGAGAGTTGGGGCTGTTCAGCCTGGAGAAGAGAAGGCTCCGGGGAGAACTTACAGCGGCCTTCCAGTACCTAAAGGGGGCCTACAGGAGAGCTGGGGAAGGACTTTTTACAAGGGCATGTAGTGACAGGATGAGGGGGAATGGCTTTAAACTGGAAGAGGGCAGGTTTAGATTAAACACTAGGAAGAAATTTTTCACTTTGAGGGTGGTGAGGCACTGGAACAGGTTGCGCAGAGAAGTTGTTGAGGCCGCATCCCTGGAGGTGTTCAAGGCCAGGCTGGACGTGGCCTTGGGCAGCTTGCTCTAGTGGGAGGTGTCCCTGCCTGTGGCAGGGGGGTTGGAACTCGATGATCTTTAAGGTCCCTTCCAACCTAAACCATTCTATGATTTTAGTCCAAGCCCTGGATTAATATTTTTTAGACATTAAAATTATTGCAAAATAGTTGCTTTGTACATGTTTGATATTAGATTCATTATTAAAGGATACACTTAAAATTAACCTATTATATTAAAATCGTGTTTTTAAACCAACTTTTGGAAAACTTGATAGATACAAAGTAATCTTCAGTGTACTGGAATTTTCTGAAAACAGATGTGTGTATTTTAAAGCACACGCCAGTCCTTTAAGCAGTTGCATGTCTAAACTAATGGAATAAAACTTTAATGCAGATTGCATTCAGTTGATAAAATTGTTTTCAATTAAAAAACAGGAAATAATTAAGGTATACTTGACTGTATTTTTGAGTTTTGAAAACAGGCATTAAAAATATAACAATAATCTTCATAATACTAATTATATTTAGTGTAAAGACTTTTATAATAATTTGAAGCCAGTAATACTTTTTTATTTCTTCACTGGTAACATAACACAGAATAAGTATAAGCCTGTGAAAGGGATGACTTAACACAACTGTTGATGTACTTTGAATGAAACATCTTTATCAAGTTAATACAAGAAGTAGTCATGCCCTACTTGAATTACTCATTTATAATGGCTGAGCAGCAGCCTGGATGTGGACTTTGAAATCCTGGGAAAATAAGATGCATGCATGCATTCAAATGTCTAAAGTCTTTGCTTAGAGCAGCTGTAAAATGTTGAAGTGAGATGTCAGCTACTAGCTGTTGTCTATGTTTTTAGTCTAAAGGGAGATGTGATCATTTAATTGCTAACCAAGGTTAGTAGTATTTTAATAATTGTATCCTCTGTTCAAGACGTTCTATTTTCAGGAGTCCTCTGAACATTTAGGACCTAAGAATCAGAATATTATCTGCTTTTTGCACACTTTTAATGTACAGATTATTCCAACCTTATTTTAAGACTTTATTTGTTTTGTTACAATACATAGACTTTTCTCTGACTCTTATTTTGCTTGAGATGAGGGAGCAGTAATCCTGTAGATTTCTAAAATATCAAAGTAATGCACATGTGTGGGTAGCAATTTCAAAAATGCTACCTGCGTGCTCACTAAAGAGATGAGTGTAATAGCTGGTAAAAGCCGTGTATTAAAAGAATGTCTGTCTCTTTGCACTGTTGGGATGTTGCAGCTTGCACAATCTTTTGCAGATGACTGCATTGCCAGGTTCCTTGTCTTCACAGCTTGATACCATGTTTCCTTTGAAAAGATAGACATGTAGGATATTAACTGTTCAACTTTAATTTTTCTTCAAGTGCTTGCCCAATACCAAAGAGTGTGCATCCCATTACACTTGAATCAGAGATTTTTTGATAAGAAGTGCCACATGTTGTGTATCAAGTATCCTCACACTTCCCAAGTCAACAGTACAGAAGTAACCACTCTTCTTCTGCTGCAGGAATTCTGCAAGCTGGTGTGACATGAGGTGAATGAGAGCAGGAACTCCTACTTTTGCTTGTCGGAATATCTGTAGGGGCAGTGTGAACTTTGTCTTTGGCACTTTGGAGGCAAACAATGGCTGTGTTGTATCTATCCAGGGATGCTTACAATCATCTTACAGCAGTCAGTGATACTGCAGGGGTGCTTACTTAAATACTGTTCAGGAATTAGTCAAGTAGTTTTTTCCTTCTTGGTTTTGTTACAGGTAGAATTAAGATTCCTTGTACTTCATTTCAGTCTGTTTCATGGAACAGGGCATCTCTAATATGCACTGTACAAACTTGTGTTTTGCTCTGGAAAATCACTGTCTCAAAACTGATGGAAGGAGCAGGTGTTTTCTACACAATGTCAGCAAATTAAGCTACAAACTCAGAGACCGTGCCTGCCTTCCTTTTAAGGGGAAAACTGATAGGCAAGAAGAATCTATCTTAAAGGTAGAAGTGTGGTGGTTAAAATCTTCACTAATATTTGTCTGAGGCAGCACTACTAGAGGTGTTGGAGATATAGCCAGGGAGGACAGTATTTATCACAGAATCACAGAATCTCCTAGATTGGAAAAGACCTGTAAGATCATCTAGTCCAATCATTAACCTAACACTGACAACCCACCACTAAGCCATGTCCCTAAGCACTATATCTACATGACCCTTAAATACCTCCACCACTGCCCTGGGTAACATGTTCCAATGCCTGATGACCCCTTCAGTAAAGAAATTCTTCCTAATATCCAATCTAAACTTCCCTTGGTGCAACTTGTAGCCATTTCCTCTAGTTATGTCACCTATTACTTGACAGAAGAGGTCGACTCCCACCTCTCTGCAACCTCCTTTCAGATAGTTGTAGAGAGCAATAAGGTCTCCCCTCAGACTCCTTTTCTCCAGGCTAAACAACCCCAGTTCCCTCAGCCGCTCCTCATAAGACATGTGCTCCAGACTCCTCACCAGTTTTGTTGCCCTTCTCTGCGCATGCTCCAGCGCCTCAATGTCCTTCTTGTGGTGAGGGGCCCAACACTGAACACAGTACTCAAGATGTGGCCTCACCAGTGCCGAGTACAGGGGTAAAATCACCTCCCTGGTCCTACTGGCTACACTATTCCTGACACAGGCCAGGATGCCGTTGGCCTTCTTGGCCACCTGGGCACACTGCTGGCTCATGTTCAGCCGGCTGTCAGCCAACCCCCCCAGGTCCCTCTCTGCTGAGCAGCTTTCCAGCCACTCCTTCCCAAGCCTGCAGCCTTGGCGGGGGTTGTTGTGGCCAAAGTTTAAGACCCGGCATTTGGCCTTATTGAAACACATACAGTTTGCCTTGGCCCATCGATCCAGTCTGTCTAAATCCCTCTGCAGAGCCTCCCTGCCCTCAGGCAGATCAACACTTCCACCCAGCTTGGTGTCATCTGCAAACTTACTGAGGGTGCACTCCATCCCCTCATCCAGGTCATTGATAAAGATGTTAAACAGGACCTGCCCCAGTACTCAGCCCTGGGGGACACAACTCATAACCAGCTGCCAGCTGGAATTAACTCCATTCACCACCACTCTCTGGGCCCGGCCTTCCAGCCAGCTTTTTACCCAGCAAAGTATATGCCCATGCAAGCCATAAGCAGCCAGTTTCTCCAGGAGAATGCTGTGGGAAACAGTGTCAAAGGCTTTACTAAAGTCCAGATAGACAACATCCACAGCTTTTCCCTCATCCACTAAGCAGGTGACCATGTTGTGGAGATCAGGTTAGTCAAGCAGGACCTGCCTTTCATAAACCTATGTTGACTGGGCCGGATCATCCAGTTTTCCTGTGCGTACTGCATGATGGTACTCAGGATGATCTGCTCCATCAGCTTCTCTGGCACCGAAGTCAAACTGCCAGGCCTGTAGTTTCCCAGCTTCTCCTTCCGGCCCTTCTTGTAGATGGGTGTCACATTGGCTGGTTTCCAATCTGCTGGATTGGTCAGCCAGGACTGTTGGAAAATGATGGAAAGTGGCTTGGTGAGCACCTCCACCGGCTCTCTCGGAACTCTTGGGTGGATTCTGCCCGGTCCCATAGACTTGTGTATGTCTATGTGCTACAGCAGGTCACTGGCCATTTCTTCCTGGATTGCAGGGGGATCATCCTGCTCCCAGTCTCCATATCTTATATCTCTCTTACCTTACGCTGTTGGGCAAAATGGAACATTATGGAATGATTTGCGTTGCTTTTCTCCACTGAGGTACTCTAATGGGCTGCTCCAAGAGTATGATGGGGGAGTATTTGCAAGACAGATGCACTGTCTCTTGTAGCCTTGACTGTGGCTTGGCTGTTTAGGTTTAGCTGCAACAGTTTGACACTTCTCAAATGGCAGCAGCTCAGCTAGCTCCAGTAAATGGTTTCTGTGTATTGAGGTGTGAATATACTTGAGCAAGTGACTCCAGAACATTTGTTTTTAAGAGCGTAGAAATTAGTAATTAAGAAGCATACTTGTACAAAAGTAACATGAGGTAATGCTACGGGAACAAGATGTTTTTAATTCATTTTCTGTGAGGTCCCATAGTGAAACACTCACAAGTGAATGCTGTTATATTGGGAACCACTATAACTCAGGATCAGTTACGGCAGCATTTTGGTCCTGGCTTTGAGGAAATAAAGCAACACCTGAGTTCTTGCCATGCTTTGCGACATGAAGCAAGCAAAGTTCTGCCACTTCTGTCTAATGCAGATAACTCTGTGTGTTCTTTCTTAATGCTCTTTCTAGGGGAGGTTATTGGCTCATAGCATAGCAGTCAGCATGTAAGACTGTAGTTTTTGTGCTCCTGAGCCTTTGGCCTAGCCTTTGTGGATAGCTGTTTTGGGGTTCACACTTCACAGGGCTATGACTCCCAACAGCATTGAAACATAGAAGCCTTCCTACTACTGCTGGGTCAGAGAAGTTGAACCAGTGTAACAAATAAACCCAATTTTCTTTTAACTGGTAAAAATGTGATGCTAACCAAGCTTGCCATCCTACTCCTTTTCTTTTTCCAGATAATTTTATTTGTTTTCTTAAAAGAGAGATAAAGCTCTCTTCCTACCATTCATTTCTCAAACTGGAATGCCGAAATAAGAATTTGGAATGGCCAGAGTTAATTTCTTAATTACAGTTGAAAAAAGCGGGAATACCTAATAACTTCTTATTAGACAGCTGTCATAATTTTCCTAAATATTTTAATGTTTAGCTGTACCTGTATGTATACATGCATGTGTGTAAGTGTAAGAAGAGAACAAGGTATCTATTCTCATTATATCTGTGAATAAGATGTTCTGAGTATTGTCTAGATTTGGGAGGAAAGCTTGGAAAAATGATATTGCAATCCACAGTATGTTGTTTGACCTACCCTTATAAATATATCAGAGCACTACAACTTGAGAGAAAATATAAATCTTTTTTGCTCTAGATGCTTGTTTCCCACAGAGTTACACGTGGAACAGGAGGACAGTTTCTTCAATCCCTTTATCCATAACTCAATCCCTTTGGAAAATCTCCAGTTGGTTCTTTATACCCCAGGAAGAATGCCAGCCGAACACTTGGTGTTTTTTGACAAATCCTACCTAGTTTCTGTCAGTACCAGTGCAGTGTGGTTGACATCTTTTAGGGAAATGTAGACAAGCTCTCCTTATATATAGCAGGATAATAAATAGGGTAGTAGTTGGTTGAGTTTTTCTAATATTCTCCAGTAGTTTTTCCTTCATAAGGTAGGATAATAATAAAATATGACATAATAATTATGACATAAATTACAACATAATTTCTTCATACCTGTATTGGGAATTTTTACATGACTCCACCTGGCCTTGGCCTGTCATGAATATATGGCACCACAAGACTTATAAATGAAGTTTACATGCCATATTATCTTATACATAATAGGTGGTTTAGTTTATATAAACCTGTATCAATGCTATCAATATAACTTTGGAGAAAATCGGTATTTTGAGCTTCATATGGCTGTTTTACTAAATTTTCAGTGTGCTCTTATAAATTAAACTATCTTCCAAACGAGTAGACTGTACATAATAAAGATATGTGTCACCCCCCTAGAAATTCTAGACAAAAGCTATTAAGTATGGCAGCTTGAAATATGTAAAAGGTGGCTAGCATCACTGGTTTTAGTGCAGGAGTTTAAGAATAGTGTTACACTTGCTTAGAACAGTAGATGTGTCTTGCACGTCAGTTTGCCAATGCAAATAATATTAAGACTTTTCTAAGGCTTTTTAATATGTTTCTTTTGTGAAGTGCAGTTTAATATTTAGTTACTGATAGTGTCCATTATTATTGTTATGCTTTGGATCAAAGAAAAGATAAAATAGTCTGAATTGCAAAGCATTCAATAGCTTGAATTTTCTGCCTAAGGAATAACAAAAAGTAGCAGACTGAAGTTCAAATTTATATGGTGAATAAGTTTGAGTAGTTTTCTGTGCCATTAGCGGAACAAATTAAACTTTTGCTGCTTGAGTGCATATACCTAAACAGTGTAGTGTGGGAGGATTATCAGCCAGTTAGTCTTATTGGTTTATTGGCAGCAGAACAGATTTAAACCAAATTTTCCCATGGCAGAGGTACTGTATCAGCGATCCCAGAAGTTTTCCTAAGAAATTTATGAAGTGGTATGAAAGTAAATTACTGAAGAGCCATCAAAGCAAGTATGTTATTAATTGACAATTTATTGACTTCACCCTTACTGCTAGTTAAAAGAAAAAAAAAAGAGGATTAGGATTCAGCCTACACTTTGAAAGCTGCGTGAGGTCTTTTGTACGATATTTCGGTTAAGCTGTAATTAATTAACTTAATTAAACAAATATTAGTAAAAGAGTAAAAGCACACTTATTCTGATGGATCTATAAAAATAGTCATAAGATCAATGTAAATAAGTAATAGAAAGTGTGAATCTGGGTCTGGTTAGGGCAGAGTGTAACACCAGTTATCTTTGATCTTCTGAGAAACTTAGTTCTTGCTCAAGCAAATCTCTTGTAGACCTCACTGACTGATTGCTGAAGAACTACTGGGTCTTTACCCTCCAGGTTAAGGTCAAAAATCTATCGCTGTTTGTTATACTGGACCATTCATTTCTTTGTGCCTAGGTTTAACGTATTTAATTCAGCCAGCACTGCAACTTGCTTTTGTTGTTTATTACTTTATCTGTATTAAAAGAACAGGCTGGTGATTACAGTAGAAAGAAGGTATCTTGTGTTAATTCCTTTTTTTTCTATTAACTTACTGGTCCTGACTAATTATTTAACTTCTCTGTGTATCAGTCCATCTGTAAAAATGTATGTTACTGTCTATGCAAAATGCTATGGGAATTACCGTAAGAATATTTTCAGATTCTCACTTGGAAGGTATTACATGAAGCCTGGAATTTTATAGAGATAGTAATTATACATTAAGTATTAGTGGGCATACTGTAGATTTTTTTAAGCTTCTAATATTTGAGATAGGAATTTAATTCCTGCTAATTTTATGTGGAAGTCTCCTTAAGCACTGAAAAACAACCCCCAAAGCTGTTTTTCCCAGATTAATCATATATAATTTAAACTTACAGTTTTTTTATGTCAGTCTTGATTAAGACACATAGATTTAATGAGAGGAATATTTTTGCTATTACTAATAGTCCCTAAAGCCTACTGCATGAAAAACACATGAATGCTCTCCCTTTCTGCCTTTTTCTGACTCCTGTGAACTTTTTCTATTGTTTTGAATGGCTAATAATTGTTTGCCAGGTGGGAGGGAGAATGCCTGGCTTTGACTCAGAGTTGAATTTCTTGAGAAAATACCATTCTGAGTAGTGTGTCCACAATGGGAGCTATTACAGAACAGTTTACTTCACTATCAGGGGTTTTTTTGGACAATTTACCCATGAAAGCAGTCTCCTAGAAATCTGCTTAATCAGTAATACTGTTTTGAAAATAAACATTGTGTAAGGATCTGTCCTTTTCTATTAACAGCTCCAAACATTCTGAATAAATCTAAGTAATTTTTTTCAGTCACCCATGATATGCTTCCCTTCTTTGATATTGTCAGTTTTACCTACTTTGTTCATGGTACTTCAACTTTGATCTTAGCTAATTGCCATTAAATTCACACCGCTTACTGACTTGGCAAGCCAGAGCAAGTTAATGCTATGCATCATAAGGAGACCAGTTACTTTAGTCTGTCCCCTCTAGGCATGTGCTTGTTTATTTAACAGCAAAATGATTTGAGCAGTTTTACATATGCTGCTCATACATTTTCCATATGAAAATCAATAACATAGCGGAATTCTACAACTGAAGGTTTTTAAATGTGTTTATTGCATAAGACATAGGTATATGTAAAGCTGTTTTCTCATGCTGTTTCAAATGCTGCTTCTGTCCCGCAATGATTTTTGTCTGCTTGGTGGTTCTTCACTTCTCAGAATAAAGATTGCCGTTGCCTGCTCAAGCTATTAAAATGCGTTTAAATGAAACAAATGCAGCTTTTTTCTAGGGTTATTTTTCCCCCCTCAAATGCCAGAGACTCTCTCTTTTCTTCACCCAAGATTGGACAATCTCCCAAGTCAGTGTCTGTCCTGGGGCATTCCCACTGTCCTTGCCCAGCTGATGTTGCAGTAACTTCTGGGCACTGCATAATTTACCAGCATTAATACTGATAGGGAGGAATTAGTTTATTAAATAAGTGTATTTATTAATTTCAAATAATTTAAAATCATAAAATCATATTTTAAATACTAAACAGTTCTGATGAAGCAAGTGTGTTGTAAAAAGTTTCATACATATTAACTCAAGCTTTTTTTTTTCCTAAAGGAGCAGGACTGCGTTCACTGGGAAATTAGATAGTGGTTATTTTTAACGCCCCAGTCCGACATTGCCCTTAAGAAACATCTATTTACCAATAATAATTCCTTTTCCCAGAGGATGTAATGACTATGTACATTTGAGGCAAGGTGTAACATCCAATGCATTAATAATAAGCTAAGAATAAACAAAAATCATGAAGTAGATTTTTATAATCTGCATTGTTAAATTGACTCAATTTGAAACTGAGGAAAAACTGCAAATGCATTTAGCAAATTTATTACTAAATCCTCCTGAAGGCAGCTTGGGAGATGATAATAGTACTTCACACATTTGCCAGGGTGTTTGTTGAATCTTTCAAAACTTCTTTGACCTTAGTTAATAATAAATTTTCTGCATTGTGGGAAGAATCTTGTTTTATAGAATCATTTCTCTTTAGAAAAAAAAGGGGAGGTATATCTGAAAAATCAGAACACTTTTTTTTGTAGAAATGCTACTGCTTCCCACCCCTCCCCCCAGGCATTCAAATTGGATTTTCTGATTTGATCAAAATTCTTTGTGATTTTTTTTTTTTTATGAGTATCTCTTCTTTGGTGAGGTTTTTGTGTTTTTTTTTTTTGTTTTGGACACTTACTGTTCTTTATTTCCACTTACTGGTACCATCTAGTGTTTTTCAATGTCTGCCTTAAGTCTGCAAAATTAATCTTACTGGAATATTCTTTGAATTTTAATCTGCCTAGACTTTTTAATGAATGTTTATATCACTGTGTGGAACAGCTGAGCTGCCTGCTGCGAAGTTTTATTCATTTTGATAATTGAGACAATTTAATTATCTTTAATTTTTCATGTCTTGATATATGTAATGAATATTACATATATGTAGTGTAATTACATATATGGAGAGGGGAAAAAATGTAACACCAGTGTGAAGGGAAAAATAAAGGATAACCCTGAACTTGCACTAGGGCTCAGGAAAAGCTATTGGACAGTGCTTCTCAAAAAGTACTGAAAAACTATAGTGTGGTGAACTGCATCCGGATGCAATGTTATCATTCTCCATTACTTGGTTAAATATTAGGGTTTGGTAATTAGTGCAGTTCTGTTGTTGCTGCTGTTTTTCTGGAGAGTAACACATCTTAAGAATCAGTTTTAAAAGAAGTGCTTCATTGTGCCATCGTTGTTCAAACAGTATCACACCGTAACAGATTGTCTGTAAAGTGCATCCAGTGGAAATCCAAGCAGAGCTTAGCCAGGTGTGCCAGAAGCAATGTAGCCAACTATGGAAGTAGAAACATCACCTGGGCTGACTCGCTCTCTTCTGTCTTACATCCCACACTAATAAGAAAAAAAAATAATGCTCACTACAGTTCTGTCAGGTGGATCTGCTAGAAATTGTGGTGTGAGGACATTAATAGTAGCCTCAACATTAAAGATTTCAAACTACTGTGTGGATGATTGTGTTTGGGATTGTTTTGGGTCCTTAGGGCCCCTCATCTCATTTTGAAATGATGTAGTATAAAAGCTTTTTGTTTGTTTGTTTTGGTTATGTGGTACAGTTTTCTCAGAAGACTCGCGTTAATGATCAGGAAGCAAGATTTAAATACGAGACTGTTTCTTGTTTTAGTGAAGTTTGAATTCTTTCTCCAGAAGAATAAAATGTGATGTGAGACAGTTAAATACAGTAAAAACTGAAATAAGCTGTCCAAGCTAAAATCACTGGACCACCCAGGTCTTGGACCACCCAAGGGACCAACAACAGGCAATTGCCTGAAAGAGGTGCCCTTTTACTAGAGGTCGAACAAGTCGTATTGCAGATCTTGGAAATATTTGGTAGTGATTTCTTAATGCAGTTGGCTGCCTGCTGGAGGTGGTCCTTATTCTGAGTTCCCACTGCAGTATCCCTGTGAAAATGGCCCTCCTTATTTACTTATGACTGTAACCTTACAATTTTTTTCTATTTTTAGGGCAAAAGTAGAATTAGTAGTTTAGCAATGTATTGCTACTGAGTAGAGATTTGAAGTTATTACAGTTTGTGTAGTGTCACGTGTAAATGAGATTTTTGAATGGGTAATATTTGATCAATTCCACTTTTAGGATTTGCGATGAGAATCAAATCAGAAGCACTCATGTAAATAATTCTTACTTGAACTGCCTTAGCTGTATGTATGTTTGTGAGAAACAGCGCAATAAGAAACCAGCTAATTTAATATTAGAATTGCTCTGTTTCTGAGCTTAAATTGCCTTTGGAAAATGTAGAAGATCTCTTCTTTGGAAATTATTGAAAGGAGTCCTTTTTGTCCTTAAAACCACAGTGAAGTGATGTATATGAACTGTGTAATATTTTCTATGACTAAAAATAGACAGTGCTGGGAAACTCCCTTGAATTAAAATGTTTCCTGTGGCAACTGTCATTTCAAGATGGTTTCCCATTCTGTTCTTGTTTAAATTTGTTAGATAAGTGTAAGTCATATAACTTAACCAATCCAAACCAGCATTTTTATGTACATGCTTTTGTAGCAATAGTGTTATTGTAGTGATGATAACTTAAAGATATAAAGAAGGTTTGCTGAGAGGTTATACCTTCTATTACATTAACTGTTATTTGGGTTCAGAATCCCTCCATCATGTCTGAGTAAAATCTTATATTTCTATAACCTTCTTATTTCAGTAGCTACAGAAAATATTTAAAAGTAAAAAGTGCAAAACTTCACTAGAGCGTATTGCTTTATTTCTTTAGCGTTCTTTTCCATTATAGGTTTTACTTAACACCTAGTTTTCTGATTTTTGTTTTTTGTCCTTTCTTAAAACTAAAATAAGAGTAGCATCTAATTTATCTCTTCTTGCAAGCTGGGTAGAGCACTGGCTAACTAATTAATTTTATAGGTACAAATCTGTGTACTTTCATAGTTTTTTATTCAGTCAGTTTTATTCAATCTACAATGAATACATGCCTTCTTATGGCCCTGTTGAAAGATGCAAAGAATTCCTATTTCTTTGCAAAATAGGAAGAAACTTTTGAATCAAGAGGACTTCAATTAAAGCTCTGTAAGCTCCTGAGGTGCTTCTAGAGCAGCAAGATAAAGGCATGGCAGGCCAGGTGATGTGGATGGTATTGAGGGAGTACTGATGGGATACAGTGTAAACACCTGAGTGTTGTCCCTGTGTGTTATTGTGGATGTATGTATAGGTGTATACACTAATTTTGATCTGTGTATTAATAATAGTTTAATTATCAAATTAATATCATTCATGCATAAGTTCCACAACTACTACTTTCTTAATTTCATTGTGTTAAATACTGGTGAGGCAGAGCCCAGAATAACAAACCCAGCCTGTTGGTTTTTAATTATTATTTTATGTATGTGGAGTATAAGAATATAGATTTGGGTCATCCATATCATCAAATGAATGGCAGGTACCAATGTAATAATAATTTTAAGTCAGAACAGTTCACAAAACTTCCAGGCCACATGCCCTACAAGCCATGAAGCCTTTCCGTTTTACCACCCTATAACAAACTGAGTTAAAAAGAAAAAGGAAAAAAAAAATCCTAAGATAAAGTAGTAGAGAGCATGCTAATTATGGCTATAATTTCTTTTAATAATGAGATGATGAAATAATATCAGTGATGAAGAAAGAAGTCAGCATTTTTTGCAGGTATAGAGATAAGTTGTGTATTTTTATTACCAACCTTACTAATTTTTCTCCAGTTCCATAATGTTAATAATTCGTTGCAAATCTATGTAAACAGACTCCCGATGAACAGTTTTACTGAGGGGAATGTTCTCGGCAGGGCTTTGTTAACCTGACATTCTGTGGTTTCGCCTCATAAAACTCGCAAAGGGCTCTCTGCGTGGAATGTTAATGGGGTGAAGTAATGAATGCAGGATGGGATGTAAGACTCGAGCATGCATAAAGTCCTTACTTGGGGGTTTTGGAGGAGATCCTTGCAGACAGTAGCTAAGAGATAAAAGCATTGGGAATTTTTTTTAAGCTAGCAGTTGGATCTCTTTGTTGGAAAATGGGCTTTGAAGTTTAGTGGTGGTTTGAATGTAAGAAAGTAATTAAAAATTAAGCTACATACATTTCTTTTAATTTGGTCTTGGTGAAAGAGAGGTCATCCCCTTGGTTTTACCACAGTTATAAAAATTGTTCCTGTTTCAAAACATCCTTATAAATTATGTACCTTTCAGTTGTGCAGTAATATACTGTAATGAGATTTTCTTTAAGAGGAAGGTTGCTTGTGCCATACCTTTACTTTCTTTTAAAAAGTAGTACTTTGGGAAACGTTTGACTAAACTAATTTAAATTCCTGGAATTTGTAATTGCTTTTCTGGGGAAAATGTATTCAATACTTTCCTTCATAGTTCCCAAGGAACCAAGCAGTGAAATTTTTATACAAGTCCAGTGCTAATTAGTTACATTGTTCAGGCATGACCTGGTCTTGAATTTGGTGTAAAGGGAATGACAACGTGTACGGATGAGCTGTTTCTTGTTCTGTGTAAGAGTGATGTTTGTTAGTTGAGGGCCAAGATCAGGGCCGGTGAAGCAGGTGTATTTATTTGTGTTACAGTAAAGCCCACCCATAACTGTCAATCAGAGGGTTTTGATCAGATCCCTCCTTAATGACTTGGTCACTTCATGCTCTCACTACTCAGTGTTCCTGTGCTGCTCCATCGGAATGACTAACCTGAAGGGCTTTAAGCTCTCCCTGTAACATTATTAGATACATGAGAGTGAGAAGGGATGGATAATTTTGATTTGAAACAGATAATCCTTGTTTTGGAGTGGGGTGTCTTTTTTTTCCCCTACAAGACAGAAGTTTTTTGTATTTCTTACTGAAGTATAAACAGGCAGTTGCATTAGAATAAAGTTTCGTGATATGGAATGACAATTACTGATACTACAGAGAAAGTATACAACTTGTTTTGGCAAAAAATACTGATTCAGATTCAGGGAAAAAGAAATGACCACTAAACAGTGGGGGTATGATATATGAGAAACTAAACATTGGGGAAATTGCTTACTAGGTAATTTTAAAAGTAGATAGTCTTAACTGTCTGGTGCTAGACAGGGGCAGGGGGCAGACCTGGACAAACTCAAATTTGCCTGTTTACTGGCATTTGTGTTTATCTGCCCATTTGCATCTAAGATAAAGGAAAGAATAGGGTGAGCATTAGTCTAGATCACTACTTTCAATTTTCACTAAGTTATGAGAAAACAAGTTTGTAGCACTAGAAGAATATAGGTGTTGGTTTTTTGGGGTGTAGGGAGTGAAGAAGAGGAGGGGTTTAAATAGAGACGGGCTAACCATTGTAGTACTAGCATTGCTGGCTGATACCAGTTCTAGATAAATTATGGAATATCCATATGGAATTTTGTATGCGTATGGAGTACAATTAACGCCAGTAAAAATGGTCATGAGGGAAACTGGAATGTGAGATGCTCACTTCTATCAGCCAAATGTTGTTAAAATGAACAGTAGCACAATAAGTATGACATTGTAATGTTGATGCAATATACATGGGCTTGTGTAATTTACCTGTTTTAAATAATGAAGTTTCTTAGGTTATTAAAATTATTAAAAATGCAGTTGAGAGAGCTTTATAATCTATGAATATTAGTAAGGAAACATTTTTTTGAAGTTCTTCAGAATCTAACAAGATTGAACAGTGATGTTAGAACAATTTAAACTCAGAGGTGTGTATTTTAATGAAGGTAATGACTGGAACAATTTATGAAGGGAGATCAATGTATTCTCTGTTACTGGAAATGTTAAAACCAAGTGTGGGCTTTTTCAGAAGATATGTTCAGGTACAGCTATATGTTTGAAGGCTAATTCAGGGAAGTTCTGCCACCTGTTTTTCAGTAGAATTAACTAATTAGGTGGATGGATCTTGACTTACTGCTGTCTCTCACTTAGCATTTCAGTAATAATCAAAGACTATCTGGTAAGTTAGAAAATATAAAGCCACTACTAGTCTTCCTTGGAGCTTTTTTCCTAAATTCTTAAGCTGTAGAATTCTGCAGTACTTGCTCTTCCTGTTAAATTTTAGAAATCAAAAATGTATGAAGAAAAAACTTGAAAAGAGTAAGATGCAATTTAATGCCAATAATTGTCTTGGACATTATGTTTGATATATTAAATGCAAGGAAGATATGTAGTGAAGACTAAGATTGCAGCTGGCCCCACTCTTGTAGGCATTCAGGTGTGCTCTCAGTAAGATGCAATCAAGTGTCTCAGTTCATTCATGCTTGTTTCTGGTCATTCAGATTACTTCAAAAGTTTGTGTTTGTTTTTCTCTTCTATTTGATAACAAAAGTTAGAAGTTTGGTTTAAAATGCAGACTTGAAATATTTGAATTTTAACAACCTGTTGCGTATGTTATATACTACTCTGTGGAACAGTGATTGCATTGCACTGATGGCACCCAGCTGCATGTGTTCCCTTTGGATAGTGCCTTTGTCAGTGCCTAATGCAGATCTAAGATTTGGATGAGAGCAAGCTGGCTGAAAGCCAGATAAGATGGGGTGATGGCAGTGGTTTGAGAGAAGCAGCTGGAGGAACCCTCACAGGTTATATTATTCTTTGAAAGAATGTAACCAGTATTAAGTCTTGGAGCACAAAAAGTGTACTGACTAGGTGCTCATTTAAGCCAAACAAGATTAGTTTTTGGTTTTTTCCTTGACCAAAGTGGGCTTAATGGGGCAACTTCTGCTGACAGTGATATAACAGAGCATTATAGTCTCAGAAACTACAGAGTGTGTAATGGCAACTCCAAGTATTGTACAGTCAGGTCTTAGAATCATAAGATAAAAATTAGTATTCTTTTGGTTTTTCAGAACTCTTTTAGTTTATTTCCTTTTTTTATACTCATGTATTTAAGTCCATCTTAAATGTAAACAAATTCTCAATCATTGAAATGTGGGAATGGGTGTTCACTTTTACTTCATGATTATAAAATGTGGGGTGCTGAACCCTTTTTTAACTTCCAGTATAATGGTGCGTCAAGTTTCTGCTGAGGCTCTTAATTTGCAAGGTCTGCTGCTTAATTAGAATCTTTCTATTGCTAAGCACAATTTATCTGTATAGTTCACTTTTAATGTAGTTTTTAAAGTAAAACATTAGCTAGTTACTCTTAAATGACAGTTAAGAATGGAGTAAGAAGATTTTGATAATGTATGTTGTCATCTCTTTTTTTGGAAGAATTACTCCATATGTGCTTCAGGAAAAGCAAAGAAGGATGATTACAGATGGAAAATTTTAGAGATTGTGCTTCACGTTTCTTTTAAGAAGGTATATTTATTGCTTGGATGATGACAAAACATAACAATATAAATTGCATACCTTACATCTTCTACCAAAGGATCAGTAATATTTCAGTTTATAAACTGTTGTTATTTCAAAACAGAATCTTAGAATGTAAGACACTGCATGAATAAGACACAAGCTGGCAATATTTACTTATGTATTTACTCCGGCTTCACTGGAATGAAAGAAGCAGCATTGGTTTTCACTGGTAAAACATATAAACCTTCAGCTAATATGATTTTTTTTAATGTCTGTCCAGGATTGACGGTAGTGTAGTCTGGTTTAAAACTGGAGGATAGAGTTTGTTGTGAGAGTAGAAGTCTGAAAATGGAAGTCAGCCCAATCTCTAGCCACATTTCATTCACTTCAAAGTGTAGTATTTGCTAATAAACCCACTTTGTTGGCAAATCTTCAGTGATTTGAGGAAAAAGTTTGCCTCACGTGGAATTTAATAGGTGATTTGAGTAGTGTTGCATCATTTGTGAAAAAGCTTCGGATAGGTCTGTTCCATTTCGTAAAAAAATGTAAAAAAAATTAAACAAATTGTACTCACAATTTGATTCTTAAGCAGTGTTACAATACCTCTACTCCATCCATCAAGTTTAGGGTTCTTGAATTCACAGTCTCTACTGGCATCAGTGTATGTGTTTGACTCTCACCAAAGTCTTAGAAATCTTAGAGCTCACGCACTCTTCTGAGCACTAGCCCTTGGGGAAGACCCAGACGGTCCCTACATATGCACTCCCAAGGCTCAGCAGTGAGTTATTTCCCGAGAAACTAAAGATGGTTCTTCAGCTGCTCATAGCAAGAGCCTTTCTTTAATCTTTTTTAACTTTTCAACAGGGTTGTTTTATGCCAATACCAGTAAAACTTGTATTTGTTTGCTGAAAAGGTCATGAACCTAGTGAGATTTGGGGCCAGAAGAGAACATAGGAAGTCTCCTAATGATAGCAGGGGTTGGAAAGCTAGCCCAACAAAAGCCAGATTAGTCTGCATGTAGTGCAAGGAACCTCATAAAAGGAGTGTTTCTGGTATTTTTTGCTTTACCTCTTTCTACTGTGCTGTCCCCTTCTGCTCCTTTAAGTCCAGCGATCACCATATTTTTACCTCATGAGTATCACATTTACCTTTTAAAATAAAATAAGCGAGTTAGAAGGTCTTAAAAAGAGAAGTTGGGGGCTAGTAAGAAACTTGCAGAAACTGTGAAGTTACATTGCTTCTCAAATGTAGGAAGCAAACAAAATTAACCATCTGAATCCTCAGGCTTGGGGAGTTAGAATAAAGTTGTGACAGATATTTTATGTTGTAGCTGACATTTAAAAAGTGTTTAATTCATATGTTTAGGTTATTTACACAAACCTGCTCCAATCTTTTATTTAAGAGAGCATGAATTTCTGGAAGGCATTGATGCTTAATCACAGGAACTATGACTGTGGTATCATAGGAGCAAAATTATCATTCTACCATAAATATTTAATCTTAAAATGTGGATTAAAATTGCTCAGCTGCTTTTCTTTATCCTTTTACTGAAGCAAAGATTCCATAGAATGTATTTTGTTTGTTTCCTTTGCTTTTTTTTTTTTTTTTAACTACACTGCAAAAGGAAAAGATGTAGGAAACTGAACTGTAACAGTTCTTTTTTAGATTGTCAGAATTCAGGGACACTTCTCATGTACTTCACATTTGATAGAGAATTCAAGTTAAAGCTTAGACCTAATGTACCAATTTGTAGGTTCTTTTATTCTTGTATTTATTGGAAAGCCTAGATGTCTCTTAAGATAGAGAGTACTTTTCTACCACAATCCCATAATTCAAGTATTAAGTAAGTAGAAATAGTTGGATTCTGTGAAGCCTTTATCTCTCTTACTATTAAGTGGCTGATGCGGAAAAGATCAGCAAGCTGCTGGTTGGTTTGCTCTTTCTGCCTTCTTGGTTTGATAACCCAAATCAGTAATAATTCTACTTCATTAAAATGTCAAAGACCTAGATCTGTCTTTGCCTGATAAAGAACAGGCATTAGGGCTTTAGAGCTGTCACTATAGTCTCATTGGATTATGCAGCTAATTTATAGATTTGTCTGTGTCACAGCTCTTTGACAGCAATGTCCTTTGTTAACACCTTTCTTATCAAGCTTTTCTTTCTCTGCTGCTTATTTATTTGTTTCCTCTTCTGTGAGGTCTGTTAAGGAGAAAGTAATAGACTTTCTGCTGCTGTGGTGAGGAGTGTAACCAGTAGCTGCAGTGATAGCATTAGCAGGGTTAGGGCAGTGCTTTAAATTGCTGGCATGAGAGCGAGTTTGTTTTTATTGGGATAGAGTGAGAAGTTTGTCATACTTTGCCAAAAATAGAAAGCGATCGCACCCTCCTAAGCACAACACTAGACATTATTGTCTTGACAGGCCTCCTCAAGAGTTTTTTAGTTTGTTAATTTGTGCAGTTGTTCGTTTCGACTGCTTGTGATCTTACAGGACTGTAATGGAGAGAATCCTAAGCACAGATGGTAAACAAGACAGAGAGTGAAAAGGAGAATGATCTTCATTCTAATAAGGGAAGTTCTCTAGTAATAGTCTTACTGTGATAAGGAGAAATGTTATATGTACTTGAAATACTCATGGGGAGGGGCATATATTTGTCTGGTTCTGAATCCACTAGTGAAATCACTGTGCATACTAGAATTGCAGACTGCAGGGCAGGCTCCTTCCAATGTTTTTGCAATACTAGGAAATGACGATACTAGCATAATTATTTATATGCTTCGGTTTATTAGATTTATAAGATACAAAACCTGATTAAACAAATGCAACAGGCTACTTTTCCTGACCACAGCTTTTACTGGAAAAGAATGGGGATGCTGAACGCAGCTTAATTCCTGGAAAATAGCTTTGATTTTTACAACTGAAAGCATAAACCCTCACACTGCTTTGTCTTAAGTAGCAATGATGACAGATTCTTAGTTATAATAGTATTACTGGAAAGCACTATTACAACCTGCAAAGGGATTTCACACTTGCCATCTATTATTTTGCTGAATTATTAATAGATCCTTGGCTATATTTTATTGCTCTGAAAGTTAATTCATTGTGATGATAGAAACTCAACAATTATTAACTCTCTATATATGTGTAAACCCATACACATTTTTCAGCCAACAAATGTTTCATGAGATTGCAACTAGTGAATTTTTTTGAATGGTAATATTATATCAAAGCTGTACTTTGTAGTGTTTCATCTGTTGCAGACAAGATGCTCAAATGGCAAAAAAATCAGTTTTCTTTGAAGTGGCAAAGACTGGCCAATCTCCAAAGTGTCTGTTTTCATCAATTTATTTATTCTTGTAATGAATTTATTTATTCTTGTTATGTTGTTGTTGGACATTACATTTCCCCATCTCCATTGAAATTCCTCCTCAAAAACTCTTTTGTGAGCCTGTCAGCACAGAAGCAAGAGGTGGAAAAGGCTTGTTAAGTCACCCAGTCAGTCTTGCTGCCAGTGAAGCAAGGAGAGGTCAGCGAAGTGGGGAGGAATGTTTTTGAGTTTCCTCTGATATGTTTTCAAGTAACTACTCGCACATCCAAAGTAAAGCCCAGCAGTTACCTGTGTTTTCTCCTGAGTGCTAATGGACCTGGTCCATGTAACCATAGTTGGTTTTTTAAACATCATATTATGAATAAAACTTTGGTTTTTAATACTCAATCTGAGATCTGTGAAAGAAACTAAATGCTGATAGTAAGAAACAAGTGTCTGTGTGTGGAGGATGTAGATAATGCATGTATTCCTGTTTATAAGGTGGGAAAGCTTCTTGTCCATATGTGGTATTTGAAGAATCTGGAACAGTGTCTTTCAGCTGCTTGAGACTTAAGATGATAGCCACCCTGACTGCCAAAAAAACCCAAAAAAGGCAATCTGAGGTCCCCAGAAAAAAAATCAAGCTTAAATAAATGATATCATACATAACTATCTCACAAGAATAATGGATTTCATCATTCCATCATCCTGTAAAGGCTCTGCACTACAGATAGAAGGTAATGCAATCTGAACTGGTAGTTTGATGCAAGTGAAATATTTTCATGTCTTCTGGGATGTATGTAATTGTTTAACTATGTAATAAAAACCAGGTGGATACTTGACTGATTTAAAGGGGGTTGATGAGGAAGTAGTTTATAATAATCCTATCCTTACTAGGAGAGACAAAAAGTTTGACCAAGTACATATATGCACATATATATTCATCTATATAAGTGTGTGTGTATATATATATGTATATACAAATGCTCTTTTCTCTCTATCAACTTTATATTGGACATTTGGCTTTAAGAGAATAGGCAGGTCAGTTAGTATCTAATCCCATAGTTTTGTTGTTGGGCTTAGCTGTTATAATTAGTTGGTAGTGAAAGGGTGATGCACTGATTTCTCTTTGAATATTGCAGGTGTTGTGGTGAGGAGCATGCAGGTTGGTTACACCCTGCTGTCAGTGTCAGAGCAATCCTAAATTGGCTTAAATGCGGATGTGACCTGACTGGATAATTAATGAAATTAAAGATACCTGATAGTTTGATCCTCTCCCTTTAAGAGAGTGGGAACCTTCCATGTCTTTTGAAATAAGTAGAAATGCCTGACAAGAATCAGAGGCAAAAAATCACTCCACGTTCCACTCAACTCGGGCAGTAATTTTTACAATAGGCTGATTTACAAGCTCTGGAGTTCAGGATTGATTTATTTATTGCAGTGTGGTTCCAATGGTTTTTAAACTCTGAATACGCTCTTTTAGGTAACAACAAGCTTTTCAACCCAGTAGCTGAAACTGGATAATGTGTTTTGGTTCCTCATGGTAAGGGAAATAGACCTAGTAACTTGGATAGTGGGACAAATTTTTTCACCAAAAGGGTTATTGGAACAGGCTACCAAGGGAAGTGGTTGAGTCACCATCCCTGGAGGTATTGAAAAGGCATGTTAGGGACATGGTTTAGTGGTGGACTTGGTAGTGTTAGGTTAATGGTTGGACTCGATGATCTTAAAGGTCTTTTCCAACCTAAATGATTCTATATGCCCAAGTTGGTGGGGTTTTCCCCTTTTTCTGTTATTTTTTTTCCCCTCCTGTTTCTTTACCCATGTCTTCCCTCACCCTGCACACACACACACCCCCCGCCCTTTTTTTTTTTCCCTTTTAAGTCAGGCAACAGTTACTAAAAGAAACTCACAGAATAATGCCTGGAACCTCTTGCAGCATTGCTCTGCTAGGTAAGGAAAACACAGTATCTGCCTGATTTCGGTGGACAAGTTAGCGCCCCTGAGTTTTTACCAGGAACCCCATACACACACAAGGACTAATGTATAGTGAGATTTCTTTCTTTCAGTATGAACTTGTGCACTAAGGATGTTTCATGTTTGCTTGTCAAAACCAAAACCTTTCAACACATCTTTTCATGAGCAAAATTAGAATCTACTAGTGTCAAATCCAAAACGTTTATCTGAGTAATCCTGATTGAATAGGACAAACAAATGTCTGGGGAAAGAATTTTATCTGATACAGTAGCTCTGCTGGTCTACATCTCTGTGGGTATTCTGGTCAGAAGTGCAATTAAGACAGTTGTTAAGCATTCTCTCTCTTTGTACAGGTTCTTAGCATTAACAACCAAGATCCTTCTCAAATGGCCAGAAAAAAATCCATCTGCCTTAAGAGGAAACTCCCTGTTAGTTCCAAATTATGAAGAAAGCTGATATCTTTGCAGCCATAAAGTCAACTTCATGTGTAATGCACCCCACAATTCCCCCAGCTGTCGGCTGGCATGATAGCTATCAACATAATCACTAGACATGCTCTGTGGCTCTGACCCTTTTCTGCCCTTTATATAGCAAAGTGTCTGTTTCGTGAGCTAATGATCAGACACAGATAATAAGGCTTTCCTTTCCTTGCCCCGGAAATCTACTTCAAGCTTGTCATTCCCTTCTAAGTAAGGGTGCTGTTTGGTCCTAATGCAGTCCTTCTTGCCTCAAAAGTAACAGAGCTCATCACTGCTGCTTTGAAAAGTGCAAGTCAAGCTTTGGGTTTGACCAGTTCCTTCAGAAGTGACATCAGGCTATTGCATCTTCAAAATGACTAGATGGTATTTATAATTATGTTCAGTCTTCTCCCATCCTGTTATCCATTTTCATTCCTTCTGACTCTCAAAATGGTTATGCATCACAGTCATTGGATAACATTGCCAGCCATAGGTATTTGTGTAGTACAGTAACAAATTAGGAAGTTTTCTGCTCATTTTCCTTTTAATTTTTAATACAGAAGTCACAGACATTTTGATAACTCTTTAGCCAAAAAAAAAAAAAAAAAGGCAAACAAACACAAGCTATCATCATCAAATAAGAATTCCTTTTCTGTGGGGATTGAATTACATCTAATAAGTTGTGGTGCTTTATGTCATTTTGCAAATCTCATTAGCATTTTTCAAATCTAGGTTTTAAACTTTGAATTCTGTATTCTTGTATAGCGAACTAAGTTATTTTTCTTCTTTTCAAAGTGACTGAGAACTCAGCAAGCACATCTTGTTGATATCAAAAGGTTTGGTTAAATTGTTCCAGATTTGTATCAACTACTATATTGCTTTGTAGAATGTGTCTGCGTATTGCCAGTGTAGTGGGACTTCAGTGGTATTTGGGATTTTGAGTCCTGAGATGAAATGAGCATTTACAAATAACTGTGATTTGGTTTGAAGTATCATTCCTGGACTCTGATTTTTATTTTTTTTTTTTAGGATTTTTATTTTTTGCAGTTCAGAGTAGCCTTATTTCCAGTTACTTTCCTGTTTCCCTCTGCTCTATGATTTTGTGAGAATAAAGAGAAGAAAAATCTGTGAATAATTGAATGAATGGTTGGGAGGCGTTTATGAATAGTGGCTGGATGAGCTGCAGGAGAGGATGGAGGAGATGGCAAGGTGAAGAGACAAGAGAGTTGGCCTTGGGAAATGCAGAATGAGGGAGAAATAGGTTTACCTTCATTGATGGGTAATGGAAATGGCTGTTTTCATCCTGAAATGTATACACACAGGTGGAGGCAAGGAGGATTCCATTCAGTTTTTCCAAATTAGATGCAAATGCCATAACCTTTGCACCCTAAATAACGCAGGTTTTAGGATATTTTGATTTTTAAGGCAATCATATGATTCTTTTTCAGCAGAATCAAGATCTTATACCACCTAGGTTGATTGTATTTAGAGCCAATTAAGCATTGTATCATTTTAAAAGATAACCTTGTTGATATAATTTCCATCTCCAAGTAGCACAGCTATAATAGTGGTTTGGAGTTCTACTGATTTGAGTAACTCCAGTTTTGAATGACTTTTTTTCTGCGTAAGTTATTAAGTAGTTGCCATTGAATTGTGAATGCAGAAGCAGCTTTCTATTTATTTGTTGGTCGGTAGGTTGCAACTTGTGTTACACTAGTGGGGTTTCAAACTTCGGAGCGGTATGAAGACTGCATCTTCGAGGGCCTGTTTTCACACAGTGCACCCCCCAGCCCTTTTACCCTACAAGGCTGAAAACTGTTGTGCTAGGAAAGTCGGAAGGCTGTTTGGGGGACTGTAATGGTAAGTTTTAGTGAAGGGGTCAGGGTAAAGATCACTGTGTTTGGCATGCTTGCTTGGTTTTGATTTTTGTTGGGGGATTTTCTGTGAAACATTGCAAACATTTATGCTTCCATAGCTCGTATTCCTGGTCTGTCTCTTCTAATAAGTTGTAGAGCTGGTTGTTGTGTTCCTACAGCCTTTCACCTAACAATAAATGACTTCTTCCCTGTAGATTACCAGTACATTCAGGAAGCCATTGAATAATTGGTGGTGATTTAATCATCTAGTTTTGTGGAAATCTTGTGGAAGCACTGGCTTTTTTCAGAGATACATGTAATGGTGTTTTTTTGCAGCTAGTTTGGGAAAATGTGCCTGAGGGATACAGGATGAAGGTTGAAAGAACATTCATTTTTGAGTCTGACAGGGCAATTGATTCAGGCCAGCTTCAGTTCAAGGGAGAAGTTGCTCTGAATGTCCAGGCAGAGGTTACCCAACCGAGATTCCAGCTACTCCATGGAGGGGGAAGGCAGCTGACCTGATAAAATAATTTACATTGAGATAAAGTTCTCCTAATCCAGGAAGTGTTACTCTGGTGACAATCCATAATAGCTATTTCAGCACCTTATTTCTTCAGACGCTATGGACAAACGAGTTCCTCCCCATCTGCTGCCTGTCTTAGGACGGTGCTGCATTGTAGGTTTAGATATAGTAAGTACAATGCAAAAATAACGGTAGATTATTCATAGGGACAATTAAATGCACAAAGAAGTAGGTCTAGGCTTTGCATGATGAAAAGAGCAATTACTCTGTGGTAGCCCTTTAAGCAGTTCTGAGGAACAGTTGCCTTCAAATTATTTTTTTTTGGAGTATTGTATTGAGAACCTTGTTTTAGGAAATTGTCTGTGAACAAATTAATTAAGGTGACTGCTTTAGGGTGTTTTATTTTCTTTAACGTTACTGCCCCCATATGGATATAGTCAGAATGTACAGTGGAAGGCATTTTATGTATAAAACAGTTTTAAAAATATTTGGTTTTTTGTAAACTCTGAGCTCTTAGATTTCAACTTGCTTTTATTTGCTTGGTATTCAAACAAAAGGTACAGGAAGGTAGGTGCTGATACTCTCAAACAGATAACTTGGAAAGAAATGTGCTGTTAAAGTAGTTATAATTGGTGTTTTTGCAAGTGCACCTGTAGCCCACAAATCTTCTAGAAAATCATCTTGCTGCTAAGTGGAGATTCAAGCATTAAACTTTCTTTGTAAATGAATTTTACGTAAGAGTAGCCGCAAACTTTTTAAAAATCCATTTCAAGATTTTAAAAATAAAATTTGACAGGTCATCTCTAACAACTTTTGAACAAAGTCGTGTCAGTGGTACACGTAACTGAGCTAAAGGTGATTTTTGTTAAAGGTAAGCATGGTAATAAGCTGGAAGAAATGCGTCTTCTCATTTAGATTATGTAACTATCACAAGTTAATTTTACTGTCAGAATTAACTGGTTTATGTGAATAAGTAAACAAAAGAATAATTTATCTTTTTTTCAGTACTTTTGTGCGATTCACTGTATAGTACTAAATTTTCAGTCCTGAATTGGTTGGATTGTAAGATTATTTTTAACAAGCCCCATGCAGGAAAATCCAAAAATGAGGAATTAATAAAGATTTACTATTGCCACAGCAGCATTTTTTTTTAAATGGCCATTTCCAGGCAACTAGGGGAACAGTTAAAACTTTTTTTTTAATCAGTTAAAGTGTTACAGGCCAAGTTGAGTGTTCTTACAGGCCAAGTCGAGTGTTCTTTATTTATTCCAAGTAGCTCATTCAGTAAATTCTTTGAATGTCCCAAAGGGCTCTGTGTGGAAAGGATGTTTACAAGTACGAAGTCAGTGTTATACTTACACTATATGCTTGCTTAACTCCAGTTTGTTTTAAACACGCTGATACACGTTACTATTTGCAACATTAAATTTGTTCAGCACAGAGTGACAACAATTTGTAATCTATTAAGCGTAGTCAATAATGACTTTTTTTGCTGAAAGTACCCTTTTTGGTTTCTCCTGCATTTTGAGACCATTAAAATGGTACCAAACAACAATTTTTGCTGCAGACAGCAATGTTTTTTCCCCTGTTTAGTATCTAGGAAATCTTTCATTCTCTTCAGCTCTATGGAATATTTTATATTCTTCCTGTGCGTAATTTGATAAAACTCATTTTTCAAATGAAAAGGCATTATCTTGCCTCTGAAGTGTGAATTTATTTTGGAAAGTAGGCAATAGTGTTTGTTCATTGTCTGTAGGAGACGGAATGGGGGATATGTAGGCATTTACAACAACTTTTATATCTACAGTAAAACTTTGTAAATACTAGTAAGTTATCGTTTCAGTAACTCATTTACTTTGCAGATTTATGTTAAGATTGAGGCTTTAATTTGCAATATAGAAACTAAACTAACACAAAATAATATAAATAAAGACAAAATGAAAAAAGAAATTATAAATGTCCCCTTATTGTAAGGACAGCAAGTTCTGCATGATTATCTGTTAGCAACAAAAGTGTTTGTTCTCTGTTGTAATTTTTAGCACTTCGCCTTCCAAACAGGCAGTGCTGCAAAGTGGCACAGAGCAGCAAATCATGTGCCTGACAGTGTATGCTGCTTTCTACTGTGATGAACAGAAAAGGAATGGAAACATTTTTTGAACTATGGAAAATGAAACAGTAGCTCAGTAATATATTATTTTTGTCCCTAATTACCTGTTGATAATTAAGATATAATGTGGATTAGTAGGGGTAATATATTTTAGGAAAGAAATCACGTTAAAAAAATGTTTACTTCTGAACCTGCTGTGTAGCCAGGTAAGAATTAAAGTCATGCTCAGTGGTAATGAATCTGCTGCTCTTCTGTGCCATTTTAGGGCAAATGCAAAAGCCAGTTGCACAGGAGATAGCAGTAAAATGACTACAGAGAAAAATTAGCTGACATAGAATGGAGTTGAGGAACAGCTGTTGAAGTGGAGATGAGTGACACACTCCTTGTCTGTGCTTTATTTTCCTTAAGAGAAAAAACTTGAGATCCACATGATCTGAGTTAACTGATTCTTCTGCAACACCATTCCAGTGAATCTCTGTGAAGTGAGAATCCAAAATATGTAGCAGTTTCTTGTCCTATTACCATAACTTTTATTGAAAAAAGAACCAAATACCATCTTAAAGTTTGGCTCACTTGCCCTGTTTCTGAATTTCCATTCCTTTTCATTTATGTTCCAGTTAAATCTATTCAACTGAAGAACATATTTGAAAGGCCATTTGCAGGTTTGGCTTACAGCGTCAAAACGTATGCAAGGCAGCAAATCTGCTTTCTGGATTATTTTTGTTTAAATTTAAAATAAAAATAATACAGACTTAGTCGGAACCTTACAGATAATTATTTGCTATGTGAGACCTATATATAATGATTGTCAGAAAACTTCAGTTACCAAAATTGAGTTTCAAATCAGATTGCAGTAAGTTATTCATCACACTGTAAAAGTAAATGGTACATTCAAAAAATAAACTATATTGCAGATTCAGAAAACTCAACATAGTTAAGAAACAAAACCAAAAGGGTAGGTGTAGGACAACGTGTCTGTAAGAGTATGGGGCATGCTGATGAGTCAAAAGTGAAAACATTAAATGTGCTTGAGAGGCTACAGTTGAAATGAGGAAAGATGCTGATGAGAATAAAGATATTTGTTGTGTCAGGAATAATATAATGTGAGAATTGCAAAAGAAGAGGCAAATGGAAAGAAGCTGTCAGATAACAGAATGGATGGAAGAAAGATTAGAACTCAGTGAGAGTAACTGTAGTTGGAGACAATAAGATATAAAATGTGAGTAATGATATCAGTATATTAAGAACCTCAATTAATTATGCCTTAAAAATATATTTTTTGGGAGAATCCAACCTGGTAGATCTTACCATACAGTTAAATACTTTGGGTGGATTTTGAATACTGGATTTCCACTGAGACCAGCAACTTTGCCAGAATTTCCCATGCTACCTTTTTCCATTGTTTCTCCCAGACTTATCAAAGGGCCAAAAGATAATGCGAGTCTGCTGCACTTAGTTGATTTAAATCGTATTAGCCTACCATGTTCTTGTGGGAACCTACCATGTTCTTGTGGGAATCTCTTACATAACTTAAAAAAAAATCACCCAAGCAAACTAGAAAACAAACACCTCTTCTGTTGTCCCATCCTCTAAAACAGCTCTCCCTACCACTGTCATGTTCAGTGTTAGCAAAGCACTGACAACTTGCAACAACTATGTCAAGCATGATGCATATTGGTGCCTTTTTGTCCCCAAATGCACGTAGCATTTTTATTCATTCCAAAAAAGTAAATTTTGTAGCAGAAATTTCACAGAACAGTACAAATATATGCAAATTGAATGTGCTCCTTTGTAATTCCCCAACAGAGGTGACAGAATCCGCCTCTTTTATCTGGAGCCAAACGTGACCTGGATCACCAGAGGGCACTGCTGGGTCTCTTTAGGGGGCCATACTGTTAGTCTATGTCTGGGATATAGGCGATGACTATAGAGGAAGCTGTATTTTTTTCATACCTTACTCTCTGATAATACCTTTTCCCCTTTTTGTCCTAATAAGTGATCAAAGAAAATGATAGAAGATACATTTCCTAGGCTTTGGTGTAGGGTTTTGGGTTTTTTTGGGTTTCTTCCCTCCCCATCACCTCTCTGTCCCTTCCCTCTTAGCGTGGAAGCCTGACTCATGTATTCCTGCTTCAGGCACCTAAGATATGATTCATGGGTTGACATTTAGGATCCACAGTTACCCGGCAATCAATACAAACATGCACTTCTGTGTGGCAACTCAATGCTTCCATTGGACAATATGAAAATTGCGTTGCCTGTGAATAAATAATGTCTTGGTAAAGGGAGGTTATAGCATCTCTCAATATTCTTAATCTACTTTATTATGTTACACTACATGCTCATTTCATGATAAAAGAATGATGAGGAAAAGTTTCTTCACAAAAGACTAACTGAGTCTTCAGCTTAGAGAGCATTTACAACCATTTTGCACTAATGGAAAATAAAAGATACTCAGAACTGTAGGTTGCTTCTGAACGTGGCAGTAGTGACAGGAAGGTAAACTTTCATGTAGTAATAATTTACGTTATATTTGAGCTTTATTATTTGACTTATGCTATACTGAAGCTTGAGCACCATGAAATCTGTGGCTAGAATAAATGACTTTATTTTTCCCAGTGAGGTATCTAACATGATAGAATCCTTGCAAATACTGTGAAAGTTACTTTTGTAGCTTCACTTCAACCAGGTACCTGGAGGTAATACTGGTTTTGGTGTTATCTGCTGTAGGCACTTCACAAGCAGTGTATCTGTTAGGTATTTGTTAGCATGAGATCGCTGCCAGTACTTGAGAGTAAAGGAATGCACAGGATGAGTACGTGCCAGCCAGCATGCTGCGACAGGGCTGGGGGCTTGTGAGTTGGGGGCAGAGCTAGACCGTCAGGGAGGATGGGCTAGTTATGCTGGAAGGTGCTGGGAGCTGCGTGTATTTGTTCTTCAAGTGGCATCCGTGGAGGATTCTTATCCCTTTCCTGAACGTGGTGGTCTCTTGTGACGGGAGTCTTTGCTAGGGCTGGAGGAGTCAGTCTGCGTATCCTGTGAGAGAGGAATAAATACAGTGTATGATTTTTGAGGAGTGTTTTAAATCGAATGCTATTTCTTCAGTTTAAAAAAATAAAAAATAAAAAATTCTACATCTCAATATTTCTAGGTGTTACAGTAACAGTCGTGTCTCATATTAAAACTCTGTAGAATATGTTAGAGGAATTAATGCTAAGTGGTTGTTTGATATCGGGAAGAAACTGTTAATGGTTGCTCTTCTGTAGAATAATACAAGACAATTAATTTGTGAATTTTTATCAGTAAATGGTTATTTAATTGTAAATACTATATGGATTTCCCCCATAGTGTTGTTCTTATAATACTAGTCTCCTTATAATACTAGTCTTCAGAGTATAAAATGTGCTGCACATCAAGTATGTGATGTTCAAAACCTCATCTATAACATACTATCTTTTTTCAGCGTCTGTAACTGCTTCACTAGCCGCTGCAGCTGGAGAGTATAAGATATGGGCACAACTACAAAAATTCAGATTAGATCCACAGATGATCTATTCATTAATTTGCTTTATTCCGCTTAAGTGAAAAAGTCATGTCTAATAAAGAAGTGTACAGTAAGTTCTTTGATGTTAAAAATGCTCATCTTTCATGTCCGAGAACCCTTTTTTTGCATTGATTTTTTAAGCACAATTAGTATTTGTTAAGTTGTGGTCTGACACAAAATAAATGTTTAAGACAGATTGTTTTTAACTGATTTATTACCTTTATAACATTCTGCTGGGGCAGGAGGCTTACAACTTTCATGCATGATCATGTATTATATTTAAATAATATCTGATCTGATTGTACCCTATGAATACGCAACCTAGGACAGATATGTAAAAGTCAAAGTTTAAGTAATGCTAATCTTGCCATCCATGTTCACCTTAAATTGTAAAGTCCAGCATCTTTTGACATTGGATATATTTGCCTATTGTATTTCTCAAAACGGAGTTTCATTTAAATTTAAATAATGATTTTGTGTTTTCTTTCACTTACTATGCTACTGTGATTGGATTACAATTATCGTAGTATTTCTTTTTAACCATTATTAGAATTATTTCAAAGATGGAACATCTTTTTCTTAGTGGCTGGGAGTTTTAATAAAATTCAGTTTTAGCCTGTTTTAATCAAAAACATCCATTAATCACCCACTGAAATCTGTTATGCTGCTCTTGTGAAGCTGAACATATTGACAAGCGAGAAGAACTAGACAATCGTATATTCAAAAATACAAAACCTTTAGGCTGTTAAATAATATTTCTTGTAAATTTGTAAATACACTGCAAATAGTTAAAACTGAAAATCATAATGCAGCTTGTGATAAAGATTTGCTGCTGTGCAGGAAGATGTTCCGAGTTGCGTGGTCGTGTGAAAAGGATTAATGTAGGATTCAGTATCATCTGAGTTACAAAGTTGCAAAGCCTATGTAAGGGTAGTAGGGACAGTTGCATTTAATGAAATAACTTAGGGTGCTGTCAGGTCTTCCGAGATT
This sequence comes from Pluvialis apricaria, assembly GCA_017639485.1. Lineage (NCBI taxonomy): Eukaryota > Metazoa > Chordata > Aves > Charadriiformes > Charadriidae > Pluvialis > Pluvialis apricaria. Next base: position 146,273,337 of record CM030008.1, read on the forward strand.
TGACAGATGCAGACACTGATGTAAACATGCTCTCATAACCAGCAAGCAGTACGAGCAGCCCGATAAGGTGCTTGCTTACTCACTGCACCTTGCTATTTTTATAGCAATCCATGCAGTCGATTTCCGGCTTAGAATTTAGAGCAGATTCTATTAAATAACATTCTTCCAATATGTCTATAACTATAGCAGACTGCTGTTGTGTGCTTTCCTGTTTCTTTCTCCAAGGCACACCACAAACCCAACCAGATTGATCTGAATAGAAGTTATTTTCCTTAAATTAAGGAGGTACTCAAGTTAGTTACTCTGCAAAAACAACTTGGATTTTCATAGCTATCGATGACATGAAATTATTTTCTGGCAAATTCTCTGGATTTTAAGTGAAGACAAAGATTTTTTTTCTTTACATATATCTGTAAAATAAGAATATGAAATTGAAAACTTCCAAGGCAGTCATATTAACTATTCGTCTGCTTTTGCCTTGGACTGAAAACAGCTAAGTAAACAGAGTTATTTTGAACTATCTTGTCATGTTCTTTGGTTGGACACTGTTTAGCATCTAGCTTGTCACTCTGGAGATAGCTGAGCATAGATTAATATTTAAAGAGAATTTATGTGACTTTAATAACCTTTGGGATTGGTATAAACTTACATGAAAGGAGAAACCAGCTATACAGCAATAGTAACAAAGCAGATAAAGCTTATTCCATATAAAATTAATGATGTGGTAAGGAGCGGGAAGCAACTGAAACACAGCATGTATGGTGCTGCTCCTTTTGTTAACAGTATATATCAACTGGTTTTCTCTTAAAACCGTGACTTAATGAAACTTTAAAATTACTCAGTCCATGATCCAAGATGGAGTTTTGTTAGAATGACGAGTGCATGCTTGAAATGCTTATGCATCAGTCACTTTTTAAACAGTTTTAAAATGTTCTCACCAGTTAAAAAAAGAAAAAACCACATACCCACCCCCCCCAAATCAACCCAAAAGCCAAGTATCCACTTAATATCACAAAGCATACAGCTATAAACAGGCACAAGACTTTATAAACATCTGCATTTTATTCCAGAAATCTGGTTCCTACACGCAGTGTTATAATTGTAATAAAGGGCTATGAGGTTAATGAGCTGGGGAAGCAGCAGCTGGTCGGAATTATTTCCCATAATATCAAGAAAATGAAGATGAGGTAAAATTGTCTAACTTTTTTCCTCTTACAGGTACAGAAATTGCATAGTATGCTTGCTGTTCTGTTCACCTCTTGGTTTTGGAACTGGCACATCTCCAGCCCCAGTGAGGAAACGCAGGGCTGAGATATCTGGATTAGCAAACAATTTGTTTAGCTAGTGCTATGGTTACGTGGTAGGGACCATATAGGGCCCGCAACTTGTGTCAGGCAGAACGTGTGAAATTGCATTGGAGTACCTAAAGCATGGTTCTAAGTAAACATTCCTTCTAATGTTTGATTGCTCAGAACCCTGATTATTTTCTTACTGGTTTTACCTGATCAGATTTCTTTTTTTATTATAATTTTAATAGTCTGCTATGTGCTCTAACAAATGCAGGAAACTTCATCTAAGTAGTTTGAAGCAGGTACGGTTTTTGCTGATCTGTAAAATATGATGCAAGAGCACATAACCACTCTTCTGGAGCACATCCCCAAAAGATTTGCTCAGAAAATTAGTATTCTGAAGACATCATGATACATTGTTAGCTATCTGCAGGACTATTTGCTTTGTAAATAAACTCAGTGTTCTTATAATGCTTGTGCAGATGTTTTATGCAGTTTACTTAACACTTTTTTTGCTGAAAATCTTAAATGAGGTTTGTAAAATCATAAAGCTGCAGTGTTCAGCTTACTGCCAAAATAATACTAAAGGTTACGTGTTTCTGTTTATTTGTAACATTTCTCTCAGAAGACACTGTAAAAACCTGAAAGCTGGTTTCACTTAAAAATCAGTTTTTCAAGGCAACATTTAAAAACTCCCACTGTGGCCTAAATGTATGACAGCAGCTTTCTGCACTTCTACTAGTTAAGAGATGCAGTTTTTTAATTTACCTTACCTGTGATTTTCCAGTGCTCGTATTGGAGAAGTTTATGTGCTTTTTAAAAAATAATTAATAATAATAATAATGATGATAATAAATTTAAATAATAGCCAACAATAGACAGTGTTGTTGATATTTTTATTGAAGAGAACTATTCACTCAAGCCCAAAAGTGAAAGTAAAATTTCTGCTCTCAGTTTAGCTAGGAAGTGATTTAAAACACTGACTGAACTAAACAACATTTGGATTTATTAATCAAATAATCAAATCAATTAAATTTTACCTTGTTTCAAGTTTTTAAAAAAGTTTAGCAGTGATGGCAGAGGATAAAAACTGATTTGAAAATAGATATGTTTACATGATAGTATAACTAATGCTTTAATATATATTAAGCATAGTTAATCTAATACAGATTTTCTATAATTCAGAAACATTAGTTCTGAGATTTAGCAAGCTTGTCCCTAATAAGTTCTTGATTAGATCTCCGTAAGTGAGAAAATATTGATCGTAAGTTATGACACCATCCAAGAATGCGTATTTCAGTCTAAAAGAAAATGATGTTTCAGTTTTTTGGATGCATCATGTCCAGCTCTTCTGAATCTTTAGAAAAATTTATCTTAACAGCTGACCTTAACTGTACATTCAAAGTTTACAAGTGTGTTATTAATGAGAAGAGTAACTTAGTTCTACATCAGCTAAATGATTCAAGAATTTTGAAACAACTAGTAAACATTAAATAACCGTCTCCCTGTTTACTGCAGGTAGAAATGAACTGCACAAACTTTGGCTTTGTAGTTTTGTGCATTAATTTCTGGTGTGAAAAGGCTAACGTTACTTCTTTGGCTCACTGCATTGGAGGCTCACAGCTTCGTTTCAGGCAGAAGAGTAAAGCAACTTTTATAATAAATTAGTTTGGCAATCTGGATATCTTTAAGGTTATTCTGAATGCTATCTTTCATTGATTTTTTTTTTTTCTTTTTTAATAATACTTTATGAAATTTATACTGTACTGTGCCATGAAGATTTAAACATCACCTTTAACTTTATCCTTTGATTTTTATGCCCTCTATATGACCTGTAAAGACATGTTTTTATTATTTTTCTATTGGTGATCATGGTAACATTCATTACGTTATTGAGAGAAGTTATTTCAATAATTCAGAATTTACCTGGGAACCCTTATCACTGTGAATTGGAAGATTATTTCGGGTTTTAAAAATACTTTAAAAATATTCAAAATTGCCCTCAGTAGCAAAGGCAGGATGATCAACAGTCCAGTATTACTCGTGTTGGTGCTTTGTGTTGAATCTTTTCTCTGGCATTTTTAACATTAATTGCGTCATCTCTGTAAAAGAATTGTGGTGGGTTTTCCTTTGCCCAGCTAAGATTCTTCTTTAATCTATAGCTGTAACATTCATAGTGACTGTAACCACTGTCTATGGAGTCAGAATTACTGTACATTTCTAGTAGCATAAATGCTAGTTTAGGAAGTTACCAAATAATGAGAGGATATGTCGTATCAATTCTTCTTTGTAACCAGTATATATGAAGCTATTCTAGAAGGGTTAAAATTGATAGCAGTAAAGGTGCAATTTTACATTTACATAGATGTGACCGAATCTGTGATTAATAACTAATTGTTTATTTCTAGGTTTTGTGTTTATTTACAAGAAGATTATACAAAGGAAAGCTATTTATTTGGCTGTGTTTACTAGCATCCCAGATGACAGTTAGAGAAGTAACAGACAAAACTGCAGGGAAGGAATCCAGATTGCACTATATGCGTTCAACATGCTGATATGCAAATTCAATCAGAATTTTAGGGAATTTCACAATATGCAGCAACGGTGCATTTCTCCTTGGTATTTACGTTGTGTGGGAATTTTTCAGTTAGTAGTACACTGTACAGCTTGAAAAAGTCCTCCAATATGTAATGTAGTTAGTTTGAAATCTTGTTTCTAGAATCTCTTGAAACTATAGCACATTCCCAAGACCTTTTGAAGCTGGCTTCCCTCCTCTAGGTGTGAATAGAGTTATTTCCACATTTGAGATGTCAGTTAGTCCATGCCTGTTTGTGTCCTGGTACAGCCATTTCAGATGATGCTTATCTGTTCTCCCTCCTTTCTTACATGTAGGTTTCATAAGTTGAGGAAGGTTTTTTTGATTTTGTGTGACAGGTGTAAGTCTATCAGAATGGTACTGTAAAGCTCAAAATCAAATTATCTTTAATGGACTTGTGAAATTTCATTCAAATTTGGAATTAAGTTCCTATGATGTTATTAAGTTTACCTCTAAAATGTAATTTTCTTTGTTTTTGTAAATTGGGCACAGATTCAGTGAAATGGTTTTTTTTATGTGTGTGTACTGTCATTCACAAATACCAGCCCCTTTTGAAATTCTTGCCTATGCAGACATCAGCTGCAAAAAGACTAGGACTGATTGTTGAGTAGAAAACCTGCCCATTTTATGTTCATAGTATCTAAAACTTGTATTTCTTTCCCACTAAGTAACCAAGCACTACAAATTCCATATTTTTCGAAGTTGTTCATTGTTGTGTTTTGTGGTTGTTTTTTTAAAGAAAACGTTTGCTTTCAGCTTAAGCCCTATGTATCAAGTTTCTGTTGGGAGTGCACTTAATAAAAAAAAAAAGAGAGAGAGAAAGAAAAAAAAAGAAAAGCTTATGGTAGAACTGCCTATGTAAACTTTACCTGTCTTGTAGTGTCACAGCTTTGACAGTGTAACATACTGTGGCTGTTTCTATTCTGGCCCGTTGTTTGGCAACTCATTTATATGCTATTTGTTGCAGTCTTGAATCACTGGTGTAGAGCATGAAGTTTTCTTAAGCAATATAAAGGAATATATGATTTTCTACTTAGAATATACATAGTTTTCCATTCCTCTACTTACATTTCTGCTATGGAAAAGAATAACCTTATGTGGAGTTTCTAATGCAAAGCTTGCTTGCCTTCTTAAATTATTTTCTTATTCCTCAACCTCTGTGTCTGTGGGTGTATTCTTTTAATCGCGCACCTAAGAAATTATGTGAAATCTTATACATGTTTTCTGTTCCCTCTCAGGCGCTGTCATGTTTAAGAAAAAAGGAAATAGAAACCATAGCTGTATATTATTCAAATTATTTTTAAGAGAAGGCACATGAGGTATCTACTGCTGAAAAGATTTCAGTTTCGTAACTTAACCTTAAAGACCAGTTGTTATTCATAGTCACAACACTACAAATGTTCAACTGCTGAAGAAGGAATGAAAATAGCTCCCTTGGTGCCCTGTTGCCGTAGGGGAAGAATCCTGTTGCAGTTCCCAGAGGAATACTGCTATAAGAAATTGCAAAATAGCATTTTGGCAGATGATAGTGAGGTGTTTATAAATACAGAAGCTGAACTGTATTAAGAAACTTCTTGGCAGTTTTCAGAGCATTTGCTTGTTTTAGTTTAAAACCCATATTATAAAAGTAACAAGCTGGGGATTGTATTGAAAATCACTTAGAAGGAGATATATTGAGGCATCGCTCACTTTAACTGGATCATTAGTTCACAATCTTCCTATAATGTTGTTGCACAATAGAGGAAAATGTGTGGTAGCACTCTGCCACTCCGGTCATAGAGAAAAGGGAGGATGCAATCCTGATATCAGTGTGCTTGTGTTAACTGCCTACAGATCATAGAAATCATGGTTTGTAAACTAAATATAGAAAAGCTTCACTCTGCTGTTTTTCATAGTAGAAAACTTGAGAAAGCTTGTTAGGCATTCTGATAGCTTAGTTAAGGGTAATCTGTTTGGATCATGGCTGATACTATTCTCTGTACTAAGAGAGATGATGGCATGTGGTTCTCTCTTCGCTGCTGGGACATGAGTGAAATCAAATACTCTAGCAAAGGTCTATTTCCTGTGATTTCAGAGCCTTGGAGCAGACCTCAGCTATTTTCTGCTTTTTTAAGCTGAGTGAGGTATTGATAATTCTAATGTCATCTTCCTGGCTGTTTCTTCTGGGCTGAGAATTGCTCAGTATAGGTGTCTTTGTTATGAAGTGAAGAGGATGATACCTTTAAAGACAAAGGTAAATCTGCGCTTCTTTTCTGATGTCCTCCTGCCATATCTCTGACTTTACATGTGCTCCTTAAGTATAGGAATGGTTCTGTATGACTAATCCTTTCAAACCCAGCCTCTTTAAGATAGTTTTGAGACTTCTGCTGTCAGTTTCTCCAGTGTTTTCTTGCTCTGTAGAGCTATTCACCTGGAACCCTGGAAATTTGCACCCTGAGCAGCCTTGCACTAAACTGTCTCACAGTAGGTCATACAGTTTTTCAGCCTCGTCTATCCCTTATTGAAAACATCCTCATTCACAGCAAGAAGGATCACATAATTGATTGCTTATCTAAGTTAACTATGGTCCTCAACCTGCTGTTATGCAAGCTTTCAGCTGCAGCATTCAGGCTGTCTTTTAGATCTTGAAGGTGAGTCGTTTGTCCATCAGGATGCTGTAGTTTCAATTTCAGTCCACTGTCTGACTGGTGCAGAGTTGTATGATTCTCGCTGTTCTTTCAGTCCTCTTGTTCTGCAAGGAATAAAAAGTTCATTTAGTAAAATAGACAGTTTGAGACTTTCCGTTGCCAAGAAAACAGTCTTCCTTATAGCCAGCATTTCCTCAAAGAGGGCTGAGAATACCCATACACAGGTAGAAGTTTTTGGATAAAGCTCCTCCATAAGCAACTGCAAGATTTTACTCAGCAATCACTCTGTCAAAACATTATTTCTCTCACTCACTTGCAAGAGGTCTTTGTCCATTGACGTGTGTTTTCTCAGTGGCTTGCCTCTCCGTGGCCCTTTGGCCTTCAGCTGAAGCTCTCTGTGCAGCAGTTTGTGTGGAATTTGGAGGGTTTTTAAATCGAACAGTGCTGCAGGATTGTCTACAGTGATTAGAACTCATTTGTTGCATATCTAGAGACTTTGGTGTCCTAATCAATTAATGTCTTTCTGAACAGTATGTGAAGTACAGCTACTGGTGGTACTTACATGTTTGTATACATACTTACCAAGAACAATGCAATCATAAAAATCTACAAATAATATTTCATTTGGAAAAAGTGTTCTACCGTTGCAGTCTGTCTAAGGCTTTGAGGTCCATACCCAGGTGCTTTGGACCTGGAGGTGTTCAAAAGACATTACTTTGGAGTTGACTATAGTAAATAGGCAATCATTTAAAAATGAAGAAAAGAAAATTACTTAACCAGTAAGTGAAATTCAAGATACACGTGTGTATACATTTTTATTTCTGTGCTCTCTGCCCTGGGATTTGGAGAATGTAATGCTTTTGGCATGGAGCATAGAGTGAATCAGGGAGCATAAATACTGAATGAATGGTATTGTGAAACAGAAGTTTCCAGGTTTGAATGCTTAAAACTGACCCTTTTGACTGACCGGAGCTGCATGCAGTGTTCTCAGTATCTGTGTACACAATGGATTTATGCAGTGGTATAGATGATATTTTCTGTTTCGTTCCCTGTCCCTTCCTTCCTACTGAACATTGAGCTAATGCTTTTTTAGAATAAACAGAAATCTTGTTTTCTGAGTCAAAGCAGTCAGCTCAGTTATCATTTTACATGTAAAGTTAAGATATGAGGCAGCAATACCAGTAGGAAAAGTATGTTTTTCTGTATTGAATCAGGTGGGATACTTTGGGAGTTCCTCAGTCAGCCCTGTTCTTGGTTACTCTGGGTAGCTCAGCCGAGTTGGCCACCATATTGATCTCCTGGAATGTCTTGGGAAGCACAGGTTCGTGCAGGGCTCTGCCTTCTTCCATAGTGAAAATTACAGTGTTTTCCTGTCGTTTTTTTTTTCTCCTAAATAATTTATCCAATCTCAAATTATTTATCTATTTAACTTCCTCTCCTATCCATTATAGGTAGCATAGTTTCTTTAAAAGCTTTTGCCCCCTGTGGCAGGGGGGTTGGAACTCGATGATCTTCAAGGTCCCTTCCAACCTAAACCATTCTATGATTCTATGATCAAACGCCTTGTGGAATTTGTACAGGGAATTCCAGTAGACCACATAACTAAATCTGCTTTGTCCTTATGCTTGTTGGTTCCTTAGAAGAACACTAGGTTTGAGCCATAGCATTTCTTAGTTAGAATTAAGTTTGTTCACATTTTAGTTGCAGAATAGAACACGATCAAAAAGTAGTACTAGACTCCTGAGATCAAATGAAAGAAGGGATTTGCTGCCCTACTAGTCTCAGACCATTAAATAGAGGAATTAGCAAAATTCTTGTTTGATAAAAAATATCCATATAAACATTTTATTTCTAGTCTGCTTGAGAAGATGTCTGTTTTCAGTAGTTCATCAGGAATCCGTTCCGTGGAATTACTGTATTTTACAGGTGAGACTAAAAGTCCTTGTAATCTGAAAAATCTATTAAAATATGACTGAGGCAGTCTCAGCCAAGTAGAGCAAACAAAAAATTAGAAAAATTGTCTCGTAGTTTCTTCAGAGCACGAAGCAACTTTTTACTTTAATGGAATGTACAGTCTTCTCTTAATCCATCAGAGTGAGTAACTGCGAATTGTACAGGTTCCATACGGAAATGTTGACATTACAACACGTTTGAGTTCTTTTGTCGCAGAGCTAAACAAGCTAAAAATTCTCAAACCTTTTTTAGCACTTTGAAAACCCGGTCAGGTATGATCAAGTTAATGTAGTTATGGCATTAGTTAGAGGTCTAAGTAATCCTTGTCATACCTGTAACAGTGGTGGTATCAGAACCAGCAGAACTGTTGGTAACTGTTGGTAGAGTTAACTCTTTTATATGTGAAAGCATTGTGATGCTAGCAGAGCAAATCTTATCCATGAAGTTTCATAATAACCATGGTCTAAAAACTTAGAGTCAGATTGATGATCAGATTTATAACATCAAATGTTAGATAGCCTTCTACTGGGGCTTTGGGGGGAAAAAAAGACAAAGGGACTAGACTTTGGTAGATACCTTTGTAAACTGAAGTGGTTAGTTGTAAGCACTACTCGGTTTCTAAATACCTGCTTGCATAGTGCTGTAACAGCCTCTGCTTGGAGTCAGTTTGGGCCACCCTGCATTTTCTGAGTGGAAACATATCTCTGGGCAACTTGAACATTATATTTCTCCCAATTTATTTTATGAATAAAACCAAGTGTTCTAAACACTTCATGTTTTAGAAAATGTTTGTATCATTTTATTCACTCCCTGACAATATGGTTTTGAAGTCGTTATATCCTTGCTTTCTATCTGTATAGTGCTTTCTTTCAGTTGAAGTTAGAGCTTCTCATTCTCCTTATATTTACAAAATAATAAGTGTGACGGTTAAATATATAATCAGGACCTGAAAGCGAACATGAGGAAATGATACTTGAATGAGACATTCTACATTAAAAACCTAGAAATTAGGGAAGATGTACTATGCAGCTTAGCATAGGAATATTGCTGTTATGTTTTCATAGAAACGATTCAGTAATCATCCAAATAAAGCTGACATTACTGTATACTACAGCTGCCTACACGTTTCCTATTTTTCTTGATTGTTATGGCCTATTAAACTGTTTCCGTGAACCCACATCAACATATTCTCTAAAGGAAATTAAAGTTTTGCTCAAATAAATTTTGGAAAACAAAGCAGCCTTTCAGGATACTTTTTTTTTTCAAGAACATATAGCGAACAAGTTAAATATGAATATTCCAGCATTTTTGTGAAAACCTGCATCTCAGCATGTCATAATGTTCTTCCTCAGTAAGAAAGACAAAATACTAAATGGACTCAATTCCATTCTTAACATCAAAGGGCAGAGATGATATGAAGTAACTGAGGTTTGTTCTCCACACCTTGATTTGATATACCTTGCTTCAGATTGATTTGCAGAAATGTGGCTCCTTGTACTTTAGAAAAAAGATGCCTGACGTGCAGCCCTTTGTGTTAACCAATGTATTCAGCAGTTTTGTGTTTTGCCTCATTGTGTTACATCTTTAACTATAATGCTATGTTATAATTCCATAATTCATCATTTGTGAGTATTTGGGTATGTATATTGATGGAGATAGGATGTTTCTTTTCTTTAACCCTAACGATGGCTTATCAGAACATTCAATTGAAATTAGACTGGTGTGGTTAACACAAGTCACACCCCGACATTTATTTTTGCTACTAGTTACAGTAGGTACTTAGCTGTGGCACATAAGTTTAACATCTGAATTCTATCCCTGAGTCCTGCTGTCCTGCTGTGTGATTTAATAACTTCATTTCTCTGCCTCACTTTCTCTATTTTCGAAATAAAAATAATCACGCTAACCTCTTTTGTTTCAGCACTTAATGCTTTTCTGCAATAAACCTCAGTAGGAGAGTTACAAGGTCATGCTAGCAGAAGTACATTCTTACTGAATGTTTCCAGAGATCAAAAGCTTCTTTTTTTTTTTTTTTTTTTAAAAAAGGAATAGCATTAAAATATTGTGGTGTGTCTATGCTTGAGCGAAGAGTAACTGTTGTATGAAGGAACTGCGTTTGATATTACAGGCCAAAAAAAAAAGTTCATGGGAAAATATGGGAAAATGTTACCCCACTACTTCTGTTTTAATGAAATATTCTAATATGGGTCTAAGCAACTGAACTAATTGATCTTAAGAGTTATTTTAAGCACTTGGTGAACATAAAACTCTATGAAAGTACAGTAGACTTGGAGATTTTTCTCTGAGATAAAGTTGGGATGTTTACATAAAAGGTCATCTGTAATCATTCAAGTCAACCTTGAATAGGGAGACATGCAGGCATATATTTCAATAGTTAGACAAAATTTATTAACTTATTGTAGCTGGTATAACATAAATTAATTTTTCACAATCACATGAACTTTGATGTGGCTTAAAATATCTGTTTCCCTTGTCTGACTCGGCAATTCAGGATGAAATGCAGGACTCTGTCTCTTAGATAAGCTGATTAATTTGCAAGACAATCATATTGGCTTGTCATTGATATTCCGAAGTGGACAAAAAGGTCGAATGTTTAATTTTTATGCTGTGTAACTGCAATTTCTAACTCCTACTTCAGCTCTTATTCTTCAGCTTGGGATGTGACTGCAAATGGCTGTGGTGCCATAGGATAGCTAATTGGTAAAGCCTGTTTGGAATGTGGGTAAGCGAGCCATTTTGGCAGTAAGCAGAGTAGTAAAGAGCACTCTTTTTCCCTTAGTTGACTCCCAGGCTAAAATTAAACAGAGTTCGATATTTCCACATTTAGTGATTTACAATGCATCTGTTCTGAGTCAACTAGCAGAAAGAACTAATTACCTATACACTTTTATAAAAAAGCACTCTTCATTCGGGTGTAATATGCAGATCTACATTTTTATAGCATACCTTAGTGGAAATGCCCTTCAAAACATTAAGATAATAAGTAAAAAAGATTATTTCTTTATTCTGCTATCCTTTAAAATACTTGGATACTAAATTAATGATGCTAACTCAACCTGTATCAGCACCTGCTTATCATTCACATGTCCTGAGACATCTAGAAGTCATGAGCTCAATGCTAAAATAATTCATGGTGCAGTTTATATAGCAAGATGGTGCAATGTTTTCTTTAGTTACTTAGTTACTAAAAATAAACAAAACTTGTCAGAATTAGTTTTTATTGTAGATCATTCCCTTTGTTCATATTTGTGGTCCCTCCCCAATAGAAAGTGTATGTTAACTGTAACTTAAACTTCAGTTTCCTGTAGAGGTTTTTCAGTTCATTTTATAGGGGAATATTTAAAATATTTTACTGAAAGTTTTTACTGGAAATAGCAATATAGATATGTTTGGATACTGTATACACACAGAGCAGAGTTTAGAAATCATTCTGCCAAGGTGATCCTTTATTGTTGCAGAAATAAAATACATTTTTCTGCACATAAATGGCAAGGCTGCTTCTCAATGTCTGGTGCATCATAGTGTGTTATTGTTGTTGTGTTAAGTGTTTAGTTTCAGTAAGTAAATTTATGACTGAACTATTATTGTCTACTCTTCCTAGTAATTTTTTTTTTCACCAAAATGTTAGGAGTCACTCAGTAATGCAGTTTACTCTTTCACAAGGTTCTTACACCTCCAAAAAGACAGCTGTTTTTGCCAAATGTTGCCACCTCCCTTCTCCTTCCCAAAGCGCTCATTCACCTCGGCATTCCTCTTTCACCAGCGTGCTGCCTTCATCCTTTTCTTCTGTCTCTGTGATATTCGAAGTCCTTTCCCATTCTTTCATCCCCACTGAGCATCCCTCTGATCCCTGAGCGTCGCTGCCTGCTGCTCGACTGCCCTGTTTCACCTGTCCTGCCTTTACCACTGGCCTCTTTTCTCTGCAGCTGCATCCCCCAGGTGTCCTCTTCTGCCTTACCAGAAGTGTACCGCATTCCCTTTTTGTCCTACTTATTATATGCTTGAAAGTCCCTTTTGAAGGAAAGGGTAGTGCTAGAGCCCCAGGATAGCGACCCCTCTCCTCCCTGCTCCTCCAGCAGCCTTTGCTCAGCGCTCAAGGTGGGAGGAGGTGGCGGCAGAGCCAACCCAAACGCAGAAGGCCCCAGGTTATCCTCTGCGGGCCCCCCGGTCCCGTGGGAAGACGAGTGCTGTTGCTGCAGCTGTCATCGTCCAAGGAAGCTTGTTAAGAAGCTCATCCGCAGGATGAGTGTGCCAAGCGCAGCTGTGTTCTGCTGCCTCCTGTTCGTCCTCCTCTGCTGACGCCTGCAGCCTCCCCTTGGTTCATTCCTTCAGGAGAGAGCTGAAAGTTGGGGATGAAGGAAATTTGCCCAAACTATGCTGGGCAAATGACACCATGACCTTGACGAAATTCTCAAACGTTCAAAGATTATGTGGTGTTGGGTTTGATTCTTATTTTCCAAATAATTTACTAGATAGATGTAATAGATAACTCTGGGAAGAACTGGGATCTGGAAATGAAACCCAAGTATAGTATGGGACTAAGGTCTGTTTTTTCTGAAATGTAAATTTAATTAAAAGGAGAAAAGGGGAGGGGAGAAAAGAAAGTTCACCACAGTCTTAATGAAATCCAGGAAACTCGAGCGTTGCATTTTGACAGAGACAAAATAGCAATTAATTTTTTTTCATAGATGTGCAAGGAGTCTGCTGCCAACTTACAGCTTGGTCCTCACATCAGTGAGATCTTCCTTGAAAACTGAGGGGCGGATTCTTATTTCCTGGCATGAAAACACACATTTAAGAGGGTTTTGTTTGTTTGGGAAGGGGGGGGGGGTAAATCTGAGAAACTTTTCTTTGACTACATAGTTATTTATTTTGAAAAGAGCTGTTACAGAAAACAACTTTACATAGGTGATTAAACTGCTGTCTGAATATAGTGGCTGAGTCGCAAATACGACAGTAAATTTCAGTAATTCAATGTGACAGAAGTGGCTTGGTAGGAGGCCAAATTTACCTGACAGTCAAATTGAAAGGCAAATAATGTAATTGCTTATCTGACTACTTGTCCTGTTTTCTTCGGGTTTTTTTTTCTTTTTTCTGCCAGACACAAGCTATCAGCAACAAAAGACAACTGGAAAAATAAACTATTTTGCTCTCTGTTCTACCTTTAGAGTTTTATGGGATTGTGCTAGTGTGACTTCACTGAAGTGAAAAGAGTTTCAGTCCAAAGCATGACAATTGTATTGAACTTCTTAGTTTTAGTTAATTTTTTGCAGCAAACAAGAAACTAAATTGAGTAACTAGCATCATGTGCTACAGTAACACTTCTCCCCCCACCCCCCCTTTCAGGAGTCTGTTATAAATGTGGGATTTTCTGTTGACTTTGCCTGTAGGCTGACTTTATTCCTCACTCTTTGGGAGGTCTCAGACTCCTACTTGTCATATCACATATACATTAAACCTTTCACTAAGTATCGCTGACAACAGGCCGTATCTCTTAAAGATGCAGGATTCTCTTATTTTCCAAGTATGTTATAAAAGCTAATGATTGTAGCGTATACTTTTTCAGTCGGCTGTTACCTTCTGCTTCCTTTTTCTAGTCTCCTCCAGATCCTGCCGCAAGGCATAGTCACTGCTCTTCTTACTTGCACATTGCCCCTTTACTTTATGCTTGACATCGGCTTTGCCTTAATTTGCAGATTTATTTCTAAGGTTTATTACTGACATTTAAAACCATCAGATCACATAGACTAGTCTGTGTATAGGAGTTCCTCACAGTGTGTGTTCCAACTCCAAGCCTGTGCTAGGCGAATGATTTATCTTTGTGTGTTTCTTGACTGCCATTTTCCCATTGTACTCGTCAGGCTTTGCTTGCATCGCCCCAGGTTGGTGGGTCTTCTGCCATTTGGAATTCAGCTGGTTTTAAAATTTTGTCATGTACAATAAACTCATAACTTACCTCTTACCCCCCCATCCCCCCATTTACTATTTTGGTGATGTATTACTTGTTTTGAGGCGTATGTTTTTGCTGGGTTTTGGAAAGTACATTGAATTGTGTGACAAGCTTTCTGAATTTATTTGAATGTATTATTAAATTCAGATTGCCGCATAATTATGTTGTATACTGCAGAGTAAATATAGTATATGTTGCTTTAGGAACTATGATCCTTTGAATTATACAACTACTGTAATTCTCTAGAACTTGGTGCTGGGACCTTCCAGTAACCAGGATTTCTGGTTTGAATTTATTCCATTATTTATCTCATGATTTCATTTATTTATTTGTTGTAAAATTGAACAACTTATGTGAAAAGATAACTGCCTATTACTACTTGCCACACTTTTTCAATATAATTGATACCTTTGTATTATATTAATCCATTTGTTTCTGAATTTTACAGCTCTCTAATTAAGTTCTGCTGCAATAGATATCTGTACTATTAACACAAAAGCCTCACTAATACATCATCAGATTTTTAATGCAGGTTATAGTGCTTCATAAATTGGTTTTTAGTGTGCTTGGCTTGAAGTATATGCTCAGATTTCTGGATACTCAGACTAGTTTTTCTTCTATTTTGAGCCTTAATGCTTTACATGAAAGTTTCTCGTCACAAGCATAAGAAAACTAGAAGTTTACATTTAAGAAATGAAGATACAGTAGCCCTATCTTGTAATCCTAGGACTCCAAAAGTGAGATTTAAAGAAAGTAAGATGTATTGTAAAACTTGGGATAAAATGCTAAGAGCTCACAGTACCGAGACTGCCAACAATAGCAGAGTTCAAAAATTTCCCTTATTTTACCCAACTAGTCCACTAAAGATTATTCATGACCACATTTACAGGAAAGATGTCGTCCTGAGCAGATTTGGACAGAACAGGAACCTAAATTAGACCTGTGCTTATTAAAAGAATCCACTGTCCTTGACCAAGTTTTTCTTTATTGAAGCTGGGGGGAGTCATGCATGATATTCTTCTCTCTCTGTTAAGGGTCTCATTGACTCATTTCTTGCATAGTATTATTGTTGGCTGAGAATCTGAGGAAAGGTGTTGTGTGTATTCAGTTACACACACAACTTTGTGAAAACAAGCATTTTTCTTGGCAAAAAAAATTGTAATAAGCAAAATCAAAATTCAGTTATCTGCATTTTTGTGTGTGTGTGTGTCCATAACACTGGCAGTGCTGGCAATTTTCTCACTTTGAGGAAGTTATTGAAGTTTGTTTTAATTATTACTCTTGATTAGAATTTAAAATAAATACATACATAAGTCCAATCCAAACAAAAGTCTGCATCAAAGGTGATTTGTGTGCAAGAAAAACAAATACCTAGATGGAGATAGTTTACATTTTCTTTTCTTTCCTGTGATGTGTAGGTGCAGTACTCTTGTCCAGCGTACAAGGATTAGCAATTAATGTTGATCCAGTCCTGTATACTTGGCTTATCTACCAACCTCAGAAACGAGCTAGTAGACACATTCAGCAGGTATGTATTTTTGGAGGGAAAGGAGTGGGGAGAAGGGAAACTTTCTCTTCCATATCTGCCAGTAGTGCATTCTTGTTCCACACATTTGTTTTCTGTCACCCTGTGCTTTGTAGTTTGCTACACATGCTGTTGATCTTATTTTGAATTATTTAAAGTGTTCTTTTGCATATTAGAATTTCCATTTCACAAGTTTATGATAATGGATTAAACTAGTGGTCTGTGTAGCCTGATGTTCTGTCTCAGTTATAAGGGGCCAATTATTAAGTGGCCAATATTAGAATCTTTCGATATTTGTCTCATAATTATAGAACACTGTGCTCATCAAGGAAGTTTCATACTGGGCCCTTCAAGTGGGAGGATTAACATGATCTGTAAACATTCCTGTTTCTTGTGTGTAAATGATCTTGTTAGGTAGTAATTGTCAAACATCAATGTGAGTCCCGTTAAGCTCATTCTGCACCAGCACCATCTGAAAAGCTTCCAATGTGTGAATTGAGGCTTTATTGTTTTAATAACTTCATGCTGTTTTTAAGTGTGCATCGTAACTGGAACAGCACAACATTTCCTGCCATTCCTCTTTTTTAAAACAGATAATTTATTTACTTTTGCAATACTGTTATGTATCCTTCCGAAATGTAATTGAGCCCGGTTATTTCAAATGTTCATAGAAAAGTCTTTCCTTAACATTAATGTATATAATCAGCTTTTACTCAGTGTTTTCTCTTTTCATTGCCCTTGTGTACTGAGTGACTAGAAAGGTTTAGCAATTATATTAGGAAACTTTGTCCATGCTTTTGATCACCAGTGGCAGAATTTTTAACCAAATTTTGATTAAGTGGTTATTTAGTAATTTGTGTCATTATCTTATACAGCCTTCTAATTTTTTTTTGTGATCTATTTTGGATTAAAATTACTATATATACTATTATATATTCTAGTGTTATTAGCATTTAGAGTTGCTTAGTCATTTGAAATTATTTTAACTGTGAGTTTATAAACCTAACTGTCAACACCATGCTAGTTTGACTATTAATGTAACTGCGGTAATAGACTGCACATAATAATAACAATTACAATGTCTGTAGTAGTTGTGAAGAAACTTATTCGAAAGACTTTTTTTCGTTATGTAACACTGCAATTATCCTAGGATAAGGATTCTAGTCAAAGTTACGGCCTTGTATATTACTTATTGGAAAAACTTTAGCTTGTTACAATAGTCTAATTTGTATAACAAAACACAAATGCTCTGTACAACCTTCATAATTTTTGAATGTTAAATGGAACAACTGTAAGACATGATACTTTCAACCAAGTTATGGTGAAAATGTCATTATAAAGAGCTTTATAATTATTATAAAGCTCTTTTCCTCTATTCTAACCATTGGTCTTATACAATTGCAACAGAAGAAAAGTTGAGAAGTTCCTTGTGTGATTCAGAGATCTTAAGTGTTAAGATATTTTAGATTTTAATGTCTACCAAATAAAATTTTTTGCTCTGTTATTTTAAGTAAGTCAAACTTGTGAGTTTTATCTGAAAACAAAGGCTGAAAACCTTCTGGTATATTTGTTTCTGTGTATGCATTCTATCAAGTCATAACATTGAGTTCAAAAAGTGAAATCAAATTATTAATTTATCTGGGACCACAACTATAGCCATGTAAACTTCTGATTGCATAAAAGATAGGGCTGGGATGGTCTGGCTCCCCACAGAGACAGGTATGCCTTTACTATACTGGAACTTCTTCAGATTTGTTTGCCTTTTAACTATTACTCTGGGATTCTTAGGTTTATGATGCCAGTTTGGTAGAATGTATATTTTATATCTTTACTGAAATACTCAACTATGTGTAATGTGTTGGTGTGGTTTACTCTGAAAGCATGAAAAGATAGAAATATCAGAACATACTTAACTTCATAAGTTGAAATAGGATAGGACAGAAATAAGCATAAAAGTAAATGTGTTTTTACAAAACACATATATTTTCAATTATTTTTTTCCATAAAGCCATACTGTGTCTTCTTTAAGATTAATGTAATGAAGCCACTAAGAAATGTACTTCTCTTTGGCCTTACTGAGATTTTATTCAACTGGAACAGAGCAATGAACGACTGTTGTGTTGAGGTGTGGGGGTACACGCAGCCCAGTGAGGACTACCCCTTTTCATTTATTACTGTTAGACTCTTTCTAAACCTACCTCTGTTTGCACCTTGCTTACCCAGCAGCTAATAACTGTAGAACTACTGTGATAGCTGAGGCCATTATGTTACTTGGTTTGTACAGATGTTACTTTATAGTTTCTCCCCTCCTTTACCCAGCGTGTCCATTTTGTACAATTAGGTTATAAACTCTTTAACTGTGTTTATGTAGGATGTAGTACATTATGCCACATGCCTTGATATGTTCTTAGATGATGTCTGAAAAATGTGATGAATGATAAATGAGGATTTTAAGTCTGACTAAAGGTAAACACCAAAAGGAGAGAGAAGCTATTTAAATTAAAAGTTAAGTTTGGCACAATAATCAGTGAATATAAAAAAGTTCTTCATCTGTCTAGGCTAGAAGTAAAAGACTTAAAATCTTGAGTATTAAGACTACAGTAAAATTTTTTGGCTGTTTCTGTTACCATTAGGAGGAAATTTTCTAACTTGTTCCTATTCCTTGCGGAATTTTATGTCTTTAGGAATTATATGTATGACAACTGTTTGCAGGAGGAGGGGATTGGACTTAGTCTTTTTCTAAAGAAAGTGTTAGAATTTGGAAATTCACTTAATGTACAACCCTTCTACATAAGTTATGTTTCTGTATGGTGTGCAAGTAACATACATCATTCCATTCATATTCACATTTATTTTAAACGAACTTTAAAAAAAAAACCCAAAAGTTTGGAAATATAAATAGTCTTTAAGGCTTCTGCATAATTTTTAAAATACAATGGAATATTTGGTGCCAGATGCTTTCAGTGAATGGCATTGTAGCATATTACCTTTTTGTTACAAAGTGATGGTGCATGCCAAAATGTGGCTGCTGGTATGTATTGGAATAATGATCTGTGTGGTTGCTGTTGTGGCTATATGGTCAGTGCTCTAGGGTAAATAGACGTAAACAGAACTTGTTTTTCTCTATCCATTCTGAATTTCAACATGCATCTAGAAGTTTTCCATTGTCCCCTTTGAAGCCCAGAAACAATGAGAACATTGCAGTCTAAAAATCCATGAGGCACGCTCTCGGTGCTTGAACAAATCTTCATATTGCTTTTGAATTTTTCTCCTAGCTACTAGAAATATGTGGTGTAGTTCTTAAGTTTCTTTGGTGAAGTGAAATTGTTGTGTAAAATAAGGCTCTTCTATACCTAGTCTTGTCCATTATTGTTTCTTGTCTAGTTGGTGATATTGGACATAGGTCAGTATAATGCCATTCTGAGGGGCATAACTGGATTTTAATCGTGAGTAGTAATGCTTCTTGTAAACTTTGGTTTGGCAGAAATGGAAGAACACGTCGATATATACAAAACACAAACAAGCACAGAGCTTTTGTTGCATGCTTTTGATGTCCTTATTTTAATATGTTTGCGAGTTTATAATTTGTAAATTTTCCCAGTAATAATAGAGGAAACTACTGAAACAGTTTGCAGTAAGAAGTTCTGCTGTCTGTTTGTATACTGTATGGTATAATGTGCAGTATGTATTCTTTAAAAGGTGATATGGCAAAGCCAATGCGGCTTATATTTATATTAGTAAGGAGTAGAATTAACATCTTTCTTTGAACTGAACTCGAGGCAAACTCTTTAGTTCTCTTATGTGTCAAGTCTGCAAAATCCTGTTAGTTATTACAATAAGTTGCACGAGGTCTTGCTTAATAAAGAGCCTGTTCTAGTGCTTAGTCATCCTCTCAGTAAAAACATGTTTACGTTTGGAGGGAACCTCCTATGTTTCAGTCTGTGCCCATTGCTTCTGGTCCTGTCATTGAGCACCACTGAAAAGGGCCTGGACGCATCCTCTTTGCACCCTCCCTTCAGGTATTTTTGTACATTGATGAGGTCCCCCGTGAGCCTTCTCTTCTTCAGGCTGAACAATCCCAGGTCTCTCAGCCTTTCATCATGTGGAAGATGCTCTAGTCCTTTAATCATCTTTGTGGCCTTTGCTTGCTGGACTCTCTCCAGTATGTCCATGTCTCTCTTGTACTGGGGAGTCCAGAACTACACCCAGGGCTGAATAGAGGGGAAAGATCACCTCCCTTAACTTCCTGGCAGCACTTTGTCCAGTGCAACCCAGTATACCATTCACCTTCTTTGCAGCAAGGGCACTTTGCTGGCTCTTGTTCAACCTAGTGTCTGCCAGGACCTTTTCTGCAAAGCTGCTTTCCAGCTGGGCAGCGCCCAGTGTATACTGGCATATGAGGTTGTTCCTACCCAGGTGCAGGACTTGGCACTTCTTGTTGTTGAACTTACTGATGTTCCTGTCAGCCCATTTCTTCAGCCTGTCACAGTCCCTCTGGATAGCAGCACAACCCTTTGTCGTATCAGCCCCTCCTCCCATTAATGAAGATATTGAACAGGATTGGACCCAATATTGACCCCTGGGGTACATTGCTACTTAGTGGAGTCCAACTAGACTTCATGCCACTGATCACCACCCTCTGGGCCCGGCCATTCAGCCAGTTTTCAGTCCGTTGTCTACTCATCCAGCCCATACTTCATGAGCTTCTCTGTGAAGATCTTATGGGGGACAGTGTAAAAGGCATTACTGAAGTCGTCAAGGTAGATAATATCCATTGCTCTCCCTTCATCTACTAAGTCAGTCATTTAATCATAAAATGTTATCAAATTGTTCAAGAATGGCTTCCACTTGGTGAAACTGTGCTGATTACTCCCAGTCACCTTCTTGTCCTTCATATACCTGGAAGTGTTTTCCAGGATTAGTTGTTCCATCACCTTCCCAAGGACTGAGGTGAGGCTGGCTGGAATGTAGTTCCCTGTGTCTTCCTTCGTGCCCTTTTTGAAGATAGAAGTGACATTTGCTTTCTTCCAGTCTTCAGGTACCTCTCCCAATTGCTATTGTTGTTGAAAGAACATCAAAAGCAACGTTGTGATGACATCTGCCAGCTTTCTCAGCACTTGTGGGTGCATCCCATGAGGGCTCATGGACTTACATAATGTCTAGTTTGCTTAAGTATTCCCTAATCTGAACCTCTTCCACTGAAGGTACATCTTCCTTGCTCCATCCTTTCCCCCTGGTCTCTGGGAGCTGGCATTCAAGGCTGGGCTTGCTAGTAAAGACTGAGGTGAAGAAGGCATTCAGTACCTCAGCCTTTTCCAATAGGAGAAGCAGCTCATGAGTTTCCTGACTTGATATAGGTGTGTATTCCCATAGACAATGAAACATTTTTGCTGGCTCTTTTTAAGCTGTTTTGCCCCCCTGCTCCTTTCCTTTTCTCAACTCGAGTGAACACAAGAAGCTAAGATTTTGTAATACTTATGCAATTTATACACATTTTTCAAAAATGTTTTATGTTGATTCCATATCTAACAGCTCTGAATAAGTTACACACAGAAGAAAATACAGTGTCAGAAAACGAAGAAAAAAAGGTGGATTGGTAACAGGGACAGGAAGAGATAAGGAAAAGGTATTTGTTATCATGAGAGTATTTTCACCTCATCACCAGCTGATGATCTTTCCAGATAATCAGTATAGCAAGTATTACATGCTGCTTTGTCTAGAAAAAGACACTATTGGTAAATCACCTTTCCTGTTTGGAGCACTGTACTGTGTGTACAGTGTGCAGTAATCAACACCAGAAACCTTTGCCAGCTAATGGGTTAAAAAAGCAAAAAACCCAGAATACTCAAGACAGGATATATATTAAAGGGGCAGCAATTGTTGGAATTGATTTTGTTAAGTTATATTAGTTTATTCTTCAATAATGCTGAGCTGAAATAACTTGAGTCTTGGTTCAGAGCAAGGAATAAACTTTAAAAATCTAAGTACTGTAACTTAAAGTTCAAAACTTATTTTCAAAATCCTCAGTTTTTGACTTCTAAGCTAGAGACATCTTAGAGATGTTTTAGTTCAGCAGCTTCTGAATATCGTGACTATTAAGATACTTACACCAAATTGTTAGTTTAAAAGAAAAACCACAACAACCAGAACTTGCTACTTAATGTATATGTTAAAAAGAGTGAATTTGTCATGCTATCTTGTTATTAACGTATTATGTGATAGTTCTAATGGTTAATGGATTGATTCTCAACTTTTTAGTACTTAATATGGCAAGAATAAATTTAAAAATACAGGTTTTGGTTTTGCTCTCCTTTAGTTCAAAACCTGAAGAATAGCTGAAAAGCATTCTGGAGAAAGATACTCAATGGTAAATTTCGTTGTACTGATATTGGATGTGTTATACCGATGAAATGGAAATACTAAGAAAGGTTTAAAGATGTCAGTATTTATAAAGAATGTTATGTTGGACACATGGTTAAATTTTTTGAATGTGAATGTTTTGCTTTTCAGCTCTACGTTTTAAAAATTAATGCATTAAGAAGAAATTCTATGATTCTGTGATTCTATGAAATCTGATAAAAATGTAATTATTCTGCTTTATGTACAGTCCGTGAGACTGCTCAAAGGAAAATTAGTATAAGCCAGATACGTTGTACTCCAGCCATATGTTCTACATCAAAATTGCGTATTTTACATTATTTGGGTGTTAAAAATAATCACATTTTTGGTTCCCTGAATTTGTTAGGCTTTTATGAAATATGTTTTTGTTACCACCATTTTTTCAGTAACTGGTGTAATAATCCATGAAGTTAGAGCAGCAAATTCAAAAGATACCTTACACACCCTGCTTGATGATTGATGAACCTATGCTAGATTTTAAGCAGGTTTTAAACTGGTGCAGAAGTTTGAGTTGACTTTTTTATTTATTTTCTTGTACGTGTCAGCCAAAATTGGTGTTCATTTTTAAAAAACACTTCAGTCTGTGTGGATTGTTTTTGTAAAGTGAGCTAGATGTGTTAGCAGCAGTAGATGTGTTAGTGTTACATGTGGACCAGTTGCTTACTTGCTGTTTTTTAACGGTTCTGTAAATCAGCGTATCTATAATATATGCTTAAACCCCTTGTGATTCTTTGGTCTGAAAGCCCTGTTGAAAAGATAGTCTTTAATGCTTTATGAAAGGTTAATATGAACAGCATTTGGGAAGGATACCACTATAGAAAGTGAATTCTTATATGTATGCTCTGTACTGCTTGTTAAGATTGCCTGCCTATTAAAAAGCAAAACAAAGCTACATTTAGAGGCCTTGTTTCCAGTAATTTAATATTTCATTTTGACTACTTTTTGAAGATTTTTTTGAGATGTGGCTTGTTTTATTTTTGTAAACCAGTGGTGGTTTTCATATATTTACTCTCTTATAACAGCCTGGACTTAGTTTTGCACAAATAAATATTTGAAGAGTTTGTTTTCCGTGGTAAAAAAGCCTTAGCTATACTTTGATATGAGACAATCAGGTATGTGATACTTTTGCAGTGAATATATAAATGCACATCCATTTTTCTCAAATGCACATCCATTGCTTGTCAATACTTTTATTACTCATTTCTATGATAAAAATGGCTAATTTTAGTGAAGACTAAACTATCAAAAATGTGTACCTACACATATGTGGATATATAATACAGCATAATATGTATGGCTGCATATTTCTGTCATTTTGTTTGGCTGTTCTGTATGCATGTGTGTTAATACCTAGTTTAATGAGTATTTTGGTAACGGAGTAGATCTAAAACCAGCAGTACAGGGAGAACATCCTTAGTCGCATACAGGAACAACTAAGGGAAAGACATTGCACCTCTTCTAGAGTCATCATGCTTTAAAGCACTGGAATGTAATACGCCTACGTGATTCCAGAGTCCAAATTTCTCCCTTTTTTGTGAACATCTACACCATGGAAGATTGTGTATCCCAATTCAAAACCAAGAATTTTTCATCAGCTTGGTAGGTAGATTACAGAATTGGTCATTAGCATTTCTATTTAATCATTTTTTTCCCTTCAACTTTTTCTTTGCTCATTTTCTCTTTTCTCTACCATTATCTTAGGAATTTTACTTTTATAGAATCCTTTCACTGCTTTATGGAAAGTTCATTGTGAGCTGATGATATTATCAACTCTTGATGGTATGGTTTGGGCAATTCTTCATTCAGAGGTCTGCACTGGTGGTCTGTCTGGAATGTTTGCCTAAGATGAAATAATTTTGTCATCATGACTTGGCCAGTAGACTCACGTAGAACAAGTAATTCCTCTAATTTGATCTGTCTTTGGATGACTTTCGGAATATTGCAGATCATTGTGTCTCTACGAGCCAAACACTTCTGATAATGAATGGCAATGAACGAATAACACAATGTAAGGGTAAGTTTCAGTACCCAAACTGAAGATTTTTCCATGTTATAGCAAAATTGGATGATGAGGATAGAGCTGTGTTGCCCTTCTTTAGTTCTAGTTTTTCTCTTCTACCTTGAAAAATAGCAGGAAAGGCTTTGATAAAACAAGCATGTTTCTACAGTAGACATAATTATCTTCTTGGTGTGCAACAATTTCTCAAATTATAATAGGTATTGATTTCTGATATTGCTTACAGGCCAAAAGCACTGTGTTTATCCCTATCAGGATCTGTCACCTCTTACCCCAAGGAATGCAATTAAGTTTCTGAAGGATGTAGGAATGAAGTTACTGCTTACTTAAGGAACTAAAGCTACATGGGACTTGAACCTTATATCTGCTACTTTCAGAGGCCCCTTGAAACTGCTGATAGAGTGCTTTCATCAGTTGGTGAAAATATGGAGGTTCTTGGCTGATGATATCAGTTCATCACATAAGTTTGGAAAGATTACAGCTAATCGGTGATTGGTCTTTTATCCCAGCGGAGCCCTTTCTGAGCATACCTGAAATTCCTACCTAAAGCAGTCACAGAATTTCATTTGAATTAGCAAGTTAATCTACCAGGGAAGAAGGTGCTTTTGTGAATCCTGGGGGTTAGGCATGCCTAATCTTTTTAGTTAGGAATCGATTTAATTTTAATTCATGTAATTTTATTAATTATGTTTAATTGGGAACTAGGCCTAATGCCTAGTTTTGTTTGAGCTCTCTGAAGCAATTTAGGTGTGTGCTTATATTATTAATCTCAGAAATCAAACAATGAAATGTAACTCCCTATTCAAGCAGCAGTTGTGATTTCATGATATTAGAACTTGTTGCAAGGTGGGCAAGGTAGATCCTCCTTGCTGTTGGAGCTCGTTCTGGTGCAGCTTGGGACAGTCTTGCAGCATAGGTAAATATTCTTCTTTGAGGCAGATGGTGATTGCATGACAGTGATCTTAGGGGTTCACAAAACACCATGTCTTGAGTAGAACTACCATCTGTCCCCATTCCAAAGACCATTAATTTTTCTTCCTGCTTGCCGGTTGCGAGCTACTGCACGTGTGCACATCAGTCTGTGTGCATGCAGCATCCACCATATGGGATATCTGGGTTTGGTATCATTTCAAAGAAGGCAACCCATGTCTGGGCTGAGGCTTTTGAATTCAACTTTTCACAAGCTGGTGCTTCATTTTTTCTTTTAGTAATAATATTGAAGTTCCGATCTTGGAATATTCTTTTGCCTTTGGTTTGTTATCAGCGAGGTGACTGTATAGGCATCCCTCAAATGAAAGTTACATGTCTGCTCAGTTGGTCAAGTTTTCTTTGGAACACATTTCTTATGTTCCGAGCTCTGCCTGCATTCTCTTCAGCCCCACACTCATGGGAAGTTATAATTCAGAAATAAAATATTTAATTACCAAAAATCCCAAGTAAAATGAAATACTAATTTATTCTACCTGGGGCAAATTTCCACTAGCCCTCTTTACGGGATATTTTAGCTTCAGTTAGTTGGCATATCTCCACATAAATCAGGAAATACTTGGGGCTTGGTATTTTTGGCAGATTGGTTTTTAGCTATTATTGTTCTGTGCCTTTCTCTGATTTTAGATCTTTATCATTTCCAAAGTCATGTTGACCACACAATATGAAGTAAAATAAAAAATAAAATCTGTATCTGTTGGTCCATTTACATGCATAAATAGCATATATGTATATGTATTTTGTGTACACATACTTAACATGGTGTGTAATGTGTTAGATTATTTGTGTCAATAAAATTTAAATTTCAAAAAGGACAGCTTTCCCATAATTTTTTAGCCACTGCTTTAAAAGTTAATTGTAATAATTATACTGGAAAAGTAGTGAATTTTCTTATTTTGAGTACCACGAATCATTATTAATCTAGTATTCACTGTATAGTAGGCACAAAACATTATTGCATTGATAAAACTGTGATCAGTATTCTAGAACAGAATCTGATTTTGACTTTGTGTCAACAAACCAACTTCATATTAATATTGCCGTAGTTCCATAACTTTATTAAATGTTCTTTATCTATCTTCTTTATAAAACTACCAATTAGTAACTATAAAGCTTACATCCCAAGTAGGTGTGTTAAACTTTACTACATATTACTTTATAGCTAGCTTTTTGGATTCTTGTGATGAAATGCTTATGATAACACTTGCCTGCAATGTCTCCTTTCCCATCAGATTCATCTTCTCATACAGCTGTGGGGCTCTTGTCATCTGCTATTTCCCAAGCCACAATTTCCTCATCAGTTTGTGGCTAAAACCCAAATCTTGATGATCCTTTTCCATCCAGTTCAACGTTGATCTTTCATCTTCTGCATTCTTTTAACCAGAAATCTTTTGCCAAAAACCTGACAAGATTGTACTGGGCGTCATCAACAGCAACATCAGGCTTGATTTCAGTGAGCAAAGATGAAACAGCTGTTTCATTGTCCAGATCAGCACTCAAGCACTCAATATTTGGTCATAATTTTTTCCAGCTTTGTCTGGCTGTGATAGCCTTGATGTTTTTCACTATATGACCAGTGGTGTAACTTATTATTATTATATTTTGCTGATCCGTTTCTTCAGTGGTTCAGAAAAAGATACTGCTTCTTCAGACAGTATTCCCATCTTCCCCTATTGTCTTTTTTACTGTTTTGTATTGTGTGTGTTCATTCTTCAGAAACTCTTGCTTCACTTTGGCAAGTCAATGTTCTTGCAATGTTACGTCCAGAATTGCCCAATCATGGCTCAACAGTTGCTGTCATGGGAAAGCTGCAGATGGTTGTGCCTTATGAAGAGTTGTATCAGATGAACTGCTAAATTTTGAAAATAAGTGATGTAAAGTGTCTGACGAAAGTTTACAAAACTTCAGACTCTCTCTCTGTATGCATGTGGATAGTATTTCTGTGGTGTAAAACTTGTCTTTTCAAAGCTGATGGGGTTTTTTTTTGTTGTTGTTATGGCTAGAGGACACCAAAGTGGCATGTTACTGTATTCCAGAATGACTTTTTAGGGCTTTTGGAGGCAAAGCTGATGACTGTGCGTTGAGAGGGAGGAAGAGAGATGAGAGTTCTGTTTGTCATTGACATTAGTATTTTCCTATTAACTTTGCATACCACTGTATATATAAGTTGATTGTTTTCACTGGAGTAGGATTAAATAGTTGATTGTCTTTCTTATTTTAATTTTCTTTTATAGTGGAAAATAGCGAAGGCGTTTGGAAGTCATTCTCCTTCAATTAGATGATTTTTCTGTTTGTTTTGGGGTTTTGTATGTGTGCACGTGTTGCACACTGCTTGATTCAGTGATCTGTTTTCTATTGGAGAAAATTTACAAGCACGTTGCCCGCCTCACACGAATTTGTTTCCCACAGAGATTCCTAATGCAACGTGTGAGGTTTCTCATTACCCAGCTATATGGATTACATTTTCGCTCCAATACCAACAAAATTAAATTACACAAAAATTGATTAAGATGCAAGTAATCCTAATGTCTGATCTTTAGAAAAAAACTTCTGTCATCTTTAAATGATAACCCTCTGCAAAATCAATGGTAGAAATATTCTGCCTTTGTCAACTGGGATACATCTACAATTTACATAGCAGCTAATGCTACAGCAAAACGTTAACAGCCAACTGTACAGCAAAGTTGAGGATCCATTTTTTTTTAAATTATTTTGTCTTTTCTAGCTTGTGTTAATAAGAAAAGTAACAACAAAGCCAATAGACTGTATTCATTTGTGGACCTCCAGTTTCAGAACCTACATGGATCAATACATATCACTCTTTTCTAATCTTAAAATAGGGATGCAGTCCTTCAAACTAGATTTTAATGCCTTCAGTTTTGTTTAACAGTGTCATATTTTGAGCAGTTTGTCATTTTTGATGTGCTTGAAAGACAAAACAATTTAAAATCAGTAGTGGTCAGAATTAAATTATATATTTAAAATTCAAGGAACAAATATAATAATGTATACATGACAATGCATCTTCTCTTTTGAAGTTTAAGGAAGGTTGATAAATTTCTTTGCAAAACTTTGGAAACTTCATATCTGGCTAAAATTTTCCAGTTTCCATTTAACATTTACATAATTATTTTGCTTTGGTGGTCATCCAGGTTTATTCATATGCATTTTGATTGGCTAACAAGTGTAGTATTTTAAGTTAATAAATTGTATTTCATTTTTTGTTATCATAGAGCTTTTATTCAGACTAACAGGACTAACAAAGAATTACAAGTGCAAGTCTGAATGTAGCGTTTCATCATTTGTTTTCAAAATATATGTGCTCCAATCATTGTTTCAAGTTGTCTTCTATACATTTCAAAATAATGTAGTTTAAGACATGCTTCTCACGACAATGTCATAATTCAATACTAATGTGTTTTGGTTTTGAGTGGTTCACAAGGCACTTCTTTTTCTAGCAGTCTGTAGGAACT
Source organism: Pluvialis apricaria (assembly GCA_017639485.1). Lineage (NCBI taxonomy): Eukaryota > Metazoa > Chordata > Aves > Charadriiformes > Charadriidae > Pluvialis > Pluvialis apricaria. The sequence continues at coordinate 146,302,174 of CM030008.1, forward strand.
GTTCCGCTTGGTGTGTCAGTAACTCGAAAAAAAGAGGATGAAGCATCAGTTGGAAGTGCACCTTTGGCAAGGCAGCAGTCAAATCAAGCCTCTGAGTATGCCAGCAGTCCTGTCAAAACAAAAACAGTAACAGGTATGTGTGATCGCTTAATTGAAACTGCCTTTGCAACCTCCCCCTGTAATATGCATCCACCATTGAACAGCATCAGCAGTGCAAATGCTGTGGAACAACTTTCAGTTTTAAAGAAATACTCTCCTAGAAAATTACATCTTTTTAAATTAACAATAATCAAACTTGCAATTTTGAAATATATGTTTAATTTTCTTCTCATTTTCGTTTAGGTCTTATCTTTGGGGCCCTGATAGTTTCATGTAACACATTTTCTAAAACTAGATAAGGGAGATGTGCTTTCAATAGAATATCTGCTGTTTGCCTTGATATTTAATATTATAGTCCATAATTTTATCAGACTTTATACACTGTGATTAATCTCTGATTTCAGTCAGTCTGTTCACATTGCTTAAAGTCTGGCATGTATGGAAGTCAAGATTTGTGCATAAACAGTTAAAAATCACTGTCCAATAGAAAATGCATTTGTTGGCACTTTTGGTTTTGGACCTCAAGAAATTATTCAATTTAGGAATATTTTCTGGCTGCTGAAGTGTGCTAAAGTTAAACTTTGTTATCAGCAATCAAGATGATCTAGCTTTCTGGGAGTTTCTAGGCTGTTTATTCTTATAGTACTGTCTGCAAGTAGTACAGTAGGAGATGAAAAAAAAAAGCGACTATCCAGCTGAGACTTTTAGTAATCCTGCTGAAATACAATGAACAAATTCTCTTTTCCTTTGCATTGATGTTTATTTCCAGATAATCATGAAGTACTTCAAGGTGTTGTCTCCTGAAACCGAGATCACAGTCTTGTCCATTAGTTGTAGGGTTAATTGTTATTTTGAGATGAAAAAGGACTAAAACCAGAAAATCTGTTTGCTGAGTATTATGTGGGTTGCCATGTTATCATTGGTAGTAAAATAATGGATTCATTTCAAAGACTTCTTTCTATTTCGTTTGTGAATATCCTTTATTTTTACCATTTATCCTTTTATTTTTACCCTTCATTTATGAATTTCCTTTATTTTTGCCTCTAATGAAATGACTGTACTAAGTATGTTCTTCTTTTAACTATATTTATCACCTGTTCTGCTATATCAACATCGTAAACGATATGTCTTGTTTCTTCTTGAGTTCAGTTCTACCTGTGCCTGTCAACAATGCACGAAGGTGTAAATCATTAGAGAAACTGCTGTAATTTTGGATGTTTGACTTTCAAAACCAGCTATTTGCATGAACAGGTGCTAGTTTGGTTTGTGTTAATTAGCATTTTAAAAAGTATGCATGTGGTTTGCAGAAGTAGCTTTGTACTTGAGTTTTGAAAATTAGTGTCCCAGTCTGGTACCTGCTCAGCTTGGTAGCCAGTTTTGATCTTCAGCCTTTATTATTCTTCACCTTGAGTATTATCTTTTCTGCAGTAATGATCACATCAGAATAGTCTACTAAAAGAAAATGTTGTTGTTCAAAATCTAGAAGTGCCATGAATGCCAGTTTTGCTTTTGTCTTGGGTTTTGTGTGTGTGAGTGCAGAAATTATGAAACAAAATGACAAATTATAAATAACACCCTAAAAGCAAAAGAAAGATCTCTGTGCAACTTCTTCCACTTTTTAATTTGAAGTCAGTATCAAGATGAGTTTTCACTTGCTTAGTACGACACACATTGCTGCAAAAATGCAAAGTTCATTTTAAAGTTTCATTTATTTTAGCTACCGCTTACTTTACTCGTTCAGTTTATCAAATAGGTTTAGCCTAAATGCTGGGGGTTTCTGTGATTAAGCAGATATTTGCTTCTTTATAAAACAACTTCATGGCATGGAGTTTGATACTAATAAATGATAGGTGATAGTACCAATTCTGTCAAGAGATGACATTGACTAAGCATTTTCTTTTTTGAATGAGAAGCAGTCTTTTAAAGACAAGATTACTAAATTTGGTTTCCTTAATTATCAACTGTTTAAAATTGGTTGAATAAAGTCACTATTTTTTAAGTGAAGCTACATACATATAGCAGAGTGTCTATTTTGCTTGTTTTCAAGATGTAGTATGCCTGACACTTCTGGTTTGAAGGCTAGCCTGTGTTTTAAAATGTCTACGTATTTGTTATACTCTGGAGATAAAATGCCAGGTGTAATATACCTGAAGTATTTGAGATTTACATGCAAAAAAGGGCAGTAAAAATATAAAATGAATGCTAAAGAGCAAAAGGCTTGTATACTGATGAAATTATTTAAAGGGATGCTATCTGTCTGCTTCAGTAGACCACACAGAGTTCCCTTAATTAAAGAAAGGAAGGAGAGCCATGTCACGCTACAGTGCCATGCAGGCTTGTTCCCTGTATAGCCTCCTGAAACTTCATGTGATCTTAGAAGCTTGTCCTGTGGAGTTCACTTTGTGCCCTGTTTGACAGAGTTGACTTTGCACTGGAAGATTCAGGGGACAGTGAAAACTAACACATATGTTGTGTCACAAAAAAAAAGTCTCTGTTTTGATTACAAAGCCACCAGTTACAGTGGTTAGAAAAGGTTGGATGGATACAAGTGTGAAAGGTGAGTTCTCATTCTCAGAGAAGTTTCAGTGGATCCTTCCTTTCACAATTCGTTTCTGGGTGGGGTCCCTCACTCCCACAATTTTTTTTGCTTTCTTTCCTTTCTTTTATTTTTGCCTATTTTCTGTCTGAGTTTTCTTTCATTACTTGTCTGACCTTTTTAAATTAGGAATATCATACTGATTATAGGTCTAGGACGCATAATGCTATCTATGCTACAAAAGCATTCTAGGTAAAACGGGCAATGATCCTTGTAAGCCCTGTATTTCTTAATCATCAGGGCTCTAGCTACAAATGCCTCAAATTGACAGAAAACTGAGATTCCTACATTGATAAAACTCATTCCTACATTGATAGCAAGCACATATGCATAGTCTTTGCCAATTGAAAGAGCTTGTATCTTAAAATCATGCTATTCAGGTGGTGGTTTTGAATTTATCCTTTTCAAGTCTAGCATGATCTCAGCAGTCACTCCCTTGAGAACTGCTAGAAACCAACCCTATGTATTAAATGAAAGCAGTTTGTAATCACAGCTGTAAAATGATTTAAAACATTGATCTTGAGTTCACTTTATTAGTTAATGGCTGCTGAGACCTTGCCAAAAATGAAGCATGGGAAAAGAGCAAAACTACTATTTATATGGTATCTGTCTGTGAAAATCCAAGGTTTCTGTTCTTAAGTCTCAAATTGTAGTTATTTATAAATCTCCTTAACCACGGAGGCTTCAAAACCAGAGTAAGATAATAGAATATATGTTTTAAATGTTGTATGATGTGGCTGTGAACAAGCAAGGTGATAAAGAAAGAAAATTAAAAAAAATAATAGTACGTATTTATCTCAATTCCTCCATCCACCCACTTCTCCCATTCAGCAATTCAGCAGTTCGCTGTTAGCTCAAGAAAAAGTGATTTGCAGACCCGTAGCTATACATAGAAGTATAGTGGCAGTATAAATACGTTATGTATATATATGTATATATATAACATATGTAATATACCTGTGGCTGAAGTAGATGGATAAGGCAGTCTTTGAAAGCTGGCCTGTGCACACTGTTGAATAATGGTTAAAGACAAATTGTCTGTTTTCACACATTTGAGATGGATGCTCATTCATTACTAAAATAACTTGTAGATTTCATTCATATTAAGTTCTTAAATTATTATAATTATTTTCACTTTGTTTGAAAAATATAATAACATTTTCCGTACATAAAGATGAAATTGTTTTGGGGTTTTTTTTACTGCCTTCTAGTGAGGTCTTTGTAGCCATTACACTGACATGTAATTTCACCAACTTCTACTGGAACATCCAACATTTAGCAGTGCTTGGAAGTAACCATGATATCCCAGACACAAATTTGATACTGTCTTGTGAGGTATAACCCAGTGACTGTGACATCTAATTTTTCAGTAACAGTAGAAAAATAGTCTCACACATGCTCTTTCGTATCAAGAACGCTTTTAATGAAAGAAGCTATTTTAGACAGGCTGAAAAAGTTAATAATTTTTTTTCTCACTCAGAATCCTAAAAGTTTACTTTTCTTATAGCCACAGGATAGGGAGGTAAGTGGAATTTAATGTGTCATCTAAGAAGTCACGAACCTTTCAGCTGGAGTAGGCCCCACAGCCTCTTTCAAAAGCACCTGAAAACTAAATGCCCTGTCCCATAGCTGAAAGTACACCTGTCACATAAAATTTTGCTGATCCCTGTTATGCAGCAGCCAGGTATTTGGTCATGGTACAGGGGGTGGCTGCATTTCAGCCATGTTGTGCATGTACATCAGGGCATACGACAGCAGGCAAGTGGGTTTCGTCACTAGGTCTAGAGCCCGTGACCAGAGACTGCTCCATTTTCTTGTCTGGAGAACAGATTGCAAGGGCATTTGCAAAAAAGAATTAAACAATGATGGGGTTTCGACAGCTTTTTTTTCTATAGGCCAGGTTGGTCAAGTCCACAGGTCAGAGTGTGCGCACTAGTCATTTAATTCCACTACAGTTTCGGTATTACCATGGAGTATCAGTCCCAAATTCAAAGCTGAGAAAAGAATCCAGCACTGTTTCATTCTGCAGGAAGTGTATATGTGGTGCGTAAGAGTGTGTGCGCCTATGGAGAGAAAGATAGGACATGAAATCATTCCAGTTTGGAAAAATCTTTTACTTGTGTTTCTGAAATGTACACATTTTGTTCTGTGGAACTATTGTTCTTACAGAGAAATAATTAAAGAGTTTTAAAGTTTCATAAGTACTAAATTACACCTAGTCTACTATTTGTTTGTGTTTCAAGCAGATGGAGGATGGTGTCATTACATGAAAGTTCAAAACTCTGTCTTAGATGGCCTTTATATTCTCTGTTCTGTATAACTTGTCTGATTTCTAACAAGGACAGAGCTCCCATTGCCAATTTGTACCTTCTTTACCCTGCTTACTTATTTTCCCAGAGCTTGTAGAAACATGGTATCTTTGAAATATTTATCCTGTCAAATTTGATTTATATTTACCAGCAAATGCAAAAGGAATTAGAGGATAAACAAATGAGGTGTATGCATATGCATGGAGTATAGGATTGCATAGGAAAACAGGCAAAGAAAGATCCTCACCTTTCCTTTCCATCACTTCCTAACATTCGACAGTGTAGATATAATAACACACGTAAAGTTGGTCATTAGATACTTACTATAACTGGAACTTCTTGGTTGTTATGGGAAATGTTAGTAATTTGATTTTGAAAGCTTTACTCAAGTAATTCTTTAAATTCCTTCAAAGTATACGCATGAGATATTTCTGAAATGCTGTTAAATACTTCTCCATAAAAGTGGAGAAAAGAGGAAACTTTAAATGTAGACATGTCTCTCTTTCAGTTAGACCAACTGATGCTGTGTTAGTGGTTTTATTTGAAGTTTCATCTTAAGTTAATAAACTTTCTATTAAGTATAGTGTGGCAGAATATGACCTGTACTTAGCAAAACTGGATGCAGCTACTGATTATTTTTTTTTTCCTAAAGTACAACTAGAACACTGAACTAGATTCCTGCTAAAATAAGTTGTTGGAATGCAAAAAACTGGCAAATGTGAGAGAAGTCTGTCTGGTGAGAAATCAATGGATTATCTGAAGTATTTGAATTAGTAGGTCGCTATTTCTGCTCAATGAACTGAATGATTATTGTTTATTCATGCCTGCCATGAAATTTATGACTGATGATTTATTTGGGAAGATGAATGAAATTAAATAGATGCTAAATAGGCAAAGTAACATATAGGAATTTAAATCTGATGCTCATTTGCCTACGGTGCCTGAAAATACTAGGATTTTTATATTTTTATAAATGGGGTTTGGTTCTTGGAAGGATTATTTAAAAAGAATGTGTCCAGGGACAGATGATTTATAGTAACTTTTAAATGGCTGGACAGTCACATACCTATATTGAAAAATAATTATTGTGAGTTTTCATAGCTAGTAAAATGTTTGACTTCTGTGTTATGCTGGCGTGATTTCTTCATTTCAGTGTATGGATTTCAAAAAACATCAATAGCACAAAGCCAATGTAGTATATCAAACCCACTTTCTGTATGGAGAAATTCAAAGTTGAGAGAGAAAGAATGGGTGTTTATTTTTAGATTATATTTAAAAGATTAAGGAACTTTCAGTGTATTTTTTAAAAGGCCAAAAACTAGGCAGAATTCCTCCTGCGTTTACCAGAAAAGTTTTTGCAAATCCAAAGGCTGAAATTCTTACTTCATAGTATAAAATTTATTTGGAGTGGTAAGCAAGATTAAGGTAAATTCAGGTATGATCTTTAGATATGAACACACATATAACACATTTTTGTAATTACTAATATAGTAGTTCTGTTTTGCCTGTGAAAGGCTGTTATTGATGTGTATGAAAGTGTCAGTTTTTGTTCCCAGAACTAAATAGGTATTTTTTGCCAGAAATAGTGCAGCAGTCATTAAAAATTTGGTGGAAGAAAATGCTGACCATAGCCATTCCCTATTCAACCCCCACTTTCACACAGAAAGATCCTTTATGTTAATATAACATTTGTCTTTGTTTACTGACATAAGTTTAGTCTAGAAAAAGGCATGTTGGGTAAAAAGTCAAAAGCCTCTGTATTTTAACACTTATTCTGCTGCTACTCATTGAATGACCATTCTAATGTAGTCACTACACCTCTCTGCTGCCGTTTCTCTGGATGTAAAGGACTTGCTCTGCCTACTTGTCAGGGCCTGTGTGGCTCAATTATAGTCTTGATTGATAAAAGTAATGTATTATCTGCACTGTTAGTAAAGTAGAATGCAAAAATGCTCAAAGCCCAGTAAAGAAATTATTTATGCAAAGACTGTTCAGTATGTGGGCAAATATATTGCATATTTTTATGAGCTTAAAAGGACTTCCTGCTGTTATTTAAGTTTTTTATTCTCAAGCATCCTGATGAATAGTACAAACTTTTTTACATACAGACCATCATAGTCTATCCTTAGGAAAAAAAATCTGTTACATGAATAATTCAAATATCAAACATCCAGGAATGGAGGCATAGGGAATAGCTTCTCTTGTGATACTGCAAAGATAAAATGAATATTTCTGAAACACTTCTGATGGATACTGGTGGTTCAGAAAACATTGGTAAATACAGCTTTCAGCTTCACCTAGTGCTTTCAGTGAGCCTGCTACTTGGATTAACTTTAAATTTTTAAATTGGATTGCGGGAAAAAATAGTCCATTAAGACAGAAAGTATTTTTAACAAGATATTCCTCTTATTTTTGCAATTTCTTACATACGTATAAAGTTTTAATATCAAATTGTGAAACAAAATTATTATATGGAAATGCATTCTATGAGAACAGAACGTGTTTCTTTGGCCATCATATATCCATACACAGAAGTGTGAATCATTTGTAATTCCTTCATATATGTCTATATATGACATATATGTTTAGTTCTGTTGTGTTACAAATATAATAATACGTAGACTTATGAGGAAAATTGGAATGCAAACCTAAGGACAAACAAGCTTTTATAAAACAAGTCTCACTGAATTTTTACTTTTGCACGACATTATACATAGAAACCAAAAACTGCTGATTTACAGAAGAGAGCAAGTAAGTTTTAAGTGGTGGGGTTTTGGGAGGGGGGGTTAGTTTTTGTTTTGTTTTACATATGAATAAACCAATTAATCTTCCTGCAAAAAAAAATCTGTAGGCCATTTAGATTTTTTCAGAGTTGTTTGAAGTTTGAATTTTCTCCTCCACTGCATTTTAATCTCATTTCTAATCCCTTAGACCCCTTGATCAGTTCCTTAATGGCTTGCATTTGTTGCAAACACCTTGGTATTTTTGTTTTCATTTTTGATAAAAAGCCCTATTTAATACATGAAAATGTGAATAGATATTAAGAAATCCCAATGAGTTCTTTGACGCTATGGAGACTACTTTTAATTTTAGCAGAGGAAAAATCTTTCCAGAAAAAGGCGTGTAATAACAGTACGCTTTCCTTTGATTTCTTTCTTTTAATTACTATTAATGTTCATGTGTGTTTCTGTCATGGCCTCTTAGTAACTATGATTAGTTTGCAATAGGATTTTTCTCAGCTTAGCTCAGTTCTGATGTGTGAGAAGCTGTATGACAGATGATTTGATGTGGGAAGGAAAGCGTGGCCGGCTTGTTGAGGTCATATGACAGATGCGTTTTGAGTATGGGCATACGGTAGAATGGAGGTGATGCTATCCTGTTGCAGGCTGCTGCATGGGTGTCTCTCCATGAACCTTGTCTTGCAGTAGGAGCTCTCTGAGCTTTTGGGGATTGCTGAAATTATGGGTTCGCCTGCAACAGGATAACCTTTTCCAACCAGAGAGAACCAGAAAGAAACTGCTATCCTTTTAATGCATGAGGTATCTGAGGCACTGAATATTCATAGCACAGAATAGCACTGTTTTCCCCAAAGATCTTTTTATTTTTAGAACTTTTGAGTATTTTATGGATCAGAATTCTAAAGCAACCAGTTCCCAGTAGGCTAAAAACCATAAAGACGGAGACGTGTGTCTATATAAGAAAGACACCTCTATCTAGCCATCATATTTGAGAAGTCGTGGCAGTCTGGCGAGGCTCCTGCCGACTGGAAAAGGGGAAACATAACCCCTATTTTCAAAAAGGGAAACAAGGAAGACCCGGGGAACTACAGGCCAGTCAGTCTCACCTCTGTGCCTGGCAAGGTCATGGAGCAGATCCTCCTGGAAACTCTGCTGAGGCACATAGAAAATGAGGAGGTGATTGGCGACAGCCAGCATGGCTTCACCAAGGGCAAGTCATGCCTGACAAATTTGGTGGCCTTCTACGAAGGGGTTACAGTGGCAGTGGACAAGGGAAGACCTACTGATGTCATCTACCTGGACTTGTGCAAAGTGTTTGACACTGTCCCACACGATATCCTGGTCTCTAAATTGAAGAGACATGGATTCGATAAACGGACTACTTGGTGGATAAAGAACTGGCTGGACGGTCACACTCAAAGGGTTGCGGTCAACGGCTCGGTGTCCAAGTGGAGTTCAGTGACGAGTGGCGTTCCTCAGGGGTCGGTACTGGGGCCTGTACTGTTCAACATCTTCATTAGCGACATGGACAGTGGGGTAGAGTGCACCCTCAGCAAGTTTGCTGATGATACCAAGCTGTTTGGCGAGGCAGACACGCTGGAGGGGAGGGATGCCATCCAGAGGGACCTGGACAGGCTGGAGAGGTGGGCCCAAGCAAACCTCATGCAGTTCAACAAGGCCAAGTGCAAGGTCCTACATCTGGGTCGGGGCAATCCCAAGCACAAATACAGGCTCGGCGGGGAATGGCTGGAGAGCAGCCCTGTGGAGAAGGACCTGGGTGTGCTGATTGACGAGAAGCTCAACATGAGCCAGCAATGTGCGATCGCAGCCCAGAAGGCCAACCATATCCTGGGCTGCATCAAAAGAAGTGTGGCCAGCAGGTCAAGGGAGGTGATTCTGCCCCTCTACTCCGCTCTCGTGAGACCCCACCTGGAGTACTGCATCCAGCTGTGGAGTCCCCAACATAAGAAGGACACGGACCTGCTGGAGCGCGTCCAGAGGAGAGCCACGAGGATGATCAGAGGGCTGGAGCACCTCTCCTATGAGGAGAGGCTGAGAGAGTTGGGGCTGTTCAGCCTGGAGAAGAGAAGGCTCCGGGGAGATCTTATTGCGTCCTTCCAGTATTTAAAGGGGGCCTACAGGAGAGCTGGGGAAGGACTTTTTACTAGGGCATGTAGTGATAGGACGAGGGGGAATGGCTTTAAGCTGGAAGAGGGCAGGTTTTGATTAATCATTAGGAAGAAGTTTTTCACTTTAAGGGTAGTAAGGCACTGGGACAGATTGCTCAGAGAGATTGTTGAAGCTCTGTCCCTGAAGGTGTTCAAGGCCAGGCTGGACGTGGCCTTGGGCAACCTGGTCTGGTGGGAGGTGTCCCTGCCTATGGCAGGGGGGTTGGAACTCGATGATCTTCAAGGTCCCTTCCAACCTAAACCATTCTATGATCTAGAATTTATACCTCTAAGTCTTGCTTAGTGGCATCTCCTAAAAAGACAGTATGTTTATGATTAATTTTGCAGGATTGCCACTTGGAACTCCTTCTATACTTTCAGCACAAATTGTGAAATGAAATACGAAAATTGCTGCTTCTGGTAGCTCAATCCTCATTGATCTGATCAGTCCTTTTAAAAAAGTCTGCTCATTACCAGTGTGTATTCTGAAATTGATGGTGAGTGTGGTAGCCTCTGAGTGATTGATAGTTGACTGAAATAGTTGTGGTGTATGTTTTTACAAAAATACCAGTTACACAATATGGGACTAGGAGATGAGAGTAGTAACGTTTTATGTTCCTGTATGCAGGTTTTCTTAAAAATTCAACTTGTATGACCTGAAGCAGCACTCCCCACTTTCTTTTCCTCATCAGTGTTTGTTTCATAGAGATCATATTTTTTGTCTGGCTATTGCTGACTGGCTCCTGGCTTCAACACAAGGCTGATTACAGTGCCAGGAAATGTTCCTAGGTTTTGAGTTCAGTAGTAGCTGAGTAGCATAATTATTTTAGGAGATTAACCTTCAGACTGAGGCACACGGAGCTGATCCGGTCTACATGCTACAGAGGGCTAGCCAAACACACGATAGCCACACCAGACTACTACAGTCTCTTAGCCAGTGTCACCTACTGATGGCCTTGCCTGACAGGGAATTAAGACATTGTTCTGTCCCAGCATCCCTTCAGAAAAAAATCAGGTGCTTACCAGTACAGGAAAAAAATGAACAGAGGACTTCTTTTCAGGAGTTACTTCTGTGCTTGATTCTTCTTTCCACTCTGAAACACTTCTTTTTACTTCTTTATTTTTATTTTTACTTTCTCTATTTTCCATGATTTCTGGTTGAATGGTTCCTTATCTGTTTGTCGGGTTTCAAGACTTTCGGTTTTTTGGTCTTCCGGTTGAGTATGAGGTATTACAGTGAAGCTGTGTGCTGTAAAATATGTAATATTACTTTGTATTTATCGGTTCATCCTGACATGAAGCATTCCTGCCTGTGAGATTTCTGGAGTCTTACAGTGACTTTGTATATCGTTCTCACCCTTATCCACACTTGTATTCTGGAGTTCTACGCTCCAGTAACTCTCTTATTCTGATATTTCTTCATACTGAAGCTGTTCCTGATTCTTACCTTGTAATATGTGTAGTGTAGGGTCTGACTACACAGAGAAGATGGTGTGAACTGAGGTAGGGTAAGAACTTAAAGCAGAACAGCTATTCCTCACTGAATGTCTTTGTTTGAACTTAATCCTTTCATAAGTGTCCGCATGAGAAAATGTTATGAAATAGCTACTCCACACTGCTGCTTCATATGAACAATTTGTTTGCCTCTCCAGCACAGCTGACAACAAACAATCCTGTAATGTCACAATTTTTACATTCTCATGATCCAGTTGTTATTCTTTATCATTCTAGTGGATCTATAATTGGAACCAGGAATATCTGAGAGGACTAATTATAGGGCAGCCATAAACCTTCTCTTTCAGTCTTTTGCCCACCTCTCTCTTTGAATTTTTTGATTCCCCGTCAGTTTAATAAAGTTAATACTTCTCTGTTCAGATCATTAAAAATACTATTTTTTTGAAGGATTTTGTCTAGAATATTAATCAACTCTGGTCTTTTCTAGTCTTGATAGGAAAAATGTCACAAATTAATTCCTCAAGTGGCATTAACGTTGCACGCTCTTGGCAGATATTCACCTCTCAGATGTTTCATTTTTAATTCCTTGCATGTTTCCTTGCATGATCAAAACTGTCTGAAGACCCAGTGATGCATATCAAGGGTCATATACTTTTGCTTACCTGAGTTCACTTGATAGCATAATTCAGTTTTAAGAATTTTTCTGTAGTTTGTATGCCACAGATTTCTCCTAGCTGTATAATTGGGAGACATAAATTGTCACACTTGGGCTGATTTCAATTTAGTTTTAAATGAAGTCATGAAGACTTCTTAATTTATTCCTGCAGTTTTGTCAGCTCAACAACGTGTAGGCCAAAACTGGAAATTTTAAAGAAGCTGACAATAATTTGGTGGATATCCCAAAACATAAGAAGGAGGATATTCTGTAAGAGATGACAGGAGGAACAATGTACCACTCATACAGCCTTTAATGAATTTGTACTTACTACTTGATCTCCTCACTAGTCCTCTTTTGAAGTTCTACTGTGCTCATATTCAATTAAATGCTTCTGTGATCTAAAATCTTTTCATATTGATGTTATTTAATAACTAACAATTTAAGAAAATTTCTCTTTTTACTAGAATACATTAAATTTTCCTGAAATATTTCATACTTTAGTACTTTTAAGCTTCACAAAGTTAGAAAATGGTTTATTTTTTATGCCTTTTTTTGGAAGCATACTCAAGTTAAGTGATTTTTTTCAAAGAAAACAAATCAAGGGCTGTAATTTAATATGGGCTTTCTTTCATTTCCTACAATGAGTTTAGAAAACTAAAACCTTTTTTAGATTACACTGGCAGCAATGTGTGTGAAAACCTCTTGGATTGCTATTCCGTCACCAAATAGGTTATCACACTTTGAAAGCTGTCTTAATTTGCTTAGGTCAAGCATTCATCATAATATTTTCTTAGCAGTTTACATTAAAAAAGTTTAAGCATTTCATTTCATTGCATTTCTCACCAGGCTTAACTGATACAGTTGTGTTGCCAAGTTTAAAACTGATAATAGACACACTATTGTGAAGTCCATAGTGACATAAATAGAGAAAATCTCTTTTAGAATTTAAAATAAGTAATCCTTTTCTTTGCTACCAGTAAGTATATTAGTTACATATTCTTTGTGTAACTGAGTTTTGTTGTTTGCATTAGAATCTCGTCCTTTGTCACTTCCTGTGAAAACCATGCTGAACTCATCTGAAAGCTGCAGAAGTCCTGAAGAAAGAATGAAGGAATTTATTGGAATAGTGTGGAATGCAGTTAAACGCCTTACACTTCAGGTAAGATGAAAAGGAAGTGAAAAAACCCCCGTGTCTTTCCAAACTTTATGATACTTTTTATGCATCCTAGTGCTTTTTATTAGAGAGTTTTTAGAGGAGCTCCCAAGTTTTATTGTCTTATTTCAGTAGTTTCAAGGTCTTAGAGAATGAAAAATAAAGTATAGATTTTTGGTAAATTAGGCAAAGAATGCTTTGGGTTTAGAATATTAGTTTTCAAAATACTTTTTTATATCTAAAGGGAAGATCCTTAAAAAAATTACATAAAGAAAAAATAGTTGTCACACTTTTCTGTATTATAAACATAGCTATGCACCTTTCTATCCATAGTTAGATTTGCAGAATACCTTCCTTTTTAAAAATATTTCAGGAAAGTGTGTATGATAAATGCTTTTTTGGGGTGTGTGATACAATATGATGTTACACAATGATGTCTCAGCTGCTTATTTGTCTAACTTTTCATAAAGGACAAGGAGATGACCACTCATATTAAACTATTTTATCCTACACTGCTCTAGATTGTGATTGCTAATCAGTAAAAGCAGAACTTTCATGTAGCAATATATATGCATGCTACACCCAAAAAAGACCATGTTAGCAGTCTGTGGAGAGATTCTTAAATGAAAAAAGGCATGGTTTGGTTCTGTTGAGCAACCCAGGGTTTGAACTAAGCACCCAGAGTGAGGGAGAAAAGATCTAAGTAAACAAGAAAGGTGACATCACCGTACCCGGGAGAAAAGTTAAACAGAGGCGCGTGAACAGAGGGTCTTAGCCGATCGGGTTGGGGGGCGTTGTACATGAACAGGGGAGCTGGACCAATCATAACGTTGTTGACTATGCATGCTTTGCTGCGAGCCTATATATACTCTGCAAAAATACGCAATAAACGAGAACGATCATACTCACATTGAGATCGCGTCGTTACTCTGGTTCCGATCCCACTCCAACATCAGTCTAGTGTTAAGATTGCATGACCAAATACTAGATGGCTTAGAAAGGCTGGAATTAGGATTCTGTCCTTGCGAATATATATCTAGTGCCTGCTTAGAAATTACCCTAACTTAGAATTATTATAATCTGTGCCTTTTGAACAGGACTTTCTATGAGATTGGTATTTCATGGTACACCAGCAAAACTGGTTTTGTGTTAAAAAAAAAAAAAAAAATATAACACCCCCCTGTTTCTGACAGAAAGTAATCTTTGAATGCCCGTTCCTTCTTCCTACCAAGAAATACATTTTTTTATATACAGGCTCATCCCAGAACCTGTGTCTGTTTTTCTCCTCGTTCATGCAGAAAGTACTTTGGTTTCAAAATATTAGAAAGTTTGAAAGTTGAAGTTTTGCCTGAGCAAGAACTTCAGACTTGTGACTTTATTGCAGAACATGCAGAAGTTGAGGAGATACTTTCTATTAACTCTACTAACCTACTTAACTCTAACTAACCCATACACAAATACAGGCTGGGTGGACAATGGCTTGAGAGCCGCCCTAAGGAGAAGGGTCTGGGGATGTGGTGGATGAGCAGCTCAATGTGACACAGCAATATGCGCTTGCAGCCTGGAAAGCCAACTGCATCTTGGGCTGCATCAAAAGAAGTGCAGCCAGCAGGTCAAGGCAGGTGATTCTGCCCCTCTATTCCACTCTCATGAGACCCCACCTGGAGTACTGCGTACAGCTCTGGGGCTCCCAACATAAGAAGGACATGGACCAGTTGGAGTGGGTCCAGAGGAAGGCCACAAAGATGATCAGAGGGCTGGAGCACCTCTGCTATGAAGACAGGCTGAGAGAGTTGGGGTTGTTCAGCCTGGAGAAGAGAGGGCTGCGGGGAGACTTTATAGTGGCCTTCCAGTACCTAAAGGGGGCCGACAGGAAAGATGGGGTGGGACTCTTTATCAGGGAGTGTAGTCATAGGACAAGGGGTAATGGCTTCAAACTGGAAGAGTGTAAATTTAGATTAGATATTAGGAAGAAATTTTTCACTTTGAGGGTGGTGAGGCACTGGAACAGGTTTCCCAGAGAAGTTGTGGATGCCCCATCCCTGGAAGTGTTCGAGGCCAGGCTGGATGGGGCTTTGAGCAACCTGGTCTGGTGAGAGGTGTCCCTGCCCGTGGCAGGGGGTGGAACTAGATGATCTTTAAGGTCCCTTCCAACTCTAACCATTCTATGATTCTATAAGTCTGTTTAGTTTTCAGCCAGCTCTTTCATCATTCTTT
The DNA here is from genome assembly GCA_017639485.1 of Pluvialis apricaria. Classification (NCBI taxonomy): domain Eukaryota; kingdom Metazoa; phylum Chordata; class Aves; order Charadriiformes; family Charadriidae; genus Pluvialis; species Pluvialis apricaria. The sequence goes on from CM030008.1 coordinate 146,317,567, forward strand.
CATGAGTATTTTGGATGTTTTCCTTTCTTTTTTAATGCTGTCCCCACTGAAGATTAAAATGGCTAGGTAAAGGGAGTCAAGAGACATAATTTGTAAGCTGTTTGAAGGAAGCAGTGTATTTTTGTTATGTGTCTGGGTGATACCTAGCACAATGAGACTCCATATATAAATGAGGCTTACAGGTTGAGTTATAATAAAAATATAATAATTAGGACGATGAAGGGCTGGATCCTTTATAATTGGGGAAAGTTGAATCAGGACTAAGGTACTCTGCTTGTATTTTTCATATTTTTCAAGGTATGCTTTGTTATGTGAGCAACCAGCAAAGTGTATTTCTTTTGAAGAATGGTTAATATACTGACCAGCTAAAAATAATGTTTGTCTTCTACTGAAAAGAAAAAAAAAAAGTTTGTGTTAAAACTAGTGGCATTTTTTGTGCAGATGAAAGCTGATGACAGTGATAGGGACGTTTTCTCAGACAGTAAATTGTAGGTATATCACTGCTCTGACATACACTCATGGATTGGAGCTAATACTGGCAGAGGATTGGGGTTTTTTATTAGATACTCTTTCTGGTGTTTGAGGTTCTAGGTTTATTTACTTTTACAGGTTTTTTTGGTAACGTGCTCATGCTTTCAATTTTCGTCATTATGAATATGAAATTATACTTGTAGTCTTTATCTATGTTGAAATTAAATGGTCCTATGAATTCATACAACAGCTTATACACTTCTGATATGTTTCATCCTTATGCTTTGATCATAATTGGTAAAGTACATGCCAGTATCTTGCCAGAAGGACATTACATGTTACAAGTGAAATGTTTCAACAGGCTCCAAGGAAATACCGCAAGAAAAGTCCAAGAACATGCTTCCAAACAAATATGCATTAGTCCTTCTGTATGAAAGATGAAGGATTTATAGATGTTTGCTGTTCTTTTTATTATTGCTAGTAGTCCCCATGTCTATTTAAACTAAATATATTTTTCAAGACACAAATGCATATGTATAGCTTTTTTTCCTTCAATACCAGCCTAAATGGGAAAGCTGAAATTTGTGCAAGGCAATGTGGAGAGGATAAGATGATAAGGGTTATGACTGTTTTTCAGTTCAAGTACAGTATGATATATTTATTTTATTAAACATAATACGCATTTTATTAAACACATAAATATATTTATATGTTAAATTCATACAGATTTTCTGTATTTTATTATCATTTGGCATGAAAAAGGCAAATTTCTAGAATATTTTGTCTGGTTAAATGCTGAAACATTTAGACTCTAAGGTTTTTTCTGAAGCTATTTTCATGTTCCTGGATCTTTTATTAACACTACTGTAGAACAGAAAAGTCTGTAGTTGTCATCAGATAAAACAGAACTTCATAACTTAAAATCATCAAAGGATTATTCTTTTAGTGGAAGTTTGAGTAAGTAAATGCAGTTGGAACCAAAGTAACTGGAACGTTTATTTTGGATCCAAAGCTGGTACTTGCTTCGCCTTAGCCCTGGCTTGCTCATGATAGAATATTGCATGAAGATTTTGTGCATTGGAGTTGTGGTGAGCTATTAGTATTTAAGTGAAAAGACTTTCATACTTAACTATAAAAAGTTGTTTTTCTTATTTAGTTGTTGCAGGATTTTATATGCAGCCTTGAAGTCTTTTTGGCAGTTACACTCTGTAGGAGAGTAATACTCGCTTTTCACGTGTTCTTCATACTAATAGTTGCTAAAATAGTGGAGCAGTATAAACACAATTATTTTTAATTGGTTGTTAATGCTGAATTCCAGCGTGAATAATGAAGGATCTGTATTAAAAGCAAATGAATTAATGAGTAATGTTGCAATGAATGCCAGCTAAATAAGAGTGTAATTATTACGTATAAATCTTAGCCAGATATTCCACATGCCTTTAAATATCCCTGAAATTATTTGAAAAAATGAGTCTGTTTCCTGAAATTATTGAAAATAATATTTTCTTTAAAGCATATAACTTGTACAGGATTTTAGTCAAAGTGAAACATTGATTGAAAGAACAGAAACGTAAGGATGAGATTGACTAGAGTTCCTGTTCTTTGAACACGGGTCTTTGTTCATGGGTCAGGAAGAGATTCTGTGACTTGTAACTTAGCAGTTACAGCTATCAGCAGTTATTCAGCAGTTGTGAGACAGGATGATTTTCTGAAGTTGGTTACTTACCACAAACTGACAAAAAATGAAATTTTCCATAACTAAATAAAAACTTTTTAAAATCAAGCTTTCTTAGAAAAGAGTATGAATACTGTGTAGTGCTAAGGCGTTGTGTTTTAAGTGGTCAAAGCAAATGTAGCTGATCCTTATTATACTTATTTGTATGTACAGGTAGCCTGCTCTCTTGGTTTGCTTACTTATGTACTCTGCTTTCTATTTATATCATTTTTACTTTTTGTCTAACTTCAAAACATGAATTTCTGGCCTGCCTTTTAAAATTCTAACCAACAGTACGTGTCTGTCATCTGTCTGCAGATGGTCTAATTGGGTAGAGGTAATTTGGATGTCAGAGGCTGAGGTATGGTCTTAAGTGACCACACCAGAGCCCCTACATGAGACATGTAATGGTGGTTCTTTGCAGTTTTGGAAGTCATTGCAAGATTATACTCTGTATCTGAAACTCCCAGAAAAACACATTAGCCTTTCTGCCAAGAGCATATGATGGATGATGATTAATGCAGAGAGGCTATTTCCCAGGAGACACCTTTATGTGGGTGTCACCTTGCGGGTCATCTTCAATGCCTTTAATTGGTTTATATAGCTATAAAATGTGGGTTAGTGAAAGGAATGTCCCCACAGTATCACTATCATGAAAGGCTGTAAAATCTCCTGTACAACCTGTCCCTCTTCATTGTGCTTGTGCAGGATAACTATGGCATATCACTTGTTTTGCTTCACTCACTCCCACCCACCCTCCTTAATTAGGAAGTCCTAATTCTTCTGCAGTACATATTTCACTGTTGTCTCTATCAAGCAACATTCTGTTTTTATAGACTATGAAGTAAAAATACTCCATTTATTCCAGTAATTTAGTACACCAAATATCTTAAAGTCATTGCACTTTTTGAGGCTTATGTATTAGTAAAAACTTACAGCAATATGCTTTGCCTAAGTTTTTAGCAGTAGAAGGGAAAATACTGCTTACTTCATTGGTTTATCATTAGTGGACGTTACTTAGCATGTGTAGGCCTTGACATAATAGAAATGAAAATAGGAGGTGATTCTGTTTCAAGAATTTGTAATAATTCCTCCTCTTTAACACATGAATGTGTTCAGTATTGGCAAAAGAACACGTTGCTACCAAAACTGAAATAAGATCCTTGAAACAGAAAGGATGTTGCCATGGAAAAATGAAGTAACACTCAGTGCAGCTGCGAAGCATTAATGAATAGGATATTTTTTTAAAAGATCATTTGTGTTTGGTGTGGCTTGGAGGGTCCCAACCAGATGGTTTCCATGAACAGGATCTGACCCCCAGCTTGAGGACTTCTTACTGGCAGATTACTTCATTTTCTTTCCCTTGGATTGTCAGATCCTTACATTAATGCAAGATTTACTGCTGCAGATTTATATTCAGTTACATAAATCAGTCACATTTTACATTAAATTCACAATTTTAGACACACAGTTTAACAGTTATTTAAAAAGTGTAAAAAGATTTATATGATAGCTTTAATATATGCTATTGATGTAGTTTAATTTTAAGATATTTGGATTACATATATTTTAAAGCACTTTCCGATTGGTGAAGCAATCTGTAGCACACGTTCTCACTTTTGTCCAACATATAATGCCATCATTTTAGATGCACTCTTCCATTCCTTCACTGGAACTTATTAGACAGATCTCCAGATTCTGTCAGATAAACATACACAGATTCTGTTGAAGTTGATAGTTGTGTGTAACCAGAATCTGCCTCTGAGAAATTCAACAGGTGCAATTCAATTTTGCACTTATTGGGCCCTTGTGTATCCAAGTTGGCAATTTCTTATATAATTATTGTAACTGCATGATTTACACTAAAATGTGAAATTTTGCCACATGTTCATTATGTTGGCCTTTGAAATCCTGCAGTAATGTTTTGCAAAATTCATGTATTCATATAAAACTTCAAATGAAACACAAGTAAGCAAACCATATCTGTAAGCAAGTCTGTAATATTACATATGGAGGGGCTGATGTTATCATGTAAATGCCACCAAAATTCATGGTCCAACTCCCATTCAGTTGTTTAAAAATGAATGGCAAGGTAATGCCTGTGTAAACAGGAATTTCCCTCAGGCATTTGAAGGAGTGAAACTCTTACGATTCCAGTTCAATATTCTTGATACGGCAAAGTAAAATGAAACAGAGATGATCTGAAGAACTTGTCTTCAGTAAAAAGCTGTACTGAACTGTAAATTAAGTGTAAAAACTCTACTGAGTATTGAGATCTCTTCTCAAGAGTACTTTGTAAATTATCTCCTGTAGATCCTGCTGCTGGTAATGTGATGAAGTATAGTATCTCTCCAAGTTGGTGGAATTTTTGGATTATTATTACCACATGGTTTGTATATCCAGGCAGCATTTGATGTTAATCATCATGGATACATATATGAAGAATGGATGATTTGTTATAAACTGTTTACTCAGCAAATGCACTGATAAAACAAAAGTTATACTGATCATAAGTTCTTTTGTCATCTATTTATCATTATCCGACGGTGGCTTGACCTGCAACCTATTACTAATAGACCAGAAAACGATCTAATGTGTCACTGTAAAAATCTTTGCAAATTGACACAATGACTAATTTACCAGTTAAAAAAAAAAAAAAAATCCAAATCTATTACATCTGTAACAATACACTGTTGCTTTTCATCCAGTATAAATAAAGTACACTCTGCAACCTTGGATCAATAAACTACTTATCAAAGATGTAATTAACTTCATTTTACAACTCAAACAGTTCTAAAACTAGAAACAAACACAGACTTCATGTAACAATGTATTTATTTTTGCAAAATTCTACTTTTATTTTTCTGCAGTGAATTCTTGTCAGTTTGTTTAAGCAAAAGGGCACGAAAATGCTAAAATAAAGATTGAATATCTGTGTTCTTCTCACTAGGCTGGCAAAGTACTTACAGTGCTGAGGAATTCCAGCTCAATTGCAAATCACTATTGCAGTCGTTAGGGACTATTAGCCTTCAGGGGAGGTGTCATGGTCCTCAAACCAGGACAGGAGGGTATTGAGTACAAACCTTGGTTATAAGTTTTAAGTTGTGATGTTTTTAATGATGTCAAATGAAAAGATTCTGTTACGTAGGTTTACAGCAAACAAATGTTCTATCACAGCTACAAATAACATCTTGTGTCCAACATTTTGTACACTAGACTTTTCCAAACTATTGTGAAGAAATGAACTGAATCATAGTTTGTACTGGCTTAACAAAGCATTCAAGTGTGCAGGCTGTTAAGGCTATTTGATATCCAGGTGCAGAATATTACTTCTAAGAGCCAAGGAAGACTAACAGTCTGCAGCTTAAACTACCTCCGACTTAACAAGACGTGATGAGTTCAGTTCTTGGTTTGGGCTCACTCAGCCTTGCTAGGAGCTCATAAGGAGATGGTAGAATGGTCAGAAATATTTCAGGGTAACAGCATTGCTTGAAAATAAAGGACAAAAAAGTGCTGTTTCATATGAAACCATATGCATTACTTTTGATTTGCAATGAAAACAGGACAAAAGCTGTATAAACTTTGTGAACTTTATTCATTTCTCTTTGTGTATGTATGCACCTATCCATTTCTTCTAAAGTAAATTTTTCACTAAAGTTTGTATTTTTCCTAGTTTTTCTCATGATCAACCTTTTTGTATATGCTCATTATTGTTGATGACAAAGCAAAGACAGAATTTTCCCTGAAATAGGTCTTTATAGAAGTCTTTATAAAAAGTAACAGCATATAAAATACTGATTAGTTCTAGAGGCTTTGCTATTGCTAACAAAAGCTAATGAAACTGCAAAAAGAGGTCTTTCTCAGCTTTATTGTGAGAACATTTTCTGACTCAATTATGCTTCTTGTAAAAAGCTGTTGAAATGTAGGTAGATGTTCACTTTTTATGGCGACACCTCTCTGATCAAATTTACAGACCAAAATCACGTTTTCTTCCCTCCCCTCCCATAATCATAATTTACAAGAATATATTAGTTTCCAGCTTTTTGTGTCATCTTTCCCCTTAATTCAACTAAAAGCTAAGGCTCTTTTCAACCAACCATGAGGGATGAGTAACTTGAGATTTTGTACCAAGATGAATACTCCGCATCAGGGGAAAAAATGGTAATCTGTTTCTGAGAAATCTTTCTTGGCTTTGTTTTTTCAGCTTGAAGTGCAATCTTGTTGTGTATTCCTTCCGAATGACAGCCTGCCTTCCCCAAGTACTATTGTATCGGGCGACATTCCTGGGACTGTGCGAAGCTGGTACCATGGGCAGGCCAGTATGCCTGGCACACTTGTCGTCTGCTTGCCCCAGATAAAGATTATGAGTGCTGGACACAAACACATGGAACCATTGCAGGAAATCCCATTTGTTGTGCTGAGACCCATCCTGGAAGAAGGTAGTGTGATAAACTTAAAAAATCTTACTCTTTAATTTCCATTTTTAACTGTTATGAAAATTATCTTCATTTTATTTTGAAAACTTCTGATGTTTTGCTGCTTTTTTAGCAGTATGTTATGTATTATTGATGGCTAGAAATACTAATGACAAGGTTTGCCCCACAGGGATCAAAATGAAACTCATCATCAAAGAGCTAGTTCTGTGATATGTTTTGTATGTTTCTTGAAGCCAAAAGAATTCAGAAGTGCAGTTTTTACCTTCATTGGTTTTGTCGTTTGAGTTACTGTGTAGTCACAAACAGTTGGTTTGACACAACAGGAGGGGGCAGTGAGTTGTGAATTCTAAGACAGAATGGAGGCAGGTTAGGAAAAACTTCTCATGCCACTGTTGCTGGCCAAAAAAAACCCAAAAATCTTGGGTCTAACATTCAGACTGGACATTAGGAAGAGGTTCTTCACTGAGAGGGTGGTCGGTCACTGGAGCAAACTCCACAGGGCAGTGGTCACGGCACCAAGCCTGTCAGAGTTCAAACAGCATCTGGATGATGCTCTTGGTCATATGGTATAACTTTAGGACTTGATGATCCTATGGGTCCCTTCCAATTTGAAATATTCTGTGATTCTATGTGAGGCAAGAAAAGAAATTCATAAATATAGCAGACTATCAAAAGAAAAAAATGTTACTTTAATTTTTTGCTTTATTGGTAATCATGATGGGCAACAGTTGTGTTCTATTTTGTGGCTATAGGGATTGTAGCAAAGTTTTTGTAGACTTGAAGAAAAAATATTGAGAAGATTTGTAAAATTGTTTATGGGGGGATGCTCTTGTGCATAAGTTCAGGTTGAGAAAAAGTACGGTAATTCTTATTTGAAAAACTAATATTTGATACAGGTTTGAGTTGTAGACCAGTTTGTGGCAGGAATCAGCTTTTGACATTCTGCAACTGACTGAGAATTGAAAGGAGAGGATAAGCTGTAAATGACCAAGCAAAATACTTTTTTTTTTTTTTGAAATAGGGCCCTTAGAAATGATCAAAGTAAAAGGCTTTACAGCATTATTCTGAAGGAATACTGATATAAAAATCTTATTCTACAGATCTTCATATGAAAAACTGTGTATTGGAAATAGGTGAGGCAAGTATCCCTAACAGTCTTGAGTCTTGGGATTTGGGTTTATTTTAATGGCATCCATGAGATCTAGCCTTAGAACCAAGTTTAAAATTTCAGCGGAAAAGCCAGTTGTTGTGGTTTAACCCCAGCAGGCAGCTCAGCCCCACACAGCCGCTTACTCCCCCTTAGTGGGATGGGGAGAGAATTGGAAGGGTAAAAGTGAGAAAACTCATGGGTTGAGATAGAGACAGTTTAATAGGTAAAGCAAAAGCTGCACATGCAAGCAAAGCAAAATATGGAATTAATTCGCTGCTTCGCATCGGCAGGCAGGTGTTCAGCCATTTCCAGGAAAGCAGGGCTCCATCACACGTAATAGTTACTTGGGAAGACAAATGCCATAATCCAAATGTCCTCCCCCTCCCTTCCTTCCCCCAACTTTTATTGCTGAGCACGACATCATATGGTATGGCATATCTCTTTGGTTAGTTGAGGTCAGCTGTCGCAGCTCTGTCCTCTCCCAACTTCTCGTGTACCCCCAGCCTACTTGCTGGTGGGCTGGTATTAGAAGCAGAAAACGTCTTAACACTGTGCAAGCACTGCTTAGCAATAACTGAAACATCCCTGTGTTATCAACACTGTTTTCATCACAAATCCAAAACATAGTGCCATACCAGCTACTATGAAGAAAGTGAACTCTATCCCAGCCACAATCAGTACATTGGTGTACAGTTAGTTCATTATTGTATTGTTGAATTATAATTTTTTGAAAGATTTTTTGCTGTTTCGTGTGTTTGTTCTAAGCTGAAGAGAGGGAGATGCAGCAATTGTTCCGTTGCTTTTGTGAGAGTGTTTTCTGCTTTTCTGCATTGCTGAAACATAAACAATTATAAAGGGTATGCTATGAAAAATTGACAAAAGCATATTCAAGAGCTGCTCCTGCTCCTGCCATCTGAAATTCGTTTGAATTTGTGTTTTCCCTCTTCCTTTGTTCTGCCACTTATATTGGACCTTTTTCGTCCTTCCTGTATTTTAGCTTAAATCACAGCAACAAAAATAAAATTGTAGGTTTTGATAATGAAAGTCATATTAGAGATCCTGCCAACTGAAAAGGAAAAAAAAAAAAGGAAAGAAAAAAAAGAGAGAAAAAAAAGGTATATGTGTTTTTCCTAATAACTTTCAGTAGGAATGATCTAATTTGCTAATCATAGTGACAGAAAAAAGATAAGTAAATTTAACCAAAGTCTTTTGTTTGTTTTAAACTGATGATGTAATTTAAACCATTTATGAAAGTAAGAATTCATTTGAATAGGAAAGATCCTAGTGAAAGAAAAGAAACCCCCTGGTTGGGACAAAGCCTATGGTAAGGAATTCATTTGTGTGTGGCTTTGTGATCTGGGAATAATGCCAAACAGAAGTTCTCACAATCTTGATATTTTTGATTCTCTAATGGTGCTGTTGCCTTCTCCCATGCCAAAACTCCCCCCTTAAACAGACTATTAAAAAGTTTTTTCGAAGCTTTTAAGTCACCTTCTTTCTTTCTTCCCATGTAGAGGTAAATAATTTTTATGGACTTTCATTGGGAGAGTCTCTTAATTTGCATTCTGTCTTTAAACAATCTTTGTGGACATACTGTCATTCTTAAGATGTGTTACCATCTCTCTGAAATTATATTTATTCAACCTTGCTTTTCCTGGAAACTATCTTTTGAATCATTCCTTCTTTAATAAAGAAGATTTAAGTAAAAAGCTTGTTTACAAAGATGCATTGTTACTTTTAAGAAAGCTGTGTGCTCACTCATATTTTTCTTACATGAAAAACTAAAAGAGAAGGAAAAGGGAGCATAGTCATACTGTCATTTGGGGATATTGCAGCCTACTCACAGAGACTTACTGACCTCAAGATGTCAACATACTAAAAATAGCTTATACAATATCCCACAATCAGGTCTTTCCATTTGTTTTCAAAGTTCTGATACATTTCTTTTCTGAGGTAATTGTAGTTTGTATGAATACTTAAAAGAACATTTTAAGTACAGTACTTTGATGCAGAAACATGATTTAGCTCTGTCATACTAAGTAGCTTATGAACAGAAACGGATTTATCTAAAGAACAACATATTCTGTTGAACTGCTGTTGAATAACAAATACAACTAAATAACTTCATTAAAAGATATTAAATTACATTAAGTATTATATTTATAGTTCAAATCAATCAGATGATTGATCCATGAGGTAGTATTCACTGAGGATATTAAAACAGAATCGTAGAGCAGCCCAGGTTGCAAGGGACCTTTAATGATCATCTCGTCCAAACTTTTGTGACAAGGGGAGCACAGATGAGATTATCCAGCACCCTGTCCTGTTGCATCTTGAAAACCTCCACAGCCCTGGGGAGGTTGTTCCAGTGAATGATGGCTCTTACTGTAAAAAAATTTCTTTCTTCTATGAAGATGAAACTTCTCCTGTTGGAACTTGTGGCTGTTGCCCCTTGTCTTCTCCATTTTGGCTCCTTGTAAAGAGAGGGACCTCTGTCCTATTTGTAGCTGCCCTTTAAGTAAAATAGTTGCAAAGAAGAAATTAAATAGTTAGAAACTCAGTTGGATCAGAACTGAAATGTTTAGAGAACTGCTTAGGGTGAGTTGTGACTTTTTGTGCATGCTTGTGTACATCCAAATTCAAATGCTTGACAATTCATCTATATACTCTCTAAGTCCCAACCTATAGTGATAGGATAAAATGTGATAAACTTGCAGTTGGACAAAATAGTTATGATTTGGACTTCTGGACTGCTAAGTGGCTTCCAAAAATTTAAAATGTTATAATAGGAAAATAAGATGAGGACATGAAGGGAAATAAAATTTTGCTTTGGATAAAGCACTAAGTTTTAGAGTAATAATGAGAATTTTTTTGGCATCTATGAAATCTTCCTGTGTTTAGTTTACATTTGAAATTATTTTAATTTAGAATCTTCTCCTGGCTTCCACTCGTCTTTTTAAACTAGTTACTTTTTTTTTTTGTCTGTTCCCCTTGCTTCAATCCTTTTTTAATAATCCTTAGCTAGCACATTTTAAATATTCCTCTTTGGGTTCATACCAGTAACTTTTATGAATCCATCTTTGTAAAAATGTTTGGTTAGGTCAGATACAGTAAGATACAGATATTTAGGTAAGACAGAGAAAAATACATTTTAGAAACCAATGTTCAAAATATCTTAAAATTGTTGTTGATATTACTAGGTATCATATTCGTGTTCTCATATGGATAGCAGTATACAGACAATGATGTAACTCACTGTATTCCAAACATTTAAATCTAAGAGGTGGCTTTTATTTGTGAAATTTGACAAATTATATAACCTCACAGATTTTTTTTAGCATATGTGTAAACTCAATAAGTTGTCAAATGACTTGTACGGAAATAGAAAATTAGGGCTTCTAATACTAGTGTGTGAATTAATTATAATGAAATGTATTGTTCATAAACTACTACAATATAGTAGAAGTGTATATATTCCAATCTGCAGAAAAGGCAGTTAAATGTTTAAAGTAGAGCAGCAATATGTTTGCAATTCTTAGAAGTTATCATCTTGCATTCGATTTTTAAAAATGCTCAACTTCAATATAATACGTGAAAAATAATTTCTGTAAATTGTAAGGTGAATATCTGACATTCAAATAGTGTGCTGCGTGAGTTTATATTCAATGTCACCATGTTAAACATGGTAATTATTGTATTTAAGTTACCTCTTATGTTTAATGACTGTATAAAATTAGTTCTCACATTCTAGTGACGTTCTTCAGTGTCTGAATAGCAATGAAGTTCTGCATAAACAACTTGTTAATGTTATGTTCAGCTGTTAGACCTCTCTAGTAGCTGGGTTTAAGTTAGAAAAGCCTGTGTGTTTGTGCTTACATTTGAGGTCTGTGGAACTGAGTCTCACCTGCTGAAAGTGAGCTCTGGACTTGGGCAGAGCTCTTAGGACTTCCGACTGCACGCACCTGGGATATGCAGCCGTACAACTGCTTCCCTGTTGCACGACTGGAAGTACAATAGTGACCTAACATGTAATGATTGCAATATCTATTAAACATTGCACGTTACATGAGAATGTGGGCGCGTTGGAAATCCACATAAAGACCCTGCAATGTGGGTACAGAAAGGGAAATGAAGATAGAGTAATCAAGATGCTTTTGGAAGGTTGCAAAGGATACCTTTAGCAAGCCTGGGAATAGATCACAGATCATATACATGATAAAACTTTCATGATCTCTCCTACCACTACTAATTTTAAACAGACAAATTTTCTCTTTCATACAACTGTCAACATTGTATACACAATATTGTCTACAACTGCCACTTCCGCACTCTGGTTTTTAAAATAAGGAGAAGTGTCATATAAAAGGGAGAGCAAACATATAACAATTATTAGTAGTTAAGTACATTTATCAATATTGTATGTCATGCATATGGAAAGGCTTATAATGAACATTAGCTAAGAAACAAAGTGCATCGAGTGACTCCCAGAGAAAGTGCTTGCACATAGCAAAAACTTGAAATTATACATATTGGAAAAATAACTGAAACACTCTGTAGGAGAGGAGTCTTACTAAACTATTGCAAATAGCAGATAGATGATGCATGCCAATTCTTTGAAAATTGTCTGGTGATTGTGTGTCAGTCAACTCCCAAATATCTGAAAGTTGTATTTATAAACTTAAGTTTTCAAAACAGTTGAAATATCTTAATGAATACATTTTCAAGGGTTTTTACATCAGTAGTGATGTTTGAAGAAATCAAAAATAAGGATTTATGAGTGGTAGATCAGGAATTAACTGGAATCTTCAACCATAGTAGGAGTTTTTCATGTGTATCTTTTATAATCTTGCCCATAAGAGATGTGGAGTGAGCTCTAGTTCCACTGAAGGTGACGTCAGGTTTACTTATAATATTTCAGCATAAAAGAGTCTCAGCAATTGGGTTACAAAACAATAGTATACATGGATGGGAAGGTTAGATGTTGAGAAAATATCTGCCAAGCGTGGCACTGGCTTTTCCTTCCTTCCTAAATCATTTTTGAAATAAATCCTATAAACAATGTTGCTTTTGATGTTTAGACACTTTGAATTAGTTATTTAAACAGTTTCATAAGACCAGTCAGCAAATTAATGCACGTAAAGTTTTTTTTTAAAAACAAGAAATCAAACATATGTACAACAACAAAACAAGGATTTTTCAGGTGGACAGTTCCAGTATGATGTTAGAATGGACACATAGTGTGTAAGGAGCTGAAGAAGAGGTAATTCATGACATTAGGGGAAATTTTATAGCTATAAATTTGCTGGATCTTTACTACAGTGTTTGTTCAGTATTCTGTGGTTTCTGTACATTGGTAAAATTTGATTGCTGTTTTCCTTTTAAGGTAGATAATGTATGCAGCACAGTAGAGTTAATATTCAGTATTTTCTTTGGAGATTCTTTCTTTCTAATCCATGAAATATAAACTATGTTAATTTACTGTGGTGGTCACAGAGAAAAACAAAGTTCGTGCGTAGTAATTAGAAACATGTCATTAGAATTGACTTTGCATTTGAATTTTTTCCATCTATTACAATTAATATTTCTTGGCTGACTGAACTTGGAAAAAATACAGATTGCTAACTACATTTAAATTTCTAATCTGAAACCTTTCCAAAATATTTTCAAATTACTTTGGCTGAGCTGAATTCTTCAGTATGCAATAGCTTAAAAATAAACTACTGAATTTTTCAGTTCTTTCTTTGGATGAGACACACAGACTCTCCTGGTATATACTCATGACCATATAAATTTATTGCTGGTGCCACCTGCAGAAGAAACAATAGAACTCTTATTAAAATAATATGATAAAAAGATGTTTGGATCCAGCTTTATTTTAATTTCAAAATTTTTCTAAAGTTTCTTTTAAATAATCACAGTTAATGCTTAACTGGTGCTATTTCTTAGTGATGTGATTTCTCAGCAGGACAGTGTTGACCATAGACCACACTAGGCAGCAAACACACTCTTCTATATATTGTTTAAATACACTAGTTTGAACTTTTTATTGCCTTTGGAGACTCCAAGGGACCATCCCAGTGTATGCTTATATTTATCTGCCATCTTCTGTTCTGATTCTTAAGACTGACTCCCAAGCTTGTGGGATGTTAGATTAATTTGGACTCAAATCTTGAAAACTAAACCTCAAACCAAATAGTCTTCTGAATTTTGGTATAGGAAGAGGAGAACTTTTCTCTTTCACTTCCTCCAAATGAGTGTGCTCTGTACAAAGATGAAGACAGTTTCGGCCCAGGCTGAGGTTTGTGAATGCTCACCAGGCTGCTGTGTTTGGATCTGAGAGCACAGTCAGCCACTTTTACTTTGAATTGGGGCAGGCAGTTTCTCTTGGTGGATTGAAAATTCACATGCTGGGCACAGACTCTCTGTCATTCAAGTGGGGACAAAAAGGCTCAATTTCCTCAGCAGAAAATCTGATAAATGGAATAATGAAGTCTTTCTTTAGAGGAAAAAAAAAAAACAAAACCAACAACAACCCGACCCGGAAATAATTGTTATGATTGTTATGCTTTTGTACTTCTAAAGAGCAAAACCCCACATCCGTTTCAGGTAAAATGAGAATTACCCATGTATCTTGCATTGTCTCATTTTCCTCATTTGTATTGAGCATTCTTTGGGTTTTGGTTCAGTGTCTCTTGCAGAGCCTAAATTCTTTCTCTGGGACCCAGTTATCATATGTGTATTGGGTTTACATGGCAAGGTTTTGGTAGTGGGGAGGAGTGCAGGGATGGCTTCTGTGAGAAGATGCCAGAAGCTTCCCCCATGTTGGACGGAGCCACTTCCAGCTTGCTCCAAGATGCGCCTACTGCTGGCCAAGGCCGAGCCCATCAGCGGTGTTGGTAGCACCTCTGTGTGTGGGACCCCACGCTGGAGCAGGGAAAGAGTATAAGGAAGAAGGAGCAGCAGAGACAACATGTGATGAACTGACCTCAACCCCTGTTCCCCTGCACCACTCGGGGGGAAAGGAGGTAGAGAATTTGGGAGTGAAGTTGAGCCTGGGAAGAAGGGAGGGGCGGGGGGGAGATGGTTTTAGATTTATTCTTATTTCTCATCCTATTCTGCTGTTAACTGGCAATAAATTAAATTAATTTCTTCAAGTAAAGTCTGTTTTGCCCATGACAGTAGATGCTGAGCAATCTCCCTGTCCTTATCTTGACCCAGGAACCTTTTGTTATATTTTCTCTCCCCTGTCCAGCTGAGAAGGGAAGTTGATAGAGCAGCTTTGGTGGGCACCTGGTGGTCAGGCAAGGTCAAACCACCACAAGGATTCTGCTTCAGTTTCCATGGTCTGTGTTCTCAGTTCCTTTCAGCTCTAGCTAGTAGAGCTGTTGAAGGTTTTGTCTCACTAAGAAGAATTCCTGTTGGCCTTTTAAAGACCTACCCAAATGCTTCTCCCTGTGGTTGTGCTTTGGAAACTTTGCCTTTTCTTTCCCATCTATTGACAATCTAAAGAAAACAGGTTGTACTGAAGTTGAAGCCATTTTGTTGTTCAGCTGGACACTGCTAGCTCCCTCATGGATTATTCTTGATAACGATTCATAGTAGGCTGCCAGGCACTTCTCTGGGTGGGCTCCCTCCTAAATATAAGGAATGAAGTGCTCCGTGTATGTCTGTAGTAATTTGCTTTAACAAAATCCATCACCATTTTGTTTCTAGGAAGTCAAGCGGAGGCAGTGGAATGAGCTGCTCTGTGATCAAGGTCTCACCTGAGCAGTGCATTGGGATAGGCTTTACTCTGTGGCACCACTCTGTTGAGTTGCAAGCTGTAAATTTTTGGAAGAGACGTAATTCTTCTTTTTAGTATTAAAACCTGTAAACACATATAAGTATATAATATAAGGAACTGCCTCTGCCATCCATATGCTGAAATAAGTGGGGAGTGGTTTCAGGATACTCCTCAGTTTGAGGAAAGTCATATAAAGCAAATTAAAGCCTATGTTGTACACATTTGTTCACAGTTTGGGGTTAAAATTCCCAATGAATTTCAGTTTTTAAAAAGTTGTAAAAAAATTATTGCTATTGTTTAGATTGCAAGGTATAGAATGGAATTGATGGTTGAATTTTGTTTGTGAGAGTTTGGGGTCAATTTAATGGTTGTTGATTGTACTTGCTGACTTCTAAGGGGGTTTAGGATAAGGCCTTTACTGAGTTTTGAGAAAATAATTGCCTAGTTTTTATTATGTAATTATTTAACTGTTTTTCCTTCTTTTTAATCATTAGGTGATGCTTTTCCATGGACTATTAGTCTACATCATTTCAGTATATATACTCTCCTTGGACAACAGATGACACTTAATTTAGTGGAACCAATGGGCTGTACGTCTACTTTAGCTGTTACTTCACAAAAACTGCTTGCTTCGGGGCCAGAATCCAGACACTCATTTGTTGTCTGCCTCCATGTCGACCTTGAGTCCCTTGAAATAAAATGCTCCAACCCCCAGGTTGGTACGTTTAATTGATTTATGAAAGGAAATTAAAAATAACTCAATTTAAGTACAATTGTTCTGCATTTTGTTGAAGAGGGTCTCTTCTATCTTAATTTTTTTTTTTAACTGGGCCATCAAGATCAAGGTGCTTAGATTAAGATTTGCTTTGAAGCTCTCTCAAGTTTTGTAATTTAAACTCTTCTCAAAATGTAATAGCTACAGTATAAATGCATCTTTTGGCTGATGGAGTGAAATGAATTGCAGATGTACCATTAAATGCTATAGTGCTGTTCTGCTGTCACCATGGATTCATATATTGAAGTGGTTTAAAGTAATTTTTTACCATATTTTCATAGAACTAACTTTTCTTCAAACATAAAATGTTTTTTAGGCAATGGTGTCCTTTAGTAAAGGAAAAAAACCCCAGATGAATGTGTGTAAACAGAAGTTATCACCTCATTTATGTTTATTAAAAGGCAAAGACGTTGCTAGATTTGCAGAAAGTGCACCCTGGATTTTACTGACCTGGGTCAAGTTTGCTGTAGTTCCAAACAGAGTAGGGTTTTTATGCCAAATTTTGAGTAATCTTGACTGCAACTTGAGTAACACTTTCTTGATAGTTGCAACATTTCCAGTGGTGCTGGAGAGAACAGTCTTGTTCTTGGGAATTACAGATCTGTTGAGGTCTGAGTAGGGCTCTGCATTCATATGCTGTCTGCTTCCAAGTTTTAGCCATATGCAAGATTTTTTCAAAGGATGTCATAGACAAAATGGACTGTTTATTGCTTCATTTAATAGAAAGAAAGGAAAAGAACACAAAGTATTATAATTTTGATCTGGTAGACAGCACATCACGTTTGTAAGGATTTATGGACCTACGGCCTAAGTCTGGGAATACTAAAGCTAAGGTGGCTGGTGTAATTTTAATGTTATCCCTTGCGTGTCCTCATTACGATATGTTTCTCAGTCGCATGCCATTTTTCCGGTGCATCATTCCATGTTCTATGAATGAAACAACTGTTTTAAACTATGTATTTATTTTATCCTCAGTGGGTGGATATCCTCCTGCCCCATTCGCTGCCTTCCATCCAAGTTATTTCTGACTCATTTGCTATATGCCATTGTCTTCTGTACAGGATAGGCTCACACTCAACAGGAAGAGGGTTGGTAGAGTGAGATTTCTCATTGGACATGGCAAATTAAAATTTAAAATTAAACAGCCTCAACAGGGTCTACTCAGACTTGTAAAGCTATATGACAGGTGTATTTGCACATATAAAGGGTTGTCACTGTGTTATAAATGTGTAAATAGGAAAAGACAAAATTACGATTTTGCTGAAAAATGTACATTTTCTATTTAAAGACTTCTGAAAGCTTAACTTTGTGGTATTTCCATAATGTATAATGAATTAATATGCAATAATTTTACAGCCTATGGAAACCTGCCTTATTCTGTATTAACTTTCATAGAACCATACAAAATTCATCTTGATACTGCAGCTATTCAGAGAACTGGCAAATATTTTGAGACGTTCATGTAGCAAAATAGTATGGAACATTTGATGGGGATGCTCTCAGTGAAATTCCAGCAAACTTTCTGATCAACTCTGATTTTTTTTAAATCTCCAATTAATCTCATGGTTAATATATGTAATGCATTAATAGTATTAATTTATAAGCAGAAGGCATTGTTATGAAGTGAAAGCCTTACCTAAATTAAAGTTGCAATTTAAAAAGAAAAATTAAAAGAAAAAGCAAAAGACATTTTCAAACTTTCCTACCAAAGTGTGATCAGATAATTTGTTTCGCAAACTGTAAGAAAATATTTGCACTAAAAAAATTTAAATTGTAAGCTCCATGTAAATCATATTATGAGTACAGTGAAATGTTAAAATGAAGTTGTACAGTGGAATATCAGACCAAATATTGTTGTCTTAAAGGGTGTCCTTCTACACTGTGATATTATTTATTTGCTGAAGTGTTATAATGACCAAAAGGATGCAGCCAAATTACTTGTGATTAGTGAAGATTCTTGAGCTGTACTTTCTCCCTTACATCTGCCTTAACTTGTCCTTTCTGCTTTACTTATGCAAAAGGGGAAAAAAAACCACATCAGTTGTCTTTAACCAGATGTTCAAGAACAGAAGATGGAAAATACAATTACATAAACAGCATTTGATAGTTATAAATTCACAGGAGAGTAACTATGCAATTTGATTCTTTAGAATGACGGGCTGTATTTTTTCTATAGATGACAGCCTTAAAGGAGGTGATATTTAGTGAATTTTTTAAATGGTAGCAAAGGTGAAGTATTTTACTGTATGACTATTAAGATTTAATATAACACCATGTTGTTATGGTTGTATCCCTTTAAAGTCAATAGATACTTCCAGTGTGCAAAATTGCCAGAATATTGCCTTTTGTTGTAGTTTTCAATTTTGTAGTAATGTGTTATTTTTTAAGTATAAAATGCTGTAATATATTGAACTTTACAGATTTTGCCAAGTAGTCAGTGGGGTCTTATTGAGTTATGTGTGGTTTTGCTGGGGAGGGCATGTAAGCAGTGAGAGAGGGGAAACTTTTCTTAACAAATACTGGCAGAGTTATTCCTATTTTTGTCATACCATTTTTCTTCTCTTGAATAGAGTGTACCAAAAATAATTATTATATATTAACTGTTATGCTCAAAAATACTTATAAAGGAGAGAAGCCTTACACTTACATTAGCTCTTCCAATGGAATCAGAAATAGATTTTCAAAATGCTGTGGTTTAATCCCAGCCGGCAACTAACACCACACAGTTGTGTGTTCACTCTCCGCCCCTGCCGTGGGATGGGGAGAGAATCAGAAAAGTAAAAGTGAGAAAACTCATGGGTTGAGATAAAGACAGTTTAATTGGTAAAGCAAAAGCCACACATGCAAGCAAAGCAAAACAAGGAATTCATTCACTGCTTCCCATTCCCAGGAAAGCAGGGCTCCATCGCACGTAATGGTCACTTGGGAAGACAAACGCCATCACTATGAATGTCCCGCCTTCTTTCTTCTTCTTCCCCCAGCTTTATATACTGAGCATGACATCACATGGTATGGAATATCCCTTTGGTCAGTTGGGGTCAGCTGTCCTGGCTGTGTCCCCTCCCAACTTCTTGTGCACCTCCAGCCTACTCACTGGTGGGGCAGTGTGAGGAGCAGAAAAGGCCTGGACTCTGTGCAAGCACTGCTCAGCAATAACTGAAACACCCCTCTGTTACCAACAGTGTTCTCAGCACAAATCCAAAACATAGCCCTGTATTAGCTACTATGAAGAAAAACTCTGTCCCAGCCAAAACCAGCGCACAAAATCTTACGATTGAGAAGTGCAACCAACAAGAGAAGTAGAAATCCTTCCATTTTAATGAGTGACAACCATGGAATAAAATTAAGTGTATTAAAAATTAACAAGGACGTAACTTCAGCTCTTTATCTGAAGTTTTAAAATTTTATTTACATATAGACGTATGCCTTCTTTTTTGTTTTAATGAGGTTTTGTTATGAGGCTTTTTGGTATTTTCTACTTTTTAACATATCTCCATGAAAATCATCTCCCTCTAATCAAAGTGTGCCTTTTTTCCTGGTGAATTCGTTTTGTCTCTAGTTTCAGAGTGGGGTGGAGTATTAGGGTCATACTACTTGGCTGGCAATGTTCAGAGAGATGGCTACTGCTGTCTGAAATAGCCACTGTTTCAGACACACTGCAAAGATTCTAGCCTGAGCAATTTAAAAAAAAATCTCCCTGTTAACATAAGTAATTATTATCTTTAATGGCTATGATTGTTGCAACTCCAATAAGATTAAAACTCTTGTGTTGGATTAGCTGATGATAAGACTCTTTACTTTGTGTATGAGCATGTATGTAAACACAGAAGTTGCATCATTCCTTCTTTTGCATTATTTTGTACCCTTATGAACAGTAGCATAATTAAATTTCTGGAAGCCTTGCTTCATTAAGACAAATATAGCTTAAATTATCCTTAGGTTTCTTGACCAAAAAATATGGGGGGGGGGGGGGTGGAGGGGGTGTTCCAAGCATGCATGATTTGGACACATGCCTGTATCCTATTA
Source organism: Pluvialis apricaria (assembly GCA_017639485.1). Lineage (NCBI taxonomy): Eukaryota > Metazoa > Chordata > Aves > Charadriiformes > Charadriidae > Pluvialis > Pluvialis apricaria. Next base: position 146,337,922 of record CM030008.1, read on the forward strand.
ATTTTCTACAGAGTCGTTTGCCAGCTTAAGTGTCACCACCATTAACATTAACACCAGTTAATGTTATATTACTCAATCAGATGGACGTTATTAGTTGATCTTCCTGAGTTACATGGAAGAGACTCAGGAAAACTTAGAAATTTGTAATTAGTAATTTAAAGGCTACCAGTGCATATCAGAGTGCTACAGAGACAAAATATTTTAAAGCATGACTGAAAGAACTTTTTGCCACAACCAGAGTTATTGTTTGTCTGTAGATTGTTCTGTATATGAAGGCAAAAAAACCCACTGAGTTTATCTCCTTTAAGGAAAGATTCTGTCAAAAAGTATATGACCTGCTCAGTGTAAGCCTTGAAACTTCAAAAGAAAATCCAAGATGAATTAAGAAGGTTTTTATAAAATTCCAGCACTTCACCTCTTAAGAAAGGACTGTAGCATGTACTTTGAGACTTCATCACACACTCTCACGCACAAAATCAAGTACTGTTTTATATCAAATGTAGATTGACAGCAGTGTTTTTCTGCATCTGTTCTGCCCACATAAGAAGCCAGCTTCATAGAGTAGATGTGTCCTGAGGCTTAAAGTTCTTATAAATATGAGAATTTCCATTTGTTATAATGGCAAGTTGGGTATGGTATCCAGCTGTGGATCTGCAGTTTTCTCTGAGATTGTTTTATACAGTATATTGCAGTATGTTGTCATACAAATTCCGTGATTAATGCTTATTTACAAAAACTTGTGTAAATATCTTAGAACTGAGTCAAACAATGTGCAAGTTAAACAGTGTGTTTCTGATATTGGAATGACATATGCCAGGAAACTATTGAGTTTGATAGGGGATATTCTTCCTAAAACACAGAACAGTGTCATATGTTGCATGGGATCATTATTTTAATACCATTTAAATGAATATTTTTTGCATTGTTAATATTTCATAAAGTTTATGTATTTGCCTTTTTCTAGAGGCAGTATATATACATATGAAATCCATCAGAAATTACCTTTGTTTAATTGTTAAAATTGATATCAGTTAAAAGTTTTACAAGACCGTGTTATTGGTTATGGTTTTATGAGCTATGTACCATATGTTTAGGCAAAGAAGAGATTATTTTTATCAAAATCACTATACTGTAACTGATGTTAATTATTTTAATTGCAATGTAGTTGCTTATCAGAACATTATAAATAGTGAGAAATTCAGTTCTGCTACATTCTAAGTCTCAGTGGAAGGCTTTGATTTTCCTTCACATCATTAAGGAAAGCTTCATCTTAAAGTTGGGGTTTTTTTTTTTTCATTTAGGTACAACTTTTGTGTGAACTGGCTGAGATCACAAGTAAAGTTTGGAATAAAATTCAGAGGAAAGGAATTCTATATCAATCTTCTGCCTATACTGAAACCATGACAGGACCTGCTCCTCCTAGTTCTCCAATTAAAAGTAGTCTTGGTACCGCTCCACCAGACACCAGCACGTACAGCCCATCTGCTGATATTGGGACCACTACAGAGGTAAGCTTTCTTTAAAAAAAGTCATGTGAGTTTTGACTTACAAGGTGCGGTGCGCAATCAAGTAAGAATCAGAAAGATCAGAAAGAGCAGTAGTATCCCTATGGAAAGTAGCTTTGCCCTGATAAACTGATGAAGAATACTTCATATTCAGTTTGGTGGAACAAGAGGAAAGAGGAGAAAGAAAAAAAAAAAAGAAATTGCTTTATTCCTCCTATGTTTCCGATGTTTATTATTTGTCTGGCTTGTTTCCTCTTTGAAGTGAATGAATATTAACTCTTGTCAGGAAATTATAGTTAGTGTTTTCAGGTCAAGAAGCATAAGGCATTTTTCAAGTCCAGAATTATTAAAATAGTAACTGGTGTTTTGAAGTACCTGAAATACATGTGCTGCTTGTGAGTCATCCCAAGTACTTTCAGTAGTCAGTCTGTGATGTTACAGCCAGTCACTGTGATGCCTGAGTCGGGAGAGCTTCGTTATTAGCATAAAGCTATTAGAATGCGGGGAGACTGTTCTGAGAGACTGAGTTTTGTTCTCAGCATAAACAATGCAATTTGGGGGGCACCTCATAGAACAGTGCTGGAGCACAGGCAAATACACAGCAGTTTGAACGCTAAGTGTGGTTACATATTTGACAACATTTGGCCAGGATTGCTTTAATCCTGTGTGTGGTTTATTTTAATTCCTGGTATGGTTTGGAGAAAACGAAATGGTGATTGCTGGTGCTTACTTTTTATATGCATCACATACACACAGAGGTAACTGTCATTAAAAGGTGTTTGAGCTAGAGTTTCAGTTCTTAGGTTGTTTCACTAAAATGTTTCTAAATTATTTGAATAGCCTGAGGTTTTGGTGTATTTCTATGTGTGTGTGATCTCTGTTGTGGCAAATTTTGCCACGGATATAGAATTGAAGGTAGTCAATAATAGTAAGAAAACAATATGGTCACAAAAGTAGTATTTTTTTCACCTACTCGTATAAAATCCCTTCCTCCTTAAAATCAGAAACCACCAGCTTTATAAGTAACTATTTGTTTTTGACCCTCTATATAGACAGCAGTATTTGGAGTACATGCTGTACTTGGAGCATTACTTGAAACTGATTCAGTAATTGTTTTAATCCATGTGTTACCAAGATTATTTTGGTAATATGGGTCCAAGTTCAGCATTTTGAAAAATGTTATTCATAATTTATTTAATTTTCTTCCTACTCTAAACAAATGTTATGCACTAGCTAAATAAATGATCTAAATGAAGTTTGGTGAATTAGCCAACAAAGGACAATGTTAGAATTTTTGTGCAGTCTTTTCCACTCTGAAGCTAAGACCATAATTTCAATCTTGTTAGAATACAAAGTTCTGTTAAAACGCATGGCATTAATGTTGGATTTTTTTTTCACGATAGGGAACTTAGATTTGACAAGGCACTTTACAACTAAGATTTGAAAACTGCTTTGAAATGAATCTGTCATTGTGCTTAGGATAAATAAATTGAAAAATTGACCAAATAAATTAAAAAATTGATTAAAGTTATGGAAGAGGAAAGAAAGCTGCAAACAGGAGAAAAAGTTTGCATGAAACCACAGTTCATGTGACTGAAAAAGTGAGTAATAGGGCTTCTGTCCATCAACTTCATTCAGAGCTCTCAGCCCAAGGTGTTCTGTCTGTGGCAGGGACAGGAGGGCAGGTCAGAAGAAAGAGCCAGCACAAGGGATGTATAAATGCACAGATAGAAAAGCGTACTGAGGCAGGTGTCATTTGTTTAATGGAGATACTGAGGTGGGAGAACATATACATGGCCAGATACTTGAGATTGCAAGAAGTTCCTTGTCAGAAATCGAAAATGAGAATTAAAAGGCTAATTTTTATATTGTCAAGAAAAGATTCACAGAGTTGTTCAAGTAGGAGGGTACTATTTTTTGCTCAGCGGCTGAGGAAAATCTTGTTCCATTTCTGATTAACTGGTGGGAATATTAGGTGTATTGAGGTGATTAAAATCAAAAGAGTATGTAGGGTGTACAAAGGTTTTAATTAACAGTAGGAAAAAAAAAATAAGAGAAAGGTGAAGGTTTTTGAATTACTGTGGTTGAAAAAAAGACTTGGAGAGAATCTTTGTCATGGGGAGTCAAGCCAGAGTTTAGATTCTTGTAAGACCAGTCGCTACAAAAATGCTGTACTTGAGATTGTGGGTACTGTCATTTTTGTGAATTTGGGAGTTGATGTTTATACTTGAAACCCACGTTTGATATCGGTCTTGTGATTTCTAGAAACAAGTTAGCAGTACTGTAAGGTGAAAAGGAATGGATAGCCAGAGGATTCATCTACATGATTTGGTTGTTATGGGATGTAACATCAAAGGTTGTCTTGACCTAGTGCTTTCTTGCTTTTAAAAACTGATGTTTAAGACAAAACAAACATCAAAAAAACAATTATCCCTTCACTCTGAGGACTAATTTTAGTCAAGCTACCAGCTGGAGTGAAGTGAATCACCTAGTAGGATGACCAAGTTAATGCATTTTTGATGATGTAAACAAAGTAACATTTTCCAGATTTTTATTAAGCCATAGGGAAAATGGTCTTAAGCACTATACCACCATTTTGAATCATAGAATCATAGAATGGTTTAGGTTGGAAGGGACCTTGAAGATCACCTAGTTCCAGCCCCCCTGCCGTAGGCAGGGACACCTCACACTAGACCAGGTTGCTCAAAGCCCCATCCAGCCTGGCCTTAAACACCTTCAGGGATCGGGCTTCTGTAGCTTCTCTAGGAAACCTGTTCCAGTGCCTTACCACCCTCAAAGTGAAAAATTTCTTCCTGATATCTAATCTTAAATCTACCTTCTTCCAGTTTGAAGCCATTCTCCCTCGTCCTGTCACTACATGCCCTAGTAAAAAGTCCTTCCCCAGCTCTCCTGTAGGCCCCCTTTAAGTACTGGAAGGCCACCATAAGGTGTCCCTGGAGCCTTCTCTTCTCCAGGCTAAAGAACCCGAACTCTCCAGCTTTTCCTCATAGGAGAGGTGCTCCAGCCCTCTGATCATCTTTGTGGCCCTCCTCTGGACCCGCTCCAACAGGTCCATGTCTTTGGGGGCTCCAGAGCTGGATGCAGTACTCCAGGTGGGGTCTCATGAGAGAAGAGTGGAGGAGAGGGGCAGAATCACCTCCCTCAACCTGCTGGCCACACTTCTTCTGATGCAGCCCAGGATACAGTTGGCCGCCTGGGTTGTGATCGCACATTGCTGGCTCACGTTGAGCTTGTTATCAATCAGCACACCCAGGTCCTTCTCCTCAGGGCTGCTCTCGATCCATTCCCCGCCGAGCCTGTGTTTGTGCTTGGGATTGCCCTGACCCAGGTGCAGAACCTTGCGCTTGGCCTTGTTGAACTTCATGATGTTTGCACAGGCCCACGTCTCCAGCCTGTCCAGGTCCCTCTGGATGGCATCCCTCCCCTCCAGCGTGTCTGCCTTGCCACACAGCTTGGTATGATCAGCAAACTTGCTGAGGGTGCACTCAATCCTACTGTCCATGTCCCCGACAAAGATGTTGAACAGCACGAGTCCAAGTACTGACCCCTGAGAAACACCACTCATCACTGGTCTCTACTTGGACACCGAGCCGTTGACTGCAACCTTTTGAGTGCGACCATCCAGCCAGTTCTTTATCCACCGAGTAGTCCATTTATCGAATCCATGTCTCTTCAATTTAGAGACCAGGATATTGTGTGGGACAGTGTCAAATGCATTGCACAAGTCCAGGTAGATGACATTGGTTGCTCTTCCCTTGTCCACTACCGCTGTAACCCCTTCGTAGAAGGCCACCAAATTTGTCAGGCATGACTTGCCCTTGGTGAAGCCATGCTGGCTGCTATCAATCACCTCCTTATTTTCCATCTGCTTTAGCAGAGTTTCCAAGAGGATCTACTCCATGATCTTGCCGGGCACAGAGGTGAGACTGACTGGTCTGTAGTTCCCCAGGTCTTCCTTATTTCCCTTTTTGAAGATAAGGGTTATGTTTCCCGTTTTCCCATCGGCAGGAACCTCACCAGACTGCCATGACTTCTCGAATATGATGGATAGTGGCTTAGCTACTACAAACAATGTAGTCATCGCTTGAATTTTTTTTTTTTATTAATCTTTTGGTGGCCATCAATAAAAATAAATCTCAAAGTGTTTTGAAGCTCTACAATGGACTTTTGCAGATCATCATCTGTAAAGTAGCTAAGAACATTGTTCCTGAGACTATGCATAGTCCTGGTGTCTGTGAGTTGTGTAGTACTGTTGGGAGTGGGAAAGGGAAAGAGGTAGGAGAATCATACTTGGCCAACCAGTGAGAAATAATAAAAGGAACCATAGTTTCTTCTCACATTTCTAATAGACTATTTTAGACAATATAAATTAAATAATTTGCAACATAATGGTTGGCGGGATCTCCATAACACATTCTGTTCTGTGGTTGGTGGCTGTCTCTGAACTTATTCAACATATTTCCTAGTATCAAAGCACAAGCTAGGTTTTCATTATAATGACATGGTTGCTGTCCTGTTCTTTGAGGTAAGGATTATTGAGAATCTAAAAACATATGTATTGAAAAATTAACTAAGGAATGTTCTCCCTCGTTCTTTTTCACCAGTGAAAGCTGTTTGTCCTTTGAGAGTAATCACTTAGTTTCCCTGTTTCCTTTTGTTAACTTAATTACTGTCACCATACCTAGCTGTAGATAGTGTGATCATGAAATTGTGCTTCTCCTTTATTTGAAGAGGGTAAGATGTGAAGATGAGAGAGAGAATCTGGTCACTTCTGCTGTCTCCAGCTGCTACTTTGAATTCCTTCAGCCTGCTGAGTGCCTCAGTTATAGTCCTATATTATAGACTTTATTTGAAGAAAAATAACCTTGTTAGTATGTTCAAGTATACACAGAACCCTGTTATAGATGCAGGGGTGTGTCTGAGTGGCATCTGTATGGAGAGCTGTACAGCTATTCTGTGCCCCAAAAGCAGGCAAAGTCAACAGGCCTTGTAGACAAGAAATGTAAACAGATATATTTTTTTTATTGTTTTGTCTCCTGTGAAGTAGAGCAGCTAGTTCTACCTGTCAAATTGCCTAATGGGCTGCAGATGTCAGTCTGTTATACCATACCATTTTCAATGAGGCCAAGGTTTTCTTCTGGGTGAAGATGTAGTTTTCCACAGTCTGTCCAAGTGTGGATCATTGTATATAACAACTATCGTAGACATAAGACTTTTTATCTGAAGACCCTTTTTGTTCACAGGAGCCTAACTAGTGAAATACAAACAAATAGTTTAAAACCCAATTGAGTTTTCTTGCACTAAGTGCAGTTGAGGGCTGAATATTTTTCCAGGTACCTTCTGAAGAAGTAATTTTAATTTCGAAAAGTGTAGAAGTGGGGCAGGGGTTGTCAGATTAACCTAATGCTTGTCAGCTTCATATGTTGTGGTATTCTTCAAGTACTCTTCAGAGACTGTTATAGAAAATCTGAGCTATTGGGAGGGATTGGTGGTGTTTGGAGACAGGAAAGCAAAAGTTGTTTTTAATAACTCACAGAATGGTGATTGTAGGAACTGGGATGTCAGGAAGGTTAACCAACTGAGAATAAGTGATACTGCATGGAAGCGGAGGATGACTGATAAAGACAAGGTTTCAGTGAACGGTAGAAGAAGGTTGAGGCAATTTCAGGGAGGCAGCTGAGAAGATTGGAGCAGCATTCTACCATTTTCCTGGATCTGATTTATCCCTGTCTGTGGTTTTGCTGCTGGATGGAACTGGACCACTCCTTTCCCTTCCCAGAATTCCATCAAGGGAGCAGATGGGGCAGTTACAGTGCAGGCACTTATTGGCCAGGAAACCTAACACCAACAAAACCTTACTTGATTGCCATCTTGATACTGGCAGGTCTGAAAACCACTTGCAAATACTCAGAGAAACAGAAAAATACTTTTATTTTAATCTCCTTAAATGCTGTGTGTTTAATGTCTTTATGTTCTCTGAAATACTAGCGTTGATTACTTATAGATGCATATTTTGGTCTTCGCAAATTTGAAGGTACTTAATATTGGCCTAATGTTACTTGCAAAGAAGTCAGTGGGAGCAAATCTAGGTCCATGTTGTTTGATTTGGAAAATACCATCCTGTATTTGTAAATTATAACTTGTTTTCAGACTACTGTAACAGTAATGTTTTTCATGAAAAAAATAGAGGAGGTAATATATAAAAATCAAGTGCATCGGCCACAATTTCACCTTGCAGCTATACATTTGATGGTCATTATTGCTGATCAGTGGCAATTAAGTATATAGAGTAATTAAACGATAATATATATTTCTACAAGTTTGACTTAGGGACATTTTCCAGAAGTTTGCGTTTTTTCAGAGTCTGTAATTTGTTTATATGTTCCTATAGTTTTAAAGCTTGAAATCCTGAAGTTTGTCCACCAAAAATACTTTGCTGCGATAGGTATGTTTTTTTAAGTTTAGAGATTTTACAGTTAATGTGTTACTTTGTTCTGTGGGAGACAAATGATTATTTTTAAACCTTCTTTCAGCTGCAACGGACTTGCTATAAATGAGTCGGAAGAAAGCAAACTCTCACAACTGTTTATATTAAACAGCAAAAGTAGTAATTTGTTTATGTGATCTGTGGATGATTTATATTTTGAGCTGCGTGTAATTCTTTTCATGCTGACAAGTTGATAGTGAGCACCACAGACCAATGTGGATAACGCTACCTAGCTTACTGAGTTTTAGTCTGGATGGTGGTAAGAGAGGGAAGCATGAGTGAGAGGCTTAAGTGCTGGAGGGCTGGAAACAGTTAATCACTTTTACCATCCCTCCTTTGGAACAGCAAAAGCAAAGGTAGTACAGACTACAACAGGCCACTTGTTACTGTTTACTTAAGTACAAACAGTGGTAGAAGTGTTTAGTCCTTGGGGAAACTCAGTGATTGAGCAAGAACGCAGAAGTTATTTTGATAAGGCATAGCAGTAGTGTGGCCAAACTGTGATCATTCCTGAGCTTTAGGCAGGCCAAGGATGAAGGCCTCATATGTTTGGATCTTCCTGATGAACAAAGATAAATTCTGTTAAGAAAATAAACTCAGTTATATTGGTCAATTTGCAACAATTGGTGAAAGAATTAAATTGTATATTTTAGGACTTGGCATGAGAAGTTGTGGGAAAATAGTTCAGGGTTTCTGACTCTGGCTTGATTTTTCTGTAGATCTGGAAACAGAGCAGAAAATTTAATGCATAAACATATTTAACAATACCACGCTGGGTGCTGAAAATCCAAAATGAAAATTGAAACTGCATGAGAAACAAGAGCACAGTCTCTCTTCTCACTTCAGTTTCTTAGTTTTTACTGCAAAAAATTTCAAAGAATTTGAGCTTATTAAAAAAAAAAAAAAAGACATCCACTAGTAAAGACTATCAGTTTGATAGTGACTCTGCCCAATGATTCTGGTTGTACTACCATTAACAGAAGGCTAAGAAGAAATGCAGTCTGTTCTTTTTTCACTTCTCAAAGGATAGCCATATAGCAACTTCTGCCTTCAGAGGAGCATCTGCAGTGCTTCTGCCACTGAGAAGGGGAATGAGCCAATTCAACTGTTTACATATGTTTGAATGGCAGAAAAAGAATCAGGTAGTTTGTTCACATTGAACTGCTGAAGTAGGGGATGGGCAGAGCCAGTAACGCAGTCACCTCTGAGAGGGACATGATGTTGAGCATCTGGGGATGTTTGTTGATAAGCTCTGCAGCTGGCACAGCTGCAAACAGAAGAGGTTATCCCTGAAAGCCTCAGTTTAATGCAGTTTTAGCGATACCGTCAAGCTAGCTAGTCCCAGTGGTAGCATGCACAAGTGACCTGGAATACTGGATGGGAACGCGGTAACCTGAGTACAGAATTGCAGTGCAAAGCTAGGCACGAGCACAAGTGAGTTGAGGCCCTGGTTAGGACTTGCAGGCCCTGTGGTAGGACAAGTTCCAAAACCCTGGCAATTGCAGGTCCAGGTGTCTGATTCCCAGCTTATTTTGCCTCTGACAGTGTCCAGAGGTTCACAATTCCTTTATTTCTGATAACGTTGTTCTGCATCAACAACCCCCATTTGACTCCTAGAAATTCAAGTACTGGTTTTTTTTTTTTCAAGTTCACTTCAGGAATATGTGCACGTGTGTTACTTGTGTATTGACTAAAGAAAGTTTTGTTCTACAGCTATGCAATTGTGTGCTACACAATTTGAATAGGATTTAATAAAGCCACCTCACGTGCTACTGAAATTAAAGTGTGAGAAACATCTGCAAATCAGACAGGCATAAGCACAAACAACATTGGAATGATGCCAGCGAAAGCTTAGCTCCAGCAATCGTAACGGAAACTGAGCACCTTGGCCTCTTTTCCTCACCTGTGTATTTTTTGGTTATAGCATATCAGATATATGGCCTATTCCATTATGTATTTAGAAAAGGAGGAAGCAGTTTGGAATGATACATCTGGGCTTGTACCTGTAACTGGTTTTCTGTAAACTTCATGGATATAATAGACTTGGAAGTTGGTTGGGGCCACATTCCCTAAAATTCAGAGTTTCCTGCTTTTAAATTTGATTACACATTCCTGGGTTAATTTGCTTTTTTTATATGCCTGGGGTTATGCTAGATAAATGCAATTCATCAAGAATCTCACAAATACTGGTATAAGTAACCTTGTGCCAAAATTATCAACTGGCTGATTCTCTGAGAGGCATAGTAAGTACATTATTTAATAGCTTCAGAAAAATAAGCTTAAAGAAAAGTGTGGGAAAATGATAGCCTCAGTTTTCTACAGAACAGTTATCTGTATACTCAAACCACTAAACAAAAACAGCCTTCTGGAAAAAAAAAAGTTAACAAAATGCATGAAACATCTGAACACATTAAATTATGAAAATAAAAGAATCCAATTATAAAATTCAAAACTTGCCATGGTGGCAGTATGTATTTGCTGTTAACGGTACCCCTTTAAGTTTAATTTACTATTGTTTTCTTCTTTTTTAACTATCAGAAGTGTAGAGACCTGCCAAAATTTTAGAACAAAGTTGATTTTCATACAAAAAGCATTTTGGAACATGTCCAGTGGGAGAGTGAGGGTGTGTATGGAGGGCGGGGAGGAGATGGTCTCTCATTCCCACCCCTTCCACCGTAGTTTGTAAATTACAGTTTGGCAAAGTAAGTGTGCCTACAGTACAATAAGAACTTAAAAAATGCTCCAGCTCTAAAAAAAAAAAAAAAGAAAAAAAAAGAGAGAGAGAGAGAAAATGCTTTTTATAGAACAAAAAGAATAGACAGCAGCAAATTGGTCCACAGGATATCAACATTGGCCTGAACTTTGGCTTGAACTGTAAATAAAGGTATTATCAGGTTTAAATGAGTATTGTTTCTCTCTTTCCTTAACCTTTCGTTGTCTTCCATCTCTTGATATCCTGGAAAATTCATCTGAAGATCTCAGCTAAGCGAAATTGTCTTTGGCTGGCTCCTTCCTTCAGAGCCCAAGGGATCCCCCCATTCCAAAGTACCATTAACTCCAGCATCTCTAGAGCATGTGAGGTTTGATGAGAACAGTCATCTTAGACATGATGAAACTCCCACACAGAAGCATCATGTTTTAAGGGTGTCATTCAAAGGCAAATTATGAAGGTGTGGGAAGTTACCGAAAAGCAGAGTGTCAAAGAACCGTTTGGATGAGTTATATGAAAGAAACAAGAAGAAAGGAATTTCTTGGCAGAATTCTTTCATATAACTCATCCAAATGGTTCTTTGACAGCAGAAATTGCTCATAACTGATGCCATGCTGATGGCATGAAATTGCAAGCCATGAACTAGGATGAGGCTTCTCTGATGTCAGGACGAGGATGTTGCAAATAAAGACTCATTAAGAAGGGAAACAGGATTCTCAAGGTATTGTGTTTCCCGCCCTGGAAGGATGCATTTTTGCTCCTGCTTTTTTATAGCTTTACAAGTAGGCAGAGTAGATTGCTGGAGGGGAGACAGTCTAACATTTGAAGATGGTGGACCGGGATAGTCAGAGGATGGCAAAATGGCTGGGTTGTTGTTGCCTCCTGGCTTGGGCCACTGGCCTATCAATGGAGCCTGCCATTTCAGGAGAAGCAGTAAGGACTAACATTGTTTAGTACTGGAGAAGTGGCGGCTCTACCTACATCCTTTCAGATGCTGGGGGACTTCCAGGCCTGACACTCTCCAAGGCTGTTTCCCAATTTTCATTCCTTCCCCACACTTCTGCAGTCCAAGGACAGTTTCTTTCTTGAAAAAAGAAAACTGAGTTTTGCTTACAGTGCTGAAAAGATATCTGCTTCCATGTTGCTATCAGCACTGCCCTGTAGGACAATTAAGTGGCACTGGAGAGAGTAGAGTCCTTTGTGGAGACAGTAGGAAATGTCCTGCGAAGGCATGGTTAGTAAATAGTACTCAGAGATAGGGGTCTTTGGATAAAAAGATCTGGCAAGAGGCAGGAAGAATTTTGCTGGGGAAGCAAATAAGAAATATGAGTCACAGTTTGACAGAAATGAGTTAATCTCTGCCCTAAATGTGTTATTTAGACTGTTCTACCACTCCTTTATTTTTTCATCTTGTTGGGTGCCATATGTCCACTGTGCCACCCCTGCTTTAGAGTTGCATGCATCTTAGTGAAATGAACTGTTTGAGGTTTCTCTAATTAGGTGTCCTACTGTGGTAGACATTAAATATTATTAGATACACAGCAGGAGACAGGCCCTGCTACATTTAATAATCTAAATTTGCAGACAGTGGAAGGGAAAAATGGAAGAAGGAAGAGTAAACAAATTATAAAAGCAAGAGAGTCATGTTAAGTCCATATCTTGGAGAGGGATTTCAGGTGGTTGTGTGTAAGGAAGTTTGCTCAATGAGAACACAATGGAGAAGAAATGCTCAAAAGAGAAAGGACAGGGAAGGAAGCAGGAAGGAAGTGAAGGCATAGTGTGTGGCTAAAGTTGGGGTTTTTTTTGAAAAAAAAGCAAGTATCCTTGAGTAGGTCCTTTCTCCCGTTTTGTTTATAAGGTAGTTGTTAAAGATTTAAATCGACAACCTAGTGACAATTAAGAACCTTTCAGGGAAGAAAGGATTCTAAAAGAGTGAAGGTGTTATAAAAATGGGTGGATAAAATGGTATAGGGAAGTTTCCCTCTGGGAGGTCTATTTGAAGGGAACCAGATGAATCTTCTCCTTTAACGCTGGTTGTCTGCCTGTTCTCTTCTATGCTCTGTTATCAGCTCTTTCACCAATGGGCTCATCCATTCCTCCCTTGTTTCTGTAATTTGTCTTCTGTAAGTACATTCAGAATCTCCTTTCCCAAATTTGTTTCCTTAACTCCCATTATTACAGCCCCCTGCTCCTTCTACCACATATGCAAATAAATATATACATACACAGCCAAGTGTTCTTCCTTTCTTTCTGATTAATCTTGCTCGTACACTTCTGGTACTTGTCCAGCTGCTTTAGACCAGCCTGTACGTGTCTGTCTCATATATAGGGATCAGTGTTTCTCTTGTCTTAGTTTCTGGGATAATTGCGTTTCTGCCTTTATGGACTCCGTGAGGACCACACATTTAATTGATAGGCCTCTAAGTACTGCTTTTTTTACAGAGCCAGAACTTCATTCAGACCAAGGCATAGGTGTTAGTTTTCTTCTATTTGTTTCTGCAGGTCTTTGGTACTGCCAGCTCTGTGTGTGTGTGTTTGTTCATTCATTCATTTATATTTTCTCTCTCTCTCTCAATTGGACCATTAATAAGTGATCAAGGGTTTTATAGCAGACGTCTAGAAGATTTCTGTAGAATAAAGACATCACAAACAAAACCTGTCATAGGACAATGAATATATAATATGCATTCCAATTTATTACCTCATTTGCCTTTTCATACTTAAGATGCTAGTATAGATTGCACCTTTCCAGAGGTTAGTACTGTTAATATTGCATGGTTTTCTTACCCTTATGTTAGTTCTGTTGAAGGTGAGCTACTTGTTTTTCCTGTGGTTTGAAACTCTCCATTGTCTATCTTTCATGGTCTGTGATCTCATTCCTACTTGGCATTCACAAACCCAATGAGTAATATCTTTTCTTAGTCTGACTGGCACACTGTCACCTAATGCCATATCCATGGTTCCTTGACACATTATCACTAATATTTAAGGAAATCGTCCCAAATATAACAGCACTTGCTTTCTGTATGCTAATGAAACACTTCTTGTAGAGATTGTTTTCTTCATGGTGAACTCTTTTGCAAAAAACAGGCATTTTTTCATTTGCTGTTCACCAGCCACTGATGATAGCACTAATCTCTAATCCTCGACATTGACAAAGTTAAGCTACGTAATTCAAGTAACTGCCAGGGTATCTTTTTTGTGTGATGGGTTTTTTTAAACAGATTTCTTTAATACAGTCAACAGAGATTTGCACATAGACAGTTTTGCACATACCTGAATTATGTATTAGCTAGTTACATTCATAATGAAAAGACACCGTTAGATGGATTAATAGTCTTGAACCATGGTAAAGTTCCTCTTCACAAATGGTACATGAAGAGCAAAAGCCCGCTGTCGTTTGAATGACATTTCATAAAGCGGAATCTAATTTCTCAGTCCATAAAACACATGTTGCAGTTTGTTAAACTAAATTGAATCTAGCAATGATGATATTTTAAAATATAGCACAAGTTTATAGTTATATATAATGTTATGGAAATACCACTGATTTTTCTTAAAACTTAATTGATGAGAGTAGGATATTTCTTTTCTTTTCTTTCTGAATTGTGTAACTTCACCATGGAATGAGTATTACAGTGCTATATACCACCTCCCTCCATCAGTACTTAGCCTGTAGATTTGTCTTAATTGAGCTATGGCCTGAATTTTTTTCCTTCCATTTGTTCTCAAAAGTGAGATGAGGAGATTGAAATATGTATATACTCCACTAGGAAACCTTATATTAATAGCATCTAATGTTTTGCACCTCTGGAGTCTAACAGTTTTTCAAAAGATGGTCACCTATGGCTCTACAGGTAGTCTGTTCAAAGCTGTAAGCAATAATGCCATATATAGTAAATATAAAAATAAATAGACCAGTTTCACTGGGACAAAAAAAAATAAAATCAGTAAATGTTAATTTGAGTGACATGGAGCTGAAAGCATGAAGCAGAAGCTGCGTTTCAGTGTTTCTCTGAAAAACAAAGTGGTAAAGGTAATCATATTCTTCATTACGCAATGAATTCTAAAAGCACAATGTCAGCTGCTCCATTTGGTGTATATCAGATAGCCCAAAGTCATAATGGGCTTTGACCTACCTTCTTGTCTTGTCTTACAGTTAAGTTGGTGATAAGTGAACATGTATACATGGTAGAAATCCTGTAATTAAGCTGTAGGCCTGAGTTAATTGAAAATGTGATTTATCAACATAAATGTTTCCATATGAGCTATGTCATTTGGTTTGGGATAAGTTCTACCAATCCAGAAAATAGATTGCTAACAGAATTTCCATACTCCCATTCTCTAGTCTTGGAGTGAAAAATGAGTCAAGTACTGGCAGATTTTAAATTTTGCTACTGAAAGTAAGTTTTTCTGGGATATCTGAAGCTGAAGTGAGTGGATCATCATTTCTTGCCTGACAGGTTAAAATGGATTCTGTCAAACTGCAATGTTTTCTGTGTAGGTCTGATTTCAGGGTGTTTTCCATATAAATCATCTTGGTTAGTCATTAGATAAATCTCAAAATTCCCAAACATGTTGTTCATCATCATTTACAATTCCTAATCCCCAAAACCTTCATTGAAAATTAAGACTTCGGGTGATTGTTGGTTTGTAAATCTTAGAAACAACTTGGTCCTTTCTTTTGTGCTTGAGTAATGAAGAAAACTTGCAACACTTGATGGAGTTACAAGTGAAGATGCTGGTGGATTTTAGTGGCTTCTGGTTGACATTAGTGACTTATGTGTCCATTGCATTCAGTTTAATAGGCTGTAAACACTAGGAGCTGATGAACAATTATGTGTTTGCATCTTTCCTATCCTATTTGGAGGCAATAAATTCCAGGAAAGGAAGAGGATGAAGTCATATGGCTGGTAAATATTTCAGTTGTGCCATCAAGAATTATTAGAACATGCCTGTAGGGCCCTGATAAGCCCTTGTAACAGGATTTTCAGTATAGCTTTAATTTGTCATGTTCTTTTCCTAAAAACATTAACCTTTTGTATCTTCTTTGTTGAGCCCTTAATGTTTTAGTGAATGAACAGAGATTATTGATGGCACAGAAGCTTCTACAAGCTCATTTGTCAACAGATCATATATTTTAGAATATTGCAAGTGACAATCACCTTTTTTTAAATAACAAAAATATTTAAATAGTGGTGACTAAAATCTTTCCAGTTCTTACAAAAAACCTTATTATTTTGTGAAATCGTTTTCCCAAGCAGTTACAGGGAAGCATGTAGAAGAAGAGGAAAAAAACCCCAACCCCAAACCCAGTGTGTATGTAGTATAGAAGTGTTACAGCCATATGAGGTGGCTCTTCATTTGGCACCTCCAATAACTCTTTCTTCCTTCGCCTTTCAGATACGCACAAGCCTCCTTATCCCCCTTCCTACATTGCATCTCAGAATATTCTTATCAGCCTGTGTTTTTTTCATTGATGGTATTATTTCATTAGTGTAGAGTTAATGAGGAAAGCTCACTGTGCCAAGTTGAACAAAGTCACCAAAACTTACTGTTTTACTGTGTAATCTTTGCTAAAGTCTATTATCTCTGCCTAAGAAAAGGGGAATACATTTTGTTTTATTTTTTTCCTGATGTTAAAAAATGGCTTAATTCAGATGTATTATCAGTGAGTCTGCATTTATATGTATATAGTTTGGGCATCTACATCGGTCTAGACAGAAGGAAAAAGAGGAGTGGTAAAAAGCAATATTTTTTTTTCTCAGCTATTACATCTGTTTCACAGGGTGATTCTCTTCAGGGTGGTGATGATTCTCCGTTCTCAGATTCAATTACATTGGAACAAACAACAAGTAATATCGGGGTCTCAAGTGGACGTGTCAGCCTATGGATGCAGTGGATGTTGCCAAAAATTACTATAAAATTGTTTGCTCCTGATCCTAGAAACAATGGCACAGGTATTCATCATTTTTCCCCTAATATACTATTTTAAATTCCATACATTATTTTACAGCACAGTATTAGCTATTCAGAGCATTTATTGACAATACTAAACACAGTAATGCAGAAATAACGGGTTGGATCTATATTTTAAAGTAGAGTGACAAGCTGTCGTTAGGTTAGTGCATGTAATCAGAATTCAGTGTTGTTCTTGGACATAAACAACCCCCACTGTGTGGAAAGATTATTATATTAAATTGGAAATAAGTTGGTTATTTTACTTGAGTGCTGCATTTAATGCCTTAGAAGCAATCATGTTTCATTTTTATATGATTTAGTAGTATGTTTTGTGTATGTCCATGTATAGACATGTAGTTTTGTATTGATAATTTCAAATTTAAATTTAACATAATCATCATAGTATAATCCTTAAAGTCATAGGAAGTTCAATATGAAGTTCAACGTGGAAGTTTCAGCTTCTGTGATTAAAAGATAAACATGTGTAGTACCCAGCTTCTCTTGTTTTCTTTGAGATTAAAGTTGGATTATCATCTGGAATAGTAATTGTTTGAAAGGAACTCAGATTCTATAAATGTACTGCAGGACTTCAAATATTTTTTTATTAGCAAACACTGCTGCTTAGCAAACACAGCTACTTAGCAATTAACACTGTTACTCATAGAAATGTGAAAAAATAAGGAGAGTAATGATTAAAGCTAATTTTCAAGGAGATGTACTTGAACATTTGATTTTAAAAAAATAATTACATGAGAGAAAGAAATCTCAGGTATTGTTTGAGTAAATATCTGGGCAAATACTTTTTAACATTTTTTTCAGGAATTATGCTATGAACACCTGAACTAAAACCTCTCTACACATCTGAACTAAAACCCCTCTACACATTTGTATAAAAAAGATTGGATTCTAGGATTTTTTCTTGTTCTTGTCTGTGTAACACTTGAATCAAAAAGTGCTTTTTGAAGAAACTGAGTAGAAATAGCATCATCCTGTTTACAAAATGTAGTGTATCAGATACGTTTCTTGCTTAAGAATTTGCAAGTTTCAGATTAATAACTAATTTTTATTTTCTTTTACTGTTGTAGAAGTTTGTGTTGTCAGTGAATTAGAAGATCTCAGTGCCTCAGTGGATATGCAGGATGTCTATACCAAAATCAAATGTAAAATAGAAAGCTTCAATATTGACCATTACAGAAACAGGTAATTCCTGGGAGTTATTTTGCTTCAATTTCAGGCTGAAAGAAGGCAGCAGATGTTTTGGTTTTTTTCTCAATTCTTAACTTGAATTTAAGGTAATTGTTCAATTTCAGCAAAATTATTTTAAACTTTTAAGTAATAAAAATCAGAACATATTCTTAGAATTGTATCTGATTCCAAAGATATACATAGAAATCATTATAAATCAGGAGAGCGTTTTTTCACACTTACTGCTCTGTTGGTCCATTTTACAAAAGTCATTCATTTTAGCTGAACTTTTGAATGGGGAATTCCTTAAATACTGCTTCATGATGTGTTAGCAAGTGCCAATATTTAATGATTTATGGTACCATACTCTTAGATGTTAAAAAGAAGTTTGTAATAAATTGAGCTGTTTCTTTTGCTGTGGCTTAGCAACACCATAATGCAGGGAACTAAGCTGATTATCTGCATCTGTGTGACACAGCACAGTGTTACGCAGGCGCGCCCGAGTAAAATTTCAATAATTAATGTCAAACAGTATATCATTAATATTATGGACATTTAAGGTAGGTATCACAGTATCACAGAATGGTCAGGGTTGGAAGGGACCTCTGGAGATCATCTTGTCCAACCCCCCCTGCCACAGCAGGGACACCTACAGCAGTTGCACAGGATGGCGTCCAGGCAGGTTTTGAATGTCTCCAGTGTGGGAGACTCCACAACCTCTCTGGGCAGCCTGTGCCACTGCTCTGCCACCCTCAGAGTAAAGAAGTTCCTCCTCATGTTAAGATGGAACTTCCTGTGCTCCAGTTTGTGCCCGTTACCTCTTGTCCTATCACTGGGCACAACTGAAAAAAGACTGTTCCCATCTACCTGGCACCCTCCCCTTAAGTATTTATAAGTATTGATAAGAATACTTGATAAGTATGTAGGCCTACTATATGTCTTGCAACTTTAGCAAGTCGTCTTAGTTGAATAGTTTGCTGCACCAATGTGACTGCATTCATTTGGCACCCAGATGCGCAGTTCTGTAGATAGATTGCGTGTGCCACCTTCTAGCTTGTATTGGCTATGAACACAATAGTCTTGACAAAATAAGAGAGAGCCTATGTAGTCTTTGATCAACTGGATTAGTGTTTGCCATTACAGACCAACAGATTCTGTTATGGGAGACAGAAATTAAAAGAAAATAGAAGAGTTGTTGTGTCAGTCCCTGAGAGGAGAAAAAATAGTCAAAAGCTTCAGAACTTTTTTTGGCACAGAAAATTACTAAAATACTTGGAGCACACATGATTTTGACTTAAGAGCCAATGTCTGCAAGGTCTTATTGGACACATTGTTCTCTTTGTACAACACGAAGGAGATCTAGTATCAACTTTGCGAAGTTACCACCATTTCTGAGACTTTTTTTCTGGTCGGTCTAAAAAAAAATTTTGAATTTCTCTTTGTCTAAGTTACAAATGCAGTTTTTGTTTGTACATACTGTAATATTTGATAATCAAAATTTGTACTTTATTTTTAAAAATCTTTTAAAATCAAGTCATGATGCTTTAAAAGGCTTTGGAATCCCAGTAGCTAGGTGCTCTTGACAAATTTTGTCCACAGATTCTGTGGAGAGCTTGAGAGAAGGTACTTCACTCCCAGGACCCTAATGCTCCATTAGAAATGTTTTCAACTTCAGGGTGTTCTTGTTAGCTAAAGTTATATTGAGGCTTTAAAAAAAAAAAGAAAAAGTTTGTCCACTTGACAAAATGTTACTGTTCTTATTTATATCTCATAATCTCTTCAGAGTATCTTTCTCTGTCTCTAAATTTCTGTGGACTAAAACCAAAAGCAGAGAATAGATAAGGTGAACATTCTGTCTTCCAGGCCAGGGGGAGACTGGCAGTCAGGACATTTTGAAGGAATATTTCTACAATGCAGAGAAAAGCTTTTGGTGAGATTTCTTTAGTAAACTAAGGTGTTTACCTGATTAACTCTTCTTAAGCGACATATTTTTCTTTATTCTATATATGTTAAAAAGAATGATTACAAGAACTGTAGTACAAAGCACGTTTTAATACTTAATAGCTCTATTTTCCTAAATGATACTATGATTTTGTAACGTATATAAATACAGCTTTTCATTCACAGTTTCTTGGTTCTTGTAATCACTCATCCTCATTCTAATAAAGCTATCTGCTGAAAATCCAGGGGTGAGTCCCTTTTCTGTGTGCAGGATTTTACTATACTTTTATTCTCATGTGTCTTGACCTCTTGCTATAGGTTGTCCTTTCACATAAAATTTTACAAAGGTTTTTTTTTTTTACCAGTTCTTTGCTTGATGTGATTGAATTTCAGCTTTTTAGGAAAAGGTATGGCATAGGGTTTATCTTGCAGTTACATAGAACTGTGCAAATTTAGTGTAATTTTTTTTTTTTGCTTATAGCAATTATTTTAATTTTTGCTTTTTGTCTTCCCCTATTCCATGCCTCGTTCATTACCTCAAGCCTTGGGGAAGATTCTTGGTCTCTGGGGCAATATGGAGGTGTGTTCCTTTCCTGTACAGACAAGCTGAACAGACGTACCTTGTTGGTTCGACCCATCAGCAAGCAGGACCCTTTCAGTAATTTCTCTGGCTTCTTTCCCTCTGTAAGAATCTTTTTTAAAATTTTTACTACAGAACTTCCACTAATAAATGCCAGTTGGAGTAAAAAAAATATTAAAATCTCAGATGGCTTTAGTTGCTTGTCACCTACATTTTTTTTTCTGAATGTATTTATTGCTTAAATTGATTATATTCATTGTGTTATTTCTCTCTTATCCTTTGGTAATAGTTGTCAGTCATTTTTTAGTAGATATGGGAATGAGGCTTGATGGTTCACAACCTGGTACGTAACAGTCCACTGAAGTCAATAGGATTCATTAATATTAAAAATGAGCACATACAGTAATATTTGGAGACCAAATATATAAAAGCCAGTAGTGAACACTGCATATTGTTCATATAATTCTGATATCTACTTAGGGATTTAAGTACTTTGCATTACTGCAATATACCTTTATGCAACCTTCTAAAAGTACTTCTTATAATTATGGTAATGCAACAATTAACAATTTCATATTTGAGTCTTTCTTTTGAATGCTTGCAACATTACTTTTTAATTCAGAATATCTCAGTGTGAGATATTTAACCCCTTTTTTCTAGCCTGTTTATCCTTGAAAGGCTTTATGTCTTTGACATTGGGCTCTTTATCTTCACAAATATATGGCTGTATAAAATCTTTTTATTTTAGTGGAAGTTCTGTGTGGTCTCATTTATTTTCATCATTAATATTGATTGGTAATACTTTCTCTTATTCTGTTTGTTTCAGTTCTTATAGAAAATTAACTTACCTTTTTTTTAATTCACTTAATCATAAAAACTTCCAGTTTTTCAGCATTTAAGCTATGTATCCTGTTTATTTAAGAAAGAGTTGTTGTTCTTCTATTAACAAGGTTTAAATTACATTAATTTAATCAAATTTAAGATGCTGAAGGAAGTGACTACTTGCAAAATGTAGTTGCTTTCATTGTGCTCACGTGATTAAAGGTAATATTTAAACAGTCTTACAGAATTCTATCAAAATGCTTATTACACTTAGTAGTTTTCGTAGGTATGCTTAGATGGAGTGAAGCTATCTCAGCACCCAAGAGTTATTTTAGCAACTATGGTATTTGCGCATACAGAAGGAACAATGCAAGGAAGTAAGATCTGCTTCTAAAATGTCCAAAGTGAAGGCAAAATCAAAATATATAACTATGTGAAAAATTATCAGAAAATGTTTGATAAATTTAGACTCTTGAATATATGGGGTTTTTTTGGCTGATTGGATTTGAATTTCATACAACATAAATAATCGGAAGAGAAAAAAATGTTCAGCAATTCATAGTTTTAGCTGAAGCCATACAATGAAGTGTGGACACACTGTGGAAAAATTGTCTATTCAAAAACAGGAAAGAAATTTTTTCTACTATGCAGAGACAGTGGAAAGCTATTAGAAAATACAGAACTCTCAACATCCTAACTAATAGAGAATATGACAATTGATGTTAAAATGTGTACATTTTTGCAGCAGTTTATTATATTTTTTTTCCTCAAAACAGACAACTGCAAAACTTTTAGATGGCTCACACCAACAACATGGATTTCTTTCTCTCACTTACACCAAAGCTGTGACAAAAAATGTCCGGCACAAACTGATATCAAGAAACGAAAGAAGAACATTCCACAAGCTATCAGAAGGTCACACTGATGGTTCTCCTCACTTTCTTCATGAGATCCTTCTCTCTGCTCAGGCCTTTGATGTGGTCCTCTGTTTTCCATTGCTTAGTGCGATTGCAAGCATTTTTCAAGCCAGGTTGCCGAGGAGTCAAAAGGAGAAAAGAAAATCACCAGGCCAACCTATGAGGACTCATGCTCTAACGTCCCGGAACTTGCCTCTGATTTACATCAACACTGGTGTAATAAGAGTCTTCTTTCCCAAAAATGAGGAAGATCGTCATACTGCAGAAGGTACTGTATTTTATGTTAGAGATTTTTCTCCTGTTCAGTAGTGTAGGTGTGTATTCTAACTTCGTTAAATCGCTGACCATTGCTAGGGACTTCAGTTTTAAGGGTCAGATTTAGGAAACATCTAACATTCATACTACTTCTCTGTGGACTCACTGAAAAAGTTTTTTTTTAGGTATTTATTTGATCTTTGCTTTCCCCAGTACTTAGAGTTTGCATTTTAAATGTGATTATAAAAAAAAAAAAAAAAAGGGTGTGTGAGTCAAGAATTGTGGAAAGAGAACTTAACCTAATTCTGCAGTGGTGATTCTTGTGTCAGCTCTTGTTATGCTGATACTAGTTCAGACTTCCATAGACACCTGTTCCAGCGGTGCAGCGTAAGCATGGAGCCTTAGCTTTTGTGGAAATTGGCACCTAGAAAACCATGCAATAGTGAAGCAGGTAGATATTCCAGTTCAGTCTGGAAAACTTATTAAAATGTACCTTGTGATTGATGCCAGACAGATGATACAGTTTAAGACTTACGAAATAAATTATAGTTGAAGCTATTCAGACTCCCTTATGTAAGAAGGTTTCATGTGTTTACGGAGGTGTGGATAGCATAAGCTGTTCTTTCAAACAACGGGAAGTAGCCATTTGATCTATGGATGATACTTTTTTTCTGTAACAAATTGTTTTCCCTGTGTACATAAAATATATTTACATCCCTATTACAATCTTTGTATATAAGTAAAGAGATGCTGACATTAAAATTGCACATTGCAACAGCTAGGGGGAATGTGATCACTTCCATTACCAACAATTCTTCTAGAGATTAAAAAAAAAGAAGGGGGGAAAAAAGTGTTCTACTGGCATCATGATATGTTTACATCAGTCCTATAGGTATGGGGGTTTTTTTACCATTGTAATTGATAGCACGCAATATAATCCTAAGAGTATAGTCTTTAGATTTTTCTCATAACCTAATTGCAAGAAGTGCAGACAGTGAGAATTTACATAGATCATTTTTTTGCCAGCATCCTCTACAATTTTCCAACTGGGAATGCTGAAAACACAGGAAGATAAAATTAGACTGGCTGTGTTGGCAAGAAAGAATTATGATTCTGGTTGGAAGGGAGTTCTAGGGCATGCTGTCAAGGAAATCTTTTTTTAAAAGTATGTTTTTGTAGCTCTGTAGCTGTATATATCATTAAAAAGAAATTATTAAAAACTTTGTCTTATTGCTATCCTGTGCTTGAAAATGCATGCAAAGAAGAGAATTGTCATGGTTAACCATGGATTTAGGAAGAAAAACTATGGATGCTTTTAAAGAATAATGCTAAAGATTAGCTTTACTAAATTAATAAGGAAGTCAGCTAACCTCTTCCACTGGAAAATTCTGAAATATCATCACTATGAAAATCAGTGCTATTCTCCTTTCATTTCTTCTTTCACGCCAGATTTTCCCAAACTCTTGTCTGTTTCTGCATGTGAAATAAATTGCTTCTCTCTTCTACTGCTTATTGTCTTCAAGAACAATAGAAGTTAGAAACAATAATGAGTGACAATTGAATACAACCCATGTTACTGGTATGCCAGGTCAGAAAAGTGTTATATATTGTGGAGATATGCCCCCATAAGACCTCATTCATCATTTATTGATTAAGGGAGATTTTTTTAATCCAGTGAGACTTTCATGTTTCAAGTTGTGATCACTGGAGTAAAACTAGAAAAACAATGACCTCAGTTTCTTTTCTAGTCAATCGTCTGCTGTTCACACCTTGTACCTAGTGATAGCTCCCAAAACCGTCCTTCTCCCAAAAAGCACATGCAGTTGTGACTTTAGGTATAGATTTAAAAAAAAAAAAAACAAAAAACAAGAAACCCAAATCTATTCTTTCTTCATGCAGTCCAAAACCATACTTGCACCATGAACTGTGGTACACAAACATTATGAAATAATCAAAATCACAATTCTCCTGAGGAATTTATATACATGCATGCATACACCCACACAGTTTTATAACACTTGAGTTTCATGGGTTTTGCAGCAGCACCAGATTAACATTTCTTTTTGTGTTGGACTTGAGGGCAGCATTCTATCCTAGGCAATAAGCAACGCTGCTTTCCCTCAGTTTGATTTGTTAATACATCAAGTGGTGTTTCAAGCTGTGGCCAGCAGCCCACACTTACTTTGTGATGAAGTAAAGACAACTAAATACATAAAAGCAATATATAACAAACAGAAACAAGACATACTGCATAGCAGAACGCTATGAGTAAAAATTGTAAATTGCAAAAAACTGATAAGAAGTGGTAAAGACAGGGAAAATCCACATCTGGCTGGTTTGAGGACAATAGGAACTTTTTTTAATATGTACTAGGAGCAAAATATCAGGCATCACTAGAAAGGACATGACAAATTTGTTGATAGTGAAAAAGAAAAGGCAGCATGCCACATAAACGTATGTCCTGCATTTGTAGAAGTGATATATTCTTGTCACATGAGCATGTCTCCCTACTTTGAAGTCTGTCGTAACATATGGTCTGTAACATCCTCTTTGCTTACTATTAAAGAGTTTCAAATCAGTCAGACTGAGTAACTTGTGCTCAGGGATCTTAGTCTTCTGAGGCTAATTTTTAACACACCTTGGAAGAGCAGGTTTTAGACAGCTGAAGGTATATCTAGTAAAATGAAAAGTGTGATGTTGAAATAAAATTAAGACAGGTAGTTTTATTGCTCTCCCTCAGAGAACGTAAAGGAAAAAAATCTATTACAGGATTCAGTTAATAAAGAGTTACATACTTCTTACACGATAATAAATATAGTTTTATGGAAAATTAGTCTTGTTAAACACATCTGATTTCTATTCTTGATTATGGTTACAATGCTTAGTTGATAAAATGTTGCAAAGATTTTATATGCTTAGACTTTTGTAAGGAGTTTGACAGTCTGTCTCATGGTATTCTAATTTAAATACATCCCCATAAGATATCTGTGCAAATGTTAAATGAATTAAAAATGGCTAACAGAAGTCTAAAAAAAATAAATTGTCATTTGGGACTAATAAGTGAAATTGGTATTTAATAATCTGAAAGTAAATATAAACCCATTGCTGCTAGCATCAGCATATGTTGCAAAGAATTTACTGAGGAAAATAATGTTAAGGACTCTATAGGCCATGCATCTGGATCACTGTGCTTACATCACTGCTGGTAGAAAATATACTAAATCTTCTAAAGCTAAAGTTATATATCAAGGAAAATATTTATGCAGACTATATCATCAGGACTGGAGAGACTATCCTGAGAAACAGTGGCTGAAAACAGCTTAAGCGTCACAGTGGAATTAGTGAAAAGAAATAAGGGCAGTAGCTGTACTTCTGCATGTGGCAGATGATGGAATATCATGTCTAACTTACTTTCTATTATAAACATGGGAATTGATAAAACTGGAGAGGGTGCTGAAAAGCACCACAAATGTTTATCAAGTGCTTTGAGAGGAGCCTTACAAGGAAAGATTGAAAGAGCATAATGTGTTTAGCTCACCAAAAAGAATGCTGAGATGAGTGGGTAGAACCAAGTGAGATTGTGAACAACATTATTATACTTGGGTAAGTAAGTTTTTCCTAGATTGTACTTATATTGTGTAGTGTATACTTTTTTTCCCCTCAAATTTTTGAATATTTATAATGACTGTGATGATGTTTTCTACACTATTCCCATATTTTGAAAAGCTGATGGGAGAATTCATGGGTTAATGAGTAGAGATATGAATTCATCATCCTAAATCACAGCTCAGATTACCACTCATTAGAAACCATCTGAAAATATTAATGCCTGTACTACTTTTTGCTTTAAGACTGACTTAATTCCTTGACCTACAGGAAGCTGTACACAAAAGAACTATGCCCAGCCTTGAAGAAAAATCTAAAACCACTGACAACAGAGACTGTCATGAGTAGTCCTGTGTTTATTTTGCTTTGCTAAGTGTCAGAGATGAACTAAAATTCTTAGCCTAGGATATATTTTATTACGAACCACTTCTCAGAATAAGGCATCTGCCACCTAATTAAGTTGCAATTACAATCTGAAGTATATTTAATAGCTTCACTGATTTTTCTTATGTGAGTATCAGGAAAAAAAATCCAACACATTAAGTGCGACAGCAGCAGGAGTCCTAATACTTAGTACATGCCTTACTCATTTTTTGATCTAAAAGTTGAAAATACGATTTTTTTATTTAGTCACAAACAGGATTTTGTTGTCAGCTTAACTTTTCTACCTTAGTTCTGGCAACCAAACCATCTGTATATGGTTTTGCTCTGCTTTGGAGACTAAAGGATTTGACTTTGCTTTTTAAGTAGACGAGGTTCTTTTAAGTAAATCCCTGGTGTTCTGATTTAGTTATGTGTCAGAACTTGTGTTACCGCTCTGCTGCATGTTTACTGTGATATTCCCTACAATAGTTTCAAAATATCATATTGGAATGTCTGTGAATTCTGTGATTTCTTATATCTGTTTAAAAGTATACATGTGTATATAGATAGCTGCAAAGCATGGGGTCTTATTCACTAAGAGACATTAATGGATCTGGAGAAGCCATTTTTTAAGCTCATAGATTTCAATGGTTCTTTTCACACCAAGCATTTTGTTCTTCAGTAAAATATTTAAACTCTGCTCTGCTACTATAATTTTCTTTTCAGAACTCATATATGAGAGTCTCTCAGAATTTCCTTCTGATGTGTCACGGTGGTGTTGAAATGAACCATTTCACTTCAGATGAACTCTGAGCTTGCATCGCATGTTCTCAGGAGCTTCCTAGTTACTATGAAGTCTTCTGAGCAAAGCTTATCCAAATGCTTTGTGTAGGTCTGTGTCTGCTGAGAGGAGATACAGGAAAAGGCTGTCTACTGCAAGAAAACTTCACAGAGTTTGTTTACTACAAGAAATGTGGTGCTATTCTTTTCTGGGCAGGACTTTGGTTTTCTGTCTAATATGACCGCTGCTTTTAAAATGAAGAATTTGTACATGTGGCTGAAATTTGAATATGATGGAGATGAAGTGGAAAGCAGAGATTTTTCTTCTTGGAGTAATTTTGTTATTGATGTGGAATTTACTGTCCAGTACTACATCTTGTTCTTTGTATATGTGTCAGATTTCAGATTCTCTTGTTTCAGTCCTTGTGTTTGAACTTTTCATGTGTGTTGCAACCCATACCAAATGCTACTAGGATGGCTACATTGTAATATCCTGCAGTGTTTTAAATCTAAAGGACTTAGGCCCATATTAAAAAGGGTGCATGATTCAGATATTTCAGCAGATAATCGTTGGAGAAACAGACAGATCACAAGGAAGTCTGTGGGATCAACATCATTTTGGACAAAAAAAAAAACTGAAATAAAAAAGCATCAGAGAAAATGAGAAGTCACAGACCAGGGTTTACTTGTGTCATAAAACTCTGTGGGGAAATTAAATTACAATAGTTTTGTCTTTTATGTATCACAACAGTGGTATTGATTTTATGGCTTCTTTTTTTTCAATCAGTTGGTGCTCCTAAGCAGAACTGAATCCTTAGCAGACATTCTTATTTAGATTTTTTTAAGAGATAGTTTTTCAGTGTTTCTGCTATGTGCATTTGACTTTTAATCAAACACATATTTTCTTTCCTCCAAACTACAGCTAATCCAGCAATTAAAGAAGACACTTTGGTTCTCAAGATTGGATCTGTCTCTATGGCTCCTCAGGCTGACAACCCTCTTAGTAGAGCTGTGCTCAGAAAAGACATTTATCAGTAAGTGTTGGGGGAGGGGTTTGGGTTTTCATATATGGTCTCAGAAAAATTCATTTTGGGAGAAGTTAATTGATCAATAAAACGGGTACGTGCAGCCTGTAAAAATACTTTTCACATACAATCTTTTGATATTCAAAACCAGGTTTTTCTGATTTTCCTCACTTGTGGGCTTTCAAATCCATTTAGACAAATCAAGTTCTTCTGTGAAGTGCTGATGAATAACAGAATTTAAATGTCAAGTCATTACAAAGCTTAAGCTCCCAGATGAGAACATTTTAGGAGACTTTCTTTTATTCAGCTACTACTAAGTTCACCTAAGAGAAAAGGAATTTTTTTGTGACTACCAAAGTGCTCAGTAGCCCTATAGCGTGAAGGAGATAGATCTTAATAATATAAATGGTAAACATATATTCAAACTGTAGGATTCTTGATGTCATGTAGATCAAAGCTGAAAGGAATGCAAACTTCTAAGGAGCTCTTTCCCAGTAAACACATTTTCTGTGAAAATGTCATGCTCTGGATTGTGTCACTAAGTATGTGCAAACCACACTAATCATATATAGGCAGCAAAACTGGTGAACATATGTAATCAACATGATAAAAGTAATATATGATCCTTAGTAGAGTTGGCACTGTTGCCAGACATGAAAGTATGGTTGCAAATAATACCAAGTGAGAAAAGTCACAGAAATACAGATGAACAAGTGTCTTATACTTCCCGTTGGTCTGTTTTTCAGATGTGGCAATATTTTTAACTACTTCATAGTGCTCTTCAATAGAAATTACAAACATCAAAATCTTTTCCCAGCAGTAAAACATTTACTGCCTAGAAAATGACAGCAAGTTTTACTTTTTGTCAAGACTAGGATTTTTAGGAGACCATGAAATATCTCCAGTTTCTCTTCTGATCACTTAGAAGTTGTAAGAGAGTATTTTTCTTCATATTTCCATGTGGAAATATTTGAATTAGTGGTTTTTGCTTGTATGTTTAGCTATAGTAGGGTTTTTTTTCATTTGTTTCATTTTGTTTTTTTAAGTGAACATTGTATCTATTGTATTACGGAGCTTGCATGGAAGAAATTTTACAGCCTGGCACCAGCAATGGCTTTGGGTGGCAGGGCCTGATACAACTCTCAATGTGCCCATAGTTAAAAGAGATCTTTCTGACAGTCCTACAGGCTCTCCCTGCTTCTGCCCTCTCTCTCTGAGGAAACTCCCATCTGATGTCAGTCTGTTACAGAACCTAATGTAGGTTCTACTCTTTTTCTCTCAGGAACGAAAAAATTATCAGAAAAATTTGCTATTATAAAGTGGAATCTGCAAGTTCCAGCTTCCACAAGGTCATTTCTGTTACCTAGGGAAACTGTGCAATGTTCCTTGTACACACATTACAAATCAGTGAGTAAGCAACAGGAGGGGTGCTATTTACATCTAAAATCGATGAAGCTATGCCAATTTACATTTTTGAGTCTGATCTCTTTGCATCTGTGGTTTTACTTGAAATGCAGAAAATCCATGCTTTTAAAACCGAAAGTCACTCAGTTGCCCTTTTGCATTATGGGTCTTTAGGTCTTATATACATAAATGTTCCGGACTACATTTGTGCAGTGTGTATTTGGTTTTCAGTTTTATACAGTTACGATATGCTCCAGTCCTCCCTTAGAAATCAAGACATCAAATGGGTAAGGTAGAAATAAGCACTGGGACACAGACGTCTCTCATCTGACTGTTAACTGGCTTTTTTGTCACAACATCATGCTTCCTGTGTCTTTTTCTGAGAAATGTCTGCCATTTTCAGTCATTTCCTCTAACTGCTTCAGTGACCATTCTAATTTCTTAGCAGCTGTCAAATGACAGTCTTATCTTTGTTCCTTTAATCATCTAATTATACTAGCTTTAGTGTTTTTAAAATACGTCGGGGCAGAGTGTCAAGTTACTTTGCAGAGTTTTATGAGACAATATTGAAGTTGGTAGTGGGTGGTCTTTTGGTTTTGGGAAGAGGGTTACTATTTTGATCTGTTTAAACAAGCGTCAATGCTTTCGAGCCATATGAATTAATATTTTTTAATTGAAAATATTAAGACTTCAGTTTGGAGTCAAAGCTAATGCATTTTCTGTATTATATATTCTTTGATCCAGAACATACTGTAGTTACAGAAGCATGGTTGAAGATAGCCATTCATTTTCTTGCATGACAGTCATGGCTCTTAGACCAGTAGAGTTGTGAGTGGAGTTAATTTCACTATTTGTCAGTTTTTCTTTAGAAAATAAGATAATATTAATTATTTAAAGTTTGTGTATTGTTAGGGTAGGCCACACAGCCTGTGTTCAAGGGAAAAAAAACCCAGTGGGATATTTTTAACACATAGGCCTGATGTTAGTATTATGAGATTTCTTAATTTACACAGTATTTGCCCTTTTTAACCTGCCCACAGTAGATGGTACTAGATAGCAAAAATGTGTAACTGGAGCTAATACAGAATGCTTAAAAATCAAGTCGTAAAATGAGCAAACCCACACAGTGTGTAACATATATTTTGGTGAAAGATTTCTTAGTAAATATCAACAGAGGTACAAGTAGTACAATGTCCAGCTTAAGATGCTCTAAAAAAACCAAAAAAGAATTACAGCAGCCTGTTGATTACTGAAGAATTAGCTGCTACAGCATTCTAATAATCCTAACATGTCATCTTCTGTCTTTTTCCAACCTCTCTTCTTCTCTAATTTGCTGCTGCTGCTTTTAATAGAATAAAAGAAAATAAATCATTGTCTGAACCACTGTCTTTACAGTGTTTCTGGAGTGGGGATACAAACTTAATTTGTGGTGTCACTTTGGTTTAAACAGTCTTCTGTTTAGGTCTGAACTACAACCACATGCAATTAATGTCACTTTTGTAGTGTTTCATGAGAAAGAAGAATTTTTGCTTCTCATTTAGAAAGTGTTCTTTTAGGAAGGGCGGAGAAACTTTTTCATGGCTAAAGGCTGAATAGAATTTCCAAATATCTTTTGAATTTGTCCCATAAATTCATACATGAATAACTGAATGTGCTTATATGAATGCCAGTGCATGCTTATACAGAATGCCAGTGCATGAAAGGTAAATCTGGTATGGCTGCAGGTCATAATAAATAAACTGGACCACTTCTGACCTGTAAGCTGAAGTGACTCCATCTATGTCTTAGGAAAAATAGCTTACTTGCTTAACTTGGAGTGAGAACTAGATTGAAAATGGAATGTTGGAAAAATAATGTGCCCCAAAAGTTTGGGCACAAATATTTTTTCAGGTGATTATTGGAAGCTGGAAAGAAATGTATTGACATAGTAACTTCGGCTTTCTTATACCATATAAAAATGAATCTAAAAATAACCATTTCCTCCAGTAGAAAATGGACTAATTCAGTTTGGGTTATTGGTACATGTAGTAAACAAAGATGCATGTACCATAACAGTAAATATAGGGCTCCTGAAAGAGGTACGGTTACACATTTTTAGCTGTACCCATCAAGAAACTGCCAGTTCTGTGGTGCAGAACTCTTGTAGATACCAGAAGGCCTTGGGACGGGGCTGGGGAGCAGAATAAAGGAGACTTTGGATAAAGATGCGAGTGAGGCAGCTGCCTAGCCTGATTTAAGAGAGGGAAGAGCAGTTAATTACAACTGCGGAGGAGTCAGATAGTCAGAGTAAATGAAGTTTCTGCTAAGCAGCGAAGGAGAGAACCACATTTTATTGGTTTTAATTACCTGATCATATTAAACTTGGGACTGGGGGGGCTGCTGCTTGGAGACGACTCAGCATGCTGCAGAAAAACAAGATGATGTGGTCATTTCTTGGCTTGTGTGATCACGCTGTGTATGTTAGAGCTTTTGAAGTGGCCAAACTGAATGGTCAAATACATTTGACAAAGTGGAGAAAGGTCTAGCAGTTTGGGGGAGGAAGAGTGCTGAGATAGGGAAGTCATGTTAATGCCCTGATGGAGTGAAAGTCACCCAGTTATTTGATATCAGAGAAATTACATTGGAGGGAAACTTTATAAATGCTGTAACTACACAGGAAAAAAAAGGCATCTCGGGCGGCAAAAAAATTGCATTTCTTAGTCCTGGGCTTGCTCTTGTTTGGCTCTCTGGTGTCAAGTAAGATAAAAATTCCAACTGAAGTTTTTTTCCTCAAGATTTTCATAAAGCTCTCTCATCTATGGATTTTTTTGGTGTCTAACATCAAAGGTATGCTTCTGCTACAGTGTTACTATAATGAAATTAATAACTGTATGCCAACTACGCAGAGACTTTTAGCAGTTGTGTTTGTAGCATGCTTTGTTCACTTTGGAGGACATCAGTTAAGATTTCATATTAGCAGTAAGCACTTCTCTAAAAACTTAAATGTATGTTTTCAAAAGGAGCATGCTAAAAGCAGTTATGTGGCTGATTCTGTTACAAAAAATCCAAGAGAAGCATAGAATCATGGAATAATTTCAGTTGGAAGGGGCCTCTCTAGTTCATCTACTCCAGCCTCCTACTCAAAGCGATTTAGATAAAATTGCTCAAGTCTTTCTCCAGACAACAAACCTAGCAGATTATTTAGATCTGCTTGATAATCACTTGTTAAAAGAATAGACTTTTGATGGATATAAAGAATTATGAGGGCATCAGGCCAGAAGATCCTTTTCCATGTATGGAGATGGCTGCAGCAAACAGAGTAGCATCTCCTGGGGTAGCTCAAAAAGCCACATTTCCTTCTTTGTGTGTCTTCATATGTTTTCCCTTTGTCATTTCCTTAGTTCTTTCTCTTTTAATAAAAGTGGCTAATGTAGAATATCAGCATGAATAAATTATAATGCTTTAAAGTAGTGGAACTAATCAAATGTGTCTGTAGTCTTCTTAGCCAGTGTTTTGCCCAATTATCTGACATTCTGTGAGATAATTTTGTCACCTTTTTCAATTACAACAGTATTTTCCTGTATATACAAGCAGTGCTTAGTGCAATTAAGCTAAGCAACTATTGGAATTCCTGGACACTTTTAGTCAGTGGAAACATGACATAAAAAGAACTGAATTTGAAAAAAAAGTGTGTATGTTAGGGGTTTATAACAAGGAATAGCACTAGTTGTGCTAAACTAGCAGCAGAACTGGACAGTGTCAATAGGAAAATGGCTGAGAAAACTTCATCACAAGACCTAGCAATTCTGTTTCACTAACTGAAAACTATTAGGAAGTAGATACATGGCTCTGCTTAAATATGAAGTAGCACAGAGTTGAAATTGAGATGAGATTTAGTTCTACTTCTGTATTGGGATAAGGGCCCTATTATACCAAATACTGTGCAAATTGTCTGCTCCATTATAAACATAATTGCCGATCATCCCCAACATGGTTGTTTTTAGCAAACTCCAGCGTGAAACATTAATTAATATAATTTTAGGGAGTATCCACAAACACATAGAGTAAAATAATTCTGAGGTGAAATATTGTTAAGACAAAAATGAAGTGGCTGACAAAGCACAGAGAATACAGACTATTTGGGGGCTATTGTGAAAAGGCCTTGCTTATAAAGTCCAGAATAAAGATTACTAAACTATCAAGTTCTGGAAGTTTAGGTGAACAGAATCATGAGCTTTCTTCAGTTTGGCCAATAAAGAATCTGATTGTTCTCCATGCTCTGGATTCATCATTTTTGAGATCCAAGGATTTCATTCATGTCATACATCAAAGCTTAATGGTCCAGGTCTGAATGTTCCATGGTCATTTTCACGTGTAGATCTTTCATAGATCAAAGCATAAAGCTGTCCTTAGACTGTTTTCAATTTGTGAATGTAAATGGAAATTCTTTAAAGACCACCCCCCCGACCCCCCCAAAAAAATTACATATAGAGTTTAATCATAAAAAGATAACTGTAAATTATTTCATATTTTTTCTTGAAACTTTTCATAAATACCAGTCTTTTTGATTATAAATTTATCTAATCTACTGTGGTTTTCATTTTTGTAGTTTACTGTTTTCCACTGGTTTTTAACTCTTAAACATTTAAAAATAACAAAACAATGTTGTTTTTCCTAGAAAATATCTGCTATTTATGTTTATTTCAATGAGCTTTATCTAGAACATGCTTTCAATAATCATGTGATACCTATAATTGGTTAACAAAAATCCTTCAGTTTAAAACAAGGAGTAATAAACAATTTTCTGTGTGCTGATAGTGCTGGAGTGAGGGGAAGGAAAGAGTGATGGAAGGAGTTTATGCAAGAAACACATACATAGCCAGCAGTCTCTGTGGAAATCTGTTTTTTCTTTTAAATGTGGTTTGGAAAATCAAGTACTTTTCAAAACTTTTCAACAGTACCCACATCTGTAAGCATCTTCTCTTCAGAAATATTTTTTTTGTTCAGTATTAAATTGCCAAGGGACATATTTATATTCAAAAAAGTACACCTTTAAATTATTGTTACAAAAAGTGTGGATTTTCTGTAACTGTAGCAAAAAGGTTTTCCTTTTCAAACCAATTAACAATTAAAAAAAAAATCTTTTTTGCATAGAAGTTTAGTGTTCAGATAACTAAATGTTTCCCAGAATATGCACCTAATATGGATATTTTCCTTCTAAGAGTTGATTATTTTATAAAGGTTCTAATAAAACTTATTTTCAGTTTTACTTTGCTTTTTTAATACTTCATTAAAGCTTATTTGTAGGCAAACAAGGAATTAGCTAATGCTGACCTGAGTTCCTTTCTTTTTCTTAGAATAAAGGCAACAAAGATAATCAGTGAAAAAATGTATGCATATATAGCTTTTGATGGAAATGTGAGCAGCTTATTAAAATGTGCATATGTACCAGAGGGAATTAGAAAAAGTAAAAGTTACAGTGCATCATAAAATCTCTATTGCAATTTTTCTTTAATTTCAAAATCTTTAAAACTGCAGAGGTAATGTTATCTAGGAAAATAACTTTTAGGGAAAAAAATCATAGTATTTCAAGGAGAGGTATATCTTTTATTGCATAGAAGTTGTGAAACAGGGTTACACTAGCACCATTTTCAGTGCTTTTCTTCCTGACTCAAGGCAAAAAAGTTGTAACAGTGAATATTTTAAGCTTGTTCCTGTACTTTATTTTCTAATTTTTCAGATTCCAGATCAGGATGTCTTTTTTTTTTTTTTTTTTTTTTTAACAAGATTGTCAAGATTTTTAACAAGATTTTTAACGATATTAACCCATGCTTTTTTTAGCATAAGGACCTTAGGAAAGTCATCTTTATCTTCCATAAGAATCCTCTACCTCTCTCTGGAATAGAGCTTCGAAGTAAAGTCTTTTCCTGCTTTGCATTTCTCTCTTCTTCTATCTTTAGTAGAGAGGGGGGAAAAAAAAAGTCTACTTAGACCTTTCGCCCAGTAAAATATTCATATATATGGATAGCATTACATGGAAACACCACTCCTAATTAACATTGGCATGTTTGAGTCTATAGCAGCAGTTATTAATTTAAAAACCTCAGTGGAAACTAATTGTAAAATAACAGCTGGAACTGCCCATTTAGTTTCAGAAATGTAGCCTGTTAATTATCTAATACCAAAAGCTATTCAAAGCTAAATTTATATTTGGAATTCAACTTTAAAAATGTTCAGCTTTAACTATCAGTCTTATTTTTACTTGAAACTTCTTTAACTGTGAGTTTTACTGGAACCTGCAATAACACATAACTAATTTGCCTAAATACATATATTTAAAATATATTTCCTTATAATGTGATAGTAAAAATAAAATAAATTTCATAGTAAGAAAAGCATTTCTGCAACTTTACTTTTCTCTTTAATTCATCAGTTTAATCACTGTGAGCTCAATACACATACCCATTTTATATTTCTCTTTCTCTTAGTAGCACTGAATTTTTTTAGCTGATTCTTAGAATAATTTTTAATTTCTTTGTGCAGAAAAGAAATAGAAAGCAAATTAAAATATGCTTTATAGAAACATTCCTATCAAAGAGCACTGCCATTATTGTGTCATTTAAGCATCCATTTGTTGTTAATCAGGGCAGCTCTTTTGGAAACCTTTTTAAGTATGTTGCGGGGGGGGGGAACTGTCAAGTAAATGTCAATAAAGGACGAATTCAAAGGAGAAACCAATTCATTCAGACAGAGCAAAAGTTAAATCTGTAAAATTGTTAAAGTTATAATTTGAAGTCTCCTAGTTACACTCTTAATGCATGTAATAAAATGATTATATTATTAAAAATAACATCCCTCCTCAATGATTTATTGTTAATTTCAGTTTTGTTTTGAGAACTTAATATGCATGCTATCTGCAAAGTTTTTCCTTCCTTTCAATTGAGTGCACTGCTTCTGACTTGGCTGAGGGATTTGCACAAATGTGTTCTTCACTGTAGCAGCATCCCAGCCCTCCATGAGGAGGAGGGGGAAGAAGGGATGAAAGTAATTGTATGGAGATTCACAGAGATGTCTTTCTGTGTGCCCAGTAGTCCTGCTCTAGAGGCAGGCAGAGATTTCAAACAGCATCTTCACAGATTTCTCAAATTCCTTCAAGTTTAATGTGGAAGATCATGGGAACTTGCTCACGTGTTTGGGAGGAACTCCAGTGGTGAGGCATGGTGAGGAGAACCACTCTGAGCCTGAGCACCTTGTGGAGGTGGCTGTTCTTTAGCAGTGCAGGGCTGTGGGGTGGTCTCCCCTTGCCTGGTGTACCAGATCCAGATCAATGCCTGGTTAGCCATGACTGTCTTGCACACACACTTCAGCAGGCAAATCTGATGATAACAACCTCATGCTCCATGTTCAAGCCTTGTTTTGGCTGTTGGCCTCACTCGAGTCCATTTGGTAAGCGGTGAAGGAGTTGCAGTAGAGTGAAGAGCCCAGTCTTGGTGGCTAGGGCAACCACATACAGATGTTCTGGTAAAGCTTTTGAGTTTACAGAGTGGTTATGATTGTTTCATTATTCAGGTATAGCTCATTCTCACTAACACCTGTGTGTGATTTAGAACTAAATTCGGAATAGGAAAATTTAGAACTAAATTTGGAATAAATTTTCAGACTCCCTTTAAACTGGCCTGTGGGTTCAGGTCGTGAAATTCTCAGGTCAGACAGTTTAGCTGTGAACTTGAGAGACAGGCATGAGAGAAGCATCTCTTCCAAAAAAGGAGTCTACGAAGTGTTCAATAACGTATTTTATATAATATATTGTAGCATGTACTCTGTTTCTTTGACTATTTAATCAAGATGCCATCATTTAACAGCTTAAGGTCAGAAGTAAATAGCAGCTGTAAAGTAAAACTTTCACAAGGGCATTGCTTTCTCTGTTACGCCAGTGCACTACACTTTGTTCTATAAAAAGGTTCCTCAGCTGTGGGTGATCTTAACTACCGTATGTTCTACAAAGTCAAGGCTAAGTTAAAACTCCTTGGTCTTCTAATACTTCTCGCTGTCTCAAAAACTGTTTTAACACAGTTAATTAGTATTTGCTGTGTGGTATGTATGGAGGTTGATATGTGAAGTTCATACAACTTCAGTTTTGAAATCTGTAATATGTTTATGAGGACTGAGTGGAGGAGGGATTAGGATTTGCTTTGTACTGGTTTGAGGTGCTGTTTAACATAGTTTTTTTCCATTTCCTTTTTTCCAAAATACTGCAATTCTGCTGTAAGGAAGCCTCTTATAGTGAAGCCAATCACAATAAAATCAAACAAATCAAACAAAAGTTGTTTGAATTTTGGTTAGTTTTAATCCTTTAAAACTTTTTATTACCATTATCATTTTATATACTGAAATGCTCAGTATTGCTACTTGCCTTGATATTTCCTAATCTTTAGACGACAAACAGTTGTGCATAGTTTGGGTTTTTTATTGAGACCTTAAGTTCTTGTCGTCTTCTCCCTAGGAAGAGTCATTTCTTCTCCTTTTTGTTTCATAACCTTTTGCACATTTTAAATGAACCCCTCAGAAATCTCATATCTCTGTTTCTCCTCAGCCAGCACTGAAACTCACCTCCTTCACTGAAATCAGGTTGTGTAACTATTTGTTTCCCTTAACTCTAATAATGGCCCTTCCTCCGATATGAAAATATTTTTCAAACTGTTAATTCTTCTCCAAATTAATTCTTGAGTTACTACGGTGGAGACAAAACATGTCAGATATTTGAAGAGCTGTTTGAGTAGAGAAGTCTCTCGCCCTCCCACAGAAGCAAGTGATGTGCAGACTAGCCACGCCCAGTGAAGGGGCTAAAGGAGTGGAGCATGGCCTTTGGGCAACCCAGAGTAGGGTGGATGAAATGTTGATTTTTAACATTACTTTAGCCACAGTCGTCTTTCGGCAATGAGTTTTGTGCCCACCTAGGTTGCAAATCTGAACTCGAGCTGTTCTAAGACCTACTTCTCTTTGCAGCTCCATGGTGTTGCTGGCTGAACTTGTGCATAGTGAGCTGGCTGAGGGAGCTGAAGGAGCTCAAAAAATTTGGGGGACATCAGGCAATTTTCTTCAGTCAGGTCATTGCCCTGAGCCTTTTTATTGTATAGGCATGCAAGGATTAGCCCTAGGGAAAAGGTAGTATTGCAGCAGCCTGGGCTTGGATCAGCTTAATCTGCCATCATGCGTCAGGCTTTTGAAACATAGCACGGAATCTGACACTATGAACTAAGAATTTTAATAAAATTCTCAGATTCAGCATTAACATTATTAAACATACTGTAGCAGTTTAAAATGGTAAACAAAAAAGGCACAGAGACAAAGAAAAAAGACGTTAAATACCAGTTAAAAATCCCAGGTTACCTTTCACAGTTTACATACTCAGCGACTTGAATGCAATGAAAAATTTTGCAGATAAGCTGTAAAACTGGAAAATAAAAGGAAATCTGAAAGCTAGAGTTATTTTTTATGTGAGTGGTGTTGTATGTTTTATGTTATAAAGTAACATTATTGGAGTTTTTACATTTATTTTCTTCTTTCAAGTTAGCTCCCTTTAATCTTTTTCTCTAACCAAGTAGCTTTATATTTTGCCTGTTAGTGTAAAATACTGGAGGGAATGAGGAGAGGTGTTTGGGTTTCTGTTAATGTGGGTGGAAAAACATTAGTTGGTCCTTATGAATTAATGCCATTTTAAGATCTGGAGTGGTCCCCCTATACAAGTTACATAAGTTCAGTTACTTTACACAAAACTCCTTACAGGTTTTTCCCTCGGTTTCCTTTACTGATTCTTAACATATATGATTGAATCCGCATATCAAGGTTACTTTCCTGTCTTATATAATGAAAACTAACATCCAAAAGTCTTGGCTGTGATAAATAATTTATTGTAAAATAATTCAGGAAACCTTTTAAAAACTTATTATTCTATACAGTTTTCTTCTTAACTGTTTGTGAGTAAATATAATTTCCATCAGATTTGGTTTCAACAAATGTTTTGTTTGTTGAAAAGTATTTTCCAGTAATATATAAACCAGACTTTTTTCTTTGTAGTATTTTTAATTACAACAGGATCTCAAGTTAAATATAATGCAAGTTGTGTGCTTCTGTTACTGGGAAAACCATATCCCATTTGTAATGAGACATTTGTTAACTTCTGTATACAGATTGCGGTTCATTCCATAAATATTTGTGGGTTCTCTGATGTCCCTCACAGGGTTTTATCTATGACAAATTCATACCACAGTTCTTAAACTACTTTTTGGATAGAAGTTTTCTTTCTTTTGCAAAACCATTTGCCAATGTCTTTCTTTTCCATTTAACGTTTTTAACTATTCCTACTTTGGTTTTTGATTATTTAACAAAAAGGATTATCAGAAATATACAGAATGATTACATGTTATTTGAGCAAATTTCTCTAGGGGATACTATTCAAAGCTCCCATGGCAAAATTAAATCCTTGTTACTCTTATCCTGAACAACTCAAAGTGTATTGTCTAAGTATCGTTCCTCAACCTTACTGATTTTCCAAGATAGCTTGGTGCTCAACCACCTTAAGTACAGTTCTAGCTCTTACTGTGCACACTACTTTGTCTTCTATTATTGCTATTAAACCTGATTATGTTGCTGTAAAAAACAGATTTAAAAATTGTATACAGTGGTTTTGTTGCATTTCAGAAGCTACTCTTCCTTTTTTTTTTTTTTTTTTTTTTTTTTTTTTGTCTTTAAAGATATAAATCCCCGCACCCTTTTTTTAGGACTGATTCATATTCTTATGGGGTTTATTAGTTGTAGGACACAAAGATAAATGTAGCATTCTTCAGCCTCTCAAAACATTTTTCATGCCCTCTGATGCTTTTGGTTGTTAGGGTGGGTTTTTTTTCTGTGAGAAGGCAATGGCTAACACTGGTATGTTAATGGCTAACACAAGTGCATGTTGAGTGTAATAAAATACAGAGATAGTACCAAGCATCTCCATTCAGTTCAATGTCAATGATTGGCATAAATCACGGATTCTCCATTTTTTTGGCATGATAGTGTGTTCTCCAGCCATAAAGAATAAACAGGTGTGGAGGTGATACAAATAGAATGTGGGAGTATCTATACATAGATATATCCTGTACTTTCAGGACAGGAACAGATTTGAACTCTTCCTGATTACCCAAGTTATTTAGCAATTGAGTAGTATTATTTAATGTTTGTGTGTGACAGTTTTTCAAGGAACAGGAAAAAACTTGCAGATTAGCAAATCCAGCTGCAAAGCAAATCTGAAATTTTTCTGTTTCCCAGTTTAAGGTTGGATGTGTGTATATATATGTGTACAGATATTGAAGAAAAAGATCAGAGGAATGCAATTCTCTGGTAGGTGTTGATCCAGACTCTTTTGATACACCTTATTCTTCAGACAGCTTGCAATGGTTGATTTTCCATGTTCTTGGCATAATTAAAAAATGCCTGATATATTATGTAACTGCAAGTGTTGTAGAAGTTGCTTTCTAACAATAATTTTAAAAATCTACATATTGTATTCTCCACACATTGCAGTTCCTAAAAAAATTCAGCAACTGTGTTTACTAAACTAGACTCAAATGAACTACAGATGATGGAACTTGCTGTTTCCCAAATGGGCAGTGGAGTGAGCTGGGTATTTGTGTGTGTGTGTGTGTGTATCTGTGTAGTAAAACTCTGCGTTTTCCTCATTAGCACCATTATTTATATGTTTTGCGTGCCTCATGGAGTCGGTTGAATTACCTGACATTGGAATCTGTAGTCTTCATGGTCAATGCTGTGAATACACAGGGAGATTTTGAGTAGATGAGGATGATTCTTGCCTGATATTGCCCTGTTAAGTGGAACTTACATAAATTCTCTGTTAAAAAACAAGCTTCGTATACATGCTGAATAGTAGGCTTTAACCGATTTAGTGTGAATGCTTTATATTTAATGTTTACAAAAGCAATGGTGTATTCTGTGGCTTCCTATGGCAGGATGTAAGGTTGTAAGAATATGTTGTCTCCTGCTGCCAAAAGCTACATCAACAACAGTTTATATGAATGAGAATCCTCTTGAGTTTGGGCTCTGCTTGTTTTTGTCATGTTCTTTACCTGTTCTTTCTGGTTCTCTAAGATTTTTACGTATTTTATACTTTTTCCCTGAAGACAAGTTTTGAGGTCAGCTTCCTAATAGGTTTAATTTGTTCTGGTTTTCACCTTTTAAAGCATATTCTAAATATGTTAAGAAGCCTTTACATAGGTAACCCTTTTAAAGTAATGCATCTGTACACATGTAAAAGTTTATGTTCAAAAAGTTGGTATTGGTATCATAGTTTAAGATTTAGCAGTAGTATGCTTTTGAAAAAAAAAAGCTACCAATTTATTTTTCATCATAGAAGAAACAAAAAGCTAAAGTCACTTCAATCTGAAATACCTATTTGTAAATTTAAGTTGCAGTAATTGCATTTAATGACATGGAGGAATTAGTGGGTTTAAAATTAACTGTAAGAATGGGTCTCAAAATGTGTGGCTTATAGTTGTAGCTTTGTTACAGATTTTAAAGTGAAAATCTGTGTATCATAATTTCATTTGTAAACTGACGTTTCAAGCAGAACTCTCTTGAAGTTTTGCTGCATCCTTCCACGTCTTCTGGATCTTTCACTAAATTAATTAAAGGTGTTTGGAAAAAAATTAGTCCTTTCAGTGATGTGCAAAATATTTCTCAATAGGTTTAGTCTCTTGTTTCTTTTAGAAAACCTTCCTAGATTTCTTTCTGGAAGTTTACACCCTTTGTCAAAGTTGTTAGTTCTCGAAAACTTTCTCTAATGGTTATAAGTCAAGGAGAATGTGCTTGACCTTTAGGTGTGATTCCATTGGTCATACTTTGAGAAAGACTAAAAACAATAGTAAAGAGGAGATGAAGTCTCTAGTAATAACATACCGAAAAGCTTTACCTTAAGTCCCTAAAAGAACTGGTGAAATACCATCAAAAGGTATATCGTTATCTCCACAATCAAAGTATGTTGTAGTGGAGCAATTCTTTCCTCTGCTTCAGTCTTCATGCAAAGCCAGAACAAACCAGAAAATGCTGGTGGCAAAGTGGTTTGTTCAGGAGGATATTTTACTTTCATAAGGGAAGAGATGGATGTTGAAAAGCTTTTTCTGGGAGGAAAAAAGCCCTATAACAGGTCTTAGGAAAGCTGGAAGGTTTTGGGACTATGCTTCCTCTGGTTCTCAAGGAGCTGACAAGAAAACTATGAAAATCCAGTAAGGAATAATGCAAGACAACGGAGTTTGCGAGCACTTGGTAATTCATTATGTTCAAGAATAATTCTCTAAGCAAAGAAAGGAGAAAACAGCAGATGAATTGCGTTTGTCCTGTGTTTTGATAACACCACCTCGATTTTTCAAGTCCTCACATTTTATAAAAAGAAGACAGGAAAAACACCAGTTTGAACAATTGCCTTTCAGCTCTTCATTACTTTAAGAATTAACGTGAGCATGCCTGCCTTTTAAGGCAGTGAACTGGAAATGCTTATTAGCATATAGTTGATACTAAATTTCCTCTAGAAAGAACAAAGCATGGAAGTGGAAGAATCA
Organism: Pluvialis apricaria; assembly: GCA_017639485.1. Lineage (NCBI taxonomy): Eukaryota > Metazoa > Chordata > Aves > Charadriiformes > Charadriidae > Pluvialis > Pluvialis apricaria. The sequence goes on from CM030008.1 coordinate 146,381,079, forward strand.
TTTTCTGTATAACTGAGGTCTTGCCTGTTGGTTAGCTTCTGTCTGTGTAGCAAGGGTTTCTGGCCACAGACATGTGAACTCAAAGCTGTAATTCTCTCAGGAAACTAAAAGTGGTAGAACCTTGATATTTTGTGGGCATTGATGATGTTAAATTGACCTTTCTGAACTTGAGACTTACTCATTATAGAGGACATAGCTGAAGAAAAATTGAATTTAAATTACAAAGGGAACAGTTCAGACTTACAGGTACAAACATTCAAGATGTGCTTTCAGGAAAATTAATAATTTTTTTAAAAAGAGGAAGAACTGGGAAGAGTGGGAGTACAACAAATTCCTTGCCTGAAAATACAATACAGTAGATGCAATTATTATGCAGATATGCATCATGTCTGAAGAAGAAACTGGCAGTTATCGAAGAAAATTGACATTCACATATGCGTCAGTATCTTGAAAAAACAGTTGATTTGCAACCTAAATTAGGAAGAAAATGGGAAAAGAATGAATGTCTCTAAAAATACTGTTTTGTCATCAAAAAAATTCAACATTCAGGCAAGTCTGGATTTCTCAAGTAGGCTAATTGTGTTTTCAACAGGAAATTTATAAGCTTCTCAAATGGGTAATCAGTCACTTGCTCTTTGCTAAGTGTAGGTGACTTTACTTCCTTTTCTAAAGTTGTCTTGACAACTCTTAATTTTCCATGTTCCACTGCAAAAGGATCATTTCAGCAGTCTGAGCTTGCCCCTATGTTCAGGATTAAAGGGTCATCTTTCTATCCAGCCTGTCTTGGTACATTCCTGAGACAACTTGAATCTTACATTTGATGCTAATAAATCTAGACAAGTCTAAATATTAGGATCATACAATATGTATTTACGGCATTTCAGAATGGAGAAGCAAGAACCAGGCTGGTTTCAACAGACTAGCAGAGGCTGACTGACTACAGTTTCATAACATGTGAGCTGGGGGAGGTCTGGTTGAACCTAAATATTTCACTATCCTGCAATAGTTTGTGTCCCCTAAAAATATTTTAAATAAAGTGAATCCCTGCATTTCTGCTGAATTCCAATTGTTCTAAAGAGATCCAAAGGCATGCTGTAGATAAGTTCAAGTCATAGAAGAGAATATTCAATAAAAAAGTAGCGTGCCTTAATCATATCATATAGCCTTAAAACACACAAAAAAGGCAAAGATTCGAGTACTACCATACAGCTCATAATGTGTATGAAAGGTGCCATTCTTTGTGTTTTGCAGGGAATGATTCATGATCAGATTTGTGTAGATGGCTCTGGTTTATTTTACAACCTGATTAGAAGAAACTTGAAACTATGTTGCCTCTCTAGTCAAATCATAATCTTTTCTTTCAGTACACATAAGAAATTTTAATTCTCTGGGGAAATATGAAATACACATACAGACAATAAATCTTTTGTTTTGATATGATTATGAATAATTTCTGCCTTTTAAAGTCCCTAAGAGTCACTGAGAATAAATGAAGACATTTATTTGCATTCTTTTTTTTCCCCATCTTCAAAAATGTATTTAGAAGTAAACTCCCTTTCGATATATCTTGTTAGGCATAGATTCATAGTGAATTTGGAACTGTTATCAACAATAGTTTAATGGGGTTTTAAGGAAGATAAAATACTGGTTTTAACATGAAAGGTAATATATTTCATAATGAATATGGAATTAGTTTTCTACCAGGACAGTTTCCCAGTGATATTTAAATGGAAAAAACAGTGCAAGGACTTCAGAAAAGAACACTTAAAGGAGATGATTTTGAATACTTTGTTAATGACATATTTTACAATATCATATGCAGTATTTTAAAAGTAGTTCCAGCTTGCCATTAGGAATACAATGATTCTGCAATAATAAGAAGAAAATACAAGTGGCATCTTGAGAAACTAATTTAATCAGTGTGAACGGTAAATGGGAATTGTCTTGGAAAGTTAAATATTCGTGTTTTAGAATGGTTTCTTGTGTTGTCTACGCTATAATCATCATCTATTACTATATATACATGCTGAAAATATGGATTAGTACACATTCTTTTAACGTAAAGGAAAAACTGGTATGTATGTATTTATTTCTAAGGTTCTGTACTACTTTGTATAAAATTTGATTGATGTCTAGGTGTGACTTTGATAAACTGACACAACAGCAAAAAGAAATCCTGTCCCATGTCAGCTTATCAAACACACTGTGGACAGTATATCTTCTAGCTTTTACCATTGTACCAGATTGTACTGCACCATTTAAAGAAACTTCATGCATCAAATATGAAGGCTGTGTTCAGTGAAACTCAACCTCGGTATTTCCAGGTGGTTTTATAGAACATCTGAAAAGACTGAGGTATTGTACCACTAAACTAGGTGAATCAACTAAAACAAAGTAAAATACAGGATGAAAGCAAGGGGAAAATCACAAGATTATTTACCTTAGCTATGTGGTAAACAAAGTACACATTAAATATTTGAAAAATCAAAATTAAAAATCTTTTTACTGCCAAACAGCATTAGGTTTTGAGTTAAAATTATTTCTACCATGAAACAAAAGCATAAAAGTATTTGGGTTATATAGTACTTTGGGGTTTTTGTTAACCGTCACCCCAGACTTCCACTCCACCCTCTTAAACTCTTCAAGCTCTCTCCTCACTGACTCTATTTAGAGAAACTCTATTCCACTTGTTTTTTCTAGACACATTTGGCATCCAAAAATATCATACAGACCTTCCTCTGGAATTGTGCGTACTTATCATTTATACAGTCTGTCAACTGTATATTTATACTATGCTCCCTGAATTTTGGTGAATGCTTCAAAACTATAAAGAGATTCCTCAAACTGTCTAAACATTAAACAGTATAAAAATGAAAAACTGGTCTTTAAAAGTTCAGACTTGCTAATGCTGTTATTTTTGCTGAGGAATTTAAACAATAAAATTACAAAAGCAATTAAACAGATGACAACTCAATCCACAGCTGCAAACTTCAGCTTTGTTTCATTTTACGCTTGGTTTTTTTGAAAGACTGAAATTGCTTTATAGTTTGCCATACCATACCTTATCGTCACGGGATCGTTCATATTGTCCTCCAGATACGACTCTAGAAAACAACTGCACTGCAGAAGTTCTTCAGCTTCTTTGCAGGCAATTACTGTACCAGAGCCTTTGGAACAAGGCGCTACTTTTAAATGTCTGGTCACCTCACCAGGATATGTAGAGCATTTCCTACCCGTAGGACTAAAGGAAGGAAGCACAGGGCCAAAATGTTTGATGTGTGATCTACTGTAATTCCTTTCATGTGTTTAGTAGCTTTTATATGATCAATGCACTGCTACCAATCCTGACCTTGGTGTGGTCCAGTTCAGTAAAATCTGACCTTCCTAAATGGATTGCAAATGGAATTATAGTAGCACACACCTGGCATGACCACTGTAATTAATGGACGTGAGGGGGTGGTGTTATTTTTTCCTCTGAATATGTACCTACTGGGTTTCAAAATTAAAATATTTTAATTACATAAGTAGTATACATAAACAGAATCTTGATAAAAAATTGCAGTAATTTTTATACATATTTTTGTATATTTGCATTCTTATAGTACTGTATATCCAATGATCTCAGAATGTTTTCTGTGCAATTAATTATGGTCACAACATCATTTTGGCATTATGCCTACGATATATGTGAGTAAACTGTTGAAGAGGTTAATTTTATTGCTTAGAGTCACATAATAAGCAAGTTTAGAGATAATAGGAATGAAATCTGCGTCTCCTATTTTGCTTTGGCATGTTCTAGCCTTTCAGAGAGGGAAACATGTCCTGCAGGCCCGCAGGAGGCCTGCCCAAGCAGTATCCCTGGTCTTAGACCTTCATGTGCACATGTAAAGACATGGCAGACCTAGATCTTCTATGTCTCCATGCATCCAGTTAGGTTTGTCACCTCAAGCTCTAACCACGACAGAGTCTTCTGTTCCTTTTGAGAGGGTATCAGCCACACGTGCCAAATGGGCACAAACCATTGAATTCAGTTCTTCAGATTTCTTCTTCTGTATATTCAAAACCAAACCTCTATTCTCTTGCATTATGATGACTCAATGAAAATCAGTCCTTTTTAAAATGGTTTTGGATGAAAGTAAATATCTATATACCTCAATAATTGCAATTGATGAAACTGGTCAAGTAAAGGATACAAAGTAGTTAGCCAAAAGAAAAGCAATTGTGATTTTAGTCTTTCATCTCTGAGCGGTTTGTTTAAGAACTAAGATTTTTGTCTGTGTTGTCTATTTTTAAGAAAAAGCTAGCAAAGTAAATGTAAGGGAAGACCTGTCTGCTTTAGCTTGGCAAGAAAAAGCTGTGCTGAAAAGTATTAGTAAAAAGAAAATAGCATATTTTGGTAAGATTTTTTGGGAAAAGTTAGGTAGTTTGATTATTACTATTATTTTTCCTAGAAGAGTTATTGCTGCACAACTGGGAAAGTCTAGAAGCAGAGACAGGGGATAAGTCTGTGTTTCTATCTATCCCATCTATCTTTGTTTCAAATGTGACTGTTTAATACCTAGTTTGGAGATACCTAAGAGAAATAGTTGTAGGTAGAGCAGTGTGATGGCTTTGCTGAAGATCTTGAATACCTTCTCTTAATGTCATTCTCTGTTTGCCAGGAACAGAGGTCTTCATAGTAGTAGATTCTGTGCTGTGCTTCTTGAAGTGTCTAGAAGCTCAGAGTGTCTTGAAATAGCAGTAGATCAAACTCCTTTTCAAGGCTGAAGTTTCTAAACATGTATTTAACATGTCCTTATGTGTTCCAGACTCTGACACTGAGGAGACTAAAAGATGTGTAATGACACTCACCTAGATCTTAGTGATCTTAGTACTCTCTTATTTAATGGTCTGTTCTGGATGATCGTGAGGTAGATGATTTATTCAGTAGATCCAGTTGTCTTTTGGGGTTTTTTTCCACCAAGCACTTTGACATTCATGTTTTGAATGATGTCTTAGCACACACTAATCCACAGTTGAATCGTCTTTTTTTTTATTATTTGAAAGTACTGAGTTCCATAATTTCTCCAATATGCTTATCCTTGTGTTACCTAAAGATCTTTATAGCTACTTGGTGTCTCATCCTCTTCTTTAGCTTTTTTACACTTATACCAGTTCCTTTCTTTGTAATGGTACTCATCTGTAGGTATACCAAATGAAAAAGGAACCAGGGGCCAAGAGACACAAGTCAGACATTTATCCAATGTTAGTTTAAAATAGAGGAAAATTGCCTGTTGTACTTTCGCTTCACTATATCAGTTGTTTGAAGCAGTCTAGCACAATCAAAAGAAATTTTTATATATGTTTCAGTCAGTGTTTGTATATGTTTTGTCTTTTTTTTAATGTGCTAATTGCACAAGTAATCTACCTTTAAGTTGATTTATGTCTATTCACAAAAGCTATAAAAACTGCAAATCATTCTAGAGTTAGGAGTATGACCATTGATGACTGCAAAACTTATTCAGTTAGAATTCAATTAATAACTTCTTCTTCTGCATTAGTAATGGAATGTATTTGTCTACTACGGAAGTGTTTGGAAGTGGGCGGTCATTTTTATTTTGCTCCTGGAGCTAGCACTGACGTTTTCTTTTTATAAGGGTCTTCCACACCTGAAGATGAACGCAAGTACCTTAACTTACAGGACACCCACCATGTAGGGTCTTCTGTAGATAGTGCTGAGATATCTGGCTGTACAGAACACAACACAAGAGCTAATCAGGGGGAATGTAGTTTTCATTCATAGAATCATAGAATCATAGAATGGTTTAGGTTGGAAGGGACCTTGAAGATCATCGAGTTCCAACCCCCCTACCATAGGCAGGGATACCTCTCACTAGACCAGGTTGCCCAAGGCCACGTCCAGCCTGGCCTTGAACATCTCCAGGGATGGGGCTTCAACAACCTCTCTGGGCAACCTGTTCCAGTGCCTCACCACCCTTAAAGTGAAAAACTTCTTCCTAATGTTTAATCTAAACCTGCCCTCTTCCAGCTTAAAGCCGTTCCCCCTCGTCCAATCACTACATGCCCTAGTAAAAAGTCCTTCCCCAGCTCGGCTGTAGGCCCCCTTTAGGTACTGGAAGGCTGCAATAAGATCTCCCCGGAGCCTTCTCTTCTCCAGGCTGAGCAGCCCCAACTCTCTCAGCCTCTCCTCATAGGAGAGGTGCTCCAGCCCTCTGATCATCCTCGTGGCTCTCCTCTGGACGCGCTCCAGCAGGTCCATGTCCTTCTTATGTTGGGGACTCCACAGCTGGATGCAGTACTCCAGGTGGGGTCTCACGAGAGCAGAGTAGAGGGGCAGAATCACCTCCCTTGACCTGCTGGCCACACTTCTTTTGATGCAGCCCAGGATACGGTTGGCCTTCTGGGCTGCGATTGCACATTGCTTGCTCATGTCGAGCTTCTCATCAATCATCACCCCCAGGTCCTTCTCCACAGGGCTGCTCTCCAGCCATTCTCCGCCAAGCCTGTATTTGTGCTTGGGATTGCCCCGACCCAGATGTAGGACCTTGCACTTGGCCTTGTTGAACTGCATGAGGTTTGCTTGGGCCCACCTCTCCAGCCTGTCCAGGTCCCTCTGGATGGCATCCCTCCCCTCCAGCGTGTCTGCCTCGCCAAACAGCTTGGTATCATCAGCAAACTTGCTGAGGGTGCACTCTACCCCACTGTCCATGTCGCTAACAAAGATGTTGAATAGTACGGGTCCCAGTACCGACCCCTGAGGAACGCCACTTGTCACTGCTCTCCACTTGGACACCGAGCCGTTGACCGCAACCCTTTGAGTGCGACCATCCAGCCAGTTCTTTATCCACCGAGTGGTCCATTTATCGAATCCATGTCTCTTCAATTTAGAGACCAGGATATCGTGTGGGACAGTGTCAAACGCTTTGCACAAGTCCAGGTAGATGACATCAGCAGATCTTCCCTTGTCCACTACCGCTGTAACCCCTTCGTAGAAGGCCACCAAATTTGTCAGGCATGACTTGCCCTTGGTGAAGCCATGTTGGCTCTCGCCAATCACCTCCTTGTTTTCTGTGTGCCTCAGCAGAGTTTCCAGGAGGATCTGCTCCATGATCTTGCCAGGCACAGAGGTGAGACTGACTGGCCTGTAGTTCCCCGGGTCTTCCTTGTTTCCCTTTTTGAAAATAGGGGTTATGTTTCCCCTTTTCCAGTCGGCAGGAACCTCGCCAGACTGCCACAACTTCTCAAATAGGATGGCTAGTGGCTTCGTGACTTGATCTGCCAGTTCCCTCAGGACCCGCGGATGTATCTCATCAGGTCCCATGGACTTGTGCACCTTCAGGTTCCTCAGGTGGTCTCTCACTTTATCTTCATCTACAGTGGGCGGTGCTCCGTTTTCCCAATCCTCTCCTTTGCAATCTGCGTCTTGGGCAGTGCGGCTGCTGTCCTTGTCTGTGAAGACTGAGGCAAAAAAGTCATTGAGTACCTCAGCTCTGTCGCTGTCCCGGGTGACCAGTTCTTGTGTTTCCTTCCGGAGAGGGCCTACATTTTCCCTAGTCTTTCTTTTCTCGCTGATATACCTATAGAAGGATTTTTTGTTTGTCTTAATGTCCCTGGCCAGATTTAGTTCTAGCTGGGCTTTAGCTTGTCTAACCCGCTCTCTAGCTGCTCGAACGATTCCTCTGTAATCCTCCCAGGCTACCCGGCCCTGTCTCCACTCCCTGTAGGCCTCCTTTTTTCTTTTGGTCAGTTCCAGGAGCTCCTTGTTCATCCACGCAGGCCTCCTGGCTTTTCTGCCTGCCTTCCTCTTTGTAGGAATGCATTGCTGCTGTGCTTGGAGGAGGTGGTCCTTGAATAATTAATCATTTCAGATTCCTGTAAAGATTAAATGTAATGTTAAAATGAAAAGTGAAGTGAGTATAAACATATGAACAAAATAGTATCACTTGCTAATCATTAAAGTATTAAACAAAGGAGCCTTACTGTACTCAGTTTATATTTGTATTTAATCAAAATTTGCTGGTATCCGATCCATAGTATGCTTCCAACAAGTGTGGAGATGGGGCAGTAGTTGAGTTCTTCTGAGGCTGAGCTGGAGAGGGGAGAAGGAGCAGCTGCCAGCAAAGCCAGTCATATGCGGCATAGTTCCTGGGGAAAAGAGGCAGAAATGGTGAGAATTGGAGTTTATTGCTGACAGCATTTGACAGCCTGCTGTACTAAAATAAACTGTTTCCAACATCCCAGCAGTCATAAAACACTGTTTGTTAAACCACAAATAAATGTCCCTATGGACAGATGGCAGGGTGGGGAAGGAGAGCTGAGGTTACTCTTCGGGGAAGATACGGAGCTCAGTCAGTATGGCGAAATATATATGTATATACCCAGGATCACGTACAAAATTTTAGAAATTTGTCAGGACCTTTCCTTCTTGCCTAAGGATGTCTCCTCCTCTCTTCTGTCAATAATGGATTTTTCTTACCTGCTGCTTCTCTTTAATTTCAGCATTAGTGCCCTGATCCCATCTTTCTTCTCTGTCCTCCCCACTTCTGTGCCCTCTTTTTTTTCTCCTTAACTTCTCATTCTTCTTTTGGTCTTCCTCACAAGTACATGTTTTAATCTCTCCAAATTTAGGCAAATCCAAGTCTTCCATCATAAACTGTCATGTGACAGGATTTCTTTTATTCCTGTTCAAAGATCATGTCTACGTAAGTTCTGTGATGTTGGGGAAGTTGTGTTTCTCTCCCAGTGGCTCAAGTGTTAGCTTCTTTCCTGTGACAGAGGCATCTGCTTGCTATAATTTAAAAGAAAAAAAGAAAACAAAAAAATATTTGCCTTTCTTTGGAAAGCTGATTCCTGTCTGGGGTTTTACTGATAGAAGCTCAGGATTTTCAAAGGCCAGTTCTGTTATCATAGATGCTCTAGGTTTACTGCATTTTTGTTCTGTGCCCTTCTTAACATCTATAGCATCTCACTCCAAATGGAGCCGTGGTCTCTTGCTTCCCTAAGAAACAGTTGTTTCAACTTCCCCAGTTCGGTGTAGCGCATTCAATGGCCTTGTTGAGGAGAATAAGTTAGGAAAATTAATTGAATAGAGTTGGGAAAAAGGCAGTTAAGGAGCATTAGATCAGTGATAAATATTGCTGTGATTTCTGCACGAGTTCAGTCACGTCTCATTCATAGGTGATGGGCTTTCAGACTACATTTGGGACTTCACAAGCTTAAGCAGAAGAGGAAGTGGTCCTCTTGCATAGCATCTGTATCCAGGTCCAACAGGGTGCCGCTGGTTTTGCCCCTGTAATGTAGAAGGTATATATTCATCCATCTTCCTAGAATAGGAAGAATCTTTTACCACCAGACAAAACCTTTAACAATTGAAATTTGGATAAATAAGTTTAACATCTCTGTACCTGGAAGTGGAAGTCAGTGCACACAGAGATGTAGTAAGTGCTAACAAAAATTAGCCGTTGTGTGTGAAGTCTGTGAATATTTCTTAATCGTTACATAATTTATAGTCTTTAAACGCCATTTTCCTGGCTTGTTTAGCTTTTTGTAGGTCTCAGATGAGCTATAAGTGAATAGATTTAACTTCTTTACAGTGGGTCTCAGAATTATGCCTATTCAGCAGCATGTCGTAACTGGTTCAACATGAGCTGTTTCTTATATAAACATACAAAAAGCCTGACCCAGACTAAATCAATTTTAAAAAGAAAAACATTAAAGCTGTGTTTCCTGTTACATGCTTATGGTCGTCTTTGGTTGCTTATGATCTTACTGTATTATTGACCAACTGTTGTATTCAACACCACCTGCCAAAAGGTTCAGGTGGGATAGTGAAGTAGGAAAACAGTTGACATGGAAAACCAGAAATGAGTGCTTGTGCAAATACCTGTATGTGTGTAATTTATTTGGGAAAAGGCTGTATTTTGATCCTTGTGTAAAACTGGCAGGATGTACTTTCTGAAAGCAATAATCAGCTTAGTCGAAACATCAAGGCATTAGTAACTAGTCCTTGTATTTTACATGTATGTGTAAAATATGTTTTTCTTGAAATGGGTAATCTATAGAAACACATTTTTTTGCTTTGATTTCAAAGGCGTATCTAAAGGATCAGAGGAATAGTTTTGTGTTATATATATATAGATTGTTAGTAGTAGGAACAGAATGAAAATGCAGGTTTTATATCGGTGTGAAAGTATATGCCTGTGATATCCCAAAGCAGTACAAATATTATCCAGTCCTTGAAATTTTACAAAAGTAATTGGATCAAATAAAAAAAGATCCAATGGACAAATCTTATACCAGCAGTGCAATGCACTAGTACCTTGTGTCTGGATAGTACCTGTGTATTTTGCTGCACGTAAAAATGTGTGCCAAAGAGTGATTTCATTGGGGTTTATATTTAAATTAGTAAATTTATGAGGGGAAGAAAGCCATTGTCACAATGGGGAATTTCAGATTGGCACAAACAGCCACATTTTGCTCTAGGAATTTAGTTCACAAGGTCATGGTTGTGCTGAACGAGCCTAAGGAATATAGTGCTAGGTGCAGCTTAATGCAAGTTATCAAGCTGCTCATAAAAGAACAAATGAAGAACATTTTTTACGGTGAAGTACAGGAGAGAAGAATTCATTATGCAGGTGAAATTAGTATCGTATTATGTATTTTCTATACTTAAACAGATTTCATAAAATATGTAATTTGGTGCTTTATTTTCAGTAATATTTCACAAAACATATATTCCAATATTTACTTGCATTAGACAAAGTATGTAAATAGACACTGGCTCATACAATAATCTACCATGGTTGGGTTATTTTTAAAAAAAAAAAACAAAACAACAAACAAAACAGAACTGCTTTCATATTGGTGAAATAGTGCCTAGAAAGAATAACAAATCTCTTATATTTGAGATTTAAATGCGAGGTAAGGGAAACTAGCTGTCGGTTGCCAAGGGGAGCTGCTCCAGAGCTGGCCCAGCCCACCGCAGAGTGGCGGATCTCGCAGTACGGGGGCTTTTCCTGAGGCAGGGAAACACCAGCGCAGCGGAGAGACCCGCCAGGGGCTGGTAGCTCTCATGGGAGATGCTGAGGAGGCCTGGGTATTGCCAGAGCAGCTGTGACCTTCCCCATGCTTATAAAAAGTAGTCTGGGGTGGGAGTGCTGCCAACAGGGCATGGCTTGGCGCAGTAGTTTGTGTGGCAGTTCACGTGAAAAGGCACTTAGGAAGGGCATAGCGACCCTACCAGCTCAAGGGATGAGTTCAATTCATGGTCATCGCCTTCTCAGGAGCTTAACTATGTATCCACCTGGTGGAAGGCGATGTCCTCTGCACTTGGCAGAATGAATGTGGCAACCCAGACAGAGCTACACGAAAACATGCAGCCGTCCAGGTCTCGGGCTGCAGGGAGTGCCAGAGCCTTTCGCTAGTAATGGATGGCAGTAGTGAGAACAGCTGTGTGAGGTGTGACCAGGTGGACAATCTGCTCAGCCTAGTGGCAGAGCTACGAAAGGAAGTAGAAAGGTTAAGGAGCATCAGGGAGTCTGAGAAAGAGAGACTGGTGGAACCATGCTCTGCCCTGACAGAGACAGAAATGGGAACAGCCACCAGAAAAAAAACAGGATCAAGGGGACCCTGTATCTCCCCCGCATCAGGCTGAAGGCAGTAACTTAAAGGAGAGGAGTGAATTGAGGCAAGTTGACACTCAGGGTGGCATGTGAACCCTGTCCTTACCCACCCCACCTTCCCAGGTGCCTCTGTACAACAGGTATGAGGCTCTGGAGGAAGACCTTGTTGCGGCCTTTCAGTACTTAAAGGGGGCTTATAAGAAAGATGGGGACAAATGTTGTAGCAGAGCCTGTTGCAGTAGGGCAAGGGGTAATGGCTTTAAACTAAAAGAGGAAAACTAAGATTAGATAGAAAGAAGAATTTTTTTACAATGAGGGTGGTGAAGCACTGGCCCAGGTTGCCCAGAGAGGTGGTAGATGCCCCATCCCTGGAAGCATTCAAGGTCAGGTTGGATGGGGCTCTGAGCAAGCTGGTCTGGTGGAAGATGTCCCTGCTTGTTGCAGGAGAGGTTGGACCAGATGACCTTTAAAGGTTCTGTCCAACCCAAACTATTCTGTGATTCTAATAAAAAACACAACTGTTGTGGTTAGATCTCCCTATGTGGAAAGTTGACAAACACGTTCTTGAGTTTTAAGAAACCACATTTAATTTTGAAATACCACTACTGACATAACAGATTTTCAGTGTATTTCTGCTAAGCATTTAAGAAAGTTATAGGGCTACTGAACAATGCCCTCATACTGCCTCACCAGGAATGACTTGATCAAAATGGCTTTCCTGCCATTCACATGTCTATGTGGGTAGGTAGGACTAATTACTAATTTTCTTGATTGCTAACATACTCTATTGGTGACAATGGCAATGGTATTAGCGGTTTCAACTGTGTTTGGATTTGGGCAGCATTGGGATTGCACTTCGAAATAGGTTGCATACGTATTGGTTGCACACCTGTACTTACAGATTGTACGCAGTGCGTGCATCATAGGTTGAGATGTGCTGCTTTAATCCATGTTTATTTTTAGATTGTTGGCATCATGATTAAACAAATTGCAGAATTGTTAAGTTCTCTGTGGAGACAGCAGTTATATACCAAATAACTGGCATAAGACGACAACCTAGAATGGAAGTGTAGATTGGATGGCATATGCAAATAAGAAGCTTAAGCTTCAGCTCAGATGTATGAAATCAATAAAAATAGACTACAATGTGACATGATCATAGATTCAAAGCAAAAAAATTTAAGATCCCCTTGCTCCCTTTACTGGCTTATTTTGAAAAACAGTGATAAGTTCAATTGTGTATTTTTATTATAGTATCAAATGAGCAGTGCACATAAAGCTATATTGTTCCTAGTGTTGAAAGGGCAAGATAATTTTTTGGAGGATTTACTAGTGCTTATTAGCAGATGACAAACGGTAGTACAAGACTCCTCTGATACTGGTAAAACCAAATGGTCGTAGCAGCCTCCACTCATCCAGTAGCTCTTGAATGTTCTGTCAAAGTCAGGTGTGACTGTTTCCCAAGCTCAGCTCAAGATTAAAATACTCCGTAAAATCTAGTGTGGTAGAATTTAGGAGAATCCACAAGTAATGTGGTTCACTCAGAAATGCTTTTTTCTCATTTGTCAGAAGAATTTTAATAACAAAGCACTGTAGTGAAATTCCATGTTAAAAGGATTGGTTTTTCCATCATCTTGGAATGTTCTTTCTAATTTTTATTCTTTGATAAGTTTGAGCGATGGAACAATTGTCTCACAATACAGTTGTTCATAATACTGATACATAGCTGTTGTTTTTGAGGACTTGAACGTGACATCCTTTATCTATTCAGTAGATATGAGTTAGTCGTGCTTCCCCATAAGGTTGCTCATAGGGAGCTGATTGAAAGTGCAGTGAAGTCAATGGATTGGTCTCGTATAGACTTTGGTGGATCCGAGATCTGGACTTAGAATAATGCTTAGATGTAGTCAAGAATGGCAAAAAATGATACCTTAATTTTCTTAATTTTATATCTTAATTAATATCTCATTGGTCTGATTTTGACCTTTGGTTGTTTTTATTTTTTCTTTTAATTTTTCCTTTGGCATTGCAGGAGAGCGCTGAATCTTGGAATACTTCGAGACCCTGGATCAGAGGTTGAAGACAGACAATATCAAGTAGATCTTCAATCTATAAACATTGGTACTGCTCATTGGAATCAGTTGAAACCAGAGAAGGAAAATGGAAAAGGAGGGGTTTTGACAGAGAGTGAAAGAAATTCTCAAAATCCAGCACTTGAATGGAACATGGCCAGTAGGTAGGAAGTTTTTTTAACTTATTATTTTCTAGAATTACATAGCACAAACACTGCAGATATCATTTGCAGTATATCAGAATCAAATAATTCTGTATTGTTTTTGTTTTACAAGGATATGTACATGGAGTTTTGGAGTATACATTTGAAATGCATATTACTATTATTGTTACATTGTAGTTTCTGCCTAGTTATTGTGTGCCTTTGGTTCCATTACAAGCTCTTTTCTGAGTGGCTTACTCTATGTCCATAAAAATAACTCCAGGCCTCAGACTTCAGTTTCTTAGTCTACAAGCAATGGGAGGTTTGGGGTTTTCTTTTTTTTTTAAAAACTTCTTTTGTTTTTATTTTTACAAAGCTTGAGTAAAACCAGCTTAGACATTTCTAAGTTAGGGAAGGATAAAGTAGAGCATTTCCTATTGGTTCTGAACTGTTTTTTGCACTTCTGTAACAAAAAACAGATGAATTTTGAGAATGAGATATTTCAACTGAGTCTCCCTTATTGTGTATTGTATGATACATGCGCGCCAAGCACCACCCTCTAGTTAAACAGGGTTGAAAGATAAAACATGCATATACTTACATGGTATTTTAAATTTTAGAGTTCTGAAATATAAAATAGGCTGTTTTAATTGATAATTTGTGAAAATTTGAAAACTTTATTTTAGTGTTAATATACTTTTCTATAGTTAAAAATTCATACAGGTGGTTTAAAACTAAATTTTTATAGACTGTGTAGCAGCCAGAGTTCTGTTTTCAAAGTGACAAGAAGAAGGTCTGATGACCAAGAGCAAGCTTTCAAAAGTCATTTTGTGGATTTACACACATTTCTGTTAGAAGGTGCCTGTTTGCCCACACGTTTATTTATTTATTTTCATTTAAAAGTCCTTTATATCTAATTCATGCGAAAACAATCCAATTTTTATGAAATACGTGCATAATTTTATGGTTCCTAAGATTCCTATCTGAATTGAGGGATGAGTTCCTAAAAGTGACATAGAAAAACAGGCAGAATCATAAGGAAAGACAAAAATTGAACTATTGCTGGTTCGATTTTTAAAAAAAGGGAAAATGGGAGGACTCTGAGATTCTTCTGAAAGTGCGGCAAGCTGTAATAAAAGAAGCTACGTGAGGATGGCCCACAGACTAAGCTTCGTATGTAATGAGTTGATGAAAAACCAAGAGAGCAAATAAGCTCGCTCTGGAGGAGTGTGCGCAGGAAAAAGATGCAATCAAGAATAAATTCCAGTTTATCATTGAAAAATAGAGGGCAGGAAAAGCAGATCTAACCAAAGTAATGATAAAACCACAAGGAGTGACAGGAATACAGATAAAAATTTAAACACAACAATAGTGTTTGGTTTTCATTTATAAGATCACCTGGTTCTTTCCTGTCTTTTGACGATTTTTTTTAAACTAATATAATTCCATAGACAATTTTTGTTTTAAATTCTTAGCCTTGAAAAAATGTGTATGACCTTCTAATTGGGCCTTGATGTTGGGCAAGTTGTCCATGAAGTTCTTTCTACAAAACAACACAGGACCACTGGCATTTCTTGAAAGATAAGATGACATTAATCTCCAAAAGACTTCTGGCCAGTTTGCAAGTTAAGCTAACATAGCAAAACCAGCCCCTGAGGAATTGGTTTTCCTTTTACTTCCCAGTGGTGACTGAAATCATATTGCCAGCACGCTTTGGTCTGATCTTTACGGTTATAGATTAGAATAGGAAATTTGGTGGGATTCCTGAAAAGCTGTCAAGATAAGAGTAAGGGAAGCAGCTGTTACAGGTAATCTGAGTTCTCTCTTTTTTTTTTTTTATAACTGCTTGGACATTCTTCTTTTCCTCAGCAGACTTCCAAAATCAAATTTTATTAGAATATATTTGACAAGTAAGTATGTTTGTTTTGAAATTGCTTTTGAATGAATCTTCTACTTGGGTTTTAATTTAGATCAGTTGCAATTAAATAAATTAGCTTTTCCTTTCTGTGATACAATAGAGTATTTTAATTCCAACTTGAATTTATTTAAAGAAAAAGTTGGTATGAGTGTTTTCTTGTCCTTTTGGCTTATAATTTTACACATTTACTACAGTTCTTTTTCAGGATGTTCACATTTTTGTTTTTTAGTTGGCAGTCAGTTTTGCTGCATCTGGGTTTATTTTATGATCTGTGGAAGTGTTGTGTTAAGAACTGGAAGAACCTGCATTGAACTGTCATCCACTGAGATACTTTCAGCATGCACCAAGAAGGTGGCTGCATGGTGTTTTACATGGTGCTTAGTGTTTTCAGGGTGAAGTTTATCTTAAGATTTCCTGCACCTACCACAGAAGCTTTATTCTTTGACCTATTTGTGATCATGTTTTCTTTTTTAATTCTTCACGTTTCTTGGACATGTTTAATCTGGAACATAATGAATTCTTTTTACTGAGTTATTTTAGGGTTCATTTCTTTGTTTGGTTTTAATATACTTCTATTTGGTTTTACTTATCATTTAGACCCAGTGTTCTGGTTTATTAGGTTCACTGGGTTTTAAGATTATTTTTTGAGATCCATTTCCCTCATTTTTTAATTCTTAGGTGTTATGTGGTAGAGTATAGAATCCAACCTGTATCCAAGAATTTCATACAGTTACTTTATAGAAAACTTCAGTGTAGATACCAGCCATTCATTTTCCATTCCCATTTCTAAAAGCATCACTGTATTTTTTTTAAGAAAGAAATTAAGTAGTTATAAAAATTCTGAAATAGATTATGTTGCAGTTTAGTCTAATGAGTTGAAATTTGGTCTTGTTTTAAAAATTTGTATGAAAACTCTAAATATAAGATTTATGCATATCATACAAACAAATATTTGAAAGCTTTTGACATAATTTATCATTTTAATGCTTTAATAATCTTTACGCAGAAAGTCAATCCCTTAAATTTTCACACCACTTTTTCTGGAGTTCAATATTTTTAGTACTTAGTATCTTCTGGGTTTGAATTTTATAAAAGCTATTACATTGTAAATTGGAAAGCAAACAGTCTTGCTTTGACACTAAGTGTTGAATATTTCAAGGTGTTTAGTGTAAAATTCTTTCAGAGGGGCTGTTGTGAAGTGCTGGTGTGATGCCTCCTGTGCCTCTGCAGGTCACCCCAAGAAGAATGGGGGAACTGGAGCATTCTGGTAGTGTGGATGCTCCCTCTCAGAAAAAAACATCCAAATGCTGTGCTGTACTGAGGATCAAGGATCATAACTCTTCCCATTATGAAATGTTTATACTTCAGTGTAGATGTTATAAAAAGCTCCCTAATGGTGTAATATATAAAAAGAATACTGGAAACAGTCAGACAGTTCTAATAAGGTTATGTACAAATGAAACCTGTCCACATTTATTCCCTTTACCAAACAGCATGTGGGGAGCTGGGAGTACTTAACCAAAAGAAGTTTTCTTGATTGAAAACTGCTTTTTCAGCTTGCAGATCTCCTCCTCCCTCTCCCTCCTCTCAATGGAAAAAAAAACAGCCCTGAAGGAAATAAAGAAATATATCCTCTCTTGAGGCCTCACCCCCGTCCCTGTGCAATCCTTCCACAGCTCCCAGCAGCAACTTCTGCTTCCTGCAGCCTGAATAAACTCTGCTTAAAAAAAAAAATTAATTGAGCTTAAAAGCATTATTTCTCTGTGTGGTAATGAATTGAGTGTGGCAATATACTGCATTACAGTTTTGTCCTTGGCATACCACCATCTGGAACAGCTCTCTGCAACTCTCATTGAGTACGTCAGGGAGCCAATGATCTGTTGTACAAAACTGAACAAAATACCACTCCTGCTTTGCAAGGATCTTCAGAAAGGTTTCCTGCAGATTTTTCTTTGAATAGTTTTCATTTTCACACTTTTTTGGAAAATTGAAGTGAAGCTTGCCAAGTTCTAACAAGGAAGACCAGAAAAAAGTGATCAGTAGATCCATGTGTAGGAAAGTAGGGGCATTGCCTGTGAATCTTTTGCAATAAAATGCAGTAAATTTGTATTCAGTCCTGTATTTCAGTTGCTATGTTTATTGTACCTGAAATTTTGCTTGTATTCATACTGTACAAAGCCTTAGTCAATAAGATGGAGTATGTTATTTTCTTCATTAATCCACAGCAATGAAATGTTGCACGGCATTCTTAATAAGATGAAAATTAGCTTTACTAAGGCATAATTATATAATAGTAATTCTGTACAGCTAGATGGTATGCTTTTGTTCATTGTCTAATTTTGGTCATTAGTCCTCAAAATGTTGCTATGCTATTTCACTGTCTCGCGATGTGTCTTTGCAACACCTCAGAGAGCTGAAAGGATGTGAACTGTTCTGCCCGCTGGGAGATGGAGGTCTTAGGCATGATGATGTCATCAGTAGTTAGATAACCTAATACATTTGTCAATCAGGGATTAACTGGTTTATATAGCTACATGGGGAACCTGCAAGAGAAAAATCTTTCATAAGTTCTAAGTTAGCATGCTAATCAACATAATATCTTTGGTTTTGTGTGCCTCGCTACTGGAGAACATTATTTGATTGTGGCCTATTCCATGCTAATAGTTGGTTTTTCAAGTTGCAGAATTCTTTGCAAGGATTCATCTCTCTGTAGATAGTAAACTAACTTGGCACAAATGAGCTCTTGATTGTCATTCGTGTATTGAATGTATATGAGTTTCTCCCTGACCTATGTATTTTTAAAGCATATAAGGGCTCAAACTCTAGATTTAGTATTATTAAGAAAAAAATGTTAATTAAGAATAAGGCAAACATTTCCAAGCTTCACATCTGGGTTATTTTTAGCTGTTACTGGCCAGTATTTTCTGTTTGTTTCTTTTATTTTTTTTTCCACATAAGGTGTCCAAGTTATAGTCCTTCTGCATTTTCACAGCTTATCCAGTCTCACATCTTCGCACCTCCTTGATTAGTGCAACATCATCTCTTTGGCAGTCCTCCTTCCTCATATAAATTCAATGTGCTTCTGAGTGGATGTAATCAAATACTGATGATTTGATTTGATGTAATGAAATATCATTGCTTTGATTATAAAATTCTGTTCTTCACATTTTTTTTCCTCTTTTCTTCCCAGAACGTTTTTTGTCATATTAATCGTTAGATATGTCTTTGCTTTCAAGGTACTTTTAGACTTCTGTGTCTATCCATTTCCTCTTATGTATCTTCTTTCATTTGCTTTGACACATCTACACTCACTGCTCATCAGACCTCATCATACCAGTTACCAGGGCTGCCGACTTGAATTTTCGAAGAAGCACTTTCTTGCTCACTCCTAGGCTAGCCTATATGTTATAAACATTTCCTGTGAACATTCACGAGGTTATTGCAGTGTCTTTTTCTAAATCCTTCCCAAAAAATGCTTTTCTATTATACTGTAATATATTAACTCATGAGACAGCTTTCAGGTTGCCACTGTATGATATCATTACCTATGGTGCTGTTGGTTGTTCCCTTTTACTTCCCTGTTTGCGTGTGGGTGTGTGTTTTCTTATACTTAAACTGAAAGCCTTTGAGGGCAGAGACCATTTTTGTCCAGTGCTTTTACAGTGTGGGTCTGTGGTCCATAACCAGAGTTCATGTTATCATGCAGATACAGCGCAAAGTCAGCACTAAGTAACCGGCACCTCCAGGCCTTATCACAAATGCTTTGCTGCCTTGTTGCTTTGCGTTAGCATATGGTCTTTCAAATGTGCTGTACTTTTAAGTGTAGATGATCAACTGCTTTAACATCTCTAAAAGTACTAGCTTTTCCTTTTTTTTTCCAAGACAAATATATAACAGATGCATAAATGAACCATGGAATGGATGTGCTGCAGACATAGAGCCATCATTACGCTCTTCACAATCAAGTTTTTTCATAAGCTCATGTGGCGTACACCTGTGTTAAGTTAACGGTGCACTTAGGTGCAGTGTGGAAGACTTAATAATTCAAAGTGGAATTTGTTTCTTTGTTCCTTTTGTGCTCTTTCTCATATCCTCTCCCGTCGTTATTTACTGTGCTCTGTTTGCCTTCTGTTTGTACTTACAATTATTTTACTAATACTTGATTTGGCTGAGGTTCAAATTCACCAACTGGAAATGCAGAAAGTAAGTAGAGCAGGACAGGGATACCATCATACAGATGATTTTAAAATAAAATAAAGAAATCAACAATCTATCTGCATTACCAAAAAAAGTCCTTTAAGAGGCAGTGTGCAGGGTATCTACTGGAATGACATTTTGAAAATGAAGAAATGGGAATATGTATGAGCTGAAAAGTAATTTGAACAGAGACTGAAGAGAACCGGTTGTGGGGTTTTGTGGTTCAACAAATAACTTGCCTTTATAGCTCCGTTTCATATATTGAAATCATACTTACTAGCAGTTTTATGCCCCTTCGAGTGGAAGTTTTGTAATGTGTAGCTGTGTGTTCTTTCATAGAATTTTTCTACTATTTAGCTCTTTCATTTTCCTCAAAAACAAAGACGTTTCTTTCTCATCCTATTGTGAAGGGGAATAGAAATTGGGTAGAAAGCCATCTGGTTTAAATTTAAAATGAAGGTGATGGCAGAGAGAGAAGCATTTGTAGAACTGGCAAAACCTAAGACCATTTTCTCAGTTGAAGATGTATGCTAGCCACTAACAGGTCTGCTTTCTAATTTGGAGATCTGATTAGACTAATCTTGCTTTAAAAGCATCATTACAGACCAGCAGAGCTACAGCTGGCCAAAACGTTAGAGCTTTTAATGTGAGATGGTCGTTTTCTCACACTCAGTAATTGGCTTGCTCTTAAGCATACTGCATACTAGTTATGGCAGTGTGCAGCCTCCTCAGCAGTGTTTGTGAAGGTCATTTGAAACAAAAGTTTATTAGGCTTGTGCTTAGTAACTACTAGCTCTGTGGTCTGTAGCATCTGCTGTTAACTTCTGTATACTGTTGTCCTAAATAAATTTAAAAGCTAATTTAAGGCCTGCCCATATCTGACAGTTTATGTTGCCTTAGATCACCTTAGATCACCGTGCTTTCTGCATGTTTTGAGGACACGTAGCAAATTGTTAGTAGAATCTGAAGCATCAAAATCAAAATAGTCTGAGCAGTAAATTGCCATCTATGGATTTTGAATCTTTTGAACTTGACTGAATTACAGTCAAGTATGATATCTCTTTAATTTCTTTTTTTGCCTAACTCTTGGCCTACAAATGATCAGCATTTGAGATTGTGTACTTTTCAACAGAATCCATTTCAGAACCATTACTTTTGCTAGACTATGTATATCAATACCTGTTCTTAATCAAGAGATTTAATTACCTATTCCTATGCAGTCCAGAGATTTCTGCACAGATAGGCATATAACTGTATTGTTTAATGATGTTAACGTGGATAAATCCAGCTGATGGTAAGGACTAATTGTCTAATTGCATAGTTCATGTGTCTGGCTCACTTGTACAATTTATGCTGATGTCTGAACTGCCGTGTCTCAATTACTGGAGATGGCAAGATCATAAAATCATAGAATGGTTTGAGTGGGGAGGGACCTCTAAAGATCACCTAATTCCACCCCCCCTGACATGGGCAGGGACACCTTCCACTAGACCAGGTTGCTCAAAGCCCCATCCAACCTGGCCTTGAACACCTCCAGATGTGGGGCCTCCACAACTTGTCCGGGCAACCTGTTCCAGTGCCTCACCACCCTCATACTGAAAAATTTCTTCCTGATATCTAATCTAAATCTACCAGTTTGAAGCCATTACCCTTTGTCATATCACTGCATGCCCTTGTAAAAAGTCACTCTGCCGTTTTCTTGTAGGCCCCTGCAGATACCTAACTGGCATGCAGATCTATACGAAGAGTCCTGCATAGATCTGTTCTCTTCTTCTATATGGTCATGTAGTTCAGTCTTTTCTTTCATATCATGATAGATAGTTGCATAATTTAGTGTATACTCTTAACTTGCATAGTTTCACAGTTGATAATTTTCTATTTTGTAAGCATAGGAAAACTTACCTTGACCAAATAACATTTTCTTGATTTTTAGAGTTCTCCTTGGTGAAATGCAGGTATTTAGCATTCCTATACATGATGACAGATAAAAAGAATTATCAAAAAAACTATCTTGATGGAAGGGTTCTCCCAGGAATTTGAACTGTATCCTCTTTTAGGGGCTGACCACCATCTTGATCTCATTACATTTTTTTTACCTGATCAGAGGCTCTCAGATGGCATTTTGTGGCAATAGTTTATTTGACCTCACCCAGAAGATTCTGGCTATTTGGAATGTGTTGTCATAAGCTATTAGTGATCCAAATATAACAGGGTTGTGCCTCTAGGCTTAGTATTTGGTTAAAGGAAAAAAAAATAAACAGCCAGCTGAAAAACAAACGTAATTTTCAAGCTTAATGGTACCAATATTTGTGGCAAGCAACCATTGATATTTAAATGAAAAGGTACCAACTAAGAGCAACCAGTGACAGAAGGAGTGGAGGAAGTCTGACACCCGTCCATTTTCACAGCATTTTAAACATCTTCAGCAATAGTTATTACAAATTTAATGCGCAAGCACTGGAGTTTCACAGGGTTTGCTATTTTAATTTTTCATGTCTTTGATTTTTGTGTCAGTTATGTTGTATGCAGAGTTTTTTAGCCACAGAGTTTTAATGTATGAATTCAAATATTATGCAGTCTTTAGGACAGCTATTCATAAAGTGAAGGGCATCCACAGCCAAGTTTGAAAAATACTGGTAATAAAGTTTGTATCTTTGTTCAAATGGTTTTGTATAGTTCATAAACAGTAGAAGCAATGCCAAACATCAAACTTGTCTACCTGGAGATGGATTGAAGAGTCAAATATTTAGACATACTTTTTCTGTGAAAAGAAGGTAGAAGTCTGCCTTTAGGACTGGAAATAACATGATGTGTAATGATGATATTTAATGCTTATTGAGGTAACAATCAAATGCCAAACTGATATTGAAGCAGTTTTGTGCTACATGCTGGATGTAAAGAAGAATATGAGTTTTTGCCGCCCAACGATTTATAATGTGATTTAATCTTTTGCGTGTTTTGTTTGTTTGTTTTTAGCATAAGGCGTCATCAGGAGAGGAGAGCAATTTTAACTCCAATTTTAACAGATTTCACAGTTCGAATAACTGCAGCTCCTGCAATTATTTTTACAAAAATTGATGCTGCAGAGAATTTACACCCAGAGGTTAGTACAAAATGTGAACAGAAATAGCATAACTTTTAATGTGTTGATAATCTTAATATTTTACTGTTCCACCATTTTGAGTGTCCAGTTGTGTTCAAATGCAGAGATCACCAACTGCAAAAAAAAAAAAAAAGTCTTAATCACGAGCTGAAATGCTCTTTCTCTGCTGGAGAAAGAATTTGTATATAGCATTCGATATTAAAGGCAGCCTGTCCAGAGGTAGGTAAGCCTGTTTGCAATTCAGAAAATAGGAATCCTTTAATGATTTCCAGCAATATTTTTAAAAGATTTGTGATGGAAAGGTGTTGAGAAGAGGTGCTATAGTACAACATTACAAAACATTGTATTCACAAGCTTCTCATAAAGAAGCCTGAAAATGCAATTTATACACTATCTATAAGAAGAAAGTTGAGCCGAGTTCTTTTAGTCACATTTTCAAGCCCACGAATTTCCACAAAGCATCCACTCCCCAACCATTACTGTAGGTACTTCAAGGTATTACAGATTACAATCACTTTTACTAGTCTGTGGGTCAGCTTATTAATGATTAGTCTGTGAATAATGTTACACAAAAGGTATTTTCTCCCTTTTTGGCATTAGTTTGTAGCTCAAGAATTTAAAACATTTTATGTAGGGGAAATACCGGAAAGTTTTTGTCGGCTTACAAGGAATATTCCTCATAACAGCTGCCTCCTGGGAAAAGCAAAACTGGTACAGGAGTATAAAGGGTATTAGGTGTGTATTGCAATGTGCAATAAGTGTATATTGTTGCAAAATAATAGCTAATAGATATAGAAAGAAAAAATTGTCAATTTCATATTTTGTGTAAAGTGTCATCACAAGGGCAGATGGAAAATTATTTAATGTGAAAAAGAAGTAGAAAGCTTAGGGGGTGGCTAGGATGCATAGAAGTTAGTTAAAAAAAATCTCTGAGCTTTACTAATGCTCATGTTCAAGAACTTCAGTGTTTTCTGTGCATACGTTCTTCTTGATATCTCTTCACTGATGAAGGGAGAGATCTAGTTTAGATTGTGAAGAGCTTGAACATTGTGCAACCTTCTCGTGAGAAGGGGCAGTACTTCTACTTATTAAGCAATCCTTCTGCATCGGTTCTGTTTTTCATCTCTTTATCACTTGCCAACAGTGGTGAAGAGCTTTTTTTGTGCTAGATAACACCAGTAAAACAGTGGCCATCCAGCTGGCTTTGCCAAGTTATTAAAAATGGTTTACAGGCAAAGAGAAATCAATTACGTTGGTTATCAGTGAGTTCCAACACATGATTTCATTATAAATCAAGGAGAGTTTATGTTTTAAAAAAAAAAAAAAAGTACATCCTTTTCTTGGAAGGAAAGGAGAATTGTGGTCATTGCCAGGAAATAAAAAACAAAATCTGACAGTCCACTGTTTGATACTACCAAGAGATGGAAACAAGACCTTACACGAGATGCTTTTCTTGCAAAATTTGTCTTAACAGTTATGCTGTTGGTAGCAAAACAAAGAATAAGCCACATCCTTGTTTAGAAGGCTGAAACACTTCTTTCTCCTAAAAAGACCTAATTAATCTATATACAATGTTGAAGCATTGACTACAGCAGAGAATCACCATACAGTTCGACAGAAGCTGAAAATTATTCCCCCAGTAGCTGTTATCTAGTATTTTCCCTAAATTTCTCCACAGGAAATTTTGGTGTGTGGTCATTCTTTGGAGGTGAATGTGACAACAAACCTGGATTTCTTCCTCAGTGTGGCTCAAGTACAACTTCTTCAGCAGCTGGTACAAGCCAATATGGTTGGACTGGAATCTTCCAGTAGCACCACTGAGGTAGGATTTTCCCTGATTTGCAGCTGTGGTTTTTAGAGTACTGTAACTCTGATCAGATGTTTGCGTCATCTAAACAAAATTATGCAGGTAAATGAAATAGGTGTATTATTATTGCTTTTTTGGTCAGCTTTAAAATGCATTCTAATTTTGTTCTAGCAATAGGATGTGTTATTTTAGCAAGAATATTATTCAGTAAATTAGACTAAGGTGATTCTGCAGCATGTTATGTACAAGGAGAATTATCTTATGTAAACAATGAAGGAAATCAATTTTGAAGTAGTTTTTTGAGGTTGTTGGCTTTTAATTTTAACTTTTATTGAAGCTATGGCGTCTTCTTACGAGTTCACGTACTACACTGCGTGCTTCACTAAAGCCAGTACACTGTGCTTGGTAACCACTACTCACATTAATTGTCATCACTCAGGTCCCTCAGATTCAGTCTACCTCTTCATATTCTCATACTTCAGTAAGAATGGTGATGAAGAGTCCTTCATCTTCGCAACAATTAATGTTTTATTTTTTCTGGAATTTTGCTGTGTTCAGCTACTATCTCTTGAATTTGTCATTTTTCTTTATTTCTGGAAGTTGATACCTCAGTTTCCATTAAAGGCCAATGACAGACTGTGACAGACTTTTAAGTTTAATAATTTAAACTTCTGGGCTGATAGAAAAGAAGTTAGGAGAAAAGAAAGTTAAAACTTTGCCATAAGAGAAAATATGTATTTCTTATCTTCAAAACCAGGAATCTAGTCAGGCGGACAGCATCTTTTAAACACAGTAGAAGTTGATATGTGGCAACATGTCAACATATCACAACACTGGAGTGGTTGTTGGATTCATTGAGAAATCTTCACAAATAAGAGCAAGAGTTAGGTAGAGAGTTAAAGAGCAAGGCACAGTCAACTCTTCCTTTCCAAGAATGTAGCTAATGGGAGAGCTGAAGAAACTTCTTACTTTTCTGAATCTCACAGATTCGGCATGCGAGTCTGGGTGGAAGTGGGGAATGCTCTAGAGCAGCCAAACTCTCTCCTCACTCTGTCAAAACCCCAGAAGTTGTTTGTATCCTGCGAATCTAGGCATCACATTATCCCCCTTCCACCCCTTTATCCCTTCCCAAGGATAGAGGGGAAATAAGGGCATTGTTTTATTACTATGTTGAAACATGAAAGATGTAGAAAAGAAATGCAGCGTATCTTTCTTTTCCTTGGATAGTTTGCAGACACAGGGCCTCTTTTGGAGATGAACATTATAAATAAATATATATGGGAATATTTTCAATAAATAATCTGTGGAACACTGTTTTCCCATTGTCAGTGGAATGGATAGAATCAGAATATTTGAATGGGTGCCAAGAATTTTAATTTTGAGTTAGCACTGTGCAGAAGTGCTGCATGACCGATGTGGACTGTACAAACTTAAAAGCAATTTACTACATAATTTCAGAAAGGTTTTTGTTGACTACATCCTAAGATACCTATTTGTTCATTGATATCTCCCTTGCGTTATTGAGGTCTCCTATAATGAGTAATGGGAGTATTTCTGATTCAAGGTGGTGTGTGTCTTCTCTATACTAAGTTGTAGAACTATATCTTGATTCACTATACTGAAAATGTGAGATCCAATAGTTGGTTAGTTTTTGTCCAGTTCTTTCTTCAGTAGTCTCATATGCCTATATGAAGCTACCCCACTCTCTAATATGTGCACATTTATTATTATCC
Source organism: Pluvialis apricaria (assembly GCA_017639485.1). Taxonomy (NCBI): domain Eukaryota; kingdom Metazoa; phylum Chordata; class Aves; order Charadriiformes; family Charadriidae; genus Pluvialis; species Pluvialis apricaria. The sequence continues at coordinate 146,407,673 of CM030008.1, forward strand.
TCATGATTCTCCTTTAGTCAGCAGAGAGTAACATAATACACATTGTATACTGGTATGCTGCTGTTTTCATCTCAATGAATGAAGTCTGGAGCCTGTACATATGGTTATTCATACTTCACACCTGCTAATTATTTCATTGCAAGAATCAAAACATAATTTAGGTTGCAAGACGTATCTGGAGACCATTTTTTTGCTCAAAAGAGCACTAATGTCAAAGCTAGATCAGGCTTTTTAGCGCATTGTTCAGTCAAATCTTTCTTTATCTCCAAGGAAGGAGGTTGCACTGCCCCTCTGGGTAATTGTTCTGTGCTTAACTATGCTCATTCTGGCAAGTTTTTGTCTTTAAATTCATTCAGAATTTTGCTTGATACAACTTTTAACCATTGCCTGTCAACATTTCACTATACATCTCCAAGAACAGTCTGACTTCATCTTCTCCATAACCCTGCTTTAGCTAACTGGAAACAGTCGTTTGATACCCCACCGCCACACTTAGACTTCTCTTTTTCCATCTGAACAAACCTAGCTCTCTCACCCTCTCCTTATAAATCCTGTGCTTTAACTTGTTAACCCTCCTGATGATATTCTGCCCAGGCAAGTTTCTCAATCTTTTTTCTTCTATTATTGAGCTCAAAGCTAGAGGCAGTACTTGTAATAAAAGGAAATAATCTCACCTCTGATCTGCTGGCTATGCTCTTGTTAATGCTGCCAAGTAGTGCTTAGCCTTCAACACTACAGGGGCATGCTGCTGTAATGTGTTCAGTTTGTTGTCCACCAGGACCCTTGGGTTCTTTTCTGCAAAGCTGCTCCGTAGCAATTGGCTTCCAGCCTGTATTTGGTTTGGGATTTTTCCTTCTCAGGTGCAGGACTTTGCGTTTACCTTTGACCTTCATGAGGTTTCTGTTAAACCTTTTCTCCATTTTGTCAACGTCCCTCTGACTGGCAGCCCCACCCCTCAGTGTATCAACAACTTCCCCAAGTTTGGTGTCATCTGTGAACTTTCTTTGGGTATCATAGACTGGTTAGAATTGGAAGGGACCTTGAAGATCATCTAGTTCCAACCTTCCTGCCATGGGCAGGGACACCTTCCACTAGACCAGGTTGCTCAAAGCCCCATCCAACCTGGCCTTGAACGCTTCCAGGGATGGGGCATCCACAGCTTCTCCGGGCAGCCTGTACTTGTTCCAGTGTCTCACCACTGTATGTTTTTTATCATTGCCGAGGTCTTTAAAAAAGACATGAAACGTCATCAAACCTTGAGGAATGTCAGTCTGTAACTAGAGTTCAGCTACACTTTGGAACAGTGGCCATTACTGTCTGATTTTAGTGGTCCAGTGTGATTTTTACCCACCTTGTAGTCCACCCATTCAGTTCACACTTGGATCCAAGAGTTTGGATAAAAGTCTATCGTGGAAGACTGTCCAAACTTTGCTAAGGTCAAAACATCCAGTACTGTATCCACAGAATCAATCATTTCATCGTAGGAGGCAATCAGGTTGTGGTGAGGCATGATTTATCTTTTAGTAAATATGTGTTGTTTGTTCCCAAAAACTTTTTTGCCCCTCAACTGCCTGGAATTGGCTTCTCTGAAAATGTGTTCTGTCACCTTTACGGGACAACATGGCTTCACCAAGGGCAAGTCATGCCTGACAAATTTGGTGGCCTTCTACGAAGGGGTTACAGCGGCAGTGGACAAGGGAAGATCTGCTGATGTCATCTACCTGGACTTGTGCAAAGCGTTTGACACTGTTCCCCATGTGCCGGAAGACAAGCCGTCGGGGAAAAAGACCGGCCTGGCTAAGCAGGGAGCTAGTGTTGCAGCTTAGGGAAAAAAAGAGGATATATGGCCTTTGGAAAGAAGGGCAGGCCGCTCAGGAGGACTACAAAGAGGTAGTGAAGCTATGTAGGGAAAAAATTAGGAAGGCCAAAGCCCAGCTAGAACTAAACCTGGCTTCTGTTGTCAAGGACAACAAAAAAAGTTTCTATAAATATATTGGCAGTAAAAAGAGGACTAAGGATAATCTCTGTCCTCTAGTAGACCAGGCTGGTAACGTATTGACTAAGGACGAGGATAAGGCTGAGGTACTTAATGCCGTCTTTGCCTCAGTCTTCAGCAGTAGGACCAGTTGTTCCTTGAGTTCCCTAACCCCTGAGCTAGAATACAGGGATGGGGAGCAGAATGAAGCCCCTGTAATCCAAAGGGAAATGGTGAGGGACCTGCTTCAGCACCTGGAGGTGCACAAATCTATGGGGCCGGATGGGATCCATCCAAGGGTACTGAAGGAGCTGGCGGAAGTGCTCACCAGGCCACTCTGCATCATTTATGAACAGTCCTGGATAACCGGGGAGGTCCCAGCCGACTGGAGGTTGGCAAATGTGACACCCATCCATAAGAAGGGCCGGAAGGAGGATCCGGGGAACTACAGGCCAGTCAGTCTGACATCGGTGCCTGGGAAGGTCATGGAACAGATCATCCTCAGTGCCATCACACGACACATGCAGGAGAACAAGGTGATCAGGCCCAGTCAGCATGGGTTTGTGAAAGGCAGGTCATGCCTGTCAAACCTGATCTCCTTCTATGATGAGGTGACCCGCTTAGTGGATGAAGGAAAAGCTGTGGATGTTGTCTACCTGGACTTTTGCAAGGCTTTTGACACCGTTTCCCATAGCATTCTACTGGAGAAACTGGCTGCTCGTGGCCTGGACAGGTGTACCCTTCGCTGGGTAAAAAACTGCTTGGATGGCCGTACCCAGAGAGTGGTGATAAATGGAGTTAAATCCAGTTGGTGTCCAGTGACAAGTGGTGTCCCCCAGGGATCGGTGCTGGGACCGGTTCTCTTTAATATCTTTATTAATGATCTGGATGAGGGGATTGAGTGCACCCTCAGTAAGTTCGCAGACGACACTAAACTGGGGGGGCGTGTTGATCTGCTTGAGGGTAGATTGGCTCTGCAGAGAGATCTGGACAGGCTGGACAGATGGGCTGAGGCCAATGGTATGAGGTTCAACAAGGCCAAGTGTCGGGTCCTGCACTTGGGTCACAACAACCCCATGCAGTGCTACAGACTGGGGGCGGAGTGGCTCGAAAGCTGCCTGGCAGAGAAGGATCTGGGGGTGTTGGTGGACAGCCGGCTGAGTATGAGCCAGCAGTGTGCCCAGGCAGCCAAGAGGGCCAACAACATCCTGGCCTGCATCAGGAATAGTGTAGTGAGCCGGAGTAGGGAAGTAATCATCCCCCTGTACTCGGCACTGGTGAGGCCTCACCTCGAGTACTGTGTTCAGTTTTGGGCCCCTCACTACAAGAAGGACATTGAGGTGCTGGAGCGTGTCCAGAGAAGGGCTACCAGGCTGGTGAGGGGTCTGGAGGACAAGCCTTATGAGGAACGACTGAGGGAGCTGGGGTTGTTTAGCCTGGAGAAGAGGAGGCTGAGGGGTGACCTTATCACCCTCTACAACTACCTGAAGGGAGGTTTTAGAGAGATGGGGGCTGACCTCTTTTCCCACGTGGCAAGTGATAGGACAAGAGGAAACGGGTTCAAGTTATGTCAGGGCAGGTTTAGATTGGATATTAGGAAGCATTTTTTCACTCAAAGGGTTATTAAACATTGGAATGGGCTGCCCAGAGAGGTGGTGGATTCACCATCCCTGGAGGTGTTTAAGAAAAGGGTAGATGAGGTGCTTAGGGACATGGTTTAGAAGTGGGTGTTTTTAAATCAGGGTAGGTTAACGGTTGGACTTGATGATCTTAATGGTCCCTTCCAACCTCACTTATTCTATGATTCTATGATTCTATGATCTACAGTAAGGCAGTTAGGTTCCCTGGATCCACCTCCTCTTTTTGAAGATGGGTATGACGTTTACTATTTTCCAGACATCAAAGACTCTCCCAGACAACGTGTTCTCTCACATATGATAAGGAGAATCCCAGCAGTGGCCAGTTCCTTAAACACCTTTGGATATGTTCTGTCTGATATTATAAGAGAAAAATTGAGCTGGAGTTAGCCGTCCTCCAAAGGCTTTCCTAAAGTATTGCAAATTATCTAGGCTGTTATGCAAGTCATAGTGATACACAGAACCTGTGCTCTGTTTCCCCTGCTATAGTGTTCCTCTTGCATCTGCATTCAACACAGTCTTATTCAGCATGACAATTCATAGAAAATAGCTTTAAGATGGTTGGGTTTTTTTCCACAGTGCCTATTTGGTTTGCAGATTTAGAGCTTCTGGTTCATAGCATTTGAGGACTTTCTCCAATATTTCTAATAGATGCTTAAGCGCAATTAACCGAAGAGTAGGAAGAAACAGAAGAAACTATATTCCCCATGGGAAAGTACAAAATGAAACAGGCAAACCAAGGAAGTTGCATTTCCAAATCAGAATGTATGAAACCTGTCTTCCAAACCTGCCCCAAGATAGCATGGCAGTCTTTTTTTTTTAATTATTATTTTGACGTTGAAAGAAACAGAACATTTTTTTGTCAGAGACGTTTTTATATATTTTTGAATAAATATTCTTTTGGTATTTGTACATGAATTTACACCACTGAACAGTTCACATTAATTACTTGTTCAGTTATTTTCAAGGGTATTCAGAACCTGTACACATACAGTGCTTCTCTTCAGGGAGTCATGAATGAATGAGCAACCACATAATAAACATAAGTATGTAATAGTGCACACAGGTATTCTCTGAACAGGAGAGGGGATAAAGGAATGCCTTGAATTTCTTGAGATAACTGACCATAAATTAAATTTGTTTTATTGATTGTCTTTTTTTCTGCTAGAATAATTAAAAGATTGAGATACATTCTTGTCAAAGATTTTGTTGAGTATCTGTCAAAAAGTGTATTTCAATACTGAAAAATGAACTGTAATGGAAGCTGTAGGATTCAAGAGTTACCTAAAAGTAGGAAGAGAACAAGAGTGGTAAATTCTTCAAGTTTTCATATGTGTTGGTGCCACTGTAAAGACACTGCAGATGAACTATTGAAAGAACTCATAGAAATGCATTTGAATTTTTACAGATGTGACCATGGACTACTGAAAGGTGCAAAAAATTCTTGTTTCTGAAGGTGTCCAGCTGATTGAAAATTCTGCATTGCTAGTAGGCATTTAGTCTTTTTAAAGAAAAAACAACCCAACAACCCGGCATATAGAATACACAGGCTCATTGTTCAGATTTAGTGAAAAGATCTAGGGAAATTTAAGGTTTGAAGGGACTCTTGGTTGGGAGACAAAAGGAAAGTTAGATTGGAACTCAGATTATGAATGGAATTTTGTATGGCAGTGACTTAATCATAGAATCATAGAATCATAGAATGGTTTAGGTTGGAAGGGACCTTGAAGATCATCGAGTTCCAACCCCCCTGCCACAGGCAGGGATACCTCTCACTAGACCAGGTTGCCCAAGGCCACATCCAGCCTGGCCTTGAACACCTCCAGGGATGGGGCTTCAACAACCTCTCTGGGCAACCTGTTCCAGTGCCTCACCACCCTCAAAGTGAAAAACTTCTTCCTAATGTTTAATCTAAACCTGCCCTCTTCCAGCTTAAAGCCGTTCCCCCTCGTCCTATCACTACATGCCCTTGTAAAAAGTCCTTCCCCAGCTCTCCTGTAGGCCCCCTTTAGGTACTGGAAGGCCGCAATAAGATCTCCCCAGAGCCTTCTCTTCTCCAGGCTGAACAGCCCCAACTCTCTCAGCCTCCTCATAGGAGAGGTGCTCCAGCCCTCTGATCATCCTTGTGGCTCTCCTCTGGACGCGCTCCAGCAGGTCCATGTCCTTCTTATGTTGGGGACTCCACAGCTGGATGCAGTACTCCAGGTGGGGTCTCACGAGAGCAGAGTAGAGGGGCAGAATCACCTCCCTTGACCTGCTGGCCACACTTCTTTTGATGCAGCCCAGGATACGGTTGGCCTTCTGGGCTGCGATCGCACATTGCTTGCTCATGTCGAGCTTCTCATCAATCATCACCCCCAGGTCCTTCTCCACAGGGCTGCTGTCCAGCCATTCCCCGCTGACCCTGTATTTGTGCTTGGGATTGCCCCGACCCAGATGTAGGACCTTGCACTTGGCCTTGTTGAACTGCATGAGGTTTGCTTGGGCCCACCTCTCCAGCCTGTCCAGGTCCCTCTGGATGGTATCCCTCCCCTCCAGCGTGTCTGCCTCGCCAAACAGCTTGGTATCATCAGCAAACTTGCTGTCCCCACTGTCCATGTCGCTAACAAAGATGTTGAATAGTACGGGTCCCAGTACCGACCCCTGAGGAACGCCACTCGTCACTGCTCTCCACTTGGACACCGAGCCGTTGACCGTAACCCTTTGAGTGCGACCATCCAGCCAGTTCTTTATCCACCGAGTGGTCCATTTATCGAATCCATGTCTCTTCAATTTAGAGACCAGGATATCGTGTGGGACAGTGTCAAACGCTTTGCACAAGTCCAGGTAGATGACATCAGCAGATCTTCCCTTGTCCACTGCCACTGTAACCCCTTCGTAGAAGGCCACCAAATTAGGTGGCAAATTAAGGCAATGAGTGTATTTTGCTTGGCTTTTCTTTAGGCACTCCCATTATTACTAATTAAGATAATAATCTTGATTGTGTATCTTTCCTGCAGGCAAGCTGTTCAACCACACTTCTGGTTGAACACAGATGTTTAACCTGTTTTCAGGAAGCCATTTTTACAGTACGAGGTCTTATTTAAAGGAAAAGTCACTAATGATGAATTCGATACTGATTTCATTGTATTTGTTTCCTGTTAGCGTCTGTTCAAACACAGTTATGCATACGTGTGTAGTTACAGTAGATTCCCTTTTTAGCATACAAAGCTTAAGGTAGAATAAAATCATGGAATAATTTAGGTTGGAAGGGACCTACAGAGTTCATATAGTCCAGGCCCCTGCTCACAGGGTTGCTCTAGGGCTTCAATCAAGTCTTGAATACCTCCAAAGACAGAAATTACCACAAGTAGTCTGGGCAGCCTAGTTGACCACCCAAATGTTTAAAAAAAATATTAAAAAATCCTAATATCTAAGTGGAGTTTCTTGTGTTCCCACTTGTGTCCATTGCTTCTCATCCTATCATGGGGCATCTCTGAGAAGAGTCTGGCACTGTTTTCTCTACGGACTGCAATCAGGTTGTTGTACACATGCCCATGGATGCCATCCAATTAAACTTTTTGTCTTCTTCTGATATTGCTGTCTGATTTTGCAACCATCTGGGTTGCCCTCTGTTGAACTCAGTTGATATTTTTCTTGGACTGTGAGGACCAAAACTGGACACAGTATTCCAGATGTGATCTCATGAGTGCTGAGTAAAAGGCAATAATCGCTTCCCTCAATCTACTGACCATGCTTCTGTCAATACAGTCCAAGATGCTGCTGGCCACCTTTGCTGCCCAGAAACATCACTGGCTCATGTCCACCAGGACTGCTTTGCAACCAGCTTGTATCATTGCTGAGGTTTTTCCTTCCCAGGTACAGGACTTCACATTTCTCCTCATTTAACATCCTAAGATTCTTATTTGGCTCATTTATCTACCCTGTCTAGGTCCCCGTGGATAGCAGCCCTGCACTTGCACATATTCACTGCTTCCCATTAATCAGTACATCAGTACTCAATCATTCAACTAATTTTTTATCCATCTGGTAATTCATCCATTCAAAGTGTAATGTCCAAACTTAGATACAAGAATATTGTGGGAGTGTTAAAAGCCTGGACAAAGTTGAGGTAAATGACATCCACTGCTCTACCCTGTCCGCAGATCCAGCTATTTTATCTGTCAGGTAATCTGATAGGTATCTGCTTTGTGGATTCTGAGGAAGGGCAAAGCCAGTCAGTCAGACCCTTTGCTTTGTTCCCCTTAGCTTAGTCACTTAGCTGTGTTCATTGTGTTTGACACTTAGCAATACTTTGCATTTTTTTCAGAGCCGATAGTTTCTACGGCTTGCAGTAAATGCCCAAGTAAAAAACTATGAATATATAAAGCTTGTGTCTTTTTCTGCTTCTCTCTAGCATTCTTTCTGTAGGCCTCCATGCTGATGCTTTCTCCAGCAAGGTGAGCATGCAAGGGTGCCAGCTATGTGGGCTGATGACAGCTCTTCCAGCAAGCAGCCCTTTGAAGCTAACCAGTATTCCAAAGAAAGACGACAAAATATTTGGGGATTCTGGGTATGATTTATGGAGTGGGGGGTGGGTCAGAAGAGCCAAATGCATACACCTTGGCTGCAAGATGAATGTTTTGGAGCTGTGAAGCCACAAATATTTGAGAAGTGCAAACATCAAGGCCGAAGTAGAATCATCTAGAGTTGTACAAAGAATTATGGAGATATACAAGGACTCATATAATTAGAAAAGAAAGGAACCATTATTCAAGTTTGGATGTTAGGAAAAATCTTATTTGGTGTAGAACACTGTGAAGGGACATGAGAAAAAGATGTTGACCTGGGGTCTTTTCACTGATTTTTCATACTAGGAGACTACCTGCTGTGGTTTTATAATTGAACTGATTCTAATGTTATAATCTTTAACTGATCATAACAGCATCAATTTCAAATTTATAAGAAGAATTTATTTTGAGTTCATCTGCCCTGGATTTCAAAAAATAAGCCACACTTAGTTAAAATGGCAAAAATTAGTGAATTGCGTTCTCTGAAGCCTAAAAGTCATTAAGCAGGTAAACCTCTCTTTATTAGATAAAGAATGTATTAAGACTGCCTGGGACATGTGGATTTACCAACAGTAATTATTTTTGTTAGTCATTAATATCAAGTAATCATCATAGTAAGTCTACTTTAAAAACAAACATGTAGAAAGAATAACACATGACTATTTTTGAAATCAGTGTTTTCAAGCAAGTTAGATATTTATGCTTTTTAACAAAATAAAAAACATATTTTAAGAGGGCAGATATGAACCACATCATTAAGAAAGCCAGAGATGGGGATGCTCTTTGATCGATGTATGTATTCTGCTCAGTATCCCACAGAAAAAAAATCCCACCCTTAAGTCATAAAGCTAGTACGGCATTCTTTCCTTTTCCCAGTCTCCCGACTCCACTCTTTCTTCTGGGTCTCCTACAGTCTACTTTGTTCCAGAAATCTGCACACTGGAATTCTTAACTTCCGGTAGTCTTGACCTGACTCACTCATAATATTCATGTGTAGTTCTCCAGTTTTTTTCATTGTGCAGAGATGCTGGTTTGGAAATTAAGTAATTAAAAAAAAAAAAAAAAAAAGATAGTTGTGGCTTGTGTCTTCTGAAATTGAAGACTTGTCCCGTTTCTCACACAGAAAGAAAAATTCTTCAGAATATCATGATACCTTCTGCAGGTTTTTTTTCTTAACAAGCAAAAAGAAAAGAAATAGACCTGAAGATTTTCTTTGGTGCTTGATAGTTTCGCTGGCAGATTTGCTTTTGTTCAAAATCTTTTGCTTTTTCCTAGATCATCTTTTGGAAGGAACGGCATACTTATCCCTTTAGTACCATATTATCTTGGGGGGGTTGTTTGCTTTGTTAAGTCTAAAAAGCACCATTATAAATTTCTAGTTTGGTCTTTCTGTTTTTGTAAATATCCTAAATTTTCACAAGTACTTCCTGTGACAAATTCATCAATAATTTTGAGCTTACTGCACAGAATGTGGAAAGGAATTCATACAAAGATTTCAGGCCCATTACTAGATAAACATGACTGACTTTCTTCCTTTTTTCCTTTTCTTCTACCTGCCCGTTTCCTAGAACTGCGTGTAATAAGGTTAAGAACTTGCTTTTAGGTGAAAGTAATCGACTTGGAGGCCATCTTTTTGTATTCCTTTTATGTTTTGAGGGTTTTTTTTCCTGCTTGCATCACTTTACATTTACTTATATTGTATTTAATCTGCTATTTTATTGCCCTGTTATTCAGCATTCTGGGGTCTTCAGTCCTTCACAGTTGGCCCCTGAATAAGTTAACATACTTAGAAAAATTTCTCACTGTGCTCTTCATTCCTTTTTCTACTTATGAATATATTGAATGTGATCAACCCCAGCAAAGATCACAATGAGAGTACACTGATAACCACTAATCATTAAATTGGCCTTGTACTCTTACTCTTAGTTGGTTCATCTAGACTAATTGATCAGTTATTGTTCTAGGTGAGGACATTCTTCCTTATCCCATGGCAACTTAGTTGACTAGACACACGCACTGAATTGAGCTCTTGTTCCCAGCTAGCATGTTTCTTATTAATAGTGGGAATCTTTTATCTGCAGAACAGACTTTTTCTCTCCGTTACCTCAAAGCACAACCGTAATTACAACATACTCTCTGTATACAGTATTCCAAGTCTGATGAGAAAACCCATCAAAATGGGGAGCAGGTTTGAAATCAGACACGTTTATCTGTAGTGAGCTTGTTGCTTGATGCAATTCTGATTTTTCCATGTGTCTTGCTTTCAAGTCGCTGTCTAAAATAGCCAGAACTTAAAATAAACAACCCCAACATTTTAAAATTTCATTTGAGGTTCAACTCAGTCAGCTGACAATATGGCTATTCCTCCTCTTTTCCTTTCTCCTCTGAAATTAACCTTCTTAGCAATGAGACAGCCATTCCTGTTTCCGTGATGAATTTTCAGGGTTGTTTGGTTTGGGGTTTTTTTAGATTGCTCATTTTTTTTCCTGTTAGTTACAGACTTCTTATTTTTGAGTTAAATTTGAAACATTTTCGCTGTGACTTAGAAACATGGATTTGCATTCTATGTTTTATTTGGTTTATTTTGCACTGGATAAACAGTGAGAAAATATCAATAGTTAATGAACTATCTTGTAATAATACTTCCCACAATTACAATTATCTTGTAATTACTTCTCACAAGTAATATAATTACTTGTCAGTACTATAATTACTTGTGAGAAGAGATCTTATTGCTGATATATTTATTCGTTGGTCCCTGAGGCCTCAGCTGTGAACAAACTTCAGAGAACCATCAGGTTTCTCAGCACCTTTTCTCTCTTGCACCTGACTGGCGCTTATGCCTAGAGAGCTTTTTCTTAGGTGTTTAACTTGTTTAGTTGAAAAGAAAGCGATCTTTTAATGGCTGAGTTGAACAGCCGTTTGTGGCTCTTCAACAGCAGGAGTTGAAGAGCTTGTTTGTTCTTTATTTTTAAATTAAAAAAAAAAAAGTATGCTTTATGCAAGCCAGTTTAGAACATTTAAAAATAAAATAAAAAAAATTACAGTGACAAAACTGTGACATTCCTGAATACTCCTGTCCATAGTATTCAAAGTTGAATTCTCACTGTTATGTAATTATTTTTAATGTGTAAGTGAAGATATACTGAGGAAAGGGATGGAAAGTTTTGCAAGGGACTGGGTTTAAGCAGATTGAAAACAGGTGGCTATCCACATTGTATCACAATTTTGGCACATCGCTCATTAAGAAAAACCTATGCCACTGAAATTAATTCACGGCCAACAGATGTTTAGTACCGTAAAGGTATATGACCTGCTTGACACCAGTCACTGGAAGCAAAACATTTTTTCTTTTGATGTTTTGCATTAGGTACCATGGATATTACACATGTGTCTCACACACTGAAAATAGAACTGATTTTCTTATCTAAATTTGACATAAATGCATGCTCATTCCTGCTGTTCAGCCAACATAATTAATGTTTCATACAGAATTGTAGGGTTCTTCAAGTGTGTGGGTTCATTTAGTAGTGGACCTTGCATTGAAAAACAAAGTAATTTCTGTTTCTAAGTCAAATTGAAAAATCTTAAAACTACATAATTAAATTTTGTCCAAATGTACTAGTAGTAAAAATCCAGCAGTCATCTAACGGGATACAAGTAATTTATCTTTTTAAAATAATCATGGTTATAGTAAATGTTTGGGGGTTTTTTGATCCCTGCCTTTAGCCCAGTACTATATTTACATATATGAATTTGAAGTGTAAAATTATGTAAAATTATTCAGATTAGAAGTTATAATATTAATCCATACTTGATTATGATAAACTTATGGATGGCCTTTTAAACAATCAAATAACTAAGACTGGAAATACCCTAAGTTTGCAGCTGCCAGTTTTGATGTGTTAATAAGCATTTGACCTTTGGAGTCAAGGAGGCAATTGTGGTAGGTTTTTTAAGGTTTTAGACAAATAGGAAATTTGTATTTGTGCTTTTCCTCCCCCAGCCTCCTGTGGCAGCATGATGGTCTAAATCTGGAAAGGCAATAATCCACTTATCATTCAGTCCAACACACAAAAAAAGCATGTTTGCGTCTCATTTTTATAGGAATAAATAACTTGTGGGAATGTCATTACAGGTCTGGCTGTGAGCAGTGATGTTCTTTCTCTAAAGAGAAGGGGAAGAATGCAATGGTTGCCTTTTCCCCATATTCTTGTTGACTTGTAGCAAATAAGTACAAATCAGCAGTATTACAATAGATAAGTTTTGAGCACAAAATACTTTTATCAGTTTCTGTCTGGATCTCACTCTGGATATAAATTAATTAAGTTTTAATCCTTGGTGATATGTGCTAGGTAACTTATAAAACGTGCCTTGTACATGTTCTAAGTATTTTACAATCTTTTGTGAGAGTCGGTATATATCTAATTTAGAGTATGCCTGTCTTTAATAATAGATATTTTGATAATCTCTCAGTGTTTGAAAACATGACTAGAAGCTATTAGTGTAATTATCTGAGGTTTACCTTACTCTTGATAAAGTGCACTGGTACTTGGAGTAAATGGGAAGAGAAATTAGCTGTATTACCACTCAAATTAGGGCAATTATATTCTAGTAATGTATATTGCTATATTAATGGTATTTCTAATGCGGGTCCTCTTTGGTGCAAAGTAGGACCAACAAATTCATTTTCTCCCCTTAAAAAACATGCAAACAGAAAATTGCAAGTCTTTCTGTGCCTAACAACTTTACAAACCTACAAAATGTAGGCCCTGTTTTTTAAAGACTCGCTGAAATATAGAAATAGAGCAGAGGTCACGTACTGAAATTATTTTTATTATAGTCAGCAAAACTCACCTAGTATGAGTGACCATACCATTTTTTCCTGGTTTTAGAAACATAGGTATTACTTGATATCTGCTAGAGAGGATCTCTTGGATTCCTTTTCAATTTTACCTCTGTTTTTACAATGTATAAAAGTGAATAGTGATCCTCAAATGAGTCCAGTATTAAAATATTTCTATGTCTTTACATTTATTTGCTTCTGTTACTATTAGGAATCTGTTGCAATCAGTTCTTCAAGGCAGTCTTGAAAGCTGAGTTTATAATTTTGCTTTTTAGGCCTAAAAGGGAAGAGCTCTCTAGTTCTTCCTTATAACTGGATTGTCTGACAAAGCTAGATAACAATTTAGCACGTTTTGATTTGACAGCACTCAGGAGCTTATTATGTGCTTTTTGCAAAGACATCTGAAGAGTTTGAAAAGTAAGTATAATTAACGAAAGGTTATAAAGCACATTTAATAGTGCAGGAAATAAAATTCCACCTTGGTCTGTAAGTATTTAGATAAAAGTAGGCTCTTTGCTGCCAGCTTCTCTCAGTAATTAGAATTATAATATCTTTTATAGTATGTCTGAGTTTTCCTTTAAATGTGTTTGTAACTGGGAACAGTCTGTATATGCGTCTCAAAACCCACAGACATACCTTAATCCAGTAAACTGCAATCATTCAGTTAGTAAGGCTGTGACTCCTCAGAAAATGTTTTTCTTCTCAATGTGAATTCAACTAGATTGATTAATCTCTGATTCTACTGACATAAAAAAGTTATTTAGGCTAGAAGACATAATACTGACAGTTGTTAGTTTTTATCAGAACATTACAATTAGAAATAGAATTTTGTGTGTGTGCTAGTTGTAGTTGCTCTATTACTGAAATTTAAAAACTTGAAGTTTTGTTGTTGCTGAATTTCTGGAATATATTATTATGACTATATCAGCAGAATAATAAGGATTGTTAGAGTTCTGTTTAACTTACTGATTAGCCTGCTATAATATTCCAAGTGCCAAGAGCTGGTTTTAACTTTCTCCTTTCAACAGTTTAGCATTGCAGGTTAGAATTATATTAGATCATAGCAGGTGCCTATTCGATAAATAACCAATAATTAATTCAATAACTTAAGCCGATCCGCTTGCTCTTAATTTTTGCCAGGCATGGGTACATTGAATGACACTGTTTCATCGGTAGCAGTGAGTCTGACTTCATTAAGGGATTATCTAATCATCAGTTCACATGGCTTTTTGGAGGCATCAAGTGGGCTTTGAAGGATTGGTAGTGATGCTGGATTTGTTTGATTTTAGTCACTATTTAAGGTGGAACTAAGAACTGGAATTTTTACTGATTTATGAACTGAAATAAATTAAGAGATTTAAAAAACTTTAATAAAAAAAAGATAAATTGCCAAAATGAGATTAAAAGTATTAATTGGAAGATAGATAGGGGTGCAATTTCAGACAAATAAGCCATATGATTAGCCTGAATGAGACAACTAGTTAGTGTTAAGGGTGAAAGAAATGGTGTTAAAACTGATTTGGGCAAAGAGAGGAAGTCCTTTGGAAAGTTGTCTAGCGTTGGAAGCAAAGCTGACAGGTATGCTAGCTTTTCTATCATCAGGGTTTTTTTGATAGTTCAGAGTTTTATACAGTCTTTGATTAAGGTGACAGTGGAGATCACTGTGATTGGAATTACCTCAGACTGTAAGATCTCTTTTGATTAATTCATCTTTAGATGAGAGATTTCTAATTAGAGAGATTTTTAAATGATTGTCTGTTCCATAAATAATTTTTCTAAAAATAATAAAATAAGGTGGTAATAGAGAATCCATTATAGTCATTCATAAACTTTTCCAATAAGTAATTATTTCCGAGTTTAAAAAGTGCCCCTTATTTCTTGTTTAAAAATTACGATCTATGACTTCAAAAATTCAATAATTGCTGTTAATGCCCAAGTGTCAGAGGTGGCAGTCTGTGTTACCTCTTTTCCTTTTATGTGGAAACCATATTTGAAATGGCTAACCATATTTTAAAGCTGGAAGAATAAAGAGAAAATGCACTGGATATATGCTGGCTTTGAATCTTATTGGAAAAAAAGTTTTTCATGTGTATTGAAGGAGAAGAATAGGAAAAGCAGCATTTAAAATGTGGAAAAACTTCACTCTCTTGCAAATATTTGACTAGATCAAATCCTGAGGATTGTTGAGCAATTATAAACACTATTAATCTTAGTTAGGAAGCTTGATTCCACTGGAAGTTCTTGGTAAACAGAAGGATTAAATAATTATCTCCTGCCTCAAAAATAGAATACATCGTGGTTGTCTGTTTTATGCTTTGGTTACATAAATACAGACAGTCATCAAAGTAGCAACCCCTTGTTTAAAATTTAAAGGTGTGATTTCCAAATGGACTATATTTGGTGGTTTATAGGGCAATGTTGTAAAGATTAGTGTAGACAAAAATAATAAAGTGATGATTTATGGGTACATTTTTTTTTTTTCTTTAAGTGTTTTAATATTCTGTAAAGAGTTTCTTGCCAGGTCTCTAGTGCTGTGTTTTTACTTATTATAAGCCCTAGCTTTATAGTCTTTTATAAATTCATCTTTGATGTACAGTAGACCTATTGTACTGACTTATTCATAAAGGATAGTCTATTATTGCAAAGAATATTGCTTTGATCTGCTTGACAGGTTTAAAGTATGGACACATATGTGGTGTTTGATAAATTACCTGAGGGGCAAAGAATGTTGCTGCCTTTTCATAATTATTCACTTTTTTAAGAATTAATATATGCCAAATTCTTACAAGAAGATATAATACCTGCACATGGAGAACAGAAACAGAAGTGCTAGCAAAAGAAATACAAATGTAAGAGTGATGTGCAGTTAATATCCTGATTTTGTTTGGTGATGCACCTAAGATTATAGGTGTAATGTTAATAAAAGGACCATATTTCCTCATTCTTAAAAGAATTTTTAATACTCTGCTAAAAGTCTTTCCAATATAAATGATAACTAGTTTTACTGCTGATCAGTAATAGAACAGGTGAGTTCTCAAGGAGTTTATTTCTTAGTCTGGCAAATCCATTTCCTGGTGTCCATCACTTACCACCTGGAGATTTTTGGCAAGAGAGCATCTATTTGTCATACTAGCATTTAGAAGTGAAAAATACAAGAACTCCTCTTTGAAAAAGAAATGAAATACAAACCAACACTCATCTTGGTCTGCTGCTGTCTATGTAGGCATGCATGGATAACATTTCTTACTGCGAGTCAGTAAATCTTGTACTTCTCGATCAAATATGGCCATTGAGATCATTACCAATATTTTTTGTACAAAGTACTCCTCCCCAAGTTTCAGAGTAAGGCTAGACTTTGGGAAAATACTGATTTCTAAATAAATAATAATTTTGCTTAAATTTACCCTAGAATATGTTCCTGTCTAATAACTGTCTACATTGGAGATAACTATGAATATGAAGTGCAGTTGTTTTTTTATCTTCCCTGAAGAACTTAAAAGGTTCTTTCAAATGCTTACTTTTTCTGCACAAAATCTCTGTGAGGATTGTGGCTTTAGGAGAGAAATCAGTTACACTAGTGAAGACAAGATGCTTGCTTTTAAAATTCAAGGCAAGTTAAACATATGAAGTATTTTTCAGAGGATGTCACCTAAACCCCTCACCCATTTTCTGTCTCCTGCTGGTGTATTTCTCCCTATCCCCTCCATCCCTATTTGTCAGGTTACATGGCCTTGTTTGTTTATTTTTGTTAGCCCAAATGCACACTTCAGTAGGCTACAAGTCCATACCTATCGCATACAATCTGAAATTTAAATAGGTAGCTAATATAGTCATAAAACCCAGCATAAGCTATTTCTTGAAAGAATCATAGCCAAATTCATCATCTTTTGCATCCATCATTCTTTTCTTATTCACAAGTTTTTAATTGCAGTGGTGAATGCAGCACTCAGCAATCAGTTGTTGCAAATAGGGAAATATTTGCTCACAGTAGAAGTAGAAACCAAAAAATTGTCCCTGTTTTGGATCCTGCTCAGACCTCCCCTGCCACTTTCTGGCATTCTATTATTTCTGCCTGAGCAATGAACAAAGCTTCCAAAATTCTTCTGTACTTACTGTTGTTGTATCTACATGTTGCTAGCCGTTAGAATACCATAGATCCTCCACAAATTTAATGCTTAAAAAATTATTTCTTCCCCCAAAACACATGAAAAAAATCTTCGTGTTGAAGTTGAGGAGAAACTGTATTTAACAACTGAGGTGGTGAAGGATGCACTCAGATGTACTGCTAAACGGTCACACAAAGAATGACCTGGGACCAAAGTGTCTGGCTGGAATTTATATTCACAACTGATACATATTTCAAGCATAATTTGCAGTCAGAGCCAATAGCCAATGGACACAAGCTGTCATTCACCTGGGGCAGTGTTGAGCAAAAAGGGGGGAAACCTTGTGTTGGGAGATCTTTTTCTTTCAGAAATTCAAGGCGTGACCTGCTTGCTCGTGTTTTCTGCTTTTGTTAATACCTTCTTCTAGGTATTTGACTTTTGAGCACTCTGTCTAGGCTACCCAAGCACTGGTCTCAGCAGTGTTCGTCAGGCTGCCAGATGATATTTTGCTTCTAGACCTGGCTCTTGGCCAATCACTTTGAGTAAACCCCACCAGCAGATGTGACATGTTCCATAAGGCTAACCCCCACGTTCTGATAAATTGCAAAGACAACCCACCAGCTTCCTGAATAAATGATATTAGTGCTGGAGTGGGGCGGAAGAAGCAAAAGTTGTTTCAACTTTGGCATTTTGTTCTTTTACCACAAAAATTATTTTTGGAGTCTAACTACTGCAAAGATTGGATATTTCACAGTGAGCAGTGTTACTTGTAATCATTCCAATAATGGGGAAGGCTGGGGGAAGTACGGCTCCTATCTGTTCAGATATCCAAACAAAATCAAAAAAAAGCTTCAGTGAGTAGTAGGCAACACACTAATTACAGTGTACTAATTGTTAACTGAGAGGTCTCCAAAAGGGAGAAGGCGTAGAAACCTCCTCTGTAGCAGCTGATTCCTTTCCAGCCTGGTTGAATCAAACTACATACCAATTTGTCACATTAGAGACATTGCAGTAATATCTGCAGAAGATATAAGTCATTCTCTATCACTGCAGATTAGGCTTAAGAAAGCATTTCTGATAAGCTATAATACCCTGTAGTATGCTGGCTCAGGAAGTCTGGAAGAGTATCCTGAAAAAGTATTTCTCTATGCTTGCTTTATACTTTTTTCCCTAAGCATCCATTTATGGCTGCTGTCAGAGAACAGGAGTCAAGAAGGACCTTTGGTCTGACCCAGTAGGACCATTCATATGTTCTCTTGTAGTTTATTTCTACTTATGGCAATCTCGTCAACCTTCTGTTGTTGCTATAATTTCACTGTAAGATGAAGAACATGATCAGCAGGAGGTATGTACAAAAGTGCTATTACAATTGTGTCACATAAAATTTGAAGAAATGATAGCTAATGGATTTTATAGCATTCTTTCTTGCCTATGGTACTTTAACAGAGCAAGCTCTCAAGTGAAGAGCAATTTAATTAAACTTTAGTCAAGGTTATCAACGTATTACTTCTGTGGAGCATGAAAAAAATCACATAGTACCTTATTTTTTGTTGAAAACAAACATAACTTTGTTTTCCATTTGTATTTTGTTTAAAAATAATAACAATCAGAAAACTGGTAAAACAAGTTCCAGATAATACTACTTAAGAAGCCAGACAGCCAAAGTGTGAAGTGGCAGATGCACATGTTGCACAGATGTTGTGTTGACTGGTTAGTATCCTTATGGAAAGCGTGTGTAATTGGAAGTATTTTTAGTATGTTGAAACTTTAAGAAGTTGGCATCCTCATTTACAAGTTTCTTTTGAAGAAGCTGTTTATCTTTTGTCTTTTGATTCCTGAAGTCTAAGGTAATCAGTGTTAAGAGAGCCAACACAGTCTTGGTTTCTGTATTTTATATAGATCAGATGAACTTAGGTATGTCCTGATATCAGGAAGTGTGTTGGCACATAAAAAAGGTAATGTTGTGTGAAGATAGCTTCCTGAGGGTTTAAAGACTTTTTTTCATTATGCGTTTGAAATTTGTTGCAATGACTAGAAGCAGAGCAAACCTAGTGTATGGTAACAGTAATGTCCCAGAAACAGTAGGTATTGAAATGTGAACCAGTAAAATACTTCTCAGACAATTTTGTCTTTCTTGTAGTTTGTACAGCTACTGATCAGATCTTGAGTATCTGCTCAGTTTTGCCCCATGTTTTAAAATTTTCATTTCAGTGAATAGCAGATCACACAGCATGTAGTACCATATCTTTGATATCCTGGGCTATGAGATGCTTTCTGGTAAGCTAGCACTACAGTAATTGGAGAATCACAGATTTTTTGCAGCTGGTTAATATGTTTAACAAAATGGTTAGCAGCAAGCTCATTACCTGGGATGTGTGGACTGCATTTTTGCATGAAAAATCAATAAATGTAGCTTGGTCTTTTTTTTCTTTTCATGGTCCTACGTTTAAAAGGATGAGATATTATAAAACTTCTAATTCAGTTACAAAGTATAAAGTTTAAGATAACAAGGTAAAGAGAAAGTAACAAAATTTGTATTACTTAGATCTGAAGCAGTTAGAGGTTCTTAAGCGGTTCACAAGGGTTAGCTTAAAATTAGGCTTGGTTATTCTCACTGTGTTTATTTTATGGCTTTGGAAATAAAAGGATTATTTTTAGAGAAACATTTTCTCAGATGAGAAAGATTGCAGAAAGTTGTAGTTCTAAGCACACACCGCAACTAGATCTCCAAAGAAGCTCTAATTTGTGTCACTGGTGTTGAGATGTCTTATGCTTCCATTCCTGTATAGTGAGGCCACTTCTGTGTGCTTTAAATCCAGAGTATGCCTTGTACACCCCACATGAATTTGTGAAAGACGATCACTTCCATAACCTAAAAGCTCACTAAGTTTTGATAAGGAGGAATGGCATTTCATATCAATCTGATTAATGTCCTTAGAATGCGAAAAACGAAAATGGAAGAACTAGGAAACAAAGGAAAATTGGTTTTGCTGTAAATGTGTGAGATCTTTAGCTTCTGCCCTAGAATTACTAGAAAAAAAACAAATATTCCAAACTGATTCTTGCAACCAGAATGACTCTATTGAAGAGATTGTCATGCTCAGATTCTGCAAATATAAAAGTCAAAAAGTAGGGTTTATGGTCTCTCTTTGAGATACAAAACTAAGAAAATCTTTATTTTACAATGAAGTGTCTGTTCAATGAGCATTCTGACCTATGTAGTTCGGAAAGATAAATAAACATATGAAATAAGATAGATATTAAACCTACAATGTAAAGAATTCTCAGTATAGTAAAACCAAATGGGAAATTATAGATTCAAAGTCTATTTCCTTTTTGTTAGGAAGAAACTGATTTTTCCTGCTAGTTTTTAATGTTCACAAGCACACAAACTATGTTGAAAACAAGTGGGAAGTTGTATCCCATAGCCGTTTAAACACTGCTTGATTCAGAACCAATTTCTCTGACATTTTTCTTAATGTTTTCTGTGACCGCTTAAAGTAAGGTGGTAAGATGTTCATGCATATCAAGATTTCACATAAAATATAGGTGGGGAGGAATTTACCCAAAACATTAATCTCCAAAAAAGTTTGTGAATTATAGGCATGCTTCCAAATCTTCCTTGGGTGGACACTCCAAAGAATATTGCTTCAACATCAAAAGATATTTTGTATTGTTAATGAAGGGAAAAATCCAGGTATTTCATCAGAATACTGTGAAGCTTCATATCAATAGTGTTTAAAGACTTCTTGCTTTCTTAAAGTGTAACAAAACTGCCTTGCTGGAACATAGCTAATGGGAAAATACCTCATAGGGACTGTTGTTACTTTCTGGAAAAAAAGAAATTATAACAGCAAAATAAAAAACTTAAAATAAGGAAGAAACAAACAAAACCAAAACAAAACAAAGAACCCAAAGGGTTGATTTTCTTCTATGTTCACATTAATAGTAATTAATCACTCAGGGTTTGGGTTTTTTTTCTTTTCTCTTTTGGCATTTTTTTAAGTGTTTTAAGATGGAACCTCATAAGATAGAACAACTTTTACCTGAGTTTTAAATGCAAGTTAGGGTTCAGTCCACTTCCCTCTCCTCCCCGCCCCTTAGCCTAGAGTACTTGATTATCTGAACCAGACCTTTTTGTCTTTGCTCTACGAATTACATTTCTTTTGTCTCATACTACCCTTAGAGGAATAGTCTAAAAGACATGTGTTCTGTCCAATCTCTTAATTCCATACTCTGCCTAGCAATATTTTGAACATAACTTGCGAATATTATTTTTATTATCAGTAACTTAAATATTATTGTATTTTCTTATCAAAAATCAAATGCTTTTAATAACTATATGGTATGTAAAGTTAATTTAAAACTTTGCCATTTCAGATCATTTAATGTATTAACCAAAAATCTGAAGCATTCCTTCCAGAGATAATAAAAATATTGTTAAGAAATAGGTCCAAAATTCAAACTGTTCTTTAAATTATAGAATGCATGCAAGAAATCCTATTGGTTCTTTTTACAAAAAAGGATTAGAAAAACAGAAACCGTGTACGAATTATTATAGTTATGCCATAATAGCAAATATAGTTGGTTGTTGAAATGTAGACACAACAGAATCAATAAAGACAACGCAGTGGCTCAAGCTCACCCTAAACAGAAGTATGAGAGAACACGTGCTTGGACTTTCTCACACTGTGGACGTTGAATGTGTCATAGTGATGATTTGCTTAATCGTCTGATGAGGAGACGAAAGTTTGAGTGTTAGGTCACACGATGTATGACTGAGGGTTCTGCATTCTTTGATCTTGACTAATCTTCTCCTTTGAGTCATCTAATGCTTGTATACAGTAGAGTTTGATGCTGTGGCAACATTACCTTTAGACAGCACCAGTTACAGTTTCTTCCCCTATGGAAGATCACCTGCTTAGTAGTGCAGAAAACTTGATTCTTGACAGTAATTATAAACACATGGATTCTGTAATTCTCTTCATTTTAAAGGGAAATAATGTTTCTTCTTAAAGGGAAAGCTGGGGAATAAAAGCAGAAAGGATAGTTGAAGCCAGTAAAGAGTTAATTGAAGGTATAATCAGTGGGCAGTGGAGCAATTTTGATTTTAAACTTCCCTGTTTTCTTTGCAGGAAGGATCCTCACTTTTTTCTGGCATTCCCTCATGAGAAACAGTCTTTTTCGGGCATTTTAACCTATTTTTATAAGTAAATAAAACTAATAAGATCACTCTGTATGTCAGTCTTCCTCAAATAATATGTAATATTTTGTGTTCTCAGCCAAATTAAAAAGCAAAATAGAAGTCTCAATTAACTTTTTATCTGCTTTGTGAAAATCAGGAAATGGATGGTGAAAAACCAAAACAGGTGTTGCCACTGAGGGAAAGCCAGTATTCAATGGCTGGCAGTAGACACTGTTTGGCCACTTGTGTGGCTTGTATGGACTGGGTGGTCAATGAGGGCTAAATGCACTGCTTAAGTGATTTTTTTAAGGCCAGAATTTCACTTTAGTACTACCCTGTCACTTAAGCAATTAGGCATAATTTTTCAGAGTGTACTGCTGTTAATCATATTAGCTGCCTTTCTACTTTTTCAGTTTTTCTGGCCAGCTGTAGCCTGTTTTCAAATTCAGGCAATGCTGCATCATCTGAGACTGCCTAATAGGATGATACATCTTCTAACTCATGCCACAGATTTTGCCAGGAAACAGATATGGGTATTTTCTCAAAACTCATTCACCTGTTCTAGCAGATAGTCAAGAGCTTTTCATACTGTTTTAAGAGTGACAAGAATACTCATATGAATAAATTTTCTTTTTATTGGTAGTGAGTTTAAACATAAAAAGAGAATAGCCTTCTATGTATATAAAAACAAATGGATACAAAGATGTTCAAGAGGTCCAGGTTATTTTATTGGACAGAGTTAAGTGGTGTTTACTGTTTCCTCTCAAATGAATTTGCATGAGTCTGAGCTGCAATAGTATCCTTGGGTATTTACAACCAGTTGTATGCTAAGCAGGATTAGCTATATCCATATTATAGCTTAATAATTTTTACAACGTTTTAAACTAAAAAAAAATCCAATCTATGATCAGAATTCTTTATTCATTAGACCTTAGTAAAAGAATGGCATCTGAATCAGTCTTATCTAAATCTGAAAATCTGTGTTCTGCAGCACAGATCTGGAGATGTATGTAAAAAGTTAGTGCATTTGAGATGTTTGTGTGCATAGAATTGATGGACACAATTTGCACCATGTGTAACTTCATTTCCTTCATATAGGTTGTTCTACAGATTAATTTTACGCAGTTAGGTAGTGAGTAGACTTACTGGATTTAATCCTTTAAAGTGCATGAGAGTTCTTTCATGACAAGAAAGATTCTAATAAAATTAAAATCCAAATATCTTGATGTCTAACAAACGCTTTATTTCCCTTGAGGTAGAAAAATTATTGCCCTCTTAGTTTTTTTCCTTGTGGTTGCCTATAGTTTGATATGGTGTGCAATACGTTAAAATTAAATTTTTTTTGCTAAAGTCTAATAGCGTGCAATACAGCAGACTCTTATTTTATATTATAGGTGGGACACTATTCTAGCAATGCTGAAATTGTACCTCACACAGAGTATTCACGTGGGAATGAAAGTCATAGGCCAAAGAAAAACAAATCTTGAAAATCTGTAAATAATGGTCTTGCTGCATAAAGAGAGTTTCTGACTCTGGTGAATCAGAAACGAGTTTTCATTTCAATTGAGAAAAACTTAGTGAGGTCTCCTCCCTTTCTTGGGAAAGCAAAAAAGTAGATGTAAGTTTTTTTGCATTAGATTCTCGCTTTACAATTTCCACTGAGCCAAGCTGTCTTCATTTCTTTGTCATGTTGACACGTTAGTAGTTCAGATGAAGACAAATAGACTATTTGTATTATTTTGGACAAATAGACTATGTATTATTTTGGTTTGTCTAGTGGTCTGGACATTATTTTTGTTTCTGTGGAGTCTTGCTTTTAATGCAGTACTTAAAATTTTTGAAATGGCTAGATCTTTTGAAATATAAATGATGTTAATCATCTTCTGATTGTAATTACCATTGGGCTATTCTGTTCATACAGTTTTAAACGTAAACTTATAGCTTGATAGCATCAGAGAGAGTGCCAAAAGTGTAATTTCTTGAGAATGCCAATAAAAATCCTTAGCTGGAATAGCTGAATAATACTTGCATCATTTTCCTGGTAGTTTTACCAGTACTCGGATTCCCACATAGCCACTTGTCGGATGTTTTCGTGAAAATAAAGTGATCTTTGGTTAGTTCAAGGACATTATCAAAATAAAGTCCTTGCCAGTATCTTGAGTCATTGCCATACCATGTTTCCATTGTTAGGAAGCTTGGTCTCATCATTTGATGTTGTTGCCAAAACCAGCAGGGAGATATCCTTTTGAAGAGCTGTGCAGTACTTTTTGATACTTCCTATGAGCAAACATTTTCATTCCAGTAGAAACCTAGATGCAATTCTTGTATTGAGAAAATGGCTGTGACGTTACTAAGACTCTTCAAAGCAGAAATGTTACTTCTCAACAAAGCAAAAAAGAGGTGAGGGACTGAAGCAAATTCACACTGAAATAGGAATCCTTAAGAGAAAGGGTCCATTTTACAGATATGAAGGCAAAA
Source organism: Pluvialis apricaria (assembly GCA_017639485.1). Classification (NCBI taxonomy): domain Eukaryota; kingdom Metazoa; phylum Chordata; class Aves; order Charadriiformes; family Charadriidae; genus Pluvialis; species Pluvialis apricaria. Next base: position 146,432,450 of record CM030008.1, read on the forward strand.
AACATGAGGATTACTCAAAAGGGCATATGCATATGTGTGGATGTGCACGCATACACAGAGGTTTCACCCAGTGAAAACCTCTCATGACAAACACTTTGAGTTGTGTGTCAACCTGGAATTTGTAGAAATGCACAATTTAGTTTTGCGCATCAAATCTAAGCAGTTCTTTTTAGCATATTTAAAATTGCTTTGGAGAGTTTCATCCCCCTGCAATGCTGCACAAGTTGCATCCACAGTCACACCATGAAAATTTTGAGATGGCTGAATTTCAACTAGGTATTTTGAATGGAAGAATGTAGTTTGAACCTTACATTTCATTTGAGGTTTCCAAAAGTAGACAGTAATTCTCTGATATTAATGTCCTCACCATGATCAGCAACATTAATTTCTGGGATTATGTGGGCTTTTGAGCCTCTCTGAATCCCAACAATTTATTTAAGTTCTATGTCCTGCTTGCAGGGAAGTTCAATTGTCTCAGTAATAATTTCCCACTTGTCTTGAATGTTTGAATGTTGAACTGCACTTTTGTTGAAAGGAGCAGAGTGTTTCTTCCTGGACATACAGTGTTCAGACTGGAAGGATAATAAAGAGCCTAGCTGTATTTCATTTATTTCCAATATGTTCCATGTATTCTGCCATCTACCACAAAAGCCAGTATAGTAAAAGTACAGTGAACTGCATCTTAGGACAGTGTCAGCCTTTGGTGACAAGGCCCACAAAGTACATGCATAGGTTCTGTGGCTTCAACAAGTGTGATAAAATCCAGTACTGTTTGAATTCCCATATAGATAGCAGAGGTAGATGTGACACTAACTTACGTTGCAGAGTGTTTCTGATGGGTATGGAGGAGATTAAAGAGCAGGACAATACTTTTTTTTTTGCAGCTAGCTTCACTCTGCTTGAGTTACTGGTTGCTATATCAGACGGTGAAATCATAGATTATGATTGTGATAAGACACTGATATGAGTCATGCACATGATACTAATAACATTTACTGAATCAAATTCAGGTTTGCAGCCATTTCCAATTACTCTGAACTTATCTCTGCAGATAATTGGCCACCAGTACCTATGCAGAGAGAAGAAATTGTAAAGTCCTCAGTTGTTTATAAGTATTGTGTCACTTTGGTGTTTCTGCTATGGTAGTTAATGGGTTTACTTAACATATTAGCAATTTTTTTTCTCAGTGCATGTTTCTGGGCAGGGTTTCCAGCTCTTTTCATTTCACTGACACTGTATCTTCCCTCCAAATTACCTGTGACTCATTGCGTGAATCAAGCCTGAAAGCTTCATTCTTGACTGACTCCTCCTAAGTAAAGATTTCCACTAGTTTTAACTTTCTCCATCAAAGCACAGGAGTAACAGTGACTTAGTATTCTCAGAAATGAACAGTGACAACTATTTCAAATTGTTGGAAAGCTGGTTAAAATAGAGAATCCATAAAACTGAAAATCCGTTAGCTGTACTGAGTAGGGATCCCGTCTTCAGGTTTCATGAAACTCATTTGAAGAACATTGAGTTAAGACAGTATTTTAGGAAGTCAGGCATTCTTTTCTTCACATAGCTACAGAGATAATTAGGTCTATGTGTTTGCATTAGCTCACTTATGTTCTTGCAGTAATTTGTATATCCTTTTTGCTTTCCCACCAGAATACATGATGTGGTCTCCAAAATTTTGTTGATACAGATCAGGTGCTTTTGCTGATCCTTTGCCTTCCAAAACAGGGACAGAAGAGAGTAGGAGAGATTCAGAATCACAAATAAATTGTCTGCCAAACTGCTAACTGATCTACATGCTCTTGAAAATCTCCCTGTTTTTCATAAAATTCATTCTCTTTGGCAGTAAGGCATTTTCCCCAGATAAATATTGATTACACATTGAATATCTGAGGGTTTTACCCATTGCGTCTACTGGATCGTTGGTGTTTGTACAAAGTAATTTCTCAGTAGGCTGGTCTGAGTTGGGTGCCTCACTGGGTCTTTGTCCAGATTTGTCCATGCTGAAGCCCGCCATAGCAAATGGATTTATGCCCAGGATCAGTATGGCCCAGCTACCAAAATAATAAAAGTCAGAAAGTTAGCTTAGCAAAGTTGCGCATCCTAGCAGTTTGAACAAGGCTTCATATATTTCTCAGCTAGCTGAACCTGAATTCAGTAGCAAGTTTCCCAGATTCTTATATGCTGCATTCTGACAGACTGGGAATCTTCCAGTAGGTGCTATAAAATTGAAAACTAATTAAAAAAAGAAACCAATAGATTTTTGTACTATGTATTTGTATGTATGATTATATATATGCATACATAATAATGATCACTCTAAACAGCTAAAACTTGTTAGTATTTATGTAATAATTCAAGCAGAAGTTTGGTCCCTTATGTGGAGGGGGTTTTTTGTTCCATTCATTAATTTTATGCTTCTCCCTAACTTTTATTTTGCTGTAGATTAAAGATGTGATGGAAAGTAGTTCATAGGTGTGTCGTCCTGCTGCATGTACTGCAGATTTGGTATCTTAAAAAGGCTTTAGAGACAAACAGAAAATGCTAAGATACCTCCTCAAAGATTGTTTTTGATAAAATATCCTATAGCAGTACACTAAAGAATGCACATTTCAAATGCCATTTGTAAATGTCATGTTTTACTACATGTTAAATAGATAAGGCAGTTCTGTCCATCTCTTGTTTCAGCTGTTTGGAGATTCCAGAAGGTGGACCATCCTGAGCTTGTTTTTCAAAGGTTATTTTGGAATGAGAACCAATGTTTTTAAAATGGTGTGCAGAAAGGAATACTGCCAGCCTATATAGCTGAATTAGAAGCCATTTTGAACACTACCTTTAAGATAGCACCTCACAAATATTTTGAAAGTATGGACCACAGACATACTGTCCTTATGCTCTGTGCATTTCCATTTACAGCAGTGTATATTTTCCACGTGGCCACTGCAGCAGTTGCATAACTAAAAAAATTATACTTAGAATATTATTTAAGAAATTATTTTAATAACATTCAACAAATAGGAAAAAAGCAGAAAAAAGCAGCAATTGTTAGTGAACCAACAGGAACTTCATGGCCCAAAATTGGAAAAACATTATTTTTATGAAAAAACAGTATATATAAATAATATTCAGTAATGTCTGCAATCTTTTTGCATCTTTAATGTAATACACCATAATAATGCCATATAGAAGCATGTAAAGGCCAAAAGTGTTTTTCATGAAGAAGAAAACTGGTCTTTTTATCTAGGCCTTCTAATTGTCTTTTATGTTATCAGCCCACAGTTAGATGGCTCCAGTGAAATCTTAGCACTGCAGTTAGAAGCTTTGAAAACGGCAGACTACTGCAGGATGTGTTTCATAATTCTCCGTTGATTTTCCAGTGAGGTATAAAGTCAAATCTCAGCATGGTTTGAGTGCTGGGTGCTTTGAAGCAGCCTCCTAGCACTGAGAGACTAAGACAGTTGGAAGACTGCCAGGCTTGATCAGTCAGAAAAGCCTGAGGATGCAGCTCCGTGTGTCATCTGCTCCCAGAGTGGGCTTACAAAGGTCCTGTTTCTGACCTTTCATTCCTGCTCCAATACCACAGTTCTTTTCTTTATTTTAATTATTTTTAAACGAGTTCAGAGGGCACAATTTAGGATGCAATTTTGAGGCTCATTAAGCTAATCCAAGCTGGGCTGCCACAGTCCGTCTTTTTTCTTCTCCACTTTGTAGTAGTACAATGAGGCAGTGCAGGAAACAGAGCAGGCCAAAAAGCCAAGTATGTTTTTTCTCATGTTTTGGGTGTGGGTTGTTGGTTTGTTTTTCTGGGATTATTTTTTGGATGCTTCAAGACCATGAACTGGCTGTTTTACACAATCATACAAGGACAAATGAGGAGACACAAATTCAGTCTGACATGGAGTTGCACATCAAGGCTGTGACAAACAACTTGCTAAAAATGGGGATATGTTGTGGTGGCCTTGTTACCAAAAAAACATATTCTGGAATTCTTAATTTCCTAATCTTTAGTTCACTTGCCACTACATGTGCTTTACTTCCTCAAATAGTCTTTTTATAAGATACTCTGGACAAATTGAAACATGATTTAGTCATACATTAGGCTAGATACAAGTTTATTTGGCATGATACAGGTGAAATGTAACAACCTTAAAAAAAAAAAAAAAAAGGCAGTAAGGCAGAAAAGATAATTTTCCAGACATCTGGAAGCTTTAAAACCTGAGGCACTTGACATCCCAGCGCATGTTTCAGTGAGCAGTCGTGTGCCAGCAGTTGGACGTTTCTCAGTGGAGGCTCCTGTACCATGGATTTTTCTGCTTGTGGCATATAGTCTGACTCAGTCTGACTTACATTACTAGAAATAATGTAGAAGGAAGGTTGATTAATTGGGCAGCTTTTGTACATGACATCTTCTAATCTGCTGTGGATTTAGTTATTTTAATTGCCTTTAAGATGCTCAAAACAGATAAAGACTAATATGTATTAAGGAAGAGATTGTAGCATTTGATTTTGGGAATAGTTCATTTAACTGTACGCTTCTTCAGTTAAGAGGCTGGAGGTAGATTCTGTATTATGAAAGTCAAGTACCAAGTTACTTTACTGTGTTACAATAATGACTCTTTTCATTGTTCATACGTTCATTCATGCGATCCTAGAAAATTATGTCTAAATTTGCATTCTGAAGCTCTGTTGAATCCTGCTTTGAATCACTGCCAGAGGATTTGGCATTTGCTTCTCCATCTTTTAATTTATTTTACAGAACACTAAATATTAGTCAATGGGAAAATATTCCAATTTACTCCGATGGGAGTAAATAACTTTGTTAAATTTCTCCTATCATAACAGTGAATCATCTGATATTTCCATATTTAATATTATTAAATTATTTAAACTCTTGCATCTAAGAATGTGAATTCTTAATTTAAATGTACTCATCACGTGAGAAAGTTTTTGATCCATGATTGAACGCCTGGTCAAGAAAACATCAATGTGTAGGACCCAGGGATTTTTTGCACCTAAGCCGGGTATTGTGACGGGTGCCACCCAGTAGCTCTGTGATTTCCTAGGACTGGTCAGTGGCAACACCGCTTAAAATATTGCCACTGTCATGTGCCAATTCCAATGGCAAGCTTGTTTATACAGCCATGCTGGACGCTGAATTAGGTAATTGGTCTCTCTCTAGTGTTTGAAAGCAAGCTTTCTGTTGAGAAATCACAGTCTTAATTATGACTTAAAATTCTAAGTCCTTGAATGTTTTTTGTTGTGTTTGGTGTATTTTTTCTCAATGTGCTTAGGCACACCAGTGAATGAAAGTTAATTCAGCCTCCTGAAAGGTTCACCTAGCTTGATGAGACAAAGTTGCTTTCTACAAGATCAGATCAACACTAAACCATCATTTAGTTCATTGTATCTTTCTGTGTGGAAATGTGACCCAAATCCGAGACTTGTAAAGCTTCAGTCTTCTACTGAAATCTTAACACTGAAATGTTAATGTCAATGTCAAAATCAAGCTGAAATTTCAACTACTACTTTTTGGAGTGTCCAAGTGAAATATGCAAGCAGACTGCCATGGAAAAATGCTGTTTCTTGGCTTTAACAAAAAAAAAAAAGTGCAAAAATGAACAAACCCTCACCTTTTCTAAAGTAAATATGTGTATTTATTTTAATCCAGATTTTTTGTAGAAAAGCAAAGATATTAACTTAGAATTCTGAAATTAAATTTGCAAAATAACAAAAAGCTAATAATTCTAGTAAAAATATTAATGAAGAATTACTGTTGGACAAAGTACTCTGCCAGATTTCAGCCTTGTCTTTTTAAATTGAAAGCATTTCTTTAGAAAAAAAAAATTGAACACAAGTTTCTTGCTGGCCTTTCATAGGGTAGCAAAATAAACATACTGTTTGTATTAAGATTAAAAAAATTAATTATGTTGGCATTAGAAAGGATTTAGCATTTGCGTATGCCCATGTTACAGTTGAAACATTTAGCACAGCTTTGATTTATGAATATTTGGATCAGCATTTAACAGAATGTAGCTTCTTACTCTACTTTTGAAGAGCTGGAAATACATTGCACAAAGAAGCTGAGTTTGCATTGTTCCTTGCCATTACATCTTTCATGTAATTCCTGCAGTATTGTGAAAACTACAATTGAATTCCTGTCAGGAGTATTTCTGTGGGTCTGGGAGCTCATATACATCACTAGACTTCAAACTAGCATAATTTGTTTCGCAGCAAATTCTTGTTAAAAAGAAAATTCCTTAGTGGAAAAAAATACATTTGACTTTTAGATGAAATAAACTATTTCAAACATTTATGATATTTTTGTTGCCCCATTTTGGCTTGATTTAATAGTTCCCTTTTTGGAGGACAGCTTTGGATTCGTGTTACACATAACTCTTTCTGCAGTTGGATTGATACAAGTAGGAGTGAGTCTGTCTAGATTAAATTGTAGGATTGAGGTTTTAATTTAAAACTTAAAAGAGAAACCATCTTAGAATGGAAGATGTAATTTAGCAGTCTAAGATGCTTGTATGTATGTCTTTTGTTATATTTTCCACAAGAAATTAATATGTCAGTTTCCAAAATAATTTTGATAATGGTCAGAATTAAAGTCAATCACATAGCTACTATGCAAAACAAAATAAAATTGTTTTAGTTGAAGTGTTCAGTAGAACAATATAGCAAACTTTGGTTAACCATATAAAGGTTCTTTAGATAATAATATGTCAAATAAATTTCTAAACTGTTGGAGGCTCTTTGATGGAGTAGATGAAGTACTTAGAACAAAGCCTGAAAGAAACTCTGTACTGTTTTCTTCGTAATTCCAGTTTAAGCACAACAGAAACAAACCCTGGAATGTATGCCTTTTCTGTAGCTCAGTTTGTGTGTTAGGCAAGATTTTTATTTCCACAAAAATATTACTACTTTTTAGCAAAAGGAATAAAACTAGGTCGCATGCCACAGTGATGGAGCAGATGTGATTGGCACTTTGATTCTGTGGTTTCACACTTGTGACTCTTTCTGTAATTTATGTAATGTGAAGAATGATCTCATGATTGGCTGAAGGGTTTTGATTAGAGTTAAGGAACGGCTATGCAGAAGGCTGGAAATTTTACTTCAATAGTGTCATTATATAACCATAATTAATATGAGAAGCTGGAAAAATTATGCAGATGTAGATGCTTTTCATCTAGAGCAGTTGCACTTCCAAAGATTGTGTTGCTTACAGTTATTCTATTAATTAAAGAATTCTATTAATTAAAGCATTATCTAGTAAAAGAAAATAAAACTGACAGAAATGTTTATAGCAAAATTTGCACATGCTTACATTTGTTGTTGTTGAGAACTCTTGAGAGTTTAAGAAAGTGAAAATATAATGAAAAAACGCTGCGAATTGTTAAACACCTCTCTCTGATTTGGAAAATGTGTTAATTATTGGTCTAAAGTATTAGATTGTGCGTTTACTTTGATGGTTTTATTGCCTCGCTTTATGGAGTGAAAACTTTGAAGACGTCTCTACCATCTCGATACTTTTGTCAGGACTGGAAAATAAATAAGAGTTACCTGGTTAAGATTGCAGTGACCTCAGATGGGACTGCTTGCCAATCTGGAAAGCAAATATAATTATTTACCCTTGATTTTATGATGTGCTTCTCTGTGTGTGTTCTACAGGACATGCTATTTCCATGCCCTTTCACTAGATAGATGTATGCGTCTCATGCCCTATTGAACTCAAGGGGTTAAGCTAGTAAAGTTACCTATCTCAACACATGAAAAGGAAGAATTAGCCACAGCTCCCTAGCTACTAGTGTAGCTTTCAACACCTTTTCTATGATGTCTAGTATTGATAGGATATATAACTGTGAAAGGACGAGAAAATGCACTGAAGTGATCTAAGAAGTAAACTATCATCTTGACATGTTTTTTCTAGCTATTGAAAACCTTTCCATATTGCAACTCATTCTGACAGTGAAACTGTAGAATTCCTCTGATTTAAGTACCATCTGGTTATGCTCAAAGCTTTAAAGCTATTATCTCAGCATAAAATTTCAGCGTCCTATACTTTTTTCTTCGCCAAACTATCCATTTTTAAGCCACAAATATTTTTCCAGTCCTTTCAGATTTTATCTAAAAGTATATTTTAACAGTATTTAAATAGTTCTTAAACAATAACAATTTATCTTGATAGATGACATGCTGTGTTTTTTCATTTTATTTTAATTAGCCATTGTGGAACCAAATTCCCTTTTGTTTTATTCCTTTGAATACTGTTTAATTATAGTTATCATGCCAAGTATCTTAAAGGTTATTTTACCAATACAGTTTCATTTAACATAAGCCATGTGGAATCAATAGTCCTGTTTCCTAAAGTGAATGCTTGGAAAATCTTACATTCATATGTTAAGAGTACACATCCTTTCCTCATTAGTTGGAAAGTACAGGGATTTTGGCACAGGTTCTGTGTGGAAGCATTGTGCAGCTTTTATATGGATTTTGTTTTTAGCCTTTGATGACACTGTTTAGAATAGGAAGTATCTAATAAGTAAAGCATTTTGTCTAATGTGCTGCCAGTGTGTTTAATATATGCCTGGAGGTCTGAAACATTATCTTCTCCACTACAGTAATATGCATTTAATTCTCTGAAAGCAGAAGGTCGAACTTTTAAAAGGGACTCAAAGTACATTTTCAACTAAAATAATTTAAAACACATGGGATAGGGGACCAGAGTAATGTACAGTTGGTTTTTATGGTTTAATCATGATCATGTTAATGCACACCAGTAGCTAATTAAAGAAAACTTTTATTGTTCATTTTAAATGGGTTATGTAAAGAGTAAGAGAATTGATATAATACAGCCCAATGATAAATGTTACCATTACGTTTGCTAACAGCAAGCTGATATGCTGTTCTTGACATCTTTAAAGTATTGGGCCATTTAATCCTTAATAAAGCAAAGAATCTTTTAAGAGTTGTTATACTGAGAGTCATTCGCTCTCATATCCTTATCCCATTAAAGGAATACCTAAATGATTCCCAAGTTTATTACTAGGCGTATTTTCAGGTTAACTGTGAAACTTGGTTGGAAGGCTCAATGCTTAGTGAGCTGAAATTGATGCAAGAAGTTCCAGTGGTACTTCTGCACCTTTAGTTTGTACCCATTTGTTATATAAAGCTGTCTTGCAAATCATTACTCGCTTGTTCCAACCTTTATAATATATGTGGTAAGAGCACACATAAGTCAACGTTTCATTGTGGAACCGGGTGGCATGGAAAACCGTAATAGGATATGGTGTCTTTCACCTTTCGGGCACTGGTTCATATTCCGTGCTGCTTAGTACTGAGCAGAAGTTACCATTTGACTGCTGTTCGGTGACCTGCGTGAATTGATTCGGGGTCTCAGTAAAGTTTCTGTAGTCAAATGTCCGCATAACAGGAAGTTCAGCAGTTGGGACCAATTAGCACCCTGGCAGTAGTCTTCACAGAGAAACTATAGTCTGGATGGGGATGGAGGCAGAGCTACTTTCCTACCTCCCTTGAGGTGCTTTACATAGACCAGCACATTTAATAAATACTCAATTACAAAAAGAGGCAGAAAGGAACTAGGTCTCAAGTCAAACCTATTTAGGTGTGAGAAGAGAGGACTCGTTTAGAAACCAGAAGTACTGTGCTTTCTCCCTCCACTCAGTCATACGCATGCAATGCTTTTCTCTCTGGAAGATTATCATCTAGTGGATGACATTGTATTCTCAATCCCTGTAGCCAAGTCAAGCATAACCTAAGTGTCACGTAGCTGTAGAAATTCCTGCTGCATACAGGAGAACAAGAGAATACCATGTAGGTACCCGTGAGAGCATCATTCACTATAGAACCATGCTTTCTAAAAAGATTTTTTCATCAGTCTGAGCTGATGGCTATGGAGCAATTAAAAATTGCTGGGTTTAGCAGCATATGCCCTCTACTTTGTTTCAGGCAGCATTTCCATGAAATGATATGGCAAGATCATTTCGCAGCTCCATCCTTTATGTCTTCTGCTTGCTCTGTATACATAAGGAGTAAAACCATCTATACCATTTTTGAAAGTGCCATCAGTGCAGAGTATGGACAAAGCACTTTATAGTTTACCAGACAGAAAGGGTGAGGTGTAAATAGGCTAACTTTGCTAGGATATCAGGAGGAATCGGGATTTCTTGGCTCACAATGCAGTAATTCATTAAAATGGTCTCTAGTTATTTTTACAGAGGCTGCATTAAAAGTGGTATCACATTTACAAGTTAGTGATACAAGTCTGCCATAGAAATCAGCCACAAGGAATTTTATTGGTTATTTGAAAAATATGTACATGAGTGAATCTGAAAAGATTGTAACCAGAGCTGGCAAAAACCTTTTCAAAGAAAATCTCAGCTAGTTAATGGTTCTGTTTTAGGATTTCCTCTGTAATACTTTTTTTCCAGTATGTTCATTCCTTTAAAGAAAAGGAGAGGGGCCTGCTCCCTTTGTTTCATAAAGCACAATGTAAAGGAACCTTTAAAAAAACCTGCTTTTTTTAACTCTCCCACAACCCAATTTCTGCAGTATATGTAGAATCTATTAACATTGCTGATAAAGACCAGTTTGAAGAAATTCAGTAATTCACTGCCCTTCATTCCTGTAGTTAAGTTGCTGATAAATTTTTTAAGTACTTGTAATTCATGGTTATGTTTTTCAAGGGGAAGTTAAGGTATGGTTTGCCCTAGTGTATATCTCCCTTTTCAAAGATTCACTAGAGTGGAGAAGATGAAAAGAAACTATTGAAGTAGGTCCTGGAACAAAGAAATGAAATCATTGAGTCAATGTGCAGTGGCAGCCAAAAAAACCCAACAAAATATTGGACATCATCAGGATGGAGATTGAGAACAAGACAGAAAGCATTGTTTTACTGCTATATAAAACCATAGCGATCCCACTTCTTGAATACCATGTAGAGTACTCAAAAAGTGCGTAGTGGAGTTACAGAAGTAAAGAAGGGAAGCTAAAAAGGTGCTGGAGCAACTGTTTTGTGAGGAGAGACTGAAGAGGCTGGGATTTCCCTGTCTCGAGAGGAGAAGGCTGAGGGGGGCTGGGATCAAGGTTTACAAAGTCATAGCAGCAGTGATAAAGCTGAATGTGGACGTGAGTGTGCGATTCATTCACTGCAAAAGATGGGGAAATGCAATGACAGTAGTAGGAGATTGGTTTAAACCAGAGAAAAAAAAAAAAAAAAGGAACTTGCTGCCCCAGAACATTGTGGAGGCCAGACACTGTCAGCATGTTCAAAAAGGAAGTGGACGAATTCATAGACAAGTCCAGAAATGGTCACTAAAACTACTACACAGGTGTGTGCCACTGGCATCCTAAATGCAGCGGCTACAGATGCTTGGAGAGTAGGAGAGAAAGATTGCAGGAAGTGGGCAGAGTCCACAGTCCCTCTCAACAGAGTCTCCTCCTAATGCTGTCAGAAACAGCGTACTGGGCTGGATGGGTCACGAATCTGATTGACTTGGGCTTTTCTTATATTAGTTCTTGTGTGGAGCAGAGCAGAAACAGGGCAGCACAGATGGAAACATTAGTTATGCTGTGGAAGCTATACAGGCTGAATGCATGACTAAACTCCATATGAATCAGAGGAGTTGGCTATACATAATCATTATTATTCTTATTATTGAATTTCTGCAGGCGCTTTTTTTTCCAGATATTTTAGCATATGCCCCCCATCTTGTCCTCAAGTTCTTTGTAAGATTTCTATGTGTTTCATGGGCAGTATTGGAAGTGCTTTTTTCCTGAAGCACCTCTTTGTCTTGGGTATCTCTGTCTCTTGACCTGGTACTATGTGGTCCCTGGACACAGTCTGGCAACTTTTTGTTTCATTCTTGCATTTCCTGTGATAGAATGAAAGTTATTTTTACTGTTTGTCAGTGGTGTATGTTTTCTTTTTGAAATATTTCTACATGCAATGACTTCTCATGTGAAACCCTGTGAATGTCACAGCCAAGGCCGTGTGTAGCCTTGGTAAGCTGAGAACTTGTACCCTACCACAGAAACAGTCTTTAGATTGTGCTGACATTTCCTTCAACTTTGGTATTTTATATAAGGCAGCTGTCATTTCTATGACACTTCAGAAAAATATTTTTTCTACAGCATAGTACTTACACATTTCAGCTTACAATTTCCATTTAGTCTTTTTGTAATCTTGCAGTAGATTGATATTCTATTTCATCTAATCATGGTAAAATATTTTAGTGCCAAAGAGGACTTTTTGAGCATCATTGCTCAAAACTGGAAAACAATTCTGACTAGACTTTTTATTTACATTGCATTATTTAACAGAGATATGGTTTTATATTAGGCTATAAATTTCTTGTAGATTCTGTAGAGTTTAAAGGAAGAATTTCAATTTTAAAAAAAAGCCATTTAAGCATAGAAATCATTACTCTTTTTTTTTCCCTTCACATGTTCTTTTGGCACTTCATCTGTTGTGAGTCATCATTTCATTGGAACAGACACCTGCTGTGTTTTCATGAGTGATTACTGTGTTAAAGTTAACTTGGCAAATTTTTTTTTATAATTCTCTTTTTTGACATCATGTTTATATAGCAATTGTTTGCTGCCACTGAAATGGAAACAGTTGTGATATGGTTATTATAAGTTAATACAATGTTTTCCTTTGCAGGTTTCCAAACAAGAGCAGAAAAAAATGGATGTGTCTGATGGAGGAACAGTTGAGACTTCTTCCCGTTATAGCGGAGCACAGGACAGTGGAATTGGCAGCGACAGCGTTAAGATCAGAATTGTTCAGATCGAGCAGCACAGTGGTACCAGCCAGCACCGCATTGCCCGTCCTTCCCGCCAGTCTTCCATCGTGAAGAATCTCAATTTCATTCCCTTTGACATTTTTGTTACGGCAAGTCGAATCTCCTTGATGACTTACTCATGCAATGCCTTACCTAAATCAAAATCAGTACAAGATCAGAAAGATGGTGAGAAAATAAGCAAAAGCTCCTTGAACCTTCCAGAAGCGGGCTCAGGTGGCAGCCATGGTACCAAGAAGCCCAGTCAGCCATGCATTTCATCTGTCACAGCAGATGACCTTTTGAACAGTAATGTTCCCCTGTCTACTGGGAGAAAAACGGGTCTTTTGTCACTGGAAAGTCTGCATGCTTCCACAAGATCATCTGCTCGACAGGCCCTGGGTATAACTATTGTTCGGCAACCTGGTCGCAGGGGAACTGGGGACATAGAGCTACAGCCATTTCTCTACCTCATTGTATCACAGCCCTCTGTGCTCCTGAGCTGCCACCACAGAAAGCAAAAGGTAGAAATATCAGTGTTCGATGCTGGTCTTAAAGGAGTAGCCTCAGACTACAAGTGTACAGGTAAAAGCATTTAACATTCACTCCTGGTTATAACTGCCACAATAATTGCACTTCTCAAAGTTACTGGAGCGGTGGAAAACAGCTGAGAGATTTCTAGGATGTCTTTAAAAATCAAACAGTAAATAGACATATTTTTAGGATTATACCCCACAGATGAATCAAGTTAAGTGTGTAAAATGTTTGAAATTAAGATCTAACCTTTTAGCAGTTCTTCCTGTTGCTCGATACTACTTTCTCATCACCAAATTGCAATACGGATTGTTGCATTACTCTAACTTGTGAATGTTTTCTAAGGCAGTAAGAGTTATAAGCCAAGCTGATTTCATATGAAGCACTTTTTATGTCTGAATATCACAATATTTTCCTATATTAGCCTACTGATAAAATTTAAAGGTAAACATTGTAGAAGCACCTGGTGTTTTGATCATAAACTGTAAGAAAATTATAGCGATCTTCCAAATGACATCTAATGATGTCATGGATTTGAAGTTTTCATTCAGCTGAGTAATAGGGTTTTGCAAGAATTTCCTTCTCTTAATGAATGGCTCTTCTTTTTTTTTTTTTTCCCATATGGAAAGCTTATAATAAGAAATATCAGAATAACTGTTCAGAAGAAAATAATCTGAAAATTTCTTTTTCTGTCTTACCGGTACTGCTGAAGAGAGAAATCAAATTGCAATTCATTTGTCCGACAGCCAGTACTGGGTGTAAGAATTTAATGAGATACATCATGACAGAGTATTGCCCAAAAAAAGTGTAAATGAGGATGCAGAGATCTACTAAACGTGCAGTCAGAAGTGTGTGGTTTTAAATTGTTCACTGAATGAGAGCTGTAGGTAAAAAACATTGCTATTTTTTTGTTGCCAGAGTTCATACAGCGCACTAGTTGTGAAAAGTAGGATACCTTTTTTTCTGCGGCTATACCGAATCTTTGCTGAATGAGATGGTATCTTTTGAAAATTGGCACTAAAATAATATGCTTATGCAAAAGACTAAAATTCTATTTTTAATAGACCTTAATTTTTTTTCAGAAATCTGAATTATAGTGGAACTTTTAAGAGGGATTAAACAGTCAAGAAGATTAGACAGCTGGAAAGATGATGATTAAAGTAGGAAGAAGATTCGTTCTCTGCCATGTTTTGTCTTATCATTCTTCCATTTTCATCTTTCTCTGTTGTTGCTGTCCTGTCTTGAAAGAAACACAGCTGTGTCATGAATTTGATTTACTCCAAATTCCCGTGTATATTTTTTAAATACCATATAAAAGGTGGTAATTGTAACAGTTAATATGAAAAGAATTAACAAATCAATTAACAAAGCAGAGCTTGAAGGAAAGTTGGAGTAGTTGTAAGTTAAAGATCAGCACTTCATTAACTCAGTGTTTTGGAAATATGGGACAGGACTTCTTCATTTCTCATGTCTGAGGCATTCAAGTGTGTCCTTGTACAAGCTGCCACCACATTATCAATAAACAGGGCAAAGTTCTCTCCATTCTGCTCCTACAATTAACTTCTGAAGTCTTTCACCATCTTCATATCTGTGGGAGCAATCCTAGGAAACAGAAGCTGTAATAAAGTCTTCCTGCAAATAGAAAGCGGATCAGAGAGCACAGAAGCATGGCAAGAAGTTTTAATAATAAAGAGTAGTAGGAACATACAGCCTGAGAGCTCCTCGGTCACCAGCAGTTGTTCAGTGAGACCCAAAGAGCTCTTCTTCGAGGACCAAAGACTAGCCCTACATGGGTCTTACCCTTTTCTTTGGCTTTTTGTCTCCATGTCAGGCAAAGGTAAAAGAGTGTGGAGGCAGGAGTCAGACGTTATGTGAAGGCAGAAGTTCTGGTCTCATCCTGCTGCCTTTGGGGGCAGTAGGAATTACCTTATTTGTGTATCAAACAGAATCCTGTGCTTGCTACTGAAGCACTAGGGCTCTTTTCAGCAGAGTTTGAGAGGTAGGTGCCAAAGTTCTAGTGCCTAAAAATGCCATCCTAAATGTATTAATAAAATAATAAAACTAATCCACACTTCGTCACACACTAACTCACATGGCAAAATAGGTAGTATAAAGTTTCTATTGCCTCTTGTTTAGGAAGACCTGCTGTGCTTGTAATTGCATTATTCAGGATTAATGTTGTCATACCACTATAGTAACATGTTAGTTTTGGAAAGTTTTTAGTTTTCATTTCTAGCACACGTCTTTGAGTGAAAATAGTCGTCAACTATGCGTTATATATGTGCGCGTATATATACACATACGCTATATATATCATCATATAATAGAGCATCAGGAGCTTTGCGTGGCAATTTATGCACTGCTGTAGTCAATTTAATCAATCAATGCCAATTTTTCTTGAAGTTATGACTATTTGCTGACAGTTTTATCTGAAAGAGATGTCTCAACCAAATTAAGAACAATATAAAGTTTATTTGAAAAAAAAAAGTTAGTTTCTCTCCCTCTGTACAATAGGTATGTGCTGTATTCCTGTATTTCTCTGTATATCAAGGAATGGAGGGTAGGAAGAGGGCATAAATGGTGATTAATTTCCAGTGAATGTTGCTAAAGAATATTTCCAGTTAGTCTCTCTAGAAGACTGCTCTTCTTGTGTCTATATGTATGCATGCAACTATCTCTCCATTGTCTAAGGTAGGATGGGGAAGAGGACACAAGCTAAACATAAAAGATCTATTTTAACTAGATTATAACTGATGAAGCATGTTCCCCCTTAAAAAAAACATTTAAACAGTGGGACTAGGCAAGCAGGCCTGATTAAAATGTTGTATGCATTACATCACGTGGTGGAGATAGGCAACAGCACAGCAGCAGCTCAGAAGGCCGGGCCTATAATGTAGCAAATTGCATCACAACCTAAAAAATTGAGACTTGTCTGGGCAAAAGGAAAAATACATGATGTTTGTTATAAAGTTTTATTGGTACTCCTGTGGGGGTGGTTTCTCATTACTTACATGGTTAAGCTTACATAGTTAAGCTATATATGAAATATGTAGATTAGATCCAAAACATGCTAATAAAAACTCTGCCATTTCAAATCATCATTCTGTGTGTATATATACACACCATATACACTGCACAAGACTATTTTAGGAATGTTTGAGAGCATTTGGAAAAATTGTTTTGAATCAATTTTGTGTAATTCTGAAGACTTGACTACTGTTAGGTCAACAGCACTGGATTCAGATATTATGAAATACTGTGGTATTTCTTACAGCTTTTCTAAAGGACAGAACTACAGTTCTGAAACAACTCTCAGATTTGCAAGGCAGATGCAAATGCAAAATTCTATTGTGAAATGAGGAAGGTCTTAATTTTTTGATGGACGTTAGTTCAGAAAAAACTTTGGGGTAAAGAAAAGCTGGTAATAGTTTGGACCTAGTTATATTTTCCATCCCTCACCTCCCATTAGTGTATTTCTAAGAAATATATTGTTCAGCTGTGAATTAACAAAGAATACTCTAGAATTTAGAACTGCTTCTAACAGGTAGTCTGATGAAAGTCTGTTTTATGAAGCTTTGAATAAAATAGGGAAATTATCCTGTAAAACTGCACCAGCATGAATTTTAAAGAGAGCAATAGTTAATCCTGGGCCGGTGACAAAATTAAGCTTACCACCTAATGATGGTTTACTGCTTTGAGCATGTGTAAAAATGAAGCTTTTAATACTCTTATGAAGCCACATATATTTTATTTGGACAAGGGGTTTGTTCTTATTTTTGGAAGATTTCAATTTAATAGAGCTTAAAATTCAGGAACTAGCACGGTAAGCTATCACTCGTTTTTTTGAGAGAGAGAGTATTACACAGTGGCTGAAACACCAAACTTTATTCAAAGAACTTGGGTTCTCTGTCACTAGCTGTGTTATTTTTTGCTTGCTTTCTGAAACATGAAAGAAATGAGAACTTAAGAATAAAATAGGAGGAAATAGGCTATTTAAAACTTAAGTATTGTTAGTATGTTAATTAGCAGTTAGTAGCAGCACATTTCCATCATGCCAGTGTCTGATGTGGGAGCATTTGCCTGCCTTGGAGCTAAAGACCTGAGGGTTGTGCTTTCAATTTCTTCAGTCCTTCTTGCCAACCAAGTCCACTGGCAAGTCTGGACTCCTTGTTGTGCAATGAAACAAGTTTGGAGGAGGAGGAGACTTAGTAGGTTATTAAAACGTTAGCTCAATTTTATTACAGTTGTGCTAGACTGCTTGATTTGTGTTTTAAATTATTTTTGTAATTGCACAGCTTGATTGCAATTATGCTACCACTAGGTATAGGAACTTCAAATCAAAGTAAATAAATTAATGGAGTAAGTATTAACTGCTTAATAAGCACCATTAAAAAGACTAGTTGCTCCCTGAGTTTACTTGTAAGATTCTGTATAAATAGCCTGAAAGATACTATAAAACAACCTTTTTTCATTCAGTGCTCATCCTACAATTAACAAAAAGGCATCTGCTAACTGTTAGTTGTTGCAAACAGAGCATTGGCCATTTCCACTTAAATAAAAGTGGGTGCAATTGTTTTTAGTGTAATCTCATAAGCGGCTTTTATAAATATTTTTTTAAATCTTTATTTGCTTTGTTTCAGGTAATGTAATCCAGATACAAAATTGCCTCATTTCCTGAGCATTGAGCTCTGGGCATTCTTGAAAAATCTTTTTTCTATTTGTTTGTTTGTTTACTTTCAAAGAAGAGGTTGTGGTGCTTGGTTTTTTTAAGGGAGTGAAATTTCTCAATAAATATCTGTTATGCATGGAATTTCTTCAGCTTCTGCCAAAGAAGCGTTTGAAAAAACAGGCATTGTGAGGCCGTCCAGAATTATTCTTGATTTTTAAAAAAATTTTTTTTTTTTTTTTTTACACCCACGCCTTTGATGGCAGGGGGTCCATGAAGAGCAGATGCAGTAGCTGAGACCACATGTAACCTCTGATCTAGTGGAAAGCCGAGGCTGCACGGAGGGCAACGCAGGCTGGCTCTGGCAGGAAGTCTGATTCACGGCCTCTCCGTTAGCCTGTGCTTCCTGCGAGACAGAGAGAGGATTTAAGGCTCTTTCCTTAGCATAGCATTAAGGGACTTCTGCTGGAGTGTCACCTGTTCCTGTTCGAGTATATTTATTGTCTGGTACATCTGCATCCATGGACAGGGTCGGGGGGGTGGGGGTGCAGCCCCCACCCATAAAGACAAGCTGGCCTGGGAATGTACATTCCTCAGGTTACTGTAAGTGCTCGTTTTTGAACTTCCTGACACAGCATTTGTGAGTACGCTAGTAGAAATGTTTTCCCACTTGTGTTCTTTAAATTCCAATGGAAACCATTTTTAAAACGAGACCAAACGTTCCACTTCAGAGTTTGAAATGCAGAGATGATTGCAGCATCATACTGGCTTTTAAAATTGACTGCAGACCAAAATATGATTCATCCATTGAAATAAAAGCGTGTTGCAGAGCTCATTTGGTCTGGGTAAAATTCCAGCAGAACAGGCCAAGTTGCCGTCCTGCACACACGCTCGGTAGCCCTGTCCCCTGCCTGGCGGCTGCTGGGGTGGTGTGTGTCCCTGAGCCCCCCCCGTTAAAGCTTCCCACAAGCTATGCCCCCTGAGCTGCCCTGGCTCTCAGCTGTGAACTGGAACAAAACCACATTTTGAAGAATGAAAATCTTCAAGACGTGAAATTTCTCCTGCCTCCCTCCTTTCCTTTCCCCTCATACCCCTTTTGCTTCAGAAGTTTGGAGGTTGCGGTTTGCTGTTAAACATGAGAATGGGGTGGGGTAGCAGGTGAAATCAAAAGCTTGTAAAGTCAAGTCAAGTTTAGGAAGGTACTTCATAAACTGTGAAGTTTGGAGCTGAGGTCTGGACCTTAGCAAGACTAGAAGTGGCTTTGAATGTTTGGGTGGGTTCAAAAATAGCCAGAGATTATTTTTTTCTAACAAAAAAGGGGGAGATAAATGTAGACTTATTGAAGGCCTCACAGCTTCTCAGTCTTACAGATTTTAAATTACAGTCTTGCATGTCAATCTGTGATAGTTGTCTCACGATTTTTCTTTTGCTGCCACAGACAAATTTTTCACATGGTGTAGAGGATAGAATTTCTGGCCGTCTTCACCGCTCTTCCCTTCTCAAGCCTTTCTTTTTTCTCTCTCTTGGCTTGCTGCGGAGTAATTCTAGCCTCTCCTTTTACTTATATATGCATCCCTTGGGTTTTCTCCAGCGTTTTCTTTATACAAATAACTGTAAATTTAAGTGTTGATTTTTGGGAGAATCATAGAAAATGGAAATGGAAATGACCTATTATAATAGATTATTCAGACCAGTTCCCTGCTGATGCATAATTGTTCCCTATTGTATATTTTATAGTGTTCTGTCAAGTGCATTTTTTAAACATTCTGAATGTTTCCATCATTTCCTTGAGGGAGAGGAGTCCTTTTTCTAACAGCTCTCTCCATTGGGAATTCCTCACTTTTCAGCCTAAATTTTCTCTTTTTCATTCGATTGCTTCTCTGGCGATTTTTATGCCCTTGGCATAGGGATTTATTGATTGATATTGTTTTATTCCTTTCCTGACCCTTAATCCTGTGAAAATGCATATGATGTTTTCTACCTTAGAAGGTATTTTAATCAAGACACACATATTTCAGTCTTTCGACCTTTGATGTAAATGAATTTGTCCTACAGAGATACATTTTATAGTTCCCATTTGGAAGTCCCTTCAAGTTTTTTAGGTATACACCAGCATAGTCAGTTTTGAAACCTCTGGCTTTTAGCTTTCTTCTCATTATGTAAACACTTAATTATTGATCCGTATCTGTTGTATTTGGATATATGGTCAAGTCTGTAACCCAGGTTTCAAATTAACCATATGCCATGGGCTTGGACTTGAACTCAAACTAGTTCTTTGCATGGTTCTTTGGGATTATTACCTCCAGTGCAAAATTGTGTCAATATAAATGTCCTGCTTTCAGAATTAGCTCAGTTTCAGAACAACACAGTTTCGCTTGAACCTATTGGAGGGGGTCCAGAGGAGGGCCACAAAAATGATCAGAGGGATGGAACACCTCTCCTGTGAGGGCAGGCTGAGAGAGTTGGGGTTGTTCAGCCCGGAGAAGAGAAGGCCCCGGGGAGACCTTGTTGCGGCCTTTCAGTACTTAAAGGGGGCCTACAGGGAAGATGGGGACAAACTTTTTACCAGGGCCTGTTGTGATAGGACAAGGGGTAGTGGTTTTAATCTAAAAGAGGGTAAATTTAGGCTAGAAAGAAGGAAGACATTTTTTCCAATAAGGGTGGTGAGTCACTGGAACAGGTTGCCCAGAGAGGTGGTAGGTGCTCCATCCCTGGAAACATTCAAGGTCAGGTTGGACGGGGCTCTGAACAACCTGATCTAGTTCAAGATATCCCTGCTCATTGCAGGGGGGTTGGACTAGATGACCTTTAAAGGTCCCTTCCAACCCAAGCTATTCTATGATTCTATAACTAAAAAAAAAAAATACGCTTGAAATCAGTAAGCCAGTGCTAGGTTAAATGTAGTATATTTTGTTGGACTCAGGCTAATTTTGTGCATTGAGGTTTCTTTGTGTTGTGCTCGTAATCTGTAAATTCTGGAGTCCTCCTCATTATTCATGTATCCCAGTCCTGCAGTGCCTCAGGTAATGAAGAGGAGATGGTGCTGTCCTCCTTGGAGACACGACAGAGCAAAATAATGTCCTGAAAGCCCCATGGTTCCTTTATTTTTTTGATTCTGTGCTTACGTGCTGCAATTCCCATTGCCCTGAGGGCAGTGTTTGGGTAGCTAATGTATTATGTCACGCAAGGATTTTCTGCTATGTAAGTTCTTTTCATCAGAGAAGTTTTCATCTTTAAACAGCTAGAAGTTTAAAATAATTACTAGGTATTTTATAACATAAACACATCTTAGGATAATAGGAATACCTGTAAATGTATTCTGCAAAAGAAATTCTTGTCTAAATTTACTTGATTTTCTGAAAAGCCAGTGGATGATCTAGGTTGCTATACACAGCATGTGATGATTTCTTTTAGAAACGAGACATAATCATGTCATATTGCAACATTTTGCCCCGTATTGGTACACCTAAATGTTTATACTAATACTTCTGAAGGAATAATAACTTAGAGATCAATTTAATTGATTCAGCGATATTCATTGCACAATATTGAGTAATTTTTAGGATGTTTTGTACTATATGTTCTGAAAAACATTAGCATGTTACTTATTTATGATGCGTTACTAGCACAAAACCAGTATTAGGGTATAGAACTAAGTCAGAGATCACATCCTTGTTCAGAAAAACTAGAAAACTGTATTTTGGAAAAAATGTGTACTTTGGTGATAAAGATTTTTTTTATTATTGTGATTTTCAGTATACTAGGCAAATTCCGGACACAGGAAACGAGATATTCCCTAAAGCAGTTACTATAGAAAAGGGAGTGTGCAACAGCATTCTGGTTAGTGTAATTAAAGGAAAGGGCTAAGAACCATAAAAATGTAGAATTTCACATGGAAAATATACAAATCTGTTGTATGCAGTGACAGCTCTTAAATAACTGTTGAGAGCTGACTTTATAAATGTATAGCAGGAATAAAGGGAAGGAAAGGCTGTAATGTATATGCCATGCAGTACAAATACTGCTGTAAAGTCATTGCCTGAAAATTGATCAAATAAAAACAGAAGAATGTGCTAACTTTTGATCTTTTCCATATAGATCTAAAGTCATGATCAATTGGTTTCAGTAGGTTCTTTGAAATCACATAAGGGTTCATATGTGCCAAGTTTTATATGAATCACATGATAAGGTCAAGAAATACAAATTCCAAAGCTGACTTTATATACCCAGTCCACATATGACTGTGATACCACGGTACCATATGTTGACTATAATAGTGGGTATGTAAATACTGTTCTTGAAAGGAATCCGTTCAGTAAAACTCAAATAAAGCAATTATGGCAGTTTTTAATTGACTGAAAATGGGAGAGAATAACATCAAGAAAATCTCCTTAAATTGTTAACGAGGCAGACATTCAATAATTAACATAGCAGTCTTGATAATAAAGAATAATTGATTATTTAGAATTTAAGACTTGTAGTGCCAGAATTGAGGACTATTATAGTGAGGGTCATGAGTTGCTAAAGATTAAGAAGCCTTTTTTACACTACTGGTTTTGCCAATTGCGATATGTGGAAAATGAAGTCAAGGAGGAATTTAATTTTAATGTACTATTGTAATATTATAAATGGATCAAAGGAATACAATTCAAGGTAGTATGCAAGAATAGCTACCGATTAACTATTGAGTGAAACTCCAAAGAGAATGATGTAACCACATTGTCATTATGCTCTATACGTGAGATCTGGTAGCATTTTGGTCTTTTAGCCTTTATCATTTATCTTTCCGTTACTATTTTCTCTGCCTGGCAATGATAATACAATCTATAAGTAGCAGGTTTTGAGCACGGATTCTCTTGTAAGGACTCCTTTAGCGTCATCATAATTAAAGCTAAAATTGTGTGCTATTTAAAGTCATCTTGTAGTAACTAATGTCTTTTACTCATATTTTACTTGGTATTTTTGCGGATTTTGTGTAATTACATCTTTCCCCTCTTGCCTGTGTATGCATGCATTGTTATACACATGCACCTGTCTGTAGGCACAAATGCTATGTATAAAAGTAGTATTATGAATATTATTTACTGTTACATTTTAAACTTTTTTATTTAATCAATTATATTTAATGCATTTCTTGCTACATGAGTTGATTCATCAATTTTGTACATAGCATTTTATTATGTATCATATTCCTGGAATATCATTAATTACAATTAGTGACTATGATCATTATCACCTGTAGATCCTGGGAAGACTCTACCAGAAGCTCTGGATTATTGCAAGATTTGGTTGCAGACGGTACCAGGAGAGGTAGATGCTAAAAGTGGTATTCCGCCTCCTCTTGTCACTGTGCAAATTAAAGACTTCCTTAATGGACCAGGTAAATATTGCACTTTAATCTCTATTTTCTAATGTAATCTATTTATAGATATGCACACATTAGATCATCACAAAAATGTTGTATTCCTTGCTAGTGAATGGGAAATTTTCCTCCAGCAATAACTCTGAACTGAAATGAAAGTCCTGAACCAGTCCTGGGTTTAAGGTGTAACTATTTATTTTCTTCCCAAGGTAAATTTAGAAATTTTACTCCTCAAGAAGGCTGAGGCTGGCAAATTTCCAACAGGATGAAACCTACCTGCTTCTAGTCACAGTATCACAGAATGGTCAGGGTTGGAAGGGACCTCTGGAGATCATCTAGTCCAACCCCCCTGCCACAGCAGGGACACCTACAGCAGGTTGCACAGGACGGCGTCCAGGCGGGTTTTGAATGTCTCCAGTGTGGGAGACTCCACAACCTCTCTGGGCAGCCTGTCTCTGCCACCCTCAAAGTAAATAAGTTCCTCCTCATGTTAAGATGGAACTTCATATGTGCAAGTTTGTGCCGTTACCTCTTGTCCTATCACTGGGCACCACTGAAAAAAGACTGTTCCCATCTACCTGGCATGCTCCTAGTCCTAGAACAACTGAAATTTTATTACAGTTATGTTTATAAAAGCTGATTGAAACGTTTCTGAAGACTTTTGTAAGCTCTTCTTGGGTTCTTTGGAATCTGGATACCTGACATTGCAAATTCCTATAATCTATAGTGTCAATAGTGTAAAATTTAAAAAAATAGTGATATTGTGTTCCTTTAGTTAACACAGAATATAAGTGTTGTAGTATGAAGGTCTGTTAGCATTTACTTAAGATAGCGTGACTTGAAGTTTCACTCCTAGTGTCAGAAGCTTCTGCAAATTGATGTCCTCCATTCTCTATTTTGTGAATTATGTATTTATAACTACATTCCTATGTAGAGTATAACTGAGGTTATATTAGAAGTTAGAAAATACACTTACATTTACTTGTGCCATCGTAATTAATCTCTCTTGTGCATATTTGTTATAATTTGCTGAATTGTGTAACTTTTTTTTTCCCTTGAATGTCTTCACTTCACTCAGCACACAGAATGAGCTGTTACCAATAATTTAGTGAGCAACTCTTCGGTACTGGATTTTCCTATTCATTCAGTTACCTATTCATACAGTCTTACAGCACACTATCTAAACCTGGCTCTACAGTAGAATTACTTACTTCCTCTGCATTGCTTACTGGTTTAGGATCTGAGCACCTCAGAGATACTAATTTACTTGCACAACCCTCTCATGGGTGATGGAATAGCATGCCCTCGCCATTTCACGTAAGGCAACTGAGGCACAGGGAAAATAAAGATTTTCTCATTATATTAAGGTTACCAATTTAAAATACACAATTTAGTTTTCCAAGTTACTTAAAAATATATAAATTTAGATGTTGGAAACACAGTTCCTATTGTCTTTGGGTGAAGTAATCACTTCTGCATATTAGACCCCACAATTTCAAATCGAACAACCAGAGAATGAGACATGCGTATTTACCTGCAGACTGTAAATACTGTGGTTAAGTAACTTGAAAGTCCATTTTTTGCACGCAGGCAGGAATCTTGAGGAAAGAATAAAGTACATTAAAAACCTCAGCATTGCCCCTTTTTTGGTTTTCTGTGCTTCCTTAAAAGCATTGTTTTAAGAGAAGATTTTAACACCGCCTGACAATGCAGAGCTTTTGTTATATTGATCCCTATTTGGCTTCATTAGTAGAATTTTGAACCTTCGGACCTACTGCAAGTTCTACTGCCATCTAAACTAAAGGTTTAATTGATAATAATAGTAGATTTTCACTCTAATCATGACCAACACAAGAAGCGTAGAGACACCTACTGTCAGTGGCGTTTATAGATAGCTGATGAAAGCAGAGGAATATCAAGAGTCAGGATTTTTGAGTTCCATTGGAAAGCCAAAAGGAAAATGTATTCTCTCTCGAGGCTACAATCTTTTGGTCACTGCTGCCAGGTTGGTTTTCTTTTATCCTTTCTTTTCCTTTTTTTATTCTTTCCAGTTTTTTGGTGTCCTCTCTCCCCACATCTGCCAGATTCCCATATTCCCAGACCCTTCATCTGTGCATTCCTCTTTTCTCAAGGTACTCACTGTAGTTTTCTGGTGCAATATTTAATTTATTACACACCTGAAAGTGTTTCCCTGACACTCTACTGTCAGTAGGACAAACTTCTAACTAAAACTAGCAGACGTGGAGGTTGGTAGCATCTTGCACAGTGTATATTTACAAGTATTCTGTCTACCGCATTCTCAACAATTTAGTCAGATCCTGAATCAATGTTACATCTCTCTCCTGCATGGTATTTGGCTAAATATGGAACTGAAAAGCCATAAATTAATGCATCATAAACTTCAGTCTGTTTATTCTCGCAAAGCCCATAAAACTACAGAGATTTCCTCCAGGATCTATTCTTAGCCAAAAGGCAATTTTTTTATCATCTTTTTGCTGCTAATTGGAATTATCATTACACATGACTCAACAGTAATTACTCTGAATTTTAATGAAGTGTTTTGCCGGTGTAACATAGCAAAACAGCTCTGCATTCCTTTGCAGATTTTTCTGACCTCAGCTGTTACTGCTATGAGATCCTCTTCAAATAAACTAACCTTTACCAAGAAGCCTTCCTTAGGGGCTGGAGGTTTCACTGGATGAGTAATGGAAGGCGCTTTCCGCATGCAATTGCGTCAGAGCAGCACATGCAAAGAGTTATGAAAGCTTGACAGCTCCTCAGCAGGCTACTGGAAAATAAGTTACTAACTCTCCTGGGGGGAAAGTCCACTAACCACAACTTCTTCCAGGGTGAGGTAGCTTGGCCGTCAGTAGGCCTGGAGAAAGTGTCTACATCACCAGATCCTCACTAAGCTGGCAGTTGTTTACTGGGGACAAGAACCTCAGCAAAACTCCTGAGGGCTCTTGTAAGGTCACCAGACAAACGATATTTGTGATGGGAGACATCACAGTTAATAAATTGAATAAATAAATGCACTGCTGGAGTATGCTCACGTTGTAGGCCTCGAAAGGCCTACTCTTTTTTGGTGAACATTTGGCAAATAATGCTGCTACTAACTGGCATATTTTCTAAGGACATGCTGTGCATTTCCATATTCATTTATGTATATGTGTTTTATAACTGCGGTAAGTAAATTATTAAAATGCATTGGATACACTAGTGGGTGCTACCTGTTGGGTGCAGCTGATCTGTTTTTCTGAAAAGTCAGCACATTTTTAAAAGCTGTGCCTATGCAGACAAAAATCTGGATGTAGCAGCTGTGATAACTATACAGTTTTCTGTATAGGTTTTAAGTGTTCATAGTTCAGTGATTTAATTGTAATGTCATTTTTCTTACAAAATATGTTGTTGGTGTGCTGAGGTTAAATTTCAACTATAACAATCAAGCATGCCTATGTTTTATGATGCAAACTACTATGTGAGCAGTTAAAAGAAAAAATCTGCAAGCGGTTCCTAGTGTTTGCTGTGTTAGATAAAACCAGTGTTCCTTGTAAATAGTTTGTCAGCTGAAGTAGATAAGTAGATAGTGTTCCATAGAAAAATCGTATGGTTTCACCACACAGGAAACCAGGTTGTCAGTCCATATTAGCTCGGAGATCAAAAAACTACAGCAAGTAGCTAAACTTGGAAACCACTAATTAAATGAGAATAACAGGATACATTAATGCACTTCTTGCCACATGGGTTGATTATTTTGTACATTTTTGGCAACTAAAGAAAAATGATATTTCTTCCAGATTCAAGGTAATAGGATCCTAGGAGAAATAAGCATTCATCATCAGGCCTGTGGGAACAGACCTCAACTTTAACCCCACAATGTATTAAAGGACTATTCTTTCTCTTTCTACAGTAACTAATTATTTTAAATTTTTAAAATTCCATCTACATCAGTTTACATGACCCTCTCTCTTCTATATTCAGCCTGTTACTGGATTGTACATCTAATTCTTGTCTAATACGTATAAGTAAACTATTTATTGTTTCAGCATTAGATATTATTCATTAGGTGAGGAACAAATATGACCATCTTGTTTTAATAGGTTTTGAAAATTTATTGTCTTTACTGTCTAGTTCTTTCTTTGTTGTATTTTAAATCAACACTGCTTTCTTAGCTGTAAAAGCTTTTTGATGTATTCTTTCTGCATGCAAATAATACAAAACATGTTTATGAAGTACAATTTCTTACAAATTGCCTTAAAATACTTATACATGTAAAATAGCGGTGGTTTATGCCAAAGTCCTCTTCCCCTAGCAGTCTTGGGAAGATGTTAGGCTGTGTGAAATAACTGCAGTCCTTCATACTTCGCCTTTCAAAGTAATTTCAACAGAAGGATCTATCCAGGCAAACTAAGCGATACCGTGTCCCACTGAAAGACAGTGTGAGAACTGGGGGACCTGGCAGGGGGACTCTTCCTGCCAGTCCCTCCCTGGCACGGTTCGGACACCGCGAGGGGCACAGCCCTGGATCTAGGGTTACGCATAAAAAGCAACGCACTAAACTGCGCCATGGCACTCTCTCCAGCTTTTTTCCCCCTGTTTGCAAAGGCAACAATTGTATCCATTAGCAAGGTCAGTGGTTTGGAGAAACCTGGAAAATAGCAGCTACCAGAAACCCACTAGAATAATATCTCCAGCAGGTGATAGATTAGTTGGAACAAATTGGAACCATTGCACTTCAGCAATCCTGGTTTCTTTCAAGCTGTTTTAAAAATGTCGTCATTTTAATACACAATATCAGCCCTGCGGAACAGTCCACAGCAGGTTAATTTGAATCATATGATGTATCACTGCCCTCAGCTGACATGAGCTCCGTTCCATGTGTGAAGCCATAATAAATCCATTCCCAACCGAGGCAAATTCCCTGTGAGAAGGTGAACTAATCCAGGCCTCACACTGGCATGTTAGCCCTCCGTAATTGAAAGCAGGGCCACCTGTTCCCAGCACAGTTAGCCTATAGAGAGAAAATTAGCATTAGATCAGATACTTAATATATTGAAAAATCATTCATACTACTTGCAAGTTCAGCTGTGGGCTGCTTAGCATGACATCATATATAAACCTAGGAATGTGCCCACTTGATCCCAGTTTAACAGTTTTGTTAACCATGGTGTTTGTTAACTTTGAAATGAGAATTTTTTGATTTAATGAGAGCTGACACGTGAGAAGGGGAACTAGCCAGGGTGCAGACTTTTCTAATTAACTCTGGGTCATTTGCAAAACTTTTGAGCTTTCTAGTAGGTTTTTTTTTCCCTTTGCTCTTTTACAAACAAGTTTTTAAAGCACTGACACTGTAGCCATGGAATGATATTTATTTGATTAAGAGGGCAAAGAGAAATATTCCAAACAGGTGTACCAGCCTGTAGGTATTGCTTTGTTTTTGACACATCTATTGTCTGTAGTATCAGTGTAATAATGTGTAAAATTATCAAAGTACCTTTCTAAAAGCAATGTCTATAACACAGTTTAAATGAAATTTAGTTTCTTAAATGTCTTAGTACTGAAAATGAAGACTGCACACTGAGGCCACGTGGATAAGTTTGAAAATATTTTCTTGGCATCTTCTTCAGTGTATTGACATTCTTTTTAAAACTTATTTAAAACATTTGCCCAATTTTCTGAAATCCTCTTTTTGGGTTTTTTTTTTGTGCTTTTTTCCCCCCCCTTTTTTAATGTATGTCTTAATATAGATGTATTATTCAGCAGCTAAAGCAGATAATAGAGAGTTAGTATTTATGGGTTCTTCTCTTTTCCACAGACCTGCTCCATGACCTGGAACAATTTATTTCATCTCACTGTGTTGTGCTTCAACTTGTCTTACTCTGTTGAGAGAATTAATGTTTCCCTTAGCTGGGGTTTTCCTTTCATGGTAGTGCCTCCCAATGCCCACATTATAGTTTTTGGCCTTGCCACCCAACCCTTGACACACTTCTGTAATTTATTTGGTAGTTGCACAGTTCCTTCCTTTCAGTCAACATCCTATGAATAGCAGTAAACCTCCACCCTTTATTAATGGTATCTTTGGTCTTCTAAACCTACAACAATTTATTCTGGTTCAATTGTGACAATTTAAGAAAAATAGTTACATCACTGAACCTCGTCTGAGATCTCAAACCCAAGCACTGGCTAGCAAGAGCTGCTAACGTCTTCGTGTCACCTTTGCATGATGTCAATGACATACTAGGTCATGGAAGTAGGAGTTGTTACTGCTGGGGAATACCCTGCATGGCTCAAGTTGATTAAGCTGTCTGAAGGCGGTAGTATGCCATATTGGCCTTAGAGAGCTGTTTCTGTGGGGCTGCAGCACACACACAGCAGTAGGTAGAAATACTAAGCAGTGACTACCAGCCTCTTCCAGACTAATTGGCATCTGTCTCACAGAAGCAGAGCACAAGATGGACTGCAGATGGCCTCTGAAGCCTTGTCTCAAGTTTCTTCCTTCTTTTCCCTTGATCCAAATTGGGAATGATGAATTAGAGGATAAAACCAATTCGTTTATATTCTTCTTGCTTTTCAATTTCTTTTAATTTGTCTCTCTTTTGATGCCTGACCAGGGACAATTGAGAACAGTACAGCTAGTCTTTTTTTTACATGTCTCTCTCTTTCCTATTTTTATAAATTTAATTTTTGCAATTCAGCCATTTCCCTGTTACCAAAGGGCCACCCTGACTCCAAATCAGAATCAGGGCTCAAGATTACCTTTACCTTCCTCAGATTTCTTCTGTTAGACTCCTTACATCAGGATGGGTGGCTCCTAGAGAAAGAATATTACCGGTGGTAAAATGTTTTGTGCCTGTTGTCTGCTCCTCTCCTGTTTAGGACTAGGAAATTCAATCCTCCTAAGAGTTTAGGGCAAATAGTAGTTTCTTCTATAGCAGTACTATTAAGAAATGTAATATTTTACAGCCGCCTTGGGGTAGGGGAGAGCAAGACCCATGTCCAACCTGAGGAAGAAAGACGGGGCCTTTCCTATATGAGCTATGAGAAATAAAAGATCCACTGCAGAATGAGGAGTATGAGAAGTAAACAAATTCTTGGCAAATGCCATATTTTTCTCTCTCACAGTTCAGCGTTTCTCATAGTCTACGAGAAGATCCCAGTCTTACAAATAAAGTTTATAAATAATTTTCGTGGAATTTGCTTTCCGGTTTTTCAGATTAAGAGTATACTGTGGTAGTTTATTAGTCATAGAAATAGTAATCTGGTGTACATTAACTTATGGCATATATTAGAATAAGCCCACTGACTTAGTAAGAGCTGGGATTGACCTAAAGGAACTTGCTAGGAGCTCTGTTATTTTTGTGTTACTTATTCATCCTTAGCCCACCAAATAAAAAGTCCTTTTGAGTAATATGTCTATCCCAAGTTCACAGAATAAAAGTATATCTTCACAGTACAAATCTGAATGTTATGGAGAACAAGGGTAAAATACTCATAACCCTGAAATTTTTTATCTGAAGGTCTAAGTAATAAAATGACAAAGAAAGAAATTGTTTCGGACAGAAATTTCAGAGTGCTGCTTATAAGTTTTCTTTTATAGATGTTATGATTTTGTTCAAACAGGCCATATTGAATCCATTGGGTTTTTTGTAATAGATTTCAAAATACATAATAAATGTAAGTAATATGATGACTAATGGGTCAAGTGAAGTTGGAACTTTTTAAATGAGAAAATAGCTGGAAACAGTTTTCAGGAAACTATTCCAGTTGATTTTTGGTCCCCCACAAGGTGTACATTAACATAAACTCCGTAGAATCGCCTCTGGGACCTGAATTCCCTCTCTGATTTCATTATTGCAACGTGATTCTTTTCCTTTCACTGTTAAGTCATCTCCTGGTGTGGTGGGAGCATATAATAAGTGTAATTTATTTATATTTGTCTAATCTCCTTTTAACTCAATAGTTATTTCATCATTCTGTTTCCTAGTAGCTGTTCCGAAAGTTGTGAAGGATAATTAGAAACTAATAATTGACAGACATGGATTTACTGGGTAATCTAAAGAGATGTAGTGAAGAAATTGAGAGAGAGAAAGAACAATTCAAATTCAACACTCAAATGCTACACTGTAATGTAAAAATATTGCTTTGGTGTCATCTAAGTTCGTTCTGATTTAAACATAACCAGAATTAACTCACTTGAACGCCATCTATTTACAAGCACAGTAATTTCTTTGTATTTTTTTGCTGGAAATAGATAAATAAGTTATTGCTATTATGTGTGAAATCTAAAGAAAGCATTGGGATATAATTATGGTAACCAGTCACTAGTAGGCAAAGGAGAGACTGATGAAATTGAAGAGTTAATGGTGGCTTTGAGCTACCTTTTGCCCTATCTTGTTTCTGAGGTAATTTTGGACAATTCAAAGAGTTGTTTGAATTATAGGAACCTGTATTTTCCTACTGGTACAGAATCTGCACAGTGTCGTGTGGTATGCTTCCCAAGGTGTTTAAAATAATCTAAAAAGACTGTTAGCCTTGGATTTTACACCCTAGAAATTTTATTAGAGCTGCATCTAGGTGACCCTTTATATTGTAACATCTCTTTTTTGCCCTTTCTGCGTGACTGGAGAAGCTGCTGAACATCTATCTTCATCAGCTGTTATAAATAGCTCTTCATATTTCATCAGTTTTCACAGTTTCTTAGAAGGAATGTTAAAGCTTCTTTTACAATGCTAAGTGTAAAACAGGACAAAGACTAAAACACATGTTGATTGCTCAATTGGATTTTTATTTTTTTAATGTTTTACTTAAAATGCCAAAGAATCTCCTTACATAATCTCTCCCCAGTTGTAAAAATAACCTATGTCATTATGAGATAGTTAAAATATTTGCAGTCAAGGTTCCAGAGTTACATTTTCTGCAATTATGCTTCTGGCTGCCACCACCTTCTCTCAGGGCTGATTCACTGGATAATACTAACTTAATACAAACCTTTGTAAAGTTAGCAGTCATGACAATGTTTTTCTGTGTGACGTGCAGTTTCCAAACAGAAAACAGGGAAGTCATTTGCCCTAGTGTTTTCTGTTCTGTTGCTTTCTTGGATGAGTGCAGTGTTTGTGAAAACAATTTGAAACTGTCGCACACAACATAATTGTCTCTAAATTGGAGAGACGTGGATTCGATGGATGGACCACTCGGTGGATAAGGAATTGGCTGGACTGTCACACTTGGAGAGTCACGCTCAACGTCTCGATGTCCAAGTGGAGACCAGTGACAAGTGGTGTTCCTCAGGGGTCGGTATTGGGACCGGTGCTGTTTAACATCTTTGTTGGCAACAAGGACAACGGGATCGAGTGCACCCTCAGCAAATTTGCCAATGACACCAAGCGGTGTGAAGTGGTCAACACACCTGAGGGACAGGATCCCATCCAGAGGGACCTGGACAGGCTCGAGAGGTGGGCCCATGCAAACCCCATGAAGTTAAACAAGGCCAAGTGCAAGGTCCTACATCTGGGTTGGGGCAATCCCAAGCACAAATACAGGCTGGGCGGGGAATGGATCGCGAGCATCCCTGAGGAGAAGGACTTGGGGGTGTTGGCTGATGAGAAACTCAACATGAGCTGGCAACGTGCGCTTGCAGCCCAGGCAGCCAACTGTATCCTGGGCTGCATCAGAAGAAGTGTGGCCAGCAGGTCAAGGGAGGTGATTCTGCCCCTTTACTCTGCTCTGGTGGGACCCCATCTGGAGTACTGTGTCCAGCTCTGGGGCCCCCAGCATAAGAAGCACATGGACCTGTTGGAGCAAGTCCAGAGGAGAACTATGAAGATGATCAGAGGGCTGCAGCACCTCTCCTGTGAAGACAGGCTGAGAGAGTTGGGGTTGTTCAGCCTGGAGAAGAGAAGGTTCCTGGGAGACCTCATAGCAGCCTTCCAGTACTTAAAGGAGGCCTGCAGGAAAGATGCTCATTTGTTTGGTTTGGGTTTTGGTTGGTTGGTTTTAAACATTTCATTAGAATAACACTCCTTTCCATTTGAGTATCATAAGTAAATTAATATCATAATGTCACATGGGTCTCTACTTCATTTGTAAGTCTCCTTTCTCCATTCAAAGGGAGGAGAGGACCTCCCATGATGTGTGCAAAAAAGGCAGGTGAGTCTTGGGGTATTCTTTAGTGCCAAGAGGGGTGGAGAGATTTTCAAAAGTGTTATGACATTTTTCTTCCCTTGGTTTTAATTAAAAATATCGGTGCATAAGTATTTTGAAAAACCTTCCAAGTTGATCATATGTGGTTTTGGATGCCTAAAAATCTTGCTCTCTTCTTATGTCCAGCTTCCTAGCTTTGATACTTGCCTTTCTACGAGACCCATGTGTTAGCTAGTGTTTTGCCATGGTTTCTAGTTCAGTGTAGAAGGCTTTAACAAAAGAGAAAGGATTTTCAGTAAACCAGTAATTAAAATTTTAAGTTACAGTTGAAATAGTTTTTCAGTCTTAAATTTCAGTTAGCTGTGGCTTGTTGAGTACTACAGACTTTTTTCTAAGATTGTTTTGGGTTTTTTAATTCAACTGTAACAAATCTTACATGGGCCATTAATAAGTTTCTCTTTGTAGAAAAAGTTGTAGTTTATAATTCAGAGACTTATCTGTTTAGATACCAAAGCATCTAACTGAAATTTAGAACCCCTAGATATTTTTGGGGGTCAGAAAAGTGCTTTGTCATCTGCCTGGGGCTCTCTGAAGTCAGTATAAACCAATGCTTAAGAGCAGCTCCAAAGCTCTGCTCCTGCAGCCCTTTACTGTTGTGGTAAAAACTTGTAATTTACCTAAAGAGTGGGAGAATGGAGCTCATTCAGTTTGCATCAGCATTGAGAGTAGAACATGATCCTGGACAACTTGAAACTAGCTCCTAATTTTGGTGAAATATTCATTAATCTGTGTAAAACCTTGAACAAACAGTGTTTCCTATATATGTTTATAATGAAACTTGAAACTAAGTAGTGTTGTTTTCTCTGAACATTTAATGTAGCTTAGATATATGCACAGAATTTTAATCATTTTTGGTTCGGGGTGGGGGGGCAGTGGGAATCGAACAGCAAAGTGAAAAGCAAACATTTCCCCTGGCCCAGGGTGGCTGTCTCATTACTGAGTGAAAGCTGCATTTCAAATTAAAAAAAAAAAATAAAAATTAAATTAAAGCTGGATTTCTGTAATGAAGTGTAATGTAGTGATTAAAAAGGCAGATAGCAGCACAGAAATAAGTTTCAACCATCATAAAATGCTGCTTCCTATCTGTGAAATAATCTTGGTAATTGCAACATCTCAGCTACTAAAATATCACTATTGTCAATGTTGTTCATGTTAGTTGTGATTTCTAAAAATTCTGTGAGACTTCTAGCAGTCTGGGAAGTACCAAAATCCTTTACTAAGGAGACAAAGAACATTTTAAAAAGGTTAGGTTATTCTGATCTCCCTGGAAAACAAAGAAATCTAAACATACCTCAGTTTTTAGATTAGCTTTTTATTTCACATTTCATCTTGAAAATGCATTGAAGAATACTGTGTATTAGCTATGTAGGAAACAACAGAATATACATGTTATTCACTCATTTAAATGTGTTGAAAATGTTCACTGTTGGCTTTGGAGTTTAGTGAAATAGTTCTACTGGATGTAAAACTCAAGAAAATGTGAAGTATATTTCCATTCTGACACAAAAGGACTAATATATTTACCGTCCTACACACTCAAAGTGTGTGTTTTTCAGATAGCTGTGGTGATCCCTGGGAAGAAACAAGGAAATATGATTGACATTGTGACATGTTTCTTCCTTTAAAACTGTATCTAGCAAAGAATGCATATAGTACTTTTCATGATGTTTTAATTCAGATTTGTTCCTAAAAATATTGATTCATTATATTTTATCATTGATTCAGTCCTTTAAATGAGACGTGGTAGAAATCATGTTATCTCCACTAAATATGGAATATGTTTACATTACTTCAATAAGTGCACTATAGCTTCTCATATTTCTTTCTCCAATTCTCTCCTACAGCTGACGTAAATGTGGACGTATCAAAACCTTTGAAAGCAAATCTCAGTTTTGTCAGACTTGATCAAATAAACCAGTTTTTGAAGAAAATCATAACCAGAAATGATGATGAGCCCAGGAAGGAGGCTGCTCCATCAGCTGGCATTATTCCAGATGAGGATGTCACTTCGATAACCAAACACCCCAGTACAAAGGATTTGCTACCTGCAGCACACACCAACGCTGCGCAAAAGGCTTCAGTACAAGAAAACTTGTGGCGAGCCCTTTCCTGCTTCCAGAAAATTTCCATTCACACCCTTCAAATGGTTGTTTCGATGGAAACCATACCACATCCCAATAAACCTTGTTTGTTATTCTCTTTATCAAACCTCAGTGGGAGCCTGAATATTAAAAGTGGACATAAAACTGCAGGTAAGAGTTTTTGAAAGTTGGAAGTGCTACTGATTTGTTCAAGTGGTGGGCTAGTAACCATTTTAAATCATGGGGCATTGAAGGGAACTCCACTGGCTAACAATAAATCCACAACAGAAAATAACAAATCCCTGATAGACTCCATTACCTGAGTTTTCCTTTCAGTGAAGCAGCACCTAAGAGTGCTTAATTTTGTAGTTAATATCCCCTAGCTTGTAATTGCTAATTTATTGACGGAATTCTGGCTAGAATAGTGGTTACAAGAACCGCTATTCTGGTATTCAGATAATTCAGCACATACTTCAAAGGGCAAAATTTTGACAGTTTTCACTCTATAACTACATTTTCTTGTTAGGACCCTATATTTCTGTTTAAAAAAATACAAAAATAATTACTCATAGCCCTGACTCATGCTACTATATAAATATTGGGTCATACCATTATTCTCCTCCAGGCTTATGAAGTTTTAAATTTTTACATGCTTCCTCTGCACAGCTGAGAGTCACCCAGGGAAAACGGGTGCTCCAGCCTTATTAAACAGAGCTGCGAGGAAACTCTACACCTTGGGTACAATTAACAGGGTACCAGAGACTCATTTAAAATGAAGACATTTTGAGTGTCTTTGTAAATTGTTTTATTAGTCTTTTAATAAAATTAATAAGATGGTACATTTACATGGTGTGGAGATGAGCCAGATGCAGGTAGTTGGCAGACTAGCTTGCGAGTTAAAATGGCCTGTAGCTGAGA
Source organism: Pluvialis apricaria (assembly GCA_017639485.1). NCBI lineage: Eukaryota > Metazoa > Chordata > Aves > Charadriiformes > Charadriidae > Pluvialis > Pluvialis apricaria. Next base: position 146,469,011 of record CM030008.1, read on the forward strand.
GGAACAAGCTGTATGCCAAGTGAGGTGGTGATTTATTTCTTCTTCATCAGAAATATTTCTCCTCAGGCCAGCAAGTTTCAGTGCTTCTTTATTATTTTAAAAGTTAAAAATGAAAAATTTAAGGTTTGTAATACATGAAAGCCTGTGAAAGTGCTGGAGCCTGAAACTCTTGATTTATCCATAAATAAACAGCAGTACAAGCAGGAACAGTGCCTGCATTCCCACGCTTTTCCAGTCGGATCGCAACCCTCGCATAGAAAGCACTGTAACTGAGTAAAAAGCCTTTCTGATGTCCTTTAAATAGTTCTAGTTTTCTTTCTGTGTAATAATCCTCTTTCTTTCCATCACTTCCCCTCTATCATTTATCCATTATCAGTCCCATGGTAGGTTGTGGTGTCCACAGCAAGCTTCGATATATCAAAGCCGAGCCCATTCCGTCCCTGTGCTGGAAAGCAATTTGGCAAACTCAGCAGTGTATATCACTTACCCTGGAGTTTTTCATCCTCCCAGGAGGATGTACCTTGCCTTGCACATTAAGCCTCAGAAACATTTTGCTACAAAGTTCTGTTTCTTAATTCTTCTGGCAGTCTGAGGAAGCCAATCTTTCTTTTTCATGTCACAAGCTATACATGAATCTTCAGTATGTTTATAGTCTGGCAAACGTTGTTAAGTAAAGCAACACTGATGCTGAATCTAATGAAAATGGAAATTAGTTATTCTATATGAAGAACTTTCATAACCAGACAATAAATAGACAACAACAGACTCTTTTCACATTTTTTTCCAGTTAAAGTTGCCTTATCTTTGCTTTATAAAAAGAAAAATACATGTGCATGAGGTTTTGCATGCTGTTGTGATGGTACAATAAATTGTTTTAAGTTTCAAGAAGCATGAAAAACACAATTCCACAGAACATTGAAACTGTCAAAAATTATTTTCATAAATTGTTTGGATTTTTATTTAAAATTATTAATTTGAAATTAAAGTGCTGATAGAAACCAAAGTGGAAGTTATAACTTCAGGACGGAAGATAAATTATTTAGTCTGGGTAAATGGTATTATAATCTTGTGTTCAAAATACTCTAGAAGAATACTACAGTTACTAACTAGATTTGTTTTATTATTGCAAAGAAATTAGGCAAGCTAACTCAATTAAAAAAAGTGTAGTAGCCGTGTCTTGGGAGCAAGGAGTATTTAAACATGTCAGTTCTTCACTACTTTTCTTTTTACAAAAGGCTTTACAGATCTACCTTTTGAGCTGAACAGGGTTAATGTCAGATTTTTTTTATAGAATGAAACTAATACGCAAATACTTCACTGTGTCTTTGATTTTACAGTCAAATAACTATTGTGACCATCTGCAGCAGCTGCATTTTACGAATTATTTGCTGAACCAAACTAAGCACAATGACAAAAGTAGTCATCTCAGATGTACTGTTAAAACAGAGGAAGAAAAAGGAGCATTGCTTGCCTTTTGTACAGTATGACCATCTGCTGTACAGATGTTATTATATAGAATGACTTCAGATACAATAATTGTAGAAAATTTTTATTAAAACCTCAACAATTTGCACTTGTTTACTTGAATCTGCATAACTCCCCAGTGAGACAACACAATACGCTTGGGGTTTCTTTGGTTCTCACTAGCTTTCTCTTTGATCCTTTTTGATGTGCTGACTTTAATAAACATAGTTAAAAACACTGTTCAAAAACATCATGGAAAAATCTACAAAGGAACAATTATAGCAGTAGAAACTACTCTAATCCCTTACTTACGCAAGCTATTTTTAGTGAAATATGGTTTTTTACACATTTTATGTGGCAGTGTTTTACAAACAGTGTAAACGACCCCTTTTCCAGATGAGTTTTAATGTAGGAGATGAAGTTGGTTTGTAAGGAGTCCTATTTCCTAGGAATTATTTCGCGAAAAAACCTTGCAAGAATGTATTGTCGGCATTTTCCCTCCCTTATAGGGGGAAAACAAAAGTGCGTGACCTTGTGTAATGCTTTGAGTTTTTTAGCTGAAATTAAGAAAGAAGCTTGCCATGTAACTTTTTTTTTTTATTACCAGTTTTCCCTCTAGACTTTCCTGGTTTAATCATGGAAGCTAAAGGCCTTCTGTTTTAATTTTTCTTCTTAATTTCTTACGAAAGTGAAAAGATGTAGCTTCTGAAACAGAGGGGCTAATTAGTTGAGTTATTTCACTTCTAACAAAATAAATTCTAAGTGTTGAACAGTCACATTGCAGTTGGATCAAATTAAAATATGTCCATTTCTACATATCCTGCTGCACTGTTATACAACCCCAAACCCTTTGTGTGTCAAGGGACTTCATTTTTTGGACATTTTTCATGTTTTAATACAACAGTTACTTATAACAACATGGTTACTATTTCTGCTAGAATACTTATGTTCTCCTCTGTACTTTTGGTGAAATTCTGAGTATTTTGGTTTTAGTAAAGTAATACTGTTGTAGAATGTGATGCAGTGTATTGGCAAAAAACAAACCAAAACAAAATCCCTTTTCAAAAAAAAAGATATTATTAATTTTACTTTAGAAAGGCTACCAGTATAGTTTTTCTGATACCCTTAAGGGCAGGGGTTTAAGTCATACTGATGTAAATAAAATAATTTTCTGTACTCATTTTATATTTTGTGGCTTAGAGTTACAAGTTAAAACTTGTACCCGTTTCATGCAAGCAAATAACAAACATTTAGCTCTTTTTTGGCAGCTTATTTGTACTGTTGACAAAAACTCCAAGTTCAAGAACTGTCGTTAGACCTGGTTCAGTGATTTTTGTCCTCTGAAGTATGTGGCATCTTCTACAAAGTGGCTAGAGCTCTCAAGTGCCATGTACCGAGTTAAATATGAGATTGCTTGGTATCACACTTGAGGTATAGCTCTCTCCAGAACAGTCACATGCCATTAAAGTTGAAATAATTTTTAGCAATAAATACTAGTAAATAGAATGCAATTCTAAACACATGGCTTTCAGTTAATTTAGGTTTGGTGTTGAAATTAGCACTACCTACCTGTCAAAAGAGCAGATAAATGAGAGAAGTTGAGGACTGTACTCTCCCCAGAGTGAAAGACAGCAAGAAGCCTGTAGCCTCTCGGTGCAGCCTTATTTTGCTCTGGCTGGACACAGGAGGGAAGTCTTGCTGTTCAGTGTCTGAACTGAGAGAGTTACGGACATGAAATATTCCAAAGATCATAGACAGAATTCCCCAGTCCTTCATCCTGTATGCAGAGATGATTACTTTAGCATATAAATAAGGGAAAAAAAAATAAGCACTAGTTGAGCGTATGATAATTGCAAGTATTTTTACTAAACCTGAAGGAAACTACATTCTTAAGATACCTTACAGAAATATTAAAAATTAAATGCAGCTATTAATTGGTGTAGAGCAAAGACCAAACTTAATTTTGGAGTTAACTGACTCTCTCGAGAAAACTCCGCTAAGGCGTTGTCATAGCCTTTGGATGCTGCAGATATGCAAGTTAGCCCATGGGGAAATAAAACATTAAATTAGATATGACTACCTAAAATAATATGCAGCAGTAACAAGCCATTTACAACACCCAGAAGACCTTTGTTACTTTTAGAAAGAAATATAAACTCTTTCCAACACTTGAACAATAGGAAATTAATTCTTTGTCAGCAAAAGCCAGAGGACAAACTAAATATTTAAATGGCCACTGAGGATTGAGGTGGAAGTGCAGCTTGTAGACAGCTATACAAATCACTAACAAACCTTAATGAATATTGGGTGTGGGCATCAGGGTCCTGTCAGATTTGACACCATGTCTCAAGTAGCTTAAACCCAACACTCAAGAAAAGGTGGAGACCTCATCAGGTCCCTAACATCTGGGATTTTATTTGTCATTTTGGCATACCCTGCAAGCGCAAAAGAAAGAGTAAAAGGGGATTATCCTGACAATGAAATGAGTTACTGAATCTTGTGATAATGAAAAGCAGAAGAATTCTAATTCCTTTCTATAGTCCCTGAGGTGGAGGTGCGTTTATAGTTCTGCAGAAGTATAATGTAGGAGGGAAGAACAGATGGCCTAAAATCCATGAAACAAGACACCACCTAATCCCAGGACTGAGTACCACTATTAATCCTGATCAGATTCCCTACTGGTACTTTGTAACAGGGTTCAGAATTGCTACTGATAAACTAGCATGTTAAATCCGGGGGTGGGGGAAGAAAAAAGAAAAAAAAAGTTAGTTGTAGGTTGTTAATTCAAGACAGTGTGCACTAATTTTGCAAAACTGCATTTACAGTTTAAATAACTCAACTTTAAAAAGTAGACTCTAAATGAAATTCAATCCAGAACAAATACGGTTATTTTTGTAATCTCTTCAGCTTTATTGTAAGAGTAATTACATCTTTTATTGAAACTGGAGTTTCTTTTGTTATGTGGATTCCAGTGCTATATGTGGCAGTAGTAGGTGATACAGCATTTTCGTGGTAGTCAGTTCTGTAGATCTTATGGTTTGAGAAACCCACAACAATTTATTGTTGTTTAGACAATTATTTTATCACCCAGTGACCCCTTCCCACGCGGGAAGGGAATCAGGAGAAACAAGGAAACCTGAAGGTTGAAATATAAACAGATTTAATAGAATAAGACTACATAATTAACATTAATAACACTAAAGAACCAATATTTGTCCCAGTACCAATGTAAAATATACAAGGATTGTACTCAGCCAATTCTAACAGTAGGAAGCTGTGCACTCCCAGCAGTAGACAGTAAATGTCGGACACTGCGAGCACTACGGCTTTGGGGGGAAGGGAAGGCCTCAGGGGTCGTCTGGCACCAGGGGAAGAAGTTCTCAGGATCAAAGCCATCAAGGAAGACAAATACTTTTCAGCAAACTTTCTATTTTATACTGAATGTGACGTTCGTGGTATGAAATAATCCTGTTGGCCAGCTTGGGTCAAGTGCCCAGGTCTCGCTCCTCCTCATCCCTGCACCTGGCAAGCTCGAAAACACTGAGACCTTGAAACCCACACACCATAGCTGGCTATAAAGTAAATATTTTCACAAATTCAGACACTAGAGTCTTCTAAAAGTGCAGTTTTCCCAGATGTTAGAAGATAAATTAATCCTGTGTCGCTCAACCTGGGACAGTAGAATATTTACATTCATGAGGAAATACAGATAACAGTGAAAGTTGAATGTTTTCTTTGTGCATTAAATGCTTTTTGTGCAATTCCTCCAGTTCAATCTACATTTTGCGGTGTGAGGTACAGAACACAGAGATTAAGCATTATTGCCCGGTCATAAGAACCAGGTCCTTAAGTTGTTTAAATTGTTAACATACCAGCAACACGTTTCTTCTTTTTCTGTGACAAGAATGAGATGGGATGAGATCACCAGCTTGCTGCCCAAGCTAAAGGTGCAATTCCACAGGAAGTTTACGTTACTGTGGCCACATATTTCCACACTCTGCCTTGTGCTAGCTCTGCTACTCAGGCAGCTGTTCACTGAGTTCAGCCAGGGCTCTGTTCTGTCTGAAAACTAACCCAACAGGAAGGAAGAGTTTCCAGCAGGGTCGTCTCCTTCAGCTGGCTCACTGGACAGGTACACTTTAATAACCATGCTCGCACAAAAGACAATTCAGAGAACTATGTAAAGGAGGGGGGAGAAGATTGGAACATAGGAGCCTGGACCTGGACTGGCCTTAATCCTGAGGAACCACATCCCAAGAGTGCAGGGAAACCTGTTCAGTTTGAGTGGCCTGGATATATCTGTCAAGCCTTGGACTTCCACAGGCATAATTCACTGAGTTATAGAGGCTCAAACAGCTCAGGTGCTGCCAGGCACTATCTTCAGGATGGTTTAGTTTTAAAGAAAAGTTACTCTCTAGTTCATAGCATATTTAGTTTATTAAAGCAGTTGAAATCCAGTGAATCAAGTGTAGAACTGAGGAGCAAGACATCAAAGCTGTAATTCTAATTCAACCTTGTGGCAATTATATAGGGCTACATTTTGGGTGGCATCCACTATTTTGTAATGCTTCATTTACTGTGGAAGCATTCAATGTCTGATTTTTCAGTAGTGCTAAGTATCTACAACTTTGTAAATCAGTGACAGCTGTAGGTACCAGCTATCTCCTGAAAATAAACCAAAGTTTTCAACCAACCACCTAAAATTAAGATGTGAAAATACATAGCGGGGTTTTTTTTTTAAATTGAAGAACCTCTCCGTGGCCATCTGTAAAGCTGGAGTAAGAATGTTTAGTCACTTTTCTGAAAACTGCTGATACCTAAAAATAAAATGTTTATGGTACAAGAACCAAGTATTAAGCATGTCAGTATATAGCACTCAGTCCGTTTTGAAAGCTGGACTCACGGATGCAAAATGAACACTATTTATGTTTTCCATTATGCATTTTTCTACACTTAATTGGAATAAGGTAGGGTAATATAAAGCTTTACAAATACATTATGAATCATTGTATACCCAAGACAGCCTTGACCAAAAATGAAAATCCCTTAAGATCTTAACTTTAATATGCCCCCTGTGATCAGGCATCACAAAATCCAAAATTACCAAATCAACAAGTGAATTGAGATTTTTCAGCTATTTAGTATGCAGTAGTGTAATGAACATGAGGTACCTGCCCAGTTATTCTTTAAGGGAGATGAGCTCATTTCAAATAGATAACCATCTTTGACTTCTCTTCTGATTCATCACTGACCTGAACTCCATTTGAACCTTGTTAGACACAAAACAAGCAGGATTCCTGGCCTGAGCTATAAAATATAATTAAGCCCTTTTGAAATGATGTGTAAAAGAACATAGCTTTACCCCCACTATAACTACTACCACCACCACAACCAATAAAGTTAAATCAAGCACTGCCTGTAATGGATTAAAATAATAAATGTTCCTGGATTCTAGTGTTTGAAGTATTTGAAGAAAACAGGCTCCCAGCAGCCAGGACTGCTGAATGCATGGGGACATTTATTAGTGACGAATTCAAGGGTTTGGCCTGTTTAAGATCATTACTTTCTGTTTACCGTGTGTTACACATCTCATGTTTTTACAGAGCCCACATGTGTCCCCATGTAATGCTGAAAAACTCTCTTTCACTAAAGAATAGTTAATTGGTAATGTGTAAATATTGTTCTCATGGGGAGAATGAACTATCATAAGATTCAGCTCGACACTAATGAGAAATCCAGTGCGGTCAGTGGATTGTTAACTAAATCTCTCCTGGAAAATTGTCCTTTACTATGTCCCACCATTTGTTTGCTACCGCTCTTTCTAGACTTGAATAAATTGGCTGACTTTTAAATTAACTGTAGTATTTCCCCTGTAATTATTTTTGTAGCTTTGTTACCCTTTCTTCTCAGAAGCTGCTTCGTAGAGGAAACCTGTCGACAGAGCGGTGTAACTGCAGTATAACTACTCATTGCGTGATGTATCTGAAGTTTTCTTAAGAGTAAAAAATTCATGTAGATAATTACAACTGTATTAGATATAATTCGTATTCAAATATATATACGTATTCAAAGCTGTCAGTATCTTTGGCAACTTTAAACCAACTACTGCAGTTGCAAATATGAAGACTGAATGCTCTAAAGCAAATATTACAGATTATCATCTGAGTAATGTGTGACATTGAAGCAGAAGGTAGTAAAGAAAACCACTCACTAATTAACTTTCAGCAGCCAGATTGTATCTCTGCTGCTCAGGCATGGAGGGCCCATGGGAGAGCCTGGACTTCTTCCTTCAGAGTGCACTGTGATGCTTTGGGTGGGAATGCAGTCAGTGCAGAGCACATCGCTCCTGTGCATCTTGCCCAGTGGTAACCAGTGTAGTGGGCTCTGGGCTCTGGACACAGTCTTGCTTCTGAGCTGCCCCAAACTCAGAAAAGCCATTTTCTTCTTAGCGCTATGGTTTGTAGCAAAGCTACTAGCTTCCAAGAGGCTTTTCAAGAGGTATCTTGACTGTATTTATTATAATGCATGTGTTTCCATTTTCTTAAAACTCTCTTCCCATATAGAAGTTTGCCAGTTAAAATCATGCTCTATGTTGTATTAGGTGACAGTGCATTGAACCAAACAGGATTTGCAGCTATCTAAGGAAGAGCAAGCGCAGAGCATAATAGAAGGAAAAAAAACCCTGCTACATTCCTACTTGTTTCGTTTGGAGTTGATTCAAATATCAGTATTTTAAAATGTTTTTGAAAAGAGAAAGTCCATAGTTAATGTCAAAACATTGTCTCTCCTTTTGTCTGTGAACCAGGAAAAATAACAGAACTTTCTTAACACCTGTTTTGCCTAAACACTAAGTGGTTGTTACTGTAAGGTAAGGGTTGTTGTAATTTATTTGCTGCATCTATTAAAATGGGCAATATCTTTTTTTTTTCTGTACACGCAAATGGATTTATGCACACAGGGCATTTTAACAAACATGGAGCCTCCTATTATTAGTAAACACTAATATAACTATATTATAGTTATATGTAAAACTTAATGTAACTATATCTATAACTCAGAGTACTGAGTCTATAAGATGTCTTAGTAAATGTTAGCATAAATCAAGTCTCTACTGAATGAAAAAGGAAAGATGTTAGAATATCGAAGCAAATGTTATCTTTTAGTAATTTTTCTTTGCTATTCTGTTGTAATGAGCTCCATCTTTAATTTCTGAACAAGTTAATTTCTTGCCATTACCAAGCAAGTGCCAGCTTCTTTTCAAACCCTCTTATGTTATTTCCAACCATATAAAAATACCTGGATATTCCTTTTGAGCATATGTCATCATAAAGGTAATCCTTCCAATGGCAGGAAGAAGGCTGGTGTAAGTTGTATTTTGCTCAGTTAACACGGCAGCATATTGCGGTGCTATTGTGGGTCTGGGTGGAGTCTGACAATGGAGGGCTGGCAGCATTTTTTAAACACTGTCCAAAGCAAGTGCTTCATATTTATTGGTCTCTTGGAGGAGTATTTTAAGAGTCATGAAACTATTTGTTCCTAGAAGTAAATTACTGCACGTACTGAAAAGTGTGTTGGTGTTCACGAGCAATAATCCAAACAGAACAAGTTAACTTCTACATATCACAACAATCGTTTATGAAGATATATTACTTCTGTGTGGTGCCATCTCAAGTTCACTCCAACTGAAGACTTTAATTTAATCTATTTAAACTGAAGTTAGAATTCTACAAAAGAAGTTTGTGAGAGATGCATGAAATGACTGACTGAAAATAGTGTGTGGGAGGGGGGGGAAAAACAGAGGGGAATTATTTTGCATCTTTACCTTTCTGAGATGATTGCTTTAGGAAAGCAACTTCACTAACTAAGCATATACTTTGAATTATGGCATTTGGAAATCTTAAAATAAGGTCCCTTCTAGTGCATACTGGTATTTCTTCACTCCCTTCCTTTAGGATGTGAGATTATTTCTTTTCTAATGTCATCCTTTTAGAATTTCCGTAGTAATGGTACCCCACTGAAGCTTCCCACAGGCCCAGAGATCTCTTTATTTACTATTGCTTTTTAGGGCTTGTACATACTTGTTGTTGTTCGTTTGTTTTCTTTAAGCTTCCTCAAGGCATCACTTTGTGCAAATTTGTCTGAATGTTCTCTGCATTATTTTTTTTTTTTATTAAGAGCATGGTGTTTTTTATACTAAGTCACTTCATCCCCAAAAGGGCATGTAGATATAACTGCTAGGAAGGCGAGGATGTGATTCTTGCCTATACAAGAGCAATCTGAGTCACAACAAGAAAAAAGAAAAATCCTTCATTGAATCCCTGAACTTTTCCTGGTATTTGTAGGACACAGTCCATGGATGTGTCTTGTAATATTTCTTTTATTTAAAATTTGCCAACACTTCCTTATTCTTAATTGTGTTTTAATTTCTCATTGTTTACATAGAGTTTGAGAAAGGCACTGCTGATTTTGAACCAGCAGTATTATGTGCTGAATACTCAGTTCTGTTTCTAAGCCGTTGGATATTGTGTTTTCTTTGTACTTTGTGGAGCTGAGAGGACAACAGAAAAAGACTGCAAAGCATAATCCTTCCAAGTGTAATCCCAGGGAAAGAAAACATAAATAAAACCACTTGTATTCTGGCATTCCTTTTTCCCTTTTGTTATTTCTGCAACTTGGCACATATTCCAATAAAACTATAGAACATTTCTGTATATTGCAGAATTGTGCAATAGTTACTGAGAATTTCTTCTCTTTAAATCAAGGTTCCATGCAGAGTATAAAAAAAATTTTAATTTCCAAATATTGTAGTGCCTCTTAAAATACCTAGACTGACCATAGCAGGGTGAGGGTAAGCCCTTCCCATAAAAATACCTCTTTTTCTTGATTTAAGACTGTATGTGAAGCTGCTTCATTCCACAGTTTACAGAATCAAGTCTGAACCAGTACCAAAAGGAGCGGCGGCGGGGTGTGTTGATGTTAGTTTTCTTGATTATCACTGAAGTTCAGTGTCAAAAAACCACTTCTAAAACAGTTTCTATCGTATAAACCTGTTACACGTGAGACCAGACCCAGGGGTTCAGAAGCCAGCATAAATAACCCAGAGCTAAAACTCCTTTCCGAATTGGTGACAACAGTCTCATTGATTGGCATGGGACAAAGGTTCTCTCGAGCCCTTGATCATTCTTATAAACTCCAAACTGCTCAAGGGAGAGATTCTTCTTGTTTGTGGATCCTACTTAGGTTGAATACAATTCAGTGCCATTATTGCTATGGGGACTGTTGGACCACCTTTCTAGTGGATGCTGGGTTAAACAAAAAAAAAAAGAAAAAATCCAATATATTTCCTTCCATTGTATAAAATTTTTCTCGGTATTATGAAGTCAGAACTCCTAGAATGCAGACAGACTTCTTTCTGGATTCTAAAAGAGATCCATAGGAGAAGTTTGACTGCATATATTCAAAACAGTGAGTTGTATTTTTGTGGGGCTTTTCTATGAGCAAAAGTATGAAAATATAAAATGGAACTGTACCTTGAAACATCTGTATGTAAGCCTTAGATGTTTTTTAGTCTTTTGCCTTTGGTAAATATCCAGTTTCATTAGAAAAACAAGCTGCGGACATTATAAAGTATGGTGACATTCAGTATTCAGAGCGTTGAGTCCAAGTATGAGTGCCAGAAGAGAAAAATGTTGACCCAACCTCAGATGCAGTACTTTTCATGTAAATGCACAAAAGAAATAGAGATATTAAGTATGGTTTGTTTTACTAAACAGTGATTTGCTCTAAGTTAAATTCACAAGAGATGTGACATTTCTAGATAGTGTTTCTTTCCTAAAAATGTTTGTCTTTAATGAGAGTATATAAGTTCTGTCATAAATCTAACCTGCCATTATCATTTTCATGTTTTATAAAGCTATGTAAAGTGCAAATGGTTATGATGTGAAAAGTTTAGATTAGACTGTTTTTAAGGTAAACACATGTTATATATTTTGAGTTAAAGTAATTGTTTTGAATTATTTGAATTCAGGCATTACCCTTATTCTCCTGCTAAGCATTCCAAAGCCTAGCAAGGCAATATTTTATAATGACTAACCTGAACAAAAGCAGAGAGAATAGTTCAAAATACCTATTTCCTATCAGTTTAAAATATAATCAAGTGAAGCAGCTGTGCTTGTTCTTAATAGACTCTTTTGAAAAAAATTTCATAGTTTAATGAAAAATGTCTCTTCTCATAAACCTTAAAATACTCACACGTGTAAAAAGTCATAATGTTTTGGCAAATAGTTCTTTGTAAGGAATGTACATGAGACATACCTGCTCCATAACACTGTATAAAGCGTGCTCAATAGTGTCAAAAGAGCATGCTAAAAAAAAAAAAAAAATAATCACAAGTCTTGTGGCCCAACTGTGATGCTCTTGCTTGGTGAGGAGAGCAATGTCATGAAAGTCAGTAGGACTACTTGTGTGAGTAATTGCTTGCAGGCAGAGATTCCCAGGCTCATGGTAAAGTGAATTCAGGAAATAAGCACATAAATGTTGGGAAAATAACAACGAGCGGGATTAATTGTCTCTCCCTCTCTCTTTTTAGGAATCCACGGATCATCTTTTGTCCTTGACATAAAAGACTTCCTACTTAAAACAAGTCTCAAAGAAAGAGCCAGATCTCTGATGGGCCCTTTTTGCTGCTCTGTTAATGTGGAAGCCAAGTGGTGTAAGCACAGTGGTGATCCTGGCCCAGAGCAATCTATTCCAAAAATATACATCGATTTGAGAGGAGGACTACTGCAGGTCTGTATAAGATGCTTATGGTTCTGCTATTGAGCTGGACTGGCTTTGGATGATTGAGATTTCCAAATAAATTCCACGAAAGCCTCTAAAGCTTTGCAGCCTACAACATTTCATTGAGTTGGAGGGTTTTGCTTGTTTGTTTTGGTTGTTTTTTGTTTTACCTTTTAAAATAAGTATCTAGTCTTTCACGTAAAACTGTTGATTGAAAAATTGTGTACAGTGTTTTGGGTTTTTTTAGTACTGCTTAAGCCATGTATCGTAGCTGTATGTGTGTGTTCCCTTAAAACTGCTGGATCAAATTACTAACACTTAATATCTAGGACCCTGTTCTGATGTGTGCGTGTTTGTCCAAGAGCTATGTGTCTGTAATGTCTAGGGGTAGCTTTAAGAAATACATATCCTTTCTTTTTAAACTTACACCAGTTTCTCAGGGGAGTAATTATAAACTGTTGTTTGTAGCGATTAATACTCAGTTTTCCATGCTCTCCTCTCCTTTTTGGAAGTACCCACAACTTGAAACCAGTCCAAGAAGCATGGGAGTTCTTGAAATGAAAAATAGATTCTGTGGGGCTTAAACAAGTGGGCTTTAAGATATGTCTTGTTTTAATTATTTTTATTGTAGTATCTATACACACCAAATGTTTTAAAATAAATATATAAATCAAGCATATAAAACACAAAAAGGCGATTTTGACATTTAGTCGTGTCGTTAGGTCTTTTCCCAGAATCGGCATTAGAAGTTCTTAAAACCACAGCACTGGGAGTAGGGCTAATTGAATAATATGAATTTTAAAAACATATATCTTAATGAATAAATAAAGTCAGTTTGCTTCTCTGCTTCTTTTTTATTTGTTATTCACAGGTACTTGGCTGACTACCTGTACATGCTGTTAATAATAAAAAGATGGGGGGTGTCCCCAACATTTTTGAGTTTTGACAAGGACCAGAAAAACATCTATAAATCTGAGACAGCCATTTATTATTAGAGTATGCACTGGGATAACTAGCTTTTGCAGAAAACAATTAAGTATTTGGTCTGGCAGAATAGATTTGAGAACGCTGACAAAAGCATTAGCAATTCTGTTTCAAATTAATTTATTTACGGCTAATGATTTTACCAGGTCTGAACATGACCTCATCTTATACCACTGTTAGGGAGTTTATGTGAAATTGGTGCCTCATCTGTGAATATTGTAGTAGGAGTTCCGTGCTCTGGAGTTCCAGCTGCCTAAAAATAAAATGAATAAAAGTGGGGGGAAAAAGCATTCCTCCCACCTCCGTCAATGGGGGACTGAGGCCTCTGGGATTGGTTTAGGTGACACAGAGCTCCTTTGAGGTGGTGCTAGACCATGTGCGGCACTCTGAGGACGGATGTACTCTAGAAACTGCCATAGAGGTGCACTGAATTAGGGAGATGACCCAGGTAGCCCAGAACTATTTAGCTCAGGACTAGCTGTAGCTGCATTTCAAGAGGGTCTTGGTTTATTCCATGGCCTTACATGTAGATGCAGGGGAAGGAAAAGCTTCCTTCTTGACAGCTGCACTACATGCCCTTTAGGCATCTTCTGGTTTTTTGGGTTTTTTTCATATTTCAAAATAAGTATTCCCCAGTGAAAAAAATTTGCACTGCTCGTTATGTGCACACCTGACTTGTTTACTTTACTCCTACCCTTACCGTGGAGTTTTAAGTTATTGTCTGGTGATTTTGATTTCATCCCACACTGTTCTAAGTCTTATTTCTTTATTAATTGCTGGTTGCTTCCTTGTCTTCCCTGTTGCTTCTGGGCCCCCTTCTGCACATGAAGACTAAAGGACTTGTCCCCGTTAACGTGATTCTCTCAAACAGGAGTTTGATTTGAGAAAAGCAGTGCTGCTTGTCAAAGCTGGGAGAGAGGAACTTGCCTTTTATTTTGCTATAAAGTGTATGAATCTTCTGGAATTTGAATGCCAGTTTTTCTTAGATATTTTTCTAAATTTCTGTTTTAAACTTCAAAAAGCTTTAAACTTTTAAACCTCACTCTGAGAACTTACAGCACACCCAATTCATATGCTGTATATACTCAATATTTGTGCTTGAGTTCATCTTTTGTATGTCTTTCTAGTCATCTTCTGTGTCACTTAGTTTTTAATGCATTCCAGAACTCCACTTTTGGAGCAACGTGCTCTTTGAACAGTTTAAATTTTGCACCTTTGGGGTTTTTTTGTCATATCTTAAACTGCAAAACCTGTGATTACTCCTAGCATTATGTACTGCACTCACAGCTGTAAGTTCTTGCTTATCACTTTCTGTGCTCTTCCAGGCAGCATCAGTGTCAACTGTAAGTAGTAAGAATTAATGCTTTCCTTTGAATGATGAAAAGAACAAATTTGCCAAATGCTTTTGTGGAGATTTCTTGTTGTTCCTGTTTTTATTTTCACATTAAGGATACTTGCAAGCACTTAAGGTATAAGTAGAGCAGGCTGAAAGCTGTAAAAAGTTTCTTTTGTTTTGGGGATTTTTTTTCCTTCAAAAATGACTAAGTATTTGCATGTAATTGTTTTGTCTTTTCTCTTTCTTTTTCATTTCTTTTTTTTTTTTTTTTTAAGGTTTTCTGGGGTCAAGAGCATTTGAACTGTTTAGTTCTTCTCCAGGAGCTTCTGTGGCAGTACCTCACTAAAAAGGGCAGTGTAGAGACACTGATATCTGAACATGCACGCCCAGCTTCTTTTTCTGCGGAAAGGAATCAGGCCTCAAAAACTGAGCATACCTCAGATGATCTGAGAACAGGCCTGTTCCAGTATATACAGGATGCAGGTAAGAAGAATATTATTGCTCTCTCCTTTTTTTTTATTTATAAAGTAAATACAGTAGTAACCTAGTAAAGATTACTTGCCTCTTACCATGAATACTTTTTTTTTTTTTTTTTTTTTTTTGGAAAAGCAATTGAAAAGACATCTGCTAGAATGAAAAGAAAAAAAATACTTTTTTGATTTCTTTCCATTAAGCTGTAATCTTTTAAAAGTCAGTGAAATTGCTTTTTTATTTTCTCTCCTTTTGATCCTGAGGGGTTTATTTTTAACTACTTTGGTCTCATAAACCAGCATGTTTCTTTCTAGAAATTGTATAACAAGTTATAGCTTTCTTTCATTTGACAGAAGCACAAAAACTGCCCAGTGCCTATGAAGTTGTCTTTTACAATGAAACTGAGGATAGTCCAGGAATGATGTTGTGGAGATATCCAGAACCCAGAGTGCTCACTCTTGTAAGAATTAACCCTGTTCCTTTTAATACCACTGAAGATCCAGATATTAGCACTGCCGACCTTGGAGATGTTCTTCAGGTGGGTAAAGAGAGTTTTCTACTTTCATTAGCAAAAGAAAACGTTACTACTGTAAAGTGAATGTTTCCAAACTTAGGTTTATTAAAAATGAGCACAAATGTCAGGAGCTCTATAAAATCAATAGGAGGTAAGTTCCACAGCTTGAGCACATCTTTAGTTTTAAAACTACTTGTGCAAACATTTTAACCACTTACCTGTAAAGTTTTTCCGTGACATAATAAGCTATAGCCAATTTTATCAGTTCTGGTTTGCAAGCATACAGGAATTTTATTCTGTCTTCCTATGATTTCATCCATCAGTCTTTACTTAAAGACTTCATTTGATTTGAAACTGAGACACATGAGGAAACACCTGGTCTGAAATTGCCAAGATTCAGTGGAATCATTGACCTAAAATCTCCAACCTGGCCATCCTCTCCTGTGTCTGTGATGGCAGATGGCTGTACTTCTTCTAGTAAGATCCACAGGGTAGAGGGAAAGGATCTATTTTCTATCATTTTGCTTTGAGAGGGTTGAAGTGGACAGTCCAGTTTGACTGTGTGAGATCATGGAACTGCCCTTCAAAGGAGGGCTGAGTGCTGCAGCTGTGTGACTCTGTGCCCCAAAAATAGATTACCCACATACCTCATGATTACACTGATCCCTAACTCTATAAATTTTAGATTTTTTGCTTTCTCAAATATACAATCAGGTAGTTATATTCGCTTCTGTCTAGTGTAATTCATCTTTATAAATTCACTTACTCCTTGCATATCTATTTTGATTTTTGCTGTTTTAATTTTGTTAATATCAGTTTCTTTTTTGTATTACAAATTGGATTTGTCATTTTTTTTTAATCTGAATCTGCTTGTTAATCAGAATGGTGTTGTGAGTCAAGGGAAATAAATATCTCCCAATTCTTCCTATTTGTTCAGAAATGTTGAATTATATTTCATTATTGCTATAACTTAAAAATTGCTTTTAAAATTGAATTATGCACCAATATGCTTTGAGTTATGGGTAAGTAGGGTAATCTTCCTCAGATAAATGGTATAATGTTATTACCATGCACATACTGTTAGTGAGATCATGTAAGTGTCCTGCCAATTTCTTTGCCCTCTAGACAGCCAAATGTCAGCTCCTTTCAGTTATATGAAAATTAAAATTAAATGGAAAAAAATCAGCTCCCCTTGGCATGAGGTTTGAATCAAAGATCAAAATTGTGTTATTGTATGCTGTCGTGGTGACCCTATTAGGTTGCTATGAAAGCCAGCAATTTGCCTTCTTTCAGGATGGTATTTTCAGAGCACAGCACACCAACTTTTTGGTATAATTACATTAAGCTCCCATTATAGATAACAGACATCATGAACATAATTTATGTGCTTGTGTAATAATATGACCCTTTACAGGGGGAATATCAGTGGTTCTTCAAGTGGGCATACGCAGCTGGACTTCTAGTAGCACACACATTCTGCTGCTTTGTGCTTCCATGCTGTGGTCTAGAGAAAAGAAGGTAGTTGCAATCCTCCTTCATTTCCCCTGAGATTGCCTTGGACAGTAAGATAGAAACTGGGAAGCACTCAGCTACCAGTGTTCAGGTTCTGTCAGCTTCTACTGGTCTTCATGTAATTCTTCAGATTTGCATTTGATTTTATACATTGACTGCAGAGAACTGTTTCCATCAGTCTCATTTTAAGTTTGTGGCCAAGCATGCCTGTATAGTTTACTTTCCTTTACTGTGGCACACTCTTTTCTTATGATCTGTCAATTTTATGATTAATTAATTCTTAGTAAGTCTAATATTTGCTACCTTGGGCTTTCAATTACAAGGGAAGAGATTAAAGATATCAGCCACATTAGAGGACATCTCTTAAAAAACTGTGTTCTTGGGCACATGGAGTGCAGAAATGCCGACAAGAGGATCCACATTTTGGTAGTGGGCCATTAATTATGGCAGTAACTGTTGTCTGGCTTTAGGTGGTGCTTTATTACATTTTCCAGAAATAGCCGTGCACCTACACAGAACAGCTCTGCACAGTGTAGATAAACAGCCATTTTAAACATCGACAATGTGCCTTTTTTTATTAGTCTAACATAGATATGTGAGTAGAATAAGTAATACAGAGGTGATTTTCAAATTATTTAGGTAAACTACATTTACTGAATACTCATCTCAAACTTTAGGTTCTGATTTAAATTAATCAGGACGCCTTTCATCAGCTCCACTTTTTTCTCCGTATGGATGCATGTCTGTTTCTTAATATACTGCGTATTTAGTGCATATGGAAAATTCACAAAATATAAAGAGAAAAAAGACAAAACAACACCTCTATTTTATTCACTTCTCGACATGAAACATTAGAGGAACATCTGCACGCCAAAGACTTCAGCTTTTTGGAAAAAAAGGATCTAAAGTTAAAGACAATAATGATATTGAAGTATATTAAAAATATTTTTTAAAATCTCTCCCAGGATTCTGTATATCTTCAAATGCTAAGACGACCCATAATGTCACCAGCTGTGTTACCAGTGTCCCTTAATCCTTTTCTTCACATAAACCCAGGCAAAGGTGCACTTCTGTAGTTTGTCTTGAATTAAAAGTTTGCCAGTTGCGTGTTCTTTCTTTCCCAGTAAGTTGGTGTGACATTTCATCTAGGTTTCTATCTTTGCTAAACTTCTTTTGGCATATAGTTTTAATCATAGATAGGTTTTAGAAATCTCTTTGTTTTTATAGCTATTCCTCAAATTCCTGGAACTTGCAAAAGCTTCACCATTTCTAGATATTGAAGTTGTGTGTCACCTGCTGCAGCCAAAGGATAAGTGAACAGCTTCAGATTATAAGAGTTGATATGAACTATATTGTTTCTGTAAAACCTTACCTTGATGTTATTTCTAGATGTTCCCAAGAGCTTATTTTCTTGTGCTTTTACTTGTGTTGTTGGAAAGGTAAGCATTTTCACTGGTCAAGTTTCTAATACTTTAGTTTTTTATGATCCCAAAATTATTGCTTTTATTTGTGGAGGGAAAAGGAAGAACTGATGTTTCTGCCATGGTGTAGCATCTTGCATTTTCTTTCGCAATTTGAAATAAAAGTTTGATCTATTTGTTTGAAGGAAGTGAGAGAGAATCCTAGATGCACTTGCAAGAAACTGTATAAAGATTGTGTTTCTTTTGGGGGATTGAGACTATCTGCACTTCTTGTTCTTCCTGTTTACTGGACATTTCAGCCTCTTTCTATTTAATTTTTAATCCCTCATTGTTCCATTTTCACATGCTACAAATGTTCTTTGGCTCTGTGTGATTTACTGTGCTTTCAGATAACTAGTATTTGATGAAACACCTTTAGACTTCCCTGGTACCTCTTCTTAATTTTTTAAGGAGTTCCTGTTCAGTGACATAAGGTGTTTCTTATCTTCAGGTACTGTATGGCATCACTTCTAGTGCTTTTTTGACCTGGAGACCTTTTCTTATTTTACTCCTCTTGTGTCTATGTCACTGCCAAGATCTTTTCTGAATATACCTTCTCAACACTGTTTCAAAGTTTATATACTAGTATTTGCAAGTTCTTACTAATGAGTAAAGTGCATACACAGGTATTATTTTTGGAACACAAAATCAATGAAGTGAAGCAAAAATCAATTTGCCACTGTGCTTACAAGTATTTTGGGTGCAACCTTGTCTAGCTAACTGCAAATGAAATTCATACTGGGTTCTTTATCAAGAAAGAGATGTGCTATGGATAGAGAATATTCCTGTCTTTTACACTGAACATCTTCCTCATTCCTCAATCAAAACTATTAACTCTTGACTATTCTATCAGCCTCTGTCTCATTTCTACTAATAGTTGTCTGTTTTCCAAGTTGTGAGATATTTTTTTTTTAGAAAGCTCTAGACACAGCTAAATGTCTTCGTAAAGGTCAATGTGGGATGAAAGAATATACACACAAGAGCAGTAGTTTCATGTTCTCGTAAGAAGACAAAGTAAATAGGCTGAGTCTTGTCCAAGTAATGTGATAAATATTGTTCTAAGCCACTGCTAATGTACCCCTTGTATAAAGGGGATCTACAGAAAAGACCTTCAGGCAGCAACTCAGATGTTGGTAAAGGCATACCCTTTTGATCTTTACTATTGCTAAGAATATTTTTAAAATACACGGAGAAGAAAAAGCATGTTCCACTTATAAATTCCCTCAAGACAGCACGCATTTCATAAGAATGAAGTTAATCCCAGCGCTGACTCCATCTAATGTCATGTAAGCCAGGGTAATCCATTGCTGCCCAAATCAACAAGGGCAAATGGTAGAATGATGTTGATGAGAGAATCATATTCACACCTCAGGAGCAGAGGAAAGTCCAAACTTGGAAAAATTTCACAAAATGAACTCAAATGATAATAAGCAAGATGAAGTAGCAATGCCATTACTTTAAAATATTGAAGATTGATATTGATACATCAAAAAGAATGCTCTCTGAGACTTTCTCACTTACAACAGATGAAACTTTTAAATCATTGAAGTAGATTGCTGATAAGAGGAAGTCTTGTAGTTGAAGATATGTGGATGAGCAACTTTAAAAGCCTGTTTTATTATGTACTTAAAAAAAAAAAAGTACAAAAAAACAGAGGGACAAAGCCTACTGTTCTTGCTCCACAACAGTTAATGTTACATTTAGGGCACTCTCTTGTGCAGATAATTTCTATAGCAAAAATTGTGCAGATGTTTATAGATTTTTCTCGGCAAGTATTCACGTATGAAGACTTAAGGTATGCCTCAGTTTCCCAGTTTAACAGTAAACTATGTTCTACAAGGCAATCAGCTCATCATTATAGGGCAACAGGTCTTTTATTTGCTCTATGACATTCTTGTTTCGTAGCAGTTGAAGTTGGAATCTGTTGGTGGTGATGATTCTCATTCTTGTAAATCTGTCCATAATATGTCTTCCACTGAGGACTTTGAAGGAATTCAAGCAGAATATGCTTCATAAGGTGTAGAGAAATGTCTCCTGCAGGGATATTAGAGTTGTAGAAGATACATGAGCAGGTCAGGAACAAAAGTGTGCTAAACAGTCTAAACTGCAGAGGAAGGACTTCATAGTCTGTCTCCTCATCTCCCAGATGATGAGAACATTGGCTTGAGCTGGTTACAAGGACAGCTGAAAGAGAATTTTTGGCTATTTCTTCCATCCTGATTGCTCTGGTTGCTTTGGAAATACGGCATTAGGTAGAAAGGAGTAAGAGCAATTTCTAATTCCAGACAATAGTTTACAGTTATGCAGATAAAGCCACTGTCCCAGGTCATAAAGAATAATTGAAGAAGAACAGATTCCACACCATAACAAGTGACTGTATTTCAGAGCTGTCGTGTAATGCTGAATTCAACCATGCTTGTACGGTTCCTTGGATCTGTCAGGTTGCAGCAGTTGAGAAAGGATAAGTGTTCTTCATTTCTATGGTACTTTCACAATTTGAAGGAGGGAGTTGCAGGAAAAAAAATCTGTTAGTGATTCAGTAGTGACTTTCAAATTGTACAGATACAATACAAGTTAGCTACATTTAGGCATTTAAGCTCAAAGAAAGTGCTGCTGGATATCTGTGCTGTGGGGCTTAAAACTGTGCTTGCACTGTGCTTCTAGTTTCCCAAAGTCTTCTTGTGTCTTCCTGCAGTGTTGTGAATCTCAGATTTACGTTTGTCTTTGCCTCTGATTAGCCTGTGTTGTTTTACTGTTCTGATTTCATCTGGGCCTCGTTTCTGTATCATTTGTCTTTACCAAGAACAAGGTTGACAGGTTTGGGTTGGCAGGGGAGAGAGCAAAGACTGGGAGGGACTCACCAAGGTAGGAAAGCAATACGTATGCCATCAAGGAAGTGTTCTGCTGTTCTGTGCAAGCAGGTGAACAGGACATACAAATGATTTCCTGTACAGCTGGAGGCCTGTTTTCGCTAGTGAACTTTTTACAGAGATGCTCAGTGTTTGCCATTCCATTATAGTTATCTTTCCAATAAGGGATATTGCTGGCACTGCCCCCTATCTCAAACACAAAGCTGTGTATTGTCACAAGAGGGTTTACACAAGTGGCTATGGATTTAAAAAGTGGAGAAAAACAGATTTGTCTAATCAAAGTGATCATATAATGTGTAATGCTCCAAATTCTGAGCTCTCTGATGTATTTAAGCTGCATCACCAACACAGACTTAAAATTCTTTCTCCTGGATTGTTGTCCGATGAGAGATACAAGCTGTTAAAGCTTAGAAGACAAAAGGAAGATAATCTATGGCATTTGTTCATTTCTTCATATGAAGTTAAAATAAAATATCAACTGAGGTATTACCCTGACAGGTTTTTATATTTGAGGATGTTTCCTGTGTGTACCTGCCAGGATTCCTATTGCGTGCAAGCGTAGTGAGCATTATAACAGCTGATGAAAAGATGAACGTGTGCTGAGGTCTCCTTTTTTGGCCTTTCTTCTTTATGTAGTCTTCTAATAAACCGAGCTCTTATTCCTGGTTTAGAAAAGTGGTGATTAAATTAACCAGATCTCAAGGTCTACTGGAGAAAATTAGGGCAGTGAGTACAGTTCTGAGGTTCCAAGGGCTTAACTGAGATTTAATAAAGAAAGACTAGGTAAATAAAACCACTCTGGTAAAATTCACTCAGAGCATTTGCTGAGATGATGAAATAGCTTTTAGGGGAATGTAAAATATTTCCAACTTCAAAAGGTGAAGATTCAAAAAATTGTCTGTTGCATTGCCTTACATGCTTATGCTATTTAAATAAAGCATTTGCAAACTCTGCAGTCTGGAATCTGATTTTTTCAACACTGTCAGCCAATAACGGTCATTTTCTAACACCTTGTGGTTGTTTAAACAGTGGCTTAAGGAAGCATGAGCTTAAGAATGACTGACATTAGACCTACTGTAAGTCATTATTCCAGGAAAGATTTGACATGACAGTCAACAGGAAAAGAATTATGATCAATGTCAAAGACATTCATTTTTCCTTTTAACAGAGAATACCTCATTTTTGGCTGGCTCTGCTTCCTTTTTACTTTTCATTCCCTGTTGGGGCTACATTGTTCAACTGGGCATTTGAGAGTCTGGGAAAAGAACTTTTTGGGAAACCACAAATTTTATTCATGTTTGATTTATTTCTTACATTCCCAAAGCAACAACTATTTTGGAAATCCAGATGATTTGTGTGTGACAGGTTAGTGATTTAAGTTCATAGTGTTATTAGATAATAAGCTGTAAAGTTCAACCATGCTTATCGATAAACCTGTCGGTTTACAAATTTTTTAATCCACTGCCACACATTTCAGTACTGTCTTCAAATAATCAGACTTTTTAGATGGTTGGCAAAATAATTTGTCTAACTATTGTGAATTGCTCAGAAGGCAAATGTGGTGCTTTGTCCGGGATTCTGCTTTTTAAAACTTACATTTCTTGTTAATTCTACCTTTTGATATTATTGAAAATGACTGTACTAGTCATGCTACTACTATACATGGGCTGTATATGCTCATTTTGTTATCTCTCTACTGTGTGAAGAGTTGCAACAACCTTGAAACAAAACGGTATAGTTGCTGAGCATATCTGATCATAAACTATAGCTGTAACAAATGCCTTTTATTCTAATGTAGGAAACTGCTTTCCCATCAGTAGAAGCAGGGTGTACATCCATGCATGTGTACAAAAATAGATGCAGGTCATCATGTGAACAGCTATCCTGTTTAGGAGGGCTGAAGGCTTTCTTTTAGCCTAAGCCACTTACACTTCAGATGATCTGGATGTGAGCAAGTTTTGTGATGCTGGGCAGAGTTTTGCACATGTTTTTGAACATTAAGCCTCTGGCTATTAATGATAAGTATTGTCTTCATTTTCTTGCAAGGGAGGAAGTAGGGGCTAAAGGAGTAGAAGTGTTACACAGACAGTCTTAAGCAGATGTTGAAACAGAGCCCATTCTCTTTAGGAATTCCAGCTTTAAACATTATTTGTGAACTTCCTTGCCTGAGAGTAGGATTATCTCAGACTTTACTATTTTGTTACTGTATTTTGTGTGTATAATCTTAATTATTTTGCTGTGTGATCTTAGTGTTCACTGCATTGAGAGGAGGCTGTATCGTTTGGCCTACAGTTTCTGTGCAGTCTGCAGGGAGTTAAGCGTAACTCGTTGGGAATGTTAATGGAAGTTGTGCATAATTTGCCTGTGCATCACACTGAAATTTACCCTTTGGGGTTACTGAGCCAGTGAAAATTCTACCGGGTGCCAGAGGACTGACGAAACCATCAGATTATCTTAATGACAGATTTACACTCTCCTCGTGTTCTGTACTTTTCAGATTTTGTAACTCTGATTTATGAAACTTTGCAAATCGAAGTCCTTCCTGCTGTACGCTGATCTTGTGGCACTTCTTGTAGGAATCAGGCTTTACTGTGGTGAGAATATGTGGTCAAAATAGCCCATATACCAAAAATTACACAGTACTTTATGTATTAATAGACTGCCACCCTTAATCCCAGAGGCAGCTACATTTCAACAGCATAGGGCTTATATTATTAATAAATGCTGAAGCTTAGAAAATGAAAAGTTTTAAATAAAATGTGGAAGATTATTGCTGTATCAGAAAAAGAGAATAAGGAGTATTGCAAGAAGTAGGTAAGCCCCTAATGTAAGATCTCCTGTCTATATACTTTTGTTTCTCAATACTTGCAACAATACATTAAGACCCTAATGAATTAAATTAAATACTGTTACTTTCGCTATTAGAAAAGCAAGTGATCTTCACATAAACTCAGTCTCAAGATGAATGACAGTTAGTGGAAAAAAATGGGTTAGACACTTAATAGCACATACATTTTTCTGTTGAAAAAGTCCTGCAGAAATCTCAGTTATAGCATAGTGCTGTTCTTTGCTTTCTTAACAAAAGCTGTTAGTGTGTTTAGAGTAATTTTTCCATAATGAAAAAAGCCAGTATCTGTGACAGATTACATTACTATACACACCTGCATTCGCTCTGAACCTGCTAGCCTGATAAATTGATAAGATAAGTTGGTCACATGTTGTTTTAAAAAGGCAAAGAACATAGTTCCTAATAAAAGAATGCTACATATTTCTTCTAAAAGGTTAAAAAGGATTTCTCAGGGCTCTTAAATTACCATATTCTGATACCAAGGGAAAATAAAACCTGGGCTTAGAGTCTTGTTTGTACTTAGAGGGCTTTCCGGACAGGAAGGCAATCTTGATGCAATTCAGTAAGCCACAATACCAGTGGGGCATTACAGGTGAAAAATTTGCAGCTGTACCCCTCACCACAATGTATTACAACTGTACAGTGGAATATTTCCTGTACAGAAATAGGGCTTGGTTAACTTTGTTTCCCAAGAGTAGATCACATTAAAATGTTATAAAATCATGATTTCCTGCATTTGAATACTTGTGGTTTCTCAACTGGTTCCAATATTACAAAGGGTTTTTTATAGCTTCTATTAGTTGAAGATGTATAGAAGCTTTTTTCCAAAGTCAGCTAAAAGGCAGTTATGTATTTTTAAAGAACAATTTCTCTCAGAAGACAGGAGCTGTCTTTCACATCTCTTTATTATAACTCTATTTAATATTTATTTTATAAACTGCAGTACAGATGTAAATTTAAATAAAATGAAATAAATATGCTAATAGGACCATAAATAAATTTGTTAAATGGAGTTGAAAGAGCCGAGGTATATGTTATTACTCAGAAAGTGAACTAGTAGTTATTTTCATTATTCAGTCAAAGACCTCGGTATGGATAGGGGAAAAAATTAAATTAAGCAGATACTGCATATTCAATTTTAAAATGAGTATTTATAATTTAAAGTTCCAGCTTTAGGACAAAATTTATTAAACCAAATTCAAAGAGAAGTAGAACAAATTCTGTGAAGAAATTATATGGGATAATTTTGAAAAACTTCTCTAGTTGTGGTATCTGATTATTCCTGAGTGTTGAAAATTGAGAGTGCACCGTAGTGGAATAACTCTTACTGCCCAAAATATATGGGTAAGTAATATATCAAAATGGTGTCAAAGTATGGAAAACCAGAATAAAAATACAAAGGAGATTGAGCTGGGGACAGCAAATACTTTGTACGGATAGAATGTTTTTAATCCTAGTACTACTGCTAATCCTAATACTAGGCTAAATTTTTACCTCACTGTAAACCACCACGTCTTTTTTTGTTGTTGTTGTTATTTGGATCTTCATGAAAAGGGAAAATTGGTGGTTTGTAGCTGTGGCAGGAACGGCTGTTTTCCACAGTGATACGATACAATCTTAACCCTGAGGAAGGCTAAAAAAATTTTGTCCAACAGGCAGTTTGGTTTTCATGATGTCAATCACATAAGATAAACAGAAATGTGGATGTTGAGGTGTCCAGCATTTGTCCAAAATGTTGTTCCACTGGTCAGATTGGATTGTGTGTCACATGAACAGGCATATTACGGAAGTTTTAGTCTGTTTAATATTAATTTTCTTTTAAGCATATTTTCTACATAATATATTTTTCTGCAGGTTTAGGGTTTTTTTTTTCTATTTTTGTATAAATAGTACTTCAAAATAAACTTTAAAAGTCATGTTCTTGGTAGTTATTGCCAAGACTTTTTCTCTAATAAAAATCTGGATAAAGCTTTTTATTTCCTACTACTGCGACTTCTGTTCACCTAACGGGACAACTGTATTTTTAAGGCAGTTGGCCCTAAAACAGTAAAACATCCTAATAACAGAATAGCTTTATTACAGAGCAATCAGTTTATTCATGCTCAGGAAGCTGGAGTTAAAATCTCAGCATGGGTTGGCGTCTGACACAAAGTGCTAGTTTGTATTGTATTCTGCCTCTCCTTCACTTAGGTGGCCCTGCTCGGAGAAGATAAAACACACACACGCTTCCTGTCTTCTGTGTGCGTTTTCTTGTACAGTAGTTGTTTCTGGAACAAGCTTAACTTCATTTCCAAGAGGAAGCGCCCACCATCTGAGGGACTGAGATTCAAGAAATGAACATTTATTCTGTAGAAGCCTATTTTCTAGCAAAAACATGAATCAAAAGGAAGCATCGCTGAAAGCAACATTAAGCACATTCTTCTGTAACCCAGCTGTTAATATCTTCCTTTCTTTCTTTCTCAGCTGGACAAGATGTATTTTGCAGCCTAAGAGATCTGCATGTATAAAGTTAAAGATTCATTTTTTATATTGAGTTGAAAAATTATATGCTTCAGAATTTAAGTAATAAAACAATAATACTTTCATATACCCTTCATTCAGCAACTTCAAAGCAGTGGGCAGATGACTGTAGCTTTTTCCTAGAGACAAAAAAGATTTCTGTGATAAAGATGAGATTAGCTCAGAAATTGAGATATTTTAACTATTTCTGTCCTAAATGGCAATGACGTCTGTGTCTGAGACCTGTCTGCATTATGACAATATGTATGGGGAATAATAGGTATGATCATTTATGGTAACGTGACAGCTTGTGGAGGTGCATCGGTGTTGGCCCTCTGCTGAGCTGGAGCGCTCAGCTATAGAAACATACCTAGTGGTAAGTGGTGTGCACTCAAGGCTTTTCAAGTCCAAATTAGCAAAGTAGTCTAAAGCTGGGAGGATAACATCAGGTCACAGGAAAATCTAGAAGCATGTGATCATGAAAGCCTTTTAAAAGCACGTATGGATCAACAGTCATTTCTCTCCCGTTGTTTCTTACTATTACACATAACTTTAAGTGGGAATAAGGAGTATCCATGTGGTCAATAGGGTGTACAACACATGGATGAAAATATTAATATGTAACATAGTGTTAACAGAATCTGTAGCGTTTCTTGACCCCTAGTTTCCAAATAGGAATTAAATTGTTCTGGTACAGATAATGTGTGACACAATATATGATGAATAAGAAAAAACATGATCTATCACATTGTAGTGCATTAGTGGGAATACTCCATGTTGGTTATTAATACTGTCTTGCTGATAGGTTAACAAGTGTGCAGGAAATGACTTGAAGGATGCAGGTTTTGAAGGGGGTTTTCGAGTTTCTTTTTGTTTGGGGTTTTTCTTTTTTGGGGAAATGTATATGATAGAGGTTTCAGCTCGGCTGAAATTGAGACAGGCTCTATTTGTAGAGTTGATGTATGTTCACAGAGGTGATTCTTGTGATGTCTATGTCAGTGTAATACATATGAAGATTTTTTTTTCTTAAAATAGAGCTAAACGAGAGATTCACAGAGAACAGGAATCCACATTTTCCTAATTCAAAAGATTTCTGCTCCGAGGCAACTATTTCAGCTGAGTTGTTTCTTTGTGTCCTCTACTTGCAGGGGGCAGGACGGAAACTGTCACTCAGAGGCAGCTGCTTTCCTTCCTATCAGAATTTGTTAATACACCATTTCCATTCTTCATCAAAACAGTTCCAGGCAATTTTCAGATCTCCCATGTCTATAGTCTGCAGCAGTAAAGGGAAAAGGAAGGAACTTTGAAATTATCTGCTTTGTTTTAAACTTATTTATCTTACTAACAGCTTTTATTAGAAGTACTTCGAGTTTAGACTGTTTTCATTTAGCTATTCACTTCTGCTTCTGATAGCTGTTGTTAATGCTGCTGAAGAAAAACATTTCACTGCTGTTTTGCCCTCTATTGCCATAATCGTCCCTCTAAATAAGTGTTTGTGCCCTAGTATGTGGTTTTCTTGCAAAATGGAACATGGAGATTCTTGGATAAATCTGAGCCCACAGTTAAATAATGGTTTTATGCACACCTAAGTGACAGGGGCTGTACAGGAATAGTTCTTTTTGCATTTTACAGGTGAATAAAATCATTGCAATTAAAACTTTTTTTGAGAGCTAGGAAAAAAGACAAAAAGCTACGGAGAAGTGTCTTGAAGAAGCATGTTTATTGTTAGCAAAGAAGTTTGTGGTTAGATATGCTTTGTTACTGTTTAGTTTTATAGAGGCAGCACTAGCGGTCACATTTTCTAAGAGGTAACAATTATCTGAATTATAGTTTAGGTTTTATTCAAATATTTTAAGGTAAAAGTACCATATTTAATTCTACATATGGGGAATTTTTTGTTGCAGCTAATTCACTTATTCCCACTGCCTATGACTCAGTTCTGGCGTTATAGCCCATTTCCAGGCTTTCACAACTATTATTTTTGGCAGCTAATATTGCCCAAAGCTACCATCTTTCCTTAAACATATCCAGATCAGGCATTAGTAATAAACCCCCTAGAACAAATAAAGCTAGATATGTAGGAATCAAAGATTCTAAGTCAACTAAGTCTTTTGCAAGCTTCAAACTAGAAAGCTTACAGTTTGGGCAGTCCCAAAAAATGAGCTGTATTTTGTGAAGGCAATCACATAAAGTGTGTCTTTGACTTTTTACTTCTAATGTGCAGGTGGCGTCTTGAAACATACTGTCTCTTGCTCTGATAGATTTCTTGACATATTGCAACAGTTAGGAAAAAAAATCATGAGCAAAAATAAAGAGGAATAATCTTTTCAAGATGCTTACCAGCCTGCTTTAATTGTTAGGTGATACGTTCTTTCTGGCTAGTCATACTGCTGAGTCCAGTGTACCTACTTTTTTTTTTTTGTGAACAGTATGCATGAAATCTGTTTGGGTTTTTTTTCAAGTTTCTTTGTGCCTTTATTTTCAATCTTTATTTTCAATCTCTCCATAGTACTTTCATCTAGCCTTACTGATAGTTTTACGTTTTTCATATTGTAGTGCCACTTATGCAATTTTTATTGTGCTTTTTAACTTGTTCTTCCAGCTCATTAATTGCAGTGGGAATAGGATTTATCACTTTGCTTATCTTCTTTTAAAATGCCCACTATGTGCCATTCTGATTCAATTTTGTAAGAGTCTCATTAGGGAGACTTACATATTAAAAAAAAAAAAAAAGGGTTGTTGTGAGATGTAATCTAAAAGAAATAAATATCCTAAATAATAGGATAGCTTTACAAGACTTTTGTTGCACATGTGTTACTCAGCAACATTGACAAGAAAAGACAACTTAGGTGTTGATAGGCAATAGGAAGCACAAGACCAAACCAAGTATTCAAATATATTGAATCAAATTCCTAAAAAATCTCAAGGTATTTTAAGTACTGAGATTTAAAAATATGCAGAAATAAATACTGCTGTATATTGAATCATAGAATGGTTTAGGTTGGAAGGACCTTAAAGATCATCGAGTTCCAACCCCCCTGCCATTGGCACGGACACCTCCCACTAGACCAGGTTGCTCAAAGCCCCATCCAGCCTGGCCTTGAACACCTCCAGGGATGGGGCATCCACAACTTCCCTGGGCAACCTGTTCCAGTTCCTTATCACCCTCGTAGTGAAAAATTTCTTCCTAATATCTAATCTAAACCTGCCCTCTTCCAGTTTAAAGCCATTACTTCTTGTCCTATCTCTACACGCCCTTGTAAATAGTCCCTCCAGCTTTCTTGAAGGTGCCCTTTGGGTACTGGAGGGCTGCTATAAGGTCTCCCTGGAGTCTTCTTCAGGCTGAACAACCCCAACTCTCTCAGTCTGTGTTCACAGGAGAGGTGCTGCAGCCCTCTGATCATCTTTGTGGCCCTCCTCCAGACCTGCTCCAACAGATCCACGTCTTTGCTATGTTGGGGGCTTCAGAGGTGGATGCAATACTCCAGGTGGGGTCTCACGAGAGCAGAGTAGAGGGGCAGAATCACCTCCCTCGACCTGCTGGCCACGCTTCTTTTGATGCAGTCCAGGATACAGTTGGCTTTCTGGGCTGCAAGTGCACGTTGCCAGCTCATGTTGAGTTTCTCATCAGCCAACACCCTCAAGTCCTCCTCCTCAGGGCTGCTCTTGTTCTATTCTTGGCCCAGCCTGTATTTGTGCTTGGGATTGCCCCGATCCAGGTGCAGGACCTTGCACTTGGCCTTGTTTGACTTCATGAGATTTGCACAGGCCCACCTCTCGAGCCTGTCCAGGTCCCTCTGGATAGCATCCCTTCCCACCAACATGTCAACTGCTCCACACAGCTTGGTGTCATCAGCAGACTTGCTGAGGGTGCACTCCATCCTAATATCCATGTCACCAACAAAGATGTTAAACAGCACTGGTCTAAGTACCAACCCCTGAGGAACACCACTCGTCACCGCTCACCACTTGGACATGGAGCCATTGACCGCAACTCTTTAAGTGTGACAGTCCAGCCAGTTCCTTATCCACCGAGTGTTCCATCTGTCAAATCCATGTCTCTCCAATTTAGAGACCAGGATGTCATGCCGGAACAGTGTCAAATGCTATGCACAATTCCAGGAAGATGACATTGGTTGCTCTCCCCTTATCCACCAATGCTGTAACACCGTCATAGAAGGCCACCAGATTCGTCAGGCATAATTTGCCCTTAGTGAAGCCATGGCCCTTAGTGAAGCCATGTTGGCGGTCACCAATCACTTCCTTATTTTCCATGTGCCTTAGCAGAGCTTCCAGGAGGATCTGCTCCATGATATTGCTGGGCACAGAGGTGAGACTGACTGGCCTGTAGTTCCCTGTAGTTCTTTTTTACCCTTTTTTAAATGAGGGTTATGTTTCCACTTTTCCAGTCAGTGGGAACTTCACCGGACTGCCATGACTTCTCGAATATGACGGGTAGTGGCTTGGCAACTTCATCTGCCAGTTCCCTCAGGACCCGCGGATGAATTTCATCAGAAGTACCTGTGCAACCATGAAAGGCTGCAAGCTTTTGTCAGAAATTATACAGATCCTTTTGTAATTATATAATTCCAAGACTACATGCTGTAGGAAACATACCAAGTATCATAATATTTTAAATAAAATCAAATGTTTACCACCAGTGGAGATTGTAGAGGTTCAGAAAAGAAGCATGTGAGCATGAATGACTCCACAATGTAGTATGAAAGATGGTGGATGGTGGAAGTTGCTGTTTATGTGTTCGTCGTTAACATAGGGGAATTCCTTGGATATATTCTTAATTGAAGGGTAGGAACATTGCTGTGGTATTGCAATTTTGAGTGTTTGTGCACAGGCATTAAAGGTTATAATAATTCAACACTGAGAAGTTTTGAAGACATCTGAAACTCTGTAGTGACACTGAGAGCAAAAAGAATAAATATAGTGTGACTTTGAGATATGACTTCAAACACCATAATATAATATTTTATATAGCTGCTGTTGTGCACAGCACCATTGTAGAGTTAGCAACACGGATCCAAGGATGTTTTCTGGGTCATCAAGCCCAGCTTGCTCCCACCGGGGCAATGCTTGTTACTGTCTCCGTCTTATTAACAAATCAAGCTGCCCTCAAACCTCCCTATCTTTTTCTGTTCGGGCTTCTAGCCTTACACATTATTGATAGAGCAACTCAGTTTTGACCCATAGTTTCTATAGACCTTTTCCTCTATTAACTGTTTCTCTCCTGACGTGTCGGTAGAGCAATCATGTTCCTTTTGTTTTCCTTCTTTTTGGTCCTCAACTCTGCACAGATTGCAGTGTGAGTTAATACAGCTTTAACATGAAGAGTTGGAAATGTGTGCCATATTCCAGATGAGGCCCCACTGATGTCCTATACAAGTCAATTAATATTTTTCACTCGCTTTTGGAAATATCTCACCTGATGTCTCATCATCATCTCATCATGGCATTTGCTTTTTTTAGGCATCATCAATACTGCCTCTTAATTTTCCAGCTGATACTTGCATATCTTCACCATTTCCAACTGAATATGCAGCTTATAAACCGATTTATTTTTTTTTTCCTCCATCCTGACCTAAAGAAATTTTAGTGACTGTGCTTGCTCTTTTCAATCTTCAGGTATCATTGTGATGTGACAGATGTAGTAAAAATCTATGTTTCAGGTGGTTCCATGTGTTAATTTTTCAGAATTCTTTGGTGATTATTTATGTTCCCTTGCCCTCCCCAGCTTGAACTGCTGAGCTCCCTGAATTTTCCTTCTTAATCTTCATTCCTGTTAATTAATCAGCCTGCTGTCATCTGCACGTGCATCATAGTCCTTACTGAGTAACAAGGAAGAATACTTACAGAGCTTTTTCTAGCTGTGCCTAGATTTACTTGCATTTTACCACATTCTTACTTTTTTCCTGATTATTTCTATATGTATGTCTATACACAAATACACAGGGATAAAAAAGTTAATAGCACATACACATGCATTTTTTTACTATTTGCTTTGTCAACCTGACTTTTAGTATTTCTTGAGCATGTACAAGTGCCATAACTGTGGATTTCTGTGTCTTAATTCTAAAATCTCATATCTTACTGAGTTTGTATTTGTTTTAAATTCATATTCTTATTCACTTTCATGCTGTTACCCGCAAAAAAGGCGGCCTAATACAAACTCCTTTAAAATCTATGCTTTTATTAAAAAAGTATTTTCTATTGTCTTTAGAAATGTCTTTGATAACATTCACTTCAGTTCAGTAATGCATCCAGGAATAATCCAAGTGGGTTATTTACAGACTTAAAATTAGGGATGTGATTAAACAGAAGCTATTATGTATTTATTAGGGTTGGGTTCTCAGAATCACACAGTTGTCTAAATAGCATATTCCATGAAAGAGAAGATCATGTGATTACAAGTACTTCATGATTTGTCCCAGGATTTTTATTCATGTGTTGGCCCACCACAAGGCATTGTATTGCCTATCATCATTTTTACTCTGCATCTTTGATCATTTTAATATGACAGCAAATGATAATTTATAAATTGACTTTTTGTTATGTAATAAAATTAAAAGAGCTAGTTCAAGCAAAAACAAAATTAATGATGATTAGAATGTCCTTGATATACCATGATGTGATGATGTATGATGGATTTTTTGGCTGCATAGTACAAATAATGATTAGTTGAATTGTCTTTGTTATTCTTGGGTACTGTGGAACAACTAGCTATTTCTGTACCTAGTAAGAGCAAGTTTGAAGTGTTACACTGCATCGACATTCTAAAAACGTTTTAATTTAAGTCAGGACAACACAGAACCTGAATAACAGTTACAATTCTGATTTTCTATGTGACAGCTTAATTTTATTTAGTTTATTTAGTTTTGCACTTTTAACATGTACAGTAAATCCCATTATGTTTGCAATCAAGCATAAAGTAATTATGCCTTCTCCCTTTTATCACAGATTCCTTGCAGCTTGGAGTACTGGGATGAGCTTCAGAAATCATTTGTTGCATTCCGGGAATTCAGTCTGTCAGAAAGCAAAGTCTGTGAACTACAGCTGCCCAGTATCAACCTTGTGAATGATCAGAAAGAGCTCATAGCCTCCGATCTGTGGAGGATTGTCCTGAACAGCAGTCAGAATGTGGCGGATGACCAAAGGTAATTTTAAAGATGGAGGGAAAAACAGAAATCTGATGCTACACTCTTGAGAGATCTTTTTCAAGAGGCTTAGGACATAAGTTACTGGTTTCTTATGTCGTAAGAGTCTCTGGTCATAAATGAGCTTCACACTGTAGTTCACCTTCACGCAAGGACATGGAGTGTGCACAAAAAGAGCTCTCTTTTAGATTTATAGGCAGCCTGGCAGCATCATATTCATCAATTTTCTGAACACGAGAATTACTGAAAAGTGAAGACAAACAGGCCATATCCTGAAGCCTCTTAGCTGCACAAGGCAGTAAAATTAGCTAATTAACAAAAGAAGGCTGAGGCACAATCCATTGTATAACATAGTAGTAAACATTCTTCTTCCATGTACCCCCCGTACATCGCCTTTATTCTGTCCTCAGTGCAAGTCAATGACTAAAATAAGGCAAGCGTCTATTTTAAATATATTAAACAAAACTTTAGTACTTCAATAGCGTTACATTATTATTCACACAGCTTGCTTACTATGCTAACAGTAAAAAAATTTAATCGGCATTTTCAAACACTGGGGATACATTTTTCATTATGTTTACAGCTGGAAACAATGTATAATGACAGATATTCACTCTATTTGCATTCATTTGGTTTTGGTTAATATGTAGAGTAAGAAGAAGTACAAGTTCTCTCCACAAACAGCAGTGGAGTTGCTTTCAAAGATTTTCTTAATATTTTATAGTGAGAGCAGAAAACCCAGAATGACCCTGTTGGATCATTGGTATTTGCTGGTTGTTGCTGCCTTTGTATGAACACATGCTTGAATGAGTGTGTAGTATGCACATATATGTTATGTGAAGCTGCAGAATTCAGAGAAATCAGGAAATACGAACATGGCTAACAAAATCAATGAAGAAAATTAAACATCTGGTTTCCATTAATAGTACCAGGTTGGAAATGATTTCTTGATGTTAATTGTGAAAGAATGCATTTTCATCATTGAGAAGTTAAGTGTTTTAGACAAGGTTAATTCCTCTGAATGTGGGACCTTGGCAAAATTGCCTTCCTGGTCAGCTTAACACCACAGAAATGTGAACTCGGTGGGAACTGAAAACGAAGTAGTGAAATTTAGTAGATTTTTTTCATCACGGCATTTGGCACTGTAATCATGTTTATTGTTTTCTGTTCAAATAGGGTTCATCTCTATATGCAGTGTTTCATTCAGGGAGCTCCAGTAAGCTAATGAGTAGTAACTGTTCAGAAAGAGGCTAGGGTTAAAATGAAATACAAATACTTTAAAAAAATATATAAAATCAGTTTGGACCGTGATTAACATGAGAAACATTTTACAGTGTCACATGAATTCACCTGCCTAGAAGGTCTAAACTTGTGAGTTTTCACCTGGGAGGCTGCAGCCTGCTCCACGATAGTGAGCATCTTCAGTGGTATTAGTGTATCAAGTTATAAAGGGGTAGAAATGTCCTAATGGCCTTGAGGTACCAGAAGACTCCAAGCAAGACAATTGCTCTGTCCACAGCAATGATATTAGAAGCACTATGTCCTCCAGATTGTGTGTGTACACATAAAGCTAAAACAAAAACTACAGCTGAAAGAACAGGAATTAAACTGAAGCGTTAGTAGTTCGCTGAATAGGGATAGCAGGAAAGAAAAGAAGGCAGCAAAATAAACGCACCACACTAGCAAAGCATTTGAAGGTCAATAAACAGAAGAGAAGGAGACAAGTCAAGGGAAGGTGTTATGAACTGCCAGCTCCTTAGGCACATGCATGGAGACTGCAGAGTCACTAGTCCCGATCCTTTGGTGGCCTGAGGAATTCATAATAGTTTTAAGAGGTGTAGTTTACACCTACATGAACAGTAGACTGGAAAGTTAAAGATTCACGTAGATCAGAGTGAACTCCATCCAGAAGCCAGAAACCTGAGGGATACGTGAGGAAAACCTCTGATTTCTATCAGAGAAAAGATTATATTCCCTGCTTCAGCCACAGTTTCAGATAGAGATTCAAACTGATCTCTATACTAGCTTCAAACAAGCCTGTACTGCAAGCTTTTTTAAGGAGGAAAGGAAGGACTGCAGGAAGGACTGGTGTAGAAGAAGTAGTCCTGACCATCCTGGAGTGATCTTTCACAGAGAAACTTAACGGGTCAGAAAAAGAGCAGCTGTTCCTCAGAGATGAGGCCTTGACCTGTGATGTTTGAGGCACACTGGCTTTTTCTTGGAGACAGAGCAAATCATGCCAGTCACATGTTACTGACCTGGAGGTTTTGAGACCGTTCACAAGCACTGAAGTACATATAGTTACAGCTGCAGAACAAGTTTAAGGTAATGGTTAAGCACTGAAGGATCATGTTCTGTTAAAGGGAAGCCTGGTTTAGGAGGTGGGTGACAGATACTGTTGACCTGCAGAGAAGGCCAACTTTTCTAGACCCCTAGTACCATAGGAAGTCCATATTGGCAGTAACTTTGCTGAAACTGTGGCTCTATCTTCATCAAACAAACATATTTCTACCAACATGGGTATTTTCTCGTGACCAAGCACACTAAAATGTATTCTGGATTCTACTTGACAAAGAAATCCCAAACGTTTTTGGTTTTGAGAGAGAGACTGCCCCATGTCATGGTAAATTTCAATGTTAGGCTTGTTCCTAAAGCAAGTGTTTAACATGAGATTTTAGACTTGTGAGAAGAGCCACGAGAATCTGTGCTTAAAGCCAGTGCCGAGTGTTAGACCAAGGAACTTCACGGCTGAGGGTATCTGCAAATAAGAGCGAGAAGTGAGGACAGTATAAAAGTTGAATCTTGGTTTTCCTGGAGACTCATCGTGATTTGACATTACAGCATTGACATGCTGTAACTGTATGATTGATTAGCAAATTTAATTCACTGTTAATTGTAAAGTATAAAAACGCTTAGTCTTGTTGTAGTTTATTTTCTTAGTTTGATCTTGTATTTTGGGTCAGAGTCTAACAGCTGCCATATGCATGCAGCTGCTGCTCAATGATAATATTTTTTCCTTCAAATTCTGCAAGGGTTTTTTTGTGGTAACCTCTATGATAGGCTAATTATTAATACCAGAGAGCTGATCCCTTAAGCACTTTATTACTGATTCCTAGTATCAGTTATAAAGTATAAAACTTACGTGACTCGTGAAAGGAAAGCAAAAATGTTTGTGAGATGATCTGTGATACATTGAGCAGTAGCTGGCAGGCTGAAGTGTATCAACCAGTAATGAATATGGGAATATGCAAAGATGTCATGATCCAAAACCTGTGATATGCAAGCTCGTTCTGAGATTGATCAGGAAGTAATTAGAAGTATAAAAATCAAGGGGCTATCTGGTTAAGGACATAGTATATATGTGTACAATGTTGTTTATTTTTAAGAATTTTGTAGACCATTCATTATTCAATGAATGAATAAGGTTTCAATGAACATTTATGAATGTTTATTCAATGAATGAACAAATCTGAAGTCTGAAGTGAGATAATTTAGGATCCCCTTGGGTGTTTATGGAAAGAATCATATATGGTATAAATGACTGTTTATGGAGGACCTTAAAATAGGGGATTAAAAGGAAATTATCATAGAATAAATTATTTTTATAGGTTGCATTTTCATGTTGCAGGACTAACAAATTATAATCAAAATTACTTTTATTTAAAGCTCTGTTTGGGTAGTGAGGCACTAAACCCCCTCCCTGGTCTGCTTGGGAGGGTTTATCATTCTCTGTTGAAATGGGTTACATTACAAGATGTTTTATATATTTGGGCATCTCCTGTGTAATGTAAACAGTATTTTTATAATTACTGACATACTAATGTGAAATAGTAATTGAAAATGCCTTAAGATACAAACCATGAAACAAGTACAAAAACTTTTAAATAAGCCTTAAATTGCTACTTTTTAAAAATTTAAGTGAGGAATCATGATCATGTTTCCTGCTAATTGTTTTAGCTTTTATTCAAAGTAGATGATGTACTGGATTTTGACCTCTAACAATTTGGGTTCAGACCAGCATTTGAGTCATACATTAAATGAGTTAAGTGGTCTCTTTCTTCTTCCCAGTGGATATTTTCCCATGTTGCGGTTTCATCAGAAATGGCAGTTTTGGTTTAAATACTCCACTCTTAAAATAACAAGAATAATGCAGGTCACTGTTAAGTCATTGTTCCCAGTTGCCATATATTTAACTTGAACTGCTTTGCATGATGTGAAACTATCATGCTTTACAATATATAATGACTTAGAATCTAGGTATTTTCCATTTTAAAAATTCTGATATTTGACAGAATAAAAAAAAAATAAACTTCAGGTATTAAACCCAGGTTAGTTTTATTTATTTTATTTTATTTATTTATTGAATTTATTTATCGCCTATCCCTCAGCATGTTGTGCCAAACACAAAGCAGTAGAAGCTAGTTATTCTTTTTCTCCCCAGCTGAAGAGTTGTGGAAAGTCCACACTGCATTTTGTAGTTCCAAAGCAGCCAAGAAAATGAGGGATTTTTTTTTATATTGTATTCAACTGATGCGCAAATTTTGATTTCACAATCAGATCTACCTCTATGATATTAATGCTCCTACTATTGTTCACCAGGACTTAATAGAAAATTTCCTGGGTTTTCAGCTAACGCTGCTTTACTTTCTGTTTGTGCGCATTATGTGATGAAGGACTGTGTCTTTTGTTTCTGTGCCTTATGCAAGGTAAAAGGAGAAAGTAGCAGTGCTAAAGATCTGACAGAAGTCTGCCTAGGCCAAGAGTTTTAATGGAATTTAATTTAAAATCAGAAGGTCGTGGTAGTCATTGTAAGGACTACAGTCCCCCTTTAAAAACTGTTCACTCAATATTATGATCTCTTATTACAGTTCTTTTTTAAGGCAATACTATAGTAATTTGCATGCTGCTCTTACTATATTTTGTACTGTAACTGATTTATACTATTACTGTATTTTTATTTTCATAACAACATGGGGGCTATAATTCTGGATAGGGTTTCTAGTTGAGTAAAAATCAAATGGACCCCTTCACAGATAAAACGAGAACACTTGAACAAAGTCTGATCAGACAGGAAAACAATGATGAAAGAATCCTTGTTGCGTTTCTTTTCAGATGATTTCTAGAAGGCGATCTTCTCTCTATAGAGTGACTTTCCCTTCTAAAATGTGGCTTAGCCCACATTGTCCTCCTCCTCTCAGTCCTCCACTGCCAGCGCTTGTCCCTCCCTATCACAGGAGAGGATGGGAGGCCAGTTCTGTCCCAGGGAGCAATATTGTCCCACCCTCATTTGCTGTTTCTCTCTGGTTAGTTTTTTAAGCATGTGGTTGGACTCTGAAGTTTGCTAGGGAATCCTTTCAGTAGTGGGCCTTTTTGGCTTCTAAGGTGACTCTCCATGAGGAAACAAAAAGCAGTTTTCAGTCTTTTTGTTCTCAACATCTTGAGTTCCAGAATATTACTTCCGCTTGATCTGCTGCTTGTTGGGCAGAAAAATCAGAGCAAAGTATGGCTAAATACTTTAAATTGTTTCCCTGGTGTGAAGCTTCTGCCACATTTCTTCCTGCATCAAGCATGTCATGTTCCTCTGTAGTCATTGTGGTTATAAATGAGAAACGACAAAGGTTCCATCACACAAAAATGCTTGATAGAAAAAAAAAAGCAGGTATATAAAATTTGACTAAATAAGAATTTGGAGGGTTTTTTATTTTATGAAAACATCCATCTCCAAAAAAATGTATCTAAGGAAATAAAAATGCTGAGTCACTGATAGGTGCCTCAAGGAATAGATTTCCGAGGAAAAGAAATTTATACTTTCAGAATAAACCTCAAATTTCAGAAATAAATGTCCTTCCTTTTTACGGCAGTTAGTGTTATAGTTGTTTGTACAACCTAAGTCTTAATTCGGAATATCAAAGTGTAATTATTTTTTTAAAGTTCCTAATAGTTCGGTTAACATTTGTTTTCACCCCTCTACCTTTTTTCTATTTTCATTCCATATGTCCCTGAAATTCTGTTTCTAATCAGAATGTAATAAGGAAAAAAATCTTAAAATATTGACAGTTATTCTGAGAGAACTAACCAGTTTCACAGATTCAAAAGTATTTAATGGTCTAAATAAGCATATGGATTTTGGTGGCTTTTGGATTTGCTTTCATGCGTTGTTTCAACAATCTAAAGAGTATCTGTGGCAGAACAAAGAAAAACCTCCCATTTCTTTGACTCTAGTCCACTCCCATAGATACTTTATAATGTGAATACAAAGAATAATTTTCTTTCCCAAGATGCCAGTTCTCAAAAGGGCTATGACACCATTTTTGAAATGTAAAGAGGCAATTTGAAGAGGTAAAGCACAGGAATGCAGCTAAAATCTGATTAAGTGATCTATCTTGCATTGTTTACCAACCTAATCCATTCTTGCTATCCTGTCTTGATTCTTTGATAATTAGCTAATTTTAGATGGGTTTTACTGCTACACAAGTACTTAGATTTATGTCCACAAATCTAAAGTTGGATTTAAGCTCCATAAATAAATACCATACTAGCCAGTTACCATAACACAAAATAATACTGATAAATTTAGCTAACCATGGAATTCTATGCATTTGCAGCTGAACATTTAGAGTACCTACTACACTTGTGCATAATTTTGCAGTAACATACATGGAGTGATGAAAAATTTGGTTCTAAAAGCATAAGACACATTGCTTTGAAAGCCAATGTTTGAATTTAAACTTGTGTTTGAATTTAAAATATCAATGGAGATCTGTTCATGGTACTTTATAAAAGCTAATTACTTTCTGACAAAAATAGTAAGTTGGCATTAGTTAATCCTTAATGACATTTTATTTTAAAAATAAAAGCAGTATTGGACTGAGGATGTGGACTTAGTTTTCTTGAATCAAATCTATGTTTTTAAACTAAAACTCTTTAGTGCGAAACTGCAAAAGGAGTGAGAATAAGGAACATTAAGGATAGATTTGGATTAAATTAGAAAGTTTATTTGTACTTCAGTGGTGTCTTAGCAACCTATAGAATTGTGATGTAGTGTTAGTTTCTCTCAAGAGACTGAAAGATAATGCTTGGAAATTCATGACATCAGTACAGCTAGCAAAAAGAAAATCAGTGGGGTGCCATCTTAAATGTATAGTTAATATGTTGTAATAGGTGCTAGTAAAAGGCTCCAGGCTGAGCTTATAACACTTGGAGATTCTTTTTAAATTATGACTGTAGAATGAGAAGGGCAAAGGAAAGAAAGCTTAAATGGACGGGGTTTATGCACAGAAATAGTTTGATGGTTGTGAGTCTGGTTACTCAAAATAGAGTGAAAAAAATAATTCTCTTGACCAGATTAACTTTCAGCTCATTCTTATAGCTTTAATAATGGCAATATACTCTGTTTAGGTATTTCAACGATTAAAGATACCTGGTATATTTTGGTTTTATTTCTGTAAATATGGTTCGCATCTGTGGTTCAGGTGTTTCAGTTTGTAAATTGAAAGTGCAGTGTGAAAAAGACATTGTTAGATTGCAGTCTTGTCTGCTATATTCTGCTTGGGGAAAAGTACCTACATTAACATTAGCAGTTAAAAGAAAATGATCACACTGGCAGTGTCAGAAAACCAACATGGCACATAGTCATGTCTTACTGCAAAGCAATAAAATCCTGAAGGTGCTGAATTACCACTTTGTTGTCTACCTTCTGCAGCTCAGAAAGTGAATCTGGCTCACAAAGTACATGCGATCAGCTTGTAACCCCTACAGCATTGGCAGCCTGTACCAGGGTTGACTCCTGTTTTACTCCTTGGTTTGTGCCATCACTAAGTGTGTTGATTCAATTTACTTATTTGGAAGTCCACCTCTGCCATCATCTTGACCAACTAGGCACAGGTATGTATTCCTTTATGTAGAATAATAAAAGCATATGTAGTTCATACATAGTGCTTAATTGCTGTTTTGCTGTTTGTAGTCCCCATTTCCTCATTCAAACAGGCATTCTTGAAATGAATTATCACCAGATGCCACCAGTGGTACAGACTTCAGGGTAAAACCGATTACTTCTGTGCATTGAGAAAGTACATACGGTAGGCAGTGGGGCTGGCTGATCACCCCCCTTCCTCCCTCCGGAATGGGTAACTGTAGAAGCCATCCGGTTTTCGGAGTCTGATTAGTGACAGCAGGTGCCAGTTCAGTTTTGAGCAATCTTAGTGAATGAATTTGATCTTTTAAATTTTCCAGCATATTAACAGTACTATTAAAATATTTGAAGATTTTGCAACCCCGTTAGTAAGAATTCCTTGGAAGAGCTCAGAGAACTGCAGATTTAACTGCTATTTCAATTATGATCTCTTTTGGAGCTACATCTGTTTTTGTTCAGTGCTCTCTGTCATTGCATTAATGGCAAATACATTCCAAGAGATCTTTAGATTATTGTCTGATTTTCAAATGCCAGGAATGCTTTCCATGGAAGATGAGCAAATATCTTAAATAATTTTGACAGGGACAGCTCTCTTTGTGCGTAGTTTTTGTGTTTCTGCAAGTATTATAATGCATTTGTTATCAAATCATACCAAGACTGACACTCAACGTCTAGCAAATAATTTCTTCTCTATCAGCTACCTCTATCAGTACATAATCTTCCTCACTATTACACTCCAATTCCAGATGCTCAATCTTTACAATTACACGTGTGGGAAAAAGCAAAAATCAGATTAAAATCAAACCCAGCTGTTTAATTTTTCAGCAGCGACTGAGTTTATGCTGATGCTGCTGTTGTTCTTGTTATATCACCTAAAGGCCTTAAGTTTTGGGGCTCCGTTGTGCTATGTCCTACGCGAAGGGAGCACAAAACTTATTGTATCCATTGTGCTTTTGTGGAATAATAGGGCTTGATCCTGGGAAGTGTCGAGTGTTTTGGTTCCAAATCTGTAGAGCACTTGAGCATATGCTAATTTTAAGCATGTGAGTAGTTCCAGCAGCATAAATAATATCAATGGAAATAATCAC
This sequence comes from Pluvialis apricaria, assembly GCA_017639485.1. NCBI lineage: Eukaryota > Metazoa > Chordata > Aves > Charadriiformes > Charadriidae > Pluvialis > Pluvialis apricaria. The sequence goes on from CM030008.1 coordinate 146,511,914, forward strand.
ATGTTTAATGTTACACAAGTGGTGTACGTGCCTTGTAGTGTCTGCTGCCACAGTGCTCAGCACTTTGCAGGACTGAGACTTCAGAGAACACGATAAAATCTTTTTTGTGATATATTTCTCATGCTTTAGTCTCAGGGTACTGTTTTGTTTAATTTCTAGTATTATGGGGTAATATGTCGCATCTCAGTGGCTTTGTGGTTTGAACTCTCTGTAATTGCAGCAAAGACAATTTTCATTGTGGAGCCTGTTAGCCTGTACAGTCACATGTCAGCAAATATTATATTGCTAATTTTTATTGTATTTGTAATGTGCTATGTGTGGAATATCACATACATATAGTATAGCAAGAATTCTCACAGAAATATGGTCTCTGCTCCAAATAGGTGGCAATCTGAAGTATTGTGCAGTGTGTAGGTAAAGCAGTTTGGCTGGCTGGTCTATTTACCATGAAAAGATTTTGGTTTGCGAATACTTTTTGTTTGCAGCTGCTATTAATTACAGTTCTATTTTACATCTAATAAACAGTGTGAACAGGATTAATTTCAGATTTCAGAAATGTCAGCTCTTTTATGAATTTAACTTGTTTTCATCATATGTACAAGCAGTTAAAACACAGTTTACAGAAACATACAGACTGTGGCAATGGTGATGTTCTAGTCTTGTTCTTTTACTTTTCAGCACCACCAAAGTTTCTTCAGCCATTTTTATCTGATAAGAACACACCATCTGAACTAGAATACATGATAATTTCCTTTGAGGAGCCTCATGTATATCTTCGTCAGTGGAGCGATGAGTCGATATTCCAGGAGATCCAGTTTTCAACTCAAACTGACTGTAAACTTTTGGAGTGCCGAAATGTGACTATGCAGAGTGTTGTGAAGCCTTTCAAAATCTGGGGGCAGATTGCTGTCTCCAGCAGCACAGTAGGAAAGCTGTTGGACTGCACGATAATGGTGGACCCTATTTTCATCAACTTTGGCCAATACGCACTTCATTCTCTAAATACAGCAATTCAAGCTTGGCAGCAGGTATGCAAATATAATAGGGAGAAAAAAAGTAGCTGTTGTGATTCATATAATAGCAAATTAGAATACCAATTGCATTCATTAAAAATATTCCAAGATGTAAAAGCTAATTTACACTAAAAGTGTTTTTTATTAGTAAACATTAATTCCATGATAGCACTGAAAATTAGGAGACAATGAATGCTATATGTAAAACTAAATGTGGCCAGAACTACTTGAGATTCAGTGAAACTGCATGGATTCATATCAGAATAATCAGAATCTTGGTCTTGAAATCCATAATGTTCCGTTAATTTATGAAAAGGTGAGTGGTGCATGATGTGTAAGCATAGCTCAGTCTGAGCGGTAGAGCATATTGTTTCCAGCTACTACTTCTATCCTTATTGAAGTTCAACACTAGTTTCACATTACATTCTGTGCAAGCAGCATTAATAGCTGAAGCGAGTCCCAGCGTAAGGAACCTTGCTTCTGCAATGACCCCTTGAAGGCCTGTAATTCCCTTACTCCACTATAGCCTTGAAATCAAATCATTCTCTTCATCTGCCTGAAGACCTATGTGGAGCCTGGGAATTAATTACCTATCATGGCACTACAATAACAAAGCCCCCAAAAAAGGATAAAACATCTGTTTTATATCAAAAAATTCTTTTTTAAGGGCATTCCATGGTTTTCTTGTTGCAAAAGGACATTCATAAAACAAGATCTAGTGTGATTTAAATCTTTACAGCTGGCTCAAATATCAATGTGAACAAAAATCTTTGTAGCTCCAATTTCTGTTTTTTGTCATATTTTGAACAATGCTTTTAATAAAAAACAAACATAGAAAGTATAAGAGAGTCCTTGGTAGGCTGTTTAAACCCAAAATATTTCTGACTTAGTACTAGTTCCTCATCTAAGACATGTGTGGCAACTACTGCAAAATGGCCTTCAGAAAGGTCAGTTTCCTCTTAGGATGGAAAAAAAAAGGATCCCTCAGACATAGCTATACATATAAATAAAATATGGTGCATAAATATTTAAATGTTTTAAACCACATCACAGTGTGAATGACTGACTGACTGCTCTGTGCCTTGAAGGAATATTCTGAGTTGAAAAAATGGAATTGTATATTTGATTAAGTAGAGCCATATGTCGCATAGTATATTGCTGACAGGTACATTCTATGAATAGTTGGTACTGATTTATACATGGATTTGGCAATGTTAACATGAGCCACGGGAGGATATACTTCTGTAATTGTTGCTGTAATTTTCTCGTTTCCTCTCATGTCAGGGGTACTTGCCACCATGTTCTGATGTGGTGGGTATCTAGCCCTGAGTATTCCAGATTAAAAACTTGCCCCACTTTGAAATTAGGGAACAGTTAACACACAAGTGGGTTCAAAATGGCTTATTAAATTAATTGTTACCAAGAGGTTTTGTATGTGGCTTTACCTCCAGACTGGGGGGCACATGCACTGCATGGGGAGGGAATGAATTTCCCAGTGATAAGCATTGTTTGACGTTTGCTGTTCACACAAAATATAAAATAAATGCTGCCAACTAAAAGCATGAATTTAATAAGCAGGAAAGGTTATTTGAATTCTCTGCTTATTTTTTACTGGATTAATATCTGAAACAAGTGATGTTGTAGTCAGTGGACAGACAGATGAAGCATGAAACAATTTGGCCCTGCACCTTTAGGTCAAGAGTTCAGAATTAACAGAAGCCTCTGTCGGTGTCTTTGTTTCCTAGATTTGGACCGATTCTTTTTTTGTTTAAGTAATGATGAACATTTTGAAAGTAGATTAAGCCTAAAAAACACTAGGCATACAATTTGCTTTATACTTCTAAGTCACATGCTGAAAATCTGAGAGGATTAGCGCTTTTAAAAACGGTTTCCCTTTTGACATATTTCACTGTCTAATCTGAAATCCCTGTTAAAATACAAGCAGTAACAGGCTAATGCACACCTAAATGCAAAGCTAAAGTAATGGTTTTGATAATCAAATAACTGGGCAGCGAAAGTCAAGATTGTTATTAATTTAGTTTTATTATTTAATAATAACATACAGAGTATCAAGTGAGATAGAAAATGCATGTATCCTGTGAATATACCAGGGTGGTGGGGGGTGTGCCCTTTATTTGGGCATTTAAGCCTTCACAAATTGTTTTATAGCATTAGTGCTTTGTGATACCTAGAGACACAGCGTCAGCTGAGAAAACAGCTCCCCAGGTATGGTACTAAGTGAGTATTCCTGGGGAAAAAAACTATTCCTTTGTGGTCTCACATCGCAAATGTTTTCCTAAACCCCTCAGAGGTTATTAAAGCTCCTGTTTTAAACCTGTTTTAAACCATTAGAACTTCTTTTCCTCAAGGTCCGTGTGGTGCTTAACCTTTCTGTTGGCAGTTGCATAAGTTTTCTTAATGAGGTGGGATCAGTCAAAATGACATCTGTGATCACAGTAGTTTCCCCATCTTTCTACCACAAGCATGAAGAACAAAGGAAAAGGATACAGAAAATTTGCACCTTCTAGCTGATCATAAAGAATCAGAAGGAAGATGTTCTTTTCTCTTTGAGGAACTTAGAGGGAGATAAAATACTAAAGACTTTCTGTCCAAAAAAAAAACATTACTAGGTACTAGAGAAAGAGAGAGCGTGTGGATGTGTGTGTGTGAGAGAGAGAAGTCTTGCACGGGTCTTCAGTAGCTTCTGAAGCACACACAAAATAACTTTGTGCATATAAAGAGGCCTAGGCTTTTATGGGTTTTTTTCCAGATCTTTGCTTTGAAATAGCTGTGAGCTGAGATGTGAGCAGAAAGTCCTGAAACAGGGAAAGCCTGGTGACTAGTATTATGCGGGATGTTTTTCCCCTTTCTGAATAGAATTCACAAAATATTTGAAAGCCCAATAAAGGAGAAACACTTTCCAGGCCTCTCTGAGGGAAAAGAACAGCTGAAAAATGATCTAAAGAGGGGCAGGAAATTGTCCCCCAGGAACTGACCCTAATCTGTATCTGATTCAGGCTGTTGATCTTCTGCTGATTCTTTTGATTTGCTGTTTTAATTCAGAGAGGGAATTTTTTTCCTAATCCACACTTAGGTGTGTTCAGCTCCTGGAGTCATCATTCAGCCCTTCAGCATTGCTGCCACACAAATGGCCCAGTTCTGTTTGTTTTTATTATGTCTGGTTTCTCTACACTCTCTTTTATCAATCAAGATTTTCTCACTCTATCCTTTTGCTGATTTTTTTTTTTTTAGTCCCTTTCTGCTTACCCTGGAAGCTTCTGTTTTCAGTCTTCAACAGTCGATTTGGGATCCAGTTCCCTGTGAAGGGTGCAGGGAGCTGCTGCAGCTCCCCAGGGACCAAGAAGCATGGGTGGTACTCTGTCTGGGAAAAATCTCCTACATTTACTGTAAGAGTTACCTAGAACATTGCCTGTACAGTGCATAGTTGCCATCCTTGATGATCCTTTAGTCAGCTGTTATTATCAAGACTTGAGGCATCAGTAGCTCTCTCTTAAGCCTGGCAGCATGGAGCAACTCCTTATTATGCAAATCTTGGTGTTTCCTTGGTTAAAACATTGGAACTGTTATGAAATTGAGCTTAAAATACCTCTTTTGCTTAACTGAAGCTTGCTGTTAAAAGCAGTTACTATTCTAGTAGCAAATCTAGCGTTTAAGACTAATGATCGATGGCAGTCATTCATCAGTACCAAAATGTGTGCAAGACTGTTCATAATCCCTGATGGGATAATATTCCCCCAGTACAATTTAGAAGTTCTACAAATGCCAAAAACTCAAGACAAAACAGTTGAAGCTTGCTAGATTCCCTTTTCCCTTCAGAAAATGCAAGAACCTGCAGTCTGTGTTAACTTAGTTTGCCAGTAATAGTCAGGTAAAAAGAAGAAAGTTCATCATCTTCTGGTGCTGTTCTTCCAGTCTGTGCGTAATCAGCAAGAAAATGTATTGGAGTGAAAAAATTTCTTAAAGTCCCCTGGGATTATATCTAGGTTTGACTATAACAACATGCTGAGCTCTATGGATAGTAAATCCTCCCTTTTTTAAAAAAAAAGAAAAAAAAAAAACATTTTGCAAAGCTGTAACAGGAAAATATATATATTTGTGGTAGACTTATGGGTATGTGGGTATGGCAGCTTGACAGTAAAAAGGCGTAGATCCACCACTGGAAAATGCCAAAATAAACTCAGCACTCTGAAGTGGCACTGTAAACGTGAGCCTTTAGCATACCCAGCTCTGCTACTGAATGTGATACAGACATACTGCTCTGTAATGAGTTTTACTGCTTTGAAAAAGTGAAATTTTGGTTATACTCACCTGACTCTTGTTTCACAGAAGATACCTGATCTTATGCAGGAGAATTCATGAGATCTGGAGAGAAGCTTTAATCTAAATATTCTCATGCTTAAATATTCCTAGGATTAATATTTTTTGCACAAACACTCCCAACCAACCATTCTGACAGTCAGTCAAAAAAAGAATCGCAACCTGCGCCTTAGGTTCTTCTTAAGTTAATAAACAGTAGTGAGCATGCATTCAAGGATGCTAAATTGGACATACCTTGCATGCTTCACTTTTCAGAAAATCTGTTCCAGGTGTATCACCCAGCAATGTGCTACAAGCAATGCACCAAACTGCTTTTCATGTATAACTAAGGATCCATGGGGATCTATGAGGAAATATTTTTCTCTCTATCTTGTTTGATCTCTGAATTTCTGCAGGCTTCCAGGCACATTGTTATCAAAGAACTAGAGACTCATATGATCACAGACAGAGGAGGTGCTAGCTTCATTATGTCCATTTAAAAGGTCGACTGAGAGAGCAAGGAGAGGAAACAGAATCAGGTCCAAAGACCACAGAGGTCCCATAAGTTTGAGAAAACGTCATGGGAAGAAAGGATGAGAAAAGAGCAGCTGGGCTATATTGTAGAGAAAAGGGAACCAACCAACAATAAAGCATTGTCAAAAGTGTGTGCTAGGAAAGATGGGTCAAAAAGAGGTAACGAAAAGCACAAGAAGATGAATTCTTTGTGTTATACCCAGTAAATTGCATGAAGACTATCCAAATGTTGCTTTCTTGGAGTAATTGTTATGGTTGCTAGATAGTTGCTTGTAAATGGAAGGTGCCAGCCCCGTAGTGACTAGGACAGAAGTATATGAGAGATGATCTCCAAATCAAATTGTCAGTCGCACTTTGACCTCTCCGGTATAGGGGATTATAGTTCGTGCCTTCAGGGGCGGAAGACCTCTAGCTCTGGTAATTTTTATGACTATCATATAGTCTCATTGTGTCAGCAGAGTGACAAGCAGCCAGATGAAAAGCAGAGAGGGATGGAAGGATGCTGCTGCCAGGAGAAAAAGTATTGTAAAATCAAAAATACTTTTAAAACCTGTGATAGTTTTTGATTTTTCCTATTAGACTGTCAAATTGCATGATGCATTTTCAAACTAGCCTCATGGAGCTGTGAAAATACTCTCCCCATGTCTCCTGCTTTTTCTTTAGTTATGTTTTTTAAGTGTTGTGGTATCAGGAGAAGAGAGAGTCTTCTGCTGCTGACCCACAGCAACATTTCAAAGTAGAAGCAGCAGCTGGGGAAGGGGGAGTTCAGCCTGTTGGCCTGAAAGATCAGTTGTCAAGCATGGAGAAGCCTCTCCATGCCACTCTGCTCAGCCCATAGTGCCCCACCTGCCCTGTGTGACGTGTCATTTCTCACTGAATTTAATTTCGTTGAAGTCTTTTATGTAAGTTAGGAAATCTAGGGTTTGTTGTTGTTTTAAATCTTTAAGATTTGCATTATGGAAACATAAAGTAAAATATGTTAAGTCTTAGGATATCTTTTGTCAACCCAAACACTAGGTTTTGCAGAGAGTAGAGTACTATGAGACCAAAGCTAATGGCAAGAGATCTTGAAGCATTTCTGTCTTGTAACAGTCGCCACTAGGCAGACAGCTGCCAAATGTCTTGCAATTAATCTGATGCTTACCGGCTTTCATATCCCTTTCCTTTCAGAACCAATGCCCTGAGGCAGAGGAGTTGGTCTTCAGTCATTTTGTGATCTGTAATGACACACAAGAGACACTGCGGTTTGGCCAGGTGGATACTGATGAAAATATTTTGCTGGCTAGTCTCCACAGTCACCAGTACAGCTGGCGCTCTCACAAGTCCCCGCAGGTATGTCAGAAACACCCCTTCGAATGCAGCAATTGCTAAAGCTGACTGGTGGCTTTATGCATTGATTCTTCTATTTTCTGTATGGTCTCGACTATCTCTAATGCTCCAGTTCCTTCAGGAGCCACACACTGTGGCTGCATCAGAGAGAAAAGGTAAACAAAGAGTGAGGAAAGCCAGAAGTGTTTAGAAGTTACTCGAGGGTAGAACTGGATGTGCACGACCGCTTTCTGTAAAACTGAGTGGTTGTGGAAACTGAAGCTTCTGAAAAAAAGCAAAAGAAGATCGCTTGCCAGGTTTTTATAACTAAGTGATCAGTGTCTGTTTTCTGTGATGTACATTAGAGGTTTGGGGAATTTTTTTAATGAATTGTTTTTACCAGAAGCATCTGTTCACTGAAATTGTTTGCAGAACAGGGTCAAACTGGACAAATCTCTCAACTCAGCATGTGCTTGCATTAGAAAAGATTTGAAATTGTCAGAAACACCCCACTTATATAGTTTAAATAATGCCGTTTCTGTTTCTTGGGTGGTTTTTTTTAAGGATAAACATTGAAACTGAAATAAAATATTTTAAAATTATCAACAGGAAATATTTCAATGAAACCATGTTGTTGGTTTTCTTGAGTGGTGGTGAAAAACTGACCTTTCATCTTGATTCAAGATAGGGCAAGAATTTAAGTCTAAAAAAAAAAAAGTGTTTATGAGACGGCGAAGCCATTTCTTCTCTCTTTTTAATATATACCCAGCTCCTGCTGAGTGGGAGACTAGAGACCTGTGCCACCCCACTTGCTGAGCAACAGTCCTGTGCTGATGAGTTACTAAAATTTTTACAGATCCAAGAAGTGTAGTGGATAGGGGTTCCTAACTTGGAAAATGCCAGCCGTAGCACATCAGAAAGAAGGTGGAGTTTGGATGGTAATTCTAAACAGGGGCTGTGCCCACTTTCACTGCTGACAAGTTTCAACTTTCACTGGGAAGCAGAGATGGCAAATTTACTGTGGTTTTCGTTCATATGTCGTTTGGTGAATGTGCTGTAATATGTGCAGAGCAAATTCAACCAGGGTAAACAGTTGCAGTTGACACTGAAGTCAAGGCGTAGGTTAAGAGGAAGGCAGGCTAATAGAGGACTGTCTCACCCCAGCGATGGAGGAGTTGTTATAAATGGTGCACACTGGTGTAATAGTGCGCAGAGGGGGGACCTTTGGAGACCTAGAGACACTGGAGTACTGTACCTTCCTCATCACATTTTCAGAAAGGACATATGTTTTCTCATACAAGCAAAATGCCTGGGATGCCCCAGCCCACAGGCAAGCAACCCAAATGGGTCACTATGCTCTGTGCAATTGGGCAAGTGTCAGATAGCAAGACAGGATCCCCACTCATCAGGTGACACTACTCGCACTTGGGTTACGATTGACGTTAAGTCCCTCCGGCTGTGTGAGGGAGAAAGAACAACAAGGCTTGTAGAAAGCTAACTAAATGTGACCCATATTTCATAATCAATTATCACTTGCTTTTGTAGTAACCACCCAAAAAATCATTTCAATCTTTTTCATAAACACATGGAAAAAGAAGGAAATGCTTAAAGCAATTATAAATAAAACCAGAAGTAGCTTTCCTCTTAACAGTCTTTCTTATCCATTTTCTGGTTCTTATATAAAATTATTCAGTTGAGAGAATCCTCTTTTTGACCATCATTCTAGATAGTTCTGCTAATGGTGTAGTTCTGATTATGGTGTATTGCTAATAATGGTGTACTTCCAATAATGGTGCAAACTGGAAGGTGTTTTGAAAATGAGGATTATCTCAAGCAAAGTGAAAAGTAGAAGAGTTAAATTGCAGCTTGTTACTGATACTTTCTGTCAGTTGCAGCCAAGCTGCTAAAGACCACCAGCACAATATATGGCATTAGCCATGTAACACCTGGAGAACTTAAATACTAAAACACGGATCATTAGCTTGTCCTTTCAGTCACAGACTTAGGCTGTGCAAAACATTCCATTTTTGTGGCCGCTATATAAGTTTCTTATTAAATGAAAAATAAAAGTGCAAGATCAAAGGTGGAAAAGTCCAGCAGAAAATCAAACTCCATTTTAGGAAGGTGACAGTAGGAACTTCAGATTCATTTTTCAGATATTCATTCTTCAGCTGAAAGTTGGTGATGTCAAAGGGCTTCCCCATTCTGTTTTGCTCTGATCAGATTCAGATTCACTGAAGAATTGGGCTGATAAACAGTCAGGAGTGTCATGTTGGATTCCCATGTCCCAGGAGATGGCAAAGCTAACGGCTCACTCCTGACTCAACCACACTGCTGGCCAGCAGGCTCTTTTAGTAAGGGGGTTATACATCCCTTGTCCCAGCCCTTGGAATAATTTCAAGAATATTTCTGCTCTTTTAATGTTTTTCAACAGCCATCTCTTGCTGGGAAATTTAGAGACTAAAAAATAGCACTGAGGTAATTTCGCTGAAAACATATGGAAGCACAGGCTTTCCACACACTGTTGAGATACAAGCAAATTGTCTTTACAAAGGTCAGAGAATCTTGGCATCCATCTATAAGCCTTGTTCATTTGGTTAATGTTAAATACAAATCACTAAGTTTAGCATGCTTCAGAAAGGCAGTTCATCTAAACAGTCTAAACAGCACAATCCTTTGTCATTTTAGATCATACGAAATAAGTTTGTTTAAATATTATTACAAATGTTGTTGTGTAAATTTTTTCAGTGATTAACACAAATCCTTGAAATGAAAACGACGACTCAATTAAGACATCAGGTTGTCCCTATTATGCTATGGCACTTTTCTAATTGTTTCCATGCAAAACTATCTAACAGCTTATTATCCAAAGGTCAGAATAATGCCCAAGCATGGACAAACCCTCCAAGTGTCATATTCATGGAATGCGAGATGACTTCATAGTTATGAAATTATTTCATTTCTCATGATAATTCCCAACTTGCCAAGTTAGTGAATTTTAAGAACTCTGAGAGCAGATTGTAAGATAAATGTGAAATAATCCATACTTCTGGAGTCAGGGACTTCCCTCCAGGCATTAGTTCATACTTGACTTACTTGACTTACTCTTGGGGATAAAATGAGTTAGGACAAGGTCTTAGATACCACATTCTCTTACTGGGAAAGAAAACCAACTTGCACAACTTCGGCTGGCTCATGTTTCTTGTTACACAGGCACTAAGAAGCAGCGGTTGCCATGAAATACTTTATTTAACCTCTGCAAAATGTTTTTTTAGTATGGCAAGGCAGTTCAGTTAAATGAAAATAAATAGTTTTTAAAGGATTGTATTTTTTTCACATTCACATCAATAAAATTCTCCATTTTTCTTTTGCTAATTAAGCATAGTGAGAGATGCAGTAATTGCCCATTTGAATTATTTAACACAATCAAATATGTATCTAAAATAAGCTATATTTGTAGTAGCAGATAGTTATATAATGCTTATTTACATTTAGAATTAATTTTAATATTAATGAAGCTACTATAGGCTATAATTAAAAATTGTTCAACTTTTTTGTGTTATGAAAGCAGCTATAGCACACCAAGGATTTGGATTTATCAGCTCTTGATGGTGTCCCTGCAAATGTTTGGCTTAACTTAAAGCTCCTTCCGTCCTTCATTTTTTCCCAGCCCGGATCTTCTACATTTCAGGGCACCTAACCTTTCCCTTTTAACTTTCACTCTGCTTTTTCCAAGTCTCGCTAGTTTGGCTAATATTTCAGTAATAAGTCTGAGGTCCGATGCTCGCTTTTCTGCTCCGTTCCATCCCCCGTGTTTTCCTCAGATTTCATGAGGTTTTGACCTTCCTTAGGGAGAAGACACCCCCAACTATATAGTCCCTTTCAGAGCTGGGCTAAGTCCAAAACTGATGATATTTGAGGCTTTAAGCAATTCTAGCAAAAGTTGCCAGACATCGTGAGTTCCTTTTGCAGATTTTAATGAAAGTTAGAGGTCTGTTAGATATCATTAAAAGGGAAGAGGAGCTACATCACTCGTGTGCTCTACAGACAACACTGGCTCCTACATTATTATTGGATCCAGTCTGTGCTCCTTATCTTGATCTTCAAGTTGCTTTGTGGGATGGGCCCCAGTTATGTCAAAAGTCATGTTTGTCTCCAAGACAGCTGTGTTTTCTAGGAGAAGAGCTGGAGCATATAATACATAGGGTGAAACTCTGAAGTTAGAAGAGATCAGATCTTCCTAGCAATTTACTCAGAGTTAAGGAATTCTGTCTTGCAAGACAGTAGGCAGTGGAAGGGTCCCACTAGGGATCACAGCAAATGTAAAAATCAGCTATTCATGTGAGAATCCCCTGAATGTTTTCTGCAGAGGTTGTTTGCTTGTGAATAAACAACAAAAATATTCTATAACTTGCTAGTTATTAATAGTTATTTTCCCCATGCTCAGAGTCTTCTGAGGAAGCAAAGAATAATGGATCTAAAGTCGTTATTTTGCTTTCCATATGTCCAGCCAAAATCATGACACTATGCAAAACATAATGTTGCATAGGGGAAGTCTGCATTTAAAGTAGAGGCTCACAAACCTTTCTCCAGAACCTTCTCCCAGGGTTATAATAACAGCCTATTTTCACTTTTCACTGTCCTTCACTTGAAGCAGCAGGTGCAGTGGGTAAAAACCAGTTCCTACATTGATTTGGGCAATGACTTCAATGAGAATGTGGACAAGCTACTGATTATAAGCAAAATAGGTTTATTTTTTATCAAAGTAAGTAAATATGCTTGGAACATCTATGTGCCACTTTATTGCTACTTTTATAGAATTTGAGAGAAAATATCTGTCATTTGCTTTTCTGTTCTTCTAAACATACACTTATAAATTCTTGAATAGATATTAGTAGTGGTTAGTATATTAGTAATACCTTTACTGGAACCCATTTAAAGTTTTTCTTCTCTTATTTTAAATAGTGCACAAAGTGCACTATTAAAATAGTGCTGCAAAGGACAACTTCTGCTAGAATTTTATAATCATAATTTTTAAAGGCAGTTTTAGATGTGGAAATAGCTTTAAGAACCTCCTCCTTGTTCTCCTACAAAAAAAGACTGAAGCCAAATTTTAATTTATGTTGCATCTCCAGCAGGCTCATAATTCGTTGTTATTTATTTCCAAGTTGCCATTCTTTCAGGTATTGGGTTATATAAAGTGTAAGATGATATACAGTACTCTGTAGATTCAGACTTAGAAACTGTGACTTATGTATCAGTTATTATTGGGATATTTTCCTGTTTTATTATTTAGGGATGTTACAGATTCTCTGCACAACTTTTGTACTTTACATAATCCTCCCCAGGTCACTGACAGAACAACATCAGGCAAAAAAAAAAAAAAAATTATGTTATTTTACACTGTTAAAGTAGCTAAAAATGTATTGTTGCTTTCCTTTGAGGTCCTGCATTTGAAATCAATGGTTATATTATATTACACGTAATTGACTTTCGAGGTAATACCTGGGGCGGATAAGGATTGATATTATCCATGAATCACATGAACCCTCATAATTTGGTTACTGTTCCTTAACTAAAGGAATTATTATTTTCCATAATGTGTAGCGCTAGTTTGTACCTGCAAGGTTCAGGCCTGCTTTGCAGGTTGTGTTGAGGTTCGCAACACCTCCAGGAGCCCCCAGGGGCCAGAGTTTATCTGCCGAGAGTGACCTTTTGTCTACTAGCCAGTGTGGGAGTGATGGAAGTTGCTTTCTGCCATGCTTGTACTGGCCTTCTGTCTTACAAGGTTCGATGGCGTAGAACTGGCCAGATCTCCCAGGTCCCATGAGAAAATGAAGCCAAATTGAAAATCAAACTTTTTTGGTGGCTGCTGCAGCTGACAATGTGCAGAATGAACATTTCATTAACTGTTTTCCCAAATACTAACTGGGTTTATTGTTGTAAGTCCTAATCCTGGTCAACAGCCACCTTGTACCCTGAAAACATGACCGAAAAATACCGATCATCCTTCTTTAATTTTTCAATTAAAAATTGCTTTAGCCTCAAGTCTTAGAATTCAGCTTCCATTTCCAGGTCTCCATTTCCTCTGTGCTGCTCCATCATCACAGCTTTTACTTTGCTCTCTCGTATCTTTTAAAATAACCAACTGCTTCCACACCATTAACCAGGTCCTCACTTGATTCCTCCCATTCTCTCTGAGTTGAGAAAATAACCCTTATTCTTCCCAAAATGCATTTTCTAGTTTCACGTAGAAGGCAGATATAATCGAACTACAGTAAAACCGAGTTAACATTGGTGGATCTACAAGCAAAGTAGAAATCAAATTTGTATCACTAAGCATTTTGAGGGCACAAGATTTAAATTACTTATACAGCTGGAAAATGCTGCCTTTTCTGGACAGGCTCCATTCTTAGTCTCATTTTTAATCCCCCATTTTAGTCTTCATGCCTTGTCATATGACACTTAACTTTATTTGCCCAGATCATATCCTTCACTCACTCATCTAGCTGAAAACCTAAGTAAATTTTGAGGCGTGCATAGAAACATCCTGTTAAGAGACGTGATAAAGAATAGAGCTCTTCTAGCCGTTTGCTGCAGTAGGAGCAGCTTAGTCTTAGTCTGCCTCCCTGAAGGCAATTTCTTTCTCTCTCAAAACAGAAATCCGTAATGGCTCAGAATTACAAATCCAAACCCCAGCAAAGTCTAGTCAAAATAAAACACTCTGTGTTATTTGTTGATACGTTTCCCTAACAGAAAATGCAGAAATCAAATGGTTACACAAATGAGTGCCTATCTTCACATGTACAATAGATAGTCTGTTTTAAATTCTCTCTAAGCTATATTTTGCTGCTTATCACTGGATTATATTTGTTAGAATGCTTTTGAAGTCCATTTAATGTTTTTTATACCTTTTTGCAATGACTTCTCTTTTCTCCTAATATATGTCCCGTACTTAGCTATACTTGAACTTTTTTTAAGCAGAGTGTCTAATAAATACTTGGAATTTACTTAAAGCTTGATAAACGAAAGGGAGTTACATGGCAATTACCATGAATCTGTAGCATTAGGTCAGTTTTATAACATTAGAGCTCTGCCTTGTTGAGTATCTAACACCATCTATTATGACGTCTTCTGCTAAAATAATGTTAACACCTGATTACTTAATTTTCTAAAATTACTTCAATTTTTATTTCCTGCCATAGATCTCTGTATCACTTAGTGTCATTTGCTAATTACTTATTCACCAGGAGATCCCTTTGCGTTTTCATGGAATGCAATTTCTTGGCTCAAAAGTAAACTTATGCAGTACTCAATTCTTACATTATGTCATTAATACAAATATATTAGATATCTTTAAATTAAGAAGGCCGTTCCCTTTGTATGTAGCATTTACCAGTATACAAATAGCATGTTTATAAAATAAGAAATTACCAATATATGATAATAGCTCTTTTTTATTTTTCTTTCTGAAACGGGAAGTTAAATGCAGACTAATCGTTGTGCTACAAAGAAAATTAGTAAGGAAGCATTTGGGAGCTAATGACTGCTCAGGGAAAGCTGACAGTGTGTTCCTTGGGAATATTCAACTCGTGAGTGAAGCTGTTTACACAGGGTGGAAGACATCCTAATGTTGGAGCTACATACAATTACTAATAATCAGTTATGGCATTTATATGACATCTATCTTTGGAGCGCACCGTATTTTGTGTTCCTTCTAGCTGAGACTGACCACTTAGTACCTTTTCTCATTATTTGGCTGTCATTTCCAGCTACCAGTCTCTCCAAAGTAAACAGTTTTCTTGTTTCTCTTAGTTTTCATATGTGATGAGATTTATTCCCAGCTGCCTCTGTAAGAAACTGAACTGATTCCAGCCACTGCAGTTGGATTTTTTTGTTTTGTTTTGGTTTTCCTTTTCTGTAACAAATACTTAAGAATCAAAGCGATGTGTTTGTTTATGAGTTCGAGTGTCTTAGTACACAGCTTCCATCAACGTATTCTTGAATATAAAGCAGTGCCCACGCATGTGCACACCCAAATGCATGCCCATGTGCACACTGGCACGCATTAGCCTTTGTGCTTCCAGCCTAAAACTAATTTGAATCTGAATGCAACAGTCATCACTCTTGCAAATTCAAAAGCCACCCACTGAATGGATGTTATTGTTCTGTGTGTAACTTGTGCTGAGGATACCACAAATTGCAAACAGGCTACTGAGTTGTAATATCTTTGAAAGTTGTTGCTGCGGTTGTTTCTTAAAACAATGAAAAAAACCCAACATCCAGCCATTCACTAAGACCAACTGGCCAGATCTATGGTCACTGCTATCTCTTTTTGGAAACAAATCATGGGAGAACATAATATTTACAAGTTTCAATTTTTGCTCGTGTAAATAATCAAACTTTGGGCCTGATCCTGTTCTCAATTACTTAAATTAATTAATGACAGATGTCCAAAATCAGAGTGAAATTCAACCCTCAAGAGAGAATTCCCACAAGGCCTTTATATAACTGTTTTAAAGGACTTAAGTGATGCTTAGGCTCTGTGCTGGCCCTCTGCAAAGAATAAATTTTACCCAGAATGCTTACTGCTTTGATCCCTTATATATAACTCACATTCTTAAGTTTGCACAGCCACAAAAGATCTATACAGAGCTAAATAGCCAGATCTTCAGCTGGCGTAAATTTATGTAACTTCATTGACCTACATGGAACAGTACCAATTTTCACTACTCTGGCTTAAAGAATCTCCATGGGATAGAGGTAAGTGCGTATGGTGGGTAAATGGATGAAAGGCTCTTCAAATGATGAAAGACTATATTGCTCTGGAAGTGATTTAAGTTAAACTGGAAAAAAGCCACTCCTTTTCCGGAATAAATCACACAGGGAGTATAATTATGCAGTTAAATTTCTTCTCATGCAGTCAAGCTTGAACTTGCCACCACATTTGTGTAAGAAATGAAATGTTTCCCATCTCTCAGCAATATGCTAAGTTCTACATTTAACACACATATATATATGAGCTGTACAAGTATACATACAAATAAATTTGTATCCTTCTTTATTTTGAAGGGAAGGGTGTTGGTAATTTTCTGTCTTATTCCAAAGGCCGAAAATCTGGTCTGGACCTGCGTTCTATGTCACCTTGCTGGTAATAAAGAGAATGGATTTCTAGAACAATTTCAAGGGCAGTAAAAAAAAATCTCTTATTTCCTGTTTTATACTCTCTAGTCTACATACCCTTTTTTTCTGAACAGTTGCGTGCTGGATTTTTACCATCCTAAATACTCTGTTAAAGCAGGTAATTTATAGAAATGCATGATACAGAGCCATCTTACAGTATTGTTGATTCTTCTGTTTGAATCTGAAATCACAGAATTGCAGAATGAGTGGATCATCAGAGAGCTGATGTGCTTAGCATTGTTGAGTTTTAAAACTAGGAATATTTCTCTGTCATGGAAATTCCTATCCTACTGCAAAGCGCTTTTTTTCCCAGTTATGTATTGAAGTAGTAATTGCTTTCTTTCCAGCTGTTACACATCTGTATTGAAGGCTGGGGAAACTGGCGGTGGTCTGAACCATTCAGTGTGGACAATATAGGCACCTTTATTCGTACCATTCAGTACAAGGGCCGGACAGCATCACTTATTATCAAGGTTCAACAGCTCAGTGGAGTGCAAAAGCAAGTAAGTTTTTGATCCAGTTTGGAAAAAATAACATGGGTAATTTAAACTATTATCTATTCATGAATTAGTCACCTTATTATTTCTTCTCTCCTACTGGAATCTGCAAAAAAACAAATATAATAGTCTTCCAGGGGCATTTTCATGAGTTTTTACAACTCTTTTCTTCACTTTGGTATGGATCCTAGCATTTAAAAGCTCAATCACCACCACATATTTCACATGTTCCAATAAACATCCCTTTGCGTGGTTTGTCAGTTCTGACAGTGCTAAGTTACACAATCTCTTTAATGTTTTAAGCTCTTGAGAAACAGAATTTATACTTTTTTTTAAGGAACAATATCTTATTCTGGGTTGTAATTCAGGCCTTTGCATTGTTAAAAGAGAAAGAAGTAATGACCAAATTAACATTTGAAAATGGGCTGCTGTGCAGTAACTTTCACAGTAACTGTCTTTGTAAAGAGATCTGTAATAACACTGTAGTCATTCTGCCTGCGTTGGCAGAAGCCAGAGCATGTGGTGGACATGTTCAGCTCATGGATATGGCAGAGCGCCTTATGTTGCGCAACAGAAATACAGCTGATCAGACAAGAAGAGTGCCTGGCGTCACTGAAAACCCTGCTGAGATTTTGCTTGGTAGGTTGTAGCTATCGTGTGCGCCCTCATTAATGAAAAGCAAATGAAGATAGTTGTAGCAGGGATATATGTGGAATGCTGTTGCTTGGTATACTTTAGAAAAAGTCAGATACATGTTCTATGATAAACAATTCATCTATGATGGACAGCAACAACTCTGAGTCTAACTTGGTCGTTTTCTAGGAGGGTGCACTTAAATACAGAAGTGTGGTACAGCCATTTAATGAAATAACAAGCTTTAAAACAACAAATGTACTGAAAGGTCTGCATTGGTGGGTTGTGATGGGAATGTGAGGTATCAGTAGAAACCTTTCTTCTGAAGTGTATCACTGTGTCTGCTCAGAAAGGGCTCGATATTCAGAGACCATCACAGTACTCTTAAAATCCAAACCAGAGCTATGTCAGCCGTGAGCAGTACTGCTGAGTTCAGTGGGAACAAAAGTGGATATGTTACACATTTCTTTCAAGCCCAGATACTGCCTTAGCAATATTTCAAGTGTTTTAATGCCTGGGTTTCTGTGAAATTGCACATACGTTTGGCCAATAAAAATAATGTTTTACCATTCACTGCCTTCAGCAGTGCTTGGGAAAACCTAAAATAGGGAGATTATTCTTGTACAGGTTTTCACTCTATAATTCAATTTTGACCTTTCTTTTTCACAATTGTTTATATATGAGCTGCATATTTTTGTGTGTTCTAGATCTTAATCTGTGGAAGACAGACAGTCTGTAGTTACCTTTCCGAAAGTATTGAACTGAAAGTGGTTCAGCATTACATTAGTCAGGAGGGACAGGCCGTTGTTAAAGAACACATCAACTGCCTTGCAGCCAAGCAGAAGTTACCTTCATATGTCCTAGAAAATAATGAACTCACCGAGCTGAGTGTGAAAGCTACAGGAGATGAAGACTGGTCCCAAGACGTATGTCTAAGTTCTAAACATACAGAACACAGCACTGTCATTCAGGTATGACTAGAAATAGTTATATGGAATATAGCATTAAAAATGTCTGAGAAAACTGGGGACTTTGTGTTTAGACTTCTATTTGATATGATGAAATGTTGAACATTATCATCCTGAAACAATTTTATTGTAATGCTGCTCATCTCTCTGCATACAGGTACCATCTTCAAAGAGTTCAATTACATATGTGTGGTGCACAATTTTGACTTTAGAGCCCAACTCTCATGTGCAGCAACGATTAGTAAGTACATTTAATGTCTCTGAAATCTAAATGTTTATGCCTTACACATCATATAATAAATTAAGGGCAGAATGTCTCACTTTAAAGATTTATTAATATCTTCTTTCAACAATTGTAATACTGGAGTAAAATTGGCCTTAAATTGGTATATTCTTTTCTTTTTGTAGATTGTTTTCAGCCCTCTTTTTATTGTAAGGAGCCATCTTCCAGACCCAATTATCATACATTTAGAGAAAAGAAGTCTGGGACTGAATGAAACACAAGTGGTTCCAGGGACAGGACAGGAGAAAGAACTCCAAAATATAGAGCCTGATCTTACGCACCACCTGACATTTCAGGCCAGGTAAAATACTCGCTTTCCTTGAAAATGGTTCATTTGTATAGAAAAGAAGGAATAATTTACATTTTAACTTCTGGTGCATTTTTTCCAAGAGTATGGCATATGCAGAGGAGATACAACAGAACAAGTGTATGTGGCCTGAAATGATATGATAGGAAATATTAAATTTGGTATAACTATCCTAAGCATATTGGCGTTTGTTTGCTTAAGCAGTCCACATTTTTGTGTTTTGAAAAATAAATTCCTAAATGATCTTGAAATGTTTTTTGAGAATACTGAAGAGTTTCTAGGGTCTCAGACACAAAGGTCATTACTGTGTCATAACAAATTCACGCATGTCAGTTAATACTCAGGAACTTGTTAGACATCGTAATTTGATTCATCTGTGATCACCTTGAGAGTGTTCCTACTGCAGAGTATGCTTGGAAAGCATCATTAAAGAAAATGTTAGTGCTACTAATGCTTGATCTTGTTGTGTAAGTGACTGAATCTGTTTCCAATGACAGGGAGGAAGATGATCCCTCAGAGTGCGCAGTCCCTATCTCAACCACACTAATTAAACAGATAGCAACTAAATCCCATCCGGGTGGCAATGTCAACGAAATACTGTCCGAGTTCTATGGCACCGCTAATCCTCCCCAGCCTGCATGGCCGTATAATAGGAAGGATTCAGACAGGTAATTCTTCGCTAAACCTTCTTCATGGTTGTTGCATTGCCTTTTCAAATAAACTGAAATCGTGTTCAGGAAGACTATATGTGATCAACATTGAATATTTTTCAGTAATTACATGATTCCTGTATGTAAGCTGCAGAATCTGTTGCAGGTGGGAAAAAATTGAGATCAGCCTAGGGGCTGCCCTTGATTACACCGAGAACATTGCATCAGAAGGGATTAAAAAAGTGGAACTATTTTTTTGTGAATGCAACTTCTTTACTGCAGCTCTAGAGGCTGTTGTTTATCCAGTAGTTGTTTATTTCAGTACAGAAACAGGGAGTTGCTTTAGGAGGAGTTGCTGAAAAAAAATGGAAATGTGATTTTATGACTACAAAATTCACAGATTTAGTTCTGAAGAATAGTGGTAATTCTGTTAAGGCATTTCTTTAAATGACCAAATTTAGATTGAGTATATGCAGTTAAAATTATGTCTTTATAGCCTACGTGTAGCTAGATCTGTCTGACAGCGTTGCAGTATGTTCCAGAATGATAAGGTAAGAGGAGATTGTTTTTCTGTTTGAAAACCAGAAAATCTTAGCATATTTCTGAAAATGACACCTTATCATTTGTAATCTTGAATTCATCATTCCTTTGACTTTATCTTTTTGTTTATTTGTTGTTGAACAGCAACGAACAACTCTCCCAATGGGATAGCCCGATGCGGGTGAAGCTGTCAGTGTGGAAACCATGTGTTAAAACTCTGCTGATAGAACTCCTGCCCTGGGCTTTGCTTATCAATCAGTCCAAGTGGGACCTCTGGCTGTTTGAAGGAGAGAAGATCGTTCTTCAAGTACCTACTGGGAAAGTAATTATACCTCCCAACTTTGAGGTAACTTTGGCATTCATGTTAACAAGCACAGTTGTGCTAAACATTCTGATTCTGAAGAATGGTTATTAATCCAGATGATTCCCACTTTCCAGTCACTGTGTATGTTAGTCGTGTAATGAGGAATAGAAATAACAATGGAAATTTGCCACATTGACTGAGCCACCAAGTGGGTAGCATGACATACTTGATAACAATGTTCGAAAAACAACATGTCTTGAAGATGCATAGTTAAAAGTTGTCTGTAAGACACCGTAGGAGGAAGACCTACATGCCACCTGATTCAGCAGCCTTCTCTCCTTCCTCCCAATGCAGCCAATGAACCTGCAACGTGAGCAGAATGTAGCAGCCCACATAAATTACTGTAAAGGCCAAATATAGACTTTGGCCCCTGCTATGCCATCCTGTCACTTCGGAATTGTGTTGACCACAGTAGCAAAGCTGACAGCCTGGAAGGAATGTTTGGTTTGAGAGTGGTTTAGATCGAGTTGTTTTGTTGCTCGTATGCTGTCAAGAAAGGTTTGATAGTGACATAGGGTGACTTACAAATGAGGAAGATTCTTTAGGATGACTGCCTTCCTGAAATCAGAGTTGTGTAGTGGATTTTCTCACATACCTTAGCTTGGCCATGCACGTGCTTTTTTATTGTGATCCCAGTATTCTTTATTTTTGAAAGAATTAAAATAATTTGAAACAGCTGCTTGTCAGTTCCAGTTGGACAATCTGATACTTCCTGTTTATTTTGCCATCCTTTTTTTCCCCGTGTATGTCTGTTAATAAACAAAAGGTCTGCCTATTAACACGTCTCAGTGTAGACTGTGGTCTTGGTTCGACCGTGAGTATCAGTCTGATATCTGCAGCATGGTTTCATCTATCCTTGTACCACATAGGAAGAATCAGAGGGAGAAAGGGAGGAAATGAGATGGACTTCACCCTGGAAACTATGTTTAAGTCTAGTATCACAGTATCATCAGGGTTGGAGGGGACCTCTGGAGATCATCTAAGTCCAACCCCCCTGCCACAGCAGGGACACGTACAGCATGTTGCACAGGACAGCGTCCAGGCGGGTTTTGAATGTCTCCAGTGTGCGAGACTCCACAACCTCTCTGGGCAGCCTGTTCCAGTGCTCTGCCACTCTCAAAGTAAAGAAGTTCCTCCTCATGTTAAGACGGAACTTCCTGTGCTCTAGTTTGTGCCCATTACCTCTTGTCCTATCACTGGGCACCACTGACTGTTCCCATCTACCTGGCACCCTCCCCTTAAGTATTTATAGGTATGGATAAGATCCCCCCTGAGTCTTCTTTTTTCTAGACTAAAAAGCCCCAAGTCCCTGAGCCTTTCCTCATAAGAAAGATGTTCCAATCCCCTAATCATCTTTGTAGCCCTTTGCTGGACCCTCTCCAGCAGTTCCCTGTCCTTCTTGAACCAGGGAGCCCAGAACTGGACACAGTACTCCAGATGCGGCCTCACCAGGGCAGAGTAGAGGGGGAGGGTGACCTCCCTTGACCTGCTGGCCACACTCTTCTTGATGCACCCCAGGATGCCATTGGCCTTCTTGGCCACCAGGGCACATTGCTGGCTCATGGTCATCCTGTTGTCCACCAGGACTCCCAGGTCCCTTTCCACAGAGCTGCTCTCCAGGAGGTCAGCCCCCAACCTGTACTGATGCATGGGGTTATTCCTGCCCAGATGCAGTACCCTACACTTGCCTTTATTGAACCTCATCAGTTTTTTTTCTGCCCAACTGTCCAACCTGTCCAGGTCACACTGTATGGCGGCACAGCCTTCCGGCGTGTCAGCCACCCCTCCCAGTTTTGTGTCATCAGCAAACTTGCTGATGGTACCCTCTATCCCTTCATCCAGGTCATTGATGAATATATTGAACAGGACTGGACCCAGTACTGACCCCTGAGGGACACCACTAGTTACTGGCCTCCAACTGGACTCTGCATCACTAACCACAACCCTCTGAGCTCTATTGTTCAGCCACTGTTCAATCCACCCCACTGTCCATTCATCCAACCCACACTTCCTAAGCTTGCCTGTGAGGATGATGTGGGAGACAGCGTCGAAAGCCTTGCTGAAGTCAAGGTAGACAACATCCACTGCCCTCCCCTCATCCACCCATCCAGTCACGCCAGCATAGAAGGCTATCAGATTAGTCAGACATGACTTCCCCTTGGTGAATCCATGTTGACTACTTCTGATAACCTTCTTTTCCTCTTCTTAGTAGAAGTGAATTGAATTGTCAACAAGTGATAATTGGTCATTTTTCACTTGCAGGAAGCTTTTCAGGTTGGAATATACTGGGCAAACACTAATACTGTGCACAAGTCAGTGGCAATTAAACTGGTTCATAATGTGACCTCCCCGAAATGGAAGGATGCGGATAATGGGGAAGTAGTAACGTTGGATGAAGAAGGTTTTGTTGAAGCTGAAATAAAACTTGGTGCTTTTCCAGGTCATCAAAAGGTTAGAAGAAAATTATCATGATTTATAACTTTATCATTTAAAAACAAAGTCATATAGCAGATGAAAACAATCAAATATATGCTGTGTGAAAGCTCTTCCTTAATTATGTTAATACATGTAAAACATAATGAGAGTATAAACAACATATGAAGTACAATTTATAGAATTAGATGGCCAAAAACATTCTGCTCTACTCATCAAGATAATACAGTATCTCCTGGAAAAAGAATTAATGAATTATCGTGTTTGGAAAACATCAACAGATGCAACTTGAAAAGTATGTGATGTGGCTCCAATTATGAAGTGCATGAATACAGACAGGATTTCCACAGTTACAAAGAAAATGGCAGTTCTGACACTGTATTTCAGGATCTTTTGTGGTTTTGTGTGTGACATCATCGTTTTCATTATCTTACAGTTGTGTCAATTCTGCATTTCTTCAATGGTTCGACAAGGTATACAAATTCTACAGATAGAAGATAAGACAACAATAATCAATGATACCTCATACCAAATCTATTATAGGCCACAGCTTTCTATTTCCAAACCCCACTCAGAAGGAGAGGTAAAGCACTATGAATACTATTTTAGTTTGTCATCTGCAGTACATGGGTGTTTAAATTTGTATGGTCTCAACTGCATATAGCAAAGCTTGAACAGAAATCTTCAGACATAATAATGATAAAGTATTTTATATCATTTTAATTTAAAATACAGAATACTGGGTAAATTCAACCCCGGTAATTAACTGTGATCAGAAATCTGTGCAAAGCAGGAGATTCTTGCACATTGCAGAATTAGTTCTGCCTGTTCCCCATCTGTTCAGGCACTAATGGCCATTTCTGTAAAATAGGCAACGTAATCCGTAGTAGCTGTTGAAATTATTCTCAGAATTTTTACTGAGTTTGCGTGTAAAAGAGGTATATCGGCCTGGCAGGCTCAAAACTTTTTGTTATCCTTTTGGGAAGATTCCAGTTGTCTGAACAAAGCTGCAAAACTAGAGACGTGCCCAGAGTTTATGTATTTCAGTGAACTGCATCAAATCATGAATATCAGTTTTCCAATAATCGCACAGTATATTTAAGGACTAGCTTGCAGGAACCAAAATGTATGCATGGTCAATATATTTTAATCAACCATTTATACATATTTATTGAAGATTACATTTAGAGTAAAATATGTGGAAAGAATTCTCAGTGTTAAACTTGCTACAGGAGTTGGCAGATAAACACATTTTTAAAGTTCCCTATTTCTGTATTGTTTTCCTTCTGCATTAGTTTTCTTCACATCAATATCTACATTTGTCCATCACGCATTTTGTGGCAGTCTTATGGGATGGGGAATTGGAAGAATGTTGAGACTAAAATCCAGTCTTAGTTTTATGTCTATAAATGGATTTTCTTCTCACAGGCTTGTTACAGTAATGTAACTGTTGCTTTTGGTAGAGTTATGTTGTGCAACTGAGAGTGGACTGTAGACAAGTGCGCTCAGTTAGCTGCATAAATATACCTGGAGACAGAATTTGGCCAAATGGCTTTCAGTGCAGTGGACTTAGCGCAACCTTTAGTTAGTTGTGGTCAGTTTGCTACTTGAGACTGTTCTGTGCAAGATCAACATGAATAAACTTCCTGTTAGGAGCCAGCGCGTTGTGCTACCACCATCTTTTTTTCTTTCCAGGACTTCCACTCCCCAGACAGTACAGTGTTCAGCATCAGTCCAGCTGGGGCACCACCCAGCAAGACGCTGAGCGCTGTGCCCTGCTGGGATCTCATGTCGGACACCAGTCCCTTAACGGCGGGAGAACCTCTTACCGAAAAACGCGTGCTGCTGAGTTTCAGTCCAGGCGGCAGCACTGGCAGTTGTGAGCTGTGGAGCCTACCAGCTGTCATTAAACAGGAGTTTCCTAGACAGAGCGTGGCGGTGCCCACAGGGGTTTGTAGTGAAAGTGGATTTTGTACCAGGTACTGTACACTGAACAGTCATGAATTGTTGCTATAAAGCCTCAGATGGTAACAAACCATGAGAGATTAATGCAAAAGTCAGAGTAACACATGCCCCCCATATGTAAAGGCAAGTCTTACTTTAATTTAAAAATTGTTATCTTTTGATGGTTTCGATGCTTTTATTATAAATGGTTTAATGTTATGACCATGTACAAGTTGTACAATTTTTACAATGTATGTGCTGCTATTTTTTTACATGCATACAAAATAAGAGCATGAAAAGTTTATATTTGACATTATGGTCATTTTTAATTCGTGGGTAACAATTTAAAAGTTCAAGGGTAGTGTGAAATAATACAATACAAAAATTTAGGGTTTTTTAATAAAAGGTTAAAATGTATTTTAGTAAGAATAATAAGAGGATAAATAGGAAAAGCAGAAAAGGCATGAAACTATTTTAAGACTACAACAAGGAAAGATTTCCAAGTTTTAAAGCTTGAAATATCCAAATGTGCACTCCACCTACAAACAAATGCATCCAGCTAGTTAAAAATAACAGTCCAATTGTCAGATGCCCAACTTTAATTCTCAGACCTGATATCTGAATCTATTCATGCTTATGCTGGTATAAACAAGAAACAATCTGCTGAAATTAGAGAAGCTGCATCAGTATATATTACCAGCCATATGATCTTTCTCTTGCTTGAAGTGCTTGATCCCATTCAAACCCTCATACGGTTCCTCTGCAGAGTCTAATAGATGTCATTGTGGATACTAAAGATTCTCACACAGACTTCGGATTAAAAAAAAAAAATTAAAATGTGAAGAACAAGGAAAGAATTCCTTATAATTCAGAGACAGGCATAGAGGATCTCATGTTCCTAATCAAATTTTCAGACTGTTTCGATTTTTAAAATCACCATGAGGTGAAGTTTTTTAGAAATAGCCAATAAATTTGCACAAGAAAAAAAAAGAATTTGTGTTTATGTGTGAAAGCATTTTATGTAGCTAATGAGTAGAAATAAATTAATTTCTTTTAATTTTGTAAATTTATGTAGTGATGATCCATAACATTAACATTTGAAAGGGGGATAGCATTGTGGATCATTCCAGGGGAGCAGTCAGTTACAAGTTCATGTATTTTTTAAAAATACCTTTCATGTATATCTGAGAAGTACGCGTGCAAATTCTTCTGGAAAATTTTAAAGATTTATGTTGAAAATTTGGGCCTACAATCTCATGTTTTTAATTTAATATAAGTCCCTGCTGGCTAGAGCTCTCATCTTGCAAACACACGTGCTCAATTTAACTCATGAGTAGTCTCTATGAAGTGATTTCTTCTCTAATGTTTTTTGTGTTATTTCCACGTGTTCCTCTGTTTAAATATAATACTGGAGATATGTGCTTGCCTAAATGTATATAAATATCTATGGAATTAGAACTTGATCGTAAAGAATCTTACAGATTCTAGTTTTGAATGTTTTTAATTGTCCAGAGTAATAATACGTAAAGATTTAATCCAAAACATGCATAATCAAATAATCTGCTTCTGTTTTAGAGCTGTAGTGCTGACTTATCAAGAGCATCTTGGCGTGACATATCTAACACTTACAGAAGATCCTAGTCCTCGTATAATTATCCACAATAGGTGCTCCGTTCCATTGCTTGTAAAAGAGAACTTCAAAGGTAGGTAGTATGCAGTAATGAAAAACAGTGCGCTGCTGTAGAATACATTATTTTACTGTACCTCTAAGACAAAGTTGAGTTCAGTATCGGTTTTGGTTACAAGAAGAACCTGATGCCCTCATAAAGGTCTGTCTCAAAGTGAGAGACTCTGGAAGATGCTGAAGCCTGGAAGCTATTGGAGCTAATTGTGAGGTCAGGAGTATGAGCTTACATGGCTCCAGGCTTTTGGGTCTCCCTGGTTCCAGCTATCAAGGCGACTTGGCTGTAGGAGACTAGTAGGCAGTGGAATTTTGTTGACATCAGTTCAATCCCATGGAACGTTTAAATCTGCTCAGATTTGCAAATGTGACACAAAACATATTGCCAAAATTCCAGTTACAGTATGTTAATGTAATGATCAGTGGAACATTATTTATGTAAATGTTGATGACATAAAAAAGGAAAAAACCCCAAACACATACACTTCCAACCAATAGAAAAGTAATAGTTGTATTTATTAGTAATATTGCAGAAAGAAACTGCCTTGTTTGTGTAAGCATAGGTGAGTTTTGATTTAATATGGGTTTTAGAAAGACCTAATCTTGTATATTTTATAAAATTTCAGATACACCAAAATTCGAAGTTTATTGTAGAAAGATTCCAGCTCAATGTTCAGTTCATCATGAACTTTACCATCAAGTCTCCAGCTATCCAGATTGCAAAACAAGAGATTTGTTGCCCAGCATTCTTCTGAAAGTGGTGTCGTCCGATGAATTAGTAAATGAATGGAGTGATTTTGTGGACATCAACAATCAAGGAACACAAGTAAATCATTATAAACTATTTCCTAGTTCACAGCATAAATGGTTGTCTTCCTGACCTGCACAGTATATTGTTCTTCTGCAATAAGCATATCCTTTCTGTTAGTTTGGGGTTTTTTTTAATGTAACTCTTGGGAGTTCTCCTTCCTAAGCCCCTTCCTGTGGAAGTTTTAGAATACAGATTACCTTCTTCACTGGCTGTTTTTAAAAATAGCTAGATCAAAAATACAGGCTTTCTAGCGCTGAATTTTTTCACTTCTTTTTAATCAACCTGGTGTTCCTTGGAAAAATCAGTCCTGAAAATTTCTGGCCCCTATAAGCAAAGAATCCCAGAGGATCCAGGAAAATCCTTCAATTTGGTAACTTAGTTATCACAGGAGTTTTATCTTTACATCTTGTAGGAATCATCACTGTCATTCTCCCTCTATGTCTTCACAGAAGCTATGCATGTCTTTCTAAAACAAAACAAAAGCTCCCTTTTCTTTCCTTCTGTTATTTTTCTCCTGTTTTGAGGTAAATGAAAACTTCCTTGACCGGAGTAATTCTTTTTGATGGGAATTTTTTCCATCTTTGAAGTCATTAGTTTACATGGAATCAACATAAACTGCTTGGCTCTTTGAAAGAAATACTAGTTTCAGATGTTTTCCCTGGGGACCAATCACAAAATGCTCTTGATTATTGAGTGTTATGTTATATAGCAAGTAGTTCAGTTTCATTCAGCAAGCCAGTCAAGCAATGCAAGGTTTCAAATTTCAGTCATTAATGTTATGCCAGACCAGGGTTCTTTATAAGTATCTGGCTCCTAGAAGGAATTAGATGCTAAGACAACATTTGGGGATCATTGTCTACTTGAAGAACTCCCCAAATAAAAAGTGTTATTGAAGTTTTAGGGTTTACACATAGAGAATTTCCCCAGGATTTCTCAGTCAGTCTTTCTTTTAAAAAACTATAAATATAGGTAAATAAGGAATATGCTAATAGCTTCACATACAACTCGGTTCAGATTGTGAAATAACTTGGATTTAGAGAATCTTAAGTAATTTGTACTCTTTCTGCGTAGTCACAGATAATTTTCTTTCTAATAGAATAAGAAGTACCTTTATTTGTTTACTAAAATTGTTTATCATGAGAATCATTTGAAATTGGAACTAAAAAGACCAATCTTCAAGATCAGTGTGGGTTTTTATGTTTTTATGTTTTTATTTTATAATGTGGGTATATTGAAAATTCACTACATGTCCTTTTTTTCTCCAATTCCACCATGCAGGATTGCAAATGTCTTTCAGACAAGCAAAGGATTAAAACTGACATATCGAAACTAGAAATTCTCAGGCATAATTTCATGAACAAAATTTAATTACCTGTACAAGGTTATTATGAATAGTCTAACGAGAATCAGTTTAAGTGCTGATCCTACTAAACTTCCAAGTACTTTTCCTTCTGGTGACTTGTTAACAGTAGTAAAAATTCTTCAAGACAAACAACTGTTTATTTTACCTGTGCTAGCCCATTATCTTTGTGTTATTCCTTGAGTTTGCATTCCTTTAAATTATAGCTTCTGTCATTACAATCTAGTAAACAATTGTGTTGATAGTAGCCCTACAAGGAAACAGAAGCCAGCTTGCTCTAACAAGGACTGCTGTTGAGCTTTCCAAACCTAAAAAGACCTTGATCTTTTATATTCTGGAAAAACACAAAACTTGCATGGAAATATTGTGGAATTAAGCTCCAAAACCAATACATCATTTCTTTAAGTGGAATATTTATTCCTAAGGACAATTTGTTCAGAATGAAAGTTTGCACGTCTGTAAGCAAGCACACAAACCTGTTGTCGAGTTCCCATTTTCCTGCCTTTTTAGACATTTCACGCATTTCAAGAGACTTTCGCTATTTCTTTGTGGCAGCAACTTCCTTGTGAAGGTGTTCTCACCAAACCAGTTTAGATGGTTTAAAAATGTGTTCAGTGTTGAGTTGTTATTAGCCAAGTCTTCATGAATTCAAAATGTAACTTGATTTTTAATCTTCATGTGTTTTGGATCATGCTATCAGCCATTCATCTAACCAGCTCTGAGCTCAGGCATAGCAACATAATGTTAATTTAGGGTTTGTTTTCCAGAGGAGAAGGTGGGATTTTGCAGAGCTCCAGGAATATGCCTTTCTCCCTAATTCAAAATCACAAATTAAAATTTCCTATTTATTCTTTTCTCATATAACTTCCTCCCCAGCACATCTTGCATATTTCTGGAAAAGAAGATTCTTATTAAAATGTTTTCAGTTATACAGGTGCAAATTTCATCTTGCTGTATAACTGAAATATCAGGGCTGTTATTTTCTGAAGTATTGAAATCCATTTCTGTTTTTCCTGAAGAGTATCATGATTCAAGTAAAAGATCTCAACCAGAAGGCATTAATAGGATTGATTCAAATTATGACATTAAAAATAGTAATTTCAGTAGCATTCCATATGTTTCTAACTCTTTGCACTAGATTGTGTTCTTAACTGGCTTCGGCTATGTTTATGTGGACATTGCCCATCAGTGTGGAACAATAGTCATAACCTTGGCCCCGGAAGGAAGAGCGGGACCTGTCGAGATCAACCTCAACAGGTACATAAAGCACATAAAAGATGATAAAAAGCATTGCAAAACAGTGCTGAGAGGTCAGTCAGCTTTCTAAGTGTTAACTGACTTATGAACTTTGGCTTAACTGTTTGTTTTGTTTAATACTGCTGCATGCTCTATGGCATATGTTTAGACTATATGTTATGCTTTGTATATCACAGCGAAAAGAGGACAACCTAACATCAAAAGTCATGTCACTTTAGGGTAAACACTAGATGCCTGATACAAAAAGAAGTCCTGAGTTGTTCGTTAAAAAAAACCCAAAAACAACGTTTTCCATCATAATTAATTTTGAGTGTGTTCTTCAGTTTAAAATGTATTTAGCTAGGTCCTGCCATCTGTAATCAGACCACCTCCCACTAAAATTGGTAGGAAGCTTGATGTGCAGGGGCTCTAGAAATAGTCTTAAAGTCAGCCATTAACTGTATTTGATTGTAATACTCTTCTTTAGAAGACTTCCCCAGTCCCATAACACACCACAACCTGCCCCTCAGTTCCACTCAAGTGCAATTATAACACTACCTGTTTCCAAGATGCAGAATGCCTGGCCTCCAGCAATGCTGTTACAATTACAGTGAAATTTGTTGTACTGTTTTTATTTGCGCTGTAATTAAGTATTAATCCCCAAGGAACTGGTCATCAGCAGTACATAACAGCCCACTTGCTAGTTAAACTTGGCAATGGGCAGTTAACACTAGAGGGGGGGAGACCCTCAATGCCGTCAGTATGAAAATGCTGTGGTGGCTTCAGTAGAGGGCACTCGCCAAGTGTGATGTGAGATGAATTATCCATAATAGTAATCTTCAGTAGTGGCTCCCAGAAAATATTGTAACAGCTGAGGCTGTATGTGAGTTATCAGAAAATTGTATTTGTTGTCTGCTCTGGCTGTGTTGCAAATCCATTAGGGAATTGTTCTGCATATAGAGACGTTCCTGTCCAAACTATCCTGTTGATTGATAAGAAAGAAAGATAAACCTGGCGTAGATGTGTAATATCCCATTTCTTAGAAGACCCCCTGGGTGGTACCCAGTGTGGTGATTAAGGCTGCCACATTCCATTAACAGTCCATTAATGGGACTTGTACAGTGAGTTTCCCATGTATTATAGAGAGCGTCTCTCCTGATAATTTTTGAGAAACCAAGATGCCAGGTGAACTCAAAATACATGAAGTAATAAAACTTCTTTTCCCTCCTGTCTAGAAGTCAAGAGCAGACCCTGTCACTGAAAATGTTCCTCAGTCAGTTAAGTCTTGCTGCGTTTGATGATATTACAAATCACAAAGTGTCATCTGAACTTCTGCGTCTCACAGCAGATAACGTTTTCCTCCACATGGCCCCAGCCACCAGCTACCCGAGACCCCTGTCGCAGGAGTTCCAGCGGGATGCCGTGGAAGGCCTCCCACAATTTCATAGTCTCCAAGTGTATTGTGAAGACTTGCAACTGGACAATCAATTGTACAGCAAATCCAATTTCCATTTTGCAGTCCTCCTTTGCCAAGGAGAGAAAAATGAGACCGTGCAGTGGTCCAGAGTGAACAACATCATTGTTTGTAACAAAGATTTGGAAACCTATAAGGAAAACTGCTTTATAAAACTCTGCATTGCTTTTTCGGAGGAAGATAATTTCATGTTTCACGTGAATGACCTCAGCTTTGAGCTCAAACCAGCTAGGCTGTATGTGGAAGACACCTTTGTTTACTACATTAAGACTTTGTTTGATACATATCTGCCAGAAAACAAAACTGCTCGTCAATCCGTGAATACTTCAGATACTACCCTGATACTGCCTGAACAAGTGAGAGAGCATGCAAGAGCTTTAGTCAAGCCAGTGAAGTTAAGAAAATTAACAATACAACCTGTTAATCTCCTTGTCAGTATTCATGCTTCGTTGAAACTGTATATAGCCTCAGATCACACCCCTCTCTCCTTCTCTGTGTTTGAGCGAGGACCCATCTTCACCACTGCCAGGCAACTTGTCCATGCCTTGGCCATGCATTATGCCGCTGGAGCACTTTTCAGAGCAGGTCAGTACTTTTCCATAACATGTAGCATTTTTATTAGGTACCAGGATTCTGTGATTGTCTCTCAAGCTGAATAACCTAGATGTTAGCCATACAATTACTGTTTTCCTCAAACGTTGTTTGATAATGATATTTTCAGACACCTTTCATGTCCTGCCATACGACAGAAGGGAAATAAAATGGCTGAGCAGACACCAGTGAAGATTTGTAAAGTTGTGCTAAACATTAGCCAGCCGCCTGAAGGCTTTACGAAACTCTGAACGCAGCATAAAAATGTATTCTAGCTGGCTTAGGTTTTGTCATTTTATATTATAGCACTAGTCAGAATCAACCCACATTCCTCACATAAACTCCCCAAAACTACATTTAATCAAATTATTCAGCATGTTGCTCTGCATTCAGAAGTAAATTATAGCCCTGAATGTTGTTTTGTTGTTAAAACTCCTTTTGGCTGCAGTTTATGATTAGGAATCTGTCTTTCTTCATGCAGCCTTCATGCTAAACTGGCACACAGATGTTTGTTGTCCTTTGATCCAAGAACTATGAAGTTTGCTGTTACTAACTTTTTTCCATATAGGATCAATAGTGAGCAATTAGTCTATTAGGTTAGCAGGTACATTCTCTTTCCCATAAATATTAATTTAGAAATAATGAAATTTGGACTCTGCTGTGTCTTAGTGTGGAATGGAATTTGTACCTGAGACAGCAGAAAGCTCCTCCATGATCACACACAAGTAATATACTCCACTTTGAAACATGGGATTTATTTTCCTGCAGTACTAATGGACAGATTTTCTGAAATCCTGGTGCTTCTATTTGTGCTGCAAGCATAGCTGCAAACTGATTTCTATGCACAGTTTCCAAAATTGTACACATGCATTTCAGGTATTTATAAATAGAAAGGTGTTGATCTGGTCTTTCACTGTGTGCATACCTGACTTGCATAACTGGTTGTGGCAACTGTGTACACAATTCTGCACCATAACATTGTGCACCAATTCATTATTTTCTTGCATTATTTTGGTTGCAAAATCTGCAGGGTTTTCTTTTTACTACTTGTTTGGATTTCTTTTACAGTCAAATCCCATAGTACAAAAGGGGAGATCTAGTTTCATGCTAACTAAGAGTGAAACCGTGGCCAAATATGGTCCACAGTGTGAATGTTTCTCCCCACAACTGGCTAGGGGTGGTGATACAAGTGGTGATAGACTGCAGCAGGAAATTGGGGTTATACTGGCTTTTCATCTGCAACATCCCAGGTGAGGCACATATGCTAGTGAGGGATTCCTGAGCCTGGTCTTGGTCTTTCCGTCTGTGCTACCCTTGCAGTGTGCAGCAGTGCACAGGCCACTCCTTGCTCTTCTTGGGCTTATAATGTAGCTGAAATCAAGCAGGTTTAAATATTAAGAAACAACGTTTGCTTCAGTGGAAGTTCTCTTCAGGCAAACACATAACCATATATTTGGTTACTACTTCAATCCCACTCAAAGCACTGAAATGAAAATGTGTTTTTTGAAAGGGGTTACCATGATTAAAATGGTGAATTGTGTTGATTAATGTTTGCTTGGGCAAAGAAGCTGCTTTATTTTTAAGAGTTTGTGACACTTGTCAAAAGGGTGACTGTCAACAAAGTTTAAAAGGAGGAAAAAATCAAGCAAAAAGCTTTATATGGTCTGCAAACTCTGAGCCCTTTCCTCACCTTAGGTGAGTTACACTTCTTGGATTGGTCTCTTATGGAAGAGGACTTCACTGTTGCATTTTAACCACATTAATCTGCAAAACAAGGGGTTATTTGACCCCCTTTCTGCTCGCCGCTGCCCCATGCATAAATCGTTGTAGCACCTGCACAAAGAGTGTTCCCATGCAGCTATGCTTCATGCTTCAAGTGGGATGTAGCCTCATTTTGCCCTTAGCTGTGTGCAAGACCATTGCTCCCCTGCGGGAGGGGGCAGGATTTGCCCCAAAGCCTGCTAAAGGCAGTGTATCAGGCTGCCCCATGTGTTGCAAAGGAGTGGCCAGAATCCCTGACTCATAAGCAATGAATGGGGCTGGAGACCTCTGCTCAAATACGCTGATTAGCATTGCTTGTCTCAAATTAGCAAAACACGCAATGGAAATCTCCCATCCTTTGCTAATTAAGTTCTATTTAGAAGTTAATAAAATTCTATTTAAAAATATTAGTAGTATCAGCCAGATCTAACCCTATAGTTGACTATAAAGAAAATGTAGTGGCTCTCTGCTAATATAGTCATAAGTATTTCATATTAGTGGATATAATTACTAAGCATACTTTGGGAAATGGTAAACTGACATAATATTATATTTCTGCAAAGTAAAATGCAGCACAGAGTTTGTGAATTGAGGGATTATTCCTGATTCATCATTTTCCTATTCCTGACTTACTCCCACGCCTTCCTCCTCGGGTTGGGTGGTCCATGCCGGCAGTGAGGAGCCGTTAGTTTTGCTCTGAGCGTTGGCCAAGGAGAGTCACCCTTGGTGCAGGTTGCACGTTCCTCCCATGTGCTCTCCAAGGGTGAGCACACTCCTTGCAGAGCTTCCCAAAACTGACAGCCCAGAGGCCAGGGCCAGCCTAAAACAGCCCCTCCCCAGGATACCAGGCAACCCCTCAGCTTTGTGTTTAACCAGTTTAATTCCTGATTTTACTGCATTTTTCATTCCTGAACACGCTGGCTAGCCAAACAGGTGAGTGGAGTTGGAGTTTTCTGTGTCCTGGCCTGGCCTGGCGGTGCCCCGCTAGGGGTGTTGTAGGGCAGCAAGGCACTAACCCACGGTGTCATGCAGCCCCTTTCCATCACATCACCACCTCAGGACAAGGAATGCCAAGAACATTTAGGAAAAGAAAAAAAATAAAGGGCTGGTTGTAAGGGATTATTGCAACATTATTGATCAGAAAAAGCAGAAAGAGCATCTCTTCCATCTGTA
This sequence comes from Pluvialis apricaria, assembly GCA_017639485.1. Classification (NCBI taxonomy): domain Eukaryota; kingdom Metazoa; phylum Chordata; class Aves; order Charadriiformes; family Charadriidae; genus Pluvialis; species Pluvialis apricaria. Next base: position 146,546,975 of record CM030008.1, read on the forward strand.
CATGCCTCCCCGCCCCTCCAGCTTTTCATCACTTCACACAGTGGCAGGGATAATTTGTTAAAAATACTACAGCGAGGGAGTCGCAGGCCCAGCCTGGAGTGCTGGCTTCCCCTGGTCCCTGGCAGGGAAGGACTGCCAGGGGGACGCTCCTCTCCAGGGCAGGCACCGCGGGGCCACAGCACTCGTTGCCGCTCTGCTTGTCGCATTGCCAGCAGTACTTGTTTTTTGTTTTCATAGTCCATCCCACCCTCTCCCTTATGTCCACTGCGGTTCCCGCTTTTTATCCTACATATACTGGAGTTATGAACCTGCCAGGGCTGAAATGTGGGACAGATTCAACAAGAATAATAGATTTTCCGGGAGCTTAGAATGATAGTATGAGATTAATTCATTTCATATGAGTAACATTTTCTCTTCTGTTCAGTTTCATGATTCAGCCTTCCACAGGAGTGACTGGGAGGGGTTACTAGAAAACAAGAAAAGCATCTGGATAGCAGGAGTTCACGGTGACGAGATGGGAATGAGGAGGGCAGTGCAGATCAAGGGCCCTCGGTGGGAGAGCAGGAGGCCAATCTGTCCATCTTTCAATCTCCTGGCCCTGTCGTGCCTTGTGTCGCTCTGACAGTGCCAGCTGAAATTCATGGTACTGGCGCTCAAAGACCAGGCAGTTCCCGTTTAACGTTTATTGCCATTTCTGAATAGCTCTCTCTGGGCTGCTGAAAAAAAAGTTATGCAGCACTATTTCCCTAATAAATCTGCTGCCAACCAGCCTGAGAAAGACAAGACCTGCAAACAGCTTTCCAGCAACAGATTGCTGCGCACTCAGCCATCCAGCAAGCTGCTGGCAACCCTGCGTTTATATAGGAAACCAGATCCGCAGATACCTCTCCTGGGATATGCATAAGGAATACTCCCCTATGAGTAACCTAATCAGCATGTAGATGTCATTGCTGTTTACACAACTGTACTGAGCAAAAGACATTTGTCTGGCTTTCACTGCACTCTGAAAGAAAATGATCAGCTTAGAAGGGTTGGGGTGGATTTAAAATAACTTCTTAAGCACTTGTCAAAAATCTGCATCCCCTTTCCTAACACTCCATCAAGCAATTGACCTCCACACTCCGGTAAAGCAGTACATTGTATCAGTGTAAACTCCCTGTCACAATTCTATCACATAGGGATGTGAAATCACAACGCTGCCTTATAGCGTCTAAAACCGAGCCAGCGATCTGAACTTGCAGTCCCGTTCCTCTGTAGCTGTGAGGCTCTAGCATCCGCCTCTCCAGGACACTTTTAGCAGAAATACGGGAAGCTCCTGGAAGGAAGTCATTCTAAAGCTATTTGTGAGTTTGCCAAAAGGATTTCTTTGATTTACGAAGTATGAAAGATTGCCATTTCTGAATTCATAGTGGATGAGTTATTTCCCGTGTTTTGCTCAAGGGAAGTTCATAATGCGATGAATTCTAGTGTGAAAAAGAGAATTAAGGAATAACCTTTTCACAACTGCTGCTTCTGCAGTTTTTGCAGCCGTAACGTGTCTTGTTTTTCCGCACAGGCTGGGTTGTTGGATCGTTGGAAATTCTCGGAAGCCCGGCTAGTCTGGTGAGAAGCATAGGAAACGGCATAGCCGATTTCTTTAGGCTCCCCTATGAAGGGCTGACCAGAGGCCCAGGAGCGTTTGTCAGTGGAGTTTCCAGAGGAACAACATCATTTGTAAAACACATTTCCAAAGGTAGAGCTTTCACTTTGCTGCTCCAACTACTGCTTTGTTGTCGTGCGTTGTTAAAGGATGTGTTAAAGTTTTAAACAATATTGCTTGCAGCTTTGTTTGGCTTGCTAGGCTGCAGCGAAATGCTGGGAGGGTAACAAAGCTCATATATAACATCTTATGTATTAAACAGATCACCGCTTAACTACAGTGTGTAAGAATGTTTCAGAAACTTCAGAATTTTAAATCTCCCGGTGGGAAACTGAGATTGGTTCAGCCAGTATTTCATGTGATAACTGCAGAAATAGTAAAGGTGTTCTGTACTTCTGCTAACCATCAGAAATTCTACACTGTGTCGCCTCATCATTTTTTTTTTTTTTTCAAAAAAAGAAAAAAAAAAAAAAGAAAAGAAAAAGTAGATACAGTTGTCATAACTGTGTAAGTAGGTGGGTAGGTTTTGGCAGCAGGGCTGGGCTGGCCGGAGAGCAGGAGCAGCTTTTGTTTTGCGAAGTCTGTAAGTCTGTATCCACAGTGCCATCGCGTGGCTCCCGCCGCCCGGGAGACACCCCAGCCGCTCACTGCTGCTCCAGCCTCCCTCAGGACACGTCCTCGGCTCCTTCTGTAAATATTTGTTTACCTTTCCATCACCACCCCCCCCCCCCTCTGCGTTTAGGCTAGCCTCACAGAAGTTGGGGAACTGGAGAGGGATGTTCGGATGAGTTGCTGTTCCCACCGGCCGGGCAAAACCTGGTGCAGGCGAATGTAAAAGGCGTGACGGGGACTGTCGGAGCAGTGTGGAGATGCTTAACAAATAGTAAAGCATGTTACACATGGGCGACTTTTCAATTGACTTGCTGTTCTGCTCGTAAGCTCAGTATTTCAGTGAGGCATAGAACGTCTCCATGTTTTAAATTAAAGCATTTTGATCCAGACCCAAATGTATATCTCCATGTATTTAGGTACACTGACGTCAATTACCAATCTGGCAACAAGTCTTGCTCGGAATATGGATAGGCTGTCACTGGATGAGGAGCATTACAACAGACAAGAAGAATGGAGAAGGCAGCTTCCAGAGAGCCTGGGAGAAGGACTGAGACAGGGGCTCTCTCGTTTAGGCATTAGCCTTCTAGGTAACGTACGATTAAATATCAAGTTGAGTGATAATACTGTTTTGTGATCTTCTCGCCAGCCTTTTCTCCATGTAAGTTATAATTGCAAAATCTGTTTGTTTTGGTGATTTCTTGCGAAATAGCCTCACAGTATGTATATGAGATACTGTTTCTTTTCATGAAGGTTTAGTGACTTTTGTATACATTTTTTGCTGATAAAATAATTGCAGATATAGAACGAGTTTGCACTCTCTTTGTGAAATAGTATTTTCATTGCTGCGTGATGTATATCTGAGAAGAAAAGAATAATTCTGCATTGGGCAGGGTGACTTGTAACTAAGTCAGCACAAGACGTCATCACGCTGATGTTTACTTTCCAATGAGTTACAGGAATGCCTTCCGAACCTGCTTGGTTTTGCTGCACTGTAGATATCGGGGGATTCTTGGTTTTGTTTGAAAACCACTTGAACTTAAGTGCAGATGTTAAGTAAGCTTTGATGAGGAATTCTGCTTTAACAAAGAGACCCAGATCATCCTGATTCAGTGTAATTGTATTCATCAAGCAGCCAAGTGGTTTGGTTAGAAGTGAAGATTACTCTGGCCGTTTCAAAATAGTACCTAAAAATTTGAAAGCTAACCCGCACTGGAAAAAATCTCTGCGAGAAGTTTTGCAGTAAGGGGCTGGATTTTCTAGGTTACTTCTACTTGTCACACAGCAAAGGAATGCAGAACTGTATTGTTTGGCAGAGTTCCTCAGTACGTATTAAAGTGTATGAATCCCTTAGAGATCAAAGTGACCAAAAGCAGTCCAGTTCAAAAGGTTAGAAGAGCTGAAGCTTGAAAGGATTTGTCCTCTTTCCTAATCTTCAGTAGTGTACACAACTCCTAAATTTGCAACCGCAACCCTGAAAGCCCCAAAGAGGAAGTGGTAAAAATGTTACAAGTTTGGGTTAAGTTACTGGAAATTATTTTAAGCAATAACATTAGATGATGTGAAGTACTGTCATTTGATAATGCCTGTAAACCAGCAAGCGAGTGTCCTGGGAGAAATGTGCATAAAGGAGAAATTTCATATATTTGTAGCTACTGTCCCAATAGTAAGCTGTTACTGGTGTTGCAAATCAAAGGCAGCTCAGAGAAGGTTTTATTTTTCCTCCTCGTTTTATTGGGCTACGGGCAGTCAGGTTGAGTAGCTCGATGAAAGATTATACTTTCAGAAGCACTGTGTCAGCCCGGTGTACGTGTGCTGGTGAAACGGTTTGGTGATCTTGGCTCGGTTATTAGAGTAAGGTAACACAGTGGATATCCCCTTCACCGGCCCTCAGAGCTAAAAGCATCAGCTGTACAGCCTGAACTAAAGAGCAAAACTTTGTAGCTTTGGCTGTTACAAGGCAAAGTTTCTCCTGTTCAGCGAAGCCGGGAACTCGTAACATGCGTGCACAAATATGCCATGCCTGTACCTCCCCGCGCACAAGGCTTCAGTTGATCGTGGGAGTATGCCTGAGTTAAAAACAAAACCAAAAAGAAGAGTTAGAATTTCAGTGTCCCTGATTTTCTGAGAAATCAGACTTCATGTTAGAAACTTAGAGCTTCATATTAGCATTTAAACAACGTTCCTCCCCAAGCTAGGATCTTGTTCTTACTCCCGCTGTTATTATTTAGAGATTCCTCCCTGCTAAATACCTCTGTTCTTAGCAGTGGAGGCAACAAAGCACTCAGATAAATAGCTATAGTTACTGTGTAGCTGGATTTCACAAGTATGGGACCTCTTACTAACAGAGGAGTCAGAAATACTCCAGTGAATTTGTATCGGGCATATTTTTTTTTATTTAAACCTGATTTTTTTAAAAGCATGTTTTCTCTGTATACATAGCAGCATTCATGTAAATTGTGCCGAGACCTAAATTATGAGTAGACCTACATTTCAACTTTTACAAACGCATCAGAAGAAAGCTGTTTCTCTTCTGACCATTTAGTTTAAAGAATATTGTGGCTTCCCCAAAAAAACCAGTCGTAGTTGAAGGAAGGTACCACTGTGCTGCTTGCTTTTACCAGCACATTCAGAGTAAACATGAACATGCTAACTCTAAAAATAACTCCAGGTTCTTCATACATAAGGCAACGAAGTGGAGCTGCTATGTTATTTTCCTTCACAAGGTTGAAGAGTTCAGATGAGCACAGGAATGCAGAGAGCGAGACCCTTTGAAGCCATAATTTCTATGACTTTCTAATTGTAAAATCGAGAAGTGTGAAAAAGACTTCTAGGATAGTCAAAGTACTGTCATGTTTGTAAAAGCTATCTGACTGATGCAAGCAGCTTAAATAATTGCAAATGCAGATTTCGTGCCTAGGCACAGGCATGTAAGAGCCCTCGGTTCACCGATACACTGCAGTATCTACGCAGAAAGAAGAGTTAGTTGCATTTCTGATTTTTCTGAAAATCTGGCTCATGGTGGCCCTGATTCAGCAAAGCACTTAAGCATGTGCTTAAGAGCTTTGCTGAATCGGGGCCAAAATCATGTAGTCTTGTCTCCTCCTCAGTGCAAGTTGTTCCCTGTGGTACATTCTTAAGTGCTTTGTCCTGTCTCGTTTTAAATGACTCAAGCACTGTCAGGGTGTTGTTTGATTTGATTGTTATCTTTGGCCAGCTGTCATCTTCTTTTCTAGTTTGGGGGAGACTTCTGGGTCATTTTAGTAACATTTGTGCATGAAAAGAAGCAAAAGCTTATGATAGGTATATTTTTTCTTTTATATGATTAGACAAAAATGCAGTGAAATTGTATTTAAAAGATTTAGATGATCGGCACTCCCCACCAAGGAACTGCCTTTTGCGTTTTGTGTGACGGAGTCAAGCTTAAAATAATAATTTATAACTGTGTAAGAGAGAATATTGAAATTATAGGGTTTATTTTCAACTGCCGGTCCTAGTGAAAAGTAGCGTATTGAAGTAGCTCCCTTTAGGAAGCTGAGCATTTTTGAATAACTGAAAAGCTGACAACTATTAGAAAAGCCATTTTTCACAATGACAAAAGTGCTTGATGTTTCAGTTACTCCTTCCTGCTTTTGGGGAAAGTGAATTGATAGTAATACTGACTGACGGTGTAGCTGTGCTGCTGGATATGGTAAAGCCCAGATTTCAGAAGCTCGAATTTTTGTTCTGAAGGGTGGCGGTTGTTGTTCTTGCTGTGCAACTATCACTGAACTGGGGCCACTCTTCATTTGCCTGCCTGTAAGTGAGATACAGAGGGCCAGTGCTAATCCTGAAGGTATGTGCTATTCCACACACTAATTCTGCAAATATATTAAAGCGCACCAGCAGGTGCTCTTTTCTTTTAGCTGTATTTTTATGTGATGTTTTCTGTGATGAGACTGCGCTTCAGCATAGTCTCGGTGTGAAACACTTGCGGCAGTCCTGAAGGACAACAGAGAAAAAAGGAAGCGAAATGGTTTCAGCTTGGCTGGCTTCCAGCCTCATGGCAAAGCATGGCCAGCTTCTCCTGGTGGGGGATTTTTTCCAATTATTTCTTGGTCTGAAAGAGTTTTTCACAAGCAACCCGAGCTTTTCTAAGTTCTGTAAGCAGCGCTACGTTCACCAAACATTGTCGGTCTGTGCACGAATCAGTTGCTGCTCATAATCAAATTCTTCTTGAAGTAATACAGTGATATAGTCTGAACTATCTGAATTTTGTAGTTATCAAAGTATCTTTTTTATGGTTACTGAGCAACATGTATTAACCAGAGTGCACCCCAGCTGATGTTTAGCAGATGTTACGGTGTTGCTGGAACCTCTTTGGTCCAGTAATGGAAGAATATGTTTTTGTTTTGTTGCTTTGGTGTTTAATTTTATTGAGGTTTTCTTTATACATACATAATCTGTGTGTACATATGTGGACATGCATATAAAATTGAATGCCTAGGGTAAGGAAGGGAAGAAAAATGGAGAATGGTTTCATTTAATAAAAAAAAAAGGGCAAGGGACATTACAGAGAAGGGACAGGGACAGCAGTGGGACACCGTAGCTGTCTCTAGACTGTGAGAATGAGAGTGGGCAGGGAGGAACCACTACATGTGGTTCCATGCTCTGCTTCCCTGATACCCTACTGAAATCTGAGGGGAGAGACCTTCTGTGGTAAGTCCATCCAGGATGGTGCTCTTAACACTAACTTTATGTTAGAAAGAAAGAAATTACATGGGCACCAGGGGACATCTGCTTCACAGTTTCTGCCACTAGGAGATGCAGTGAACCTCACACGGGTGTCACCATTATCTCACTGCCGTTGGGTTTTGAAGTTGCTCAGCCTTTGACCTATTTTTTTTTTCCCTTTGCCCACACGTGATGCACACAGGAAAGGAGCTGCACAGATCTGGCTTCCCCGTGCAAGGGTGGTAGGACCAGCCGTTCCTTAATGAAAGGAGTACGGTTATAGTTTGTTATGTGATTTGTGGGCATGACCACAGCACATGAATGAGTGATGTCAATGAGTTGCCATTCAAGATAAGAGATTACAAAGGGTGAGCAGAGAGGGAAGAGAAGATCATTGGTTATATTTTTTGCAGGTAGAAAGACAGGACTTGCAAAAGGATTTGAGGTACAAAAAGGGCAATGGCTTCACAGGCAAGTTCAGAGCACGCATAAAATGGCAGAATAACAGAAAGTGTGGAAGTACTAAACAACCAGCTAATTAAGCCATATATTATTTGGGGTACTATATAAATAATCTTATATAACACAGTCACAGCAGTTTCCATTCTGTTTCCTTGTCCTCTGGGCCTAATTCCAGCTGAGAAGGGCCTGGAGCATACCACAGGTCCTTTGGAGTAGGCTCTTATTTATTATTACCTTATAACATTGCTCAAGTGTATTGCAGTAAATAATTTACTAGTGCTAGGACTTAGGTGGATTACGTTTAATAAGGCAATAACTTCTGTTCTGAAAGTGCAGTTGCTGCGGATGACCTCGATAGATAGGGTGAAGGAGGTCACAGGGTAACATAATACTGTAACTTAGCAGAACACCAAGTATTGTTTTATGCCTTCAAATGCATCACAATTGTACAAAAGAAAAGACTGGACGAACAATCCCAATTGTGTAATGCGGTGTTGGGGTATTATTTTAGTCAAGCAGCAGGAGCAGCTGGTAAGTACTAATGAAACAGAATTGAATTGAAAATTGTGTCATTTCCATGGCATGGCATTAAGGGCGCTTCACGGCCTTTGTGGTACAAAGGGTGAACGTTCAGCTGCACGCTCAGCTTCAGGGACTGAGATCAATAAAAACTGGATAGCACATTAAAAATAGACCAGCATTTTCTGGGGAAATCCTATACATTTATCAGTAAAGAATACACATAGAGAAGTTGGAAGCAATCTCTGTAAGAGGAAAGGGAGGCATTTGCGGAGGATGCGAGTTTCTCGAATTGCTGATAGATAGTATCCCAGGGACAAGGATCTGGGGAAATGTGTGCTGCTTCTCATCCTCGTCTTTTCTTTGGACAGAATACCAGTGTACAAGTACAATATTAGTTCTTGTTGTTCAAAGTCAGCAACTTCTCTGTTTATCCAGTATGGTAACTAAAACCATCTGAAAAACGGTTAGCAGCTAGCTGACTAGCGCATGTCACGCTGGTAAACACATAGGGCCAAATACCTCAGCTGTGATTGTCCGAATCTGTGGAATTATGCCTGGATTTGCTTCCACATACAAAGCAGAATCTTCAAAGATGTCTGGGTTGCAGTAAAAATGCCTGGTTACCACAGTGACACTCGGTCCTACTCTTTAAATAATTGTTTTATCTTGATATTTGCAGCTGAAAGTGCAAACTGAGAGCTAGCCGAGGAGCCTGCAAACTTGCAGAGAACCTCGGATCAGGCAGACCGTTTTCTAGCTGATGTCACTTTGTCCAATCCTTGTACTCTTAGCGATTTCCAAATAGCTTATCTATCAAAATTACAATAACTAGAGACATGTCTGTGGTTAAGTGGCTAGGGTAAACTCAAGATCAAAGAAATGTACCACCTCACATACCTGTTTACATTTAGGAAGATTTAAGCTGGAGTTCTCTGTTGATACTAAAAGCTGGGAAGGTCACTGTGTCACTTGTAAAAGTTTGACCCATGCGCATTAAAGTAAAATATGATCGTTTTCACAAAAAAGTAACAAAAAGTCTCAAAGTCTAATTCTGCTAATCTTAGTAATATATCAAAAGTTGCATTAGCTTATGAACATTTCTGGCAGTGGAAGAGGATATAAAAATGATCTATTGAATACAGGCAGTTTTTATTTTCCTGAAGTCAATCTCAGGCTTACGTGAAAATCTCATTTCCATAACAGCTCAAGTGTTCTAAAATGGGTGGATTTTATTCCGAGGCCAGCATTTTCAGAATTGCTACACAGAATGAGCTGAATTAAACTAACTCAGCAAAAGCATTTAGTGAAAGTAGCTAAAAGATGAAAGCATACTGTCAGGTTAGGTGATCTGAATGTTTAGAAAAGTAAAATACATTTGAAAAAAGGAAGTTGAAATTTAACTTAAACTGAAGCTAAGGTATTGTTTAGCTAATTGATCACACGCTAAATAGCTGTATAAGAAGGGTGGGGTACAGTCTTGTCCTGGTTTGAGGTAAAACAGAACCGATATTCTATATTTAAAAATAAAAAATTTTATTTTTTAGCTAAGCCTCTTCTAACTAACTGAACTCTCTGAAATGAGCAGTGTAATCGAAGCAACATTCAGGTCCAGTTGTAAGATTTCCTCTTATTCTGGGATATTAATCTTCACTAATTACTGGGGACTCTTGTTGTTTCAGGTGCAATCGCTGGGATCGTGGATCAGCCGATGCAGAATTTTCAGCGAGTGTCTGAGGCCCAAGCTTCAGCCGGGCACAAAGCCAGAGGGGTCATCTCGGGTGTGGGGAAAGGAATCATGGGCGTCTTCACAAAGCCCATCGGAGGGGCAGCTGAGCTCGTCTCCCAGACAGGTTACGGTGAGTTTTTCTATTTCCAACATCCCCATTTAAATTTTAAAGTGCTCTTCTGATACAACCTGCTATGTCTTATTTATCCAGCTCAGCAGCTGTGTGACTTGGGGAAAGATTTAGAAATGCCAGTGCTGAATAGCTATAAATGTTGTGCTCGTTCTCCTAAAAAACATGGTGTTGTGCTTCTCTCTTGTGTTACCGATCAGCGTTGTACAGCCACAGAAACACAGAATGCAGAAAGCATGAAGTAATTCTTGGAATACAGTAGAATTAGTTACAGAAACATATGTGCTTACAAAAGAGTTTTTGACATAAAAGTACTAGAGCAACGCTATATCCAATTAGAGCGTTATTTTGAGATTGCTTTGTTACGGCAAGGAAAGAGTTGTGCTATCTCTACACAAAGAGACAGTTATGTTCCTGGGAGAAAGAAGTGAGCCGTGTAGTGGGACCATCCCCTTTGAACTGAAGAGTTGTGAGAAGACAGTCCCGGTTTTGGATACACGGGTAACCTTTTAACGAGCAGAGGTGGGTTTTCCAGCTAGACTGAGCACTTAGTGGCAGTGGTGGTGAATCCTTTCAGATTAATGTGAATGCTTCTGGATGACCAGAAACTGTAAAAGATAAAAATAAAATATCAGAATACACTAATTTCTTTGTTTCCGGTCTCAATAAATCAAAGCTGTTGGTCTGGATATTTGAAGGGGGGGTGGGGAGTGCAGTCAGGGAAGAAAAGCAGGGGGACCTGTTACTACAAGGACAAATGTGTCAATAATTTTGCTTCACTAATTACACTGGACAAACCTTGAAGATTTAAGCCTTTAATCGCTAGCAATATTTATGTTTGTGATTTGTTGATTAGAATACGAGTAGTTCTCCTAGGACTTAAGTTTAGGATATTGTTTCCGTGCTTCCCATTGCATTCAGAATTCATTCCTTGAAGCAATCTACTTAAAGAAATAATGAAATATTTAATTATTATAGTTCTTTCAAATTAACTTTATCTTGTTTGTATGAGTGTAAATAATAACTGTTCTCCTGAATTATGCATCCCGTAGGTGTAAAAACTGTATCAGTAAAATCAGAAACTTTTGTCTGTTGTCGGCTGGCTGTGTGTTGCTTTTGCTGCCCATGGCATTATTCTTTCTATATTTAATTTCACTGCAGTCTTTATCAAGAATCTTGTAACAGTAGAGGGACACTTTTCATTGCAGATATGGTATACAAGACATCATGTTTTCCATGAGCATGTGACAAAAAGGGTTAGCCAGGAAAAACCATAAAAACTGTATCAATAATAGCTGACAGTGCGTGAGAGGAAAACACACAAGAGTTCAAGTAACTCTTACCCACAACTGGATTGGAAGTGGGACCGTGCCTCTTGGGGGGGACCGAGGGGTGGGGGACCACACAGAAATAAACACATGTTCTCTCTTTCTCCATCTGTAAATAACATTTTCACTCACATAATGCTGAGAACCTCGGTAAGCCAACTGTTACAACTGGGATGCTGCTTTTAAGTGTTACCATCAACATGTGTGCTAAAAATTAAAGGGTTTTTTTTCAGCGCTGATGTTTTGTTTAAATTATTATCCATTGTGTAAAAAGGAATCTAAGTTATTGACACCCTTATGCAAAAATGTCTTTTGCTTCAATGGAATGCTTAATTAGACAAAAGAAAATGTCTTTGTTTATTTAAAGAGTAGCTTTGCACTAAACCGTATAACACTGGTGCTTGCTGCTTAACCTACTTCCTGTCTGCCCTGTAGAAATTTTTAAAACTACTTAATATGTGAATTTTTTTGCAACCCACTCATTCTTCCTGGTGACCATACTTCATCTTTAAATGTTTGCAAGCCATCTGAAAGCATACATACTGTATCATCTTCAGCTTTGGATAGTCTGTTTAGAAACCTGTTTAACTGCTTCTTAACTCCATTCTGTGCTGGCATTAAGAAGAATTCACAATAAACCAGATGCCCCGGGAGATCTCATAAATGTATATGGATCTGTGCTTAACAGCTGGATTAAGTAACTGAAAATTTAAATACAGTATCTAGGCAAACTTGCCTTCTAATTTGTACCAATCGTGACACGTATATGGAAGTATTTTAATATTAAGCAAGAAAGTTAACAACAGTCTTGATTTTTTCTACATAAATCCTAAGTGATGTGTCTGATCCTACTCTGAAATGATGGCTCTCAGGAGCATTATGTTTCTCTTGATTGCAAGTATATGGCTGATTTTTAGAACACACAGTGGGTTTTTTTTGTTTCTTGCTAATGCAAGATCACCGGGGTTAAGTGCGCAACTCTTGCATTGTAATATTTAATGAATTATCTTGACTATAGCTTCCAAAGTTGTGACATCATTTCAGATCTGCACTATTTTATGAACTGCTCTAAACAGATGACATCACTACAACATGTAACCGTTTTGTAGAAAACAACTACTAAAAAACTTAAATTCTCTTACCACAGGTATTTTGCATGGAGCTGGACTTTCTCAGCTTCCCAAGCAGCGCTCTCATCCAAATGATCAACATGTTGAGCAGGCTCCAAATAGCCACGTCAAATATGTCTGGTAAAATTATTTAGACACTTGCTCATTTTTACATCCACATTGTTTATTAATAGGTTCTGGCCTGTGGTCAACTTAACAGGCTGCTTCCCTAGGAAGGGCTGAGTTATGGCAGTTTGTTTAGGAACATTAAACACAAAGGTAGTGCATAGAAACCCAATCTGCAACTGATGGGCTGCTGATCTGCTTCCAGCTTTGGAACTACAGAGCTGATCTTTATTTAATGGCATTCAGTGAGTTCTTACTTATTTATCATTGCACCGAGCCCAAGAAAAATACTGCACATCTCCAGAAACAGCTGTTAGTGAAGATAGCTTTATTTTCTGCACTGAATTTGTAAGCCACTTCTCAGGGTAATTTTTCTATTAGAATGGGAAATAGGATGACCTAGCACAGTTATTAGGCCAATTTTGCAGTGAATGATTAAGGAGTTTTGATAAGTAACAGTTTCGCATTTATTCTCTAAATCTTAAGTCTTACATCTTTCAGTAATGGAGATTTGGAATATACTCCCTGGCTTATTTTATATCGGTAGGTGATAGCTACAGGCTTAAGTAAAAACATTAGTGATCAAAAGAAATCCTGGAGGATCCAATGCATAACACTGACTACTTCATATTTTTTTTCTTATTATTATTTTTTTCTTTTTTTTTACTCCTTGATAATGCAGGAAAATGCTGCAATCTCTCGGAAGGCCGGAGGTCCATATGGCCTTAGACGTGATGATTGTGAGTGGATCAGGCCAGCAGCATGAAGGCTGCTTACTGCTCACCTCGGAGGTGCTCTTCGTGGTCAGTATCAGTGAAGACACGCAGCAGCAGGCATTCCCCGTGACTGAAATCGATTGTCTGGAAGATGATCAGCAAAAAGACCTGCTGAAAGTGCAGCTAAAACAACAGAGAGTGCCTTCTGATTTGGAGGTAAAGACTTGAGTATGATTTTCATTCGAGGATAAAGTTACACTGATGATGATGCTTTTGGCAGTGGGCATACTCACCTTTGGGTTGGGAGGCCAGAGCGTCAAACCAGGGGACCTGCTGTTTTCACGCACCTCATAGTTGACTGTGTTGCCCTTTGGATGAAAGGGATGTGTATCCTCCCTGCTGTCCTCTTATTCATCATGACATTTCATATCTGTGACAGCAATTTTCTGAGGGGAAAAGTAGAGGAAGTCCGGGTTCAGGTAAGCACCACCTCTGTTCTGAAGAGGGTCTCGTGACTACACGTGTGAGGTGTTTATTGTTTGGCAAGTCAGCGTTGCTGCCTGTACCTACAAAGTCACAGTGAGAACAGTTCCTTTTATTCTTCTGTGAGTTCTGTTTTAACAGCTGAGTGATGCTGCTGCATGCTCCTTTCAGCATGTTTCTTATCTTGCCACTTCCAATGCAGTGGTCTTCCTTGGCTGCCAGCTGTATTTACTTCCTTAGATCTTCCTTCTTCTGCAAATGCTAACTTTAAAAGGATCAGTTCCTTTGCTGAGATTGGATGCACCGAGTGTTTGCCAGCAAGAGCATAAATCCTTCATCTTCATATTGAAAGATCTCTAAGCCATTTGAATTACTGAGGTTTTGGATGAATTATCTTCTTTTAATGGTAGAAGAATGTTATATTTTTACACTTTCGGGAAACAATGTTTATTGTATTAAATTCTCAAGTGGAATCATATGAGCGATCATTTCAAAAACAAATATGCATGTCCCAGTTGTTGTTTTTATAAAAGTGTGTCAGGTAGTTCAGAGACTGCTATACCAGAAATTTCTCTGTTTCAAACATAAGAAAAGAACACAGTAAAACCCCATGAAGTATAAGGTGTGCCAAAAAGTAGGGGAGGCTTCCTCATCTTCAATAAAATTCTAACTTTGCTGAAGTCACTGAAGAGTTTTGCCATCGATTCCAGCACAGCAAGGACTTCATCTGTGTCATGACAGCACTTGAATTTTTTTGTGAAAGCTTTTTTTAGTGCTGAATTCTCTATTTACATTTATTGTCTTTCCACTAACCTCAGTCTCACAGAGTGCTGTTGACTGAAGTTGCCTTCTCTCACCACAAAGCTACATGAGGCATTACTTAAATTTTGATGCAAGCGGGCAAAGCTCAGCTTTTTTATCCCTGAATGCTGTGTGGTTGCTGGAGGCACACATCAGACTGAATCCAGACTATCCTGCTCAGTCCAGAGCTACTGTCCTGGAGGGAAGAGGAAGATAATTTGTTCTCCCTAAGGCATTTGATGCACTGAACCCATCCTAACCCTAACTTTAGCACCAGCCCAGATTTTTTTTATTAGGCTGTAGTGTGATGGCTCATGTCTTTGTACCGGGTTATCCAAGGGGTGAGGAGTAGGCTGCTGCTCTGGGGGAAGGGCTGCTTGCCCAAAGGTTGCTGCAAGAGGGGGATGAGGCAGAGGGGCTGCCTGTCTGGGAGAAGGGAAGGCGAGGGACAGGGAGCCTCATTCTAGTCCCCACAGCTGCTGCCGCTGGGAATGTGTAGGACTCCTGGGCAAGTGGCCCCTGTACATGCACAGCACAGCCCTCTATGGCATGCGCAGAGTCCAACGTTCTCACATACACACGCTAGTACACACAGTAAACATGACCTGCTTTGGAGGTACTGGACCAAATACATGGTTTTTTCTGAAGTTCTGGATAGAAATGTGGGACTCCTACTCCAGTGGCACAGCAATGCCAGGAGCTGTAAGCCTTGATCCACCCAGCCTCAGCACACAATCTCTTTTGCTGACACAGGCTTTTGAGAATGCAGTGAAAATGCATGGCATGAGAAAAGCAGTGAAGAGTGCCTGTGCCCCAGGTAGAGCAAAGTCAGTGATGGCAAGACAGCAAAAGCTGAGTGATGCTGTACAAAACAGACCTGGCATAAGTATTCCTTCAGAATGCAGAAGCTGATGCTGAAATTTGTGTGAAAATCTAAAGAAATAGGCTATAAGGAGGAGCAGTTGAAAGTAAGGCAGACAGGAACAAGAAAGTTTATTTTTTTTATGCTAAGGCAGCTACACAACAAAAGATTCCAAAAGCTTCATGAAGTTTTAGTAATTACCTACAGTTACGTAATATTCTGTTGTAATTAATGTTTATTATAGTTTTTCGCCTTAGCAGATTGGGAGGTTTCATACTTAGTAATTTCCTTTCTGCAGCTGAGCACGTCAGTTCTGTGGTGCTTGGGGTGTTGTGTGCAGCGCTGGTGGTGGTGGGAGCCAGGGCCTCCCCTTCAGCTCCCCCACAAAAGCTTCTATAAAAACAGTTTGAATGCGATTAGAAAAAGGAACCTTAGGAGCAGCAAGCTGTGACTTGCAGGTGAGCCGCCTCAGAGCTGCACACCTACACCCAACTAGGCACGACTCCTAAATATTAATGTCAGGCCGTCTTGTTTCACTGAAGATGTCCTCAGCTGAAGTGCAGACACGTCTGTACATGATGACATTAGTAAAGATGGCCAGACTTTTTAGCTGGAAAATGTCCCGTCAGGTCAACCAAAACATTATGAGGAGTTTAGCAAAATAAAGGTGATGTTACCAAATGTAAATTATGTCTGGTTTTCCGATTAATTTAGTCAAAGATC
This sequence comes from Pluvialis apricaria, assembly GCA_017639485.1. Taxonomy (NCBI): domain Eukaryota; kingdom Metazoa; phylum Chordata; class Aves; order Charadriiformes; family Charadriidae; genus Pluvialis; species Pluvialis apricaria. The sequence continues at coordinate 146,562,924 of CM030008.1, forward strand.
CTAGAAGTAATACAGCAAATTGAAACATTTCATTTCAACATTATAAAAATCCACTTTTTTGTCTTATTGCTCACAAAAATAATTGCCAAAAGTTTTGTTTCAGCTCTGCCCAAAACAGTTTCTCCCCTTCCCTCTCCTTGGAACTATTAGGAAACAAAACATGAATTATTCTACAGATGTAATCACCAGAGATGTTATAGAGCGTATTTTGACTCCTTCAGCAATAGGTTTGCCTGATGGCTTGTTCGATTCCACAATATATAACTTAATCCATCTGGCTAGGAATAGCCTGGATGGGTTCTTGAAAATTCTGGCACTGACAACATTGTTATTGAAAGGGAAGCATTAATTGTACCTGGATTATCTTCCAAAGTAATTGCAACACTGCTTGCTTCCAGACAGACATCAAACTCAAAAGGCCTGCTCTTCCAGCTGCTCTTGGTATAGCTCATAACATCAAGAAGACAGCAAAAAATTGAAGGGCCCTGGAATTTCAGATATTCCAGAATTTCTTTGTGGTGACCTGCACCAGGGCTTTCATGATAGTGCTACATGTGCTACATCTCTGGAGCTGAAAATCAGTCTCTGGATTTTTCAAAGCAGTGAAAAAAACCTGTGAGGAACTAGCCCTCCTTCCTCAGTCCATATGCACAAAGCAGACCATCAGTGCTACGTACGCATCCAGTCTGCACAACAAAAACACGATAGCTACTGTGGAGTTAGTTAGAATTGCTGAAGGCTTATTCTTTACAAGCCATAATGGGAGGAATTTTAGAAAAATTCTGGAGTTCCTAGCCCAAAAGTGTGGCCTTCTAATATGAAAGGACATGATGGATTCCTCTAGCAGGTGCACTAAGCAATCCTTGACTTAAGTTTGGATTTGTTGAATGATCTGGCTATTAACATTACAGCTGTTCAAAGTAGTGGGCTAAGGCACATTAGTGACAATGTTAGGTCCCGTTCAGGAAAAAAATGTAGAATAACAGCAATTCCAAGTTTCTGTTGCTGTCCTGACAATATAAGCTAAGCTGAAACTGGCTGGAGAAGCAGACGGTTGCAGATGAAGTCATCTGGAAGCAAGTAGGGTCCCAGTTACCTTGGAAGACCATCCAAGTGCAGTTAATATTTCCTCCTGGATAATTATGCTGTGTCTGTGGGATATTGCCTGCAGCTGCATGAAGAATGGATTCACAAGGGTAGGTGAGTGGGACACCAACACCGTTTCCATCTTCTTGGATGATGAAGATAACTTGGGTCTTTTGGTCAGTGTGGAGGCAGAACTGTAACGCAGCTTCCCCTGGGCTTTACCGCCCTAGAAGTAGAGATCAAGAAAAAATCTGGAGCCACTGACTTGCAAGATTTACCCCATAACTTACTTAAAATCTAGTTTACATAGGTGCTACTTTAACGTATTTCTCTCCTTTCAACTGGTAAAATGGACTGATGGCTGAGATGATACTTTTTCTGCGCCACCAGACTGAAGACCTGATTCAGACACCACTCTCCACTGTTAGCTGTGTGTCTGCTGCAGCAGTCTGCCTTCCGATTTTTCCCTCCCTTTAAGGTCATTCATGGAAAACACACTCTCCTCTACCCATTTCATCATTTCTGCTGTTTCTAGGCATAGGCTTCAACCTTGAGCTTCTGAGCTTGTTCATGAGCCTCTGCTTCCTTTAGCGTTTTTGTGGTGATGATTGAAAACAGGAGGGTTTCTACTTGCTGAGCAGCAAATCCATCTCCAAAGGCATAGTAAAAAAAAAAACAGAGGGGACTGTTTTGGTTTGGATGTGACATCTGTCACTATCTATCAGTCATAATAATTCTTTCTTCAAATAAGCAACGGTTTGTTTTAAATGAGCCTTGCCGTTCAGAGATGTGACGAGATCTTGATCCTGGATGTTACATTTAATCCAATGGCACTGTTTGAAAATACCATCGCATCTAGTGCAGCATGTGTAAAACTCCTTGAAAGACAGAAGACCGCAGCCTGAATCCTTAGTGTGACATCCAACAAAGAAAGACATTTTAAACCTTACAAAAATGAAACTGGTCAGGAGTTCTCCAAGTGTAAATAAGGAAGCATCAAAGCGTAGGCCTGGGATAGCTTCTGCCTTTTTGTTCATTGTCATATTTTGGAAATCACTTCTATTCTGAATGACTTTGCTAGTGATACCGCTGTAGCATCCATGGTGGTATTTCTGAAATACAGTTTTTTGAAACCATGTGACTAGCTTGATGCCTGCTTGCATGCTTTCCCTTCTCAAGCTAGTCATAGTCATCTTCAATTTCTTCTTCTTCAAAAAAAAGGGCACAGCAGATTGCTCTTCCAAAGCCAGGTTTGCCCATGGCTTGTCAACTAATCCTTTATGTGGTTGGAACCATATGGTAGATGCCACCTTTCTGTTGACAGTATTTGGTTTTTTGTATTTTTTCCACTAGAGGTAGGTTACTTGCATCCCTCTTGCTAGAGCCTTGAACCTCTACATATTTCAGCCTGCAAAAAGGGATTTCTTCAGAGGCATCCTTCCAACTCATGGTGGTGGAAAAGGCAGTTTGCACAGACACCTTAATTTCTTCTCCAGAAAGGACATGGCCAAACCATCTTTAGTAAAACCCTTGTGTTTAAAAAAACCTATTTGTATGGGTCCTCTGACCCAGAATGGCTTTTTTCGTGACCAGAAGCTGACAGATATGTCCCATCATAGAACATTCACCTGGAAGGTAGCTTTATTTTAAGTCTTTATTTTAAATTGAGTAAGTTAAAGGGTTAAACTTAACTGCCCAGATATAGCTGTCCTTTGTGAGAAAAAGGTTTTGCTAATAGGTTTGCTATCTGATAAGGATACTGGCATTTTTCTAAAAGGGCTTCAAATGGTTTTCCTGTCTACAAAGAGTTGATCTATTGTAAAGATCTCATCTTGAGCAAGGTGTATAGAGTGCATCCCTGACATTCTCAAAAGATACTGCTTGAATTTCCTATGGCAGAGTTAGAGCTTCTCGGAAGTGTCTGAATCCACCAAGCACTAAACTATGGGAAAACACTGTTGATTAAAACATCCATTAAACTATTGTAGAAAAGGTCCCAGGGAGGAAGATTTTTAATTACAGAAAGTAATGTGGAAGTTATTGTCCTTACTACTAAGTTCAGTTACTGTCAATCACTCAGTAATCATTTTATCTTATCTGCTTTCAGGCAGATGGAGCTAGAGAGAGACTATCAGAACAACAATACAACCGCCTCGTGGAGTACATCACAAAGACATCTTACCATCTCGCTCCCAGCGCCGCCACAGTGCCAGCATTGCAAACTGTAGCTACCGAACACCTTCCAACTATAACGAAAACATATCAATATGTAGTTGATCCAAATTTTGCCCGAGTATTCATTAGCAAATTCACCATGGTGAAAAATAAAGCCTTGAGGAAAGGGTTTAATTAATAAGTATTTGTGGTGAGTATAGTACACTGTTTTGAAAGTAATGCTTCCTCTGCAGTAACCTACATCAAGTAGAGATGCATATAATTTTGGAGGAGGCAGGAGATGATAACAAAGTTAAGCCCAATAGCTTTTCTAATCTTGACAACATTCCTGCACCCTCGCCAAAATACTAGTGCTGGAAGGACACTGTTCTAGCAAGCGAATAAATTGAAAAGGAACAGCCTCGGACTATAGCTCAATCAAAATCCTTTTTCTTTTCAATAACCAAAAATCAGCGAGTAAGGAAAAATTGCGTGCATACAGACATTTTTGCCACACACACAAAATGTGTATCAATACCTCCTCTATCATATTTTAGGGTCTGCCAGTTTCTGTTATAAACCAGGTTTATAACTCAGCTGTAAAAACTTGCTCAAGGCTGAGCCTCCCCCCACACACACGCACTCCCCCCAGCGTGTACGTCCTGAGGCAAAACATTTTCCCCCACTAAATCTGAAAAACCCAGTGTGGCTGGTTTAAGTTACTAGTGACAGCTGGGTTTTAGCACCACTTTAACCTTAAAATAGCTTCCTTTATTTGACTGAAGTTTTGCAGGACATTAGTCCTTAATGTAAACTAGTGCCTTTGTGTGGTTTGGAGAACAAAACATGAACTACAACATGAATTTATTTTTCAAACTGTCTGTATACAGAAACTTTATTTTATCCACCATCAAATTTTCAGAAGGACTTTCAATGTATATATGACATTGTGCATTGTCTGGTCGTTAGCTGGAAGCCAGTAACGTGCAGTTCAAAAATTTAAGAAACAGAGCTTAGTCTCCTTAAAATCTACCAAAAATGTATAAGCTCAATGTAACATAGATGTGCAGGTGCTAAGTATAACCTTGTTGGGTCTCGCTTACTTCTGATCTGCCACCACTACCTAGTATGAACTCACTTAAGCCCTAATTCATTTTATGCTTATCATCTTTGAGCAGCTAAAACCAGGGATATTTAGAAATGACTTTTCAAATACATTTGTGCTAAGCAAAGTGAGATTATTTTTTTTCAAGTTCATCGAAAAGTGTGGACCCACAGGCTCAAATTGCTTGAACAGTTACTGATGCCATCACTACAGTTTGTAGTAGACAGATCACTGTCTCTGGGCACAGTTAGATTACTTTATACACCAAATCTGGCTATGGCAGCTTTATTTTAAAAAACAAACGCTTACTTGGCTTTCAACTACGTGTGTTACTTTTCTCCCCTTTTGATATACTTACGGACATGAATTTTGTCTGGGGATTCCTGAACATGGCCAGAACCGGAGACAAGAACTGGAATAAAATCTGATCATCATTTGGAGCAGATACATGTGCTTTATAGTTAATAACTTCTATGCATACTTGATATGACCAAATGCACAGTAAATAAGAATGTAGTAACTGCAATGCTTTTCTTGTGAGTTCTGTTTTGTTAAAAGGTATTTCTAAAAGCCGTCTCTCTCGTGTACTTAAAATACAGAAGCGCGAAATCTGTGTTGTCCTTTCTCGAATGTGAAATAAGCCCATCAATTCTCAACATTTCATACAGTGATTTTATAACTTAGTCATTGTTTAAATAACACTATTTAAATAATGTATATGTATATATACACGCACATGCTTCATTCCTGAATATTTTATGGAAATAGTTTAATACTTCTAATTTTGCATATTGGTGGATAAATTGTAATATAACGAGATCGTTTAAAGATAATAAAGCTATTCCTGTAATACTTGGTTTTGTGAGCTATTTGGTCATTCAGTTACAGGGGAATGAACAGGTCACTGTGTAGAACAGTGACAAGACAGACATACGAGCTTCACATAGATCCCATTAGATTCCAGTTGGTCACTGGACTTTGTCACGTACAAGAAAATGCAATAGATCATGACAATACTTTGGAAGTAAAAACTGATGATTCGCTTGCCAAAAAGCATGTGCTGAAAAGTTTTATGCTTTTGTGACTAACTGAATCCAAACAGTGCTGTAGTCACCATTTGACTGAGACTAATCTGTTCATTGTTTATGTAGTACATAAACCACCCAAGAGGATGCAAACACACCTGTAAGAAATGAAGGAGGGCAGCAATTTAATTTCTAAAAGTTTGTAGATGGCAGCCGTTGTTTCAGATACATTTGTGTTTTTCCTGAATTATATTTTCCTGGAATAAACACTTGCTTAAATTACACTCTTCTTCAGCAAATTTAGTTAGCATCTTTACTGCATTAGGCCGGTTCTTTCTCCCCCTTCTGACCACATGTATGGAAACGTGTGGAGACGGCCTATAAATCAGCCTCTCCTACATATGAGCTGTGTGAACTATGAAAACAAAGTTGTCCAAAGAGCAGCTGCCTGTACTTAGCTGCTAAAGCACTCCAATGTGTACTCTTAAAACATGCCTACTCTCATAATGCTCTTTAGACCTGGAGAGCTCACAACTTCAAATCTATCTTTTTAGTTTGCTTCCAGAACAATCAATCATTCCTCAAACACTCGAGAATAAAGTAAGCCGGCCAAAAATTTGAAGGCATGGTCAGGCTTATACAAAGCAAGACCTTTCCCAAAGCCATTTAGGTCAAACAATGCCGCCTTCTATCTTATTTCATACATAAATAGAGCAAAAACCTTTACAGACAGTTGGGATGGCCTCAGCGCAGACAAGCATGTTTTTCAGCACTGCATCTCCTAGAAACAGCATGCCAGGCCCTGTAACAACCAGCCGGTTAGGGTCTAACTCACACAGGTCTTTCTTGTACTATGCTGTCTCACTCCCAGTTGTGTCAGACGACAGGATTAGCTGAACTCTGGCTGGCAAAGAAAAAAGAAAAAAAAATAAAAATTGATGGGCTGGTGCTGAGTTCAGAAGAGGAGGTTCGCCCTTCTGCCTACTCCTGTGTCGCGTACCCACCTTTGCCTTCCCTCCCCTCTCCAGAGGAAAGCGAGCTGTGTTGGTTGGCATTGCCTGCTGAAAGGAAGTACTTGCTTTGCATCCATTGTGAAACCATAATATCATTATACAGCACACAACAATTATAACCTGCAGCCTCTCAAAACACACATAGATATAAAGAGCTCAGCTTTCGGCACTGCTGTCCAATACATTTAGGCAGCGACATCTTTGAGCTCTGCTGTATGGTCAAAAAATCTACCTTCAGTCACAAACACTCTCATCTCTTTAAATCTATTGAAGGAACACAGACTACAACAATAACTACTGTTGGCTCTAGCACTTTAGAAGACACTTTTAGAATTTAAAAGTAAATTAATTTATAGCAACTGGGAAGAATATAGGGGCTAGCACTGGAAGAGAAGTCAGGTCTATTAGCCTGCACACCTGGCAGTAGCAAGTTTCTTTGCCTCTGAAGCTGTCAGTATGACTAAAGACCGCTGGCTGTTTAAACCTGCAGACATGCCTGAGAAAATGTTAGTCAGTACTTAATGGCATACAATGTTTATGCTGTACATTGGGAAGATAAATGGGTATCATTTGCTATTGTTGAGCTTTGGTTTACATTTATAGGAACAGGGGTATTTTGATTACTAGATGGTTTCCCCTGCACCACTAATGTCAAATTCTTTCGTTGCTTAAAGGAAGCACTGCCTGTATGGAAAGGTTAAAGGAAATCCCACGTTGCTCTGTAATAGTGTTCTGGATCAAATACATTACTTACTTGCTTTCATTAGTCCAAATATTGCTCACGGGTACCTATTAAGTGTTAAGTAGTTAATGATCCATTTAAAATAATGAAAGTTACTCCAAACAGGATTTGAACTGAAGACCTTCAAATACAACACAGATGGCTTAATTTGTCATGCTGCTTCATACAAAGCCTTCCTGCCTTTCACACAATCAGCTTCGACTCCTCTCCTACTACCCACATTCAGCAGTCAAGAGCTACGGTCCTACTACCATCTTCAACCCCAGCAACAGGCAACGCACAAAGCGTGTTCCAAACGATGGGTGTCATGGCAGAAGATAAAGCATCAGGTCTTGGACTACACAGCATGTAGCAGAGATCAAAACTATGCTTAGCTGACTGCTTCCAGATATTAAAAAGGAGATGATACATGTTTAGAAGCAGCACGCAAAGCTTTTCATTACTGTAAAATCCTAAAATAAGTATTTCTTACTTTGTCTGCATTTACCCTCTTTTCCCTTGTACATCAAATAGATGTGATCATACCTGCAGTTTAGAGTCGTTTTCCAATCATCAGAGTAATGTACCATGTATAATAAGAGTGGGCATTTGCACCGTTTGTAAGTCTTGACGTAATAGTTGCTGCTGTAAGGAAGGCAATGCAGCGATGGCAGCAGAAAAAGCTAAGAAGGTTGGCTAGCATATTTGCACAATTCGGCTCCAAATTCTTTCATCTGAAGGTCAGTTCACTTTGTGAAGCCAGAGGTATCTCAGATCCTTTCAGAAATCCAGCCTGTAACAACTATCCTCTTGCATATTCCCATCAGCAGCTGGGACAACCTAGCTGTAACTGCTTAGGGATAGACTTTGTTATCAAATGTGGAATTTGGCCAAAACAGAGATGCAAATAATTCCTGGGGGAAAGAAAACTAGACTTAGTCATCTTGAGTAATTTATAAAGACTTTCCACCACTCTTCCCAGCATCTGAGCATTTAAGCATTTCGACATTAATGAAGACAACTAAGCGCCACTGACATATGTATTTTATTTATTGAGTTACATTAGAGCGTGCCATGCACTGAAGTGCACTACACTTTACAGTTCAGTGAACAAATAAGGTTCGGTCATCAAATCTCCTTAGACTGAAGGGGATCTGCAAGATAAAAAAAAAAATATTAAGTTATGCTGGACAAACTTTATGCTCTAAGTAAACATATTAGTATGTATGAATGCAAAGCAATAGAGAGAAATGTTTATGTGGTGGTTTAGTCTAGAGGAATTCCCCCTGTTATTTCCTGATGGTTTAAGATTCACACACCCTTCATGTGGCAAACAGAAGTGAAACATGGAACAAATCAAAAGCTGGAACAATACTGCACAGCACGTCAGATTCACTATACACGCTGCACTGATAACTGAATCAATCTTGCTAAGGGCCTGAAAGAGAAAGGAATGCAGCTTTCAGATAGGAGCCAGAGAGGAAACAAGTGGTGTAGGCAACCTACCAAGGAAGGAAGAAAACCAAATTCCAGTTGCTTCTCCACATTACACTGAACACAATCCAAGACCAGCTGTGCTCCATGACAAGAGTCATGCAAGTGGTTAGCACCGAACTCTTTGCTTGCCCCTTTATTCTATTACTGAGCGCGTTGTAGAGGTAGGCTACTCCTCGCACTTATACTTGCGCTTGGGTTCCATTATCACTATCACCACACAAAGTCCATGCAAAGCAGGCGAAACAGTGTAAATTCACACTTCGATACCAGGTTGCCTACATGCCCAGCAAGAACAAACTCGGAGTAGAGTTCCAAGCTAACGCCTTAACTCACGAATTCTCCTCCCCACCTACCCTACCCTTTCCTCAATTTTGGGGCGAAGTACTGATTCCAGAGTGAGGATTCAATGACATTAAACCACTGTAGTGACTGCCACATACAGAATATATTCCAATAAAGTGGGAGATGTAGATCATGCATGAGCACTGTACCCTTTAGGGAACTGTACCAAAACCAGCATCAAATTCAACGTCCATAGCTATCCATAGCAATCCAACTTCCATAGCTAGGATTTAAGCTACTGAGGCAATGAAAATGTCTTCCATCTGTTCTGTTTACTTGTTCTTTTCACAGGCTTTTCAGAACATTTGAAACACTGGCGTTGTTTTCCCTGTCTTTACTTATGTATTCACGTGCAGGCACACAAAAAAAACCCCAACCTCTTTCTACTATGAAAGAGTGAAAAATGTAAGTTCTTATATGAATAGGCTAAGGAATAAGAAGCATCAGCAATTCAAACTAAATCACATATAAAGATTTGTCTTTCACGTTTTTCTTTTGAGCTGGTGAAATTAAGGAATGGAAGACATGTTTAGGAAACATTTAATTTTAACAGGTGCACACAATCTGCAATTTTTTTTTTTAAGCTGCAAATGGGAACATAAGCTAGCTGAGAGTGGAGCTCTATTTGCACTGAAAAAAATCCTGCTCATGATTCCAATTAAATATTCAACATGCATCCTTGTTGACAGTGTTTGTTTCAAATGGTTTTACCACCAGATGGCCTTTCAGAATACTCTGATGAAGGCCACCTGACTAAAGAATGCAATTCTAGTGTCTAAGAAAGTTTTAAAAGTGCCTATATATTGGCAATAGGACTGAACCAGAGGCAGAATTACCCACATTAAAACCAGCTAAATTTATCATTTCATTATTTATCTTTGTTGCAGTCATAGCTAAAAAAACAGAAGTTTCCCCCCCTCACAAAAAAAAAAAGGTGGCAGTCCCTTTGGTTTTTCTTTTTTTTTTTCTTTTTAAATTTGTTAGAAGAGCTGGAGCTCTGCTTTTTTTATGCAATTGTGTCATGCAGAAACCAGATAGTTGTAGACTGTGACACAACAGAATTTAGTATTAATAGCGTTAAATACAAATCTTTTATTCAATCTTGCTGCTTTAAGCAAACAGGCTGAGAAAATCCAGCTGGCCAGGATAATTAAAGCCACAGATTATCACGTAATGATCACAATATGAAAACATTCCAAAAGAATGAAAAAGCTATCACTCTAGATTAGTTTGAAGTCATTTTAAGAGAAGCAGAGAACTCAATGTAAGAAATTTGGATCAGGATGGGGAGGAATTCTTTATTGAGCTGTCACATCATGAGTTTGTGCAGTTTAGTGAGTGCGCTTATTAATAACTATGACAAGGTTGAAATCAAGACCTTATTTTTTTTCCCTGGTGTTATGACAACAAGTAAGGGAGAATGAAATTTGGTAGTCTTCAAACAAAAGACAGTGTTAAGTGCTAGGTAAATAGCATCATGAACGAAATTGTATTCAAGTTTAATTCAGTATGGCAAAAATCTGAATATTAGTACAAAGAGCTGTATGCCATTGAGATTTTTTTATATAGGTATGTATTTATTTAAATAGACTTCCCCTCATGACTAGATAGCTTCCCCCTCTCACCAACTTCAAAAGACAAAAGGATGTGTGGAAGCTGTCTCTGTTTCTTACATTAAGATGGATGCTATGAGAGAGAAACAGCCTCTCCCTCTTCTCATTCACTGTACCACCAAAGGTACATAAAGCAGCAGAGAGAGATAGCCCAAAACAAAGCAGTTCAAGATGTGACAGCATCAACATAACAGTGATATGAGGCAAATCTTATAGCTTAATACAAAAGCTTTGCCTCCTCTCCATGGTTGCGTGAGGAGGGAAAGGCCTGGCATCACTCTGTGCAAGTCTCCTATATCACACCAGTTAGACACGCTACCCAAAAGGCATTCAGGAGCCTTCTATTCTGCCCTTACTCCCTGCTCCCCAATTCCTGTATTTCTTCATGTTTTTATCACCCAGAGGTCTCGAGTGCGATTTTTAACCTTTTTCTTTGGGAACACCTTTCTATTTGATCAAAAAGGAAGAAGCTCCAAATAGAAGCACAACTTTTCACTGAAACAATCATCTAGCTTACTCTTGTTCCAATGCAGAGTAGCTTATTACCTGTAAATGCAGGTTACCATCATTTGGGTGGTGCAGACTCAAACACACCAGCTGCCCTCATGGCTTCAAAGTCCTTCATGGGATCATAGTTTTTATAGAACTCTGCATAAGCTCGTTTTCTGGGTTCAGCAATTCCAAACTGGAAAGTAACACACAGAAAATTAAAGGTTGCAAAGCTTCACAAACAGATTTCTTTTTCTATTAGTGCTATGATTTCTATCAGCAGACATAAGTCTAGAAAGCCTTTAGCTCAAATTAGTAAAATATTACTTTGTTCCTGTGCAAATCCACAGTTCAGGCTACCTGACCATTGCTCAAGAAAAGAAATGTCTGAAGTGAAACCTTAAAAACAAAGTCTGTTACAAGATAGCACATTACACAGATCCAGAAACACTCTTCTTATATTAACACTCAAGTGTTAATAAAACCTGCTAATAGTTTTATCTATAAAACATGCCATTATAGCAAGTTCTGTGCCTGTGGGCAGCTGCAAAACTACAATTCCAGATAAAATGGCATCCTAAAACAATGTATTACATTTGACCTACACTGTAGGTCAACTACAGAAGTCTTGCAAAATTTTACAAGACTGCCAAGCCACTCTTACAGCGCATCGACATAAAAAGACACAATCCTGACTCCGTGGATATTCATTCACCTGAAGCACAGTGATATGCTCAAAGCACCCCAAAAAAACATGAAGGAAAGTTCAAAGTGGGTTTGTTCAACAGTATCTAACATGTAACGAAGTAAATCACTACTGAGATCCGTGTTACTTGTTCTAAATATGGTCTGCTGCATTACTAGTGTATTAATGTGGGGGTGCCAAATAAGGTACAAAGCCAAATAAGGTATAAAATTATATTGTAAGCCTGACCCCAAACAAGCTTGCCTACCTCTTAACAAACGTGTTAAGTAGATGCTGAGCTTTAACTGTTCAAGCTTATTGTTTCTGATAGATACTTGCTGATCTCTGAGAAATTTAAGTGGACTGCGATGATTTTGTGATGAACAACCTGAAACTAACTTAATCTCTAGTCACTTTTACCAATAGCTTCCTGACTACTCAAATGCCGCAAATAGTATGTGAATGACTTCAATGGGCAAACCAAGATCCAGTTCTTCCCCAGGAATTCAAACTGTGTTGCTTGCTTTGTGTATGAGATTCGAGAATTATTTAGTAAAGGCACTCAAGAACCACCACGACTCTTATCTTTGTCAGAAGTCTCTTAAGGACCATGAAAACCAAACTCCAATCTGTAGGTGGGGTTTTCTGGCAGCGTAAAGCCCATGATAGTTCAAAAGAAACAATAAAAGGACTGCACTAGCCTTCCCCACACTGATATCTTCAGTGTGAAGGATGGGTTTTTGAATTGCTTGTAAGCAAGTTTTCCGAAATCAATTTAGAGATAAAATAAGACTTTGACAACTCTAGAGTCTCGGATACCATGACAGAGAGAGACACAGACTATCCAGAGTTAATGTGCACCAATTGTACGAATGATCAAGAGTAGTCTAGGACGAGGAGACTCAAGGTTCAGTTGTCACGAATTGCGTGATCTTCATCACATAGCTTAAGACATCAGGTTATTCATATCATTTCTTCAAACGAAGATTAGGAAGATTTATTTATGTTCTGGAAACATGCTTACAAAAATACATTACTAAAGCTTTCTGATGAACAGCTCAACAAAATCTCAACAAAAAAATATTATGAATTCTTAAAACACTCTAATGAGTCCAGTTTATAATTGAATGACTACAGATCTCACCTTGTATAAAGCCGCACATCCCACAGATACAAAAAATGCCCCAAATAGGTGAAACTTCATCCGTCTGGCCAAAAGGCGCCGCATTTGTGGCTTAGGCAACAGTGCAGACGACATGGTGATTATATTTCCTAAAAGAAAACAAAAAAATAGAGAAAAGAATTGTTGGACAAGAAGCTCTACTTAAACAATTCTTTGTAACTCTAGAAAGACTGTGCTTTTTCTGTTGCATAATAATCATCTTCACAACATGACCAACAGCGTTCCTTCTCTATTTAACTTCACAATGAGAATATTTAACGGACAACGTTCAAGGACAACCTATTTATGACCTGAATCTAAGTAAGTTTTTATACTCCTGACATCCAGTACTCACGGAATCAAGACAGGCCTTCACTGTTCTTATAAAATCCTTTCCTCCCTGCAGGGTCTACCATTTCAGGCCTGCTGTCCTAGTGTTTACATCAGAAGACATTCAGAACATTGATCACATTTTATTCATTTCTAAGGAAAAGCACATACCTCTTGAACTAGTTAGTGGTTTGGGTTCTTTTTAAAATAATTGCAGACCCTGTTACATTAAAGGATTTTTTTTCTTCTATTCGGTAAGATTTTACTAAAAACCTGAAGCAGGCAGCTCTCTTGAAACCCAAGTTAAAGGTTCACTCAGCGGGGAGCGGCTCCCCGGCGGCCCTGCCCGCAGGGTGCTGCCCTCCGTGCGGCCTCCTGCGCTCGCAGCGCCCGGCAGCGACAACCAGGAGGTGGCCCAACTGTCCCCAACGGCCCCGGCGCTGCCACAGCCGCACACGCCCGCTCTCCTCACACATTTACGAGGACCCACCACAGCCAGGCCCCCCTCCGACCCCGCCGCCCTTGCCGCAGCGCCGTGCCCAGGCTGAGACGAGCCCCGCACCGCTCCCCCCTCACAGAAGGCGCTCCGGTCGCTCCCTGCCCTCCAGCAGAGCGGCCGCCGCTGCAGGGGCCGTCCCCGCCACCCTCAGGGACACGCAGAGGTCACGGGCTGCCGCGACGGGCCGCGGCCGAGGGGAGAGCGGCGGGTGGCGGCCGTTGGGACGAGGTAAAGAGCGGGGACCCGGCGGCGGGAAGGGCCGGAGGGGGGTGGGTGTAGGGAACAACCGCGGCCTCACCTCAGCCCGGGCCCACCAACGTCCTTCCGCCCCGCCGGCCGCACACCCTCTGCGGCCCCGCTACCCCGCATGCGCGGGAGGCGGCGGCCTGGCTACGGCGAGCGGTTGGGCTCAAAGCCGGCAGTGCGCCCGCGCCCGGGGTGGGGGCAGGGGCTGTGTGGTGCGGAGGGGGAGCGGGGTGATGGGCCGCACCGGCCTCAGCGCGTCGGGCCTCGCCATTGCCCAGCAAGAGTCAAGGGAGGAGGGCGCGCCGCCCACCCGGAGAGCGCCCGGGGCGACGCTGGGGCGCCGAGGGGCTCAGTGGGGGCCCTGCCCTCACCTCAGGCCCCCCGGGCACTGAAGACCCTTGGCAGGCGTGGCGAGCAACATGCGGGCCAGCCTGGCCGCCGCCGAGGCCCTGGTCTGTCCCCGCTGTGCGCTCTGGCTACACCCGGGTGCGGTGCCCAGCGGAGGTGGGCACATGGAGTGGCCTCAGCGAAGCCTGTGGGGCTGAGCGGGGCCAGGCCGAGCCGAGCCACAGCGCCCGCGCCCGCCAAGAGCCCTCACAATGCAGCGCGCTCACTGCCCCAACGAACGGCTGCCCCCGGCCCTTCCCGCACGTCTGTCACTTTTCCAGATCTCCAGAGTGGCCATCAAACCCGAACGGCCGTAATACCAGAATACATGAAATAAAGATCTTTATAAGTGTGCTAACAATGATTGGCCAAGCCTAGAAACAAATTAAGCAGTTTGTAATCCTTTCTAGATATCCCTTAGCCTGTTTTTGTACCTTTCTTGGAAATGAGGCACATGTGTGCTTCGCCCAGGCTTTCTGCCTGCATATGGTATTGTCGTCATTTTCATTTCTGGGGAGTTTCTGTGGGATTTACACTAAATGCTATAAATTCCTGTCTTCAAAAAACTGAAGCCACTCCTGTGCAGCAAGGTATTCATTCAAGTCTTGCACTCCCTTGCCAAAGCCAGCAGACCCTGACATCAAATGACAAGAGGAGGTGGGCCCTTAAAACAAGAGAAGTTGCTTTTCTTTTGATGGGATTAAAGACAAGGAAAGTGAGAGTAGAAAATTGCAGAGAGAAATCATACAGCCGCCGCTACAAGCTGGGAGAATGGTCCTTGCAACAGCAGTCTGAATAGATGGAATTTGGACAACGTTCCTCAAACTGAAGAAAAGTTTGTTACAATAGTTGAGACCAAAATGAAGAATGTCTGTCCAAGAGTTTTTCCTGTGTGGATTAACACAAAAAGCTAAATGTTAATGATGTCGTGCAGAAAGAATGACAAGATATATCTATAACCGGATTGGGGGGGTCTAAGGAAATACCCGGGTCCACAAGGGTACTGTTGTTCCTGAGGCGAGCTCATGCTCGCTCATTTGGTGAGACCAGAAAAGAAATGGCAGGGAGAGTTGTCTAGGGAATCTTAAAAGCTCCACTCAACTTGCCCGAGCATTCTCCAATGTCAGAAAAAGAGGATACGAAATTAATTGGAATAAAAACATAGCCGGTTTCATGGCTACTATCATTATAAATTATGTATGAGGAATTTTCCTATAAACGTCAGTCTTGGTGAGAGAGAAGATTTTGGTGGATGGACCTAGGTCTGCAAATAAAAAAATCTTGATTGCTGTTTTCAATAGCTTACTTCATGGCTGGCCAGGTCATTAAATTCTTTTCTATGTGATCAGTTTCCCCATGTGCCTGAGATACTGCTGGCTAGGCATCTTTGTGTTATAGTTAAGATGGTAAATGAAGTGCTAATTGTTATTATTCTTTGACGTCATTACTGTGGAATATACAGCCAACTCCTTATTGTTCTGTATAAAGGGCAGTTCGGGACTGTGCAAATAAGGGATAAAAAAAGGATACAGGATACATTGGAGGAAGAGCTGCAGAACGAGGGCAGAGATCATCAGCTCCATCAAGTCAGTGCACAGAGTTGCTTCCTATCACTCCAGTTTCTGAATGGATTATAAGGCTGAATGCGGTTTTGGACCTGAGTGGACCCCATGCATCCAAAGCAAATAAACCTTCTGAAAACACCGAGGCATACAATACAGAGACAACAACAGTTATTTCCTTCCCAGTCCACCCAGTCTCTGGGGTTTCTGGCACCTGCTCCGGTTGTCTTTTGGACATGAGTATTAGGACTGTTTGCTCAAAAGGTTCCACAGTTACCAAATTAGAATCTGCAGTCCTCTTTTCCTCTCCAAAACACTGTAGCACCAGCAACAGTTGACGCATCTTTGTGGTGTCCTTGAAACGGATCATCTTTTGGGGAGTGAAGGAAGGCATTAATGCTAAATCATTTCTTGTTTGTGCTCCACTGAAATTTAAAATAAAATTTACCTCTGACTTTAGTGAGGGAAAATTTAGGCAGCGAATCCTTGTCTTTTCCACAAAGAGTGCCAGCTGTGATACTTAGCACTGTACTTTCTGTGGTGTGGACTGGAGCCGACTAGGGACAGGACTGTGACAATCAAGTGATTTTGCATATGCCACAAAAAGTGTTTAGATAATCATAATCTGGATCAAATTAGAACCAAAAATCTACTGGAAGAAGATCACATGGGACATCAGCAATCCCCTGAGCCAACTGCATTCCTAAATAGTTTAGCTGATTATAAAATCTACCTATCACAAAAGTAAAAAAATAAACAATGCTATGTGCCACATATGAAAATGCGTACATTTGTGCTCCTCCTCCCCTTTCTGTGCCAGAAATTAACTAAGCAAATACTGTCTTACCAGAGCTGTGTCAACATTAATCAATGGTGCTGTGGAACAAACAAAGATATTGTGGCACAGGAAGTTATTTAACAGAATTGGAATGGCAGCTGTACAAAAAACGAGGGTGAATCAACGATTCCTAAATGGAAAAAGTCAAAATTAGTAGGGGGAAGAAAAATATTTTTGTACTTCCAAAAGGGCATTGTAAACAAAGGAGAAAAAAAAAGCAAAAGTTCAAATTAGAATAAATGGAGCGGACAGGGATTTCACAAGCCTTTGTTGGTTTTATGCATGCTTCTGAAATAGAAAAATCTCAAAAAAAGCAGTTTCTTAAGTTTTGTTCCATTTGTAAAAAGGTGAATTTTTGGTATTTTTATACACATCAAGTAGTGATATAATTACATGAATGATCCTGTGTTTGGTACTGTCATGAGCTATATTGATAAAAAAACTCATCTATTTCCCAAGTTCCCAACTTGCGGTCAAGACATGGCTAATGTGTGTATTCAGGCCCAAGAACCAGAAAACACACCAAGTTCCACAGCTGAGACATTAACATTCATGTGGCACTTTTTCCCCCTGCTTTCTTTTCAGGAGTATTGTTCTGTATTAATTGTTCTCACTCTGAAGTCCTCCAGGTTCGGAGGGCCTATCTGAAACAAATACACCGCTTGTTTTAGCAACAGGAAAACCTTGTTTAGGTAAACTGGATTTTTAAACAAGTAATAGTCTATATATATGTCATTCTTACCTAAAAGTTTAGCTTAGACAAGTCAAACTTCATCATTCATTGCCAGAAACATTCTACATTATCATCTGATTTCTTGGAAAAAAAGCAGGAACACGCCCACAGAAATACCTCTTTCCAGTCCCTATTCCTTGCTCAACGCCCTTTAAATGATGCTAGTATTTTTCTGTCTTTTGTGTTTTTAAATGTTATGTAGCCTGTCTGCAATGGAAATAAAGACAATGTTTTTATGCTGTTCCTTTACTCCTCTGTATTTGCGTAGAGGTGCCTTACTCTGAGAAAGTCTTGTCATTCCCCATCCTTGTTTTTCCAGGAACTGGGAGAGTTGGATCACCTTTACAGACAAGTACACCAATTTACAGTTTAATCAGTCAACACGTAAAACTGTTACATATAATTCAGCCTCTACAGACTCTACAGTCCCATCTTAGCAACTGACAGCCCGTCAGATGTAGGCCACAAACATTCCTAGCCTGGGGTCAGCTCCAGAAAGTGTCCAGGTAAGAAGAGCATGGGAGCAGAGTTCCTCCTTTTGAAAATGAAAGCAAGGACCACAACACGAGGACAAAAGACCAAGCTTTTCACACTCCTTTCCTAAGCACAGTTTGGTTGATGGGCTGTGACATGGTTTAGTTTCACACAAGGTGAAATTCGCTAGCTCCAAACATCATCTACCATATGGAAACTATTGTCTGGCAGACAATGTCTGCATGACCTGCCCAGCAGTCCTGGTGCGTCTGTACACACAAGCACCTGGTACATTTACCAGTACTCTCTTCCTTGATTGTGGTGCATTACAGTAAGTCTGAGCAGAAGATTCATGGGTACCCTTCAGTAACCCAAAGCCACAGAAAAAAGGAGTGTTCTTCATATCTTAACAGGGTTTAGACCAGACCTTTTTTTAGCTGCTATTTTTCCTAGGTGTGACCAGCGATCATCTGACCTCCAGGAAAGTGGAAAGTGGCCAACTGCTGCTGTTCGTACAGCTATCATTTTGTTCAAGGAATTAATTCTGACAAAATGACAGACCAACTTACCCCTGGGTGTAACACAGTTGTGAAGTGGGAAAGCCTCCTTCAAATAGAAGATCGGACTTACTCTCCACAAGTCACTACCTTTGGCCCCTTCCTTGGTTGGGTTCAACATGGTTGCTCTGGGCAGCTCTTGGCTGAGTGTGCTCCTCTCAGAGGATCGAGCTGTGTAGAGGGGAGAAGAGGCCTTGCTCAGGTTAGGGACTGCGCCCCAAGAGAGTGACACCTAAAAATTTGCAGCTGGAGGATTTTACCTAGAGACGTCTATGCCCTCTATTTGATTTACGCAGTACAGTACAGAGCACATTCTGACAAAAAAAGACTGTCCCAGGTTATGTGCAAAGCACCACTTTTGCAATTGTTTCCTGTAGCAAGTTTTTAGACCTTTTCTTGTAGGTTTCTAAACCTCTCATTTTAGTCTGTTTTAATTCAGGTTGAGGTGATGACACGGTAACTGTTATGAGGTGTTGGCAAGTTTTCCTTTCTGGGGCTGAAATGACAGTCTAGAAGGAGTGGGAGGTGTCTCTTTCAGATTTGTTGTGACTTGTATCATCGTACTGCAGTCACGTCAACCAAATTGTGTCCATTTATGAAAAGAGCATTTGTGAACACAATGAAAAACAAAAAGAAAATAACAAATACACCAGAGATTATGTATTTCTTGACCTCTTTATGACCTGGTGAACAAACTGTGAGCCTGAAAGCATGTCCATTGTTTCCAATTACATCACCTGGTCTAATAAAAGATATCCTCTCTTCCTAAAAAATGCCATTGCTTTTATTTATTTTGGTGTTGGAGGAACCTATCGACTTAGGATTGCTGTGTTGTATAAAAGCTCTGTAGCTTTTGTTTGATATTTGATGGTACGGAAAACATAATAGATTTTCTTCACAACCATAACTTTGGCAACACTGGAAGTCCCAGCAGTCAGGGAGTCTCTGACTACAAAATCCCCAGTCAGATTGTGGTCCCAGGTTTGAAAGGTGAGGCACAGTCAGACGTGCGAGGCTTCCAGAAAGTAGTCAAATCATCTGTTCGTGTTTTTTTAACAAACTTGTTATTGGCGTAGACTTTTAAAAATATGTATACTTAAGCCAGCCTGTTTTAACTTTACTGTTTTGTTTGAAATAATCTAATTAGGAAATTGTGGATCTCAGGTTTCTACTGCATTGAAATTTTTGAGCTTCATGATTAACAAAACTGGCAATAGATAACAGCATAAGCAACCTTAGTTAAATATATTTTGATTAAATGAGTTCAGGATACATTTTCCTAAGACAAATTTGGCCATGTTCAATATGGCATTACATGTAAACTTCTGGAAAAACTGCAATGTTTTTCCAAGCAGGAGGCATGAGATTACTATAATCCATAGCCTCCACCACACTATTAATTAGCATGGCTCACTAACCAGGGACGTAATATTTGTAAATGAAACTCTAGAAGGGCATCAGTAAGGAACAGGATGTTGAAGCCAAATGGAAAACATGAACCAATAAAAAGGCTGAACTAGCTAGAAGTGCAAGCTCAGCCTTTGAAGTTAGTTCAAGTACTGCATGCTTTAATTTTGGTGTAATCTTATGATGGGGCTACAAACAAGAACTCAGAAACAGATTTTGTAACATTTGGCCCAATTGTAGATGAATCAGTTTGTTGATGGTTACCAACAATTGCACAGCCAGAGAAGCTGTGGTCTTTGTTAAACTAGATTGAATAATTGGCTTCAGTGGGAGTTTCGGGTGCAGAGCAAATGAAGTGTCACGGCCCTTGACTGTCGTAAGATTCCTTAGCAGAGGCTAAGCTTTTGCATTCGGAACAACCTGAGTATGGATTCAGAGAAAATAAGTCCCTCAAGAGTTCATCTACTTGCTCCCCTGCCCCTGTATGGGTCTGAAAATATGTAGTCATTCCTGGCAGATGTGCCTATCTTATCTGTTTTTAGAACCCCTCTGATGACAATAAGGATACCAAAAGCTCGCTGGGCAGTTTGTTTCCAATGCTTAACTGTTGTCTCAGAATACAATCTGTGATTAGTACTACATTACCTTGGCAAGACCAGCTAAGCCTATGTATTTCTGTGTTTTGATTTTCTTTTGCTTTGGTTTTGCTTTGGGTTTTTTTAAATACGCTGCCGTGTGGAGTTGCAGTGACAAAGCTGTGCTTTCCTGGTGTTTCCTTCAGGAAAAAAAAAAGATAACTGTTTTCATCCTTTGGACAGCTTTCTGAAGGCCTACTACTGCCAGGTGCTGAGCATCTCTGGAGATGTGAATTAAGAGAACAAGTTTCAATATATTCAGCAAATTTCAGGATCAGGCAGCCAGGAGTTAAGATGATCTTTGAACTGGAAGGTCATAACTGGAAGATGAACACAATCGTATATACTCTCCTTTTTTAGATCGAGCATTCAGTTCATTAGCTTGAAAATAGTAAATAATTTATCGTAGTCTTTAGTGAATGGCCCAACACATGCTGTTAATTACTTTCTCATTTGGGAGAAAAAACACAGGGAAAGTTAATTTTTTTTCTTGCATATGCTTTCGAGAGGAAAAAGGACTCCCAAAAAGTGCATTTAATTTCTCTTTCCAGCAGCCATGCAGACCTCTGGAAAGAGCCATATTCCTCAAGAAAGCAAGCATAATGGCTCTTTCCTCTCAAAGGCAAGTGAATACAAACACAAACATTTTAATCAAATGTAAAAAGACCTTCATTTCAAAAAAATACACAGAAGAAAGTGGTTGGAATATTGTATTAGGAAAAAGATTATATACATGAAAATTAAACCCTATGTGATTATGACAGTAAAATAGTTTACCAAACAAGGTAATTTTCTGCGTATATGTGTATAATGTATATGTATATGCACACAAGCACACACAAATCCATGAAGTATAGATTTTATAGACATGTATACATGCCAGCACACACATATATACATACAAAATGGTAAAGGTGTAAATTACCCTAGAGACGTGACAGACTCGATTCCCAAAATACCTTTTTCTGGAATGAGTGGTGTTCAATCCAGTCAGGGTCTCAGGTTTACGGGTTACTGATCAGTTGGGTCTCGCAGCTGGGATAAAATTAATTCAGTTGCCTACAGGTGAAAACTACTGAGAATGTTAAAAGCTTATTGATTGCATTTACTGACACATAGGCACCGCAGCCTATTATAATGAATATTGCCAATGAAATCTCTGTATTTACTGACTTTGACAGATGGGGAATATTGCATAAGCTATTGTGTGCCTGTGCATTCCTTGAGTGTGATGCTGTGTTTTTTTCTTGCTTGCCTTGTCATTTGTTTCATTTAATTTTCTCATTAATGGCACAATTGCTTTGCTTTGTTCAAAATCCTTTTCTGAGAAGCAAGTATTACTTTCTTTTTAAACTTCTTGCCAACAAAAGATTTTCAACTGCATATGGTACAGAGGAATTATGTACAAGATTGTTTTAGAGGAAAAAGAACTATCTAAAATTAAAAGCACAAATCCACTTACTACATTTCCACTTTTCCTTTGACATGAAATGAAAACTTAACATGAGAAATGCAGACAGTTCATCAGCATACTCTTAACAAATACATAATTAACATGTGGAATAAGCAATGCTGTTGTCAACGCTTTCACATATGTTACCATGAAATGAAAATATTTTAATTAGTAGAGAAATAGAGGAAAATGCAAGTAAATGCAGCCTGCGCTTGACATATAAATTAGCTTGGCTCAATGAATGTTAAAATAAGAGAATCTCATCTATACCTTGTCTGCCCTTACCATACTAGGACAGATTAGTGGGTCCTGCATAACTGCAATCTGCTCCAGCGCTCTGATAAATTATTACTTGGCAGAGAAGTATCCATCGTGGCCATTGTGCAAATGCTTTACTAAGTCACTGGTAGAAATCAAAATGTGTGAGTTTGTTAGCAGGTAGGTAGAAAGTGTAGACTTTGGTGTTTTGTATTAATCCAGTGTGCTGGACTGACAGAACCTTATTTGAAGGCTACGTAATAAGAGGAAAAATAAGAAACTATATAGCAATACCATGTGGCTTCTGATTTGGGAACTACAATTTAGCCTATTAGACATGGACCTGTTCCAAAAGTGCACATTCAAACAATCATGCATGAAGGAGTTAGAAACACAGATGTGAATTATAACTCTCTGAAATCCTGGGAACGCTCCAAATCAGGCCATTAGAGGTAGGGTTGAACTGTGAGTACAGATCCAGATCTAAAATTTTTGTTCAAACTTGTCTTTCCCTAACATTTTTACAGCAACTACTGAATGTATTAAAACCAGCAATGTTCCATAAGCTTAAAAAAATACCAGTTAACCCCATCTTAGCTGTATTCAGAGGTGATTCACAATGACAGACTAAGGGCATTTCTATAAAAAAGCAGTAACAAAAATCATCAGTTGAATGTAACGGGGCAGTTTAAACAGGTCAAATTCAAGCTGGATTACTGCAACTCCATTGGCCACATGCAGCTACACAGTGATCAGTTTGGCCCAGTATTTAATATTAGAAACATAAGTAATTTAAGGATTTTCTTTTCCAAGTTTGGGACAGAACTTTGAAACATGTGGTCTGTTTTCAATCGTTTTTACACACACACAAGCTAAAGTCAATAGTTTTGAGCAATAATGTTGGGTGGGATTGAGGATGGCCATTTCACAAGCGTACAAGTGGTAGAGGATAGAAAATGTCCCTAGGTCTGTAATACAGTATAGGGCTAAAGGCACAGAATGACCAATGAAGGGACATCAGCCATTTTTCGGTGTTCTCAACAGCAGGAAACTGAAGGTCCCACATTTATAAAAAAATACACAGTTCATTGATGCTTTTATCAGTAGACTTCATTAATGTAGGTTTCTCTTTTTTTTTTTTTTTTAAGTTAAACATGTTTGCAAACTGAGTCACAGTGATTCCTCTCATGTAAAAGATGTAGAAGGTGTGGCGCAAACCAGTCTGGCCTTGGCCACCCAGTACTGTATAACAAGAGAACCAATAATAGAAACTAGGTCTGCTGAATCTGGTCTACTGCTGTGTCTGCAAAGCACTTCTCTTCATTGCTGATCTCAATGCCTGATGACTAAATACTAGATTTGCGCACCTTGAAAGTGACAAATGAATCCACAGCTCACGGTCTAAGACTATCCCCCATTAATAGTACTTTAAGAAACAGACCCTAAAAAGAGACCATGAGGAGTATGGAGGCAATGGCAGAGCAGCATTGTACAAATGAGAAAGCATTTTACCCCTTTTTAAATGGCCTGGTGACCACCACGACCACTCTTGTAAACTATTGTAAATGTGCACCTTAATCACATAATCTGGCACTACATATTTTCAGGAATTAATCTCACAGTCTGATACTATATGTCATGCAGTAGAAGGGGGGAAGTCAAAGCAAAGTGTATAAAGCCCCTTCTTGAGGTGCATAGTCATAGCTTGTGTTGATATCAGAAGTATTTGAATGAGCAACTTCAGGACTGCACCCTCAAAGATTATAAAATGTTTTAATAAACATGCCAGGTCTGATGAGAGAAAAGTGAAATATACAGTAATAGCATCTGAGTGTAAATATTTATGAATCCAAATGACAACTTAAACAAATGCCAAAATAGTTCCAGTATGTTGCATTACTTGGGAGTAAACAAGAAAAGTAAGTCTGGATGAATATGATTAGATTGTGTATTTTGAACACCAGTAAAGCATAAATCCATCCAGAAGAGTTTCTAGGTTTGCAGGTTTCTGAAAAGAGAATTGTTTTTATCGTCTGTAGCAGCAAACTCCACAGACAACTGTTGTTCTGCTGTAGACTTCTGAAAGTCCCGAGGTATACATAGTTAAAATAAACAAGGAATAAAGTTTTAGTTATCTACAGGCAGAGGTGCTAGGCTTGTTGAGTAAAACTTGTCTAGCCCTTTAGAACTGCTGAGCTCACATAGGTGGTAGATCAGCAACCTGAGAGAGCACAGATTTCAAGAAACAAGATAAAAAGGCAATAGCAATGCAAGCAGAAAGTGTTAAATCACAGAAGTGATATAGAGTTGTCATTTAGAATAGTAACATTTAGTTAGTCTCTATACCTGTTCAGTTCTCAGGCTTGCTGCTGGAACTGGCAATAGTCATCACTTGGTCACTCGGGACGAAACTAAAACCACTACTCCATTTCAGATGTATCACCAAATAGCAGTTATGTGGTATCTACCATTGCATCAGATTATATTCGGTAACCCAGAAATGAAAGCATCCCTGTCTCTTAATATATTCCCTGTCCAATTGCTCAACATTTCTTTAAAATTAACACATAAAATGGGCATAATGATATGACATGTATTTCTAGCATTACTAATACATGTGATCCTCCTCAGTTGCATACTAAAGACATGGGCTATAAATGACTGTGCATGTGAATGTATATACACATATATGTACACGCATAGATATTTCAGTTAACATGGAGACAGAACTGCAAACTGGATTGAGGGTTATCATTGGTTTGCAGAACTTGGAGCGGATAGAGCCAGTTTGCAAAATTGCACTCACTCATTGAAGTACACGAAGTACTTTTTTGTTTGTTTGTTTTTTAAGTTTGATAGACATGTATGGTATTAATCATAGTAGCTGTCTGGGACAGTAGTTTTTGCGTAGGAGCTGGTAAATTTTTGTTAACAATTTGGCAAGGCTGGAACATATTCACAAGAAGTTTTATCATCTGTGACAAATATCTGGATAATATTTTTCATTTTAGAAGTAATCCAAGTATGATTCAGGTCAAAGCTACCACCATAA
The DNA here is from genome assembly GCA_017639485.1 of Pluvialis apricaria. Taxonomy (NCBI): domain Eukaryota; kingdom Metazoa; phylum Chordata; class Aves; order Charadriiformes; family Charadriidae; genus Pluvialis; species Pluvialis apricaria. Next base: position 146,588,247 of record CM030008.1, read on the forward strand.
GATAAGCATTGTCTACATATTATTTAACTGTCTCAAAACACTGTGAAGCAAGAATACAACAAAACAGAAACTGACTGCCACACTCCAGCATTTGGTTGCATGCACTGTACTGACTACAGCAGTAGAAGGTGGCCTTTCACATGTTTTTTAGACTGACATACATCACTGCATTTATGGCATTTCGTGATTCTTTTTTGCCTTCCACATTAGTGAGTGGTAGGCCACACAGTACCACATGTGCTGTGCTCACTACAAGATGCTACATTGCACCCTTCTCAGATGTACTGAGCATTATCTACTGCATCTGTGAAATTTGGGAAAACAGGGACAAGAATTTTATGTTTTAATCCCTTATGAATCCCACCCAAGACGTCTTTCTCAGGTAATGTCACGTGAGCAAACAACCCAAACACAGAAGGAATGGAGATAAGCATGAAGCAAACTCTGTCTTTGAACTGTGGGGAAAGCAGGAATTGAACCAATGATTTCCCTTGCTCCTTCTGTAAAGATATATGAGCAGGGCAGCTATATCCATTAAAAAGCGTGTCTTTCTTCCCTGCCAGCCTGTCTGAAGCAACTCCCGATGCAAATCCCATACAATTCTTGGTCATTTTATCAAGAGTGAAAAAGAAAAAAAACTAATAGCTGTCCTTAGCTGCCATTCCATACTGAGGAGGAACGCACTCATGAATGGTCATTAGTAGTATGATCTGAGAGTTCCAAATGAAGAACCTTTACTTCTGACAACTGAGACAGGGCTGGATGGCTTGTTCTCCTTGTCCAAGAGGTTGGGAGGGGTAGCAGAAGACAATCCCATCCCTAACTGAGGGGTAGTCCTCGGGAACTCAGCAAGCTGGAGCTCACTGATCTGCCTTTCTCATACATGCGTTACACACATGTAGAGAAAAATGAAGCCAACAGCTTTGTGGCTGGGAACTGGTGTTTAAAGCGGTCTGAAAAATGTGGAGAGGTCTACCATCATCCTGTCCCCTGCCTAGCAGTTAATTCTGCCCCTGCCCCCTCTTAACTCCCCAATTAATCCTTTGGCCTTATTCCCAACATCAACTCTGCCCTGATTCTTTTTAAAACTCTTAAAATTGTAAAAAGAAGCAAGAAAGTAGGGAGAGCTACAGAAGAGCTATGAGCTCCTGCAGCCTTCCGTTGACTAAAGCCATGGGAGGAATGATGTTTTACAGAAGTTCTCAATCACATCTGTGATATATTTTAAGCCTTTCTTGTCGATCAAAACTCAGAAATGAGGCAGAAGGTGTACTTTGGACCAGGAATCAGACCAGACTGGGAGTAAACCACAACAGGGTTTGATTTTATGATAGCTCAGACACCTCATGAGTTATCCTTGATAGGTAGAAGTTGCGTGAGTTGCAGTACTGAGAACATAGTGCGCCAAGACACACTGCTTCAGGGCTGTCAGTTCAATGCAGTGTTTTCCTTATTCGTTAGATCAGGCACTAAAGAAGTGGGTTTGATTATAAGATCTTTAGGACCTAGACCACCTAGTTGTTTGTACCATGCATACTTCAGTGGAATTTGATTTGAGCCTCAAGGTGTACTATTAAACAAATGAGTACCACAAGAGTCAGTATCACAGTTGTGTTGATGTGGAACACATTGGAAGATGTTTATTTTCTACCCCTGACTAATGTCCCATGGTTCTTAATAATATTCCAAGTCGTCATTTTTGCTCTGGAAACATAAGGACAAACCTTGCATGCACGTTATTTTTGTGTCTCCTGCCCACCTCTGTTAAATGTCTCTGCATTCCCTTCCTCAGAGAGATTTTAATGTGCCTGAAAAAGGTAACAGAATGTCATTGTTTTGTTGCAGCCAGTTGAAATAGTCAGAACAGTTCTTCAATAAATGTATCAAAAAAAGAGAAACAAGGTGTGGTTGGGTTGGCCCTCACTAGCAGCCAGTCTCCCACCCAGCTGCTCACTCACCCACTCCCACCCCCCCCCGGCAGGACAAGAAAAGAGGAAAAACGGGAAAGAGAAAGCTTGTGGGTCAAGATAAAGACAAGGAGATTGCTTACCAATTACTGTTGCAGGCAAAACAGACTCAAATTGAGAAAATTAATTTATTGCCAATTAGAATAAATCATTACTGGTTCAGGTGGTGGGAAACAAAACAAGAAAAATGAACATTTACACACTTAGAGAAAACACCTTTCCCAGGTTCAAGTTCACTTCAAGCACCTCTCTTCCCCTCCTTGTTATCGCCACAGGTTACACTCAGCCCTTTTGGTAAGTGAGGCACTGGGCATTCCCTTCTTCCTTCTCAGTCTTCCTCTGCTGCAGCATGGGTCCTCCATGGGCTGCAGGGAGTATCAGCTCCACTATAGAGCACCTCCTCCTCCTCCTCCTCTGGCCTTGGTGTTCCCTCTGTTGTTTTTCACTCTTTTTATTCCCCTCTCCTCTCTCCAGCTTTCTTTGCTCTTTCTTAAATATGTTTCCCTGAGGTGCCACCATCTTGGCTGCAGGGCTCAGCTGTGCCCTGTGGTGGGTCGGTTGGAGCTGGCTGTGTCCAGCATGGGGCAGCCCCAGCCCCTCCTCACAGAGGCCACCGCTACAGCCCCCCTGCTGCCAGCACCTTGCCACTTATAACCAAAACACAAGGTGTGACCTCCTCTGTAACAAAGGGGAGAGAAGCTGTCCCATCAAGAGCAGCAGTGGTCTTTTGTAGATATCTCACCCAACCAGCAGAGTGATCAGATCACTGCAGAGAGCATGGTTGAGGAGGACCACCATGGTGGAAGAAGAGGAAACCGCTCAAAGGCGGTGGGAACACTTGAGCTATTGGGAGGGAAGGGGCAGGGCAGGCAAATTCCCAGTGGTATTGGAGACCAGGCTGCAACTGAAGCTGGTGGGAGACACATCTAAAACCGCTCAAGACCCCTACTTTCTCATTGTGTTAGCCCATACTACAGCCTGATGCCTGGCAGGAATGCAGCTCTCGGGTTTTGAATTACAGGGTGGGCCAGGGACTGCTGGACTGGTCTGCAGCAATGACTGCAGCTACCTTGTAGGCCCTCTTTGAGCACTGGGCCCAGCTGGAGGTTTCTTAGCTACAGAGCAGGACCAAAGGCCCTGTGCAAGGACTCCCCATGCTGACATAGCTGTGTGCAGAACTGCAGTACAAAAAGGCATAAATGTATGGAATATGGTAACACCTGCAGAGGTGCATAAGGTCTGAGGTGACTGGATGACTTTAACTGCAACTAGAGGAAGTAGTAAGAGGGCAGAAAGAGAACATGAGGGAAGACCAAGGAATGCTGCAGTTTTCTCTGAAGCCATATACAGAAAATGCTGAGTATGTTTAGGAGGACTAGCAAGGGCAGGACACCAACTTGCCTGAAATAGCAGTGTTGAAGTACAGAACTAGAAGAGGAAGGAGGAGCAGAGAAGGAAGGGGAGCAATAGTCCAAGTTCTATTAATTTTTTTTCAGTCCATCTAATTTCAGCATAGTCTTAACAACACAAAACCTCCAGGGGATTCTTCCATCTAGGAATTCAAGCTTTGAAGCAAAATCTGCTTTTCTGTCTTTAGCAGATCTCTTTGCTGTCCCACTTCTTTCTCCCATTCTAATGTTTAATTGGCTTCAGCAGAGATGATCTATTGCTAGTTCTGTGTCAGGCCCTTGCCAGTAAACTCCATGGGGTCTGAGCTTCCTCCAGTCATCTCATGCTCCTATTTAAAATATTTTCTCATGCTCCTATTTAAAATATTTTAACTGGAAAGTTTAGATAACCACATTTCAGAGACTACCATTTTGCAACAAAATTCCATCTGGTCAACATTAGGTCCACTAACCATGGTTGGAGTGAAAAATCTTGCCTTCATGTTGAGGCTGTACAGCTTCAGTTAAACGTGATTTGGAATGGGATAACTTGCTACTAATGAGCATCAGCACTGACAGCAGGAAAACTAGCTTTTAAGAATCCAAATTTCAAAGCACACTTGTTGGCAGTCTGGTACTCACTTTCTGCTTCTTGGGAAGATTTGAGTGTTTCTCCAAAATCGCACTACTCTTTGGAGAAATGGTGGATTTTTCAGAATTTCCAGGCTTTGGAAAGGACATAGATGAAGCACCTGTATATGGAAAGAAAATTAAAATTACGGGAAACGGAATGGTTTTAATATTGCATAGTGCTATTGGTAGCCCTACTTCTATATTGAGTTATTTAATGAACAAGCAGGTCATAATATCCTTGGGGAAGACCTAAGAGAATATACCCAGCTGACACAAGGTTGAGACGATGCCTCTTATATCCCCCAAAAATAGGATTGCCATGCCACTGTGCAGAATGAAGAAATGGCCATATTCCTCTCTGCAGTAGGACCTGTGCAGTAAGGACAATGCTGATACCCTAGAACTTTCACTTTTCCTTTCCTAGAAAGATTATCAGTCACAAGTACAGTGCAGAGAGCAACTCCTCTGCAGACAGTGTAAGAGAGGCAGCAGTTTACACAGCTCCAAAGGAGAGCAAACAAAGTCCTTATACTGAGAGAATTTCACCTAACCTATAAGCTTGTCCTCCTAAACTACAGAGCTTGGTTAACAACCTGTAAGGAATGATGATGAGTTTTTCTCCAGATCTTCTTGCATTTTAAGGAGTATTCTCTCCTGCTCCAAGGCTTCTATGTACTTGGAATAGGACCAGGAAGCCTGCAAGAACCATTAAAAACCATCAGCCTCCAGACCATATCACTGGTAGTTCCTGGTCCATTTCAACAGTGAGACAAAAAAACTGTTTATGTTATAGCCCTTAACCATAATTATTAAGAAGAGAATTTTTGTCATGACAATACTGGAATCATGAGAAAAATAGTATTGCTGCAAATAAGCGAATCTCAAAACACCATGAAATGCAATTTAAGCAAGTTTGACAGATATGATGTTTACATTCATTTATTCTCCATCCCTGGTCTGAGTCCTATTCTCTTTTCTTCTGTTTTCAAAACCTAAATACAGTATACCTTTCCCCTCCCAAAATATTGGTCTTTTGTTCTATTGAAGACTTGATTTTATCTCCCTGCCACATCTTCCCAGCACGTCCTTTCTGAAATCATCGAAGGTCTCATTAGCCTCACAGTTGTTTCTGCCTATGCTTTCTAGCAGAATGCTGCTACCGCTAGAGGCAGATCAACTGGAGATGTCATCCTTTCCTTTTCTAAGGAACAAATGTTGCTCTTTACATTGCAACAACCTCAGTTCAGGTTCCATGTAAATTTTAGGTCACTCTCCTAAATCAGTATGGGAACTGTACTTTTATTTGGCCTTTTTTTTTCCTTACAGTTTGGGGCCAATTTTTCGTGTCATGACTCAGTAAGATGAACTTCTGGCATCTTCTTATAGCAGAAGGAGGCTTGGAAAAGAAACTGCTCTATAAAAGATTATTGCTCTTCCTGCAATTACCTGCCTCTTCTTGAGGGCTTAGGCATATGATATTGGTATACTGGCTTACTCAACTCACTCTTTTTTTTTTTTTAATAGGTATGAGTGTGAGCTTACCTATGCACTGTTTACACTGTGGTTTCAGATTTTGTGGGTATTTCAGACTGCCTGTCTCCATATTCTGCTTGTTGCTAACGTAATGCCACAGGAAGAGGTCTATGGAATACAAGCAGTGTCTGGAGTGCGATTTACTCCTGCATCGCAAGACATAGCTGTGATTATGTGGTTGCATAGATGGTTGCACAGATTCCCCATTACGTTATGGAGGTGTCAACTCAGCTATTAATGATCCCTTGATATGCCCAAGGTGGCATGTCTATTCTTCCTGTTTCTCCAATAAAATGACTGTTACCTTTTCACTACAGATTTGATGCATCATGAGAGTTGTTCTGGAAGAAGTACTAAAGAGCTATTTTCTGTCAGATTTTCTATCCAAATACCTAGATGTCCTAAATGAGTTCAGCTTCAATTTTTGACATGTGAGCAGAACAGAACTCAAGCCTAAACCAAGTTCTTTCAGGATATGAATTTCACAAGTAATGAAAAGCTTCTTATTCCACCATTGAACTTCCTTTTCTTCAATTTAGCTTTAAATAAAGATTCTTTTTAAATCTACACACCTAAAGGGAGTAATAGGTTGTTAGATATTAATACTACTCAGAACGTAAATCTTAAAAAAATTATTAAAGAAAGAAAAAAACATCACCTGTAAAGCAGATAATCTTATAACAGCGAAGTTAATTGTAGAAGAATGAACAGTTATTGAAGAACTACTTGACAGCAGTATTCAAAACCAAATTCAACCTTCCCATTCTCCTCCCAAGATCATTTTATCTCTCTTGAATGATGATATCTGTAGCAACATGTTTATTATTCACCTGCCACCCATATCCATCTGAAAATGATGCTGGTCGTCTCTCCACACCAATCTCATCTACCAAAGCACTGCTTGACAGACCGTCGAGTTTTGTCCCCACTTCTTTACCCTGCCAATAATAAGAACTCTTAATTAGATGTAAACAATAGTTACTGAGCTAAAGTAAAAAGCAAAGTATGAGGAAGCAAAAATTGTCTTTGGGAACGAGATAGTGTCATATGCAGTAATGTTTTGTAATACCCAGTTTCATAAATCATCACATTAGGCATAATAAAAAATAGCTGAAGATACTGCTTTTTTAAAGCATTTGTATGTCCTAATTGGAGTTTCCTCACTGCTACACTCCTGCCGACTATCTTCCTTTCAGATTCAATACCTACTCCAAAATATAGCTAAGTGAGAGGGCAGATCTGCAACAGAGCATATCTTAAGGACAGAGAGGCCTTTGTGGTCCTCTAATTTGGCCTCAGGTATAGATGTAGAACATAGGATTTGTTATGATTAATTCCAGCTTGGTCCAGTAGAATGAACTACAGTATACATGTTAGGAAAACAGACAATCTGATTTAAAAAAATTTCAGTAAAGGACAAGGCATAGTAGCCCTTGGTAAACTGCTCTGGTGATTAACTATTTGTCATTTTCATGTTGTTTTAGTGTTTTAGTAAGGCTGTACCTTTGCACATTCTGTCTGATGATCCTGAAACTCCTTATGAATATTTATCAGTTGTCATATTTAACCTCACATAATTAACCCCACAACATCCCCATGAGGCGAGTAGTATAACCCTCCCACATTGCAAATGAGAAAGGGAGAAAAAAGAGCGGTCAAATGGTTCCCTAAGTCACTCAGAAAGCCCTTGAAAGATGTGAAAAGGATCAGAATATCCTACTTCCTTTCTCCCAAGGTGCCTTTTCTTTCCTCATGATTCTCACTGTCCTGTGAACCCATCATCTAGAAAGGTGACTTTTGGGTATAGAACAGTGTGATGTTTATCACCCCCTCTGCTCCGCTCTCGTGAGACCCCACCTGGAGTACTGCATCCAGCTCTGGAGTCCCCAACATAAGAAGGACATGGACCTGCTGGAGCGTGTCCAGAGGAGAGCCACAAGGATGATCCGAGGGCTGGAGCACCTCTCCTATGAGGAGAGGCTGAGAGAGTTGGGGCTGTTCAGCCTGGAGAAGAGAAGGCTTCAAGGAGATCTTATTGCGGCCTTCCAGTACCTAAAGGGGGCCTACAGGAGAGCTGGGGAAGGACTTTTTACAAGGGCATGTAGGGATAGGACGAGGGGGAATGGATTTAAACTGGAAGAGGGCAGGTTTAGATTAAACATTAGGAAGAAGTTTTTCACTTTAAGGGTGGTGAGGCACTGGAACAGGTTGCCCAGAGAGGTTGTTGAAGCCCCATCCCTGGAGGTGTTCAAGGCCAGGCTGGACGTGGCCTTGGGCAACCTGGTCTAGTGGGAGGCGTCCCTGCCTATGGCAGGGGGGTTGGAACTCGATGATCTTCAAGGTCCTTTCCAACCTAAACCATTCTATGATTCTATGATCTTCTCTCCAGAAGCAGGCTTACTAACTTCTGTGGCACACTCTGTTCATAGAACAGGGATGCCAAAGCAGATACAGAAGTAGTGTGTATACTAATATACCATAGTTTATGTTTGCTAGCTTTCTCAATGAGAATGGTGAAGTAAGTGAGGTCTTTAATAATGTCTTCTCATAATAAATTAGGCAACGTTATGGTAATGTCATATCCCATGACATTACACCGCTTACTAACAAATAAGATTACTGCTAAGAAGCTTAAAGAGAGATGAGGGAAACAAGGAAAAGGAGAAGATGCTTATGGTTTTACCTTTCTCTGCTAAGGGCATGGAAAGAGTAAGTACAGATTTACAGTGTACATTAAAACTATTTTGTACACTTGAAAGCAAAAAATCCAAAATCTATTTTGGAGGTAAAATGCAATTGTGTATACAAATACTGGCATCAAAGCAAAAGTGACTAATGATATTTTTTGAAGTATGTGGCATGTGCACCTAGCAGTTGACAAAGGAACAAATCCACAGACAGGCCAAAGATGAGCGCGTATAGCTGTGCCACACTAAGGGCAAATACGTAAAACCAGAGATGCAAACTATACTCTCCAAAGGCAGTATCTTTTAAAACAACTGTTTCAGCTCAGTACTGAAGCAGTCACGTTATATTGAATGTTCGAGCTTTCTTCACCCTGTACCCACCAATCACTGCCTTCCAGACACTAAGCTTACAAGAGGTCTCTGCTTTGTACAGTGCTTGCATGGCATCCTTCACAGTCAGCCACTCTCCCCTGCACTGAGTCCATTGCCAGGAAGCCTTCAATAGGATTCGCCCCATAAATAACAAATAGGCACACACAAAAAATATTGAGATAGTCAAATAATACCAAGTCGTGCATCATTGTCCAGTGAAAACCTCCTTGTTGGCTAATTTTTTTCCATTATACTGCATAAAAGCCCAACTCTTATCCAGTCAGTTCAGAAAGTGAGGTGAGCCCAGGTAGATTGAGCACCCGAGGGACAAATGTGTGAGAAAGAAGAAAGTAAAATTTGTCCCCCAGGACCATGATTGTTCCATTTGACATAAATCCAAAATATCAACCGGGGGGAGGAATATATATAAAAGAAATAAATATCATTTCTAACCCTTGCCAGAGCTTTCTTCTTCTTCAACATGAGCCTGGTGGGGCAGAGGAGCACAGACATTAATTTAAATGCCAAGAAATCATCACCTTTTACAAGCGGCCAAGTGAACCTGTTATTGCTTATGTTGGATTAATTTTATCAGTATCCTTCAGGGATGCTGAATCATTTGAATATTTACGTTGTCACTGAGGGGACAGAAATCTCAGGCAAGATAACAGGGAATGGCAAATTCTTTAAACAACAATAGAGGGGGAAAGGGTTTCAAAATCATATGTGTTCCACCTATTCTTTCAAGAGATTTTAAAAGGTAACTGTTTTACTGGTATTTTTTTGTGAGAAGAATAGCCTGCAAACTGTTTACTGAACTGCATTCTCTGCTTGTCACTGTCTAAAATTTCTTACCCTATTTCCCAGCTTAGAAGGGTAATTCACCTTTCCCATTTGTTCCCCATAAATATTAGGCTTTTGCCCTCCTGGCCAAGTTTTGCTCTTTACTTCCTTGATCTTAATCAGAAATCTTATAGACAGGCAACAAACAGATGGAAAAAATAAGTCTGTGAAAACGCAAAAGTGCATTACTTTGAAATATTGCATTCTTGCACTATAAGTATTGCCAATGGCCTTGCCAGACATATCTATATGGAGGCAACGTGCTTTGGAGAAAGGAACATGAGTTCTTGGATTTTAGACTTCACTTGACATTGGTGTGTGGCCTTGAGTAACGCTTCACTGGTCCTCAGTTTTCACGTGCCTAAAAGAGGATAACAATGTGTACATGTTCTTACAGGCATATATGTCTTTATCTGTCCAGGTACTCATGTGGTTCTCATCACGAGTAACATCTCAACACATGTGTACATGGTATTTAAAATATGTAAAGGTCTTTTAATGCTACTTATGATAGTTTGCAAGTCCAATAATTTCTCTGCCCTTAAAGGAATGTTCTCTCCTCAAAGCTAGCCAAACAATTACATTTTGTAAAAAGTAAACTTTTGCAAAGCCTATAATCAATACAAAAAAAATCCACTATATTTTAATAATAAAATTCCAAGAAAAACAATTTTACAAGCAAGCATTCCGCTGTTGAGGTCACAGTTCTGCTAATGCACTGAAACTGTCTGGAAACTCATTGTGAACAGTCTAACAATTTCACTGTCAAAGCTGAGAAATATTCAAGAAAAGACAAAGGCTATACAAAGCAATTAGTACATAAATATTTTTTTGAAATAATGTGCAGACTTTTCAAATGCTCCTTCTGAAAAATAGATATGAAATCTGGTTTGTTCAATAGTGATCCAGGACTGTAAATTCTAAAATAAGACAGTACATAATGAAAGTGGAAACAGGTCTGCAGTTACCCATTGTACACATGGACTGTACATAGATCTATTTTTTTTTTAATTCAGCCCTGTTTTTCGCTCTTCTCTTGGCAGAATAGATGACTAAAATACATTTTTCCCTCTGCTTAATGAAAGGAGTATTCCATTGACTCATCTGCTTCAAGTTAAACATATGTATATGCATTGGCAGGATTGGGAACTAATTGTCCTAGGACCGGGTTGCATGTAAAGCTTGAATTCTAACAAAAAGATTTCGGTAGCTTTGGATCAGTCTGAGAAAGGGATATTTGAATTCACGTGTGTTTGCTCATGAAGGAGTTTTTATGCAGTTCATCAGCTGTCACCTGAAACTTTGTGAGCCTTACCTCTGCTGTTTTGCCTTCCTTCTTTTGCGTTCTTTTCCCCTTTTTTCTCTCCAAGGCAAGTAGAATTTTGTCACCAGCCAAATTGCTTCGAAACTTACAAAATTTTGCCCAAAATTTAAACAGAAGAGCAAAAATAGTCATCTGCACAGAAAGAAAAGAAAGTCAATCTTGACCATATTAAGAAAACAGTTTACTGTAAAATAAAATGTAGTTTACCGTGAGAATGAAATAACTATTTCTTTTTGAATACACAGCCTTGTTCCTCCCACGTACTGTGTCCTGACATTTCAGCCCAGCTTTGCTCGGCACATGCTTTTCATCAGTGTGTTTATTACTGGTGAGAAATCTTCCTAAAACACAGTTAAAAGGCACTTTCTTTTTTTTATATTTCCCTAAACAATTGTTTGCATTAATGAAAACATCCATCATTTTTTACAAGTATTCCTGATAAAATATACACCAGTAGAATTGCTTTTGCACCACTGTTCTGCTCAAGTATTTCAAATATTCAGTTCATTAGGGAGAGGGGTTTTTTTCCCTCCTTAAGAGAAAGGAAATACTTTTTTGCCTCTGGAAAGGCTCTTAAACCACATTACAGATCTATGAGCAAATCTTGGATAATTTTTAAATGATATAATCTCTCACAGGGTCTTTTTTGAACTAGAATAAGAAAAACAATTTTAGAAAAGCAAACAGAGGGGCTCAGTGAATTCTGTTGCTGCACGTACTAAGGCTCACATTTTTCGATTTGGATGTTTGATTCTCATTGAGAAACTTGGCTTCAAAGGAGCTGAGCATGCTCAGCACCTCACTGCTTCTGGCTCAACAGACTTGAAAGTGACATGTGAGTCACTGTCATGTTCCAGTCACAGCTTTTTGGCCAAGTTCTTCCCTTGGTTTTGTGCCACATTTCTGGAGTTTGCTGGGTTTTACACAGGCTGAAATGAGACTTCTTATTTCTCTTAGGACCTATATGAACCCTTTTTTCTGACAAACCATTTATCTTTTGTGATCCAAACACTTTATGGACTCACAGTTGATGTTTAAAGGTGTTGGTGGCTATTTTGTAGGAAAAGAAGAGGAACTAGTTTTCTTGGGTTTAGAAAATAAGTCAGAGAAGACAGTAACAAGGAATAAGAAAATAGTAAGTCTGTAGTAAAGGTTCACAAATTGCTCTTTGGTCTGATTAGTACAAAGATGAGAGAGAAAATTGCCTACAGCCCTTTAATACAGACTTTCTGTAATAAAGAAGGGAAAGACATTCAGTAAGTTAAGCTGTCATTGTGCTTTACTCACATCTGCATTTTTTTTCATAAACTACAAAACCTACAAACTTTCTAACTACAGATTACTTCTCTGACATTAACCAAGTGGTAAAGAGCAAGCAATTAAAAATGTAGACAGAATTCATTTCTACTGCCACAATTCCTAACACAGATCTGGATAACACCTTTCCAGGATCAGCTAGCTGTCAGAGATTGTCTGGTTTATTGAGCAGTAAATATCTGAAGCCTCTCTGTCATCTCCACCATACAATCTTCATTGAAATGCATGACTACAGTGTTCTCCTTCATGCCCAGGCTTATGTATGGAGTCCAAATTGTCACACAGGCAACAAAGACTGTCCTTAAAATCAGGTACGCAAACTCTAGCCAGATCTGTTACAGAGATTCTCAAAGCTTCTTACCTGTGCTTCTCTAAAAATGTAAGGTCCCAGTTCTTTCCTGTGCTCCAGAATCTTCTTTGCTTGATCAGTTGGGATGTCAATCTGCAAAGCTGGGGGTACGGCGGAATTAATAAAGCAGTCGATAATAGCTGTGATCTTTTTCTGGACTGTAGTATCATCACAATGAGAATGGCACAAGTCCTGAAAGATGAAAAATAGCATTTTCAGTCAATGGAGAGACGCAGACCCTTTACAGGGGCCCAGTGATCAAAGAGTAACAGTCATACAAAAATAATTATACAATAGATTTCTTCAGTATGTAGGACAAAATTCATATAGCAAATGTGCACGGTCAAGACATAGTTAAGACATGAGTGGGACTTCTGGTTTGCAAATGCAGATATATAGCAATCATTGCTGTGATAATTTCTGTCTGCACGTTCTGATGGAACAGGATAGTTTTTATCCTGCATTCGGTCTAAGTACATTACTGGCAAATAGGAGGCATTTCTGAAAAGAGAAAAACACCTACAGGCGTGAGATGCACTGATTTTCACAATAAGCCTGCTATGACTAGCATAGAAATGGTAACTAAAAGACAAAAAAAATGCTCTAAATACTCCAAGAAAAGAGGGGAATTATTTAGAGGGTACAAGGTATTATAACCAGGAATGTTGGCACAAGAGGGGATAATTTCAGCTACCAGTACAATCTTCCATTCATTGAAATCTTGTAGTTTCCCCATTCATTAAAGTTTTCTAGTTTCCCAAAAGCTCAGTGTTTGAAATAACTCTGTGCAGAACAGAATATAAAACAAACCTGAACTTACAAGTGTGAGATCTCAAAGAAACATTGGGTTTTTTTACTTTTTTAATGTCATCCCATTGTTCTTGTAAAACCTGTTATTACCATGTTTTCACACTCTGATGATGCTACCATTCGACTTTGAGAGGAAGGAAAAATAATACGAAGAACTTCCTTCAAACGCTTTGAAACACGAACTTTCCATCTATCTGTAAACATCAAGAAATTTCTGTAACTCTAGGGGATTATCACACATATCTACTAAAGACACAATGAGCACTCTGGAGGACCGTCAGGAAGAGAGCTCTCTAAATGAAGAATTTGCATTTAGTTTTGGTATAGGAGGCTGGTATTTACTTTAAAAGAAATTAAAAACAGGGCTTTTAACCAGAAATGTGGTATGTGAAAAAGCTGGCTTGTTTTATTATGAATACTTTTGAGTTTTGTGAAGGAAAAAAAGAATGATAACAGCTACAATAAGGAAAGTAAAGCAATATGAAAACATATTCAATATATCCTAAGAATATATTATATCTTCCTTTGCTCATCTAGCATAGAAGAAAAGGCAGAGAGCTTAAAGGGGAGAAGACAAAAAAGCCATATGATATCAAGAGGGATGAGACATGAGCATAGAGGAACAGATGGAAATGATCCACAGTTATATTTCTTCATATTTGTTTAAAAAAAAAATTTGTTTTTTGATTGTCCCAAGATGTGCCGCCAGTCTGATGGGTTACGAGGAGCAATGCAGTCATTGACTCCTAAAGGGAGTTCTGTCTAAACTCACGGCATGATAGGGCTCGGACGATACAAGTATGCACTGTGCAAAGTGCTGCCCACATCTTTGGCAATATTCTTCCAGTTCAGCCTGACCCGCAGTACTCCTACTACTCCAGCCCTTTGCTTCTATAAAGAGCATCAGCTGCCAACTCTGACAAATCACATGCACATAGAAATATGGTCAGATTGTACTTTTTCTTGATAAGAAGACAAATAAAATTAACATAAATGAAGGAGAGGGGGCGGGACATAAAACAATGAAGGATTTCTTAACAGAGGAGATCCACAAAGAAAACAGTCTAAACTACATCCACATTAATTTGCAGAAAGTTTCCATGTCCTCCACAATGTAGTGATGAAGAGTCACAGCTCTGAAAAAGCATCAAATATTTTGAGGAGGATTTATTTCAGGGAACTTCAAGTGCCTTCATGTCAAGTTTCTAGTCTAAGCTAGGTGCTCTGTAACCGAGAGACAGCAGCAGCAGCCCCAGAGAGCATTTCAGCCTATGATTCCTTGCTTGGGGATCAGAGACTTTGTGAGGAGGAGAGATTGCGCCCTGGAAACAGAGGAACTTCAGCTACTAAAGCAGACCCCACATTCAAATGCATAAAATTAAACAGTGAAAATACACCCACATGCCTGCAGCAGGATCTCCAAGTGCTACTGCAGCATCAACAGTGTTTACCTCCTAATTTCTGGGCATGCTAGCTAACCTCATGCTCCCTGCCTGCCATGTGCACACAGACTATGTTTAGGAGCCCAGTCTCCAGGCTCTGGACTCTGGTAGCACTTTTGCATCAGCAATATCCCAGAGGCAAAAGGAATGAGGAACAAGTGAAAGATCCGTGGTACCCCTGCATTCAGTCCAGGATGCTACTAGGAGGCTGCAGTATGATTTAAAGCCTCACTCCAGAGTTTTCCCATTGTGTTTCACCCCACAGAGCAGAAATTTCATGAAGGGAAAAAACTTTCTTATTTGGCAGGAAGGCAATCCCTGCTGAACTTCCCCATCACGTTTCACCTTGGCCACATCCTCAGCTGCAGTCAAATGTGACTGTAGAGAGCCCAGTGGAGCTGTGGTTTGCATTGTACATATAAGCTTTTTGGGTAGATGCTATCTTTACATCTGTACATTTGATTGAATTTAAAAGTTTTCTCTGATTTTTTTTTTCTCTGATTCAGCATAATCCTGTTATTTAACAGTATGTAACTATAAAGACAGAATGAACATTTTAATGCTTGCATATTTTCTACTGCTCAACAGATGTATACCAAAATCTGGGGATTAGCTAGTTAGTAGTGTCACTTTAGAGGCTCAGAAGAATGTTATAGTTTGAAGAAGCATGAAGAAATATAGGGATAATACATTCAGGTCATTAAAAATAGCTACCCTTAAGACATGAGGATTTTTATCAAGGAAAAAAACAGTTTAACCAGTGAAAGAGGTTTTACTATGAACAAGAAACTGCCTAGAGATGTTCTTGTTAAAATTCTTGTAATATGCAGAAATGGATGCATGTGCCTACAAACTGAATGGTATTCCCCTTGATCCATTTTACCACCGTACCTTATACTTCTGTACCTCTTGCCAAAAGAGCACTCCGTTCTCCAGTAGGTCCCCCTTCAGTGACACAAAGCGTTGAAACTGATTTGCTGTCACTGGATTCAACAGTGCTTTGCGGAAAGCAATTATTTCACTAGATGAAGAAACCCACTTATTGTTCACATGCTGTCAAAAGAAGAAATAAATGCACCAAATAAACTTTGTTTCAGAAAGCAATAACAAAGGCATTAGTTAGCGTAAACTGTCTGATTCTTATCTTTGCACTGACCCTAACTTTCAGTAGTTTATGAGTTTATGACATGGATACAATAGAATGTGGCAAGGTTTCATTTCTTTCTTTCCTTCTTTTTTCTTTTTTTTTTTCCAGTTTGGTTTGGGCAACATTTTTTGGAAGACGTGATGGGAGAGGAAATGACTGACAATGATTTAGACCATATGACTACATACTATAAAGTATGGAAACAGCTATTGTTATTGATTATGGCAACAGGCTACTTTTCTAGAAAACAGTTTGAGTTTTGTGCAAACAAACAACAAAGAAAAAGGAACAGACAAACCACATAGCTTAAAGTTGTAAAATGCTTCTGACAGGGATCTCACCAACAAAATGAGCTTTGAAATGTGTTGCCATGATCACCAACAGAAGCTGGAGAGTTTGCTCTCTGTGGAATAAAGCTACCAATAATAAAATAGAATTTAAAGTCATCGAAACATTTTGGAAATCCTCATGCTGTGAAGCACAGAGTGGTCGGCAGCCAGGAAAGGGTGGAGAAAGAAAGATGGCTTATACAGGGATGGCTTGTTTGAAATGAAGTTCAGGCTGGCCTGCCTTCCTGAACAAACAGTTCTTGTGCTGTCACTGAGGAGCAAGCCAAACACCCCCGCTTTGTTATCAAATGGATGAATGAAAATTATCTTCTAACAGTGGTATAAAACTCTTGAAGTCCTGGAGGGATAGAGTGCTGTTCAATGGTCAGCATGGGACAGAAACATTTTTAGTTGCTGCAAACGATCCTGGAAATCTAACTTGATTCTAAACTGAAGGTCTTTCTGCAGCTTCTCTTAAAAACAGGCGTTACGCTTAGTGTCCTGCCGCAAAGTCTGCCAGGGATGAGAGCCTACCCTTGAGAGGGGGTGGGTGGTGGCTGTCCAAAGGGTCCTTTGGTTAAAATAAAATTGTCAACTTAGACAGTAACATTGCATCTTCTCAGCCCTCCTCCAATTCTCCAAACATGTTCTATCCCCTGTGACCAGGATTTAGGTAACTTTTGGCAAAAATTATTTCTGGGCCATATTTATGAAGAGAAGAACAAAACATTGCTCCTATCCCTGTACTAATATACGAACATTACTTACTTTATGGGGCAACAACCTTGAAGCAGAACATGGAAAATAACCATCTTCTTGACAAACAAAGGGAAAACTCAGTTAACAGAACCCACATGCACTTTGGATCTCTTTTGAGCTAATGGTTTGCACGGATAATTGGTGACCGGGTCTCCAGTTTGATTTCAACAGACAATAAAAGTTCAACTGCATAAATGTACACAACTTGTATGTTGGCAATCACAAAGAGTTCACTGCTCTTCAAGAGGAAAAAACTGGCAAACATCTGATGAAATGTATTATTACAAAGGTTTAAGATGTTTAAAATTGATATTATCTCAGTGCTGTAAGATTAAAATACAATTCTAAATGAAACAGATACTGTGAGATATGATTAAACCTGCCCACTCCACTGCATACTTCACATTCCCTTTTGTGTCTGCACGTAATCCACTCGCAATAATAAATAAACTACCAGATGCTGGAATGAACAGCTTGTCCCAATAAGTCCACTGCATGAAAAATACAGATAAATGTGAATTAAAGGTACAATACCAGTTTGAGGACGGTTAAGAGTGCTCCAAAGCCCAGGACAAGAGAAATGTTTTTTTCAAGTATGACCCCTCCAGCCAGGAAGGGAGAGAAATTTGCCGTGAACGTCCAGCAGGGAGCTAAATTCACCAGTAATGTGAATAATCAGTCCACTGTAGCCAATACAATCATGCTTGCTTTTGACAGCATTACATTTGGGCCTCACACTGTCAGCAGGGAAATTGTGAAGGATGTGCAAGGTCCAAACAAAAAAGACAGTGAAACTGCAGACAAAACAGACAGTAAATTTCACTTGCCTTCCACATCCTGGTTGTCTTCTCCTGTTTTTGGCGTGGAAGATCTTCAGTTATGTCCCTTATCTAAGGTTGAACAAAAGATTATCATTGTATTTTTTAACTCTTCTCGTTTCATATTCAAGCCTCTAATGATTGAGACCACAGTAGTAGAATAGTTGATATATCTTCAGTTGGATCTTTAAATCTGAAACTTGCTGTGGACCCACACTGAACACCATCCCTTGTTCAGCTGTAAATGAGCACATTTTCATTAAGACTGGGGAGTTAGAGAAGACAAGAGGCAATGGCAGTCAAATTGCGCTCTTCCACTGGTTTACCTTACCCCTAATGTTCTGAGTGACCACTTATGTTGGGAACAGATTTTGGGCTATAACTTTTTTTTTTTTTTTTGTATGAAATGTTTTTAGTTCCTTTGGACAGCTGTATCAGAAACACAGGCTTGATCCTGCAGCTTCTTTGTAGCAAAAATACACCTCAAATCAAGGGCAGATTTTCTGAATAAGGCCTACATAGCATGCCCACAGTGTTTGGTCACTGTGAAATATGAAGCCAAGTGGAGAATGTCATCTGGTTTCATTTCTTCTAAAATACGTTCTTCAAAGGACCTTTTCATCCTCTGAATTTGCAGTAAGAAATAGAAAAGAGCAGTCAGACATAAATGGAGTTAGGAAAAGACTAAAAGCTCATTAGAAGTATGCATTTCCTGTAAACTGTTTATTAGAGTTGAATAAAGCGTTTTCCAAACTGCATGGGCTACCCTCCCTGCCAGCACAGTGCAGCAGGTGCAAGAAGAGGCATTAGCTGGCTTCCAGACCTGGAAGCAACTTAGCCTTATCGCATGGTTTTATGCCACAGCTTGTAAAGGAGGCAGATTTCAGCTAAAAAAGGGTAGAAGGTTACGAGATTCTGTTTTAACATAATCATTATTAAAATTACAATTTGCCTTATCAGAACCTACACTTTTCAGATTGCTTAGTGCTCTGGATCAATGAAAAGGATCCAGTTCAACTGCACTTCTGACAACCTTCTTGATGTTAAAAAGATCACTGAAAACAAGTTTTATGAATCAATGCAGTCTGCCTATGTGTCTGCTTGGTGGAACTGTCAAGTTACCTTCTGCTATGACATTCACATTTCAGAGCTTTTGTGGAAGTGCAAGAAAAACAAGTTTTTTGCATCTGTCACCAGCAGGATGATCCCCCTACACAGATCCCAGTCACAGAGGCACTCTCATAAAAGGCATATGTTTGCTCTGCCCATTCCCCAGTCTTTCTAACGAGCTAGCAGGAGGTGAAAGGCTTCTCATTCCCAGTTTTCTGGCAACTTTCTGAAGTAACCAATTGAAAACAAGGCTTGTAGCAGTTAACCTCCCCACTCAGCAGAATTTCACAAGTCCTGAAGTCATTTCTACAGGCACTGCAGCTCCAGATGGGAGAATATGGACAGCATAAGAGAGAGAGAGAGAATACAGTATGGGAAGCCCACTCATTTACTTGTGTTCTTGTCCCCTTGGGCAAATCCTTTACACAAAGCAGCATTTCTTCTGTGTGCAAGTGTATGGCTAGGGTAGAATGGCGTACGGAGAGTGCAGCACTACAGCAAAGATTAGTTTACTCCCCTGGCAGCCTGGCTGGCAGCAGAGCTAACACCAGCTCCTTCAGATCTAGGATCTAACAAAAATACTGTCAGCCAGACTAAGCCTTCAGAGGAACTGCCATCACAATTATCAAGCTAAATGGTTCAACCTGTACATGCTAGAGCGTCTCTTTCAATGTAAACTAAGTGCGAGTTGTGGGCTGCTTTTCCTCTGAAGCATTTTATCCCAATGGTAAATTATAAGCCAAACAAAAAACAATGCCTGGATGTGTTGCTGTTGTTAAAAAATTACCTTTGCTTGTCCCTCCGCCCCATGGTGCTCATCTGCCAGGAACAATGGCAGCCATTGTTTTTCTAATCTCTTCTGGACGCATTGCTGAATTTCTAGCAGAACCGTTGCCGAAAGTCGATCATGAAGGATTTGTCCCCATCCTCCACCTGAATGCATTAGCTAAGCAATCCAAATACAATAACACATGACATAAACTTTTGTGTGTACCGAAAGTCCTTTATCTCTCCACATCCTTGATTTAGCAAAGCATGAGCTTAACTGTAAGCAAAGCATTTAATGCATGCTTACCCAAGGCTCACATGTACTTTTTACAAAAGGGTACAGATTACATTTGTCCTTACCTATAATAGAATACAGACTCCGGCAAATAAGACCCCAGCTTGACCGAGTAAATTTCCTAAGTATCAAGATATATCGGAGTACCACAGCTCAGACTCGCTGTCTGTGGCTTTACTGACTTACTAAAATAGAAAGCTGGAACAAGTCATTCTGCCTGAAAGCCATTTTTTACACTTTTTCTGAGATGTGTTGTGCATGTTCTGGCTGCAGCCTCAGATCAGGGTTTAAGAGAGGTATTCTGTAAGGACGGGAGAGAAAGAGCCTGAACAAGAAGGAGGGGGTCCCCACAACCAGAACAGATCCAGATTTCTGGCCAAAAATATAGGCAAGATTCGAGGAGAGAGCTTGGGGAAAAGCTGGAGTAAAGCTGCTTATGGGCTTTTATCTCAGTCACATTCAGTGTGATTGTTCTTTATGAACAGTTTTGTAACTGGTACCTGTTCTTGTTGTTCTCTGGTAGCTGGGCTGTTGGGTCCAAAGAAGTATTTTTTATTTAAGTACTTGTTTGTAATGTCCTTAGATTTTTCCTCCCTTTTTTCTTTATCCTCGTGGAGCATCTTTCTGAACTGTTCAATATCTAGCCAGCACATGAGATCCATGCTACAAATAAATTTAAACAGAATGTTATTACAATATTGAGTTAATTTCATCAACATTCTAGGGAGTTATTAGTTTAACCACAAGCCACCAAAGTGTTCAAGTCCTAAATACCAGGTCAGATTGGACTGAAATTTTATGTCATTTTTTCTTTGCTAGTACCATCTGGCAAAGTACCATGGCACTTGCTGAACAAGCAGATCAAACGCACATCTTCAGGATCTCATTTCGGGTCCCTTCTGGGGTACCCTTGAAAGGAGTAACCTTCTCAATGTGCCGCTGCTAAATCCAGCAGGGACTGTGAACCAGAGCCATAGTGCAGAGCTCACAGAGAGAATGAAAAATGAAACAGATGAGAATTTGAAGCAGTACTGAGGCTGCGAGCCACCGAGAGATGAGTCAACACCCTGTGTTCTGCCTCCTCGTTGTGTCGCCTGAGAAAGAAGCAGGGATGACAGCTGGGAACGTCAGCCCCAGAAATCACCCCCTGCCTACCCCATGTGAAGTGCTAGAGCTTAAGTCAGTCTGCAGTCAAGCAGACAAAAACAATTTATGATAAATTTTTTTTCTAGGGGGTTTTGTGGGCTGCTTTTTCATAACTTACCGATTCTACTACTTATTTCATTATGCATAGTAAGTGACAACTAACCTCCATATGCAATTCTTGATCTATATATTGTTCATAATCATTTGAGTGTATACTATCAATTTAAGTTTTCTTTAATGGAAGGATATATTGGATTTATTCCTTAAACAGAGGACAGAATAAGTGACATATCTACAATTTCAGTTTCATTTATATGACTGTTTTCTGATAGTATCTTATTAGCTGAAGTTTTGTGAACATTTTAATGATGGCATTCACTGTATTTGCAGCAGGAAATATGAAACATTAAATTCAGACAAATCTGTTTCACTTTTCCATTCAATTAATAACTGGATTTTTCAAAGCATTAAACTTTGAGTAAAACTTTCAAAAGTGTCCAACTGTTTTAAGAACAGATGTCCCCCTTTCAAATATCTTTTGAGACTCTTACAGACCTAGGTTCTGTTGAGACTGAAATTCTTTCATTTGCTAGTTCATCACAACACGAATAAGTTCACCCAAATGCAAGTGATCCAAGTTACTGTGGTTTATGGAGTTACTCCTTGGCATCTGCCTATGACAACTGATCAAATATGTCCACCCTATTTAAAAAGCAAAATATATAATCTTAAAGTGTGTTAGGTTAAACCGTTTACAGTGGTGGCTTATTGTAGCATACTCTGCTTTTTCATTTCAGCAGATCAGGAGCATGCACATAGTCAGTTAGTCTGGCAAGACCAACCCAAAGTAACACAAATTGTCCTGCAATTTTGTGAAAATATCCTATATATTTAACAAAATATTAATTAATGGAACTTTGTTTAGTTTCTTACCAGAATTTGTGCCCAGGTACTCAGCAGCCTGTCCTTCCTGAAACTTGGATCACTTACAATTGAGCAATAACAGAACCATAAATTTTGATGAACAGACACATGACATATTTGTTACTTTTTTTCTGAAATTTTCCAGACTGCATCAGTTCTAGAATCCCTTCAGCTTATAGTACAATTAAGCATCTTTACTGTAGGATGCCAGCTGGACTTCAGGGTTACTAGGCCTGGACCCAGCTCTAAAACACTGTTTTGTGAGACTTCTTCAAATGTTTTTCTTCATTATGAATTTTTACAGAAGAAAATTTCTCCGTAAATTAAACATTTTCTGCCTGGCTCTATCACTTAAGATGGGACTTGTCTGTGATTAACAGAGAGGCAGCAAATCCCAGGGGTAATTCATCATACCTATCTAGGATCCCATCCTAGCCAGTGACCTGTTCTCTAGCAATTCCTACCATTTCCCCAGTTAGAGAGGAACTCTACACCAGTCGACTCCAAAGTGGGGTGTGCGCGCCCCAGGGAGTGTTATGAGATGATTCATTGGGGGCAGGAAGAAAATATTAGAATTTCAGTAGCACATGTATATAATTTATAAAAAAATAATTATATATATCTTGAGGGTACATGTTCAAAAATTTTTTACTGATGGAGTGCGTGATCAAAAAAGTTTGGACACCATTGCTCTAGACAGCTAATGCAGAAGTCACTTGACCATAGGCACCCACAGCATAAGAATCTCCATCTGAACTCATTACCTACAGTCTTTTCACAGTCAGTGAGCAGAAATAGCCGTCTTTAGGAATGACTATCCAAGCTGGTTTTAGATGTTACATCTGGAATTAGAAGAATTGTGTGCCGAAGTGTGTATTTCTCTGACTACAAAGGGAACCTATGATGATAAGCAGAAGTGATGACATTGAGTCTTGGCCAGAGAAATTCTGTGCTAGATGTCCGTCTCTGGACTCTTTTGAAAAAGCTGACAAATATCCAATCTAAAATGATAACAGTGCCTGACTAGAAACAATAGGCAATATGTAAAGCATCAGCTCATGGGAACCCAGTTTAAAGGAAGGAAGTGACAATTTAAGGACTTGCTAGCAGTTTTACTGCTAGCAGTTGCAGCATACTTTAAAAGCGTATTTGCCTTTTCTTAAAACAGTATAGAGATCACTGTGGGGCTTGGGGAAAAAAAAAATGTGGCAAACTCACATTTACTTTTGCTAGAACTTCTGTTTAGATCTTCATTTTTTAACAAATGGGCTCAGTTTTTCAAAAACCCTGCATAAACTGTATCTGCTATGAGCTGGTACTTAATTTTATTCAGATCAGTGCAAACACAAAACTGTGGTTGCTCTCACACTGTGAGAATAATGTGGCTGTCTTCTATTTGTACATTTTTATAACATCCAGCTTTAATTTTTAAAATGTACTAAATTGAATCTGTACGAAAAAAGAGAAATTTTTACTCATTATAGGCTAATTGCTCTATTCAGGGATTTGCTACTAATCAAAGCAGAAACTGAAAGCAGAACTGTAATACAAACATGTTATAACAGGAGAATTTTTACTCCAAAAATGTTAAGACAATTCAGTTTTCTGAATGATGTGCCTGTGTATTTCATAAATATACAAACACATTTTTAAAAAAAGACTAAAATCTGTGAACACTGAGATAGCCATTATCCCCAGCAAAGATTTCTTCTGAACTTATAAATGGGTAAAATAATAATAATGAAAAAACATACCCAGCCGAATGCTTATTAAGAAAAGCCCAGAACTGTTCTAACTTCTCTTTGTCGTGGATCAGGTCACATAAATTAGGACTTGCCAATTCTTTGGCAACTTGACACAAGTGCTGATCTTCTTTGAGAGCATCAGGGCAGGATGGCAGACCAGTGTCGGCAACAGTACTCTGAGGGAAGAAATTACTTCACTTGCATAACTGCTTTTTTTGCGTCCATATTTTGCTCAGTCTAATAATCCTTGCATTAGATAACTTCTGTCTCTTTTTGATTGCTAAGAAAATAAATTGAGTTAAGGCTCCAGCTCTTAATCACCTTTAGTTTTATGTTTGCTTTAAACATACCAGTGTGTGCAGGTTCCATAATCAAATAAACCAATATATACCTGTAATTTACTTGAAATTGAGGTATTTGCTCAAGATAAAGGGCCCAAAATACATTCCACAGACTTTAGTGGAAACTATCTCATTGACTCCAATCATACAGTGGTCTGACCTTTATGTAACTGACAGAATACTGTATTTGTAATTAAGACAATGGCTGCCAATCATTCCCCAAAATGAATCGTAGAAATCGGACTACTTGATTCTCCAAACTGGGGTGTAGTCAGTCTTTCATTGCTGATACTCAAAGTGTTAACCCTCTCTGATAGAAAAAGAGTTTGTTTTTGTTAGTAGGTACTTGTCTTACCTCATCCTTCTTGGAACCACTCTCTTGATGCAAAGCCTGGAGCTTTCTAAAGTACACGGAGTCCAGCTGTCGAGTTTCTTCCACCAACTCCACCTAATAAAAATAATATCTTATGTCATCCCTACAGTACACATTATAGAAAGATGGAGAACTGGACAGGCACCTTGCCAGTGACAGTGGATAGAAAGAGAAAAAAGAATACGTTTGCCAGTAATGAGACTGATGTTTAGAAGACACTAGAAGTCACATCCTTGTGACAAACAATTCAATTAAAAGCTCTGGCAGAACAAATTTTTCAGATCTGTGTAGGATCACATATAGATTTCTACAGAACACCACTAAATAATCTAACTGTATCTTTAAGAAAGGACTTTGTATTTAAAAAATTGCTAAATTATATTGTGTCAGACTTATCTGATTGCCTATACCAGCAAGTTGTATGTCAAAATGCCACTGAGAAGCGGAAAAAACAGCTCTTAAAAATATGACTTTCAGTGGCAAATGTCAAAAAGATAGAGTGCCACAGATTTCCAGATACGGAAATTTAAGACAAGAAAGATGCTATGAAATCTAAACAATGAAGGTGAAAACTTTCAGACTTCTCCCCTTCCTTAGTTTTATCCCAGGTAATGCCTTAAAATAATAAATTTTGCACAATTAGAATTCATGAAGTATTGGCATTTTTAAACTTAATGGGAAGCCTTAGGTATATAACTAGAGCAGTTCTCCATGTTACTTGCAAAAAATCGGTAACTGCACAAGGAATAGTTTGGTGACCCTCTTGGTTGACTAAACCATTCAAATGCAGGGTTTAGGATATTTAGCAAAATTGAGCCAAAGCGTTTTACTGATTAGCACGCCCATTACAGGATTAGAAAGCTGTGGTCTTACTGTACAAGAGTTTATGTGCAAGAGAGAGAAGTTTTTAGATTGATATTCATTACACTTTTGTCTAAATGTGAATACCACACTAATCACCGTGTTATCTGAATGCCTTCAGGCTCAGTGTAACTCTGTTCCACTGTTATAAAGTGCTTTTGGGTATTCTTTCCTTTAAAAGAAAATGTAGTTGAAAAATAAATAGGAAAATAATTCAGAACATTTTTCATAAAGTTTAAACAGAAAGCAGATAGAGGCAGGATGAGAGTAAACAATAAAAAGGAACTCTCCTTTTTTCATGTCTCGTTTAAAGAAAAAAAATGTAGATACATACTGACCATGTCCCAAATAAACAATTTTGGACTCACCTAATTCTTGATAAAATATCTTGTTTCATTATGGGCCAAATATATCCCGCTGTATGGTAGAACAAAGGGGAAGAGTAGAGCCAGGGACTGAACAAAATACAAAGCAGACCTTGTCTTTGTGCTGGGAAGGAGTGTGCCTAAGCATCAGCCTGCGCCTAGTACAAAGAGACTCTAGTGCCTCCTAGAACAGGTCGGTTTGTGTCTGTGTATTATAATTTTCACAAACGCATGTATTGTGCACTCAAAAGGATTTAGTTCTGGTTTTTCGTGCTCTGATTAAGATGTTTGTGTTATTAGGGCACTAAGAAGTCTGCACGTAACTACACTTGCAAAGAAAAGCATCGTCTAAACTGAAAGGGCAATAGATTATCCCTTAGTTATCTCAAGGAGGTATAAACTAACACACGCATTAACTTAAAGCTAAACTGTATTTTCAGTTCTTACTCTGGAGGAATTCTTCCATCACTAGAAGCAATGAAAACACTGTATTCAGAGAGTGCTCAAAAGCAGAGTATTTTTTATAGAAAAATGATGTATAATACTTGGATGAGTCAATGACTCGCCTCAGTGAGGACTGGCTATAGGTACTGGACAACTAGTATTGATAATACACATGGAAAATATACATTTACAAAAGACTAAAACTAGCCTGATAGAAAGTAAATAAAATTTCAGATTAATTAAAGCATCAATCAATTACGTGGTGTTCTGCAGGTCATAAACAATTATAGCTGAAATAACTTAGAAAAAATATTTTATCTGAAAGCTTAGAAAAGATGCAGAAAAGCGAATATTTTGCAATGTGTTTGGATTAGTATATTTCATTTTAGTAAGTTTTTTTCAGTGTTCAAACTTTCAAAGTTTCTTAAGGAAATTAAGTTATCACAGGATAAGAGGGAAGGTCCCCTTGTGAATTAGTTATAAGGTAGAAAATAAGAAATAAAGAAATAAAACTTTCATTATGGGGTGGGGTTCCTATTGGAGTCTCACAGGGATCTGCGCTGAAGTTGTTTTTTTAAACATTCAGAAATTATCTGGAAAAGGAGGTGAGTGAGGAGACAACAAAGTTTGCAAAATGATTCCACAGAGCAAAAAATTAAATTGACTGTGAAGAGCTGCAGGATTTCAGGACACTTTATCGTCTGCATGATAAAAGGGCAGCTGAATTTAACGACAATAAACATTAAGTCATTCCAGTGAGCTCCAAATTAGGACTTTCCATTAGTTGTTATTACTTAGTAAAGAGATCTTGGAATCATTGCAGATGGCTATTAGCTTACATTTTGCACATCCACTCAAAGTTCACCAGGAGTCAAAAGGCAATTAGAATCATAGGAACAATTAGGAAAGGAGCAAAGAGCAAAACAAAAAACATGATTCTGCCACTGGATAATCCTTAGTGCCTCCAGATCTTGAGTACTGCTTGCATCTCATCAAAAGAATATAAAACAACAGATACAGATAGGGGTGATAAGTGTAATAAAGGTATGGAACGCCTTTTGTAAAAGGAGAGGTCAAATAGTCTAGGATTCTTGAGTTTCAAAGAGATGGAATTGAAGTGGGATACAACAGAAACATGTAACAGCATAACAACATCGAGAATATGACAAGATAACAATTGTTCACTGTTCCTCATGACATACAAAACCAGGGCACCAGGTGAAATTATCAGGGAGGGGTTTGCAAACAAACCAAGATAAGCATTTTTTTCTCCTATTGCACGATTAAACCATGGAACCAACTACTGCAGTGAGCCTGTAGATATAAAATGACTCAAGACACACTTTCATAAACCCATGGGGGAAAAAAAAAGCTCATCAAAGACTGTTAAACACAAAAGTGTGGATAAGACCTCTGCTTCATGAACCTCCTCAGTTGCAAAGGCTGAAGCTGGAAATACTGCTGCGTGGTTTTTTTCTGTTCTTTTACTCTATTCTTAAGTGTTTAATACTGGCCACCACCAAATAGGATTAGAAGATCATTCTCAACTTTGATTTTAGGTATCTGTTCTCCTAGTTGTTCGTACATGCATGCATGATATAGTAACAAAAATACATTGTATTACAAAACTCCTGCAAAAGGATTTCAAAGTGTTTTGCAGGGGACATGTTCTCATTACGTGCTGACAGAATTATCAACAGTAAGTGATGATATTTCCTGTAAAAATGGAGATGCTTCATCTAAGGTCATAGTGGAGAAAAACAGGAACAAGAACTAACTTCCTGCCCTCTAGCTCCTGATTCTTCATTGTCAGTTTCTCCTTCCATATCCAAGAGAGAGATGTTAAAGACTTGGAATTAGAAGTTTGACCTACAGCTGGTAACTTGTAGGTAAGTTTACAAAGAGCTTAGAGCCACATCATCCGCCACTGCCTCTGCCATTTCTTGTTCTTATTTGTCAAAAGCAGAGTCAGGATTGCAGCCATCTCTGACCTGCATGAGCCTGCTAAATTCAAGCCTTCAGAGGCTTTCTGGGATTAGAACTGAGTACATCACTGAGCCACCTACTTCAGGAAGCCTGCAGGGCACCGTTAGCCCTTACACAGCAGGGCGGCTATCTAAAAAGTGTTTGGGGCAAATACAGGTGGATCACCATATCACATTTCCTCTTATGCTAACCAGTAGTTACACTTGAATTCTAAACACCAAGAAATACTTGATATAATTAATATGAACCTAGCATCACTGTACTGACACTAGAAACACAGCTTATTTTGTGCTTATAATTAAAAACATAGAAGGCTTGTAGGCAATCCATCATAAGAAAATTACTTTTGATCAATGGTAAGATTGCAGAAACGTAACACTTCTGAGTGCAAAGAGAAATTTTGCTATAGCAAGATGCATTCTTCCCTAACTCACAGACCAAGGGGTCTACGAAGCCTAAACCTTCCTTTCAGATGGGAAGTCTGCTCTCCACAGGAAGCTCAGCCCACTCCACACACCAGCATAGAAAGGAGTGGGTGAACAAAACATCCCATAATACTTCTCACTTCCTGACTATAAACATAGAATTGGTTGCATATGAAGGCTCTTGTGATTTTCTTCCCTGACATAAGCATTTTTTGAGGTGTCATCCAGATCAGTTACCTTTCCGTAAGTGTGTTTGTCTGCTTCCACCATCTTTATCCATGGTTCTAGCAGAACAGTGAGAATGTATTCTTCAGCTGGGTCAAAAAGGTCCTCAAAAGCTGGGTCAATTTTCTGATAAATAATGTTTTTCTTACTCTGATGAAGTCCAATGTCCATACTGGCAGACGGGGCAATGTAAGTTGCATAAAGGAACTAAAATAAAACAGAAGAAAACTGTTTCTTAGCCATCGTCCATTCCAGTGGTCACAGTCCATTGAAGGAGAGAATTAATGCATATTTGCCCCCTGCTGCCCTGCTGTATACTCTGAACACCTGCTTTTTTTTTTTTACCAATATTACTATTTTGTTCAAAATTCAGTTATTGCCATAACTGACCTCCCTGCCATTTTTACTCCTACTTGTTAAAATGGTTAGATCACAAAATAACGCTTAATGTAATTTCTGCTTGGAGATACTTGGCTGATTCTTAGTTAGATTCAGATAACCACACTCATTACAGCAGCTGCTGTCTTCATGAAGTTGCATTGTTGTTTTGCAGAATATGTGCTGGGCCAACTTGTGAAGGAGTCTTACTGCTTCTGAATAGAAGAGAATTTGTAAATTTAAGGTTAAAATTAATTAAAAATTATAAGATTTCATTCTGTGTGGAGATTCTTTTGCACAGTTCTTTGACATTGGTGAGACTACATCATGGTACAGGATCCAAAACAGGAGATACCACTGCACAACTGAGGTCTAAATTGTTACCAAAGCAAGGATTACAATATGCTTTTTTATGAAGCACAGAGTTTGCCATTCAACATATACAAACAGAAGAAAGCTGAACCTGGAGAATGTTTCCTTCTCCCTAGCAGCTCATTCTTGAAGCATAGAGTAATTTTTTTATTTATTTCAAAGGATTTTTTTTTCCAAATAGTCCCCTAAGTCAAATTCCTGTTTTTTTTAAATGTTTCATAAATTGCAATGAAAAGGGACATTGAAAACTCAGAGAAAAACACTTTCTTCCAGGAATATCTTGGAAGAAGATATTCCAGAATATCTTTCTAATACATCATGATTCTGACTTTAGCTAGGAACTCAAGTGAAAAAAGATGCAGCCATAATAATTTGCATGTATTTATAAATGTTTTCTCTTCTTCATATTGTCAAAGTCTAACTAATTTTCAAACATATGGTAAGGGGATGAGATGAGGAGCATAAATCAGAGTTCCTTTCTAGGATGGCACTGAGGAGCCCATCCTTGCTATTTATTATCACACAATTTTGACAATGAAGAATTCAGGTTTCTGATAATTCTCATTTTCCTTACATTGCTGAAAACCACCTGTAACTAGCAGATGTACAAAGCAGTAGAAAAGAATAAAATAATACATTTACTCTGTGTTCAATCAGTAATAAAACACTGTTGTGTTTGGATTTCAAGCACAGTGGGAGAATGTTTGCGTACATGAAATAATTATGTTTCTGTTTGTTTTAAATGAAATTCTGATTTATTAGATTCTTTCTTTCAAACAGTAACAGTACCAGACTACACCCCCATTATTTTGAACCTTAACAATTTGAAACAGACTTTTTAGACTCTCCTGATATCAGGTCACTGAGGAATACAGGGCTACGACGGCTGACATCAATCCCCCAGATAGAACTTGTTATGATTACTATATTTACTCTCTTTGCAGGATTCCACCCATTTTCTACATAGATCTAATCACTGAAAACAAAGATGGTTTGTGGCTATTGTAGCCCATGTTATCAGTGCAATAAAGACACCCAAGCGTAAGGGTAAGATCAAAGAATGACAACATCCACAGAAAGAGTCCTAGCTGGAGAACAAGACCACATTTATCTGAAATTATGCCCTTCTCAGCAAATCCCCAAATAAATTTAAATTTGACAGAGATGGCATTAATTATACTAGTAAATTTTCAGTTACATCATGTTCTAATCTTATCCAAAACATTTAACATATGAAATAGCCAAATTAGAAGGGACCAGTCCAATGGTATAAAGATGTGGTATCTTTAAAAATAGACTTTTTTAAGAGGGCTTTACCATTTTATTCATCATTAGGGCTACATTGCTCCACCTGTTATGACTCATAAAACCACACAAGGGATCTGAAAATTGCTGAAAAGTGTCCAAAATAGGTCCTCAATATTTTAACACACATTTAACCTGGTTTCTTGAATGAGTGATCGTATTTAGCATAGTTTTAAGAACAAAATCAAAACAAATACTCCACAAGTTTCTTGGGTGGAACTCTGCTTTCCCTTGTGGTTTTGTATGAAATGTGTTAACTTGAGTGTATTTGCTACTCTTCTTTAGAGCTGACAAAAAATAGCCTACAGAGTCAGAAATTGCCCAGACTAAGGAAGCTTTGGCCAAAAACTATTGACAATATGCTCACATAAACATGGTCATAATATATTGCCATGTTAGGGACTGCCTTTGCAAGCTGCTCTGCCTGCAGAACTGCCCTCAGCCCTGTATAATTACACATGTGAAACTGGATTATAGTAAAGACAGACTTTTTTTTCCAGAAACAATAGTTAGGGCTGGTAATACATGTGAAGCAGAAATTTAGAGGTGGTTAAGCGAGCTGTAGCAGTGCACTTTTCCAAACTCAAAGGACCAGACCCTCAGTGCTGTAGTCAGGATGGCCTCTTCACTTTTGAAGGATGCAGATTTACAGTGTCTGAGGATTTACAGAATCACAGAATCACCAGGGTTGGAAGGGACCTCTGGAGATCATCTAGTCCAACCCCCCTGCCACAGCAGGGACACCTACAGCACATTGCACAGGACAGTATCCAGTCGGGTTTTGAATGTCTCCAGTGTGGCAGATTCCACAACCTCTCTGGGCAGCCTGTGCCAGTGCTCTGCCATCCTCAAAGGAAAGAAGTTCCTCCTCATGTTGAGATGATGTTTGCTTAAATTCTTGTAAGAATCCATTGCTATGTGATTTGACTCAACAAGTGCAAAGATAGCATCATGAAATGACAACGTGAATGCATGCATTTGCAGGGAGGGGAGAAATGAGAAGGAGCTTTCATCCCTGTGTCCCTTGCTGAGGGTTCAGGCGCATCTGTAGATCTGCACTGATTTGAATGCAAGGGCTGCGGGAAAACCAACTGTGGAGAGTCCTAGACATGCCAAAAAAGAGTAAAAGTGTCTGTGTTCACAGCTTTCAACACTGGGCAATGAAGTCAGCAAGATATAAGGGGAAAATACATTGTATCAATTAAAAAGGAATATTCATAGCCTTTTTTGACTCCCATGTCATGGAATTCTTGCGGTTTTCTGAATCTCAGTGGAATAGTGAAACTGTTGTATTTGCAAACCTCCTAAAAGATCAACAGGAAAAAATTACATTTAATGAACTTAATGGTTATCAAATTCATGCAAAAATCTTAAGCATGTGATATCAAGTGCACATCATGCTTCACTTATTCAATGTTTTGTTCCTTTTGTAAAACTCAAAGAATTTTCCTACCTGCCAGCTATACATTTTCCTATAAATGTATTAGAGTAACTGATGGACTGAACCCAAAACCCTATCTGGAAATTTGGTCAGAGTTTGCATCTTGAAATTACTTATAATGGCACAAATCTGAAGATAGGAAGTGGTTAGGAAATTCAGATTGACTTTGTCCTCATTTATGACTTTCCAAATCAGGGATTGTTCAGCCTTTGAGTTTTGGTGTGAATTCAACCCCAAATGAGAAGGCTTTTGTAGGCATTCTCAGAATGACCAGAGTGAAGCAAGAAACACGAAAAAGATTTAAGTCCAAGTGCTTCGTATTGCTGCCCAAAGGCATGGATACTGTTCTTTTCTAAATGAGGGGCTTGTGCAGCTGCTTGACAGAATCATATGATGGAAGAATACAATGCACTGGCTGGTCTTAAATGGAAAGGCTGAACTGCCTTAACCCCTATCATCACTTTCCACTAACATAAATTTTGTGTCTAATGCTAAAAGTTCGCAGTAATGATAACTCCCTTTATCTAAATTGATTCTAGTGTTAAAATATTGTACTTCCCATAACTGTATTAGATTTTCTAACTCTAAATATTTCTAATCAAAAACTGCAATATGTATTTCTTTATTGCTTTTCTTTCTCAATTTATTTTACACTTCTGTGTGTATGTTTATAATGAATAACCATGTATGTTCCTGGATGATTACTGGTACTCATCATTTTTCTTATCCATCAGACTTCATTCTCACTGTAGTTTCTTTCCCTGGATGAATGAATATACACCTTGGAATGCATTTTCTTACTCTGTCATAAAGCTGAGATAAAAATGCCTAACCAATGAAACAACGAGTAGCAGATAGACAGCAATCCAGGTTTGCTCTTGTTTCTAACAGGAAGCAGGCAGAACACATACAGAATACTTTGGATGTCTGTTTCTGTAATAAATAGCAAAATATATATGACGATGTGTAGTGCAAATCTGATCCACATTCTCTTAGGAGTATTTGGAATGACTATCTTATTGTGCCAAAGGTGAGCGCAGAATTTGGGAAGGCATCTCTTCCATAAGCAAACCCTGTAGATTGGATGCAGCTTGACTCTTTACTGTGTTCCAATGAAAACAAGAATAATTTTTGTGCAGCCTTAAAAGGCAAGCTTGAGAATGATACCAAATGTTGCAGCACATGTGTTGATTTGTTATGTTACATTTCAGCTGTTAGTTATGCTAATGGAACAGTTTCACATATTTCGTTTTGATGTATTTACTTT
This sequence comes from Pluvialis apricaria, assembly GCA_017639485.1. Lineage (NCBI taxonomy): Eukaryota > Metazoa > Chordata > Aves > Charadriiformes > Charadriidae > Pluvialis > Pluvialis apricaria. The sequence continues at coordinate 146,621,736 of CM030008.1, forward strand.
AATGGCTATGTGTATGTAGCTCTCTGCAATTGCCTGGTAACACTGATTGTACGATGTTATGCTGTCACCACCAGGCCAGCAGTGGAAATAAGATAAGAAAAGTAGAAAATGACCTGGGCCATCATTTTCAGCCATGCAACCGCTGCAGAAAGTGTAAACTGGTGTGAAATGAAACCAAATTGAAAACCACCACAGACCATAGCCTAAGACTTGGCCTGCAGCAAAACATATAGGGAAATAAAGATACAGTCTAGATATGGTTAACTTGCATGCCTGTTGTGACCGGGGTCCCCAGCCACACACAGGCCTGGGCAGATGCAGGAGACAGCCTGAGGGGTACAGTCAGTTGCCCTCAGCCTGTAAGTAGAGCTGGGGGGGAAAACAACTAAATAGGGTAGCAGTTCAAGTTAGCCAGTGTGTGACAGAAAAGAGGGAGGAATCCATGCCTTGGCCTCTGCTTGGAGTTTCTGTGCAAATAACACAATTCAGATGAGAATTCTGGACAAATATGCAAAATTCTGTCATTTGCCCCAGTAAAACCTCCAAGCAGGAAAAGACAAGTTCAAGGAAGGCCAGATGCTCGGTAACATAAGCTGTACAAAGAGATTATTCTCCACTGCTCTGTACAGATATTTGTTCCAACGACATGTGAAGTAGCTTTGCTCTATTACAGCATATATTGAAATATGCAGATAGGATATACTCCAACACAAGGTTTTACAGAGGAAAAACAGAATGAAGTTTCACAAAGTGATTTTAAAAGTTGCTTGGAGTTCTTTTCTGTAATCATATCACACTGCTGCACCCTCCTTCCCTGGCAGTATTGGGCTATTCTGCAGTTGAAGACAGCCATCAGCACCCATGTGGTGAACCAGTTCACTTTTGTTTTATTCCCTGACTTAAAGTGCATGCTTAATTAAGAATGCTCATTTATAGGAAATATCAGTTTCACTTGACAGTAAATGAGGGTCTAAAGACCAAATAGGGGAATGACGATTGCGAAAAGAGCATAATGATGCCCTGACAATCAGTAAAAAAAACCCAGGACTGACAACTGAAAGATCCATTTTCATGACTAAGGTCATTATTTGAGGTCTGGATTGTGAGACTTGCAATTCTAACCCACACAGGAGATGGAAGGAAAGGTAGAGCACAATTAGATGATTTCGAAAAAATATTATCTCTGATGTTAACACTAAGCAGACAGTTTCCAAATATGACACAGAGTAGCAAAGGGGAGATTAGGCAAACTGAGTATAATAGATAAAACTGGGAACAGGCAACAGAGCCTAGAAATCAATCTATGCATGTTTAACATTTAAATAAAGAAATTCCATGGAAAAAATCCAAAGAGCTTCTTTTATTGTCCACAACCCAGATTTACTCTGGTGTGGGTTGTCAAGATTTGGAAACTTTTCTACTTTCTATCTTCTTTTCAGTCTTTACACTGAACAAATGTATTTGTGAGAGGAATGAACAAATGTATTTGTGAAGGGAAAACACATTATTTACAACTTACTTGAGCTTGCTTGCAAATTTTAAAAGGATGAAGAGTTTCTTGGTAGAAAAGCTGATGATAAGCCTGTAGGTCAAACCAAAAGTACGCACTGTTCTTCCACAACTAGAGATGAAAAATATTGTAAGTTATTGCTACCAAATATCACAGCTTTATAAAAGGTTGACTTTTCAATGCAAGTAATTATTTAGCTCCTTGGAGTCATCATAAATCAAGCTCAATTTAAGATGGATTTAATCTCCTGTTGCATACTGGCAGAAGGACAACATATTTAATGGCATCGTCACTGTGATACTGTATCTTTTATTGTATTCTTTATGCATAATTGGCCATTAAAATTGTTAACATAGTAGTTAACATTTGAAGAGTAACCACATTTCAGTGGCATAAAGCCAGTACTAAAGAAGAAATGCTGATAATGGACGTGCAGAATTTTTGCCATGGTGAAATAGCATTTTGCAGCAATAACCAAAACAATTAAATATTGTGTACTTGACTTATGTGACTGGGACTATCATTACATTTTTATTACATGCATTTCTGGGGCACAGAATATTGGCCTTGTTTCATAAATTCAAACAAACATCAAAAGATCTTTCAGAAGAAGGAGTCTAGAACTTTCCCCAAGTCTTCTGGTTTAGTCATGTGCTTACGGGGTTTGGGTCTTAAAAATACCCTGGAACCCCCATCACTGGAGAATAAAGAAAGTGTTCCAAAAAGATAGGAGCAGGGAACTTTGCTCCACACACTGTAGCCTGCCAGACCTGGCATATGAGTGAAATAGGCTCCACAGTTGTAGACAAAACTTTAAGGAAATAATTTTCAAAGGAGTCTGGCACCTGCAAAGGCTAGAGGACATGTGGGTGGATGCGTATCTCCAATGTAAAAATAAGTTACTTTTATTTAGATTTCTATCTATACACGTTTAACATTTTTAGTGAAGGTATTTAGCTTTGGAAACATTGGCTCTTGCCTTCTGGTAGCCAAAGGCATTTCTAGCTACTGCTGCTAGTTGTGCCAGCGGTGAAACAGATGTCCATGTTGATTGCATTCAAATCTCCCCTAAAGACTCAATTTTTCTGCAAAGCCACTAAACACTGACTCAGATTCATAACTTGTTCCAACCAATCCTCAATTTACACCCAGCAATGAATGATGGATCTGCTGACTGCAGACAAGAAATAGTGTTATGTTTCTCAGAAATCCAAGAAGCTTCGTGGAAGCAGAAGAACGTTTTTAAAACATTGGAGATTTTGGACATCACTAACCCAACAAGTAAGAAGGAGGCAGATTATCATGAGTAATAGCATAGCGGATTTTCCATCTTTTTAAAAAATGTTTTTGTGGGTTAAGACCTCATTTTTTCTGCCAAGTTAAAGGCTAGTTTTTAAAAACGATTAGTCTTTTTTTATCCCTGATGGTACAATCAGATTTCTGATAGGTTTGAGACAGTTAGGATCTGACAGCTTGGTAAAGACCTGTCATTAGTTTGAATATACACATGAACAGTTTATTGTTGTTGAGGGATTGGAGTCTCGCAAGTAATAATTCATCCAGTCATCAATCTTTCTTTCTCCATTTTTTTTTTCAGTCTGGCTGCCCTCTATAACTTGGCATTCAGTCAATTGTGGACTAAATTATCACAGGGTAGGAAAATGCTCATACCTTATTCCCTGACTTCTCACAGAAGTGTGTGAAGTAGTAGCCTGCTCTGTTCTCCAGATAAAGAGACTGCAGCATGCTTTCCATTCTTGATCCCCCTAAGACAACACTGCCAGCATCACTTTTCCCCTGGACAAATAAAATATAGTTATTACAGCAAGGAGTAACAGGCTTTCATTATTTTCAAATGTCAGTACTTTGCAATGGACGGCCATGCAGTGTGTTCAATTAGTGTCTTCATCCCAAGAAACTACACTCCATTTTCTACTACATATGCAATTGATCATAGCTCTCCATACCATTTTCCCACTAAATATTCACATCCAGTGGAGTAAGTCTGATGACTGAAGGCATGCAGAATAGCAAAATGACCATAGCCTCCCTTAGGTGGTTCCTCAATACTTGAAACAGCAAAACAAACCAGGCCTTAATTCTGTCATTCACTCCTTAGCTCTGAATCCGGGGAATTCCAATGATACTAAATCATATCAATTAGCTGTCAAAAGTTGTCTCAACTCAGGCTACTGTGTTTTGAACCAACAGAAGTTAACAGGTGGGTATTTGGTGAAGCCTCAAAACAATTAACTGTCGTGGAAGAAAAGATACGTCTCCTGGGGATACACCACTGACATCAGCATCCAAATCATGAGCATTTTAGGGGAGAGGGAACCCCTGCTCTTTACTGTGGCTAGCCTCTGGAACATTTGGGGAAGAATACATGCGTTTTGACAATGCTCACCAAGAAACCAGAGGAGAGTACAAACTAATGAATTAGCTTCTGATGTTCACAAAAGAGAAACTTTTGTTGACTTGCCATCCCTGGTAGCAGAAATGGGGGCAAAAGAATGTGGTGGGTGACAACCAGATTCTTTCCAAACAATAACAGGGATGGATAAGAGCAGGAGAAAGCCAGACTTCTGAAGCAGAGCAGGAAGATTCCACTCCTCAGTATGAAGTTAAACTATGGATCCCTGCATTCCCCTTTGTATCATATTTGTGATGGCTTATTGCAGGGTCCTGACTGTAGGTTCCAGTCTAGCCCTGTAAGTGTAGATGGATAGTATTTTTCTGCCTCAGCCAGAGGGAAACTCTGCGTGATAAAGGTGTATAAAAACTAATAGTTCATGGTGTGAACATTTCCTTAATATAAGTTTCGAACTGCAAATGTCCCCTAATTGCAAAGACTAGCCTTTTCTTCTGTCAAAATTAACAAAGTAAAATGATCATAGTGAAATAATAAACAAGGTATGATTTTGATGTGAAAAACGAACAAGTGATCAGCAAACTCCATGCATATGTAAACAGGCCCAGCTTTCATAACATGTTGGGTTTTGTTAGTTGTGGGGCCATGGCTATCAATACCTCAGTGAAACAGCAGGCTGTTTCAAGACCATTCCACAAACATGAGAAGTTTCGGATATATTTTGAATTGCCAGATCTTGATATCTCATGTGTTCAATTTGTCAGCATTTTAACGGTTATTGAGAAAAGGCTCTTCTGTGCAGCCTGTCCCTCCTGAGGTTTGCTGGATTGAGGGTCTGCTTAGCAGGCAATAATTCAACAAAGAAAAGGATGAAGTACACAAGCAATAAAGAGGAATTGTATAAGTGAAGCATTTTCCTCTTATGAATGTTACTGTATTAATGACTTTCTAGGGCAGATTCAGTTTTCACTGTAAGTCTGGTATACTTTCCTAGGCAACGATTCCACTGAAGCATTTATTCAATGAGTTTTCCATAATAGTCTACTGAACACATAGTCACCATGGAGAACATCAACACTTTGTAGTGAAAATAAACCTCTGCACATGCCATGATTTCCTATCAAATAGGTGACAGATACCACACAGAAAATACTGACATTCTAATTGTACCTCTGCATACGGCATTGGCATTCGCATAATCAAACCAATCGCTCCCCATCATTGACTACTTCCCCTTTAATACTACAGAATAAAGCGTTTTGACCCATGATTCAATACAACTAAAATTTTCAAGCACTACTTACCGGGAGCAGCTCAGCATAGGTGTACTTTCTGTGACCCTGGTATTTTGAGTCTTTGGTGTCATCCAAAGCTAAGCAATGAGTCATATCTCTTCTCACTGACTTTGGCCTAGATCCACAAACAAACAAAATTTTCAATAACTATTTAAGAAAAAACTACGACTGCTTATAAAATAAACAGCTGAGAAGGGGCATGAGAGAGGCAGAATGACATAGCAAATAGTAGAGGAAAAAATACATGGAGTTCAAATTTATAATAAATGCAAAAAATGTAGAGGAATACTTCTTCATGTGGGCCTGTGGAAATCACTGACACAGCATATCTTTGAGGGCAAGTGCTTGAGACAGGTTAAAAGAATAGAAATGTATGTAGATAATATCAACAATTATACAAGAGAAGGTAAAACACCTGTATTTGGAGAAATAAACCCTTTTGTGTTGTGGCACAAACAAATGAGAAACTAATCAGGCAGGGAGGAATTCTCCACGCACACAATCTGTACCATAACTATGCTTCACTAAGCAGATGATTATATTAAAGAAAAGCATTCATGAAAACAGTGGGATCTAAAAGCTTTTCATAAGTATTTGAAGTATATTGGTGTGCAAAAAGATGTATAAGGGACTTTGGTACTTACCACTTTCTACTGCTGGAAATGTAATCCTTTTGGGGGCTTTGACTTGGTGGCAGGGGAGGTGATAATCTTGATGCTCTCTTCAAAGAGAAATTTGGCGTAGCTAGTTTTAATGAAGTAGGTGAGCTTGTTCTACTCTTCTAAAAGACATAACAGAAAAATAAGGCAATTCTGATTATTTTTCCACCTTTGTGTTTTCTTAACATGTTCTTATTAACTACTCAATAACATTCAAGGATTTTCAGGACTATTTTTCCTTGTCAATCCCAATATGTAAAACAGCAAATTGCAAAAAGCTTCTCTGAATATCTTGCAAGATTTTTCAGCACACCTTTATAACCCCTATAGCTTAAAAATTACGTTTTTAACGGTTAGAAATGTTACGTGCACTTTGTACAGAATTACAGAGGATGTAAGGTGAAGAGGATGTGAACATATTTTGTGAATCTTTACTAAGATAACCTTAAGTAGCTCACTGTAAGACAGATACAATCACTCAGACTAGGAGAGAAAGGGGGGCATTCGGCCACGCCATCACTGGCTTATTTTGAACAAAATTACGCTATGACTTTTTGGAGACACCAGCTGCATTCAGAGTGCCCTCAGAAGTTCAGAGTTGCTGCTCCTTCTAAGCTCTTGCAAGCACAGTGAAACTGGAAGATTCAAAAGTACACATTTCTCACAGAAAAAAATAAAAGAAAAGAACCAGCAAGAAATGGTCCATCAGCTGTGAGGTTCATGGGTGCCAGGTCATAGTTTTCTTCAAGTGCTGAACTCCATAGGGCTGGAAAACCTGCAGAGTTAGAATCCTGTCTGCCTGACCTACAGCTAGTCCTGGGTCATTAGCACACCTTGTGAAGACAAAGTGGGTGTCTGTAAGAGATCAGCAGGAATCTGGCTCCTGAACTCAGCTTCTTCGGAACAGGAAATCTGTCCCACTGTTTTTCCTCCCTTATCTTCATGAATTAGCTTTTTAAAAAATATAATTGTACTCTGAAGCTATCCAACTCAAAGTAATCAGAGGTGTGTGCAAACAGATCTGTGGCATAGACCATCCAGTTCCTGATACTGGAACCACAGTCTCGATTCACATTCTCTAAATACCTTCTGTCCTGAAGCTTCACACTGTGCTGCTGAAAATCTGCAGCTTTCATTACAGTTACCTCTCAAATTCAGGCTTTCAAGGAAGAAAAGAGTCAAAACTGATTGGCAAGCTACAAGCTGTGAAAAGGTCTGTGTTTTGTGGCCCATGACCCTCCAGACAGAAAAAAATCACGTGTAGCTGATTGAAAATGAACAGAACTCTGCCCTTTTTACAAACATGACAGGTAGATTCAGGGTAACTGCAGTGAAGTTGTAAGAATTACTCTGGATTAAGAAAAGGCTAGTTGAAGGTCAGAATCAATGCTGCAACATTCTAAATTTTGCAGTTCTGAGAGTTTTTTGAGCTAAAATGTCTGTCCCAAAGACTTATGAAATAGCCAGGATGTAAGTGAGAAGGTAATTTGACTCAATTTGTAGCAACTTGTTGCATAAAGTATAGTAAAATTTTTTTGCATTTTTATACATTACCATCTGCAACCCACCAGCTTGCTAAATCTTGACTTCCTAACAACCAAGTACCATATTCATGTTCCACTGAATTCAAGTTTTATCATTATTTTTGATGGGACAAGGCTTTGTTTTTCAATGTTGTGATCCTACCTACCTGAGGAAGGTAAGGTGGTATCCTGGGCTTGCAAGACTTAGGTGTCAATGGTAGCAATGATACCATTTGTGGAAAAGGATCAATGTCCACTCTTGGTCTTTCTTGGCATGTGTGCCAGAGCTTCAGTTTTGCACTGGCAGTTTCTATTGCTGTTGAATGAGTCACACAAAATCTGGGACCCCTAGGGAAAAAAAGGCTAATAAGTAGAACTTTCCAAAAATATGAAGTATTGGGCTATTTGGCTTTTTTCTTTTTTCCCATGATGGTGTTTATTGTATTAAGACATGGTGCTATAGGCACCTAGAATTAAAAATCAGTTAGTGTTAAAGTTATGTTTAGACGCTCTTCCAAATCTAAAACCAAGAGACACATAAATAAACTTAGGTTGCAAATTCTGCACCGTTACATAGTTGCCTTTGGATGAGTTTGCAGTAGGATATGGTCCATTCATCCTACAGCAAATAAAAAAAAAGGATTGTAGGTCACAGGACATGCACCACAACTCTCATGAGGTTTCACAGCAAAGTTCACAATTACAGGTATTTGTTTATACCCGCAATTTGTTGATCCCCCTTGGGGAGGAGAAACCTTCAAAAATTTTGCTTGTGTTTTGGAAACAGGTTAGAATTTCTATCCTTGCTTAAGCTGTCAATATGTAAAAGGCATTTTGCATGACAGACATTGAACAGTAAAGTCTCACGGTCAAATTCCACACAGATGTATACACAGAGCATCCTCAGAAACTTGAGAAGGGCAATATGGGGAATAGGTTAGGACAGAATTAACCTTCTGTGCCAGAAGGGATTTCTGTACCCTGAAGCCTGAAGTTTAGTTGAATGGTATCCAAGGCAGCTATACACAAAGTAGCTCAGATGCTCTGGCAATAAAATAACAAGGGCTCAGTAAGGCAGATCTACCTGACTTCTCGGCAGATTGCAGTGTAGTTTAGGTTCAACTAAAAATTCAGAGGCAACATCTGCTAGTATTTACGATGACACTGCTTCCCATAATTGCAGTGGGATAAGTGAGATGAAATAAACCTAACACGCTTATCAAAGAAAAGGGAAATTTGTTAAGTAATAGAATCTTAGGTCATGATCATTTTTTTCATACCAGTAAAGAAGTAGAGGTTTCACTACTTCAGGCTGAATCCGTCTTAAATGCCTTATATTCCACTGATCTCCGTGCAGTAGATCAAGTCTGAGTAACACTTCTGAACTGAGGAAATAGTCTCCATTGCTCAGCAGATAGAGTTTTTTCATCTTACTGAGTTGCCTTGAATCAACAAAAATAGTCACATAAGCATGTATCAGATGCTATACAGAACTAAATACAGTTCATCCTACTGGTTAAACTGCTGTCATGCAACATGTTTTTAATTGCAAGTGGCAGAAGCCAAAACAATTTTTCCACAAATTAGAGACAGGTTGTGTATAAGATAAAATGTAATGTGCCTTAGAACAGACAATCTGAATCCAGCAGAGCCTTTCACTAAAGCAGTTTGTCATACTGAATGCCCTACTTGTGAATTTAAGTTCTTTTATCCTTTTTAAAATTTCTGTGGCCATCTGTTTTCCAAATCTCTTTCTAACAAAGCCTTAATATTAAGGCAATTCTGATTTCATCTAAGCTTTGCAAACATGACGTGGCAAAAAGAGTTTTATCAGCTTCACCAGAGTCATTCCTGACTTACCTTGTCAGGACACTCATGATTACTTTAATTCTGTCTGTTCTGTTCAAACACTGCAGTTTATTCTGAAATCTCAGAACCTGCAGTGATCTAGCTAGGTTAGAAGTATTAAAATAATGGGAATAACTGTTAAATAAGTACCTTTGCTGCCTTGTAGTGTCCTTAAGAGCCTTTAGTCTTTCAATATCCATCCAGAGCCACCAGTATCTCTCCCCAAGTGTTCCTTTAATGAACTTCTTGAATCTTTCAAACTCATGTCTGTTGCCAGTGTCATAAGTCCTGTGACTAATACACCAGGCAGCCCTACTGTCTGCCCCATCACTTTCAGAACTTGATCTTAAGCTTACTTCTTCAGTATCTCGTTCTCTTACATCTCCCTTGGAGTCCAAGACAGTAAATGGAGAAGAACCTTGGGAAAAGAGTGATTCTGCAGTACCATGGGCAAATTCATTATCTGCTAATGCATGTGTAAACACTTCAGGTTGTTTGTGGAAATCCACATCACTCTCCATGTCAGCAGCTGGCTGGTGGGTCAGTTCTGAAATGGGTTCCTTCATTACAAATTGAGTATAAGCTGGTACGAATTTTTGCGGTGTCTGAAAAGTTGCACTTTCCTGTCCATTTTCTTCTTTTGCTGCACTGTCCCTTTTCAGGTCTAGATAAACTCTTAACTGAGTGTGGGAAGGAGGTTCAGCAATGGCCACAGAAGAACCCTCCTCAGCCTCTCTGGATCCCTCCCTGATAACATCAGCTTTTGCTGATGCTGTCCTTGAAGGGGAAAGGAAACTCCGTTGGTGGTATTCCTTAGACAGGGAATCTGCTTCTGTATTAAATAAGAAAAGATCTTTGAACACCCTTTTGATTCAGGGCTGTTCTCTTGCATATCAACATGTCCAAGTTAACAAATGCAACATATTTATATTGTGCCGCTACAGAACAATCAGACCGTGTCACGCTGCAGAGCAGGGAATAGCAGAGGTGCTTCTGCTGTTGCTATCTGGTGAGAAAAGCCCCATCACTCAGAAACGCATTTCCTGTTGAATTTCATCAGAGCAGCAGAGTTCAGGAACAACACCCTCTGGAGCCAGTTGTCTCGTTTACTCAGCTGAGCATCCCAGCTCCTCAGCACTTGTTAAACCACCTTGTTGTGCTGCAAGGCCTGGTTTCTTCCTGAGCATTTGATCATGGTTTGATCAAAGTCACAGTACGTGGCAGGGCTGGTTTTTGTTCAGGCATGAGGAAGCTAGTAAGTGATAATTCTTTCTCTACTTACGTTGATTGTTGCAAAAGACTAAAACATCAAACAGGCCTCTGTCAGTTGGGTAAAATCTTGACATACATAGAAGAACAACAAAACAAATGATTATGTCAAGGGCTCTGGAAACACTTAACAATCCTGCAGTCTAGTCTGCCACCTAGAAATGGGTCCTTTCCATTCGGAGATGTTTTATAACTAACAACTTCAGAACAGTGACCAGTCCTATTTTTTTCGTCTACACGTCTCTACTTGAGTCCTTTTATCCAACTCCTCATCATCCCCATGCTGTTAAGCATGCCCTGGCTTGCTGGTCTGGTGAGAAAGAAACTTACTGCTTTAACTTGCTCAAAAGTCTTTTCTACCTCTGCCAGACTTTCAGCAATCATGTACTTCTAGAGCATGGTAGCAAAGATGACCTTGACTATACATAATGATTAGCTAGGCTAATGCTGCTGGCAATGTACAAGTGAATCCCATAAAACTGAGCAGAATAAGTACAGATATTGTGAACAGCAGCAGAATCTAAGTGAAAGTAAGAAGAAACAAAGTCATAATTCAGTTGTGGCTCTACAATATCTTCATATCAATCCAGTGTTTAAACGATAGAATAAACTGAATTTTCTGTATTTCTGTATTTTCTGTATTTCCCTAAAGCTAGGATGTAGGCTTTCATACTCTATTGTATCACTAAGGCAAAACATTGTCATTGAGGAGACTGCTACAGCCTCTAAGCACATGCATTACATCAGGCTGTGATAGAAAGGTGATAAATCTTTCAGATCCGCTAAATTCACATTTGCAATATTATCAGCCTGTGTAACCCTCTATGGTGGCCTAGTCAATAAACAGCAGTGGCAGTTAGACATTCCTTCCATCTTATTCTGAAAATAAGCTATGTCTAACCAGTGCTGGCCACTGTGACAGACACACTTGGATTAAGAACATGGCATAGAGATTCCCTGCTCTGCACTTACATAATTTCACATGTAAGTATATATGGCACAATACATTGACATTAATATAAAAATATCTTTTCTTATTTCTAAACTGTTTCAAATGTTTTCACTTGACAAAGAAAAATTATATAGCTTCTCAACACACTTCTGTGAAAATGAAACATGAAGAATGATTTCAGAGGACCTGAGGGAATTAGGGAGAGAGGTACACAACTGTTCAGTAATCAAAAGCCAAGTGGCTCAGGGTTTCGCTCAGGATGTTAATTGATAACCCTGATCAAACTGAAGCAGTGAGCAAGGAATTCGAACTGGATTGTCCAAGCAAATACCTTCAGCTGTTGAACTCTTTCTAATTGCAGGCTGGCTCTGAGAAACTTAGCTGATGTCTTTCATTGCTTCCAGTGCCTGAACCCCACACCAGGTGAATACTGTGCCTAAAAAAAGTTTTCTGACTGAAAGAATGCTGGATTTCCCATGAAATAACCATAAATAAGAGTAATAAGCACATGTAAAATGAAGGCCTATGTTATAAAATAATGTTTTCAGTGAGAAGATGTAAAATATTCATTGAGGCAAAATGCTGCTGACTGCAGGACAATGGCAGCAAAAGACAGAGAGGCTTTCCATAGGCCTATGCCCGGCCCACTGCAATACAGAGCGATTCTGCATTACGAGGCTTTGCAAGATTGGTGAATTGTGACCTCTCTACTCAAGGTACTCCAAAAATTAGTGGTAGAGTTGTAAGCTGCAAACAAGTGCGACTTGAATAACTTCATTAATAATGCGTGAATCGCCAGTATATTTCCTGGGGTGATCCTTATGAAGAAGAACACAGACTTCTGGGGTTAACATGTCTTCCAATTTTCCATTCAGCCATTGGACCCCAAGGTCCCAGCAGTACAAGTCTCAAAGCGGAATGGCTGCTTTTTCGGCTCAGAATAGGAGAGAGAGAACTCAAAACATATGAGCTGAGACTTCTCTGTTCATCTTGCTACTGCCTACAGAGCAGAAGCAAGGATATGCAATCAGGTATGTCCATATGTGCACCAATATGTTCTCTCCTAATACCTTTGAAACCTGCTGAAAAATTTCAGTTAAATTTGACAGAGAGGAGTGTCACAAATGATTACGTTCTATAAGATTCATAAAAATTGGCAGCCAAAAGGCCCTTAAGTACCCAACATAAATACCCTAAGAAGATGGCTGCAACACAAATCACATATTATCAAATACCTAAAGAATCCAGACAAAAAAGTTTTACAAAACATACCAAATAAAAAAAAAAAAGCCCCTCATCTGAAACTTACAGACATCTATGAGACAGAAATATGTAAGAAAAGAAGCTTCTATTATCACAAAATTACTAGGCCACTAGCTAAAATTTTATTTTAGAGTTGTGACTATGGAAAGAAACAAATCCCTGTTCAAAGCCTAAGACACCATGCAAATAAGTGGAGTTAGCAGCAATTCCTTGAAATGCTTTCTTTCCACCTAGTCAGACTTGTGTTAAAACTACTATGGCTGAGCCCCTGTTACTTACCCAGAAGGCTATCTTTTTCGATTAATGAATCGTCTCTTTCATGCTGCCCAGGTAAACACTGAATATCTTGAATTTGACTAGAAGCTACAGGATGCATAAATGAATCTGTGGTTTTCATGGATTCACTTTGTTTTGCTAATGTAAACCAATCCTTCATCTGAGAAACCGTAGCCTAGGAAAAGAAATGTCATAGAATAATTCAAATTTCTCTATTTATTGCAGTGTTTCTGAGAGCAGAGGGCTTACTGTCTGTAGTCATTTTGTGTGGTCCATTTGTATAGATTTCTATAACGGTAGTCCCCAGTCCTGTTTAAGCTTTATTACAACCCATCAACCTTTTTCTATAGTACAAAGAGCTTTGAAAAGAAGGGATATTCAGGGAATCAGTTGTCCAATTAGGTTGTGACCTCAGCTACAATAATTTAACGCAATGCATTCAATCTAGCTTGATGTTACACCTGCTAAACGTGTTTATTTTACCTGGCCAAGCGATACGTAGAAATTCTTCATAGTCAATGAAGTGTCATCTTCCTCAGGAGAGGGAGAATTTGGGTCTCTCTTCTTTATCCAAGGATAATAGTCACTATCTATAATGAAATTAATGCCAGTCTTGCTCCATTCTACCTGCGATATCAATTTAGCTAGCCTGAAATTAAATGTTGAGACAAGAAAATAGTTAATTTTAGCTTTTAGTCAGAGAAAGAGTTGATTTTTCACTAGAATAAGCAATACAAACCATGATCACTCTAAAAATAAATTGCCACAAGTACCTTCATGATCTGCTTTATTATTTCACCCCTCTCCTGCTGTCACATATATAAACGCCAGTACTGCCATTCCATAGTCAACCAGCTTTACAGTTGGTGGCCCACTTTGCATTATCAAGCTTTACCAATAAAACTGATTTCTGTCAGGATGATCTTGCATGTATCTAAGCAGCCCCGAGTCCTGCCAAGAAGCCCATGAACATTTTGATTGCTAAACTGGAACTACTCCCACATTGCAGAAGCCCTGTTTCGCTACCAGCCACTACATTTCCTGGTCCTGATACAAGAGGGACCTGGACAGGCTGGAGAGGTGGGCCCAAGCCAACCTCATGCAGTTCAACAAGGCCAAGTGCAAGGTCCTACATCTGGGTCGGGGCAATCCCAAGCACAAATACAGGCTCAGCGGAGAATGGCTGGAGAGCAGCCCTGTGGAGAAGGACCTGGGGGTGATGATTGATGAGAAGCTCGACATGAGCAAGCAATGTGCGATCACAGCCCAGAAGGCCAACCATATCCTGGGCTGCATCAAAAGAAGTGTGGCCAGCAGGTCAAGGGAGGTGATTCTGCCCCTCTACTCCGCTCTCGTGAGACCCCACCTGGAGGACTGCATCCAGCTCTGGAGTCCCCAACATAAGAAGGACATGGACCTGCTGGAGCGCGTCCAGAGGAGAGCCACAAGGATGATCAGAGGGCTGGAGCACCTCTCCTATGAGGAGAGGCTGAGAGAGTTGGGGCTGTTCAGCCTGGAGAAGAGAAGGCTTCAAGGAGATCTTATTGCGGCCTTCCAGTACCTAAAGGGGGCCTACAGGAGAGCTGGGGAAGGACTTTTTAGCAGGGCATGTAGTGATAGGACGAGGGGGAACGGCTTTAAACTGGAAGAGGGCAGGTTTAGATTAAACATTAGGAAGAAGTTTTTCACTTTAAGGGTGGTGAGGCACTGGCACAGGTTGCCCAGAGAGGTTGTTGAAGCCCCGTCCCTGGAGGTGTTCAAGGCCAGGCTGGACGTGGCCTTGGGCAACCTGGTCTAGTGAGAGGTGTCCCTGCCTATGGCAGGGGGGTTGGAACTCGATGATCTTCAAGGTCCCTTCCAACCTAAACCATTCTATGATTCTATGATTCCAGCAGCAGTGCCACAGCAGTGATCATACTAATTGAACTTTCAGATGATAACAAAGCAGCTGGCGCTACCATGTTCGGCTGTATGCTGTATGAGGACTTCATAGTACTGAACAGCACTCCAGTGCTACCTTGTGTTAGTGTGAACCTTGTGAAGGCACTCTTAAAACCACATGACAATAACGAGGATGCTCTGTGCTCAAGAACTGGGACAAAACCTGACCAAGTTAGAAAGCAGTACAAAACCAACCAAGGGAAGGAGAAGCCTATGCCTGAGCCTATGGCCATGAGCTGAATGCCCAGTTTTGTTTGTCCCCACTACTTGAGGGCAAATAGGATTTCATTCTAGGATCGAGGTATCTTCAACTTTAAATGCAGGTTTCCCTTTTAGCATCTCAGCTTTTCTTGATCCTGATTCAGGAAAGCAACTTAAAACACTGATATCAATGGAAATTAGGCACGTGCTTAGTTAATTTTATGTAATTGTCTTAAGTAACTCTGCTTGATCAAGGAAATACTTTGCTATAGCAGAAGATAAATTTTTTTAGTGTTCTACAAGGCCCAGATACCTGTAAAGCAGGATGCTACTAAAGGTAAAATGGAGCACTCTTTCATGGTTTACTTATTCTTTGCACAGTTTTCCCCTTGAATATAGGTGCAGTCTTCAGGATATTGAAAGTTAAAAATATTTTGAAAATTTTCATATAGAAGTCTATACCCCAGTAACTAGTCTGTCATTACAATCAGCAAACGTGAGTTTTGTGAACCCTAATGCCAGGCTGCCTCTCCTTTTAGGAACCTAAACCACACTACAATTACCAGCATCTAGACACAACGTTAAGGGATGTAGAGGAAGATCCTTCCAAAAAGCACACTAAACCTCCTGAACATCTCCTGAAAGGACATCTGAAAAAATATAGCAAGTGTATAACAGTAAATCATCCAGCTATGCCACAGCATCCCACAGAGAACCTTGCAAAAGAAAGTCTGACAGTGGGCCTAAAGACACAAAACTAATAATTGAAATAAAAAGGACTGGGTGTTTTTTCCAAATAGATTTCATGGATTCGTATCTTCTAGTTATATGATCTCCATATTGATTAGAGAGAGATGCATTGCAACCATGGTATCTCTGTGGAACAGAGATTCAGAAATCAATAAATCCCACTCTTACTTTCTTTGTAATGGTGTAATATGGTACATAATTCACAGTCAAGGAAAACTACAGAATGATGAGTGAAAGAAGTCACTGATTTTACGTTTTCCAGGTCACTGAAATGCTAAAATTAAATAAACAGGACTAGAGGTGGGAGAAAACATTTTAAGGGTACTGTCAAGGTGAATTAAACAGAAGAGAAAAATGTACATATTTGAAACTGAGAGACAGCATATAAGGCTGCAGTACCTGTATTCAAAGTAACAGTCGCTTTCTAGAAATGCTGGAAGTCTTTCTTTCTTAATCCACTGAATTGCTTGTTCTCGATCAAGACACTATTAAAAAAGAAATGCCAAAGATTTGCAGTATTCTTGACTTCGTCATTTTGTTTGCCATGTGACTGATTCTCTCTATCCACCTTCTACAGAAGCATTGTCTCAGGGAGACGAATATACAATTAACATCCCCTTTGTTATCCAGTTTAACCTTAATCGTGCTAGGACAACTGAGTTAATTTACTTTCCTATTAACAGCTAATACGGTCTAAATCTGATTTCACCTATAAGAGTACGACTTTTTTAACAAAGCATGGGTGTTTTTTCTTCAGAAGTAATGTGTGTATGAATCATGCTTTTACAGTACAATTCCAAATGCAAATTAGATGCTCACAATTTTTCTGCAATAGGAAACTGCTAAATTTTCTGACTTGATCACATTTCATAAATAACCACTATTACTTTTTGCCTCAAGAATTTAAAGAATAAGGAACTCTTAAATTAAATTGTACTGCCAGAATGGGAGAGCTGTGTATATTAAAACCAAAATCAAACAAGTAAAAAGCCAATCAGTTATCACCTTTCCCGCTTTTATGTTGTAGCATTACATAACTGCATTGCACACAGTAACTCTTATAGTGGAAACTTAAGCGGGTTATGAATTGGGCCTATAACAGATTTCTGCTCAGGCGGTCTAAGTCTCGGTGTGTCATCAGAGCAGAAAGCAAGGTGGCTCCAATAAGTGGCTTGGGGGTGAAAGGGAGGTGTTGAGCAACGAGCTACACAGAGCCAGCTAACCAAAAACCTATGCCTAGGATCTTACATGGAGAGTGAGCGCTCTGACTATGGGCCACAGTGATCCATAGCTGCTTCCCTTAGAAGTGACACACTTTTAAACTTTTTTTTCTTTTAAGAGCATACTTTTTCCACTTTTAGGAGATGACTTGTTTTATTTATCTGAGGTGCATTTTTCCTTTTAGTGGTGGTGAGGCAAATGATTTGGAAGAATGCAGTAACTCCCTTTGTCCATAAAAACAGGTGAAGTTTGGGTGAGGATGGATGCTACTTGCTATATCAAATAACCGGTTCACATAGATTATATTTCAAATTTTCTTTCCATGAGCTAATATTCCATTAGGGAAAAAGGTTATTTCTGCCACATATATATCTGTAGGGGATTAAAAAAAAATCTGAATTACTCAGAAAGTGGGTGGTTTCATTTAGAGAGAAGAAAATATTTCAAAATATGGAAAGCTTATGTTGGCAGTGGCTCATACAATGTAATTTGTGGAGATGGAGACTAATTACTCCCAAACACACAGAGTATGCCTCCTTTTGGTAACTGACAAGCTTTTTTAGAGTACAGAAGATTGTCTCTTTATTTTGGCATTTAATATTTATGTATTTACTGACTCTCAGCCAGTTTGTTATCTGAATGATTCATAACATGTTCGTGTCTGTACATGGCTGGTACACAAAATTATGTATGCTATCAGAAAGAAAGAACCTCTAGTCTTTCCCCTTCCCCAGAGAAAGATGCTACATTTAATCTGATGGGTTTTGTTACCTTGGTTATCTTCCTTACCCAGTCAGCCTTAGGCCTTGCTGGGACCCAATCCAGTAAAGCTTTTAGCACGTGTTTAAGTTTAAGCATGTGTTTAACTTCCCTTGATTAAAGTTAAACACATACTTAAGTGCTTTGCTGAACTGGGGTTTCTCTGAAGTAAGGTATGTGGGATGCCAGCCAGTTTCTTTCCATAGTTGTGATCAATTCTACCCAACTCCACAGGTTTTTTTCTTAACATATTTTACGCCAAGTTGATTTTGACTATTGATAAGAAGATACTTACCTCCATATCAATAATTTGCAAGTGTGCATGCACACATGCAGAGAACTTTTGCTTATCTGTAAATTTGTAACAGTCTGAGTGGGAAGTAAAACACAGAGAAAAATACCACTGGGTGTATTTCTTAGGCAAGATGTGTTTAAATTCAGTCTGTAGCCTGAAAGGCCTACTAGGATTCTCCAGTCGTAGCTCATTTTCATTGTGTCATGGCCACTCAAGGTAACTTTTTGTAGCAATGTAACATTCAAAGCAACTGTCAATCTCTTCAGTCAGTGTGAAGAAAGTAGTCAAAACAAAGGAGGCCGCATCACCCAATGCCTGAAAGATCAAATCCTATTTGATTTGAACTGAACTACTTGATGCAGTTGGTCTGGTATGACTTCTTCTGGTTCAGTCATAGTGTAGTACAATGAACAAAGCTGACTCCTTTCACCTTGTGTAGTTGCAGCAACAATTTTGGGCATGCTGTTTTGTAGGCCATTTTGTTACAGCTCAGCCTTGAGATGCCAAGCTGAGCTGGATGAAGCATCTAGGTTACCTGTCCAGTAAAGGAGGAGTCAAAAATAAGAAGAAACATTACCCTTTCCCCCAAAAAGGAGAAGAGAGTGCACAGAGGCATACTGCTCCTCAAAAGGCTTTAATGTTTCCCATCTATGGAAAATGCCCCAGAGAAAGAAATGCATTGTTAAATAATACAGGAGCCCTGTTGCTCCAAACCACATGAAAGATGTCAGTAATAGTGAAATGGCTTTGAATTTGTCAAGAAAGGCCATCTAGTGTTGCAATGATGTGAGGTTACCCCAGAGAGCATTATCCACACTTGCACAAGCACACATTTCCTCAGTTGAATCCTGAGAGCAAATAAGGTATCAAGAATAGCTCTTCTGCTTTTGTGCTCTCAAGCAAAGTATTTGTGAAAATAATAATTTAACAGGGTAGGGATGTCTGTCAGCCTTGTTCTATAGTAGCATTTGTCCAGTTTAGATGCAGATAATTACAATCTCCCATTACTATCATTTTGTTAAACAGCATTGCCTTTTGACCTCTCTCAAAATTGTTTTCTTTTCTGAAAATCATTAAGCTTATACTGGGCAAAGTAGCAGTCTGTTATAACTCCTTGCTTTTCTCTCAGCTTTCCAGCTATGACATAATTTAGAGCAGCCGCCTCTAAAAATGTAGCAAGACCTTAGACTGGCCTTGAATGAAATGAACTAAAGTCACATCAGTCACACCAATGCAAAGTAAACAAGAAAGGAATAAACCAAGTATCCCGGTGAAATTTTTTTTTTCTCTTCCAAAGCTATTGTTTAAAGGTAAACTCCCACAACTAATTATACTGTCTTGTAGTCTCTCAGGTGTATACGGTGCTTCAATTCCCCTTTTTAACCTGCCTAATTTGGTGGTGAAGAAAGCCCTGAAAGTAAACAGATAAGAATATCAAAATTGGTAGTGTCTGAGCAAGTCTGAAACAAGAATTTTTTTTCTAAAATCCAACCTATCTTTCCATTAATTTAGCTTTCTTGTTGCCAAAGATTATTTTCTCTGGCCATTTCAATTGATGCTAACCATGTAAGCCCTTTGGGAATTAATGGAAGAGAGACTTATGTGTTGCCAGACCACAGATGAGCTCATAGCCACACAAGGAAATTAATTAATAAGGAAAGACTGAGATGCATTAGTTTCAGTCAATTTGCACATTCCAGGGATCACTAGTAAAGTAACTGTTGTCATAATATTTTTTCTTTTAATATTAAAAAGTACTCAGACCACACAACTGAATCCCGCCCTACAGAATCTTCAAAATTTTGTGCTACAGGATGTACATGTGTAATTCCATTCACTTGTCTGGTAGACACATGTGCATTGCAGGGCATAATTTGGCCCATCATTATGTTTTCCTAACATAAATTAACATTTTTCCCAAGCTACCAAGCCAAACACAACAATAACTACTGCCAGTATCTCGACAGTAAGATCTAAATATAAACTCAGGGAATATAAGATGCTTACCATAGTGTTGTAATTTGGATCAATATTGAAGTCTGGAGAAGCGCTGCGCATTTTGGAGAACTGCCCATCATTCTTTGCTTTCCTTAGAACATCATAAATGGGGTTTGGAGGTTTCTGATCATGTAGATTTTTTTTCAGTTGGCTTTCCAGGCATTGTGGGGCATCATTAACTACTTCAAAAACCCCAAAGTCAGAGTTAAACTTAATTGGCTGGGCAAAAGTCTGCAAAAGAAGTTTGGAAAGTTTATACCATTGTAATAAGGGACCTCTTTCATTTAAGAAAGTTACTTTTTATAGTATAGAAGCATCCTACAGAATGCAAGCTGGTATTTTGAGGCTTCTTTCTCTTGCCTGCTGTAGTTTATCGTTAGGGCCTGGAATAGTAATTTTTTTGCATTCTTTTTCTTTAGTCTCTTCTCTGTATAGCTTTCCAAAGCATTCCTACTTTTTGTCTAAGATATGCTTAATTGTCAAGAATTTAACTCATTCTAGATCACAGACCATTCTTTTTCACATGCAAATAGTAGATCCAATACACAGATGTCTAGAATATATAACTCAGAGTGACTTTAGTAACTGTTCTACAGGAGGCTACTTACCTATACGATCAGATCTCCAGTGTTACTCTCGCATTCATTACCACAAAAAAAAAAATCAAGGCTTGAAAAGATTAGCAATGAAGCTGACCTGTTAAACGTGAGATGCATTTGAGGAGCATGAATGTGAAGATTTCCATATGTAGGAAAGGCTTTTCACCATATTGTTACTTGTAGGTCAAACACCTACCAAAACCTGTGGCCTGTAGTAAGTTTTATTGTACATCACTAGTTCAGTGAGATACTGTATAATACATGAGGTAGACCAAATTTCATCTTCAGCTATGTAATTATAACTTTTGTCAGTTCTGAACAAAACACTGCATGTGTACACATTAAAACAGAGCCATCTTTCATCTTTTTTGCTCTGGTATTAGGTAATTCCCTGATTTTTCGTCTAAAAAACTATCTTTCAAATTCTCTTACTTGAAATGAAGAGGGGAAATATGGATGGATTTTACAGGGGTTACCCAAGACCCTTATGAACATGAGATTATATACAACCAGAGCATATAAGGATCTCCACACTGAGCTGGAGGACAAGGTGGCATGTTGTATTTAAGAACTGAAGAAAATCCTGGCCATATCCAGATCCAGTGCCAAAATTCTTTTTGGCTTCATTCCAGACAGGATCCCACCTGGTGTTTGTACAGTTGTCATTCCTCTGCACTTAATAAGATTATTTTATTTTTTCAAGCACTGTATTTTTCATTTCCTTGAACTTTTTCATGTATCACATATATAACACATAGACATAATTCATATACATACTATGTGTGCTGAATACATGCTACGTATAATATAGAAGTATATTACAGACCAATTTTATTCTTCTTCACACCTATATAAGTCCAAATGAACCACATCAGCATCAGCTATTTTGTTGCTTCTATTTTAAGCCCCCTTGTTGATCAATGTCTTGTAGAGCAATGCCCAGGATCGAACCATGTGGCTGCAACATGTGGTTTCAACATTCCCTACTTATCCTATAATGTCTCACTGTGGAGGCTCAAGCCTGGCAAAGCACGTAGTATGTGAGAGCTTTAACTGTATGATTAGTGTGTATGACGTCAGACTGTCACTGCTCAGAGCCATGCATTGAATTGCATTCGTCTATTTAGTTACCTAACTTCAGTTGAAAATCATGGCTTGGTTTTTGTTCTCTGACACCTTGTGCCTCTTTTGGCATTAATTTTCTCCAGGGTACTCTGCAAGTTTTAGTGCTTTTTCTC
Source organism: Pluvialis apricaria (assembly GCA_017639485.1). Lineage (NCBI taxonomy): Eukaryota > Metazoa > Chordata > Aves > Charadriiformes > Charadriidae > Pluvialis > Pluvialis apricaria. The sequence goes on from CM030008.1 coordinate 146,643,704, forward strand.
CAGATGTACTGAACAGCATTTTAAAGAGGCTTTTATGTGTAGTAAGTAGATTTCGCTATACTTCATTTAGACCCCCTCCCAATTCGCTGTGTGTACATTTCGTTTACTTTCAAACCTAATTTGGGCTGCTACCAGCTTTTAAGTGACTAACTGTGCAACCTTAATAACCTCCAAATGTAGTCTTCCTTATTTATTTTTTCATGTTTTCAAAAAGGAAACAGAAGAAAATACACTAAGAAACAAGGTGCTTAAGCCTCTCAGGATTTAAAATGTTCTTGCTTGCGGAAAAAAGCAAACTAAGTGCAAATTCCATAGTACACGGCTATGTGACTAGACATGACCAGATTATTTTAGTTCCGTGTTATTCAACTTGAAAACTAAGCAAAGGCAACATTAGTTTATCACACACATCTACTTTTACTTAATCCTTTGTAGCTTATTCTAGATCTAGGTTTTTCAATACACATTCTAATTAACTGAACAGAAAACATATGGCAACTTTAATGTAGTGAAACAGATGCTGGTGACAATTTTTAAAATGTGAGGTGTATTGCTATTTTGGGAGTCTGACTACAAATCATTTATACGACAAATTTACTAATGAAACAAAAGAACATACACTGATGGGATAGGAAGATTAAGACTTCATACACTACATACTTGACTGAAAAAGGCAGTTCTAGTCCAAACTTTTGGGTTTGGGGCTAAGATCATAGAATGGTTTAGGTTGGAAGCGACCTTGAAGATCATCTAATTCCAACCCCCCTGCCATTGGCACGGACACCTCCCACTAGACCAGGTTGCTCAAAGCCCCATCCAGCCTGGCCTTGGACACCTCCAGGGATGGAGCTTCCATAACTTCTCTGGGAAACCTGTTCCAGTGCCTTACCATCCTCATAGTGAAAAATTTCTTCTAAATATCTAATCTAAATCTACCCTCTTCCAGTTTAAATCCATTCCCCCTCATCCTATCACCACGTGCCCTTGTAAAAAGTCCCTCCCCAGCTTTCCTATAGGCCCCCTTTAGGTACTGGAGGGCCACAATAAGGTTTCTCTTCTCTGGACTGAACAACCCCAACTCTCTCAGCCTGTCTTCACAGGAGAGGTGCTCCATCCCTCTGATCATCTTTATGGCCCTCCTCTGGACCTGCTCCAACAGGTCCATGTCTTTCCTATACTGGGGGCTCCAGAGCCGTGCACAGTACTCCAGGTGGCGTCTCACCAGAGCAGAGGGAAAGAATCACCTCCCTTGACCTGCTGGCCACGCTTCTTCTGATGCAGATATAGTCTGTCCCTAGGAACATTAAGAGGCATGCATACTTCCTGTATCAGTCAGAGAACAGCCAGTAGATCCCCTTTACTTGACACTAGTAAGACTACATCTGGAATACTGCATCCAGTTTTGGGTCCCCAGTATATGCATATAAGTATTTGTTCATATATTTGAGTAAGTCCAGCAGAAGACCACTGAGACCACAGAGGCTGGAGCACTTGACCTGTGAGGAGAGGCAGAGGGAAGTGGGCTTATATAGCCTGAAGAAGAGACAGCTCTGGGAGGACCTAGCAGCAGTCTTGCAGTACTTACAAGGAGGCTACTGAGAAGATAGAGCCAGGCTTTTCGTAGAGCTGCATGGTGGGAGGACAAGACACCATGGTCATACACTGAAACGGTAGAGATCTCAACTGGATATAAGAGAAAAGGTAATTGTGGGATGATTAAAGTTGGAACAGGCTGTCCAGAGAGACTATGAAATCGGTCGTTGGAGGTTTTCAAGACCAACTGGACAAAGTGCTAAGCAACCTGGTCTCAACTCTAAAGCATTGACCCTGCTTTGAGCAGGAAGCCAGGCTACAGACCTCCCCAAAGCCCCTTCCAGCCTGAGTGACCTATGATTCTGTACAAATCCCAAATTCTACAAGATAGAGCGTGTCATCAGACTGTCATATAAAAGCACTTTAGAATAGTTAAAACCTTTCTGGAGAAGTGTATTTCACTTGCTTACTTAAGAAAACCAGGATGATAAATCAGAATGTTTTTGGAAGCATAATAAAAGAGGTAAGTCCTGACCTTCTTAACTCATCCCCACCACAAAAATAAAAGTGATAGTGTTGTGACAAAAATCAAATGGAAACACAAAAAAAAATTAACCTGATTTCTTGTCAGAAACATTTTCCCAGTTACAGTACAGGACAGAGAGGATCAGTCAATCCATTTCCCTCTCAGTATGTGAAAAACTTTGGAGCAAAACACACAATCTAACCATTCCCATACATTACAAGCCACAAAAAAAAAAAAAACCCTGTTCGATACCCTGTAGCAACCATAAAAATCTTTCCCACAGAAGCCAAGTGCTGTAAAATCCTACAATGTTTCACAGGACAATAATGAGAGAGGTTTATGGCACCACCAATATACTAGGTTATTGCAATAACGAGGAGTACCTTCGGTGAAGATGCTTATGCTAAGGAGTGGATGATAGCCTACACTATAAAAGGAAGGGGAAAAAATTATCTGTGCCAATCTAATATACTAAGAAATGTCTTTCTTACCCCACATTTGGCAAGTGCTTTGGCTTTTTACAGACAAGTAAAATACACTAACCGAAGACTAAGTGTATCAACGCATTCTTCCCTGCATTCTCTCTCTAGTTTGGGCCAATTTTTGATCCTTTGAAGATAGAGAGGGAAAACTCCACAGCCAAATTATACCTCAAGATGTTAAGAAAAAATAAATCCATTTTGGCAGGAGCCTTGAAGCTTGGGATTCATACATTATCAATTTAGCACAATAAATAGTATCAACAAGCACTTGAGAATACCAACAAATAAGAAGTCTACAGACTGCAAACTGTTTCACTCACAGGCAATTCTCCCCTTAAACCCAGTATGACCAATGTAATGCAGTGTAATATTCTCAGCTTCAGAAAAAAATCTCCAAGCAAACAACAAAAAGCTGTTTTCAGACTGTGGTACAGTGATACTATCAAATAAAAAATTGCATATACATTTTTGACAGCAAAGACATTTCTTAGCTGTCAAATGCACATTGAATACGGTTTCAGCTGAAGAATAAATAGAATACATAATTCTGAAACCTAAAGTTATACACTTAACTGAAGGGAAGGCAAATTTCTCTCAGTCCTCCCAAAACAGAAACCAAAACAGCATCCATCACCATGTTGCCAGGATATCAGACATATAAATCTCACTGTACTCTGCCTTAACAGTTTTCAGATATACTTAACTTCAGATACACTTAACAAATGTGTAAATATGCTCACCACATCCCACCCTGAATAATGTAGTTTGATCCCAAGAGAAACAGAACGACCACATCTTGGCCGCCTCTTAGGTTAAGGCCCTGAAAGGGTGGGAATGAATAGAGTCCTCAACCAGGAGCTTTGCCAAAACTTCCTTTAAGATGGGTATGTGTGTATCATAAATAAATGTCAGTGAGAGTCCAGACCAGAAGAGAATTTGAGCAGCTCTAGGAAGTGCCTGGAAAATTCACACTGCTTGTGGTCAATGGCAAATCTCCCATTGACTTTAATGAGTCCAGGATTTCCCTTCTGTTGATGAGTAAGACACAAGTCACAATCACATACCACAGTCTAATGAGGAGAGGCGAGGGGAGGAGAGGAGACCATTTTGGGTAAACCCACTATCAATAAGAAAAGAAGTCAGGAGGGCTTCTTTTGCTTAATTGAATTTCAAAGGTGTCAAGCAAGTTTTAGTCCTGGGTAAGACTCCACATAACATGCATGTAGGGCCTTATTGATGTAAAAGGGAGGTTCTATTGGCACATGCAGCCTCCCCCCACACACCTGGAAAAGACAAGAGGAAACTAATGAGCATGAATTGATGCCTTGAATCGATGCATTGAATTACTCACAGCCATCTCCAAAGCAGAGAGGGGGCTGAACCGTGCAGGAGAGTGGTTTGGTTTTTGCTTTCTGCCCTTTCTGTCGTCTGCTACTCATAGATCAGACCTGGTTTTACTCTTGACAGCACCAGGTTTTCAGGAACATTCTGTTTTCAGAAAGACCAGTTGGCCCGAACTTTATTACGTGGGCTTTAATTATTTTCAGAATCATCACCTGCATCAAATCCTGCATCCCAGACTACACAGCAGAGGGTTTTTATAGTGAGAACAACTTTCAAAAGAAGTAGTCTTCAAATCTAAAGTTGATAAAATTGTGGTCACTTGGTAGCTTTCTACTGCAAGGGAAAGCCACAGCCAGGGACTTGCCACCAAGAGTGCCATCTACTGAAATGCTTCAACTGAGCTGCAGTTAGCTCTTTCGTCCCTAGTGCAACTCCTCAAGGTTGCAGAGAGGAGTGTATCTTCATCAGGACCTGTTCCACTACTAACTGGAAAATGAGGGGTAAGGCCCCAGCATGGACTTGGGGTGGAACAAGTAGCAGGCAGCTTGTAGAGTGCAGGAGAAACAAGTTGACATTACTGTGCTTTCTTACTGAGGCCTCCAACACTGAGCTGGAAGGCTATGTCTGACTTCTGAATTTTCATTCCTGGATAAACATGTTCTTGGATGTTTTAAATACATGGATCAAAGATTAGAATTCTAGGGATGCCTGACAGGCTAGAAATGGAAATGTGTCCAGGCCAATGTTTCTCTTAAATCTTTCATTTTAGATTAGTTACTAAGGAAGGTATAACTCGTTTGTATGTCATGTCATTTGTTTCTGCTACTGTGAAATCACTGTAGCAGTGGCAACAAGTGCCCTCACAAGGGTTTTTGTATTATTTTGTCTTTCAGAAATATTTTCTGTATGAACTGTCCTTCATTACAGTATGTACTTCTTTGAACTACCTAGATATTCGTGTCAGATTGTATTGAATATTATTATAACAACAGGATCACTTAAAGAATATACTGTAAATCAAAGCAAAAAAAAAAAAAATCTGCTGCTGCTCTAGCAAGTCCCCAGTGATACAATTTTCCATATACTAGTGGTGCATTATAAATCAACACAGAGGCAGTCTCTTAAAATAAGCATATGCTACCCCTGATTTCTTGTATCAAGTCACACAATATTTTCAGTTTAACTTGTTGCCTAACTACTAGCACACCTGGGTAATACTGTTCCCAGGCAACAGCGTATAAGCACAACAAGAATAAAGCAATGGAAATTTCAATGCGGTGTTTTAGTAGAAGCCTTCTGAGAAGGAGAGGGAAATTGGGAATATAAGGTATTCAAACCACAGAACTCAAGGCATTAATAGAACTTAATCCTGAAGAGGGTAAATCCTCAGGAAAAGATCAAAGAGAAAATAAAACCAGTTCTGAGAACATTAAAGATAAAAATAGCTAATAGAGCGTCTGTTTTCATGAAGATATATATATATATACAGAAAAGAGGCCATGTGTCATCATAGAAACCTACCAAGATTACCAGCCTAAAACAGTGTTTACTCAGGACTGTCTGTGAACTCTGTTCTCTGGGCTTCCAGAGCTGTCAGGAGTGCCTGGACAATCGCTGCAGTTCAGAGCTGCTGAGCTGCGCCAGGACTGCGGGCTGAGGAGCCCTCTGAGGCCAAGCAGAATTTTGGCCTCTAATAGATGTCCTGAAATCTGTGCATGTCCAAGGAGACCCAGATGCTAAGCAGGCTGAACTTCTTACCCGCTCCATCCTCTGTGATTTGGGGAAAACTTGAAGCATAGTTTCCAAATAAGCAGCAAAGGCGTGGAGGATGGTATTCCTGTGCTAAGAACAATCTGGCACGTGGAAGGAGGCCTGGGTTTAAAAGCTATGTAGTTAGGCTTGGATTTAGGCAGATATCCGAAAGCAGCTGCAAGGGGGAGGGTGGGGCGGGGTGGGGAAGAAAGAGGAAAAAACACAGCCCTCTCACCACACGTTTTCTTCCATCTGTGTCTTCCTAGCTTTGTAAAAATTATTCTTAGGAATCTTGCAGTGTGGTGAAAGTATGTAAAGGCTGAGCTCCTGACAGAAGTCAGTATCACTGCTGTGCACAAAACCCACACTCTGATATAGAGTTAATACATCCGGATTCTATTTTAAGATAAAACAATTGGCATGGGGGGCCTGTTCTACCATCCTTAGTCCTGCAACTCCCATTATGTGTACTTTTACGTGAATCTGTGATGTGGCTTAGAGAGAACATCTATGCCTAGTTCCATTTGGTAAGCCTGAATCTGAATAAATAGCTGAATTTATTTCAATAGTGGCTGCACCATAGTCTTAGTTCCAAGGAGCATCAAGAAATATTCTGCCCCTTCCTAATGCTGGTGGCGATTCCTACCAAGCAAGATGCAGAAATGGGTGTATGTTCTCATAGTGCAGCCTCTTGGGCTGCAGTGTTTAAGGAGGGAGACAGGCTGTGGGGCAGCTCTGGGGTCAATAGGCTGGTGGGCCCCACTTTCCTGAGGCAAAGTCGGTTTTAGTCACTGAGTGCATAGCCAGAAGAAAGTAAAAGGACAAATATTTGTTATGTCATCATGTTGTGATACTGGAATAAAAGTGGACTATTTATGTTTTTTAAAAAAGTATTTACATCTCTATTTCATTTCCTATTCGTATTATTTTGGTGCACTGTGATTTAAATATGTAAATTTGCAAGAGAAAAGCTGTCTCCAGAAGTCCAGATACGGTATTATTTTTCCTGACAGATAATGACATTGAACAGTAAGAGCTGCTATCATTAAAATAGACATATTGTAAAAGCCATTTAATTTCCCAGTGGCAAAATGCAAAATGTTCTAAGCAAAATGTTATTAATCTTAGTAAGGTGTTTCTTGTATTTTGCAAGGAATTTCTGTAAGATACTTACCGGAAGACTCAAAAATTCATTAAAGTAGTCCACAAGCATATCATCTGCAGCTAAGCATTCTTCCTACAGAGAGACAAAACCACAAAGCAAGGCTTGTACTAATATGCGCTAACATGGTTTGAATGCACTGTTGCCTCAAACAATGACTTTTCCATGAAATATGACATGCAAACTTTTGCAAAATGGTATTTCCCACTTTTGAGAACATAATCATTGCAACATTGTTATATTTTACCCATTGCACATCACAGGTGAAGGTAAATCCTTTGCCAAGAAATTTACACATAAAACCTACATAAATCAAACAGCTTCAATGTGCATAAGCTAACAGCCTAGAAATTCCCCACGTTATACTTTTTCACATCTGGGAAGGGGGGGGGGGGGTGGGGGGGAGTATAACAGTTCACCAGAGCCTGCTTGTGCTCCCACGCTGCTGCTTGGGGATGTTTTGGGGCATGTTTGGAATAAAAGGGATTTCACTGATCTTAAATTTGGTTTACCAAGTAAGCAGTGTATGCCATACTCGAAATCTGACAGGACTGGGAGGCTTCCTGTTGACCTCAGAAGTGAAGACTGCATCTGCAGCTGGTTTTGTACCCTTTCTGACGCCTGTATTTTAAATCCTGTTAATAAGACTCAAAAACTGTAAAATAGAAATTATTTTTTTTTGCTATTGTCAAATCAATAAGTATATAGATCCCAATTTTACTTCCACTGCACTAAATACCACCCCCCCCCCCCATTTCAATTCAACAGAAGGTAAACATAGAACGTTATTCCATTTGTCTTCAGAAATCTGTCTTCAGTATAATGAAGACTTTTGAAGAATTTTTAATAGTTTCAGTTACTTGAATATTCTATTACTTCCGCATTGCAACACAAGGAGAATGCACCTAAGTTAAATGTATTTGCTGATATCAGCAAAGGTCTTGTGACACAAATCTTTTTTCTCTTTCTTAAGTTCACAGCATTGAAATGCACTAGGGAGGAACAGTGTGTTAAGGAAAGGTTATGCACAGTGTATGTGGTATCACTTGTAGGCAGGCAGTATATTGATACAAACTCCACAGCGTCTAACCTAATTAGAGACAGCTTGTACTTAGCTAATCTACTTTATTATGAACTTAGGAAGGCCCCTGTGTGCTGCATGACAAGAGAGAATCAGACCTGATGTTGTTTGTCCAGCCTTAGTCTGCCGACATTTATCCTTAGCACTTGAGGTTACTGCTATGACTGATACAGGACAGGCAAGTTACCTTACGCTCCTTCCCGGAAAATGCTGACAACACTGAAAGCAAGGTTTTCTGCATTACACAGATCGTGCTTTATTTGGATCATGGGCCCATGGTCCAATGCAGTTGCAGTACCATGGACCTAGAGATGTTAGGGCACCGATTAAATAGCAGAATTTACCCAAGTGTCTAACCCAAAGCGTTTTAAAGTCAACAGAAAATCCTCTCGCTAATGTGGCTGGGCAATCAATCAGGTCCAGAAATCTCAATTCAGCATGTGTTAACACAATTAACAAAAAAAACCCATTAGAAACAAGCTGCAGTCTGCCTCACGTTTGGTTTGGGTAATGCTTTGACACTGTTAAGAACAAATCTGAAGACAGCTAGACATGATAATACCCCATGTAAATATTTTTTTGTTTCAAAGGACTTATTAGAAACAATTCATTTATTACTGGCTGAAGTATAAACTCTTTAAGACTGTGCAGGTAACATGTGTTTTTAATTTGCCAAGGATATAATTCTCTGTAGTCCCATATAACAGCAAGAAATGTAAACACAGTGGTTGATTAATCAATAAAATGTTTATGATCTTATTAATGCAAGCTCTACTACTTACTGATCTTACTGCATCTATACACAATACACTCTCCTTTGGGTTTTGGAGAGTTTTTTGTGGTCAGTCTTATTTTCATTTGAAAGCATAGTTGCACTTTCATATTTGCACATTATAGGTTATGGAGTTGCATACACAATACTGTAGCTTATATTTTTGTGTCAGGAAGCATTTTGTTTCATTTCTTCCCGTGCTGTCTTTCTTGCTGCACAGTCCAAATTATGACTAGGAAAAGCTGCCTTACAATTGCAACTGAAGGTTAAGGTGTGCTAAAAATTGGTCCAAAACTGCAGTTTTGCCTTCATGCAATTTGTGTACAAATAGGAATATCCTGGGCCTGATTTCTGTCACTCTTTTAAAATTGAAAGGAATTTTTAAATCATTTTGGCAATGGTATACGACCGTTTCTTGGAGATTTTGTGGACTAATCTAATGACTTTCTACCTACAGTATTTGATAGCTTTCTCTATTACTGCAATAATGAAAAAGTACAGAAACACAGAAATACTATTAGACACCAAAGGAGAAGCTGAACGTGGGTAAAAGTGGTGCCATCTTGAAATTCTTGCATTTCACATTGCAGCAACCACTAAAATGATAAATACCTCTCCACTCTTGAAAAATATATAATAAACAGTATCTTTAAATGTCAAAAGTTAAAATTAGTATAAAACCCTAATCCTGCATAGAAGTCTGACAGCTTCATGTCCTTGTGTGGAGTTCACCTGGAGTGAGACATGTCTAGTCACAATAAGTAGCCTGCAGAATCAAGGTTTAATGCAATGTAAATATGCAGTTGAGAGATGTTCTCATGTACATATTTACATATGGTAAATATCTGCTACATAAATCATTTATCTCTGTCTGAATTCGTGTTGATTTTGTTTATGATAATAAACAGTATAAATAAAATAGTATCTAGAGGCTCTCAAAAGGAATAACAATACTTTAAAATACACAGTTACAAAGGCATCCAATATGTGGAAGAGGCAAACTTTACCTAAGCTGCAAGATTTAAGGTGTTGTTTCATATGAGGTAACAGACAAACAGATCTACCTTTCAAATGAGAAGATGAACATCAGGGAAGTCCTACAATGAGCTAAGAACAAAGGGCAGAAAAGGTAAAGTAAGGAGAAGATTGTTAAACCTGTCATGTCGAACCTTCCAGTTGATTGCTTCCTTCCTTCATCCTATTTCACTTTCCTTTCCATTTCCATCCTTATTCTCCATAGTTTCCTGCTAATTTTTTTTCTAATTATTTTCAAACTAAGTATTTTTTTGTCTGAGCAAATTGTAAGAAATTACTCGGTACTCCATACTTACACAGAGGAAAGAAATGAGAAACCAGACAGCAGTTTCCAAAAACTTTTTTTTTGCTTTACAGTTGCATGACAAAGTGAATGATCAAGCCTTATAAAGCATACTTACAAGCACTTCTTCTGTTATACATGGAGGCTCTGAAATACAAAAATGAAATATCATACGTTATCCAAGCAATACAATCAAGCTTGTTTAACTATGATTACTGAACAGAAACAAGAAGTAGTGAGGCATGACAACCTTCCTGGATATTCTGAAATAAAATAACTCAGCCTGAGGAAACAAAATAAACTCTAAGAACATGCAGTAATGTTGACCCATGCATAAAAAGGTTGAGTATCACAAGAATGATTTAAATATAATTAAAGTATTATTTAACTAGGTTGTTTCACACACATATCAGTTAACTTCTTGTCAGCTTTCCTCTGCAAAATTGATTACTAGAAGCATGCTGGTTTTAATGAAAATACAGATTTGTATGAGACTCTGGGAGCTTTGAACAGCAAATATTACAAATCATATGATAAAATTCCAAAAAATGCAATTGTGGGTGTTCCCAGATAACCAAATCTCACTCATTCTAGGAAAATATCCCATCTTTTGTGGTACCATTTGAAGGGACTAAAGTTCTCTTCAGATTGATAAATTTTGCTGGGCAAGTTTAAATCTAGCAGTTCAAAATCTCCTTCTTTTGTATCACCACCTCTATACCTGAGACAATTGCCCTGGGGTCAGACCCCGTCTGACACAGTCAGTCCACCACCCTGCGTGGAAAGCACTACGTACCAGTGGTAAGCCTCTTCGACTGCATCCTGCATCTGTACGTGTAAGGGCCGGCATCCACACCTGCATGCTTACCGCCTCATTTGCAAAGGTGAAATCCTTGACTGCAGACCAGAAATAGAAGCTGCAGAGTTCCTGGGCCTGCCTGGGGACTGCTGGTCTGCACCAGGGCAGGCTGGCTCTGCTGCGTGGCTCACAGCAAGCGGGGTTGCTATGGCACTGCAAACAACACACGGGATGAGCTGAGCAGTAAGCAAATACTTCCACTGCTGATGCGAGGCAGACTGAGATATCAGGCTGATACGGTGCCAAGAGATGCCTGTGAACTAGCAATTTGAGGATATTTGCAGCAAGAAATGAAATTAAATGCTCTTTTCTCAACTGGCCTAGGCAGTTCTTAGTCCAAAATGATATTCTACCTTTTCCCACATTATCAAAACCCTCCAACCACATGAGATTTTGCCTTTTTAAAAAAAATAAACTCAAAACACATGACTAATGACCAATGGATTTACATCACATATCAAATAATTCTGCATCCGTAAGCAGACTGTGAGGCTTGATCCCAAGTAACAAAGTCAGTCTTATCCATGGTAGAGAACTTCCACTGCAGCTAAGTAAGAAAAAGCAAGGAGCTCCATATTGCTATGGCTGAGATGAAACCTGGGCTGTTTCCTAACAGGTTCAAATGGCTCCATTGCAATGTACCGGAAACACAACCTGCAGCCTTGGCAACAGCCTTCCTCCTGCTGCCAGGGCCCGTACCCAGCAGAAATCCAAAGGCAGCTGCATTTTCCCTCAGTTAGGGAGTTTATAAATACCGTGGGTGGAACGAGAAAAGACAGAGAGACATGGAAGAGAGTCTACTCCCAGAACATTAGTTTCTTCCTCAGCTCAAGGGGGTACCCCAGGATATAAGAGAAAGTCACATTTCTGGTATGGTCAGCTAAAGCTGTGTACAAAGAAGGAATTCAGGGTCCTATATAAGGTTTTCAGTGGTCTTCAGGTGTTCCACAACTGGGGTCTGAAAACATTCTACCTAGTATGTATCTGGTCCTAGATAATTCCGCTTAAATTCTCAGGCACCTTCAGGGTTTTTGGCGTGAAAGTTCCCTCAAAGGTTCTACTGCTGCTTATTTCCAGAACAGCACTGATTTCAGTAACTTAGCATAAACCCCACTGGGATCATCACACCTGGGGGTGCCTGCCCAAATACCACAATCACTGCTCTAATTACTAAATGCCAGGAAAATATCTCTTCTGATCATCTTGGTGGAATGCTGCTAGCTGTCTGATTAGCTTTTTAGGGTGAACTGTTTTGTGAGGGTGTTTTCACTTAAAGGAAAAACAGTATTTCCAAACACCTAAGAGGTAAGCTGAATAATATCATAGCCAAGATACACGTTTCAGCCAAAAGTTTGATATATATGAAAAGCATATTCAACAGAAGCAAAGAATAAAATATAAAGATTCAAACTTAAGTGAGCTATGGACAATTTAAATAGCATGATTCTGCTCTGTATTCTGATGAAGTATTAACTACCCTTAAGTTCTCCATATGAAAATTCTGTTCAATAAGACATGACAAACAATAGGTTAAAACTGAATGGCATATATTTAAACACATGATTTCTTCGTGACATGTATCAGGACATGTTCTATTCTGTTTATGAAATATTTCAAATAGGTATACCTAATGTATATGTAAGAGACATATGTATAACAAGATAGTCCATAAAATGTAAAGTGAAACCTTTCCAACAGGTAGAAGAACTGCATTGCCTCATAATCAAACTACTTAATATGATTTCAAACGTTTAAGCTATTGTTCATTCCACTCCTTTTCTTTCTGATGTGGGTTTAGACATAGTCTTTGGTATATAATATTCTCCTAAACTTCCTACATCGCTTGTAATTTTTGAAGAAAAAACAACAGAAACATGACGAATGTGTCTTTTTTAAAATTAGAAATGGAAGCCACAAGTCATCTTAGATAGAATTGAAGTTTGGAAATGAGTCAATAATTAAAAAAAAAAAAGGTCCTTTTTCTCTCTTTCTGTCATCTGGTATATTTTGGTATAAAACTCTTAGGTCTTCATTCTCTTTGTACTGTGCTTCAAAGATTGCATTTTGGATTAAGCTCATCAGGAAATACACACTGTACTCTCTCATGGAGAATCTATTAGCAGTCATTATTACTTTCTCATTACCTTAGTTAACAACACACAATTAGGTCAAATATTTTGTGTGTGTGCAATTCAGTCCTGATTTTATATTGCCAGTTAAACGTTCACCAGCTGATGAAGCCGAGTTGTAAAGATTAAGCTAATTTTCCTCCTTTTCCACATTTTTCTCTTTCCATGCTCTTCTCATATTTTCATTCTGATTATTACTTACCTTTGCAGAACTGCAGACCTACAGAATGCTTCATAAATATAGTCAAAGCCATGATCTATGCCAAAAAGCATCTGATCTTGTAGAAAAGATGAATGGCTAGATAAGATGGAGAATAGATTCTAAAAAAGGTGATACCAGTAAAACTGTAGACAAGAGAAGGTAAAAAGACTAGAGCTAGGTTTCAAATTATTAGCATTTTGAGAAAATAGTAATCTAGCAGAAGGCCAGCACAAGAAGGTATCTGCACAGGAAGGCAAACGGGAGAAAAGCATAAATGGGTCCTCTTCATCCCTGCTGGTATCTCCCTCCTCTGCTCATTACTGAAAAGCCATTTGAAGAGGTGAACTTTCATTCAAGACTTTAATCTGTCATTGTCCCTTTCCTCCACACTTCTTAGAAATTTACGCTGTCAATCATTTACCAGGGAAAGTGCTTCAAAGCACCAGCCAGGCAAACCACAGCAAAACTGCTGAGACAACCTTGCACTCAAACAAACAAGTGTATAAGCTATGCCATCATGCTGGGTGAACAAGACTCCTCCTTGTGACTTGCTCAAGACAAGATATAAATTGGATTGCTTTATTAAATCCAAATGCACGCTTGTGTTTTTAGGTGCTAACCTGTGTTTGATTCCTGGCAGTGGTCACAGTGAAGTCATTAACATCCCCATAACTAATTACTCATTCAAAAAGCAGCAAATGCTATTTAAAAAAAAATGCAGATAGGCATCTAGAGGGATCTCCAAGGGCACCTATGAACTAATTCTCATCAATTTTCAATAGAAACTCCCCAGCTCAGATATAGGTGGGCATTTCATCATATGATATCTTAATACCTAGATATCTTTACAGAAATCCAACTTTACTTAAATGTAACTACTCTTTCTTCTTTGGATGATTGCCACATACATTTTAGCTTTTGCTGCTTTCAGATGCAATCTCATAAACTGGAAACAGGTGATAGGAAACCTATTTAAATATTGACTGCAGAACTGCCAAAATAGGAGTCAAATCCTGAGAGGAAAGCACAAATTGATCATCAGATATCTGGCCCTTAAGTGCCTTAAATTACTCTGTTGGCAAAATGGCAGAAGCTGCCTGTTGTGGTAGTACAGCCTCCGTGTGTTGAATCTGATAGTTCTGGTTTACAGCACAGTTTAACGCAATTCTGTGGCTGTCAGAAAAAGACAATGTAGACACCCAAAAAAGAGTTACTGGGAATGAGAGCTCAGAAGAATTCTGAAAGGAGAAAAAAGAAACCAACATTCCTGAAGATAGTCTAGGTGAAGAGAAAAAAAAAGAAAGTGCTTAAAAATAAAATAGGAGGGGCTAAATAGTAAAGGAAGTGATGTGGTCTATCAACATTAGAAACCTTTTACTAGTGGAGGAGACTGTCAGAGGGAATGCAGGCCCAAAGAGCTTGACCTCTACAAAAGTCTCTATTGAGTTAGTCACTGGAGAATATTCCTTACTTGTCTGTGTCACCAGCGGCCCAAGGATTCCTATAACAATCTTATTCTACCAGGACAAGGTAGAGGTGCTTTATCCAGTTTAAAGGCTTTAAATAAAGTTTAATTTCCCTTTGCTTAGTATGGGTCTTGGAAAAGATAGAGACAATACAGAGACATACTCAGAAAGTGAATCGGAATTTGGAAAGACCACTTTGCAATTTGTGATACACATTTGTACTCTTTCTAGCTCATACATGGCAGCTACCTACTTCATACCTGCAGTCATCTGATCCCTTCAGAAATTTGTATTAGTGTCTTAAGAGATAACTGCTAGAAGTTTAGGAGAGTATCACAGTACCTTTTCTAATTTTGGAAAGGAGCATTAAAATTTAATTGAAAAAACTATTCAGCAAGATTGTGGCAGTTTGAAGAAGTGTTTTAGAAATAAAGTCGTTCTGTGAAGACAATATTAAAATCGTGAAAGAACTGCTAGACCTACAGCTATCAAACCACATACAAGATAAAAAAATTGGCATGGTGCCTAAGCTTACAGCAAGGCAGAGAGAGTTTATTGCTAGCAACCCTACTACAGTTAACATAGCATAGCTTTCACCTGAAACATAAGATACAGATCAGAAGAAACTATGACAGTTATATCTCACAGAGATTTCACTATCGGGGGCGTATCAAATTTTGGCACTATGTACAAAAGATTGCGTTGTCACTGTCTATTCTCCACTTTTCATGTAGATAAACTGGAGTCGTGTTTTATAATACGTTTTGGCTGTACTAATTTAAGCTTTGCAAGTTTACCATCACTGCTTACTTTTAGTTGTGCAGGCAAATTTCATGACAATTGTTTTTTCCCCGGGGTTATTTGTAGCTTGGTGTAAGTCAGGTCAGTTCCTTGATCTAGGCTTAACAGATGTCTAACCAACTAAGGGGCCAACACAAGAGGCGTATGAAGAAGCTTCAACAGATAGGAATACCGTATGCCAACAATGCCAAACACATCTTTTAAGATCATATCCTGGCAGTATGTGACATATACCCAACAAGAAACACAAAATGCATGCAAGTCTTTCCAGTCTTGCTGTTACAATCCAACAGATGTCAACAACAGTCCCCAAACCCAGGATTCCCCAGCTAAGAGCTAAGTTATCAATGTGAGATATTACTGATGCATCGAGCCTGTGGATAGCAGTAGCGCTGTTTGAGACAGCGCATCACACTGACCACCAGTTCCCACTTTTTTGTTATGCTGCTTTTGTAGCTGTATAATGAAGCAGGCTGGGGGACTGATACAGCTTAAAAAAAAAATAAATCAGGAGGAAAGAAGAAAAAGATTTCATGTACATCAGCTTCCAGAACACAGCAGTATCAACACAACAGGTATTAGGAATGGTATAAGAATCCGTACCTAAGAGGTACTCCTTAAGATTGCAATAATGCTTCAGGAAAGCATACAAAATTACAGCCTTCTTATTTTGTAGGTATTTTAGTTTCCTACCTATTGCTCTCCTGGACTCCAGAAGTACCTAGTTAAAGAGTAAAGAACAAATAAAGTTCCCAAGTTCTCACCCAGTCTTCATTTAGCAGACTAAAACTCAAAAAAAATGCTGCCATTCTTATATTGTTTACAATATCTTATGTGGGAATAGTTAAACCCTTCCCAATTTTGAGTTTTAAAAAGTTAATTTTTTCTTGTTCACTAAAGGCATCAGAACATCAATTAAGTATGAATAAAATGCATACAATAAGATAGTTTTGTTGTGACCATTTGAAATCATGATAGATTGAGGAGGCACTTGTAGACTATCCATACTTTGCAAAACTATGTTTGATTTTATTATCAAACACATTTTCTGCAGTTGGGAAATGAAGTCCAGACCGTGCATCTCCTGAAACTGTCCAGTCCTGTTCAATATATTCATCAATGACCTGGATGAAGGGATAGAGGGTACCATCAGCAAGTTTGCTGACGACACAAAACTGGGAGGGGTGGCTGACACACCGGAAGGCTGTGCCGCCATACAACATGGCCTGGACAGGCTGGAGAGTTGGGCAGAGAAAAACCTAATGAAATTCAAAGGCAAGTGTAGGGTACTGCATCTGGGGAGGAATAACCCCACGCATCAGTACAGGTTGGGGACTGACCTCCTGGAGAGCAGCTCTGTGGAAAGGGACCTGGGAGTCCTGGTGGACAACAGGATGACCATGAGGCAGCAATGTGCCCTGGTGGCCAAGAAGGCCAATGGCATCCTGGGGTGCATCAAGAAGAGTGTGGCCAGCAGGTCGAGGGAGGTCATCCTCCCCCTCTACTCTGCTCTGGTGAGGCCGTAGCTGGAGTACTGTGTCCAGTTCTGGGCTCCCCGGTTCAAGAAGGACAGGGAACTGCTGGAGAGGGTCCAGCAGAGGGCTACAAAGATGATTAGGGGACTGGAGCATCTTTCTTACGAGGAAAGGCTGAGGGACTTAGGACTTTTTAGTCTAGAGAAAAGAAGACTAGGGGGGAATCTTATAAATACTTACAAATAGTTGAAGGGAGGGTGCCAGGTAGATGGGAACAGTCTTTCTTCAGTGGTGCTCAGTGATAGGACAAGAGGTAACGGGCACAAACTTGAACATAGGAAGTTCCATCTTAACATGAGGAGGAACTTCTTGCCTCTGAGGGTGGCAGAGCAGTGGCACAGGCTGCCCAGAGAGGTGGTGGAGTCTCCCACACTGGAGACATTCAAAACCCACCTGGACGCCGTCCTGTGCAACTGCTGTAGGTGTCCCTGCTGTGGCAGGGGGGTTGAACTAGATGGTCTCCAGAGGTCCCTTCCAACCCTGACCATTCTGTGAAACTATCAATTCTCAGCTACTTCAACTGCAACACTTCCATGAGAGAGTTATGTTTTATAGCCAACACCAGCCTGGCACAGAGACTGCCCTCCATGGCTGAGGGAGGAACTGAGCCAGCAGGCGCTCTTTAGGCCAACCTTGCCCGGCTGCTGCAGGATCTGGCTGTGTGCCCAGCACAGCTTTACCCTGCAAAAGAGGCCCTGGAGAAGTAATACTGTCTGAATTGCTTCCCAGGATGCCACTCTGTGCTTGAAGATTTTGGTATGTAGCTCCCAGGGGAAGGAATTATGGCCAGCCTTGCTTTAAGCTATTCAAAACATTTTGCATTTGTAACATCGAGTTAGTGTGTAAGGGTTAAAATAAGAAGAAAAACAACTAATATTCTGTTCTCTAAGAAAAATCTTTGGTGCCCCCTTGTGATAAAATATTTTTATCAACAGAATGTATGCATTTGAAATAAAGGACTACTTTCAGTGAAGAAAACAGTTCCACCCTTAAGATAGTTCACATTTGAGTTAGTTAATTGAGCAAAGCATTTCTAGAATTAGTTCGTTTTCTTGTTACCCATTCTGTGTCGTATGACATTCTCCCTGGACTACTCTATGGCAATTATTTAAATTAAGGAAAAAGTCCAGAACAAGAACTTAAACAGTTCACCAGTAAGCATTTCTGTTTGGAGCAGAAAACAGGACCCATATCTTGCCCTTCACACACACACAAAAAAAAAAAAAAAATCAATCACACTCCCTCTCACTATGCCCATTTGGGATAGAGTCTTGAAGAAGTTCTTGACAAAAATGCTTCCAACAGCAAGGCTGGAGAATAACTGCACGCCAATAATAGTTTTTGTACACCACAGTACACAATGGGAAAAGGATAAAGGAAAATTGAACCTGAAATTCCAATATTTTGTGGAAGTACTTTTTTGTACAAAATTTTTCCCAAGATAGGAGAATGTTCTCAACACAACCAAAATTTGTGTTTAAAAGCCAGAGATGTTGCTATTGCCACAATCTGTATAACACGTAGTCTATCAAAACACGCACCAGGAAAATGTGATGGAGTCATACCAGAGCAAAACTTCATTTTGGATCCCAATCATCAACATATAGGCTAGGTACTGAGCTACCGAGTCCTGGCAGAACAAGGCACTTCTAGATGTGTTCTTCAGGCCCCAAATAATATATTACAACCAATTCAGTACTTAGGGAACTTTAGTGTCCACTCGGTGAATACAAGATAGGAGTCCTCCATTTAGGCAACAGCAGCACTTTAGGATGACAATTAACATTTTTGCTAAAGTGGAAAACCACTACACAACTGCTGTCTAGTTCTGCAATAACCCTGCAGCTCCAAATGATAACTTTTAGCAAGAGTTATTATGTTTGTCTGGGGTGCTACTGCTTCCCCAGCTGGCTGTCCTTCTCCCAGAAGTCACTATTCTTCTACCACTTCAGCTAATTCTAGTTATGACACAGTGTCTAAGTTTAAATAGCTTACAGAAATAGGTTTTTCGCTATGATTCAGGACTGAAAAGAAGCAGCTGATACACAGGCACAGTTTCCACATCCCGGTTTCCAAAGATTGAAGGTGCTTACAGAATTAAGACACAACAATTCAGTGACCCTTGCACAACTGTTTTCAGAATGAGTTTTAGAACACACAGGGGAAAAATTAGAGGGGCTTTTAACACATGAACTCCAATATCCAAGTCAGAGATCTATTTTTATATGAAGCTTCTAGTATTCAACACCAATGTTGACGAGTTCATTCAGAACTCCATGCCATCCATGGAGCTTTCAGCTGAAGAGTTGGTTTCTTTACTTCTCATCCATTAACAATTAGGTCAGTAAGGCCTTACTAGTGTTTAGGCTTCCAACAAGTTTGGGCAGGTTCTAGCACTCTACAGAAGTGTGTCAAAGTTAAGAGAAAAAAAAATGTGCTAAGTCTTTTTGTAATGAGAATTTCAACTAATCAGAGCTCAGAAAGTAAAAGCAAGCTTTGTTTTTGTTTCACTAAAAATAAATACATCATTCTCAAGAAGCCATCAGATTTTGTTGGGGCATCTGACAAGTGATAACAGAATCTGCTAGGTGTTTTGCATCAAACAAGAAATCCTTTAAGACTCACTACAGACAAAAAATTTGCACTTATAAAAATGTAATATCACATCAAATACTAAATCACCATGAGACTGAAGTAGAGAAAGAAAAAAGGCCTGAAGCTTAGTAGTACAAAATACAAGGTTATGCACTTAAGGGTCAGTAAGAATTTATGGAAGAAACTGATCTTTTTAAAATTTTTGAGATAACAGTACGGAGTGCTACACCTAGCGACTAAACTGCAAGTGTGTAGAAGACAAAGAATGCTAATCTTAGTATGCATTGGTCAAAGTATTTTGAGTATATCTAAAAGTATATCTATCAAAGTAGAGAAAAGAGAAGCTTTAGTATTATTCGAGGTCTTGAGGCGGTTTTACCTGGAATACTGGTTGCATAGATTCAAACGGAAACAGTGAGGAGTCATTAAGACAATCCAAGAGACAGAGGTTGTATCTAAGAGATGAGACTAAGTTCAGAGTTCTTTTGTCAACGAAATAAAGAGTGAGGGTGTATACTACACAATCATAACATGGGGGGGGAAGTCTAAGGGGAAGAACAAACGTATAGAATAACTATTTTAATAGCAATGCTGGGGAAAAAGGCGGCAACTGATTAAATGAATAATACAGCAATCTGGAACAGGTCTCCAACATAAAGGTCATGAGACAGTATTCTATCCAGTTTTAAGATAGCACTTGATGAGTTGACAGAAGAGCTTGGCACTAGACTCCAGGAGTCCCTTTCTAACCTGACACTCCTGTGTTTCTTCATGTGCTTCTGAAAACAGAAAGAGAAGGAATTATATCTTGTATTAAAATTAACCCACATGACCTAAATTGTATAAGGGGTACCAATGAAGAACCAATATACAGAATAGGAAAATAACGTAACATGTTGGTGAGCTCCTTAATGACCAAAACTTTATATCATTTTTAGGTAGTTAGTGATAGAACATATTAACATTCTCTATCCTATAAACAATTCAAAAGATTTATAACATTTTTTTGCCTAAGCTCTTCCATACTTGTCACCAAGGAAAGAATGATCAGAGACTTAAGTAATTTCAATTTCCTTCTCACAGACCACTTGAGGTTTATGGTTGCAGCTCCAAAAAAAAAGATTTATGAAGTACGATTCTTGCAACAACATCTGTCAGCAGCAAAAGGTTACTCCTAAGAATTCTTTTTTAGAATTTAAACCCACAACTCTGGCTCAAACCATCACCTTCAGTAATCTAAACGCATTCCCTGGGCATCCTTCATAGGCAATATCACTTCTCCCACTACAGATCATGCCTGTCTGAAGGGCAATAAGAATTGCAAAAATAAGGTTTTCAGCAGCAAATAAAAACAATATTACCTCAAACATTCATTTTAATCTCATTACCCCCATCTTCCAGAGTGAAAGACAATTCACTCCTCCCTTTCCAACAATCTGTTGTCAATTGTAAGAAGAATTCTTGAGCTGGAGAATAATTATGGGCAGGATATTTTAGGAAACTCTTGACCATTATTATTTCTACCCAAGGACCACTTTTGCATCCTGCTTCTCTATGCTAACTAGAAGTGTTAGTACCTGACCTCAGGTCTCAGAATTAATTCAGCCCAGTAGAAAAATAAGGATGCTGGGCATGAATCCCTAGACTCTGTGACACTCACAGACTGAGTTTTTTTTGTTTGTGTTTTTTTGTTGGGGGGGGGGGGGGGAATTTTTATTTTTTTTTAACAAAGTAGGAGCCTATGTTCTCCTTCGTTGTTTCATTCAAGTCCAGGCTCATACTTACCCCAAAGACTTCATTTCTGTTAATAAAGCAAACAAATATAGTGAAAAAAAAGTTGATTCCTTTCACTCAAACTAGTAGAGGCTATTAGATAACTATAACATACTTTGTGTTCCATTAGATACGTTATCCTTTACCCAGACGGTAAATATATCACTGTTTTATTTCTCCCTTATGTCAAGGCACAAAGCTAATTTTATTTATAAAAAAAAAAAAATCACTGTCAGAGAGGAGAATTATCCATAGACAAGAAGTCTGGCTTTCTCACTTCCCCCTACCTCTGGTGTAGCAGTGGACGATAGCCGAGAACTCATTTCACCCAAACACCAGAGCATAGTTACATTTGTGATAGACTTAACTGAACAAGAGACATTTGATTCAAGAGATTTTTTGTGAAAGAGATTTAAAAGAGGGAAAAAGATTTAAACATGCCAAAACAGGGGCAAAAGTGTTTAAAATTGTGAAATAAGATTCAAATATTTTTCCCTCTCAAACTACTCCTTGTTGGACACTGTAGATGTCAAAGATGCTACCTTTAAAAACAAATAATGCCTATACCAGAACCAATTTAACACCCCTATTCTCCCTGAATTATTCAGATTTTAGCAAAAGCAAACTCTTTGGATAAGAGTTTGGACAAGAGTTTCTCTTACTAGAATTTTTTCCTCAAAGGGAAAGGATACTTAAGAACCGATTCTTAAACTGAGTTCCCATACGGCTTTCCATCCAAAGGAGCACCTGTTTCAGAAATACTTTCAGAACTATTGCTAAAGTTTTCAAAACAAGGCTTGCATCTCATCTATTTCTGGAGTGGACTGCAATACCGCACATCAGAAAGTCAGCTAAATCCTCTCACTGCCTGTAATAACTGTCCCATCAATTTCAAGGATGCATTTAGAGCTTTTTTTTTTTTATATTCAAGACAAAGTACATTGGTATTTATCAAAGGTAAAATGCAGTGATGTCAATAGCAGTTAACATGCTATGACATGCTGTACTTATTCTGCATTGCAGTTACTACAACTCCCCATTTTATTTGATAGTTCAGTGGCAAGAAACAAAACTAATCCAAATTAAGTTATCATAAAGCTACAAACTATGTATGTTCAAGTTTTGTGTAATATAACTTTATGCCTAGAAAGTTGTTCTTCATCATGTCAGTTTATCTTTTAATAGAAACTATTAAACATTACCAAAAATGTATAGTTAGTTACTTTACACCTAAGAATAAAAGAACCAATCCAATAGTGCTCTGAACTAAATTAACTTTTCAGTAGACCTTGAACACTTAAAGTTCCAATTAGAGAAATGCAAATATTAAACAAATCAAATAATTTAGCATTTTTCCTGTTTGCATTCTCCTCCTCTGTAATGAATTGCCACTCTTCCTAAACTGAAACTATGTACACGTATACCTCTCTATTCCCTAGCTTGCCCAAAAATTCTCCTCCTCAGTTGTTCCTTCAGAATAGATTCTATATAAGTTTCTCTTTCAGTCTTCCAGTTCAAGCACTACCAGTCTAATCCTACACAAGAATAATGCAAAAGCTTAGCAAATACAAATAAGTATGGAATGAAACTGTTGATAATATTATTCATGCAATAAACATGATTTGCTGGCAGATACATTGGGTTGATCCCTTCTTTAATGATACCATGATTGGTTAATAGAGTTAGTACTAAAACTTCTACAGCATTTTACTAACCATATTGTTCCTCCTCCTTCCAAATAATATGTGGAGCTACTGTCCCAGAAGTCAGGTATGCTAAAAACACTGACCAAATTACAAATCACAACAGTTAGGGATGATAAATAGGAAGTGGTGTTTCTAGAACATCCTGAAGTGAATTATCCTTGTCTGTCTTAAACATCCACAGATGGTGTGGAAAGAAAAAAAGTCACAGAAGTTATTTGTAATTTTTAGACAATAAAAATAAAGGGATATGTAAATAAATATTAATAGAGGCAAATACACAGCTTATTGCTTAGTTGAAAGCCCCCTTTTTTTAAAAAAAATCAGACTACTTTTTAAGTAGCTCAATGATAAGGCTTACCTACAAATACACACAGTAAAATTACAACATCACAAATATAACACATAGGACAAAATCAGAGGGAGAGTGGGGAAGAAACACCAGCTGACTACAGGTGTTCTGCAAGATGCTTGTGACAAATGAACTCCTTGAAAGGATAAGTAGGACAATATCAACTGGAGAAGTTAATTGTTATATCTTCATAGAGCAAGTACTGTGTTCACTTAGCTGTTTACAACTGCTAAGATTTGGAGTTTAAAAAAAAAAAAAGAGAAACAACCACCACACAAAGCAAACCACAAAAATTATTTGAGGTCTGAGAGGCAGATTGAGGTCTTTTTCTGTGAAGGATCAGCATATTTAGTTCAAAACCAAAATCAGTGATTTCCCTTAATTAAATCCACAGCTAGAGAAAGGATGATTTCTAGCAGTTGATGATCCTTCAATTCAAGCAGAAGATGAAGATGATACAGTATACGAAGTAAAGTCAGACTAAGTAGAAAGGTAAGTTCACAACAACAAGGGTAATGCAACAGCATATTTAGATACGTGTATATATGTATTCTATATCACCTGAAGTTTTCAAGTAAAGATAAAAACTCTAAAAAACAGTACAGCATCATCTTGATTTAGAAATTACTATTCTATTGTCTTGCATTACAGAGACTAAAAGAACAACAAAATAACTATTCTGATATAAAATTCAGACAAGTAATATATAAATGATGATGCCTCAAAAGCAATATAGGTAGATTATTTTTTGCATATGTACCTAGTGCCCCACTTTAAGATATTTTTAAAACTTGTGCTATAATTAAAGGGAATAATAAATAAATCCCATTAAATGGAGTTTTTAAAAATAGTTTTCTTTAATTTGTCATTAAGACAAGAACCACATTTTTAAACATCTATGAGGTGCTGTAAGCTAGATATAGAAGACTACATTTAAGATACTTTATTAAAAATGTAAGATGTTAGTAAGTGCCTAGCTACTACACCACAGGTAAAACAAGACAAAGTGTTTTAAAATATTCACTTTTTTTCAAAACCAAAAATATACTAAATTGATTAAGATATATACACAAGAAGTTATATTGATAAGTCAGCAAAAGCACATTGAATGAGACTTTCAAAATACATATATTTAGGAAGAATATGAACAAGATTCGGAATCTAGGAGAAGGGGAAAAGGATTTAAATGTAAGGACTTACATGCCTTACAAATTTAGAGCCTTTTTAAATTTCTTTTGCTTTGGGCACTTCCTGGAGGAGCATCTTTTTTGTTCTTCCATTTTGCAGATAAACTGTTACATTCTTTTGACCCATGGAAAGCATGCAGACATAAAATACAGAACTCAAATGCACATGCCTCTCTGCTGCATAGTCCCCGTTTCTTTACCAATTGATATTTAGCAGGATATTGACATCTTGGACAGGGTTTTAGAGCTTCATCAGTGAACAGAGTTTTAGCAACCTGTAGCAGGAGGAGGGAGAGAAGAGCTACTTAGTTCTTGTAAATGAAAGTTTTTAGAAAACTGAAAGTGAAAAGTTTCTTAGCTACCTACTTTTACATATTCTTCCTGTCTACAAGATGAATGGGGAACAGAACTGCATCTCCTGGGTGCAAGTTCAGTGTATGAAGCTGGTGTTTGCATTACAGAAGTTCTGGCTTGAGCTTGAACAGGCCTTAGAGCAGATCTATTGAGAACATTAAGTCTTGTGGCAGCATCTTCAGCATTCAAGAAATATTCCTGTTAAAGTTTATAATTATAAATAAAAGGGGGGGGGGGGGGGGGGGGGGACGACACACAAAAGGAAGAAAGTCAGGGTTGTATTTCATTTGGGATTTGCAGCTGGTTTTTGCTTTTTTTTGTTTTCCCCCTGCAACAACACATTAGAAAAGGAAATTATATATAGTTCATGTATTTCCCATTAGGAGTTTATGTTTAGTAAGAAAATATATATTTAGGGAGAAAGAAAAAAAAAAAGTCTCCCATGATTGAAAGACTAGTACTCCAACCGGGGACAGTTGAAAAACAAGAAAAGCTATTACATTCTCCTGTTAGACTCCTTCACATACTTATGTTGGAACTATCTCTATCATAGAATAATTTTGGTTGGAAGAGACCTTTAAGATCATCAGGTCCAACCACAACCATCAGCCACCTTTCTGTAGCTTTACAAGATATTTCCTCTTTCCTCTGACCAGTCTTCTTTCACCCTTGAAAAAAATATTACCTTGGAGATGAACCTTACCCCAGCTTCTTCTTTCAAGTGTTTTATGTACAACTTTCTCCTCTTATCTGCACTTCTGTCTTGTACGATGATTTCACGCCAGTTTTTGCTTACTTTCCAAATGCTAGAATAAATGAATGAAAAAAGTTATCCACTTTCACATTTTTGCTAAGTAGTACAGAAGTCATGATAGCAAGACTACCTTTTAAACATTTTTGCATTATTTCACATACTCTTGGTCATTTTACAGACTATTGCTATACAGAGTTCATCATATTGTTATGAAACACAGATCTCATGTACTCTTATGCACCACTGTATAAAATATAGAAGAGTCTAGAGAACAACTGCAATATAAATAACACAGCGTAACTTTGGATTACAAAATTAAATACGTTTCTTCCTTCCACATAAGCCACTTGCCAAGTTTGTTTCTAAAGTCACATTTGTGTGTTGTGTTCTGAGAACATCCATGCCTTTATACTTCCACCTATTCTCCCATTATGTTTGTAACTAACACACGGCACGCGATTTCTTTGAAAAAAGTGACAGTTTCTACTGATTAAAAATTAATCTAGAACATTACTTATGAGGTAAAATCCTTTAAACATCTTTGTGCTTAGAAATAACTGAGAATATTAAATACACAAGAGAAAAAAAACCTAGAAATTGTGTTTTAAGTACTATGCATTATTAGGGAACTTTTAATGAGAAGAAATTACTTTCTAGGCTTAAAGACATTTTTAATATATTTTAAAATTTACAGATAATGTAATTTAGTTTTAAGTTTACTAATTCCCAAGTTTGGCTTTTTGTTTGTTTTTGGTTTTTTAATTTGCCCATAAAATATATTTTTAGAACTACACAGAAAGAACTACTTGGTTAATGGTGACAAAGCCTTTTAATTTCCCCAGAAGCAAACAAATTCTATTGACAACACCCACTATTCCAGAAGTTATTCTAATGTATTTGCAGAAACACATATTTTCACCTTTTCTGAGGGAAAAATAAAAAGCAGTAGTACTTACCTGCACAGACTTTCCACTGTCAAAGCATCTAAAACTATAGCAAGAACATGTGTTAAGTTTCTGTACTTTAATTCTGTTAAAATATCTAATTTTTCAAGGCCCATTTTCTTGCCAATAAGTCCAGCAAGAACATGTTCTAATGCAAATATTTCTGTTCCATCAATATTCTGTGATATTTGATTTTGGTCTGATCTTTGTCTTTGCAAGCAAATGTCATGAACTATTTTCAGAGCTGGAGTTCTTGAGAGATCTCCGTGACTTACAACTAGGTCTCCCCTAGGCTGTTCTTCTAAAACTAATGCATGGTCTTCACTGTCAAAGTTTCTTTCTTCTGTTAACATACATGCTGAAGTAGAAGGACTACTATGATGATCTTCTGTATCTGACTGTGAGCCTTGTTCCTGAAGAGTGGATAACTTTCTAACTTGTTCAAGTTTTCTTGTCTTTCTTTTGCTATCCAGAATTTTGGAACCTTCTTTACGTTTTTGGAAGAACTCTTGGAAAGACCCCTCATGATCAGACAACAAGTCTCCTGATTTGTCCAAATGAAGTGAATTATATCCACTATCCTCAGGTATTGAAAGATCTGGGTAACTTGCCAGCTTAACGGAGGGGGAGTTTATTTCACATAGTTCGAAGTTAAAGCTCTCTACAAGACTGTTGACAGAAGTCAGGAACTTACCCTCATTGGCCTCAGGTAACACACTGTAAGTAGAAGTCCTAAGCAACCCATCACTAACACTTGCAAGGACACTTTCATTGAATTCATTACGGTTACTAACAATAACATCCTTACACTGAATTGGAGATAAACATTCTGATTCTAGCAATAAGGGGTCCTTACATTTGGACTCATCTAGCGTAGAAGTCCTTTGTTGTGAAAAGGAAAGTCTCCGCTTTGGGCAATCAGGATTAGAGTCCTCAGTTTTTGAAGTGCTAGCTGTAAGAGGTTTGTAACTTTTATCTCTTGGAGAATCTAAAGCAGTTTGTGAAAGTTTTTCTTCGGAGCTCAAAACACAAGAGAACATTTTTTTCCTGCTGCTTCCTGAAGAACTAGCTTGTCTTTCACAGCACCCTACAGTTGTGCCAGCTGGAACAGTCTTAGATAAAACCAGTCTCCTGCGTAATGAGGAGCCTTTTCTACTCACTTTAGGAGTTTCAAAAAAATCTGCACTTCTATTTGCATCTCTTCTTTCTGACAAGGAGATGGAATTCATTTCATTTTCAATAGATGATACAGGAAAGAGGACATTTGGATGAACGTGCTCAGAATGCTCTTGTAGCAATGATAAACTTGTTGCACTTAGTGCTTCTTTATGTTCTACATCGGGATCTTTTACTGACTCATTGCATCTGCTGTCCAGAAATACTGAAGTGCAACATGTGTCTTTAAAATTCGAGTATTTCAAATTGCTGCCGGGAGATGTTAATCTATTTCTTTTAAGAGTATTGAACGTTACTGAACGACTGTCTGACATCTTCTGCTTGGCACTTTGACTTTATAAATGAAGATACCAGTGTTATTTCTGAAACAAACGATAAAAGTAGTCACCAAAACACCCTCAGATTAGCGAGAAAGCCCTGTATAAGTCTACCAAGATAGCAGCCATGACAAAAGTATTTTCATTAGTCTTAGTAACAACAGTGCTTATACATGAACACAAAGATAAATTACAATTAAGTAGATGGTTAGAATGAGGGATTAAAATGGGTAGTACACTAAGTGAGGCAAGTTAATACATCCAGTATTTTTGCTAATTGATCTGCCAATCCTTATCTAAGGAAAAACACTTCAAATAAGCAACACAGCAACTAGAATCTCATTTGTGCTGAAATCTGTGACAAAACTCCCTCTCATTCCAATAGGACCTAGATTTTTATTAGCACTGTGTTATTGGTTCATCCAACCATTAACAGTTCAGTCCTCAAGAATTAGCAGAAGCTCTGGTAATAGATGAGTTTAGACAAAAGGCATATTCTGCTTAAGAAAAATCAGAGGATTAATCATGAACTCACCAGTCTACAGGTCTCACCATTATTTAGATCCCTTTAGTCCCTGGAGAGAATAAAACTTGACCTCTAGTAACAAAGTGAACAGTGCATTCTTATCTACCTTAATATTTAAATGTTATTTTGTAAAGAAGCTCTCTGCTCTTGTGCAGCTCTGTGTGTGAACCGAGTGTTCTGAAACTTTACGCTTTAAAGAAATGGATAGACTGACTATACATCCTCTCACCACATACATAGAAAGAAAGTTTCTTTTAAACTTAGTAAGTATAAACTCTTTTTAAGATCTACTATATATTTTCCTAGGAAAGTTACAAGTGGCTGATGCACCCATTTAAATAAGAGAAGTAAGAATACAGACTTACTTTTTTTCCCACTCATACATGGCAGTTTCTCCACCCTAACCAGAGTGGCAATAGGTTACTGCTTTCTACACACAAGATACAGTAACCACAAAAAAATGTCATGAATAATGCCAGTATGATGGCTGTTCTCACAGAAACCATAGTAGTTCACATCAACGTTGCAAGACACTCAAAGTTGGAATCAGCACCTTTTACTAGGTTGTGTTACTAGCCTCTAGAACTGGTATTTTGCAACAGAAACCTGGAAATAGTCATTGAATTTTCAGAACAGACAAAAATAAGAATTGTTAAGGTGGCTTAAACATCAAGTATTAAGACATTGCTAGTATGCCAACAGTCCTGACTAAGTCAAGCCCTAAGCCACCAAATACAAGTAGTGGGAAACCAATTTGTGGGGAGATAAGGGGGTGCAGGGGAAACAACGCCACATTATTCTTTGATGATCTTGGGTCATTTAATTAGTATTTTTTGACCCATGCTGAAGGCACTTTATAAGATTATTTCAATACAGAGACTGCTTTGTTTTGTTTTCTACTGTGAGGAGACAGCAACATATAGAAGTTCAAATGGAACAGGATATTAAAGAGCAGACTGTGAGGACTTGGCATAAAGGACTATAGAATCATGCTAGTATCAATATGAAACCAAATATATTTAAAACAAAACAAAAAAAAAAATCCATCCACATAATTGAGAAAAATTCTTCCAGAAAAGAAAGCATGTGAGAATAATTCCAGGAAGACAATAAACTCTGAAGTCTGGCCTGCTTCCTTTCGCTCTAGCATTTACCTCTACAAATGCTGTGTTAAGAACTAGAAAATAACAAAAAAAAAGGTATGAAGAGTCTCTACGTAGTACATGGCTGCTCTTGAGTTGATTATTCACACTATGAGTGGAGGACCACATCAGCATAGCTCTTCTTTTTGTAAAAGGAGGAAGACCTATAAGAGACCTGTAGTAACAATAGGGCATTATCTTTCTGCAGTCTACAAAAAGAGTAGAGGTTTCATTTCCTATGATGAATTTTGGTGAACTGCAGTTAGTCAAACATTGCCAGGAGATATTCCTACCAAAAAGTTGATGGACAGAGATTCAAATTTTGAATGCTATTTAGAGACAGCTATTCAAAAATCTCAATCCCACCAAAATAGTTAAAAAAAGAAAATCACATGCCCACACTGACCTTTAAAAATATTAATATTTTCCTTAAACACAAATTAACCACACATTTAACAAAAATGCACAGGGTTGCAGGTTTAGAAACTTAATGTTCAGGCAACATAATGAAGAAACAACAAAAGGAGAACTCACGTTTGCAGTTTCATTCTCAGACATTCCATGGGAGAAATTATCTACTCTTATAAACAACTGAGAGTAAAGGAAATTTTAAATACTACAGTATAAAAGTATTTAAGCAAATTTGTGTTTTGAGTAATATAAAATCACAGAAAAACAAGTTTTTGCAAGTAGGGGAGATCAGAACAGCAGCGGTGTTGGCAACTCGAGTAAAAGCCACAAATATGCTGTAGATACGCCAACGTCCAGCAGGAGGAGCCTGTGGGCTTACTATGTTGATTTTGAGAGAACACTTGAAAAATGATAGGGAAGCCACTGCAATACAGACACTGAGTGAACAATGCCCCTTATACTTCTTTACAGCAAATCCCAGTATACACCTCAGGTTTGTATATACATTTTTTTAAAAAAAAAAAAACTTATTACTTGTACAAATTAAGATTTAATGTAACACAAGGTTTCATTTTACAAATACAGTACAGAAGGGAAAGCCTTTCAGGGGTGCTGAACATCTCTCATAATAGAATGAGATGCTACTTATATTCATAAGAAATACCTAATAAAATCTCTTATGACTTGTCTAGTGTTTTATAAGTACTTCCTTTTTTATCAGAAAAGTTTAATCTACTAGATTTGATACATAACATCAAACCCTTTCATTTGGTGATCTTGAATTTCTGAAAGTATTGTCAACCTAGCTTTAGACATCATAAAACAGATGAGTAGGGAAGAAAACACTGGTCACACAGGAAATCATTTACAGAGGGAGGAATAAAATCCACGTCTGCTAAGTGTAGATTCTTGTGCTCTATACATTTCTCTTATCTATTACTAATTTTGTAATTCTCAAATTGGTCTACAAGTCTTCTTGTCTGTAAGCTTTCTGGCAGTTTACACACCAAAATATTTCATATTCAGAGACCCAAACTAAATTAAGAGCAGGATTCAGATATTTAGACAAGAAATAATTTCTGGCAAGCTTAGTCTTACAAAGCACCCTAAAGAGGTAAAAATGTTGGTTACTAGAAGGCAATGTAAATCGTGCCTATAACTTAGACATCAGTTCTAGGATGGAGTCACGCCTATTTCCGATACTAATTTGCATTCCACAGTAACACACACTGAACATTTATGCCTCAAATAAGATGTTTTCTGTCCTCATTTGTCGCTGTTCACCATTGTTAACAAAACAGATAAAGGCAAAGTTTTGTTGATACAAGAATATTTTCTTTGTTATTTAAACAGACATCATATCTGCAGTAAAACTGACTATCTGAAAACTGTGCTCTTTGAGCACCCAGATCTAAACACAGAGAAGTCATTCATGCCTTCAAAGATGTTAATATGCCACAGCTAAGTCCTATCTGTAAGGTGTGGGTCACTTACCCTAGTTTATGAAGCAACTTGAGATCTTCCAAAGCAAAGGTGCTGTACTCAAAGTATTGTTTACCCCTACTGACAACCTAGAGCGAGAAAGGGTGGGGAGAGAAAAGAGCGAGGTGCAAGAGAAACATTACCCAGGTGAGACACAGTTTTCGGTTGGCCTGTATATGCATTCACTGCAATGTCTAATTACCCAGCGACGAAGACTGGCGGCTACCTAGGGACCGGCACCCGGGGGTCTCTCGGTCACCTGAGATGCCGGACACGAACAAAGCAACAGCTTCACCTCCTCATCTGGCAAACGGCTGGGCACAGAGCCTAGAGGGCCCCCCCCTCCCCACCGAATGCAGCTGAAGCGGCCGGCGGGGCTCCCTCAGCCCCCCTCCCCCCGGCTGGCTGGAGAGAACGGGAACGCTGCCGCCTCAGCAGCTCAGCCGCCCGGCTCTGGGGCCCGTTGCCCTTAGTGAGGAGCCGCTTCCCTTCTCTCCACCCACACCGGCTCCTCGCGTGCGGCTGCCGCTGCTTTCCCTCGCTTGGATTTGAACTACCCGCCCTTACCAACCGCTGCCGCCCTGCCTTCCCCCACCGCCTCCGCGCTGCGGCCCCCGGCGGAGCGGCGCCACCCTGGGGCGAGGGCAGGGCGTCGGCGGGACGGGAGCCTGAGGAGAAGGGCTGCGCCGAAGGGAACAGCCCGCTCCTCAGGAACACGGGGAGACAGATACCAGCGAGGCTCGCCTCTCTCCTCACACTTTATACTCCAGCCCCGCGGCCCCCGCCGCGCCCAGGCCACCATTAAAGGCGCCCCTCAGGTGCCTGGCGAGGAGGGTGAGGTTTTCCCGCCTCTCTGAGGGCCCTGTCAGCTCCCTGGCGGGGGGCGCCAGGCACTGAGGGGCGGCTTCTGAGGCGCTGGTCGACCACGGCCAGCTAAAGGCTTTCACAGATGACGAACCTTATCTGCACCAGGACCTTTAACCTTGAGTTATGAGGGTGCTAATTAATCCGAATTAATTAGCACGTTTGTACCCAATGGCCCAGGAGCTAAACAATCACGGAGCGTTTGTCAAGTGCCATCTCCTTTCAGTCAGCTGTCAGTCGGGTGGGAGATGCCCAGCGATGTCGCCTAGCTTTTGCCTTGTTTTAGTTAATCTGTGTATTAAAATACAAACAACCAAACCAACCCGGAATGCTTGGGTGCCTGTTTCTCCTGAGCTCGGTACGGCTCCCCAGGCTCCCCGACCCGCTGGCCCCGGGCAGGCGGGGGCGCTGCCGGCGGCGGGAACGGGCAGGCCTCGCTGCAGCCGCTACCGGGAGGGGGGAGCAGGATCGGACACGAGGAAGAAATGTTTTACGGTGAGGGTGGTGAGACGTTGGCACAGGTTGCCCAGAGAAGCTGTGGATGCCCCATCCCTGGAAGTCTTCAAAGTCAGGTTGGAGGGGGCTTTGAGCAGCCTGGTCTAGTGGGAGGTGTCCCTGCTGGTGGGGGGGGGGTGGACTAGATGATCTTTGAAGGTCCCTTCCAGCCCAAACCCTTCTGTGAGTCTGTGTGACAGAGGAAAGGCCAAATAAATTACCGTTGTGTTCTCTTTCTGCTGGGTGTTACGCTCCTTCACCTCACCAATGTAACATTTACCGCGGGTTATCTCTCATTTTTCTGGTTCTTTCCCTGTTTACACTTCCAGTTTTCTCCCTCCACCAGAACAACGTCCGATCTGAACGAGAGACATAAAACCGCCCTGTGTGACCCCGAAAGCAACACCTACGTTCAAAGCAGCACAGCAGAAGCTTTCCAAAGAAACGCCGAAATTAGGTAACGTGACTCCTGCAGGTGAGGTTTGGCAGGTGTGCAGTCCCCCCCCTTCCCCCGGCACCCTCCAGCCTGGCACTGCCGACCCGAGGGAAACCGCAGGTAAAAGTTCCCCATGCAGAGCCGGGGGAAACCGGGACATTTTTAGGTAAAGAATATTGTTTTATGTGACTACAAGGTAACTGTTACGGCTAAAAAGAGAAAGGCTCTTGGGATATCTCCCCCTTCCTTTTTAGAAGGAGAAATCACTAGAAACCTTCAGAAATGTAATACAAGCTTTCTGAAAGTGCTTTCTGTAGTATCATCTATTTAACATGAGTCAGAAGAAATTATTTTTCGGATAGTTGTATTCGTTTACAAAACAAATTACCTTTTCTGTGAAATTGGCAGCTTGTTAGCTGCTTAAAGCGGGACACAGCAGCTGCAAGTTCTGTCTCTGTCACTCAAACCCGGGTGGATTTCTGTGACTCGGATCAAGACTACCCAAGAAACGTAACAAGTTGTACTTGTAGCATTTAATGAAATACACACCAAAAAGCGTGATTTAACAAAAAGCGTAACACACACAAAAAAAAACACCCCAACCAACCAAACATAACCAAAACCAACCAACCAAAACCTGAGAAAACTGCTTCTAAACAAACAAAAAGAGGTAAGAAAATCTGCAGCACGCTCCCGCTGCGCTCGGTTACGGACGCATTTCCTTCCTACCCAGAAAGTACCCCGCGCCTCGCCCCCAAGCGCCCCCTCCCGCTGTCCTACCCATTCCCCAAGAGCTCTTTCACCCGGCGGGACAGGGGAGGTCTGCCCACGCATTCCCAACCCTTTCTGCTCCTCTAAATCCAAGGAGCATCTTTAGGGCTGGTGTTTATCAGCCCAGCAGAACGGGGGTTTTTACTCTTAAAGCGCTCCTCTCGGAGGCGGGCTTTATCAGAAACGGCCAAAGTAACCGAAGCTTTCAGATCTGGTAAAGCATCCTCTTTTTTCCAAGGGAACAGTTAAAGCGTGTCAATAATCAAGCAATTACGTGATTTCTTTCTTAATAGTGGAGACCTTGTTTTCACAGAATTAACTTTAGCTGAGTTTTTCAGGGCGGTATTATAGTCCTTTTAAAATTATCGGTTTGTCAAACGCATTTTAAAATACGAAACGAGCCTGGAGAAATAATACCAATTGGGGTTTTATTTGTTTATTTATGTAGAGGGTAATTACTTTGTGTGCATTTACCAGGGTTCAGGCTTTCCCCCCCCTCCCTCTGCTTCCAACTCTTGGTGCGCACCCGCACCTGCGGGACCGGGCGGGGGGGGGGAGGCAGGTAGTGATGCCGCGATGAGCTCACAATCGAGACGAGTAGCTCTGCCTTTCACATACCGTTTTCCTTACGTGTGCTTTAGCTTTATTTTGGCACTCCAAGAGTTATATTTAGCTTTATTCATACACAGCAGTATGGAGAAGCAGGCGAGCTGTCTAAAATCATTACTGTAGTTTTATTACGTCTAATTTAAATACAAAATTAGGAAAACCGCAACTATTTATTATTCCTCAAGTTTATTTTAGATAAGCTATATGTCATGTGTGGAGGTGATTTGCTACTACGAGAACTACATCAATAGACTACAACTGATAAAACGTCAAGCATTTGGGTGCTTAGGAACCAATTTTTATTCAGTATTCAGAAACAGAAAAAGAGAGACCTTTCCTTAAACTAGGGAACCTTTTGAATGATGAAGTCACTTAAATCGGCATATCCATAAATCCCAGGATCTGTTAAACGTTTTCCCAGGAATAAAGCAAAGATAGCTAATTCTGCGAGATGCCTATGGAAGAGTCAAAATTCACACCGCCCGTGAAGCTAAGCCAGCGACTGCGAGAGCAGCCGGCGCCGCGTCAGATTAGTGGCACTAATTAGCGCTAACTAACTAGTTGTCTGCGCTATTTCAGGTCAGTACGTACGGGAATCGCCGACATTTGAACTTCTTTCGCGATACGACCTTGCACTTAAAATACGTACTGTCGCAAGCTTGTCAGTTTGGTTTAGTATGTGTACATACGAGACCGCCCACCGGATTAAAAATATCGAGATGTGGTTTTAAACCACGGATTTTAGGTAAAATGCTTCTGAAAACGGACGAGACCTTGAGGTAGAACAGCTCGTCGGTTTGAAACCCCGCCGCCCGACGGTCAGACCCGGCACCGGGCGTTCGTGTTACCGAGGCCGGGCATAGCCAAATAAAAATACCGAGAACGGGTGTTTTAATTTTATCTAACCTCCCTGCTTTCCTCTGCTAGTCATGCGAAAACTTCCACGTTAAAAAATGCCACCAAATACACTGTGCTTTCCCCCAAAGCGGTTAGCACCGATCGCGAAGTGTCTATCACTCTCTCCGCCGGGGGGAGGCCGGAGCCGACCGGGCAGTGCCCCGACCGGCGGCACAACGCCACGCACCGACATACGCCGCACCGGGCGCCGCTGGGCGGCACAGGCCGCGCCTCCGCCGGCGCCCGGTGTGTCGTCATCAGCCGGCGCCCGGTGCATCGTCATCAGCCCGCGCCGAGGAGACGGCGCGACGGGTGGCGCAGTTTGAGCAGGTTGAGCGTGGATCGGGGCTCCCCCGGGGTTTTCGCGTTCCTTCCGAGTCGGTGGTCCCCTTCGCGGCGGCGAGCAGGGAAGGGCCCGGCCTTGGTGGGTTTACCCTCCTGCGTAAAAAGCCCCGCGGGGCGGTGGGGGAGGCCCCCGTGCGGAATTGGGGCGGGCTGGGGTGTCTGGGGCTGAGGGGCCGGTGGGCTGTGCGGAAGGCGGCCCATCCTCTTTCGTGGGTTCTGAGAGGGATGTGGAGGAGCGGGTTTGCCTCTCACGGGTACGTGTGGCGTCCTCTCGGTTACCGGTAGCGTGGCCGGGGCCCCGCGCCGTCGCGGTAGGCTGCACCCCAGTGCGGGTAGGGGCGTGTGTGCCTGTTGGCTGTGCCAGCTTGGCAGCGCTTACAGCTGCAGGGTGCGGGGAGGCCGGCTAAGCCATGGCACCTCCCTGCGAAATACATAGCTGTAGGTCACCGCTGTCTTTAGCAGCAGTACTTTGCAGTATGAGCAGCACCAGCTCAAGTTACTTAGCTGTAACTGTGGTCCTCCTTAATTCAGCGCTCTGTTTTAGAGGTGTTGCTGTTTCCAAGTGCTAATGGATGACTGCTTATATCTTACTGTAATGTACTGACACAAAAAGACTATAACACGTGTGGATTAAGGTGCCACTATAGTTATGAGGGAGTAAAACCTTACTTGAAAGCTGTAGAGTTTAATGAATTATCTTCCCTTCTCTCAAATAGAGTGGCGTAATGGGTGTTTTAACAAGGTAGTTTTGTCAAGTGCTGAGCAGAATCTCTTAAACAAAGCGTGTCAAGCCTGTCTGTTTCCAAGATGCTAGTTTTCCCAGTTGAATTTATACTGAGACAAACTGTGAAGATCAGGGAAATAATCCTTACTGTAATTTTAAACAAAACCATCTGAGAGTCTTGCTCATAAAGAAGTATCATGAAGGCTCACATAAGGGTTAGGAATTCTATGTCAGGCAGAACAGTGACCCGGAAAACAGCAACCTGACAAAAGCTAAAAGGAGATACACTAGAATGTGAGTAGACTTGCATTGGGTGCAAAAAAAGGTGTTTACTAATCATCTCTAGTGGTTACAGCAACAACCTTAAAATTTATGGTCGCAACCATATTTGCATGTTAGGATAGGATTACTTAAAGCTTGGTAGAATGTTTGTGGAGTGTATGTAACTATTTAGTCTGATACTGTGCAGGAATACTTGTCTCCAAATAAGTCTGAACAATCAAAATTATTATAGGGCACTAAGAAGTGTTTGAAGGGTGCCACTAAGTTATCACACTCTTGATCAATTTGGTAACCTATGTCAGGATTTTGAGGGTAGAATTTCTTCTCTCTGGCCCCTCTTCTACCTACAGTCTGCTCCCAGGATTTCTAATCCCTTAGTTCAATGAAAAGGTAGATTAGGTTAGATAGTGTTGGGGGGGAAGGGGGTGGAATATAACAAGGCTTATCTCGTTTCTGATAGCACTGTTGTTATGAGTGATACATAAGAAAGTATTTATGTTTCCAGCAAGGAAATTCTTACCATTGGCAGGAGGGAGGAAAGAAAATACTCATTGGGCTTTAATGTTTAAAATCCTGTTTAATAGAAAATGTTGTGCCATTTATGTCTTTAGACCTTTTCTATACCAGATTGGTAAAGCTCTGAGAAACCTGATGATACTCTGCTTTTGAGAAGATGAACTAGATGACTTTCTGAAGTCTCTTCCAACCTGAATTATACAATGTCCCGTCCATCAAATACAGATGGAACTTGTTTACAGTTACTTCTTTAGAAGTTTTTGTCTTCTGTTAGCTTTAGATTGAGATATTCATAGAATAGTTTGGGCTGGAAGGGACCTTTAAAGGTCATCTAGTCCAATCCCCCCTGCAATGAACAGGAACATCTTCAACTAGATCAGGTTGCTCAGAGCGCTGATCTGACCTTGAATGTTTCCACGGGTGGGGCATCTACCGCCTCTCTAGACAACCTGTGCCAGTGTCTCACCACCCTTATTGTAAAAAAATTTCATCCTATTATATAGTTTACATCTTCATCTTTTAGTTTAAAGCCATTACCCTTTGTCCTATTGTAACGGGCCCTGCTAAAAAGTTTGTCCCCATATTTCCTCTAGGCCCCCAATATTGAAATGATTGTGTATGCCTTAAAGATATATTTTTTTTAAAAAAACACCCTGGTGTGCATGTATTATGTTTTTTGTTTAGAACATGGATTCACAAAAAGATGTTCAACCTCCAAAGCAGCAGCCAATGATTTACATTTGTGGAGGTAAGAAAAGACATCAGTGATTTTTTATTTTTATTTTTTTTACTTGTTACTGGAGATTTGATGTTTTAATAATGAAGAATACATAATGATTATACTGAAGAGTACATAATACAAGTAGTTGCAGTGTGGATCCTGATGTTCTTTAAAACTTTGCATACTCATGGTACTACATATATGGGGTATATAGGGATAGTGATGTGGAAGTAATTCACCAGAGCTTGTGTTGCTTTGTGGATGTCCTCCATGTCCAGAGGACGCTTTCTCTAAGTGTCTGCTTGTGGTGAAAATATTGGACCTTCTATTTAGTGCATCTTGGAGAGTTTTTTGAAAATGTTGTATGGTCACTCAGCTTTTAGTGAAGTGCAGTAGTCAAATTCACTCTTACCTATATATAAGTCAACAACTTAAAACTTGGTGATTTTGAGTTGTCACTTCAGGAATCTTTGAAATATTTTGTCTTTTAAGAAAATAAACTTGGGGCTTTGGGGGCCTGAGCTGAAGTTTTCATCAGTAGACAGTCTAGTTGTATCAAGAGTGGAATGTATTCTGTGCAGTAGTAATTTAGTGATTTCTAGCTAGATCTGCTTTGATCTCAATATAAGTGAAGTTTGCTAATTTTTTTTTCCACAGTATCTTTATAGCATTCAGCTCTTGATACAAATTCACTAAAATTATTTTTTTTTTGTTTGCCACAAATAGGGATTTGACTGTTACGACTTTTGAAAGTTTCCTATGCAGTAACAATGCTGTTTTTCTTTACCCACTCCCTTTCTCTTCCTCCATCACATCAGAATGTCATACAGAAAATGAAATAAAGGCAAGAGATCCTATCAGATGCCGAGAATGTGGCTACCGAATAATGTACAAGAAAAGGACAAAAAGATGTATCCTTTTACTAGGACACTTGAATGCATTTGGGAAGCTGTGGATGGAGACGAGGTTTGTAAGGGAAACCAGGTGGAAGATTTGAGTAATTATGTAAGACTTCTTCAAGACCAAAATTCAATACAGTAGAAAAAAGTACTATAGGGAAGTCTCTGCAGTGTCACTGGGAATCTTGTTTTCTTTCCTGGCACTTTCTCTCTTTTTTTCCATTTTCTATGCAAAATATAATAAGCTGTGATAGTCTGCTGGGTGACATGCAATGAACAGTTGATATTAGCTGTTTAACAAAAGGGAAGTGTTGTGGGGTTAATTAAAGATGAATTTTGAAATGCTTTTATGTAGTTAGTTGTGACTTTAGATTTAGGCAATCTCTTTTGTGTTTTTTCTCCCCCCATCCCCCTCTTTCTTCTCCCTGATCTTTTTTTCAACCATTTCAACACATTTTTTTCCTTTAACTGCACTATTTCAGTGGTGGTTTTTGATGCCCGATGACTTCAGCTGAAGATATAGTGACTTTATGCTGCAGTTTAATCTTTCTGATATCTTTGCTCTGTAAATCCATTGATGTACAAATGCACGCTCTTATTTGTGTTTTAAGATATTGAAATATTAAATTTTACTGTGATACTAAATTTTGTCTATACTGTCTTCCAGCAGTAGATTCCTAAAGCTGTCATTTCAGTC
Organism: Pluvialis apricaria; assembly: GCA_017639485.1. Classification (NCBI taxonomy): domain Eukaryota; kingdom Metazoa; phylum Chordata; class Aves; order Charadriiformes; family Charadriidae; genus Pluvialis; species Pluvialis apricaria. Next base: position 146,683,638 of record CM030008.1, read on the forward strand.
ATAGTCAGAGTATGTAGTAATTCCAGTTGAGTAGTACTGTATTTTTTTGAGTTAACCTTGTCTTCATTACTCTCATCTAAACTTTATTTGCATTTTAATTTTGTTAAATGTTCTTTGGACTCCTGTGAACTGCATAACTGTAGTTTGAATAAATTCTACTGAAAATTAATAGAAGGCTACACAAGGCTAGGTCTGAAACACAGACCTGGATTTCAGAAGAGCAAATCTCAAAGGACTTGAGAGCACCCAATTCAGGCGCACAGCCATGGGGGAAGTATAAAAAAAAAAAATTGCTCAGAAAAGAAGAGGGGAGGGAGGCAAGGTAAACATCAGGAAGCAATGTGTAAACAGAAATTCTCAAAGTGCTTCTTGACTTGGTTGTACTCAAGGAAAGAATTAGGTCTCTGCTATAAAGGTAATTTGGGTAGCATCCCAAAACTAAAAATCTTGTTTTGCTTTTCAGGTGACTTCTTGGGGGTCTGTACTAAAAAGGTCAAAGTGGTTGTTTTGTATTGATGAGCCAAAGCTTTTTGCATGTGTCTATTTGGAATGTGCATTAAGTAATACTAAAATATCCGTATCACTAAGATGTACTACAAAATACTGCTGGGTTGTGCCTGATGATAGTTTAGCCTCCTTAAATGCTTCCAAATCTCAAATTTGATGGTGCTAATGATGCTGTTAATGTTGAGATAATGTGTTTAACTCTTATTGATATAGTGAGGTATCTTTGCTACAGGCCGCGTGACCATGTACAGGCTCACAAATGAACTACAGAGGGTCTGGTGGGAGCAAGGCGGGGGGATGGCTGAACTGCAGCCAGACTGGGCGCCTTTTTCCGCCGGAGGGGTGCGGGGAAGCAGAGGCGCCTGCGGCCGCCCCCTGGGGAAGGGGCGCAGAGCTGCCCCCGAGGGCACTGCCGGGGGCTGTAGGGCTGACGGGCGACAGCGGTAGGAAGGGGACTGTCTGTTCGACATAAAATACTACATTGGAAACAAGCAGGTGATGTTTTATTAAAGCTAACACCCCCGCCCCCCAACTGCTGTATTTCTGTCCCGCCGCTCTCCTCAGGCCTCGCCGGCGGGCCCCGCTCCCGCCCTCTGCCCCAGCCCGGCTGCGCATGCGCGGCGGCGAGGGAGGGGCGGGCGTCCACCGGCTGAGGCGCGGGCCCGGTCGCGTCCGTCTCCCGGAGACAGAGCGGCACCGGGCAGGTGGGTGTTGAAGTCGGCCGCAGGGCACCGGTGGAGCTCGGCGGGGCTCTGTGGGAGCCTCGCAAGGCGGGGGGGTCACTGGGGAGGGCAGCCCTATGTCCGCACGGTTGTGCCCGCTTCCCTGCCGCTCGCCTGGGCGCACCGCCGGCCGCCATGTTGTACATAGCAACAGTTGCTAGGCACGGGCTAGCCGCGCGGCTGCGGTGTGCGGGGAGCCCTTGACGGGACATTTTTCAGGTAAATTCCGGGCTCCGGGGAGGGTGAAAGTCGTATTTTCAGCGGCCGCGAAGCAGGGCACGGCGCTGCGGCTTCGCGGAGCTGCCCGCCGGCGGCCGGAGGAGCGGAGCGCAGGGCGGTGGGCGGTGCGCTGTGCCGGTGCGGGGCCCCCGTGCGAGCGGCGGCTCCGCGTTACCGCATTGCCGAGAGCTGCTCGGGGCGGTCGAGGAAAGGGGGATTTTTATTCCCTGTTCCTAACACTTATGGAAGTACTGAAAGGGGAGAAAATGTTGCAGTTTTGTGATGAGTGCCCCTCTTGCGTTTTACTCCTGTCCAATAACTTGTCTGTCTCTCCAGGCATGTTGTTTCTTTTCCTGTATTGAAACTGTAAATTTTTGGGGCAGAATCCTGTCTGTATGTAACACTTAATTACGACCAGTTATTATTTAAGTGATACTGTATTGTAAAAACATTTTTGTGCAACTACAAATTAATATGCGCATTTACACTAGACATTAGAACACAATCACTTTAATTTGGTTTATATCCCTACGTGGTTGTTATCACATACTAGCTAGCCGCCCTTATTGTAATTGCTAAAAATAACTGATCAATTTAAGCGCTATATAACATGGGGAGGAAAAAAAGACGATTTTCTGCTCCTCAGAGCTTGGAATCAAAATAGAAAAAGATGCAGATAATCAGATCCAAGGTACAGGGAGACAGGAAGTGTCCAATTTGAACACCTTGGTTCATGAGTTACAGCCTTACTGGAAAAGATTCAGATTAGTACGGTAATATAATCAGAGGCCCAGAAAATGCAGTTAGTGAGGAAGGACAAACAATGGGATTTATTTGGCCACAGAGAAGGCAAAGGTTTTCATTCCATTAGATACACTGAGTTGGTTGACATCTTCCCTCTGAAAAAAGTAGTGTCCTTCACCATGTTCTTCATCCCCACCACACTTGCTTAAAATACTGTGTTTAAAGAAAAACAGAGAATGTAGTAGGCAAAAATTGGCAATTTTTCTTTAAGCAGTCTTTCTGACTTGTTCTGCCTTGCAGAAGCAGTAGAATTCTACATATTCTTTGTAGAAAACATATGTAACACCATACTTCTGTCAGTAAACCTCTGTCAAGAATACTTTGTGTGTGCAGCCACAGCTTCAGATTTCACAGCCGAAGAATGGGAAACAATAGTGAGCTGATGGTACAGTATAACTCTAATTTATAATGGTCAGTAATAGAATCACTTTGATGCATCAGTCTTCTTCCTCTTGTGCCTTTTTCGTGGCAGTAGGTCTGCTTGCATAACAGAGTAGTACTTCAGAGCATGAGCAGGGTTATTCCTTAAATTAGCATTGCTTTAAAATATAACTAAGCACCTACAGAATCACTACATTTTTTTCATTTTAATATTTAGTTATGGGTGATGAGTCAGTACCATTTTTTCTGGACCAAGGAACCACTAAAACATATCAAATACCTATTGGTCATCTGGACTACAAGTTCATTGAAAAATGCACAGATGTTAAACACCTGGAAAAGATTCTCAGGGTATTAAGGTAAACATTATATTTTCTTAACTTCATTACTAATTACATTCCTGTTCTGTAAAATTTGAAGGAACCCATGTCTAAATACTCTTATGCGTTGAACCTCTTTGTGCCATTCTAATATAAAAATTAAAATACAAAGTTAAAGTAATCATGTTAAAAGTGTCCAGATGACAACGCTAGAAATCCAAGTCCTGTTTTAACCATCCAAAGGTTTGAATAACTCAATGCCAAGTTTTTCTCAAATGCTGCTGCTGGATTTTGGTTCTGTCATGAAGCCATTTTGCCTGACTGTGCTAATTTCAGATGCCATGCCTGTTTAACTTTTGCTGAAAATGACACGAGCGTTTTTTTATGAGTACTGTGATTATAATTTTGAACTGTGTATGTGTGTCCGTGGAAAGTGGTCAAAGACTAACTCACTGTAATTTTCTGATCAAAATGTTATTAGATGATAGTAAAATTCAGTTGTAACAGGAAAATAGTCCTCTGCAGGGACTGTGGTGACTACACAGAGGCTACACATGTAGAGAAATACGAAGAACGCAGTGCAGTTTAGTTCTTTCTTGTAACCTTTATATCTTTGCATTTTGAAGGTCTGGTGAAGAGGGATGTTATCCTGAACTTACATTGTTTTGTGAGAAGCGTATCGAGCATTTAGATCCAAGGAGCAGAGCCCTGAGAAAAGATAAGCCTGCAGCCACAGCTGCTGATTTCACAGCTGAGGAGTGGGAAACAATTAATGGTGAACTGATGGTATGGTATAAATCTGATTTATAATGGTCAGTAATATAATCACTTTGATGTATCAATCTTCCTCTTCTTGTGCCTAAGTAGAATGTAATTATTTGATTAAATAAGGAAATTATCAAAGGATTATGTTGGGGTTTTTTTATTATTGTCTTGAATTAATGTCACTGAATCTTTAACGCCTGTTTTAACTCTACAGATTATTTTTTTTTTTATAGATTAGGTTTTATTCAAAAAAGTACAATTGGTTTTTGTCTTAATTGCTTTTTCCCACTAAGAGCAGAGCATTATAAGGATAGTTGTTAGAGTCATTGTAGACTACGAAGTATATCTGCTCAACTGCTTTAAGGTGCAGCTATATTGTTTATTTATTTTCAGAGCTGGGTGACAGAAATGAATGAAGATGACAAGAAACCACAGTTCCTGAGAACAGACATACTGCATGAAAGACAAGATAACTTGCCTCCTGTTCGTTGTTCCAGCAGCTGTCTCCCTGCTAATCAGGTATCTCCAGTTTTCTAATGTATGTTAATTATATGTCTTTCTAAAATCAGGAAATTTTATATGTACAAATTTCTAGTCATTGAGCCTTTCTTATTACATTTATTTTGTTAATCAGAAAATAAAGACCTTTAAGTTCCTTTGCAAGAGACCAATGCTTAAACAAAAGTGCCTTCTTAGTACTAGCATGTGCTTGTAATAATGTTTTAATTCTGATCAAGATTTCGCTTCTGAAGTAAATCTCCTTAGATACTCTTTTATGTTCTTTGATTCAGATTTCAAAGTGGTGTTTAAGCATATGAACTAGTTTTCTTTTGGATGAAATTGTGCCAGGAGATTTTTCTCCAGCTGCCAGTAGGCTTTTGTTCCATGAGACCAGACAGGAGCTAGTCCAAAATAAATACCCTGAAACACATACAGTGTGGATGTTGGACCCTCTACACAGTTTCACTCTATAGCCACTTTTATATTGGGTTGCAGTGGTGTATATGTAGCCTTTGATTCCCCTTATTTTATACCTTGAGTTGGTATTCCAGCTTTAGCCATGAAGCATACTCAACAAATCTTCAGAACTGCAGAAAAACATTTATATTTTTTCCTAGGTATCAGTTTTCTCATGGTTTGTTTTTTTTTTTCCATTTATTTATCTGTCTGAAATCTGTTTTATGTGTGACCAGCTTTTCTTGCTAAGACTAAATGCAGTGCTATTGGAGGGATTGGCAGAAAAGTAGATGTGGGATGGGATTTTTTTGAATTGTCAGGTGTTATCATGGATGGCTTCAGTCTGATTCCCACTATTTTCTTTGGAATTCTGGGACAGTGTTATAACAAAATCACTGAAGGATTTTTCTTTTGGAAGTTTAGAAGTCAGAAATGCTATGAAAGGGTCCTTACAGGTCATGTGATATTTCTTATTAATTGTTAATTTGACAAATTTTATTTGAATAATTATGTATTGGTAAATGCCTGCTTTGTGTTCTTCTTGTCAACTGGTACTTAGACATCAGACTAAGACATTTGGGATAACTAGGCACTCTCCGTTATGTGGTATACAAAGAGGCTGGGAATTCCAGTGTAATGCTTTAGAAGTGGTTAGTGTTGAGCCTAAGGTGTGCATTTGGTTTGTTTTTTTTTTTTTTCATTAATCTGTCCTTTTTCACATTTTGCAATGTATGTTCCTCTTGACTATTCCTTTTTGCTAAGATGAGGAGTGTCATTGTAGCTTTCCTCTTATGTCCTGCATAACTGTTTCCTAGAACAGAAAATGGTAAATAAAATATCATGTGAACTCAGTGAATCCAGATCAGAATATAAGCATAAAATGGTGTAAAGTGTCTTGAAATCTAGGATATATAGTTCTATTAAAGAGGATGTCTTCTCCATTCAAAGACAAAATACTTATTTACAAAGACAATACTTATTTAGATTTTTTGCTCCTACTTTAAACCATGCAACAGCCTTCAGGTCAAGTTTTTATCACTTTTGCTCTCCATACAAGGTTTAGGTGTTAGCATTATTACCCAGGCATATAAACCTAAGCCTATATATATATATTTATATATAAAATATAAACCTAAATACAGCTTTATGCCTTACCTGTGGTATATGATTTCCATTCCTTTTGTCCAAGCAGACAAATAATTTTAACCTGCCATGGAAAAGAGGGGGCAACCTAAAATTGAGTTTTAGAATTCAATCTTTTTATGTAGCAGTGCAGTTATACCACTACTGGGTCACTACTGAATAAAAAGAAGCTGTTTCTATAGTATACACTAAATTTATACCCGTGACATGAAATCTCAGGAAAATCGATTAATATATTTAATCAGTTTTTATTTCTTTTCTTTCTTGCTGTTAAAGCTATGTGTAACCTTATATTTTTTAAATATATTTTGCTAATCAGTTAGGACTGTAATTACTTTTTTACACTGGCATCACATAATTTTGTAATGTTGTATCAAGTATAAAGTTGGCATGATAAATTTCTCCTCTCTGTTAGAAAGAAATCCACAAACCCTTCCGTAATTTTATGTTGTCATTTGATTGGAGACTGTTCATCTGATCTGATGCATAAAAAGTTCAGTATCTTCAATGAAGCCAAGTCTGGAAATCCTTCTTGACCCTGAAACTGTGGATTGCGCCAATGGGTGCAAGTTTGGTAAATGGAAGCATCTTGTTGTGTCTGTAACCAGATTTTCTAAATGTAGGCAGTTTCAATTCACTACTAATAGCTTATAACTCTACGTGGTGTTTTCTTTTTATTGGTGTGAAGTCATGGGGAATATTTTCCAAAATTGAATAGAAAGAGGATAAACTTTATGCAATATTTCCCTCTTTAACATAATGTGGAAGTTTCTGTCTTACACCCTTGTTTTTCTTTCACACTGCTCAGGACTTTGAAGTTACATCTATAATGCAAAATAAAAGAGTACTGGAGAAACAGCTTGAATTTTTCTGTTAACTGTCCACATTGCTTAATTATTATTTTTGCTGCCTCCCTTTTTCCAAGACAGAACTAAAGCATGGGTTTAAAGATACCCGCTTTCAAAAGACTGTATTGATGGGATTTTAGCAGTCTTAGGTTTCTTTGCTAAACACAGTTTCTTAATACTAATCAAGAAAGATTTCTGTCCTCAGATACCTCCTCATGCTATAGTCCAGGACATGCTACACACATTCCAAGTTTTTTGTTATAAAAAACCACTGTGATGGTATCTTTATAGCATTCATATTATTTTGGATACTCTGAACTAAAAAAGAATACTGATTATCTGACACAGAATAGTAATCTTAGGCCATCGCACAGGGCCTAGAGGAGAACCAAGGCCAAAATTCTATGTCACCTGAACTGAAGCCAGTCTGTGCTTTGATCTTTGGTCTAGAAATTTTTCATTCAGCTTCAAACCCTATGGGATCCATGTATTGTGAGTTCTGGCAAGAAAAATGACAAGGGCAGAGATTTTTATTCTTTTTTTTTAGTTCCACAGCATGCAGATGTATATTTTTCATCAAAGCCTCTTGGATGAGATGCTCTGAAATAATTACTGATTGAGAAATTCCTGATTCTGCTGGAGCTGCAACTTGGTTACAATGGTCCCAAGACTATGAGACCTAGAACTTTAAAAATTGTGCATTTCTGAGTCAACAGTTCTGCCTTATTCTTTAAAAGGACATGCTGTAGTTCTCTCCCTAAATGGAAGTTGCATTAGTGTAAATACCTTATGAGTTTTCTTCTGAGAGTTTCACTATTTTTGTGCTCATTTAAGTTAAGGACTTATTGCTTGAAAAAAAGATTTTATATTTATTACATTAAGTTTGTAACATACACCAGGATGAATACATAATGATAACTCATGTTTCAGGAAGCCATGTTTAGGAGTTACCTCCTCCAAACATGCGTGGATCACTAAAAGTATTTGTCATTTTGTCTAGCTTCTTGAAAGACTGGGAACATTAAGAGTAATTCTGAAGTTATATACCATAAAAGTTTGTGTAACCTAACATTATAGATAGTTAGAAGTGTTTACAGGAAGGGTCACATTTGCATTATACAAATTGAGGTGTTTACATCCAACTGCAGAAGTATTTCCTTCTTACAGTGTCACCACTGGTAAAGCTGGTTTAAGAAGTTGCTGCTTGTTTCTTTGGTCGAGTTTATCACATACTCAGTTGACCTGTTACAGATATTTAGGGATTGTACTGTAATTTCTATCAAATTATTTGAACCCAGATAATTGTAAATCTGCAGCTTTACAAACAATTTCATTGGTCTAACTTAGTGAATGATGGATTGCAAGATAAGAGGAGGGCTGAATGGCCAGGATGGAGTATAGATGGGAATATTCTGAACTGGCTGTTCTGCTGTGGAATACCTGTTTGGAACCACACCTTGCTATTAAGTATTGTTGAAGTCAACAAGCAGGGAGGGACATATCAGAAATACAGTCTCATGACAGAGGTAGAAGAGATGCCAAAGGTGCCAGCTATGGAAATGGATTCCATCAGTGTAGGAGATGGGTTGCGATACGAGTCGGTCGAATATGTTATTGGGACTGATTGTTGCTGGAAGATCCTAATGATAAATTTTAAGTAAAGCAAACGTCAATGATGGGGCTTGTCTAAAAGCTAGAATGAGTGTAAATCATCTTGGGAATTAACTTCAGTGGAGTGTGAAATAGTCAAAATAAGTCCAGACACTGTTTTGAAGTCAAACATTTGTATGTTTGTTGTGTGGCTTCCAGGGACTATAAAAATCTGTACATTGTATTCTCTTGGGAATGGCAAGCCTAAAATGAGGTAATGAGGTTACTGATTCCATCTCAAACACATCACAAGGCTGGGTTTTCCCAAGCCTGAGTTCTCCCTTGTGGTGTTGAAAGGATGGTTTGGAAGGTGGCAGCACAAGATACTAATTAGGAAGAGCAGTCTCCTATCTAAAAGTTTTATTCAGTGCCTCTGTGACATGTAATAGGGCAATGGAGAGAAAACGTGAGCTCCTCAGATTACAATGATATGTAAAATACATTAAGATTTTTCTTTAAAGCAAGACAAATTAAGTTTTCAAGACTATGCTGAGATTAGTCATGAATAGTGTGAGTTACTAAGTATAGGTGTATGTATTGCAGAAACAAAACAAAACAAAAGGCTGTGAATTTCCACTTTAAAAAATTGTCTTACAGGCTGGTTGTTTCTCTTTCAGAACAAAAAATTACAAAACAAACAACGAAACAAGAAAAACGTACCACGGGATTACAGTGAATGGAACAAGTATGTTAAATCCTTTATATTTAAGTTTTTATTAAATCTTATTTATTTGTTTAATAATGAAACAAGGTGGTTGTTTTTTTAAAGTATTTTCCAGAAACATAGTATTAAGGTCAACATTTCGGGGAATTATAACACGTTGGTGAAACTCAGTTTTTTCATAATAAATTTTCTGTTAAAATGCAAATGATGCAGTCATGCTAATATCTGAGAACAAATTGGTCTGTACTTTTGTACAAGCTGCATGAAATAGAGCAAGTCAGCAGGCAATATAAATAAGTGATTTTGTTTCAGATTTCATTTCTCCTTTCAACATCTAAGATATAAGATCTATGGAGGTATGTAAAAGCAAGGAATTACAATTAGCTTAATTTATCATTTTGAAAGCACTTCTAGGGTTATTTAACATGGGCTTATAAATTTGATCTTCTCTGTATCTAAAGCCACAATTCTAAATTAAAGTCAGAACTGATGAATCCTTATTCCTGCACTGAGCCCCATGGACCTCGAAGAATGAGCTTGAGGCAGGTGCATCAGTTTGCTCAGATTCAATTACACATAATCAGAGGTTTAGATAGTAACTGAGTATTTCTAGAGTGGATGAAGCCCTGATACGAAGACACTCTCTGCATCACTTAACGGTGGCACATTGCCTTCCCAAGTTATGTGACACATTGATGCCCCCAAATTGTTTAACATGGAGGGGGAAATGCACTATTCTGTTTTGCATGGTGGCAGCTTCTCTCTAGCTCCTGAGATCTGGAATATGATGCTGGAGAATCAAAGTGAGGAGGCACAAGTTTCCAGTGCAGTAGATGCTAAATCTAGTAGGAGCTAAATCTAGAGCCTGTGGGGTTTGGGTAATGAAACTCTTAATGGCTCACTCTACCCCAAAACCCCTACCTGCATAAGATGCTGTTCTTACAAACAGTTGTGCATATGTTATTTTCATGCATGTATGTTTCAGAAATTGGGGTCTTCCTGTTCAAATGTGGACAAACAAAATAAATTATCAAAATAACTTCTGCAACAATTTATTCTTTCATCCCTGTTTCCTCTGTATCATTTAAAGTAATCATTTGGCCATTTTGTTTACAGTTTTATGTACTCAATCTTTAAGTGCTTTAGCATGCTAATAATACTACAGTTTGTGAATTTTCCTATATAATGTATTTATTTTGGATTATACGAACATGCTGAAACAGAAGTTGTTTGAAAGAAATTTTCCAGTTTGAAGCACGTCATGTTTTCAAAACGTTTTGAGGATAATTTAAAAACCTTCAAGTAACTGTTTAGGCAATTTCTGAACAAAATGTTTCACTTCATATTTTAAAAACACTTACTTTGAAATGTGGTTAACTTATAATAAAAAGGTAAAGCTAACCTAGGAAAAGATCAGAATCAAAATGGAGAGCAATTAGTCTTACCTGAAAAGGTTTTGAATTGGATAAATTTTGAAAATTGTTTTTCTATTTCAGATAGAAATTATTCATATTGTCGTTTATTGTGGGAAGCAAAGGCTGTTTTTCATTAAGTCCTAAATAGAAAAGCAGCAAGTGTAGTGTTTCTAGATAGTGTAGGGATTGGTTATTACTGTATTTGTTTTATAGGACTATGGCAGCAATATTTATTTGATATAAATTCCTAAACACTGTTTTCAAAAACTACTTCACAATAGCCTTGAAAGTGTCTGAGACTATTTTGAAATCACTCTCATGTTTACAGTATTAATTGCTTTGAAGCTGTTTCTTAGGTGTTTTGACTAAGTTTAATAGAGATGTTTGATAGAGCTGGGATTGAGCCTGATGATACCGTTTCTTAATTTTACCTGTCTTTTGTGGGGGGATGGTGAGGAGGTAAGACAGACGTTTTCTTTCTTTGATTTATTTGGTTTTAACCAGAATGGAGGAGGAAGAGTGGAGGTAATGCATAAGCAGGAGAGACACACAAAAAAAACCCACAACACAAGGAAAGGAGATAAGACTAAACATCTTTTTCCTAACTAGTCATGGATAATTGAACACAGCTTTTATCTCTCTTTTCCTTTGGTTTTTAATGGAAATACAGTATGCCTTTCTATTAGTAGAGGAGTCCTACTATGCAGCATTTTTGAATTTGTTTTTTTTTAATTAATTTAAGGTTTGATGTGGAAAAGGAGTGTTCTAAAATTGATGAAGGCTGTGAAGAAAATAACTCAAAAGCAAGATTCTCTAGTAAGCCAAGTCTACCTATAATCGAAAAGAAGATAGACACAACTGGTAATGTCTTAGAAACATATAATTTTTCCTTAATTGTAATTCTGTGTTGTAGAGTGTGAATACAAATAGAAGCAGCATATTACAGAGTTAAAAGTGTCTTTATCTATTTTTCAGCCCCTAGAGATGGTAAAAGTTGTTAGAAGGTGAACTGAGCCTGAAGCCGTATTTGAAAAAAATCTAGTCTTGGTGTCAATAATCAGTTAAAACATTTATGTTGTGTTTAGATTGAGAGAGCTAGGTAAAGCAGTAAAGCATACTTGTGCTGTTATAAAGCAATGGTAGAAGTTAGCCAGCCACTTTCATCTTGCGTTCTGGATTGTATGCCTATCAGAAGAATTCAGGTTTTTATTATAGAAAATAAAATACAAATTTATCTTTTAGTAAGCCATGTTCCTTTAAAAAATAATATACAAATTATGACAGTCAAAGTATTTTAGCTGACAGTGTTTTGATTGCATCAATGCAAGCTGTAATTGTTGTTATGTATAAATACTTTTTTCTAGGAATGACAAAGAAAGAGAAGGTTTTTATTGCTACTCGTGAAAAAGAAAAGGGCAACGAAGCCTTTGCCATTGGTGATTACGTGGAAGCAGTGACTTACTACACTCGGTGAGTAAATACTATTGTGTTCTTTTATTTTAATGACTTGTGAATATCGTTTTTAGGGAAATGCAATTGAAGCGACTTATTGAAGCAACTAGTGATAATTAGATTATTTTCAAAAGGGCAAAAAGATTTGACAGAAGAATACTTGAAGCACTTGCATTGTGGTATTAATTTTTATTTATCAGGAAGAGAAGTGGATAGTGATGGGATGCAATCTGCAGGTGTCACAAACTTTTTCAGATTTTTCAAAACCATTGAGATTCAAGGGCAAGTTTACAATAATAAAATGATAAACAGTATCAGTAGAATAGTCTCAATTGTTAATAAGTAAAATTGATTTAATGACCTCCTCTTAGCAGAAAGAAAAATCATTGTATGCAGCTTCATCTCATAATTAGTAGCAGTCCAGAAAAAAGGTATATAGACACAGGATTAAAAAACAAAGACAGTCTTACAGGTTGCTTGTCTTATTTAGTGCACAGTGGGCTCATTCAGACTTTGTCTTTAATTATATAAATAGAGGTTGTTGCTACAGGACCTCTGTATTTGTTTCAAAAGTAGAAAAGTTCAAGGTGAATGGAATTGAGCATGACAGGAAGAGAAGGATAGTGTTTCACTTAAAGTACTTGAATGGTGCCTTGGGAGAACTAATTTTTTTCTCTACCTTTTTCACAGTGCTTAAACATGATGCCATTAATACAAACCAGGATTTTTACATGGGACCAACATTTGTTTCCTATTTGTAGATTACTCATCTTGAGACACTAGAGGTCTGACTTGCAAAAGTGCTGATGCTCCCACATTAACATTAAAGGAAACTCAGTTTTGTGTTTAACTCTGTGCTTTGGAATTATAAGGACTTTAAAAACACACAAGCCCTCAGAAGTGTCAAAGTTGTCACTTAGAAATTGAGAGCATATGGGGATCTTGGTGTATTAATTGCCAGTGTAAACTGAGTGTAATGATATGGCACTACTGGGAGATGAAGTGTTAAGATAATTCATGGACTATGATATATAGTGGGATATCCTCAAAAAACATTTATAAGGATGTTAATGTGTCTGTGGTCACTGCAGACAAGTATGGAGAAAATAATGAATAGGAATAAATTGTGTGCAACAGCAATAAAATAAATATCAAACGGATTTATGTTTAGGAAGCACCATTCACACTGTCACTGAAGGAGGCAGGGTTTTGTAGAACAGCTTATGAAAATTTACCTGGAGATGGTTGATGTATATATGTGGACAAAGCTATTGATGTTCATAGTGCACAGGCTGTTTAAACTGAGGCATTTGATGTGTATTTTTTTGTTCTTGACTTGCAACCTCAACATCTTTCTTGGTGTTTTTTTTTTAATACATGAACATGAATATAAAAAACATCCCTAGCTGTATTTCATATACAATAAATAAAATACAAATCCATAATATAAAAAGAAGTGAAAATACCTGCTTTTGGGGCATAAATAAGGTATGAATTAATAAGGATGGGTAGAATCCTTCCTAATGGAGAGTCTTTCCATATTCAACCTCCATGGGGCATTGTACACCTTCTCTAATATATATGTTATTGACATTGTATACTGTTTTAATTGGGCAATTTTCTAATACCATCTGAAAAATCCTATTTTCTTACATTTAGAAATATTTAAATAAAACATATTTTGGAATGAATTGATAATAGTCTGAAGGGGTTATTTGTATATGGATAAAAAGGGAAAAAACAGGGTTCTATATAAAAATAATTAGGGTACAGTTATTCATTGTTTGTTGTGTTATGAGGTCTATTATTCTAAGCTGAATATAGAGAGTACTTTCTGTTTTACAAAAAACCTTAAACTTTTCTCTCATTTCTAAAGAGATTCAAAACTTTTTCAGAGGATGTGCTCTGACATAGTTCTGTTATGCTGATGTGACTTTAAAATAAATGGTTCTTGCCTATTTTTCTGCATACTTCTAGTGAAATCACTGTGCTTAGTCATTTCACTTATACTGCAGAATCAGAATAATTCAGGTTGGAAGCAACCTCTGAATGATATTTTCTGCAAGTCTCCTCTCAAAGCAGGGCCAAGTTAGATCAGGTTATTCAGGGCTTTGTTAAGCTTTTAATATCTCGAAGGATGGAGATTTCACGACCTCTCTGGGCAGCCTGTTGCAGTGTTTGATTACCCTTACAGTAAGTATTTTTCCTAAAATGTCATCAGAAATTCCCTTTTTGCAACTTCTGTCTGTTGCCTTTTGTCCTATCAGTGTACACTTCTGAGAAAGATGTGACTTGGTCTTCTCCATACCTTCCCATTAAGTAACTGAAAACAGCTACAAGACTTCCCCTGAGCCTTCACTTCTGGCTGAACAAACCTAGTTATCTCAGGCACTTCTCATAAGTATTGCATGTACTCCAGCGCCTTAAATATACTGGTGATACGCTGGACTTGCTCCAGTCCGTTGGGTGCCTTTTGTGTACAGGAGAGCCCCAGACTGAACACAAGTACTCTACCTGTTGTCTCATAGGTGCTGAAGAGAGGGAAAGAATCACTTCTGTCAAGGTCCTGGCTACGTTCTTGCTAATATGGTCCAGCACATGGTACGCCTTCTTTGCCTTGAGAGCACACTGTTAACTCCTGTTCAATTTGTTGTCCACCAGAGCCCTTGTGTCCTATCCTGCAAAGCTGCTTTCTAGCTACTTGGCACCCAGCCTGTACTGTTGCTGGAGTTATTTGGTTTCAGGTGCAGGATTTTGTGCTTGCCTTATTTGAACTTCCTGAGAAGTCTGCCAGCCCGTTCCTCTGGTCTGTTAAGGTCCCTTTGACTGGAGTTCTGCTGTCCAGTGTGTTATTGACTGTTCCCCCCAGCATTGTATCATTGACAAACTTCCTGGGGTGCCTTCTGTTCCATCTTATGCCCCCCTGATAAAAATGTTAAAAGCTATTGATCCCGAAGGGAGGCTGCAAGTAACTGGTCACCAGTTGGACTTTGTATGGCTCAATTCTTTGAGTCCAGCAGTTCAGTCCATTTTCTATCTGCCTTGTTGTCCACTCATCTAGTCCATGTTTTACCTATTTGGCTGTAAGAATACTTTGCTACAGTCAAGGTAAGCAACAACCACTGTTCTTCCTTCCTTTACTGAGCCACTCAGCAAAGCAAACTATCAGGCTGGTCTTGGCGTGATTTGCCTTTGGTACATCAATGCTACCTGTTGCCAGTCACCTTCTTACCATTCATGTGCCTGGACAGGAATTCAGGAAGACTTGCTGCATAATCCTTCTGAGAACTGAAGTTAGACTGACTAGCCTGTAGTTTCCCAGGTCCTCCACCTTGCTGTTCTTGAAGAAGGATATGACGTTAGCGTTTACCAGTCACCGTGAACCTCTCCCAAATCACCATGACTTTTTGAAGATGATATAGAGAAGTCTTGTAGTGGCATTGGCTAGCTTCCTGAACACACCATTTGAAACTTGTGTATATCCTATTTTCTTAAGTGTTTTCTAGCTTTATCTTCCTCTATTGTGGGTACTGCTTCACTCCTACATAATCTGCCTCTAGACTCGGGGACCTGGGAAGCCTGAAGGCTTACCAATGAAGACTGAGGCAAAGAAGCCACTGAGTACCTCAAACTTTTCCGTGTCCTTTGTCACTAGGTCCTCTGCTGCATTGACCAGTGGGCCCACAGTTTCCTTAATTTTTGTTTTGCTGCTGATAGACCTTTAAAAAAAACCAAACAAAGCAATTTTTCTTGTTGCTCCTCACATCCCTTTTCTAGTTTCAACTTAAGCTGAGCTTCTGCTTTCTTAATTCCATCACTTGCATTTAGCCAGTGTCTCTATATTCCTCCTAGGTAGGCTATCATCATTGCCATCTGCTGTGTATTTAATTTTTGTGTTTCAGCTCAGTCAAGAGTTCTCTGTTCATCCCTACTCTGCTTGCTTGACTTCATGCATACTGGAAAGGATCATTCTTGTGCTTTGAGGCAGCTGTCCTTGAAGATCAACCACCTCTCCTGGCGCCCTTTGCTCTACAGGGCATTCTCCCTGTAATCCTGCCAAGCAGATTCCTGAACAGGCCAAAATCTTGCCTTCTCAAGTCCAGGGCTGTAATTCTAGTGTTCATCTTGCTCATTTTTCCCAGAATCTTAAACTGTACCATCTGTAGCCAAAGCTTTCATCAACTTTTGCATTTCCAACCAGTTCTTGATTGTGACTAACAATTCCAGCAGAGCATTGCCCCTCATCACCCTGTTGATTGTGTCACGAAGTTGTCTTCAATACGCTCCAGAAATCTCATACATTCCTTGTGCCTTGTCATTTTGCCCTTCTAGCAGATACCAGGGTGGTTCAGGTCCCCCATAGGAACCACAGCCAGCCTGTAACTGGGAGGTTTCCTCTACTTGCCTGAAGAAGACTTAATCTGCTGGCTGTTCTTCATCAGGCAATCTGAAGCAGGTGCTTACCATGATGTCACCATGTCAGCCTGACTTCTTATACTTACCCATCAGCTATCTTGATGGGCTTCTCAGTTTCTTGCCTGTTCCAAGACAAACCTTCACACATTTAATCACTGCTTAGATTAGAATGCATCTCCTCCTCCTTACTTCCTAGTCTTTCTAAAGAGCCTGCATGCTTCCATCATAGCACTTCAGCCACACAGATTATCCCATCACATCTGTTATCCCATTAAGATCATAGCTGCACAGACCTTTTAGTTGTCTTTTTTGTTTCCCATGCTTTGGCATTTGTGCACAAGCACTTGCGATTGTCTTCCAGTCATGCTTTCTTCACAAGGAAAGTGTGAGAGTCTCCTCCAGTATGCTGTCCCCCCAGTACTTCCCTAGTGCCCCCTCTTCCCAGTGAACATAGTTTCAAGTCCTTCTTGCTAGGTTTGCCAGAGTGCTGGCAAAGATTGTCTTGCACCACTTTGTCATATGCATCCCAGTTGTCCTTATTCCTCAGAGATGATCCTGTTGTTATAGAAGCTAAAGCTCTGCCTACAATACCAGCCACACAGCCAGACACTGACCTGGACTATTCAACCACTGCTACCTGAGTCTCTCCCTTTTACAAATAAGATCAAGCAGCCCGTGTGGCCCCTCATGTTCTTCATCATAGCCTCCAGAGCTCTGCAGTTATTCTTGATATTCTCAAAGGTGTAATTTGACAGTTTCAGTTGAGTATACTTGGATGGCAGCAAGAATTAATAGTTTGAGAGAGATGAGCCATGGCATCTTCTCTGCAACATCTCAGATCTAAACCCGAGCAAGCAACAGACCTCGGAAGATGGTAAATCTAGTTGGTGGGTGGTTGCCTCTGCTCTTGGCAGGAAGGAGTTTCTAACCACTATTGTGGTTAGAGTATCAGTATTAATATCGCTATAATACTGTTTTCAGCTTTCAATAGTGAAGTGTTTCTACATTCAGATTTTGTAACTATGAGCCTGGTCAATACTCCCTTTTTTCAGGAGTATATCAGTAATACCCACTGCAGCTGCATATAATAACAAAGCTCAAGCAGAAATCAAACTTCAGGACTGGGACAGTGCTTTGCAGGATTGTGAGAAGGTGCTAGATATGGAACCGGGCAACATAAAAGGTAAAGTAGAGCATAAACTTGCCCTTCTATGTATTATTTTATTTCTAGCAAATAAAATGGTACATATCCATTCATGTTGTTAATTGACTTCAGTGAGCTTTAGATCAAGTGCAAGTATAAAGAAGGAAGCAGAGTAGCTCCCCAAAGTAATTTTAACAGTATTTTCAGGGTCAGGGAAGTTTTATGCAGTCCATAATGGTAATTGGTAATAATAATGGTAATCCATAATGGGTATTCTTATGCAGTAGCATGGGGCTAACTCTTGTTTTTGGTATGATGACTATGAGCCCTCTTGTATTTGTGCAGAGTATACTGCCCACACTGATATATTTAATTACCTTAAAAGTGACATGAAAACAATGAAAGTTGTTCATTTAATCCTTTCTAAAGGCAAGGGCTTGAACATAGCTAACTATATTTGCATGGGAGGAGGGGCAAAATTGGAAAAATACGAAAAGATGCTTCACAATTCATGATCACTGTCTCAAAAGGTGTCATGTGAAATTGCATCTTTGAAACTGATCAAGAGAACAGTTACTACCAATACGGTCATTATGAAGTAAAAGCAGAATTTTAAAAACTGGTTTGCACTTAACAATACACTATTTTTTCTAGACATTATCCGCTTTATGCTTTAAATACATAAATAATACACTTTGTTTCTTTCTAGCTCTGATGCGCCGTGCCACTGTACACAATCAGCTGCAGAATTACCAGACAGCTATAGAGGATCTGAACAAAGTACTATGCGTTGAACCGGGAAATGCTATAGCTAAGGTAAACATAAATGAGTTGAATATGACTAGAAAAAGGTTGTATGCACTTGTAGCATAAAGTGAGTACAGTTTATATTGTTTGATTTGAATACAAGTTTTGAGGACACACTCGGTCTACTGTGCCAGTGATCAGTTTTGCAAGAACACTTGCACTGCCTGTGGTGGAACTTAGGTACTTGAATGTGACAAGATCTTCTTTTCGCTACTTAATTGTGAGAACCTGTAGGCACTCAAGTCTTCTCTATTAACATAATTTTGGTGCCTAAAAGTTTGCTGCTGAACATGCTTACAGTATTAGTGTCTTATATGAGAAAAGTTATTTGGAGATTTCTCTCAAAAAGAGCCATTGGGATAGATGTATTTAAGTTTGACACATAATTCACAAGAAAAATTCAAAAGATATACCAAGCTTTTATAGTTGTAGTGACCCAAAAGGAGAGGACCTGGGTTCTGTCCTTATTTCACCGTGCTGTTATAAATCCTCATTTCTCACCTTCAGGTAGAATGAAAAACTTTTCATGCCTTCTGATGAATCTGTACTCTTCTTAAACAATTCTGGATCCAAGAAAGCTGGATGCTTTCTTTGGAAACTCCAGGTCAGGATGTGGTCCTTGTACTACTATTACTTCAGCTATTTAGGAGAGGATTGTTCGGTGTCACCTCACTGGTATCTTCTTAGGGGTGTTTTGTGGGTTAGAACCTAGTCTTTGCATTTGGACTCTACATGTCTTGAGAATCTTCAGTACTAGGCAGTTCTGATCCTGAAGTGCTCTTTTCCTGTTAACTAGGAGTCCATCATACTGCTACCCTCCCAATTTTTTTTGTGTCGCTTTTGGATGCTGTGCAATTGCCTCATTACCTGAATTCTGTTCAGCTCTTATTGTTGGCACATTTTGAGCCACTAGCAGCCTCCTGATTGCTACTTCTTCTGTGGACATATTTGATCATTGCTATTGCTTGCACCAGTGAGAGAAGTCCAAGCTTGTTATGTCAAATTCATCACATACAGCATTCATCTCTTTTAGAGTGTTCTTGGAGCTAAATTCCTGTCCAGAATAGTTCCCGAGTTTCACATCAACGAAGGAATTAACCTGCCTGCTGCTATTTTTTCCCCTTTCTTTCTTTTTAAACACCTGTCTCTCTAGATTTGAATTTTAAAAGAACTTTTGGATTTTTTGTCTGTTTACAAGACTGAACCACTAAACAGCTTGTGAGTCTGTGTTGACAAACTCCACAACAGTCTTTGAAAAGATTATCAAATACGCTGTGCTGAGACTTCTTACAGTACCAGACATAAGATACTTAACTCATTTTGAGTACAATCTTTCAGAGATCCAAATACATTAGTAGCTTTGCTGAGCAATGCTTCTGTAGCTGAAAGCAGATGTTTGTACTTTGTCCTTATCTGTGCCAGCTATTATACCTTGGCTGAGACATCTAGAGATGACAGAGTGCTTGGCAGGGCATTTTCCGAGTTGCTCTTTGCTTGGAGGATCGTCAAAACCCTCTTGAGCTGAATGCAAATGTATGGTATGCATGCAGAGTGAATGTTTATGTGCAGAGTCACTAAAATAAAGGTAAATTGCTTGTCAGTAACTGGAATTCTTCAAGGCACTTTGTCTATATGCATCTTTGCTTTTCCTGTCCTTGTTTTATATTTTTTTTGAGGAAGTGAGTACTGAAATGGCTCTTCCTTGAACAGCCTGGATTAAATTCAGAGTAGTGCATAATGTTGGGTGTGTCTTACTCTTCTCTCAAAGTATAAGGTGCAGTTGGAGTATTTTTTTTGAGTAATCACAAAATGTTTATGGAATGAGAGGCTGTTTGATCATCTAATTTGCAGTTCTTACAAGAGGAGCAAACCTTTTCATTATTCAACAGTGTCCTCCTACTACACTGCTAAGAATTTGTTTTCTCTTTTGGTTCTAGTTCTGTCAGTTACACACCTCCATCAGCCACCAAATTCTCCATAGCATAAATTTTGATAAACTGATTTTAGGCTCTTTGGAGGTTCTGGAAAGACCCTGTTTTCCACATGTCTCTTCTGAGTAGACCATGCCAGATATCACAATATACTTTTTTCCTTTTAATTTAATTTTTTTTTTTTGCTTAAGCAGTTCATTCAAGAAAAGTACTTATTTATTTGTGTGATATCTTCTGAGTTTCTAAAACAGCAAAATTGAGTGTTTTGATACTGACTTGGAAAAAGTCACATTTATTTTCTGTTTTTATATTGGTAACATTTATCTCAATAGTTCTTCAGCATCTTATGTGGATTATCTAACAGAATGTATTTTCTGTATGTAAATTACAATTTATATACCTATAAAAAAAGGCTTCTGCTATTGCTGTTTTTTCTCTTGCAGAAAAATCTGCTAGAGATTGAAAAGAAATTGAAAGGTTTAAAGCCTGTATCTGAGACTCAAGGCAAAGGAAAAAGAATACTTATTCAAGATATAGAGGATTCAGAAGGTGATGAAGAAAGAGGGGAAAATACAGAAGGACGTGAAAGAAGCAGTGGAGATAAAAGTAATGTCATGTCATTTCCTATTTAATTTTAACCAGAGGAAAAAGTCGCTGCCTTTGATATTGCAATGTTTATTCACACAATTCATCTATATTTGCTTGCAAAGAATTTTGCCTGTGTGAAGACTAAAATTACATTCACTACTTAAAGTTGATCTGAGTGTGAAATCTAGAATCCAGTTTTATTACACATCTTTGAAATTATTTCTAATAAGGGTACAACAGAGATGGAAAATGTTGCTATAAATCACCTACTTTCCTGTGTAATTTTGTACCTGTGCTTTGACGTGGACCCGGTTGGGAACTTCTTCTGGTGTTAGAGAACATTTTGTGTTCCTTAGCTCTTTCTCTTGCATGGCTCTTCTGCCTTCCGACCATCACATTTTTCTTCTGCATGTTTCCTCCCTTGATTAGATCAAAGGGTGTAAAAATGATCAAGTGGCATGTAATTTGATTTTTTTGGTTGTTTGTTTTGAAAACTATCAATTTGGTTTTTAATGTAAGAGTTCATCTGTGTGCTCCAAAAGTATAAATTAGAAGTAAACAACATGTAGGTCTTGTACTGTATGTAGTTTACAAGCAGTTGAAGTGCAGCTCCCATTCCTGGATTAGTGTGATTTAACTGCAAGACTGCTGAGCTGAACCTACTGGCATAATCAGAATACATGACTTGGAGGAGGAAGTGAGGCAGCAGGGGGCTGCTGAGGCTTGCACTGGCAAGTTGCTTTTAGATTCCGCTGTGTGTCTGAGTTCCAACCTGCAACAGAGTAACATCACTGGGTTGATTTCCACCCTGTCTCCTCTCTGTTCTTTAAGGTAATGTGGCAGGAAAACTGTGGCTTTTATGTTTTCCATGGCCTAGGTAGCTCTTTATTTTGAAATTAAATCAGTCTGTGGGTTTTCCAACTTAACTGTGAATATTAGACTGTATATGTGCGATTTAATAATGCATTATTTGCACACAAATTTAAAGAAAATACCTTTTTCGAAATCAGTAGGTATCCACTAAGTCCTTCTTGGCTAAAACCCTGGAAGAAAGGATGGCTCATGTCCCTGGCCTTAAATATTAGTTAATTTGGGGTTGCTTTCCATTGGGAGCATTCAGATGACTAAGTGCCTTCTAGCTCCATAGGAAAACTCCCATTCTGTTGATGAAAGGTTAGGCTTTTAAACATAGGGAAGGTTGTCAACTGATGTCAATGTCATGTGTGTGTTCATGTGATATACGTAAGTATTTTCGAGATTTAGGAGGCAAGTATCTTCATAGATTAATCTGTGTTTTAAAGTACAACTGGAAACAAACACGAAGTCAGTTCAGTTATTGAATAAATATGATATGTTCTGTAAACCTAACAGCAATAAGTAGAATAAGCATCTTATACATCTTCTCTATACATCTAGTAACACAGTCACAGTCAGTCCAGTAGTCCATGCAGTCTAGTCATGGAGTTACATTTATTTCACATTCTAGTTGGTGAGCCTTATGCATTCCTACTAAACTTATAATTTAGAGATTGGAAGAAAAACAACAAAATACTTTTTGTCGTCTTTAGCTCTGAAAGATGATTTCTCATCTTTGAACAAAACAGTCTAAATAAAGACTGTAGTGTCTGTTCCTCTTCTATGTATCTGAAAGCAAAAGTAAATAAAATCATTTTTGTACAATAGAAATGGAAAATTGCTTATGTCCTAGAGACTGCAAAAACTAATATTTGGGCACTTTAAAAACTAAAAATAATGTGTGTACTTGACAAAGTACCTGATATTTTGACATTTTTATAGATGTTATAATATCAAGTGATAAATACGGTTTAAAGGTAAATAAAACAAATATATTTTAAATAGCCCCTTTTAATTCATAAAAAATTTGCTGAATTATGTGGTATTTACTTGATCTATTACAATAATTAAAAAAAAATTGTAGTAACCAGTTCTGAAGTTTAGTAAATATTTATTTGTAAAAAGGAAAGTGCATTTAAACAAATAAAGTCTAAGTTAGCTTTAAAATTATTATTTCTTAACCTGTTACAAAGTTGGCAACAGATATCTCTTTAAAAGATGTATTTTGAGCACATAGAAGAAACCTCTTAACAGACAAAGCTATGTATTGTAAGTTGATTGTGGGAAAAGTTGTTGCGTAGAGAGTATTTTCTTTGTGCGTGGTTTATTTATTACACTTTAGAGGTGAAGAGAATACTCTTCTTCTGGATAGGACCTTTTTCCTAATTCAGGATATGTAATTTTTTTTTATTTTTTTATGTGTCCTCCTGTTTTGTACACCTTGAGCTTGCTGGTTTGGTACACTGATGCTTGATACTGAAGCATCAGAGCGCCTCTTTCTCCTTTGTACTAAATCCTTCATTTGACTTCTAGTTTCAGTGCCTATGTAGTATTAAGTTTACTTGATGCCACAGCAGTTCGTTACAGAGAATTATTTTGTGAGTCCCCCACCCCCCACCCCCCCATCCCCCAGTCTATTTTCTACTTGATAGCACCAAATTAAGGGCTTTGTCATTGAACAGGACAGTACAGTGATTTGGAACCATTCTTAGACTGAAGAGCATCTTCTTGTATCAGTCTGCTATCTTGTGACTTTGTTTTCTTTCACTAGACGGTCCTTTTTTTGGGATGTGGTTAGGAGCTGAATAGGCATGAAAACTCTCTCTGCATCCTTGATGAATTATGTATTGTGTTCTCAACTGGTCTTGACCATATATCATGATTTCTCTGAAGTAATGGGCTTTCTGCCCTTAAATAGATGGAGCTGTCATCATAATGACTGATTTACAGTTTTCCAAAACAAATAGGGGTTGATAACACTTTTTGAATTTCTCTTGTTGATTTTTCTAAACATGTTTTATGAAATGGACATCTTCAAATATAACTGGATTCTTTATCTTTACATTTTTATTTTTTCTTGAATTATTCCATGTGGAATAATGAAACATTTATTTGATGTTACAGATAATTCTTCAACATCCATGTTAATGTTTCATGGCTTTTCACAGAGAACAGTGAGTAAGGTCTTAGATTTGCATTTTGAAGTTTCTGATTTGTTGAGAAGCAAAGTTTATTGGGTAGGAGACAATTAGAGGCAGGCAGAAAAGCCAGGAGGCCTGCATGGATGAATAAGGAGCTCCTGGAAGTGATCAAAAGAAAAAAGGAGGCCTATAGGGAGTGGAGACAGGGGCGGGTAGCCTTGGAGGATTACAGAGGAATCGTTCGAGCAGCCAGAGAGCGGGTTAGACAAGCAAAGCACAGATAGAACTAAATCTGGCCAGGGACATTAAGACAAACAAAAAATACTTCTTTAAGTATCTCAGCGAGAAAAGAAAGACTAGGGAAAATGTAGGCCCTCTCCGGAAGGAAACGCAAGAACTGGTTACCCGGGGCAGAGACAGAGCTGAGGTACTCAATGACTTTTTTGCCTCAGTCTTCACAGACAAGGACAGCAGCTGCACTGCCCAAGATGCAGAATGCAAAGGCGAAGATTGGGGAAAATGGAGCACCGCCCACTGTAGACAAAGATCAAGTACGAGACCACCTGAGGAACCTGAAGGTGCACAAGTCCATGGGACCTGATGAGATACATCCGCGGGTCCTGAGGGATCTGGTAGATCAAGTCGCTAAGCCACTAGCTATCATATTTGAGAAGTCGTGGCGGTCTGGCGAGGTTCCTGCCGACTGGAAAAGGGAAAATATAACCCCTATTTTCAAAAAGGGAAATAAGGAAGACCCGGGGAACTACAGGCCAATCAGTCTCACCTCTGTGCCTGGCAAGATCATGGAGCAGATCCTCCTGGAAACTCTACTGAGGCACATAGAAAACAAGGAGGTGATTGGCGACAGCCAACACGGCTTCACCAAGGGCAAGTCATGCCTGACAAATTTGGTGGCCTTCGACGAAGGGGTTACAGTGGCGGTGGACAATGGAAGATCAGCTGATGTCATCTACCTGGACTTGTGCAAAGCGTTTGACATTGTCCCACACAATATCCTGGTTTCTAAATTGAAGAGACATGGATTCGATAAATGGACCGCTCGGTGGATAAAGAACTGGCTGGATGGTCGCACTCAAAGGGTTGCAGTCAACGGCTCGGTGTCCAAGTGGAGAGCAGTGACGAGTGGTGTTCCTCAGGGGTCGGTACTGGGACCTGTACTGTTCAACATCTTTGTCAGCGACATGGACAGTGAGGTAGAGTGCACCCTCAGCAAGTTTGCTGATGATACCAAGCTGTTTGGCGAGGCAGACACGCTGGAGGGGAGGGATGCCATCCAGAGGGACCTGGACAGGCTGGAGAGGTGGGCCCAAGCCCACCTCATGCAGTTCAACAAGGCCAAGTGCAAGGTCCTACATCTGGTCGGGGCAATCCCAAGCACAAATACAGGCTCGGCGGAGAATGTCTGGAGAGCAGCCCTGTGGAGAAGGACCTGGGGGTGATGATTGATGAGAAGCTCGACATGAGCCAGCAATGTGCGATCGCAGCCCAGAAGGCCAACCGTATCCTGGGCTGCATCAGAAGAAGTGTGGCCAGCAGGTCAAGGGAGGTGATTCTGCCCCTTTACTCCGCTCTCGTGAGACCCCACCTGGAGTACTCCAGCTGTGGAGTCCCCAACATAAGATGGACATGGACCTGCTTGAGCGTGTCCAGAGGAGAGCCACAAGGATGATCTGAGGGCTGGAGCACCTCTCCTATGAGGAGAGGCTGAGAGAGTTGGGGCTGTTCAGCCTGGAGAAGAGAAGGCTCCGGGGAGATCTTATTGCGGCCTTCCAGTACCTAAAGGGGGCCTACAGGAGAGCTGGGGAAGGACTTTTTACAAGGGCATTTAGTGATTGGATGAGGGGGAATGGATTTAAACTGGAAGAGGGCAGGTTTAGATTAAACATTAGGAAGAAGTTTTTCACTTTGAGGGTGGTGAGGCACTGGAACAGGTTGCCCAGAGAGGTTGTTGAAGCCCCGTCCCTGGAGGTGTTCAAGGTCAGGCTGGACGTGGCCTTGGGCAAACTGGTCTATGGCAGGGCGATTGGAACTCGATGATCTTCAAGGTCCTTTCCAACCCAAACCATTCTATGATTCCTACTCAAGCTGTCAGTTGTGCTTGCTGTTGCATTTTCCGCATTCCTGGTATTGCTTTCTGCTCTCCTTTACCACTGAGACTCTAAGATAATTGAGATGTTATCTCGTGATTGCTACTTACTGGCTGCTCTGTATTCTCACTCATTTGGCCTTTATGCCATATATGAATTTGCACCTATCCAAGTCTTAATTTGTAGTAATCTCTGTGACTAGAATTTGACTGCAATAGCAAGTTTCTTTGCCATTGTAGCCTTGAATAATTGACTGTGTCTGTTCTCCTTATGGTTCGAAGCCTTCTGATGTGGTGTGATGATGAGGACATTCAGCCACCCTGTTATCCCATATAATAGTAGTTATGTACTCCTTGAGCCTCTTTCCAGTGTGCTTGTTCATTTACTATTATTGATTTTCAGAATTGTAAACTCTTTGAAGAAGGAGCTGTCATTTGTAATTAATTTGTATAACGTCTAGCACAATGAGGCCCAACCTACTGTGGCTTTTAGGCTCTATTGCAAGCTGGCGATACGAGAATTTAGATCACGTTAAAAGAAACAGCATTGAAAATTAAATCTGGAATTGCATTTGTAGTGCATATCCAGAAGTTAAGAAAAGCCCTCAATTACAGTGTCAGTATAAGTGTTGACTAGTAAATCTTTTTTTCTTTCTTCATGAACAAAGACTGCTCCTAAGCAGTTACTTGAGAAGTCTGTCTGTTACGTGTTCTGGCTCAGAACAATCCAGGTACAATCTCAATTAGCTAAACTGAGAACACGTAATACAAACCATATTTGCTGACCGTGTGTGGCACCAAAGCAAAAAATTAATTAAAATTACTAAAAATCTGTGGAGATTTGGACCATTCCAGTTGCCTTTGTATGTAGCTAGTCCAGGGCAGATAAGAGTTGAAGATGTTTTCTGGCTTCATAATAGGCAAATTCATTGTGAACTAAACTTGGATATATTGCTTTTTATTCTGCCACCACTGTCTTTGTGCCATGCTTCTGGAGAATAAATACTTTGTGTAGCTGGAAATTAATTTTAAATGAAAGATGATGTCATCCGTTATGAAAAAACACTTCAAATATTCCTTTTGGAGTATTCAATGGCTTTTGTTTTATGACAGTCCTTCTGGTTTAAGTTCATTATTTTAGTACTAATATGAATTCTTTTTAGCTTGTATTTGGTGTCATTCTGGTCAAAATCCTATCCATGCTTTTCAGTACCTTTCTTTAACTTGTCTGTGGAATTTATAGTGCATCTAGACTTTTTTGGGGGGGGGGAAGTTCATAAGCGCTGATTTTTTTTATTTTTTATTTTTTTTTTAAGGCAAAGCTCAGAATACGGCTTTCATTAATACACTTCTCTGTAGAGACAATACAGGAATATTGTTTATGTTATAAACACTGAAACTGAAAGACAGGGAGAATTGGATTTGAAAAATATACCTGTACAATTTTGTGCATGGTGTTTACTCAGTCCAGAAATATTTAGGCAATTAGCATAACCTGACAGCTAAACAAGTTAATTATGAGTATTCTTATTTTTAGGGGGATTCCAAATGGTGTAAATGTTTCCTGTTTAATCCAGGATCAGTTCTGTTGCACTTAATCTTCAGGAAATTTTCTCCTATATTCAGGAAATGACGTTTGCATTATTGACATTCACATTCACATCACACATTATTTGCCTTTCTTGCTTTTTCTTTGTCTCTAGCAGTTGAGATGCTTTTCAATAGTGTTTTGCTGTAGAATTTTTTTTAAAAACTTGTCCTATCACCTGTTTGTCTGTGACATTTAAAATTGTGTTTTCTTTTTTTTTTTTTTTTTTTTTGTAGTAGAAGATGTACAGAGTATTCTCTGTTTTGGTGGATGTAACATAAAAATATTTTAGCATGTATCCTAAGGAAATTATTATAGTACTAGTGTCTTCACTCATCTGCCCAACTAGTGTTTTACCCTCATCCACCCTACCAAATAGACTTTAAAACTTTTTGGCATATGTGGCACTGCCAAATTTGATGGATGGATGAACAGACAGAAGTCTCAAATACAAATAATTTACAAATGTCTGTGTGGGTAGAACAGATTTATCCTGTCATTGTTCCCACTGTGGAGTATGAATTTATTATTAAACGCAGTATTTCAAAACAGAGACCACAACTAGGAAGGGTGCAGTTGGAGCTTTTGTCTATTAGGCACTAGAGAATCTGTTGTTTATAAAATCTTATTCTTTCCCAACCTGTTCAGTTTAATTTCAGTAACATTTTGTGCATTAAAAAAATAATGTCTGTAATTTGGAACAACCTGGAGTTCATACGTATTCAGTCAACTTCAGAAGTTTAGTTTGAGTCAATTGGAGGTATCACTCCAATATGTAAGGGCATGAAAAAACTCTGTTGGACAGATGAGCACATCAAGTTCAGGGAAGGTGAAACCCCAGCATCTTAATTGATGGTACAAAACCACAGAGTTGCCTGTGCGTGACTGGTAGTATCAAGACTCAGGCATTCTGCTGAAATCGATATTGGAATACTGTGGTGGTAATCTGTTAGGAATTCAGGTGAATAAGGAAATTATTTATGTTAATATCTGTTAAGGTTATTTTATGCTTTTTTCCTAATTAATTTAATAATAGTAGTGAAAATTGAATTATCTGAACTCCCTATAAAGGCTTTTTGACATTCTGTTTAAATTAAACCTTTTTGAGAATGATGTGTAAGCGTTTATCCCTCCTGTTCTGTGTTGTACTTGAGGAGAGTTTTGAAGTGTCCACCATTAGGGGTTTGTTAGCTGTGCGTTCTAATGTTAACAAGCAAGCATTTTGATTTGGTGGCGGAAAATCAAAGTCTCAGTATCGTAACAGCCAGTATTTAAAGAGTTAATTTCAAGGTGAACTCTGTACCATTCTGACACTACAGAACAGGGGTTCACAATGTGCCCAGCAAGGAGGAATGAGATTTCACAGTCCCATGTTCTCAGGGGTAATTGCAAGTGCCATGTAAGTAGGAATTTTTCTGTGTTCTTGGAAGTGTTTTCTGAGGCGGATAAACCTTCCTAACATTAAGATGCCTGGAGGATTTTGTACTGTGTTCTGTGGCTGTACACCCCTCTTTTGGCAGGCCGATAGTTTCTTCTGATGATGCAAGCTCTAACTCAGCTCATTAACTTCCCCGTAGAAATTGGCGTGCCAGTAAGAGGCGCGGCGGCTGCTGGGGAGGCGGCGATGGGGAACGCGCAGAGAAAGTCTCATAGCAAAGGAGGCGGCAGTAAGGCTGAAGACAGAGAAACACAGAAGCAGAAGGAATCCACTGAGAGCGGATTAAAAAAAGGCACATCAGAGAAAAAAACACAAAAGCATTTATCAGACCATGAAGGTGAAGTTAATGGCTATTTACAGAGTGATCTAAAGGGTGAAAGCCCCGAAGCTGAGAAGGTCTCCAGCTCGCACGGAGCAGGGGCTCAGTCGGCTGGTGGTGGCAGTTCTACTTCACTTCCTCCTACTGCGGCAAAACTAAAATGTGAAGGAAACGAGTTATTTAAGAGTGGACAGTTTGGAGAAGCTGTGCTCAAATACTCGGAGGCAATTGAGTATGTCATGGGTCTAGGTGAGTGCAAAACCTTATACTTAAATCTAGGATTATTGTTTAGATTATTTAAGGGAACTGCAAATGAACTAACCTAGCCTATTCCTGGATTTTTGGCAGGAGTTGCTGTGCAGTAAATTCTTTGTCGTTGTCAGTAGAGGATAATTCACGTGGTACAAAATATAGGAAGATGAGTAAAATAGTCTTTTAGCTTCCTTGGGGCAGAGCTGTTAGCTTTTATTTATGTGTTTGAATAACAACATATTCTAGGGGACATGATAAAGGAAAGCTCCTTACAGCTTTGCATTGTCAGCAAACTGCATCACTGCAGTGCACCTTACAGTCTGCAAGTCTTTAATTCTTGAATGTCATTTTAGTAATGGTCTTTGATTTTAATTCTAACTTCTTTTAGGAGAACAAAGTCCAGACGATTTAAGTGTCTTGTACTCAAACAGAGCAGCATGTTACCTCAAAGAAGGCAACTGCAGTGACTGCATTCAGGATTGTAACAGGTAAATCGCAGCCTCCAACGTAGAGCAACAACATTCCTGATGGTGATTAAACGTTTTAATTGATAGATTGTTGTTGCACTTTGACTTAGCACAATCCAGTAAAGTCTGATTCCCTGTCTGAATGACAGATAACATTGTCAGTTATGTAAACAGTCCCATGGAACCTAGGAAAGGAGTAACTTTTAAGTTACTGTCTTACTGTGTGAGAGCAGTTATTAGGCTTCTTGTGTATGCAGAAACGCATAGCAGGGTTAAAATTTTTAATATAAAAGCAGGCTTGCTTCAGTGATGCTCTGTAGTAACTCATATGTAAATGTTGAGCCAGATGCTTATCACAGTGTTGGAAATTGCTTTCAAGCACGTGTATGGTGTACATGTGTGTGTTCTATGTGTTTGGTTTGTTGATTTATTTTGGTTTTTTAAAACATGTAATTGGCATAGTTATAAACAGTAATTACAGCTGTTCAGGAATGGAGCTACAATCCTTTCTGCTTATTGTGGCTTTTAAGGATACAGGAGTTAGAGAGGATCAGACACCTTCAATAACTTCCAGACACTGAGTTCCACTATATTATTGCTGTATTTCTAGATGTCTTTTTCTATATTTTCATATATAGTGTTAGTAAGACTGAGGCTTAAGGTGTGAAAAAGGATCCCAAGACAGTTAGAAATCACATTAATTAATCAGTTGGGTTTTTCTACAGCACAACTGTTAAAAAAACTCCAAAACTAAAAATAAAATATGCATACAACTTTGTATTAACCAAATATTTGACTTACTGTATATATTCTACCTGACAGAAACATTTTCTGGAAACATCACCTAAAAAAATTTACTTGTTAAAAATATTTTTTTAAAACAGATGCAGGACCATAGGCAGCTGGCTGATAAAACAGGATGGCATACTTAATAGCCATCACATTTTTCGGTTCAGGAGGTCTGAAGTCTTACATACTTCAACTGAAATCAGTAATACAAAGGTTTTGGGTTTTGTATTCTTACCAACTGAAAGCTCATTTTCTTACTACTTAATGATGGTGTCCTTAATGTCATGCATATTTTCTGGATGCACAAGGGCCCATGATGCTTAGTGAGCATAACAGAGGTAGAAATAGTTTAGAGACTGGGAAGCAGAACTGCAAAACTGCAAACACGGTTTGCAATAAAGGAATGTCAATTACATCTTCTCTAAGCAACACAACATAAAGGATGGTCTATGAATAGGTTACTTGATTTCAAAGTAAAAACAGTGTAGTGCCTATATTTTTGATATAAAAATAAGCATTGGACATTTATCTCTTACTAAGTTTTAGCTATTTAGGGCTTAGAACTGTATCAGAACCCCTCTGTTGGATTTCTCTTTGTCTCAAGACTCTGATTTGGGGTGCCTTTGACTCTTGCTACAGAGAGTGAAATAGAACTCTTATGCACTAATGTTATTTTATTTAGTACTGTGGTGTGGTTTGGTCCCTGGCTGTATTATCTTTGCATTCTACCCTGGAAACATTGTTTTCCGTTCCCACTGATGCTCTTCTTCAAGCAGTGTCATCTTCCCCTGAATTTATTTGTGGTTGGTTTTTTATTCATTCTTGATGTTAGGAACCTGAAATTGCATTAATGTTCTTCTAAGTTACAGAATCTCAAGCATTTTTGCAGAGGTTTGGTAGGGGCCATGATGTTGTGCACTGTTGTATTTTGCAAATGTGTTCAGCAACATAAAGAGAAATGGAATGTTGGAAATATTTATGAAATGGAAATTGGAAATGTTTATTCTAGAAATCATTGTTTCTCTAGCTTTAGGAAGGGTAACAGTGCAAAGCCAATTTACAGCAAAGGCGGCCAACAGCCTCCCGGGCTCATAAGCGGAGCAGAGCCAGTGGATTGAGGGAAGTGATTATCCCCTTGTACTCAGCACATTAGACAACATCTATGATAACTGTGTCCGTTTTCGGCTTCCCAGTACAAGAAAGATAGTGATCAACTGGAGTGACTTGAGTGAAGTGTCACTGAGGTGTTTGTGAACTCTGGAGCACTTGCTGGAGAGGAGAGGCCAAGTGAGCTGGGTTTGTTTTCAGCTTAGAGGAGAATGGCTTCTAGGGGTCCAAACAGCAGCCTGCCAGTACCTATGAGGAGATTATCCAAAGATCCTGGCTCTTTCTTGTAGTGCATTGTGGGAGGACAAGAGACAACAGTCAAAACTGAACCACACAAGGTTTGGACTGTGCATTAGGAGAAATCTTTTCCCCGTGAACAGTGGGGGCATTGCAACAGGTTGCCCAGAGATGTTGTGCAGAGATTCCCTTGGAGGTTTTCAAGGCCCAATTGGATAAAGCTCTGAGCAGCCTTGTCTGATCTTAGAGCTGACCCTACCTGTAGCAGAAGGTTGGACTAGGGACGTCACAGCCTGAATTACTTTATGATTCCATGAAATCTAATTGACTAGACTCATCTTAGTATTTCAAAGTCTCTCTCTCTTTAGCAAGAATCGTTGATTAATAAAAGGCACTCTTAAATAAAGCCTTTGTGGACTGCTTCTTCATATTGCTGGAAAAGCACATGGTGTTTGGAAGGAGTTCTAATTGCACAGTGTCAGGGGTTGAGCTCAGTGTTGGTGAGGCACACAATCAGAAGAATAAACAGACAAAAGACAGGCAAAAACCTAAAAGCAAAAAAAAAAAGGTGAATATTCTTGTCTTACGAAATGTGTTTTTACATGCATGCTCCCATGTAAGGAAGAAGAACTGAAAATCATATAGGCAAAAGCAGCATATACTTGAAATCCCCATAGATCTAGGCATGACTTAAGGAAAACAGCTATTGCTCTTAAACAGTTGCCATTACATTAGTCTTTTCTTGGTGATGAAAGCAGTTTTCCAGATGGAAGATAGGGATTTGAGTAGAATAAGTTGTAGTAAAAGCACTAACAATTTCATAACTGCATGTCATTTAGGGTATTAATATAAATCACTTAGTCCCATTTTCCTTGGTTATGTTGCTGTAAGGCCCATCTGAAATCACAAAGTTGTTACATATAGTTGTGTATATAATAAAATAGTTTTATTAATATTATTTCAGTTACTCTTTCTTTCAATCCTGCTTTCTTCTTCTGTTTTCTCCAGAGCTCTGGAGCTTCAGCCATTTTCCCTTAAGCCTCTTCTACGACGAGCAATGGCAAATGAGTCTATGGAGCGGTATCGACAAGCATACATAGATTATAAAATAGTCCTACAAATAGACAGCAGCATCCAAGCAGCAAATGATAGTGCTAACAGGTAACTCCACTGACGAATTTTCTGATATCCATCCAAATAGAGAAGTAGAATTCAGTTTTGTTTGTTTTATGTGCTTCCTCTGTTCTGTATCCCTCAGGGGCAGGGTCATCACAACTAGTGCTTTATAACTAGAGGTCTGGCTGTTTCGTTTAGCTGTTTCCCCATAGCCTCGCAGTTTTCCTCTGCCAGCAGTAGGTCACTTCCTGTCTTAAAAATACAATATTTCAAAGGCTTTTTTTTACTGGTGTTTCAACTTGTGTTCTTTCCTAACTTGTATTTGATACCATGTAAAGTAATACTTTAAGGTCCATACCTTTTCTCTGATATTTCTGTTTCCTTTTCATATTAGCAGTCTTCCTGTGGCAGTTGGAGGTTTATGTTAAGTGTGAAACCTGTATGCTGCAGTTGTATAAACACTGAAGTAGCTTGATGCAGTGGTTGGCTACAAAGCTTAGGGGTGTAAAAAATATAATTGAATAAGTATTAATACTTTCAACATTAATTCTTGCTGCCAAGAGAGATGTCTCGATTTCTGTAATTGTATTTTAACAGTGTAAAATTTGTGTATGTACACTATTGTAATTCTGTTCTCATTAACATATAGTAAGTACTTAAATGCATGAATGATAGGATTTTCCATTCCTTTTTATTTCCTTTTTTCTTTTAATGGGCAGAAAAAGTATTTATGAAAGCAGAACAGCCATTAACCACTGAGCAGGAACCCACATGCATGCGACTTCTAACAATGGAATCTAGTACCTTTTTTTCTTTTTAAGGCAAAGCCATGAGCACATAATTACTTCATTAAAAAGTCCATAATATCTCTAAATTCAGCTTATTTGACTAGAGGTGGCCAAAGGAGATCATGACATTTTATCACCTCCTCTTAGAAGTCTTATACTTGATAACACAACAAATTGCTACTGATCTCCTGTATCTCCACTGATAATAGAGCACTTGGATTGGTGAGATAACTGCTCATCCTGGTACCTGTGTGATTGTTATACTTTTTAAAAATCTTCCTGGCTTATTTTATCTGCAGATACTCTTTTCATAGTTCTCCTTGACTTGTAACTTGCTTGGTAATAAGCTTATTTCCTTTTTTTCCCCTTAACACTCTTCCTTTTCTCCTCTCTAGGCCTTCCTTATGTTTTTAGCTTCACTACTCATTACTCTTTCCTCCCTGGCAACCCATCACCTTATTTCAGCTGCTTCTTCCTTCTTCTCTTCTGCTGGTAATTCATTTTTGCTTGCAAATTCTTAGTTTCTAAAGCATAGACCTCCTGCGTGATTGAAGTTTTACTATAATTTATTTTTTAATGTTTTATCATTTATGAATTTAACCGAAGTTGTTTACCAAAGTATTCATTCCAATTTCCAAAGTAACAGACCTTTTTAAAAATGAATTTTAACAAAAAACGATAGTTCCTCTGCTGCCTTTCAACTGAAAGAGACAACCCCAAAATGTAATTTAATTTTTTTTAATACTAGGAATATTGAATCTTAACAATCTGCTTTTATTGGAGGATTTCATTGGTTTTTAAGTTCCTGCAGGAAATCAGGATGGTGATGCTGTAGGAAGCTGACAGGAAAAACTCATCATCCTACTTGTGTCTGAGGGTTTGACAAATCGTGTTAAGGCTTGTCTTCTTGTACTTACCTAACTAAGTAGGCTTTCCAAAAATCTTAGAATCGAACGAGTGTTCAGTCTGATGTTTCTAATAATTCACACTTAAAAGACAAGTAGAATTTTTAATATAAAGCCTTCACCTGATCATTTTGCAATCAAAAGGAAATAATTAAGAATGTAAGTACATATTTTCACAAAAAGTCAACTGAAAACAGGTGTAAACAGTTATTTGAGTGTTTATCATGTGGATTAGATGATACTGAATTGTCTTTTATTGGTTATCCTGAGGTGATTTTTAGATAAATTGGAAGGACTGTTTCTTTTAATGGTGTGTGCCAAGTCCCAGGAGAATGCATTCAAGCATGCTTTTAATTAGTGGCATTTTCCTACCTTTGTGAACATCAATTTCCTACTTTGTGTACTTTAATTTCTTCTTGATTGAGTGTTTTATTATTTGCTGCTAGAAATACAGAAGTTCTATGTGGACCAATATGTTTATGCATTTCCATTTACTAAATTGGAGTTTAATTCTGGTCATCTCAACTCATTTAACATCAGTGCAATTTGCATTAGATAGGCTGGGAGCTTTTATGACAAAGTCCCATATGAGTATTGTACAAAGAAATTTGTGATAAACTCCAAAACTGTGGGATTGTTGGGTCAAGTTCAGGTGTTGGTCATAGGGAATGAGTGTATTTGTCCCAGTTTTTTCATGAGATACCTGTACTTTTTAAATTAATCGTGGCACTCAGGTATGCATTTTTGCAAACGACTGTGCTTAGATTATTGTATTACAAGAAGTCAATTGATCATTAAATACTGCAGGATCCTTTCTGTATATATTGATGAATGAAATCAGTTTTTTTCTCCAACTTTTTAAGCTCATTATGATAAATGGAGAAAAATTAAACAGGAAGTCAGTGGAACCGTGGTTTACTGTAGAATTGTTCTGCTACTTTCTATGGGAAAAACCTAAATGGAATGAATTGACTTTTTAATATGAAGTGTACAGTTTTGTTCTCTAATAAAGCAACCTGAGTAAAACTTAGGGCTATTTAATTTATGATGGTGTGCCACATTTTACTTAGCAATTGAATTCAGACTATCATTAAAAACCCTGAAATTTTAGTAAAATTAGAGCAAAACAGAACTTGAACAAGCTGCTTTGTTGGCATGTCCTATAACGTGCTGCTTAGGAATTATACAGGTAGAGGAGAGCCCCTGGAAGGGCATATACAGCTAACACACAGAAAAATACTCTTCTTGTTCACTTAGAAAACAAGTAAAGCAACTAGATAATACTATGAAATGTAATAGTCTGTGTATGAAGAAACTTACTTTCAATTCAAAAATATAAGAAATGGTATGTTTCATGCAACTTCATGTAATACATAAAATCACACATTATATATCTCTACGAACAGCCTTGTCACATTCAGTGTTCCTAATTTGTTTTTTTTTAATGTGTATTCATGTAGTATGTTTTTTTTATAGCTGTGTTAGGTGGAAATGCACCTAATATACAAATCTAAGGTTTATTTGCTATAGCATCAATGTGATTTGTTTTACTACTCAATTGAGAATTTTCCTATGTTAAAGTAGATATTAGACTTACCAGCAGTTGAACTTGACTCTTAAGCTCATTTTGAGATTAGATGTTTATCTCACTATTATTCTTATAATTGATTAATATTTGTTTGTTTGTTTGTTTTTTAAAAAAAAAGGCAGTACAAAAATTGTAATGGAACCATGAAGTCTTGTATGGCGTTGCTCATTATGTTTACTTAGGTCTTTCTCCAAAATGTATCACAGCAATGAGAAACTCCCAGTTGAATGGATTTTGGATTGAGCCTCTTATGTACGGAAATATATATATGTATGTGTTGGTTTAAGAAAGACTAAACAGTTTTTATATATTTTCTTAGCATTTTTAAATGGGGATAAAGAATGATTGATTGAATTCCTGACTGTTCTATAAAATACAACTTAATGCCCACTTTGTGACCTGCATGGATTATTTAGAGAATTGTTGTGTAAGAGGTTTCATTTGACATTGGCAAATTTAGGTACCACGCTTTGTCTGAGGATATTGTAGTCTACACTTGTTGAAAATATCACCTATGAACAGCTGAGAAAAGTAAACAAAAGTAAATAATTTTTTTCCTATTTCTTTATTGCATGTGGTAGGCAGCATTTAGAGCTTAGTTGCAAAATCAGTCATTTGCTTAAATATTTACAGATCATGCTGAAGTCAGCTTCTTGTCTTCTAAGTGCTAGCATGAATAAAAAGTGGAAAAGGTCAAAATCTTAAATCAGTGCAATACAGTTGACTGATGGTGACAGTCTTTTTTTAAATTAGTCCTGAGGATAATGGTTCAGTTGTTTTTTGAAAAATTGGGACATTGCATTATTTAATTTTGGTCTAAGTTATTAAAGCATGAGTTAAAGATATGAAAAGTCATGTTGGTGGGGCTTTTCTCTTTCAGAATAACAAAGACTTTAATAGATCAGGATGGTCCCAGTTGGAGGGAGAAACTGCCACCAATTCCAGTTGTCCCAGTTGCTGCTCAGCTACACAGGTGGGATGGAGGAAACATTACTTCAGAGAGTAAGCCAAGAAGTACTGCAGGTATCAACAGAGAAGAACAGTTGCAGATGAATCGTATGTATAGCTAATGTAAATATATATACAAAAAAGAAAATAATTTTAATTGAAAACTGGAATATGGTTTAGTAACGTTGAAGAAACTGCTTTAGAAAATATTTATCAGAGATTATTGTGAAAAGCCAAGTTAGGTGATGGTCTTTTACATGATTTGGTTTAATGTGCTTTATAGAGCCACAGTTATGATGATTTTTTTTAAGCGATGTGGTTTGCAGCATGTAATTTTTGAAGTTATATAAAAGAAAATACAGCAGAAATACTCATCGGCAGTATATTGAGTGCTGTTGCAAATATCAGTAGTTTCCCTGACATCATACTACAGTTATAAAAGTTTTGCCCAAAAACCCCACCACCCAGACAAACACCCAACCTCATAACATAATCAGCTGCATAATCTGTAGCTGTCATTTAATTGTCCATGAAAGCATTACTCAGCTCTTCAGAATAGAAAGGGTAGACTTGTAGGTGACTACTAGTGAAACAGGCTGTAGAAGAACACTCCTGATTTTTATATTTTTCTTATGATGGATTCTAACTTTGATAGCAGCCATTTAGTAGTCACCTTTCAAAGATGTTAGTTCTGGACTTGTTTACGCATAAGCAGTGAGTACTTAACTCCTTCAGGAAACTTTCTTCCTCCTGATCCTTTTTTTCCCCCCTTCCTTGCAGTTTCCATTTTTCTCCAGTAAATCAGGTGAAGGAACCTTTCTGATTCAGTTTTTATTGACATTAAACATTCTTTTTGCAAAGGCCTTAACTGTATGATTATTTTTTTTTACTCAACTTTGAGTTTATTTCAGTACAAAGAAAAGTAGTGCTGAAGATAATCTCCCCTTGATTAACACAGGGGAGGCTGCAATGCACAACTAGGTTGCTGGCCAGATAGGTAGCAGGAGTAGGGTTATCTGTCCATAATGCGTTACTGCAATAATGCATGTCCTCAAGTAATCTGTGCTCTTGGGCACTACAGATTTAATAACTTAAAAATTATCTTTCAGATAGCATTGAATTTATTTGTACCTGATGTAAAAACGACAGACAATGTAGAAATATGTGTGTTTATGAGAATTGGACATTTTTCTCAAGAATAAAACATAGATCTAGAAACTTGTAATAGTGTGGTTTATATACGATTTGAATAGTAGTGCATATTAAGCTTCAGTAATGCTGCAGAAAATTATTTTTCATTGAAGAAACATGAGGCGTGTTTATAATTGAAGCTTAATTGAATTGATGCAAATTCTACTCTACTTCTTAAAATGTTCAGTGACAAGTATTTTCATTACAATTGTTGTCAGCACATGTCATTACTGATTCATCACTCTTAAGGACTGGGCAGCAATTGGGTTTAACTTTTGGGGTTTTTTTAAATTAAGTAGAAAACTGATATTTTGCACAATTGTTGCTATTAAGCATAAGTGCTTTGCTTGAAGAGTGCTTTTTGTTGTACTGATTGTACTCCATGCTTTTTCTGTTATTATGGAACACAACTTGTTGGATTTTTGTTTCAACCTATTTAAACCTTTTAAGTAGTAAATTTGGATCTATATAACCTTGTGTAACTTTGTTAAGAGAGAGAATTTGAAGATCATTGTAGTGAAAAGGATATAGATAA
The DNA here is from genome assembly GCA_017639485.1 of Pluvialis apricaria. Lineage (NCBI taxonomy): Eukaryota > Metazoa > Chordata > Aves > Charadriiformes > Charadriidae > Pluvialis > Pluvialis apricaria. Next base: position 146,722,742 of record CM030008.1, read on the forward strand.
GTGGCTGCTGAGAACACTAGTGATCACGTTTAGCCTGTTAGGAAAGTTGATGAAACTGGCCATCACTGTCTTCATGAAGTGTGCTCTTGCGGCATTTTGCTGCAAAACATGTCTTAATCTATTTCAAATAGAGTGGCTTTGGTTAGGCTTTGTTTTCAGAAATATTAAATGAAGACTGTGTAACCATTTTCTTCCCTGAAGGCTGACTCTAAGGTTGTGCTTGCCTTCTCGGGCCTGTACTAAACCGGTGGGACCTGACAGTGATAGCTGGTGCCGGAAGCGTGCCAGCAATAATGTTCAGTCAGTAGTTAAGCCTTACTGGTGGCTGACACTTTTTTGCAACAATTGTCTGTTGTTTTTTGTGTCTTACAACTTGAGGTATAATTTAGTTGTGTTTCTTGCATATGTCTGTTCTGGTTTCACGTCGTTACTTAATTTTTTTCCTCAAGTCCACCTGTAGTTTTCCAGCATAGGAGACTGCCGTGTTTTTATAAAAGAACTCACCGAGTTTAATTATTGGTTAAAATAATGAAAATAATGGTTATATACAGTGTTTAAAACCTGAAGCTTGGCGAGGGGCTCATATTCTTTAGCAAGGTACAAAAAGTAGATTTTTCCATTATGATTTACTTAGAGCTGTTACTAATTATTGTTTGCTCACAACAGAGACATGAAACTGCAGTCAGGATTGGTTTTCCACTGCAAATGTCGCTAAAAATTGTAGTCTACCCCAGAAGCACGTGCAACAAGTGGTGTGGAGTTTAGAAGAAAAGACAATTCTGGAAGAACGCAGTATTAATTAAAAAAGTATAGTTAGGTGTTTCCAGGTTCCTTTTATAAGCATCTCTTATAAGTAGTTACAGTATATTACTGATGTATCGCTAACCCCTACTGATGTGATGATTTGTTTGTCATTGTCAGTTTAGCATAGTAATTGTGATGCATAGTTGCTTGCAGAAAGAATATTAGGTCAAATTATGGCCACCTTGGTGTGATGGTAAAGATCTAGAAGGCCTTTAATCCTGCTGATTAAATCTCCACCATTGTAAATAAAACTGGTATCTCAGTGGAGTTACATAGTCCCTCTCTACCACACAGAAGCAGACAGGAGGAGGTGAAAGCATAGAGCTGTCTGTTGCATTCCCATTATTTTCAGCAAAATAGTTACCCTGGTGCGTGGGGAAGTGTGTTGTGCCGTATGTAGATATGGTAGTTTATGCATTTCTTAGCGCAGCAGGGAGATCTGGGACAGAAATCACAGAATTGTCAGGGTTGGAAGGGACCTCTGGAGATCATCTAAGTCCAACCCCCCTGCCACAGCAGGGACACCTACAGCAGTTGCACAAGACGGTGTCCAGTCAGGTTTTGAATGTCTCCAGAGTGGGAGATTCCACAACCTCTCTGGGCAGCCTGTGCCAGTGCTCTGCCACCCTCAAAGGGAAGAAGTTCCTCCTCATGTTGAGATGGAACTTCCTATGCTCAAGTTTGTGCCCGTTACCTCTTGTCCTGTCACTGGGCACCACTGAAAAAAGACTGTTCTCCTCTACCTGGCACCCTCCCCTTAAGTACTTAGAAGTATTGATAAGATCCCCCCTCAGTCGTCTTTTTTCTAGACTAAAAAGACCCAAGTCCCTGAGCCTTTCCTCGTAAGAAAGATGTTCCAATGTGCAGGCTGAGAAAGATACTCCAGTTGCCAGGCATTTATTCTTAGTCTGGGTAGATTATTCAGCTACCCTTAATGAACTGACCTTCTTATGTAACACTGTGATGCTTTTGTAACGTAGGTGAGAAAGCTGAGGAGAAGTTCAAGACACTGAAAAACGAAGGGAATGAATTTGTAAAAAAGGGTAAATATGAAGAAGCGATAAATAAATACAGTGAATGCATGAAGTTAAATACCGAGGAATGTACGATCTACACTAACAGGTAAAGATGTAAAATCTAACACAGCTTTGTGGGATAAAAATAACATTTTCTCACTGCAAATACAGATTTTGTATTCCTTCAGTCACTGTTGTAAAAAAGGATATTATTTTCCCCACTTGATGAGTGTTTCTAATAACAAAATATATTTTTTGTTAAACTGCATTATTTTCCAGGGGGAGCAAGTATTAATGTCACTGATACATATCGTAAAATCTTTATATAAATAGTCATCAACAGTAAAGGTTACAATTAGCATAGCATTTTGCAGGATTTTTTTCAGAATACTGGTGTGACTTTAAAAACTAACATGCAGTAGCAATATCTCAAATATGAAGAGTAATAATTCAGATAAAATGTACATGTTGAGAAAATAAAAGTAGGAACATGGTCATACAACAGCATTATTTTAAAGGTTGACCTAATTCTGCAGCATAGTTCTTTATTCTGTAATCTTATCAGCTTTCACAAACTAAGAAGGATTTGATTAGGCCAGTACTAGAATAGGAGACTTCCAAGTAATAATTAGGTGCGGAAAGCAGTATTGCTTATTTAATCTAGAGCACTTTTTGTACCCAGAATGGCTTACTATATCAACTACTGTACTGTCATATTATACTAACATAGGCTCTGCTTTTAAAATACTTACATATCTGCCTAACTTCAAATGTACTTGGAATTTTGACTCTTATTGCAGGAATTGGCACTCTCTAAGTCCATCCAGTGATGTTATTAATACTTACTGGGTTTGATGTACTTCAAAAAATACCACATTGAGTCTGAATTATATGAAGTATTGTAATGAACATTTGTGAGTCAGTTACTGTTGGTGCTACAGCACTGTAGAATTTACTTATATTGCAGTATATTCTGTTTTTCTGTGTTAGAGCTCTCTGTTACTTGAAACTGTATAAATATGAAGAGGCTAAGCAAGATTGTGATCATGTTCTTCAGATAGAAGATTCTAATATTAAGGCTTTTTATAGAAGAGCACTAGCGTACAAAGGATTACAGGTGAGGAAAAAGCATGGCAGGTATTCTTAAGCACTTCTAAACTTGCTTATCCTCTTCAAAGGCAGTTGCAGTAAATGGGTGAATACAAAGTATGCAGTGCTGATGATTTATTACTTTATAGAGCATTAGGCATGCATAAAATATGAGATAAATATTTTTTGCAACATAAAAACCTGCAGGTTGACTTGTAATAATTTGAGAAAATACAAGAATATTGGAATAAATGAGGTTTGACTGGACATTGGTTAAGCAAGTTTCAACTCTGTTCTAATGTTCTGGGTATCCCAGCCTGTTTTTTCTGTCAGGGTGTTTACTATATCTTTACTGATGACAAATGGATTCTCTCCAAGTCTGTCTTCATCTGTCCAAACTACAGTCTCAAGCTGTCTTTTTGCATCTGCTCATATTTGAGTGCTTGTCATATTAAACCAGGGTTTTATCTTCGTTCTCTCTCTCTTCCTTCCCCAAACACATTACGAACCTTTGTCAGTAATCTGCTTTCTCACTCTGTTGACAGTGTCGGAACTCAAACTTTTCCGTTCCATCTATACAGTAGTGGTGGTGTCTGTACTGTGCTCATCTTACACAATGTTTTTTGAGTGTCCATTTACCTGATAGTCATAAATGGAGACTTATATTGCTCATATCCATCCTGAATGTGACTGCAAATCTCATGTTCCATCACTTGAACCATGTCATTCCTTTTGTCTGTCCCTCTGTTGCTTCCCTCTTCAGTGATATTAATTAGCCTCTGCACTTCATAATTCTTTCATAGCAATCCTTACCCTACCTGTCAGCTCTTATCTGTTACTGAGTTATGAGCTTGGTACTTCTGTTGTCTCATGACGGCAGCTATCATAATCTACTTTGTATTAAATTTTACAGGTGTCTTTAAACAAGCATCTCGAGTGCTTTCTGCTATGTTGCTCTTTATAACTGGAGGTGATCACTCCAAGTGTCCACCAAGTTCCAGCAGTGTCCATCAAATGAATACTTACCTCAGACCTCCATTATGCCTTAACAAGAAATTACCTGATTGTCTCTCAGTTTACAGATCAGCTGAGGACAATCTGTTTGTGCTTAGGTTATTCTCATCCAATGCTATAATTCCAAGTACAAGCCATAGGGACTATGGGATCTTTCATTTGTGACAAATTTGTTCCTCTGTTACAGTAGCTATGAAATTTTGAAGGTTTGCTTTGATTAATTTTCAAAGTGGGTGAAAAGCCTTAATTTTGTGTAAAAACTTTTCTGTAACTGTACCAAGCTACCTGGTATTAATCATCTGTAACCTTATGTTGCTGAAACTGATAAAAAATTAGTATAAATGTGAGCAAAGGTACATAGTGATTCTACCAGTCAAAAAAAGGGAATTACACACTAGTGAAGAATGTCAAGAATTGGAGAAATAACTTCTGCTTTTTTGAATATCCTAGGGAAAAAAAAAGCTATTTTTGTATTACTGAAGGCGTAACCTGAAACGCACTGTTCGTGGATTCCTTCAGAACAGTCTGATCTGGGGACTCCCGAAATGTTTTGTTGTGGTTGGATTTAATGCCTTTGTTATTGCTAATTCCAGGGACGTGAGTGATTTGTAAAACCAGAGAAAAGCAACAAAAATGATTTGAGGTTGACAATTGACTCTGTAATGAAAAATTTTAAGAGCTAAAAGCATGTAGTTTGGTGAAGTCCTAACTAAGCTGGGAAGTGTTATTTGTATATAAATATCCAGATATTTAACTACAAAAGCTGCAGTGGAATTTAATGTAGTAAATGAGGGGTTTTAATAGATTTACTGAGATGTAGATAAGGGAAGATCAGGAAAAGATCATGCTTGTGTGATGAATTAGGCCTGTAACATAGGACACAGGACCCCGGACCACATCTCCTACAGCTGATAGTCCAGTCGCTTGCTTTGGGTACAACCATCTTGTATGATTTTTGCTGAGAAGTCTGACAGGCTGCACTTTTAAATCCAGGAGGGTTGTTTGCTGACCCTTGTGATTGTTTTCAGAATTCTGTTGCAGAATCTCATTTCTCTGTAATTATGAATCTTCACATCTGTAATTCAAATAGTTTAGCGTAATTAGTAGCTGTTTTCTGATGAAAGCAATCTGCCCCCTTTCTGCATTCGTTTGGTAAGGCTAAATAATTCTAGTTCTCTTGCTCTTCTCTTTTCATGCTATAGCAGACTTCAGTTCACTTACAGACTTACTGCAATGTCTCTGCACGTTGAATACTGGTCATCGGTACTGAACAAAATATTCCAGCTAGGAAAGAGAATAGGAGTGATTGTACACTAGTGCTTTTATTACAGATGAGATGCTGAGGAAATACCTCAGCTGGTACATGAGGATTTTTTTTATGATAATGATTTACAGTAACCTTATGATACTGCTTGGGAACAAGAAATACTAGGTCCCTCACACAAAGAAATTATGTTGATCTTTTACTGTCTGCATGGTCTTCTACTGTTTACTGCTACATTTCATCCCTATTTTTGATGCTCCAGCCCTCAAGATTGCCCTGTTTTGCTTTTTGTATGTGATAGTCCAGCCTTCCTCAGAATCGATGCTATTGTCTCTCCAGAAAATTTAGTGTAAAAAAAAATCATAATTCCTAACATCAAAATTTGAAATAAAAACATTAAACAAATGACAAGACTGATTATTGAGGGACTGTGTCCTAATGCCACTCTGTTGCTGTGTTCGTCCTTCTAATCCTGTTTATCCCAGAGTTCATAACATAATCCCAATTTTCTCAAGGATTACCAAAAATTTCCCTTCTCAAACTGTAGGGGTTGGTCTACTGGATTGAAGCCCACAAAGATTAGGTGCATTTTTAATCCATGCTTATTTTAACCCTCTTTTTTTGGCAAAGCAAGTATGCAAACTGTTGACGGACTCATATTATATTAATCTTGAGGAAGTGTTAACACTGTAAGCAATTATGCTTAAAAGCAGCAGTCTTCAATAATCTATTCTCTAATACAGGGAATATATTTTTTAGAATAAATTATTTCATATTACATATTTAATGCGGAAGTATATAGTCGAAAAAGACTAACTCACACTCATCCTCAGTTTCCTTTTTTCCCCTCTAATGAAATTACACTGTCTGTATTTAGATTATTTTTGTATGCTTAATGTCAAGATCCTAGCATTTTTATTTTTCTTAATTGTAAAGAACAGTATGGTAGTTCAAATTTATTTTTCTACTGGTGGGCTTATGAAAAACATCATTTTCCCTTCTACTTACAGAATTATCAAGCCAGTGTTGATGATTTCAACAGAGTGCTTCTAATAGATCCAAATGTTCTTGAAGCAAAAAACGAACTAGAGGAGGTAACCCAACTGCTTACCCTTCACAGCAGTGCTGTAGCTGGCAGTCAACAAAAGCAAAGGAAGAAAATAACCATACAAGAGGTATACCTGTTCATTTTTGAAAGCAGGCGGCACAGAAGCCATGCATTTGAAGAGACAATATTAAAGCTTTTGTTTTGCACTTTTTAGCTTTACATTTTTGGGGGGTGGGGTTGTATTTTTCATGTTATTTTGAGGGCATATTGGAGGATTCTTGAATACATGTTCAGTGTCCATTACATTTTATAGTAAAGCTTGGACTGCTTCAAAGTGTTTTCAGAACCACACCGGAAATGGAAAAAAGTGCATTTACATCACACTAAACTTGAGGATATGTTTCTTGTAAAGAAAAGCTGCTTAGGCTTTGAAATACCTGCTTTACGGAATGTGGCTGTCAAATAGCAATTTTGCTTTTAAAGTCTGTGCTACCTGGGGAGCCTCTGGGGCTGTGCTGGCAAAGGTTCATTGTCAGCAGGCGTGCTGGCAGTTCTTGTGCTAGTAGTGAAGTTACTGGTCTGAAGAATGAAATCCTGCCTTAGAGAGCAAGGGTATGGGTAAAACATCTGTAGGATCTTATAAAAGAAGTACATGATGTAATGTTATGTACTGGATCAAAATGTTGCAGAGTTCTGGGTAGAATTAGGCAATGAAAGCATTTTTCACAGTCATCTGATATTTTTGGATTGCAGCTTTGCTGGTCCTTTAAGAATGGTTTTTTTCTCCCTTTTCATTTTAAAATATGTAGTTAAAATACATAGTTACCAGTCCATAGAGTGATAGTGTAATTTGATAATGTAATTTCAAAATGATGGTGTAACAGAAACTGTAATTATTAATACAGAAACAACTTGTTCTGTTGAAACACTTCACATTGTCACGAGTTCGTGAGATTTTATGTAACTAGTGTAAGCCGGGTATAGTGTTAGTTAAGCTCTGAGTTGTGACAAACAAAGGAACCTGGAGAGTGTTTAGAGGAGGTTTGGGAAGTGACTGCATTGTTCGGAAACCAGCTAACTACATTACTGGCAGCGGTAATTTTCCAGGGGTGGGGCAGGAAGCGTTTATGTTTGCTATCATGATTACAGCTGCTGCCTTAGAGAGCCTTCCCTGTCTTATCTGCTGTAGTGCAAGGTAGTTCTATGAAAACAGACTGCAAAGAGGAATAAGGAAAATTTGATTAGAAACTGGGATTTATCATTATTCCATTTTAATCAAGCTATAATTCTATATAAGACAGTCAAGATTTCTCTCTTGATACTAAGGATTGTTGAAAAACTAGAACAAAATGGCTATAAGCTCAATGCAGTATTTCACAAAAATGACTAGTCTAGCTTGCAGCACACCACTGTGCTATACAGTACAGTATGTTCAGACTTTCCAAAAACCGTGACATCCATTGAAAAGACCGCGTTCAATGAGAACTTAGTCAGTTTATATTAATTCCACAACTCTTGATAGCTTGAAACGGATTTTAGCAAATGTAGTTGAACTCATGATTCATTTTCTAGTGACTGATTCATGAAACTCGGTACAGGCTGCAAATTTGGGAGAAGTTAAGTGGGTACTGGGGCAGTTAGACCATGCTGAGCTTTCTCCTTTTGCAGCGGGACTCCCAACAGCAACCTCATACGGCTGCTGGATACCTGTACTATTCTGACGGCACAGCAATGAAATGAAACGTGGGTATCTGGTGACTTGATTTCAGTTCCGCTTGTCTTCTGCAGCTTCACATTTAACATACGTATACAGTCCTCCTTAGCTTTCTCCCAGTGCTCCTCAATTGTCTTTCTGCAGTGGAGTGCCAAGCAGTGAAAGGAAATATAAAATATGCACTTTTGACTACAAACCTTTAAAGATGAATTAGGTACTATTCTGGGGGGAAGTAAGACATAAAAGAACATAGGTGCCTTTCTTTTACGAAGAGTAAACTGCTAACTGTAATTTAGTGATGTTACCGATGGATATAAGCATGCAGTTTGTGAAGCTTCAGGTTATCTGCATGTCCACATTAAAATGTATTATTGCCATTTTCTTTGTGAAGGTGACTGAATCTGATGAACAGGAAGAGAGGCAGTTTGCCACATCAGAAGATCATGTTATTTCAAAGGAAGCAGTTCAAAAAAGCGTGTCACTGAAGACCTCTGAGAAGCTGCTTATTTCTGAACCATCTAATGCTTATGACTTCGGTCAGATTATAAACGCAGTGAATACCAGTAAGGATAAAGCTGCTTGTGCAGATCTTTTAACAATTACTGATCCAAAAAAATTGCCAGTGCTGCTAAGTAACAAACTTGAAGGAGAAATCTTTTTGATTTTTATCCAGTCGTTGGAATATTATGTAGTTGGAAAAGATCCTGGCCTTGTATATCAGCACCTTTTCTATTTGAGCAAAGCAGAAAGATTTAAGGTAAGAACCTAGATTGAATGCGTACTTAAGTTCAACAGAAACCGAAAGGAAACTTTCATATCTTAAAAGGAAGTGATAAACTGATTTTTGTATCTCTGTCAAATACTATGATTTTCAATCAACCTGTGCTAATTATAAAATGTTGTGTTTTTTCAGGTGGTGCTGGCCCTTCTTAGCAAAAATGAAAAAGAACAAGTTCAGCAGCTGTTTGACTTACTTTCAGAAAACCAGAATAATCAGTACTCTTTGGAAGATCTTGAGAGCCTTAAAAAGGTTTATGAACTTTAAGAAGTTAAAATTTGTTGGTTGCATGCATTCTGTTCATGTTTATGAGACGGATGTATGAACTCTGCAGACTTGCATGGGTTGAAGTGGGACTTTACCCAGACTGAACTCTATTTTGTTTTGACAGCATATGCACATTTAAAACTTGCTGCTCTTTTTTTCTTGTAGTTGTATACATTTTTAATCTCTAGAATTTAATGCATGTCTTTGTGTTTGGTAACAGAGTTCATGTTATTTGGCATACTGATATTATTTAGACTTTGTTAATTATATATATAAAAATATATTTCACATTATGTATATAATGTGAAATATCTTGATGGTACGATAAGTAATACGCTTTTAGTCATCACTTGTATCATTTGTGAGTCATATGTTCTTGTGATAAAGAAGTGTCTTCAAGATAAACGGGTCAGTTAGCAATAGCTTTGCTAAAATGAGTTTACAAAAAGTATTAACATTTTTCAGATAAACTACTAGAGGCCATCTGTTTCTTCACTGTCCCTCATCTATACAAAACAGATTTAAATATTTTTGGTGCAATACAGCTTAGCAGCAAAGGTGAATGAATGAATAATATATTAGGTTGTCATGGAACACTTTGAATTAAAATAATTAATTATTAAATAAATGGGTATGTCTAAAATTATTAACAAGTGAGTAACTTTCTGTGCACAGAGAATTATGTTTTCTGTGGGCTCGGAAGGACTGCTGGTTTGCATGGCTTTTGAAGTGACATTGGTAAACAGGAGAAGAAGTGGCTGCACTTAGCAATAAAAATATTTAACTCTGAGTTTTGTAATCAGGTTATTTAAAACACCAGCTATTTCTGTTTACAGACATATCTATAAAGCTAAAAGTAAAACCATTTTGTGGACCAGTATGATTTTTTTTTTTTTTTTTTAATTTTAGGCAGTACTTGTGTTTTATATTTTATTCTGACAAAGCTCCTTTTTTCAAGATGAAGCTTTGAAATTTTTCAAATACCCCAATGCCTTCTTTGCACACGTGATATAAATGTATATCAAACTCACTAGTGCTGCAGAAATATCATTAAGAATGTTGTTCTAATGAAAATTTTTCTCAGGTGTATATTAATAAAAATAAAGTTTTTTCTTGAAAAGTACAAGTATGGATTCTCTCTTCTGGTTCTACACTCTTTAGGCTTATAATTCTGAGGCATGAGTTATGAGTTTTGTCTTGGAGTACTAAGAATGAGGTTTTTAATTCCTTTTAATTTAATTTTTAATTCCTTTTAATTTAATTTAATTCCAATCCAATTACCTTGGTTGCCCAGGCAGCCAAGAAGGCCAACACCATCCTGGCCTGCATCAGGAATAGTGTAGTGAGCCGGAGTAGGGAAGTAATCATCCCCCTGTACTCGGCACTGGTGAGGCCCCACCTCGAGTACTGTGTTCAGTTTTGGGCCCCTCACTACAAGAAGGACATTGAGGTGCTGGAGCGTGTCCAGAGAAGGGCTACCAGGCTGGTGAGGGGTCTGGAGGACAAGCCTTATGAGGAACGACTGAGGGAGCTGGGGTTGTTTAGCCTGGAGAAGAGGAGGCTGAGGGGTGACCTTATCACCCTCTACAACTACCTGAAGGGAGGTTTTAGAGAGATGGGGGCTGACCTCTTCTCCCACGTGGCAAGTGATAGGACAAGAGGAAATGGGTTCAAGTTATGTCAGGGCAGGTTTAGATTGGATATTAGGAAGCATTTTTTCACTCAAAGGGTTATTAAACATTGGAATGGGCTGCCCAGAGAGGTGGTGGATTCACCATCCCTGGAGGTGTTTAAGAAAAGGGTAGATGAGGTGCTTAGGGACATGGTTTAGAAGTGGGTGTTTTTAAATCAGGGTAGGTTAACGGTTGGACTTGATGATCTTAATGGTCCCTTCCAACCTCACTTATTCTATGATTCTAAGAAGTGACGGAAAGGGAAAAGCTAAGTCAGATTTTGCATGGGAAGCAGGCAAGGCCAGCAGCTCGGGAAGCAGAGAGTAGGGAGCAGTGCAGACATCTGAGCAGGGAGTCCCCAGCGGGGCACAGCTGCTCACGAGCATCTGTCCCTGCAGCTGCGGTGCGTCCCTCGCGTGTCCGGGTTGCTGCGCCCCAGGGTGCCCAGGCAGCAGCCCCCCACCAAGGCCAGCGACGCTGCCGCAAAAATCACAAACTCCTCCTGAAAAGCTGTTGCAAACTCTTTTCTACAAGGAAGCAAATAATAAGAAAGGATAGAGAAGTATAATTAATACATATATATATATACACAAAATATATACATAAAACCTGGCTCCTCAGGAAAAAAAGACAACTGTTTGGGTTTTTTTTACTGTGAATTTCAGGACACCTCAGTTGTGTCTTGACTCTGAATTTTTCAACAACCTCAAAGACAACTGTTGCTGCCCCTAGTACTCAAGGGCACTTTAAAATCATAGAATCATAGAATGGTTTAGGTTGGAAGGGACCTTGAAGATCATCGAGTTCCAACCCCCCTGCCACAGGCAGGGATACAAATACCCGTTTCAATCTCGTTAGGTGTATGTGTTAGATTGCTGTTATTCTATTTTAGCAGTAACTTTGAATTTGAACCAAACCGTTTTATCTGAGAGAGACAAGGAGGAGGCCTAGAGGCAGCTATGAGAGAGGCTCCCCCAGCGCAGCCCGAGGGTTCCCTTCACAACAACAGGAGGGTCAGACGCACCGTGTGACACAGCTCTCGGCGCAGGGCCCTTTGTACACGTACAGCTGAAAGCAGGGACGTGACGCTTCTGTGCGCTAAACTCCAGCTCACGAAAAAAGAGACCAGCGTGTCCTGGCCAGGACTTGTCCCAGCACCTTTCCCAGTTACATCTTCACAAGATGGTTTCACACCCTCACAGAGGCTACTCCACCTTCTCAACAGTTCTTTTTATGACAGCATTCAAAACCTTCTATGAAGACTTTGCATCTACTTAGAAAGACATTGCAAAACCTTACGCATGATCTGGTAGATACTTGCCAAATTCTCTTTGGAGTCCAAGGGACGGCCCACAGGTTACACTACGCAGTGCCTGTAATGCTGGCAATAAACTAGACGTAGCAGTAGCAGTACGGCCTCTTTCCCTTCTCTCTAGGGAAAGTGTTTTACAGCCATTATTACGTAGAACTAAAGAATGGCAGATGGCAACCCATCACAGAGTTGAGCGGGTTATTTTGCAAGTTCAAGACAAGAGCATTTATGGCAGTGCTGTTAGTCCGCAGGCACCTCTGCATGCTGACGGGGAGGAGTCGCCAGCAGCAGGGGAAGCCGCCAGTGCTGCAGGACCCACAGCACTTCAACCTTCCTGCACGCACAGGGCACAGCCTCATCCCTGGTGTACGAGTGGCAGCAGTGCTCCCTGCCAGGAGAGCGGGTGGCCCCACGCTCTGCCTGCGCAGCTGACTGGCAGAGGTCCCCTCAGGGAAGCAGATAACGGGAACGTTTTGAGCAATGCTACAGCCAATAACTTGGGTGCACTTGGAGCAGTGTTTGGTGCTCCCTCCTTCGGGGACAGCAGCTTTGGTGGCAAGGGCAGCATTCACACAGGCAAGCAGAACAGTACAAGACCACGTACCTTCTTGGGGGAGATCTGGAAGGTCTTCATTCGACATCACATTCACCTGTCCACAGTCTATACCCTCACTTTACATCTTACATCCTTAATATACGATCACATGAACAGCAACAAACCACAAACTGGGACTAAAGAGTAACATCTTCAGAGTCATCGTCAAGACTTGGGGATCTCCTAGGTTTAATTCTGTTAGGCGCTACTCTTGTGGTTTGTGTGTCCAACTCTTCCTTTGCCTCCCATACAAGCCTCTTGACTACCAACTACCTCACAGCCACGTTTCTGTTTCTCCTGCCCTCCGAGACTGAAGGTAACAAAGACAATGCCACCACTCCAGGACTATGTTTCTCACCAAGAAACAGACTTGGGAGAACATTTTGCTCCCACAGCAACATCAGATTGTTCCATCTGAGAAGACCAGAAGGACGTCACCTTTAGAGCAGACAGGAGCAGACAAGGTGCTAACGGTGCTCTTTAGACCTTCATAATTTCAGAAAGGTTCTCGGGTTCATTCCCAAGTTTCTGCTTGACTGCCTCAATTTCACCTGATTTTTTTATGTTATCTTTTCCTCCCGAAACAACACCCGAGGAGGGAGGATGTCATGTAGCTTTTGTCCCTTTACACTCAAAGAAACAAGACTTTTAGATGATGCAACTGCCAGAAAACAAGATGGCAGTAGACACAGGCGCGCAGTATTATTCCCAAGGGAGCGCTACCTCTCAGTAGCAGGATCCACACCAGAGCCCAGGCTGTGGCAGTCGACCCACTAAGAATTTCTGCCATTTAAAAAAATAAAAATAAAATCTTTAAAACAGCCACTTAAAGCTCTAGTTGCACTTTGATCAATCCCCACCCAAAGCAGAGGCACCCAAAAACTCCGGTGCCTTTTACAGTGATGTGCCATCACTGCTCATCTGCCAGGTAATGTGGAAGGTGATCTGCTGAAACCTTCAGCTCTGCACGTGTCCACCTCCCGCCTGTCTGCCAGTCTTCAGCACCTTTTCATTTCTTGAAACCTCCAGTGCGATGGGGGCAAAGAATGGCAGCCCACCCCGCACGGAGCTCCCAGCCACCCCGGACAACAGCCATGGGGACACGGGGCAGGCCCCGGCATGTGCCTCCCACAGCCTTCCAGCTCCAAATGCCACAGACATACCATCACAGGACCAAAAAACCACACTTTCCTTTCCAAACACCTATACAGGGCAGGGTGCTCTGCACCCTTTTGCCCCCTTCCCGGTATGACTTGGCTTAAATACAATTGAAAAAATCTTAACTAGGCGATTTCATAGGGTTTGGGTTTGGTATTTTTTGTGTTTGTTTTTCAGTGCGGCAACTCACTCCCCTAAACATCTAATCAAGCAAACTTTTATTAGGAAGTTATTTTTAAGCTCATTAAATCCAGTTAAGATTTTTCAACCATCTGCCTGGTTAACTTTACAAAGCCTTGCTACCACTTCTAAGTACGCGATGTTCCACTCAACCCAGTTCTTCTGCCATTGGAAATGGTACACATAATGCTCTAATTGTAGCTTTAGAGTTGACCCAGCGTAACAGTTACCCTCTTGTTATTCACTGTGATATAAGTATAGCTTAGATACGGGTTTGGGATGAGGCAGATCCAGCTGTCTTCTGCACTGCATCCCAATGTTTTAGTTTCTTCCTGAGCCTGTCATGATGCAGGTGAGAAACTGAGCCTGATGAATAGGTGGTTCAGCCCAGCAAAAAGTACCAGTTGTTACCCAGAAACTCTGCCAGTCTGCAATGTTTCAGAATGAACTTCTTACAGACTGCGTGAACCGAGAAAAGCATCACTTCGGACAGAGAAAGCAGAGTTTGAGTTTAGCTCAGCAGTCTGAACCTGTCCACGATGTACCAAGATGGTGCAGTTTTGTTTAACGAGTAATATGCTTATGCCAGAGCTGCATCCTCTCAGAGAACCGTTTCCTGTCCTGCCCCAGAGGCAGCTCACATTGCTATTCTGTAAGATGAAATCAGGTTGAAGTCATGCAGAAAATGCAACCAACTTTAGATCTTGCATTTCAAAGCATCAGAGCATTCAACTTCCAAAGCGCACCTAACAAAATGGAAGTGCTCAAAGGCAACGAGACATGACAGCAGTCAGCGCCTTACAGGCAAATAAGCACCTTGCGGGAACGTACACATTTTGATAAGGCTAATCAGCACACTAAACCACTAGAAGCCAGTATTTAGACATTTATTTCAGATATGCAGTTTACACGCATATTATTGAGCAAAACTGAATTGCAAATATACAAATACTGTAACAAGCATTACCAAATAACGTAACTGGCACTAGTGTTATAAGCATATTACTGAAACTGGTGAGGATAAGTCATGGAAGAGAACTGCAGCTCACGGCATTTTCTTTTTATCCAACCGAACTTCCAGTAGCACCATAATGGCAATACATGAAACACAAGACGGAACATTGTTAACTGTTATTCTGATAGTCACAATTTTTCTTTTTTTCCATTTTAGTGGATTACATAGCAAAAAAACATTAACAGTGCAGGCGCTTTGGCCAACTTCAGCTTGTGTTCAGCTGTACATCTTCCATATGCAAAAGAAAAAGAAAAAAGCCAGCATATTTGGAACCCATCTTTGCACTTGGGCAGTCATTGCACCGCACTTTGATTCTGGGACTGAAGATATGCATGTCTTGCAAGAGATGTCATGTCCACTAAAGCCTGAGTGAGTCTTTGGTAGGCTAATACTTCATTATTATTATACATTTATCTACCACAGTCATTTTATTCACTAGGATTTTCTTTTGTGATCCAAGGTGGCCAAAGAGGACATTCTGGAAAACATTACAGTAAAATCCTCAAACGACCAGGCACTTCAAACCCAGTCTTTTCCAAAGGCACCAAGAATTGATGGGGCACCGTTTTTCCCCCTAATGAAAGGTGACTGCATCTGCTTTTCTATAATGCTTATAAATCACTGGATTGTTATTTTACAGTTTTTATACACTATATAGTAGCCTTGTCTGCTGCATGGTTGGTTGCATGAATAAATAAGTAACCCCACTGTTCTTCACAGGTGACATCTCCATTCCACCATATACTAAGTACCAATTTCTTCTGTTTCAAAATTATGTAAAATGCCATAACCTTGCTCAAAGTGTACACACATACAAACGCTTCTGACACAGGCTACATCCATCTGGAGATACGCGGTTCATTCTACATGCATTCTAAATACAGAGTGTCCAGTTATGAAACAAATTTATCATTACGAATATTCACTGTTGAAATATGTTTGTGTAGGACTCTGCAAAACTTTTGCTTCCCTTAAAGAGAGTTCACACAAGAATGGTTTTAAGTCACTAACACTCAGCTAACACCCATTTATCCGAAACCCCATATTTTCCAAGTGAACAGTGCAGGACATATTATTCATTTCAGCATTTAACATATTAAGAAATTACCAATTTTTATCTAAATACACCAAGTATATGCTTTCAAGCAAAGTTGTGGCAAAAATACAAAACATGGACGTATTTGTACTGCTGTAATGCACTTGGTTAAAGCCTTCATGTCTCTTCACACAGGTCGAAGATCCATACGAAGTATTTTGCCTTATCAGACAAGTATATATAAAATGCAGTTGTATCAAAACCTTGCTTCTGCTGGTCACCTGAAACTTACGGAAGTCGCACGTAATTCAACCAGCTTTCAGACAGGGTTCTTTAGTGGTAAATATATTTTGCAGCACTTATAGGCTTAAATTTCAGTCTGAATAGCAGTGCTTAATTCCACAGCATGTTGTGAATGGTTGTTGTTTGTTTCTTTCAGTGTTTCACCAACACCTAAATCTACATCTGTCGAAGATCCATTATTAATGCTTTCCTCAGCAATGTAACTCAGCTGTGGAACATCAGTGCTTGGGGCTGTTGGAACAGGCACAGGGATTCCACTTGGCTGTGGAGAGTTTTCCAGGCGATCATTTTCCACCTCTGGGAGAACACTGACTGTGGTGAAGCGAGTATGATAGTCGCTGGAACCATGGCTACAGGAAGTTTTCATACTTTCCATATCTGAGCAACTAAACTCAGAAAAATGACTCGAGTGAGAATCTGCTACAGATGGAATACTATCGCTAAGAGAGGGAGAGTCAAATTCACTGGAGTTTGTGCTTTGTTGTTCCAACAGCTGAGCATCCATGTCCTCTCTTGTCTCGTTTATCTTCATGCTACTCTTCTTTCTCAGCTTACCTTTACATTTTTTTCCTGCTGTTGTTTCTTTGGACCACTTGGTGGCACTAGATTTACTTTCTGGCAAGCAGGCCGATGAACAACCGGCATTACTACGACCCGCAGCACTGCCATCATCCACACTGCTGCTTCCGCTGTTGTGTCTGAATTTGGCTGGCTTTGATTCAATATCCACTTGCACTTCCATACTGTTGCCTTCCCTAGAACAATAAAGAATCCGTGAGCGTAAGCTGTCACCTAAGACAAGCCAGCTAACACAGCAAAACAAACTCTCCCCGCTTTTAAGATACATTGCAGAAGTTAGAGATGTAACTTCTTCTCAAGAAGTTAAGTGTTTAACCAAATCAACAGCCCAAAGAAAAACACAAAGTCTGAAAGACCAAACACTTTACTGAGCTACAGCAATTGTGCTGTTCTTTGGAAATAACCTTGGCAAAATGTAAGCAGTCACATGTAATGCAACTTGTTACAAAATCTTCAGTTTCAAGGGGTAATCCTTAAAGTAGAACAGCTGAGGCATGCTTAGAATATCCTTTAGAAGCTCAATAAGCCTTGCTTATTATTTCCACCACTTTTCTCTTACCTGTCCAAAGGGATGTAGGAGTTCAGAATGGATCCTGCCATTGCTTTGGTACTGGCATTGTCACTAACTGTTCCCAAGCTAACTGTGCCAGATTCTCCACTCAGACTGTATCGTTCTTTCTGCACATCTGCTTGTACTTCCAGTCTTGGAGAGAAAGAAAAAGAGTTGCATGTACTGCTACTACACTTAAAGCACACTAGTTAAAAATTAGTGTCACCTTGTAGAGTTCCTCCACCATTCAGTCATAATTAGAGTTTATTAGTTACTCTAGTACAGATGTGCATATTTACCCTACTGAAATAGGTTCTCTCCTCCCACTGTCAAAAATGACTATTTTTTTGATTAAAAAACCAAAACCACCCCAAAGCAAAACCAGATCAATTTCTCAAAGCAAAATGTTGCATATTAACCAGAGCTTCTGGATTCTTTCCTCCCTGAGATTTACAAAAACAACTTCCAGGTTTAGCTACAATTCTGTTGCAGACTGTACTGTATCTAAAATGGAAAAAACAATCAGAAAGGCACATAAGTTTAAGACATGATAGTTGTCATGTTTCTCCAGCTGCAAAATTATTACTAATCAAACAGCAGAGAACTGTGTTTTGTACTCTACTTTATATTCTATTGTTATCAACTGCAACAGGAATAACAGAAACTGGAGCAATCCTAAATGGGGCTGAGCAGATAAGCCAGAAATTGAATTACAAGCTTTTTTCCAGATGCCTTGTTTAGCTATGTTCTGACAGTGAATTGGAAGGGTTTTTTGTTTTGTTTTCCACACTCAGTTCTTTAAGGAGGAGGATAAGTATACCTCACACAGCAGTCTCAGCCTGAAACACCTGTCCCAGCATAAGGGAACTCTTGATGCTATCCCTGCACAAAAGTGACCAGAAGTTGCCACCTTGGCAAAGCCAGGTGCCCAGCTGCCTCCCCTCCTGCCTAAGTCCATTTTGAATCCGTACTCCACCCAGGTGTTCTGAAGGCACAGCTTAATACTTGTAGACTACTGAACACTCAGCAGTTCTGACTTCGGGGTGAGATGCAGCAGGGAACACAGTCGTGTTTGTTAGACATGAGGTGCCTCCCTCTGACTCCTGGGTAACAGGAGAACAAGATCTCAGGCCCCACTCACCCTGCAAAAAACTCAAACTCTTCTTTGGGGATTGTGGTCTGGCAGGATCTCTTGGAAACCAGCAAGTTTGTCAGAGATGAACTGTCTCTATCTCCTAGAGACAGTTCCTTTTAATAGGAACTAACTTAAAATAAAAATCAGAAAACCTAGTTAATACCACTTTCTCTGCTTACGTGTAGAGCGGGATACTGTACAGTAGGAAGCATCTCTTACCTGTTAAAGCAGTTAACCATTGCACTTCCCGAGAGACTCCCTGTTATGCTAGCCCCGGCCAGCGCCATGGTACTAGCGGTTTCACTTAGGTTGTCTCGAATGGCTCCTATTCTATCCATGTGGCTACCACTTGCACTCAAGCTGCCAGTCAGTCCTCCAACGCTTCCTTCGCCTATGCTAGGGTTGTGACGCGCCTCTGCTACTGAAGTGGTATCTAGACAGAAATAAAGAAGGCTTGTCAGTCATGGAAGCAGAACTTAGTAGTTTCTAGAATGCGACCATGGAAACTGTTTCTGAAATTATGCCAAGAAAAAGGATTTATAAAACATACTGTGGCAAAAAGATAACTGTCAAAAAGAAAAAAAAAAGCCTTTTCTTGGAGTTGCTATAAGGGTTACACCGGATATCACATCCTTAAGATACCAAAGAGTTAACCATTCTGTGATTGACAGGACAGGTAACATGGAGTCAAGGAAAACAAAGAGACCCTATCACAAAGGATACATAATTAAAATAAAAACAGCACCAGATCAGCATTTAGTTCCCCCTAGTATAGATAAAAAGATGAAAGCCAGCAAGCTCCACAAACCAGTATTCTGAAAAAGCAGCATTAATTTTATCTTAAAACTTTTACCTATGGAAAAGACTTTATTAGAGTCTGGCTTTGATTAAAATGGGCAAGAAAAGCTTTAATGCTTGTATTACAGCACAGCACAACACAAACACAGAGAAGCTACCCTCATCTGAGAGCTGGTCTTTCAGCAACAAGTGAAGGTAGTCCTAACTTTATAGTACCTCTTCTGCAAATAAGTACTCTAGTATCTAAGGCCATCATAAGTCACAAAGCCCAAATTTACAGAAAATGAAACACAATTTTCTTACCTACAGCTGCATTTGTTCCACCAACATTTATATCATTTTCATCATCAAATTCTATCCTGACACCTTTTCCATTGCCTGCTGACACACCACAGCCTCCACTTCGGCAGAGGGAAATTGGAACAACTCCATACACGTAAGCCAGCATAATAGGAACACCAATACCTACAGAGGAAAGTACAGTATTTAATTAAATATGACTTATATTTTGGAGCCTTTCATAAAAGCGATTTCATTTTCCATGATTACTTAATATTTCACACTTGAAAGATATCAGGAGGGAGCAAAATTAAGAAATATTGTTAAATCACTAAGGTGAAACAACAGAAAAGTACTTTCAGCAGGCAGAATGTCCTCTATTAGCGTTGGTATGCAGAGAAGCTTAATGCTTGATTAATTAGTAATTCCAGTATGTCCATAACATCTTTTACAAACAAAATGAAAACACTTTAAAGGTTCATATAAGCTCCACTAGGGACTGTAATGTTTCACCTGAGAAGCAGAAATAGCAGAGATCTATTTCAAATGTTATTCAACTAAAAATGAATTCTACCAATTTAATAAGGGGCTTGATTTTGCATCCACTCAAGTCAGACAGGGTTTTGCTATCAATTTAATAAGACTCAGCATTATTATTACTGTGAGATCTTTCATACTTATTGTATCACATTAAATCAATTTAAAAATTTTAGTTACACAAGTTTTCCTTAAAAGTAAACAATTCTGTGGAGCAGGGTGGCAGGAGTTAAGGGAAATCAGTGAAAGGCACTGTGTGCTAAAGGATACGTAGATATACACACACATCCATCCCACCACTGCTAGTGGACTGTGAAAGTTACTCCTTTGACATATGAATTAAACCATTCTATGGCTTTGCTGATGGAAATATGTAGAAGGTACAGCAAAATGGTACACTGAAAAATGGTGAGCTGGCACATTCTGAAAAAGCCAGGACAGAGGCAGGCTCAATGCAAAGGCTCCTCAGTCTAACCTAAAAGAAGGGCTCCAATTATGGGTCCCTGTCACTAGAAATTCCTCTGCATTCAAGGAGGAAACCCATATTCTCAAGGTCATTATTTTGGAAGCCATATAAGCCCTGAGACTGGAGGCCGTGTGTTAATGGCAACAGGGCAAGAGCAAAAACTCCACAGAATAAAACCCAACTGCTTTCCCTAAAAAGCCAAGTTATCTCTGGTGAGGAATAAGAAAGAGCTCAAAAGAATGAGACAAAGCAGACCTATAAATACATCTATGAGACTCTGTGTCCCACTACCTGTTTAGCAGGGATCTGACACCATAGCTACATTAGAGCAACGCAATGCAGACAGACAGACACCAGAGAGTGCATTTGCACAGTGGTCTACCATTGTCAACAAGCAGTTTAAAGCCACAGCTTCATGTCCAATTTAAACCATCACTTGCTAAAACCAGCCCTGTCTTCCTGAGGCCACTCATTCCTCTCTGAGCATTACTTCTGGCACAAGGGGGAACGCTGCACACACAGCTGCGTGATGAATCGGATCAGGGGACTGATCCAGCTTAAAACTAAATGGTGGGTCTTAATCTGAATCAGTTATCCATGGCAGCTTGCTACGCAACTGTAAAGATGCCTGTGCTGCAACAAAGGAGAAGCAAAGCAGCGCTGGGCAAGTCCACTTCTCTCAAAAAAACCCAGGGTTTGTTTACAGTGATCTTATTATATGGTAATTATATGATCTTATCATATGGTAAGACAAGTATTTTGTAATGTACAGCCAGATTTTCCTCAAATGCTATCCTCAACAATCCCTATGAGAAAGAACACGATAGAATTCAAACTGACTCCCAGAGCATAGCAAAGTTTGTCAATTACTGTCATGCTAAGTGTAAGAGACTATGTTTTTCTTCTGTGTTGAGAAAAGTTTGATATGAAGTTATTCAAATACAAATAGACTCTGTGGCAAGTTTTTTCTTGGTCAGTCATTTAAAAAGGCTTTAAATACTTCAGTTTTAAAAGCCAGATATGGCAACGAAGCTTCAATTTGCAAGATAAAAATAACTTTTAATTCTTCATTTTAATGCCGCATTTCCTGAAGTATGGTATTCTTCGTTCTGCCCCAATATATGTATAACCTCAGACTCATCATTGCCTCTATTCCTTTGCCTACAAAACGAAACTATAGAATTTCTCTGCTGTTTTATTCATGAATGCTTAGAGAGTTCTGGTTGCAAGGTGCTACTGATAGACAAAATAGTAACATTTACTTACCTACGGTTACTGCAGCTACAACTGGAGAAACAATTACAGATAAGGTTACTCCACCTGCTATAGCCAAGTTTCGCTTGTGCTTTGAAATGTCTTTGCCTTCATATCGATTGTGAATCTTGAGAGAAGGAAAGAAGAAAGAGTTTTTAGAATATTATCGTCATCAATAATACATTGCTGCAAGGATGGACGAACGGACATATAATAGTTTGAAATCTGTACCCTGCTCTCTTCCAGAGAGACCACATTCTACATTATGGTTTATTCCGTATCTCAAAGAAAAGAAAATTTATGCATTCCTTAATTTTAGGCAACTTGTTAAAAGTTAGAAGTCCTCCCATCCAGCAACTATGCACTTACTTTCAGCCTCAAGTTAAAAGTGCTAAATCACTGAACGGGGTTTTTTTTGTTTATTTGTTTAATCATTGCACCAGAGTACATGGTTGGGAAACGTAGTAGACAATTTTCAGGATCAAAGAATTACCACATCTGATCAAATTGACACTTCTTATTCCCAGCCATCTTTCCCTTGAACAATATGGAGTGAAACTTTCACAGATTATTAGATCTACGGAAACAGAGGGTGACATAACAGAGCCATGAAAACCTTGTAGAAAGGCAGCCTTCACCAAACACAGCCTGGGAGGGGGGCAGAGCAAGAAATCCGTTGCTCTGGCACCCTCTCATGACAAACCGTTTAGACAGGAAATATTTTAGCAAACTGGAATCTTAGCTGTGCTACTATTTACCAAGGAATCTGCTAAGCCAAACCCTTACTGATGGTTCAAGTCTGCAACAACTCTGAAACGTGATTGCCTCAAACTTACTTGCTGCAAATCCCACGTGAACCTGAAAGACCTTTGAAGATCACTGTTTCACAGAAATTTCCCACTTTGCATATTTAATTTAGTCTCTCTAGGAACATAGCTTTCTAGGGATATGTATTTCATCTGTCATTGTTCTTAAGACATAATTACAAGGGAACAATATGTTGCTATCTTAATGGTTGTCATAAGGCTAAGTTAATCCTCACTACATCTAAGGAGGAACACAAAAGAGTCCTAAGAGGATAATCACAATATTTTTATATCAATATGCTACTAAGAAAGGACGAAAAATGAGCTGGAATTTTTATTAAGTGTTGTGCTTTCTAAATCATAATTTCAATCAGAGATTTGGTAGGGCAGCTCTCATTTTGGAATAAACTTAAAGAATTTGTATTTGTTCAGGCAAGACAGGCAAGGAAAGGGCAGAGAAGACACCGCACTTCCTATAAAGAGAATGCATTTACTTGCTCAGAGGTACATTATACAAAGAGCAACAGACTGAGGGAGCACTTGAATGTGGAATACACCTATGGATTAAAAAGGAAAAAGTGAACATGAACACCCTCACAGTATGAGTGTGTAAGAATTACAAACCCTGGAAGATCAGGTTTCATGGGGCTCTGAGCAATTAGTAGGATCATCTCAGGTACCGTATTTTACTGTTACTGGCAATTTTAACTACTGAAACAAAAAGGCATACAACAAACAAAGGTATCCTTAATAATCCTGGATTCCTTAAACATAAAGCAGCAAAAAGGAATGGAAGGGAGTGGTTACAGAGAAAAAACTGATTGAAAATATCAATATACAAGGTTACATTGGTAGAAATGACTATGAAATAAGAGACTTCAGGATATTGAGTAAAGAATAAAAAATATCCAAATAAAAATACTGGGCCAGAAGAAGAGGGATTTCAATAAATGCAGAAAAATTGACAGGTTACAAGACTTGTATCTAAGAAGAGAGGACTAGCACTTCCTTAAGGAAACTCCATCAAAGCACAAGCACAAACTCTTCCAATGCAGAAGACAGACAATGTTGTAAGAGAATAACGAATCTTCCTTTACAGAAGCAGCAGCATTAAGAAAATAGAAAGTAGGTCAGATTACTATGAATGGGTATAAAGGAACAGCATGAGGGTGTCAGGACAAAATGAGAAAGGTTAAAATAGAGGAGACAAAGCCAGGGACATCAAAGTCAACAAGAAATTATTCTACAAGTGCACTGCTAGTAAGAGGAAGACCAAAATGGATCGATTTGCTATTTAACAAAAAGGAAAGACAGCCAGCGGATAACACTGGAGGCTTGTTCATTTTTTTTTTTCCTTTCAGTTGCCACTAAAGATCAACTGTGAGCCAGGTGACTGGTGACAAAGGAGTAAGATCTGTAGGAAAACAGCAGGTTAGAGCATACTTACATGAGCTGATCTGAAAAATATCTCAGTAGGCCCAATTTCAGAGCCACTAACAATAATTTTTGAAAATTATTCATAGAGGATGTCTAAAAAAATAAAATCAGGAAAACTGGAAAAAGTTAAACTGTAATGATAATCTTTAAAAAAGTATAAAAAAAAAGAAGCTGGGGAATTAAAGACCAGTGAACTGAACTAATTTCCTGAAAAACAGTAACTTGTAGACACCAAAGCAAATGCAGGAAATAAAGACACCACACTGTTTTTTTTTCAGATAGAAGTCACATAGATTTAATTTTCTTCTGTGACAACATAATTGCCCTTGAGGATGGGGAGAAACAGATGTCACGCACTGACTTGAACAAAATTTTGACATTTCCTCATATGACACTCAAACAGGTTACAACAGTCCAGACTGAAAAATGGACTAGAGAAATCTACCATTAACTTAATGTAAAACCTACAGAAAACACCTCAGTTATTAGTTGTTTGTTTGGGTTTAACTCCCCAAAGTGAAACTCTTCACCCTATACTTTTTCCAACAGATCTGCCCTAGATCCAAGAGTATTCAACATTTTAATTACCCTGGAAGATGGAAGAAGAGTGTGCGTGTTGAGTTTCAGGCCAATACTGATCTGACAAGGTTGCAGGAATGCCAGAACTCATACTGGTCTTGAGAAGCTGACAAAGTGGCCTGAAACGACTAAGATGCAGCACAACGGTAATCAGTTCAAGACTACCCTTAGGAAGAGACCAATTACCAGTACGGTGGGGAAGGGTATGTGTTTTAAAGTGCACAAAATGAAAAAAGCACGTTGTTGAGAAAGAGGTAACTGGCAGTTACACACACAGGATCGCCCTTTCATTTGACTCAGCAGTAGTAATGCTTCGGCTTCGCTGCTATATTGAAAGTGGACAAAGGCGGTATGATAACTGGAAGGAAATCCAGAAGGGAAGATGAGAATCAGAGGTCTAAACCAGTGTGTTTTCTTGACACTTTGTCAAGGAAAGCTGGAAATGTTAGGTTTGTTTAGCGATAAGAATGAAAGTGGACTTAAAAATCATCAAATATGTAATGGGATATTGCAAAGCAAAAGGATTCTTTATATCAGCTGAAGACAGGGCAGTAATAATTCAATGTAGGAAGAGAATTTACATTAACGTTAGAAAAATAAATTTTACTAAGAAAGTTAGGCTTAGAGAGCCTGTGGAATCTCTATCATCAGATGTTTTTTGAATAAAAGTGCAAGCATGTGACAGGAGTCGGAGAAAAATGACTACATTCTCATGAGGCTGCCCTCACAGACTAACTTTGAGACTTTACCATTAATACATGAAAGGTGCTCAGTGATGGGGACCTATCCCAAAATCTAATGAGAAAAAACATAACATGCAATAGTAGTTCAAAACTGGTAACTGCTGCCTTCTTCCTCTTATCATTTAAAAGGTTACAATGACTGTATGGGACTAAATAGAAGGATCAAAAAACAACTATAGCAGAAGGTAGGAGTACTTGATTGAAAGGAAAGGATGAAAAACAATACAGTGGAAGAGCTGTAGCCCTGGACCTTTTGCCTAGCAGCAACAGCTCATGAGAGAGAAACAGTTCCCCCCCGCCCCCCGCCCCTCCCCAATAACTGTAGAATTATGTGCCTGTGGCCAGTCACTGTGAGAATCCACGCAGACAAAAGCAGAAAAACAACTCTTCTGATTATGCCATCCAGGACATGTAACTGAACACTTAGCACCTGCTGAACCAAACCACCATTTCACAAAGCCCATTTCCAAAAGATCTGGATAACTTACTACCTTATCCTAAATTACAAATAGGAGATGTAATTATCTTTTGTTTTCCTTGCAATTTGTCATTTACTTTATAGTAAAAGCTATTGATTATATTTTTGAAAGGAAATACATCAACTGCCTTCTGATTAACACAGTCATTTCTAAGCCAATTCCCCACAAACAGTAAAATGAAGATAGATGCTAATGAAGATGTCGAGCTACCTGCACTGAATACTGCTCCATGTAGTGGACTGGTCTAAGGCAACTAACAAGCTGCTGAATATAAATGCTTAAATGTGTGCACGCGCAAACCTACACTAGCAGAATTTTATACTAAAATACTGGTAATTATCTGCTTTTAAGAAAAACAAGAAGGATTTTCTTTTTGCCTTCCTTCTCTAAATATTGTTTAATTCTAAGGGACACAAGGGAAGCTAGAGGTTAAAAACAGAGCAATTTTGAAAAAGCATGCAAGAACTTCCCTGACAAGATGCAGAAATTGGAAGTTGTTTGGTGTTTTGCTCTGCCTATTTTAAGAGGAACTACATCCTTAAAAACACTGCTACTCCTTCCTGTACAACTGAAACAAATATCCTTAAACAATTCAGGGGCTGGTTTGTTTTCTGGGGGTTGTCTGGGTTTTTTTGCTTTGTTTTTTTTTTTTTTTTAAGGATTAGTGAAGATAGCCAACTGCACATAGAAGTGCCCAAGTCACATAATGCAGAAGGTAAAACCGTGAAGTATGTTAGGAGTTGTAGCCCATTTTACCTTACGTCCCACATACACAGGAATTCCAATAATCATAGCAGGAATAGCAATGCCAGCGATTAAGGCAATTCCTACAGGAGCTCCAACAAGTGTCCCTAGTTGCCACAGTATTTTCTTCTTACGGCTCCATGGTTTCTTTCCCCAAAATGTGCAACCTGATGGGCTAAATAGAAAGAAGTATGAAAATTGTAAAGAAATTGTAAATACATCAACATAACTATACACTACTGAACTGTTCTCTAGTTACAAAATTATTCTTATGTTCAAGCCACAGATGTTATGGATACCAAGTCATCAGTTATTTCTTCAGATATTTTTTTGCCTTTACAGCATATTTTGCAATGTAAAGAGAAGCATATTGCATATTACCACATGCCAATCTGTGGTTCACAGGTAACTTACATAATCAGAGTTTTTGTATTGCTTACTACGAAGACAATACAGCAGTATTAAGACATAAATAATAATAGTGGGTATGTCCATCTAAAGCACTTAATTTGTCGTACTAAATACACATCGCATGCATGAAACTTAGAAAAATATGCTAAAATAAAAAATAACAAAGCACCAATTTAAATACATGTATTGAAAATTAATGTAATTCTCAGATATGGATACTTCAGCTGTGATTCTCTACTCCAACAGGAAGAAAGCCAAACTTACTGCACCCAGGAATCTACTTCTAGATACTTTACAAAACAAATTATCAACCACAGATTTTTTTTTTCTTAAATGTACCTTAAATAATGTAAATCTGAGATCTCTTTCATACAGAGCCAGCAGAATTCACAGCCACAGACAGCACAAGTCATATGATTGCAGCTTCCATCATTCATTTTTATTATATAAGCAGCACAGCGTGGGCATGGCTTTATGTCATCAGCTGTTTAAAAATGAACATTAAAATCATATCAGTTCTTTAGACAAGCAGATGTAATCAAAATATAGACATACTTTCGGGAAAACTGATTGAGCCATTATCTGAAAAATAGAAGTGTATTATAAGTCTGCTTTACAAATCTTGATTTGGCAATGACTTTATAGCTATTTGTATTTGTAAACCTTGGACCAAGTAAAATTAATGAAAACAAGGCATATTACGTCACATTCAAGTAATTGAATAGTTAATGCATACACTCTGTTCAAGTTTTTCTAAGCTTAATGCAATATATATTAGTTGGACATTAAATATGTATGTTAATACAGGACTGATAATATGGTCTCTTTAAATATAATCCCCTTTTACATTTCATGCTGTTATGAATCTTTTACTTGAATACCCAGTCTGCACTCTTATTTCTTATCTTAAATCCATTTCCACATTAAATGCATTTCTTCGGTATCACCAATCTCCTCTTGAGTACTTTTTGCAGCCCTACTTAATACTTACTTACTCCCTAGAAAAAAATATTGTAGCAAAGAAAAAATTCTGGAGGCTCTTGTTGTTCCCAAGTCAAATATTGAAAAATGTGGTTAAGTGACTAGCTCTATCATTAACAAACAAGAGGTCATCGAGCAACAGTGAAATATTTGTATACTGACACAACCACAGTTCTGATCTTCGTTCCTTCACATTACTGGTTAGCATCTGCACTTAGGGACAAGCTATTTACTCACAGCAGCAGAAATTACTTGCAGCTCCTAGCGCCTAAGTCCAAGTTTGCTGCCTTTGTGCTACTAGGTAAGACAAAGGGAAAAGAGGAGTTATATTTGACATAAAGAGTATTCAAAGAGGTGCAGAACCAGCAGAAAACAGTACCTCTACGACCTCCAGTGCAGAGGGACAGTGAGCTGCTGAAAGGATGCACCAGCCACTCCCAGAAGGGAACAGTCACACAACCTACCTACAGGGCAGTAACTAAACTGAGTTCTTACAGCACAGGTATGGCAGCGCGACCGCTGTTCATGCTGGGAAGGACTGAAAGGGAAAGGAAAGGAGCTGCCAAATAGATCAGAGTTTGGTGTAATTCAGAGCCAATTCTTATCAACTGCAAACTGGACTCTTGCTCTCCAAAATACTACTCTGAATAGTTTATCCTCTTTTTTGGGGGGTTACAAACAAGCTCAATTTTAAGAGATTGAATTGTTTGCTTTCTGGTAGACAACACATGAGCATTTTATTGAAAAACAGAAATTAGTACTAACAAACATAGATGCCAAACATCAGAGCTGGCATCAGACTAATAATGTATTTTGAAAACAGAAAAATGAGTGGGTTTGAGCTTTATTTTTACACAGCTTTTATTATTAGCAGCCCTGTGAAATTTCACCTACAGTGGAGAAAATAAGTGTTCCTAGTGTGTAAATGATACAACTAATGAAGTCTGCGTGCTAAACACAGAGAATGCTTTGCAGCAAGTTCCTTTGACGTCATATGTTTCAGCTACAAAGAATTTAAAATGCTGACAAGCCTCTAAGGTTGAAGTCAGGTGCTCTGGTCACAAAGTACTTCAAATTATAATGTTTAAAATTTGAATTCAAACTTAAAATTGTGTATTTTATGTTTCTGAAACAAAGACAAAGTACCCAGTATCTACCATGCTACTATTCAGTTCTTTCATTTTTAGAGTTAATTGGGTGCAAATGTACTAAAAAGATATTTTACAGACACAGTATACTAATCATAAATACCTGCTGCTCCAGATTCCTGGCTGTAACTAATAGATGAAGAACGAATTGTTCTGAGGCGCAGACTTTGAGCTCTCTCCTGGCGAGCAGCATCGCAGGTCTGGTTCGGATGCCAAATCTGCTTACAGTGGTAGCAAAACTCAGTTCCACAGCCTTCTCGTCCACACGTAAGTTTGGGACAGCTGGCACATCCAAAAGCGATCACAGCATATCTTGAATGATCAAGAGGGGCAAGAGAAGATTTTGTTAATAAAAACAGTCCTATCTATAGACTGAAGAGGACAAGACAGCTGCCAGAGCTGAAGCAGGTACAAATGGCAGTGGATATCAGGAGTTGACATTAGGTGGCCAGCACAGGTTCCTTACCACCTCCTTCCACAACTGTCACTATTGCATTAAACTAAGACTGTACAGAAATACTACAGTCTGTGTAACACTTTGCTCTACCCCACCTTAGTAAGTTCATGCAGTACTGAAATATACTGTATCTATGGCTGAACGTAGTACTGTAAGGTTTACGGTCACAAAGCAACCACAGTTTAGAACAGCTGGACAATAAAACCAAAATAAAGGTATTTAAGCAACTCAGAAAAGTTACAGTTTCCAAAGCGTCCCAGTCACTATGCGCGTCTACGCTTGCCCCTTTCTATAATCTGGGAGGATCCCTGCTAAGTAATCTGTAGTGTGATCTATTACTGTAAAGGCATCTGACTTAGTAAAACAACAAAGTATTTCATAAATAAGGATTTTGGTTTCCCAATTATTAAGACAATTTCATTTTTTTGACTTTTTTTTAAATACATTTCAAACTCTAAATGCAGAAATTGAGATGAGTTCAGGGACTCATTGCCGCCTTCACTCTGAAATACTATAGAGCAAAAAGCTCCAAAAACGTTGAGACTTAAACTGTGTTACACTATTTTGCAATCAGACACTACATGAACAATTCTATACAAAGACAGGTTTGCATTTTAAAGTTCACACGATAAAAATACAGACAATGCGTACTACAATTAATGTTAATACTAAATACAAAAATATATACACATATACGCACATGCTCCTTAATTCCTACCCATTGTAATTTTTTTCAATTATTTTATGCAATAGCTTTCTTTTACATAGAAAACAACACAATGTCCACTGGTATGAACACTTAAAAACAGGTCTATGGTTTTATTCATGTGAACAGTCCCCCTGAATATACTTCAGATTTATAAATGCAGCAGGGCTTAAATTTATGGCTGTTCAAGTGAAGGTAATTTTATTTTAAAAGACTAAATTGTTTATTTTACCCCCTGCCCAACTTATAGCAATTGCATAAAACTAACTCAAAATATTGTTTATCAGTAACAATACTAAAAAAATAATTCCCACTCACATATGTATCTGAAAATTTAGCTATTTTAATTTTAGAGTAGCTGCATCTGAAGCTCTGTAAAGTTAATGCAAGTCCTATCCCTTCCATTAAGTGTTTTAAAACTGCATGTTTGAGTCTCCCCCTGCAAGAAGTTCTGCAAACAAATAGGAGCTTTCAACCTTTAATTTACAGATAATGCAGTTACAAATAAAACTGAGATACACGCTTGTCTGTTTTCAAATATTCCTTGCTTTCCAAGTAAAAATTTGTTTCAATAATTGCTAGACTCTTCTATATTGTTGTCAAGTTAATCAGCTCTATTTTCCCCACATACAGCAACTGAAGAGATAATTGCTTTGTATATACACAGAGAGACTCTGATCCAAACACTTCAACATACAGGGATGCATCCAAGACTCACTAACATTCTGTCAAAGAATCTCAAGGCTAGGCCACAGAATGAAGTATCCATTTATATCCTGCCTCCCACTGCTAATAAAAATTGGGCACATCCCTGAAAGCATTCCGCATTTGGGACTGATGTATTGGCATACCTTTATAAAGTAACTTTTTAGACCAGAGCAAATCTCAGTTCAAACTGTACAAGATTACAGGTCTAATTTCAACATTTTGCATTCATTTAACTGGTGATCTGAAAGCCAAAAGTTCTTGTTACGCTGAGAGAAGGGACAGGCAACCAAATTCAAAGTAATAACAAGTAAAACAAAAAGAAGTGGCAAAGAGCAATTAATTGAAGAAAGGATGTACTGTGAGAGGAGAAGAGGAATGAAGAATTTGTACTCTTTTGCCCGATCTGCTTTTTGCTTGACAAAGATAGGAATCACCGCTCTCTTCTAATAATGTCAGCAATACAATCTTAGAGCAAAACCATTAAATAATTCAGACAGAAGAAAAAACAGAACACATTTGGAATACTGATTCACTAAAGCTTGTTGAAATGACATCAGAAAACTGATACGAAGAAACAGAATCTCAAAAACTTAGTCTGGAACAAAGCCCAAGAGGTTTCCTTATCTGTGCTCCTTTCCCAGGGAAAGATCACCTGTTTGCCAGTGTCCCCTACCGAGCCACTGCAGGTAGGTCGCAGCTGGTCTAGACTTTTACAGTATTTCAGGCAACAACAACAGGCAAGATGCATTTGAGCTTGCAACAAAAGCCAAAGATGAAGTAGCCCATGGCCAGAAAGACCGTGGTGCCAGTGCTATGGTCCATTTCTGGCATTAGACTGCCTTAGTGCTAGAGACCCCACAGCTCCCAGGCAGCTCGTCCAGGCTGTAACTACTGCAACAGAGGTTCTCCTCCAAACTAATCCCTAGTTCTCTTGATAGGAAGATCATAAGAAGTTCTCCACTGGGACAGGAGAAGTAGTAATACACTTAATGCTGCAGTTAACTTTGCTTCAAGATCTATTTGGGTCCCATTTTGCCATCTCTAGAACCCAAATAAAGTGAAAGACAGCTGAAAAAAAAGAGATGTTTACTTCTTAACTATTCTTTTTTGTTTCCTGAGAACACAAGGGCCCACAATGTAGAAAAAAACCCTGTTATAACAGACTAACCTAGCTTCCCTCCTTTTCTTTTCTCCTTCCTCGTTTTTTTTCCCCTTAGGGATCAAAGTTTTTATAATTATTTGCTCTTGATCTGGTCCAGATTTTGTCCAAATGTGATGCCCAAACCCTGAAACAATATTACATGGGATGTTTCATCAACGCTGAGGAGAGCTGAAGCACTCTCATGCACCATCCACTCAGTTCCTTCGTTTACCTATTTGTGCAGTAAATTTTTCCTACCAAAACGCTCTACTTTTCACCCAGTTCTTATTTATTGCAGTACTTATTTCTAACTTTAAAGACAACTTCAGGAGATAATGCTACTCTCTGAAGCTATTGCACCTCTCCTACTTTGGAATTAACTGCAAATAAATTTAGTAAATGCATTCTATCCAGCTCCTTCAGGAAAAACCTGATCCATGCTAAAATCAAGTCAGCTACCATCACAACCTTAATGCATGCTGCCAGTACTACACATCAAAAACCGTTCAGAAAAAAAGCCCTGTTTTAATTGCATATTGTACAAGTCGATTACAGTTGCCAAAGCAATTAGAAACTGCGACTACTGTTGTACCACGTAATTGTTAAAGCAAATGTCTGCTGATCCGAAGTTTGTGTGTACTCTATGCGATAACTCATCTTTTAAACATTGTTTGATAGCATAAGCTGTTCAGTAAAACTCTAAATAGTGTTTGCTTCCCTAAACCTCACGCCTGTAAAATTTCTTCCTCCATCCTCCTTCTATGCTTCACACCGACATAAAATCCCCGTTATCACTTTCTATTCTGTTCCCATTTCTCCTTCCCACCTCCCTCTGGGTGCTGTCTCCCAGCTCCCCTGGCTAACAGCGAGGTGAGAGACCAGTGCTGCAGCAGGCTTCCAGCTAGGCACACACCGACTTGCCAGTCGGTGCTGCAGTAGCTGCCTGGGAGGCCAAATTTAAAAAGGTAACTGTAGGATTTATATGCAGGTATTTCTCTTGCTAGAGGTATTATTCATGGTTTTGCTTTTGCTCAAGTATTATGGTTTTGGGGTTTTTTTTCCCCAAAAACTTCTTAGATTAACTTATGCTGAACGCTCAACCCCCTCTTCCCAACATATTTGAAGGTGCTAAATGTTTTAAAAGCGATCAGCAGAAGGATGAGAAAAGGACAAAACATGAACACAAGAGCTCTTGTTTCTTTAGGATAACAACCATAAAGAATGATCCTGCTGGGAAGTATCCAAGTAACCATCTTGATCTGATTTTAAATTAGTAATGAGAATTCAGCGAGGGGGTACTATCCGTGCATTAAAAACAGAATCCATCTATCACTGTGAAGCATTTCCCTACCACATGAAATATATTAGGAAAAAGTCGTGTTATCAAAGGTACAGTAAAGGTCGCCCATATAGTAGCAGTTTGTTCCCCTCACACATATACATTAGCATAGTTTAGCTGCCTGGCAATATACTGTGCTTTCCACAGGATTCCATCCTCAGAGTAAGGAGCATCCGGTAGACAGTTCTGGTGCAATGACTTAAACTCTAACTTCACTCTGAAGACCCACATTTTTATAATTCTCATAATTTAAAGATATTTAGGATTTTTTAAAAACATGAGAAAAATGGGGCACAAAAAATAAGTAAGGTGAAAAGACTCCATTAAACAAATCTGCCTTAGTCTACTTACTGAAGTACTAAAAAAGTATCTGAGTCACTGAAACACGGTTTAACAGAAAATGGTTTAACAGTTCTTACATGCTTCCCCTTACCTTGGGTAACAACAGTCTGTTCCAAACACAAACACTCAAGGAGACTTGAGCAAAGCATACTTCTGCCTATCAAATAATGCCTTCTAGTGGTTGTTTTCTTTTGCAGTATCAAAATATTAAGAGCAAGGTGTACTGCTTTTGTCTTTTTGATCGCGTTACAAGCTCATGCAACCAATCCATCTCTCGAGTCATTTTTTCTTCTCTGCTCAAACTGTATCACAGCAATGCCATTCACTTTTGACCAAAGGACCTAAGAAACTACCACCTTTCCAGTCCCTGCTTTTGACCCACATCAGCAAATTCTGTTTCATTTAAAGTAGGAAAGCAAAATTGTATTTCAAATGTTTATTAACATATCATTTAAATTGGAAAGCCTCCTAAACATTAAGCACCTGAACATTAATATTGGAATATTTAATCTACCTAATAGTCCTATTTTGCTTGTTCTCTTCCAGCATTCTTCCTTTTCTTCTTTCTACTCATCTACTCACAGCTCATCTGTGAGGCTTTGAAACAGAGATGTCATCTTCTATGAGCTTTTAGTGTGCACTGCATACCCAGATCACAGTCATGGCTATAACCTTTAGACATTATGGTAACGCAAACAATCTCTAAAAAAGCAACTTGCTGAAGAATGCCATTATGAGACACCAACAGCAGAAAAGCGTGATGAGCTGCTCAGTAGTATTCAGCCCACTCGCATCAGAACTCAGAATGGTTTCAGAACTGTTTAAGTATTAAAGCAATGTTAAAACATTACGTTCCTCAGATAATAAGCAGGAACAAACTGATTATTATCTTACATCAGAATCCTGTTGACAGGCAACAAGTGGTGTCTCAACCAGCCACAAGATGGAAGATATCTGAAGCTGGAGAAGCCTTTTTATTGAAAGAAAACCTTCACTCATTTTTCACAGTTAAAAAACCCAAAATACCTACTGTGCTTTAACAAATAGACTAAGTTAAAAGTACAGTCACCAAATTTTCAATACTTTTTAGTCTAAGCTTTGCACTGTTGCCTTGGCAGTGCAACAGCTGATTTTTTTTTGCCTGCTGTATGTAGATACACAGCAACCACCTACCAATGAGTTTCATGACATTGCTGAAATTCCCTCTATGCAGAAAAAAATTTCTACTTAAAGGGTTTTATTTTGAAAGGTGGGTTGTGGCTTGGTTGTTTGGGTTTTTTTGCTATTTTGGTCTTCATTTGTTTTGGTGTTTGCTTGTTTTGTTGTTTTGGGGTTTTTTGGGGTTTTTTTTTGTTTTTTTTTTAAAAAGATAATTCTGCCTGCTACCTAATCATACAACACATAACAAAATGCTAAAGTAAATCCATTAACTTTTCAAAAAGCATAATGCTATGAACATTATCTATTTATGCTGTGACTTTTTTGTTCTTTACAGGTATTGGGAAAAAATACGTACCCACAATCTGGAGCTGGGCACCACCTACAATCAGGATCCGCAACCAGCCACCGCCTAAGCATAAACTCCTCGTATTTTTCCATCAAGATGTCATCATTTAATATCAAACGAATGTCATGAGGATTAAATCGTTCTGAGCATTCTGGACAGCTAATATTAACTCTACTCTCTGAGATCTCTATCCGGAGATACTGACGCAAGCAATCCACACAAGATCTATGGTGACAAGTCATTATCTCCGGGAACCTGTCCTTGGAGTGCCGCAAAAGGCACAAGGGGCATTCCATGAAGTCTCCACTTGGTTTGCTGCTAGAGGTTATTCCGTTATCGGAAGAGGTACATGTGGAGAAAATAGAGTTCTTGTCCGTACACATTTCTGAATGAATACTTTCAATACTTGCAATTCCATCAACACCTCCATTTAAATCCCTAGACTTGCGTTTCGTGTCTTTTTTTCTTCGAAAAAGAGAGCCCAATGAAATTCTTCTTTTCTTTGGTGCCTTTTTAACTGACGGCAAGCTCACAGAGGAAGCAGAAGACTGAAGGTCCCGATCAGAGCCCATTTGCCGATGTAAACTCATGTCTAGGTCACTCATCAGAAGTGGGTTAAAGTTCATATACAACCCTAATCATTTTTAAGGATCAAAATAATAGAGTCAGAGGATACAGGCATATTTTTATGTAATCCAGTTTGAGAGTCTTCATGCAGAAAATTCACATGTATCCGCTTCCAGCAAATTCTTCAGAGGAATTCCCTATATTAGCAGGAAAGAGGAAAAAAAAAGATAGATTAGAATCACATCCATCACTTTTGATTCTGAAAGATCACAGCACTCTCATGACCTGTTATTCATATTACTACCATCTTCTCCTCACCATCTGACCCAATACTTCTTTCTGTCAGCTTTTTCTATCCTTTACATCCTTATTATCTTAACAAGCCTGAAATTTCCCCGTGGTCAAGAAATATCTTTGTTACACATTGACGCAGTGCCGAGAACAGCATCTTTACTCCACTGCCTCCCTAAGGGGGTGGTGTGTGTGTGTGCACACATGTGTAGAAATTACCATAACCCAAGGTGACAACTAAGTAAGTGTATAACAAGTTCTCCTATAAAGCATAGTAACAGGCTTACAGCATTGGAAACTTTTCTTTTTTTTCTACCTTACATTTTCCACACACGTGATAAGGCCATGTGCAAACCCAACATAGTTAATTAAAAGAAACAAGGTATTTTTGTGTGTTTTGAATCCATTTAGACTGCAGAAATTAAGTCACTGTGGCTAAACAACTCAAGATATTCCCAAAACCTAAGGGTTCTCAGAGAAGTATGCAGATGCATATTTATAATGTAAGGCACCTGAATATTTCAGGAAGCAGAGCTGCCGAGTGAGTGACAGCCCAACACTGTCTTGCCCTTCATCTTCCATACTGCAATTCAAGCAAAGACCAGAGCTAAGGTGATGACATTTGAATTTTTCATCATACTGATTTTGATTTAAAAAAGCTCCAAAAAACTGATTCCCATCACAGATCAAGCTTCAATTATTCCCTATGTACAAGATGACGGCAAGGATTTCCTTCTGTTCCCTGTTGGTTAACTCCCTGGCTCCAAGAGGAGAGAGAGATGTTTTTCTATTTTCCTCCAACAGAAGAGACTGCTACAAGGAAGTGGCAGATCACATCCAACCAAACCCACTAACTTCCCCCAACATGCAAATATTCCTGCTTCTTGGAAGCTTGATTGTACAAGAGGCATTTTTCTAATTCTCAGTGAACTGCTTCTGTAATAAAAGAACAAGAAGGCGTTTCTTATGTGACATCAGTGTTTCATATCTGGAGGCAACTACTGCTGGCACCATTTCTTTCCTCAGTGTTTCCCAACTTACCTCCCAGAAAGGGGTACACTGGGTTTCTAGGATTTTACTATAGGATGATAAAAATCAGAAACTGGATACTAAAAATAAGTCAAAAAGGTAGAAACAACAGAATGTTGAGGGCCACTGTTGATGACACAAAAATATAATTTCTAACTTACGCATCTTGGTATGGAGAAGGGAGGTGAAAAAACCAACACTGACTGAGGTGAATGCCTCCATTTACCAGAACCCAGGCAGTCTGCCCACCAGCTAGAGACCAGCTGAAAAACAACCATGAGCTGTATGTCTCTGGGACAGGATCACCAAGATGACTGGGTCAAGACTAGGAAGTGTCAGAGGAAGACTGACCAGCAGCGGAAACAGGAATCCCTCTCCAAAGAGGAAACACAGAAATAGCCCAAGGGCTGTCCAGCTCGCAGGAGCAATGAGTGCAGCAAACCCACTGCTGCGCCCTCTTCAGACTACTGTAGTTTGATGTTATATACATACCAGTAGGCAGCCAAGCCAACACTACTCCATTTATACCATCATCCATTACAGTAGTACCTCACAAGAACACTACCTTCCTTAAGTGCAAGAATTTAAAAGAAAAACTCAAACAAACAACAAAAAACTCAACCAAAAAAACCCTCACATCTCCTGGTTTTGCTAAAAAGAGGTCTTGCATTTTGGGCCCCTACAGGTTTTTGTTGTTTTGGTTTTTGGTTGGGTTTTTTTAAGCAAAATTTAAAAGCTACTATATTCTATTTATTCTATTTTTTCAAATGCTGAATTATTATTACGTCTTCCCCCCTTCCCCCGCTCTACCTCTGTAGAACACTATCCAAAAATTCTTATTTTATTGCCATGGTGTCTCTGTCTAAAATAAAGCATATTTCAAGAACATAACATACTCTTCCTTCCCTCCTAAGGGAACATTTTCAGCCTAAAATCTAGTCAAAAGGAATCTTGGATGCTTTACCTGCTTCTGTTCCCAAAACAAATCTAACGGTTTTACAGCCGCTGTTTCTCATTAAATGAACTAAAACATTCCCTTATCTAAAGAAAAAAGGTGAAACCGAAAAAACTGCTCAACAATGATGACAGAAGGGAACATCCTTCTCTCTAGGATCTTGGCATGACGTTACAGCATAGATACATGCAGTTGGTAGACAGTACCTGAACTATACTACAGGCGCACAAATCCTATAGCCTATGGCCGACGATAAATTAAGTTTATACGTATAGAAGTGAAAGAATAACATAGAAAGCATTATAACAACTACATACTTACTAACGTTTGTATGTTCACAGAGATACTACCAGGACAGCGGAAAGGGCCATCCTCCCCAAGCCAGGAGAATCCATGAACAAGACAGAACAGCAATCAAAGCACTCATTTCAGGCAAGGAGGTGGGGTTTGTTTTTTGTTTGGGGTTTGGTTGGGTGGGTTTTTTTCAGATTAAAAAAAGCAGGAAGTAAACACAGTAACACAGCCAAGCCTATGACTACAAGCCTTCCCCTCCTCCCTTTCTCTGGAGAGGAAAGAATGCGTATTACAGCATTTTTGCC
The DNA here is from genome assembly GCA_017639485.1 of Pluvialis apricaria. NCBI lineage: Eukaryota > Metazoa > Chordata > Aves > Charadriiformes > Charadriidae > Pluvialis > Pluvialis apricaria. Next base: position 146,761,575 of record CM030008.1, read on the forward strand.
AGTTCCAACAGATGTACAAAATCAAGAAATAGCAGCTTTGGTGATGAACCAGTTGTACTTTTTTTTTTTTTTAAATAAACAAAGATTCTCCCATGCTCTAAAGAAAGAGACCAGTATGTCCTATAGTTCTCTTTGCGTAATGGAATCTGATAAGCAGTCTCTCAGAAATAGCAGATTGCTCTTCTAGAGAAAATGGTTAAACTTTGACAAGATTTTTGAATAGAGAAGTTGCCAGTTATTTCAGACATCATCAATTATGCTCTCTAGATTTAAATGCATAAAGCTAGTTTTAAAAGCCATACTCTTCCTTATATAGTAATTTTGGATTGCCATTTTAGTGACGTTCAAAGATGACTTTGCTGAAGTGAAAAGATTTTTAGCAGATGATTTATTACAGGAAAAAATGAAGACAAATGTTACAATGCTAATAACGATCAGAGCTCTACAAAATCATAAAAGCCTTACTAACGCAATCTGGAGCACTGGTCAGTTCTCATGTTGCACGACCCAACACAGCATCTGCATGCTTTTGCTGACAAAAAGAAGGAAAAAATATCTGATTCTGTACAGCCAGAGAACACAACGCCTGTATTATTCCAGTAACAATGAGTCCACATGAAGGAGATATGCTGTGTGAAAAAATGAAGCTCTGAAATCAAAAGACTTGAAAGGAGCTAAGACACACAATTATAGTAATAATAACGAACAATCTGATTTTGAGAGGCAACACATATTGCAAGGTCGGCACCACCCTGACTGACCAGAAAAAACTCTGTCAACATACAGAAGAAACTAATACGTGCAACAGTGAAGGGATACAAAAACCACACACAGAGTATAACTCCTAAAAATGTAAGTTCACCACTGTCCTCAACATTTCCTCAAAAGCACTTACCGACCATGTTTCTGGCTTCCCGCCATGCCTAGAGCCCTACCACAAACCCAAATTCCAGCCATGCTCTGCATTCTGTTCGCGCCACAGACTACCACAAAACACCAGTTGCCACAGCACAAACACACCTTGTCATTTGAAGATTTCTAAAGGCACAAATGACATTTACAGACTTATGCAGAACTGCTATCTGTTCCTTTAGTAATCCTTCTTAAACTGTTTGCTGGGGAAACCTCACGAATACGCAGCTAAATTCCTTCTATAATTCTTTTCAACCACGCTGCTCTAAGTAAATGCTATTGCTGACCATATAATGGAGGAGGAGAGAAAGGAAATCGGAATAATCTTGCAAAGGGAGAACTTTTCAACTCAGAGATGACTGGGGTGAAAAGTATCTTCTAGTATGGTTCTCCATGACATGAGACATTTGCTTGTCTCATCTTACCAATTTCAAAACTTTTAGGAAATGCACTTGGGCAACTGAATATAACCCTACTCATTTTGCAAGAAAAGAGCGATAAAGCCTTATTTCCATAAGCCAGCTGCTGCTGAAGACTAACTCCCTTGTGCTCCTAATGCTCCTCCAAACACACCAGAGGCACAAGCTCAACATGCTGCCGGCTCTTCCATTCCCCGTTCAACCTGGTGCACAGGAGCAAAAAATGAGGCAGTCTGCCACCAGAACAAGCAGCTTCACACACATGTGCTAAATGAAGGCAGGCTTAAACATTTTTGTAGCAAAGGAGAAAAAACACCATAAACATAGATGCAGCTACATCCTCCCTAAACATTCCCTCATATCATTGGTGCTTAAATGGCAAATTTAGACTTTTCCTGTTGCAAATGAACACACTTCATTTTAGGCATTTGCTCCTCGTGGCAATTTAAGCAAGCACTGACTTCGTGTTAGCATACTGAAAGCCATTTCTTGATTAAAACTGACTACTGACAGCTTCCTCCTTTGACATCTGCAATTCCCAACATCTATACTCTGTAGCTGCTTTCTGAGATGCACTGCTCCAGCTTAAAGAGAGCTGTAACAAAACAAAAAAGAGACAAACTGAGCTTGAAGCTCATCCAACAACAACACATCACAGATCTGAAACACGTTTCCATCTCCCTCTTTTAATGAGCATCTCCTGTCCATCACATAGTATCCTAGAATCTCTAAGTTGTGATGTTCTCAACACATGGGTATCTCTAAATATTTAAAAGAGGCATCAAAAACACATTTTCCTTTTCATTTACTCCATGGTGTAAGAACTGTAAAAATAGTGGAATAAAACATAAAACAAAAATATGCAAAAGCTTAGCTTAAGCTAGTAAATCAAATACCAATGCACAGGATTTTTACCCAGAAATCAAGTTTTTTTTTGTTTCAATGGGCATTCTTTAAATGTCAATTCATTCCACAATAGTTTTAAAATTGGGGGAAAGAAACCAAACACTTTTGCCAGAGGATGTCTAAAAGAATGCACCCCTACTCCCTTTACAGCCGCCTCAGGTTCAACTAAAGATCTGGCATCACTAAGAGTTAAAATAGAGTGAGGAACAGTCTGAAAGAGCTGAACAATTTTGACAGCTATGTGCTTCTGTACCGCTATGTCCCATTAAAACACCCCACCATACTCACGTCAATGCACATGGTGTCGGAGCATGCTACGACTGTTACTTGGTTTAATCACAGATTATTTAGTACAAGCAGAACCAACACTTTGCAACTTGGAAGTAAACAAATGGAAATTATGTCGAAACAAAGGTTCTGGCAGAAGCTTTAAATGCACTAAGTTGAAAAATAAAATCCTTCAATGGTAACATAACACAGCATCGGTGAAATGCTTAATCGCCACAATTAGCAGAATACACTTATGACTCCTTCAATGCATTTCTCCTCAAAAACTATAATTAAGAATAGTAACATTTTCCATTTAATGTTTAGAAGACTGTAAAGATACTTAAATTTCTGTGGGGTTTTTTTGATGTCTTCTAACTGATTTCTAATAAAAGGTGAAATTAAAGGGTTGATACTATTTGGGCTAAACTGAAAAATTTATTCTATCAAAGAAAGTTAACAAATTTGTATTAGAAGATTTCTCAGGCTTTTAAAACAAACCCAGACCTACAGATACTTCTCAAACATTTACAGTGATGTTACAGTATGCCAGGACGCAGAAACATAAAGCGACTTAAATAATTAAACTCAAACTGAGCTGTGTACAACTACTTTAAAAATACACTCATGCAAGTTTTACTTCATTATGGCTTTTCTCCTTTGAAGAGGGCACCAGTATGGTAGTTTGTGTTTTACAAAATTGATCTAAGCAAAAAGTAATTCTTATCTTTGAGACACTTGCAGGAAGGTATCTTTACTTTCCTGTCCTGCTTTGTTCAAAGAGCCACATATGTGAATACTTCTCTTAAAGCATGACGACCATTCGTTATGAAAATTACCAGTTGCTTCTACTACTAGTAAATTTTTTTCAGAGTGAAAATTACTTGATCATTTAGTTAATTAGGCTCTCATTTCTTTATGCTTATGATAGACTACTGATAGCTGCAGAGGCCATTGCTTCAAAAATAGGACTCCCAAATCTACAACTCAAAGACAAGTTTTTCAAAATCTTTAGAAATCTGCCATGTCAGGGCTCAAACTTTACATATCATCTTTACACAACAGGAGAACAGCTTCAGTGAAGTCACTTCACTTTTTTAATTTATGCAAATTCAAGAGACTGGGAGTTCAGTTGCCAGCAAGTACCATACCAAGCATTCACTCACTAATTTCACATTGGAGCTTGCAGCAGGCTCAGTGAAGGTGCTGACAAGATCTGGGACATGCCCATTATCACATGGAACTGATAAGGAGAACAGAGCAGGGCCCTCATCCATAAATTGAAAGGAAGTTAAACCTTCTGGGACAAGCCAGCTTGACACGCGTAGGCCATTAGACCAGGGCTGAGTGAGAAACAAGGGCTCTTCCAGGAGCAAATGGACTTGCTTTAACATATGAAAGTTTCTATAATGCAGAGTCAGTTTACTTTAGGAAAGTCTTCTAATAATTAGGATTAGTTTAGTGACACTACGTAATGCCTTGTAAAAATTAAACAAAAGACTAGATACCAAAAGCAGACAAAAGGTTAGACCAATTCCCTCATCACATGCAAGCCTTTCTTTTCAGCTGTTAATCTACACTTCAACTGGGATGTCCACTAAAGCAAGAACAAGACTGCTATTTATTTGTAAAGCATCAAACATTAAAGTAAAAAATTATGGTTTCTCTAATCAACTTTATATCCAGATTATTACTCCATATTCTAAATCATGTTATAAAAAACCCCTGATATTCATCACAGACACATTATACAAGAATGCACTTTTGAGGCAGATACTTTAATCTCTTAAAAATACAGCACTATTACCATGTCGAAGTTTAAGGAAAAATAAAGTACAATCAGAATAAAGTCCTGTGTCAATTATCTGGAAATTCTATTTTCACTTACAGAACAAAGCAATATTGTTTGTAAAACAATGAAGCAAACAGACAGACTATGAACCCGCTTGGGCTCAAAGCCTGAGACAGTCAGACTGACTGGGCATTAAAATCAAAAGACTGACAGTATTTAAAATACACAGAAGCCTGCAGAGTACACACTGCAGAATTGCCAAAAGTTAACTGACATACAATGTTCTATTTTAACATTCACAATAGTATGTAGCACATGACAAACCAATCCTGACAGCTAGAAAAATCTTCAACAGCTTATTAAAAAAAAATAGTTATACTTCTTCCTTAGAAATGTATATGCAATACATCCTGTATCATGTGTCCATGACAGCTGCTATTAGGAAAGGAAGTCTTGCAAGCTGCTCAACTCATTCTGAAAGTCTCTGAACGACTGATTGCCAACTCCAGCAAAACTGTTCCTCTTGCAGATAACGCTTGTCAAGAAGAGAGTGCACTTAAAGCGCCTCCCCTCAATCTGCTTGTGTATTGGGTTTTTTTGTCACCATCCTGAAAGGGATGTTCCTTTGGGAACACGCCATAATCAAAACTGCTTAGAAGAGAAACATCTTTTCCTCTACGATTCAAATGTTTAGTAAAAGATTTCATCAGCACTTTCATAAGCAAGGTCAGCCATGATAAGATTGAACCCCTCCTCAGGGCCCACGCTGGACTTTTGCTAACAAATGGCAAACAGGCAAGAATTCCTTAAATTCAAAAAAAGTTAATTTTCCAAACCACCAGCATTAAATCTGGGTATATTGAGTGCAACGGTTGACCAAAGCTAAGAACTCAGTGGAGAGATGCTTTCTATTCGTGAATCTCCAGGCCTACATCTGTTGCAAATAAGACTAACAGGATCAATTTTCCCTTATCTAGCTGAGCAGAGCAGTCTTAGTTCAACCATGCACTTGCTCGCTGTGTCAAAAGCTTATCCTATGCACTGTGGTGCATTACTGTAAGCAAACGTACACCAAACTCAGCCAACAGAAACCGAAGTCTTGGAAACACTGAGGGGAAAAAAAGGAAGGAAAACAAAACATCACCAGAACATTTAACTCTTTTAATCCTTTAATCATTAAAATCCTCACACTAGTACAATTTTTTTTTGCATAAATGATGGGAGTGTATTCTTTGTGCAACAATGGGCATGTATCTTCACTTCTGAATATTGTGGAGAGATTTACTTATAGATATATATACATTGAAGTAATGTTCTAAAACATCTAACTAGCTAGTGGTCTGGAAAGTTGAAGCAACATTAAGGGATTAAAAGCTGCACAAGCTGCCTATGCACCAAAAAAAGTTTTACTCTAACTGTATTAACATTTTCATTTAAACTAAGCACTCTTTCTGACCACCAGCTGAAAAGAAAATTAGCCTGTATGAACGAATCATTCAAAGACTGACAAATGACTGTTTGATCTGCCTGAGACAAATAAAAATTCCCATAAACCTAAAAATCTTTCCCATCCCTATAGTAAAAATATACTGTAAATTCTGCTTTTAAAGTCCTAATCACCTGTAAGACAAGTCAATGTGAAAGAACTAAGGAACTTAATTCTGAATTCTATCTTCTGAGAATGCTCATACAGTATGAACAGATGCAGATACTTCAACAATGCAGTCTTAATGAAAGCATAAATGAAGCAAAGCAAATTATCTGGCAACAGCAATAGCAAAATAACCCCAAAGCAAGTTTTCAGACTTTTTTAGCTCTATGCCTACTGTAGTTGAAACCAAGTATTTCCCACTTTGGTTTTACTCTTTAAAACTACTGCTGAATGACACCTCAGAATTTCCTGCAGATGCTTTTTATTCTAAACTATACATTGCAAAATAATCAGAGTAAATATATACACCAGTGAAATAATATCAGAAAGTTTTCTTTCCTGCAGCGTCACCATCCCTGCAAGTGGAAAACATTGCAACACTCCTGAATGCTGAGATCATTCCTACAGAGAAACTGCTCCAAAATGAACATAACCAAGACTCACAAATTTCCAGAATACGCAGATGTAATTTCAGGTCTGTAATTTTGCCCAATCAAACAGTAACGGCTACATACTGAATTCTGACAAGCTTTTGTTTTCAAGCAGGCTTTAAAGTTTGCCCTACTATAAAAACAAATCAAATAAAATGTACGAAGATATAAGGTGGGACAACTATTGTAGTAGAGGGATCTGAAACCAAGAGCAGGAGTCCCAGAGAGAGCACACAGACAGAATTTGAACAGCATACCATAGAAACAGCAGTTTGGGAGGATATATAAGAGGTAGCAGACCTCAGTTCCTGGCTCCTATCGATTTCTAAACTCAGCAAGAGCCAGAGGTTTCTGTCTTGGAAAGAGGGAAGATGATATTGACCAGCTGACTGGCAGCATCTTCCAGCTTTGTTTTTTCCTCTGGTGTAACTACCCTGTATCCACAGGGCAGAGGAGGGGAAAAAACCACACACCCAAACAAACAACAAAACCCCCCAAAATGCACACTCATCTTGAAATAGCTTTGCCTCAAGATAAGTGCTGCAAACTATTAACAGATTACTCTTTAATCCTTTGGTGCTATTTTACCCATTTTATTAACAAAATTGATATACAGATATACTTTTGATAAAACTTATAAAGTAAACTAACTAAAGTAACTAAAAGAGAGCAAGTTAATAAGAGTTTTGAATTCTTCCAGTAAGATTAAGTTAGGCTGTGTTACCTTACCATGGGATGGGAAAAGAACTTGGTCGGTTTCTGAAAGCCACTGTGACAACTTAAAGCAATTTACTAAACCACTGTAAACTGACATTACCTCAGGCCCTGAGAACTGAATAGCTGAATGGGTCTCATTTGATCCAAGTCTCTCTATGGAGAAACTGATAATTTTGATAAATATAATTCAATATAAAACTTTCAGAAAAACTTGGGTGACAGAGAATAGACTAGCTTGGATTATTCAAGCAGCAGCAATTTGAGGACAGAGAGAGGAACCGGGTTTTCTGAATTCTGTTATGGCTAATGCTGTAACTGCTGAAACTGTCCTCAGGTCAGGTATAAAGTCACACCAGCATAACCAACCGCTCCTGTTCACTTAAAAAGTGAGATTAGTGCAAAACCTAGTATAACCTGTCCAATGCTACTGCTGCCTGGCCTATGAATTTATTCTGCCAGTATGTTAACTGAAAAATATTGCATGGATGTATATCAAATCACCAAGTCCATTTTTGTTTAACGATAGCTCTAGTTAAACCAGTGCAATTTCAAATACAGACCAAGATCAAAAAAAGAATAAAAACAGAGAAAGAGAGACAAAAACAAAGACAGGGAAAGGTCTAGCCAGGGAAACAAAAATACTCCATCCTGCCAGGAACACTGCCTCTAGCTTCCAGACAGGAAACACTCGCTGCCTCCAGAAAAACCATTGGCGTCAGGAAATGGCAGAAGTACCACGAAACCTACCTCGCAGCTGAGCCTTATGTAGAATGAAAGCAGAACATTAGAAAAGGAAGGTAAAGACAAAGGGACTAGCCATCACACATACAGATCTTTGCTTACAAATACATGAGGTGAAAAGTTCAATCTTACTGACGCAAATTTGCGGAAAAGAATTAGTGGAAAGGATTCTTCCAGTCCCACTGAAAAAAATTAATAATAATTAAAAAAAAAACAGGCTGAAAAGATAGCACCCATTCAGCATAAAACAGGGCAAGAGAAAGGGAACGATCTAGCAGCCTTTACAAACAGATTCCACTAGGATTATAAATAACGTAAACACTAGTTAAAAAGCACAAAGCAAGAAAAAGCTGAAAGCTTGTCATTAAAAGTAAAACTGATGCTGTACCTATGCCGGAAATACAATATATGCCAACAGGAGGAGTTATTCTGCCAGCGCAGTTATTCCACCTACAGCAACATCATATACTACGCCAAAAAATATGCTATGTCAGCACACAGCAGGATTTAGCCAGATTGATGTGAGTTTTTCCAAACATTTTTCACTGACAGCAACACAGTGTAACTGTAACATAGACTGAGGACTAAGCGGAGTTTTCCTATGCAAAAAACTGCTATTTCAAACGGCTAGAAAAGTTAGCGCACGCAAAGACACCCGCTCATGGCTTTAAAAACTTACTCTTGTGGAAATTTCTTCATCCTCATTGCCTCGTTAATGGCATCCAAGCAAGAAGCAACACGGGAGTTTGTGAATCCCCTGCAAGCCCTGGTGTGTTAGCCAGTAGCCCTACAGTCCTGCACATCAGGCGATACTCCAGGTCACACGGTGCTGATGAAACCTTGGCAATGCTGTGACATTCTGGATTGTCAGAATGCTTCACAACAAACAAACAAAAAAACATACCGAAAGGTTCCCTGCTGTGCTTAATACATTTAACAGCAGAATACAAAGTCAGAAAAAAAAACGCACGGGACCTACAGTGATTTTCCTCTGCCAGCTGAGGAGCGCTGCAGCAGCGCTTAGTGGCACACTCAGTGACCAACTGCCGGAAAGGAGAAAAATAAGTGTGGGTCAAGATGTATTTGCACTATTTCATTTACTCCAAGACTTTTAAATTAGGAAGTTACACCTCCATTGCCAGGCCCCATAACGCAGGGAGTATTTCTGAAGTACAAATCCCCTGCCCTCATGTTTTTGAGGAGGGATTAAAGCCTTTTTCCCCTAACACTTCCCCCCCCACACATGTAAATTCACATATTCTAACATGTCTTTAAATACACTTTGTTGGATGCTACTTCTAGTCCTCCACACAGCATCATCTTAAACAGCTCTTTCTACACAATTATGGAAACATCATTAGTTAAGCCCCTTTGTGCAACAGACTGTGACACATCATCCATTTCAAACAATTACAGGCACAAAAAAAAAATGAAGCAAGCATAATGCAATTCCTAGAAAAGCTACTGCGTTTATTTTCTCCGTTATTTAGAACAGCTAAACACTTTCTAATTATAGTCCCCAAACAAACCTGTGTTATTTCAGGTTCTGAGGTAAAACCATACTTTGTGTTTTTTAAATAGTAACACTGGTATATGCCTTCAACTATATATCCTTTTTGGTAAAACTTTCAAAAAACCCCCAACACCTTAAGTCAGATTTAAAAGCTTCCTAGACCACAGAAACAGTGAATTAGTACAGAAGATGCTGCCTCAGGCCACAAGTACTTGTTAGCCTAAACGTGAGATAGTCTTCAAATGTTGGGATGACTTCTTCCTTTAAAAAGCAGAGTAAATCTGTAAACACTACAAAAGCTTCTTGTTTATTTTTTAAATCAGCTGCAATCCTCCAGCTTGACTTTGAATCCTGTCACAGTGACACCCACAGTTCTGCTCTGATGGCCTTTAATATAGCTCTCCTGAGCTGTCTGCATCCAGATAAATCTTAGATGAAACAAGTATCTTTAATTGAATTTAACACACAAACTTTCGTATTTACTTCCAAGTCAAAGATATTTGTTTAATCAGCAATAACAAAAGTCAATCCTCTGTTCATCTTAAAAATAAAATACCACTTTCTCTGGCAGATCAAGAATTCACACAGTGTCTTTAAGTACCTGCTTGCTTTCTACTTGCAAGTTAACCATTATGAAATTTAAACTGCAGTAGATGATTACCAATTTCTTCTCTTTTGCTTAACAAAACCCAGTGTTAACGCTGGAAAAAAATTCCTTGAGCAATACATGTAGTTTGCTTCTGAGAAAATATCTTCTCTTAGAACGCCAGCAAAGAACTGTTACTGTAATCCCAGTTTAAAGAGCTAAAGCAGTATCTGGCAAGCAAGGCATGTCAGGCACAAATATCTACAAAATAAACTGAGATGTCTGTAACAAACAAATGGGACAATACTTAGTTTGTCAAGCACATTTTCTACCCACAGAAGATATACACCCAATATACACCGAACAGCAGGCTACAAACACCATTCATGATGATTCTCATCTCCCCCACTCCCTCTCCCCAGCTCCAACCTCTGTTTCAATTCCAGCATGCCATTATCCACACCGACCAGAGCGACTGAATGTGCGCAATGCAAAACCTCACCCTAACGTTGCTGATGTCAAAGTTTTCTTGCCAACGGATGCTTTGGAAGTAGTTACATAGCACAATGAAGAGACTTAATGTAACTCAGAGGTTGGATTCCTGAATCGGAAAACAAATGCAGAAGAGCAGGAAGAGGGGGAGGACAAATTCAATTTTTCAGTTGGAGACTACAGCCATATCAGGCACAGTCTCTCCATGTGAGTGGCTCGTTTTCCAGGCTTCAGGTGAATTCTCTGTATCAACCAGAGCCAGGAAGAGAACAAAGCAGCGGTGGGGAGGGCTGAAGAGGTCAGCTAAAGCAGCCAGCTAGGCAGCGACCAGAGAGCAGGCAAGGCAGAGGGGCAGAGCAGCTCGGTAGGCAGGCAGCACAAGCCCTCAGCGCACCTTGTCCCTTCAGGCCATGCAGCCTGACCCCGACGGAGTAAGGGCAGACAGCAGTGCATTTGTCATCTTTTCCATCTTCAAAAAGAAAACAGATGCCTCAAGTAAGAAAGAGTCATTTGAATTATTCTAAATGCAGAAACTGGAGCCAAAGCTAACAGTTTGTATACTCTGCGGATCACTTAAGTCTAAGGGATTCCTGAAACTGCCTGCAGACACCATGTCCATGATGGTTGCAGAATACCTCCCACTGGCTATCTAGGAACAAGCAATAACACTAAAAAGATCTCAAAAATTACCTCAAAAGCCTCCTTTATTTATTCAGCTTTTTACAGCTACCAGGGGTCACCTCTGCTCCACGCCACCACCAGTAACATTCTGAATTTTTACTCAGAAAGGTAGCATTCACTCTCAGCAAGCCATGCACAGACATGAAGGCATGCTCACAAGCGTGACAGCTCATGTCACAGATCCTCAAACTCGAGCATGTACGCAAAGGGATACTCACAGTCACCTCACTGTACAAGGACCTTGCAAGCCATCTCCATGCCTTCCTCTCAGCTACCCCCACACATTTATAATAAAGGGCTCCTTACTTCTATCAGAGCTTGTCTGACATATTGCAAGTCCCACATGAACCAGAAGAACCCTCACAGAGGACAGCAGCAGCTGAAACAGATTTAAAACATGGATTTTCCAAACCTGCACACGAACATTCAAGGATAACGACATTTAGCTTCCACAGCCACTGACAACATCCCTCCATTCTTGAATGAAAACCGGCTCCTGGGAGAAAAATGAGTGTCTGACAGAGAAACCAGACAAACCAGAGATGATGTTGACATGAGAACGAAAACCAAACCCAAAGAGCTTCAAGTTTCATACTCACAAAGGGCCACGTCTGCCTCTAGATAACCTGGTGACACTATCAAACATTACCCGGAGTTAACTGCAGTTTACTAAGAGATCCTGTTCCAACTCAGTGGACTGTGATCTGGACAAACCTGTATTTGTGTTTGCCATCTCCCAGCAAGATCAATACAAAATACCTGGACGTGAGATGCCAGCTGCTTTTTGGGAAGTCCAGCTATCACAGTTTCCTTCCCCTCAGCTGTAAGGATTACTACACAGGTATAAAGCCTAGGCTCTAGTTTCAACCCAGACCTTTCCGCTGGCTATTGAAACAAATTTAAAAAACGCAGTATGTTTTCTCAGGGGGGAGCGGGGGAAGGAAACAGCCAGGGTAAACAAATTCCAAAACTATTGAAGGTTTCAAGAACAGAGTATTACCACCAGCTCAATTCTTCAGGCAGCATAGAATTGCCTACAGCGAAAGTGAAATGCGTCTGTGCGAGAGAGTAATTTTTTCCCCAAGTCTGCTCTATAATGCAGGACAAAACTTCTACAGAATGAATAAATAGCCTTGTTGACTGTTCCGTATTCGATCTGAAATGTACTTCTCTAACCTTGTTACGCTGCAATATGCGTGTGGTTTTCTTGCTACAGCTAGCATGAGACAAATGAATCATACGCTGTAACAGTGCCAAAACAGAGAATAAAACAGGCCCAATCAGTGTTATTGAGGGATGAAAGTCCCCTGCAAAAACCTCAGTTGCACATCTGTTTCCACTGTAGGATTAACTTTTTCAAAGATTTTCAAGTTTTACAACTTTACCCGAAAAATAAGGCATAGAAAATGTCAAAAAAGTTCTAGCAGTCTAGAAGTGAGACATTCTAATCAGATAATTTTAACATAGGTAAGTTGTTAAAATGGGAATTTTTATAATTTATTTAGAAGATTCAAGTCTGCAATTCAAAGCAGTAGACACTTCCACAAAACTTAGTTCGCAAAAAATTGCAAATTTTTTACGTTTCTGGTATATTAAGTCTGTTTTCAGTAAGGAGGGTTTATAGACTACTCTCTAACCAGTTACTCAACCCTGCATTAAGGAAAAATATCAGAAACTAACTGAAAAGTTATTCAGAAATTAATTCTGAAGTTTTAGTTGCTTTTTCCTTCCTTTTTTTCTTTCCCCTCAAGTCTTTCTCCTGCTTTTAAGTAGGATCACCGTTATCGATAAAGGCATTCATGACAATTCCCTTCCTGTCCTTATTTCTGACCTTTTTGACTTGCAATCCCACTGTCCAGCACCCATCCTCAAATCATTCTACCAATTGAAAGCCATCAAATACTGAACGAACATAAATGATTCCTCACTCTTTTAAAGTTGCATGCAACTACAGAAGTACACCGCTGCAAACTTTTAGCCAGTATTATTAAAGAATCCTCCCTGGAAGACCACAACTGTTGTCACCCAGCAAAAGAAAATCATCACCTTGTAGCTATCACAGGTGTAAAACTGAGAGCTGTGCAATGGAATTTCAGGAAGCAGAAAGGCCAAGGCACATTCAAAAGGATTCTAACACCAAAACAGGTAGAGAATATGAATAATAAATACAAATAAATTAGAACAACAATCTGCCAAGTCAACTCAAATGTCACAACACTGTCCGAAAAGGAATTGTTCTGTGCCACATCACAAGACTGTCATTATTTACTTATACTAGCAGGCTTTAACTGAAACTGAAGCGTATGCTGAGTGCAGCCTTTTTAAATAGCTACTGGTCAGGCTGACATTGTTGCATACTGGGAAGATAACAGCTGCATTCAAAAAGATACCGCTTTGTTTAAACTTTGATATAACTGAAGCAGTAGTTTATATCTGCCCACACTTCCCCATTAGAGAGGTTACAACAGCTTCAGCTACATTTGTGGCTTTTCAATGGAACAGGAAAGAGTTTGCGTCAGAAACAACTAGCAAGTTATTAAAACTTAACAGCTTGCCCTGTCTGGGTACAATCCCTCTCCTTTCTATTTAATGTCCTCCAAATGTCCAATTACAGAGTCACCTCTGGAACCACAATCCTAGAGAACACTGTGCTGCTGAGACAGAAGGGGGGAGAAGAAAAGGAGAAAGACAGAAGAAATATGAAATGGGTGGAGTGAAAGATAAACTACCAGAGAAGTCATAAGTCTCTACAACTGGCACATTGATGCAATATTGGTTATTCACTAATTTAGCCTCACCAATAACACTGTGGCATACAAAATACTGACAGGAGGGAAACAAGCGGGAAGGATGTGACACAAATTGTTCTCAGGACAGTAAGAAAAAAAAAGTACAGATTTTTTTAGAAGTTGCCCTTTTTTCATTACGTACTCTCTTAGCCTGGCATGAAATAATTGTGTAAGTGACATCATCTACTCCCTCCTCAAGTTTGGCTGGATAACAAAGAAGGAAATTAATATACAAGTTTGGATCACGCCTGTGTTTCAGCATTTTTGACAACTAGGCCTCCTACTTTAACTTTCTATCTTAATAAGGACATCTTTCCTAATCCTTTTACATTTGTCTTGAGTATCAAGATACACCAAGAAAGCAGAGCTACCAAGTCTTTCTCTAGCAACCACGACAATAAAATTTTTGTATTAAGACAACGTTTTTCATGTAGAATCAAGTATTTCCCATAGTGTACTTAACTATAACACATACAAGTCCAATACAGCCATACCATACCTGGCAGGAATTGCACAGCAAGGCTACCGTAATCACATCACAAGTGCTGACGTGGTTACAGAAGACACAATCTTGTCCTCCTTCTGCCTCCCAGAAAGCCCTTGCCCCAATAAACGTTACCTGCCTCTGACATACAACATTATCAAGTACTCTATGGATAACAGAGGCACACAGAGCTACACCAAGGACTGTTTGGAACATTGCACACTTGAGTGCTCAAAAGTTAAGGACACCAGAACACAAGCAGTCCATAAAAACTAAATTCAGCATCCCTCGTCCATCCACTTGATTGTGTAGTTGATGCACTGGAAGGCAAAGCAAATGCTGGTCCAGTCTCTGCACATACGAAGGCTGGATGTGAGTATCTGATCCTTGCCACCACTTCCAGGGACATCGGGACATCTCTTCCCCTGTCCGCAAGAGAGATCCAACTGCCAGGGTGCTGCAGGCAGATGCGTAGATTAAGTGGGGCCAGTTGCTTCCCACCCAAGCAGTTGGCTGCTTACCACAGGGACAAGTTGCGAGTATAGCACCAGGCAGGTGAAGTCCAGTGAGAGAAGATGGAAGACTGCGGCTGTTTGGATGCCACTTAGTGCTCTAGCAGCCATTTCTAGGTCTTGGGGAGAGGGGAACCAAGCCAGATGGAAGTATCCTAAAGGCTGGGTCTGGCTTCTGAACTTCCTGTAGGATCACACAGACATACTGATTTTTCTGGAATTAGTCTCACTCCATGGATGGCTATTTCTCCTTTCCCTATTAAATGATGTCCCATGCCTTATGTATTGTACATTTTTTGCTTTTCAACAACATTATAAAACACCAAATTCACAAATACTGCACAAGTCCATAAGAGGTTTTTTTTTACTACACTAATGGCTGCAAAAAACATTAACAAATCAATCTTCAGAGCACTCCTGTGAAATCGTCACAGTGATTCTCCAATGGAAGATTATTTTTCCAAATTTGCAAGATGGGAAACAGACATCAAGGCTAAAACTGCCACGTGAAATAAGATTAAGATATTGCAGGCTGCCAAAGTTTAAGGCTGTTTTGTGTCAATATAGAATTGTATAGATTCAAAACTCATGCTGAGCACTGACAGCAGTAACTACCTGCAAATCAACACCTGCACGCCTAAAGATGGGCATACAGGAAAACACTTAACTACTCTATAAGGGCCTTGCCCAACACCACATAAACACTCTACAAATGAGGCTACCACAGATTCCTCATTCTAGCATTTCCTATGCTAAGTTTATACTCCAGCACTCTGAAAAAAATGTAGCTGTTCTCGATAATGATTTAAATCTCAACAATATTTTTTTCTGTGGTTAGGGCATAAGAATGTTCTCTTATACAAATTTTATACAATTTAGTAACGTGCAAACACCAAATGAGAAGATTTTGCTAGCATTAGCTAGAATTAGTTTCTCTTTGAGAGTTCTATCCCCGTAACAGATTTGATTAATATTAGCCAATGGGTTTCTAAAGAGGAAAACAAACCTAGAAAAGTACCTTTTCTCAAGGAGACTATAGTCTGCTGTAGTGCTTTTTGAACTAGAGAGTGTGGAATACATCTCAGCAGAGGAACACAAGAAACTGAAATAAATCCACGCTCTGGGGTGGTAGCTTAGAAGGCTATTCAGGGCTAAGCTTCATTTAGCCTTCCCATCCCTCCCTCCCCAGGAACCAAACCTGCATGACACTGTGCTGGCCCAGACGTTGGCCAATATTTAACAGGCTTTAAGGATAATACCTGTGAACAGTTCCTCCTATCGTTTTCTTTTGCAGATGCTCAAGCTTGAGAGCTACAAAAATATGCGTATGGCGGAAGGGGAACAGTAATGGGAAAGGGGAAAGCTATCATAAAAAGAAGGGACAATTGATGTAAAAAAGTTTTAAAGCAGCTGTTTCAGTAGTTTCAGCCTTCACTACCCTCGATTCCTCTATCCCAGCATGCAGCCTTTTCTTCCTACTCTTCCTCAAGGTATACACTTCTCCCTCCTCCGTTGTCTCCACCCACCACCTTTTTCTATACAGCCTCTGAACCAGAAGTAGGCATCTCTCACTTTGTCTCAAGCCTCTCAACCTGTCAGAGAACCAAGAGCACAGGAAGCATTTCTCACTTCTCACTGGAGTCTCTCATTACCGACTTGATACCTGGCAGCTGGGAAACAAAATTTATGTATCTCACCAATAGCTACAATGGCTGAAAAAGTCTGGTTGCATGCAAAATATCCAGGAATTTAGGTGCCAAACCAACTGGTCCTTAAAGAAAATGCCCAAAACAATTTTCTAAAAAATTGCCATTCTTTGCACGCTTTCACAGGGACAGAATAAAAATTGAGCAAGGCTTCTCTTGAAGAGAAAAAAAAAAAAAAGGTAGCCACCTCTGGTTGTCATTACAGCCTCCTCAGAGCAGTTGCAAAGGATTATATATTTAAACAATAATAAAAACTTTCCTCTGTTCTCAGAAACAATATTTTGTGAGGGTTTTTTTGTTTGTTTGTTTTAATATCTAAGTTGAGCCACAAAATATGTTTCAGACCAACTACATTTTGAATGAAATATAATAAAAACCCTGAATGCCTGGTTTCATAAAGTGAACTATTAAACAATCTTATTTATAGAAGATACTGTAAGTTCCAAGCATTGTATACACATACAGCCATACACTCCTAAAAAGATGAATTCTTTGTTGCTTACTTGATGATAGTGGCCCCAGTCAAAATTAATAGCTATCAAGATGATTTCCACTATATCATACACTTAGCATATATGTAAGTGTGTCTTTCTGGATACAGTGTAAATTCTCAAAATGAAGCATGGCGAGAAAGGATGCATGGCTTTTATTTTACAGGTAGGAGCTAGAGGCAGACAGATAATGTGACTTGCCAAACTCTCACACAGACAATGCACAGAACAGCCTGACGACAGAGGGGAGAATGTGTCTTATCTCACAGTTAGCCTGGCATCGCATCAACGGTCAGCCTCCTACATGTCAGCTACTAAGCATTAAGCCACAGCAACTTCACAACTTGCACTCATTTACCTGCACTCTAATATATGTAGCACACCAGTCCAGTCCCTGATCACCATGCCTATCCTTAAAAACATTCATAAATCCCACCATTTGGAGTAGAAAGGAAGCATGTTTTTTCCTCCCTCATATGTATCCCCATAGCCTCTCTCAAATCTCCATAGACTATGCCTGTCACAAAAAGATTATGTTTCTCCCCTTTATGCACTGCTCATTTTGCAGTACAATATCCTCCATATGACAGACATCACTGAAGAGCGAGCTCAAATTTTTCTTTGCTCAGCAAAATACATAGTCTGTAACAGTAGCCTGGAGATATTTAATGCCATTCAAGAGTACACTTTTCTCATTGTTGAAGGACCCGCATATCTAGAAGGAAAGACAAATACTTGATAAAAAAAGGACAAACACAATCCCAAAGAACTTAACATTTCTAGTACTAACTTTATCAGCCTTTATATGTTATAGCTTATGCTTTTAGATGAAAATTTTCTATAGTTAAGCAGCTAATAAAATTTAACCTACACATAGAAAAGCTCACTATAAAAAGAATTTAAAAGATTGAAGGCCTTGGTTTTGCTTCTCCAAAGTCTTCCTTAACTGAGAAATAAACGCATACAAGATCAAGCCTGCTATACTATCACTCAAATTCTGAAATATAAATTCAAAAAGGATTTAAATACTAGATTACTGTAATCCCAAATTTAATTAAAAAGCCATTTAAGCAATTACTTCATTTGATTATGTTTTGTAAAAGAAACTGCAAACTTCCAACTGTCTCCTAATTCATAAATTTGTGAATTACAGCATGAACTACAACATCATTAAAAAATACCCTGTGGGAAGTACTTTTCTTTTTCCAGGCATTTGCTTGAAAGGAAAGGGATTTAGCTTTTACGTAAGACATACTTTTTCAACATACCTTTAATATATATCATATAAAGACCAATCTATATTTAACTCAAACATCATACATTTTATAAGAATGTATTAAAACCTTACAATTTTAATACATTTCAAGATATCGCTAACCATGAAAAAAAACACCCTGTCATTTGAATAATCATCGACATTCTCAACTACCCTCAAAGTTCACCAGAACATAAGAACAGTTACACTGGATTTCACAAGCACAGGCACCTGTATCCAGAGCATGTAAGACTCCATGGGTGCAGATGAGGGTGAAAATCTCCCATTGGGCCCATGCCCTAAACATGAACTCTTGTCAGACTGCTTTCAAATCCAAAAAGCAAGTTTATCTCCCTGCCAGTATCTTCCAGCACTTTCTATATTGCCATTCATATAAAATATCAAGTATCTCTTTCAATGCTGTGAATCCCCAAGAAAGTCTATGGTAATGAGCTCAACAGCCTAATGAAACACAGCTCAAAAAAATTACTCCTTTAAAATCGGTATTTAATTTGCTACTAATCTTACTGATTATCTCCTTGTTCTCACTTTATGATATGAGAACAGAAGTTCTAACTTATCTTCATCTTTCTCATATCTGAACAGAATTGCCACCAAGACACGTGAAGCCATGAAGCCAGGGAAGCAAGTGCATGATCAGAGGCTGACGGAGGGAAGTACCGTATAAGTCTTTGCATCATTTACAGCTACACACAGCCACTTGTAATACAGTAAATTACATATTTTCTAGATTTATAAACAGTTGAAGCATACTTGTTTCTGCTTTTGTCAGGGCATCAGCAGAAAAACAGGAAATGAATCAGACTGAAATAATAAACCTTGAGAAGAAACACCATGAAATTTTTTGGTCTTACATAAGATTCATTCCTTTTTAAACTGACAGGAACTTCAATAGACAAATTGATCCAAAAAATCATGATTTTAATAGACAGTAGAGTAACTATGGGTTGTTCAGAAAAGGAAAACTAATTTGGGTCTTTTTCTTTATTATAGCATGTCACAAGTTTCTTCTGTAGTGCTTCTGATGCATCACATCGTCAGCCGGCTATTGAAAAAATGGAATTTAAGCAATCCATATATAAGTGCACTGACTAATGGAACACCAGCCAAGATAGGAAAAGACGGGAGGGCTGCCAAATAAACAACAGTGCCAAATTACAGTGAACCCTTCGTTTTCTTTCCAGCTTTGCCACACGACAGGCTTTATTTTGAACTACTCTGGGCCTCCGTTTTACAGATACGCTGTTGATAGTGGAATGTAAATGCAGTAAGACTTCCTTCAATGAACATTAAGAAATAAGATACAGTGACAACAACAACAAAAATTAACC
This sequence comes from Pluvialis apricaria, assembly GCA_017639485.1. Taxonomy (NCBI): domain Eukaryota; kingdom Metazoa; phylum Chordata; class Aves; order Charadriiformes; family Charadriidae; genus Pluvialis; species Pluvialis apricaria. The sequence continues at coordinate 146,781,272 of CM030008.1, forward strand.
TCAAGTTCTGAAATCACTTTCCCCTGCAAGTGCAAAATCCTGTCATCCTTGAGCACAGTTTCTTCTGGACTCTTCTGTCTCTTATTTAAGAGGAATAAAAAATAAACACGTAAAAAAAAAAGAAGATAGAGTAGCCAAGTACTCAAGAAAATGTCTTTCCACAAAAAATTAAAATGGTAGTCAAAAAAAAAAGATTATTTTGCCTCAGGATGTCACAGGACATTTTAAGACAGCTGTCTAATTGCATATACAGAAGAACAGAACCAAGCTATAACCCCAACTAGACACCACAGTAGTCACTTGAATTTCAACTTTGGACTAAAATATTTTTACTCAATGATCAAAAGTAGTTTACAGGGGAAAAAAAAACCCAAACAAAACTGCATCCTGACCAAGTATGGTTTTTGTCTTAATAAATTTTACAGCAAACTAACAGCATATTTTTTTCTCATTTATGAAGCATTATTAAACTTGTGATAAAATCCCCTTGGAGCATGCTGGATTGTCTTTCAGCTGATACTGTATCTGTTTCAGCGATTTAATCCCAGACTGCAGAGTTTTCACCGGCCACCTGCAGGGGTCAGAAATGAACCCGTCTCCCTAACCCCAATGAGTAACTTCTGTCCAAATCCAAGTCCGGGCTGCAGAAAGGACTTGGATTTGTTTTGGTTTTGTTTTAAAGGTAGAGGGGAAATTAGACTTCCTGTCAATCACTATATCGGCTACAAAAAAAAAAAAGGGGGGGGGGGTGTGATACAAAGAGTATCAGAATACTTTTGTATTACTAAGATTTCTTAGATACTTGACCAGGTATGCTCAACTAAACCAGGTGCCACCCTTTGACTCAGAGGTGAATTCCCTTTCTTTGTTTTCCTTTACAGCACAGGGTGAAGTAACTCCCTGCTATTTCCATATTCCCCTCTGATTACATATAACAACTAAAAAAGCCCCTACTTTTTAATCAAAATCATTGAATTAAAGAAAACATTATCTAATATTGTAATAGCAACCCAATTATTCAAAAGAATTATTTTTACTCTAAATCGTATTTTTTCCTCATTGTTTTAAATGTCTCCAAAATACATTAGTTAGCTATAAACTAGTTTGCAACCACAACGGGCAAGAGGAAAGTTTTTTAAGCTGATGTCTTGGATGTCAGATGCTGCAGTAATTCAAAGTTCTGCCTTTTTAAGAGAATATTAGTATACAATTTTTGGTGAGGAATGCAAGCTCCCTGAAATCTGGAACAAGCTTGTTAAGAGCGTTAACCCAAACATATAACCCTGAAGTTAAAATTTTATGGCTATATAAATACACATTAGTATTTCTATTTTCTAACAAATATTTTCTTAAAAAAAAAAATCCTTCCCAGAATATCATATACAGGATGGAAGGCAATGTACTTTATTACAACATAAGCGTACTAACCTATTCTAACCAATAAGGAAGCTTTTCTTCACAAGCTTGCTTAAAAAAAGAATTCAAGTAACTTTATTCTAATGAAAAAAAGTACATTCTTATCAAGTTGTGACAGGGATTTTTCCCAATAATTTAACAATTTTGATACTATAACATTTAATAATATGCCCTGATTAAAAGCAAGAGGAAGTCAGACCAATTAGTGACCAAGGGAGAACATTTGGTATATAAAACACAGTCCTTGTATTCACATGTAATTCACACCTGGTCTGGCTCATCAACAAGAATAAAAAATTTCACTAATCACAGACTTGGAAAATGTTTCTCCGAACCTACTAAAAAAACTGCTGCGACGTACATCTGAACCAATAGAAATCTTAGAAATTATGTTATTTCCAGGAGATTGCTGAAAGCACTGTATTACAGAACATAATATTAGAGCACACTTTAATAAAAAGTTTTGGTAACAGACCAAAGCAAACCAAGTTTTTGAAAATGCAAAACATACACTTATAAACACAGCAAGAGTACACACACAGCATCCTAAGAGAATGGGGGAAAGCAGTCCTCACAGGTCAGGTTTGCAGAAGAAATGAACTGCCAATGAAATCTAAACAAGACAGAATTTCAGGAGCACTCAATACTGTAGTTATAACAAGAACAATGAAAACAAATGGGTGTCCAGCACTTGAACATTTGATCTCTGTGTATATATAAGCTTATTTGAAGATCAAGTATCTGCAGGCATCCTAATTAAGCAGCCTTTGCCAGTGAAAACTATTACGTTTTAATTATATTCCTTAAGTAATGTCCTGGTTAAGCAGAGCATGAGAACAGATGCTATCTAGTCTATTTTTGGGATACTCTAGGTAAGCAGCCATTGAAGAAGAAAAGACACTGCCCTGCAGCATCACTGCAGAAAAATTTAGCTGTATTGCCTCTTCATCCAGGGACAACTTTTCTTTTTACATCACCGTAATAATGATATGCAACAGATGAGAATAAATCCAGTAAATCTTTTCCAACACTAATTCACAGAATCATAGAATAATTTAGGTTGGAAAAGACCCTTAAGGTCATCAAGTCCAACCATTAACCTCACACCACCATGCCCATCACTAAACTACGTTCCTAACATAACATAATTCAAGGTGTCCTATACTAATAACTCTTTTCCTATAGAAGACCCAAGATGATAATCCCTGTAGATTTATACACATGGATAAGAAAAAAAAGTAACAAAGTATGTTTGGGTTTTATTCATTTGAGAAAGGAAAGTGAAGTTATTTCACTTTTGAAGGAAGTTCTTTGAAGTCAGGAGCTTCACTGTTTATTTGAAACCATTTATTTCCTCCTACAGTTCCAAAGAAAATAGTTACACAAATACATTAGAGGAAGCAGGTGTATAATTTCATTGACAAGCTATTTAAGTTTCTTAAAAAGGAACTTTATGTCAGCACAGGGGATCTTTCAAACACTTCCTTAAGTTACTTGCTAGAACATACACTTTAATATTTATCTTACTACTTCACAAAAGGAAAGCAACCACAGTGTATTACACCACAAGCAAGCACTGCTCTGTGGCACTAAGCACAAAAGTTATCACAGTGCCAGGAAAACGCCAATGTCACTTCAAGTTATAAATATATGAAGAAAATTCTCAACATCACTACAATTAAATGGCAAAATATCTAAAGACATGACAGTTAAAGAGAGAGACTTTAAGCTAGACTGCAGAATTCCATAAGATACCATGTAATTTGTTTTCAATGTGCCCTCAGTTTTAGTTCAAACTTACTACTTATTTTACAAATCGGTTATCACTTAAGTTACAGTAACACCTGGAGTTAAGACTAATTAAGGTATATACAACTAAAAAAATTATTTCCACAAGGAAATAAAAAATTACAAAATTCTATTAATATGCAGTTAGGCAGCTTGCAGGTTTTCGTATTTCAATAAAATTTCCTCCAACAATGCACAAAGCAACTTGATGTGGACAGAAACATGGCAGACAAGTTCTACAGGAATGTAGATAGATATAAAGTTATTTCCCTGCATTTTAAAATGTTGAATACTAAAGGGAATGCAATTCAGTGTCCAGAGCAAGAGGCTCTAGCATAGAGGGGCTCTGCTCAGTAAGCTTCACTATGTCATTCAAGAGTCCTACAGATGAAGCCCCTACTGAACTAGCTTAAAAGGTTTAAATTAGTACAAGTAATTGTCCATGCTGTCTCTGTTGTGGGTTAACCTCCCCTGCGGCAGAAATGCCACCTTGCCCTCTTCAGGGCGAGGTCAGATGTGCAGTTTAAACTGCCTGTAAGATAGGTTTAAGCTAAATCTCCAGATCTGAATGGAAGCAAGGGCATTCATTTCATTATATTGATGGCTGTAGGTTAGTAAATTCCATGAGAAGGACATTAATAAATAGGAGGCGGTGACAGGTTTAACATTTTAAACCATTGCGGCTATTTGCTAAATTAACAATGTCCTTAAGATAGTAGCTAAGCTTCCGAAGTAGCTTGCTACACTATTCGGTGGGACTAACTCCCAAAAGGCAATCATCTACCAGACCTTACTCTCCAGGCCAGACAGGAGCAGCACATGAAAGAACACAGTCCTACAAAAGGCAGCAGCAGGCTTAAAGCAAGGACAGATATAGCACCTCATGGTTAAACAGCAGATGTTATGGGGGAGGAGAATGTAAGCAGACAGTCAGATTAAGTCAAATCGTAAAAATGTAAGCGTGCTATTGAAAACAGAAACTAAAGTAATAAGAAACTAAATGCATTGTGACTTACCTCATTTTTACACTTTAGTAAGTCCTTTATCTCAAAAGACAATGATTTCTTGTTAAAAGAAAGGCTAGTAACTCTATTTCCTATTTCCAAATCTGTGTAGAATCTTCTCAAGCAAACTGGGCTGGAAAGTCATAGACTAAGATCTTCAGTGCTCTTATTTCAACCAAGCTACTTAAGCCAATAACAAATAAAAAAAAAAAAATCAAACCCCAGAAAAACAACAACACTTCAATGCAGAAAATTATCTTAGAAGAGAAAAAAAATCCAAAACTTGCATTATTTTCTCTGGAAAGGTTTACCACTACTACACTTGGAGGCTGGAATTTGAATTCTGACCTGTGCATCCAGGATGTACATGTTATCAGCCTTCCAGCAATGCTAATGTAGCCATGCTTTCAAGTTTTTGGGAATGGGAGAATAGTAATACATGATTTTCAGCCAAGAGCATATATTTTATCTGCTAAAATCTCTCCTGAACTTGATCCAACCAGGAATCGAACAGAATCTTCCTTTCACTTCCAGGTGCACAATATGCTGTGTCAAAGTACCAGAAAATAAACCTAGGAAGCTGCCTTATCCTTTCCAAGATCCCACTACTAAGTAACAACAATTTAGAAGATACTCTGACCAAATGTGGAGGGGGCAGGATTAAAGTCATGGAGAGAACAGGCTTGAGGGGAAAGAGTAGATGAAAACAAGAATGGATATAATCCAAACTTGCCTAGACATGGTCCTGAGAAACCTGACCTAGGAGTAGCCCTGCTTTGAGCAGGGGAGGACTCTATGCCCTCCAAAAGTCTCTTTCAACCTGAACCATGCTGTAACGCTAACAACAGTGGAAGTGGTGGCTGCCAAAAGGGTGACTGAAGTCTACACTAAAACAGGAATAGGATGGCTGAACAGACACTCCATCAGAGAGCACCAGAAAGAAAAATCCAAGAAAAGACAGGGATTGCAGAGTGAGCAGACCAACAGGAGTTGTCCAGGGAAGTAATTTGGGAACTCCAGCACAAGTGATAGAGACAACATATCTCAAAAAACCCAGTGAGGCAGGAGAACTGACTGGCTGATCACAAACACTAGAGAAAAACAAGCTAACAAGCACAGGGTGAAGATAACAAAGAGACCCTACAAAAAGTAGTTGAGCTGGGAAGAGAGAGACAGGAGAGAAAGACAAAGACATCAGATTAGGTATTGAAAAGGGTATGAATTTAGATTGGCTAAGATATCTGCCTAACAAAAATCATAACTGACTACACGCGAATAGGGTTTGGATAAAAAGCTGCTAACCATGCAGAAAGTAAAAGGTACATTGCTGGTTACAAATAAAAAAAGCAGCAAAAGCAGCTTGTACTGTCAAAGCATGCCTTCCTCTACAGCTCATCCTCCACAGTCCAAAGACATCCATAAAGCCCTCTGCATAAGCACATGGATCATACTGTCTAGGGTTGATCCCTATAAAGCATGACAGAGTATTATTAGATACCACTAGCTCAAATAGCAGCGGTCTGCCGGGTGAGTAGCTTCCAAACCTGCTGATATGATTGCAATTATTATTTTTAACAGCTAGGAAACAGCACACAAACTACATTAGAAATAACTTAATCGAGTAAACAGAATTAAGCCCTGGAGTTGGAAATGAGTGCTGAAATATATGATGATAGTTTAATTGCATGGCTTTTATCCCTTTCCCCCACAGAATCTTTGCCAGGTTTGCACTTATCAGGTCAGTACTCAGTGTTTTGTTTGTTCTTACTTATCATGCTCCCTATTTAAAAAAAAAAAAAAAAATACTGCATATAATGCTACATTGAAAGCAGGAATTGACTTCCTCGTAGGTCATTACAGAGCATTGATGTTAGATTAATATTGCTGAAATAGTCAAACACTATATTCAACCCACTGAAGTAGCATGGTTATTATCCCAATTAACAGATACAATATTAAAGCATAAGGTAAATAAATCCATCCTTAATCTCAGCTGCCTGATCTGCGATACCCAAGAACTTAGTTTCTTTCAGACAACGTTACACAGCAAATTGTATGTTCAAAGATAACTGCAGTTATCAATTGCGTACGTACACACACCAAGCCCCCACCCCCCCAAACCAAGAAATACCACTGAAACCACATAGCCAGGATTCAGATGACTTCATCAGGCAAGAACAAAATCTTTTCAGTCTTCTGCTTTATTTGCATTTATCTCCAAACTTATTCAAAGGGAACAATTGCCCTGGAGACTAGGTTTATTGCCTCCCGAGCTAGACAGACTCCCCAGTGAACAGGGCAAACGTATTCTGACGAATGTTTCTCTGGGGAACAAAAACAAATCAAAAAAACCCAGCTGTATAATTACGGACTATAACTTAATAAAGGCAGGCACAAAAGGTGATCAAACTATAGTTGCTTCTTCAACCTTAATTCTGGCATTTCCTAACATTTGAGAATTTGACCTGAAACCGTAAAATAACAGTAAACTGCATGCAATGGTAGAATCAATTTCACTTTATTGACATATGCAATCCTTCACCATCACAAAACCAGGGCAAATAAGTTACTTAATTGCTGCAGAAGCCATACCTACCCATTTCTAGTATTTCCAGTGCACTCATTATAATGGTTTCTGAGAAAAAAAACTACCAGCATCCTAAAGGCATCTTCCTTGACTTTACAACAGAAAGACAGTTTTTGCATTCTACACACTATTAAAACCTGAGCCATTCTTCATGTACAAAATGCACCGTTTGGCAGAATGCCCATTAGAGAAGTTAAAGTTACTGCAAGTACATATCAAGTTAGACAATACTTTCTCAAAGCCATACCCCAGTCAACTACTTTGATCACTTGACAGTTACGTCATAATGAAGGTAAATCTAATAACTTCCCTTTTTTGGAGGAAATCAAAGTCACCCAAATAAGGTTTTATCTTCATCACTAAATACTCTAGAACCACCCATATTCAGTTACTAGTCTACAGTAACACTGTAGAAACAAAGCGCACATTTCAGAGAGCTGAACTCTAAAGGTGAGTAGTTCTAACTTCAGAAGGACTACATTCTGCAGTGCTTCAGTACCCACATTGCTTTTTTGCAGATAAAAGCATCAATCTATTGAGGCTTTCCATACAGTGTTGTATTTTTGTTTACTGTACTGCCAGCTGGAAGCTCCCTTCTTTCAGAGTTCTAATTTGTCCTCTTACTGAATGACTTTTAGCAGAATGAAACTATTCCTCTGCATATTTTCATGCATTTCAGGAGGAATACCAACCATATCAAAATACATATTCTTTATTATTTTCACTTTTAACCACCAGAGATGAACAAAAGCAGATTTACAAAAGGTTCAAGAGAATCAATACCACAAATGCTGCATACTGTGGCTTTACATTAATTGTGCATATGGCATTTTCTCTATAATGGCTTTAAAAGGCATAGAGTGCAAAGATCCCCACAGCTTGTGGGAGATGATTTAGATTGAAACTGACTTAGAAATTATTCGTTACCCTGAAAGGTAATACTGTATGACCCTTGAGATAAGAAAAAGGGTATGATTATATAGCCATAAAAAAAAAAAATACAGCAGTACCTCACACCTCAGAAACAAAACAGAAAAAAGGAACAATGAAAACAAAACCATGTCACTGTCTTCATATGTTACTCAAACAACACTTCTTGGTGTAGATCCAGCCACAATATTATGTTGATTAGGGCACTGTGTAAGAGGTGGGAAGAAACCGTTTTCACTGCTTACTGTTTTAGGGAAAAAGCTGAAGCGCTGCTGGGCAGGACTAAACAGGACGCTTCTATTTCTTAACCCATCCCTCAGTAAACAACACCTCCTTGCAAAGCTTCAATTTAACAGCAAAAGATAAGGTATATGATGTGCCGGATAAACTTATCTACTAACTAAATTAACAATGAACACAGGGGAGCTTGTGCGTCCTTTCCCAGACAGGCAGGCAGCATGTAATCCTAATAATCTGAATTCTTGCAAGGCAGGATCTTTCTCTTTGTTTATCCTTGTTCTCTTTTCATTAGTTAGTTAATCTATTACCTAATTCATCTTGGAATCATCTTTAATTGTTAATAATGGAAAGACTTGGGACTCCTGTGCTGAGCTTACAGAGCTCTCTTCTATTCTTACCCTGGCTGAATTTCTGCCTGGTGTCAGGTCACAGAAGGCAAAGTCTACTTTTATGCAGCTATGCACCACCACCACAGACAAAGTGAACGAAAGCCTACTGCCACATAAGGGTGGGGTGGTGGCGGTCGTGGAAACAGCAAATAGGAACAGGAAGGGGAAGAAAGAAAGGGGGGAAAAAGTAACTAGTCAGGTAGGAACTTACAGAGGAAAATATTTTTTGTCATTAGATACAAAAATCCCTCAGTCAAATGGAGATGGCTTAAAACCATGCTGTTGTGAAACCAAGAGAAATAGTGAGCACAATAGCCTTGCAGGTTTCTCCTCTATATTGTCCCACAGATAATACTTGCACTGACTGCAGAATCTTACATTTCAGGAAAGCAACAGCCTGGCTTCACAGGCTATAAGCACTGAAGATCCCTTTGCTTAAAAAAGGACCTAGAAGTTTGATACCTCTATCTCTGACCCTGAGTAAAAGGGCTCCTCGTCTCCCAAGATGTATTTTTAGCAGTGTCATATAAAGTAAAGCGTGACTCCTTTTTTTGAAAATGCGAAGTCAAACAAAAAGCAAGTATCAGATGCAGCTTTACAGGTAAAACGAAACTCAGAAGGTAGCTGCTCTTCTTAGGAAACTGAAGCAAGGTCTTCAACTCAGGAAAAAAAAGAGTAATTGTAAAGGCTTTTTTCTGTTTATACTTGACTTAAGATAGAGGAACACCAAGTCAGAGCACCTCCATCAGGACACACAGTGGAGAAATCTTTGATAAAAATTATTTTTCCAGTACACATTCTAAAAATAAAGTCTTTAACCTTGCACACATTTCATCTTACACCCACATTTCTTTGCATTGATCACCATATTAGATTGCTTATTAAGGACAAACGAAAGGCAGACCGAAAGTAAGATACTTCCCAATGGCCGACCAGATAGAAAAGTTTCTCAACAAGCTTCACCTTTGCCAGTTGGGTGGTCTCACTACAGCCACTATTTATTGCCATCCGAATGTTCTTCCACTATTAGATGTTTGAGGGACAACTGGGTGCTCCCTACATAAAGCATATTGATATGAAGGAGAAAAGCCAAACAGTATGTTGCAACAACCCTCTGTCAGCATCTTCACTTTACATACAGTCCCCATACAGATATTCAGCTAATACTTAATAAAACATTTACTGTCAAGGTACAATTAGATCTTGATACAAGGAAGAGCTGCAGCACTGAATATGGGCTGAGCACATGGCCCCCAATTTTCAGGTCATAAAAAGCCCAAAGCACTCATCAACTATCTAATTTAGACAGAATAAAAGTCTTTTATTTCCTAAAAAAGGTATCTGAGTGACGATACTGCAGATCATCTGGCAAAACATCCCTCCCCTTGTCCGGTTTCACTGAAATATACTGTAAATTCTGTGCACCATGTACTTTCAGCAAAGGAAATGGATGAATGGACGCATTTAGGCACAGCACCACCGATAGCCTTTTCCTCTGGAACGCAACCATTATGGTGCTAAGACAGACTCTTATTTGCCTAAGAGCGGTCAGTTAACAAGGCTATTTTATATAAATATTTAAAAACAAAACCAAAAACAAGGTGCAGCAACACTAATGCTGTGATGTTATCATACCCAAACCGCTACCCAGGTAGCACTGTAAAATCCCCATGCCTCAGATAAAACCTTCAGTCCCACCTGAACCTTCACTGCTCAGTAGATCCCCTGAGGTGCAGGACCACTTTGCATTCCCTACAAACCATTTCTTGAAAACATACACAAGGTAAATTTGTCTCACCAGAAGTCATACGCAGTGTGCTAAACAGTATAGCTGGAACTGTCTTACAGATTAAGCATTTTCAGATAAAAATAAAACTTCATTAACTTGATGTGGCTCGCAGAGTTTGGTTTTATGTGAAAAATCTGATCATTAACTGGGAAACTTAAAACTGATACTTGTTTTTATTAAGGCTACGCAGCATCAGTGAAACACAATGAGAATGAAGCAACATGATTCTTACTGCAGACAGCTTCTTCAGAGTTAGTCCTCTTGCTGAAGCAGTTCTTCATTCACTAAATGGAACAATTCAAGGGGACAGCCGGGGCCTCCAATTTAGAATAGAAGCTCTAATCTGCCTTATGGGAGCAACTAAAGGACCTATGGAAAAATGTTTGTTTAACAGTAATTTGTCTCAACTATAAATGGAAACAGAACAGAACTGACATAGTCCCACAATGACAGTTTGTGCTGAACAATAACAGGATACTTGCATTAACAGAGTTGTGCTCTACTTAGGAAGCAAAAACAAGTGACTATACCAAATTGAATTGGTACAAACATTTATTTCAGCAAGATGTTTGAAGGGCATGTTGCAGAAGACATCATTAGGGGATATGCTGGCCTCTAAAGAAAGGAAGTTTTAATGCCTGAGGAAACACCTGTGTATACGTAACTTTTATTTAAGCTCATTTCATTCGGTCTCTTCACTAAGTTGCTTTAGGTTAAAGCAACTCTTATATCAGCTTTACAGACTGGTGCAGATGTGAAGCGAACCTATTGGAAACTCACCCTTCAGGAAAAAAAGAATTCTACAGCTATTCTTGTCTTGTGAATAGCAGTTACAGTTGCAACGTTCTGGCTACCTGTCCAACAAGATACGAATAGTCACCCAGCCGGTGACTGACTTCAAACCACAGTTTAAGAGTGGAAAAGCCTACAGTAATCTTTCCATTGCAAAAAAATAAAAAAATCCTCCTTTTTCTTATTTCATGGATAAACCTCAAGGTAAGGTTAACTCTTCATAGAAGTATACCACGACTTCCATGAAAGCAAAGCAAAACAGAGACCCTCCTCACTTGCCTTAATGAGGAAAGACCTAAGGATGATATCACAAATGATATCTCACAACTCAGCTATGGGAATTTTCTTCCTTCTCTGAATTCTATTGTCTTTGAAGAACTCACACTAAAGCTGGCATAAGCCATGCTTACAACAGGAAGAAAACTTCTAGTAGAGGCCTGTAATATTATAGTCCCACATAACATTTACAGTTCTCTTTAGATACCCATTGCTTTGTTTTGGATCCTTGAGTCAGTACCTGCACCAAGAGAAAAAAAGAAAAAACAAGCAACCCATGCCAGAGAAGGATCAGCAAACAAAACCAAGGTAAACCACAGTTCTGCAGTGCCTGAGAATTGCCAGAAGCGTACATGGAACTACCAGAGATCACTGAAGAAAGAAAACTAAGTCACCTTATGACTCAGATGAGCAAAGTATCTTCCACAAAGTCTCTTCTCATCAACTAAAAAAAAAAAAACAAAAAAAAACCCAAAAAACTACCTTACAAGAAAATCCAGGATAATGAGGTGAACATTAGTTTACAGAAGTTTGGAAGAAATCTGTCAATCCATAGACATCAGCAGTAGACCAAATACATACTTATATAATAACTTATCACAAAGCACTAAGAAATAAAATAAATAAAAAGAGTGTCTGAAGAAATCTTCTGAAGTAACCTTCAAGTGAATACTTCAGAGGGAAGACTGAAATTCTACTCTGACTTTTTTATCCTGCAACACTACTGAAAACAACCAGTTCTCTAAGACTCAACATAACTTTTTACCTTCTTGGTGGAAGTCTACCTCCAGGTACAATTCAGACGCTTTTAGCAAAGTAAGACCGAACACCATTCTCAGTATCTTGAAGCTGTGTTACGTACATTGTCATTCAGCTACACATCTTCCATCAGTTAACATAGAAGGGACAATGCAAATTTAGAGCTAAGACAAACACAAAAAGAGAAGAATCTGAAATCAGCTTCTTTACCGATAAGCCAGTGTTAGAATTAATATTTTTATTAGTCCTTCAAAGAGCATTCACTGACCCTAAGAAAGAATCAAATGGACTTGCAACTCAGCTACAAAGCAGAAATCACACTAAGAACAGAGCCTAAAATGTGTATCATTGACCCACTCTAGTCAGGTATTAAAACTTACTCTACTAGGCTGCTATGTGGTGTTTACATACAATTCACAAAACAAATCACAAAGTTAATTATGGATGTCTGACCATGGGCCAGAGTAAACCGACCCCATAACGGAGACCACAAGCTTGGCTAAAGGCCATCAGAGGACAGTGGTGCAGACCAGTATTGTTGTACTTCAGGGTTCAAAGATCTTTCTTAGCACTTCCAAACTAGGATTCAGAAGTCCTGTGAAAAGATTTAGGGATCCTACTTTGTTTGCCAGAAGAGGCAGGGTGCAAGTGGGAAATCTTAGCGAGCGATACTTTGGGAAGACTAAGTAAGGATCATAAAGGCCCAAGCAAACAGAAAAAAAGAAAATAAACCTAAACTGGACCAGTCAGGAAGAATCACCTACCCACTGAACAAATTCAGTCTGAAGTTTCTGTTGTGGGGAGTAGTAGCTAAATGCTGGTAATCAATAGTAGAAAAAGTATACATGTTTTCCATCACAAAAGGCTCTACCCAACTGCCAAAAGAATTCAAGGGCTTCTGTTCTTTCACAGGCTGATAATATTCACACAGAACAAATTTTTCTAATGCATATATTAATGCTAACTGGGAATCCCATAGCTAAGGGAGTTTTAATGATTAATTTACTCAGAGAGAGACTAGGATTTGTACACACTATGAAGGTAAACAAATGCATCTGCTAAGCATCTTCCTTCCTCCTGAGCCTCAGCTAGCACAATTAATCAAAATCTGATGATTGGTCTATATAAGAAATGTGTCGTTTGTCTGGTAGATTTAAGGGGACGGGGAGAGAAGAAAACTACCTTTTTTAGAAATGATGATCTGATATCCTCAAACTCAAAAATAGCTGACAACAAACATAACAGCTAGAATTCAGCATTTTATAAATGCTGAATTGTATAAAGCACAGTTGAAACTCTGGCATACTTCAAGAAATAAGCATATAGAAGAGTTACGCATATGTAAGCCTTTTACTGAACTAGTTTTTAAGAGCAGCATTATTGCCATTATGCAAAAGTGAAACATTCATTTTCTGGACCAAATAGGCCTAGCTCACATGCAAGTTAAAAAAAAAAAGTGCTTTCTCAGCTTTCTGAAAGCTCTAAGTACAAGCATTTAAATGTTTACAGTTAAATAATGGTAAGATTTTTGTAATTGTTAAGTAATGTTACACAGCCATCATTTCTAAGCACGCAAATGAATTCTGTTAGCTGGGCAATTCAGAATTTATACTTCAGTTTGACCAGGCTATTAAACTGAAAACCTTTTTTTCCAATAAACTTAGTAAAAAACATTTCATCAGATACTGAAATATGGCTCTTTGGCTGACAAAAAAAAAAAGGAATTATTAAAAAAAAAAAAGAACTTTGAAGGAAAAAATTTAGTTTTTAAAAATGAATTTATGGTTAGTTTTGTCCACAGAATTAAATGCTGCAAGACTCGTTTCCCAAACTGCCCTTTGCTTTTTAAAAATAATGCTATCCCTTGGTGACAATTGAGATAAAGTACCAATGCCAATACAGTATTTTAACAGAAACAAGATCTGTTGTGCTCCTCACAGTGAAACACAGGCACGTTTCCAATAAGCGACCACAAGGGCATGATGGCTTCAAGTTTTGATTTGCCTGCTCAGCAATAACTGCATTCTACTACTGTCCCTTTGGCGTATGGCCCTTCCCCACTAGTATCCCTTTGGCAAAGCCCCATTTCTTTCTGTCAGAGAGTACTGGAGCAGGAGGGGGAAAGGCAGAAGGACACTTTGCCAACCACCACCTCTTCAGCTCACTTACATGCACGCTGTTTGCTACCTATTTTTCCCTATCCTTCCAAGGTGCGCCTGCAATAGTTGCTGTGTGTACAGTAGTACACTGCCAGGTGGAAAACTCCCAGCTCTGCAGAAGGACCTGTGCAAGGAAAACACTCGGCAGGACGCTGGCTATCACCGCTGCTTGTCCCCCACCGCCTTTACAGCCCAGATGGGATACCCCTAGTCACTCCAAACCCCTCCACTCCCCCGATTCACCGAGGCCGGGGACACACACACACCCTCCCCCAGAGCACGGAGAGGTAAAAGAGAAACTCTCGGAGGGGGGAGGTGTGCGAACCCCGCCCCCCGGACTGCGCCGAAGGCCCGGCGGTTGCGGGCACCGCTCTCCCCTCGCCCTGCAAGTTCAAGCGCGAGTTTCCAGGGCCCCGCCGGCGGCCCGATGCCGCTGCCGGGCGGCGGGAGCGAGGCGCCTGCCGAGGAGCCCCCCGCGGCGCCGCGGCCCACCCGGGCGGGCGGGCGGAGGGCGGCAGCTCCACCCCGCGCACCCCCGCCCGCCACGCCGAGGCCAAGCGAAACCCAACCGGCGGCTCCCCCCCGCCCTCACCCGCTACCCCAGCCCCTCGGGCGGGGGGCGGCCCGGGCCGGCCGTACCCCACTCCTCCGCCGCGGCTCGGGGCGGGACGGGCCCCTCGCTCCGCCCGGGGGGAGCCGAGGGGAGACAATGGGCACAATGACTTCACCCTCCAGCAATGCGAGGGTGAGCGGCGGACTCCGCCGACTTCCCCCCCAGGGAACACCCCCGGACCGCGGCTCCCCCGGCCGCAGCGGGGACCCGCCCGGGCCCTCTCCCACCCGGGCTCGGGCCCCCGCCCAGAGGCGGCTCCGGCTCAAAGGCTCCGCTCCACCCCCCCCACCCTCCGCCACGCTCAGGGCGGCGGCCGCCGGCGGAGGCCCGAGGCCGGGGACGCCCTGCATTACCGCCGGGCCCCTCCGCGCCCCCCTGCCCCGCCGCGGGCCCACCCCCGGTACCTGCGAGTCGGCGGGAGGAAGCGGCGCCGTTCCGCCCGCCCGGGCCCGGCCCCACGCAGGAAGCGTCTCCCTCTGCCTCTGTGTGTGTGTGTGTGTGAGGCGCGGAGGGGGCGGCGCTGCCGCGGGCGGGGCGGGGCGGGGCGGGGCCGACTCCGCCCGCCCCGGGAGGAGGGGGGGGGGGGCGGTGCCCGGGCGGGTGGTTTCCGCGACGCGCTGAGCTCACGCGCACGGCGGCGCCGCCCCCGCGCCCTCCCCCGGCGGCCGTTGGGGCGGGGCGGCCTTGGCGGGCGGCGGGCGCCGCGCTCCCCTCAGGGCGCTGCGGCCCGACCCGCCGCACCAACCCCTCCCCCGGCCGCGGGGGCGGTGGGACACCCTCCCCACACCCCCCCCCTTCGTCCTCCGGCCGCTCCGGGGCGGCCCGGCCCGGCGCGGGGGGGGGGGGGAAGCTGCGCGGCGGCAGGGCGGGGGCGGTGTCCGCTCGCCGGTGGCGGTCGGTCGGCGCGTTGGGCCGGTGCGGGGGGTCCCCGCAGCGCTGCCAAGAGCAGCGGCAGCAGCACGGAGTAATTATTTACAGTTCCGTGGACTTCATACCCATTAAAACGTTGCGAGTGCACGGCGAAGGCTGAGCCGTTGAGGCGTTTCGGGGGGGTCACGCCGCTGAATGCTGATTCACTCGCCCAACTGGCAAAGCGCCGGTTTCACGCTGCAGAAATAACAGCCGTTCCTGCCTCCCTCCCCACCCACCCCCTTCCTGCCGTGTGGAACGGAACCTGCCTCGGAACTTGCCCCGAAGCCCCCGACTGTTCCTCCGTGGCCTGACCCTGCTCGCTGCGGGTAGCTGCGGCCCCCCGCCCCCGCCTCCCGGTCCGCCGCCCACCGTGCCGCAACAGCTCACCGTCCCCGCTGCTCGGTTTCTCCGGCCCCTTTTGGCTACCGACCTTCCCGCCGCTTTGCAGGGGATTCCCTCTCTCTGCAACCCTGCCCACAGCCGCTGCCCTCTCCCACAGCCTGCTCGCTGCTCCTCACCTCCGCCTCTGGGCCAGCCCCGAGTCCCCCTCCTCTGTCCTCTGGCATACTTTAAGAATTATTTGCATACATTAATTTTACATTGGTTTTAGATTGTGTGCCTTTGTTTTTTCTTCTTCTCTAGTTAATCATTCATACCGTCTCATGTCATCTCTGAATTCTCTGGAACTGGAGTTTATCCTGTGCTTATATATGACTAGTGGTGTTTCCGTCAAGCTGGTCTTACTTTGGAAAAAGTTACTAATTACCCAACCCCTGCATTTAAACATGTGCAAATATTGTGAAATGAATAAAGCGTACCATGCTTTTCCTGTGGGATTTGCAGTGTACGGTCAGTTAAAGGCTTGCACGTACACTTACCTTTATTTATGTGCATAGTTCCATTTAAGTCAATAGGAGTACATTGAATTAAGAGCGAATACAAGTCATTCCATGGTGAGATACTTAATCTGAAATGACAGAATAAGCAATTACAATAAACAGGGAGGGGAAGTGGAAAATGAGGGTAACAGCAATGAGATTATACTGGAATTTTGGTATGTTGTGTACAAACCACAGCAGTTCCTTCTTTGCTTGTAAAAGCCAGTAGCTAGGTGAGTTACTTAGGCTCCGGTACTGCAAACATGTACATGTCACTTAGGGCACGTAAGTGGTGCCATTGTGGTCAGCGGGACAAGCTATGCAGGAAAATGTTATGTATAACCGTTTGCAGGGTAAAGTCTTGGCCGCTTTCTGATGTATGAGATTTGGTACAGAGAAATGGAATTAGAGAACTGATGTTCATAAAATGAGGGGAGAAAAAGGAACAGCAAGAGCGGAGATGAATGAGACAGAAGACGAAGAGGGGAACAGGCAGATTAGTGTATAGAATAGCGTGATAGGATAGGTGAACAAATTTTGACCAGAATAGGAACAGCAAACCATTTTACCAACTCAAATGTGCAACCACCAATAAAACAAAAAACGGCAACAAGAAGTGCAAAGCAACATGGTCATGTCTTACTTTCTAAATGTCCAGAGGGATTCAGCAAATCGGTACAAATATTCTGAAGTCTCTTGGCTAATGCTGGGGAACAGGAGGGGAGTGGAGCCCAGGTGTTTTAAAATTCTGCACTGGGAGACTGCGCAGGCACTGTGGTGGTCAGATGGTTTCTCCTTGAAGCTGATGAGGGACAAAGCAAACCTCCAGCCAGCCACCCTCCTGAGAGCTCTGCAGCAGAGAGCCTGCAGCCAAGTAGGTGTTTTTCATCAGAAGCATTCAAAATAGTCAATTAGCAAAATACAGAAAGTACAGGGAGGAAAGAGAATCTTTTCTGGACAAGCGATACACAAAAACTGACAGTGGTTTGTTTTGATACGTAGGGAAGATATGCTTGCTTGCTTGGTTGCTTACTTATTATTATAGAACGGGATGACAAAGAAGTATTAAGGAAAAGTAGGGGCTGCCCAAAGCCTTTAACAAAGAGGAAATACCTCATGCACGCTGCATTTTGTGAAGCATACAAGATTTATGAAAACAAACAAGCCTGTCTTCCCAAAACACTTTCTGGACAACATCTAGGATTGAAACAGTCTGGGTATTCAATTCGGCTGCTGGCAGAAAAGTACAAAGTATTATATCAGAATACAAAAATACTGCCCTCCAAGCAAAGCATCTGGTACCTTCTGAGGAGACATAAGCACGCACAACACGCTGTCAAATGTGGAAAGGGAAAAGAGGTGAGCCGACAGGACTGAGGAAGAAAAGTGCTTTTTCTCTCAGTGGCAGGGAATGGAGAAAAGGCATGACATGGACAACCTTATCCTAATTTAGTATATCCTTCTCATAATCTATGCTTGTAGAGATTGCTGGCCTCAGTATAGTTTTGGTATTTACGTATGAAACACTGCTACCTCATGTGAAAGGGTACTTTAATATCCACTGCCTTGGGCCAGAATTTCATGTGTTTATGGTCTTTTCTTTAAACTTACGTTGGAAGAGTATGAAATATGATGGGTAAATGTTTACATATCTCTCATCCCATATCTGAGTCTCTCTTAGAAATCTTTATCTAAATATTCAACCATCATCTTCAACAGAAAATTGGCAAGGCCAAACTCCTTTTTTCTATAGATAATTTTATATTTCCTGCAGCCTCTGCCATCATCTGGTCTCCAGTCCATTCTTTTTAGGGGAAAGAGAGACATCCTCAACCTTTCCCCTTCTGACACACACATTTGTGTCCCTGACCTTTCTTTCATCTTCTTCTGAAGAGCACCCTTTGTTTGGGGATTCACCACACTCCTATATTTTCCAGCTCAACTGTCTTGCTTTTTTTTTTTTTTCCTGGAGAGTTTATTTTTAGCACCCCTGATTTTACTGATCTGTCTTACAGTGTTGCCCCACAAATGGCTGCATTTGCACAAAAAACATAGCTGAAGATTGATGTGGTAGCAGGAACAAGTGGCATAGGGAAGGAAGATAACTGTCTAGATTAATTTTGCCACTGGAGAAAATGTAATATGAAAGTGCATTCTGACTTGCAACTAAAGAGGAAAGGATAAAAGCCTTTGATGAACTAAAATATCTGCACTATCCATTGACAGCAAAACATGTCCTGAGACCGGGCATGCAGAAATTGGCAATACTAATAAATATCGGTACATAACTGGTAAATATCTTCTTATGTGTTAGTATAGCTAAGATACAAATTGCACGGGACGGGAATAGGTATTGAATTCTGTCAGGCTTCTGTTTACCCTTTGTGAAAGATTATTTGCCATGCACTGATTTTCATCAATTTTATTGAGCACAGTAGATTAAAAAAATACATACTCTGGAGGAAATCCAGATTAGGATTTTCTCAAAAGGCACCATTAACCTGAAGATAAAATGAAAGGATATTTAAATACAGGGGTACCATGTTGACAAGCGTAGGATAATGGATTAGTGTCAAATAGAGTTATATAATGTAGATGCAGCCTCACTGATCCAAGTTACAAAGTGGCAAGATACTAGTAGACAATGTGCAGGCTGAGAACTTTTCAAATTATTGGCATATCATAAAACATTAAAGATTAAGGTTCCATGGCCATTCCAAACATCTCCGATATCTTAGAGTTACATCATCTGAATTAATCAGTTCCTGTAGTGGTCAACAAAGAAAAAGCAAGGATAGAAAATTTAAGATATCCAGAACTACAGGCCCCAGAACATGCCTGCTGCAAGAAAGAAAATCTGTTTAAATCAATTAAATACATTTATTTCCAGCCCCAAAAGGAGAGAATAGAAAGTTACAGAAATCTGGGTGCCTGAATCCAAAAAGTTGCTCCTAAACATATATCAGATGTCACTCAACTTGTCAGGCTCCAACAGTCTGCGAAAGAGTTTTTTATGAGCTTAACATTTCTTGAATACCTAAAACTCCTTTCCTGGATGTAATATTTAAGCTCTGGTGACTGTTCTGGAAGTCAGGTGCCTAAAGGTGAAGAGTTGCAAGATGCATGTGCGATACCTGTGTATTTTCCTGGAGCTAGCCCTTTTTAAAGGTCAGCTGCGATCACTGTCTGTATCCTTAGGTAGCTTCAGTTTGTTAGAAAAAGAAATGAAAATCAAGTTGGAGTTAGTTATACTGTGAAAAGCAGCAGACTATCATTTCTGTTGTACAACACTTTCCATTCTAGTCCCCTGGGCTTTCCTCCTCTGTTACGCAGAACAGCCTGAAACTTCTGTTTTTCTGAGTTGAGAAGTTATGCACTTAGTCTCTGCTCAAAGGTGAAATTGTTTCTAGAAAGCTTGAGCAAGAATGTTTCTGCTGTTTTAAGTGTGAGAACAGTGGGGTAGGGGGAAAAATTGCATGAAGGTAAAAGTGCTTGAGGGCTTTCTAAATAACTTTTTCGTCAACACCACTAGATGTGAAAAGATTAAAGTCATGGTGGAAATAACCCTGCTCAGGAAAGGCCTATACTTTTTCTAAAATTGGTCTCAAAGCAGTCAGAGGGTCCTTCAAGCAGCACATACGGTCTATCTTTGGCAGAGCCAGAGAATGTTTAGACTTGCCCTTGCCTGAGGAGCTAATATCTGCTCAGATTTAGCTGTCCTTTGAGTCACAAACAGTGCCTCCATATTCTAATGGTGACACACTGACTGTACCCCAAAGTCCTAGTCCACCAGTTGGCCCATTACTGCATAATCTTTCCTGGGGTGGGTCATCTGCAGTGTATCTACAGGTTCCCTCATGAGTAAACTTGGACAGGGGAGGCTGGTGAGGGACGTGGTTGGTGCCCATGGGGATCCCACTTCAGCGCATGCCATGGCCACCATCTGCTACTGACGGTCCTTCCAAAAGTGTCACAGTAGGCCTTGTGGCCTTGTCTCTCTGCATGTCCTCATGCCACGGTTAAGTATCATCAGTCACTCACAGGCATTTAAAAAAACATGCCATCTGTGTGACAATGAGGGGCCAAAGGCAGCCTCTGTCACTGTGCCCGTGGGGTATGCAGAAGCAGAGCGTTTCTCCACAGGAGCACCTCACAGTGTCTGGTGAGATGCCTCAAGTCAACCGCAAACACATCAGTGGACCTGAAGGCAGCATGTGTTTGCACTCAGGGTGACAACTGCCAGCCTGGACAGCATGAGGAGGAGATTCTAGGCAGGCATGACACCACACAACCCATTGTCGCACGCTGTCACCTGTGGTCACGCCACACATTGGATGTCTGGCATGAGCACACGTTGAACAAAGACAGTGAGGGAGCTGTCCTTCTTGGCTGGACCTGTAGTGCACAACCTCTGACTCTCCTGTGCCCACAAAATCATTTTGTCAGTGAGCAGCACAGGCCAGGGGCTCCCTGTGGCGGCAGGGCACGGCCTGGCAGCCAGGACCTGTCACACCACCCCAGCCCTGAGCCAGGCAGCCAGTGGGCACCAGGACAGCCCCAGCCCTGGGCATCGGGCACCTCCCTGGGGACAGGCTGAGGCCAGGGTGGGACATGAGCCCACAGGTGAGCCTGTCTCGGTGGGGCCCACGGCTAGGCAGGGCAGTGCTGTGGGAGATGGAGACTGTCCCTGCTGCAGCGTTGCTGGGGCAGGGGCTGAAATAAGGTCCCTGGGCAGGGACAGTCAGGGCTGTGGGTGCCCTCAGGGCCCCAACACATCCTTATGCAGAGACTCCGTATGGCTTTGACCATACCTGACTTCAAGAAGAGCTCACACAAGCAAAGATCTGCTGGGAGCCCTACTTAGAGGGTACGTGATTTCTGATACAGTGGAGAAGTCTGTGTGAGCCAACCAACAAGCAGTGGTAGGACACAGGACCTCTGTACAGGGAGAGCTTTCCAGAACTGCATCATCCTTCCTGGCCTTCCCTGCAGTCCCAGCTGCTGCCCAGGGGCGGAGGACACAAGCAGGGCACTCTGAGGTAGCCTGGTCCTCACCAAAATCAGCGGGTGAATTCTGCATGCCATGTACAGCCTCTCTCCTCTACGCACTGAGCCACTGCCATGGTGGCAGTTTCGTCACGAGCGTTGCACTTGTGACCGTGCCTGCTTTCCTGCCAACATCTCTGGCAAGTTTGCTCTTTAACTGTGATTAGTCTCAGTGTGATCCTCATGAAGCAGCAATTGTGGCCTTTACCTCTTGCCTAGAAGTCTCCTCTGTTGCCTCTCTTTCCTCAGACTAGTCAGGAGCAGGCCTCCCGACCGCCTCCAGAATGAGGTGGGAATGTTTTGCTTCCTTGCATGAAGCTGACTCCAGGCACAAGTTAGTAACAGCAATTTCCCATGGTCAGGAGTAATCCAAGTCCAATAATCTCTCCAACAGTTCCCAAGACTTCAAGCTCCTTTTGGAGCAGTCATTGGACTGGACATTTGAAGAGGGGCAGTGACTGCAGTGCTGTGAGATTACCCAGGAACGGCACACAGTTAAATCTGTGACAGAGAGCTCTAAATAGTTTTGATTCATGGTAGGCAGCATACCGGGACGTGCCTAGTTTGGCCATGATGCAATATGACTGGAAGATAACTGGTGGTCTCAAATGTCCCTTCCACATGCAAGGGAAATATCTGAAGCAGCCAAAGGTTTTCAGTCCAGTCACCTCAGACCAAGCTACAGAGAAGGAGAAACATCAATGAAGAGCATTGATGTAATGCCCCAAACCTTTGATAAAGATTAGTTTCTGTCTACCAAGCTCCTGCATCCTCCAGTCTAAGATGGTGCTCCCAGAAATGTGCATTGTCTAGGGATGAGCCTCAGTTCCTGACACCTCTCACAGATACCTGGGCAGTTAGCTTTGGAGTACTGCTCCCAGTAATGCTCCCACGATTCAATCTGCAAAGCCAAACTCTTGCATCTGTACACAGAGTTGCAGTGCTGGCCCTGAGGGTACAGGTATCTTCAGGACATGTGCTCTGGTGGGGACCTGAAGGAAATCACAGCACAGGAGTGGCAACAGAGCTATCTCCAGCAGTATTACCATCAGCTGCAGATCCATCCCCAATGGGAATCTTTTCTCCTACGTCTGCAAGGAAGGAAGCTGAACTGGCAGGTGATCCATGAAGTGTTTGCGCTGAGACTTCAAGGGCACCTCCTGTGAGCTCCAGGCCTGGAGAGAGATGAAGGGAGCACATCCCACAATCTGCATCCTTCTAGGTCCATAGCAGTCAGGCTGCACACTGAGAGTGCTTGTGAGGGGTGAGAAGGCCACAGGAGCATTGTCCTTTGTTCTTTTAGTTTGCTGAAAGACCAACTTATTTCATGGGTAAAAGGGCATTTTAAATAGCTTTTTTCAACCTATTAGTGTTTGTTTTGGAATTTGAAGTACTTATGTCTACTTTCTAGCTCCTCTGTGCATGCTTGAAGCCTTTGACAGCTCAGTTTCTTGTCTGCACAGGGATGAACCAGCCACCTTTACTCAGTGAAAGAACACATGGGTTCTGGATCCATGAAAGGCAAGACGTGAATCCCATCAGGTTCATTAAGAAGGTTTAGGTTTTTTTGCTATCCATTAGCCATTTGACTACATAGTTGGCAGAACGCTCCTGGGAATATCTAGATTGGCTACGGACCATGGTATCTGGGAGAGGATCGGCTGTGTGTGGTTGAGAGTGAGCAGTGAGTCTTTATACATAACAGCTTCCATGCTGACAACCTTCCAGATCAGCTATGGGATAATCCTCTGAACCACATCTTGCAGAGTCTTTTCTACTTCAGTCTCTTTATCATGCTCAAAACGATAGGACTAGAACACATATCATGCAGTTTTTACACAGGGGACTTTATGTGCACTTGCATTGATGGCAAGATAAGGAAAATGCTGTGATGTGTTTTCTTCTCCCTGCTGTCCAACAAGGACCCCAGGAGCTGGCTGTCCATCTGGCTTCACCTCTGCCATTCTACAAATGGGGTGATACAGCTCTTGGGTGGTGTGCCCACTTTGCCTGTCCTTCTCAAAAAGAAAATGGAATTGATTTTAAATATATTTAACATGTTTTAGGTCACAGTTGTTAATTTCTAGAACCAGGTGTCTTGATTTAGCCACTTTCTTTCTTTCATGCTAGAATTTACCTGCTGTCCCAAAGTAATCAAGGCAGGAATCAGTGGATTTGGCTTCTCTGAGGACTGTCTCTGCCTCAAGTTCTGCAGAAGGTACTGTGTGTGCTGGTGTTGCTTCCTTTTTCTTTTTTTTTTTTTTTTCTTGGCTTGTCTTCAGAGGGTTTCTTACCCCTTAATTCCTTTCTATTTTTGCATTAGATCAGCTAAACACATGACACCTAAGACTTCACTCAGTCTGCCCCCCTCCATCCCCTGCACTCAATTCTGGCCAAGATATACGGACAGAGATTTCCTCTCACCCAAGGGTAATGAGTCACAAAGTCTGGGTGATTAGAAGGAAGGGTTAGGGTTTCACTTGCCTTTTGGGAGATCATTTTCTCCTTCAGATACCATTCCTAATCCTATACTCACTGCAGATGCAATCTACCACAAGATCTGCAGAAGTGAGTCCTCTCTGGAGGGTGCAGTGCTACTCATTGCTTTCTGGAAGGTGTTTCTGTACCACATTTTTCCCTAAAGGGTTACAACTGACACTTGACATTGAAACTTGTTCAATGGGTTTTTTTTTTTTGTTTCAAGTTTCTATAAAGTTTAACCACTGAGATAGTCCAGGTTTCTATTTGAAGCAACAAAAGGGCAGCCATACTGCTCAGTAAGCAGGCTCTCTGACGTTGTTGTGGGGTTTATCTATAATGCAAGGTATGTAGATGCGTTTGGGCTAGCTCTACATGGGTTCAGCCGGCTGTGCAACCACAGAGCACAGTGAAGAAAAACAGTGAACCAGCCTTCCAGGCTGAGAAGTGCTCTGTACTGTTGCAGCATTAATGCTGACAGTAACTGAGTCGGTTGAGAGCTTGAGATCCTAGTCTTGCCATTGCTGCTTGATTGTTTTGTCCTTCACTTCAGTAGGGAATGCTGACTTAGAACAAAGCAAAGATTATGAGATTTGGTACAAAATTACTCCCTGGAACAGTAACTGGCAACACATGCCTCTGCTCATGTGGAGGTCTTTCTGCAATGCCAGGAGTCTGTGTTTTAAGCTTTAGGTCACCCCAGTTCACCACCTATTTAACTGTCAGATCTGGGCCATGCAACATAGAATCTGATGTTATTGGTGACTGGAATTCATTATTACACCCAGATACTTAGCCGACATTCAGAAAAGGCTGGATGAGTTTATTATCAATAAGAAATTCACGTAACTACAGAGCTGAAGATGACAATAAGCAAATGGTGCAATCTACTAACCACAGACCAGGGAAGAATTTGCACCTCCACACGTGCATTCAGGCTTCATAGTAGAGCAGTTCCTCTGAAGCCTCTGATATTGCCCATTGCTATAGACAGGGCTCAGTGGAGTAATTACCTTAGTCATAATGACAGATACTCCAATGCCATCAATTTAAATCCTTTTCATAGTGCTGAATTACAGCTTGACAGCAGAGATCTCATGACACACTCCTGTTTCTGATTCCCCACCTGCCTCGTGACAGCTCAGTTGCTTGGTTACATGAAAAAAACAACATCACTGCCTAAGAAAAAGTCAAAATGACAATAAACTTATTTTTATGAAATCTTTGGATTCTTTGTCATCTCCTATTTGCTTTCTGCATTTTTTGTTTTTCCTTTTTGCAGGATTTTACATTTATTGGGACTCAATTTTTTCATTGCTTGCAGCTTCCCCTTGCTCTGATGTGATCACTTTCAGGTTTGCAGTTTCTTTCTGTGTGCTCCTAGAAGTTGGAATCCAGTATCACTATCAGCATTTTACTAGGTTGCAATTTACACCAGTGAAACGCTTCCCCTCCCCCGCCCCAAAAGTGAGTTTAAGGTAGTTGTCAGAGGCATGGAGAGATGCTTGCTTATTTTAGTTTTGTTGACAAAAAAGGAAAAAACCTCTGGCTCATAAATTGGGTTCCTATCATCTGGTAATAGGAATGCATGAAGACTGATATATTTATTATTTTTTTACTTACCATGGTAAAACAAAACACTTGGAGCCTAAGCATCTGCAATTAGGATATGAAGGATGTATGGTACTGTTCTGAAGACTGGAGATACTTAAACAGTTTATATTCTGACACTGAAGTCATAGGTTAATGTAAACATTTTATCGTATATCTGAGGCATGCCATTTTCCCATGACATACTGTAGCCTCATGTCAACTAGTTGTCTGTGAAGAAGCTGTATGAATCACCTTCTGGCTGCGTCTGTCTGTCTTCTTTCAGTGTAGAAAAAGCACAGATTATGATCTTAGATTCATGCTTACCATTTGAACAGTTAAGATTAGGTAAGATGAATTCTGCCCTCAGATCAGTCAAATATCAGAAAAGATATCAAATGTTCCTTCCTTCCTTCCTCTACAGCATTACTAAAAATCTAGGTAGTGATTCTTGCAGAATTATTTGGTATAATAAATGCTCATACTTAAAAGTAAAGTGCTATAATTAGTCAGTGATGAGAGCTTACATAGTTTAATTGGCAAATAAACTCTTATCCCATTTCTAAGACCCTTAAACCAATTTTTCCACAGCTGGAGGATCCTGTCAGCCAGATCACAAGAGGCGACTGGAGGGAAGCAGTGAGGGCTCTTTGCAGGAATTTTTTTTTGCTGTGCAAAGATGTGAGCTAGCCGGTTGGTAGCTTTTATTCCTCTTTATTGCACATGAAACCTTGATCTAGTGCTTGTGCAGTACTAGAGATGTGTAAGGGACATTACAGCCAAGTAAAAGGTGTTGAGAGGGCCCCCTGTGGGATTAAAGCACGTCAGGACTAATGGAGGGTTAGAATGGGTAGAAGGAGAAAGTACAAGATCACAGGTCTTCATACCATACTGGATTGTCATTTTTACCCTTTTCAGAGTCCCTTTTTCTGAAGGATCCAGGCTGAGTTATAAAGCTTACTAAGGGAGGTACGGCTCACCAAAATACCATTTGCATCTCCTGCTTGGAGAAAGGGAAGGGGCTGGCATGTGTGGGATGCAGCTGGCACAGGCACCCAGACCCAACAGCTCGCAGGCATTGACTCTGCCTGTGTAGCTGTTGAGGGGCTCGAAGCCAGCCTTGGGGGGAAGTGTTAGGGCTGTTCAGCAGTGAATAAACTGACAGTAAGAGGTTTTCCATGATTCCCTTCGGTCATAGCTGAGGCTTCGAGCGAGTAAATGATATAAAAACAGGAGACAGAAGGCTACTCTGGAGCATCTGCTCTTGAGCCTCATTGCATTTCTGAGTTCAAGCCCATGTTCCCCGCACAGAAGCCAGAAAAGAATAATTCTAAACATATTGCTAAAATCAAGAATCACCCTCAATAGTGATAGGTTAGGAAGGCCCCAGAGAGGAGAGTGTTAACATCCTCATAATGCTATACCCATGATGGCCTGCTTTCTTTTTGTCTTACTGCTAAGCAAAATACAGGATGCATAAATAGAAACACTGAATATAGACTGCAGGAGATTATTTTAGCACAGTATGAAGACATGATGCCAGTAAACCTGTAATTTGAATATATATTTTTGTTGCAAGATCTAGTGTTCTGTTTTACACATAGACACACATACATAACAAAAGCAATGATGCTGTCAGTTCTGGCCATCTCAGTACTATTGCAGAATTCTGAAGAAGATGACAAAACACTGCATTCAGTTGAGAAATCAATTTAAGCAAAATGCTTAGAGAAAATAGATTGTTATCTACAGAAAAGGGGAAATTAAGGGCAACTGGAACTTCACTAAAGTATGCCCTGTTTTGGAGAAAACAGAAGTTCTAAGCCACAAATGGAGTTGAGCTTAAACAAGTTGAGCAATTAAACTTGTTGAGCTAGTTTAATTGCAAGAAGAATAATCCATGAAATCCTGAAACTGAAATGGACATAATAGCAGAATATAAGGTACTTCTATACCAACTGCCAAAGAAATATTCACAATAATTCATACATGGAATGAAGTAGCAGGGCAACAAGAAAACCATATGTGATGTTTTAACAGGAGTTAGGCAAATCTTTGGGCATCTAGACTGACTAGTGCTCCTGTTGCTAAAGAAAAGCACCTAGATGTACCTTCTCAGCATTTTCCATTCAAAGTTCCTTCATTCCTATTGCCCAAGGATCTCTTCACGTTAGAATGTATCAATGGGCAATTTTTTGATTAATAAATATCATTTGGTATATACGCACAAATAGGCTTGGAGGAGAGTGTTGATGGCATTTGCTTTCTTTTGGGAAATATGGGGAGCTATTCCAACCGGCTTGGCCAGAGTTTGCCAGAGCACAGCCCTGCTATGCGCCCCCAGTTCTCTGCAGCTTGGTCACTTCCCCAGTTCTTATGTCCCTTCCAATTTAATGAGATTATTTTCCCTTTGTGTTTTGCAGGTTTTTCGTGTCCCTTCTTGTTTTTCAAATGAATAATCATGCTTACTAACATCTTATCCAAAAGGCCAAGACTTCAGTACAGCTTTGGAAATACTGCATGCTGTGAACTTTCATTTGCCTGTTGTTTGTGCCTGCCTTGATATTATTAATAGAAAAATTCAGAAAAAAACATAACTTAACCCATGTAATACTCTACTGAGTATCCTTGCTGGCACAACTAAAGATAGTGTCTTGGTGTCAGTGCACAGAGCAAGAGTGAACCCAATTCTTTTCAATCTGCCTAGAAATATCCAACTGTGATCTATGGAGAGCTGCCTGGTGGTCCCCACAGACTCGTCTGATCACATGTGGCTGGCTCCTCATCTTTTCCAGCTGCTAGCTTCTAATAAAAGCAGGGGAAAAACGGTATTCCACAGAAATAATGAGTACGGATGCCCCAGGGGTATTATGTGAATGTGTACTGGAGAAAAGATGATCTCCACAACCCTGAAAGCAGGGGAGGCAGACTTTACAAGACAGTCTCTTTGTTGACCTGTGATCTACCATATGGGAAAATTGGACATTTGAGTGGCCTTTTAAGTCTTAGTTCTATTAACCTTTTCAGGGCCATTCCTAACCCTCATCTTCCTCCCTAGAGTTGCAATACACTGTTATAAAGCACTTTTCCTCTAAATCTATATCCCTGGAAACTACATGTAGGATAAGATCCTTAGCTCCTAAGGCAGGGCCATTTCTCTGCCAATGCAGGACTTTTTAATAGTCCTGGTCTTAATCTAATTAATTCTCCAGTCTAGTTTAAAATTTTCTCAGTCAGTGCAGAATTCAAACAAAACTGTAGGCTGTATGAATAAGCCTAGCCAAATGGGAATTTTCTCTGACTAAAGGTCAAGTTTGGCCTCTAAAGAACAGCCTGTGTAGTAATGAGCATTTAGCTCCCTTGAAAATTGCAATTGTATGGAAATGTCACAAGAATACATGTATCTTTATTTAAAGAACTGGGTTTTTTTTTGTCTGGGTTGCTTAAAACCACATGACTGAGGTATTTTACAATGCAGCTGTTACAGATGACTCCGACATAACCTCCTTTACGATCTAAGGGAGGCATGGAAAGTAATGGATCTTCAGATAACAGAAAAATCACTTGTAGCTGTGCTTAGGCTTGTCGCTTACTTTTTTCAGGAGAAGATGTGCCCTCGCACCCGTGGGACCGCAATGCACGCTGGAGAGTCGAGGGGCTCAGCCTGGCTCCACACGCAGCCCACCAAGGGGCTGCCTGGGGCTCAGCCTCCTGACACCCCACTCACCTCTGAGCACTGAAGTCGCGGAGAGCCCCTTTCACACTGCAGCCCCTTTCATGCCACCCAGTCAGTGCCCCACACCAAATTCAAGGTCCTATTTAATGACATTCTCTCTGTATCTGTCTTCCTCTCCTGTTTTGTGCCTTCCTCTCTAGAACAAATCTTGACCCTGCCATGTCCTTAGGGCTACAAGAGATTTATTTTAGCTAAAACAAAACAGAGAAGAGAGACTCAAGTACCTACTACTGTTGAGCAAATAAATAGCTTTTATTCCAGAAGAAAACATGATGCGAAAAAGTATCCTTCAGACAGAGGATCATGGAAGCGTATCAGTGGATGTTCACACTCAACATGGCACTTACTGCTCCCCTTTTGACAATTATCACCTCCTGGCATAACCCAGGGCTGCTGAGCTGATACAGAGCTGGCTCTCCCACCACGGAGGGTGCCAGTGAGGTTAAACGTACCACTGAAGGGGCAACGTCTTTCTGATGTGCTGCTGGAGCAGAGCCACGGCCAGCCTCAGCCTTGTCTCAGGCAGCTCCACAGCACTGCTCTTCCCTCTCACCCCAGTGCCGTTATCTCCCCAGAGCACAAGCCCCACTTCTCATTAGTTCTGAGGAGCAGATGCTTATGATGCCAGCCCAACTGCTTGCTAAGAGCATGAGCAGGTCCTGTGAAACAGTGCTAGCCGCAGCCAAGGACACGTAGGGCACCCTACTGCAGTTACAGCTTCTCCTTGTAAATGACTATGTAGTGAGAGGGAACTTCTTGGAAAGGAAATGAAAGCAGCAAAGTGGATGGCCACGCAGAGATGCTGGGGTCATATAGGGAGAGGCAGTATATTATATCCTAGGAAGAGCGCAGTCAAAACTGCTGGGAGGGAGCATGCTTCTGGCGTATTGCTCTCTTCCTCCCAAACCCGGTTGTGTGGTTGTAGCAGGAGTCGGTGAACAGCTCTGCTTATCGTGTGACTATTCATTATTTCAGCCCACTGCAGACTCAGGGTAGAATTACCTAAACACTCAATATTCACATTTTGAAATATTCTTTTAATTCCACGACCATAAAGACTGGAGATTTTACAGTTTTGAAAATGAGAGAGAACCATACAATAACCTGCAGACACACATAATAGCTTTTTACAGGGGGTTATAGACAATTTTCTGACTACAGTTAAGCTGTAATGAATGTAAAAAACCTCACACCGGCACACAAAAAAGGGAGGAGGAAGACAAAAGAAAACCTATTTACTTTTAAAGGCCTGTTGGTAGCTACTACAAGATCAAAATTTAGGTTTTGAAAAACAGTACGTTTTACCAGGCAAAGTCTAATGAGGCTGATTTTTAAACAACTTAGCACAATTACACTGATTGCAAGAGCAATTTGGGTAATTACATGGGGAAATGACCATAATTAGACAGAAATGAGCAAGAACCTCGCAAGTGTTCCCATACACAAGATTTTCTTCGTCTTTCTGGGAGATGTTCAATGCTTACTACAAGCTCCTTTAAGCCAATTAGAAGGTGTGGTCAGATCAAAGACAGACTGTCGTATGTTCATCAATCATGTCATAATCCAGATACCCAAAACCCCCAACTTTGGGGACAGTTCTGAATTGTTACATGTCTGTTGGGATTTTGGGGAAAAGACTGTGTGTCTGTTGTTACAGTAGCAGTGCCCAGTGACACGTGGAGCAGCGTTTCATTATGCAAATGTGGAGGGGGAGGAATCGTGCATTTTGCATTGAAGTTCTGCCTGGCATCATGTCAAAAAGTTAATTTCAGTGCGGTAAGAAGAACAAAGAACAATTTTAGGAAGGGTTTGATATTTTATTCATATTTAGATTAGGTCCGGAGAGATGATGAGAATGTTAATTGGTCTCTCTGAAGAGACAGACGTTCTCACTAAGAAGAAAAATCATCGCTAGCAATTGGGTCTTTTTTCTTCATTATTCTTTTTTCTCTTTTTATTTCCACTATGCAAAGCTAAAGAGAAGCTGAAGAAAGCCAGGCCAAATGGCAAGAAAATGAGCCCAGGAACAGATGAGACTTCAACGGATGAAGGGAATTGTGGACAGCAGGGACAATAGTCAAAGCAAGTCCTATCTTTCTGCATAGAAATGAGTTGGCTAGGACCTTTCATAATTGTTTATGATCTTTTATTATTGTTGTTATCATTATAGATCTCTAAAGAGAGAGGAAAGTAGCTGATGGAAATTTATGGCAACTTTAGAGATAAAACAGTGACTGTAGAAACTTCTCCTGTTAAAGAGCCACTTTGGGCAGTTGTAAGAATATTCTCTGTTTAAACAAGGGATCCTGGTGATAAAGGCTTCCCAGCAGAATGCTGAAAATAACAGTCGAAAGTGGCTTTCACTATAAAACTCAACACACTGCCACCAGAGTTGTGTTTTTGGCAAAACTCACCCCGTTGTTGATCAACGCAGTCAACTTCTGTTGTAAAACTCATCTGTGGCCCAGCTGGACAAGGTTTGTAGAATAAATACAATAAAGTAGATTAGCTCTAAAGCTCTAACCAAGAGGTGGCAAAATCTGGGGGGACTGTGCCCTGTTGTTCAGCTCTAACAGGCTGTCTCTTAGATTAATATCAGTTTTCCGATGTTCAGTGTTATTTCAGTTGGCTACAGTACTCTTGTTTCCTGGTGTTGTTCCATCTGTGTTAACATTTTATATCTGTCTTTTGACTGCTTTTTCCACTGAGCTCTCCTGCTTCCTTAGCGTTGCTACTAAACATGACGCAGGAGTGTGGTAGGTGTTCTTGGGGGCTGTTGACTTTGCTAGGACCTGATGCCCAGCTCTGTTCTACCATGTCTGGCTTGACCTAGCCCTGGTAGCCTGAGGAAGAAGAGTAGCCATCTCATCACCTAATGTGAAATACATCGTTTTGTTATGATAGCAGAGGGCGAACCAACGCCATGTGAGTAGGGTGAGTAGCAACACTAACTGCTGCTGTAGCTTCTCATCTTGAGGTAAAGAAATTATGGACAAGGAGTGAAAGTAAGAGACAACGTGTTTAGAAAACCTTCCTCCCAGGCAGGGGACTCACTGCTGTCCCTGCATACCTCCGAATTGTTGCAATCAAAGCGGAGCAGTTTGCAGGGAGCTGAGGAGAAGGACATCTCTGCTCAGCCTGCCTTTGCGGTGGGGGGTAGTAGCCATCTGGCCTAACAGGCCTCCACCAAGAGGCAAACCCTTATTCATCTGGGGCTGTGGGATGACTGCTTATCTTTGGGGAGCTTTTTCTTCTCTTCAGCTCTCCTGCCCAATAAATTTCTGTTTGGGCAAGTCCATCTGTTTGATTTTCCTGTGGAGATGTGACATGCTAGGCATTTGGGTAGGAAGAGGATGGTTTTCCTCAGAGGCTGGCTGGGGGCTTGAGCTGTTTCCTTCATCATCCCTGAGAGTGAGCCTGGCAGATGGGTAACATGATGCTAGTCTCTGAGCTGGAAACATTTCCAAAAAGAATTATATGCGGTGGGAAACTGGGCTTGATGGCCTCACAAGCTCAAGCCATTCATGTATCCTTGTCCTGTCCTCTCCTTTTGTATCCTACTCTCCTTCTTATGCTGTAGCTAGAACTATAGTTTCTGAAGAGGTGGAAAATGCAGCATCATTGCTAGTGAGGTAGCAGTAAATGCCCTTGTGAAGATCTTGGGCTGTGATGATCCACAGCCCAGCATAAATTTGGGCTAAATTTGGTTCTGGCTTCTGCTGTTGTAGGAATGAGCTCAACTAAATTTTTCCACCTGGGTAGGATATGATACCTGATGAGAGTTGTCTGTCTATGGATACTACTTAAATATAAGGTAAGCTGGAGTATAACATTCTGATTTAAGTTTAAAATGTTAATTTAATAGAAAATGCTTAGTTTGCCATTTCAGGGAGTGAGTGGATCAGAGCTTCAGCTGGCCGATGATTGTGTAACTCCATCAAAGAGCTATTATGGTACATACCAACGAAGGGACTGGCTTCAGGGCTATGATTACTTTTGACCCGTATTATCTATCCTTACTTTGCAAATGAAGTGAGTCTGCTCACAAAGTAAACATTCAGCATGCTCCATGAAAGACTTGGGAAGCAACAATGCCTGCCTGAAATGTGCTCCCATGTAGCTCAGTTTCATATGTAGGTGTCAATAGCTCCTTTATGGGCTGCTTGGGATAGATCAGATGTATATTATATCCTCTTTTGTTAAAGTGACACTGAGTCTGGCCCAGCTGTTTAAATCTCAGCCCCTGCATAGTCTACAGTGATCATTTTCACCACTTGCTTTGGCAAACTTTCATAACCTGGAGAGGTTCAACTGCAGTTAGCTTCAGTGGTGTAAAATTAATTACTTTTGTATATTCCTGTGCTGTAACTACTGGGTACAGCTACTGTGCTGTAATATTAGATTAAACTGAGTACATTATTAGCTTTATCAATGATTCATTACAATCTTAATGCCAACCGAAAGGACACAGAGTACCCATTTACCAGTGTGCCTCTAGCAAACACTGCAACACACACAGGTGCTTTTTTTGGAAGTGCCTTTATCAAGCAATATAAAGTAGTAGAAATTTCCTGACCTGTGTACGTGTGTTTCAAGCAGATTATATCAGAAATAGGAAAAAAACTCCTGCATTTAACTTCAGACTTAAGGCAAGGTGCTCAAGATGGGACTCTGAGACATATGTTCTAGGCAGCCAGGATTAATACAAAATCTGTGTGACAGCAGACAACTGCAGACTGAGAGCTAGGCCATTTGTAACACTGATTGACAACTGTGCTCATGGAAGTCTGTGCGAAGGCTGGAGCAACTGAATGCAGCTGTGGAATAAGGTTGAATGAAAGAAAAGAGACTCGCAAAGACTCTTGGAAGCATGCCGCATGTGAGTGATTGCCTCCTCTCAGCTATCCCTCCTTGTCTTCCCCCCATGTTTTGGAAGGAGCTGTCTCCTTGATTTATCGGTCCATCGGTGTCTTCCACTGAAAAGTCATTCCTCGTTCACCCATCCCTTCACAGCAGGCCCTGAAGGAAGGGTGGGCACTTTGGGTGCTATTAGTATGTAGAGAAATGCTAACTGATAACAGAATAAAGAGAACAGGGAAATTTTTCTCTTCCTTTCCCTTTCAGGTCAGGGTGAGATGGGGTATTTCAAAGAGCAGATTTTAGTTGGTACAGATGCAATACACAATTTCAAGGCTTCCCAGTCTTTTTGAAAGCTGAGGCATTGGCCTGTGATATGCACATTTGTCAACAACTGTATATTCACCCCTGTGGGCTTGAATCAGATCCTACTACACCCCAGTTTGTCACTGGCATAACCACTGATTTCAGTTAAATTAGTCTTTATTTACACTGGTGAGTATGAAGAAAGGCATGTTTGCTAAGTACAGCAGATCACACGAAACCAGTCTTTTTCTTCAAGGGAGGCATTAGTCACCACTGCAGGCACTTTAATTTGTTAGTCTGTACACAGCACAAGCAGGCTTCTGAGAAAGTAAAAAAGTGTTTGTGTAGGTTTCTTGGGACTTTCAGTGCTTTTGTGAGCCCTTGTGTTGGTTTAGGTAAGGTTGGTTAAAATAGCTAATTGTCTGCTTCAAAAATGAATCAATGAAACACTGGAAACAAACGACACTGGAGGTTAGAAGCAAGGGTTGCTGTGTGCGAGACTGACAAGGAACTACATGCGTCCCAAGAATAGCCCACAGCTGTTTACAGGGCATCTCTATTCAGACCTGAAGCATGGGAGTAGTGCCATGTGCCTCAATACACACGTATGATAAATATTACTCACTGGTGGCCATTTGAATGTGCCTGGTAGATCTCAAAGTCCTTCTAAGAAAATAAGTAGTTATTAATGATAACAATTACATTACTAGTGTCTTTGAAGCCCTGCTGGTTTCCTCTGACCCAGGACCAGAAGATTCAGTAAACCATGAGTAAGAAAATTAAACTTCCTGTGATTAGGTTTCATTTCACTGTAGATGAATGTGTATTTCTACTGGAAAACATTTAAGGTTTAATGACTCAAAAAGGACTGAAAAGTACTGAGTACCACTTTTGCCTTTTGCAGATGAGACTAAATGACATTATATAAATGAGAAATCTAAATCGTCAGAGTTAGATATTTAGCCCAAATGAACAGAATCACAGAATCACTGAGTGGTTGAGGTGGAAAGGGACCTCTGGAGGTCATCTGGTCCAAACACCCTGCTCAAGCAGGGCTACTTAGAGCCAGTTGCCCAGGACCGTGTCCAGATGGCTTTTGAATGTCTCCAGAGATGGAAACTCTACAGCCTTCCTGGGCAACCTGCACCAGTGCTCGGTCACCCTCAGGGTGAAAAAGATTTTTTTATGCTAAAGTTCATACAGTCTCAATTCTCATGCAATGCACACCCAAATAATTTTGGAAACTAAAAAAATCAGGGTTTTTTCTCCCTCCTTCAAAACTGAGTAAGAAAAATGGACAATTTCTACAAAAGACAAGTAAATAGAAGAAATCTAAAAATCATTTCCCATTGAAATACTTCTTCAAAACCTTTTCAGCCAAAGCTAATTAAAAAGGTAATTT
Source organism: Pluvialis apricaria (assembly GCA_017639485.1). Taxonomy (NCBI): domain Eukaryota; kingdom Metazoa; phylum Chordata; class Aves; order Charadriiformes; family Charadriidae; genus Pluvialis; species Pluvialis apricaria. The sequence goes on from CM030008.1 coordinate 146,817,219, forward strand.
CCTAGAAGCTTTCAGAAAATTAGTGCATTCCTTCCACACACATTTTTGTAATACCATCACACTTCACCTTATGCATGCAGCATCTCTCTGAAGGAATCTGGAAGGCCTTGTCTTTGATATGCATCTCGCAACTTGCTGATGCTACGATGCCAGCAGGAAAACCAGCCACTGTATGTTAGCTGGGCTACGATGCAGCTAGGGAAAGGCAGCGCTTCATTAAATACTCAGGACATACTTATAGATATATATATAAAATTCTGCAGATACTCTATGCATATATATATATTTAAAATGCTGAGTATTTAAATCAGTACATATGTAACATATATCTATATATAAATGCATTTTTGTGTATGTGTGTTTACATATCTATATACACACAACCATATGCATTTAAGCTTATTTTATTTCTCCTTCCTCCTCTTCCTTCTATACTAGTCATCTTAGATTGTAAGCTTGCTGGATCAGATGCTGTGCCTGTACTGATGCATCTTGTCTTAAGGGGGAAATGAGGATATTCCTGTAATATAAATACTAATTTATAAGCCAAAAATCTATGTTTAAAAACACTAAGGCTGCAAAGTCAAGCAGCCAAAGACAGGAAAGACCAGGATTAGGGAGTCCTGTACCACTTTAATTCAGTCTGCTCTGCATAGTGCTAATTACCTGATCATACATTCTGCTTTTTCCTTTTTCATTGACTCAGTGTATGAACTGTACAGTACTAACTTATTGAGCAATGAGGCAAGATTGGTTTTCCCCTGACTCTTCCACATGTGAATTTACATCCTTTTTACCGTATGCTGTTCAAACCCCACTACCCAGAAGAAATTGTTGTTTTCTCATTTCTTTATTATTATCGGTGCTCATTTCTATTGCCTTGGAGTGCCTCATGAGTTTCTGTTCAGAGCATCCCCTCTTTGGTGGGAGCAATGTCCACCGCTGACAGCAAACTGAGCTAGATTAAGGTAAAGTAGATTTTATTTGGTACAACTAAGATAGATTAAGGTGAAAGATTAAAAAACTTGGGGGACACAGTTTGAGATATACCTAATTTTTCACAGTATGCATCACCAAATAATACTTATAATTTCAAAGCTCAGCTCCCAAGGACTTCAGTTTGGTGCTCAGCCCCTCTGAAAAATAAGCCCAAGGAGCACCGAGACAGACCTTAAACCCCAGATCGCAGGCCCAAGCGCTGAGCCATGGGAACCCAAGCATGTGCCATGTAGTTACGTTCAAGACACCCAAGTAGAAGGCGGCTCTGTGAGCTCTCTCCATCCTGTGGTGTGGATCCCCATACGCCTCATCATGAGAAACCTTGATTCTGTGCTGTTCCGGGTCAGCACATGTCATGGGATCCACAAATGGAGTTTTGGAATGAATTAAATATGAAAATGAATAATGCACCTTGTGCAGTGCTCCTGGGGAGACCTAGTTTGAGATCACATTTAATTTCATGCTCCTCTTAAATATTACATTGTCATTGCACTACAGAATGCTAAAGCGAAAATGCCGGGCTATGTCCTGGGAGCAGCAGCGGAGGTTTTGGCATCCAGGCAGGGAGAATCAGAGCTGCCGGCCCTTGGGAAGGTAGCAGGGGCACTGTGAGCTGTGGAACGGGTGAGCTGTCTGGATAGTTCATGGAAGTGATCCCCCTTGACACCATTGCTGGTGTTCAGGTCAGACTTATCGTCACTAACTTTCAAAGTCAATCTTCTGTGTATTTCTTTGGGGCTGCCGTTTCCCATAAAGATTCTCCAGCTTTTCACAGCCTCTGACATACTTGCATCTGTTTGCACTCACTTTGGGCTTGGAAACATTTCTTGAGAGAAGGAGCAAGTCGGGTGATTTTTTCCAAAAGAAGAGGTGGATTTCTTGAACACAGTTTGTTAGCATTGCAGAAAAAAAGTATTTCTTGAACACAGTTTGTTAGCATTGCAGAAAAAAAGTGTGGTTTGTAAGAAATTTGTCTCCTTTCAAGCCTTTGGGCTGATTTTTTCTTCATGGGCTCTTTGGCTCTGCTGTCTGCTCTCTGCGAGCTGTTCCCGGCTCAGCTGGCACAGCCAGGCTTTGTGCGTGACTGCGAGAGCCTCTGCATTTCTTGTGACCTTTGAATTCATGCCCACGCACAGAGCGGTCCCCAAGCTGATGCGTGCTGCCTCAGCTCCAGCCTTTAAGGATTACCTGAGGTGCAGCGCCAGCTGAAGAAGATCACGGAGGCTGTTTTTGGAAACTACCCACAACCACCCCATAAGTTTTTACTCTTTGTAACTCATAGAAGAGGTGTGAGCTGTGTCTGGATGGTGCCCCATGCCGGCATCTTTCTGGTACCCTTCCATCCCATGTGACAATACACGCAAAGAGAGGGAGATGTAGGCTTCGGTGTCACAGGGCTTGCTCTCTTCTCACCTCTTTTGGATCACCTGTGGGCCATGGAGCTGGCACCACAGCCAAATGCTCACCAAGTGACGGGGAAGGCAGAAGGCTGAGAGTGCAGAAGATTGCTGGGGAAGGAGCATGCAGGGTGACAGTGACAGAGGACATGAGGGAGGACAGAGTCCTTGGTGTGGGGCAGGCTGTGAAGAACATGATGGGGGGTCCAGTGTAGGAAAGTGGCAGTTGTGGATTTCGGATGGGTAGGAGGGGAGGCCAGTATGGCAGGCCTGGCTGCAGGAGCAACAACATATACAGCCTTCTTCCCTTATGTTAGCTTAATGCTGAAGGCTGGGAAACAAGACTACCAGGATATTCAAAGGCTTTTCAGGGACACGCAAAAACCCCAGGCACATTTCAGAGGTGCTCTGACAAGTGGATGCATGATGGGAGTCCAGCTCCTGCACACACGGAGGGGCCGAGCAGCCAGGTCACCGTGTGGTGTGCGGTGTCACTGACCTGGGGTGCAAGGGGAAGGGCAGTATATCCCCTCTTGTCCTGTACAAAAATTCATACCAGGAATTAAGATGCAGGGCTTGTGGCAGTCAGCCTGATGATCCCAGGAGCACCTTCTAGCCCTTTCTCTTTAGCTCAGGTGTATGTATTGCTGCCCAACACCCCCTCTGGGTGCATTAGATTCATACCACAAGCATAGCCCTGCTGAGCCCAGAAGCAGGACTGACCTTTACATATGCCCTTTCCATGTCTTTTGCTAAAACAGAGGTGTGTTGGAAGGAGGTACACAGTTTTCCAGTGAAAGGAAGGGAAGGGAAGGGGAAAGGGAAGGGGAAGGGGAAGGGGAAGGGGAAGGGGAAGGGGAGGGGAGGGGAGGGGAGGGGAGGGGAGGGGAGGGGAGGGGAGGGGAGGGGAGGGGAGGGGAGGGAAGGGAAGGGAAGGGAAGGGAAGGGAAGGGAAGGGAAGGGAAGGGAAGGGAAGGGAAGGGAAGGGAAGGGAAGGGAAGGGAAGGGAAGGGAAGGGAAGGGAAGGGAAGGGAAGGGAAGGGAAGGGAAGGGAAGGGAAGGGAAGGGAAGGGAAGGGAAGGGGAGGGGAGGGGAGGGGAGGGAAGGGGAGGGAGGGGAGGGGAGGGGAGGGGAGGGGAGGGGAGGGGAGGGGAGGGGAGGGGAGGGGAGGGGAGGGGAGGGGAGGGGAGGGGAGGGAGAGGAGAGGAGAGGAGAGGAGAGGAGAGGGGAGGGGAGGGGAGGGGAGAGGAGAGGAGAGGAGAGGAGAGGAGAGGAGAGGAGAGGAGAGGAGAGGAGAGGAGAGGAGAGGAGAGGAGAGGAGAGGAGAGGAGAGGAGAGGAGAGGAGAGGAGAGGAGAGGAGAGGAGAGGAGAGGAGAGGAGAGGAGAGGAGAGGAGAGGAGAGGAGAGGAGAGGAGAGGGAGGAGAGGAGAGGAGAGGAGAAAGAGAAGAGAAGAGAAGAGAAGAGAAGAGAAGAGAAGAGAAGAGAAGAGAAGAGAAGAGAAGAGAAGAGAAGAGAAGAGAAGAGAGGAGAAGAGAGGAGAAGAGAGGAGAAGAGAGGAGAAGAGAGGAGAAGAGAAGAGAAGAGAAGAGAAGAGAAGAGAAGAGAAGAGAGAAGAGAAGAGAAGAGAAGAGAGAGAAGAGAAGAGAAGAGAAGAGAAGGAGAGAGAGAGGAGAGAGAAGAGAGGAGAAGAGAAGAGAAGAGAAGAGAAGAGAAGAGAAGAGAAGAGAAGAGAAGAGAAGAGAAGAGAAGAGAAGAGAAGAGAAGAGAAGAGAAGAGAAGAGAAGAGAAGAGAAGAGAAGAGAAGAGAAGAGAAAGAAGAGAAGAGAAGAGGAGAACTGACTCAGTTGGAAGGGACCTCCAATGATTATCTAGTCCAATTGCCTGACCAATTCAGGGCTGACCAAAAGTTAAAGCATGCTAAGGGCATTGTCCAAACGTGTCTTAAACACTGACAGGCTTGGGGCATTGACCGTCTCTCTAGGAAGTCTGTTTCAGTGTTTGACCACCCTTTTGGTAAAGAAATGCTTCCTAATGTCCAGTCTAAACTTCCCCTGGTGCAGCTTTGAAGCATTCCCATGCATCCTATCACTGGATCTCAGGGAGAAGAGATCAGCACCTCCCTCTCCATTTCGCTCCTCAGGAAGCTGTAGAGAGCAGTAACATTCACCCCTCAGCTTCCTTTTCTCCAAACTAGACAAGCCCAAAGTGCCTAGCTGCTCCTCATAGGACATTCCTTCCAACCCTTTCTCCAGCTTTGTTGCCCTCCTCTGGATGCATTCAAGAATCTTCACATCTTTCTGAAATTGTAGGGCCCAGAACTGCACACAGTGCTCGAGGTGAGGCCACATCAACGCTAAATACAGTGTGCCTTCACCTTTTTGATGCCTATACACTGGATCTCACGATGAAAGTCTGGACTAGGACTAGTTCTCCTACTAACCATCAACAAAATTCCTGTTGGTTTTAAGAAGAGCGGGAGTGGATCGAGGAATTTGTGAAATTTTAATTGCAAGTAAGAGAAACTTATGTAATTTACCACCAATTAGAAATAATTCAACTAAACCTGAAAATTAAAATATATTGAAGAAAACAATAGGAGGGAAGCAGCTGACTTTTTTCTATACTTGCATAGAGGCAGGGCACTTTATTTCATTTTTCTATGGATCAGTGAAAATAACCCCTCATATTAGATTTATCTGACTCCACAGCCACTGCAGGAAGTCACTGCACATTTTTTTTCTACTATGTCTGTTAAGGAACTGGAAATCTGTTACTTGGGCTTCAGAAACAAACCAGGACCATGACATTTAGGGCCCTGCTTCTCCAGTTTGTGTGCATTGAATCAGTGGTGTGGACCACTGTGAATTAATTGCTATTGCCTTTTATGTACTTTAGCTGGCTACAGCTGCTCGAGACACTTTTAAATATCCCAACAGCTCCAGTATTGTTTACTGACACTTTCTAAATGCTCTGCTCGGCATTTGGTTGTCTTGATAGCATCGAAGTCCTGTTTCACTTGGAGGCAGCCATAAGCTTTGGTTAAGGGCCTGTACAGGTGTTGCGGAAATAATCCAGGGCAATTCTAGTACCATCTAAAAGCTGTACTGTTTATTTTTCTGTACACATGGGCTGCTTATCACAACCACCTGGAAAATTCCACACATGCAGTCGCCCCAGAACGAGGCTTTGTGACAGTGCAAGAAAAATGTTTTTTTCATTTGATTCACTGGCAGTGAGTCTCCAGTAGGTAAAAGCATGTTTGATTTACAGTAGGAAGGCAGAAAGATGAGAGAGAGAGCTTTAAATTAAAATGGAAGCTTTTTTGGCATAAAAATTAACCCAAATTTCTGCTGTTGGTGGCCAGAAACCTGCTCTCTTGCCATGATCCCAGCTCCCTCCATCAACTTATGCTTGCCTGGAGTTACGTTGTGTGTAGGTTACAGCTGTGTGCGTTTGTGCCAGGGTTGTGTGTCAGTACAACTCGGTATCCTGACAGTTGACATAGAAACACCCATAGAAACACAGGTGCAAAGCACTTGCTTTCTCCGCTGCATATTCTTCAGCTCAGCCAAGGTGGTGGCACTGGCTCAGTGGAGACCCACAGGTCTTGGGGTGCAGGAGCAACGGGGAAGAGGAGGGCGTGCAGCTGGGAAGGGAAAGGCAGAACACACCGAGCGAGTGCCCAGGGCAGAGCGTACCTCTGGATGGCCACAGTACCCAAAGGGCCCACAGGTGTGCCAGGCTGAGCTGCCAGGGTCTGCCCTCTCCAACTTGTTCACAATAATGACCTTGAACCCAAGGCGGTAAATGAGGCTGAGACTGGGGTGAAGCAGCCTGTTTTGTGCCTGAAGCATCGTGTGGGGACACTGTCTCAGAAGCAGCGCAAGCAAGAAATCATGACCCGGGAAAGCAAGAGCTCTTCCCCGTGCCTTGCTTTCTTCTGAGGTACAGGTGATGTGCTCTTCACCCCTACTCCGTCACCTCTCAGTTCTGCTGAGAAATGCTTCGGGATGGCTGAAAGGGCACTGTAAAACCTGTCCTGCCCTTCCCCTGCTCTCTTTGATGGAACAGTTCAGCACTCCGTGCCCAGTCTTCCCTTCCTCCTCCACCTCAGCCTCCAGCCTTTTCTTGTGCAAACATATGTAGGGTTGGAAACAACTGTAATCTGAGTGACAGGAGCCGTATGGCCATTCCTGGGTGACCTGGAGCATGTATGCCGCAGCAGCTGATATTAACAAGGACTGTGGCCCTTGTAGCTGTCCTTGTAATCCGGCAAGTGGTGTATGCGTGGGGATTTCCTCTCCCTGCTGTGTCCCTGGCCTGCTGCACAACCACGGTGTTAAAGAACTAAAATCTTTAAGGGCACATCCCACCACCACTCAGAGATAGTTCAGCCGGATAGGTGTCCAGGCTGAAAATCAGTGTACCAGGGAACGTCATGCAACACACTAATGCAATGAAATCACAGGTGTCTCTGGAAGTTATCCTGAAACCATTTGGATGTTGTAAGAGGGTGACTTTCCTGCAGATGTTCCAAGCCCTCCCATAGTGACTGGTGAGCTCATAATAAAGTTTCCCGTGCCAGCACCCAAATTTGACTTTTGCTCTGCAGTGTAAACCTCTTGACTCTGGCTTGGCTCTGTTGCCTCCTTTAATGTATTCTCCATTTTTACAACTAGTTTAGCAGTCTCCTCCCTATGACCTATCACATCACTGTTATCTTCCTTATTAATCATATCTGACGTTCAATTGGCATGTTTTGACAGCCTTATCAGTGAGATTTGTGTTCTCATTTGACCTCAGCCTGTCGGGGAGGGGAGGACAGGGAGTCCTTGAACAACCCTGAGCCCTAATGATAAATACTGAACAGAAGAAACATCTTTGCGACTTCTTGCCATGTTCTGTAAGAAATGATGGGGGAGCCTATTATTAGCCTGAGTGCCTGCGCCGAGCGCCACAGGACCCCCTGCCTTCACTGGGTTCAGCAGGCAGTGCCGGAACACACACAGTACTACACCACATGGTACTTAATCGTCTGTTTTAATGCAAGGAATCACATGCCTGTTCTCTCCCAGGTCTTTCTCCATCCTGCTGGTAGGGTCGAGAAATGTACCTCCAGTCAGCACCTGCCATCTCTTTATGAACTCCAGAGCATGAGCTCCTCTGAACTCCCCTGCCACCGTTCCTGTCAAGTCTCTCCAGCAAATATGCAAGAGTCGTCTGCTACCTTAGGTTTCCAAAGGGATTCACAACAACACTGGAATTTTTTTTTTTTTGTTTCAAAAAATGGCAGAATGTGAGAGATCTAAAGATTAATGGAGACTAATCCGCTACGAGACTGAGACTGCCCATCCTCATATTGACACCTCCTAGACTATGAATTCCTCAGGGCCGAAAATCCCTCTCTCTTTTATGCTTTGTAAAGGAAGGCAGGTTTTGTGGTGCTAGATACCTGCTGAGGGAAAGCAGGACACTTGGTTTCACAGCATTTAGCCAGGTAAGGCTTCCACAAATGCTTTCCAATTCCAGAAAAAATACCAAGCAAGGCCTTCAGGATTTAGCCCATTAATTGTGATTCTCATAACACATGTGGATCCTGAGATGATTTGAACTTAAATCGTGTCAGGGAGGTCTCTCCTCCTGCTTCTGTTCCTGGTGGGGCAATAATCTTAATGTCTGTAGCTCTCATATGATTGCAACTTGCTGCACAGGAAGCAATTATGGATGAGGCCTGAGCTGCCCGGCTTCATGGCTGCCTTCGTTAAGCATCTGTGGAAAACTGGGTGGATGGAATGTGCTAACGAACATATTTCCCCGCACCAGGCTTGTCCTACCGCTTACATCAGTCACATGTTGGAGTCAGGAGAAATCAGGTGAGTCAGAAAAAGGTCTAAAGTGGGATTGTCTCCAAGGAGCAAATGCTGAGGTGCATCTGTACCTCACCCCTGCACAGAAGAACTTGGGGAGGGAGGGCTGGAGTATAAGGAGTCTTCCTGAGACCATCCTATGCAAAGCTAAATTGAAAGAGAAGCTCCTGGAAAGCTGAGACTATGTCTCCTTGCATTTTCCTAAATCACCATAAGACACTAGAGAAGATGCAAGACCAGGAAAAATTGTCCAGGTTCCCTGGAAGGGGGAAGGCAGCTGAACTAGCTGTGATATGGTATAGCCTACAAACCTAGCCCATGCACACGAGCTTCTTTTTGGTATGGGGCACACTGTACCCTCTTCTGTCAAGCCCACTGGCAATTTGCCAGGCTGTCAGTGAGGGCTATACAAATCTCACACAGGATGTCTGTACCAAGCAGGTTATCCCTTACTTACTCCTAGGCTGCCCTAGAAGAGGTTCCCATTAATTTTTTTTCCCCTCCCTCAGATGACACATTTTCTAAACCACACAGCTGCTTTGATCTGGACAACATCAAGAGTCATGCTGTGCTGTGGGTTTTCCCTTTAAAACTCTTGGCAATTATGCACACTGGCAGCTATGCCTTCCCCAGGGGCCGCTGCTCAGAGGTCCTCCAAGTGGGCCGCGTGCTTTCGTACAGCTCTAGACCTTTTTTCTTCCTGTGACCTTCATCCACAGAGGTTTTGCTTGTCCTTGAGTCTTGGCTGCCTTGGGCGGCTGCAGCTGGTAGTATACTTGAGTCTAAACCTTCCATGTATACAGGAACTTGACCCAACGTGAGCCTCGCGCTGCTGACTCCTTCCTCACGTTCCTCCTCTGCAGCCAGGCTGGCACACAGAGCTTTTGCAACGTGGTGCTCCTGTTTCATGACCCACATGGATCAGACACAATTGGACAGACTGCTCCATGATTCATTGAAAAGTTGCCTCTGACTTAGGGTTCAGGGCAGGGGAAAGGCTAGTTTCATTTTGCGTGCAATGATCCAGCGTGGTGCTACCACATGTGTCAGAGAAGTAATACTTGGAGGTCTGCTTACTTCAGTGGAGAATTTGGCTTCAGCTGACGTGGGTTTAGTCACGTTGCTGACTGCAGGGCTGCTGCTTAGGGGGTTTGACTCCAGTATCTGGAGCAGATGGTGTATAAGAAGTTGTGTATTAGTTTCCTGCCTGTTTCTGCCTGCAGCTGGATGTGGTCCTGGAATATCCTTTTGGTGATAACCATGAGGCACCAGCAGAGCCAAACCATTCTGCCTGGCAGCCTGTCTGGGAAGGTTGTCCCTGTTGTCCAGCAAGGGCTTTGGAGCAGCTTAAGACAGCAGAAACAATCTGTTCCAGGCTGCCCCCGGGACAGCATTGCAGGAGCCAAAGCAGATTTCAGGCACAGAAAATGCAGCTTTTCATGGTTTTGTTCTCAACCTCACTGGAAAGGAGGGAAAGTTTTCAGCTGCCACCAGCTGCCTGGTGCTCTACAGGGGTATAATTGGTGGTGTCCATCCATCTTCCCATAGGCTGTCATCCATGCAAAAGCCACCACCAGCCACCTCCACAAGCAGGCTACATGACAGCTGTCCTGGGACTCTTGATGGCAGGAGGCTGCCTGAGCACCACAGGGTGAGGTGTGCCTCACTGCCTCTTTTAGGGGCACACCTGGGCCCTCTGTGCCTATTAGAGGTCTCCGTGCCAGGGAGCAGCTCCCTACCTGGGCTGGTAGTCAAGAAGCGTGCCCGACCCCTTACTTTTATCATAGGCCATCAAGTGCCAGTCAAAGAACGTTACTAACAAGGACTGCAGCTCACTCTCTGAGAGCAAGCTGTTGCTTCACGTGTTGCTAATCCTGCAGGACCCTGCGCCTCTCCACTCTTCACCTGCTCTTTGCTGTAGCACTGCATAGAGGCAAAGCGAGCAAGTTTTCTTTCTTTCTCCCATCCATTGAGTGCCTGCTCACGCTCCAAAACATGCTTCCCCCTTCCCATTTTTTTCTGGTTTCTAAAGGGTTCCAGTTTGTCCAAGCTCAGTTGCTTTCCCACCTCCTCCTCCCCTGCCTTCCTCTCCCAGCAAAGAGGCTGTGCTCCACAACAAGTGTGAGCTATGCAAAATCTCCTATCAGGTGTAACAGATATTACCATCAATTTCTGCCCAGCTCCACTGCCAGTAATGAGGATGTAAATAATGCATGAGCTAATGCTAGATGATGATCAAATATGCGCAGCTGTGAGTTATTATGTGGTACTATGCTTTAAGGTTGGTGAAAAGAGCCACTTTACAGCTACTTAGCGTTTTTGTATTCTCTTCCCAGGAACTTTCGTCTGAATGTGCTCACAAGATAACATCTTAATTAGTCACAGTCCTTTATTTCAGTCCCTGCTTTGCTTGACTTTGTTGATTAAACAGCTGAGGACTCCCTGGACCAGGGTCACAGAAAAGCCGGTGGGAGGCGGGTGATAATGGCTGTGGAGGTTTTTCCCTGCAGGAGGGCAAGCGGAAAGGTTTCAGGTAAAAGGGGGGGATTGTTCCCATCTCTTTGTGTCCCCCTCCTCCCCCCCGAAGTGCCCTGAATAAGACAGCCTAAACCATCCCTGTCTTGAGGTCTATGGATACCTCCCTCCTTTGAATGCAGAATGGAGGACGTTCACCCCGGGCGGGATGTCAGCACTGGGGAAACCAAGCAGCCATTTACCTCTCCAGAACGTTTTGACTGTGCCTTATTTCCAAGTTTTCGTATTATGTGAAATGACAGGCCAATCAGGCACGACACAAAGCAAATACGTCTCCAAAGTTATCAAAATTGTCACTTTTGGACACTTCTGTGTTCAGCTATTACAAGTACGCTTTTCTAAATCTTTTCCTGTCTTTGTTGATGTCGCTGCTTGCTCCCTGAGACACATCAAAAGGCTTGCCATGCTCTTTTTTTCTCCTGTGCAAAAGGCACCTGCGCCTCTTGCTGCCGCATGCTGATCTGTTTCTAGCACACTTGACACACGCCGGTCAAATGCTTTTTCTGCTGTTTCTGAGCTTGTGCCTCATGAACCAACTTAAGCGTGTGAGTGCTCTTTTCACAGTCCAGGGGGGCCAGGCAGTGTGGTGAGGCCAAAAAACAATGAGCTCAGGTCAGGAAGGCTTTGCTTTGCAAATCATCTCACCTGGGATGACTCAACCCCAAGGCAGGAAAGTGCTTAAATGGAGGGGCACTGTCATGAAATTTCCATCAATCCCAGGTTGGAAACTGCAGGCAGCCAGAGTGAATGTCAGAGGATCAAAGACAGGGAAGATGCCAAGTTCCCAGGCTGTTTTAAGACTGTAAAGAATGTTTTAAGCTTATAAATAAGGTATTTTGGGAACAGAAGAGGCTGAAAGGCCTGTTCTTCTTCTGGCTGGTCCATGTTCTCCTCAGCATTGGGGTGACATATGGGGGACAAAGCAGAGGTCCTTGCCTCAGGACACTACTGCTTGGGTGGGAGCAGAGGGTGAGATTGGGGCTGCCCACGGAGCAGGGAACCAGGCCTTGAACCATAGGGTCAAGCTTTGGCACAGCACTTGTTTCGCTCACGGCCCATCACAGTGCACCGGTGCCTTGGTGAAGGCATTGTGTGCGATGGTGTGGGGAGACTATCGTCATGCACAAAATTAAGCTGAGGCGGTTCAGTATTTACTTTAGCTTGTTGGGGTACGTCACTTTGCAGTTTCTAACAATTTTTCATCTCATCTTTTTGTACATGGAATATGATTGCTGTTCCCCGCCCAGGTTGTTGCTTTGTTCCTAGCGGTAGCTCCAGGATGTTGTTCTCTCAGGAGCCGTAACTAAGTGCAGTGTTTTCTTTTAAGTTAACCTTCCTTCAGGTAGACCGAGTGGTTGGTGCTCACGTTATGCTGTTCCTTGCTGGAGTATCAAGTGCAGGCTCACACAGGCACCGACTCAGGGCCCAGAAAGGACCGTGCCCCCAATGGAGGGCAGGGGGGAAGCAGCCCAGCAGCTCTTCTCTCCCCAAACAAGGGCACCATCTTTTTCCAGTGCGAGGGCAGGGGTGGGCAGAAGGGACCTGTGTGTCTCTCATGATGGCTCTGCAAAGGAATGTGCATTTTCTTTAGCTTTGCAAGGGGGAGAGGCTTCAGGCCTGGCTATCTGCACCCAGGCTGCCTCTCGTCACTTTGGAGGGCACTGCCTGGGGAAAAAAAAAAATCAAGACCAATACAAGAAAAGCAGTTGGAATTATTATGACTTATCCATGCCCAGAGCCCAGGCAGGAGCAGAGCATGCCAGTGAGCAGAGCTCTGACAGTCACTGAGGCAGGTAAAATGGGGAGCCCCGCAGCTTGGGGAGCCTGGAGATGCCCCTGTGGCTCACAGCTGGGCACACGCCGGCAGGAGAGAGGATTCAGAAAGACATGAGAACTACAGGGAGTGCTGCCGGCCGTTCGTTTGGCTGATTTTCCTCCGTGTCCCTGAGGGGACACCCTGTTATGCCATCTCAGCAGTAAGAGGTATTACCTGGATCCTATTTATCTGTGATCATTAAAGGTCTCTTTTTAACTTTCCTGAGAAAAACAATGGTCTATCCAGTGCCATGCAGTTATATTTCATTTAGTGACATACTTCTTCTCGCTGATGGATTGTCAAAGGTGTTTAAAATCATTAAACATCCAGCACTCCCACAGCTTTCCTGGGTGATGCACACCAGATTATTGCGTTGTGAATATTTGGAAATCCCGACGGGGATCTTTTCTGTTTCCTCTGCTCCACAGTGCTGCAGTAAGCATTCCCAGCCGCAGCCGTGGATGCGGTCACATCCCTCTCCTGTTCACTGACATATGGAATGAATAGCTAACAGTTTTATTGACATTTCTATACAGGGTGCAACTGTCATAACAAAAAGATACGCAGGCATTCAACTTAGCTGCAAATTTACCTCTGTCATACAGACCCTAGACCTGCAATTATGAAATGTGCTGCCATAACAAATACCAGATTTTTCCAGTATAGATACTAAGAACTTCAAGTATTCCCACACACTTCTCTGACACCCTTTTCGGATCTTTCTTTTCTGTTATAGCGTGTTTTGAATCTAAAGTGATACAGCCAATCAGTAGTAAAGTACTTGGATGGCTTCTACATCAATGCTCAGGAAAAGCGTCAAAATTGGGGAATAAGGGAGGAGAGCAGAAAGAGAGGAGGCTTTTAATTTCATGTAATGATGTCTACTAATACTTGCAATGTCAGAAGATGAAGCAACATCATCTACATCTGGAAGAGAAAAGGAAATAGTTGTAGTTCCATTTTCAAATTCTAAAGCTTATGAAGTGACAAATGGTGTTTATCCTATCTGGAAAAAATGTTATTCTTAATTGTAATACTGTCACTGCTGCCAGCTCTCACAGCTTCAGTGTGTGGCTCACGACAAATGGTGTCTTTTCAAGCCCTGTTTTGATTATATAGGAATCTCAACAATGCTTTTTTTTTTTTTTTGTTAAGCTTGACAGCATGTCCCAGAGCAAAACCTGAAGGTTGAAAAAGTGGAAGACAGAATTCACTATATATTGCCCTTTTAAAAATCTCATCATTTTTAAGGAAATGTATATAATTTCTTGATATTTTCTAGTTTTCCAAGTTAGTAATACCGCACTTCGGAACAGGAAGTCACAATATATACATGTACTCATACATACATGTCACTTCATATGTCGCTGCAGTGTCTCTCTACAGAGAATATCCTTTGGTTTTGCATTTATCATACTTATACATGCAAGTCTTGTATTTTTACGTACTAGTTGGACCCTTACATGTATAGAAGGTGCAGGAATATGTAATTATACTTCTGTTTGTTCACCTGGTTACATTTCCTGGACTAGTCTGGGAAGATGCATGCCATAATTCCCTGAAGAGTATTCATACCATAAGATCGTGAGGAGAAACTTTCTGGGACATATCTAATAATGTGGTTTAAAAAGCCAAAAAGAGCCTGAAAAAACAGTTCACATATCTCAGCAGACACTAGATTTTCATGTCAAGATACAGAAAAACTAGAAATGAAGAAAGCTTCCAGGAGATATTTTTCTGCTGTTGAAGATTGGTGGCAACAGGCAAGTAAATCCAATGCTTAGATAGAGGCAGTTTGGTGCATATATTTTACCACATATGTTTTCACTGGACATCAGAGAGCATTACAAAGGGGAACTGCCCGTCTCATAATTTCCTGGAAGTGTTGGGCACTCATTCACGTGTGGAGCAGCAACGCTTCTTGGGTACTGAGCCACCAAAGTCCTGACTGTCACTGTGCATCACTTTTCAGAAACAAGGGGACAATGCATGAGCAGGAGAGGACCTTTCCGTCCCCCGGACAGCTACAGCCAGCTTTGGCCTGTCACAGCCAGCTTGAGGGAATGCTGTTGTAGGATGCAGGAATGTCTAACTGTGGGGTTTTGACTTGAAATAGACCTCGGTCCAGTCTGAATAAACATCTTAATGCTTAGCCACAGAAAGACGTTGTCAAGACGATGGTTTCACATGCTGGAATTAGAATATTTCTTGTAAATATTAGCCTAACTTCGTTCCTTTGAATGTGGAGAAGGTCGCCACAGGGCAACGCAGGGTTTATGGTCATGCTGGCAGTCTTCCTGTGACAAACAGAAAGCACAGCAAAAGCAACAAACCCAGGAAGATAAAGCCGGGCAGAGAGGAGGTGAGCTATGGGAGCAGCTGGGGGAGTGGGACAGAGGACAGACTGTTTCTGTCACCTAAGCCCCCCCGCTAGCTGCTCCTTCAGTGGAATGACAGGTATCTGCAGGCGCCGAGGTTTGTGCATGGACACCTTTGCAAGAGTATAACCTGTGGGATGCTTTTGATAGATTGGCTGGGTTTTGCCCTTTGTTTTCTCCCTGCCAAGCTGGGAGCCCACTCTGCCAGTGTGCTGAGTGCCCTCAGCTCTTTCTGCCACTGGCTGTAGCTGAGGGTGTCCTGTCATTGATGGTAGGTAGAGCAGTGCATCCTTGGACCTCCCCAAGATAAACAGCTCCGTTACTATGGCTCCAAGCTGAGACTTTGGATGCTTCCTCACCTTGGAAGGTCACTGCTGAGATGGTGCTCATTTCCATCTGTAAAGACCTTTGAGAACCTTGTTTGCACCATGCCATGGAAGCACAACACCTTATAGCTAACAGTGCCCTGAATGGAAACTTCAGAAGGAGCCTGGCCAGAGGAAGCTTTTGGAGCTGTGAGGGGGTCTCTCAAACATGCTGCCCAGTGCTCAGCGGCAGGCAGCGCATGAGCGAGCACTCGCCTGCTCACCCTCTGTGCACTGGCAGACTGCTAGTGCAGGTAGGGTATTCTTATCTGCAGTAGTTACGGATCAATCTTTGATTGCTCAACAGATCTCCTGGGTTGAACAATCAAATACTGATCCATAACTACTGCAGATAAGAATAGGAATCTTTATGGAATTTCAAGACTTTTAAAAGCCCAACAAGGCAAAAATGAACACTTACTGCTTTGGGTGGACCCATATCTTTTCACGAGTTCCCCCCGAAAACAAAATCCAAATGCACTTTTTCTGGAAAGATCATGATCCTACAGCATCTTTAAATCAAAGATGGTTTCTCAGTGATAATGATACTCTGTAGAAAAGGCTTAGCATGACCAAGCTTGTATACTGAGATAATTCTGAGCACATAAAAGATCATCTTTTCATATAGCTGATACTAGTGCTTGTCACAGTAGTGCTCTGGAGGTGAAGAGGACCCCACCACTTCAAGAATCAGGTTCAGATGAGGCTTTAGCGAAGCACGGGACACAAGTTGGCTCTACAGAGGATTAAACTTTAAACAAGGATGTCTAGGGAACGAAAGATCTGGCATACCAAACTCCTACCCTTGTATACATTTTTATCTTGCCTTCCAAAAATGCACATACAAACAATATGGGAAGCAGAATACCAGAGATTTTAGACACTCCACAACACAGAGTGAAGGCCTCTAGGTACTGGAAGCATTAATGAGAAAGCAGAGCTGCTGCAGTATTCATTTGGGCTATGCTTCACCCTCTTGGGTCAAAAGGAGACAAATTATCAAGATGACAGACGATTTAAGCTGCCTGGTCTCACCCAGCTCATTCTGATAGAAGGATATTCGGGAGCGGTCTCACCAGCAGCTCAGCACGTTGAAAGGACAGCATCCTCCACCAGAAATGAGCAGCAGGAACTCTTAACTGGTTTGAAGATGGCAGGTGTACCACATCTTTTCTAGAAACAACCACAGGATAGGTAGAGGATGGGGCAGGCAGCTAGTTCCTTCCTGGGATTTCAAGCAAAGACTTGGTGGTGGCTGTATTTACTAGGCAGCTGCTTACTATGATCTAGATGACACCAGTTTTGCAAAGACCATACAGCTCCTGTCAAAGTGCGAGGGTACTGGGACACTGCTGATGTGTGAGATTCAGACCAACACTCTTTGTGGCATTGCCAGTCCCTCAATCTGCACAAAAAATACCAAAAATTCCATGCATCCCCCTGTCAAGCCAACTAGCTCTTGATAGTCCTCTTTCCTGCCCATGCTGGCAAGTGTGGGCGGTGTAGAAGGGCAAATGGCACTACTCGTCAGACAGGGCACGAAAAGAAGGCTGTGCAAAGCAGCAACGTAAGGACAAGGCATGGCCCTAATGCCAGAGGCACTGTGCTCCCAGCCTCTGCCCAAGAAGAGTAGCTTCTTTTTCACACATTCAGGATATCACAGTAGAAGAAGCTGAGGCCACGGTCCCATAATGTCTCTGGGTACAGATTTGTCCCTGCTCAGCCCTGGGCCTTTGTTCTGGAGTGATGCCTTCCCATGTCCACGTACATGGATCTGCAGCAGGTGAAAAACAGGCAGGTCTAAGAGCAGACTAGGTGTAAGAGCTTGGGCTGTACCTCATGTTCCCAGCAGACCCCATCCGTATCTAGGGCAGTTCACAGAAATCAGTAGATTCCTTTTGGATTTACACCAGAATAGGAAAGCAGAAGCTCCTGAGAAGTTCATGTTCCCAGAAGAGCTATGTACTTTAGCACAAAGCACACCCACCCTTTTCTCTGGCCTCTTTCTTTAGGATGACTCACGCGGATTTCTGTTTGCAGTTGCCTTCGATCACACCAGTGAGTCTGCTGTGATTCAGCCGTTCTCATTTTGAACTCCCTCAGAGCATTCAGTCAATCCCAGCTTACCAAGGTCGGAAACTAATGAAAACAACATGATACAATTTCCAGAGATGCTTGATACGCTTGATACTCAGCCACCTTTCTTTGCTGAATCGTCATGCAGTTTCTCTGGAGGAACATGATCAACTCTAACACTCGGTGGGACAGCAGGCATGGGGATGTTTGCCACCATCTCCAGTGAATAGTTTGCATTCCAACCAAGTGGTTTTTACCACGTGTTATGAAGAAAATATGACATGCTACACACACATAGAAATAGTTGGGAATATTCTTTTACTGGGGCAGATGGGATAGGACTGTCACTGTTGGCCCAGAGAGTCATGACTTTCTGCTAAAAAGAGGATGTCCTGTCTGAAATGGGAAGATGCAAAATTAGGAAAGGTAAAAGTTTCAGCATCTCCAAAGATGCTCAGTATGTGAAGCAGATGTGGCAGAAACTCTGCTTAGACCCGGAAAGTTAAGAGAAGATCATGTCTGGGAGCTCAAGTCCAAGCTTGAGAGGAGAAATAGATATGAAGGGGACCCTGAGAAGAACAGCTGACAGGGAGAACCAGGGAAATGTGTCTACAAATTGGCCTGGCTTTTTGCAGTAAACAGCATAAAGAGATACTTGAGCAGGGCAATAAGCTCCTTGAAATGGGAAAAGATGAAGGAAACAGAAAAAAAACTGGTTTTGTTGATTAGAAAGTTCCACTGCATTTAGCAAAGGGCTGAAGAAAGTATGGGATGAGGAAAGACTTGTTTAGGGGAAAGCTGCCAACTGAGCTGTGATGTTATTGTAAAAAACCTACTTTGGGGCTTGCGCAAGTATTGGGAGGCAGTTTTTAAAAATTCCAGGGAAAAGGGAAACCAAAGCAGCAAGATCTAGTGAAATCTCTTTTCTGTCTGCTTTTGTGAGCAATAAGAACTCAAGTTACAAACAAAGATTATTTGTGTTCAAATTCAGCATGGTACCTTTTATTTCCAGTGAGAGAATTTCCAGCGCACATCTGTGAACCATCTAAGAAGTCCTACAGCAAAAACAGGAAAGATGAATGATGACATTAACCAGTAAAACAAAACAAGGCAAAAAAATCCAAAGACGACCAAAAAAATCCTGTTTGGAAGGAAACTCAAAACAAGTTGGTTCCCCCCCCCCCGCCTTTGTTTTTTAATATACTATAAAGAGCATAAAGGGCACACATATAATTTCTTTTCCTTTGGGACACAACTGCAAACCACATAATGGCAAAAGACACTCAAAACAAGTTGGCCAGAAGACCAGAGCAAATGCCTAGCTCTAATGGAAATGCCTCAGCCCTGTTGCTGATCCCAGGACCTCTGCTTCTTCTCAAGTACAAGCTCCAGCACTACTGCACACCCACGGACTGGATCAGTCCTTGGCTCAAGAGTGACAGAGTGAAAACTTGACTTCCTGCAGAACATAGGACGTTGCTTAGCCATCTGCAGAGTCTCCTGGGCACAGGGTGCAATGACATCACAGAACAATACTGGTCCCTGTGACAACAAGTTCCTCTGGGGAACTACCTACACCATCAACAAAGCCTTTGGCTTCCTGGAAACAACTGCTTTTCTTTTTTGTGAGTTACCCCCTCACTGCCAGGAGACCAGATTTCACACCCACCTCTATTCTTTGAAAAATAAATTCACAATAAAGTCTTGATCAAGTCCCAGCCGTCTCCTCTCTAATGTGAACAACCCTGGCTTTCCAGACTTTCCTCATAAGGAAGCTGATCTCCGTGGCCCTTTCGGTTGCCCTTCTCTAACCACCTGTATCCTTCTTCAGATGCAGAGACCAGAAACACACACACTGCTCCAGACAAGGACATGCTCCACCAAGCTGGAGCAGCAAAATGGTGCCCTCTGTCTTCTTCTCAGTAGCCTCCCTGAGCACAGTCACCATTTTCCAGGCTTTCTGGCTGCCACAGCACACTGAGCTGAGGTTTTCAGGCAACTGTCAATGGTGGCTCCAAAAGCTTTTTCTTGAGCGGTGGCTGCCAGTTGTGAGTTCAACACCATGTAAACATGGTTCTGATTATTCTACTCAAGACATCATCTTACCTTTGTGTACACTGAAGCTCATGTGCCACCTTTCTGCCCCCTCCCTCGGTTTTGCTAAGTCCTCCTGGAGTCCTTTACCAACAGCTCAGCATTTCAGCAAATGAGCTTGCTATTGACTGCAAACCTGGGCATGCCATGACACACACCCTTACTCCAGGCTGCTGCTAAAGATATTGAATAATATTCAATATCAGAACTGATATTCAATATCAGAACTGATTCCTAGGGGTTCCGTTGCTTTTTCTCCATCCTGAAAAGTCACTGTTGAGCTTCAGTCTTTCCACTTTCAAACAACAACAGGACCTTTTCTCCAGTCCACGGTGACTTAGTGTCTTCATAGCCTTTGTTGACAAACTGTCAAAAGCTTTCTGAATATCCAAATACATTATGTCCAATTTAGCTACCTACTTGTCACCACCTCCATGGACTTCCAGCACACTGGTGAGGCAGGATTGTCCCTTACAGAAATCGTGTTGACTGCTTCCCTCGACATCACGTTTCCCCACGTGTACAGTGATCTTATGGCCCTGCTGTCATAGGAGGGCTGGAAGTCAGACTCACTGATCTGTTGTTCCCTAAGACCCCTCTAACCGGGAGCTACATTGGCAGCTCTGCCCTCCTCCAGCACAGAGGCCATTTGCAATGATGGTTTACACACCTGGGCCAGCAGTCCTGCAGCTTCATACGTGAATTATCATGTAAATGGTGCCTGGGCCTGCTGGTTTACTGACCTCCAAGCTTATCTGTTTGGTCTGATATGTCTGTGAATTCAGTTCAGATTGGTCTAGCTCTTCTGATGAATTGCTATCAAGTCAATATGTTGGGTTTGGGGCTCTCCCTTATGTCTTCAGCAGGAAAAAATTGTATATAAAACTCACTGAGCATTTCTGCTGTTTCCTTGTCTTCCCCGAGTGCCCTTTTACATATTTGTCATTAAACTAGTTGGCTTCCTGCCTTTGCTATATAAAGAACTATTTACTATCAGTCTTTGCAAGGCTCAACTCACATTCCTTTTTAGCCCTTTTAATTTCTGGTATATGGTTGACTTGCCATATTTTATGGGCTTTCCTGTTCTCCTAATTTGGATAAGCTTCCCTTTTTTTAAACATTAACTTACTGCCTACGATAGCATCCTTAATGTTGCTATTGAGCCGTGAAATGGCCTTTTCGGACCACATTGTTTTCTTTTCCAATTGTGGCACAACTTTTACCTGGGATTTTAATTTAGTATTTTTTAACAGCATCTAGGCTGCCTGTTCCCTTCTTGCTTTTTGGACTGCTCTTTTCAAGGTCTGTCTGTCTTTCTTTCTTTCTCTCTCTTTTTTTTTTTTTTAATCTCAGTTTGATATACCTGGCTTGAAACTGAATATCCATGCGCTGAATATGCTTGGGTTGTTCTCTCCCATTGCAACA
This sequence comes from Pluvialis apricaria, assembly GCA_017639485.1. Lineage (NCBI taxonomy): Eukaryota > Metazoa > Chordata > Aves > Charadriiformes > Charadriidae > Pluvialis > Pluvialis apricaria. The sequence goes on from CM030008.1 coordinate 146,838,173, forward strand.
TGGACATAACTATACTGTGATTATTATCACAGAACTGCTGTCCCATTAACATCTGAAGTAGGTTCTGTGTGCCACCATCCCCCACCAAGTCCAGAATAGCATCTTTTTGTGGGTTCTATGGCTAGTTTTTTTTAAGAAACAATCATTTTACGTGTCTCCGCATTTTATGTTGATGAGGCATTGATCCAAATGTGGGTAACTGAAATTCCCTCCTCCTATAACCTGTCGTAAACATATCGCTTCTTTAATTTCACTTAGCAGTTCACAGAATCACAGAATAGTTGGGGGTTGGAAGGCACTTCTGGAGACCCACTCATCAGCCCACCCCTGCTCAAGGAAGGGTCAGCCACAGCAAGGGCTCAGGGCCATGTTCAGTTGGGTTTTGAGTATCTCCAACGATGGAGGCTTCACAGCCACTCTGGCAAACTGTTCAAGTGTTGGACCACCTGCACAATAAGACATTTTTTTCTTATGTTTAAATGGAATTTCCTGTATTTCAGTTTGTGCCTGTTGTCTCTTGTCCTTACACTAAATATCGAGAAGAGTCTGGCTCCATCTTTTTAATTATTTGGCTTGCTCAGAAAGCATTCAGGTAAGCAACATGCTAATTGAATCATAGAATCATAGAATAGTTTGGGTTGGAAAGGACCTTTAGAGGTCATCTAGTCCAACCTCCCCTGCAATGAGCAGGAACATCTTCAACTAGAGCAGAGTGCTGTCCTGTCCAATCTGACTGTGAGTGTTTCCAGGGATGGGACATTTGCTGCCTCTCCGGGAAACCTGTTCCTGTGTTTCACCACCCTCATTGTAAAAAATGTCTTTCTTATATCTAGTCTAAATCTATTCTCTTTTAGTTTAAAACTTTTAGTGTTACCCCTTGTCCTATTGGAACAGGCCCTGCTAAAAAGTTTGTCCCCATCTTTCTTATAAGCCCCCTTTAAGTAATTGCAGTGATGGAGTCCTCGAAGAGCTCAGCACAGCCTGCTCAGGTTTTTAATTCATTACAGTCCTTTTCCTCGTAAGGATCTGTCGTGGTTTGGGCCGAACTGGCCACTGAGGTAAACAACAGATGCTCTCCCCACCTCTCCCTTCAAGGAGAGGAGGGAGAGAGAGAAGGAGACTTATGAGTTTAGAAGAACTAAACTACTTTAATGAAATATTAATAATAAAATAAAAGGAAATAATGAAACATATACAAAACCGTATCAAGCTCCCAGGATGACGATCACGTCACTGGCTGGCACCGGGGAAGTCCCAGGCTGGACTCAGTGACGGACAGGAACTGGATTCCGGATCTGGATTCAGTCTTGGGATCAAAGGCAGACGAACAAACAGGGTCCTCCTCAGATGTCGGCCATTGAAGAAAAAGAGCTGACCCTTTGATCCTTCAGCTTTTATACTGAGCATGAGGCAGATGGGATGGAACACCCTGTTGGTCAGTTTTGGGTCACCTGTCCTGTCCACTCCTCCCTGCAGGTGGTACCCCTCTACGCTTTTCCACTTCCGACCCTCCACTGGGGCAGGTAACAAAGTTGGTTGGCCTTGGCTGTTAGAGCAATAAGTATAAGCAAGAGCCTCTCTGCATACCGTGCTTTGGCATCAGCTACAAACATAGGTCTTATCACTCTGAGAGTGAACAGTTTCTGCACAATATGCTGTTAATTTCAGTAGTTAGAAGAGGCCTAGCTAAAAAGTAAAATCACCAAACAGAAAATTGGTTCTGTTTTACCTCAAACCAGGAGAGGATCCATGTAAGGATCCCCTCTGTTTAGTACTCACTAGACGGCATTTGGAGTACTGTGTCCAGTTTGGGGCTCCTAGTAAAAGAAAGACATTGACAAATCAGAGGGAGTCCAGTGGAGGGTCACCAAGACGGTCACGGTGCTGCTGCACATGCTGCAGGAGGAGGGACTGAGAAGACTGGATTTGTTTAACCCTGGTGAAGAGAAGGCTGAGGGAAGGTCTTATTGCTGCCTACGTCTACCTAACAGGGAGTTCCAGCAAAGACTGTTACATGCTTCTTGGAAGTGCATAGCAAAAGGACAGTAGATGTGGTTACAAGTTGCAAGAGAAATTCCATCTGGACATACGGAAAAAAATTTCACTGAAGTACATAACCAGTGGGACAGATTGCCCAGAAAGGTGGCGGAATCTCCATACTTGGAGGTACTTAAAACCTGACCGAACTAGGCCCTGAGAAACAAGAATTAACTCTGAAATTAGTCATGCTTTGAGCAGTAATTCTCCCTCCACCCTTAGCTTTTGGCATGCCTTTCCCTGAAAGCTCACCTATAACTTAGGCAAGGTAATTGCCTTCTCAGGCATAAGCATTTGTGAACGCCAGGCTTCATTACTGGTCAGTGCAGAGAGCACATTTAATGATGCAGCTCTCTGGTAACAGAACAAGTTTGGCATCTCGTAGTGCCTCACAGTGCCGGGAAACGTAAAGCTCAGTGCCCTCCAGGGCAGTGAGAGCAAGTCCAAGAGGAATAACGCTTCGACTGCAAGGCAAGATGGAAAAGACTCCAGAACAAACATGGAGACATTGCTTCTTTGCAGGCAAACTAATCCCTGCTTTTCCATCCTTTCATGTAATCCGCCCACCACAGAAAGTTGCTAACTAGGACTTGGAAAGTAAAATGTGCATTAAATGAATGGGTTTGGCGGAGGGAACATCTGTTTGTGAGTAACTTCTTGTTCTCTACATATGATAATGGTTATGGATTAGTGTACAGAATATTGAACTTGTTTACAGCTCCTAGGAACTGTATGGTTTGAATCATTAATAAGGAGTGTTTTTAAATGCAGAATTTCTCATCAATACGAGTGTTGCTGTTTTTCCCCTCCCTAAATAGGTGCAATTCAGTTTGCAAATTAAATATCAGAGAGATTCACTTAATGTCGCTCTTTCAGCAGCCACAGAGATCAACATTTTTATTATCACAGTCTGTTGATATTCATGACAGTTACCCGGCAAAAATAGAACCATTTTCACATGATGTCTAAAACATATTCCAGGTTTAATCTGACATGACACCAAAGGAAGTAGGAAATATTTACTGGGAAGGGGAGGGTCTGCTTGTTTAAAATAAACCTGGGAAACAAAGAACCTAAAATGAAATTATCCCTAGCTCAGAATATATGTATTTACACCTCTTTCTCAGCCGGGTAGTCCCTTCTAAGAGAGATGGGCTAAGCAGAAGATGAATGAAGAGGACTCTGCATCTAATGGTCTGCCTTAAGGAGTTTTCCATGACCTAATTCTCACTTTATTTGGCTCAGGTGCTTCCTTCTCTCCTTGCTTTTTGCCGTACTCTTTAGGCAGCCCATTCTACTGTGGGGATATTGCCTTTTAAAGCAATAAAAACAACTTTTTAGTAGAGGTACGAATGTGTAAATCCCAGCTAATCATTCCACTGACTTAAGCTCTGGCTAGTGTTAAATGCAGATTTGTAGAGCTGTGGATTTGCTGAGCTCCCCACACACAGCACATGGCATTTGCTTATTTCTCCCTGTCATCTTCATGCGCTATTGCCCCTGCCTTGGTGCTTATTTTCTCTGGGTTGCAACATGAGCCCCCCGAATGCCGCCACTCCTGTGTGTGACTGGGAAGTCTGCATTCCAGCTCCCCGTCTGAAGCCTGTCAGAGCTGGGAGTGGGAATAGTCCATGACATATTCCAGCAGGAATGCCTTTTTAAAAAAGTTTTTTTGGCAACGCTCCAAACACAGCAAGTGCGGGACGGGGATCTGATTTCACCTCTAATGCAAGAAATATTCATGTGAAAACTTCTCTTCCACAGAAGAGATTGCAACGACAGTTAAAAGTTGTAATTAGTTTTCTGGTGTTATCTGATTTTGATAAGCATACGCATGCACCACACCCACACATAACCACACACAACCACACACAGGCCCTCTCATAGCTAAACTAACCTGAAGGGAATCAGTAGTGCGTTTTTCATCTGTGCCAGAAATGATACTCAAAATTACTTGGGGATGGCTGGACAAGTTTATCAGACAAGACATGACATGAAAAAAAAACCCCAAATCACTAGAAAATTCACGTAACTCTATCTTGGATTCCTTTCTACCGCTCTCCCCAGTGCAGAATTTGGGGGGGAGACGCTAGCTGTGATGTGCCGCGGTCTCTGAAGAAGCGAGCCCAGGACCACTGCCCAGCCGGACGACCTCTCAAAGACAACCTTTAAGCCAGCTTCCCATGAGAGAGCATTTTTCACGAAACAACTACCCCACCTCTACTCGCCAGTTTGCAAGAAAGGCGAACCAAAAATAAGCCTAGAAAATAATATTCACCTCTACTAGCTACTAAGAATCAGCAGATCAGCAGAGACGTTTTCTTCACGTCATCCCGCAATGTTTCACACCTCCTAAACCCTCTAATCCCTCTCAGTCCTCAAGTGCTCCCTCTCTGTCACCATCTCCCCCAAGCATAACACCCTCTGTGGTCCACGGGTGTCATTACCTTAGTCTATTAAAATTATTTTATTGAAAGTAAACTGATCTCAAAGCCATCGTTCCCAACCAGTACCATGAAAATTGCAGCTTCTGAGTCAGAGCTATAAAAAAAAGCTTGGTTGCCCAAAGATTTATGTATAGTTTTTGAGTGCATATGTTGGTCTCATGAAAAATTAGACCTACAATCCCTTCCTTGTCTGTGTCCTTAGACTTGCAGAGCTATTACAGCACTAAGTAATGTTAGGGGCTGGACATAGCCACTTCCCATCGTTACAGAAAGGCTTAGGCTCCCTTCTGGAACCAAATCACTCAAACAATGAAGATTTTGCTTCATAGCAAAGGCAGAGCGGCTCCTTTGCTATCTCTGGTGGTTTGTGTGATGTAAAAGACATGCAGACACAGCAGAGAAAAAAAGATAGCAACTAAGTGCAGACAAACATAGAAGTCGTCATAGCAGGAAAAATCCCCCCACCCTACCACAGACTTTTGGCTGAAATATAATGTCTTTGTTCCCAGCTCCAAGATGCTGTCACTCCTGTTTGATTCCTTCTGCTGTAAAAGAAACAGACTTTTGCACATGCTTTGTAAATGAAAGGGACTGCATTAAAAAAACTGTTTATTGTTATTTTTTCTTCTTAACAGAAACTGCCTGCAGGGTCCCTCCTTTCAGCCAACAGCTTGTCGGAAAGCAGCAATAGTCCGCTGAAGGAATCTGATGTGTTACCTTCATCCTTACAAGCCATTATTGATCCCAACAAAAGAGAAGCGACTTGTACTGGGTGGATGCTGGAGCATCTGAGCAGAGGCTATCTATATTGGAACTGATCAGATAGTTGAGCTTCAATAACTTTGCAGATAAATGCTCCAAGATGCTGTCAAAGGGTCCCCATATAGAATACAGCCTGTGGCGGTTATAAGCCTGAGAGGGCCTCTTAAAAAGATTAAGTCTGCCTCCTCCCCTAGGGAGATTTGCACAGTAAGAAAAATTACAAACTTAAAAACATTCCAACCCACCTTCCAAAAACAAGACCACATATCAAAATGTTATAACCCAGTCATGGATATTTTAAAAAGCTCAAGAAGATTTCCATCCAAAAGCTCGAGAAGAATAATCCATCCAGCTGGGCCTCAAATTGTTATATATAGATAGATCTACCTACAGGTACAAAATGTAAAAGAACATGATAGGGTTGTTTTGCATATGAGAAATTCTGAAACTTCAAAAGCTGAGCACCTTTAATAAGACCATCTCCTCCAATGCTGGAACACTAGATAATCTAGAAGTACAATGAAGAAACTCAAATATCTTAAACTCTGCCTTGCTCCTCACTGTATCACATTGATTTGTTCTCTGGTGAAGACCCCGGGGTTACAGAGATGTGAAACGAGGCCACAGGAGAAAATAACTGTGTATAACATCAGCCCGTGACGACAACTACCACAGTGGCATAGCTGACTGGTTAAATGTAAGGTGCCGTGGCAGTTGGGTGCCTGACCCTGTCCCCTGGCTCCGAGCTGTAAGAAATGCTTGTTATTTAACTGTGCTTATGAGACTTCTTATGTCCGTTGCCACAGGCTTATCAGAAATAGTGGTCTTATCACCATGAGGCAAAACAATTTATTAAGGCAAACAGTTTAACAGCTAACACCCCCCTGCCAAATTGTGCATAACCTCTCACACACAATGACTTTCTAAACTCAAAGATTTATTAAAAGTGAAAGCAGAAATGAAAACACTGGGGTGATGGAAAGCCCTTTGACTTAGTCACCCCTCTGAACTCACCCGGCAGCACATTTTCTGTCGCCGGCCAAGGCAGGCAGATCTGCAGCAGGCTTCTTTTGCGACCGCGTGCTGTACGCTGAGAGTATAAACACGAGATAAGAACCGCTCCAAAAGCGGGCGGCTGCGTCACCGCGCGCTGCCGGCATCTTTGGCTTTCAGCAGGCAGCGGAGAGCGGAGGGGCAAAGGATGGGAGCCCGCTGGTAAGCTGGGCAGTGCAGCCAGAACTCGTGAAGACAAAAGGCTTTCCTGTACATGAAGAGCATTTTAAAAGCTCCCTCTCATGGCCTGAGAGTTCACAGGCTTGGTAAACAGGCTTTGCTAAAGCTATTTAAAAACTTTCCTTGCCTGATTTGAACACAGTGGCCCCGTTCAGGAAAGCGATGTTTTTCTCTGGAGTTACATCCTGGCTTTGGATGTGGTGAAGCTTTTTCTGAGCAAACCTTTGTTAGCGGTCTAGCGGGGCCGTCCTCCCCCTCCACACCAAGAGAGGGTGCGGGGTGGGTGCAGGGCCAGCGTGAAGGGCCGGGGCACAAAACGGAGAACCAGGGAGGGGAGCGGGATCCAGGGGTCACAGCAAAATCAAGACAGCAAACATGTTGTGACAAAAGGTTTCCTGGGATTCCCAGGGCGGCTGTGGGATGCCAAGTGCTCTTAGGTTTCTCGGGAACTCCCAAATGTGCCTCTGACGGCAAAGGGCAGCTTTAAGCCTCCTCGGGCCTCACCCAAGCGCCAGCCAGCTACAAGTCAGGATAGTCAATTTTTGACCATCAAATCTATTCAACATAACCTTCGCTGTATTCACCAAGCAATTGGAAACTGGATAAAAAGTCTTCATAACATTCAAGACAACATAGCACAACACTGATAGCTAACACACAGCATGGCAGCATGGATTTTGCGGTTCCAGATGCTCTCCCCAAATGCCCTGTAATTACCAGTAGCATAAAAATAACTTTCTCCTGATTCTTATTTTGCTATCACCGTTATCCACGGTACGACTGTGCCCACAGCTGGATGGCTGGGGATAAGTATTACCCTACTGCAGTAGTGCCCAGGGGCCAGCAACCTGCTGTGGTAGGCACTGGACACCCAGGCAGAGGCATTGACCACCCCGAAGAGCTCATGACTGCAATGGAAGATTAAAATGGAAAGATAAAATATCAAATTTTCAGCTGAATGCAATCTGCATTCAACTGAAGGAGAGTCAATAAGAATCACAAGGGCCAGTTTTTCCCTCATGTTCACCTCCTCAGACTTGGCCGACAAGATGATGTCCAGGACACTACCATGCAGATGGGAGCATTTTCCAGCTGTAACCAACCGTCTCCGCAAAAGGGGTAGTGAAGAAGCAGCCAACAAAGATTTGATGTGATATTTCGGACAGATTTACATCTCTCTGCACTGTTTGAATGATGCAAGGAAGATAATACCACAGTCTTTATCACTGAAAACATTTTAATCTTGTTCACAAAGTCTGCTCCAAAACTGTAGTTACCACTGCCCCTCTTGCCACACACGAAAGCACCACAGTCACAAGATGCCTGATGGCCACATGAGTTGAAAGCCTGGTGTCTCATTCTTGCTTTTTTTTCTATGGGAAGTCCCTGCTCTGATCAAATACACCATTACTGCGTGAGACACAAGAGCAAAGGTCTATCATTTATTATTATAATCTGTCTTGGGACATATTTTGCATTTCAGAGGTGTTAATCCCAAAATACTGGCCAACATCTTTGTCTTCACAATTTCCTTCTATTTCAGAAGTACAGCAGTCTGCAATGTGAGTGAGTTTTTTCTTTATTTTTTGTTCTAAAATTGCTGTGTGGTCCTGCACTGCAGGGGCCATGTAGACCTGGTCAGAAATTTCTAACTAAATTATTTTCCCTGCGAAAAAGCCTTACTTACCCTTTTTTGGAGCTACTTTTCCTGATAAAGTATATGCTATGCTGGGGAAAGTGGAGGGAGGTTAGCACGTTCTGGCCTGAAGATCAGGGCACTCTTCTTGGATGAAAGAGCTCCAGGTTCAGGTTCAACTGCTATTGGATTACCAGACAAATAGCTAATGTTTTCTCATGTCCTTTTAGAGAAACAAAAACCAAACCAGACAAAACATAGAAAGGCCTGTGTGTTCACCTACTAAAAAAATTTGAAAATTCTAAAATCTCAACTGTGGGATGGCATGAAAAGCATTTCACATCACCTTCAACCAGTAGGTTTCATATCGGAAGCAATAGCTTTTAGTGGGGCTGAACTTCCCCTCAGTGGCCCTTCCTCTTAGAATTGGGGTCATTTAAGTTAGAAGAGACCTTGGGGAATCATCTTGTCCCTTCTCCCATATGAAGTTAGTCCAGCAAGATCAGATGGCTCAGGATCTTGTCCAGTCGAGTTTTCAATGTCTGCTGGGATGGAAATGACACATCTTGTCTGGGCAGCCTGTTCTAGTGCTGAACTACGCTCATGGTGAAAATTATCTTCCTGACATCTGAACGAATTTCCCTTGCTGCAGGTTGTGCCCGTTGCCTTTCATCCTATCAGCGTGCACCACACAGGAGAGTCTGACTCCCGTTACTGAATTGCGGAGAGCAAAAATATCTCCCCTTGGACTACTCATCATGGGACTGGACAAACCCAGCCCTGACTGCCTCTCTTCAAACATCATGTGCTCCTGCCCTGTCACCATCCTGGTGACCCTCTGCTGGTCTTGCTCCAGTTTGTCAATGAATTTCTTGAACTGGGGAACCCCAGAGTGGACACAGTACTCTAACTGTGGTTTCACAAGTGTGGAATAAAAGAGAAGAATGACCTCTCTTGACCTGCTGGCCATACCCTTGCTAATACATCCCCGCACACAGTTCGTCTTTGCCACGGTGGCATATTGCTGCCACACATTCAGCTTGAGATCCACTAAAACACCCATGTCCCTTTCTGTAAAGCTGCTTTCTAGACAGTTGACCATACCGAACTGTTGGACAAGGTTATTCCATCCCACATGAAGGACTTGGCATTTGCCTTCACTGATTGTCATAAGGCTCCTGTCAGTCCCACTGTCAGGATCCCTTTAAAAATCAGCTTCCAGCATATCATAGAATGGTTTGGGTTGGAAGGGACTTTAAAGATCATCTAGTTCCAACCCCCCTGCCATGGGCCAGGTTGCTCAAAGTCTCGTCCAACCTGGCCTTGAACACTTCCAGGGATGGGGCATCCACAACTTCCCTGGGCAACCTGTTCCAGTATCTCACCACCCTCACAGTAAGGAATTTCTTCCTGATATCTAATCTAAATCTGTTCTCTTTCAGTTTGCAGCCATTACCCCTCATCCTATCACTTCATGACCATATAAAAAGTCCCTCTCCAGCTCTCCTGTAGGCCCCCTTCAGATACCGGAAGGCTGCTACAAGGTCTCCCCAGAGCCTTCTCTTCTCCAGGCTGAACAACCCCAACTCTCTCAGCCTGTCTTCATAGGAGAGGTGCTCCAACCCTCTGGTCATCTTCATGATATCAACCACATCCCTACAATTTGGTATCCTCCACAGGTTCCAGTTGTTAATAAATGCATTAAACAGTGTTGGCCACAGTATCAGTCCCACAGGGACACCACTAGTAGTAACCTGCCACCAGCTGGATTTTGTACTGCTGATCCCAACCGTTTGAGTCAGGCAGTCCAGCCAATTTTCCATGTACTTTATTGCCACTTATCCAGCCCATATCTCACCTTCTTAGAGAGGTATAGTGAAGATTTTTCAGTGAAGATGCTTCAGGAGCTGCAGCCCCAGTGTAAAAAAAAACTAAATTAAAAAAATCTAAATAAATTTGTACAGAAATACATTTGTAACATTCTCTGAGTGCTTGACTTTACAAATTAACTGAGTTTTTGTTTCTACAATTTTATTTATATTTATACCAAGTAAGAAGTGTTGATCTGGGGGCTCAAAACCTTTTAAATGTCAGGGGTTTTTTAGTGGTTTTGTTTTGTTTTGTTTGTTTGTTTGTTTTTTTTCTGGTAGATGCTTTGAAACCCCACGATTAAAAGACGCTGCCGGAATAACTGTGAGTGATTGTTCCTAATGAATCTCACTAACTGCAACTATAGTGACCAATACTCTTAACATACTAACTGTCCACAAGCCTCCTGCCTGCTGTAGTGGATTATGTGTTTTTTCAGGTTTCTCTCCATTTGCCTGTGTAGTTCCGTGCCCGTTGTTCCTCTCCGCGCTACCTGCGGTTGATGAAGACAGCCCACCCAGCTGCAGCAGGCACTCCCCTCCCCTCTTCCCACTGCACTGGCAATGGCAGAAGCAGCAAGTCTGACTTCAAGACCACCCCAATCTTTCCCTCTATTCCTTCCCTTCTCACATTCGGGCCAGGCCCTCCTTGCGACAGCAAAAATTGGTTTCATTTACAGTGCTGAGAAACTCTGAACTCGATTTGAGCAGATGATGAATTTACTTCACAGTCGTGATTCATTCCTAACACTGAATGGGACAGCAGGGAGGGGTGGAAAAATGGCACTTGAGGAGGGAAAGCTTTTTACAAAGAAACTGAAGAAAACTTATTGAGAAAGCTCAGGGGATCTTTACTGTGCCAAAAGGGCAGACAGGGCCTTTGGTGACACTGTTAGTTGTTGTCTTCCAAGGATAAAACATCCACTTCTGAAGAAGAGGCTCTTGTGCTAGAGGAGTAGCTGTAGGCATTTGGGGGAGGTTTGGGTGGTGGAAAGCCCTGCATGTTACAGCAGACACACATAAAGAAGGTCACTTGCCGAATGGGTCAAACACAGTGGAGTCAATGCACCTCAACGTCTATCATTGCCCGTCAGGATTGAGTCTCACCGCCAGAAGAGCCATCCCAGAACTGCAGGCTCACAGCAGGCACTTGTTTTGAGATGGTCATCCATGCTGAAATTTCTGTTTTGTTTCTGCTTAGGCAATGAGAAGAGCTTAGTGACAGCTTTCCAACAACCAAAATTAGGGAACTATTCAAGGTCTTAAGAGGCAGGAAAAGGAAATAGCACATAATTTCACAGAAGAGCTATTTTGAGAAAAGAGTGCATATCTTCCCACACTGCAACTGCATCTGATGAAGCTACTCAGTAGCCTGCTAACTTGCTTTGAATATCTGGATGAAGACGGGCCTTATCTGAGGAAGGGAAGTTTGAGCAAAAATAGCAGGAAGCAGAGTCTAGAGAGACTGATGCTTTTTTGTTGAAAAGATCAATTGGAAAGCATGGACACATGGCAACAGTGAGAGAACAAACCCCACTGGACAGACGTTAGGCACAGTGCTTAAGGCATTACTGGAATGCACTCAAGGATGTGGCTAGTCATAAAGGCCCATACAGAATGAAAGCTTTGTAAAATTTGCCTTTGCTGTAAGTTCAGATGGGTGTATCTTAGGGTGGAAAATAGCTTCTTGCTTTTGTCATTGAGTTTACAATGCATATTGGGACAGAGAGACCCAAGAAAGCCATGGCTTGCTGTGTTCTTCCTCTGTGAGGACCATCCTCATAGCAAGCAATGTACCCAATGACTGGATAGTATGAGTGATGGTAATCACTTAACAGTAATGAAAATGTTTTTGTGATATTTAAAAAATATAAATTAAAAATGAGTGGCATGCTTTAGAAGAAATCCCAAAGTTGATTGCAAATTAATGCCATAGACAGGAAACATTGAAGTAACTTTTGGGGTGGAAAATTACAATTGTCCATACAGCATAATGATGTATGCGCACGCTTGTCAGAGAATGAGGAATACTAAGGTCAGCTCAGATGATGTGTGTTTTTTATTCTGTTTAGCATGAAAAGTGACAACTTTGGTCAGGAACACTGCTATCTACAAAAAATGTCTTGCTGACTTCTGCAGAATATGGCTCAGCCTCCTGTGGCCCAAACCACGACAAATGTGATGATCAGAGGGCTGGTGCACCTCTCCTATGAAGACAGGCTGAGAGAGTTGGGGTTGTTCAGCCTGGAGAAGAGAAGGCTCTGGGGAGACCTTACAGCAGCCTTCCAGTACTTAAAGGGGGCCTACAGGAGAGCTGGGGAGGGACTCTTTATTAGGGAGTGTAGGGATAGGACGAGGGGTAACGGCTTCAAACTGAAAGAGGGTAGATTTAGATTAGATATCAGGAAGAAATTCCTTACTGTGAGGGTGGTGAGGCACTGGCACAGGTTGCCCAGGGAAGTTGTGGAGGGCCCATCCCTGCAAGTTTTCGAGGCCAGGCTGGATGGGGCTTTGAGCAACCTGGTCTAGTGGGAGGTGTCCCTGCCCATGGCAGGGGGGTTGGAACTGGATGATCTTTGAAGTCCCTTCCAACCTAAACCATTCTATGATTCTATGAACGTCAGTTGATATCTCTCCAGACAGAGTTTACTTCCTGATGCACTTCTTGAAGATATAAAACACCCGTTATTCTTACCAAGCCTTGCCATCAGCAGTCTCAGGTCGAGAGTAGTGTTGATTAATGCTTGGGGAGTGTCTGAACAGGGTTTGCACGCTGTGGAGGAACAGAATGCTTATGTCATGCCTAACACAAACTGGTCCTGCTCTCAGTTGGGGAACACTAAGCTACGCATCATAAAGAACATGGATACTCTTTGTAAAATGGTGACTCACGTTATACTGGTAGAAAGAGGTTGTTTTGGGGCAACAACTAGAAGACTACGGAGAAGCATGAAGACAGTGCTTAAGGCCAGGTACAGCTTTCAGTTAAACAAGTATTTGAATCCAGAGTAATTCCATCAAAATTGAATCTATTTACTTCATAGAATCATAGAATTGTCTAGGTTGGAAGGGACCTTTAAGATCATCAAATCCAACCATCAACTTAACACTGCCCAAACCACCACTAAACCATGTCCCTAAGCACCACATCTACCCGTCTTTTAAACCTCCAGGGATGGTGACTCCACCACTTCCCTGGGCAGACTGTTCCAATGCTTAAGCAGCCTTTCTGTGAAGAACTTTTTCCTAATATCCCATCTAAACCTACCCTAATTTTAGTTTGATAGAATTGCACCCCCCGATTTTCCATGCTATACTTTCTTTTTCTTTTTCCTTGCTTTTTTTTTTTTTTTTTTTTTGCATCCTTTCCCAGCACCCACCAGCCAGGCTTGCACTAGTTAGTCCGTTCACATCCATGTTTACATTCTTTCTGTACTTGCCCTGTATTTTTCTCAAACTTAATACAATTATCTGCATAAATACTGTCGTTTAAAAAAAAAAAATCTCGTTTTTGCACGCTCCAATCTGTCTCACAGTGTTATAAAGCTCCATTCATACCTGTTACGTCTTTGTTCCCAAAGTAACTATAGCGGTCCAAAAAATGGGAGGTGCCACTTCAAGCAAGTAGCACAAAGAATTGGGGTGCCCTGGTGTAGGTTTCTGACACCACTCATAGGTAGTGGGCTGGAGCTATTGCCCCGTAAGTCAGCAATAGTCTTTGTGATAAATGAAGAGTATCAGGTCAATTATATGGTGACAGGCAAGGACTGGCATCCTTGCACTCAGACCTCAGAACACCTGAAAGTTTTCAGCTGAGTCAGCTATCCAAGCAGCGCAGGAACCAAGCAGCAGATCTCGCTGCTGGGGCTGACAGCGCGCTACCTGCCACCAGCAGAACCCAGTTCTGCTCTTCAGGGGATGGATTTCAACGGGGCTGCAGGAATTTTTACTATTCTTTATTTTGCAATCCAAAGCTCAAAGAGAATGGCTTTGACTCATAACATTTATGCCACACAGCTCTGGAAGCACATTGCGTGCATCCACTGACAGAAGAATTTGGGGTACGTCCATGAAGACTGCATTGCCATTAGCTGGAACAGGAGCCAGTTCCTGTCAAGAATCCGGTACCTGCAAGGTCTCTGAAAGTCTTTTGTGATGATAATCTCATACACATCAGCCTTTTTGGAACTACACTGCCTGAGACTTGCAAAGTCCGTGCTGGATTCTGTCCTACATTGTTAGCATAGGGGAAAAAAAGAGACTGGGTACGTAAATTAAGAAAACAGCAGAGAATTTATGATTTCCCTTTTTAATATCCATGAAGTAATCATGGCAGGATAATATCACTTTCTCACAGGAAGGCCTTCAGTGTAATATAAATGATGAATAAACATGGGAAGTAAAGACAAAGCCACTGAAAACTCATGAGGCAGGGTGGCATTAAAATGGGGTGAGGGAACTACAGAACTGAATTCTAATTTTATTTCAAAAAGGATTGTACTTCATTATTCTCAGTGAGACAGCATTTCTTCTTGCCTGAATCACATGGCTTTTTACTTGGTGTAAGTCACTCTTTACGTAGAAAAACACACCTCATCTAGTTCATTTAGGCTTTCTGTTTTCTACTCAGCTGAGATGGCTAACCAACTCTCCCTTTCCTATGGAGCACTGGCTTTACCTTCATTCGCTTTCCAATATGTTAATCAGAATAATTTTCTGCTTTCAGGACTTGTTCCCGGGCTTGGTCTTCAAACCACCTCACTATTAAAACTCCAAGTTATCTTTTTTTTCCCTTTTTCCCAATACAAAGAAACGCATTCAGAGTTTAAAGCTGAAGATGTTGCAAGCAGAGCCTAAGCATTTTAATCAATCTTTAATTTAGCTAGATCTGCAACTCAACACTGAGTAGCCAAGTGACATGCATTAAGAATTATCTAGCACCTCTTAGTTTAACAAGCAGTTTTTACCAATACAAGCACCGTTGCTGAATTCCAGCACGTTAGTACCTGCATCTGCAAGGACTGAGAGAACAGGCTCAAGGCTTGCACTTCGGACTCGTTGTAGCTTTTTCTTAAAATTGCTAAGGAAAGGATTAAGATCATTGGGATGTAAAACCATCTCTTCCAAAACTTAACCTTATTTTGGTGTCACAAAGAGCTGAATGGACCTAAACTGAAAGACCTTTCAGAAACCCTCAGCCTAATCATCAGTACAGTTCAACCAAAGGATCAACTCTACCATCTAGACTCGCAAAAGCAGGCAAGCATCTCATCTTCCAGCTGGTTGATTAAAAAAAACCCAACAAAACAACGACCCAGCTTTGGCAGAATAAAAGGGGTGCGTCTTCAACATGGACAGTGCAGCGGGGTGACGAGGGGACACACTGACTAAAATCTGCCTGACTTGGTGAGTTGTAATGGCAAAGAAATTTGTTTGTTTACAAATTGTAACAACTCCTTGAAGAGTATTTGGCAACAGAAAACAGTTAATCTTGTCTTTAGAAGAGGCATCTACACTTTTCACGGGGTTTTAAAGATGCTTATAGTCTGTCAGTGACAGCATTTAAGCAATGTAACTCAGCTTACCCATCTCTTCCCCATTCCCAGAGTAACTGTCAATCAGTATTCCCACCCTTCTGTGTTTCTATCATAAATTATAATCAGATAGTTACATTCACAGAACTGCTAAGACAAAATCCACCCGCTAAGTTACTTGTTCCTAAGTTAGCTGCCCTGCTAAGGCATAGCGATATCTCTGATGAACTGATGAGCTGCCCATATCCAAAAATACTTTTCTGGGCTGTGAATGGTTGGAGCGTTGCCTGCAATTCACACAACTGTAAAGAGACAGTTTTGTTTATTAGACATCTTTGTCAATCTCTACTGGATATCTCCCTCAAGACAATGAAGAAGGGCAATTCCGTAGTCGAAAGCTGGAGTAACAGCATTGCTTCAGTGGAGTTACCCTGGATTTACAGTGGGAAAAGTGAGATTGGAATCTGGACAACTAATAAGGGGTCAGCAAGTTATTTTCTCACCTTTTTTTTCCCCCCAAGAAAGATAATGATACTGGGTTGAAAGTAAAGTGTAGTGGCTGTTGCACACAGTTAGCGCTGCACACAGTGTTCTCATAAAGAACAGGGAGTTTCCACCTGGGAAATTCCCTCAAACTCTATGTTTATCCTCATGAAAGATGAGCAAGCAGCCAAGTAAGGGAATGCAAACAATACAACTGCTCTAAAGCAAGATGGACCTCTGACTGCAGAGGGAGAAAGATTTTTCTAGAATCAGGATTACTATTATTTTTAAATTTAACAATGTTAAGTGACAGATCTCTTAGTGATCAGTGTGGCCAATGCAGGCCAAGACATAAACACACTTCATCTTGCTGCAGCCCAGTGCAATAAAACCTCTGGTAAAGGACATTTTATAAAGCACAACACAATAGAAACACAATGAAGCTTACACAGGAGCTCTAAGGCTGCCTAACTTATACCTCTTGTAGCCCTAAGCATGCTTTTTAGTCTGGCTGTTTCCATACCAGACAGGCATCTCTGATGTTAGCTAGGTTGCACCAAGAGCCCCACCAAAACCAAGGTGACATTCCTAGGCAGCTTTTCGCAAGGCAGCAGCCCAAACACCGGCATCTTGTTCCCACAGGCCAACATTGTGCACAGTGGTGGTGAAAGCAATGAGTTTTACAGCCAAAATAAACCCTCATAATATACTACCTGCCATCAGGACCTTGAGTTCCTTTTACTCTTCCTCCCTCCTATCTCTCAGGGGATTCTTGATTACTTTTACTCCCCCCCCCCCCCGATGAAGTTTCCTGAACTTCTTCCTTCTGGATACCAGGAGACATGTTGGGCCACCAGCCCCTGTCTGCTCTGAGAACCAACTACTTGCCTCCTCCATGGCCATGCGGGGGTTTTGGCATTAACCTCTACTGCACAGGACCATGTGCTGGCAAGGGCCGCATGAAAGCAGAGTAAGACCTTTAAGATATCATCCTGGGTGAGTGCCTGGACTGGCAACCCAGGGAGCAGAACGGGTAAGATTTGGAAATGCTACAGAAAAGAAAGAAGCCCCATTTTAAAAACTTGACTTCATCCTGCGGAAGTTAGAGTAACTGTGGGATTGGAGCAGTCCGAGCAAAGGATCTCCACGGCTGGTCCAAGACACGGCTGGAGAGCACTCCCCTAGCTTCCTGCACACAAACATGCAATGCCTGGCCTGACTTCTGAGACTGGGTGCTGGATTTAGGACCTGGCCATCAAGTGCTGTCGTTAAATGATGTGCTAAGAATGGAGAAATGTCACTGAAGACCTTCCAAAGCTCTGATTCCATAGTTCGCACATCCTCTTGCTGCCAAAGTCGTTTCCAGAATGAAAACTGATCCCCTGCTCAACAGGGAAACGTGAGAGCCCCTACATCCACCAGAAAGAAGAAAGGGAAGTGCCTTGGTTACAATCCTTCCTACTCTGCCTACAATTCACCTCAGCCAGAGGCATTGACCCTGGGAATGGCTTTCTTAAAAACTTTAGGAATTGGCAGACACTTGGCTCAGCTTCTGTAATTTTAGCCTTCTTCCATTTCCATTACGCCTAGCTGAAAACAGGCAGGTCTTCCATACTCGGCCATGATTCTGGATCTAAAACATCTCTGGACACCAGCTGCTCTTGCCCACAGCCACTGAAATCAATGGCACTCCACACACTGGCGCAGGAGTCTCAGCCGGAGAGTGACGGTGTAAGATCAGAGCTTTTGTCTGCAGTTTACACATGCCTAAGAGTGCTAAAGAAGTAATAGGAAACGACGACGAGATTAATAATTGACATATCAAGGAATATATATCCCTTTGTCATTAGATTATGCTTAGAATATATTGGGTAAAATCAATACAATTACTTTGAGTGAAAAAACCTACGGGCTATCAGTACCAGAATTTATTTTTAAAGTCTTTTTATGCATATTAATGACAACCACTCAAAGATTGGTAAGTTATACTGATTTTACTGGTGGGGAAGCAGAGGTTAAGTAAGTTTTTTAAGGCCACACAGCAAGTAAGTGCTTGGATTTATAACTCCCAAATCTGCCTTCTGCTCAGTCCAGCAGGCCATGCTGACTCACTGTGGAATGTATATTTCCAGCAAACTCTTAAGGGACAAGAGGAATCAAAAGGAACAAAAGGTACAGACAAACTGAGCATTAATTCTAAAAAAATAAATGTTTTCTGCTATTCAAAAAACGCGAGCCAGCTTCTGTTTAAGTTGTCACACCTCACCCGTGCGTTAGCCAGAAACAGGAGCACTAGACCAACACGGGGGAGATTGTTCTGACAGTGTTTTTAACAAAACCGAAAGTCAGACACAACAGCCTTCTGTCATGAGACTTCCAGGGCAAAGCAAATCTAATATTTGTCTGAGATTTCACATGAAGTTTATGGAGATTTATCCCACAGTAGCTTTAAAGTTAGGAGAAGCCAGAACTGTTCCCTTCTACGCGGATCCTGGCATCCACAAGACCGTAAGAAACCATCAGTGATACTGTTATTCCAGCGTCTGGGAGACTATTTCTGTGCTACTGCTCTGTATTATGTAAGTCTGCTCCTCAGTGCTGGACCCATCTGTATTTACTGGAACATTTTAAAAAGTCAAACCTGTTTTAAGCAAATCAAGAATTTAAATATTAATTTACTCCTCTCAAAGATGAACATTTTTTTGAAAACGATGAAAATTAAATGGAACTGACCCTGCATTTTCAAAGACCTTTTGTCAGACATTAACCAAGATGAGTGTGAAAGAAAGTGCCGATTACGTGACAATACTATAATCAGACCGCCTGGAATCTGGCTCAGGAGAATTCATCTAAAGAATTCATTTCCATTCCATTAAGAGTCTCCATCCATGAAAAGTTCATTTCCTTTTATAGGTAAACAGACGGGAGATGCCCAGCCTGAATAATCAGATGGGACTTGTAAAGGCCTTAATGCACAGAGCAGTTCAAACTGCAAACGTCCTCCTCCATGTACCCTCTTCCAACTGCATCTCATTTACGATTATGAAACTTATGCCATGGGATAAATCCCACCCTATTGCCGGCAGATTCAAATCTAAGTACGTACAATAATCTTTTTTTGTGCATGAAAAGAGAGGTAGAGACTGAGATTCAAGCAACAAAGAAATTATCAACAAAAAAACCCCAGAAGGCAGAGAATAAAGAACTGAATGGCCCTATTTGAACTTGGCTTTGGTTAAAGTCAAGCAGCTGAAAGAGCTCCTGATCCAATACCCACATGTAAAAAATAGACGGGGAAATCACATATTCTGATACTTAATTTAGAACCTGACATTCTAAACTTACTCTGCGGGTAGTTAAGTCAGAACTAGACACTACTCCTGCTATGCATTATCATTTCAGAAACACAGCCTTCTGAGTCCCAGTACACAGAAACCTCTTAAATGATGTTACAAATAAAATTCACAAGAAAAATCTTATTGGTTTTAGTCAAGAGGAAAAACTCCAATTCTGCTTATGTTTCTTGTTACAAAACTGGGAATGTTTTGCTCATTTTGAGAGCTCTGGTAAAATGACACTTAGATATCTATAACTGGAAGAATGAAAATGAAAATATTTTTCCCAAAACTGTTCTTTTTGCAAGGAGCATGTCTACATCTGCCCAGTTTTTCCTCAGAAGCATCTGCAGTTTCTAAGGAAGTTGCTAATCTCTCCGAGTCCTTCTCCTTACTCTTTTTGATCCATTACTTTCAGCATTCTTCCTTCGCGTGCCAAAAAGTCACACTGAAGCTCAGATCCTAACGCTTGCTTGCCTACAAAAAATACCCCAAAACCAGGGGAAGTTACTTGCATAAAATATTTTTTTATGAAGAAAATATGCTCTCTCGTGTGCAGCAGTGGCTCTCATGTATGGTTTGTGGCTTCCAAACTGCTTGCTAACTGCCCATGCAGAGATAAGAGACTGCGCAGCACTGACTCCACTTCCTCTCCCCCCGGCCGCCGTTGCAGCAGGTGCGCATCCTCCTCTCCTCTGTGAAGTGACAGGGCACAGCTGAAAAAGCCGAGGTCTGTTCATAACCCATGGTAGCTGTGCAGCTGGTTCTACCAGCTCGCTGACATTTGGTGGTGACTAGGAACCACACCGGTCTTATCTCTTCACACCTGTGTTGGCCTCAGTAGACTTACTGTCCGAGGTCAAAAGTCTTGCACCACAAGGGGAGTACTTCCAGTGGTGTATGTCCACTCCAGAGGCAATTTCAGCATCCTCTATATGCCGAGCACAAGCCTTTTATGGAGCCATAGCCAAAAGAAGGGTGGTGATCGTGGGGCATCCCTGTATACCATTCCTGTGATCTGTGCTGCTGCTGTAGACTACAAGAGTCCAGAGGCTGCGATACCCTGTTCCACGGAGCAGAGACTGGTCTCCATCCAGTCCCAGTCCCACTATCCAGAGAGTCTCACAAATGCTGCACAGATCCCTCACATCCACTGACCTAAACCAAGCTCAGTTTGTTCACAGGTCACACACTGGACATTTTCTACTGAAATCTGAAGCAACCCACATACGACTTAGTTTGATTTAATGAAGGTACCAAAAGAACCAACCACAGCGTTAGAGAAAGGAAGTAAAGCTAAAACCAGGCTTATACAACAAGGTTAGCTTCTCGTATCTTTATATATATCTTTGTATCAAACCAGGACATACACGAAAATGTAAATTAAAAAGATGGGTACTACTGCTAGCAGTGAACTGGTGAATTGGAACCAACTGATAACCCTCTCTTCAAAATATGGTATCTTCCATCCCATGAAGAGTTTTCAGCATAGACTAGGCTTGGCAAATAAAGATACCTGGTAAAGAACAATGGCTCAAATAAGATGGGGAATAGTGTGCTATAAGCAATGAAGATGGGAAAATGGAAAGAAGTTACAGGGAAGAAATATGTTTTATGAAGAGAATCCTTGGAGCATAAGAAATGGGGTAAATCTCAAGCCTAGGTGAAGCATGATAGAGGCATGGAGTGGAGGGCAGGAGATGAAACAACGGGGAGGGGCAGAGCTAGGAAGAATGCAGTGGGAGTGAGAGTAAATTTCTGGTGGGGCTAACTGGCACGGCTCCCTGATTGAGGTCCCCGGGGTCAGAGGCATGCTAGCACTAGTGCCACGGCAGGGGCAGGGAGGCACGATGGGAATAAAGTAGCAGGTGGCAGGGTGTGGGCAGGAGGTGAACTCCGTGGCCTTGTACCCTTACTTCAGTTAAGATTTAAAAACTGACTTGCAGTTAGATTGCTTTCTTGGCTTAAAAATACATATAAAGTATTCCTAACTGCTCTATTGGAGCATAGCTTGTTGCCTGGAGGAAGAGAAAAGCTTTCAAAACTGTACACTTGTTAATTTCAGAACATACATAAAGGCCAAAAGTTTCTACAAAGCTATTGTCCTTCTGGCAAAGTGTCTCCAAATGCCCAATACAAAATTCCCAGAGTCCTGGAAGGCCTGAAAATGCAGGGAATAGACACCTCTCCAGCTTTATTGCTAAACTGCCTTTTAATCCTCAAAGTGCTTGCTCCATCTGCAGAGGCTTTCTGGAGGACCAGGTAAAGCCAAGGCCAACGGTTCCCCCAACCACTGTTGCATTTCATGTGAAAAAAGAACAAAACGACCAAGTCCTTAACTAAACAAACTGTACCATACTAGCAAAAGAGCTGCTCGCTTTGCAAAGTAGACAGCATAACTCTAAAAACCAGAGGGAACCGACTAACATTTTGGAACCGAAGAACTCGCTTATTATCAAAATAATGGCGCTCAGTGGGCGAAGCACACCTTTGCGAGGTTGGTAACGTGATCTACACTTCCCAAACTGTGCACTGAGACCAAGAAAATATGTCAGTAAGTCAGCGCAATGAATAAAACCAGAGCTGGCGGTATATTAAATACCAATCTGATGACAAATGACAAAAACCAGAATTCCTTAAATCAGACTTATTTCAAACTGATCTCCCTGGAGTCCACTCTTGCTGTTCCTAAACCTCCTTTTGGCACAGGAGTGCGCAGAGTAAGGACACACACATGCTCCTTATCTGTGCACATTTGCAGGCTGTAATTCAAGTAAACATTAGATAAAAAAAAAAAGTTCCTTGAACTTTGAAATAAAGAATAAAGCTTTGACTTCTATTATAATTAAAATATTTGAAAACAGCCTTCAGTTCAACCCCGATGTCAACCACTGGTGTTCATCGACTGACACAAGGATTCAAACCAATACCATAAATGGGAAAAACACCAGTTCTGTAAGGAACAGGTCTGGCAGGATTGAGCAGCCCTTATACAAGCTGCTGTGGCTTTCAGTGGGGTACTCCATTATTCTTTATGTCCACTACAGAAACTGTGCTTGCCAGCTTAAACCTACGGATGTCTACATACTTCATTTTTTGTCTGAAAATATCTGTGCCAAAACAAACCAAGCCAGATGTTCAGCCTGCAATGAGACAAGGACAATATAAGGATGAGCATATGGCATTTCAATTCTTACATCCTAGCAGAAATCTACTATCTTTATTAATTAGTTTTGTTTTAATATGCACACTTCATTAAGCCAGCACAACTTTTAAACATTACTACCTTCACACCACTACAAGGTTATGCCAGCCTTTCTAGTAGAAAACTTACCTGCCAGAGATTGTGTTATCTGAAAAATTCCTCATACTGAAGAATTCATATTCTACAGTTGAAAACAAATTTACTATGATTTTCTTCTTGCTTTGCATTAAGAGAATGTTATCTGTTATTTTTTCTTTGGCAAAGGAAAATGAGATATTATTACATATACTTGATCCTTCATCTGGATTCCTGCCTTCTGATATTTAGATAAACATAATTTAATACACCAGAAATATTTAATGTTTTACAAAGAGCTTCTGTTCACATTCGGTAAAACTTCTTTTGCTAACCTACGTGCAGATGGATTCTCGTATAAGAGGAACCAGTTCAGCTTCCACATGAGCAGCTGTTAATGTAGGCACACATTCAAACACGCAGTTGTCTGAAATAGCAGCGCTCTAGACGTTGAAAGTCAAGAAGGGCCAGCTCAGGTTGCAGGCCACCCCTGTGAGATGGTGTAATCACAAGCCAGTGAAACCCTTCTCCTGCTAGGAGGCTATTACTGGTCACTCCTCGCACTTCTTACAAGCATTGGGATTGGCCTTTAAGCAGTGATTCATGAAGGTATCCCACTGCTCTGCCTCCCTTGCTGCTGTCTTGGCGCACGGCATTCATTTCCCTCCTGTTTTCTGCTAACCACACACACCACACAACAAATTCTGTTCCAAACGTCTCCTTGTTTTTCCTTATCCAGAAGGTAGTTTAAAATCACAAGCGAAAAGAATGTGTCACTTGAAGCCACGGTTGTGACTTGTTCACACTTTGACTTCAAAAGAAATTGTGATTTGTTGCTTTTTAGTTATGGCAATTTCCCGTAGATTTCCAATTCCCTTGGCAGTAATGAAGAACAATAGTTTTGTCTCATCGTAGTCATTAGGAAATATTGGTTGCTTAATGCTTAGTTACAACAATGATTTACAAACTATAAATGCCTACAGCAGAGACACATTTTTCAGGGTTCTGCACACAGACTGCTTCAGCTGCAACATCAGAGCGTTCGTTCTGCTTTGCGTAAGAGCACAGACTACATCAGATCACCGTCAGTTGGAGACTTCTAGTTTTCATCTCGGATTTCTCCGGCAGTGTGACCCTGGGAACACTTCGCTTTCCGGCAATAAAGAGCAAAGAACTACCAATTAGTTGCATGTGTATCCTTATACCGTATATTTTAAGTGTGTTCCTCCTTTGAAGCATTTGTAAGAGCAGTACAAAAGATGCCAGGCAACACAAAATTCAGCTGAAGCACTTAAATATGTTTAAGGTAACAGGTGCATTATATTACCTTGCAAGTGCAGGTACAGAATTATCTCTACTGTCACCAGAAATCAATTTCATAATATTAATACAGATTTGAGATTCAGGATTCAACTGTATTTCAGCATTTACAAAGTTTACAGAGAACTGCAGGTCATGAAACTGCAAATGATGTTTGAATTCTAGAAAGCCCCAGCACCAGGGATGAGAAATGCAGTAACAATCGGCAACAATTTCTGTAACATTTTGGATCACTTAGGAAATTTTCCAAAGTGTAGCCCAAGTAATCAATCTACAAGGATTAATGTTGAAATGTTAGAAAAGAACACTGAATGACGGAAAAACATTCTGACCCACTTCTCACATCATTTAAGACTTATTTTAATTACCAATTCAAATATGAATCAAATTACAATTTAGCAAAGAGCTGGCTTCAGAAACAGGAACAACTTCAGGAACAACTGGCTTCAGAAACAAGGTAACTTTTGTGTCAGCTGAGGAAGAAATCAGTTCTGTTAAAAGTCTACTTCAGGTAATGTTTAAATATATGCTAGACTTTTGAAAATTCTGGATATGACAGCAGCCGATATTAACCTTTTTTTTTTTTTAGTTTGCAGGAGAGTTTTCATTTGCAATTTGTACTTTCTAGTACTACTTTAAAATGATGCTACTGAATTTCTGAACAAAGTACTTAATTTGCATTTCTCTAACACATTATGACCAAACATATTTTGATTAGAAAAAGAGCTACCTAACCCATCTACAACACACTGACGAGTTGATTATTTTTGCTTACTTAAGATATTAAAAACAGCCAGAGAGATTAGTTGACTCATGCTAAAATCAAACTCCAGATCAGCTGCAGATGCAGAAACTGCCTAGATCTTCTGTTTCAATACTTTAAAGTGAAACCATGTTCTTTCTCTCATAGGAGCTTTCCATGATGATCCATCTCACAGTGCCAGATCACGTCCAGTAATGAAATACCTGTTGCATTGTGGCAACCAGAAACAACACCTACCCACAACAGTCGCACAACAGACCATCCCCTTCTACAAAGCAAGCTACCAATATGAGTGAAAACAGAAGCCCTTGAAGATAAGGATATGGTACACGAACAAGTTACTATGAGGTGAGATAGGTGTGATCTTGCCACGGAATAAATGTGAGCACAGGGACAGCCCACTGCAGAGTAGCCTGTGTCCACCCATTTTACACTCCAGTTTACCTTGCTCTATCTTGTCCACTGAGTTGTTTTATGACACTGGAGAAAAATCACATCATCCCTCCATTATTGTTTTCTCTCTCAATTCCTTATTCTGTTTTAGCTCATTAGTCTGAAAACAGCTTGAGATAACAATCTGTCTTGTATTTGAAAAGCGCCTAGCAAAATGGAGTCCCTGGATCAAGGTATCTAGACACCCTTGCAATAACGAATAGAAGAAATCTTCTCGACCTACAGATAATCTAAACTGATCTATGTCATTACGCTGAAACAGTGAAACTCCCTATAACAACAGCTTCAAGAGGAAGTAGGCTAAAGTCCTTTCTGTTCCTGTAAGGCAGACAGATTGTATTCCTTGAAATCCATTGCACAGGAGGTAAATTAATTCTTTAGAATCAGCCTTTGAAAAGGAAGTTGTTAATGTTTATAGATATATCGAAAGACACAGCTGTTCTTTTTCAATAACAGAGGTATATACAGAACAAACTCCTCTTTTAGTCAGACATTTATCACATCCTTATTTCAAAGAGTAACACTCATTACACAGTAAAGTTCAAACAGTGCTTTGGGTTTCAGAAGTGACATACGTTAATTTGGAATGCACACATGATTTTTCAAACCTTTTCAATGCGCAGTTCCGAAACTGCTTATGCATACAGCATAAGCAAAGTACAGCAAAGTAGGAAAGGCTACCTAAGGCTCAAGCTTGGTTTTCTTGGTTATGTTTTGTACCCCCTCATAAGTAATCTTAAATCTTGAGGGGCCTCTAGATCGTATGTTCAATACCTGAAATCTCAGATAACGGAGAAAGAGACAGACAGCAGCTTCCAGCCACTGACAATACTGAAAGTAAAACAGCCAAATCCAAAGAAACCATGCTCTAAACCCTCATATGCCAACAGTGTGGTTTCCATTTCTCAGGGAGGGAACCTCCCCACTTCTGAAATGCTCATTACCAATGCACAACAAACGAACTGAGTAAAATGGGATCGCATCATTACCGCTGCACTAATGTAATAATAAAACAAAACATGTTTACTACATATATTTATTTGTGGCATTCACCCATACTGAGAATACAATTACAAATTATGCAGACAATACATACTGAAAGACAACATGATTATTGAAGATACAGAGTATTATTAACAGAAATGTACTTATTTAGAGAAGCAAATGTAATTTAGGTATACTATGAGTTTATATTTCTCTGTTCACGAACAGAGAAAATGTACAATAATTGAAATATTCAGAAGAGGAGTATGCTCTGTTTTTTTTGTTTTGTTTTAGTTTTTTTAAGAGGCTTTCCTTTCTGTGGCATTGTGGATGCTAGAAAAGTATCGTTTCATTAACCTCTAACTTAAGAAATGAGATCAAGAATTACTCAGATGCAATTCAGAATGGGGCCCAGCTCAGTGAAGCCCATGTCACACATTAAAACAAAGACAACAACCCTCTTCACTCAAATCCATAAACAAGAAAGAAAAATATACACAATAGCAGAACAGTATGTAGTTACTTCTATCAATACTTATGTAATTTATAATTTTATAAATGTTTGATGTTATTTAATAAAAATTTAGAAATTGCTAAGTAAAAAAAAAAATGATTCATTAGGTTTGCAGAATTCATTTTGTTTGGGATTTTCAAGGCAACGGCAACTAAGGGACTTAGATGTCTAATCAGCACAGGAGAGAATCCACTTTCTTTGAAAACCTCCAACTTACTACGTAGTATCTTTCTAGCCTTCATTAAAGATTATTTTAACTGACTCGTATACCTAGCTTATTTACAAACAAAGGATTTCACAGCTAAGTACCAAATGGGTCGAGATTTAATTTCATACAATGTTCCTAAATATTAACATTTTAAATACTTTTATTCTGCATATCCAGAAAATAATTCATAAGCCTCTAAGTGCTGTCTGAAAACAACTGAAATGGAAAACAATTCTAGAAAGGAATTCTACTCAATCAAGTCCTCTCCGCAAACATGAAAACAATACAATTATATGGTTCAGTCTGGTCCTTGTGGGAGGAAGGAAAAGTTACCCTTCATGACATATTTCATAAAGACAATGGCCTTACAGAACTGTTATATACAGAGCAGAACACCTAAATCACTTTTTAACCATCCTTACAAAGCAAGGTTTGCTTAGTAACATTTCAACAAAAAGGCAAAATTTTCAGCCTAAGGCTGAAATAAATTTACTTCCAAAGCACAACAAACAGCTTTGTTCTACTAAATTTACTTCAGGCAGGTATTAACACCACCAAATTCATCTGGGGAAGAAACACAACATTAACCTAATAAATAAAGGAGTGATCTATACATTAAAGACATAGTAAAACTTGAACTACTTCTCATTCTTTTTATAAACTAGCAGATACGAAACTATGGGGAGGCACTAAAAGAACTATGAAGTTGCAGCTTATTACTGTCTATATATAAGAATGTGTTATTATAGTATTCAGATTTCTTGAGTAGGACTTCTACAATAATGTTTTTCTTTCAACTGAAGCACACACAAAAATGCAACAATAGATTTACCTCTCTTCATAGGGAAAATAAATCCAATTTGGTTCTCTACTACGATATATTTTTCATGCCCAGGAATTTAATATTCATTATGAAAGGCCTTTTCTAACCATAATATTTTATCAACAGAGGGGATTATCTTCACATCTTGCTTGCAAGTCAAGATAAGTCAGAGGTAGCTTAGGAATGCTTTAGAATTTAGTGTTTTACTTGAAATGAATTAATCCTTCTTTCAAAGGGGTTAATAATAAGTACAAAAGGCAAACAGTATATACAGCTGCCACTGCCTGCACCAAGAAAATAATTCTGAGAAGCTCAAAATAAAATGAGAACAGGGAAAAGCACGGTGCGCTTCTTTGCATTTGCTTCAGTGCACCAGTTCAGGCTGGTTTTCTACAAAAGGAAGCACCCCACTAACATAGTATGCTATTCCAAGTGACAGAAGAGCAATGACAATGATGAGGAGCAGCACCCTCCAGAAGCCCAGGTCTTCCACAAACTCTTGCCATGTTGTGCGGAAACTGGAAAGAACTCCTTCACCTTGCTGTAGGTTTGGATTAAGGAGGGAATGGCTTTCCATCGCACTACGAAGGATTAAAGTTAAAAATACATCAGAGCAAAAGAATGCACCTTTAAGTACGACAGTAATCCTACTAAGAGCAACTGAAACATTCCAAATTAAAAACTAAACCCACCTGCAGATTTATAGCATTGCCTCCACTAAATCAAGACAAAGCAGATCAGGAAAAGACTCCTAACTCTAAACTTAAGTTAGTTGAAAGGACGTTTTATTAACCTGTGTAAAGAGAATGATATTTGTATCTGTACAACTGCACTGAGTTTGCAGGCTTGCCACCTAGAAGCCTTCAAAAGTCAGTCCCCGTAATTCCTACTAAATATGGCTTAGTAAAATTTAACGAAGCATAAACTGAAACCTCAAGGGGCACAGCTCTTGTTAACAAAACAAAAAATGATGATTTAAAAATAAAATCTGATGAATAAAATGGAAATTTTAATCAATATAATTTAGATTCTGAACTCTGTAGTGATCTTTACTACTCTCCTGCATGTCTGTGTTACAGAGGCCTCTTCTCTAGCATAAAAATATCACAGAAAACAATAAATTTGGATAACAAGAAGTTCAGAAACTTTCTGATCTTCAAGACAAGTTGGCATTGCTGTGTTTTCTGCCATATGGCATTCAGCAGCTGCTTTGATGTTTTAACATTCCACTACCAATCCATCAGCCCCTCTTAAATTGTCAGACTGTAAGTGAGGGACTGGAACTCTCACTTTTAAATGAGAAACAAATATAAAGTTAGAATTATACAGTCATCTTGACAATGAATCGCCTTTAAAAAAATGTAAGTTGTTTCAAATACTGTGTGGCTTCTTGTATCATTCTCCCAATTTTGCTGGTTTCACAATTGGTTTATAACAGGAAACTTTCTTCGTTGCTGTATGAAAAACTTCACGAAGGATAGGAAAACTTTCTCATCACTTGATTTCACTTACGTAAAATTTTAGCCATCTGCACAGTCCTACTACTTCTCACTTGAGTGAAATTACATACACAGGTGTTTACAGGATCAGGCTCGGAAAAGCACGAACCAACTACGTACACAATGATGTCAATAGCAGAAGATAAGCAGAGAAAGAACAATTTCTTTCCTTCCTTCTAACTGCTTTCAGTTACCATATTCCATATATCAGTTACCATATAAGAGACAACTATCTTATAGAAATAATAAAAGAAAACATTTCAGGGAAAAGTAATTTCCAAGTCAAAACTAATTGTAGAAATGCTATTGTTCTTGGTGACAAGAATAAATTAACAAATGATTGTTATCAGAAAAAAGTCTCATTTATGAATCTCTCTTTTAAGATTACACCACAGAAACCTTCACACTATTCATATGGTATTTCTTCTTAGGAAGTACAGCCATTGAAGAATAATTAGCCTAAACTCCCATAGCTTGCTGAAGTATTGTAAGTGTCACATGGGGAAGATTTCAGAAATTGCCTATTAAACAGCTTGTCTTTTTTGTTTTTTAAATATTTATCTTGCTGTAAAGCTATTTTTGCTTGCCCATAGCTGCAGGATTTAGTCATCTTCCTTGCTTATTATGATTTCCCAAGCAAAACAAAGAGTTTAATAAAACACAGCCATTGGTGTAGAACAGAACTACTCACTAACTAGTTAATACATAACCACAGAGAGGTTAAATAAAGGTGCAATGCAATGTAAGTGAAAAGATCACGTGCTTGCTCATTAAATAGAAAAGGGTACATGGAAAACACTTTTGCTATTTTATATTACAACCCAATTAAAATCAATGTTATCCAAGATATTTTTTTCTTATTACAAATTACAGCTGCCTAAGAAATGGTAAGGCAGCAATGCATCCTACAGAAGAGTTTGTGCCACATAGCCCAGACAGATGTTCTCTTCTCTTTCCAACACAACGTGGAAGTTCACATTTGGGTGCAGTTGTGGGCGCAGCCACAGGCCACGCTGGGCTGTGTAGATGGACAGATCGTCTGCGCTGAAAGACGGACAGAGCAAGCTCTGCCTCCTGACAGCACAGTGCCACTCCTCACTGGCAGGAGTGCAAAGCAAGAGCAAATAAATTTGACTGGGGAACCTAGCTTTGGCCTCTGCTTCCAGAGCAGCAGCAACGGTATGTAGTAAGGAGCATAAAACTTAAGTCAGAGACTGTTTGTAGAAAGAGCGATCATTATTTCTCCATAGGTTCATACATTACGTAAGAGAGTTGGGGGGCCAGGGGGTAAGAGGACAGAAGACATTCATATAAGTGTCTCTAAAATGTGAAAATAATACTAAGAGGAAGGATTGAAACTGTGGAGGTCTGAAAAGCCAACTGTTACAAAGACATTATTTATTTACAAAGCAAACAGCATACAAGCTCACTCGCTTTTGCTGCTGTAGGCATCTGTTATTTATTATTTTAAAAATAATGTATTTCAGACATTTTAAACACATTCACAAGCAAGCTGGGTAATGCACTGTTTATGTCTCTGTGCCTCTCCCCAAGGAGAGTTGCTGACTTCCTTGCCAAAGCAAACAATATAACATTTATGAAGGTCAAATAACAGAAAGGAAGCTATGTTCATTAAAGGGACACTATCGAATCAAAAATCGGAATTTAAATGGGGCTGAGCTGTTGGTTCATATGTTTAAACAAAAAACACATAAATGCATTTCTGTGTGACAAGCAACTGTCAATAAAATTTAGTTAAGTCAGAAAGGTAAGATGCACATATTCTAATTATTTATACCCATGCAATTTTGAGACTATTACATTTCCTATTCCAGGGCTTAAAACAGTCTCTGATGAGTGGGGTCACCTAACGTATATGAAAGAACTTTCAATCTGCTCACTGGGAGTATCTTGCATGATTTCTGTAATTTTGCTGGTTTAACCTTTTCTGTTTACTCAACTTAGATAACAGCTCCATCTACACAGTTTAATTTTCACTTAGAGTGAAGGCTGTGTACATTTTGACACAAACTCAACAACAGTTATGTGACAAAACTCCCTGTCTTTTGTGATATAATGTTCCAGCAGTCACATTATTATCATTATTAGACAATATAAAAAATTACAAATTTGAATAAATTCAGTATAAGAGCAAGTATTCCAAACGACATTGATATCCTGTTTCCCATATAAATTAACAAAACAAAACAGTACTGGAAAGATCTCTTGCATTATTAATCTCAGTCCCATGTTCTGTCATGTTTACTGGCAATTCAATGGTTTCTGCAAGAGAATTAGCTTCCTTTGAAACCTGCAAGGCTTCTTGCCTCATCTAAATCCTACAAGAAGGCTGTCTTCGAAGCTCATTGTAAAAAAACACTCACAATTTTCAATCAAAAAAGTATCTGTGGTTTATCTGTATCCTTTGGCTCTTGCACTATCATCAGCTTTTGTCTTAAACAGTTATTTCACATTGTTGAAAACCAGTATTTCTTGTCAGCAACCACACACCTCTCAGCCTTCACTCTGACAGGCTAAAATGAGCTCGTTGCCTCCTTTTGCAAGGAGACGCTCTGTTCCCTTGAGTGCTGAAGTAATGCTTCTCCATGCTTCTTAAAGGATAAATTAAACTTCTTTGAATGGGGCTGAACAGCATTATAAAATGTACTACACAGCAGAAGTTACCATTGCTTTTTACAATGGCATGGGCAGTTTCCTTTATGTAGTGGAAATAACTCGTTCTGCACATTCTAGGACTTTTTCAGGGTAGCATCAACTCCTGGAACTGACCAATACATCAACTCTTTCCTCCTATACCCTCGTTTTCCACTGAGGAACTTCCATTTTACAGCATACAGCTTTAGGTAAATGAAGTTGCATTTTGTGCTACTGCATCACAATTTATACCTATCAATTTCCTCTCCCTTGTCATCCCAGATTTTTGTCTATGCCATCCCAGTCTTCCTCTGGGTTGCCTATATCTCACTTCTTCGTATAACTAACATGCTGCTACTTTCTATGCCAGTATCATTTATGAAAATTTTAAGTAAGGACAGTTCCAGAACCAGACCTTTAGGAATTCATTAGTACCTCCCTCTAATCCAGTACTTTTCCTGAAATCCATTCTCCTTTAACTACCTCTTTAGCCGTCACGAAATTCTTATTTTATTCTCCATGTTTTCCAGGACTACTACCAATAGCAATTTCATATATGGCACCGTATCAAAACCTTTATTCAAGTTCAGATAGATGAAAAGTCTGCTATCCCTTCTGTGCATGGACAATCCATCTCAGCGAAAGGATGTTAGGTTAGCCTGTGATACTGGCATTTTGCATTTCACCCATTTTTCCTTTGGTTTTGTGATAAGTGGTAGAATATTTTTGGGAGTCTGTAATGGAAAATTAGTAATTATTTTTAAAAATTTCCACCATAAAATGAAAATCTCAATTAAAAAAGTTCTTTTTTTCTTACATTTGATTTGTTTAAAGAGATTTTTCCAAAATGTAAAATTTTATTTTTATTTGGTCTGATAATACCAGGCCAAATGTGATATTATCTGTCCTGAGAACAAACAAGCAAGTCAATCACAGAAATCTAAAAGCCATAAACATTATCTCTCCTAGTAATTATTTTTGTTTTGTAAATACCTTTCGCTTTCAGCAGTTTGCATCGTTTCCAGCTTTGAGTGAGCTCCTCTGTTAAATCCTTTCACCTCTTGCTCTTCTAAAGATTCCAGCAGTCTAATTACATCTTTATTCACACCCCTTCGCTTTGCAAGAACAAGCGGTGTTGCACCTTGGTGATTGCTGAAATTACCCCACAAAAGCACATGAGAATAAAATAAACTTTTAATACAGAAATTTTGTAACAAGACACTCAGCATAACACATTACAAATTAGTAAGTCCTCAGAACTATTTTCTGTCATATCAGAAAGTAAGAAATTCTTGTCTATACAAGTTATAGCATAACTCACTATAAAAGAAAATCAGTAGATTTAGGTTTGAAATTGCACAACTCTTTTTCCTCTAAATAAAATCAAAATTCCTAGTACTCTAATCTAATTGGAATCTCTGGGTGTTATAACAAAAAAAAACCCAGTAGATTTATGGCAATGTTCAAGATTAAGCTTAATTTCAAGACGGAATTGTGCAATCTGGTTCCTCATAGTTCCTTTTTCCATGCGGGTACTAGGACATCAGGCAAAAATGAAATAAAATACAGATGGTCCCTCTGCTAAGATTAAAATAATATTGAATAGGACCAGAGCTGCCTTCAGACTGGGGGTTTTCACCAGAGTTGTTTGAAATGAGAAAAAAAACCCCTAACTCACAACCCATAAAGAATCTGGTCTGCCTAAAACTAGTTTTGCTGAGTTGAAAACATTAACGAGGGACAGGTGAAAAAGGGACAGACTTAAAAACTCTAAGGTTTTGAAGTCACTACTGTTTTTTGCATGTGTTGTGAATATGCAGAAAGTTCCACAAACAAAATAATTCAGTTACTGCAATGAAACAGCTAGTTATTTTGCAGCTTGAGAGCCTGCATCTGAGCACTGGCATCTGACAGCTGCTGGAAGCCAGAAGGAAAGAATATACAATATTTAAAAGAAGGGCTGAGTCACAGCCTTTGAGGGAGGGGGAAAACACTGAAAGGAAGCATTGTTACCAAAGGAGTATGGGAATGAACTGACACACACATATACTGTATTTTCTTTGTCTTATACAGTACAACCATTAAAACAATAGAACTGTGGCGGAGAAAATTCTTTTACAGCAGTCAATGTGATTTTTTCTTTGGTGCCAACCACCCACACCTGGCTGTCTGGCCAAACCAGGACAGCAATGTCATCAGTGAGGCAGAATTGGATACAGCAGCCCCCACCAGCAGCTGCTATTTTTATTTGCTTTGCTTGTTGCACAGACTAGCAGAAGTGGCCTCCTATTGTTTTCCTGCCTTCTTGTTTCATGCTTTTATTAAGTGATATCTTAAAAAAGTTGAATTGCACCAAATATAGCATTTCAGCAACAGCAGATTTATATGCAAGGCTCTGGCAACAGAAGACTAATATATTATAATATATGTGCTGTAAAAAAAAAAAAAAAAGAAGTGACTTACCAAATATCAATTTTAAGTCCATTAGAAACCAGGAACTGGATGGTATCCACGTGACCACAGAGATGAAGGGCTGTGTTACCTTGGTAATCCGTGGCTAGCAGGTCAGCACCAAATTTATGCAGGAGTTGACAGATGTCTACATTTCCTCTGGCTGCAGCAAGGTGAAGGCCAGTTCGGCCTCGGCTGTCACGAATATTTGGGTCGAAACCGCTCTCTAACAGTCGTTTGGAATAGTTAAAATCTCCATCAATGCAAGCCTGCAGCAGTGGCACATTTGTCTGGGAAGAGTCGTTTACAAAAACGTAGGACATTGTTCTGATTCTCTCTGGAGTAGGTGACTAACCTGCAAGTGAAAGTGGGAAGAAATGATAGTGAAACCAGGCAAATAAACACAATACAAATATTCGGTAAACTGCTCAGGTTCCCAAACAAGAATGGAAACTAGCTTAAAAACCAACTCTGAAATCTTCCTGTCCTAGATACTAACTTTGTGTGCTGCATTCCCTTAGCTCCTTTTAGTCTTACACCTCTGGAAACAGCAGCAAAGCTTTGCTATTACAGAAAACTGGTAAGATCAATGCCACAAATGCAAGACAAGTGATTAGCTTTCACCGAGCAAGAGATCACATGTAGCAGTATGGATATTAAAGGGCAAAACACTGCGGATCAGAACTGAAAGGGAGAAGAACCACCTTTCATAAATCTGGAAACTAGAAACAATTCAGTTAACAGATACAGCGACGCTAACTGCAGTTCCTACTAGCTATAAGCAAAGCTCCGCCAGTGGGACTTCCACCATCTGAATTTGAAGTTTGATGCACAAAGTACAATCAGTTGCTGAAAATGCTTGATTACTATAAATACTAATTCCTTCATTCTGCAAGAAATATATTTTTCAATACTCTTTGCAGAACATTATTTTTTATAGTGCCACGGATACACAAACTACTGAAAAAATAAGAATAGCAACACGGACCATAGAAAACTGTATGTATTATGTGAAATTGCCCACCTGAAAGTGAAAACTGGAAGTGAGTCCAAGGATGACAATGGTAAAATCAAGAATGGAGCTATTGTGGGTTCAACTAGAACCCTAACACGGAGAAGCACAAATGTAGTTTCCCTGGCTTAATACTAAATAGTCCTTTCCTGTATTAGGACCTAAAAGTGGAAGATAAATGTGGTTTCACCATAGATTTCTAGATACAGAACATTTTATGAACTATGATTTAAGTTTTGCAGAAGAATATTTTAAGGATGAGTCAAATAACGAGAGTATGATGACACTGTGTGCTTACAGGACACAGAAAAGATGACTTGAAAACAATAAGGAAAAAAGAGAACAGCTGTGCAAGAGGATGGTAAAATGTGCATGAGGCAATGGTAAGAAGAAATGAAAACATCTAGGAGACTGGACAGTAAAGCTTTGCACTGCCTCAGAGAGGAGGCAAAAAAAAAAAAAAAATCATATAAATAAGTAAAAATCCTTAGAAGAAATCTCAATACAGACATGACACAGTTCAAGTGACAGGAAGGAAAAGTGATTTTACTAGATAAGCATTGAATGGAAACTGAACTGAAACTTCACTTGAAACAGTGTATTTCACTTGCCCAGGGTTTATATTTTGGGCTCATGATGTAGCAGTGTTCTGCTCAACTATCTGAACCTCTTATTAAGACTGCTATACGCAGATTTAAATTTTCTCATCTATATAAGGTATCCTTCCACACCAGTGCACTCATTCAGCCGAGAGAATGGAAACATGGCCAGGAGCCAAAGAATTCGATTTAAAACCTCTCCTTTTTTTTGAGAGTTTATAATGTCTATATTTTATAGCTCTTCCCCCATGTTTTAGATCAAATTCAAGATCAAAGTACCTACAGAAATAATTTCAAAACGTTTACACACTGGTCTGATTAACAGCTGTAGCATTTGGGGCAGTTGAGTTTAATAAATCATATTCAAACTTCACTAGTTTGCATTTCCTATCTGGACAAATTCTGCTACATGTATCAACACTGCCTAGTTTCCCAGTGCAGGAATGTACGACTTTCTTCTCTCTTGGATGCAGAAGAGAAAGAAATAGGAATAACTTCTGTGTCCTGGTATCTGTACAAGGAATGATTGTAAGCAGAGTACGTTCCCCGAGGCTGCAAGTAGGTTTTTAAGCACGTGATGGTGTATCACTGGCTCCAGCACCCTTTTCCACAATCGTATCCAACAGCAAAAGGACAGTCCGCTGATGTACTGTAAAACACTTCATGCAAGACTGGTGTCATTGAGGGCACTAACAGCTTTCTTATAACCCTACACAAAAAGAAAGGACAATGTACTTATGCGTATTTCCAACGAATATGTTACAAAACCCCTGGATGTTGCAAAGCTAGGATTCCCAGCTGACAGCAACTTCAGTTTTCTTGCCCCTTTCCCACCGAAATCATGAAAGATATGAGCCTGCTTCTTCAACTCCGCTAGTACAGTCTTTGCTGAGAAAAATATTGAGCCCAGTTTCTGTACGATGTGATTGTGACCTTTACATTCTGCACTAGATCTTCCCTAAAGCAAGATCATAAATCATTTAAAAACCTCCAATTACCAGCCACAGTAACAGCACATCAACAGCACAAAACCCTACTTGTACTTGATAAAAAGATCGTGGTTCGCTTGTAAAATAATATTTGAGTGTTTAAACCTCTTTAATAAAAGAAGGCCTAACACAAATCAACAGCAGAATATTATACTGGAAGAGACATATGCTATTTGAGAAACAGTATGGCATGCTCTGTTAAATGTAAGCTAATGTTTGTATTTTCATTCCAGACGCGCGTATCTGGTAAGGCCTTACAGAATTCCCCGTCACTTCACATACAACTCTGATGAAACATTAGCTAATAATACCAGAAAAAAAAAAAAACGTCACCGCCTTATCTTCTCAGGAAAGGAAGCACAAAGATTAGCAGTTATCAGAAAGCATAACTGGAAGTAATTCTGATTCAGAATTTATTATCACTGGAATCTTTTAGAATTGATCGCTGAAGTTTAGAAGACTAAAGTGAAACCTTAGTATTTCACAGTAAGAAAGCAAAAAAAATCCCCAACAAATCATTCTTCCCAGCACTTGAAGATTGTGGACGAAGCAAATGCATTCACACACAAAAAAATCTGGACCATCTGGTTTGATTTATCTTTGTGATTAAAAAGAATTTTTCTACAAACACAATTCTATTTCACATATGGCTACCTAACCTATGCCAGACACGAGCTGCATACAAAGCTGAACTATACACCATCTTTAAAATGCCAGTCCCCTAATGATATGTTCTTGCATCAAATTTAACCCATTTTAGCAAAATTTTCTGAGTAACAAAGCTCAGAAAAAAATTATAATAGTCAACTTAATTAGACATTTTTCAATAAAAAAACCCATGGTTACATTTCTGTCCACAGCACGTATCAAAAAGCTTATTGCTGTAATGAGTATCCAATGCAGTGGATTTAGAAACAAAATTCCAAAGCATTAGCCATTCTCTTTAAATTGCTTCTGAAAGGTGAAGCAGATAACAACTCTGAATCTGCCTAAAAGCTGGTACACCTACCATTAAGCACTAACGTCATAGGCACAAATTAGGACAAACAGACTTGCATTAGTAACAAGACACAAAAGTATTGCAAAATAAGTATTCTGAATATCCCTATAAATTACTAGTACTGGAGTTAAATAAATCTAATTTGGTTCAGTAAGTAAGTGATTCTAAAAATGTATCACCATCAACTGAAAATGTATCTTTTAAATTATACTTTTGTAAAAAAAAAAAAATAATTTTGCTGTTAATAAGTTGGGACTTTGATAGAAAATTAGTTTTGTGAAAAAAAGTAAATTCAAAGACATCCTCCCTAGCAAGAAGGATTCACATTAGAAAGGCATAATATAAGAATACATTTTCCCTAAATTTATACAACATAGATATAGCCTGAGCACACAGTGTACTTTTATTAATAATTTTAGAAATTATGGTGTAAGCCCCTTCTTTAATGACACATGTGGGCTAGTACAGGATAACAAAACCTAATTGAACCGTTCTGTTTTCAAAAGGAATGCTTATATTAAGTGATTCTGTAAGAAGAATTTACTTTAATTTTACGGTTGTCTCTCACTGTACTGTGTACAGTGGTAACTCAGTGTCACACGCTGATCTGTTGTATAACATCTTCACACCTGCAGAAGCCAGGAGCGATCTTGAATAATTCAAACCATAGAGCTAGATGCCAGTTCTGTCGCTTCTTAAACGAGTCCTAAATTTGCACTAACCATGGACAGTTTTATTTTACAGTAAATATATGCTGCTGTCTCTGCCTTCTCAGAGACAAATACCAATAGATACCGATACCAAATACCAGTACCAAATAGCTCCAGAAAAAGGAGAGAACACCAAGATTGTGAGACAGAATCATGAACAGAACCCATCTCTCCACTACAAAAATATTTATGAACCTGACAAGCTGTAATTAATCACCCAGTCACTGCTACCTAGGATATACCAGTTCTGCAAAACTGCAGTATTTCCAAGAACATTCAGAAAAACTGAAGTAATTGTCTCTATTTTAGAACAACACGTCAGGACAACGGAATATCAGATTGCTCAGTACTTGAGATTTCTCAATATTAATACACACTTTGACATTTACAACCTAACCTTCAGTAAGACTACCACTAGAGAAAATGCCACCACCCAGAAATGGAAACTAAAACAAAACCAAGAAAAAGTAACATCCCCCACCCTATGCCAGCAAAACACACAATATGTGTTACTTGTAAAATCTACATTTGCCAACTCCCTCATGGCAAACAGCTTCCTCTTTCAGCAATACACTTTGAGAGTGGCAGTGGCTTATGGAGCTCTTCCTCTTCAGTCTTTAAATGAATGGAAAACATTCCAGTACTTTGCTTATAAGCCCATGATCTCTGAAGGCAAGGTTTCCCGGCAAACAGGATCGTTCCCTTAAAAACACAATGCTCTCTTTGGATATACAAGATAAAATTTCAAAAAAGGTGTAATTTAATAATTAAAAAAAAGGAAAACCAAACCACATTACCTCGCTTGTGTATCCTCTGAACGCTGATCAGATGTTGAAATGTAAACCCAGCAATATTATTCTCTTTCCCTTTCTAGGTAGACTGAGGGAGAAACTCCTTGGTAAGTTTTCATGCACGCTTGTATTTATGTGTAAGTTACTAAGAAGTCATTTAACTGAATAAATGTTGTATTTAGTAAAAAATCATACAATCAATTGTCATTTCCGTTTAGGAAAGAACCCCATTATCTACATCAAGTTCCACTGAGAGCTCTGTATCTTCTGTTAAAAACCTTTATCTATTCAGTCCAACTGGAAAAGGGTTTTATTGCTCCACTAACAAGGATCTGCTGCTAAAAGCAGCGTCTCAGATCCAGCACAGCGTGTCTGTTTTACACACAGCTGCATTTTGCAGCATTTTCCTGTCCTAACTTAAGGGTTTTTTTCAACAGTTCCTGGATTCAAGGTATCACAGCAGGCTCCTAAGACCTACCTTTCCTTTCATGTCTCTAGCCAGACACATGGGTAAGTGGTAATACAAGAACATCATTTATGGCATTCGTTTTCAGTCATTCCCATTCCCTCCTGCAGACATGAGACATACAGGTATATTCTTTTGATGTCAGGACCATCCTGTAAGTAGAGACTTTGGTGCACTGCATATACATAGTGCTTTGTATATAGAGGTTACAAAGTGCTTTATGAAAAAAGGTAGAATAATTATTGCTGCTCTTGCGTGGATCAGCAGATCATGGCATTGAACAACAGGGACCTTTGCTCATCATTGTACAGTATGTCAACACTACAAGATAAAAAATAAAAAAATATCTCAAATGCCAATCCAGGGTTGCAGAATGCTTCCCCAGATAATACAGCACGTTCATTGTGTATTTATGTACACAAAATAAGGTAATGATAGGAAAGAAATCATTATTTTAAAACATCTTTATTGACAAGCAGACTCATGAACATTTTACCCTTACTACACTTAACTGGTAATTCAGTTGCATTACACGTTTCAGTGCACTTAACTTCTATCAAATATACATTTAACTATTTTTGAACCTTGCTCATTTTTCATCTTCTGCAAAAGAACTATTTAGGGAGAAAGGCAATTTACAGATTTCTTGACATCATCCATAACTTTAATTCCCCACAGCTGGCTCGGGTAAATTAGTGAATAACTGCAGTATTTCCCCGATCATTGTAGTAAGTTTGAATACATCTGCTTTTATAGAAAGTTATTGAATCGCTTACATCGGTCGTAATTATCAACCTCTTCACAAAGCTTTATTCAAATTCCTTCTTTGTTTCTCCTGGGAACATGTATATTGGTCAAGAAACTATTACAAGTCATCACATACTGTTTTGTTGTTGGTTTATTTGTTTGTTTTTTTAACAGACTAGAGAGAATTCCTTCCACTCCTAATGAAGTGTTTGTGTTTAAATTTGCTGCAGACCTTGAAACGGTCGTCTGCAAAAGAAGACAACAGTACCTGAGGAACAAGGGATGGTTGATACCCGGCTGGCCATCAGCTGCTGCAGCAGGTACCGCACTGGTGTCTGGAGGCACACTGCCACCGCGTGGAACAACAAACCCCTGTCCGGCTGGAGGAAAGGGATGGTGTGGTCTGGACTCACACAGACCACTTTTTCTACATTTTGTGGTGTTTTCTATTTTGCTGGGAAGGAAATGATGGAAGGCCTGAAAATAAGATTTTATAAAACTTGATAAAAAAAGAATTCTGAAATCCAAACTCCTGTTCCCTCGTGGTATAAACAGCAATCTCACGTAAGCTCTGATCCGGTATTAGGGAGATGAGGACTTTGGTATGTGGCTTGAGTTCTCAAGACAAAGGTATTTCCTTTAAAAAAGTAGGCATTTATGCCTGTTTCTTAAAAAACCCTGAAAACTAAAACAAAAGCATTCCCTCTGCAACCACACCCAAAAAGCCCAGTCCTTACCTAGGACCTACCCAGACAACCAAGAAGCCTGAGATGACAACTTTACTAAAATGGAAAAAACTTGCTGCATCCAGCAGGAATCATCAGAAGTCAGAGCTTAGTCAGCTTTATTCCAGCAATAAAGCAAACATAAAAGTAGCCACAGTAGCTGACAGCAGAGGCCCATTTGAGCCTAGTATCATTTTTCAAATGGTGGCCAAAAGCAAAGGCCAGGAAAAAAAGTAGAATAGGGCAAGCATACGTAATAGTTTTTTCCATTCAAAATCTCTCTCCGCTGGATGTGGTTCCCAGGTATTTAGCATCCCTCAGTGCCAAGCCCCTGTGAATCTGCCCATTCTCCTCTTCAACACATATACTTTTAATATCAACAACACATTTTGGCAAGTTCTTCAACTCAATTACCTGTGAAGAACCACATCTTTTGATCCTGCCAAATCAGGGCCTTGTCAGCTTCACTTGTGGACCCCCAGCTCTCCTGCTGGAAGAACAGACAGTCGACCCCTGCCCATTCTTTTCATGCCACTCATGATTCTAGAGGCCTCCCTTATATCCTCCTCAGACATCCCTTTCCAGGATGAATTTTGTGTCCCAGCTTTCCTGGTCATTCCTCATATGGAAGGCGGTCTGTGTCTTTGACCATTCTTGTTTTGCTTCTCTGAATTTCACTCATTTTTACTATATGCCTTCTGAGCTGGGGGATGGAGCCGGGGAACCACACAGGGTGTTTGAGGTGAACCGCAGATTAACACAGTGGCATGACAAGATCCTTTGGTTTGTTCTTTACTTTTTTCCCAATAATATTTACTATCTAATTTACCTTTCTGACTGCTGCCGAACATTGTGGTTACATTTTCATGGAACCATTTATCATAACTACAAAATACTGCTCATTACTGAGAGCTCAGTGTCTTGTATCTGAATCACTCTACCTACAGTGAATTCATGTGCCTTTACATTATATTATCCAGTTACTCAGTCTTACAGGGTCCTTCTGCAGCTTTTCATAGTTGACGTTATCATTGGATTCGATAATCCTTATGGGTCCCTTCTAACTTGCGATATTCTATGACTCTCTGTCATCGGCAAGCGCTATCACCTTGTTGCTCGCTGCCTTTTCCAGGCTGTTCATGGAAATGCCAACAGTTCAGAATCCAGAACCGAACCCTGCAGAACTAAAATTCTTCCAGTGAAAAGACTGATCTTAAGTTCACAAGAACTGCTGTCCTGGATCAGATTGATACAGACCGCCCAGCACTCTGCTTTCACCAGTGGCAATCAGAGATCCTTCTCCGGCAGAGCACACGAGCCTGGCTGCTTTCCGCAGCCCATTCCCCAAACACACCCCAGCAGCCACTGCTGTTACACTGGGGACCTCCCTGACCAGGCCTTTTAGCGGCCCCTCAGCAGACTTCTTGTCCATGGGTTTTTCTAATCCCTTCCTGAACCTGCCCACACTCTCTGCCTCCACAGCTCCTGCTGTCACCCCCGCTGAAGTCCTTCCCTACATCCATCTGGAACCGCCCTCCCACCAGCCCCAGCAAGCATCCCCCATTCTAGTGCCACAAGATTGGATGAGTGACTGCCTTCATTTCGTAAGTCTTGATCAAGTCCCAGCCGTCTCCTCTCTCACATGAGCAATGCTGGCTTTCCAGTCTTTCCTCATAAGGAAGCTGATCTCCGTGGCCCTTTCGGTTGCCCTTCTCTAACTACCTGTATCCTTCTTCAGATGCAGAGACCAGAAACACGCACACTGCTCCAGACAAGGACATGCTCCACCAAGCTGGAGCAGCAAAATGGTGCCCTCTGTCTTCTTCTCAGTAGCCTCCCTGAGCACAGTCACCATTTTCCAGGCTTTCTGGCTGCCATAGCACGCTGAGCTGAGGTTTTCAGGCAACTGTCAATGGTGGCTCCAAGAGCTTTTTCTTGAGCGGTGGCTGCCAGTTGTGAGTTCAACACCATGTAAACATGGTT
Organism: Pluvialis apricaria; assembly: GCA_017639485.1. NCBI lineage: Eukaryota > Metazoa > Chordata > Aves > Charadriiformes > Charadriidae > Pluvialis > Pluvialis apricaria. The sequence continues at coordinate 146,881,480 of CM030008.1, forward strand.
CTGATTATTCTACTCAAGACATCATCTTACCTTTGTGTACACTGAAGCTCATGTGCCACCGTTCTACCTGCTTCCCTTTTTTTTTTTCAATTTATTTTTGCCCTCTTTTTAATTTTTCAACTCAACTATTTCTGCATGTAAGAAATCTCTTTTATACTATAAGCACCCAGTCTCCTCAAAAGCCTCTGGTAGGGTACTTTTTTTTTAACGCTTCCTGAAAAACCAAGCAGACTGTATAAATCACATCACCTGCATCTACAGTCCTACTCAGTAAACTTTAGTAAAAGCTGACAAGCCTTAGATGTAGCAAACCTCTAAAAATGTATACAAACTCAGGCAGAACTAGTCCCTAACATACTAACAGTAAGGACAGGCATATACTTCTCTGCACAAAAAACCATCAAGGTGAAGAAGACAGACAAGCACACTATACCACCCATGGGAAACCCACACACCAGAAGCCTTCCTGGAAATGGGCTGCTGCCCTTTCTCTGTCACCACCTGTTATGCTGATGTGACACTGTCAGAGGTCGTAAGCACGCTGGAGAATATAACCCCATCAATGAACATTAAAAGATTTGTTCCTTTAAGTTTATGTTATAAAATTCAGCTGATGTAGCTGCACTACTTGGACGTGAGAATTTGCTGAGTGACAAAACTGGTGTTTAAGCAGCTCTGTTCCACTTAGTCAATTGAAATTTTATCGATAGAGTAAAAGAAAGAAATGCCATTTGGAAAAGTGGTGTTGATACATGAATTAAAGCCAGAATCTAAGTTCTAGAAGTATAGATGTGGCTTCAGTGAGGTACTGCACAAGACAAAACTTTTTTCCACATATTTAGTAAGCATCATCTTTAAATAGTAAAGTAAACCACAGCAAATCCGAACATTTCAGTATTTGTGCTCTTGACTTAGGTGACGGCAGAATCTCAGTAAACACTGACAATGGAAATTTGGTGGAACAGGCCCAGGCACTCAAGACAGGCCTGTCAGCCTGTTATCTACACTAACAGCACGCTACAAATGGTCTCTATAGAAAGCTGAATGCATCAGCGATCGTGTATTTCACATAATGTGTATAAACAAATGCCCTCTGAAATATTTTATGTGCTTATTAACTGACTCATCTGGAAGTAGAGCATCCACAATTGAGATTATGTGGGAGGCAACCAACTGACAGACAGATGAAAAGAAAAGAGAAACAGCCCTCAAAATTCCAGCATACCCAAATCCCTAGAAGAGCCATCCAAGCAGTAGTTCACTCATTGGACGACCAGGTACCTCAGGTCCTGGGCTGCAGATGAGGACCTCAAGGCCACATGTGTTCAGAAACGAGCTGCACAAGAATATGAGGTTGGATAATACAGTCAACTTAAGGCACCACTTAGAATCCCTTGCTCTTGCTGATGGGGCAACTCTAAATGAGGGATACCAAAACCTGCTGAGAGGAAACCTGTCATTGAGTACAGATCAGAACTGATTTTTATAGTCCCCTCTTGCAGAGGCAAACTAATGTTCCTCTGGTAAGAAGACAGCAGAGGCACGTACTGCACTTCAGCCTTCAACTCATCTCGGCTTACTCTCCAATACCTTCTCTTCAACTCAAACAGAGAGCAATTAGCCAGCATCATTTTCTGATTGTCACCAATCCTACTATTCAGACTGCAACCATTACCATGTTTTTTTTTTCTAAAACACGCATTTAACGACTTCTTGTTAATAATCTATTTTACAAACAAACAAACAACAGACCTGAAGTCTACGGATAACACTAAGCTTAGTTGTCCCCTGCTGTTGCAAACAAAAGCGTTACTTTTACAAACCAGTCGCATTCCAGCTCAAAAGTGTCAGGTTTTTGCTCCTCCTTGACCTTTCCGAAGGCTGCTCCTGAACATCAGTGCTCTCTGATGGTTAGAAATTTTCATGTATTATTAATCTTAAAATCTATGTTAAATTATTCATGTATCAACATCATTCTTTAGTTCAATTTATTGCCTTCACAGTGTTTATCTTGGTGGTTCAATATAAAGCAAAAAAGGCCTTTATTCTGCAAAACTAAAAAAGCCAAAAGCTTCTTTCAACAGACTCTTAATTTCCCTACCTTTCCTACGAACATCTTCCTGCATCTTTAACTTTTTACGTGAGATAATTAACATTATATAAAGTATTAGAGAGTTTTGTTTATGGATAATAGTGACTTCTTTTTCTGGATCATCATAGGTCAGCATTCACTTTTTCCACAATTGCGTATCTTGTAACGTCCTAACACATATTTTGGTTTTGTGTTCCCATCAACTGGTAAGAATTTCTTCTGTAAATTGTGTGCTTACAAGCTTCCAACTGCGAACTCTTGTTCTTTAAATTGTTATTGTACTTATTTCACTCTCCAGTTCTCAGGATCATCCAATTCTTTCCGTGTAGTACTGTAACCCTCTTCTATGTTCCCACTGCCTCCCAACTCTTCATCACCACCAAATTAGAACAGTAAAGTTTTAATTGTTACACCAAGATCTTTATTAAATATTTAATAAGATTGCTCTCAAGATGGACCTTCAAAGAACTCATTTTATAACCTTTTATATTCAGATTTGATGGGTTTTGCTTTCAATATTACTCACTATAGTCTGTCTCTAGTTACTTCCCCAACCTCTTTACAAGCCTGGTGTTATCCCTGTCTTTTCAGCACAATAACAATTTCCTTTGCAGCAGCTGACCAAAAACATTAGTGTTATCTAGAAAACAAATAGAATTACTCCATTTCCTTTAAAAACAGTAATTACTTTATCAAAGAGTATTGAGGCTAGGTTAAAAAAAAAAGGTATTCTGGCAAAAATATGCACTGCATTTTAGCTTCGCTTATCTTCACTGTTTTCTCCTTAAAAGTATGTTCCAAAGCAGCACACCAGAGGGGCCACACACTGATTGACGTCCTACCAGGAGGGCAGCCGCTCTCCTCCCTCCCTCCCCCCGGTACAGGCTGGCAGCGCACCCGCCGTTCTCCCATCAAACCTCTTCCCACCCAAACAGCACCGACTGCACACACACACCCCCCCCCCACCCCCCCGCCAGCTCTCGGGCCGGGCACTGCCCAGGCCCCATGTCGCTTTTGTCGCCGCTTGCGGTGCCTGTCACCCCCGGGCCCTCCCCGGTTCCCGGTTCCCTACCGCGGCGCCCTCCGGCCCTGTTCCCAGCGGCGCCGCCGGCCCTCTGGGGGCGGCGCTGAGGCCGCTGCGGTTCGCTCGCCGCCGCCGCCGCTCCGGCCAGGCTGTCACGGCCTCGGGGAGGGCTGTACCGGGCTGCTCCTCACCGCCCGCGCCGCGCCGGGCCGGGCCCGGGCCCACCGCACTCACCGGCGGGCGGGCAGCGCCCTGCCCTGCCCTCCCCTCACAGACCGACCGACCCCGCCCCTCTGCCCGCGGACGGACCCCGTCCCACCCCCCACCCCCCGCCCCGCGGACAGACCGACGGACAGACACCGACACACACACACACCCCGCGCTACCTGCCACTCGGCGGCGGCTCGGCGAGGGCGCACGGGGTCGGACGGCCGAACGGGGGAGGCCGAGGCGCGGCGGGGAGGCCGCGCGCGCCCCCTGCTGGGCGGAGGCCGCCGCTATGGCCCACACCGAGAGGAGGCCCCGCCGCCTCAGCGCCCCGCTCCCGCCGCGGGGGGCCGGGCCGCCGTGCCTGCAAGCGCGGAGCCGGCCGGAGGTGGAGGCGCGGCACCGCCCGCCCAGCGCTCCCCCGGGCCGCAGGGGAGGACACCGGTCCCGGGCTGGGGGAAGGAGCTTTTGAGTGGGCATGGAGGGTACCTCGCGAGGTCGATAAGGGCACCACAAGACCCTGTTCTGCTTGGAAGGAAGCACTGGTCCCAATACGTGCCTTTTTGGCCCCCACGCTAATTACACCAATGCTCACAGAAACATGATAAAGTGATATGTAAATACTTTTTCCTCCTCTAATATCATAGGGGAAGGTTAATTAGAAAAGGTGCTTTCTGCCCCAACAATTTCACTCTGGGACGAAAAAAAAGCACATATGCAAGATGCCTGCAGATTCTCAGCACCCATTCAAACTGGTGATTTGCATGGCAAATACTACAGAGAACGCTGCCAAGGCAAGGAATTACACTGAAGAATTTTTTTTTTTCCCTTTATAATTCAAGTTTTCAATAATGGGTTTATTATTCCCAGACAATTCATTTTGAAAGACAGAATCTAAAGTAAGTTCTCACAGGTCCTCTTCTCTTATTTTCTCAAATACACAGTCCTCTTCATTTGGCCTAACCAAAAATCTTTTCCTTGATATAAAACCCGAATGAACTACCTGCAGTGAAACAAATAGACAGTTAAAAGAGTACACTTGTTTCAATAATTATAGATACAAAAATAAGGTAGAAAATCTGACACGGTACTGTTCAGGTGCAATGGTTGATCTCTTTATATTGGCATTTCAGAAAGAGCAGACTTTTTCCTGAAGGAATAGGACACAAGAACAGTTATTTCTGTTCTTAATGTTTACTGCAGTGTTCTAGATGCAGTGCAGATGGAATGGCAGTTCCAAATGTGCTAACACTGATGTCCTTGTGGCCACCATAATGCCAAGTAACGTAGGTACAGGTACTTTAACTGCCTACTAAGCCTTCTGAATTAGGTGGACTTCTGTTAATCACATGTTCTTAACTTTAACCATAACACCTGCATAAATCATATGTTTCAACTCTACTTTTCCTAAATGGTACCATGTACTGTCTGAAACTTCCTAACACCACATCACCCAGCAGGTATAAGCAGGTGAACTATAAGCACCCAAGGTATATGGAGACAAACTATACCATTACATTGCACATATCTGCAGTTTTCTGTTGTAGTAGGAAAATTTATGGCACAGATTTTTCTTCTGCCTCTTGCAACATGGTATTTTGATATGTATGTAAAGTAAGCGTCCTGAAAACCCCTGCTAAAAGTGCCCATCAGAAAGCTATGGCAACCATGCCGCAATAACTGATGTTAAGGCATTAGGAAACTAGAGCCAAATTTTGCATAGATTATCTCTGTAGAAGTTATTTCTTACCTCTTTTTTCAAGATTTCTAAAAGACGTAACAGCAAAGTTAACTAGATGCAGGCACAGTCTACAGCACAGCCTCACTATCTGTAACATCCGCCTATTGCGTACTAGTTGAATCATTTTTATCTTAACTCAAAAGATTGTTCTTGATTTTCCTCCTAAATCTTAATGCTGCACTAAATTATGTATTCACACAAGAATTTACAGGCTGTTATGCTGATCTAGTAGTACCAGCATACTGCTACAGGATCACAAAGAAAACCAAAGTTAAGTTTTTCTTCTCATGAGTCAGCAGAAAGTGTTTGGCGTAAGTTTTCAGAGTCTTTGGACAGCAGTCAGTTAAACTTCCCGCCAACTTGGAGCAAAGACTTGCAAAACTCTTGGGGATGCTAATGGCAAAATTATAAAGACCCAACTCAAACAACACTTTTTCAAATGAGAATGTGCAAAGTAAAAATGTATTGAAAGTGTGTCAAGTGTCTTGCAAAGAGAAATAGAGCAACAGGAAAGGGAAGCCTTAAAAACCTTAATATTGCAATCACAGCATTTAGAAGTTAGCTAAGCATGGTTTGAGAGTGTATATTAATTGTCTGTCTAATAACACAGCTTGGTGCGTGAAGACCTAAATCAGTTTAAACTTGCTGTATAAAATGAGGCATAGCATGCCATACTGTAACTGTTTAATACAACAACAAAGAAGTCCATTCTAATTATCGGTGAACTAAGAAAATTACAACTGAGTTTCATAGTAACAGCCAGACACTGCACGAGCAAGACACAGCTGATGAGCTCAGTATTTTTATGTTGCCTTGTCCAAGGCCGCTCTCCTCACAAAAATTCACAGGGAGCATTCACAGTCCAAAGAGGTATTTTAACATATGTTCAAGTCAGAACAATTGCCTCAAGCCCAGAGCACCACACAACTTAGTCCTTGCTAAAGTTGTACCACCGTGAAGCCACTGAACCATATACTTCAGTCTTCATCACAGATCTAAGTCTATTCAGAAAATGTTGTCTCCCTTATTATCATTTGCGAGTTATTTGCGAATACTGAAGGTGACACCTAACCTAGAATCTTGTCTCCAGCAGTGACAAGTGCAGAGAAAGAAAGGGGGCAAGAAAACCCACCACAGAGGTTAATCAATTTGCTTATTGAAGAGCAGTTAGTGATTGGTTTTATGCTGTTTCTGAAGATACAGCAACATTACTTTTTTTCTGAATTTAGATTAGATTTTGTTTTTCCCTTAGAAATATTTTCCCTTTGGCCAATCACACACTGTAATAGAGGTATTTATTTTCATTTGCTTTACATTATTCCCTTTCCATTTATTTATTATTCCATATTCAACAAATGACTTGAAAAAGCAACACCTTTTAGTCATTTAGCTATTCAGGAAATATTAGCTATGAATACCAATTCCAGCAAATGAAATTGGAATTACATCTTTTACATGATAGGAATGGATATGTATAGATACGTAAGGTGTCAAATTTTCCCAGTGGGTACAACTCCCAACTACAGGGAAAAATGAACGTATAAACAGTCCCAGTGCGGAATCCAAGTACAAGTCTGTAAACTACATCAGCAGCTGCATGTGGATATACACACTTGATCTCTGTATATATTCTGGCTTTCTGTAAACTTCAGATGTCTCATTCAGAAACACTTGCAAAAAGCAAATAAAGTGAAGCAAGTTGTCATTAAACCCATCGAACTAAAAAAAATAAAATTTAGACATGTTTCTTGCCCTCTTCTTCCTTCCAAAATTCAAGTTTAGCTCCTTTTCCTACCCAAAGAAGTTCCCATTAAATTTATTAGGAATCTCCCTAACCAGCAAACAGAAGTTGGGCTAAACACCACAGGCAAGCAAGACACACTGCATTTATGTTTTGGAGACACTTTCTCACTCACTAACCTGCTTTTGTTGGATGCTGGATTTCTCACTATTTTTCGTGGATTCAGGCATCTTGATCTCCTAAACAGATTGAAAAATTTAAATTTACAATAAGCTTAAATGCTCCCCCAAATACTCCAACAAAATACACTGAGCAAATCAGCGTTCAGTTAAACCCAGCAGAAACAGTGTAGGAAACTAACTGGCATATTTACCCTTTGTGTAATTCTGTTTTAGTCTAAGCTACCCGAGTACTGTCAACAGCTTAACAGTTAAGTAATGAATGCTCATCTTCATAATTAAAGGTTTACTCTACTTCCATTAGAAACAAACTTCGAATGAAAGAGATCAAATCTTTTCCAAAATTAAAATCGGTCTTCTGAATAGCTTATAGTTTAAAGCTATGAAATAACATGCTGTTCTTTGCTCAGTGGAATCAGCCTGGGTATAGAAGATCACATATGTTCCTTTCCTTTTTTCCCTTCAGAAGTTTTCAGTTAGCAGACATTCAGAGTCTTTAGATATCACACGGTTAAACAAAGGCATTATTAATGCTGGAAGTTACTTTTAAAAATAACAAGTCCCTAAACATATTTTCATCCTTAAAGGCCTACACAAAAGACATCAGAAGTATTTTAGCTACAAATCAGATTTTTATTTTATTAACACTTCTATTTAAAACCAAAAAGTTTATCAGTGTGAACATCACAGATCTCAAATTGGCCTAACATTGCAGCAGATGGAGCAAGCAAGTGAAGTGGTGAAAAAGTGGAAGCCAGAAATGGATACAACAGGGTAGTTGCAGAACATACAAGAATTATGCCATAGATATCCTTTATCGTAGGCAACAAAAATTAAAGTCAAGGAGAGAGAATGCAAAACAGATTATTAAAACTGTGATGATAAACCATCTTTAATGTTCAGAACATTATTTCAGCAAAAATAAGCAAATGTGTACTTTTTAGTCAATTAATTCTGTACTGAAGTGTTGGAACATGCAAGATCCTTTTCCTCAGTGGGACTTCTCTCAGCACATTTGAAAGAATGATAGAGTAGCAGGCTTATTTCTCTTACATACAAATTCAGATACCAACATACACACATGCTCACCATTTCTTGGCCCTTTTTGGCTGCCTTCATCATCTGTTCTGATATCATTTTCTTCAAGCAGCTACTGAGCAAAAAGGCCTAAAGAGGATAAACCAGAGAACATTCTGATTTCTTCTATTAAAAGGGTACTTAACTCTTCCATTCCTCCTCCGCCAGAAAATTACAGTCCCTAATTACTGAAGAACTATTACTTCCTTAATGCAGTTAATTTTACTCCATGCTTAACGTCCTTACTGTACACCAAACTAGCTGCAGTCGCTTAAAGCCCAGCCTTCTGAGGAAAGTGGGACACTGGTTTTCTAATCAACAGGTCACTACATCAAGCACAACCATAATGGATTTCACAGGAGAATTAATACTGAGATAGTTCTAGGGTTTTTTTTGTTCTCCAACAGCAAAGAAACAAGAAAGCTTACTGCTTATGGCTCGTGTTCTCATAAAACTTAAGCATAGCAGGAAATTAACACTTACTAAGTCGTGTGTGAGCTGCACCATCACCCCAGAATTTAGAAGTCATGTGTGAGAATTTAAGCATTTTGATTTTACTTGAAAAATCCTGTCTGCTGCTGGGTGGGTCTCAGAGGCAAGAGAAGCAGTTTACTTGAATAACAGGCTCCATGCTTTTTATAGAAGCTCTGTGCCTAAACTGAGACTGGTGCTGTCTTTGATACCACAGAACCTAAATTATTTGCTAGGCAGCATAACCACAGATGGATGACTTGAATTCCTGGATACCTCTCTCTTTAAAGAGCTGCCTGAAAATAGTGGGAGGAATGCCACCCTATAAAATCTTATTTAAGAATTATTTATATGTAAAAAAAATACTTATGTCACATATTCACACCTTCCATTAGCCTGTGTTAATATGGCATGTATTTATATTTGAACAATAGGATTTATCGTGGAAAATGGGAACCCTTGACCTTAGGTGGGTCTGACCAATTAACGATTTTGGATACTTACTGAGACCAGTAAATAAGTGACACCTCTCCACACTCCATCCCAGGCTTGCTGCTGAGTGCTAGACATTGTTCAATTGCAACAAAAAAAAAATAATAATAAATCTCTTCCCCTTATGCTAGTAACCCAAATGCTTTTCCCCAGATAACTCTGTCCCTAGGCTAACCTGCTTGAAAGCATAGCTGCTGCACTCTGGTAAAGATGGACTAACTGCTTTTGAAGATGCCCTATGGCTGTAAGATTACATTTTACTCTGATCCTCTCCTCAAAGGACTGACAACTAACCTGTTTTGTGTACAAAGTTATCCACTGCCATGTGCCTGAATCATTGTACTCAAATCTGAGCTCCAGAGTGTCGTCTTCACCATCCTTTGTAGCACCCTGAAAAAAAAAAAATCCAACCAACCAATAAACAGAAGAAATAGCTAAAAACAGCATTAAGGTGTTCAGCCTTAAATCTGAATTAGTCAATCAGCTTAATTTTATACAGTACATAAATAAAACAGGTGAAGATCTGTACCAGAACACTTCTCCTGGGGGAGGGCATAAGTGGGAGGTAGGAAGGGGGAGTCTTCACCAGCATAAAGCTGGCTAAAGCAGTTCCTTTGATCCCACACAGAACTACCTCCAACAGGAAAGGGGCAGGTAAAGTATGACATGAAATGCCAGGGAAGGGAGAAAACAGCAGAGTAAGGCGAGATGGTTTACTGTTGTAAAGAGAATGTTTACTGCCAAGGGAATATGTTTCAGGATAGGTTTGGAGGGGAATATGGGCAAATGGGAGAGATTTAAAACAGACCACCCCCTTCTCCCTACACCTGCCCTTCCCTGACAGCCTTAGTTTTCACGAAGAGAAAGTGAATTCAGATACAAAGTCAGTGAAGTACTTACAAGAAAAGTAACCTGCCAACATCTTAACCTCTTGATTTTAAAGCTGACCTCTTTGGTTTGTTTAGTAGGCAGTTCTATGCAGCAGTTAATTTCATTATTGCCGACATGGATGTCAGCTGAGCAGCCTTCTTCTGGATAGTCACAAATGCAAGGATCAAGCCGTACATATCCGTAGAACTGCATTTCTCGAATCAGCTCCAGGAACTGCACAAAAAAAGACAGAACTAAAGCAATTTGCTATAAAGGCAAGCAAAATCTAACGATTTGGGTTTTTTTTAAAAAAAAAAAAAAAAAGAGAGGACTATAAGGCAAATCTCAAATCTTTCAGATTCCTAATACTTTCTCCTAGGAGGACACAGATTCACCACAATCCGTCAATGACTGATTCCAGGAATAGCACTAACAGTCCAGACTTAGAAACTTAATTCCTTTTTTTTTTCCCCCCAGTGGATATGATGAGCTGGGTCTTTTGGATGCTTATCAGATATGACAGGAAGAGATAAAACTAACCAGTAAAATACTGAGAACAGCAGTCCCAGAAGTCTGAATTTCCATTTGATTTTCTGAACTGGATGACAAACCCTTGCACCTGAGTTTAGCACATAGGGAAGACTAGGATTCACAGCCAAAAACTTATTGCTAGTCCTTGGGATCCAAGTCATTCTGTTGTGATATTTTAAAATGCTGGGAACCTCCTTTTCTATTTGGTGACTCGGTATCTGACCAGATGCAAGACCTGGGTCTCTAGCTCATACCACTCCCCAAAACCATGCTCTATTTCTAAAGTCACAGCCTTTAGCATCATCACTTCAAAAACCACTCCTTTCATCTGTTTATATTGTTTTTAAAATATCATTTTACCTTTGCTTTGTTTGCATTTTTTTGTAGAAATTCAAGTTCCTGCATCTGCCCTTCTGTTGGTCTAACCCAATTCCTCTTAACTTCCTGGACTGCCTTAAAAAAATTTTTAAAAATAGCAAAGAAGTCAGCAAAAATGTATTTCCTTTCACACACAAACACTCAGAAACACACACACAGAGACCTTTTTTTTTTTCCTTTAAACAAGGCCTTTGGATTTTGGGACGAGTTTACTCTACACTGTTCTTTCCTCCTGAATTAACAGTTTCCAAACAACTCAACACACCTACAGTTCAGAAATCAAATGCTCTCATACAATGAGAGAGTGCCTACATACAAAGACATACAGATACATATATACACATGAAAATAGAGTGAAGGGATACCTAAATATATCCTTTTTGTGCAATACTTTTCCCATGCACAAAACATAGATAAAAAAAAGAGAACACTATCAACGGCTATACCCAGAACTTAGAAAAGCACAACAAAGCAGTGTTAAACAGGAACCATTTAACAAACACTTCAAGAATTTGTATAACAGATCAATTTAATGTGGGAAAGTTAACTTTTAAAATTCTAAAGACCTTTCAGTTTTACCTGCATATATAGCAAATTCAATGAAGCTCTACAATCCATCAGCAGTGTATCAAGAGAAGGATCCATATACCTTTTCCATGCCAAGGGAGAAAAGTAATAAAATATAAAGATAAGCTTCTAAATATGGCAGTTTAATTTTTCAGCTAAATACAATGGGAGCATGACCCAGAAAGATCCCATTACTTACCAGATTAAAAAAACCAAACAACAAAACACCCCAACAAAACACAATTGTGCCCTCGAAGCATGTACTATACTCATTGTAGCAGAATGGAAATAAACTAAAGTCAGGTTATCCAATCTCTTGACTGATTTTGGTGGTACCAAATAACAGTTGCAATTTAGAACTAAAATTTTCTTCTTCCTTTTATCAGAGAACTTGATGTTTGTCTACATAAAAGTTGGTAAGACTCTCAAGAGCACCCACTGCCGTGCTGCAGTGCTGACATACACTTGTCTTGTGCTAGCTAGCTGCGTACCAGCTACTGCAGAACTGCTGCAGGATCAGATCAGTACAGCAAAGCAAGTTAAATACTCGGTTATCTAAGTGCCATGCCACAACAAGTAGCTCGAGCCATCTTATTTAAAAGCAGCTTGGATAAGTCTACGTGCCAGTACAGAGCAGTGCAGGCTCCATAGAACAGGTGTATTACTCACATTGTACAGGTGATATCTCCTGAAGCACAGGAACAACCCCGGGACTGCAGTTTCCTACCTCTGTGCTTTGAAGCAGCACTAGATGGAGAAGCATCTACTCAGACAGTCACTTTGGCATGGCTTAGAACCGCACAGTGCTTTCATTAGGCTGCTAGGTTCTCCAGTTTATAAGGGCACATATAGGGAAACAGAGAAAGCTTTGTAGAGGCCAACATCTAGCCCAGTAGATTTCAACCTGACAAGTTACAAGCATCAAACAGCAGGTTTCTGTGTAGCTTCAAGCCAAGCAACCTTGCTCGCTGCCATCAAAAGGCACGGTCTGTTCTTTCTCTTCTGCTCCCAGCCACGGCCCTTGCTCTAGCATTCACCTGATGCAGCCAATGCAACTCACTAAGCATGCAAAACTCCATTCCCTTTTTTTCTTTTTTTTTTATTGTAGGGAGAAGTAGACCAGACCACAACCACAGCAGTGAGCCATTAGACTGGCTCAGCTATACTGCCTAACTGCATCCTCAGGGTACCGTTTGACAAGCAGGACTTTGGCACCAGACTCCCTGTCCCCAGGGTTTATCCTCACCCACAAGTCAGCACAACCGTTTGCAGCACAGCAAACAAGACCGGGGGACTAACTTGGGCCAAAAATAAGCCAGCAAAACCAAATAAAAAGTAAACAGCCAGCAACTTATTTTTAGGCCAGGTTAGCTCGCCAGTCCAGTTCACCATGTCTGCCCACACAGTTGTACCAGCAAAACCGAGGAGGAGCCCGAGGTGAGAGCAAATGAAAGGGGAAGAGTGCTGTGCTGCTTAAGCCAGGCCACTTACCAAAATAAACGCTCAAGCTATGGCCTCAGGTATTTTGTGTATTACTATATAGAAGTGAGCACTTTAGACAAAAAATAATCCATCTCTACCCAAAAAGAGTTGCAGCTTGCAACTCAGTTCTCTTCTATATTGTTTAAATGTATATTCCCATTCGTGGTCACTGCATTATGCAAGTATAAAGACTAGGAGACAAGCAGCTACAAAGCACCTCTATAGATTTTGAAAGAGAGAGAAGGAATAAATAGCTAGCTGCAATAAAGGACGCTTCAGGAATACTACAGTGATAAGATTTAAAACACAGAGCCACAGAAACCAGTAAATTCCAAGACCAAATTGGCCCAGAGAAAAGCAGCGAAGCTGCTGAGGCTTGAAGACTTTGTAACTATGTTATTCAAGGGATTTCCTTCTCTGTAGCAGTTGTCATGCATCTTGGTAGTTTCTCTTAAGCTTCTTGCTCACCACTTTCTGATCCCAAGCTTACAGTGCAACTCCTTCATGCTCTGAAGACTCACATAAGGAAGTTCAAAGTCTGCCACTTTTTTCACCACTAGGAAAAGAAAAAAAAAAACCAGAGAGACATTTGGTGAAATCCAGTGAAATAGCCCAGCTACTTTCATGTATCAGTTAATGCTGGTTAGCAATGTCTTTTGAAGAAGAAAAAGAACTTAACAAATATAAATTCCAGGCTAAAGTAAGGTGACAGCAGATATCTTCCTCACTTCTCTGACTCTAAACTTACACAGCTCTATTACTTACCAAGTATCTCTGCTCCCTTAGACTATGCTCTTATAGAATATCCTTCTCTCAAAACACAGCTAAGCAGGAGAGATGTTTCTGCATTTAAAGGACATGTGGCTGCAAGCTTCCAGGACTGGTGCTTTTGTTGAACAGAACAGCAGACGAGCACTGTAACTAACGTACAGCAAGAAAAGTGCATCACTCTTCAGAGGTCACTACTTTCCTGCGTACTTTTTAAAAATTGTATGTCTAAAGGCCCAAACCTGTAAACATTTCCTTCTAAGCCAATGCTGCAATTCAGCAGAGCACTTAAACATGTGATTTTAAGCATGTGAACATCTAAACATTTTTTGGCAGTGGACTGTGGATCATTTGGATTTGATGTATTTGTGAGGAATACAAAAGATGCATAGAAACGTAATTAATTGAAAAACTTTTCTGTTCTCCTGTGTACCCAATTCTATCACAATACAAGGCAAAAATAGATCTAGCTGCAACTGCAGTAGAAGAGTATGTAAAATGTGTTATATCCAGATACACTTGAGACACAGTAACAGATTGTCTACTCAGATAGATACCTTTCACAGCCAGAGAGAAGAGGGCAGGGGAACAATAAAAAAAAACATAGACACAGACAGTAACATTCCTACCCCACTGAGTAAGCCTGAGTTTACTCCTGGACCTTCATCTTGAAAAGCTTCAGAAGAGCATTAACATCTTTATGCCAATTAGAAGACTGAGAAAAACTAAATGACTTGTCAAGGCCATGCAGAGAGGCTGCAATGCCTAACTTCACTCCAGCCAACAGCAAAGACTGCGTTCGCTCCCCTGATGTGGCCCAAGCGTATCCCAGTCCCAGGCCACGATCCAGCCTTGTCCACACACCTGCCCATGTGGGAAACAGGACATCAGCAGGCCAATGAGGACATAAAAGCCCCTTTGCATTTTATGACCATGAAGAGACTCACAACACTGACTTACAGCTTGCTCAGTACCATCGTGGTTAAACTGAAGTTTCTATCAGTTAAGAAAGGAAACATGTCATGATATAAAGGAAAGTAAGCCACAGACATTGTTTATAAATATAACAAAAGAGTTTCCTGTCCCATTGTTAAACTCAGCATGTGATCTATAAATTAAGAACTGTTTTATGTAGGTAAGACCATCTGATTAAATGCCTACCCAGAAGATACACCCAGCAGTTCCCAGGTGGTAAAGTTGCTACTCATCTTGTAAACTGACAGGGACATGATATTTGCATGTGAAAGTCTCACCTCTGCACCACACTATCTATTGCCATACTTTGTTCCCCGCTACCACTCTTTCCAAGCCGTGTGGGGAGAGGACTTGAGGGGGTTTGTCAGACAGGATCGGTCTTTCAGCCTGAGCCCAAGCAGGGTCATACAAGCTCTGTTCAGACTCCAGGCTCAGTCACTGCGGCAACAACAAAAAAAAATAATCCAAGGGAGGGCTAAAACTTACCAGAGAGAGCTCCATCATCATGATCTTGAAAGAAAAATAGGCTAAAATATTTTATTAATTCTCTTGATAGCCCCATCTTGCACGATGCAACCTTTAAAAACAAAGGTGGTCAGAAGCTTAGCTATCCATTAGCACGAATAAGGAAGAAATGTTCAATACCTATTAATGTAACTTAATTGGTTTTAGATTTTTCCCTTATGTCTCACTTAACAGCAGATATAACCATTCCCATATAGCAGCATTTGAGTTTGTGAGGAGTTTCATAAGTTTCAAAGGAACATAAAAGTGTAATAAAATAGAAAATGTTTACTACTCTGCCATGCATTTAAGTATCCTCTAATGCAAAGCATCTGCCATGCCATCCAGAACTTTACTACTAAATCCTCAAATCCTGTTGTAGTGAGCACTGCATGTTCTGAGCTAACAACATTGCTCATGAGCATCACAAATATGTATTTTTACAGGATTTGTGTATTTTTCAAGCTGATAGAGTCCTCTTGTTTTTTTAGCAAATATCTAGAAGTCCTGCCGCTTTACTGAAAGTAGTCGTCTTACTTGTAGGGTTCTACAATTCTGTGTAAAGACTTCTGACAAGAGCAGACTTGAGCTCTGTTGAGCTTTTGTTATTGACAGTGCATAAGGAGGAAAAAATCCTATCCAGCTTGACATTTGGATTGGTTTTAGCTTGCTGTGGCCCCTCTACATCTTTTCTGAAAGAGGGCAGAAATAGCACCAACAGAAAACGTAGAAATTATTTACAGGACCAGCTGCAAAACGGGATAGTTGGGACGGCGGGGGGGGGAAATCAGGCAGAGGGGAGCACAGAAACCGCTGAATCAGACTGGGGCAATTGTCTTGTTCTGGTTTAGGTCCTGAAAAATCAAAGCATAACTTAAAGCAGCCATAACCTAACGCAGCACAGTGCCATCAGAGCATTCCTAAATTCTGCAGTGACCATAATCTCCACCCCGAGAACACTCCTGTCATAGCTCATCTGACAGATTGTGCAACGTGATAGGGGAGTCATCCTTTGGTCAGAGAAGCTGGACTTTCTTTGTCTGAGCATAAGGTGGAAGTATTGGTTTTCTGTCTTCTTCCAAAGCGTGCCAATCCCAAAACACCTCCAGCTCTGTGTCACAGTGACAGCATTGTAAATTCACTCATCTCCACTGTTCAGAAGGGTTTTCCCCAGCTGTATCAGCTGGTTTAAAAAGCAGACATGTTTTTGTGCACAGAAAAAAGTAGACATCAAGCTAAGTATAGGTTGGGAAGAATTGTTCCAAGTTAATTTTAACTTGGAACACAATTAAAAGAACACATTCATGAAGTTTTCCTTATATCAGGGTTGTTACCGGAGAGGGCAGCAGAGCTTAAAAATCACTTGCCGCACACTCAGTTCAGACACCAGGTATAGTGGGAAGAAAGTTTTAGAAGTCCAAACAGGAGAGACAAAAAAGTAAACATTAGCAGCACGATCTTTCATTCTGTCTGCTTCTGTGCTAAGAAGTCCCCACGAATTACTTTAAGAAATTAGCCACAGAGCTTCAACAA
Source organism: Pluvialis apricaria (assembly GCA_017639485.1). Classification (NCBI taxonomy): domain Eukaryota; kingdom Metazoa; phylum Chordata; class Aves; order Charadriiformes; family Charadriidae; genus Pluvialis; species Pluvialis apricaria. The sequence goes on from CM030008.1 coordinate 146,898,112, forward strand.
GTTATCCCTTACTAGCATACGACTAAGGATACCAGATGGTATTTCCCAGGAATGACAAACAGATCCCTGATTCAGTAGGATTTTGACTTATTTTATTTCTTGGATCAAAGCACAAGCTGGTATATGCTACCCAAGCACCAGGATGTTAGGGAGTGATGGCAACAAAATCTACCGCCACTGCAAGAGAACAGTGAATGTGGTAGCACAATTACAATGACAAAAGCTAAATAATTCCTAAAAGTCCTATCTCATTTTTAAGACCACAAGAGAACAAATGGTGTCTGCAGCATTTCAAATGTCATTGTTTCTTTAAAGTGCCACATAAACAGTAAGCATCTACAAATGCAATATACAAAGCATCATACAACACCACTGTCTGGCTTAGAAATTACCTTGACCCACTGCAAAACTAACAAGTTTATCAAGGCCAAACTATCAGTATTTTTAACGGATATTACCAAATCCTTTCTTTACTCAAGATCCCTACGAAAGTCTCCTATCTAAAACAGTCTCCTTACTTCTTCCACCCTATTAGCACCCAATTCCTTCTCCCCAAATCAAAATTCCTGTCTTCCTGCCACCCCCAACACTTTTTGCCTCCAGCATCTCCCACCCCACAAGTCTCCTGTTGCAGGGTCTAAGGCCAACTCTGACACTTACCTTCCCCTGGAAAAAACGGTCCCAGCATCGCCTCAGGTGGTGCAAACTCCATGGGAGAACAAAGTCGGTAAGGGGTTACCCTGTGTTATATAACTCATCCTAATTGTGCGCAGATATTGTGTGTTCTGCAGCTAGACTAACACACATTAGCTTGATGTAGGATAGTGAATATGCGTTCAGCTCGCTTGTATCTACGGCCATCTGAGAACCACCTCAACAAACTCGTATTGCAAAGGCACAACAGAAATACAGTACACAATTTTCTGTATTATAAGAGAAAATTTCAGATTCCCATGACAAAGAAGATTACCTATCTGGCACATGCATGCTGTGTTATTGCTGTTAAGATTAGGAAATAGGAGCAACTGAGGAAGAGGCTTCAGCCTTGCTCACGCACACACACGTGCAAATACACAAAATACACAGAGCTACCGCTGCTCCTCCTCTCCTGGCATAAGGAGGGAACTTCAGCTGAAAGTTTCAAACACAAGCCAGCCAGTTGTGTAAACATTTGGTTGCTAGTGGTTTCAAAGTGTAACTAGCAATTGTTTACTGTATTTATTACAACAGCTGTTACTGACATCCCAGAGCCACAGTGCTAGAACTGCGCCAATACTGCAAAGGAAGTCCCACAGTTTCACAGCAGACACGAAGGGACACAAAACAAGTAAAGGAGAAGCATGCAGAAAAACAAGACGTATCAGTTGCTCACTAAGTTTTAGCAGCAGTGTACCAGCTAAGACATAAGCCAAGACTAGACCATCATTTCTGACTATAGTGTTCAAGCACTCGCACCCACACTATGCTATACCAAAGCTGGGAGTTATTTAACAATGTGTCCCCATAAGGAATAGTATATATTTTCTGATTTTATCATAAATGAAGGAAACCTGAACTTGACAGCCAAATTCCATAAAAGCAGAGGGCATGTAACATTAAGAAGAGATAAATTATGGACAAAAATAAGAACCAAAAAAGCTCATCTGCAAAATCAAAGATGTCCCCCAACCCCCTCGCCCCAGTACAATAAGTCTCTCAAAAAACACAGAAGGTATTCTTGTATGTCTTCAAACAGGGAGTTTTATCCTTTCCTGACTGAAGTTATCTTAATTTTTGCCCACTTCTCACAGATGGAAAATTTCAACACAATTCTAGAAAACCATTACCTCTAATACTCTTTCTGCAGTGTCCGATGTCTGGATATCAAGTCTAATGTTGCTGCCATCAGCAAGGTAAACATCCAAAAAGGCTCTCTGGGTTTGGATCTTAAATGTATCCTGTTAAGTAGAAACAGAACATGTTTTATTGCTTTCCATATTGCTGGAGCCTTCCGAAGATGCTGATGCTCCACTTCCCAATTTACTGGAGTAAAATAAACAATTGAGATTACTATTTACTGAGCAGTAAGTTACAAAAATTACTGTGAAAGCTTGCAGATTACAAAAAAACCCATATGCAGAACAGCAAGTGGGAAGTATACTGCAGAATTAGGAGGGTCACTTCAATGTTAAGGTGAGCACAGGTTACCTCGTGCCTCACTGTCTGTAGGAACAACACCCTCACTGTCCTAGGAAGTAGAGACTCCAAGAAGAGGAGGTGGATAAACAGCTGCATGTGAATACTCAAAGCCACAATCTTGCCAAAAGGAAAAAAATGCATCCCTGTACCTATAAATAGGAAAATCTCCAATGAGAATAACAAGGCTGTGGTATCTTAATATACCGGAGCCACTGCTACTGGAATACTGTGCAGTGCCAGTGCCCAAGGTTCAAAACCACCGCAAATAGAGAGGGGATGTAAAGAAGAAACCTGAAAGCATTTAGGTCATGAGAAAACAGGCTTCACGGTAAGTGACCTCAGAGAACTGTCTTATGTCTAGACACAATAAAGGGGTGATTTGCAATCTGGTAAACTAAAGTACAGAAGCCATATCCATTGGCTGTCAGCTGATGATAGATGCAGTCAGACTAGAAGTAAAGCACATGTTTCTAACAGTGAGGTAATGCACGGGAATGGGGTATTCTCCACTAGTTTTATATCAAGACTTTATATTTCCCTAAAGGACTTTCCGAAGCTCAGACTTAGAAAGCCCTGTGCCTTGCTATGCATAAGAAGTCAGTTACTTGTTTCAAGAGGATGGAAACTAGTTTGAGAACTCTCTTGGTGATGCACCTGGAAGAGGTGGCAGAAACTCACTGCTGCAGCTCCTCTTCCTGTCGATTGCCCTGTATCATAGGACAGCAGTGGCCCTTCCGACATTTTTATTAATTAAAGAGAGGTACTTCCCTTGAGAGTCATAGTGGAGGAAAATGCTGCAATTGTGCATACTGCATGCAAAAATCAAGTTTTCATTTCTTGTATCCACCTTTGCTAGACTGGTGAAAGATAGAGGAGACTCCCTGGAAGCCCTTAGGTTTCAAGTAGTCTCAGTATCTTGCTGCAGAGTCTTCATGGTACCTGTATATAGGAGCATCTCCTGACCCCTGCGATGTCAGCAAGAGCATGGTAGCAGGGCTGACATTTATGCTGTGTGCTCCATTATCCCTCTTTGGGTACCCTGGAGAACATGCTAGGATGTATGGCTCCAGTTAACTAACTCAGCTCAGATTGGTAACTTTTTGGGGTCAGAAAGCCCACACATTCCAGTAAATCTGGCTTAAATAAGAGTTATTTCAAGGTAAGATCAAATGCAAACAAAGTGTTTTCTTCCACAACATCTAAAAATGAAGAACACATTGTCAAAAGTTTGTAGAATGATATGTGGGGAAAGAAGGTCCTGAGGAAAATCAAACTGAAAAAAGCTTTCTTATTTAAACAGACTTCCCACAGGTTTTTCTGACACCCAATATTTCACCTAGCTGCATGCCTAGACATTGGTTTGCACATATTAAAGAACAAGTGAACCTCTTCAAGGCATTAGTCAATGCCCTGTCTGAAGCCCTTCTGGGGAGCCACACATTTAATCTTTATCCCCAAACTAATTTCCTTCTGTCCGGGAGACAGGTCTAGTCATTCCTCTTAATTAAAATAAGCATTACTTTGCTTCTGTGGAGATACAAAAGCCCCTCTCTCACATCAAGGGCCATCTGTGCTTACCTGAGTACTTTACTACTTTACTCAACTGGGAAGGAGCACAGACTTCCTTACAAATGCCTTTGGCACACATATTTTGGTATAAAACATTTCACATGTGATAAAAATGTACGTGAAACATGGAACAAACACGGAATGCAAACATCAGAATCAGATAGAGACAGGTAACTCATTACTGACTCTTGACGAAGAGCAAGCAAGTCACTATATAGCCACTTTACTTCCCAGGACTCAGCAGTGCTGGGGAGCAAAGGCAAGTGCAAAGGCTCACACGCTGCAGTAAGTGCTTCTGGGTGTGGGCTGCGAATGCTGAAGCTCCCATAGGGAAAGGACATGGAGGACTTCCTGCATCTACTTCTGCCAGATCCTCACTGTTGCTCCTGCAGCTTTCACAGCCTGCGTACAGGCCACCTTGTCCGCTGCAGCAACCCAGGGTCAAAGATACAAAAGTCACTTTACCATTCTGCCACTCAAAGGGAGGCCCACCTCGCAGCACCCTACCCTACTTGCCGCCTCGCTACTTGGCAATCATGAAAAGCAGAAGAGAAGCACGATCCAAAGTTTCAGCTACTTCCAAGCAGTTTGAGTTCTCCAAGAACACCATGCAACATATTAGTAGGCAGATTAATTTGAGGATCTACAAGAAAGGATGTATTAGAGACAAGAAAAATCTCAGTTCCATCTAGAATGGTCACATTAAGTACCACAGTTTAATACTTAAACCAGCAGTTTCCACAGTCGTCTTTTAAAAACCACTTTAATTTCTCTTATTTGACTCTACTGAACTACAGGCACAGCTTCATTTCATGGCCTTCGGGACAAATTCCCTACTTTCTTATCTCCAGCTGTCGATTACTGCTCTTTTAACATGGCTATGACACAGCAAACCAAAAAAAATAAGAATTACCTTAAACTGTTGGGTTTGGGGATTTTTCCCCCCCTTTATCACATGCTTTTACCCCAGAAAGCAGAACTGTCCATGCCAGAAACCCCACACATTGTTCAGTGTTATAAATATTTGTGTTAGCCTCTTATCAGTGAAGTATTGTTCAAACAAAAAAAATTTACTTACATAAAAACAAAAGGAGGAAACAGTGCAGTCTAAGGCAGGAGAAGAGAGTGTTAAGTGAAGAAATACAAATACAGACATGTCCCTAAAACAACACAAGAGAATCCAGCATAAGTTTAATACAAATACAAAGGGAAGAACATTTATGAGTGCTAGCGATAATCCTTTTAGTGAGTGCACATGGCAATCCCAACCACTTCCAAAATGGGCAGAAAAATACTTTGAAAGAAATTTGCAGCAGTGAGTCAGAAAAGTTCAAGTGTTCACCCAAGGTGCTTTTTTAGTTTTGTAAAAAGCAGTAGAGTCATTGTCTCATCTACTCAAAATAGGCACAAACATCAACAAAACCCTGTATTTTGGCTACAGTACATGTTCAGTAGTACTTTTCATGTTTCCTACACCTTTGTCCCTGAAATTCAGGGAACATGTGTTGTAACTAGAATTGGACACTTTCTTGTATCCCTTAATACTGCTCATTTGAATCTTCCCATAACGCCATTGCTATTACCTGTGGTAAAGTCTCCTGAAACTGCTGCCTACTCCCCACTTGCCTGTCCCAGTAGCTTGAAGCACAGGAGAGTCATTAATAGAAAATACAGAGCCTGTGAGGGATTTTCTTTGGGTTTCTTTGGTTTGGAAGAAAAAAACAGTTTGGCAACAACAACAACAAAACACCCAACAAAAGAAAAACACAAAACCAACAAAAAAACCAAACAACCCACCCACCCCCCAAAAAAAAAAAAAGATACCTACTATATAGTTCCCCCACAGGAAAAAAAAGATATCTGGATATCTTTTTTTTTCTCTCCCAGTTTTTCATTAAAAACTTAATTTTAAGTGATTTTGTTTTAACAGAAAACACCACCAATCTGAACCCTTGGCAAGCTCTCAATGGATTTGTTGCTCAGCTAAGAAACATAGGCCATAAAAGGAGAAAGGGCAAGAACAGAGGCCCTTATTACAACATATTCGACAAGAACAGCAGGTCAGGGGACCGAATTGCATCTTAACATTGAAACAGAAATAAAACAGACATCCTTGAATTAAAATTCTTCAGAACTTTCTATGCCAGAAACCTTCCCCCCTTGCCTGTACACAGTGTGAAAGTATGGGAACTCCCCACATGAAATTCAGATTTCTTGCCAGTTGCACTTTTGAAATAGAAGTTCGTAAATAAGAAACCTAACCTGGTTTGGTATAAAGGAAATAACATTTTTAGAGAAGTGCTGAAATCATAGATACTCAGCCTGACTTCTGTTTGTCTGCATACACATACAAACACACTTGTGAGTACAGGGGAATGTTACAAGCATGCATTCCTCCACTGTGTGCAGAAATGATAAGCATGTTGTAAGTGCACAGAGGAGAGGAAGCTGCGTGGTCAGAGACGGGGGCTCTATCCAAGAAAATACAGCCCATAATCAGACCAACTTTGATTCCCAGTAACATCTGCAGGTTTGTGGGTTATATTTTGCCTGCACTCTCAATAGCACACACACCATAGCTCTCTTATGGTGTTCAATTCTTGGTCTCATGCTTTGCTCCTCAAATGAAAACCATCTTAATTCGGAGTCCTTTGATGAAGGACCGCAGAAGAACACTGCTTTTTGCCTGTTGGCACGCACTGGTTAGCTCTGTCTGCTCAAGTACACAGAAACTTTTCATTTGCCCTTTCGCCAGCACCTGAATCCTTTTGCTCATGCTAAAGGCTGTTGTTTAGCAGTAACACAGACTAGAAAAGGTCAGCCTCCTAGATCACCAACTACAAATCTCTGCTGCTGCAAGAAAATGGGTTTCAATTTTATTCATAAATGTGTAATGACTAGCTGCCCTCACAGCTGCACTGAATACACCACATTACTCCATGGGTGCCCTATACAGTGACAGACCATTATCTCAGATTACATTCAGGGATATAGATGAGTTGCATTAAAGTCAGACTGATAAGGACACATGTACCTGCTCATATCATCTTTTTCCCAATGAAAAAAGGAGAAGACACAACACAGCCACAACTGTCATCTTGTTAATGACTTCTTGCAAGAACTGTGCCATTTGTCTTTAGGGGCTGGGGGGAGTGGGGCATACACCGAAACTGTCTCTCCAGCTTGGTCACTGGCCAAGTTTGCAGAGTTTGGAAGAGTGGAGAGGCAGGGAAGGTTACGGGTTAGGTTATTCAGTTCTGCTAGTGTTGGTAAGTATTTCAGCAATGTTTGTTTTGAGCAAAGCATCCATTGTGCCAAGCTGCTTCCCTGTGTGTCAGGAGCCCTGCTGTCCCCTGATAACTTCTCCCACGAGATCAGGTTGCTGGGGAAACATCCAGAGCATGCCTGCTATAAGGAGCAAACCACAACAACCTATGCAACAGGTAAAGGTGGTGCTGGGCAAAAACAGGGGCCTGGAAAGCAGGGTTAACCTGCATGGGCTTGTCCCCACTTGAAAAGGTTGCCCTGTTAGATATGATCAGGGGATACAGCTGGTTGCTGTGATGCTGAGTGCAGATACAGATGAGTCACGTTCAATACTGTCAGGCAGCTGCAGTAAAGCCACAGTCCATTCACAGCACTCCCACTCCAGGGAGTGCTAGTCTCGGCACACCCTTCACAACCCCATTCAGAAGCAAAACACAGGACAAGGACCAAGAAGGTCTTAAATTCAGTTTGATTTGTCCTTTGCATCTTCTATTTTAGTCAGTGACATATACAAATATCTTCAGCTAGAAGTATAAATACTGCTGATTATAAGACAAGCCAAGAAAATGAAGCAAGCACTAGCAGGCTACCTGAGAGGACAGGTCTATTCTCTCTCATAATGAAAGACAGAAGTGAAGGTGAAAAAAGTCAGCAGTAGAATTTTTAGAGGAAAAAAATAGCCTAGCTATCTCATTCACCTCTGGTTTCCTACCTTCTCATTTCATTAAAACTTAAGGTTTCTATTATAAAAGCTACATTGGTTTTACCTGCACACAGATCTGTGCTCAATAAACAGCTGTGGCGGCAGAGAAGTGGCTGACTGCTTCCCGTTCATCACCACCTGCAGTGCAGTCCCTCTGCCACTTCTCCCACGTTTGCTGGCAGGTTGCTTGTACAGCTGTGCACTAACTTGTTTCAGGTAGCCAAGACTGATTAGTCAAAGCCAGTTCAGTTCACTGACAGAAAAGAAACATGCTATTTTGTCATTTTAATGGTTTTGTTCTTGAATCATTTGTTAATCATCCCTCTTGCAACGTAACAAACAAAAGCAAGTTTGCAGGAATGCCTGGTTTTAACACTAAGTAGTAATGCTGAAACCCTAACTATGCTTCCACTCCTAAGCAACATGTAGGACGCTATGTGCTGCCTACATATCTTCAACAATGGAGAAGGAAAGAGCAGTACAGAGGTGCTTTAAACATGAACTTTAGTCCATGTCTTTCAATGCTGTTGCAGAAATTTTTTCATTCTGCCATAAAACATCGCACAAGTCACTATTATACTAATTATATACATACTATTATCACTATGCTATTATACTAATAAATACTGGAACATGCACAAAGCCAGTTTGTTCAGTGAGATTCTTTAATAGCCAAATTAAATACACTTAATTGGTGTAACCGATGGCTGAACGAAGGCACTGTGCACACCTAGTGACAGTGGATGCACTCCTGTCTTTCATAAAGCTATTTGATCTCTCTTAGGAGTTTGTTCTTTACCATAATGAAAGAATACATAAAGCACTACTGCTATTTGTATCATGAAGCAGTAATTTATGTAAGCACAACCATTATAAGTTGAAACTGTAAACAAGAAGAGCTGGAGAACTACTGTCTTCAGCAAGCAGGAAGCCTAAACATCATGTATGAAAATCCATTGCATTGTGGAACAGAAATCTGCATTATTTTTATGTCTTGAGAATGTATGACCTTGCACTAACATTTAAGGTATAATTCAGTGCTTATCTTGAACTCTACAAAATAACCGACTGCTTTTTGCAGCACAGTCATCACATGCCTTAATAAGCACACACACATGTAAATAACACGTAAATCAAGTGAGTATTAGTCATGTACTTATCAAGTCACCCCTCTTCACCAAAAGAGCCTGCAGTAAAGAGTGAACTAAACTATACAACATCATTTCTGATGAAATGTTAAGAGAAATCCACAATACTGGCATGCCAAAAGACATCTTTAAACACTGCAAACATGCATTTTGAAGAGTTATTTCCTGCCAGAACTGTCTGAAAAAAAGTCAGTTGGTAGCGTTTGAGGGCAAATTGCAGGCATTCCTGATGCATTTAACTTTCTTTAGCAGACCTGTTATCAGTCTCATCAAGACTAATTAAGACTCAGCAGTAATTGCTGGGAGTTATGTGTACGGCTATAGCAGGCATTGGATCAGAACTAAAGAGAGACTGCTTCTCACAAAAGAAATCCCTAACCAGAAAGGGGCTTTTCTTTTTCACTGTCTTGAGCACTTCACTAGGTCTGAATTTAAGAAACTGTAAATAAAAAGATACAGTTTATTTACAAAGTATATAGGAAAAAACCTTTCTAGAATTTGCTAGGAATACTTCTTCACACCATTTTCTACAGCCTTTCTGAACTCACCTTACATACTTTAATCACACACAGCAAGCAAAGAACTCGAGTCACAAAACTCTTACTTGGTCCTTCAAAACATCCCCTCTCTCCAGAACAACTCATTGCAAGTGAGGTTACAGCAGCACCAGCAGCATGTGAAGCACTTCCCAGAAAACTAAAGCAGCATTCCCTCCCTGAAAATGCTGTTGGAGTCATACTGCACCCACCTGCTCCAAAACACTACTCTCCTCATAAGAGCCACAGCAGCTGGAGAGGAGGTAAGGGAAGAAAAGGGCCATACGGCACCTTGCAGTAGTCAGACACAAGCAACAGCTATCCAGGATCCAGGCCTGCCAAAGAATGATCATACATGTCATGGACCACATTAAGATGAATTTCAAGAGCCATTTAGGTTGCAACAACCCAAATACATGCCTGATTCTGCCCATCACTACAGCTGCAAGATAAGAGAACATGACATTTTCACAGCAGTCATCAATACACTTATCAGTCCAAAGCACTGACACTAACAAAAAGCATTGACAGTTGCAAAATCCAAGAATGTGTGTAATCCTTCTATTGAGCTTTCACAAAGACTCTTCTGGGAACGGTTTTGAGGCAAAAGATTCATCAGATATGCCACAGGACATAAAAACAAAGCAAATGTTTCTCACATGGAAAGAACTAAGTTTGTACGTGGACAAAACAATAGCAATACTATTATTATTGCCACCCAGGCTTCACAGAGAGCATTCTCATCAGAACTCACTGCTTTACGGAACAGACCAATACGCTGAGAACACAAGGAAAGGAAGATAGCAAAGGAAGCCTTGAACTCAGGAGGTAGGATAATATTTCAACTCTTTCATATAACAAACTATTTGGCTGAAAAATTCCAAACTTACCTGCTGTAGCTTTCGGAAAAAACCTATGAAGACATCACTATTGGTAATATTTGAATCCAAAGTAACTGAAAAACAAGAGGAAAACAGGGAGGGAGGAAAGTAAACTTAGCCAAAAGGTAAAAAACATGGCTAGTGTCTAAAAACAAGGTGTATACAACATGATTGTTGGTTGATCGGTCAGTGTTACTTTACTCATCCTTTGCTTTCTGCACAGCTACCTTTGCTAGCCTGTTAAATCACTGAAGCCATGAACAGTGCAAAATACATGTAGTGTTGCTATTCTCCCAAAGCAAGACTACAGCAAAGTTCTTGGCCACATAACTCCATGGTCATTCATGGCCAGTAACTCTAAAAGGAACTGTTGAATACTCAAGTGAAAAAGATAAAGTAATCACTAAGTAAGATTTTAAAGACTAACCTTGAGTTTCTCTTGTGTAAGTCTTGGCACAAAGTAACTGAGGCCAGAGGCTACAAAACCTCTTTAACCTCATCCCCTCACAGCCCCTTCTTTTTGGGTAGTTGAAATGTTGGGGGTTTTTTTATTATTATTTTTATTTCTTGGCTTACATGAAACTCACAAGGCACATTCTAGGGATCCTGCAGACCTGGTTTATAACACAACACATTGCACCCGAGATTTAATTTTTCTACAAACTCTTATCTTGTTATAATTCTCACAAGTCTGCCTGTAAATCCTTGAAGGGAGAGGTTTATGTAGAGCCCAGTTCCAAATTACACTTCTACCAGTCCAAATGCCTGTCTTTCCTGCCTCTCTCTTTTACCCACCAGCCATGAGTTCTTGTACCCAACCCCGTGTCAGCTCTGGCACTTGTGAAGCAGCAGGGCTGGGTGGCTCAGCTCACTGATCTGCAAGAACAGAGAACGGCCAGACCACGGGCTGCCACCAGAAGGACAAGCTGGGTTAAGTTTAGTGTGAAACCGAACCCTTACGTTTTGGGAAAGCTGCAGAAAGGTAGCTGCTTCAGAAATAAGAGAAGCAGCTGTTCTAGAGCCAGTGAATCAGAGAGGACAGGGCAGCCCCAGCCTTTTAGGTACACCCTTACTCAGCTCAGTATATAAGGAAAAGCACCCTGCAATCACAGTTGTTGACACATCCACAAAGGTTTAAGCCCTATGTTTGAAAGCTGATCAGGTTGTTACAGTCAAGCTTACCATTCTGAAGGTACTGCTCCAGCTGAGACCGCCTCTCATCTGCCATTGACTTGGTCATCACCAGGTAAAACTTTGGAGGGAAAGCAGGCACAGCACTCCCAAAAAGCCGCCTCAGCTGCAAAACAGCCAGAGGAAAGCTCCGCATCAGTGAAGTGTTAGGAGTTTCCAAGGAACTTTCAATGCTTTCTTGTTTTGACAGCAAGACATGATGACCTGCAACAGGCATGGGGATACCCACCCAGCACCTCCCTGATGGCCCTCGGGGCCCACAGCGATGGCAAAGCCTTTGCCCAGGCAGCTACCAGAAGACCATCCAAGTGAGCAGCCTCTTGATGGGTTCCTCATTTTTACAGTCTTACTGCTTCTGAGCTCCTGCTCCAAGCCAGGAAAGTAGCACTGTATTAACCTTATCAGCTAGGTCTTATACACCTCATGGACAAACAAAACATGGTTACAGATGTCTTCTCTTCCCAATATGTCCATATGGGATTTCTTTGATCTATACCTACAGAAATACTCTTTAAGAGCTGGTGACTTCTGCCTTTGACTTGTGCTACCTCAGAGGCTTTTATTATTTTATCTGTGAAAGACAGTAACTTTTATCAGATCATCTAATATTGTCAAAGAAAAAAAAAAAAAACAAACCAGAAAACAGAGAATCTTTCAGGAACACAAACTATCTGAAAGTTTGATTCTTCCCCCAGCTGTATCAGCTGGCTAATAAGAGCATAATGTCCCTGTATAAACCCTACCTCATTTATAAACAGATCTGAAAGGACCAGAGAATCACAATTACATTATCTTATGTTATCGTAAGATAGTTCCAATACAGGTTTGGGCAGTGTTCTGTCACTTGGAAGTATAAAAATTCTCTGCTATAGGCAAATTATCTCAAGAGAAGGATGAGCTACATTTACCTTCCCAATATGCACATTACTAAACACAGCAAAATACAGCTAGTTTGCCTGGAAACATTCCTTTACCTAAATCAAAAGAATATGTCATGTGATCAGTAAAATGAGACTCCTATAGTATGCTGAGACATTACTACCAATTAAATTTTAAACACCAGTATTCAACTCAGCAATTAGTGTCACTAAATTCTGTGAAAGATGACATTTTCCCTCTGGCCCCAGCTGCCCAAGTCTTTCACATGACTCCAGCAGCTGAAGCATGGAAAAAAAAAAAAGTTACTACTGCAAGAATTAGCAATACCTTTTCCTCCCTGTTGGATAAAAACAGGAGAAAGGCATGTTCTCACAGCTCCACTTTCCCTACATTGGCAACACGTTGCTATTTCTGAGTTCTTGATTATTAGATATGCGTGAATCGCTCCGAGATACACAGCATAAGAGTTAGATAACACTACATGCTTTGGTTTTATGTAAAGCTAACAGTAATAGCTAGTATAGAGTGCTTTTTATCTTCAAAGTCCTTCACATATGTGATCTTCCCCCAGAGACTGAAAAATATTATCTCTGCTCTACAGGCAGGCAAACTGAGGAGATATAGCAAAAAATTTGCCAGAAGTCAGCAAGCCAGAGCCACGCTGACAACAAGGAGGTCCTCTCTCCTCTCTCTCTCTGTTCAGGCCATGCCTCACCTACACAAAGCTACGTCGTCTGTTATCATCAGTTTGCACAAGCAGAGACTCTGGCCTACTTAAAAAAATAATTAATTCATCTCAGTACTGGTTGCTCCGTAAGCTCCTTGAAATGCAATTGTGTGTCCTCAGGATTTGGGCTACAGAGAAGAGAAACTTCTCCCAGCTGATTAGACTTTTTCACATCTCCAAGAATTAAAGAAAAACACCCATAAACTTAAAACATGTATTTGTGTACAGTGCTGAAAGTCCACCAGATTATAAGCCACCAGCGTGACATTTCATTCTAGCAGAATGGAACTAGCCAATGTTTGTCTTCACAAACCCAACAGCCTAGGCTACGTTTTAAGTGCAAAGTCAACACCACCACTGTACCTGGTGGTGCCAGATGCCAACTGCCTGCTGCCCTGCCAAGCCAACACCACCATAAGAGATGGGTCCCCTACCCAAAATCTGCTTCTGACCATTTTTTTTTTTTTGAGGCTCTGGGTTTGTTTCTGCAATCTAAAGCTACTCCACAGAAGACACATGTCTCAGTCTCAAGCCAGGGTGCCCTGTGCGCTGCCATTTTCTCTTGACTGGACCTACTTGACCAGATAGGTACTTCCAAGCCATCCTGCTCAACAAGCTGACCAAGGGGAGGACTCCCATCCTTCGGCCTCTCTGCCTGCCTGACCACGCAGCTTCTTTGCTGACACTATGTGCAGCTCCTCTCAACAGCACACAGCAGCTGCTTGGGCCAGTCCTGCCTCACAGCCCACAACTCAGCACTGAGGCTGGGCACAGCTCCACTTCCAGCTCCCCACCCCAGAGGCAGCTTCAAGAGCAAGTGGCAGGAAAACTCACAGGAGACTGGATCATGAAAACAAGCTTAAATCTGACTGTGCCGGAAGCCCAGACAGGATGTTCCAGCCTGGTGGAAGAGATACTTATTCTTCCTCCGAGATTTCCACCTAAAAGAGATAGAGCAGCTTCCCTAAATATGACAGTTTTAAGCTCCAAGAGCTAATCTCTCCAAAACGGGAAGTAAAGACACCTGCCATAGTTGGTGCTGTTTCTTTTCAATCTTTCTGCAATAAATATTCCCCACCTCGGTAGGAGATATCATCAGTTTTAAAGTGTAGTTGACCAGAATCAATCATCTCCTACTTCATCTAATCCTATAGGTCTGCTTTTTGGTGTCAAGTCCTACCTATGCTGTCTAGACGAGCTATTTCACCCAGGGCCATGCTCCATTATAGGTGTGCAGATACCAAAGTCAGACAGAGCACCAGAAACAAAATTGCTAACCTGAAAAAAATAGAGCAGCATTATAACTATAAAGCTATTATGTATGGATTATATACAGAATGAACAGGCCTCTGGGCATTTCCTTCTCAGTTACCTTATTAAATACTTAAAAGGAGATGCCATTCTAAGATTAAAAATGCTTAAACATGTTTAATGTAAAAATTAAAATATATGTATGCAGAAACTATCCAAGCAAAGTTATGAGACTATTCTGGTACATGACTGGCTAAATGAAGTTTAAAAATTTTTCTATATTTAATTCCTTTTTACCAATTGTTTTATTGTGATTAACAGATTTCTTAGAACCACTTTCCCAACCACCATTCATACCAATCATAGATGCTGCTAACTGACTCAGTGGAGGTGGGCATCATGACCAGAATCCATGAGTGTTGCATTTCCCTCTTAGCCCTACAGAGGGAACTTTCTATTTACTCCCTGCCTTGAAGTAAACCAGTGAACACTCCCCAACAACTGCAAGAAATAATCTGTTCCTTTCAGTCCTACAACAGAACACAGGTTCATTATTATGATATTTGTTTAGAGAGGGACATGCTAAACAGATGCCAAACTCAAAAGCCAAATGTAAACATCACAAAGGTGGAAACCAAGGACAGCCTGTGTCTTATCAACTGTTCAATTTCAAGGAAATCCAGTAACATTTTTAGTGCACAAACCACTGTCCAGGTAATCTGTAATCCCACTCTAGAAATTCCTGTCAGTTGTACATTCTTGCAAGAGAGCCTTATCTCTCCATAAGCAGAATGAAGACCCACAGCTCTGGGCAGTGTGTGGTCCCCAGAGAACTAAAGCCAGAGGAGAATGTGGCTACAGTACAGAGCACTGTACTAGCTGTTCTTGTATAAGTCTAGGGCCAAAGCTTAGATCCTTAAAATGCACATCCATCTGCCATCGACACTCCTGCTGAAGCTGTTCAGTCATTTGCAGAGAATGGCTACACAAGTCTTAGTTCAGCAAATGCAAACAATATGGAATGCTGCCCAACATGCATAGCGTTCATCACGAACAAAGGGAGACTGGTCCTCCAGCTGTCCTTCCTACTGCTAACAATACCTAAATACTCAAGACAAAGGAGGGAATGAAAACTGGATTTCCCACAATTGAATGCTCTAGCTCCTAAAAGAAGAAGCAAAAGGGGAGAAGGCAGAGCCACCTCTGGTCCTTCTTACAGCCAACACAAAGCCCCATCTCCCAGAGGAAGGTCAACAAAGTAAATCCTCAGACCAAGACAGGCACCTTCTGGCAATCCACAGCCAAGTACCTATCTCTACAAAAGGAGAATCATAGAATGGTTTAGGTTGGAAGGGACCTTGAAGATCATCGAGTTCCAACCCCCCTACCACAGGCAGGGATACCTCTCACTAGACCAGGTTGCCCAAGGCCACGTCCAGCCTGGCCTTGAACACCTCCAGGGACGGGGCTTCAACAACCTCTCTGGGCAACCTGTTCCAGTGCCTCACCACCCTTAAAGTGAAAAACTTCTTCCTAATGTTTAATCTAAACCTGCCCTCTTCCAGCTTAAAGCCGTCCCCCCTCGTCCTATCACTACATGCCCTAGTAAAAAGTCCTTCCCCAGCTCTCCTGTAGGCCCCCTTTAGGTACTGGAAGGCCGCAATAAGATCTCCCCAGAGCCTTCTCTTCTCCAGGCTGAACAGCCCCAACTCTCTCAGCCTCTCCTCATAGGAGAGGTGCTCCAACCCTCTGATCACCCTTGTGGCTCTCCTCTGGACGCGCTCCAGCAGGTCCATGTCCTTCTTATGTTGGGGACTCCAGAGCTGGATGCAGTACTCCAGGTGGGGTCTCACAAGAGCAGAGTAGAGGGGCAGAATCACCTCCCTTGACCTGCTGGCCACACTTCTTTTGATGCAGCCCAGGATACGGTTGGCCTTCTGGGCTGCGATCGCACACTGCTTGCTCATGTCGAGCTTCTCATCAATCAAGAAGAATCAAGAAGGGCTAAAGCTCCACTGCTCTCCTCAGCATTTCTGCCAGCCCTGCCTAAACAACTCCTTCTAAGCAAGATCTCTTTTAGGATATCATTCTTGCTTGTTCACACCTCCCTCTATACCATTTGTCTTGGGTACTCAGATTCAGCTGTGAATCCCATTTGGAGGTAAGGCACCTAGAGGTAAGGAAATGTTGCTCAGTGTTACTATACCGGCACCTCCCCATTCAACAGTGTAACCGAAACCTCGCATGCTCTGCTACACTACACTGCATACTACCGACTCCTGAACAGTTGCTCCCTTCAGACGGTCCTTTTGTAGAGAACAACCGCTCTGGGAGACAGCAAGGAACAGGGATTGGGAATCTCAAACAACAGAAGCACTCTCAGAATATAAAGTGATGGAGAGCAGGAAAATGCACAGCAAGAGAAGAGGGGCAGGTAAGACACAGCATCACAAACAAAAATTATGTGTCCTGACTTTGTATCACAAGTTAGGAGAGGAGTTTGTAGAGGAATAGTAGTGCTTTAGAAATCACTACCCTGAAGGAGATCAGAGGCACAGCTAGTCCAGCATCACATCCAACAGAGGCCAGAGACAGACCCTCCGGAGCAGTGTTCAAGAAATACCATCAGGTATAATCACACAGAAGTCTGTCCATGGGGGAAGCTTATTTCTAATTCACATCCTTTTTTCATCACAGATTTGTTGCATCTGTGGGGCTTTGTGGACACCACGTGTGATCTGGTCAAGAGGGTGAAATTACTGTATCCTGAAGTTTAAGACTTCTTGTACATGTGCATTTTTCTACCTTAACAGAGTATTTCAAGCAAAATAAGCAGAACAGGATATAATAATTGCAGATGAGCAAGCTCACATAAGTACAGGGAAGACAATTAAGGGACAGCGGTGTAGTTATAAGCTTCAAGACGAAGTATGGCAGCTGCCAACAGCAGGAATGAAGGAAGTAAAAATAAAAATCAGCTAACAAGTTGTAAAGCCCAGCAAAAGGCAAACTGTCAGTTACAGAGGATGCAGAGAAGGGAAAGATTTTGCTGATAGCATCAATGAAGTTAAAGCATCTTGAGCAAGAAACAGTAAGTCTTAAAGAAGAAGCAAGCAAATACATAAGCTGGTTTATGAGTTCAGATACATTACCCAAAATGCTCCATTAACCAAAGCAAAATATTACTCTGAGAGCCCCCACAGGGAAAAGAATTGCAGAGCTCTGGCAGAAGAGCACACCTCAGCAAACATTGCAGCCCTGCTGCTGACTCAGCTGCCTTTTAGCTGTGCGACTCCAACTGCATGTGCAGTCACAGAGTTGGGAAAGATTGACCGATTCCCCATCCAGGGTTACCTGGCTGAAAGCTGCTCAGCAGGGATGACAGTGTGCACCCAGACTGACAGAAGAGCTGGGAGAGATTTCACTTGGATCCATGGAGTGGCAAAGGCCAGAAAGACCAGGCTAGCAAAGAGAAAGCTGGCAGCCACTCTGCCTCCATGGAAAACTTCAACTTCACATGCTCCCTTTTATCTTCCTCAGAAAACCAGAAGAAGGATAGAGGGGAAAGGGACAGAGGCAACTTGGACAAGAAACAAAACAAAAGCAGAAGCATAAACAGGCAGATTCACCCTGAAATAACCCACTTCAGTCAATTGGGACCATGTATTATTCCCTGATGCCCACTATTCCTTGGACTACTCCAAGCCTGTGTTCCAGCTGTTTTGCAATTGCCTAGTAATTGCCTGTGTGGAAAGGGTCACTCCTGAGGTACACACTTAGGGAATTCGGGCCAAAGGGTCCAATGCTCTATTAACCCCTGGCTTGTCCAAAAAAAAAAAAACCAACCCAACAACCCTGCAACTGACTGTGCAATTTGCCTGGACTGACCTCTGTACACTTTCTAGAGTTGTTCATAGCATTAAAGACCCCAATAAAGCAGTTGCACCTCTCTCCCAGAGGTGAGGGAAAAGAGGCACCTGGAGCCCACTGCCACTCCTGCTTGGCCAACATTTCCCATTAAGCCAGTTTACCATGCCCTTCCACCACACCACTTGGCTTTTTTTCTTCTTTTTTTTTTTTATTTACCTCTCCATTGCTGCTGGATTTCACCCTGCGAACACGGGTGCCCCGCGAGCAGCAGCTCTGCCCCTCCGGCAGCGCGGCACCGTGGGGCGCAGGCCGGGTGCCGGGGCCAGGGGGGAGGGCAGGGCACGGGCTGGCACCAGGCGCGTCCTCCCCGTGGTGTCACCACGAAGGCAGGCTTCAATAACGCGGATTTGGGCAGAAACAACTCGCTGCCCCCATCCCACGCTGGGCCCGTACGGGCCAGGAGAGACCCTCCTGGCTCTGCAGCCCTCACAGGGGCCCGGCTGCGGGGCACGACGGCCGCCCGCCCCCCGCCAGGCCGCCCTCACCGAGGCTTTTCGGGGTGTTCCCCCCCACACCGCACCCTGCCACCCCCCGGCCCGTCCTCACCTGCGCGTCCCAGCGGCGGAGCTGGCTGTACCGCGCCTTGCCCAGCAAGAAGCCCTCCAGGCACACCGAGTACAGCTGCAAGCACACCGCCGTCAGACCCGCGCCCGGCCCGGCCCCCGCCGGCCCCCGCCGCCCGCTCCCCGCCCCGCGCCCACCACGTAGCTCCCCCCGCGCCTCTCCCGCAGCTCCTCGGCGGCGGTGATGCTGAAGTGCAGCTTCATGGCGAAGCCGTCCCGTCAGGGCCCCTCACGGCAGCGGCGGGGCTGAGGGAAGAAGGCGCCGGGCGGCGCAGGTGGCAGCGGGCGCGGCGCCAGGGGGCGCTGCCGCAGGCGCTGAGGCGGGACGGTTCCTCAGGCGCAGCCGCGGCGGCTTTTATTAGAAATCCCTCCAGAAAAGGGGCCTGCCGGGGGCTGGGGGGGGTGGTCCCGCCTTGGGGGCCTCGTTAGGGCGAGGGGCAATGTGGGGGTGAGTTTAATGGTCGATAAGCGCCAAGCGGTGCCCGTGGGGGAAGCGGCCTGGCTGGGAAGGGCGGCAGGGGTGACCCGGGGCACTGAAGTAGACGGTGCTGAGCAGGGAAGGAGGCACGAACAGCACGGGGAAGGGGACTAGTAAGTGATAATTCGTTGTGAAGCGATGGTAGTTCACTGTTTTTCAAGGAAAAAGAAGTAGGGACTGCCTGTTGAAATGGGTATGCAGCAGGTTTGTAATAGAATAAAAGTCCTTTTTTCACACAGTGCCTCACTGGAGGTCAAATATACTTAAAATGGCAGGTCCACCTCTGGCCTGGGACTTTTGTCAATAAAGACAATAAAGATGAGTTACGCTTGCTGTATTTCATAGCTTCCTTTAGCATATTTCTGGTACCGCTGAGGGAAAGGCGCTGCAGGAGCTGGGCCTTCTCGTGCAGATCGCTGTGGAAGTCCTGGCAGCCTCACACAGGCAGTGCTGCTGGAGATGTGAAATGAGTTCATCAGCGTGGAAATAATGCAGCTGAAATGCCTCCCCGACGAACCGGAGCCTGACATGAGCGCAGTACTCCGGCCTCACCAAAAGGCCCTTCCTCAGAGGAAGAAAATCACCTCGGGAAGGCCCTGATTCACTAACTGACCTGGGGAAAACCCCTTCCCAGTGGAACAAGGTTTGTACGTATTTTTCAAGAAATGGGATTAACTGTGTGTATTCTGGAGAAAATGGAGAAGAGTAAGTAAAATAACATTGTGTAACATGTTTGATAACTTGATTTGTTTTTCTTCTTCGTCCGTCCAGCCAAATAGAACCAGTCTAACGACTTCTGGAGCACCCATGCAACCGCCCTCTTACAGAGCCACCTTTGTAGCTCCTGGTGTCACGGCTGCCCTGTTGTACCTGGGAGATGAGGCACCTGCACCCTGGGGAGCTCTGGAAGAGCTTTCCTTCCCCTCCTGAGCAAGGCTGCTGTGTGCGTGGTTGCTCACATCCAAAGTCACTTTGCAAATCTACATCTCCACTTGTAACCTGGGAGGCAAGGCAGCTGTGTGATGAGTTTGATGGAAAAATGTGAGGTATAGGCAGACACAGGAAAGATCTACCCTCTGGACCACGGGCAGGAATTTTCCACTTCTGCTGTCATTCTAGTCTGGTGGTCTCTTCTCATCCGCCTGAATCTGGTTCCCCTCTGGAAAACTACAGGAGGGGAAACTGAGCTACCTTTGGTAGCAAATCTCTCTAACGTGGCAAGAGACAGGATTAAGCAAGCTTCCACTTACACATGTGACAATGCAATGTTTGAGGCCCACTTTTTGAACTGTAATCTCTGTTTTATGACATCTGCTGACTTCAAGTTTAACCTAGACCACAGGTAACACAAGGTCCCATTCACTGCAGTATGACACAACCAGACAGCCTGACCAGGGCATAATTTTTGTTTTCTGAATGCTCAGATATCACATGGAATGTTTTAAGTGTGCTCAGAGCTATAAAGAAGTATGTACCTCTGGACAGCTATAGCCAGCTGGAACATGACTTGATTAGTGATGTTTCTTTAACAGGTTACGTGGGAAGTAGGAGAATATTTGGCATAGGTAAACTGCTCTTAGTACTTAATGTGCAACAGGCCCGTTATGTTGGCCCAGCTTGTCATTTCCTTTCTTTCTTTATGATTACAATCGATCCCAATACGAGGGAGAAATCTAAGTTTCAAATTATTTTTTGAAAATATTTTTTCTTTGTTCTTGTTGTCCAAGTCCTTCAAAGGGAGCTCCAACTCCACGTGCACCTTGTGGTCTTAGCCTAGCTGAAAACATTTGTTTCACAGAATCACAGAATTTTCAGAGTTGGAAGGGACCTCTAGAGATCATCCAGTCCAACTCCCCTGCTAGAGCAGGATTGCCCAGAGCGCATTACTCAGGACTGCATCCAGGCGGGTCTTGACAATCTCCAGAGAAGGGGACCCCACCACCTCCCTGGGCAGCCTGCGCCAGGGCTCTGCCACCTGAACCGTAAAGAAGTTTTTCCTTGTGTTAGAATGGAACCACTATGTTCCGACTTATGCCCGTTGCCCCTCGTCCTGTCACTGGGAACCACTGAAAAGAGTCTGGCTCCATCCTCCTTCAACCCACCCTTTAGATACTTGTACGCCATAATAAGGTCTTCCCTCAGCCTTCTCTTCTCCAGGCTAAAGAGTCCCAGCTCTCTCAGCCGTTCCTCATATGGGAGATGCTCCAATCCCTCAATCATCTTTGTTGCTTTACGCTGGACTCTCTCCAGTATTTCCCTGTCTCTCTTGAAATTTCAAATTTGTATTCACTTCAAATGCCACGTCCTAAGGATTTGTAACCTGCCAACTGCATTTTCACTTGGATACAGCTATGATCCATCATTATTGACCATGTCCTAGAGAAGGTAATCAGGACTAAAGGCATTCCTTCACAGAGGTAGTCCTTCCACATGGACTCACAGTTGCCAAAGGAACAGCAGTTAGGCTGCTGGTGTGCTGAAATCTCTGCCTGCCTTGTGAGGAATTGTATCTTGGGGTTATTTTGTGTGCTCCTCCTGGCCTGTTAGTTGAGGAAAAACCTGTGAAGAGGGCAGGCAGTGAGTGAGATGCTGACTTGTGGCTTAGAAGAGGCAGGAACCCAAATGCAAATTGTCACCCGGCGGGAGTAAGGCATACGAGAATTTCCCAGGTTTCAAGTCTTCACAGAAGAACAGGGAGGCCCCAGACTCGCCTCCTTCACTAGCAGTTGAGCTGCAGATCCTCTTTACATCAGCATGCTGCCTTTGCAACTCCATCAGAGACGACCTGCAGCATTTCCCAGCCAGACTTTGTAGCCTTCCTATGGCTTTTCATTGCAAAGGTGGTGCGGGGCTCTGAGTATCACTTGCCATGATGTTAATGAGGCAGCTAATTGATCTAACGGGACACAGGATGTGGTATTTCTCTTTGTAAGGAAAGAACTGGTTGATCAAATTGAAACAGGGAAGGAGGCAAGGGAAACAGGGCAGTTTAATTCAAAGTGCCCACTTACATCATAAAAAGTGATCTGACAGAACTGAGACATTTTTGACAGTAGCTTCTGATTCCAGTAAATCCAAGCCTGTGCTGGATTTACTCAGGAGGCATTTCTAACCTCAAATCGCCTCTCAGGGACAACTCATGTACATGGGAAGCTATGAAGAGTTCACTAGTAGTTTAAGCTACTCCAGCAGGGAGTGAAAATGTTGCTTATGTTCAGTGAGCAATGGAAAGATCAATCTCAGAAATGGAGAATCCCACGTAATGCCAAGTAGGATGGCAGAACTGCCTTGCCACATACCTGAAACACATACCTATGAAAACCTAGTGAATTGTGGTCCCAAGGACAAGATTGTGACTCTCTCTAGCATGTCAGTTTGGACCACAACTCCTGGGCCTATTGAGAATAAATACAAATCCTGGTTGTTTTTTGGGAGGGGTTTGGTTTTTTTTTTTCCAGTTATTCCAAGCAGAAATACATCTGTTAGATGCAGAATTCAGAAAACCTTTTTGCCGAGAATCCTAATCCAAAATGGCAAGTGGCTGTCTTTCAACATCCAGTTGTCCATAGCAATCATTAACAATGCTCCTGAGAAGGAAATGTATTTAGGTGGAAGGACTGAAGATACCATTTATTTATTTATTCATGGGTAAACACCTAATTAGTGTAAACTGGCAACTGTAATGACATTGCCTGACTCAGAAACGTCTTGATTTCTACCACCTTGCCCCCTCCTCCCCCAGCACCCAGTGAAATCCAAATTTCCTGGACTTCTGCAGAGCAGCAAAGAGAATGCATGCAATCCAGATTACCTCTGCACTAAATCTTTGATTTAATTGCCCATAAAGCCACATTCTGCTTGGGCAAGCGGATGGTGAATATAGTACCATTCATTCATTCAAATCGCCATTCATTTCAGGAGTGGGCTTTTGGCTGCTGCTAAACTCTGAAGCATTTGCTGTGGTTAGAATAGAAGACAGGGAAGGACTGAAGGAATGAAATACCAGAGAATCCAGCAAAATCAGCTTAGCACTGGGTGGCTGCAGGGCGGTAGAGGATCAGCGTAAGCCTCTGACACATGCTAGAGGGAACATGTGGCAGAAGGAAGTGACTGCCAGTTAGGCTGCCTGTTAACCCAAGGGAACAATGCTCTACCTCTATTGAATAAATTGATTTTTCTGTGTGGTGCATTGTTTTACAGCAGTACTCTAAAGATACATTGATAGAGGCACTAACAAACACATTGTTCACCATCTCTGAGATTTAAAAAAAAATGAAAAATAATAGGAGACCTTGATTAAATAGGCTTTTGTGGTATACAGTGGGGAATTACTGTGTAATTAAGAGTGGGAAGAAATAAACCCAACCAGCCCAGAGTTTTGTTTTCTTAAGCTGTCATGATCACCTCAGCAGAATTGCCTCACTGTTTCCTTCCACCACAAGAATTACCCAGTATTTCAGGCTGGTACAGATACCAGTGCCTGACACACCCACACAAGTCTTGTACAAAGCTGGAGGAACCCCTGTTTTCCTCCTTTTTCAGTTTCCCCACATGCAAGAGGTTAAATAACTTCCACATTCTTACAAAACATAAAAATTAGTTTGGTTAACTCCAGCGGACTCCCCGAAGACCCATTACCTCTTATCTGGGGAAACAAGCAGAAGTGAGGTGGGCTCCTACTTTCCTGCCAGGGCCCTGAAACTCCTGCAATAGTTGGGTCTTTATATCATCCTTTAGACCTTCCGTTAAACCTTTAATACCATCCAATTCTTCAACATTTCTATTACGATGCTAATTATTTTTAGTTCTTTAAAACTACCTCCAAAGCTTTAATGTTTTTATAGTTGACATTACGTAAAATTAAGGTTGTACATTCAACCTCTTATTGTGTACACATCTTGTCTGAATCACCTACTTTGTAAGATTTACCATCCAATTTCAAAAATTCTTATAGTTGTACACTTCAGCAAGGTTGCAAATGAAAGGCTAACCCAGTCTGCCTCCGACAGGACTGAACACAAGAATTGTACAAGCTTAACCTAATGCTTTTATAGTGAAGTGAGGGATTTTAAATAGGATTCATTTATGCCAGACCAATTTCACCTATGCTAGGCTTATTTCTCAAACTCACTTAACAGAAAAAACTCGGGTCTGACGATCTTTGCACAAGGGGAAAAATAAGGCCACTCTTGAATTGTCCTTTGTGGGACTTCAGAAAGCACACTGTAGGGATTTAAGACTGCAACAATAGGTCCAGAGAACACTGGCGTTCCCCCCCATACAACGTGGAGTTCAGAGAGCCTTCCACAAAGAACTCACTAACTCCTGCCCGTGATTCCACAGGAACTGTACCCTTTAAACACAGCAACTGGAGCCCAGTGGATTGCAGTGGTAAGGGTCATGCCTTCCTCCATCACTAACAGATCTTCACTCCTTTCCCCCGTCCCAGCCTGACAGGCTTTTCTCTCATCTGTAAAAGGACAAGCCATCTTCACCGCTTCCTTTCTCCTCCTGCATTATCGATTTTGATTAAGCAGCTTACGCAGCCAATTATGGGCTAAACTCAGTAGAAAATGCCTCTCATCCTACAAGTCTGCAGAAAAGTACTCCCTTAAAGGAAGCCAGGAAAAAAAGCAAGGCAATAACCGTAGGGATAACCCATCTGTGGATGGCCAACTTCAATGTATCTGCTAACTTACACAGTGAAAGTTTGTTTTACAACAAAAGCTCTTGTTACTCTGTGTCCCTTGATTATGCATTTAACGGTTTTCATCCTGCAAAACTCTCAACCTCAGTGAGGTCCTGTAGCAAACTGAACAGCTCACGTGCTACTATCGGCTCTTCACGCTTTTGCTGCCATTGGTCATTTGCTTGGATGCTCTTTTTAGTGAAGACAGGATTATTTCTACAGTACTGTACACTAGATCAGATTTCGATCAAGCAGCAATTTCTTTTAAAAAGGCACCCTCTGCCTTTCAATTCTGTTTTTTAAACGACAGTCAAGTATAAGGATGAACCAAGGAAGGTCACCTTTTGCAGGAAAAGCAGATTCCTGGAGCCAGTAAACTGCCTAAAATTATTTCACCGTTCACAAATTTGATAAAAACCCCACAAAGGTTCACATAAGCTCAATGTATGCAGGGCTCTGTGACACATTACAACTGGAAATTACTGAAAAGATCTTGGTGAATACTAAATAACAAGGACTCAATTTCAGATCACTTTGTTTTCAAATCTGCTGATTTAAAGCACCCTAACTGTATTTTTTTTCCTGTAATAATTCAATTTAATTACCAAATAGCTAGCTGAGACTTTCAAAGTTACCTCTGACGAGAAGGATTTGTTCAGCATATTAAAAACCCCAAAATGTAGCAGTTAAAATTAAACCAACTGGTCTCTTACTAACAGAGGGATAAAAAAACCCATAGCTAACAGTAGCCATCCACTTGTTAAGGAACACAGCATTAGAAATATCTGAGTCAGAGGATTAAGCAGTCCTGTCCACAGGATTTTTACTGTGTAAAAAGCATGATGTTTTGGTTACTACACATTCAATTTTTAATACATTACCACCTGAAGCCTCACCTGTTTTGTTCTAGGAATGCCTTGTGTTCATACATTGACAATAAGGGAATTTTGCAATACTGTCTAGTGCAGCCAATCCTTGCTCATTCACCTATATCCATACGACCGCCTCCATCTCAGGGTTCATTAGGTATCTAAAGACACAGCCAGAGACCTGTGTAGAGATTGTTCCTTCCACCAGCACCTGTGGGAACGAACACCATGTGCAGGTGGTCAATGGGATCATGTGTTGGTACATTACACAATTCCAACACAGGCCTTTTACAAGAACATTTACAGAATCACATTTTTTACTGATCAAAGTAGGGTATTTAAAGGTCTACTTCTAATTAGACAATGACAAGAGCTCAGACATCATGCTATTAAGGATTTAAAAGCCAGATATGGATTTAATGGCTCTTTTCATTTGTTTTAATGCCTAAGTTTATATTATCAGCAACAGGTGGCTATAGGTACTCTAATCTTCTCTAGAAACTGCTAAAACATACTACAGTGGGACTCTATCTTGGTATTCTGAACTACAACCTTATCAGAGATACAGTGTACAAAATAAACTATCACAAGTAAATCAGTGTTTAAGGAATTTTTATTAAACCAAGAATTTTATAATCCAAATTACGTTTCTTTGCTCAGCTATCAATTCTCACTGTCAACTAAAACAGTGGTGATATTCTGAGCTTTTCCACAGTAAAGAATTACAAAATTAAAGAAAGGAATGCTTTAAATTTTTGTACTGTGCTGAAAATTCTTTTCCCCCGGGTTTATAAAACATTAATTTGTATTTTTTATTTTACTATTTTTTTTTAAATTTTAAATCAATAAGTAATCTAGGACTAGCATTTGTTTTGCTAGCCCCGGCGTTGCTCTGTACATAAGCTTCGAAGTTTCCTTTCCTTTTTTTATTTATTTTATATTTTGCAATGTTTTTCTCAATATTTAATAGTTTTTCCATGTTTAGATTTTTTTTTTCTTCGGTGAAGCGAAGTTCTAGATTGTAGTCCCGGATCTTTCTGCAAACAAAAACAATGTTGTTAGGTTTTAAAATTAAAGCAGCACCTTATGATTTCTGACATGCTTTCTGGAACTGTAAGCCTGACAGTAGTTTGGGCTTTCACAGTATCAATGATACCAAAAAGTTCTTTACAAGCAGTGTATCAGAGGTATCCCCCACTTTTTAGAGTCATGGAAGTAAAGCATCCTATGTCTGTGATACCTGGTAAGACAAAACCAAGTCTAGAACTAAACAGTACTCTGCACAGCACAGCCTTGGACGATGGCTACGCACGATAATCTGTTACTGCAACTGACTTGACTGCATGTCACCTCCACTCTTTAAGGCCAGCATACTGGGGCTCATCAAATAACTACACTAGCACTATTTTCAATTTCCAATGACTAAAACATCATGGAGCATACGGAGCAATGGTCTCAAAGTTTGGGCATCTTAGTTTAGGAAAGACAGCTTATTCAGCACATTATTATAAACACATCTCCGGTGTGAAAAGTGTCACTAGCAAAAAAAATATGGAAAAAGAAAGAAGTGTCGAAAAACCAAGACTCAAATGCTGCCTCCAAAAGGAAAGTTGCAGGAATGAAAAGACCAAGAAGAAAGAAAAGTTTAAGTGATGAAATGTTAAAGCAGTGATCTTCAATGGATAGCTATAAATGTGGAAGTTCATAGACAGGCAAAACCTAACTGCACTTAATACAGAATAGATTCCTATATCACCCTCAACACCACAACATTTTCCCCTTTCAAAATTGTAAAGATACCACCTTTTGCCTCTTCCTGTCATGCAAAATTAAGATACTAACACCACAGAAGGCAATAAAGAAAAATCAATATTTTAGCTAACATTAAATTTAAATTCACCAAAATGTGAAGTGAAGACAATACATAGTTTAGTTTTTAATTACTGTATAATTTTATATTTTGGCAAGTATTTAGAAATTATAGTGTAAATAAGCCATTTCACTTGTAAAGAAAAATAGGGTTGGAGTATTGTTTTAGGCTTACTTCCACAAGTTCCTCTTGAACAACAGTACAAACAGCAGAGTTTGACAGAACTGCCCATTTTTGCACGCATGGCTAGAACTAATTGCAGCTAAACATGCTGTTAAAAACAGCTCAATACACAAGACAATGTCAGTAGCATTTGCTAACGAAGAGCTAAAGAACTGGACAACAGGTTGAGCACAAAATTTGTTTACAACTGCGACCACAGCTGCTACTTTCTTTGGCTGCAAATGGTACAGAGCCTGGAAGCATGCTGCTTATAAGGCCATGGACTAAGGATTACTGCCCCAGTCAGCCTATAAAACCACAGTGCTCAGAAAACTTACTTATTAAACACTTGGAACCCCAGTGGGATTGTTAACTGCCTTTTGAGCAGCCTCTTTAGCTTGGTGGGCTTGTAGTACGGCTACAGCTTCATCAACCTGTGAAGTAAAAAAGAAAATTTAATAAAGGGAAAGTTAGTAATTTCTGTATATTTAAGCTAACGAAACAGTTTATACATACAAACAATGCCTGCGTTGTTAAAAAGGAAAGGGTAACACTACAGTCCCAGCTCATGCTAACGTAAGTTACTGCCACCCTCTGAAAGAGGGTATTCTAACTCGTCACCCTGGGCCACTGTCAAATTGCTGCTACTCCACTGCGCCAGTGTAAACACTTGTTAAATCAGTGTAGAGTTAATTGCTGATAAAACTAGTGTAAGGCAAAAGTCCACCTACCTTCGAACGAAGAGACTCAGGAGACTCGAGCATGTGGAGGAGTTCAGAGTTGTCAATCTCCAACAACATCCCAGTGATCTTACCCGCCAGAGTAGGGTGCATGCTTTGAATGAGGGGAAATAGACGTTCACCTGGAGAGGAAAAAGTTAATCAGTGACAAATGTCATCTGACAAACAGCCCAGATTTAAGGGAAACTGGAAACAAACACCTTGTTCTACTGCTAAAACCATCTATTCTGCATTTTAAGACTGATAAAAAAAGAGGACTTTGACTGTCCTTCTGCTGCAAGGCATAGAGAAAGGTATCTCATACATACCTAACATCTGCTTTTGTTCTTGTGGAGGGGCAGAAGCCAACATGGAAGCAGTCAAGGGTTCCTGACCTTGCACATGGACAGCAGGCTGCAAATTAATTTAAAACCATTTCAATATTAAATTGTAGTTCATAATTAGGTGCAGCTTCAAATACCCAATGTTCCACAACTCAGCATAAACAATGCCTACACTGTCAGAAACATGGAAGAAATAACAACTAAGTCAATTTAATCAAATAGTGCTAGTTAGAGCTGAGTGATGCTAGAGATTAGTTAATCAACCACTCCATTGTGGAGCAAACACAAGGAGAATTCAGGCTAGGGTATCAAGCAACTGGAAAATATGAAGTAACACAGGATCACATCCTGTTCTAGGTGAACTTGAAATATACTTAAAACCCCAAGGCTGTAACTCTGCTGCCACAATGCAGAGCCTGAATTCTAGAATAACAAAGACTACTCTTAATCATGAGCACACCCTCCCCCTTCCTCTGCAAAACACACCAGCATGGACCTGTTCCTAAAATTACATACCTGCTGCATAGCAACTTGCGGCTGTGTATTAAGATGCTGCTGAGGATTACGAACACCTGCAGCATATTTGTATTGTGGTACTGTGCGTACAGCAGGAGTAGCTGCAGTAGCTGCTGCTGCAGGACGTGGACCCATTGTTTGTGTTGATGTATTAGCTGAAAAGATAACACAATTCCGTATGTGAATAATTCATTTTTTTATTTAGCCTACACAGTACAAGTTAAAAGAAACCAAACCAGCCTAAACTGAATACCTAATTTACATATTACATTATTGTTTCATCTGAGTAGTATTGTTAACTGTCACATCGCTGGTCATATCTGAAGGTTCAAAGCTCAAAGTTTACTGGATGTTACTTTCCAGTCACTTCACTAATGAATTGCTTTTCTTACATGCTATTGAAAAAAGATCTGTGAGCAAACATTCATTTTGAGTGAGTATTAATTTAATTTCATTCTAACCTCAAAGGACACTTGATTTCCTGAGCACATTACGTCAAGAGTCATCCTAAGAAAGATACTTTTCATGAAGTAGATAGCTAAAAAATACTACTGCCTAATACATTCTGAGAGAATTAAGACTCCATTACAATCAGTTCTGGTTCATTCAGTGGTATGCAGACTCTGCATACCTGACACTGGCTCACGAAATAAAGAGCTAAAATTCTATCACCTCAGTATTTCCACATGCAACCTATTATTACAATTGCCACAACGATGTTTAGAAATGGCAGCACCTGTCATACAGTATTATTAAAATGCACACTAAAAGAAGAAATGCTTCATGCTAAAGAAATGGGACCACAGCAGGAGTCTTTGCCGGGACAATATTTAAAGCAACTACTAGAAGGTGATACTAGCTTACTCATTTAGTAAGAGCCAGAAAAGGAGGGAATTGTTACCACATGCGATACTGAACTTATGAATGCTTTTGAGAGATCATTCTGAATCAGCAAAACTAAAAAAGCCGAATACTTCAAGTCTGCATAAATGAAACTCACCAACACGTTGTGTTGACATGACTCGTGGAACTTGTGAAGAAGCTGGCCTCATGGTACTAAATGGTGGTCTGGGTGCTGCTGGGCGGATAGCACCAGGCATGTTTTGGAATGCTATGTTTTAGAGAAAATATATTAAGTTACATGCTGGAACACTGAATGGTGAGAAGAGTTCAGAAGTAAAACCACTAACATGACAAAGAGAAGACTGATACTGTAATGCTGTGAAAATGTATTTAAAAGTGCAAAGGTAAATGCTATGGAGTTTACCGCAATCACTGGAAAGGCGTAAAGTGACTTACGATGAGGTCTGGCACCCTGAGCAGTCCAGCGAGGACTAGGTCTAGCAAGTTGAGCGAGTTGATTAGTAGGATAGTATGCAGCACGGTTCTGAGTCTGTCAAATATAAAAACATTGTGTAACTTTATCATCTTTGAAGGGTGTGCTGAAGCCTTATCACCTTTCTGCTCTGAAATCAGAATGCTGAAATTATGGACATGTGCTAATAGTTACTATTTACTGTTAAATCTAAGCAGATTTTATACGCAGTACAAAACATTCAGTTACTCATCTCTATACGTACCTGTGGGATAGCTGCCATGAAGTAACCTGAAGGAGGTGCTGGTTGGTAAGGGTTGATTACAGGATTAGGTACTGCTCTTACACTTGCCATTCTCTGCATATACTGGTTGGTGAGATGAGCTTGGCGCTCTTCTTTACGCTGAGCTAGAGCTACATATAATGGTTTAGTAGCCACAATTCTACCATTCATTTCTGTGACAGCTTTGGTGGCTTCTTCTGGTGATGAAAAGCATACAAATCCAAATCCTTTGCTGCGGCCACCTTCCATCATGACCTGTCAGTATGAAATTTAGTTTTAAAACAAGAGAATGTCGCATCTGCTCAACTTGCACGAGTTTCTTTTTTCAGATTACTAGAAGCAAGACCACAGGTTTGTTTTACTGAATTGATTTATAAAAAGGAATATAATTGCTTAATGAGTAACTGTTTACTGAATACAGATTAAAATCTCATTGAAGTAATAGTGAGCACATTATTGCACTGAAAAGATTTCATTTTTCTCACATTAATATCAGTACTCATTTTATTTCAAGACAGGATGATCATATGCATTTAACCTAAGATGTACAATAATCAAGAAAGCAGAAGTCCACGTATATGGTACATAGTAGCAGTGATAAGTGACTGGGTCACATCTGTTAGTCAATGAAATAAATCACTCTTCCTTGGTGAAGGATCACTGTTCATTTTCAGAGAAAGGACGAGCACAATTTATAAACTTTATTTTACCTTTGCACTAGTGATTGTACCAAATGGGGAGAATTCTTTTCGAAGACGCTCATCATCAATTCCATCATCAAGATTTTTCACATAAAGGTTTACACCCTAAAGAAAAAAAGACAAGTTATTGTTAAAAGCAAATAGTCTGTGTAAATCTAAAAATATCGTAGAATAAATTTAGTCCTCTTGAATTAAAACTGAACCTGGTATCTGGTGATCCTGTCCTGCTTCATTTGTTCAAACTTGCGCTTCAGCTCCGTCTGTCTTTCCACCTTTTTCTGAGCCCGGCCAACATAGATTTGTTTCCCATTGAGCTCTTTCCCATTCATCTCATCTACAGCCTTCATTAATAAACAAGAGGTTAGTAGAGCTTTATATTACAGTGTTTTTCAGGCATACAAAAAAAAGTAATTAAAATATAGAAAGTTACATAAGGATTACAGAAAATATCTAATACATCACTAGCTGAAACAAAATACCCCAAGACTTCCCTGCTTAAAGTCAAACGGAAATTGCTTTCTGAGTGTGCTTCTGTCCAGTTAAACAAAAAGTCAGAAGGGATGCAAAAAACTTTTCTTATATGAAGTTGGAAAAAAAAAAAATTCAACTCACACAATGAAAAACTTTTTCTCCAACCTCATCATACTAAAGTCAGAGAAAATAAAGCAAATTAAGTTGAAAAGCTCTAATTCACATACCTGACTTCTGTTTTTAAAAGTAACATCCGAAACTGTAGCATCTACCACATTTTCTTTACTGTATGTTAAGCTACAGCTGGCATAGATGGCTTTTTTTTTATTTTCAATCTTTCATTAAGGAAATACTTGAAGAGTATGAAAACATGAACTTTTTTCCCTTTAAACTGTTTTGAGTATTAAGATGTGAAAACTCTGGCACAGATTTATTCAATTTAAAACCAGAAATCACCAGATGTCACAGAAGGGATTGTATACCTTCATAATCAAAGCCATTAAAATTCTACTATCTCAGCAGACAGTTATGTTATTTAAAACACCATACATGTGATTCTGACTGCTGTAAGAGAAACAATTCATCTATGAATGTATGCAAGACTGAACAATGTAGATGTAAGACAGACTGGATTTGCTCTAATCTTGTTTGTACACTTGCACTACTGACAAATCACAGAAACACCTTTTGAACAGGAAACTTCATTTGTTACCATGATTTGTCCTGTGTTGAGTTTTTCTCCTGATGCTATGTCCCTACTGCCAGAGTCAACTGACACATCAAAGCAACCAGCTGACAAAGAATCAAGTTATACAGCAAAGTGGCATGTTACAGACATACACACAAATTAAAAGGACACTTCTTCCCAAGCTACTCTTCAGAGTAATAGCAACATCACAGGGCTCTATGACTATTTTCTTACAGCTGTGCCAAACATGCTCCATAAAACTAACAGCTTTCCTGCTGACTTTGCAGCCCTGAAGTTTGAAAACACAACCTTTCTGCCTTGCACAAATGTTTTGTGCAACCGCATTGGATCCAATGATTCATCTGGGTTTCGCAGAGATGTAATAATTTACTATGCTTGTACGTTGCCCAGCATGAGGGAGTCCAAATCTCATCGAGACAGCCCAACTACAACAGGTATCACATCATTCAGGATTCCCCATTTCTACACTAGTTTCAGCTGTCTCAGAGTATGTTGACTTAACAAGCTCCTCAAATCAACTGACACTTGCTCATAAGACAGCATTCTAAATGGCAGAAACTATGCTAAGTCATTTAGGAAGCAGACACCTGCTTTTGCAGTGTCCTTGACTAATTAAAACCCCTTAATGAATTTGCAAGATTTCAAATCACTCAGTGAAACATTATTTGGGTCTTAGTTATCGAATTCCTTCCTAAAATGAAGTCCAAAAGCTTACTTTTTGGGCATCTTCATGTCTTTCAAAACTAACGAAGCCAAAGCCTTTGGATTTTCCACTCTCATCGGTCATAACTTTGACACTTAGGGCAGGACCTAAAAAGAGAATGAAATACTTATGCTTCGTACACAGAATGTATTCTCTTTGTGTTTTGAACATCCTGTTTAGAAGTCTTAATATTTAGTTTGTTTCACTTGTATTACAAAGGACTCCTGCATCAATTATAGTATCTAGTAAACATCACCCACTAATACAAAATTGCTAATTTTCCCTGATGCTGAACTTCAGCCATTATGACTGGTCTGCCACACTGAATTTCTTTCTTACTGTATTTTCACCCAAAACAGGGTAAGAATTTCACCTTTAAGTGGATGAAATTGGTTTTCTCATTAAAAATTACAACATTTAAAAAGCACTAGTGCTTGCATCCTTTGAAATGGGTACTGAAAGCCGGAGTGGAGGCCTTTTTTCACCATTTATCCTGGTGAAAGACCATCCCAGTTCAGCAATTCCAAACCCTTGGAAAACTGCAGTTCACAGTCTCAGCTGAGACTGGTATTAGCAGCTAAATTCACTACCTTTTCAACCACAGATACTTCAACAGTGGAAAGGAATTTCCTGTATATGCTTAGGGCTGCTACAGAATATCTCATACACAAGGCTTTGTCTTGCTTTACAAGCTAGCCACTGGAGAACAGCAAAAGCATGGGGAAAGAAAATATAGAACAAAAAAAAGCAGAGGCTGAAGATAAAATAGATGTGCCCTATAAACCAGTACACGAATCCGTAACAGAATTAAGGAGTTTGCTATTTCCTATTTGGATGGTGACACATCATATACATTACTAGATCATGATCATATGCCTGCCATAATTTTCCCCCATGCATAACTGAGGATCAACACAGAACCAAACAACTTGCCAACAGAAAAGTTCCTTATAATTTTGTATTAGGTCAACCACCACAATGCAACTGAATAATGAAAGCAGAGATACTTTGAGTAAAGGTAAGTCCACAGGTCAATGACAGCAACAGCAAACTCATGTCATATATCCTGTAGTGAATTCATAACATCAGTCTGTACTAAACCAGAAAATACTTCTACTTGCAACTTAAAAAAAAACCTGCAAAACCCATTCAAAAGACTATTTAGACACCGTATTTTCAGAAAACAATTCTGATGACAGGATTATGTATGCTATTCTTCCTATTTAAAATTCTGCAGTGGATACTACTGCACTTTGAATCTGAAATTGGAATTAAGTACCAACTTTTCAGTACCTTTTTTTATTTTTTTTTTAAATCAACATCAGACAGCCAGCAGATTCCTTGTATTACAAGGCACTGTACAGGTAAGATTTAAGAAGTAAGCTGAAGTTCACTCATGTTTATATAAACTTAAAGTTTAAGACATTACCAAACTTGCCAAAGAGTTCCTTAAGTCTCTCATCATCCATGTCTTCTCCAAAATTCTTGATGTAAACATTGGTGAATTCCTTTGCTCTGGCTCCAAGCTCTGCCTCACGTTCCTTGCGAGATTTAAACCTTCCAACAAATCTAGTTGCAGGAGAACAGAACAGCATACGTTAAAGCAAGTCTGTCAAGGTTAAAAAATTTACTTTAATCCTCTGGCATTGTATTTTATTCTTAATCAGTCTCATTGTTCACTATAGGCACGTAATTGTTTAGATAAAATATTTATGATAAAGCTCCATCAGAAAACAATTTCACTATCCTTTGCTACATCAGTGTGCTTATTACAGTTACTAGCACAAAAATGCTTTCAAGCCATTAGCGAGATTGTTCACTCTTATAAAACAGCCTTTGACAACAGGAGCTGGACAATGGGAAACAGTACTAGGTAAAGTGGCTAAACAGAAATTCTAGATATCAGCATAATCCCTTTGTCATACTAAAAACTTGGCAGCCTTAAAGCAGTTACCATTCTCCAATCCAGTTTAAGCAAGGGTTATTTAACTAACCGACAACTAACTCCCTTAAACGCCTTTCCAGCCTATATCAAAGCAAGACTTTTGGTTTGGGGTTGTATTTTTTTCCAATAGGCACAGAGAAATAAATAGTTCAGCTTGCTCTTGAGTCAAATACCATTGCAAATTGGCTGGGAACACCAAAGGTCAGTTCATACTGTCAGAGAAAGAACAGAAGCTGAACACAACACTCTGCAACCCAAGGAACTACTCTAATACAGACATTATACAGCTAACAATGATTTTTGATTGTAGACTTTCGCTCTCAAATTTGAGTGTATTGTCCAACTTTTAATTTCCAAATCTGACAAGTTCAATAAAGTAGCATACGGTAACTCCACACTTTCTTAAACTTTGCAAACTTCACCCAATTTATAGTAACCAAGGATGGTAAGAATGACAGCACAATGCGTTCAGCAGATTTTGATAGTGAGTGAAATACTTTAATTCACTTTTAAAAGCCTAGCCTGAATAGAAATTCAAAGCAAAATTAACTCTTGTGATGTATTTTACCAAAGTTTGCATAAATCATGCTTTTGTGAATACATGCTGTCCTTTTTTCACAAATTTAAAAAGGTTGTATAAAGATGGAAGTTGTGTAAAAACATCCACAGTATACCAGTCAAGCACAGAACAAGCAGGAAAACTAAAGTTTCAATAATATATGTTCTCCCTGTATGTGGCTTGATTCACCCATCTTTACATGTAAAAATAATCCATGATGGTAAGCTGACACTGATTTCTGTTATCCTTTTTCCAAACCCTCTCAAGTATTTACAGGGCTATTCTTTTGTAACTATACCAAATACCATAATGATCCCTTAGACATAGCTGTGAGGCCCACTCGCTGCCACCACCCCCAGCCTAGATATCACTAACCAAGCAGCCAAATAATGTTTTTTCCCTGCAGTAGAGAACAATGATAATGTTTTAAACATCATGTTTCTGTAAGTTTTATTTTCTACTCCTATTTCCTAGACATGCCTATTAACAGACATTCATATAAAAACATTAGTGCAATCCCACCAGTTGCTATTCAGGACTGAGTAACTCTAGATCGTCAAGTTTCATCCAAAAAGTGGATGACATACCTATCTCAACTCGTATAAAGGAAGTATTATTCAGAATACCTGATGGACTGTATTTTACCTCAGACCAGTAATATCAGAAAACCAGAGAAGCTCCCAAATCCTCATTAGAGCACTGGCTTATAAGACAATTAATACAACAATTATTCCCTAGAGTCCATTATTAGTCTTTTCTGAACTTCTTCTGCCTTTAGAATAGGCAGGTGATACATTTCATAGTATTCCCAGCACTAGAATTCTAAATACTCTTTAAAATTAGAAAATTTTAGAACCACCTGTCTTTTCTAGGTAAGCTTTAGATATTTGTCTGCTGTAAAATTAATTTCAGTCTGTTGACCCCCAACTACATATTTATGTACTTACACTTTGCGGTCATTAAGCAGCATACCATTCATTTTTTCAATAGCTCTTTCTGCAGCTTCTTGTGTCTCAAAATGTACAAACCCATAACCCTTGGATCCATTTTCATCACATACCACCTATTAAAGAAAAACTTGGTTGTAAGATCCATGGAATGTTTCCAGCGTAAATTCAGGCTTTTTTTGTGTCAAACCATTAAATGCACCAATAATTTTCCACTAACCTTACAGGACAGGATGTTTCCAAAAGCAGAAAATGTGTCATACAGAGCTTTGTTATCAATTGATTTGTCCAAGTTTTTGATGAAGATGTTTCCTACACCACTTTTGCGTAGAGATGGATCGCGCTGAGACCACATGATGCGCACTGGTTTGCCTTTAATGACATCAAAGTTCATGGTATCCAAAGCTCGTTCAGCTGGAAAAACATCATGGAATTAGTAGGAAATGCTAGTAATATTAATAAGCACACGAATAGCACACAATTCTTCATAAACTTTTTACTATTGTAACTCCAGCACCACCAAGATGCAAGCCCAAACCTCCAATGTTAATAAACCCCACTCTGTTTTATTCAAGTAAAAACTTGCAAAAACTCCTCAGCAAAGGCTGCGCTTAAGAGATAAGAAGGAGCAAAAGTCAGCTGAACAAGCTGTAGAAATCCCAGCAGCCTAAAGGATTGGACCCCTCTACGAAAAGATGGGATAGTGACAGGAGAAAATGTATCGAGTGATGGCAATTACGACCTATTCCACAAGAGGAAAAGTTTTAACATTTGTGAAAAATCAGCTGGCTGCTGCCACATCATGTAGATGTATACTGTACCAATAAAAATGCTTTTAGGGCTACAGCTCCTGCCTATATGAGGCCTTTTGCAAACATTAACATAAGAACTCCTAAATCACCAATACCCCTAAACTGACAGAATTTCTTTGCTAGCTGGAGTTCAAGCCTGGTTCAGGTGTAGCTGTTCCACACAACTCCTTCCTCAGTAACAAAAGAGATCTGTGATGGACTTCCCAGCAAGGGACAGATCAAAGGGATTTAAAACTAGTACTTGATTTTGAAAATCTGAAATTATATACATATTAAAAACTCATACAAGCTCAACGAAGGAGCAAGCATTAAAACAGCAAAATGAAGTAACGTAAACCAGGTTACTCCAACAGTAGTTTTTCCAGTAGAACTCCATAAGTAACTTTTCAAAGCCTGAATTTAAGATCTCAGTGTATTCAGATAGGGAAGTATCAAGACTTCTTCAGTTTTCACATGTCCCTTCAAAGCAACAAGACACATCTGTCATGTTTTAAGTCAACGAGGTATTTAAGCAAGAAAGAGCAACAGTTCTCAAGTATGGCAGACATATTTCATGATCTCCTACATTAGCTCCTTTTTGTCGCTGTTCCTGTATGTCTGGAAGAACACCGAAAAAAAGTCCCAATAAATACCTGAAGTCACATGCATTGGTACTAACATCACTGCAATTTGCATATAGCAGAGCAACGTGATGTTAACAAGACTGAAATCAGCTTAGTATTAGTTTAAAAACAGTAACCATGTCAGTTAATTGCTTTTCTTAGGAGAAGGACCAAGGGCCAATCACATTGTGAAAACCCTTATTTTTCATCAAGTGCTGCTTTTATCTTTATGTTGGTGGATATCATGGCCAAAGAAAATTTGCAATCAGCCTCTGTTCAGCTGGTACACCATGTTTTACGTCCTTTCTTCCCATATTTTCAAGATTACAAATGAATTTGAAGATTATATTCTCTGAAAGACATTTGTAGAAATTAATGTGGCAGACTTCCAACATTTTCTTGTAAAGAAAACCCCCAAACTAGGGATAATATTACCATATTCACATGCTAGTAGCAAGTCAACAACTGATTTAAGGTGAAGCCACAAAAAACCCCAAACATTGCCAGTCTTTTAAGTAAGTTAACAAAGCTTTCGCGAACTTTAATATAAATGAAGCAGGAGAGAAAAGACAACCTAGATACTGATAATGAGAAACAAAAAGCATTGGAAGGCTTTATATTACAAAAAGAAAAAAGGCCAAAAAAAAAATAGAACTGTGGATATCTGACTTGCCACAGTAGAAGCATCTAACACTTTGGTATTGCCCTGGAAGTCATTAGAATTATTACTGCCAGCACCAGCAAAAGTGCCAGCAACAAACAGTTCATTATTTCCAGAAGTAGTAACAGGGATTCCTCTACTAGAAAAGAGGCTTTTCTAATTCATGCTAATTGCTTCTAGAATAATCCTGACACTCCTCAAAAATGTGTGTTCCTGGACACATTTCCCAAACTTCTGACTCAAAGCGGGTCCATGCTAGCCTTTGCAGACATTACTGCTCTGCACTAATAGTGAGCACGTATCTTAAGACTGATACAATTTCTCCACAAAGACATAGAGGATGGAAACTCTCATCAGCTCTCCTCATCTGTTCTATGGAGTAGAAATACAAAAAATTTACGAAGATTTCTGCTTAATGAACACCACATTGTCATTCCACAATAGATTTTAAAACATTACTAGAATACATCTGCAACCAGGTACAAGCTACTCTCATTAAAATTCACAACTAGTAAAACTGGCTTACTTTCATTACATTTTAGCCATAAAAGGCTGTGCCATAAAAGGAGGCAATTCCATTCAGCAGTTAACTTGTTACCAAGTGGACACACCTACCCATGCTGTACTTCTGCTGATTCTGCTGGAGCTTTTACTGAATGAGTCACCAGTTCCCATTTTAGTTGCGAGCAACTGGACAGTCCACTCTAGTAACAATTTCAAAATCGCACGGAATATACACTTAATGCTAAACTGTGCTAAATGTACATAGCAATAGCTATAAAATAATAAACCTCTGGAAACATAACCATTCAAAAAATCTGAAGGGCAAAGTGTAGTTTCAGATTACTCAAGAATATTTCCAGTTTAGTGATTAAACAAGAGTGCCTGGGTTTTACTCGGGACTATGACTCAAATTCAGAAAAGTCACAACTACGAAATGGGTGCATACCTCACAAATGTGTCATCAGGCCTAA
This sequence comes from Pluvialis apricaria, assembly GCA_017639485.1. NCBI lineage: Eukaryota > Metazoa > Chordata > Aves > Charadriiformes > Charadriidae > Pluvialis > Pluvialis apricaria. Next base: position 146,938,264 of record CM030008.1, read on the forward strand.
TTAGTTTTTGGAAGAGCTTCGAGATCCCTAGTTTACAGACAGCTGGTAATGTCAAACACACCTTCAAAGACGTTTTTCAAGACCCGAGTTAGTAGTTACTAGCTGTTTAATAAGCATAGCCCAAGATGTAGCTAAGAATTAGGCTAAACCAAGAAATGGCAGCTAGTTTGGAATCGAAACCAGTATTACTGTAAGAATAACCATACATCCTCAGAGCTCCCTAGCTCAAGGTTTCAGTAAATGGATAGAACAATCTATGAAAAAAAAAAAGGCCAGCAAATGCTTTCTAGGTATTTGACAAGAACATAAAATTCCCAACATGTTGCAAAAGTATAACCACACAATATCATTTAAGTATATTTTAAACAAGTGCTTCCAGACACGTGCCAGATGCAAGTTTGATACAGATGTGACATACTTTTAGCTGAACTGGACTAGGTATAGAATACAATATGTGTGCTTCCCAAAGTCTGAAAAATACTTGTAACATTTGGAGTAACAGCATTTCTATAAGAGGCACATTCTCAATCTCTGAATGCAAGCCCTGCTGAGGTGAAAAAGCTGTATTTGTCCCCACATTTGACAAGTTACAAACTAAGTCACAAAACATAGGGTTGAACAGGTTGCTCAACTAATGACGACAATAAAGTCAGCCCTTATGGAATTCGGCCATTACTAAGGAGGAGAAGCATTTGAATCGCCTTCAACTTCTGCCTTGACATTATTGTATCACAGTACTGAACTGTAATAACCCTTTATTTTTCTTTTTGAGAGTAAACTGTACCATAGGTTTTTATCGAATGAAAGCCAAGTGTGTTAAGCATTCAAATCATCTCATCCTAAACAATGGCTGAATAAATTAAAAGCTCTCTGAAGTGAGAGAGATGATAACAGGTGAAATATCTGCCTATTAAAAACATGAGACAGTAACTTTTACTACTTACATGCAGATATCATCGGTACACCAAAGCCTGATCTGATAATGGCTATATACTAAAGCCAATTTTGAAAGCCAGCTAATGTAATTGCTTGAAAAGTTTGTAATTCAAATCTCTCACTTTCATACGCTTGAAAATAAAACCATTATAATAGAAAGCTGTTTACTTAACTGTACTTGAAATCAAGTATGTTCTAACTGACTGAATTATTTTTTCTTTAAATTGGACTCCACAAAGCTTAGAACCGGTCACATTTTGGATCTTCTATCCAAACACTCTCCAAACGACCAAGTCAGTTTGCCAAACTTAGCACCAAAATGACCAGAACTACATGGAAAGTTTCTTTACTGATGTAACTTCGGAGAACCGGCGATGTGTCGTGTAAAGCGAGTTTAATAAAAGCACAACTTGGGAAACACAACGTCGTAAGAGTTTACTGCGAACAGAAACGGACCAGAACACCACCTGCTACACACGAAGGCCAAGGAAAGGAGGCCCGAGTAACCCCGTCCCCTCCCTACACGTGACAGATGTGCTGTGGTGTTTTAACGTGCGGCGCTTTGGCCCCTGCTTCGGCTGGACGTCTGTGAAACTACCAAACCACCCTGCTACGTCCTACTTCCTTCTTCTGGCCTCTTAATCACGCACACACGCCCAGCTCCTGCGTAGTTATTAAAAGGTGCTAATCACTATGATGTTGTCTTGGAGCCAGCCTTCATCTCGGGTTGCTGATGCAGCCGCGCACGGACGCGCCAGCCCCTGGAAAAGCCGCCTGCACCACCCCCCCCCCCCACCACCCCCTTCCCCGCGGCCGGGGCAGCTCCGCCAGGCCCGGGGCCTTCGGGCCCTTCCCCTTTCGGTTGCCGGCGGCGGGGCGCGGAAGCACCTCCTTTCCCCCCCCACTCCTCCCCTCCCCTCCCGCCCCGTTCCCTCTCCCGCCGCTCCCCGCCACGAGGCGGCCCCGGGCCGCGTGTCGAGGCCCCGCCGCCAACTTCCCCCCAACCAAGTTCGCCCGCGTCCCGGCAACACCGCCGCCGGCCCCGGCAGCGCCCGGGCGGGGAAAATGGATGCGGGGCCGGGTGGAAGGGGAGGAAGGAGGGAAAGGGGGGGGGGGGTGTGTGTGCCGCGCCGAGCCCTGGTGGGGGCGGGGGAGAAACATGGCTCCTCCGGCGGCGGCCGCCCCGGCGCTGCCCTCACGCCGCCTCGCTCGCCCGCCGCCCCCTCCTCCCCTCCCCTCCGCCGGCCACTCACCGTCGGCGGGCTGCTGGAAGTTGACATAGGCGTAGCCGAGCGACCGGCGGGTGATCATGTCTCTGCAGACGCGGATGGAGAGGATGGGCCCGGCGGGGCTGAACTTCTCGTAGAGCATGGCCTCCGTCACGTCGGGGTGCAGGTCCCCCACGTAGAGGGAGGCCATGGGGTAGCTGGGGGCGCTGGGGTTCATCCTGCCGCCGTCTCCCGGCGCGGGAGGGCAAGGGGGGGGTGGGGGTGGCGCTGACGAGGCGAGGAGGCCGCGGCGGCCCGGCGGTCCGTGAGGGCAGGGGCCGGCGGTGGCGGCGCGGCGGCGGGGAGGAGGAGTGGGGGGTGGTGGTGGCCGCCGACTCCGGAGGTGGATTCGAAACTTAACGGCTGCGGGAGGCGGATGCGCGGCGGCGGGTGGAAGGGGCGGGTGGGGGTTCTGGCTCACTCCGTGCCGGGCCTGGCGGAGGTGGCGGCGGCGGCTGCTGCTGCTTGGCCTCGGCGGGGGTCGGGCTGGCTCTGTGTCTCCTCTCGGCTGCGCCGGGTCCGGGGGCTTCGCTTCACCGGGTTATTTTATATCAAACCGGCCGTTTGCAGAAGGTTGACGGGAGATGGAAGAAGGGAGGATTATTATTATTTTTTTTAAGGTTTTTTTTAGGATTTTTGGATTTTTTTTGGCTTTTTTTATATTTTTAGTAATAAATGGTGCGGCGGGGCCGGGCCGGCGTGTCCGGGTGTCCGGAGCACACGCACTGCGCACACAGCTCCGACGGCGGCCGGGGGACAAGGGGGAGGCCGCCGCCCCGGCCGCGCACTATATATACCCGCCCCGCCCCCACCCGCCCCCACCGCGCCGCACGCCACGCACCGACCGCGCGCACCGCGCAGGCGCCGCCGCGGGGTGGGGCGGGGCCACGCGCGGCGCCGGCGCCCGGCTGGGGTATGGGGGGGACGCTCTGGCGCATGCGCCGCGGCCGCCGCCGGGGAAGGGGGGGTGGAACGGCCGGGAGGGAGCGCGCCTGCGCATGACGACGTCACCGGGGGCGGTGGGGGCCCGGCGCCAGGGCGCACGCGCGGAGGTGAGAGCACATGTGCGCGGCGGCGGCGGGTCAAAGGGCGCGTGCGCACACGGGGCGGATCAACGGCGGGAGGGAGGGGTGAGCGGCCGTGCGCGTGCGCGCCGCCCTGCTCCACCCTGCGCGCGCGCGCCTCAGGCCGCCCGTCCGTGCGGGCACCAGGCGGCGGTGCTGCCGGTGGCGCGCGCGAGCAAGGAAGGTCGCGTGCCGGCCGGAAAGGGCTGGGCCGCGGCGCATGCGCGGGAGAGCGACTTCCGGCGGGGCGGGCGTCGTCAGGGGGTGGTGGCGGGTGGGGCCTGGGCGGGCCGGAAAGCGCGACCCGACCCGTCGGCCCTCACACCGCCCGCGCTCCGTGCCTCTGCCGGGGGGAGGGCTCAGTCCTCGGGGGCGCAGCCGTGCTGTGAATGGTTAGCGAGAGCTTTTTCCCGCTGGTGCGCGGGCTGGGGTCTCGCTCGGGAGCTTGGGGTTTTTTATTTATCTCTTTTAAGGCTGAGCTGGGTGTTAGGTAACGTCACCTCACGGCTATGGTCACGTCACCTCTTGCACCGGTATGCGAGAGGTTTGCGAGCGCAGCTCAGCTGGCTGATGGGGAGAGCAGCGATGCCTTTGCTTTGCCCCCCGAGCAGAACGACACCTTTCCGGGATTGTGGATTTTGGTCAAGAAGCAGTAAAAGACTGGAGCAAAACTTGAAGCTGCGTCTCCAGGAGGAGGATTGTCAATAGACTGGCAAAGCTGGTTTTAGCGGGAACAGCATTTAGGTTCTGCTCTGGTTGTTCCTTAAGTTTAATGTGTTTTGTTGCTGTATTTTGTGCTAAAACATTAAAGTTTTGGTTGTAGATTGAATAGTATCAGGCATTAGCGGACCATCTTTTTGTAGTTTTGATGTGTACGTAAGGTATCTGCCATTATTCTACGCAATTGGGGGGGGGTGTTAGAAGGCATTACTGTCCCATTAGAAGCTTGCAAAATGAATATCATCGCTTGTGCCATGTAAAGAATTACTCAGAGAGAAGGAGCAATCTTGTGGATTTTAGAAAACGAGCGACAAGCATACAGCTGGTTTATTTTTAGCTAGCTTCTCCAGTCCTAAAAAAATTAAGCCTTTCACAAAAAAAATAAAGTATTTTCTTATCTTTTAGAATTTCTATTACCAACTAATTGAATGTGCTTCAGATTCTCACAAAAGAATAGAACTAAATCGAATGTGATTCATTCCTGCTAAACAATTTAGTACAAATGTAAGGCAAGGAGACAGATCTTAGATTTACAAAAGTCTTGGAGATAACAGCTCTGTAATGTAGTTTTTTTTCTGTGTGTGGTGGTTTTTAATTTTTAATTATATTTTTTACATCGTTTCAACAGAAGGAAGAAGACTTCACTGCATTTTTTGTATCTTGTTTTATTTTTCTTTCACCGACATTTGCCATCTTGGGTTTAAATAGAGCTGTAGGAGGGGAATACTTGTGGAATTTTGATGTCACATGTGAAGGATTCCACTTGCATTCAGCAGCTGCTGCAGTTTTACTGCCTCTTGTTGGAGGTCACCAAACCCAGGGCAGAACTGGCATCTCCCCATCTGTTTCATGGCAAAGTATGACATCTTCGTTCAACCCCCACCCTGCACTGGTGTTTTAAATTGAGATGCTGACTTCGCATTTGAAGCAGCTGACAAATGAACATGCCCTCTTCTGCCGGCCCTGCTATATAGCAATGGTTACTTCTGTAAAGCAAAGTAAAGACAAGTAAAGCAAACGTCCAGAGTCAACAATATCTTGTAGTGGTGTTTGATGTGTTTATAAAAATCAGTTTAAATTTTAACAGGGAAAAAAAAATATTAAAATCTCTAGTTTAAATACTGGTTTATTATGCCCTCCCTAGGATGAACTATGTACTGTTCCTGTATCTGCGCTCTCCCTTCCTTACCTGATTCTGTTCTTCAGCACATCTCCTTTCCTCAGACTGTTCTTTTTCACACTGCTCTTTCTTTGTGCTTCTCTGTCATTGGCACCTGGGCATATTCTTGCATGTTTCTCGCCTAGGTGTGTTCTTGCTCTTTCATATGAGTTAGGTCACTCTCTTTCTGTCCGTGCTTCTGAATGATGGCAATAAAGAGCCCAGAGCATGGTCGGGCATTTCTTGTCCCTGGCTCAATTTGGAAAAAAAAAATAAAAAAAAATTGCAAGTTTTGTTCAACAGAGAGGGACTTTTTGGTGATCTTGCTCTCAGCCTCTTAACGTACGACTTCAGAGTTTTCTAACAGTAAATGCTATTAGGGCAGCAAAAACACACTCTTAACCTTAGATGGATAGCCAGCAAAGTTCAAATTATTGTTCAAAAGCACTGGAGCTTTCTAATTAAACATTTCAAGTGTTTTTTCTTTCAGCAAAATAATATGCTTCTTGGGTCTTGTCCTCATAGATTGCACTCCTTTTGCTTTGACTTGAAGCAAGGATGTAACGGTTAGTAAAAGCTTTGCTGTCCTCTCCACCCCACCCCCCCATCCCCCCCCCCCCGCCCCCCATGGAAAGTGTTAAATGGGAAATGTGGATATCCTTTATAAGGGAAAAAAGCTTTGCAGTAGGAGGTTGCTACAGTTAGCTGATGGTACCCCAAACAATTATCTTGTCCTCCTCCTATAACAAACGCATTGAACTTATTTTTCAAGACGTGGCCGAAGTGTTTTAAGGCAAAAAGAAAGGATGGTTTTGTGGTTGAGCTTTAGATTAAGCGTTAAGCTTTAGATTCCGGTGCTGGCAAATTCTGGTAATCATTTAGGATTAAATCTCATAAAGGACGTGGATGCTTGCGTGCTTGGTTCTGCCGGTTGCCCACCCAGAGCAGAGTGAGGAGTGTCCAGAGTCCCGAGTGAGGTTTGGGGTCCAGGAGGGATCCTGACAGGAGAGCCCTGGTTGAGTGTTACCTGATATTCTCATCTGGGTCTCTCCAAGTTCCCTTTTATCTCTGCTGCTCGCGAGTTCTACATGGTGGCTGATAAAAGTTGCTGTAGCACGCTTGTCTCGTCAGCTGGGCTTGTTGCCCAGACCCAGTCTATGCCCTGTCATTGCCGATGTCACATGCGTGTGGCTGGGCCTAGAAGTTGGCTCTCTTAACAGAAACTGTGTGGTTTTTTTAAACCCCAGGCTTGAGATTTAGCTGGAAGATGTAACTCTGTGTTTCCTTTGTCAGCTTCAGGGAATCTAAGCCAAACAGGAACTGAATGAGGGGTAATAATTCTTCAGTAATGAATCTTTGAAGTATTTCACAATCCAGATAAGATGACTTACCTGATGGACACATTGCCTCCTTTCAACTAAATGTTAATGGAACTAGCAAATAGGAAAAAGAGCAAAGTTTTTCTCTCACAGCAATGGGTGACTATTTTAGATTACGCAGATATGTATTTTCTAAACATAGGTTCTACCAAAGTTAAATAAAGATCTTCTGTAACTTAAAGCTCTAAACAGATACAACATTTTTCTTTTGTGCCAATGGTATTATGATTTGTGAATGCAATTGTTTTTTATTCTAGGCTATCATGGAAATAGGAAAGTTATTGAAATGTGTTCAGACTTCAATAAATTTCTTCTCTGTTGCCTAGGAAGTATGACTTTTTGATACACTGATGGATTGCGCTGTACTGTTGGAAATGATGCAAACCCAGCTTGTCGTTAGCCCCAGGAAGTATTTTCAAATTGTATCTGAAAAGTGCTAATATTGAAGATCAATTTTTTTTTTTCTTACATTGAAAAAGCTGATGGTTGATTTAAAAAAGAAAGTGTTATTGTTCAGGATGTGCATGCTGTGTTTCTGAGTTCAGGAACTGCGTGATCTCTTCACATCTCAGCGTTTTCCTTTTCTGTTTAGCTGCAGAGCAGTGCCGTGTGCTAAAATTGCATTGTGAAAGCTAAAACCTTGATGGTCTGTGTAAAGAGATAAGGAAGAACACGTACCTTTTGAAGGGGAGTGCCGGTTTCTTGAAACTGAGTGCCGAGCTGATAACGCTGTTTGCTCTTGGGAGCCTACTTAGTCCAGATAGGCTTTTCAGTGCCAGATAATCTTTTGAGCAGAGCCAATCCCAAATTCTGAGTAATTTGTTTAATAAAAAAATAAAAAGAAGGGGAAAAAAGCCTACACCAAGACCTCAGAGCTCTGTATTTTTAATTTTCTTGGACATAGGCAAAACCAGTTTTGCTTTTTTTTTTATTTTTGGGGCTGTTTCATGAGTATTCTTCACTCATACAAAGAACTGTATGTCTGTTTCCTTTACTGAACTTGTGAAGAAGTCATTTTGGCAATGAACAGGGAAAGAAATGTCATTCTTGGGAAGTTATGACACAGAAAAGTGATAGTTAGTTACTTTATAATGTGCCTGAAGCAAGTAGAGCAACGGGTTTGTGTGGTGGGATGGTTTTCTCTGATGCCAAGTGCAGCTGGGGGAATGGGAGGGTACTGAGCTGAGTTTGGTCAGGAATATTGCAGCATTTTTCCCCTCATATCTCCTCAAAAGTATACTCCGTCTCTCCCTCCTCACTCTAGAACTGGTTAAGTATTAAGCCTTGGGAGATGCTGTCAGGGTTGGAAAGGCAGATGGGCAGAGGAAGAGGTCCCAGAGCAGGGTCTGGGGCTGGGCACGGAGCTGCTCTGTCTGGAGGAGAGGGACAGTGCAGTGCAGGAGCAGGGGGAGTGTGTGCCTCCTGTCACCCACTGCCCTGCAGGACAGGCTCAGCTGCTCCATGTCTCCTGCTGGTTCTCATCTCTCACCCCTTCTTCCTTCACGGCGAGTGAGCCTCGTGCTGCTCCATCCCTGTCCCCAATACAGCCACATCCTCTGCTCTGTTGCCCTGTCCTCCTCTGCCAGATACAGTCCACCCCCCTCACTTGGAAACCACCAGATCAAGGTATTGTGAAAAACAGATTAGTGTTTTTCTCTCCCTCTGCCCTTTACTAGCTAAAATTGGAATTGCTTAACTCTGAGGCTTGCTCCCTTCATCAGTAGCTACAGTATTTCTTCCTCAAGAGCCAAAGTACTTGAAGCAAAAACATTTGAGTATCATGCTGCTGTTCCTGAGTGTCCTCAAAGTGCCACACAGGGACTGGTAAGTGTTGTATACTTAGGGAAACAGAGTTATTGCTGTATTTCTATGCAAACACCTAGGTACGACAGATTGTAGACTGCTAGAACTGGGGGGGGGGGGGGGGGGGGGGGAGATACAGGAAGGAAGCACGGTCTAAGTGTCCTAATCCATTCTCTTCCCAAGTGAGAACACTCCCATCCCGACTGAGATTTTTCAAGCTTTTTCATAAAAATCCTCTAAGGGTGGCAATTCAGTGATCTCTAAGGCAGTCTATTCCAGGGCCTTACTCTCCTTAAATTGGAAATTATTTTTCTAATGTCTGACCCAAGTTCTTATTTTTGCAGTTCCTTCTTGTTCTGTCCCCAGTGAAAGTGCAGAGCATTCATCTGTTTCAGGTGGGCATTGCTAATTTAGCATGTATACGTGATAGTGATTGTTATGCCAGCATGTGCCGATCTGCCACTCCCTATTCCAGAGCAAGTCGTTACTGCTCCGCCACGTGCGTGCTGTGTGCACGCTGGGGTGCCAGTCCTTTTGTGTCGTGGGGATTTTGTGTGTGTATTCCCTTTGCAAAAGGCTGATGGTAATAGTGTAAGAGTATGTTGCCTCGGAGAAAACATGGACCTTCACTGGGCCTGCTGCAGTTCGTTTGTTTGCCAAAAGAACCGGAAGGACCAAATCACAAAGGATGCTTTGGGCAATTTCTCTACATAAAGTCCTTTAGCTGTTCACTCTGACTTGAGATTGCCTGTATGCACGATATATTTCTATGTTCCTTACTCCATGGATGATGCTTTCTCCTAAACTTTTCTCTTGGGTCTCAATCCGGGCCCTTTAACCATTTTATCATAGTCCCGCCACCTTTGAATCACTAGCTTGGCATCTTCTAACCCAGTGCTGAAACCCTGCTGGCTCCGAAATGTCAGCCTGCGGCTCCTCTAGCGCAGCCCTGCAGGCCCTGGCAGCCTGTAACTAATTATCTCAGTTCACATGGTGAGCCAAAGAAAAGTGCAAGGACTGTTTGAAAACGAAGTACAAAGAGGAAAAACAAAAGGCAAAACAAAACTGGAGTAGAACGTGATTCACAGACCTGCATGAAACTGAGCCAGGGAGAGGACAGAGAGAGAGGCAGGGTGGCAGGGCTGGACTAGTCAGTGTGCATGGCCGCAGGGTGCCTCCTGCAGCCTGGTGGTGCTGCGCTTCGGGTCGTTCTGCGGCGGCAGCGTGGCATGGGAAGGATGCCTGCCGAGGAAGGAGCGTGCAGGACATGGAGACACTGCTCATGTACAGCATGAGGAGTTGGCTGGTGATGATAAGCCTTTATGGGACCCTCAGAATGAGGGTGATACTTGAATGAGCTCCCATTGAGTCTGTGCTGGCTTGATTGAACTCTTGCTCCTCACCTTGGTCCATGCCTATCAGCTCCACAATGCTGGACCCACCTCAGGACCTTGCAGATCCGCTTGCCAGGCTCCTTCCTCCACTGCCAGCACAATTTCTGTGCTGTCCTCACCTTCCCAGGGTGACTTGAAACCATTACATCAGTTACGGGAGGCTCTGGGCAAACATTTTCTGAAGGAGGTAGACACAATACCTGAGATCTGAGGCAGAAAAAGACCTGTGTATAGCAGGTGCCCAGAGAGAAGGTGCAAACAGGAGTGAAAGGCTCTGCATTTGGAGGAAGCTGGTGACACTGAGGACAGAGGGGCAGGTGGAGAGCAAGAAGGAACAGATGACAAAACCTCCAAGGCGCCATGAAACCCTGGCCTGGACACATGATGACAGAACCTGCATAAGGCCTGCTAGTATGAAGTTAAACCATCGTGATTGTTTGGACAAATTTGATCCACCACGAGGAGTTTATATCAGTGAGTGCTTCATGTCTCACACTGCTTTTAGCCCAATTTTAGGACATGGCAGCTCCATTTATCATCAAACTGTGTCTCTCACTTGTGAAAGGAGTCACACAGCTTGCCCATAGCATGACATGGGCTTCTGGCCAAAGCTGACCCTGTTCTGCTCTCCACAAGTGACACCACAGCAGAGTTTTTCTCTCAGTTCAAAGGGATTGTACTGGCAATTAAAAACTGCCTTATAATAATGCTCTTACCTGTGAGAGGTGGGAAGTAGGGTATTGCCATTGTTAGGTTGCACTTGATGATCTTAAAGGTCTTTTCCAACCTAAATGATTCTGTTGTTCTATATACCATAACAACTGTTCAGTTCAGGTATATTTTGTGGTGTCTGTGGCTTCCAATGCATTTTGGTTACAGTCAGGATCCAACGTGGCGAAACCTGGTGTTTTCAGAGAAAAGTGGGAGCGTGGCCCTGCCCGGCCGTCCTTTAGAGGGCACTGACTGACCAGTTGTGGTTCCACCGGAGGCTGAACATACATACCCAGTGACTTGTTGCCACTGAGAGAAGAAGCACCATTCCTCTTTTCTGCTCCCTTCTTCCCTTGTCCTCACAGCTCGCTTTCTCCCCTTCTCTAGCCCACGCAGTCCTGGCCACTTCCCTCTTAAGGGTTGGTTGGTTATAGGGTTGGGGTTTGTTTTTTTTACAATGAGTGAGTCTGGGATGTTTTAGTGACTTAAATCTGCTCGCAGAGTCAGAGCTGACACAAGATAAGCAGCAGGGTTCATGCCCAGGGACAAAGGGAGACTGTTCCAGTGCTGATAAAATGTTAATTGGCCTTATGGCCTCCTGTGAAACTGTCCTTTGCAGCACAGTTCTGGAGGAATAATTAGCACTAATTGTTTGGTCACCCTGTTTTACCCAAAAAAGGGGGAGAGTGGAAGGAATGGAGAGAGACAAAGGGCTGATTGTTGGTGAAAGGACTGAAGAGGGAGATGATGTGTCAGGAGGGACTTCAGGCCCCGGCGCTGGGAAGTGATCTGATGGGAAGAGGATTCCAATGACTGCCAGGAGGAGGGGGAGCAGACCCTCCTCCGGAGCAAGGGGAATTTGACGGAGAGCCCTAACTGATGCCTGGGGCAGGATTTAATATCTAACATGTTTGGCTTCTGTCCTGTTTCTCCCAACAAAAGGGAAGGGCCCAACTAGTGTGGAAACTAGATGGTGGGTCTCTGGCTAAGCACCTCGGTCTCTGAAGGCCCAAATCCACATTATCAGCATTAGATAAAACACACCTCATTTTTGTGTCTTGTAAGAGCATCAGTTTAGACTCTTAGAGCTGCCACTGTCCCTCTTGCTGAGTTAGCTTCTTTCCCCTTGGGCTTTGTACAAGTCTGCAAAGGAACAAAGTCGGTGAGCAGAGGAAGAGGAGAGCTGGGCTGGAAAATGGAGCAGGAGCTCTCCGACCCACCAAGATGACCACAGGAGTGGTCCTTGAGCCCTCAACAGCTTCTCCTCCTAGCTGAGAGGGACTCCGCTCCCCCTGGTATAGGAGTCAAACCAGTCCAGTCACCTGCAGCCCCAAAGGGCAGGTAACAACATGCCGGGTAATGCATAAATTAGCAAATGATGTAACACTGTACAAATTTCCGAACCTTCCTAGGAAAGATGATGACTCACTGCCTTACTTTGACACTGGGGAGCTGAAGCAAATAGACTGTTATTTTCAAGCATGTGTTGGACTGGGACTGCTTGAGTCCCAGTCATCCCTGCAGAGGAGCAGACCAAAAGCACTGGCTGCTCGAGCCCGTGGCAGATGCTGCTTGTGGGTGACTTAGAGGCATCTGAATGTTTCGGAGCTTTTCTGCTTTCTAGAAATGTTCACTCTGCTCTGAGCATCCATTCCTCAGTGTCGATCCATACCTTCCACGCACCTGCCCAGCTTATGGTCATTTTAGTGAGAAATACCAAACCTGTAGTCGTAGTGGCAACTGGTCACACTCCAGCTCACTCAAGAGCTTCCTGATGAATGCTTGGTGAGGGCTTCCTCCCCCAGGCTTACATGTTCAGTGAATGTAGTGAGGGAGCCAGACACAGGTGACTTGACCCAGAGAAGCGAGTTGTCCACCTTGCTTAGCTTTGGCCAGGACTGGGTGTCTGTGGGCATGATGCGCAGCATGAGCTCTGCTCCGCATTGTGCCAAGGGCTGGGAGGAGAAGGGGAGGGCAAAGCGCAACATCAGGGCTGTGTATAACACATCCAAAACGGGACTGGAAGAAAGGGAGCAAGGAGGGGATTACATCCAGCCGAGCACTGCAGGCTCAGCTCAAAACAAGGACATTCGAAACAGCTGTGATACTCCCTTTGCTTAGCCTGCGTAGTCTGAGGAGCATCATCAGCTACATCAGTCCCAGTCCCTGCTGCACTCACATGCAGCCTTCACCCCAGATCTGTACTTGGCTCTATCTGTACAAGTGGCAGAGCCCCCTGAACGTGACTTTAGTTGTCAGCCATCAAGGATGTGGTGAAGTCCTATGGATGAGCGATACTCTAAATGTGACTGCTTAAAACGAAAGGTGAACCATTAAACGGCCAGTGATTCTTAACTGCAGTAGTATGAGTACAGTTCAACCCAAAGAGAGAGGGAAATGAAATAGAAACAGCTACTGAAAATGTCATGGCAAAAACAATCCGAAGAAATACCATATGAACACAGGAAAAGGAACTGTCTTTTTCATGCACTGCAAGCTGCCACTCTTTGAAAGCATCGGGAAACAAGCTGTTGAGTGGTGGAATGGATAAAACTGGGCTCCCAACCTCCCCTGAGCTGCCCGGCCCACTAAATCTCACTGCCAGAGATGCCACTGCAAGGCCAGAGGCAGTCTGTGGCATGGCCACCTCAGCCGTGCTTACATGCTGAGGGGTGGCTGGTGCATGTGCCGAGTGGCATGTCATCTGCCATCCAACCAAGCTCCTACCAGGTGAGCTCAGCCTCCCTTTCCATGGACAGTGTCACTGATACAGGTGTCTCTTCTCTGCCCAGCCACCGCTTGTCGGTTGATTTGTAGGAACTCCAGTATATTTGAGGCATCTTGGCTAAATTTGATCAAGGTTACCTGGGGATACTGCAAAAAAAACAGGCAGGCAGGCCTCAGAATTACACACGTCTCTTGACTCTCTGAAATGCAAACTGAAAATGAATCCAGAGCTCAGAAAAGTGGCAAATGGCTTTGGCTGTTGCGGGGTGCCAGAGACTGAGCCACGTGGATGCACTCTGTGGCACAGAGGCACCCGGCACCTTTGCCAAACATGACACGGAGCTGGGCATGCGGCACCAGAGGGGATGTCCAGCTGGTGCAGGGACAGCCGCTCCAGTGCGAGTCTTCACCTGGTGGGAATCTGCTGCTGCCGTCTTCCCCTGCTCTCAGCCTGGGCTGTGCCTCTTGCAAGGTGTGAAGATCTTCCACAGGTCAGATGCCCCAGTGCTGGCAGCAGGGATGCTCAGGTACTTCAGAGTGCAAAAGTCTTCAGGAACATGCACTTTGATTTGTATAGGCAGAAATGCAAAGTCAAACAATGGGGCTTTGGTAGTCACAATGGTCTGGCTTACACATGGGTATGGACTGGTTTCTACTTGGGTTTTTTTTTTTGTGCCAGGTATTTTTGTCCATAAGAACAAGCCTGTTTCATCCACCTGCACCTTCCAGCTCTGCTGCTGGTGTTTTCATGCTGTTTGCCTATGGTGCACGCTGCGTGGGCATGAATAAGCAGGTATCAGTACGGCCTGCTGGCAGACTCCCAAGGGATCTGCAGTAAACAGTGAGCACAGTGATCCAAAATCATCTTCCATATCGTGTTAGCAAAGTACAAAACCCGAGGTGCCTGTGGGAGGATGGGGCGAGCTTTAGTTCCTCCATGTCTTTTCTGACCACAGTGCACCGTGGGGCTCACACTGGGTTTTGTTCAGCAGTCCCTGTGCTCCCTAGTGCTGCAGCTGGCTTTGTGTGGCAGCAGCACAGCCTCCCTGGGGTGAAAAGGAGGATAACAACAACCTCCAGCTTCCAACAGTGCCATTGCAGCCAGCTTACCGATCTTCAAAACCAAGTTATTGCTTGCTGAGATGTTTTGCGTAAAACCAGTCCCCTTTGTCCATCTTCATAAGACCTGGCTGGGTAGCTCAGCCTTAACAGCTCAGTTTCTCCACAGGGGCACGCCAGGATGTTGCCAGATTATAATCCAGAAACTCTCCAAATCCAGGTGGAAGTCATCACCAAAATGGCCACAGAAACTAAGGACAACAACTCCTTTAGGAGAAGTAGCTGCAGCTACCCTTGGGCTATGGGAATGTGGAGCTGAAAAACAGGGCTGGCTTCCCAGGGCTCTTCACCCTTACTTTCTGAGTAATCCTGTGAATTTTGAGAGTGAAAACAATCCTGTATTCTGCTCCAGAAGGACCAACCCCAGTAATGCAGAAGTGTCCCAACACAGACTACTCCATAGGAAGCTCTGCTGCTAATTAGCTTTGGCTTTCCTGATTTTCTGTATAATTCTATGTGTTTGCCCCACCTTTGCTGCTTCGTGATAGATGAAGCCTTCTGCCACTGTAGCCGAATGGTGGCTATTTGGGGCTGGAGCACCCTGATGAAAGGCTTTCTCTTCTGCATTTTGTTGTCTTGGAAAGGGATTTACCTCCACGCTGTACCCGATATCCAATTGCGCATCTGTTGCGCATCTCAGTACATCGATTTTCCTGCCTATCCCCTTTCCACCTTTGTTCTTATCGCAGGACCCCCCTGAAAGCCAGTGTTTTTATAGCCAGGATTTATCCACTAATTCCTGCTGCTGGGAAGCGAACAGGAGCCCTGACGTGTATCGCTTGGTTTATCAGAAAGCAGGGTTGTATGGTGAGAAACTGCAGAAGGCAGGAATACGCAGCCGGTTGTGCAGCTCCCTTCCCTGAAGGAAAATGTTTGCCGTTACCCTAAACAGAGCAAGTCAGAGCAGCCAGGCGCCCTGCACGCCTTCCACGCTGCCATCCCCCGGCTGCGCCACAGGGGAAGAAAACACGGTGGAAGGAGATTTCCTGGAGATGCTGAGTCCTGGCTAAGGCAACAGGCTGCTGGCACACAGTGCAGGCAGGACCCAGCCTCGGGCCATCTCTGAGCACCTCTGAGCAACCTGCAGAAATGATGCCAGCCAAAGGGCCATGGGGAGAGCTGAACCCAGCTGCCCGGGTGGGTGAAACGCCTCGCTCGGCTCACTGCCAGCGCTGCTCCCGGTGGTGGGGCTCTCTGCAGCCTCCCTTCCTCCACCCACACCGCAGGCATCTGCAAATCGCTTCTCTTCATCCTCCTTTTCCCCTTTGCAAGGTGGTCAGAAGCAAAGCCCCACCCAAGAGTTTCCTGTTCTCAGCTTTACCTTTTTTTAAAAAAAAAATTATTTTTTTATTATTATTTTTTTTTATTTCATTATTGGATTGTCTCTTGTTCAGCTTCCTGCCGCATTGCTGGCTGTTTGCTCGGGCTGTTTGGAGCCCCTCCATCACTGACCCACTCTCTGCTGGCACAGAGGCTTGTGGTCAGGCCATGGTTGCAGAATGTGAACCACCAGCTCTCAGAGCCCGGCACGGCTTCCCGTGCCTCAGCGCTCCACCTGCGAGCAGCTACCGGGCCGGTGGTTTTGAGCCACAGCCTGTTTTTTAAGCATTTCCTATTGTCATTGTGGAGATTCTGCGTGATTTCTCTCTCCGTTGCTGAGGAATTCAGCTTTGAAGACAAAATGGGAGCAGAGGGGTCCAAGCTTGATCTTATATTTGATGCAGAACGTCCCATGTCCCATCAAGGGGCTGGAGCACACGCTGCCTCCTTGTGTCCGTCAGGAAATGGAAAGTGCCATGCAGCTGCACCCAAGGATGATTTCCATTCCCAACATCAGTAGGTGTCGCAACTAACATGTCAGCGAGGGCAACTGTTGGAAATAAGCTGTGACTATATTTTGGGCTCAGTTACCCTTTCTTTCCTGGTGTGTCAGGCAACCAGTCAGCGCTGTGACGGCCCGACTCTGCTGGAAGTGGGGCGATGCTGTTGGAGCCCTTCTGGGATGTGCAACTGCTCCGTATGCCCGTAGCTATAGTGTGCTGGGGGAGATGCACTCAGCGCTTTTCAGTTGATCAGCGAGATAAGGCCCTTATGCCCTGTGCAAATGACCTTCACATAGATGGCGGGTAGGGACGTTTGCCTCGTTTTTGGAGCCAGGAGTGAGTATCTTGGCAAAATACAGATCTTAGGCTAGAGACACAGAGTTTGAAGCAATCAAAGTTAAGTGTCATGGTTTAACCCTAGCCAGCAACTAGGATCATGAAGGCACTTGCTCGCTCTCCCTCCCTTCCCTCAGAAGGGTAGGGAGAAGACAGAGAAAAGGAGGGGAAAGGGGAAAAAAACCTCGTGGGTTGAGATAAAGACAGTTTAATAAAACAATAATGGAAAAGGAAAGTAGTAATAATAATGGTAAGAGAATATACAAGACATAAGTCACTCTCACCACGCAGTGAATTGGTTGCCCAGCTTGACCCGAGCAGTGACTGTGGATTCCCACCCCCGGGCCAACCCTCATTTATATACCGAGCATGTCTGTGGTACAGAATATTTCATTGGCCATTCCATTGTTCTGTCTATGCTCCTTCTCAGCTTCTGTGGGAAGCTGAAAAAAAAGTCCTTGGATGGTATAAACATTGCCTAGCAGCAACTAAATCAATGTACATTATCGACATTCCTTTCATACCAAATCTGAAACACAGCAATCGCTAGAAAGAAAATTAACTCTACCCCAGATGAAACCAGGACGTTAAGTTAGCGAGTTCCTATCCATCTGCTGAGCTTGGCCTGACCCTGAACAAGGTAACATGTTTCAGATCACCAAAGCTCCCAAGTTACTGTCCATCAGCTGAACCATCAGTTGGGAGTGATCTGCTGCGCGTGACCCCACTGATGTGTGCTGGTCTGAAACCCAAAAGAAATTGGGAGCCCATTGCAACCACTCCGGAATGCCAGGCTGGGTCTGGGGGTCTGTGTCTGTCCCGTATCGTGAGGGTCTTGCAATGAAGTGCTCATATACATCCATGTCTCCAACATCTTTGAAAATATGTGCAGCAGCGGAATGGTGCACAGGCTGTTTCCTTCACTATAAACAGAGTTACACTCTTAATGAAGCCTTCTCAATAGAAATGAATAAATTATATCCCCCATTCCCAGCTTTGGTGCGAGAGCCAGCCCACAGAGGCTCTCCTGGCTCTCCTCCTGCCTTTCTTTAGTCCAGTGTCGTAGTAATGGCACAAAGCCTTTCTCCCTGCTGTGAACAGGGATTATCATAGCCAAGGCTGCATTGTACACCATCATCTCAAGTATCAGGGCAACCAGTTAAAACCAATTACCTTCTCCATCTTCCAGCTCTTCCCCTTGTGTCTTTCAGTTAGTTGCACCAAGAAAATCTGCATTTCCTAACAAAAGAGCCTTGTTCTCCACTGTTGTTTCGACTGGGATCGAGTGTCAGTGGTACGCTTGCCTGCTGCGTCCCCCGCGAGCGCTCGGCTCGGGGCCTGCCCTGCCGGAGCACGGGGTCAGGGAGCTGACAGGGATTTTCCGTCTAGCTGCTATCCCTGCCCTTGTACGTCACTGTGAACGGGAGCCAGAGAGAGGTGTCCAGAGGCAGCGGTGCCAAGATGCAACTCCCAGGCATTACCATGGCTGCTATTTATAATTTCTCCTGTCTGTGCCATGTTGATGAGATAATAGGATAGCTGTTCTGCTAGGCAAGCTATATTTTTTTTACCACTGATATCTCTTGCTTTGTCATTGTTTCCTTGCTTTAATAGGAAGCCCTTTTTTTTTTTTTCATGAAATGCCTCTCTAATTCCTATAAATAAGAAGGGTGAGGCATGTACTGGAGCAACTTAAAATGTTTGCAGTGGAAACCAGTGTTACAGACCAGAAGTGTACGGACTGGGAACTGACCATGACTCACCACTTCATCACTCTGAAGAACCATATCCAGCGATGGCAGTATTTACCACTTGATGGGTCCTCCTTCATGGGTCGCTGGTGGCCTGATCCAAACAGTGCTGGCCCCTTACGCTCACTTCTGCAAGAATCTTCATGTGCTTTATATGGGGCATGTCACTCATCATTTTGCTGGACCGAGGCTGGAGCGCTGGGTGCACTGTACGATAGAGCCTGCCAGGTAGACCTGTCTAGTCATTATTTTCTCTGGCAGCAGCAAGAATTGAAACATTTCTCTAAAATCCAGTAACAATCCAGAAGGGAATGAGATCGTATCCGCAAGAGCTTGCCTGGAGAGCTGAATGGAGAATTATAGCCCTATGACACCATTTACAGAAGGTTGGCTCAGGAGCTTTATAGCTAATTAACACTCCCTGCAGTTTCATAGGCTTTGCCACAGCAGTATGTTCTTGCAGGTGGTGTATGTCCTAACTGGTGCTTCGGATTCAAAATCTTAATAGAGATGCAAACAGTGAGCCAACGGGTATTCAAAAGAGGACCCTCCGCTGAGGACAAGGAGAGAGGGCAGCCCTGAACAATCAGGTCACTGGAAACATGCCCACGGTCATGCAAGGTCTGTTGCTGAGCCCGAAGCTGTTCCAGTCCAGCACTCCGCTCCAAAGCACTACCTTCTCTTTTGAAAAGCAGAACTATAAATTACAGGTGGGCTTGAACCAGAAGCCAGGATCTCAAAAACCGCGTATGTTTCTGGAAATGTCTGATTCATGTCCAGAATTTGCTGCTGGTCTCCACTTCACTACATCTCAGGGCCGAACATGTGAGGATGGGCTCAGCTTCCCTGGAGTTCCAGCTGTGATCTGGAGACCTCTCTTACTTCACCTGTACAACTGCTACTTTAGCCTGAATCTAACCCATGTTTATTTGACAAGCTGTAATCAAGCTGCTGGTTACAAGCCTACATCCCAAGAGGTACTTTCTCCTGGAAGCTGCAGAATCCTCCCTGCAGACCTGGGCAGCTCATCCCCCCAAAACAACGTGGGGTGGAAAGCCTCATTTGGAGTATGCAACTTAAAAGGGAGTTTAAGAAAGTTGTCTCTCCCAGCTTTTTGTGGCGTGATCCCTTTTACCATGTAGGTGACCGCAGCAATCCAGAACAGCTTATTTTATGTGAAAAAGCTGATTGCTTCTTCCTTGAGCTCTCCTTCATGCTCCACTTTTTAGACAGTTAATTGCCATCCCCGTTCTGTGAGCAATGAATCGATGGCACGCAGGTCTCAGATCACAGCCTTTACTGCTGCTCTGCCTTCCTCCCTGCTGCTTTGCACCCTTCAGGGGTTTTAAAAAGAAGGCAACAGGAGAACAGGGAAGGTTGTCCATAACTGCTGATCTCCTCCTGCTGACCCCCAAATGGTCGTGTCCTGCAACCCTCGTGGAGCAAGGGAGGATGCCGCCGCACCTTTTAACTCACTTTATTTGCCCAGCGGGGCTGCCGGTCTCTTGGGGTCCTGCCATCCCCTTTCTTGTGGCACAGGGCGAGGGGTGCTCTTCTTTCTGTGTTAAAATGGTGCAAAACGATGGCACCTGAGGACAGCCTCACCTCTAAACCACGCGGCGCCCTGGAGGCATGTCCAAGATCGCTCCTAGTTGGATGGGAATAACCGAATTAAAAAGCCTCAGCCTGCTCCCAGCAGCCCAGTGGTTCATCCCACAGGCATGTCCCCGAGGCATGTCCCCTGTCTCCGCAGGCTGCCATGGCACACGGGGTGGCTGTGCCCCTGATCTGGAGCCAGGCTGGGTGCGGGCAGAGGAAAGGCCGGCGTTGCTGCTGCCATGGCAGGCAAGGGGAGCATGGTGGCAGGGTTTCTGGCTGGCTGGAACTGCCTTTTGAGGGCCACCAGCTGCATGTCCCCTGTACCGCACTGCTGGGGACGAGAGGGGACGAGGTGCACAGGAGCAAAGGCAGCCTGTCCCCGGGCACTGTGCCGTGGGTGCCGGCGGGGGGGACCATGTTCATGCCCGTAATCCCACTACCAGCTCGTGGCCAGTGACTCAATAACCCCAAGTCAATTTTTAAGTTTCCCAGCACGAGCTCCTTTTTCAATAACATGACGTGGCCTCCCGGGAGGCTCAGGCACTGACGAAGCCGCCGTCTCGCTGGATTTCCCCTCCTGCAGCTGACGAAAACCACCGCTTCCTTCCCCGGCAGTGGGTGGGTGCCTCCGGCTCCCTCCCTGCCCTGATCCCCGGGGCAGCCGGGCGCCTGCCGTCCTCCCCAGTGCCCCTCCAGCCCCTGGCAGAAATATCAGGTCCCCATACCATTTGTGTGCTCCCAGCTCCTCACACTGCCCAGGGGAAGGGTGATGGAAAAAGCTGTCCCGGGTGGTACCTGCTAAACACACTGAGAGGCCTCAATGTGGCACGATGTCAGGGAAGAGGGTTTCAAGGCTCTTGACAGCACGTGGCCATCACACCTGAGTGGCACTTGGGCACTGTCACTGTTGGTCCCGCTCCAGGCAGGGGTGTCAGAGTAATTGGTGGGCGCATGACCATCCTCTGTCTCACTTAAATGCTGATTTTGTGTTATGCCGGTGAGAATGACCAGCTGCTTTTGAAAGGATGCTAACAGCTTTCCGAAAGCAGATGCGTTACATGTGCTCTATCAAGACAGAGCGGTGCTGCCTCTCTTCTTCTGAGTGGGGGGTGAGCCCCGGTCAATTAATTAGCACCAATTAACAAGGAGGAAGAGGAAAGCTGGCTCAGGTAACATAACTCTGCTGCCTGAGTACTGGAGCAGGGTGCTTCAGGTCACAGCGCTCCTCAATCACAGCCTCAGGCCCATGGGGTAAAACCGTTCCCGCTGCTTTTAAGTAGGGAATAAGCGTGAGAGCATCAGGCCCGGGCAGGGGGTGCCCTGGGGCAGGGAGGGATGGGGAGCAGGGCTGGGGGGACAGGGCCAGGCAGTGGGGCACGGTAGGTGAGTTATGGCCAGCTGGCTCGCAAGGCTGCCTGTGGGATGTAGCTCCCTGCTCCCTGGTTCTCAGACATTTGCACTTTATCACTTTAATTCCGCGTTTCCTGGTTTTCAGCAGTCTGACCCACGCAGCAGCAAAGGCAGCGCTGCAACAGCCCCAGGTTTGCTTGGTTGTTGCAGACAGACCCCGGAGGTGCCAGGCTGCAGCGCGAAACCACGGGGGCTCCTCTGGCCACAAGCGCTCAGCCCGGCTCCGGGAAATCACAGTTGCCTCTGCAGGTCCAGACCCATCTGCTGAGAGGCGTCAGATCCGCTTTGTGATAGACTAAGGGCCGGGGATGCGGAGGAGGAGCAGCAGGGAGCTCTGGTGTGTTTTCTGCGGTTGAAGGCGATGGCGTTGCCGGTGGGAAGCACCAGCCGCGTGG
Source organism: Pluvialis apricaria (assembly GCA_017639485.1). NCBI lineage: Eukaryota > Metazoa > Chordata > Aves > Charadriiformes > Charadriidae > Pluvialis > Pluvialis apricaria. Next base: position 146,959,858 of record CM030008.1, read on the forward strand.
GTGAATGGGACTTGTATGCACTCTAAAGAGGCTTTTTACCCCTGTACTCGGCACTGGTGAGGCCGCATCTTGAGTACTGTGTTCAGTTTTGGGCCCCTCACCACAATAAGAACACTGAGGCGCTGGAGTGTCTCCAAAGAAGGGCAATGAAACTGGTGAGGGGTCTGGAGCACGTGTCTTATGAGGAGTGAGTGAGGGAACCGGGGTTGTTTACCCTGGAGAAAAGGAGGCTCAGGGGAGACCTTATTGCTCTCTACAGCTACCTGAAAGGAGGTTGCAGCGAGGTGGGAGCCAACCTCTTCTGTCAAGTAACAGGTGATAGAACAAGAGGAAATGGCTGCAAGTTGCGCCAAGGGAAGTTTAGATTGGATATTAGGAAGAATTTCTTTACTGAAAGGGTCATCAGGCATTGGAACGCGTTACCCAGGGCAGTGGTGGAGTCCCTGTCCCTGGAGGTATTTAAGGGTCGTGTAGATATAGTGCTCAGGGACATGGTTTAGTGGTGGGTTGTCAGTGTTAGGTTAATGATTGGACTACATGATCTTACAGGTCTTTTCCAATCTAGGAGATTCTGTGTGATTCGGTGATTCTGAAGGAATACAGGCAAATCTGCCTGCCCAAACTTTGAGAGCCCAATTTTCATGGTTTTTTTTTTTTTAAATTGTTCCAGGACTGGAGTTTTTAATACAGTATTTTGTCACTGCAGCAGAAGCTTCCTGTAGCCAGCACCTCGGCAGGGGCAGCCTGAGACAGCCCCGCATGGCCCTTCCCCAGAATGGCAGGGGCAAGGCTGCTCGGGGAAAGCTGGGAAGAACACCACAGTGCATTTGCTGCAGTATTTTAAGCACAAAGAGATACCAGGCTATGATTATCTTCCATGAGGATGTGAACAGATGAACTGTGGTGTCATTTATGATTCTTATGTTAAAATTGCAATGCACGAGTTGCTAAGGTGGCTGAGGTTTGAGTGTCAGCAGCAGCCTGCAGGTCAGATTGCAGCAGGCATTAAAGTTTGAGGGATGCTTAAGGACAGGTTCCTCTTGTTCCACAGATCTGCATGGCATTTGGTGAGGTTTACGTGGAGATGAACATCTCACCCTTCTGTTTTCAGTGGGAGAGTTTGCCCTGGGCTTCCTCAGGAACACCATGGGGAGGTGTTGGTGGGGACCAAGAGCAAGTCATGAGAACAGTACTTGCAGTGCCATGTATGCCTCTGTCAGCCTAATTAAAGCCTAATAATTAGGATTGCCATTCTCTTTATTTTTAATCATGAGGTAGCACTTTATTTTAGAGGGCAAAAATAACCCTTTAATTACCTTGTACGATTACTCAGTTATTAGCCAGTCTCTGACACTGCAGACACCCAGGGGAGCCCTAGGCAGGCTGTCACGGGGCTGTGTGGGCTGGACATGACCCCTGGCAAACCGTCCTGTCCTCTTACCCAGACCCTGAACAGACCCCGCGGGGCGGAGGACAGCATGAGGCTCCAACCATGAGCAGATGACCCCTGGCAGCAAGGTGCAGTCGTCCAGGAGCCTTTGGGTCAGCTTCTGTGGGCTGCTGAAGCCTCATCATCCTACGTCCCGGAGCACCCAGCCCGGCTGCTTTCACCCGCCCAGGCACGGGCCGGGTGCTGACCACGCTGATGCCCCACAATTTCGTGCACCGCGGTCCACGGCAATATGCGAACTGTTGAGCAGCATCACCCAAGAAACAAATGTGTTTTAAACAAATTAAAGAAAGAAAGAGTGGAGGAGTGCAGAAGGCTGCTGTGAGCAGCCCTGTGCCTCTCAGCCATCCGTCCCCAGCCCGTGCTGGTACATGGGGTTGTTCCTCCCCAGGGCAGGAGATAGCATTGCCTCTGCCCAGGCAGGTCGCAGCCCTGCCTGCCTCTCTCTGATCCGAAGGACCAAAAAGTTTACGTGGTCACTGTAGTTTCACTGGGCACGAGGGAGGAGAGCGGTGCGCTGGTGCGGGGAGCAGGTTGGTGTCGGCTCAGCTGCCCGGCGGGCTCACAGCCATGCTTAAATCATGCTGGATGGGTTAATTTTTCCTTCTGCTGACAAGCCCTGGACAGGTGGAAGCCCCGTTCTCAGCTTTGTCTCCATCGCTGCCTGCACCCCACGCTCTGCCGGGCTCACGGGGGGGGTCTCTCGTCCTCCCTCTCACCCCCGCCAGGTTTGCTTCTTTAGCTGAGCCGCTCGCAGGCTGTGTGGTATTTTCAGTTCCTGAAGAAATTAGTAACTGATTTATATAACATCTCGTGTGACTGCAGAGTCTTCACAGAGATGCAGCTGCGAACAAGTGCACTATTGGCAGAATAAGAAAAAGCTGCCAAAAAACCCCACCCCACGGTTAACCGTGGGAATCGCGTTGCCAGACCAGATGCCACTCCGCTGTCCCACAGTGGCCTCCGTACCCATGCGCCGCGGTTGTGTCCCCTTTTTCTGCAGCTCAGCTCTGCAGGCAAATGCCTGGCAGCCACGTTAGATCATCCTTCCCCAAGCCGGAGCGAGCTCCCTCCTTAAAAAGGACCTTCTGGTCTCCCCTATTTCTACAGGCATCACGTTGTCCCCTGCCCCGGCACCAAGGTGTCTCCTCGCCCAGGGGCCGTTCACGCTGGCAGTGCCCACCAGCGCTAGCGGTGCCTCTCCTGCAGCCCCTGCCCGGGTGCGTCCATGCCCGGCAGACGCAGGAGGCGGCGTGTCGCCAGCCCAGCTTGCGTTTCAGCAGGAGCTGGGTGCTGCCCGCTCTTGCTCTCCTCCTAGCTCCCTGCCAAGACCTCGGTCGCTGTCTCTCACCTCCGGTCATCAGCGCTTGTGGTGGAGCAGGAGGGACGGTCTCTGCAGGCGCACGGGCAAACCTGGGCAGAACAATGCTGGGACACCACGTCCCCCAGCGCTCCGCGACTCTCCTGGGGAGAGCTCTGAGCTTGGATGGTCCAGGGGTTACTTTGAGCATGTGTGTGTCCATGGGCCGGCGGTGGCAGACCCGACGTCCCCACGCAGGAATGGGAACGCCACCGGTTCGGCAGCGGTAGGTGGGAAGGCTGAGCAGCGGTGCCAGCTCCCCTCTCAGCAGCCGTGATTTAGCAGCAAAGTTTAAGTAGGAAATAACAAAGAAATACTTGCAAAATACAAATGCTTTTGATGTGAATAGAAATGTTTATAATAATCTGGATTTTTTTCATGTAGATAAGGCTCAGAAAATGTATTTTGTCAAAGTGACATGCAGCGAGCTCTAGTAGGTGTACCCATTTCAGGATAAAAGGAACAGAAGCTGCTCACTTGATGAACCTGAAAGCTTTCTTAGAATTACAAAAGGAATAAATGATCTTAATCATATTAACTCCTGGGTGGTCCCCTGAATCTTTGTGAGAACTATTTATCACATCCCAAACGGTGTGGTTTTAAGCCTGCACAAAAGACAGCTTCAGATGATCTCATGATCTCTTTGTCGGCAGTGTAAGTTATTGCTAACACCCAGAAGGCACTTTGGATTTAATTTCCAATATGAGTTCAGTAAACCTTGGTGCAGGAAGACAACGGCTGCTCCTGTTGCTCTTGGCTCTGCACGGCTCTCGCCGGCGAAGCAGTGCCCTGTGGCACTGGCATGTCCCGGCAGCCTCTGCCGTGGCCTTGGCATGCAGAGCATCCTCCCCACTGGTGTCCCAGAGAGGGCCTGGCAGCTGATGGCTGTCGGGAGGAGAGGAGGGGCTTCTGGAGCCCGGTCACGGCCACTCACCTCTGCCGTGGGGGCTTCTCCTGTCTTCCGCAGGTACCGGTTGCAACAGCACTCCTTAAAGCAGTTCTTGCCCAAAGCCACAGTGGCTTAGCATGGCATCTTCCAAGCAGCTGCAATCAGGACATCAACTGTTGAAGCTTCTATATGGTCAGGTTTATAAAGAGTGAAAAACAATGTCTAGATTGTACCTTTCCCTCCAGCACCGTGTTTTGAAAGGCGATTTCTCAGACTGTCTTTTGATCTCAGGTGAGTGGGGCCACAAAATGTTGCTGTACTTATATTGGTTCAGCAGTTGTTGCCAGTCTTCTTGATTTGGGAAATCAAAATTCTTTGCCAAAGGACTTATGCAAATGCAAAATGAATTAGGCTTTTTTATCTTACTGCACATGTACTTCAGGAATTTTGGAATATTAAGAACCCCCAGAGACTCCTTTCTTCTCTCCAGTTACCATGGTTCATTTGACAAGCAGCGATACCCCCACTTGCAGGCAGCCGCTGGCGACGCCACGAGCTTTGGGGAGTGATGAGGGCAAGCGGGAACAGTCCTGTGTTGTTTCTGGAAGAGGCGCTGAAGTGTGGGCACCGCAGTGGGGTTGTGATGGGTTGAGTGTTTTAAGAAAAAACATCACGGGGCAATGGAAATGGAATTAACTCCCTGCTCTCCCCTCTCCTCCAGCTGAGCTGGTAGGAGACAGCAAATGCTAGAAACTGTAAAAATCAGTTTATTCATCCTGGATCCTGACCACGTGTGATGGAGAGATTCTTAAGTGAAAATGCTGTGCCCAACATTTACGATCTAAACTTGGTCTGATACAACGCGTTGGTATCTCCCTACAAACCTTGCCTGGCTTCTATCTCCAGCTCATCACGGTTACAGCAGCATACTACTAAAACCATAATCTTGTGGCAAACGTTAAAGAGATCTCATCAGCACATTGTTTACCATCAAGTAACAACACAACATGAGGATAAGATAAACTCACCGATGAAAACCCTTTACATGTATTGTCTATAAACAGAAAGTTCACCTTGCTCTCTCTTTAGGGGAAAAAAAAGACAAAGCAATGTCCTTTTTTACTGCCTAACCTAGTTTCTTTTCAGGTATAGAAAAAATTGTAAACATTTATAGGCTCAATAGCTATTTATATCTCACCCAGGAGTAGAGAGCGTGCAGGGCAGGATTCGGCACTGCATGACCTCTGTTTCACGCAGGAGTGGCTCATGGGTGAATCAGCCCGGTTCAGGTCACGGATGCTCACAAAACCCACACCTTTGCTCCACGGGATGGAAAAACGGAGTACTGCATGCGGCTCTTGCAAGTTTGCAGGCTCAAGCTCTGTGTGCAGGCTGCAGTTTCCTAACGGGCCGTGATCAGAAAGGGTGGTCCTGCGCTGCCCCGGTGTTGCCACTGGCATCTTTGCGCCCTTGTGATCAGGGACCCCATCCAGTAGAAAATAAAAGATTAGTTTTCAGCTGCATTAGTTTTCTGATTGTGAAACCACACGAAGAGATGCGTAGGATAGCCCAGTCCTCCCGGGAAAGGAACACAGCAGAACTGTAAATCTTTCCCTCCAGTGTAAACGACAACTGTTGCCATGATGCTTTTGCTTTTTAATTGCAACACGTGCTTTCTGCCTCGTTGAGCTTCCAGTCCAGTTTCTCTGAAAGGCAACAGCAAGAGCCCAACTGATTTCAGAAACAGCTGATTCCCCACTGGGTATGGGGCGCAGCACAGCAGCAAGGACCAGCCCCCGAAATGGGACAGAGACCCGCTCCGACGGGCGGCTGCGCGGGGGGACTACGGCTCCTTTCCCTCGCTTGGCAGTGAAGATGGAGTCAGTGTCCTGACGCGCACCACTCCGCGCAGAGAGCATCAACGTGCTGCAGACAGCTGTGAATTAACGGTAAGAAAAACATGCCCAGGTCCCATTTGCAGGTTTCCTAAACGCTTTTTCTGCTTGAATACTTACTCTGGGCAGCTTTGCGTGTCCTTTCACTTCAGAGCTCTGCTTCAAGTGTACGACAGGTCGAAACATCAAGGATTTGTTATCTGCACAGCTCCTCTGTTTATTCAGAGATTATGATTTCGGCAAGAAATAGCTTCTCGAGGCCCTGAGGTGCCTGCGGGCAGGGGGGGTCACTGCAGGCAGGGCCCACGGAGAGGCACCAGCCCCGCTCTGCTGCCCTCCTGCCCCGGCCACAAAAGCAGAGAAGCGAGAGAACCTGGGATGGTTTTGCAGGAGCTGCCTGCTGCTTTCCCCGCTGCTTGGCGGCGAGGGAACTGGTTATAAAACCAACAGGGTTAGGAATCTCCCTGCTCCTCAAATCGTCATTCTCCAGCCATGCAGAGGGTGCCCTTTCTGGGAGCCGCTCGTGCGCGTCAGCTCAGGAGCGCTGCCAGAGCTGGCTGCCCCCGGGGACACCGGCTGTTAAACACAGGCAGCCTGGCACGGACGTGGCGGGGAAAGGGCGGCGGACAAGGCTGCACACACGGAGCAGAGAGCGGGCACGAGTCAGGACACGGAGGGGCAGCTCCTCTGGCTTCAGCCATCCAAAACCGGGGCTCGCTCGGCCATGGAAGGAGAGAGGGGCATCTCCAGGAGATCCAGTTTACCCTGTGTCCGTTACAGGAGGATTAGTCACCTGTGCAAAGGGTCCCTTTCTTTTCTGTTGGCTTTACAGGGGGCCACGGGGATGACTACCACTCTGCACGTTGAAGCCTGCTCCTGGAGGAGGCATCTGCCTCCTCCATCTACAGTACCAGGTCCGTGGGTTAGGTGCTTTGTATTTCAGCAAAGGCCTCTTCTGTTCTATGGCTTGACACTGAGGAATAGTGTCCAGGGGTCTTTGTGCTCAGAAACGCTCCAGTAGGCTGGATGCGGTGTTGGGCCTGACATCTTTGTCCTCCTACACGACCTGGCACACCAGATGCTTGCTGGTAATGATGCTGTCCTATGGGCTAGGCAAAAAAAAAAAAGGATTACAGGTATCTCTGGACAGAAAACATGCACGTTGCCACTCTGCTAAGAGAGCTCAAATTCATTATTTACTACAGAAAACGGAGTTTCAGTGTGGATTGCCAACAGCACTTAGTTGCAGGCGCCAAGGCAACTGCCTCTGGACAATTCTCTGCTGAGGTTACATAGCAGATGGAGCTGCCAGGCAGTCATGGACAGAGACGTGAACTCCAGCATCGCGTCCAGCCTCTGGAGGAATTCTGCAGATGCACCAAACAACCGCTGCGAACATAAGCTCCCCCAGGGCATGTGATTTGTATGCCTCTGTAGAGCCCAGCACAGCATTAGCTGCCACTACCAACAGCACAAACATCTCCTGAGAGATTTCCCTCTTCTCTCAGATAATTCTGCATCTTCTGGCAATTCTGAGAAGCAACAAACCCTTCTCTCGGTGCTCTTTCCTCAGCTACAGAATAGACAGACTTCTACACAGCACCCTCAGGCTCTCCATCAGAGATGCAGCTAAAGGTGGGTGTCAGATGCTTTCAGCTGTAGCTCTTAAGTAACTACAAAAATACTTGCTTTTCTATCAACAACATATGCAACGTTTTCATTTTTTGAAAGGTAGGTTTTACTTCTTGCTGTAACACACCACTGAAATTGCCTTAGAGTATCTGATAGCTACTCAATCTGTGTTTACTTGTTTGTTTGTTTTTTTTAAATTGAGTTTTATCTTCAGCTGCATAGCTGAAGGTCTTAGCATAAGGAGTTTAAGTCTATAACACAACTGGAACCTTAGCACATGGCATGTGAAATAAAGACATAATTACAAAGAACCTAATGTCACAAAAAATCATAATGCAGTCCATTCTGTGGGACTAACAACTAAAAGAAAAATGTATCATCAGAGCGTAACAGACATTTCTTGAATCAAGAAAAGGTCATCTGGCTCATCCCTCATGGACATCTTATTTCCTCGTGAAAGACACTTAATTGATTCTTTAATTTATCCCAGGAACCTTGTTAGGGAGAGTGTGATGCAGCTTTTCTCAGTATGTGGCATGAAGTCTGCTCCAAATTCAGCTTACATTTCCTCAAAGTTTATATGATTTTCTGTAAGGTTTAAATTCCATCTTGAACTTTCTTGTTTGAATAATAAATGTTTTAATCAGACATTTCAATTAAAAGATCTCTTATACAAATTTAAGTCAAACCTGGCAGCCCTGCAGACTGAAGTCCCGTTTTTAGCCAGGGAACAGGAGCAGCAGCAAGGCAGGCAGCCACTTCGAATTTCTCTGCCCATCTCAGCTGTGATCTTTAGGGACAGATTTTAGGGTCAGAGAAGAGCTTAGGCTTCCTCGTTATCCTTCCAAGAAAATGTAATTTCCTATTATCATTCCACAAAACCCAGAGGGCACCAATGACAGATGGCGTGATTGCAGCAGGGCCTGTTCGGTCGGCTTTTGGTAGATGAACTGTGTTATCACCAGTCTGCACTGGACGCCTGTGGGGGATCCATCCAAATCCTTGGAGGTTTATCACTCGCACTGGAGGAAGAGCCTCCAGTGGCAGGTGAAGGAAGACGGTCACATCATCTTCCCAGGTTCAAATGAACTGAATTTCCAGGGAACCATTTTGGAATATTCCATCAGTGATGATGGCCATAAACATATGCTTTCCTGAACGCTCGGAATTGGCTCTCTGTTTCACTGGTGGACTCGTCATTCACACCGTCAGCCTCGGATGGGATTGTCATGTTCCAAAGCTTTAAAGACCGTAATGCGTTAACTGACTAATCTGCAAAAATGGCTCAGGCGTCCATTGTACCAGGCCGTGGGGAGGAGATCTTCACGGCTTTGTCTCTGAAATGAGTTTGTACACTGTTTCAGAGAAGCAAGTCACAGATGGGGATTCAGCTCTTGGAGCACTCTTATGTTCAGCAACAGTTGCTAAACACACGTATTGCCCAGTCAAGATGCTCATAGAGACAGGAAAGGGGAACAGCTTTAAAGTCAGGTGCTCCACAGGACAGAGACACCGAGCTCCTGAACTTCTTTGTGGAAGAAGAAGATTCCTTTTCATTTTGCAACAAAATGCCATATATACAGTATTACCAGAAGAAAGTGAACAGACAATACAGTAATTGGCGACCTTGCTTCATCCATTTGATAGGGAAAAGGAAAAAAAGAAAAATCTTGAAGGTCAGAGGCAGAATCCAAATTTTTTTAGTCTGAGTGAAGTTTCTTCTTAAGAAAACTTCTGAGCTGAAACCAGCACAGCAACTTCTTTTTCACTTCCCTTTGTTATCAGTCCCAAGGTATTAGAAGGATAAAGGAGAAGGTGACTCATGAATCTCTGTGGATCTTTAGAGGTACGAGGCACAACCTGGTGAGGCTGCAAACTCATCACAAACTTCATGACTGTGACTGTTGAAAGCCACCTTCCCCCTCCACACATACATTTCCTGCCACCGCCAAATGTTCACGTAGGCATCAGTTTTAGCCTTTCACTTGCCTCTCAGGTGGTATCCCTCATTAAGCCCATTTTGACTGGAAGGCATCTTGGATGCATCTTTTACATTTCCATGGGTTTGGAACATGATGTGCTACCAAAATATTTAACAAGGGACTTCTTTGGAGATACTTTTCCCCATTATTGCTATGCTTATCCCACCATAAAAAGACTCTCTGCTGCATCCCAACCATCAGAGCTATTTCCTTTCCCTCCTTGAAAATCCATCAATCATTTCACTTTCTGCTTGCCAATTCCACAGCTCTCTCCCAATCTGCTTAACACCCCTGGGAAGCCCCAGGGCTTCCTGAGGCAGTTTGTCTATCCTGGCCGTTGTTCCTGGCAGCAGGAGCTGCGGAAGGCAGCGAATTGCCTCTCGCTGGGAGCCGGGATGCAGCTGGGTGGGCGGCAGGCAGGTAGCTCCCGCATGATGGTTGGAGACGGTCCTTGGCTTCTACACGTTGCGGTTGGGAATGTCAGGGCTGATTTTGATTTTACTTTCCAAGCATATTCAAAACCTTGGGCCACGTATATATTCAAGAGCAGGGAAGAATTATTTCTAGTGTATATTATATCACTGTATCAGCCACCGAAGCAAAAACTCTCTCTGCTGACCAACCCCTCAGGATAATCATTTTGAGCTCCTGCGGTAATTGAAAAGGAGAGACTGTTGAGTCTGAGGACATGGCCCAGTGCTCATCAAGCACTGGCATTTTTTTTAGTTAAGAAAAATCAAAATAAATTAGACACTTCCTTTAAAACCCTTATCAGTGCAGCATTCGGTGTCTTCTCTCTGATGATGATGTTATTCTACGTGTTCCCCTATGACCTTAATCGTGACCTGAATTTCTGCTGGGGATAGCAGTAAAACCCAAACCAAACATTAATCAAAATCTCATCACAGTTTGGTAAGTAGCATAGGCCTGACATATGCTTAACGTATAAATTCTTAATTTAGAAAATGGCAGGGGGAAAAAAAGAATACAAGTCTAACTCTGCTTCTCTCTGAAGGTTACATTTAACAAACGTGATCCCATTTTGCAGAAGTCCAGACCATTTCTGCAGGCCGCAGTCTATCTAAAAATTCTCATTTTTCAAGCCCATGCTTTTAAAACACTTCTCAGCCCTACAAAATGGCAGGGTCCCACCGAATGTGCTACTCTAATCATCCCTGCTGAAATGCTCAGAGGGCTGGCTCGGAAGTTGGGTCGTGTAATCTCCTCCGTGCTTTGAGGTTAGATTCTTGCTGCCTCACTTCCCTATCTCTCTCAGCACGACTTCTTACTTCCTTTTGTTGTAGTCTTGTTATTAGCATTTTCTTTGCTCACCTCACCAAAATACATGTTTGCGTTCTTTGTAAAAGAATTATTTATCTTCCCGAATACATAATACCACAGACTTATCTTCCTAATGTTTCAAAGTAAGCTATTTCTACAGCCCCAGCTGTGCAACCTTCTGTTTTGTTGGGGGTTTAGCACACAATGAATTTCAAGCCTGACAAAATAGACTGGGAAAAGATAGACAGTACACAAAATTTGCTATGCAAAAGTTAGACTTATTTAATAGTACTGATGGGCAGCAGGGAGTGAACCCCATCCTTATGCCTTGACAGGTCAGGACTACATACTACTATGCTAGAATTGCAGACTGACCATCAACGTGCTTCATCTTGGAGGAGATCACTCACTGCTGATGTTCGCTGCTTTAGGTAATAGACTTGCACTTCTGTTTTCCTGCTCTTAAAAGGTAAGCACTTTGCTTCAGTAACTGAGTTATTTTCCGCTGTAGTATAAGAGCCTGTCACCCCTTCACAGCCATTGCTCATGGACACATGGCAGGATGAGAAGGTAGGAGGTGAATGGTCTGGATTCACACTGAAATGCCTTAAATCATCTAGCTTGGGTGAAATCTCAGCTATAAGCACTAAGGAGTTAACCTTCCTCTGCTTTGAACAGAACTGTGAGACCGAGTACAGAAGTGCTGTCAGGTCTCAAAACACACATACAGATGTCTCGCTGAAGTTTCGTGTTCTCTCTACAAAGCCTAGAGCCCATGACCTCTGGTTGCCCCAGGACACATTAAGCAACCAACAGAGGCAACGGCACATCCTTATCTTTGGCCAGAAAAATTCTCGTTCATGAAATGCCACTTGCTGGCAATCCAGAGACAATCTCACTGACCTAGAAGGGTTCTCCAGTTCCTTTTGGCAGTAGGAGTTGGAATTAGATATGCTGATGCTAAATGGCTTAGCATTAACAGCAAAACAGCTTATCTACGCTGTCCCAGAAGGTTAAACTATAATGAGCCTCTTAAAAAACGCTCAGTGCAATGGACAAACTCTAGGCTTTGCGGCACAAGGTTGGGGATCAGGCTTCCTCTCCACCCGGCCTGTGGCTATACAGCCAACAGAAAGAGTCAATCCAGACCAGAACATTTTAAAGTACTACTTTTGAAATGTAAGGGAACCAAATGATCAAATTTAGATGTAAAGAAATAACCTGATGGAATTAAATTTGACATTCATCTACAAATAAGGGTATTTTACCACGATAAGGTTTTATATTTAAATAATTCTTTCTTCCTTAAGGATCTCAGAAACAAGCAGCAGCTTGGGACTTGGCTCTGCAAGTTCACGTGTGTTGACAAGCTGTTATGTCTGCCCTACGAGTCACCTGGGGGCCACGCACGCTTGCCACTCTGCCTGGGAGGCTCTGCAGTGGTGGCAGCTCAAGTGTACGATACTTAGATTTTTACGTAGACGGCGCTCTACAGCAATAGTGGCACTGTAAATGAATGCTTCCAATACGCAGATACCACTTTACTCACCACAAATATGTAGATTCCAGATGAAATGCTCCAGCTTTAAAGCACTACAGCACCACTTATACAAGTGACCACAATTAAAAGCAAAGAGAAGAATGAACGCGGGGCAAGCAGAGGCAGTAGGGAGTAATCCCTCCCACTAAAACCAATGTTTCTTGTCAGGCAAGACATGGCTGGTCACCTGAAATCATTTGCTAAGTTGCTTCAGGGAAGCACATCTCTAGTAAGAAAGAAAACATAAAAAACACCCACCCTAAGAAAAAAAAAAAAACACAAAACCAAACCAAAAGAAAGGTAGCCTACAGTTAAAAATACTTATTTTCTTCAACTATTTTCCAAGCCCTTTTAAAGACACGCCCCAGTTCTGTCCTCGAAACCTTTTCTTTTTGCCCTCTTCCCTCCATTCGGGAGTCACATAAAGTAACGGGTCTGCAATGACTTCCAGCGCCCCAGATCTGCAGCTAGGCCTTGAGTTTGGGGGCCCCGTATGTTTCAGCTTCCCTCAAGGCTACTTTCAGCCACTACAATCTGGGAACATCTGGAGGTTTTGCCAGTAGGGCTAAGCACCCATCTAAACAGCTGCGTTAGAAAAAGCTTCCTTAAAAAAATTTATCTTCTGCAGAACAGCTCTACTAGAAAGTTCTCCAAACATGTCTAAAACTGCCCTGCTCACTGCAGGAACTTTGGATGTTCCAAAAATGTGGGTTCCTGAGAAGCCAAGCAAAACTGCACGGCTTGCACAGTGAACCTCTGAAGCCCTTAGAAACCCCTCCTTCCAAGCCATAATTGCTGCTGTATTTTGCCTAGGAACAGAAGCCAAAATTGCCATTTTCCCCTCTAGTTCTAAAAAAGCAGTTTGGTCCGTACCAGGTTTGACATGGCTCTACCCCGTAGGTGTTTCCCTGCTAGTAACCATTCCAGCCCGCTGGAAAACCGGCGGACGCATCCCTCATCTCAACGGTGGAGATACGGGATGTGTAGCTACAGCCTCACCCCACGATGGAAGAGTCCTCCCGCGCCAGCCAGTGCCAATGGGATGAGTAATACCCCTAAGGTCCCCTCTCATCTCCAAAGCAAACCTACACCTCTGGAATAGTTCATTCTCCTTCAAGCACCCGTTTAAGGGCTGCTGGGCTTTGCAGCTCCTGAAGCTCCACGTCAGCCTTGCTGAGGAGAGGGTGGGTAGAAGAGAACTTGACCCACAGCTCAAACAACGAAAGATAATGCAAAGTGCTGACTCCAGTAAAATCACACCAACGCGAGGTGGATCTCTCACCCTGAGACCAAACCAGGAGAGCAGCCTCAGCTTTTCTGCTTTCAGCTGGAAACGGAATTACACGAGATACGGGGTCTTCGGAGCACTTTCCTGTCACTCATCTGTCAAAAGCAGAGCTTGGGGACAGCAAGGCACAATGTAAAAACCCACAGAATCGAGCTTCATTTTCTGGAATCATATTGGAGCTGTTGTGCCAAGAATGTTCCTGAATTTTTTGAAAAGCAGGTAGTTGTTATGGCAATTAGCACTTGGCAGGTTTAAAATGATTTTTTTGTTGTTATTTCAGACGAGGCTACGAGAGGACAGAAAAAGGAGACAAGTCCTTAAAGCAAGTGATTTTGTTACATTAAAACAGAAGAATAAATGAATCAAGCAACCTTTACTGTGTAATTCGTAACTTCAAGAGTGGAAAAGCACGCCTGGGTCTTACTCATCACAACTAGCAGCTCCTGCAACTGCAGCTAACAGATAACGCTAATTTTTCAAAGGGTGGGTTAGGCAAAAAGTTATCTTCAGCTATGTCCACAAGCGCAACGCCAGGCCTCTGAATACAGCTCAAAGGCCGCAGTGGTTGCTTAGAATAGTTCTCACTTTCAACAGGCTCCTTACCTGAGTTTTGAGGCACCTGAACGCCACATCAGTAGCGAGCAATTTCCCCCTCTTTGTAAAGGGTACTTTGAGTGACTGTTTTCAGAAAGGCCGGGATTCCCGATCTTCCAACAACTTTTAACGGAACCTCGGAAGAAAACATAGCTATACTTACCATTAAAAAAAAAATATCCCAGAAAGAGTTGGGAATAGAGGCTAAATCTTGAATTCCAATACATTTTCTTATCCATATGGCTGTCCTTCCTTCCTTCCTTCCCTCCTCCGTTCAGAATCTGGAAATACCAGCCTGCCAGGATCTCGCCGAGACCTAAGTTACTGGAAATAAGGAAGCACACCCAGTCACGCACCGCCAGCTGCCCCGCTGCCTTACCAAGAAGTGCTGTAGCTAATTTTACTACCTCCCTTCCGAAAGGAGCCGAAGCAAACGGCAAGGTGAAAGGTAGGCGCTAACTGGGCTGTCGGAGGCTGCTTCTGCAGCGCCTCGAACTGCCATCGTTAAGTTTTCTGCATGCCCACGTTGTCATTCTGGAAGTCCTCCCCTTGGGGAGCGCACGGCTGAGGCGGATGCTACGCTGCCCGCGGTGCCAGGGGCGGTTCAGTTCGCGCACCCCCAGCCTCTCTGCCTGTTTGGCCCCTTCAGCCCGTGCCGTGTAGTCCGTCGGTTTGTAGGCACTGCACAGTTCCCGCAGAAGCAGCGTTCTGTACGGCAAGTGTGGGCAGCGCTACTACGGCCCCGAAGGCTCAAAAAAGTCCAGGCCCCCGTGAGCCTTTTCTGCTCAACAAAGCAGGAGACCACATTGCAGAAGGGGACACGCACTGCCCGTGAAGCAACACTGCCACATTTTAGGAGGGTCTTCTATGTCAGAACAAAGACTAAAAATACAAGAAAATATAATAAGAGGAGGCTGATCAATCATTCAATACAGGACATTTTTTTCATGACCAGACACTGTAGATCACTCTAGTGGAGGAATGGAGGAAATGAAGACTTAGGGGTGAATCTTCTGTGATATTTAAAAGATCAGCTTAGGTACTGAAATAAGAGAAGGCTTTCTCAAAAAATACAAAAACAAAAACCACCAAAAAGATCCAATGACCTCCTATAACTTCATATTTTGTGTTTATAAAGGCACAAAAGTAAAATATTTCTTCTGCTATGTCCCACTCGTCCTCATTTGATTACAAAATTTTTAATTTTCAGTAATGACTTTGATTTCTCCAGCAACACGGAGTCACTTTACAGAACCCTATTAACCCAAAACTTTCATGATCAGTTGGATAAAGGTTAAGAAAAACCACCAGGCATTTTCAGGTCACATTATTTCATCTAGTTTACATTTAAATGTTTAGAGTAAAGCAGTTTAGCATGCAAGTTGAAAGTCAAATCCTTTCAGTAAGGGAAACAGGCGGTATCTTCATTAGAGCCTTTGTAAGAGACAGAACTCACATCTGCTATGGAGTGAGCTATGATCTTTCCTTTCTAAAAGTGGGTCCAATATCCCCAAAGGAATTTTTTAGTCATGGTCTGCCAACTTGCATGGCTTCCAGACTGGAATGTAGCCCTTTGTTTTGTAAATGTGTTTGATTATTGCTTTTTCCTTTTGACAAGCGCTTTCATGCATTAAAGAAGTCATTGTTACGTTTTTCAGTGGTAATTGAGGGATATACCAAGTTCTCCCTCAGAGAGCCTCATTAACCTTTGCCCTCCATATTCTTCCTTTCTTCCTATTCTTAATCAGATTCTAATTTCTAATACTTATTATAACAGATTATTAACTTTCAATTCTAGGGATGGTGACTAGTGTCCCTAACTACTTTAAGGTTTAAGATTATCCTACCCACATTTTCTATCAATCTTGATCCTCAATTCTGGAACAAGGGGCTCAGCTGCTTCCAGAAATGGAGCATCACATTCCGAATGCAAGGATCTATGTATTTTAATCTTTTTTTTTTTTTTTAATACAAGAAAAAGCCTATACTGAACTTCTCAAAAGTCAGAGCTGTAACTTGCTTAAGTTGACTGCACATGCAAAAGAGTAAGGCAATGGGGTTCACATTCACTGACTCGGTTCATCTTATTATTCCAGGTATCAGATTAACCTGGTGACACCAAGACAACTTTTCACCCAAATTAAGAACTATCTAAAACTAGAATATACTTACACTCTGCTTACAGGTACAGCTCAATCAAGAAAAAGGCGACTCAAGCTTCCCTCATGTTGACTATATAAATACAACAAGAATATTTTAATACAGTTCAATTATTTTCCAGGAGTTTCAGTTCTTAACAAGAGATGTGATATTGTTTGAAAATTAGTCTCTATTTCCCTGTGATTATTTCAGTTTCAAACCAAATATCTACAAATGCCATAGTAATTCTGTGAACACCATCAGCGCAGACGTCACTGGGAGCATCATTACTCTGGGGAGCCTTTCCACCAAGTGAGCTGCAGTGTCTGAACCCCCTGAACTCCGTGGAGGCTCCCGCTCAGTTCTCTTTTACAGCAAGCTATAGGTTTCCATATAACTAGACCTATTCCAAAGGTCAGCTCTGAAAGAACTTCCTATGCCTTTTGCCGTAAGTCTGGGGACCGTACGTTTGTTAAAAGTACCAGAGTACCAGCCAGCCAGTCAGAAAGCTGTAGGCATCTACAAGTTGTAAATTAATTAAAGCAACCGTAAAATCAGATATGAAATATTCAATCTTGACTCCCCTGAAATTAACTAAATGCCTAAATGCGTATTAGGATTTTCCATAATAAAAATACTTCTGTATTGAATTTGTGTATAATACTGCCATTGCTCTAAAAGGTGCGGGAAGACAGATCACATGAAATCTACACCAAAGGTAGTTGAAAAGTCCATTCATAAAACTTTTATTCCACTTACATCAACTTAATACACATGTTCTGAACAGTTATGCTTGGATTGTTCATGAAAATTTCATAAGACATTAAACAAAGCTAGCCATCATCTCAAGTTATTTCCCTGTTAACTATTTTTACAGCACATGCATGTTAGGCAAGTATCAAAAAAAAATCACAAAAGCAAAAAACCTAAAAAAGTTAAATACATGGGTTTTTGTTTTACTGCTGTGCTCGATATACAGTGTCATTATGGATATCAAGCAATTCATTTTTTACTGCATCTTTACTTGTACATTTGTTCTTAGGTTGCTTAAACCATTTAAATACAAATAAAATGTGTAGCAAAAATAATGAAAGCAACAGCAGGTAACTTTACAAATAATGGAATGTGAACCGTTTCTCTGTCCTTCTCTAGAGAAAGTTGACTGGGTTATCAAACTGTCTTAAGGAACACTTCAGCTGCAATCAAAGATGTACACTTGATCGGCATATTCCACAGATTTCACATGTTGACTTGACATGCAATATCTATGGGACATCAGTTTATTCACAGCCGTGCGTGCTCCAGCTTGGATACTCATACTAACTACACCTGTGGCTGCAACCGATTATCCCTTTTTTTCCATCGTGACAGACCAATATGCAAGCAGTTGTCTTTGCTTGACATAGAAAGCTGTTTTAACACTGGCCTTGTGGGAAGCCACAATGTACCAAAAGTACTATGCCAAACATGTAAAACTTGTATAAAAATTTCACAACCCTATATTGGCCACCTCAGATGAAAACAGATAAGTTCCCCAAATGTTAACTGGCTCTATTCCCCTAATATTAAACAAAACCACATGGGAAATATAGAAATCCAAATAGAAGTAACATAAACCTGTCAAATCGTAAACAAAAACTATTTGTGGGACAGCATGGATGACAATGGTCTACTGTGTAAATTTCAGAATGAGGCAGACGGAAGTTGGAAGGCTGGTTAATTCTCCCCTCCTTCTCCTGCTTCGGCTTCATCTCCTTGGGTATCCGATGTCCACAACTGTTCAGGAAAGAAAACAGAGTAAAATATGTAAGACAATAACATTTATGACTAATAATTAATAAGGAATTATTAGCAAGAAAGTTTATTTCTTAAATAATAATTTTGTAAGAGATCCTACTAAGCACCATGGGGGGGAAAAAGCGCATATTAAACATGAATATGTTTCTTGACTATTAATTCTATGCAAGACAAAATGGGAATCTAGTCCTAAGTGCCCAAACCCTACACTGCACTTAATGAGGAAGTTCATGAACAGGCAAAACCAAAGTCTCATATTCACAAGGCTCACTAAAATACGATTACAAGCAGGCAAGAATCGGACCTACAGAACAGATACATGAGAATCGGGAACTAAGAATACTTGGTTTCCTGTGGGTTGGTGCCTTTTCCTCAAGTGAGCTTTATGCATCTTTCTGAAGGAAGAACACTTCAGTACAGGTCTCTCTCCACACTCAGCATTAGAGTGAATGCTACCTTTTCTTCAAAACAGGCATCTGAAGACTTTTATTTTGAAAAACAAAAACATTTCACCAAAATCTCTATCCCTTGGCTTTATTCAGTCAGTTGTGCCCTCCTTCAGCTACTTTTGGAATACAGAGCTTCCAAACTTGGAGGGCAGGGTAAAGAGGGAAGAAGATCAGGCTAAACATGCAGTATGCACGTAAGCTTATTTTCAGCTCCGTAAAAATCATACTAAGGAGCCATATATCAATATTAAGTACCACCTAAGGAAACTAAGCTTTGGTTCCAGAGCAACACCCAGGGCAAAGAAATTATTCTGCGAACGAAGTATTTCGCCACGCTGGCTGCTTCCAAACTATTACCAGCCCAGTATGATTTGTAATCTCTCGCTTTATGGAGTTACAGCAGCATTAACCGAATCCTTCACGCTCTATAGCATAAGGTGGTAAAACCTAAGAACAACTAATTCTGTCTCTACCTACGCTAAGGTCTCACAAGATACTAAAATAAATCAATCCATCATCAGAAACATTTTTTCCTTTCCAGGAGTACAATACAATAGAGAAACTTACACAAGACCGGTAGCCTTGTTCTTGCTCTGAACATAATATACGGTATCTGCACTAAATGTTCCTTGCAGAAGGCATTAAGCAAGGCATTAGTTTACTGGAGACAACAGCATACTCGACAGTTTCTAGACAGTTTCTAGCCCATGCACTACATTCTATGCTACGCTACATTATTAGAATGTTATTCTCAACTTCAGTGCTATTCTTATAAGGAACAGTTAGTAAGAACAGTTTTATCAGAGGCTTCTATCCTAAATCCTCACCACTAAGAGTATCTACAGATATACACATACTTTTATTCATTAAATAAAAATGAATGGGCCTGACTGGTATGAAAGGAGGATTACCAACTGAGAGGACAGTTTAATGTGTCTGCTGGGAAAAGAACCCTTGGGGGTGGTTAAAGAAAAAACAGTTTCATAACAGAGCAAAGAAGGAATTATCCAGCAATCCCAGTAAAACAGATTTTGACTTGATATACTAAACAACCTTCTGAACACTTCTCTGCCTTCAGTCCCTGCTGAGAATGAACACAGACACTTCTTCAGCCATACAAGACTCAATGTAAGAAGAATCAACAAGCGAGGAAACCGCTCCTGTGCATAACTGATCAACATGCTGAACCAGTCAAAGGCCTTTGTAACAGACTTGCATAACTAGCAAAACAGACCTTTTTTACATTTATGACATTCATTGCAGTCTTTGGCAGTCACACATACATCAGAATTTATTTTCTACCTCAAGAAGTTGTGAAAAAACATGGAATCAAAGCACTCATACAGGTCACGCTAAGCATTTAAGGCAAGACATACCATCCATTCAATATGGAATCCTGCTGCTGTCTACAGCTCTCCCTTACAATGGAAAGCTCACATCACTTATCAGGCTACTACCGTGATTCCCACGTTATGCTAGCTCAGTCCAACTTTTGCTCTTGTATGAAACAATTAGTTTTCCAACTGCTACGACAAGCTTTACATTATTTTTACAGGGAAGCTAGCAATTAAAGTCAGCTTCTATTCTCTATTTCAATAGCAGTCATTCAAAGGACAGCTCTTGAGCAATCTCACACAAGGGGACAGCACACACAGACATTGAGAGCGATGCCAACCCTGTATCTGTCTCCATTACAGAGGTTGAGAAATATCTTCCATTTGTTTTGTAAGGAACAGCTGGAACAATCACAAGTAGTTTTTTCAGTAGTGTTAAGTTGCCATTCTAGTGGAAAAGGTTCCAAGGAACAGGGAAATAAAGTGTTAGAAACAAAAGCAGAAAATATGGCAACTCCAATGTTTATGCAACTGTACAACTTTAGTTCTAGTTATGTTAAAAGAAGCTCAACTATTTTGTAAATGTCTCTGGTATCAGATGCACAGAGTGTGAACAAGGGGTTACATCTGGCAACAAGAGGTGCTTCTTATTTTTCTCAGTTCTGGCTTGCAGCTCTCCCTTCTCCCCCACAAAGACCGGGGAGTGAACTATGCCATTAATTACAGTATTGCATGTTTGCTTACATTTACTGTTTCATTTGCTTTAGGTGTTTATCTTTGCCAGTTTTAAAGTTCAAAGTAGGTTAAAAAAACCCCACATGCAAGATGAAGATTTTGATTACTCTGACAACAACACGATCTTGATCTGTAACTTACACCACAGGCAGCGATGAGTCCAAGGAAAAAAAGAATTAAGACAGTTATTTTACAACTGCCATGGAAATAGCCTGGTTAATACCGATTCCAATTTCAGCTTTACCAAAATTAAAACCAAAACAACAGGCCCCTTAGATGGACTCGCAAGCTTTGTTTGTAGTTTTCATGTAGGATCTATTCCTTGCACATGCAGTCACACAGAATAAGCTATATGAAATTGCACATAAGTTTTGAAGAGGCAAATATGGCTGTATTCTCAAATGCTGTTTAACAAAACAAATAGCTTTGCTAGTCGCAGTCCAAACTACGTCATTTAAACAAGCCAAATTCCTTGAACAAAAAAACCTGAAAATTTTGGTCAATTTGACATGTCAAAAGACTGTGTTACTTAGCGTGCAGACAAAAAAGACTAAGCAGGAGAAAGAGATGCAGCTCAGCACCATGAGGTACTGTAAAACTCATCTGTAAGTAAATGTCGGACACAGTTCCACAGCTAAGAATGAACAGGACAACTCTGAGTGCCACCATGACCAATCCCCTTATCAACAATATGCAAACGTTAATGATACTCACTGTCAAGTTGTCTCTCAGTAACTGCATTATTAGCGTGCTGTCTTTGTATGACTCTTCACTTAATGTATCAAGTTCAGCAATTGCTTCATCAAAAGCCTAGTGTTATAAAAACAAAAAACTCCATTGGCCATGCGACAAAAGGTTATGAAAATAATATAAATGGATTTCCCCTCCCCTTAGACTTACCGTTTTTGCAAGGGAACAGGCTTTCTCAGGGGAATTAAGAATCTCATAATAAAACACGGAGAAGTTTAGAGCCAGACCTAATCTGATAGGATGTGTTGGCTGCATCTCCTTTTTACTGATTTCAAAAGCTTCTTGATATGCTTGTTGTGATTGCTCCACTATCCCTTTGGGGAAAAAACAAACACACACAAAACCCACAATAAGTAATTAATTCACATACCGTATTCAGATATACAATCAGGACTATGTTCACGCTTGCATGAACAAAGTATGTTAAGAATGAATGCCTGTGAATGAGCGCTTTACCTAACAAGTTGCTATTTTATGAACATTTTACTAAATTACATTTTCAAATTATTCAAAAAAGGAAGCTGTCATTGACCAAATCACAGGTTTGAGTCCTTTCCTGCCACTCTGTAACTACTTGTATTTACAAATGTTTGCAGCAGTTTTGTAGCACTTAATATAAAACCCACCAACTACATGAAAAGGTACAAAATTGAAGTTTTAACTACACACAGGTTTGATACAGTGCCACAATTTCAATGTCTTTAAATGCTGTGAAGCATTACAGATGCACATTTAGTCACAGAAAACAATGGTGACCTTTGCCTATCATGCTGAACCCTTTCAGTAACTGTCATCTATGAATTCCCATTCAAATTGCTTGGCAAAGATAGTGTGGCATACCTCAACCCGAATTAAATACACTTCTAAAAGCTTCCAACATAGTTCCATTTCTAATGCAGATATGGAAAGCTTTTTTTACCCAAGTTGAACGTTCTAGTACCTATAAACTTTGAAGTAAGGGAGAAAAACTAACAATTGGTCTCTTTTTTCAGAGAGTAATCTTTTGCCATTCTCTTAATTGGTTCAATTGGTACAAGTTATAAAAGCTTGGCAGAAAAGAAACCCAACTATATTGTGTATATTAAGACTGAAGAGCTCAACAGTTTCCATTCTCACTGAAGGCACTTGAACTTACGAGCAGACTATGCCTGCACAAGTCAGAGATCATGGCCCAACACAGCCCACAAGCTGGACGATGCCCTTGACTGCAGGAGGAGAGAAACGCGCCAGACACTGCGCACAAAGGGACCATTGTTCCTGCACTCTCCAAGACTGCTAATAGCATCTGAGAAATAGGTGGGCAGGAAGTCATTCAATTCAGATGCAAAAGCATTCCAATCCTAACATTTCTGGATCAAACCAGGAATGTATCCAGCACGATCTCTGCAACAGCACCAGTCACAAGTATTAAAAAATACAGAAGAGAATTTTAGGCTAAGGACTCAAAAATACATCCGGTATTTAAGTGAGAAGTACTCAAAGTCTGAGAATAACTCAACACCAATATTTAGGATGTCTACGCAATCTGTATTTGTTCACCTTTATATATTCACAAAAACTAAAGCATCATATTGTTGTCTTAAACATGGAAGAGGGAGGCCACTCACTGCACAATTACTCAACACACTGTCCTCTCTACAATCATTACGAATAATGAAGTGCTTCAGATAATTTAGACAACTGCCATACCACCTTGAAAGTGACCAGAAATTGGTATATTATGGTTGAGAAGAAACAGGTTTACTCTAAGTTAAATTTCGAAATGGTGAGAAGCGTTTCACTCTTCCTGTAATGGAAAAGCCTTAGAAAATGGCACTGTTTATGACAGGCAAAACAAGCAGCGTGAAAAACAAGTAACTTCAAGGAGTGCAGCTGAACATTTTATTTTTTAATTATTATACTTTAACATAAATAACTTCAAAAAGAAAGAGGCCTATTTTTTCTCCTTATTTGAGAAAATACAGTTACTGTTTGAGCAGTGATTTGGGGAGCTTAGTGCAAAACTTGATGTATTCTGTTACTTTTTTAAATCAGTCACCCAGTATTAAAAAAGTTGCGAGATTTTTAACCTTGAATTCTTTAGAAAGCGTTGTACAGTTCCAAAGTTCAAGGCTAAAATAGTAGTGTGAGGTACCTGCTCGACATTCCTGTCCGCTAGGATTGCTGTAAGAAAAGCCCAGTCGATAAAATAAATGATCTGGTTTATGAAGATAAAAAACCAATTCCTTGAGCTGGGAGCTTTATACTGTTGCTGTGTTTACTGCAAAAGGCTGAAAGAATACTGTCCAACTAAATGACTATTATTTCCTGAACAATAATTATCAACTGCTCTTCTTCAAGGTCACAGATGGCATACCAGAAAAGCCTGTGAGATGAAACACCGGGGGGGGGGTGGGCAAAATCTTAAGTTTAGGAGCTGTAGCAACTATGAGCTAGATAGGCTTTCAATAAACTTTCTTCATCTGGAAACCCACTAAAAACCGCTCAGCCAGAAGACTGGGTTAAATAAAAATGAACTTCAAAACCACCTTAAACAAAGATTTTCACAGTCTAATTTTAGAGTCTGCAACTTAATCCTCAACAGAAAAAGAAACTTGGGGACTCAAAATATTGTGCCTTCTGTGCATGTGAATAGAGATTTCCAAAAGGAAAATATAATTACTTTTTGTACAGCACCAGATCTGAAGTACTAGTTACATATGCAATTCTGCCGCCACCAAGACTGTGTCAGTTTGCACGCAGTAAAGCGCCAGAAGTCAAATCAAGCCCTATTATACTAAGTCTTAGTATCTTTACGCAACTCCCTATTATCCAGCATACTGGGGAAACCGGGCTACCCTATGTAATGCGGATATAACACATATGCCACAAAGCTAAAGCAGACACATCTATCCCCTTGAAATTATTCCAAGTCTGTTTCACCTCTATACCCAACTCAAGCTAGTTTCTGTGAAGTCACACAGACATCCGTCTGGATCATACTGGGAAAGCTTATCAGCTTGAGAAGCAGCACAAGGCCACAGGGGCACCACACCTTCAACAGCACTACAAGGAACCTAGGAAGTCCTACAAAAGGGCAGAGTGCTAGCAACCATCAGCCACACAGCTGAATGGTTCTCCAATAATCCCCGAGGTCCCAAGTCCATGCTTTCAGACTGTCTGCACACTCCCAAGCATCCCATACTTCTGCAGACTGAGTGAAGACTGAACTGAGTCTGCAAGAAAAGAGCTCCAGGCTAGCAGAAGTTACCAGTCTGGGCTCTGCTGAAATGCACTGCTCTTCAGGGCACGCTGCCACCAGTCCTAAACTGGCCCCAGGAAACAGCTTAGCACTGTTTGCAACGAGCTGTATCTAAACATAATGTGTCGTTTTGAATTGAAGGTGACTCTACATGGAGTCAGCATGTTGTTAGGGTGTCTCTTCAACTACAGCAGTTAATCCACCTGATACATTAAATGCCTTATATTAACTTTTCTAACTAAATTTAGGTGAAGGAAACCTACTCGCAATTATGACAAGCTGCTTACAAGAAGATACAAGTAGTTTGCGGAAATAAAAAACACTTGGACTTTAAACTACCACTGTTATAGAAGAAATTTTCCTAACAGTAAGATTACTTTTATTAATCCCTTTCTTCTCCAGGTGGTTTCTAGTCTCTTTGCTCACTGAACCTATGCAGACTTTTCATATTCTGTAGAAATGCAGGAGAAACAGCACAAATAAGACTCCCAAAAGCTGGAAGACTTTGTCCCTCTACAAAGAGGTAAAACCCAATACTCAGCCAGGCAGAAGATGCATAAACCTGCACTTCAGTGATGTACATGCATGCATGCAACGCGTAAGCTGGAGTAGACTTCAAGATTTTGTGACTATCTATTCACTGCTTACAACAGCAGAGGTACATGGAAGTTTTCGTAACTTATTTGAAAGCCAACAACCAATGATTTTTCTTCATAAAACAGGAAGCCTATTACCAAAGAAATGTACATCCAAATCAGAATTATTCTAAAATTAGACATGTTACCGCTGCACCAAAAGCAATCTAATTTGACAATATTCAGCCACAAGCTGATATACAATACCTTTCTTGTCATCTCCGGCAGCAACCTCAGCCAAGTAACGGTAGTAGTCTCCTTTCATTTTCAAATAGAAAACTTTACTTTCTGCTTGTGAAGCATTAGGGATCAAGAACTTTTCCAACAGAGACTAAAAGAGAAACAAAGAACAGTGTTTTGAACATACATACTTTTACAGAGCACTGAACCAACAATTCAATTATACTACAATCTATTTCAAAGTCAAGACAGCTTTACTTTTTGCCCATTTTCTTCACATCCTACATAGCATATTCAGCTAAGGAGAACATGTTCTGGATCACAATTCCAGGTACAAAAAGGAATGCTGCATGCTGTGACTCAATGGGGAGAAGACTGTGTTAAGTTTTGTATGACCAAATGAATGGTTTTTCTAAGCCGTTATATATTACCCTGACAAAAATAAGGTAATCCAAAGTGTCTGGGCAGAGGGTATACAATGAAAGAAAGTCTGCATCCACAGATGGTAATAAAAGGATTTGAAGTATCAGCTGCCAAATCAGAGACCCAAATATCTTACATACATAGGCAATAAATCAGCATCATTAACCTAGCTCTGATTAACTGGAATGCTGTACTGGCATCACCAGCAAGAAACTGCAAGGTGAACCTGGATTCTTCTATTTCCAGACAGCTGACAATCTGACAGTCAGCCGCATAGCACTGAAAACGATCATCTATTTGACTTTATGTGCTGCCCTAACAGGTGTTTCCTATATCTTCCAAAGCAAAGGTAGCTCTCTGGAGTCACTCCACCAAATCCTCCCTGTGGGCTGCCAGTTAAGACCAGGTTTTTCTAGATTATTCTAACTGCTTATTAAATTAACACAGCAAGTTCCCAGCTGAGGCAGTCATGTAATTTAGCAAGAGTTCTATTATGATGAAAAGAAAAAAGGAAAAAAAAAATATCACTAGCTCAAACACATTTAGTCAAATTAAGGTACAAGCTTGTCAAACTCCTTGATACTGAGTGCTTAAAGTCAGACTTTGAAAGAAAAGCCAGTTATTTAAAAGCCAGAAAAAGTGCAGAAGTGCTCTTGAATACTCAAATCAGAAGCTGTTACACATACTTTGCTAAGGCTACATAGCAAATACTTTCTTAAAAAGATGTTTTAGTAAGAATTTTTGGGTGTCCTTTTTCTCTTGCAATTAGACTGATGTTCCAGTTTTGTGTCATGTTTCCAATGACACCACAGAAATGGACAATCTAACTCAGTTTCAACCCACAGAATGATGGCTGCTTTTTACAGTACTTTTGTCTAGATGGCACCCTGCAGGTTAAGCGAGTGTCTTACAGGACGTGCTTCTGGGATGGGCACACCCTCAATACAGTAGGCGGTCACCACTGTACTGGGACGCAGGTACCTGTGGTACCCGCTCCACTTGATAGGCCAACTGACATAAAGCTACAGAAAACTGTTTGCAGTTCACAGAAAGAGCAAGAAGAGTGAACCAGTTTGGTTGGTTGTTGTTTGGGTTTTTGTTTGCTTTGTTTTAATTAAACTACTGCTAATTCATTTATATAAATCATGAATATTTAGCCGGTAGCCTCAACCTTGTGTGGAAACCCTTCAAACTGAAGCGACCCATTATGGCAGCTCTCTCGTTTCTATCTCAGCAGACAGGGTGATGAAGAAGTTCAGCTGACAGAAACCAAAATCAGACAAGGTTCAGCTATGCCTATGCTCCAAAAAGATAAAAACCTGTTAATGGACTTTATTAGTTTCAATGTAATGGAAGGTAGTTACTCAATCATCTTTACTATTAGGTATTTCCAGTATTGTGGGGGTTAGTATATAGCTTCATTTTATAACCACACAGGGAGACATCAAAAAATACTGAGTGTCCTTGCTTCCCATCCAAACGACAGAAAAGACAACCCTTTGGCAACAAAGGAAACACAACATAAGCAAGTCCGCAGCAGCAGTATTTTTATGGTGCCAGTCAAATGGGCTGATGAGCCACCTCATGCCAAGGGCCCCCTTCTAGAGGGCATACCACTATGCGAGGAGAAGGGTTCAGAGCCACTCTTGCCTCAGTGCCGCCAGAACGAAGCAGAAGGCTGTAAGGTACGTGGGTCACACGCTTCAGCTCTCTGTAGCTACTTACGCGCTCTGTTCTCACCATTAGAGAACTTCAAGATTCACAGCTATGACATTTTTCATCAGTGCCAAGAAACTCTGACTTCAATGACAAATGAAGGTTCCCAGCTACTGAGAATAAGGCTCCTTATTAGTTTTTCTCTGTAGGGCTGTAATTAAGTCAGGTGTGTCAGTCTGCACCTACCCTTCTGGCACCACGGGGAGTCACCCTCCTTCTGTACCCTCTATTAATTGGTGAGACCAAAATATTGTCAGTGATTCTAGAAACAGAATTTATTCATCATCCATATAGAAGGTTGTTCAATTAAAAAGTACAGCTCTGCTCACTCTCATAGCAGCAACCAAACTTCCAGACTTAAACTTGACTTAGGCAACAAATGAAGTGAAGTTGTTTGCAAGCTCCTAATTGAATATGTGAACTGGACCAGCAGACAAAGAGGAAAGACTACTACCAATTGAGAAAGTCTTCCTTATCAGATAGATACTAGCAGGGCAACAGTAGCTCAGACAGTGCGTAAACCTTGTATTGAAAAAAGTTTTAAACCCATGTTGAATTTAGAAGACTGACGAACTAAGAAAATCCCTTTGAACAGCCATTCATAGAATACAGCCTATGCAAAGAGGCTCTGACTCCGAGACTGCACTGGTAGTTTGCTCATATCTGGATGAAAGACTCTATTCTATACAAATAACATGTAGGACTGGTAGGCCACATATCTTTGGGAGAATTTTATTTATGCCAAATACTTCATAAACAGCAACAGCAAAACCTGAAAGCAGATTAACATTTAAAAGCTAGCATGTGAAATTACTCAAAGGAGATCTCTCCCCTATTATTTATCTAGTACTATATATTCTCTTGTTCCTGTTTGTACCAGTTTCTCTATTTCAGGATATATTTTCTTTTACCAGCATAATTAAACATAAAACACTCCTTTGAAGTTAGCCTGAAGATTCTGAGTACACTGATTTATCCTAGAGATTGGCTGTGAAAGCCCCAGTCTGCGTGGAGGTGGTGTGGCTACGGAAAGGAATAAGAGATGAGACCAATAAAACTACTGACCTTTTAGAGTAATTACAGAAGATAACATAAAACATTAGGCATAAAAAAAGGCATAACCAATCTAACACTTTGTTATCTGCTAACACATCTGCTTATGGGGAATAGTGTTTATCTATTTTTTATTTTTTAACAGCAAGGCTTCTCTGGAAGACACAATTTTTTCCACAAGGAAGACAATCTTGATATTTAAGTCCTATTGATGGGTTCTGATTGTCCAAAGCAGAAGAAACAGAAACAAGAACTGTTTTGATAGTACCACCAATATATGCCTACCTTCTCTCTCTGTTACCAGTTGATACGACAGTGTTTATCAGTATAGAGGTGATCACCATATGGGCCACTGAAGTGCTAACAGGTAGTCCAAGACTGTACCAATAAGCTGATCTGTAATTATTAAGTTTGTTAGGTGATCTGCATCACTATGGTGCATACAACACCCTGACAACTGAATCCATACAGCATGGGTATATTATAGCTACATGGTATGTAGCTAAGCCCTCATGCTCATTCATGACATTCCTGCTATCGTGCCAAATTCCCATCCATTTTTGATATATGCTAATATGCACTAACTACAACTCCATGGGCAGTTAATTACAGTGCCTCAATCAGAATCTGGTAGAAACAGCTTTTTATACAAAACCAAAACACCACTCCCTGACCCCTAAACCCCACAACTACTGAGCCGTAACTGTCAGAGCTTTTAATTTGACAGCAAGAATCTAACTGCTGTGAAACAAACCATAGCATTGTAGTCAATTAGGCAGATGCTGCAGCATCTCAGAGCACTTTTCAGCCAAAA
Organism: Pluvialis apricaria; assembly: GCA_017639485.1. Taxonomy (NCBI): domain Eukaryota; kingdom Metazoa; phylum Chordata; class Aves; order Charadriiformes; family Charadriidae; genus Pluvialis; species Pluvialis apricaria. The sequence goes on from CM030008.1 coordinate 146,989,035, forward strand.
CCTGTGACAGCTTGTACAAGTGCTTCTAATACTTTTCATAGCAAAGTCAGAGTCTTCCCAGAAAGACTTAATGGAAAATTATTATTTTTTTTTTATTATTAAACATGCATGTACTAAATTTGAATATCAACTCTTACTAATATGCTGGCTATTAAAAGAACAGGCTTCAACACTTCATATCTGCAACTGTGACTACACCTAAGTTAACATTTTTCTGGCACCCTGGACTGGGAGAGACAGCGCATTCAAACTCAGGAGATGTCAGCTATGCTCACACATACCACAGATAAGAAATCTCACCAATTTGGTACGTTCCCCCACCCCCAGCAAGTATGCACTAGAGAAAAGTCTTTGTCTCCAAAGACAGAAGAGGCTCCATGCACACAGCTTTATTATTCCACTGGCAAACTTCAATCCTGGCTTATTTTAAACACTAAACTGGTAAGAGATTAACTTTCTTCATTCTTACACACGTTCTTTTGCCAGAGCGGGACACAGTCAACAGATGGCAACAGTAAGCACAATGCATTTTGAGCCTGTTTTGATGAAAGACACGATGGACTTGTTCCTGTGGTTCTGCAAGATAAAGTCTGAAAGGTAAGACTCAGTTAGGAGCATGAAGGAAGCATAACAAGTAGTAATTCCATGTTACAAAAAAAAACCCCAACACCCAAGCCTCTACACAAGCCTCTAAGTCTGCCTGCTTCTTACTGCAAGTAGACATGCTGCAGTTTGTCAAATTGTGGTGAGAACGTCAGTTGAAGACAGGAAGCCAACCCATAAAGGCTTGAACAGTCCTTTCCTGACACTTGAAGCCTAAAATTACCCTTCTTTTAAAAGAATTTGCTTACATCTTTGGCAAATGACTTGCGTGGGTCAGAAGACTATTCCCAAATTCATCGTAAGAGCGTTAAAATCAATGCTTGATTTTTCCCTTGTTCTAGTTATAGTTCTGTGCATAATTCCCTTTATTAAAGGCTCGATCTCAGTGCATGTTATTGCCTGGGAACTTTAGATAATTATTAATGCACTTGAGGATTGCATCAGTGGCTCAATTTTCTATTTAAGGTACTTCCTGACAAACAGGAGAATAAGAATAAAATCACCAGATTTTACAAAAATATAGTTGTAAATGAGCAGGTCATATATAGTTAGAGTACCGAGAGCAAGAAACTGTTTTTAAACACCAAAAATTAATTATCAAGATACACTGTTGAGTAAAAACTCTAGAACGATTGAAGAAACAAAAAGATACTGATCTCACACAAAAGAACTAAGCTGCAGAATGGCAAAAATCCAAAAGAATACGCTGATAAGCATTAGGTAATTTAAACAGTATCAGTTTTGCTCAGAGCTAACTGCCATTTGTTTTCATGCAGCATCAAAAGCCAACTGACATAGTTACAACACTATTTCTAGTTTTGAACATACATTACAGAGGAGTATTACCTGAACTTTAATTTACTTGTCATCCACCTGTGGTATATGGCATGTGGACAAAGATGACATGGAAGAAATCTTTGTTTTTTAAATTCATGGAAGGCATGAAAGAAACATCACATCTTTTTCTAAGCTGAGCCTGAAACCTGTTTCATGCTAACTGACAATGGCCTAATACTTTCGTGATGTATACAGCATGCCACTATCTTTCTCCAAGACATTACAAGAACACAGGAGGGACTGTACTGGCTGACATGACTTTTCTGGCTACTAACTTACCTGCAACACTGCCCAAAAGAGGATACCATTAGAAAAATACATAAAGAAAGCAAGAAAATGTCATGCTTCCATCAATGCCTAGGGACTTCCTGAGCCAGATGTGGTTTCTCTGAATGTAGTAACCTTCAACAGGCATCTCATCCACATTCCACACACTTGTCCAAACTCCCCTTACATCAACACAACCTTAATACCCACAATACACTATGGCGAAGAAGCTGGAGATACTTGGCTGCCTGCACAGGAGAAAGTGCTACTTTTGTCTTAAACCTACTTCCCAGTTTCGTTTAAAAAGTTGTTTAGCTTATAAAAACCACTGGTACTCAAGTCTCCATTTATTTTAGAAGACTATCAGGTAACTTCAAGATTATGTTAAGAGTTTCAGTACCATTTCCCAACAGCAATCAAAAGCCCCTGCTGCACTTCCACACCATCCAGGTAGCTATTTGCTTTATTCCCTACGAAGGAAGAAGGTGAGTATGGGAGGAGGGAAAGGAAAATAAGAAAAATGCGATGGATATTAAGAAAAGGGACTGTGTTAGAACAAGCAATAAAATTAAAGTCTATTGAATCTTAAGATTCAGCTTGCCAGATGCATCAAGATACGCTTACCAACATCTGAGCATGAGTATTTTAAGGAATTACACACATATAACTACCAGGTGTACTTAGGTAGGCATTCAAAAATATTGATTCAGACCAGTGTTTCCAGGTACACACTTTGGAGGAAGAGCTACATATACTTGCTTTCCCCAAGTGGAACCCTCCAACCAACCAGCACAGTTAACTGCAGCACACCTTTGTTAAGCTGTTCTTTTACAGACTTCTCTTTCGATGACAAAGTTACTAAAGTGGGCCACCTGTGTCAGACAAGTTCAAGACACTTATCATTCCCATAAAAAGCTAGCATGTGATTTTCCAGGCATGTGTTTTCTGCCTCGGCACCACAGTTAGGAAAGTTACTCGGGCTATAAAACAACACGTGCAATTAGCTGCACAGCACAGATTGGCACACACACTACAAAGGGTTTAACCAAGCCATCTGCAGCCAGTGGAAGTTTTACTTACACATGTCTATCTGAATTGCTGGAGGAAAACGACAAATATTTTTATTTTTAAGGGGAGTATTTTTAGACAATCCCTTCCCAAATCCAGGCTGTTTTGAGACAGGCTCATGATGCTGCTTCTGATTACAGTTCTACCCAGAGCTGGGTATCAAGGCTCTGCAACTGCTGCCTCATGGGTGACCTCCCACACTCTTGGGGGAAAATCAAAAGGACTGTTCTGCTGTCAGCCTTCTACTCCAGCCAAAAGCAAAGCCTCCTGTTTAAAGCTAGCTACAGATTTTTATCTACTCATTCACTCACTAGAACAGGAATACAAGAAAATCTGTCAAATACTAGCGGCTGCTGTGATCTCTCTGGTAAAACACCTGCTGAAGAAAGAAACAAGCCTGCTGCCCGTTCTCAGTACCTGTTATTCTCTCTTCCATCAAATTGGCTGCCCACACAAACAGACAGCAGCAGAAGTCTGAAGAAGGTGAGAAGGCTGGCTGGAAGAGACGAGGTGAGAACGATGAGCCTCAGCAGGGGAGGCATTCAGAATTTGGGACAAAGGACCTTCAGTGGCAGGGAGGAATTCCACTGCAGAGTTCATCAACACTGGGAGATGTTGTGACACGCACAGGGACACCTGGGACTGATAACAGCAGGAAAAAGGTACACTTGACTACCCATTTTGCTATAGTCTGTCTGGTGAAGATCTAGAAAGGGAAAAAATGAGCAAATGAGGCCTGAGTAATAAGAGGGTAACTGAAAAAGAACAGAACTAAAGGACTAATGGAGAAAAAGGAATCCTGTACAACAAAGAATGGCAAGAAAATTTTAGCTTATGCAAAAAAATACTACTGGAACAGTCTAAATGTGTTTCTTTGGAAAAGAGAACAAAAGCAGTATCACACATCGACAGGCAGAGGAAAACACGGAAGAAGTAGGACACCCTGAAAAATCATCTTCATGCTGACACGTATGCTGGGGGATAGAACTAAGTCAGTAAGAAGTAGGTGTACACACTAGAACGCCTACAGGGTGCTTAGAGGGAAGATATGGCACTTAAGGACGGACACACCACCGATCTGCATAAAAAGAAAAGGATGGGAACTGAGGCAGTGAGAAGCAGCATCTCAGTTCACACTTTTATAGCCATACATGTAGCTCTCCTCGCAGATCTACCCTCCCCACCTTAGACTATCACACCCTTTACTAGCTTATTCCTTCTACCACTCTGCTTTCCAATTAGTATTTATGGCAAGTGAAGCAAATGGGCTTAATATCAGGATACACTCTTTGAGCTCATTCAAAAGACTTTAAAAGTCCTTCATACCAATCACTGCAGGTTTTTACCAAAGTATGCCTAGCAAACACACAACAGTGAAGGAATCAATTCTGAAGCATAGGCAAAAATACCTCTCCGGTTTACTAACCAACTCTGAGAAAACTCATATGAAAGGCAGCAGCCAATAAGTCACTTAATAGACAAATAATAAGGATTAAAGTATTTAATTTGTTGGGGCATCGCTACAGACATTAATATACAAAACCAATCTCCTGTGATGATCAAAGCCAATACATAATTTTTACCTGGGTTGGTGTGTTTTTTTGTTTTTTTTTTTTGCATCGCCTCATTAACTTATTTCTTGACTATTGGGGACTTGCAACAAAACAGAATGGTGCCAAATCCATCAATCATTATTCTTTGAAGAAACAGAGTATCTTCTGAGAAACTTGAGATAGTACAAAATTGAAGCCGTTTGAGTTGAATGAGAATTTCTGCTAGACAGATAGGTCTAAGCGACAGCTATTGTGACTGTAGTCCTAACCAGAACATGCTCCAACTGTCTTAAGACTCTACAGGTTTGGTCTCTGAAGAAATACTAATAAAAACCCCCATAAACATGATGTATTACTTTTTATCTTTGATAAGAAACAGAAGCAGGAACCATTTATCTTTAGCAGCTTGCACTCTCAGCAGATCTGAAACCTCCTGAAATAGACTATGTATCTATTAGGAGTTAATTATAGCATACAATGTTAAGAAGAGCATTTTATTAGCAAAAATGCCATTTTAGTGATGTAAGCCTACTCTGCTCTAGGAGAATCTGATCAGGTACAGATCAGATTTGCGTTGTTAAATATTTTGTTATTTGCACAATCGCAAAGGGTAACAAGAACCAGAAAAAAAACCAAACCCAAACCAACACACACAACCACTCTCTAGCTCATTTGAGCTGCATTAAATCTGACCAAAAAAAAAATTAAGTTTACTGTTCATCTCAGCAGCAACATTATTTATTATTACTTCTCATTGGAAGATGCATTGCCAATCTGCTGTCAGATTCCAAGAAAAATAAGCAACCACACGAGAGCTGACATTCAGTAAAAAAACAAGTTTAAGAAATAATCGCATATCCTAATGCTCTTCAATCAACTTTAATAGCACAAGCTTTATCAAACTATTTCAAAGCCATAGTCAACTACTGCCTGAATGGATGACCAACTTCAGGTTCAGCCAGGAGCTGCTGTGTCTGCCGACAGCAAAGAACAACTAAAGCATTTGAGAACCTGTTTCAAAAAAGCATACTTCTGTCAAGTACATGGTAACAAGACAGAAGTTTCCAGTCAAAATCAGATATAGTGTGACATCTGCTTATACAGATGTACAGAGATAATGCACTAACTCTGCACCTGTTCTAAATTTTATGTATTTCTATTTTATATATTTCTACCACTTACGGCTTTCACGGGCACAGTAAAAGCTGGTATCTTAACAATGCAGCGTTTCTACTCTTAGCCTTCTCAGTAGCCAACCAGTGAAACAAACACACTTAGCAGCTTCACAAAATTACAAGTACATGCAACGGAGTTCTTGCTCCAACAACACGGAAGGAGGAGGAGAGTATCTGTCACAGGTGACTAAACTGAGCAACTTTATCTTCCTGCTTAGAACTGCGTATCGGCAGAAAGTGCATAAAGTACTTGAACACAGAAGGCTGCTGTCAAATAAGTTGTTCCTTAGATGCTTTTGAATAGTGTAAGCACTATGTACTTTTTTTTCTTAAATCAAAGCCAATTATTAAACATTAATGCCAAGTGAAATTAATACAACAGACTATTGGTTATAGTAAAGATTTGTTCTACTTTCAATAAATGCAAGAGGATACAAATACATGTCTGTATGTGTATATACAGGTGTGCGTGCATAGCTAGTAGACATATCAGAGGTAACTGCATGTTTAAATATTTTTTTTATTTATGCAGAGCACCTTAGATGATTTTACGATAAATGGGTGCATCAAACACCTATCAACATTATGGATGCACTTCTTGCTAAGATTAGTAAGCACCAGCTCACCTTTGCTCATGCACCCCAACCACCAGTAAATTGCTTATATTGAAAGGATTTTGAATTCCAGCTAACATGAGCTTAAGTTTCATGCATTCAAACAATTACATGAACAACGTAGAATAAATAAAAAACAGCACAATTCATCTCATACATGAACTGATCCATGAATGGTATTTTAATTCTCCAACAAGATTCAAATTTTTCAACAGTTTAATATGCTTAAAAAAATAAAGACCATTTGCTTAAAAGTAATACAGGAAATTGCTCTAGTTTAGGCAGTGCTTTCACTGCAGAAAAAAAACAAAACAACCAAACCCACCCCCAAACTAAACATCCAACAGCCAAAAAAAACCCCAACCAACAAAAAAAACAACCTGAAGGGGTGTAGTTACAACCAGAGAATTGATTAAAAGATTAACAAAGTGAAATCATGAGGTTGATGCAAATTGCCTCAGCCTCCGACCTTCAATATATGTGAGCAATTATACCAGCCAAACCCTAGCTGAAAAAGCTACACTTGAAGAGTTGACCAAAAGCTTAAATTATAACCATCCTGGGAAGTTATTAAACCCTGGCTACATTTTGCTCTGCAATAAATAAAAGTTCATTCAGAGAAGCATTTGTGAACCAGAGGTGCTCACTTATTTTCACATACACCGCTAGCGCATTACCAATTAGCACCTTTTAATACATATTTTAACAACACGAGATGACATCTTGAGTTCTATGTCCAGGTTTGGGCTCCACAGTACAAGAGACACATGGAGTCCAGTGGAAGCCACCAGCATGATTATGGGGCTGGAGCACACGATGTACAAGGCAAGGCTGAGAGAGCTGGGATTCTTCAGCCTGTCAGAGAGGAGACCAGCAGATCTTACTCCTGTATACAGCTGCCTAGAGCAGATGGAGCCAGACTCTTCCTGAAGCTCTTCAGTGACAGGAAGAGGCAGCAGACAAGTTGGAACATGAAAGTTCTGATTACATACAAGGTGGGTTTTTTGGTTGGGTTTTTTTGTTGTTGTTTGTTTTCCTTTTAACCATAAGTATGACCAAATATTATGACAGGCTGTCCAGAGAGGTTGTGGAATCTCCATCCTTTAAGATACTCAAAATTTGATGGACAAGGCCTTGAGCAATGTGATCTAACTTGATCTCTTCTTAGCGGAGTTGAACTAAATGACCTTCTTTCCAACAAAAATTATTCAAACAAAACAGCTTAAAATAATAAGGACTAATTTTTTCAAAACCAGGATTTTGGGTACCTAACTCCTAGATTTCAACAAATTAACCGCCCCTCTTCTGTGATCAACATTCTGCTAATAGAAGCTTCTACAAATGCCTCCCCCTCTTTTCTGAAAACATCAAATAAAGGACACAGATCTCAGACAGAAAACAGGTGCAGTCTACAATAGAAAATTAAGCAAGCCTGAAGGAGTCACAGAACTAAAGGTAGCAATTTTCAGTCAGAACATTGAGCTTTTTGTTAGTGTCAGATATCTTCATAGCATAGAAGGTTGTATGGTATAATCAGTCATTCGAGCCCATAAGCAATCTGCTTGTTAGCAACACTCCATAGGTTCGCTGTGCTCTTCGACCATCAGGAGGACACACTAAGCATACAATGGTTGACTTAAAAAAAAAAAAACAACTCATACATGCATGTCAAAAAGCATACGGCTTCCTATAGGAGAGAAGACTACATTTCCTAATCCTGTTATCAAGAATTAGTGCAGAAACAGCTTTTATAGATGTTAACATAGTAACCTATTAGATGTTTGCAGGCAACTAGAAAATAGGCCCACAGTAATTTGAGTATGACAGCAGTATGCATTAATTCTGTGGTATGTTCTTTAAAAAGCCGTTTGGATGCATTCTGAATGCAATTACACTCCCTTCCCCCCAGTGAACTGCAGCCCCATGACAGGTTACTAAACCTTCCCCTACTCCCCGCCCCCCCCAACAATATACATATAAAAGAATCACAAATCTAAAGTCCCATAGCTGAGATTTAACTGCACCTTCTCTTCTCACAACAATTACCACATACGGGGAATTACTGCTGTACATCCCAGCCTAGGGAAGAAAGCGTTACTGCCTAGAATTACATTCATACTAAAGTGAAGATAGCCAGTCGTGTTTTAAATGGTCAGTTTACATTCAGCTCATGCCAGAAACTGCCTGAAAACTACTAGTAGTTTAGAGCTCCTGAGAACTTCTAACATGCAAGTAGTATCAGATGTTAGCTACTGAAACGTCTCTCCATACCTTCTCTGTACTTCAGAATCCTCATTAGCTGAAAAATTAATCTTACTACAGATTTAATTTGCACCACTTCAGCTACAGCTCTGTTTCCCATTAACTGCAAAAACCATTTTGAAGAAAATCCACACCTGTTAGATTAATAACAATTTTTATTATGGAAATGACAAATAAAAGATCATTATACTGGTATTTCAGACAGACCCTCCCTTCTACTATAGAAAGTGAAACAGGATGCGAAGCACACACTTAGCTAACATGAGGAAAAGCACTTAACAGAAAGCTTAATTTCCTGTATCAATATGAAACTTCTGAGGCTGGAAATTTTCTATAATACTCAAGTACATTTAAGATGCTAGAGTATGGCAATGTCCTTCCCTCCACACACACGCTATATTATTCTTGAAGAATTTGGAAACTCAGCCTTTATTGTTACAGTGCAAGGAACTTTTACTATGCACAACGTGTCACAATTATTTGCAGTTTATCAGCACTACTAGACCAACTCTACATTAGAGTTAGTTATACTACATCTGAAAATACTCCAGTGTATATCTGACAGAATTGGTGCTGGACCAAGAGACTTTAGGTGTCTCTTCTTTGTACAGCAGCACACAAGAGGGTGAGTTCAGCTGTTTGTAGAGCCGTAGAGGTACTCCACGGCAGGTTTAAGTGAGGGAAGATTTAGGAAGCGGCAAGGATGTAGATGCTGGCTTTTCCTGCTACAATGTCAGTGTAAAGGAGAAAAATAAATGGTTGGATCTGACCCACATAACTGCTAAAATTGTTATCATTGAGTCAAATAGTTATGAAGCAAGAAGAAAGTCCAGCACTAATTGCTCTTATTCACTCCGTAAGTTAGTGGAAGAGCTGGGAACAGAACCCAGGCGGAGTTTAGTATACTCTGTGTCTACTGGATTAGAGGAGCTATTTCTTTCAATCCATAGTAATTTGATTCCAACAAATGAGGGAAGAGCGCGAGAAGCTGCAGAGCAGCCAGCTTTGGCTACATTCTGCTAGTCACAAACACATTCTCTTAATTGGTTTCCTCCCTTCAACACTGAAGTTAGGACACCAGTTACTTCCACACTCAGCTGTGATATAACACCCCAGGGTATTAAATATTACTTAAGAGCCTAGCAGGCAATTGAAGACACAACAACAGCTCAAACACATTCAGTCTTAATAAAAGATACAAAAGTTTCCAAGCTGCTTTTGTACCGTAATTGATAAGGCTCGTGACTGAAAGCTTTGAAAGTCTGTTAACACTTCAGGTCCTATAAATGGCATACTTCACACCAATCAAGATTTGGTAAGGCTTGTTTTTCACTTCTGTGAACAGTTACAGACCAGATTATGCTGCACAAAAATTACAGAGGATCTTTAAAAAAAAAAAAGCCACCCTAGTTCTACGTTTGCATGTAGCATCGTGCAGACTCCTGTTCATAAAAACCAAGTAAGTATGTTACCATAATCCTTTTTTCTGTGTTAAAGCAAAGTGGATGTCAAATAAAGCAATGTGGTCAGTCATGTTTCGAGGTGAGTAAGAATGTATGTGAACAGAATATTCCAACAAAGAAAACGAGTATTTTTTTAAATATGAACCTAATTCTTCAATGCAATTAGCAATGTCAAATGTAGTGCATGCCACCTGAAACCATTTTTAAATCCTATCCTTTTTAAACCTAAGTCTAAAGAAGTAGTGTAATTACTGCTAATCACTGCCTAAGGCATTGTTTCTTCTGGACAGTAATTTTTCCTTAATCTATTAAGAAAAATTGGAGTGGCAACACTAAAGATTAGTAAGACATTAGCTTTCTAAAAGCAGTAACATGCCAAAGAATAATAATTTTTTTGAATAATGTACCTATCTCTCATTAAACACAGAGAAATTCAAGCCCATTTTGAGATTCAGAAGATTTAACAAGGTTCACCCCCTCCTAGATACTTTAGCTGCTGCAGCAAACTCGAAAGTTGGGTTTTTGTTTTAGTTTTTTATGCACAATAAAAGCTAGTTTCACCTCAATCTGGTTTCCATTATCAGAAAAAAAATTTAATTGCAAACACTGAATTCTTCTAAAAGGGGGTTTCTAAGCCAAATGACTTAATTAAAATGATTTCTTAAACCCAAACGTAGTTTACAAAAGAATTTCAGATCACTCTGAACTGAAAGTACCCACCCCGAGGACTTTCCCACAAATAAAATAAATTCATTAATTTAAAAAAGAAATAATAAGAAATTAGAATGCCAGATTTGGATCCTTATTTCCCTGGCTTAAATAGATGAGCCACCACTTAACAACACAAGAACCAGTAAATCAGTTCTTTCCTATGTGTAAGTTTGGCATTTCCATTTTCATAGTGGAAGTTTAAGAGTTATCCTTACACAAGATAACAAACCATACAAAACTGGGTGTGTTACAATAACCATGGAAGCCAGCCTAAACTGGAAGCCAAGACTCAGAGTTATCCATGCCGACTTTTACACACCCTTGGAGAACCAGTCTTCTAGACACAATTGCCGCCCATGTCATTTAGTTATCTTACACAGCAAGCAAAATTTACGCTACTCATTGATCTTAATTTGCGTTTGACATCAGATCTTCAAGCACATACTTAGCTATTTAACACATCCCTCATATCACATGTCATTCTGTCACCTGCAGGTACGTGATCCCTCGTCCCATATGGGATGACACACCAGTAGGGTCCACAGTCCAGTGGACAATTCTATAGCTGACAGTAACATCTACCTCACAAGTGGTTGCAGGACTGGATATCCGTTAATCGTGTGCTCGCTGAAGCACTACAGGCATATGCAGTTGAAAAAACCCCGTCAATATGGAATAAGCATTTGGAAGAGGTTCGGATTTCATAAACCAGTCTCCTAACGAAAATATAAAGGTTGTTTGCCGGGTACATGCATGTTTTAACTTAACTACAAGCCACTGAAAACATCTAACTTGAACACCCTTTTAGTTCGCTACCAAAAATTTTAAGTTTAAAAGGGCATCACAGCTTTTCTACTGCCTCTTCCTGCAGACAATTTTCTGCATGGCTGAGTCATAACTAACATTACATCATCTTACCCAGGGAGGGGCACAATTTCCGTAGAGTAAGAACTACCTCTTACAACTAGAGCAGCATATTAAAGTTGCAGATATCAAAGCAATCTAGGATACAAACACTGCACCGAGGGGGGAGGGCAGAGGAGAAAACCCCAACTAAGCCTGTATCTAGTTCAGTCTCAAAGAAATATGTTGGCTTTTCATACCTATTTATACACAATAATACTTCAACATGTCTCCAAATTCACTAGCATTTATAACTATGATGATTTGTATATAAATAATCAATACATTGGAAGGAAAGAAAAGTCACTTTTTTTAAACCCTGTCCTTCAGAAACAGTATAGGAGACCACAGCTTTACTGACAGACTAGAAGTAGTCCCAGAGGGCCCAGCACCATTTACCCTGCAACTCTAAGTAAAAATGGATCAACAGTTTCATTATTTCTCACCAGCACATCATTGCAGATGTCTCTTAGCTCAGTCTCAATTTTCTCTCTGTATTCTCGAGCCATCTGCTGTTTTTTCTCAGCGCCTTCCGTCTTTTGTTCAATACTTGAGACGACTCTCCAAGATGACCTACGAGCTCCTACAACATTTTTATAGGCAACAGAGAGAAGATTCCTCTCTTCGTTGGACAACTCGGCTCCTTGCTCAGTCACAGACTTCATGCAACTTGCCATGTCATCATATCTTTCAGCCTGCTCAGCCAGTTTGGCCTTCTGCACCAGCTCATTTTTATCCATGCTGATATTTCTAAAGAGGAAAAATAGCGAGGCATTATTCAGACATTGATCAACGACAAAGGTGTTTTAACTTCATATGCAGAGCAACCATTGTTTAAGCAGTTTGGAACTGTAGAGGTAACAACTGAAATCCAGAACACAAGGCACACAAACACTCAATGCTCTAACACATGGATACGTGGATTGAAGTCACTGCTTCCTGCTGAAAAATTGTTAACTTCTAAAGTAAGTTGTTGTTATTTTAATAAACGCAAACAAAAGCATCCAAAGGTGAACTGAAAGCCAATCATTCCCATTTTATGCACATAAACAATCCCAGTCCTTTGCCATCACTCTCTTACAGACTATGTTCAAGCTGCAGCATCAACTGCATCCAATTACCAATATAACAAAGTTGACAACAAAAACATCCAATAGTAAGTTTTTCACAGGAACAGACCAAATAAAGGCCAGACAAACAGTACCAGGCAACTCTCTGTGCCTTAAAAGAACCTTACAGTTACATGCAGAAAGACTTGGCACAGGCAAATCAAATCCCACACTGGATGTTACAGTCATAATCCACCAAATATCTAAATTTCAAGGCGTACACCCTTCAACAATGTTAACTTCCTTTCCCAATATGGCATATGGTAGATGTTCTGAGCAAGGTACTGCTTCTCATTCTGAGGGGCTATGCTTTCAGAGACAAAAGGAAATTACACTATTTTAAAATATTACTTCAGCATCAGTATTTGAGATAGGACAACCTGGCTGAGATGCTTCATAACCTGCATCTTATCAGCACTTTAAAAAAAAAAAAATAAAATCAAGCTCTGCCGAACAGAGATAACAGCTTTTTTTTTTTTTGGTACATCAGGAAAGATCACTCCTCCCTCACCCCCCATCCTTTTATGTATCTTGACTTGATCATTTTGAGGCCCTGGCAATGTGCTTTGGGACACACCATCTTTTAAAGTTTGACTAGCTTATTAAAGCAAGAAACAATTTTGGTCATGTATACTTTATGTATTTCTGTACGTTCCATATGCAACAATCCAGCATCTCAGTCTTTAACCATTAACCTTTTTGCCACAGAATCATAGAATGGTTTAGGCTGGAAGGGACCTTGAAGATCGTTGAGTTCCAACCCCCCTGCCATGGGCAGGGACACCTCCCACTCGACCAGTCATTTCACATGAAGTTACCACAAACAATAGCAGCACTATCTTCCATTAAGGAACAAATCAAGCACGTTTTAACATTCCAGTCACCTGAAAGGGAAAGTTTTAGTAGCTTCTACCCCCAACACCAGGGCACAAACTCAGCGGCTGTTCCGCAGCGTTTGCAAACGTGCGCTGAGAACTTGACCGCACCGTGAGCGGCTGGTTAAGGAGCCATTTTAAGGCAAGGTTTTGGCTTACGGTTATTTACCACCCGGCGTGATCAGGACGAGGGCGCTTAAAACGCCGGCCCCGACGCCAAACTACCGGGCCACCGGGCTGCCCGCAGGCTGCTACGGCAGCATCCTCCCTAAGGCGGCCAGGCCACCCGTCCTTCCCGGCGACCGCCCCGCAGGCGCGGCGAGGGCTGGGCTCTGCCCGCGATTCCCCCGCAGCCGAGGTGACAGCAGAAAATGGAGCGGGCCGGGGGGAGGAGCGGGAAGGGGGGGGTGCGGGGGGGGGGGGTGGTGGCGCGGCCCCCCGGGGCCAGGCGGCGCGCTCCGGGCCGCCCCTCCCCGCGCTGCGGCCGCCGCATCCGCCCGCCGCGGGGACACCGAGCGCCTCGCCGGCCGCCTTTTGTCATGGCGGATGGGCGCCGGAGCCCAGCCCACTCCAGCGCGCGTTAATCCCGCTCACCTCCGCCCAGCGCCGGGGGCGGCGGCGGAGGATGCCGCGTCCCCGCCCCGACAGCGGCCGGACGAGGGGAAGCCCGCGGGCCTAGCCCCGGGGGACGGGGGGGAGAAGAGGGGGCGGAGGAGGAGGAGCCCCCGTCCCGGGGGAGCCGCAGCCGCTATCCCCCGGACCCCTCGGCCGGGGCGGGGGGTGGAGGATGGGCGGAGGCGGGGGGGGGGGGGGGGAGGAGGGAAGCGAGCCCGACCGAGGGGCGGCCGCTGCGGCTCTTCCGCGCCCGGGCAGCGCTCCCGGCGGGAGACCACACCCAGCGGCGGCCGCCCGCGCCCCGCGCGCCGGCCCCCCGCCCCCGCCCGGCGGAGGCGGCGCCCCCCCCCCCCCCCCCAACGCCCCCCGCCCCCTCTCTCCCCACGGGCGCGGGGTCGCCCCCGCCCGCCGCCCCACGGGCGGGGCCCTCACCTGCCGCCCCCTCCCCCGCCCCGCCGCCCCCGGAGGCTCTTCCCCTCCCCCGCTCTCCCTCCTCGTCGGTGGGGAGGGGCAGCCGCGGCCTCACCTGCGCGGCCCCCCGCCGCCCTCCGCCGCCCCGCTCCCTCCCCGCGGAGCCGCCCTGCCGCCGCCGAGGCCGGAGGAAGAGGGCGGGGGGGGGGGGGGGGGGGTAGGGAGGGCTCGGCGCTGCCCGCCGGCCGCCTCGCTCGGCTCCCCCCCCCGCCTCCCCCCTTCCCCAAACCCCCGGGGGGGGCAGGGTGCCGGGGCGGGCGGCCGCCCGGCGGCGCGGGGGGCCCCGTTACCTGTGCGCGGCGGGAGCGCGGCGGCGGGTGTCTCGGGGCGGGCGGCCGGCGCGGACTGTGCCTGTCTGGCGGCTCTCGCTGCGCTGCAGCCTCTCTCCCAGCGCCACACACGGCGTCTCCGCCAATCACCGCGCCGCAACGCACGGGCAGCGCACCGCCCGTGACGTCAAGCGGGGCCATGGCAACGGCGAAGGCGCGAGCACGAGCCCGCGCCTCCCCCGGCGCGCCACAGGGTGGAGGCCTCGCCAACCGCCGCGGGCGCCGGCGGCGCGCGGGACGGCGGGACACGCCCTGCAACCGGCGGCCCCGCCCGCGGGCGCGCGCCTCTCCCTCTCCCCCCCTCCTCCCGCCCTCCCGCCCCCCTCCCCGGTCCACCCCCTCCCTCCACCGACTGCGGAGCCGAGCCCGGGGGGGGGGGGGGGGGTCCGGGCTGCCCGGGCTGCCGCAGGGCCGGGGCGAGGCGGCGTCCCGCCCCCTCAGCCCTGGCCTCTGACACCCCGCCAGCCGCCTCGCCCAGCCCGGCCCGCTCCGGCCGCAGCCCGGCGGGGAGCCCCCCCCGCCTCCACCCTCCCTTCCACCCTCCTCCGCCTTCGCCGCCCGTCGGCTGAGGAGATCGGCGGTGGCGGAGCTGTCCCCGGGCCTGCGGCGCAGGGTGGAAACGGCGGGGGGGGGGGGGAGAGGCGGCGCTGCCTCATGTGTCCGTGGGTGGTGTGTGGGTGTCACCCCCGCCCCCCCATTTACCACGCGGCCCAAGCGACCCCTCCTGGCTTTGTGCTTTCCACGAGGGCCGAGGTTTTCCGATCAACCCCCCGCCGTTGCCGAGCACCCCCGCAGGGCCCGGCTGAGTGTCCGGCACCGTTCCCCTTGCAGGGCCGCAAGGTGGGGCGCCGGTGGGCGAGCCCCGGGGTGCCGAGGGGACGGGGACTGTCCCGCTGCACCCGGGCCTGCGCGACCGCCTGTGTGCGCCGAGCCAGGCGTCGAACCGCCTGCCGGGTACCTAATCCTGGGCCCGGTGCGGGCTGGAAAGGAAAGACCCAGAAGCGGACGGCACGGGGATGCAGGGGCCGTGGGCACTGGGTGCCCGCAGGGACCCCGCCGGGGCCTTGGCGGGGCGGCCGCGCTTGCCGGGCTCTGCAGATGCAAACGGGCCTTTGGCCAGCCTCTCCCGTGGAAAGGCAAACGGGCGTTCCGGCCAGCACCACGCAAACATTGATGAGAACGTGCTGACAGGAGTAGGAAGAGTATTAAAATAATAAATATTGCTTTTTAAAAAAAAAAAAAAAAAGTGTTTCCCAAGGGTGTTCAAAGCCTGCATCCGACAATCCTTTTTGAGGAGCTTGCCCCAGCTTGATTCCCTGACTCAAACCTGCAGTGTCCCGACATCTCATATGCTTTCTTCTGGGCTCTGGGATCAGCCTGTTTCACAGAATTAGAAGTAAGATGGAGAATAATGAGATGGAGAAAGCACCTCGATATGTTTTTTTGAAAAGGGTCAGGTAGGATATAAAGGGTAGGGAGATTTACTCCTCTGGACTCGCGTTGTATCTGGCAATGCCACGGACCAGGAGCATCTCCAGCAGCAGCTTTCCCCCCCAGGGGCTTGCTCCAGGCTCTAGTGCCTGTGGGAGACCCTGGTGAGCACTCTGCCCCATCCCTTTTCCATGCCAGGTCTCCTATAAAACCTCAGGCTCTGCTCACGTGCTTGGTTACTATATCCCAGCTGTGGAGCCGTAACTGGAAAGCAAGCAGCAGCAGCTTTGTGAGCGACTCCTGCTCCGATCACAAATACTTGCTTGACTAATCGTTTCAAACAACTCACGCAGAAATAGCCACAGTGCAGGACGGACATGTACTTATGTAGACAGAGCCATAAAAATCTGTTGGTAGGGCAGTATGTGGGAAGAGCATAGGACCAGTTTGGTGCTTGCTTCTCAGAAAGCAAGAGGAAGTTATGAATGTATTTGCGTTCTTGACAAGTGACTGGCCAGGACCAGGTTGGTACCGTACCAGAGAAAGCGGTGTCAACAGGTTCTCCTGCAGATGTGCTGCTTTCTCCCTCGTGCTGCCTAGTCTTGCCTGCACGCCTCTCTGTCTTTTCCAGATGCTTCTGGGATAGCTTCTTGCCATGTTCCTTGTCTTCCTTCAGCCCTGCGTTGATGAAGTGACTGTAGACCTGACAGTGTGATAAAGTGACCAGAACAGGGGTTTTGTTTCTAAATCTTCAAAACAACGATCCTGTGTTTTGACTGACTATCAGAAAGGTGCTATTTTAAGCTCTGCATGACAAAGCTGACGTTTTAAGAATAGGGCTTTTTTTCATTTACCCTTAAAATTGTGTCATATATCATGATATGATGTTCAGTTTTGGGCCCCTCACTACAAGAAGGACATTGAGATTCTGGAGTGTGTCCAGAGGAGGGCAAGGAAGCCAGTGAGGGGTCTGGAGCACAAGTGTTATGAGGAGCAGTTGAGGGAACTGGGGTTGTTTACCCTGGAGAACAGGAGGCTGAGGGGAGACCTTATGGCTCTCTGCAACTACTGGAAAGGAGTTTGTAGAGAGGTGGGGGTTGGTCTCTTGTCCCTAGTAACAAGTGATAGGACAAGAGGAAATGGCCCCAAGTTAGACCAGGAGAGGTTTACATTGAACATTAGGATAAATTTCTTCGCTGAAAGGGTTAACAAACATTGGAACAGGCTGCCCAGGGAAGTGGTGGAGTCACCATCCCTGGAGTTATGTAAAAGATGGGTAGATGTGGTGCTTACGGACAGGTTTCGTGATAGTTTTGGCAGTGTTAGGCTGATGGTTGGACTTGATGATCTTAAAGGTCCCTTCCAACCTAGGCGATTCTATGATTCTATAAAGAACAATTAGGTTTTCTGTGGTGGCATTTTACCTACAAGGTTTGTTTGTGGACCTCTTACTACCCTTTCTCATGGCCTAAGATGTACGTTGGGGTTTGTCATAATGTATGTTTTTCTCTGTGTTTTGTCCAGCAACTTCTGTTATCTTAGACATTGATTTAACAGTGGGGTATTATTTTTTGATTTCTCATCAGTTCTAGTGCCTTCCATTTACTCCAAGGTTTAATGAATTTCACTCACGTTCCTGTGGAATATTGCTGGAATGCTTGTGAAGAGAGCTAAAAAAAAAAGCAAAGTGGGCAATATCGGGTAGAGCAAAGCTCACCAGAATTTAGTAGCTGTGTCAGGTGAGAACATCACTGTTGCTTAATTTAAATGTGAAGAATATTACCTTCCTTTTTACTTCCCCAATGATGCTTTGTTGGGGTGTACAGATACAGGGGAATTTGTTTTTGAAACAAGCATGGTAATGCTCAGGTTCATAATGTATTCCAATACACAATGCTGCTTCATCTTATCTGTTTTTATTTTTTATCATTATTTTCCACTTTAGGAAGCAATAGGAGGAGAGCTTGAGAGCTGTACTTGAACACAGATGGTATGATGGCACAGCATTTGCTGCAACTTGCTTCAAGTTATGTTACAGAGTTCATTTTTAACATAAGCTTTAAACCTTTATTTTGTAGAAAAGTCTTATTGAAATGGCAACCACCCAAATATAGACTCTACGTTTTCAGAGGTACTTGAATATTTTGTGGTAGCATGATGAAAAATTAACTGATACAAGAAAAATAATAATCCTTAAGAGTGCATAAATAATCCAGACCGGAACAAATGTTAGGTGAAGCACAGGTATGTATTGCTTTTCGATATCTCCAGGAAATATAGGGGAACCCCTCGTGAAGTAGGCTGCAATGCCGTAGGCAGTGTTAATAGTTTTGTGGAAGGAAAACATCAGCCTTTCCATTCACTTCTTGCCATTATTTCTCGTTTTGGAGTGAATGGAACCACCCTAATTGCCACTAACCATAGTTTTTGTTTGCTAACAGCCCCATATGTCAATAGACTCTGCTCTCCTTCCCCTTTAAGTGGGCTATTTTTGCCAAACACCATTTCCACTCCTCTGGATTTCGTGAACGCTGCCATTTGAAACAGATCCAAGGAATTAGACATTACTCACCTTTGCATACGCCGTCTCTTGAACAGATATTCTCCTGCTGTCTTCTATTCTTATATTTCCTGCATTTCCCCCAGTGTGGAATGTTTTATTTTGTCTTGCTTATTGCAGTTTTGACCAGGGAGCTTGGTCTCTTAAAAAGATAGACTTTAATCAGTTTCCCTTTTCTTCAAATGCATTTTCCCTGCTGGTCTCCACACAGCTTTTTGTTCGATGACTTGCACTTTCACTATCTCAGACTGTCAGGCGTACTTGTCGGCAGCTAGGAGCAAAAACTCATTTGTAGAGTTAGGCACATTTGCATATAAAAGTACATATATGTATGTTTATTTACAGTGATTCTTCCTTTGCTTTCTTATATGAGAGGAAGAAATTGAGGGATGGGGGGAGGGGAGAATGACCCCAGATATCTTTTATTCTCCCTCTAACACAGCATTTAGTTCTTTCTTCTTCCCTCTCATCCTTTCTCCCATAAGTGCTTAGTTATTCTTCCCTGTGCTTAACCATGTGTAATTAAAAGTGGATGGGTAGCAAGGCAGGGCTATCCATGCACTAGAAGAGGATGGCAGGGTTTTTGGGAGGTTACCCTCACATGGGCCAGGGAAGGCAGTCCAGGAAATCTGTAGGAATACCCCTTAGAAGTCGGCGAATGCTGTCAGGACTGGAAGGCGCAGCGGTGGTTGCTTTCGGTGCTAACCAGCCTGCTGCTAGAAAATGGAGGTGTTCTGATTGACTGTTGTTTTGGGTTTTTTTTTCCTGGGAACAGGAAAATGAGGAAAGGCAGCCTAGCAAAGGGCATTTCTCCGGAGACCAGGAGATGATTCTGCAAATCTAAGGCCTCCGGGGGGGAAAAGAAGAGTAGGCAGCTCTGTCGTGTGCTCTCCTTGCTGTCAGGAGCTACTTTTCTAAAAGCTGCTTGCTCAGAAACCTGACTGTTGTGACTTTGTTACATACATACCTTTCTATGCTGATTCTCGGGCTACACGATTATACTGTATATAGGAGTATTCTTATGCACCCTTTGTGTGCTTCTGCAGGGCTCTGAGCTTCTTGCCTCCCACTTAGCAAAAGCAAGATTGTCGGAGTATTACCACCTTTCTGGAATAAAACGTTTATTAACATTTTTAGGAATATGTCCTAGCTGTCTTTATTTCTTCCCTTGGCCACAGCCTGTGATTTACAAGCCAAACTTCAAGCTTTGCACAAGGGAATGAGATCTTTCGTTCCTCTCCTTTGTGGTCTGATTGTGCTTTTGGATCAAGTGACACCCTTTGTCCTCAGGACACTCTTGTAGGTTGACCCAAGGGAGAAACTTTAGTGAAGGATGGATGCATTTTAGGCTTTTCTTTTCTATTTGTTTCCCTGCCCCCCCCCCCCCCCGCAGTGGTCTAAAATGAGTCAGATTGTGACTCCCTGTCAAGTGCCAGTGAGAAAACATATAAATTGTGGATAAGGCTGCTATTTTCCATCACTGAATGGAAAGTAGTTAGAGCTGCTGGATCTCACATGGCCTTTCCCTTTGCCTCTTTGAAGATGTCCTGAGAGCCTTCTTTAACCTCCTCACCTGCCTGTCCATAGTCTAGTTTTGTTAAAAATTACACATTTAGATGAAAATTAAAGTACCAGTGAGTCCTGCTTGAGTAATCCTGTACCTTAGATTAAAATCCTGAAATTATTTATATATATTATATTATATATATATTAGAGAGTTAGTGTGTGATTCGAAGTGTCCCCAGGGATGATTCCTCAGACTTGGCCATCAATAAAATGCAAAGGTCATTTTCACAAAAATAATTTTAAAGTGTTTGCAAACATCTTGTCACCAAAGTGGCAAGTATCCAAGAAGGATGGCAGGATAGCCACAAAATAAATGGCATAGAAGTGATGAATTATAGATTATCACATTCCCTGATTCTGGAAAAAAAAGTGATGTAAAATGGCAACTTCTTTCACAGAACTTGTCACCAAATGATGAAGATAAATCAGCACTGCTCTTTACTTCCTGCTGACCTTTCTGAGAAAGGAAGCTAAATGCTGTTTTTCCTTGCTTACAGAAAGCTCCTGAAAGGTATGAAAAGCTGCTAAGTTTGCACAGGTGTCACTAAAAAGCTGAATTTAATCTAAAGAACTTTAATTTCTGACATTTAGTGTATGAGATGGGAGAGGATGCCAGGACCTGACCGCACCTGAAGGGCTGCAGTAACTTTCAGTAACCAGTTAGCTGGAGGGAGGCTTTGAGAGGTGTGGGTGGCAAGGCTGTTATGTATAAAATGTAGGTCCATATACGGATCTCATTGGTTCCTTTCACTGTAGTGTTTGAGTGCGTCAGTGACACCTGAGTACCTACATGTTGAATGTAAGAGTGTGCGAATTCTTGAACTGCTGAGAGCTCATTTTGAAAACGGGAAATTTGGCATTGCTTTGGGTGTGTCTACTTTCCTGTGGAAAATTCAGTTTGTTTCTGAGTTGTACCTGAGTTGATTTTACAATATTAGATGCAAACTCAAAAGCTGCACAGAAAAACAAAGTTCATTGCTCTTGAAAAAGGTTGATTAATCAGACTATTTTGAGATGCAGCTAAGGAGCATTTTAGGGATGCTGCTGCAGTCATCAGAACCGTGAAGAAATCAAATGAAATATCCCCAACTATCAGCAACAAAAAGGAGATTTAACACGAGTGTTTGAAAAGACTAGGCTAGACAGAGGCCTGCAAGTGGAATATATATGGTTTATATATTATGATTTTATTATATTCTCATTCCTAACCGATTGCCCAATGCTGAGGTATTTGTGTGTCTTCCAAAGATATATTGAAAGAGCATATCACATGTGTGTTCTTCTCCATTTTTCCGTACAGGAAGCAAGATGGATGGTGCTGAAGTGGGCATGCTTTGCCTTGGGATGCGTGAAGGCAGTTGGCCACCTCCTCTGCTGGGAGCACCTAGTGAACATGCCTCCTCCGGGGCTGGAAATACGAGTTCGAGTGAATTTAATACTGTGTTGATAAATTAACTGTGCATAGCCAGCAATGTGCCCTGAGCCACCAATGTGCCCTGGTGGCCAAGAAGGCCAATGGCATCCTGGGGTGTATCAAGAAGAGTGTGGCCAGCAGGTCGAGGGAGGTCATCCTCCCCCTCTACTCTGCCCTGGTGAGGCCACATCTGGAGCACTGTGTCCAGTTCTGGGCTCCCCGGGTCAAGAAGGACAGGGAACTGCTGGAGAGGGTCCAGCAAAGGGCTACAAAGATGATTAGGGGTTTGGAGCATCTTTCTTATGAGGAAAGGCTGAGGGACTTGGGGCTTTTTAGTCTGGAGAAAAGAAAACTGAGGGGGGATCATATCAATACTTATAAATACTTAAAGGGAGGGTGCCAGGTAGATGAGAAGAGTCTTTTGTCAGTTGTGCCCAGTGATAGAACAAGAGGTAACTTGAACATAGGAGGTTCCATCTTAACATGAGGAGGAACTTCTTTCCTTTGAGGGTGGCAGAGCCCTGGCACAGGCTGCCCAGAGAGGTTGTGGAGTCTCCCACACTGGAGACATTCAAAACCTGCCTGGATGCCATCCTGTGCAACTGCTGTAGGTGTCCCTGCTGTGGCAGGGGGGTTGGTCTCCAGAGGTCCCTTCCAACCCTGACCATTCTGTGATTCTGTGATTCTGTGATAGGTCTTATCCTGGGCCTCCACACATGACTGAATTACACTCTGAATTATTAAATCCTGAGTAATTCTTTTGGTTTATAGATGAAAACAGTACTTTTCTTTTTGCAAACAATAGCCACTGGGATTTGGGAACTTGGAACTCTTTTTAGCTTGTATTCATTTCCGTTATGTGTAACTGTTCTTGAGTGAGCAAGATAATACTTAAAAAGTGGTACCAGGAGAGGCAGGGTGTCTTGAAGCAAACTTGAGACTAACATCATTCTATTATACCTACTTCGATTTATTTTTGGACTTATTTTTTATTTATTTGCGCTTACTAGCTAATGTTATTTTAATGTTGATTGTCAGGAAAAAGGCTCCATAATGTCTTTTTTCAAATCGGTTCTGCTACTTAATTTCAGAGCTTCTTGTCTTGTATGCATTTATCCTGAGTTTGTCTCTTATTTTTTAAATAATAAATTATTTACCTTCTTTACATTCTTTAGAAAGATACCATAGGTGTTAGAGTTGAAGGCATAGGGAAAAATGCCAAGGTGCAAGTTACCAGTCTCATAGGGTACACGCTGAGGATTTCTGGAGGACCTCAAAAATGAAGTGGCATAGCTGCTATAGGATACATGCAAACTCTCACTATAAACATTTGCCATTAAAAGGATCAATGGGTAATGTATTGAGCCTGTTTTTGTAAAAAGTAATCCAAAGAATTATTAATACGGTGTATTGTGTATTAGATTGTCATTTGAACTTCTACTTAAAAATGGAATGATACAGCACCTCAAAGGTCATTTTATGAGATGGTCTAAGACATGACAATTTCTAGAGTAGAAAAATCTGTCTCATTGATCTCTTACTGGTATCTGCGTGGTTCAATAGAGGTATGGATAAAGGAGAACTTCCTAACGTATTCTATCAGATTTTCACAAGCCCTTGTTGAAATTATCACAACAGGCTACTAAAGAAATACAGGATGTAGTTTTACAAGGGAAAATTAGGCCCCTAAATACATATTTAACTAACTTTATTCAAGTTATAGGCATTAATAGCATTTCTAACCTTGAAGAAGGTTTTCTTAATGCGGTAGGAACTTACATTTTCCACTGGTAAAACTGCTTAGTTCCCCTGTTTTTGCTGCCGAGCATGTGCAAAACCATCTTGACAGCTCCAGGCTGCTAAGCCCCAAAGAAATACATAAAATAAGCATTTTCTTGCAAGTTTCCTCTCAACTGCCTGTCAAGTTCAGTTTTGCATCCCAGCAACCAATTTCAACTCATTTTATTTTATACTGACTGCATTTATCGCAATTTATTTTATATTCTTGATAGGATATTGAAAGAGGCTCTCAGGGCCACAGATTGCTGCTGAAATGTTAGACAACATTTGGCATGAACAGGATCAGAAATTAAAAACTGGCATTTTTTAGCCTGGTTGCCTTTGAAATGAGGTTTATGAGATTGTGTTGTTTATCTCTCTGTACATTCAGCAATTCCCCTTAAAAACTTTGGGACCCAATTTCAACCAAATGCGAAAGATGAGCTGAAATCTCAAGATAAATAAGGTCTGTGAAAAACTGCAGCTGTACGGAGGACAAAGCGCATAATTAAATGCCTGTGCTGTGGCAAAGGCAGGTGGAAGCCAGCCTTTATATAGCGGTTGAGAGCCGCCAGCCAGCCAGAGTATGCTCAAAGATTTTTGATTGAGCATAGCGTGTGCCCTATATGAAGGGTGGGTTTCGGAAGGCAACCTGAGGTTGTTACGGTAGAGATTTTAGGAGGCAAAGAACTTAAGTCCACGAAAACAATCAGTCAAACCCCGCCTTGTTTGTTTAGTTTCTTGCAGAGCAACTCTTCAGAGCAATTCTGTTGCCCTGCCTCTTCTTCCTCCTTCCCACCCTGAACACCTTTTTCCCTCCCAGAATCTCCAGAGTCTGTTACTATCTTTGTATTCCCCTTGCTCTCCTGGCTCAGCATCAATTCCTGTAACTTAACCGGCCTAAGAATTCTGTCTGATTTAGTAACGAGGTCTCAGATATACCCTGGTGGGAGCCAGTTAATGGCTGTTCATCCAAAAAGTTCAACCAGGCTGTTAGGATGTGCTCATGTCAATAACAAAACTAATTGGTACTGACCCCTTTCCATCCCGACTGGAGAGTCTCCTGCTTTGATATTTATACTCATCAAACATTGGTGGATTCTTATGGTGCCCCTCTGGCAGCGACCATTTTAAAGACCCAGCTGTTGTGTGGTAGGACTAGTGAATCTAGTTTAAAAGAAGCCAACTAGAATTAAGCAAATGAGTTGGGTTTTTGTTTGTTTGTTTGTTTGTTTTTAAATCTATACGCACATTTCAAATAGTATATCCAACCCAACATCACAATGTTTTTAGAATATTCCTATAAGGTATGGAAGCTTACAACAGCCCCGCAGGGTCTGTATTGCTCTAAAAACCTGTGTGAGAGTGGTATATTTTACAAATTGGCTTAGCTGGAGAAACAAAGAAAAATGCCTTGTCTCCTTTTTGTCTTTTCTGTCAGGTTTTTCCTCAAGATGGATCCTTTATCTAGTACAGAAAGTTTTTGTAGCTCTTCTCTGGTCAATTATCTAAACAGGACACAATTGAGCTGATGTCAGAACAAAGAATAGACATACATACTACTGGACTGTGATAAAGGCTGCTCTTCTGCACAACTTCCCAGCTTGTGAAACCTGTCTGGTTTTGCATAATAGATAAGCCCCAGGAAGTATAAAATTAGTGAGAGTGCTTGCAGTGTGGCCAAGTTACAGTTTTACAGTCGTTTAAAGGTCAGCAGCAAATGACATCTACACCCAGTCCTGCAGGATAAGGCTCTGTAGGGACAAAGCTCTCAGGCAAACGTCTGCATGATTTGCCTGTGGCCATATGGAAAACCTGAGGCCGAAAAAGGGGCTGAGATCCCACCCTGTCACTTGCAAGCCAGGGCCAGAGTTACCAAGCCAATCTTTCTCGACATTTATCTAGGGCAGACTCTGAAACCTAAGCCTCGAGGAAGGATTTTTGAAGCAAAAACTCCAGGCCTAAGGTCTCACAGGGCAGGTACTCCCCCCCCCCCCCACCCCTAACTTCTGGATTTTCTTTTTCTTACTACTAAACTTGAAAATGAGGTTTTGACGAGAAGAAAGTTAAACTGCTGAAGGAGACTAACAAGATTATGGGTGTTATTATCTCTCAAATAGTTAATGTCTCAGTTCTCAGTTAAACATTTATTCTTTTTTCAAACTTGGCAGGCTTCTGGCTAGGCTAATTAAGAGTGCAACTAGGCTGTAACCAAATGATCTCTGTGATACGGTAAGCAGCATGCTAGCAGCACTAATAGCAGTAGACTAACTCCAGAATGCTGTGAGTTCCTCTGAGCTTCACCAACAGATTTGTTGATCAGCTCCAGATTTTACAATGTCATTTTTCTTCTTCTTTAACAGAAAAACTGTCACCAGAGCTGGTTACAGCTCACGCCTGAAAATGCAAAAAGTTGTATGGAGACAACAGCGCACAGGAAGACTTGTTAGGCCATGGATTAAGATGTTTACCAGTGCCAATTTTCAGAGAAGATGCTTTGCACGAGGAAAGATCAGAACTCAAAAGCAGAGATTGTGCGCTCTTGTTTTTGCCAATGTGCAATGATAGGTGGAGGGACAAGGTTTGGGGGGGAAAAAACTAAACCCCCCAAAAACTAGTGTGGAAAATATTCCACCTGCTGTGAAAACAAAAAGGAAGGAGGGTATTAAAAGAAGTCTGAGGCGTATCTAGTTTCAGAATTTGGCTGAAGAAAAAGAAGCAATAAAAATCACTGCTACAGATGAAATCTGTAGATGGTCTGAAAGGATGGAAAGATCTGTGCTGCATCCTGCAACTGTTGGAAAGCACAGGGGGCAGGGGGTGTTAATAAGCAGATTATAAAACGAGGTGGAGATTCAGAAGTGTCCAGCTAGAGCTATGGCTGATGTTCAGGCAGGAAGTTCTTCAAATGTCCTGAACTCCACAGAGCATACTTAAATCCACCAGGCAGTGCTGTATGTGCTACAGCTACTCAGTGCTGAACAAGAAGCTCTCCGAACTATTTGTTTTCTCCGTCTCCTACAGATAGCTGGTGATGAGGCAAACGTGGTTAGGAGTTCTCTTTCTGATGAAACTTTTAAGCCCTTGGTGCACAGGTACTTGGCCTGCAATACCAAACCTGCCGCTCAAACAGCTGGACAAAAACTCAGGGAAGACCTTTCCTGCAGATTTCTCGGGTAACGAGCTAGGCTGGCATACCTGTACCTCAGCTATAAATGAAGCCTTTCCTGGCACTTGTGCAGCGTGCCACTCCCAGGACAATTTGGGATTTTGCTAGGCATGTCCTGCCCCCGGCTCACGTGGTCCCTGGCACCACTCCAACATTCACAGGATGATTTATATCTCCAGCATATCGCCTCTCTAAGTAAATAAGGCATAGCAGCTCAAAGGATGTTCAGAGGGCTCTTCAATGCATTCATTTGGATATACATGGCACTGAAGTGCTCTTTTTCTATGCCTTGGTGCTTTGCCATCAACCAAAACTTCGCCCCCCCGCCCCGATCTTCCTCCCACAGACCAGCCTTGCTGGTGATTTTGGCCCGCTCCTCCCTTCCCCAAGCGCTCCCCTGTGAGCTTCTTGCTCTGACAGATTCTCCCTTGGCAACAATAGCTCCTGCTGGGTTCCTCCCAGTCTGTGGTCATGGCTACTGGGGTGTGAAATGTTCTGCCCACCTGAGTCAGAAATGCTGGGCAGCTCGGCTGACAGCATAACAAAGAGCAAGTCATCAGCTGAGCGGTACCAGCCGCCGGGACCGGCTCAGCGGAAAGGGCTGGATGTGAGAATACCTGGCTCCAACACTGCAAACTCGCAAATAATTTTTTTCAGCTCTAACAGACTGCAAACTGCTTCAAATTTATGACTCCATCCTGCACGTAATTTAAAAGCGCATTTTCTTCAGAGAAAAAAAATGAATTGCAAAAATAAAAATGTTCCTCTACCTAAAACCGAGCCTGTGTTATGTTTTGGGAGCAGAAAAGAATCCCTAAACTAGATTACAAAAATACACAGTATATTATTTTGATTACAGTTGTTCTAACTGAATATTTTTACAGATCTGAAAATGTTCGAAGGCGTTTAAAAGTAAAGGAGGCACATATTTTCTTTGCTCCTAGGGCTTTAAATCTAAATTCTGCCTCCATATTTGCTAGAGATCCTCATCTCTGCTTCTTTTATACTGAGCTTCCTAAGTAAGATACTGTTTTTCTTGGTTTTTTTGGGGGGAGGGTCTTAATTAATCTGAATGAAACACTTCCAGAGAAGGCTGGCTGCTGGGCTCACATCATTGATACTGCAAAACCAGTGTCTGTGAGAGGTGCGGTACCAGTGGGGGCTTGTTCTGTAACCTAGTGGGGGGCATCTTTGCTGGACCAAGTGCATGTGCTCTTTTCATGTCACACCTGTTGTGTCTTCCTTGGAGCACGTGTTCATTACTGTCAAGTTAATGACCCCACGCAGTTGGCTGCCTGCAATCCTGAAGGGAATGTCTTTTATCAGGTTGAGGGGCATTAACATGCGGTTTCCTTGTGGAGATGGAAATGGCAGGTTTCTGCACATGTTTGTTTCTTCTTGTCTTTTTTTTTATGACAAAGTCAGTCAAGGTCTGATTTGTTATCTATAGGGTGGTTTCGGTCTTTCACCATACTGCTTACTGCTGCAAGGAAGGTGCTAGGGAACCCTGATACTCCTTGGAAAGGTGATCTGAGTTTATTTATTTTACGCAGTAATAATCACCAGATAAGACACAGAAGTAGTCCTTAGGGCACAAAGCAGAACCAGATCTCCTCACCCTCAGCTGCGAGCTCTGGCCAGCAGACCAGCAGGCTGAGATTGCCCTCAGCACCAATGTTCTGTAATTCATTTTTGGACAAGTATGACAAAGTTTTAGCAGGAGCTAAAGGTCCCCTTGTGGAGCCTGATAGCAAGAGTGTGCCCTGAAGTAATAGGTTTGTCTTCTCTCGGATGGAGGAGTGAATTGAATCTGGGTGTCCTGTGTCCTGGGTGAAGGCTCTTTCCACTGACGTGCTGGGTTAAGGTGATGGGGAAGAGAAGGTAGGCAACTTCATTCACTGTTTGAAAGGTAAACATAGATTCATAGAATGGTTTAGGTTGGAAAGGACCTTAAAGATCATGTAGTTCCAACCCCCCTGCCATAGACAGGGACACCTTCCACTAGACCTGGTTGCTCAAAGCCCCATCCAGCCTGGCCTTGAACACCTCCAGGGATGGGGCCTCCACAACCTGTCTGGGAAACCTGTTCCAGTGCCTCACCACCTTCATGGTGAAAAGTTTCTTCCTAATATCTAATCTAAATCTACCCTCTTCCAGTTTGAAACCATTACCCCTCGTCCTATCAACATGATACCTGCTTGCTCTTCTCCCAGCTCCATCTTCAGAAGAAGCAACTGGCTCTTTACCCCTGGCAAAGAGAGATCCTTCCCTGCAGCCTGGATGCAGGCAGAATGCAGAAGATGCACCATTGGAGAGACGGTGCAGGGCTCTGGAGGCCAGGCCTGTGCGCACTACAGAAACAGCGTCTTCAGGAGACGACTGTCACGGCTCCGACGGGATTGCGTCGTGCACAGCAAGTGGAAGGTATCCCTCTACGTAGGCAGAGAGCCTGTCCTCCGGGAAGTACCAAAATCTTGCCAGAACTTGATATGAGGTGGGTGGGGAGGAAAGGGAGGTTTCCATGTTTTACGCTGAAACGACATGCATATTTACAAGCCTCCCTGTTCACAGTCTTTCTTCCTGTGCTCCATATAAACGGGAGTCAGTCCCAGTTAGAAGGCAGCTGCGTATGGGATGGGCTGTGGGTTGTTATTGTTATTTCCATAACACTTGCGTGTAAAGATGTCAACCTGTGCCGAGACCCAGTTTGGTTATAAACACAGCAAGCTGGAATCCCTTGGAGAAACAGGAAGATAGATGACTTGCCTGCAGTCAAACATAAGTCAGTGGCAAAAATAGTAGCCGATCTCTGGACTGAAAAACCAGCATGGAATCAGCCTGGTTTGTCTTGTGCAGCTCACAGGCGGATGTGGATATGTTGGGCTGAATTGGG
Source organism: Pluvialis apricaria (assembly GCA_017639485.1). Taxonomy (NCBI): domain Eukaryota; kingdom Metazoa; phylum Chordata; class Aves; order Charadriiformes; family Charadriidae; genus Pluvialis; species Pluvialis apricaria. Next base: position 147,018,702 of record CM030008.1, read on the forward strand.
ATCTGTTAGATCTAATTGAGCCTTAATTATAATACATTAAACAATTAAAATAATGGAGATCAGGCACAATCAAATTTCAAAACAAAGAGATTTAGCAAGATTAGACTGTTAAAACTGTACAGACGATGCCATTAATCTTGGAGGAGGTCCAACATAAATGATACAATTTCTAGCCAGCTGGGAAGACAGCAAACTGGAGGTAATATCAGGTTCCCAGCATGAAGTGTAAGGGGGTAGACGGATTTTCCCCTTCCATTTTACAGCTTTATTTTTAGACAAGAGCAAAATACTGAGCATATCAAAACATGTATATACATGCACATATAACATAGGTGTGATGCCTACGAGTCATACAAATTTGTGGACTTCAAGGAGGCAGGGAGTTCACAGCTTGAAATGCTTGGTGAATTATATATACTACTGCACTTCCCATTTATGTTTTTAAGAGTTATTCTGTTATTTATAGTAACTTTAGCACTGAGGAAGCTGGCTTTGACTGACAGCTCCGGGAGCAGAACTTGTTCTTCGTCCATAAAACAGGTACAGCGCTTGAGGAGATGAGAGGGGGCTTTGGGCCCCACGCTCATTCCTTTCCTGGCCTCTCCAGGGATCTCATCATCGCTGTTATCAACAGTAATGCATTTATGACACTTTGTCATTTGTGAGAAGAACCCGCTGGGTTGTTCACATGAAGCAAGGCTCTCCCCAGGAAACCCACAGCTGGTGGAAGGTCCTGGAGCCTGGACACAAAGCTATGGGGGGGGAATGGAGCGCTGCAAAACACCCCGAAGCTGTTTGGTGGAGGCAGAGCATGGGGAAGGACAACTGTAACAGCAGATAATGGAAAAGCAGGTAAATGTGACCAAAAGCCTGGCCTGCAGTTCACAGGTAAAAGGATTTTACCAGAAAAGGAAATTCTTTTTAAAAAGCCAAAGAACAAAGACATTTGAGGCCTCCTCTGGGAAATAAGGATGAGCAATCTGAACTGTGGGTTTTCTTTGTATAATCGAACACTATTCCTGGAGGGGTCTTTTTATTTGGTTCTTTGCTCTCTCTGATTCCTCTCGACAATGTACACAAGCTGCAGTACAGAAAATAGAGATAGTCAGAGAGAGATAACACTATACCGAGAGAATTTAATTAATAAGTCCTTGTGGGACTGTGGGGGACTGTGGAAAGAATGGAGGAAGATGAGCAAAAAGAAATCTTCCTAATGTCTGAATGCATTAAATATTTCATTGAAAGAAAGCAAAAGAGGCACCAAAAGGAGTTTATAGTTCTTGGAAAAACTAGAAAAGAATATTAGGCAATGTATTCTCTTTTCTCTTTCAATCTTGCTTTAGACCAACTTAGTGCTGCACCACTTTCAAGGAGGATAATTTGGGCCAAGGATTTAGCAATAGACATCTGAAGACCTCAGAAAAAAGCAAGGGACTGGGGAAAGAGAACAAAAGGAAAGATTCACTCTCTTTTTCAACAACCACCACCTTTTACAGTTCTTCAGGAGACACATGTCAAGTCCTGCATGGGTGGATGCCACGCGCACCGAGAGGCAAATGCGAGACACCCATCGCTCCGCAGCAGGCAGCAGATAGACAACAGCAATGCTGCTGAATTTCAGGCTGACCCAGGAACGAAAGATTTTTGGCATACTGATCTTGACCTCTCTCTTCTGTCCCGTCAGCTGTTACTCCCCAGTGCCCTTGGGCTGGCTGAACTTGCTCTCGCTGATGGCCTTTATATAGTTCCCTGCCCTGCTATCGGTGTTGAAGTTGGGCTTTTAGGTCTTTGGGTAGATCTTTGAATTGCAGATTAAAAGCACATATCCCTGCTTTTATTGGAAGCTTTGCTGAGGTCCAGAAGTTGCTGGAAGCCTGATACTCTCCGCCATTTACTGGCTGTGAACTATGTAGATACTCATATTTTTAATTTCCTTTCATTTAGTCGTGTGTGCAGGACCTCTGTCATGACCAGCAGGGAACTCTCCCCTGGGTACAGAGAGGCAATTCAGCGTCTGTGCCAGCCCTGGCTTGTAAAAGCCTGGCAGCTCTTGACAAACAAAGCCTAGAAATGTTGCTATTAAAAGCATTTATTGAATAAATCCATATGTGACAAAATGATAGCTGCAAAAAGCAGTGGAATTGTTTTTTAATGGATAAATCTTATTTGAAAGGTAAAGCTGAGCTGCAAAAGCTCAGAGAACAGTCACCTGAGGATAGAGCTTTGAGCAACGTGGGAAAAATTAGAACCACTATGAACAATATAGAGGATAATAGATTTGAGAACATGTCTGCTTTGAGTGGGAGCTTTTATGTAAAGAAAAGAGAGGATAAGCCTGGATTTAACTTCGGTATTTGAACGCTCTCACAAATAGAGATAGAAGAACAAACCCTCATCCCCTTTAGCAAGCCCACAGCAGCTAGAAACAAGAGGACCCCGGTTCTTCTGTGCAGGGGTCAGCAGACTGCAGAGGGGTACAGTGGGCAGGCTCTGACCTCCCGGTGAGCCACACAACTGAGCTGCAAGGTCCCCGGGTCTGCCATTGCACCTTGGCTGGGTGTCACACCGCCCCGGCGTCGCAGTCTGTGCACAGCCTTTATGTTTTGAGGGAGGCAGGGTGCTGAGCTGGGTGGGTTCAAATCTCCCTTGGGGAGAGGCGGGGGGAGCGGAGGAGCAGCGATTGTGTAAAGGCTGTTGCAACCACCGAAGAGCAGTTCTGCTGGAAATCCAAAATTGCCATGGGAGAGGATCCTGGTTTTGTGTCTCTCTGCTTAAAGTGCCGCTGCTTTGGCCTTGCTTGGGTGATCAGACCTTGCTCTAGACACCAAAAAAGAAGAAGAAGAAAAAAGGTCATTCTTTAAAAAGAGACATCTGGGCAGTATTTAGCCATAAAAATAAACCATCATTGGCTATCATCTGAATTGTTTCTTAGGATGCTGAAAAGAATCTCTTATGATGGGCTCTGGGCAGGTGATTGCTGTGGGTGGATAATTACTGGTGAGGGATGGGGAGCCCTTTGTTGGGACTGGCAGAGGCAGATGTGGTGACCTACAGGGGCAAAATAGCCTCTCTGGGGAATGAGCGGCCTCCAGCGAGGACAGACAGCTCCTGTGGCTGCTGCTGACATACGTGAATGCAGTATGGAAACACTCAAACTAAGTCAGGAATTTCTTGGCACACATAATGTCCACATTAGGGAAATGTTTTACATCATTTGAGAGCTGGTCTATCTTGTCCAGGCTCTTCAAAGAGGTTATTGGAGGAACTATGAAAACCGCATATCAGGATTATAAAGGTTTACTGGGAGATCAGATAGAAATGAAAGGGAGGATAGAAAAATGTTGTGGAACAATGAAAACAAATAACATCCGAAAACATAACATCGGAAGTGATCCTTCAGAGAACTCCAGGATGAATATGACATGCAAACTCATATTTAAGAAGGTATTTGGGAAGTAATGAGTTCAATCTAGCAAGGAACAGATTTTTCAAAATCAGACATAGGAAAACAGTCAGAAGCACCTACTATGTTTGGAATATTACACATGCAGGTGCAAGTGCCCAATTTAGAAATGAGTCTCTGACATTCCTGCTCACGGTCTAGAAGCAAGTGAATGTTTGTGTGCACCCATTGCTGTAAATCAGTCTCGTCACCTCTGAATATCTTGCTTTTGGAAATGTCAATATTTTCTGGGAAAAAAAAAAAAGTTCTCTCTTTAGTTTCTTCCCAAAATAGGATGCCTAATGTTGGTAAAATTGTAGACCTTTTACTTCAAGATAGATCTACACTTTTTTCTTATTACAGCTTTTCTGTAATAGCAGTTTTCCCATCTACTGCTTCCCAAAGTGGTTGTGATAGAGCTGTGATATATCATCAAAGAATGTCATGTGCTCAGTGCTTGCAAACCATCTTTTTATTAGAAAACATCTTAGTGAAAAATGAACCATTTTCCAAAATTTGGGCTGTTTTAACTTTCAGAAGTGTCTAGGATCCTTAATTTCTATGTTACTTTTCAAAAAAAAGATGGGTAAAAGAAAAAAACTCAGTTTAACGCCTTATTCAGGGGGGACAATCACTAGAAAATGGAGAACAGAAGCACATTTCATTTAATGCACATGTAAAATCTCCCCTTCCGTTACAAGTGAGCCAGAGTACCACTGCTATATTCAAGTCCCCAACTAAAGTAGCTGGAATCCCATGTAAGTAAAGCCCAGCTCTGCTGCCTTGTCTTCGTGCCTTCTTTGCCCAGTGGTTCTGTTGTTCTGGGGATGAACACGGGATGCTCTGCTCGCTGCCAACCCCAGCTACCCCATGATGGTTTCTGTTTCTGGAGCAGAGGCCTTAACTCCAGACGTCTTGCAAAATACTCGCTGTACGGGATACCACCACTGGGAAGACTAAGATGGCTCTGTGACACAGAGTAGAATGGAATGGAATAGAATGGGATAGAATGGAGTGGAATGGGATGGGATGGGATGGGATGGGATGGAATGGAATGGAATGGAATGGAATGGAATAGAATAGAATAGAATAGAATAGAATAGAATAGAATAGAATAGAATAGAATAGAACAGAACAGAACAGAACAGAATAGAATAATAGTTCTGTTGGAAAGGACCTACAATGGTCATCTGGTCCAACTAGATATTAGATATTAGCCAAGCCCTCTGCAAGGGACCGGACGGTGTTTGCCTCCAAGTGCAGATGTGCTGCAGATGCAGACCCACGGCTCCCAGGGGGAATGTATAGTGCCGAGCGTACCCCATGCAGTGCGAGTGCTGGGCACAGGCAGCGCAGGCACAGGACGGCAGGCTGTCACAGCAACACGATGCATCAGCCCTGGGAAACCAGGCTCGCAGGGGCAGCAGCCGGCAGGGGAGCACAGACAGCCAGGGCAGCGGTTGCTGTTAGGGGTAAAGGGAGGGCCCCATCCTGCAACAGCACTTCTGTCTTCACCCTTCCTATCTCTGCAGTAGAGGCAGCGGTAACAAGCCTGGTTTTCTGTCACAGTGCTGCCCTTCCTTCCCCTTTCCTGTGGCAGGAGCAACCCAGTCCTGGCCCCTTGTCCTCAGGATGGCAATATTCAGTGCCACTGGCTCTTCTGAGGAGCCTTTGGCCGGCTCTGCCTTGAATCCCCCATAGCAGAGGGCTACATTTGAAGCTGGGGAGTCACAGCAGCCCGTGGTTCTAAGGCAGTCCACAGGAAAGGTATGCATGTGTCCCTCATGTGAGTTCTTAGGGAGAAGTCAGAGGCTTCAACTAAATCAGGATTCAGAGCTTGCAGTCAGGTTTTGCACCAGCAGAACAGCCTAACAGTTAAGGCAAGGTCAGCGAAACCGGAGAGCTCGCCCGTGTCAGCCTGCAGGGATCTGAATGTGCGCATCCTTCGGGAATATCGTAGCCACCAAAACTGCGCTGCCACCCATCTAACAAAAACGGACCTCTTCACCACAGGACCCGCTGAGGAGTTGCTGCCTCGACCTCACGGCCCTTCGCTGCCTCTTTCTGAGGGAATTTAGGCAATCCGCTCCAGCCTTGAACCTGTACTATGAACTAGAGAAAGCACTGGACTCGGATGCCTTTGAGATCACTTTGAGCCTTGCATTGCTCTATTTCTCCCGACAATTCCCATTTGTATACTGTGACATTTAAGTCTCCCAGACCCTCGAAGCAGAACGGCTGGGCAATTATAAACCGCATTTGTTGTTCAGCTTGCGCCCCCCTCCCGTGAAATGAACCGTGAAAATGGAGCTCAGGCCGGCTCTGCACTTGTGACCAGGCAGCACCATTTATAAAGCTCTGGGATGAGGCTTTACGGCCCGTCCACAGTGATGGATGCAGAACTCCTGCAGGTGGACACGGCTTGATATTCAAATAGTCAATCTGATCACTGGATTCTTCCTACCACAAGGCCAAAAAAGCCTCTCAGCTGAGAAGGGCTGAGCCGAATTTCCCATCCAAAACCCCTGCTTGGATCTCTGTTTGCAGACTCCCTTTCTTCTTGGCCTCTTCACAATGGAGGGCACCATATAAGCGTTATTTATTATCAACCTCCCTGGGAATGGAGTGTGACTGGTTATAATAATCCCTTGTATTTCTTAAACACCTTATACTTGATTTCCCAGCCCTTGGCAAACGTTAGGACTTCAGCCTCACAGTTTCTGAAGGTAAGTGCTATTATCCATGGGTTATGGGTGGGAAACCGAGGCACAAAGGTGTTAAATGGCCACTGGGATCTCTGACTGTCATGTGAAGTGGATCCAGATGTGAGGCATTCCCGGCCTCAGGTCTGTGCCAGCCCTCTAATAAAAGGGCCAGCAGGAAGAGATGAGTACGAAGGATTCTGCCATCCCGATATTAGCACAATTTGCCCACTTTTCCACGGATACAGGGAGCTCTAAACAGGACTGATGGGTCACAGGGGCTTGAGCCTGTATCACCTTCCAGCACCATTGCTTTGCGGCAGTGACTGCTGGCAGAGATGGGTGCTCAGGTAGGGACAAACGATACAAACAGCCATCACAGAATTGCCCGGTGTTGTCTGTCAGGAGACCTCGACATGACCCAGAAGATACATTTCTAACAGAGCCAATTCCTTGTCAACCACAAAGGCATCCTTCCTTCCCCATGCCTCCCTGTCACTTGTTTCGATAGCTGTGGTATTTTTCCAACATGAAATAAACACATAGAATATAATTTTTTTCCCCCAGCTCTTGAGTTTGTCTAACCCAAACATTTTTAGGAGCTGGATAACAGAGCAGAATGCCAGCCTCAAAATCATAACTTTTAAAGTTGGGTGAAAAATTAAAACAAATTAAAAATAGATATTAAATTTGAGAGAGGCTGAAAAAGTTCTGTTGGAACTTGGAGGAGTTTCAAATGTTATTTTTAACCATAGACATTTAGCTCTTATGGGAAACAAAACTTAGAAGGACAGATATAATTAGGTCAGATATTGAGAAACTTATTATGCTTTGCTACAGATGATCCCAGGAGAATGTAACTCAAGCCCTTTTTTTTTGTATTAAGATTCAATCATGGTTCTTCACTTTCTTATGTGAAATAAAGTAGGATAGAAATATGCTTTGTATTACTAACTGCTTCAGCATGTGAAGCAAGGAATAATTGACAAGAAATCTGAGGACAGAAGGCAAGATTTTTATTTCATTTTGTACCAAAATACATAGCATTATGCTAGCATCTGTGCCTGCTTTTGTTCACTGTGTAGATACAATTGATTTACTGATGATACTGGTATCTCTTGAGATTATCTGATGCTTGGCATCTCCAAAGCACCACCGTGCAAATATTAACTGCGCCTTGCAGCGTGATTACAGCACAGACATTATTCATATTACCGATGGGGAAACTGAGGCAAAGAGCACCGGTTGTTTGATCAGCTCCGAGTCTGTTTCACAGCTGCAGTCAGGACTCAAGAACTCCTGCCTTCTGCTCCCACTGCTTCTGCAGAGAGATCCACCTTCACACGAGAAGTATGCATTTCATACTTAACCAGAGGAGAAAAGCCTTTATCAAAAGAAGAAATGAGCCAGTAGGTGGCTGATAGAGAGTACTGTTAACACATGGATCTGTCATTACTCATAGCATTTATCATGTCTGTTACTGTGAGGCACACTGTTCTTTAAAGTAGGTGTCTAATTTGAGGGATACTGGTTTTCCTAGCAGCTACAGCGATCCAGGGAGGGAGGCTTGGTGAGCTGCCTGAAGTGAGATATTGCACATCATTCGTTGTAAAGTCTGCTCAGAGAGAGGTGGAAGTGGACTGGAGTCATGCTAAGCAGGTCCTGGATACCAAGTTTTCCTGGCACAGCCTTACTGGCTCAGGAGAAGGAAAAACAATATTCTCACTGACAAAGATTTGCCAGCACCTCTTCTGGAACCCGCAGCCAAAGCAGACACAACACATACAGGCAAAAGAGCCTTCTGGCTAGATAGCTTGAATTTTTCAGGGAGATGGCTTAACTGTATCAGCAACAGGTCTCTGTTGCTAGTATGAAATGTTTCTCCAGCTAGCAGGGGATTTCTGTGTATAGTTATTAGCAAAACTTCTGTAGTGTAAGATCAAAATGCAAATTTTTACAATGACTGGAGTGTGTGGATTTGAAGTTTGGGTAAGGCCCTTCATTATATGTGAATAAAATAGAAGGAGTCTCTTCTTGCTGTTAGACCATGTCCAGGCCAGGAGTGGTGGTAAATCTGAAGAACAGGTTTATCTTGAATCCATCTTGAATCTGAAGTGAAGATTAGCCAGATGCAGTGGCAGGACCATCTAGACCTAAGCACATTCAAGACAAGTTGATCCAACTGGTGTTAACACAGCAAGACTCCATACCTGACATAGCATTGGAGGAACATGAGTTAAGCCAGGAAACAGGATACAGAATATTTCTTATAATATGTTTGAAAAGCATAGGTGAAAGGAGAGCACGTAAGTTCCCATGGTAAGGAGAAAAACTTGTGCTTGGCCTATGAGAAATCTTGATCAAGACAAAGCGGTACCTGACTCCTGTGCTGCCTTGGAAAGCATATGTTTGTGGCAATGTGAGAGTGTCATCCATCCCACTGTTGCCAATATTCAGGAGTTTACTTGCTTTCTATACTTGTAGATGGTTGAGATTGCAGTCAAAGATTCCCTGTTTGCCACAGGAGGTATTAAAGTTGATGAGCTGTTCATAATTAGTGCTAATGACTACAAGGTAGTGATATTGCTCTTCACCTTCAAGGTAATAAGTGGCATCAAGCTATGGCAATAATTTCCTGGAATAAACACTGTACTCTTACTTCCTAATGTAAATTGCACTCTTATTGATGCAATAAACTGCAACTGTTTCTTCAGGCTGTGGAAGACTTCCAGTAAGTGATAAAAGCCTCAGTCGTGTAATTCTGCTGGGTGCTAGTTCCTCACAGTGCTTTGCTTGCTGAGCTTGCAATAGGGGCCATGTAAAAGAAACGTATTCCCTGTCTGCAGCGTAGGAACTGTACAGCAAGATTGTCTTTTTCCATGTGGTTCAAGTAGAGTTGGGTTGTTGTCTTTCAAACATACCACTTCCTATGTGCAATCGCAGAACCTCATTGCTCTGAGAAACTCAGATCAGCTGAGTTGTAACTCAAAGCCCAGGAGCAGCCATTCCCAGATAAGGAGCTATCTTGGATAACCTGTTAGGGATAACGCTTCTTGGTAGTGTCCAGACAATAAATTAACTTAAATTAAAGCTTATTAAGATTAATACTATCTGAGAATACATGTGCCTTCCTACGCTGAGTAACTCTACAGCCACACTTCTGCAACAGTCCTTTCTTACCTGCTGCTTCTCTGCATTTCTGTTAAACTCTGTCAGCTGTCAAGTCTATCTCAAGCCTTGTCAAGCCTTGTAAAGTTCTGCTGAGACAGTAAATTTCCTTACTCAGGGTACATTGGCTAAAGAAGTTTGGTTGTTTTTTTGGTTTGTTTGGGTTGGGCTTGTTTTATTTTTTTGGCTGAGGGAGCTGGTTTAACTTTTCTCAGTCTAAAAAAAATACCCCAACAAAATTACTTTTTGCTTCTGTACAAAGAGTCAACTTTTCCCAGCATACAAATATCATTCAGATGTGTAATGTTGCACACTAAGGACTGGTGTAGCACTAACAGCTCTCTCCTGACACAATGGCCGAGCTGTGAATTTGACATTTGAGTGTTCCCTGCTGTAGGCAATAGCGCCTGCGTCTCTATAGTAGTGGCAGGGGAGCAGACTATGCAGAAAGCAAACTCTGCTTTAGGTTTTTAAGATGCTCAGCTAAAAGGTATTATCAGGCAAACACGGAACTTCATCCCCAGGCTTCGACGGATGAAATTGTATTCCTTTTAATCCTTGAAACATCATATTTCTCTGTTAGTATTCAAGGCAACCAGTAGGATGGCTACTTGCCTTTTCTATTTTTCAGAGGAAAGCAAAACCAAATTCTTCCTGGTTTGATACCAGAGAGACACTGTCTACTTGAAATACAGCCAGCTTTTGAAAATGAGTTAAAAGTCATCTCCTTGCCAATTTTTGTGGGTGTTCATCCTGCCTGGGTAGCAAGAAAAATCCTGCAGGGAATCTCATGAATGTCAGTGCAAGCAGGTAATGAAGAGCTAAGCCCCTGCTAAATTTCTTTCTTCCTTCCTTTGAGGAGGAGGAGGAGAAGGGAAGGCAGATGGTAACTCTTCTCTGGAGCACTGTGCGTATGTCTGTTTTTGAAGCTTTACCTCTATAGAATTGATGTGTTTGACTAAAGAATTATATCCTTGCTGCACAAAACAGGAGCAAGACATCAGCATGTTCCCTGACTGCATTCCTCTGAGCTGGGGAAAAAGTACTACGGGAAGCAGGGAGAGGAGAGGGTGGGAGCTGCTCACTGCAGAGAGCACTCCCAGCTAGAGGAGAAAATGTCAGGACTACTGCCAACGTACCAAGTGAAAGGTGTCGGGGAGTGTTGTTCAGATTTACCAAATTGATGTGATTTATTGTGCTTTTCTTTCATCCCTCTCCAAAGATGTTATGTCTGTTCAAATACATTTTTTGCTTTATTGCTTACAGTTGGAGATATTTCACACAATGAGGCCCAGGTAATATAATGCAGTTTCTCAGCTTTCTTCATGGAAGCTCAAAATAATGCTCAAGTGCTTTTTTGCAAAGACCCTCTAAAAATTGAACCCAACCCCTGCTTCATCAGTCCAGTTTGTGGCAGAACAGTAGGAAAGCCTGTCTCAACTTGGACTTTATAGCTATATTAAAATACCTTTTTTCACAATAAAGACATAGCCTAAGACTACAGCTTCTCAGGAAAAAAAAATAAAAGTGTTTAAACCACTGCTAAAGTAATTTTTGTTCATTAGTCTCTGATCTCGTTCCAGGGAAGACAAAGCAGTACATCCTCTTAAGTCCAAGGGAAATATTTCCTAAATTTCAGGGGCATAAAGTATTTCTACTTCAGCCAGCTAGGCCTGAAGTAGAGTCCACCACACTGGGGGGACAAGAGGATGTTAAAAACATATTTAAGTCTATGCTGAATGCACTGAATTGTGTTTGTTTCAGCAGTCACCTTTCTGAAAATATTTTATTCCAACATGTTCAAAATGAAAACTTTGGGTTTTGTCATCTAAAAGCCTTTTCCTACATTTAATTTAGTAAAAATCAGCCTATCTCCCCAAATAAAACACAACACATTTTGCCCTTGTGTCCAGTTCCCATATTTTGTTTCTTTGCTGGTGTTCCACTTCAGCCAAAGAGTGGATGAGCTCTGATCTAGACCAGCCACAGACCTTACAGATCTTTATTTCACTGGGTGAACATAAAATATTGGTAATTTGTGAAGCTGAGTGAAATGGAGGATTATTTGACTGCAGTGCCCTGGCAACATCGCTGCCCTCACTGGGCCACCCTCTGGAGCGGAGAGCTTGCCATCAGGGGAGTGCTCAGGGAGCCCTAATTAGGACCTCAGTTGGGTGCTGGTTAATTGGGTTAATTGGCAATCTAAGCCTTGAAGCACAGGGCTGGCCCTGAGAGCGAGGCCTGGTGAGGCATAGGCAGGTCCAGCCACCATTGCTGCCCAAGGACAGGAGGGAGGGCAGGGCTCCACTGCCATCTTAGGGCAGTGCTGGTGGGCACGAGGACATGGCAAGCTGGGCTGGTGACTGAAGTGGCTCTGCTTGGTAAGGGAAGAGGCTCCTGGAGAGGGAGGAGGTGGCAGCAGCCATCCTGCTTCTGGGAGGAGAAAGGCACTGAGCAGTGTGGATCGACGCAGCGGGGCTGAGCGAGGCAAGAAGCTCCAGGGTTTCTTTTGGAGGAGCCAGGAAGGACCTGGTGATGAGGAACAATGGGCTTTAGGGGTCAGAGGCCTCTGGGGAGCAGAGGGAAGCATGTGCCTTGCTGGTTCAAATGGCCTTGGCACATGTGTGAGGACCTCTCCTTCTCAATTCCTCATATATATGGGAGCAAGAAGTAAAACAACAGTTTTTTAATTGCTGTCATGCACACAGAGAAAATCAGTTAAAATGCCAGAGGGATGCTTCCTCCTCTTCCTTTCCTCTGCCTTGTGGGGAGGCTGGCTTTACATTTACATGGCAGGAACATGCAGAGGCCATCACAAACCCACTGGCTATTCCTGCCACCTCTGTCCATCACATGCTCCTGCCCCTAAGGACCACTGGGTTAATGGGAAATAATGCCAGCAGGTGTCACTGCCATGGGACACTCCATGAACACACAGCAGAACCATGGCATGAGCACCAAGGAGAATTTTATCCTAAGTCAGCAAACAGGCGTCTAATAAAGAGCATGATCATTATGTGGAGGGTGTTCCTGCCCATGTGTCCTGGTTTGAGCAACACAGGACTAATTTCTCTCCTAATACTTGGGAAGACTGCACTTTTAGAAGACTCTAGTGTCTGAATTTATGAAAATATTTACTTTAGAGGCAGCTGTGGTGTGTGGATTTCAAGGTCTCAGTTTTTTCGAGCTTGCCAGGTGCAGGAATGAGGAGGAGCGAGACCTGGGCACTTGACTCAAGCTGGCCAACGGGATTATTTCATACCATGAACATCACATTCAATATAAATTAGAAAGTTTGCTGTGTAGTTCTCTCTCTCCCTTGATGGCTGCCATCCTGAGAACGTCTTGCCCCAGTGCTGGACCCCCGAGGCCTTCCCTTCCCCTCAAAGCCGTAGCATCTGCAGTGTCCGACATTTACTGTCTACTGCTGGGTGTGCACAGCTTCCTACTGATATAATTGGCTGAGTATAATCTTTGAATATTTTGTGTTGGTATTGGGATCAATATTGGTTCTTTAGTGTTATTAATGTTAATCATCTAGTCTCATTCTATCAAATCTGTTTATATCTCAAACCCTGGGTTTCCTTGATTCTTCCTGATTCCCCTTCCTGGGTGGGGAGGGGTCATTGGGTGATCGAATGATTATCTAAACAACAATAAATTGTTGTGGGTTTCTCAAACCGTAACACCATGGCCGAGGGGTTGGAACTAGATGATCTTTAAGGTTCCTTCCAACTCTAACCATTCTATGATTATGCTTCACTGCTATCATCAGACGAGGTGTATTAGTGAGTGTCTAACAATCCAGACAGTCACCAGAATCTAGTTTCAGAAAAGGTCTTATGCTCACCACAGCAGAAGATATACACGGTGCTGGAAAAAGGTTGGCAGCCAATGCCTTCAGGTTGGGGTTTGTATCAGTTCGACTGTCCTGCTTCTGTTCTGCAAAGACAGCACGGAGGGATGGAGGTAGAGGCCAAAGGTATACTGCCAGGTTGTTCAAGGAAATGGTGGACACAAGTGTCAATTAAAGACCCTAGAGAATAACCTTTCTTTGTATCCCTGGTGCTTAGGGGTAACATAGAATACTTGGGTGAAATCTAGCTAAACCGATGCCAGGCAGAATTTGTCTTTAGATTGAGTCTGTGCTGGTGTGGAAAATGGAGTAGATGTTTCCGGAGTGGGAACCAGCTCCTTTGAACCATCCTGCACCACAGTGTGCCTTTCAGGTGGTGAAGAGCACCCATGAGTTTCCCAGCCACTGTGCTGGAGCCAGGCATGGTGCAGCTGAAGGGGACACAGGCAGGACTGAGCTATCTTTGGTGTGAGACTCAGGAGGAACAAAATGCCACCTTTTCATTCACCTTCACCTTACTCTCTCATCCTACTCTGAGCCAAGGACACGAAAGCTGAAGAAAAAAAGTCCCGGAGACGTCTCATTGATTCAGTTTTATGAAGTCAGAAAAATAAGAAGCCTTTATTTAATTCTGACTATTCTGCAACAGTTAACTTCTGCTTTTGTATGTATTATACTGCATACAAAGTCTGCAAAATCCTTGCCTGTTTCTTTCTATTGGACATAACTAAAGAAGACACAGCAAAGTCCCAACAAATCAACATGCAGCTACCTTGACCCATTGCTTCTGCTGAGATCTCAGCAGCACACGCAGCAGTTGTGGAATGCCTATCCTGCTTTACATTCAACCCCTAACTTATTCTGGAATAGCTTTCATGTGTAGACAAGCCAGGACAAGGCTGCAGTGCTAACCACCCTGTCTTTCTGTCTTCAGGAATTCTCCCATGGGAAGGCAATGCTTTATTTCCTCTTTAAAGCAGTGATTCATCCCAGTATCTTCCACAGCTGCACAAAAGGGGGGAGACTAGACACTAGGATTTGTGCAAAACGAGATGGGCTGGATTGGGAATAAGCAAACCAAACTCTCTTTGTGTGAAGGTCCCACCTACCATTTTAAGAAGGATCCAAACCAGAACACTGAATGAGACTCCTCTCTAATGCCAGGGAAATTCAAATCCAGGTCCAACTTAGAAACCTAGGAATGAGAGGTGAGGTAACATGACACTTTCCCTCGGGATGGCTGTTGAAAGAATGCAGGAAAAAGGAAAAATTAACCCTGTCTGCATGCAAAGTCAGCCACATCCCTCCCTTGCACAAATCCTGGGGAAAGACTCCCTTTCCACATTCAGGATTTGAACATTATTCCTGCACCCCAGGCAACAAAGGGCACGATACAGTTCTAATGACTGGGATCTAGGGGAATGTGGAATTCATTATGAATATCGCAGGCTTTGCAATACTGATTGTGCTGGTGTGGAGGAGGCATAGAATAATAAATATTTTAGGAATGTCTGCTTTCATTTGATGCAAAAAAGTTAATTAGCAAATAAGTTGCACTTGGTATTTATTAACTTTTTACAGATGAGCCTTACTACACTGGAATATTCGGTCAATTGTGTAGCACTGAGTTCAGAATGCATGCTGTTCAGAATGCATCTGCAATGAATAAAGATGATCCTAGAACGCAATACCACTAACGCTTGCTTTACTGTCCCTTTTATCATGGTTTCATGGCACTTATACTATGACATGGAAGTGGGAAAATGATTTTGGAGGCAAAAGCAGCAGCTATATAGCACTCTCACTCAAAGCTTCCATCAAAACCTATTTTGGAGGGAGAAGAGATGAAATTTGAAATAAATGAAATTTGAAAAAAGAGCCTGGGGCAATGGCTGATTTCCATTTCAGCAGACACTGGAGATGGCCAAGGGAATCTCATCTATGGTACCATCTGAACGCCGAGGCTTTTATTTCAATAACACTTAAGTGCCATCCACCATCAGCCAAAGTTTTGTTCACTATTTATATAGTGAACAAAATATATATATATATATATAGAGCTAGCACCTGTGACGTTCTGTTCTGGAGGCTACAGGAGTACCGGCTAATGCAAAAAGTTAGTACCTGCTAATGCAAACAGATTCACTACAGATACACACACCTGTATGCTTGACGGTGGTGTGCTTGCTGATGAAAGGCAGACATTTAGTCCTGAGCTTGCAGAGGTACTTAGTCAATGCTGAAGCAGTGAAAAGCTCAGGTGGGAAGTGCTTCTGACATTAAAAATGGGATTTATGTACTGCAAGAAACATTCCAATATGGAAGGTTTAAAACATACGGTGACTTTACTTACTCCTACCTTTTGGATCAGTGACTATTGCAGCTAGCTGGAAAAAAAACGCAAGGCAAAACACAGCCAAAACCATGGAGCTGCGTATGGTTTTGACTCAAAACTGTGCAAAAATGCAGCCTTTCAATGGTTTTGGGAGTGGAAACCATAATTCCCTCCTCCCATGATCTGCTTCATAATTTCCACGGGGAAGGATACCCATCAGGAAACTCGGTCCTGCTGTCCCCCCCAGATTGGCCTCAGTTTGCTGAGAAGGGCTGCGAAGCAGTCAGGGGAGCTCAGCTGAGACTTTGTGCTGGAACAGTTGAACCCTGTAGCTGAACTCTCAAGAGGTCTCAGGTGGTTCTACTTAGAAGCTACAGTTTCTATCAAATTAGTTATAGCCCCCCATGGGCTTCGATCTAGGCCAGTTTTAAAATGATCACAGAGCCTATTATATTTAAATACGTACTCCACTCACAGTTTGAGTGGTAGTGGTGGAACTTCTAAACCAGGTCGATGACTAATCAAGGGCAGTTTGTACTAAAAAGAAGAAAAAAAAAAAATTGCGGCACACACGTGACTTCTAGATGAGGCCCAGTGTCCCACACTCTGCCAATGCGGGGCCCGGCAGCTCCAGGGTCAGGCTGGTCCCAAACTAGTCCTGGGCATTATCCTGGTGACTATTTAAGGTCACTCTGGTATTTTACCCGGTTTTAAGCACTAAAAGGCTGTATGGTGTTACAGCTATCTGACTGTAGGATTAAGGGTACTGGTTATATCATCTTGATGATGATACTTTCTCATGCACACTGGTATAATGTTACACACACGAGTGTCTCCACACATAATTGTCTCCACATATAAGTGCCATATATCAAGCCCTTGTGTGAAATTGCCCTGGTTTCTAAAGATGTGATGGGATTGTTTCCACCTGACTTCAGTGCCTTCCCTGTCTCTTGTCTCAAGTTAGGCATCTGGGCTCCCTTTGTAGTCAGAGAGAAACAGGCACTTAAAAGGTGTTTTCCCTCATCTCCTTAAGACATCTGCACACAGATGAGAGCCGTCAGGTTCTGGACATGTTGATTTCTCTCCACTGACTATCAGAGGAGTCCAGCGCTTTGCTTTGGAGCTGCTGTCTCAGCACCCCAGCCTCCTGCTCCCTGTGTCACTCATGTCTCCCTGCACCCCCGACTGATCATAGCTTCCGCAGGGAAGCACATGTGGGCAGTAAACACAGTCAGCCCCATAGTGTAACCTTGGCTGATACAGAGTGCTGCAACCAGAGATCCCATCTGAAGGTGGGGTAAGCTACAAGGTACATCTGTGGGAAAGGAAAAGGCTCAGGTATTTGTCATGGACAGCCAAGAGACCAGAAACTCAGTGACCCTGAATGTTCTTCATAAACTCAGCAGAGGAACCGCCCAACACACTAGTATGCTTTGCTATGATTTCTTCCTATTTTTACAGACTCTCTTTTTTTTGTTGTTGTTGTCTTAACTGTTCAGTGAGGAAAATTTCTCTTGCCTCATTCTCTTCATGCCTTTCAGTCTCCACATCTTGTCTATTCCAAGACACCACCATTCAAGGTCCTCCTTGCACCCCTAGCCCTGTTAGGCTGGCAGCCTCCAGAGCCATCTACAGCCTGGGCCAATCCCACCCCACACTTGGTTGACTCTGCCTGGCCATACCAGTCTTTCGCTGGAAAGATGACCAGGTCTGCCTCAGCTCCAAGCTGCAGGGAAAGCCAGGACACGAGGGAAACAGGCCAGCAACCCAAACCTACCCTGGGACTGTGTACAAACACATCTGGCAATGAGCCTGGCCTCCCAGGAGCTCCCAGGGAGAAAAACCACGATCAGCAGATGTAAAATGCGAAGAGAGGAGGGTAAAGGAAACAGCCGAGCTTTTCAGATGAGCTGAAGCAGAATCTGGTGGGTGTTTCCCTCCTTTTGGTTCCCTCTGAAAACCCTGGCTCGCAGTGACAAGATCACATGGGTGCACAAGCCAGTTATTGCACAGTTTTGTTCCAGGCGGTTTAAGAGGCTGTGCGGTTGTTTTTTTAATATACAGTGCCCCCTCTGGCTTTCCTCTCTGCTGCTGCTTTGCTGCCAGGTGCCAGTCTCCTGCAGCAGCGCAAGCAGGAGGGGAGCAGGGCTGCAGAGAACGGGAGAGCGGCATCGTTTTATGGATCACGTCAGCTGGGACCCACCACGTCCTCAGGCAGCATGGGAAGTGGTGGTGGGAGAAGCTGGCAAGCAAGTGGTGCCATTCTGGAGCACAGGAGAAGTTAAGGAGATTTTTTTTCTGCCTCCAAGTGCAGTTCACATTCCTGTAGCTGGCACTGCACGGTGACAGGGTTCAAATTATTTGACTTCCATTTATTTTTGTTTCTTCTGTGGTTTTGCTTAGCAATGTTAGCTCTTATATAATCTCTAGCAGGCTCTGGTATTAACACCTCATGGAAATGCGCAGGGAACAGGATTCACTCTGCTACCGTTGCTGTGTTTGCTTAGTGACAGGTGTTCTCCGAGGTGGCTGAACGAAAGTAGATTTTTATGGGGAAAACTATCTTTATAACAGATAAGGCTAAGAATAGACAAACTCCTTGGCTTGCACCCATCTTTCAAAGAGACATCCAGATGGGAATCCTGAGTCCAGTGAGTCAGACCGTCTGTGCAAGATGAGGGGGCAGAGGGCTCCTTCTTTGCAAATCTTCATGCTAGATAAGCAGGATTTAGAGAGCATTTTCACTCCATGAGAGCTCCCCGTGATCCTACAGGGTGCTGGGGGCACCCGTGCAGCAGTGGGCGAGACTGCAGCGGTGGTGTTCCTCAAGCAGTATAGCCATCAGCACGTCCCTCACTGGGGGCTGCACATTGGTAGGGCCTTTGCAGACTGGGAAAACTCTTCCAAGAAGGGAAAAGTAACGGCAGTATTCCAGGAGAAGAAATGACCTAGAGATACACTCAAATGTCTGAGGAAAAGGGCCTGTCCCTCCCATGGGTTCAGAGAGGTTTTTGCTCAAAGAAGAGAAAGGAAAAGGTGGCCCAACCAGCCTGAATTTGTCCCTGTTGCGAGGTTCCCAGTTGCCTCCCCTTGCTGGCAGGTACAAGGGCAGGCAAAAGCCAGTATTTCTAAAGCAAACATGGGCAAAGAAGGCGGCGAGGTGACTCTTTGAAGCTGCCTATTTGATATTTTTTCCCACATGACAGGCACTAACCCATACTTGATTGGATATGCCAAAAATGAACTTTCTCTTGAAAGCATGGTATTTCTGAGCCGGCAGAGAGGAGCTGGCCAGATAAACACAACACTGAGTTCAGTATTCTTCTTTTCAAAGTGTTTTTAAAGAAGTAAGGATCACTGCCTTTGAATTAAGTGATTTTAGGAATCATCCCTCAGGAGGGAACTAGGTCATTCAGAAATGCCAGCTGACCACTGCCAGAAACAATTTATTTTAAAGGCAGTACTTGTATGAGTGAAGTGAGAATATAGAAATCCTCAGTCTTACACCTCCAGATTGACAGGTAAGTGAGATATCTGCTGAAGTTCCATCACTATGATAAAACACAGCTCCCTGGGGTACCGTCAGCAAACCGGATCTTCATTAACCCCTATATATAACTACATTTGTGTGAATGCCAAATAGGATAAAAGACCTAAATTGTTGAAGAAAAACATAGCTACGCTGCAGAAGTTCTCTTTAAAGCTGTAAAAATAAAAATATATATTTTATATGGATTCACCTACTCTTAAAATCAAAGCCTAAAGGAATGTCTTTGGTGTTCAAAGAAATGGCACAATATGTACCTTTCCCTCACTGCAGGATGGTAGGTTTCAGTAATGTGAACACTTCTAGTGCACAAAGCTAAATAAAAGGTATTGCATATCTCTTTGTGTGTGGGATTCATTCTTGATTCACATGGCAACTTAATTTATACCGTCTTTGTTATGTGAAACAAATCAGACCAGCTGTTCAGTGTCAGCAACTAGAAAATGCAGCTTCTGAGATTATGGAAACCAGTACTGCTGCTGTAGTATGCCATTACTGGTCCTATGGGAAGATCTTTTCTATGGTAAGGGAAAATAGTACCTATGCACACCATTTATTTTTAATTGTTTTACAAGAAATGCTCTAAAAGAAGTGTACATGAAGCAAATCAGTCATGGAAAGTTGTCCTTGTTTCTTCCTTATTGTTATATTCACTAAGGAGGAGAGGAACAGAGGTCCGTTGTCCATTCTTCTGAGGTGACAGCATACTTGCCGTACCATGCATCGGTGAAGCATCATTGCTATTTGTAAAGTGTTTTCTGATGCTCTCAGACAAATGAGATATGATAGGATAAGGTGTTAATTCTATCTGATCTTGCTCTTGTCCCTATAAATCCCAGAGGCAAATAACACTGAACTTAGCAAATCAGTCCCTATCTATTAAGGATGACATTTCAGGGTTTGGTAGAGCAGCAAATTAATACTGCATTCTGGATGACTGGTTGAAGAGGTCTGATCATCTCTTTAATTTCTCTGCTCATGGATTTCAAATTTTCAGTATTCAAGGCTGCTGACAAACATTGTTTTCCCCAAAGCTACTCCTCTGTAATGTTGTCTGTATAACCCAGTGCAGCATCATGAAACAAACGTACCTCTTTTGCATTCATAACATGACTTTTTCTTTTGCTTACATTCTGTGTTCGGAATGACTAAGGTTCTGATCTATAACATAGCCTAATACCCGTAGAAATTAATGGAAGTGAGGCATCTGTCTGCTTTGTGGTTCTCAATCTGGTTCCTTAATTTTCTGGTTAGCTTCATAGAGATCAGCTGCCTGGACGGGAGGAGACGACTGTCTGTCTGTCGGGAGCAGTAATACAGGGCAGAGAATTGGTATAGTTATGTAAGACGACAGAGTGAAACTTCTGGCAGGTATCAGTTTCACGGGAGAAGTAAAAAAGAGAAATGTCTACAGATTCAGCGAAAACAGATACAGATGCTCCCTTTTTCAGATTTTCCTCTAACCTTTATAGCTCACTTGTAGCGCGTCAAAGACAAGTGCTTAGACATGAGCACAGACTTGGACCTCATCAAATGCCACCTAAAAACGCTGTGGATACGGGGGCCAGCAGATGGAACATGTTGTTCAGATGTTTCCAGAGGCTCTTGCAGAAGCCTCCCCTGGGCAGAGCTAGCCAGATATTTTCGTCAGCTAAAGATACTTCTGACGGAAACCTGTCTAACTGCCAGTAAGTACTGGCATTTACCCGGCAGCAGATCAGGCAAACAAACAGTGCCCCCTCCTCTTCCCCACAGTACAGAGTCGCAGAACAGCTCTGTCTGTAGAAATGGTTCAGGAACGTCTCTGTGAGACTGGAGCTAATGAACCTCAAACCCAAAATTCACCTGGGTGTCCTGGCCTCCTCCATCTCCCTCTGGTGCTGTCAGTGGCAGATGCATTTCCCTCCATTTCCCTCTGGAAGTTTATCCTGAACCTTTCATTGAGCTGGTTACGCCCTTGGTTATGATCGACACTGACAGAAAAACTGAGCCCTTAGCACATGGGACCAGCTGGGCTACACTCAGGAACAACCTCCCAGCCCTGCTTTTGGAGGCCAATGCCCCTTGCCCTCCTACCTGGGTGCAGGGGAAGTACCACCCTCTGATGGATGGACTTCATCTAGCTGTAGCACCTCTTTCCAGAAGCACAGTTCCTTCCTTCACTTATGCAAAGTCATCACCTCTGATCCTGATGCCATATGTATGCTTTAGATTCTCCAC
Source organism: Pluvialis apricaria (assembly GCA_017639485.1). NCBI lineage: Eukaryota > Metazoa > Chordata > Aves > Charadriiformes > Charadriidae > Pluvialis > Pluvialis apricaria. Next base: position 147,039,975 of record CM030008.1, read on the forward strand.
AACACCCCCCCTCACTCATATTTAGAGATACACACGTACTGATACTCCGCAGTGTATTTACCAACACTGTATTTACAAGAAGAGGACATCTTATCCTACAAAAAAGTAGAATCTACACAGCCTGAAAGAGTGGAGGAGAGTTTTGATTTACCGATTGCGAAATTGCTTTGTGTTCAACCACGAGGCGTAAATGCAGAATGTAGCACTTCCCCACCTAGGTAAGATAATGTTAAAGGACTAAGCACTTTCCTACGTAGAAAACATAATATTAAATGTTAGTAGTTTCATTAGATCAGTCATATAATTCTTCTGATTCTGTACATGAGAAATGTTGCCCTAATTGCAAGTACTCTAAACTCTAGCAGAGTAAAGCTGTGCCTGCTCTGGGCTGGCACGTCTGTTTAGATTATGCCGTGAATTATGCTTAGACAAAAACTGTATTAAAAAGCTAAGTGGAACTTGACAAACCATCAAGATATGTTTTATGGGAAGAAAATGTATAAAATGAGTAATATTTATGCATAGTTAAAACATATTTGCCAAATGCCGAGGAAATGGGAAATATTAATTAATAGTGTTTTTTTACAGCAGAAAATTAATTGAAATTATTCAGAGTCCAATTCTGCTCTCCTTGTGCTGTGACTAATCTAATTGAGATGAATAGGCTACTTGTAGAATAAGAAACTACTCAGCATGACTAACTTTGGTGGAATCAAGCCCTCCATGAACATTATTAACCAGGTTTGAAATACAGTGCTCATTTTGTCTTCCTCGACTGAAAGACAGGAAATTTTATCCACTCTCTTAGATTTCCAAGATGCCCAGAAAGGTGTCATTTCAAATTGTGCCAGGAAAAAAAAAAGCTAGTTATGAGATGTGCAAAAGATATTCAGGTATACAGGTGTTAAATGGCTACTGTATATATAAGAGGTGAAATCTCGCTTCCAAACTTCACATCTCAAGAAGGTAGGACCTCTGCTAGGGTGTTACACTGGTGGAGGCTTAGCACCCTCAGTGTCAAAGTGATGCATTGGGTTTTCCAGTGTCAGCTGACAGCAGAGAACGTAAAAGCACAGCTCAGGATCGTCCCCTGGATTTCTCAGGGCACTCATGTTCTGCAGCCATCTGCTGTACAGAGCTGATGCTCTCAGTGGTGTTCATTATGAGACATGGTTTTAAAGCATTTAACATAACCACAGTCTGACAGACAGGAAGATGTTTATCCCCTTAGGGAGGATATCAACAAAAGCGCATCTGGATGCAAAGCAAAGCTTTTGGATTCCGTCCTTGTGGCCTGACTCCATAAACAATGAAGTCAAACTTTTTTTTGCCTTCAGGAGGACTTTACACTTTTGATCTAGAGATGTGTTAACAAAGATCAGAGAGCAGAGGTGGCATCCCAGATGGCCCACTAGCAGATCTCTGGATTTCCCCAAAAGGAAATCCTAGTACTGTTTCTGAGTCCTGCTTTTTGTTTTCTGGGTCCTTTGCAGGCAGTAGAGTCAGTCTCCAAGCAGAGAGCAGACATCTGCCTGACAGGTGCCCAGGCATACTGAGGAGTTGGTGCAGGTTTCAGATAATTACTGGTTTTCTCTGCATCTGACCTCAGGTAAAAACTTTTTCCTTGGTTCTAATATTACAAAAAAAACCCAAAATCTTTATACTATGGCTACTTATTAAGCTATTACAATTTTTTCAGTTTCGGTCTTTGCATAACAAGCTCTTAAATAAGACTACAGACTTTCTGACAATCCACTCCACAGCATGTCTGCTAATGATGCTGTGGATTCATGGGAAGATGGCAAACATAGAACAGGATGTCAAAATGTTCTGTGTTGAATGTCCCATATGTTTTACCACCTGAGTGATAAAATGTTCTGCGTTGCTGGCTAGAACATGACAACCAGTGCAGTGCTGCCTACACTGGTCACCTGTCAGAATCTGGACATTACTCTTACGCTGGCATTTATGGTACTACGACCACACGAAAGAAAGGGCCTGAGATGTAATATAATTGAAGCACCAGCTGTTTAAAGTTGTGAAAACCAATTTTATAGTTTTAGCCTCCTGTATACATAAGGCCTTAACTAAATGCAACAGGTCCCAAACAAGGTTGTGCATTCCTCCAAAAGTCATAGAATCATAGAATGGTTTGGGTTGGAAGCGACCTTAAAGATCATCTAGTTCTAACCTCCCTGCCATAGGCAGGGACACTTCCCACTAGACCAGGTTGCTCAAAGCCCCATCCAACCTGGCCTTGAACACCTCCAGGGATGGGGCATCCACAACTTCTCTGGCAAACCTGTGCCAGTGTCTCACCATCCTCATAGCAAAAAATGTCTTCCTAATATCTATTCTAAATCTACCCTCTTCCAGTTTGAAGCCATTACCCCTTGTCCTATCACTCCGTGCCCTTGTAAAAAGTCCCTCTCCAGCTTTCCTGTAGGTGCCCTTCAGATACTGGAAGGCTGCTATCACTATAAGGTCTCCCCAGAGCCTTCTCTTCTCTAGACAGAACAACCCCAACTCTCTCAGCCTGTCTTCATAGGAGAGGTGCTCCAGCCCTCTGATCATCTTCGTGGCCCTCCTCTGGACCTGCTCCAACAGGTCTGTATCCTTCTTAAGTTGAGGGCTCCACAGCTGGACACAATCAATAAGTATGTGCAAGAAAACAGAGAAAGTAATGTCTTGTCATGCAAGACAGGAATTCATTTTGCCTCCCATCTGAAAGGCAGGCATATAATTTATGCTATGATCTAGGATCCTGTGAACATCCGTGGAGAGGACCACCCTGAGGATGAGTCATTCCACCTACTCTAGACACCTCACTTAGGAGGTGGTGAGTCATCCATGAGAGTGCCTATCTCTCTCCATTGATTGCAGAGGAGACGGAGACAGCCGACACACAGCAGCCGCCCAGCTTCTCGGTGATTGGTCTTAGGTGAATTCTGCCTCACCTGATGAGTGTTTGACTCCACCTTGTCTGTGGTGGTGGCAAGGGCGGAATAACATCTCTGTCCTTCCTTTTTGAGTATGTGGTGATAAAGGTAGCACTGGTTGCTGGAATGAGGTCCAGAACCACCTTAATTTAGGTAAATTTTGTTCTTTTCAGGCCTCTCTGTCTTTCCTTTGCAGAGAGGGCATGACATTTGCAGTCCCCCAGTTACTACCCCGCATCAGAAATGGGTCATTCTGCCTTTAGACCTGGATGGTTGGCATAGTGATTAATGAGATTTGAATTAAATGATAGTACTGAGGCTGAAATAGTTCCTTGGGGAACCTCTTTTTTCATTGGACTTATGTTCACAGTTTATATATAAATTTGAATGCCTTCACTTCACTAATCCTGTCTGGTTCATCTTTGAGAGCTGCCTGTGGAAGCGTTTGGTGAACTGAAAGCATTTACAGGAGAGACCTGCTCTTTACTGGGGCCTCATAAGCCTTTTCTAAATTGCTGATGTCTGCCAAGTACAGGGAGGGTGTCCTTGTTGCTGGGCCCACAGTGCTGTCTTCATCTTGGTTCCCACCACACTCAGCGGGGCTGGCAGGGGAGATGTGGTGTGTGAACCACATTCTGTTTGTATGCAGACTTTCCCTCTTCGTTTATGTGTTGCTTATATGATCCCTGCTTAAAGATAGCATTAAGCCCATGTCTTTCCAGAGTCAATGGGTTCATTTAGGACTCTGCAATGTGTAGCAACCACTGATTTTTTTTCCTTTTTGCAGGTACTTTCTTGCATTTACCTCCATTGTATTTCCTGTGCCTTGTGTTGCCTTTCAGCTAGGTTGTTCTAGGTTCTTCAAAGCTCTTCACCACTATGGTCACAAATTTACTTATTTGATTAAATTTTTCACATCTGTAGATATTCTTACCTGACCTTCGTCTCCCATAAACCACCAAAAGGCATAAAACTCTGAGTTCCAGGAAACCTGTTTGCATGAATGATAGGAAGAATGCTTCTTATTCTGTGTGGATGATATGGATATTGCATTTCAACTGCAGTAATAGTTTTCTTGTCCTGATCACCTAATTCAGGCCAACTCCGTTACTACCATACAGGTTATAAGAGCTTGTACAGAACATAATACCTTTTGGACCAACTGATATGAACCAGAAGTTCATGTCGCTTTGTGCTGATGCCGTAGTCCAAAGCCTCTTAAGGTGACCTATTTTCTTTTTAAGGATCTTTAAGGAAAAAGGGCGGAAATGAACATTTTCCTTTAGCATCCACATCTCAACGTAGACACGCTCATATATTGACTTGAAGATCATGTCTCACCTTCAAAATCCCTTTCGATAATTGTGCCAGGCTAGAACTTGAAGTCTTGAGAAGAACTGAGTCTGGGGAATAACTGCAAAGGACACTCCAGAGGAATATCCTACCATCTTTTAAACACTCTGCCAAATTTCTTGACTCCTCTTGTGGCTAAAGAGCACTACCAAAGCCACATACCCCATATTGCAGTTTCTCTTTTGAACAAATTATAATCCTTTTAGCTAAACATTAATGTTTCAAGCATAATTTTTATTCAGAAATGTATTTTTTAAAAAGCAGATGAAATTCTGAGCTCTTTGTACTCTTATACTTAATTTAAATAGCTTGTTTGGTTGATGGATGGCATATGTTTGTTTGCGAGACTGCTAATTTGCACTGAGCGGTAATCCAGGAATCAGATGGTTAATTATTGCAGTTCTGTGCAAGAATTAATTGGGACACCAGGTGCTTGCTGTGTACATGTTAGGTAGAAGTTCCTGCGAACAAGATGCTTCTGTATGATTGTTGTTCTAGCTTGAAACTGTGTTGAATTCATTAGTTTGGAAAAAGAGTGGTATGGAGAACATCTTGAGAGGGCAAGAAGATAATTAGCCTCTGGGCTGCCAGGTTGTTGTTTTGAGCTTTAAGGATATTTCCCTTTTTTCTCCCCTGTGTTTAAATACGAGTGAAACATCCATGAAATGTTTTCTCTGATGTGCCAGGAGTTTTTAGACAAATCTTTCACATATCAAACCTTACTGTGTCCTACCCATTGTTTCCTATAAACCTTTCATTGTACAGCTCGGCAACTGAATGCTAATTGTATGAAGGCAAGCTACCTGATTCATCATTAAGCCTTTCATTTTCTGACAAGGTTAGCCACTGCTGGCATATTTTCCAATAACCTCCTCATTCTTAATATTCTGTTCATGATATTCATACAGCTTCCAGTGCCCATGAAATCAGGAACTATAAAAAATAACCAGAAATCATGCTAGTATCTGTCACTTGCTATTCTTCTGTTTTACAAGCTTGTCATCCAGTTAGGGAACATAAGATACACTGTGTGACTAGTCCAATACCAGTAACAGACAGCAACTTGTCAAAATGAACATTTGCAGGCAACCCACCGCATAAAAATGTTTTTTTTTCTGAAGTGTTTGAGAACACTTACAAATAACAATTACATTCCGGAAAGCCTGAGAGTAGCATTCAAACCAACAAAATCTAAACTTGTATTTTTGACTCAGTGAGTATTATTTCATATTCCAAGTGTGATGTGTGCATGCTTATGTATAGGATTAACCATAAGATTTCTTCACCCATTGGTGAAATAAATTAAGATACCAGCCTCTCAAATAGCAGTGCTTTTATTGTGCGTTTTATTTTTGCTGGTTCTCCTGTACTGTAGAATCTGGGATCACGTTTATATGGGTACATCAGAGACACTTCAAACCAACCTCAGGCACTGAGGCCAACCCACCTCCCGCCCATTAAACTCTCTCAGCTTCCAAAACAGAACACCTTGTCAGGAAAGGTCCCTGGCCTGTCGTTGGTCCTGAACTACGCCTGGAAAGTTTTTTGTGTGCCAGGGGGCATTCAAGCAGTTTAACAGCAGTGACCATCCAGTTCCAGTGCCCAGGACATTCCCTAGCATTAGTTCACAAGGCTCGCTGTCTCAAAAGCCTATGTTTTTCCCTTACAAATACCCCAATAAAGAATTTGCAGTGGACCTTCACTGATGGAGAACTAAGGCATAAGGAAAGCCAAGCTCACGGCAGGAAGAGTGTAATTTCCATTTGGGCAGAGCGGAGAGCCAGACTGCTCTAAGATGTCAGTTCTCTGGCTGGCAAAAAAAAAATAAATATCTAAATCTCCAACTAAAATCTGCCCCTCCATCATGGTGCATTAGCAAGACTTGCATACCTTGAAGACCAAGCTCTGCTGGTGAATGCCGTGTGCTTGAAAAACCTGACTGCAGATCATTTGCTTAATGTTCTGCAGCAAAGGCAGGAATGAAAACTACATCTCCAGAAACTCAACTGAGAGCCAAGGGACACAAGTCCCTTCTTGCAACCCAGCAGTACTGAGCTCCGCTCAGGACTGAAAGTGCATTGTGGTGGTGGAAGGATTGCTGAAATTCAGTACAGACATGAGGATCAACATGAGAAAAAATGGTGAAATTTCAGTCCCCAGGTGGTCAGTCAGCTTGAAAAGGAGATGAAGGAGGAGAAAATGGGCTCCCTGAAGTCCGGGCAGCAATGCAGAACCTGAACTCACGGCCTTGAGGTGTTGGTGCAGGTTCAGCTGAATGAACACTGCAGAAGGGATGTGGCATCTTTGCTGACAAATTATCTGAGCTGTTCTGAACTTGGTGTCCTGTATAGAAAACAGGGAGTCCCCAGAGCTATACGCTGAACATGCTCACATAGCTCCAGCATAGCGAGCAAGTGTTGCTGGTAAACATGATGCTCATATCTCTCTATCAAAAAAAAGCAGCGGAAATGAGCATGAGGCCCATAATACTACGAACACCCAGATTCCATTCTGGAGATGGGTGGAAAAAGATGAAATCCCACATCCTGAACTCACAGCACTACTTTACAATTCTCTGGTTTTCCTGCTTAACTTCTTTCATGCTGGCACAGCCTGCATGGCAGCTTCTGCAGGGCTGCACCAGGGTGATTGCCTCTGCGGGGCCTGGCGTGGAGCATTCACCCTCTGAGCGGGCCATGTGTTGTGTGGGGTTGTGTAGGGGTTGTGTGGGGCATGGGGAGCAGACCCCAGCAGGCCAAGTGGAACAGCATTTACTTTGCCTTGCTGGAGGCAGGCTGTGGTCACTTGAGTTAAGGTGCAGCAACAACAGCCCTTTTACTCCATCCATACCTCCAGATGGGAAGCTATGGAGGGTCTTGGTGCCAGGCCATGGAGCTCCAACACCAGCTGCAGCCAAGGCTGGGGACTCTGCCTTTTTATAGGACTCTCTAACATATGCACTATAGACGACCCAAGCCATGCAGGGAAGGAACGTCCTCCAAGCAGGATCCCCAGAACAAGTGTGCTGAGCAGGGAGCCCCCACAGGTGGCCAGCAGGGAACGTGTGAGACAGCTTTTGGTGCCGGGTGTGCCCATCATCAAGATTTACGACTCTCACACAGGGAGAGATGAGCCTGCACTCAGGATTCGCTGCCTTTACTTCCCTCTTCCCCTTGAAGTTAGGTGCCAAAACCTTTCTTCCAAACCTAGACAAGAGGAGGTACCATGCCTTTCAGAAGGGAAGGGTGCAAGCCCCTCTTCCAACAGGGTGTAAGCCCTCTTTCTGGAGGAGATTTGAATTCCCAGTGCCTACAAGGACCCCTCACAGATCGGGCTATTGGGTCTTCCAGTGGAGGGAGAGTCAGTGCTCCCAAACTCCTATTTCACATGGTGAAATCAAGCAACCACTGGTCTAATAAGCATGAAAAGAAAAGTGGACATGGCTGTGCCTGGTGCTCAGGCACGTACCTTCCCGCCTTGAGGCGGTTTCATGGGGCCAGCCTGCTTGTCACCATTTGGAAGTTTTCTTGAAAGAAGCTGCTCCCCCTTGCCCTGGGCAATGCCAGCCTCCCAGCAGATACCTTTTCCCCGGGAGGCAGAGGGCTGCCTGTCTTTCTGACACCCCTCATCACCTCCCCTCTCTTTCCGTTTATGCTGCAATGGATGTCTGTGGGGAAGTCTCATGGACTTCTACATATGCTGTCCCCAACTATTAGTCGCCGGGGTGAACGGTTGTCGGCTGCAGCCCCTCGGGTCTAGTCACCTGCCTTAGCAAATGCCAGTAGATATTTAGGTCAATTGATTGCAAAAGCTTGCAGCATTGGGTTTCTAAGTGCAGGCTAGGTCTCCAACAGCAGCACCTTGTAAGCCAGGGACAGGAGCTGTCTCTTGGAGTGTGGCACCACCCAAAGCTCTCTTCCTGGAGAGCTGCGAGAGCAATTTCAGGCCAAGCTCTTAGGCAGGAGGTCTGGGTAAAACCCAACTTATTTCTCGTACATGGGTGTAGCTAGTTACATAATATAAAATAGGTTAATTATGGCCCAGATTTACCCTGGCATAAAAGCAGGTGGAAGCAGCTCCAGCAATAGTGATCCCTGGCAGGGAAGACAGCAAAGATGATGCAGCCCTATGGGAGGATACTGCAGTTGTACACAGTCACCACTCTGTTCTGCTTTGCAAGGAGAAGGCTGAGGAGGGATGAGCTGGGCTGACTCAAAAAGCAGTCAGAGGAGACCATTGCAGGCCCTGCCTTCTGAGTCAGAGTAGTTCTCAGCAGCCTCTGCCAGCAGGAGCCCTCTGACAGCAGACACCGTCAGAGCTAGGTCCTCAAGGACTGGATGTGACAACTAGGTAGCAAAAGGAAAGGTGCAAAACTGGCCACTCTGCAATGCGAATGCTTCTTCCTTCTGGGGCAGAGAATTCAAGTGAGAAAAATATGGTGGGGCTTTATTTCCCCTTGAAATTCTGGGGAGAGCAGAACTGCTGTTGTTTGATTTCTTGCCCAACCACTCCAGGACCTTTAATATTTTTTAGTAGTTGCTACCGTTATACCTCTGATTGCTGAGGCTTTGTTTGGTATACTGATGACGTAAAGCATTACACAACCACTTGTGAGCGTGTATTGAGAAGTGCCCAGAAAGGCACCTCTTCTCTTAGCACTGAAATGCCAAACATTAATGCAGGTCTGCACCTAAACACCATGAGTAATGGTAATAGGAAAGAAATCCCATTAATGGTGTATGAGCTGACAGCTGAGACCATGGGTCTACTTCCTTGTCCTGAGATGACTGGCTTCAGGCTCTGGAGCAAGACCGGGCAAGCAAGCAGCAGAATCAGGATTGTACTTCAGGAGAACAGATTTTGGCTTGTTTAGGGAATTACTAGGAAGAGTTGCCTTGGAAGATGCCACAAGGGAAAAAGGTGCTCAGGAGAGCTGGCTAATTTTTAAAGGAAACATTGAGAGCTGAGGAACAATTGTCCTGTTGGGAAGTCAGACCAGGAATTTCAGGAGAAGGCCTGCTTGCCCAAGCAAGGAACTCCTCAATGAACTAAACTGCCAAAGGGAGTTCAAAGAAGTAGAAACAAGGAGAGACAGGATATGAAGATTGTAAAAGAACTGCTTGGGGATCTAGGAACGAAATCAGGAAGGTCAAAGTCCCTTTGGGGGTAGAACTAACAAGGGACATAAAGGGTAGGCAGAAGTTGCTGGTAACAAAGAGAAGTTCAGAAAGAAGTTCAGAAGTTCATGGTGATGAAGAATATGGGCCAATGGTGTGCTCTCATTGCAGACAATGCAAACTGCATACTGGACTGCAGCAGGAGGAGTGGAGCCAGCAGATCAGAGGGAGTTGAGAAGAGAAAAGAGAAGAGAAGAGAAGAGAAGAGAAGAGAAGAGAAGAGAAGAGAAGAGAAGAGAAGAGAAGAGAAGAGAAGAGAAGAGAAGAGAAGAGAAGAGAAGAGAAGAGAAGAGGAGTGACTCAGTTGGAAGGGACCTACAACAATCATCTAGTCCAACCGCCTGACCACTTCAGGGCTAACCAAGTAAAAGCATGTTATTAAGGGCATTGCCCAAATGCCTCTTAAACACTGACAGGCTTGGGGCATTGACCACCTCTTTAGGAAGCCCATTCCAATGATTGACCACCCTCTCAGTAAAGCAATGCTTCCTAATGTCCAGTCTAAACCACCAGCTCCTTCAGTACTCTGAGATGAATCCCATCAGGCCCCATGGGCTTGTGAACATTCTGCTGATACAGATCCCATACAATGTCAGTGTCCACAAATGGCAAGTCACTGTTCCCACACTTGTGGTCCTCTGACTCAGGGGACTGGGCAGCCCAAGGTCTATCAGTATTATTAAAGACTGAGGCAAAAACCACATTGAATTCCTCAGCTTTTTCTTTATCCCTATTAGTTAGATGACCATCTTCAACGAATATTGGTACAGTGCTTTCTTTAGACCTTTTTTTATTGCTTCTTTTACTCCACACTGGTGAGACACTCCTGGAACTCTGTTCTAGAAGGTTGTTGAGAAACTGGAGAAGAGCCAGTGGAGGGCTACTAAGAAGATCAGGGAGCTGGGACTGAGGGATCTGGGCTTTTTTTTAAGAGGAGATGTGGGGGAAGTAATAGTAACCTATAGTTACTGGAAGGGCAGTTTTACAAAGGCAGTGGAGACAAACTCTTTTTTTGTAATGGCAGAAGGTAAAAAAAGGGACAATAGCAACAAGCTGTAGTTTGGGAGCTTTGTACTGGACATTAAGAAAAAAATCATAAAAGTCATGAGGAGGGAGTGCAGTGCTGGAAGGATTTATCCAGCCAGCAAGGCTGGGGAGTCTCTGTCCTTGAAGTTTTTCAGGACTTGCCCAGGCAAACCCATAGCTTACCTGGTCTAGAATTAATAGCAGTTCTGCTCGAGCAGGTGGCTGGACAAAAGACTTCCTGAGGGCCTCTTCCAACCGTGTCTTTTGTGTTTCCTTGATTAGACCTGCCTGTGATAGAAATGGAGGGGGAATCACTTCTGACGGCATCTACACCGGCCTGTCCCAGCTGTCATTGCGGTGTGTTGTCATTCTGACCCTGCTGCCTTGGCTGCTTCTTCCCCAGTGAGAAGGCTGGCCACTCAGATAGAGGCAGAAGTTGAATTCGACGTATTTGAGGTTCTTGAGACACACGAGCAGGATTTGGTGGCCGAAGCTTTAGACTTCTGGGACCCACACTCTTGGCTGCCCCTGGCTATGGTTGGGGGCCCTGCCCTGCTCTCCTTGTGCGGAGGCTGTGGACTGTCCTTCCTTGTGTCACCCTCAGTGCCCTACTCCTGACCTGGCTGAGCCACCAGCCCTGCCAGTACTCGTATCAAGCTCCTTCTGGTCTACAATAGCTTAAAATAGCTGCCACAGCCCATTTCCAGGGGAAACACACCCATGAACCTTATGGAGGTGTGCAGTCCCATGCAAGCCAATTGGTTTCTCCATCTGGGTGGGAACAGGCAGTTATAGGACAGTTTGATGGGTGCTACCCATGAGAAACCTGGAGGCCAAGCTGACCCTTGATGTAGTTGGGCTTTGGTGTGGAGGTTACCACGGGGCTGGCCAACCAGGTGCTGCAGAGAAAGCATCACTGGTGGGGCAGCTTTGGGGTAACCTGGCCAAAAATGAATCACAGAATCACAGAATGGTCAGGGTTGGAAGGGACCTCTGGAGATCATCTAAGTCCAACCCCCCTGCCACAGCAGGGACACCTACAGCAGTTGCACAGGACGGCATCCAGGCGGGTTTTGAATGTGGAAGTGGGAGACTCCACCACCTCTCTGGGCAGCCTGTGCCAGTGCTCTGCCACCCTCAGAGTAAAGAAGTTCCTCCTCATGTTTAGATGGAACTTCCTATGTTCAAGTTTGTGCCCGTTACCTCTTGTTCTATCACTGGGCACCACTGAAGAAAGACTGTTCCCATCCACCTGGCACCCTCCTTTTAAGTGTTTATAAGTATTAATAAGATCCCCCCTCAGTCCTCTTTTTTCTAGACTAAAAAGACCCAAGTGCCTGAGCCTTTCCTCATAAGAAAGATGTTCCAATCCCCTAATCATCTAATCATCTTAGTAGCCCTAAATGGGACGTGTTGTGGTGGTTGTGGCCAGGCATAGCAAACCCAATGTCCCTCTCAGGGCTGTGCTGTTCCAGCGTGAGGTTTTTTATCTTCTCCTGGCATGTCTGCTGAGCCCCTGGCATGGGCATGCTGCTGTGCTGGGAGCCGAACCAGTTAATCTGGCCAGGTTAGCCCCACTCCATCCCCTTGCCTGGCCCGGTTTCACAGATTTACTGTGCCCTTGTTGCTTCTGTTCTTGCTGTTCCTTCCCTTTCCATACTTTTGCCTTATTTTGGATACAGCAGCAGTTGTTCACTTTATTCATTTGTCATGTATAGAGAAGGTGCCAGGAGGAGCTGGGGGAAGGGAAGCCATGCCTGAGTGTGCAATGTGCGTGCGTGAGTGTGTGAACGCATCCCCGATGCATAACCAGAAGCAGGCTGGTTCCTCCTTGGCTGCCTCTCACAAGAAAGAGGAAGAGAAACTGCCAAATCTCATCTCAGCAAGGGAGCTGCTAGTCGGGGAGCTGGAAACCTTCCCTCTCTTCAGAGCTTTGAAGAAAGTTTGAGCCTTATTCAAGTTTTTCATGGCTCCCCTGCATCTTCAGCTTTCTCCCAGAAAGCGTGATGTTTATTAGGATGGTGAATGAGGTAGGGAACTTGCCTGGTATTTAATACAGGCCACAACTGGATGGACTGGATCCAGCTGTCAGGCACCTCCACAGCAAATGTGTCGAACTCCACTAAGATGGTTAGGTGTGGTAGCATTACCCCTTTTGCAGAGCCTTCCTTTACCACACTGGGAACATCCTTGGATAATCTTAATTTAGGGTTTAGACACTGTAATTTAAAAACTATGAGAAAAGTCTCCTTCATTCTGAATGCCAGTGGGAAATAAGAGATGTAATTTTCTCTACTTGGGGAGCCTTTAGATTTTTCCCCATATTAAAGAAATAAAATAAGCAAGACAGCAACGCATGTACAGGCAAATAATACGCGTGCTTTTGTCACGTAAGTCATCTTGATTTATGTGCCATAAATCAGAAGTGTGAGTTCACTCTTTGGCTGGGACCTCAGCACTGGTGGTTGTTCACCGTCCGAATTTACCCATGCAAGAAACCTCATGGCTTAGTAGTAATTTTTATTTCCACTTGAGCAGAGACAAGCAAGTCTGGATTTGAGGCTTGCCTGACCTTCCTGTTCTACGTTAGCATGCACTATGAAATAATTGGGATTGAGCTACTTTGGATTATGTTGTCCTACAGAAAAACACCTTCAAATCTAAGATGAAGTCCACAGGAGTCCTCCCTATGGCTGGTGCTGTGGGTAGCGCTAACGGGCAGTGCTCACGCTGGGACCAGAACACCTGAAAACAAAGCACTTGAGATTCTCTTTAAATATGATGTGCAAACACAGAAGGTTGTACTCTTCATTTGTGTGGTCCCTTGAGGAGATGACCTCAAATGTGGTCTTAACCATGTGGAAATGGCATTTCAAATTTGGTAAGTTTTTTTTTCTCTCCAGGGAGACCCTATCTCCTTAAAATAACATTCCTGAGATGTTAAGGGCAGGCAGAATGACATAGGAATTAAGGATACTTATGGTTTTACTGCTGTAGAGCATTGAGGACTAAGTGCTGCTTGTGCCTCCACCTGAAGAGTGAATTAAATGGAGGAATGTATAGCTTGCTGTGAAGGTATCCTGCCTTTAAGATCTTTCCCCCCTTCTTTTTTTTTTTTTTTTTTGTAACAAAAACAACCCCTGCTATGCAAAGAACTGAGTTACTCATTCCAGACTGACATACTGCCTTACCATTTCTGCTCTATTCTGAGCAGTTGCACTTTTCAGCTGCTACCTGGAAAGAACACAGTCTCTTAGGAGGCTGCACAGGATGGTTAGAAAATACCTGCCTAGATGAGTCACTAGGGAACTGAGAGGGAGAAAGAAGGCTGCAAGCATTGAGTTGCAGAAGTGTTACAGGCAAAACCAGATAATAAGCACAGAGTTACTGTGTCCAAGATTTGTAATTTAACGAGAAAAACATTTATTTTTTAAAAAATAAAACAAAACCCATTGGGACTGTACAGAATTAAGGGAGACAATTAACCTCAAGAGAGTTGTCAAGCTATAGTTAACACCTCGGAGGCTCAGGTTAGCTTGCCTGGAGGTCAGACATGCATGTCACATGCAGTTCTCCCTCGCTGTACAGGTAGGATAACACTGCAAAGAGGAGAAGGCTGGTGGTAAATATGTGTATGTATACGCATGTGTGCATGCAGCAGAGCTAACCCTAGCTCCTGGTACCACCAGCAACAGAGCTTTCACTGGAAAATTAAGTGATTTTATTCCTCACAGCTGCCAACCAGAGTCTGAAGCGTGACTGCTAACACAACGCAGGTCGCTGCAGCAGCTCAGCTCCTGTCACATCCTAGGGCAACCCCAGCTCTGGGTGTTGGGGTGGCTGCCAGGCTGTGCTTTGGGGCAGCAGCTCCTGCTCCGTGCCACCCACCGTCCTGTCGCCCAGCTCCACAGTCAGACCCAGACAGTAACACTTGAGCCATATTGACCCAAGCTCTATCAGGCTGCAGGAGAGAAACAAAATACCACTTCCAGCAAGGTCAAAACACTTGTACCTGCTAATAGGGTGGGAAAATAATTAACCAGGGACAGAGTGTTGATCGGCGTTAGGGGAACTGGGCAGATCACTTATATACAAGCCGATATTCACCACATGTGCAACCCCGTGTTTGTTCACACTGTTTTTAAAGCTATCTTTGCAACCATAAGGTAGTTTCCCATCCTTTTTTTTCCCTTTAAATGAGCCTCAAGAGCAAGTGGAAGGTCTTAAAAAGGGCACAGGCTCCCCCAGAGTGCCTGGTCTATCTCTGAAGCTGCTCCTAGAACGATACGAAGCTCCAAGGCTCCTGGATCAACTGTGCTGCTTTAAAGTCACCTTTTCTGAATTACATAGCTGATTTTAACAGGTGCTTATGGCTTCATGGTCCTCTCATAGTCACAGCTGTAATTTTTGCACTCAGCAGTTGTTTAAAACAAGTAACTCAGAGGCCATGGCATTAACCACCAGCTGTAATTAGCAATCTCTCTTTAATGGCCCTGTGTCCCCATTCATAGTGCCCCAGAGTTGCTGGATGGTGGCCAGTCACAAGCACGAGTAATATACTTGCAGCAACAGTCTTGGAAATAGTGAAACTAAGTATGAAAGTTCAAGCTCAGAGTCTTATACGTGTCTCTCAAGACTGGGTGTGAGCTTCCCACAATCTGGCCTTCCAGGACACTGGCAAGTTCAATTTCTGGAGTGTCTGTCTCAGTAGCCAGAGGTTGGGTAACACACTGTGCTAGCCTGGCCTTGGCATAGGGTGAGATACAGTTTTCCATGATTAAACCTGGGTGAAGTTATTTCTCATCCTTTGAATGAGAAGAATTTTTGTCTTTGTTCCCAAGCCGATCAGGAGGAGAAAACATACCTCTTCCAGATCCCGCCAAGCTTAGTCTCCTCTTGTCTCCACCGTTATATTAAAGCATGAACAGGCAATGACCTTAAGACCATCTTGTTACAGGCATGTGGGATTCATCATGACAACAGCTGCCTGTACTTATTACTGTCTGCCCTCTTTTGCATTTCCCTTCCCCGTTCCATTTTCTCTTCAGCCTCAACACTCGAGTTTTACCTGTGTTTTCAATTTAGTTTTATCCTGATGTGAAATACCTGCAGAGCTTTACTGGGAACGATCAATGAAACTCTTAGTAGATGCTTGGGCAAAACTCCTGCTGGGATCAAAGCCCTGGCTGTACCTGGACAAAGACTTCAGCCCTTGGTCCATGTTTATGCCACAGCAATATGTTGTAGCCATCCCTGCCGGGGTTGAAGCTGGCATTTGTACAGGACACCTTTATTCATCTTAGATGGGCAGCAATTAAATACCATACCATACCATGCCATACCATATAGTGAGATAATACAGGCTTTTCTCAACATTCAGGCTAACGTGGAGAAACAGAGCCATATGGTCCACGGGATTTTCTCAAATACATTGGGGAGGGCATCGGATGCCACTGGGGGAGCAGGAGAGACTGCTACTGGAAAAGCAAGGTGGAGAAGGTGAACAAGCAAGCAGGAGCAGTGGCCCATAGGAGCTGAGGGAGCTGGGGCGTGGAGCCTCTTGCTCAGTGCCGCTGAGTGAAGCAGGTCTCTCCTGCAGACTCCTGCGATGGCCAGGGACGCAGTGGTGCCAGCAGCCACTGCAAACAGTGCCGCACCACAGCTACCCAACTCCATGCCTTGGTTTCTCCCATGAACAGAAAAAACCCTCTTGGAATTGAAATACTGCCTAATGCTCAAGCTACAGACCATACCAGCCTGGTTTTACTTATGCTGGAGAAAATCAGCGGCTTTTACTGTAGGTCCTTCTGACTTCGCCTGTGTAGGAGTAAAGAAAATTGCCCCCTGACTTCTTCCTGCGGAGCCTGCAGTGTGATGGGATATATTTAATCTGCACAGGCTGGCTAATGCAGCCCTGTGAATTGGGTTTGGCTTTGATTAAGTTCTAGCGCACGTTTTGGGCCAGCAGATTCTTTTCACAATAGTACTTTATGGCTTTGCATGTCAGGGCTCTCTCTGGGCATACTACACTGTACAGCATGGGCAGCCTGCAGGTCTGTTCCAGCGCTTGCCCGCTGGTTTCCGTGGCAGTGCCAGTGCAAGGAAACATTTGGGGGAGCGGGCTGGCTCTCGTGTGGGAGGCAGAGGCTGTTGCTGTGCAGGCTGCAGTATTCCCATGGAGATTTTGCCTGGTGTGTGTCTGAAGTTCACCTCCACCCACAATCAAGAGCACCTCTTATCTTGCTACTCAGCCTGCAAAACTTCTAATGCTTGGATGGACCAATTATAATAAAAATACAGTGACCAGGGAGACTTCCTAGGGCCCTGGAGCATCTGTACCTTGCTTTATTCCAGCTACAGGCTGCTTTGTGGCTGTCTTTAGGAAAAGTTTCCTTTCAAATGGGCATATTTGCTTGTTTTTAAAGTTGTGGTGACTTACACGATCAAAGTCAAGCAGTCTCAGATGACTGCCTGCTTCCTTTCACAGAAGAAAGGTTTCCTTGCAGGGCACACGACCCAAGCAGCAAGCTATCTCTTGATGCAGAAGTTTGTTCTCCCTCTCAGAGTGAGCAACCTGGAATGAATGGTAATGAATAGATGCTTATCCTGAAATGACTGTGAGCTGCGTGGCAGGAGCCAAAATAGGGCTTTCAAATGAGAGGTGGATGGAGGAAAGGGGAGGGTGTGGGCTTAGGAGATCAGCCGTGATCCTGAGGCCTCAGGTACTTGGGTCCCTGCTTCAAACCTAGCACAGGTGGTAGCATCTTGGTGTAATGATGATCTGCAGGGAGTCTGGTTGCTTGGATTTTAACGAACTGGTGCTCTGGCTTCCCAGGGACCTGCACAAGACCTACCTGTCATTTCTGCCAGCTCAGCAGAGAGACACAGGCCTGGGAGCCCGGTGAGCAAGGCTGGTATTTGAACAAGACAGATCATTACAAGAGGGCACAGGGAGAGAAACAGGATGGTGAGGGGCAGCCTATTTAAAGCATTTTTGGAGGGACTTAGATCTCCCAAGAATCTACACCTGTGTCTTGCACATCACGCTACACCTGTTTGAATAGCACCCTTTAGGAGCCAAACCTCTCAATCTTGGATGTATTTAACCATCAGTATTCAAGCTGGAAGCAAAATAAAAAGCAAAGGATAGGCTTAGGGCAGGATAAGTGTGAGCTTCCAACAGAAACAGCTCTTTCAGAGGACAACCCATCTAAACGGGTTCCCAAGTCCTGAAGGATACCCATCAGTTTACAGCGCAGTTTTAATAGGCTCTGAAAAAATAGGGCTTATAGTTCAAATATCCTCATTGTTTGCTAGATTGGGAAAATACTATTTTTACATGCTGTTTACAAGACTGATGCCTGTGAGTGTTACCACAATTTGAGTATTAATTAGCTAACTGCAATGTGCAGTAGCTCTGGGACAGATGAGGTCTGTGAGGCTGATTAACCCCTTCTCCAAGTCAGTAGCAGCAGCAGCAACCAGAGAAAAATCAGGATTGTGCCACAAGAATCTGACGAATCCGTCAAGCAGCCTAATCCATCAGCAGAGAAATGAGCAAGCAGACATTTAACAGGTGACATGGGGATGGTGGCACCGGGAAGGCGAGGGGACAGCCTGCCGGTGTGACCTGTGCCGTCAGCTGTCATCCTTCATAGCAGGTTGTGCTCACAGCTCCCCTCCCTCCTGGGAGACAACATACTCATGTCAGCCCCATCGAGGACCGGCTGCTCCCTGAGGGGTGGGGAGATGGGAACCATGGTGACCCCACACCAGTCCTGCCCTCAGGCAGAGCTGGGGGCTGAAAAGGGCCCATCCACAGCCCCCACATGGGGATCTTCTCTTAGAAACCTTCCCCCTGTCTTTTTGTAATATCTTAAGAGAGGCACTGGTTTCTGGTTACTCTGGTTTGAGAGTCAAACTGGCCTAGAAGACAACTGGGTCTTCTTGTTCGCCCCTAGCGTGCATCCTCACATCTCCCTCACAGTCTTGTCTGCTCGTGCCGAGCTGCAATGGCAAAGCTGCAGCACACACATGGCGT
Source organism: Pluvialis apricaria (assembly GCA_017639485.1). Taxonomy (NCBI): domain Eukaryota; kingdom Metazoa; phylum Chordata; class Aves; order Charadriiformes; family Charadriidae; genus Pluvialis; species Pluvialis apricaria. The sequence goes on from CM030008.1 coordinate 147,058,511, forward strand.
CCCCGCCATGGTGGGATCAGGTGCCCTCGCGCTGCCCCAGCTGTTGCCAGCTGCTTGCAGGGACCCGTCCCTTGCGGTTCAGCCTGCAGCACAGTGCAGCTAGACCCGCAGCAAGCGGGCTGCTCAACAGCCCGGTACCATGGGGGCTTCCTACCCGCTGCACTCCTGCTTGGCCACAGCCCGGTGCCTCCTCCCTACCTTTCTGCAACACAAGGCTTAAGTGCTGCCACATTTGGGGACAAAGCCAACTGAGGAGTGGCCACAGTGCTGCCGTGGACAGGCCGGCTTCATCGCGTGCTCTAGGTGTTTTCTATCAGGCAGCAAATCATAGAATCATCGAATGGTTAAGTTGGAAGGGACCTTAAAGATCATCTAGTTCCAACCCCCCTGCCATGGGCAGGGACACCTCCCACCAGACCAGGTTGCTCAAAGCCCCATCCAACCTGGCCTTGAACACTTCCAGGGATGGGGCATCCACAACCTGTCTGGGAAACCTGTGCCAGTGCCTCACCACCCTCATAGTGAAAAATTTCTTCCTGATATCTATTCTAAATCTACACTCTTCCAGTTTGAAGCCATTACCCCTTGTCCTATCACTCTGTGCCCTTGTAAAAAGTCCCTCTCCAGCCCTTCAGATACTGGAAAGTTGCTATAAGGTCCCTGTGGAGCCTTCTCTCCTCCAGGCTGAACAACGCTAACTCTCTGAGCCTGCCTTCATAGGAAAGGTTGCATTGAAGGACCATTCAGCCACACTTCCAGCAGGCTGCTACAGGATGATGTTTTCTTTTGGTTTTGAGACAAAAGAGAAAGAAGAATCAGAATTCCCTAGCACGTTTATTGAGCTCAAAACCAAGAGATCACAGTGTGTTTCTGCAGGACCTACAGTTTTGTGCTCTGCCCGTGCACTGTTTGCCAGCAGAGGGAGTGGACATGCACTGACTGCCCCGGTCCCGGAGCTGAGCACGGTGCTGGTGGTCCACCCATGACACCGATTTCCAGGCAAGGGAAACACAAGGTACAATAAAACCTGTTTATTTTAAGCAGAAATGAAAATCAATATTTTCCATGTGCTTAATTGGTCAAATAATTATTTTCAGGCCTACCAGAAGACATTGCTCTCCATGTTAGACAAAGCTGCAGCTCCCAGCAAACATCCAGGCAGGTGCATTTTGAAAGGGTCCGTGATGGGTCTCCTGCAATAAGCACAGCCAAGCAGTACACGAATTAGCACGTTTGAGAGACAAACCAGCAGAACAGGAATAATCCAAATCTAACCCAACACCATCTGCCACACACGGCACCGCGGCTGTATACAGAAACCTCATTAGTACCTGATGAGAGGGAGGCTGGGCCCACAAATAAATGTATTTGCAATACAGGGTACGTGTAATGCTGTCAATATCCATGTGGCTCACAAAGAGGGGACACTGATCCCTGGCAGCAGCTCTGCCAGGGCTGGCCCTGGTGAGACCCACGGGAAAGCTGGGGGGACAAACATGGCATCTCCTGGGGGTGCTCATGCTTAGACATCCCCAGGGACCAGCCTGGGAGAGCCCGGTGGTACATCACCTACGGCAGAGGAAGATGAGGCCCAGCTAACCTCAATCTCTGCCCCGTAAGACCATGTTGGTCAGGGTGAAAGCCAAAAGCAGCAGAACCGCAGGGAACCGAAATAAAAGCAGCCACATCCAGCTCCCCTACCCCAGGCCAGCAGCTGCTGGGGACGTGGGGACATGATGGGGACGTGGGGACATGGCAAGCACAAGGGTTGCTGGCTGTGCTGCACCCGCTGAGCTGCTCACAGCAGCATCTGCCATTGCCCCAGCACATCCTGCCAAATCCACCTTCGTCACTGGTGCCCAAGAGGTGGCGGTGCTCCCGGCACCATGAGGAGCAAGCAGTGACTTGATGTTGGCGGAGGGGGTGTCACTTTAGCTGTCACCCCCTGGCTGGCAGGGGCCTGGCCTGCAGCTCCCGCCGCTTGGCATCCCCACACGGACACAGAGCTGGGGGGGCTGCTGTCCCCTCGGGCAAGGGACATTTGGGGCCCAGGTGCCGCTGCGGGGCAGTGGTGGCAGCATGGGTGGTGTAGCCGCTCTGTGGGGCTGCGGGGAGAAACCTCTCCCCAGCTCTCACCTTCCTCCCTTTCCTCTTGTCCACAGCTTGCCAGCAACCAGCCCGGGGACTTGCAGGCAGGATTTGTCCCTTGGAGGCACCTGCTGAGGTGGAAGGACGGGCCTTGTGCGCTGCCGCTGCCGCCGGATGGCTGTCAGGCTCAGCCGGAGATGCCGGCTCGGCGGGAAGGACCCATGTCCTGGGCCACCTCCTGCTCCAGGCTGCAGCAAAGATGAGCTCGTGATCGACGGCGGGCACTGGTGCGAGGCCAAAACTTGTTGTTATCATTATTATTTATGGCTTTATTTTTAACCGAGCACTTGTGCTTGTGTGACCTCTCCTGCTGGGTGGCTGTGGCTGCTCCGGGGAGGTCTGGAGGCACGCGTGGCACAGTGAGGTCCCAGCTCGGGGGCGGATGGACGGCGGCATGGGGTGGGAGGGGGGCAGGCAGAGCGGGATTGGAAGGGGAGAGGATGGCAACTGAGACTTCAGAGCTGATACAATCCAGAGATAATAAAAAAAAAAGTAATTAAACAGAGGGAGGCAGAATTAAAAGGTCACTTCAGGGCTGACACGTGGTAGCATCTTTAAAGCTATAATGCAAGTGCAGCCTGGTATAAGAGCGCAGCACTATTACGGGCTATTGCATTATGAGCTCCCTCGCTTTCTCTCTCCATACAGTGAAATACGATGATCTAAAACAGGAAAGCAGTTTCTCAGATGCAAACCCCTGCAAAGGGTGAGAGTAGAGAGGCACAGCACCGCGGCAGCTGCCCGGCCATGAAGGCCAGGGCAAGAGGGTTACGTGCTTCCTTGGCTTTGCCCCTTGCCCTGGGGACCCTGCCTGTCCCCAGGTCTTGTCCTGTCCCCGGGACAGCAGGGGAGGAAGAAGCCATGATGCAGGGCAATAATTATTTTCCTTTCCTTTTAAAAGACCTAGTCCAAAGGAGAAGTGGACTATGCCTTCTCCTATTGCTTCTTAAATACCTGAGCTCCCTCTCCCAGGGGCTTTTGCATTCTTCTCTCTCATCCCACGGTGACTTTGCAGCCCCTAACACACTCTGACACCCAAGGTTGTGCCTTGCTCGCCAAAGTTCCTGCTGTCATACATTTCATCTTGCCTTTCCTAGTGCAAGATGGGAAAGGTCACTTCTCAGTTCAGTCACCAGCTTTGCTTCTCTAGGTACTTTGTTCGTTTTCATATGTTTTCCTTCACTTTATGTATTCCCTTGCCTGTCGGTTGGGTCAATCACAGGTCAAGAGGCGGCAAGGCACTTTTATCATGCTCATGTCAGCAACTGGAACCTTCCTGCGCTTGCCCAGGACTGGTTGGGAATTCAACCATTTCAGCTGTTTCTGAGTTTACCTCTGGCTTTGAAGGAGCCCAGTCCTTCAAAACTCCTGAGCATTTGCAGTGCTATTTGCAGTCTGGAGCAGCCCTTTGTTCGTGCAGTTTCTCTGCTTCTTAGCTCGCTCCATTTTACTAGATGGTTTCAAGAATTATAGCCTGAAAACATTGGAACAGGCAGGCTTTATACTTTGCCTCCCTTTATAATTACAGTGTTTGCACGTTTAAAATGATTTAGTTAATTTAGCATTTTAAATTCCACACAATTTCAGGAGCACAAGGGGATACATTAATCTGAATTATTTCCTGCCAAACAATTCTGCCGTGAAAACTGCCGAGGCCGCTCGTGGAGGTGTGCCGGGGGCAGAAAACGCGCTCCGCCGCAGCTTGGATCCACATCTTCAGCCCCGGAGAAGGAGTTTCTATGGAGACATTTGCAGTAAACAAATATATGGCTTCCCCAGCATGTGCAGGCGCCGCAGCCTCAGCCCTGCAAACTCTTAGGCTGTATGTTTTTGGCAGGGGGGTGATGCTGACGGACCCTGGCCCATGCCCCCCACCAGCTCATGGCCCTGTGACCACAGTGCTGTCTTTGCAGCCCGGGGGACAGCAAGTCAGGAGCAAGATTTCCTGATACTTTAGCTGGGGGATGAATTTCGAGAGGTCCCAGCGTGGTATCCTGTCACCTGGCAGCTGTAAACACAAATCCGTTTAAATGTTTGTGTGCATATAGCTAAAGCTGCGGAGAGTCACAAAATCCTACATAAAAGCAGAGCGGTGGTTTCATGCCTTGTCCCAGTGCACCTCGGGCCACGTCCCCCCCTTCCCGCATCTCCCCGCGCTGCGGTGCCCATGGCTGGAGACCCCACCAGGCAGCACTGAGCGTCCCTGGGCTCCGCTCCCCAGGTCTGCAGGGGGTTACAGCCCCTCCTGGCAGTCTTTGAACCATTTCTTCCCTGGGTTGGCTCAGCAAACCAGACTGCGAGGCGATGATGCTCAGTTACCTTTTGCTGGTTCAGAAGACATTTTTCCACTCCCTTGCGATACCCCAGCAGAGCTTTCCTGGTTTCTGCGTGATGGGCAATTTTCATGCAAGTAAAATGCCTGTGGTTCCTTTCATGGGGGTTGACGTGTTAGCTCCAGTACCCCAGCCAAATATTGCTCAGGTAATAGCCAGGAACTGTGCTATAGCTTAATTATTTTTCCTGTTAAGGCATCTCTTGCTGTTCCAGCTCAGCAGAGCGCTCTCCTCTGCATCCCTTCTCGGACTGCAGCGATGCAGGGCTGCTCAAAGGCTGCTGCTTCTCCGGGAGTTGCTGCCTGTTACCAAAGGCTAAAGCTGAGCCCAGAATATATAAAATATGCTAAACGTTTTGCCATTATCAGGCAAAAGAGTAAATGCAGCTGACAAAAACTTTGATCTTGGAAGACCAGCACAAAACAAAGCAAGGACTCACCAGTTAAGTGCACAGCATTATTTCTATCACAGCATCCAGCGGAGCAATTGCTAATGGACGTGTACAAAATTTGACCCCGTATCGATTTCCCAATTCTGAGCTGAGCTGGCTCAAGCGTGGGCTGCAGCTCTCCCAGCAGTACAATCCTGTCAAATCTCAATGTGAAACAAGGATAGAAAAGGCTTTTAGGATATTCTTAATGTATAACTCTGTTGGAAATAGGGAAAGTCAGACAAAGCCGGCTGAGAGCCCCTGGCCTTGTTTTCTCCCTGGCTTGTGCTTTACGGGAGGGACAGGGGAACAGACAGACGGCCATGGGGTGTTGAAGGTGTCTCAAGGAACGGCAGAAACGCCTCGTGCCTTACAGCCCGAGCGAGTATCTTTAGTAACACGCCCCCAGAGCGTGCTTTGCCAGCAGCGCCGTTGCCGGTTAATGGCAAGTGAAGCTCCGCAGCCGGCAGTGCGGCAGCGGCCGCCGCAGCTCAGCCTGCCCCGGTGGCGGAGGGCATGCTTGGTGCTGCCTCACCAGCGGGCAGCCGCACGGAGGGGCTGTGTGAAACAGAGGCCGTCGTCGCATTAAAATCCCCTTATTCCTGCTCAGCCATAAGAAGAGGTTATCCAAGTGCTTGATGAAAACACCACGTCCTCTGGCGCCGGGGTGATGACGGGGTTTTAGACACCCAGGACTTGCCCTCTGTGGCACCTGGTGGGACCGTCAGCCAGGCCGCAGCCCTTTAGGGTCCCTCATGTTTTTGGATTGCAGCAGGGCCGCGGCTTGTCGTCTCGGTAGGACACCCATTCCCCCTCGCCAGCGGTGGGTGAGCTGCCCCCCTGCGCCATCCCCGCAGCCCGGGCAGAGGCTGCCGCTGCCGCAGACGGTGCCCCATTTTCAGCCGAAGGAGTAAATGAGGGTGCCCTGCTCCTGCGTGCTTTTCTAGTTTGCTTCCTTTGAGAATTAATAAATATCTTGCTCTATTTTTTGCACAATAACAACAGCGTGCAGCTCAGGGGAAATTTGCACAAAGGAAAAAAAAAAAAAAAAGACCTTGTCAGCCAACTGCGGCTTGTTTTATTCACCTGGTTTAGCTCTGGAAAAGCTGGAAATAATTGGAGGAGCGCTGGGGGAAATACCTCCTGGGTGTACCCTGCTCCCATCGGCACGTGGGCTCTGCTGCAGGCAGCTCCCACGCCCTGGTGGCCTGACCCGGAGTGACCAACCTCACCTTCTTACGTAAAGGCACTTATTGAATACGGGTTATAAAACTCAGCTTATGGGTTTCCGAGACACACGGCTGTCCCAGCACCATGGCCTGCATGTCGCTCAACTGTCCTGTAGGGAAGAGACCCCTTCTGATGAGAGACGTTGCCCTGGGCAGCAAAGGGGATGGTGGAACCCGACAGCTGAGCGGGTCTGGAGGAGTCGCTGTTTTCTGGCCTTGGGCCTCGCTGGCAGAGATGCTCTGGGGAGCTGTTTGCAAGAGGCCATGGCAATAGCCCAAGCCAAGCTGCCTCTGCTCTCATGGGGCCACTTCATACACCCTCGGTTTCTTTAAACTAATTACTGCTATGAAAGCTCAGTGGCAAAACAAATATGTACAAGCCTTAATATTGCCGAAACCCTGGGTATGCTGTACAAGCAGCTCAAGTAAAGCGTGGTTAGGAAGAGCTGCTATGGTAGACTAAAGCTAGCTATACAGGCCTTCCTAAGACAGAAACCTTTGACAACATGAAAACAATCTCGTTCGTTAGAAAAATATGGATTAGATATGGTAGGTAAAGAGACAGGAGAGTGAAGGGAGCTGGTATTTGCTCTGCAGAGACGGAGGATAGAGGAGAGACCCTGTGATAAACTGCGTGAGTCAGAACAGCAAGCGTCTCCGCAGCACTCGGGTTGGGAGCCCAGCTCTAGCGAACGTGGGTTATTTGGGTTTTGCTGCTGTTATCAGCTTGGCAGCCTTCAGAAGTGACACCCCGGCTGTCGAACACATGGTGCAGAGGTGTTTTCGGCTTCTCTTGAGCGCAGGATGCAAAGAGAACGAAGCTGCTTTTCTGGAGCGTGCCGCTGGTCGCCGGTCGGTGCGAATGCCGGCTCACGCTGCCTCTCCGCAGCCATCCAGGCTGCTTTTGGGCCGGGGCCACTGTGCCCTGAGTAATCCATGGCCTCGACTGGCCAAGGGAACGGCTGGATCCCAGCCCATGCCCTTGCTGCAAAGGTGAAAGATGCTCTGCCTCAGCATCTGCTTACGCAGCAGCCCGGCGCCGTTATCCGCACCTGCTAATCAAAGCCTGTGACTGCTGCCCTTTTGCGTGAAGCTGTGTTTCCTTCTGCAGGTACTTATTAAGGGAGTGTGCACCTAACTGCCACTGCCCTCCCCCCCAGGAATATGTTTAGCAGGAAAAGATGCGCTGTATGTTCCCTGGAGCCTGGATCTGTGCTCTGGGAGGCCAGTGACAGATCCAGGACTGCCCTTAGGATTTTCCAGCAGGACAGGACCTCCTGCCAGTACCTCCCAGCCCTGTTAAGCCAGAGGAGCTGCTCGGTGAGGAGCTGGGTGTGCAGGATGAGCCCCAGCCATGGGCAGAGCCCCAGACTGCGGATGGGACAATTACAGGAGGGACTGACTCATGGAAACCACAGAACACAGAGCTGGAAGAGCCTTGGAAATACCTTACAGCTTATCAGGCTGCCACAAGGTAGGAACAGCTCTGGCCGTGTCACTTCTGACACATCTAGCTGGCTTTTTCTTGGCTTTTTGGTAGCTATTCATGCAGCCTTATGTATTACTGGTTGCTCTGCCAGTACCACACTAGGTTCACCATGACCCAGGAATACCGAAGGAAGGTGGATTTCAGTGGGTTTTTGTTCTTTCAGCAGGGAGAGCAGCGCCCACAGTGAGATTTCTCTACCACAGCAGGGAGACTGGCATCCCAAGGTCCTACCCTGATGCTCCATCTGCGACTGTCACACGAGCTCAAGAGCGGCAATGCCACCATGTGAAAGCTCTCCAGCATGAAGGCAAAGGAGAGAGGGATGATTTCAGCCTTCTCTTCCTTATTGTGTTGATTCTGAAATATGTATGTAGCTTAAGTTTATTTGCAGCATCCAATCCACACTCATCACAGTGCAAATCGCAGCGTCCAGCAGAGTTTTCAGGGATGTTTTAATCAAAACCCTGTTTGATGCTGAAGCCCCAAACCCCATTACCTTCCACCACATCATGAGGTACAGAAGTCCCAGCCCTGCACAAAGGTTGGGAATAATACGGGGCTTCAGCCAAAATGCTGCATCTTATTCCCAAATGCCAGCATGCACCACGGATGCTGGTTCGCAGAGCCGTGTTTCTGCAGAGCCCACGACGAGGGTATGGGAGACGGGCTCTGAGGCAAAAGGAGGGTTGCAAAAAGAGGGAAGGGCAGACGGGAAAGTCCTGCCTTAATGCAGACTCTGGTTGGCAGCGCACCGGCTGGGTGGTTGGTTTGCCCCGAGGGTTTGGCTCTGTGCTTTACAAGGTAGGTGAGGTCCTCCGTGGTTTTCAGAAGGAAGAGGAGGAGGAGGGATTTCGGCATGCACTAATTAAGGGGGATTTCCTGGGCACCCAAGGCACGGAGGGAAAGGGAGAAAAGCAGCGCAGCACAGGAGAGGGCTGGGGTAGGTTGGGAAGGAACCCTGGCCCAGGAGCTGCACGAAGAAGAGGAGAGAGAGAGAAAAACCTGAGCAGGTTATGGGCAAAAGGGCAAGTTTGCCTGAGGGAGTGTGGCCATGAATGTTTTCACGGCAGAGGAGGGAGCTGGGAAGAAGGAAGGATAAGGAAGGATCAGGAAGGATGCCAAAACGCCAGCCAGTGTAACCCTGATGACTGCAGTGCAGTGACACTCGGGGAATTTAGCCAAATCTTAGAGTTGTGAGGTCCAGAAAAGGAACTCTATTTATTTAGCTTTGGTTAGTAGTAAAGAGCACAAAGCACTTGGCACCCTGACAATTAATCTTTCCAGAGTATAATACATCCAGCATCGCTAAAAGCAAACATTAAACCAGGAACAAAGGAACTTGGCTGAGCCAGACGGTAAATCAGCCACGAGCATGACATGTCGTGTCCCCCCCCCAAACCCGACCACTTCCAGGGGAGCACAACCTCCACCCCCACCAAAGCACAGCCAGCATCTGGCTCCCACGAGAAGTCTCAGGTGACCGTGGGGAGCAGCACAGCCCACGGGAGCCCTTGGAGAGAGCGTCACCCCCACTGCACCTTTGGCTAGGTGAAGGAGCAGAGTTATAAGGAAAGGGTATCAAGGCATGATTTTTGGTCAAAAATATATTGCTCTTTTTTGGACTGTTACCATCTCCCAGAGGAGGCTAAAATTCTCCTTTCAGTTCAGAAGGACCCAGCTGGTCTATCCATCTCCCCTGCTAAGCCCTCTATGCCCAGTGAGAGACCATCCTTTGGAGCCCAAAAGCATCCACTGGCTCCAGCTCAAGCTCTCTGCCACATGAGCTGGTGCCAGGGACTACCCAGTTTCACAGCTGTGCCTGCCGGGGCTGCGCTGGCCCCGGCTCACCCCGAAAGCAGTGTCACACAGGCCAGACCTCGCTCACAGCCCCTGGGAGCGTCAGCGGGATTTACACTTCTGACCCTTGGGCTCAGAAAACCTGGCAGCACCCATCTCGGTCCCTAAGTATGGAAGCAGGCACCAGCCCTCGGTTCCAACATGAACATTTCGGGGTCGGTCTGCCATGGGCCAGGACACAAGGTCACTTATTTGCTGCCTTAGTTGTTAGATAGAGCATATGAACTATGTGAGCCCAAAGCAGTGCTGCTAGCATGGGAATTAAAAACTGATTCATAACTTCAAATACTCAAATACAAAATTTTAAAGTCTCATCTTCGAGCATCTCACAACTCTCTAGAAGCTTCTGGTTTGATTTTTCAAACACTCCAGCAGTTAGTCACACCTTGTGGCCAAATCTGTTTTTTCTGTCTTGGAGTAACATGCAAGGAGCTCAGCACAAATCAACACTAGCCCTGTGCTGGAAAGAAATATGCTTTACACGCAGCACCCAAGGATCGTTGCTAGTGGTCCACTACCCAAAGCCCTTCAAGAGGAGAAGCTTGTGATCTGCTGGTCACAATGTTCCTGATTTCTATACCAGTAACACGGGTACCAGCAAATGGGGTCTCTGACACAGAGGAGCTCCCCTGATTTAAGTCCCCCACAGGCATAAGCCTGGGTTAGGCGCTAACCATCACCAAAGCTGGCAGGAGCTCTGCTGCTGGGCTGGTGAGCAGGGCAGGAAGAAGCACCGGCATCTGTGAAGGCTTTGTGGCTTCCCCTAAAGAGGGTATGACATCTGAGGAGAGAGCAAGACATTAACCATCTACTGTGTGGTGGTAGCCGGCAACAGCTTTTGAGCTGGAAAGTGGAGAGGAAAGTGTAGGATTGGCGGCTGCTCTCACAGCCCTACTGACAGCCCATTCCCACCCTGGTTTGGTCAATAAACCCTCCACGCATCCTTCCCGCTCCCTGACAGCCGCTCCTGGGTGTTGAACAGATAAATACCAGGCTTCAGTATTTCCCAGGGCTGAATGCCTCCAGGCTGACAGCGCTGGTAGCATTTCGGGGCCTAACACAACATATGAAGCTTGCAGGGGCTTGACATTATAGTCTGTCCTGAATCAGGCAAGAAAATCTATCAGACTTTCCCTCCTCCTGGGATCTGCAGCTTCCTACCATCATCCTTTAGACATCCTCACCTTCACTCCTAACCTCATGAGGCTTGAACTTAAACCAGGTTCATGAAGAAAAGATGAACAATGAAAGAATGGGGTTGTCTCCTCCCTTGAGCGAGAGGCCTTGTGTCCACAGCCCAAAACTGGGAGTGGGGAATGGCATCTTCTCTTGCCGTTGGAGCATGGGAAGGGTGCCGGGGCCCCGCATCGCTGGGAAGGATGCCTGTGGGGCTGCCGTTAGAGACTGTATCACAGTAACTGGTTTCCAGAGCCTGAATTAAAGTTTGTGTAGGTGGTAAGCATTTCCCAGCTGTAGGTGTCTGGCGTTGCTACCTTCCCACAGGGATTCATACGTGGAATTAACCCCTCCATCCCCAAACAATGAACCCAGCAAGTCTCCCAGTACTCGTCGGGGCCACATGCAGGTGTGGATGGAACGACCAGCCAGTGGCCCCGGCACCACCCCACCACCATGGGTGCCTGGTTCCACAAGGGATTGCTCATGGCAGAGGACTCCTGGGCTCCATCTCGTGCTCAGGAGGGGACGCCCCCGGGGGGTGCTGAGACCTGCTCCCACATCTCCCCAGTATCACCCAGTTTCCTTCAACACCCAGCTCACAGCAGTCTCTTGTCATTCAACCCATCCCCTTTTCCCTGCTCTCCTCCAGGTCAGTCACCCCCTCTCCTCACCTGCTGTCCCAGTTTTCCTTGCTGTTTTGTCCCCTCTCCACTTTCTTCACCCTATCTCAGCCATTCCATGTCTCCCACCAACCAGCCTCAGGCTCCTCAAACCTCAGGGTCAGGACTGCATGGCCAGACACTGTTCCACACGGCCAGGCAAGAGGCAGCACTGTCCCCAGGATGGCCCGGGCACGTGCTGGTCACTGGTAGCTGGCTGGTGTCACCTACCCTGGGTTTCAGCCTACCGCTGGGACTGCAGAGCTGAGCTCCCATTTCTCCCTGCTTCTGCTGAACAGCAGCTCAGGTGCCACAAAAGCTTTGCAGAAGCTTCAGCCAGACAGCTGAGTAGGATTTTAAAAGTCTTAAAAAAAAAAAAAACTTCTGAAAGAGCAACAATATTTTTAAATTAATCATATTTTTAAACTACAATTTACTTGCCTATATATGAAAACCAGGAGTTTGGGTCATGCTCTAAAACCATTCAAACTTCAGGAGTGGAACTGTGCTCACGTACATTGACTTTACAAAAGCCAAGTCTTTTCTAAACTAATTGTAAAAATCAATACAGGTCCAAAAGCCCATGAGGAGACATCTCCCCCACCCCTCCAAGCCCCACCTCAGGTGGGATGCAGAGCCTTTCAGGGTTGTATCTTCCCTCATTTGCCCAGAAGAGGAGCTCGACACAGACACTTTGCTTTTCAGCCACCGAAGAAGAAAGCTTTCAAATGGCAGGATGGAAACTAGTGCACATGATGATTACACTTTTTTATGTTTCTTAGTGGTTCTTTACGTGTTATAAAGAATTTACAGTGTTACATACTCACCTATAACCACCTCGGGTACTATCTTTTCACCACCCTCACGGTGCCCACCTCACCCCTGGGACCTCCTGTTCCACCTCAGGCACCCCTGCCCCACACACGTTGCTGCCCTCGCTCGTCCTCTTGGCTCTCAACGCCGGGGTTGCCCGGTCGTGCAAACCCCAGTCCACCCATGGGGCTCGACGGCTGCAGGCATTCCCACGAGCTGGCCTTGGGCGTGTGTCCCAGCGAGGACCATGTGTGGTTGGAAGCCAGGGAAGAAATGCAGCTGCGCACAGGTCTGCTCAGCTTCTCTGCAGAAGGGGAGGTGAGGCGTGAGGGCATTGTCCTGCCTTCGGGATGCAAAGCATCCAAATAAGCTTCTTTTAATATATTTTAGTGTAAGAATTCTATCACGGTAGAAATTAGGTGCTCAAGACCAAAGAAATGGCAAGGTGCTTACTCTGCTTAGCAGCTCTTCGTTGGTTATTAAGCCTTAATTTTAAGACTGGAAGTGAAAAGCTGACTCACGCTCCCTGACTACCTTCAGCACTGATGCAGGAGTTTCTGGCTTTGCTCTGGAGGCATGAAAAATACCAGGTACAATAAGATTACAAAAATCATCCAGAGAAACACCCCAGTAACAAATAGGGAAGAGTTGCTTGGCAGAAGCTAGACGGGAACATTATGAATTCATTTTAAACTACAACAATCACTATCAAATGGCTGGAAGGATGGTAGAAATGCAGTGTTATTACACCGTGCAAAATTTGAGGTAATTTGTTCCTGGAATTTGCTTTGTTTCCCTCAGATTATTGAATTCACTAGATAATGTGTCTAGAATTCCTCTTGCAAAAAAAAATAAACAACCCCCAAACCAAGGAAAGCAGTAAATCCAACTGGAATGAACATTAACCCTCCCCAAGACCTAATGTAGAGATGACACCACGAAGGCTGGACACTGGCTCCATCTGCTCGTGGGCAGTGGCAGCCCCGCGCCGCCCACCGGACGCACCCACCCAGTGTGTCCTGGCCATCCCACATGCACGGGGGGTCGGGGACACTCACATAGGATTGTGCCTCCTGTCTCCATGGATCCATTCCCAAATGGTTTAATTAAAAGACAGACAGCAATGCCTTTCCGAGCAGGAAAAAGCTAGGTGAAACAAGGAGGCTCTGGATGTCCACCAAGAGCTATCTCAGCCGTGAAGTTGGCAGCTTCGTGAGGCACAGTGCTGGGACAAGGAGGACAGAGTCTTTGGTGTACTTGGACTCAAAGGTCAGTAGATGTTTACCGTACAACAGCATGCTGCTTTGCAGCTAAGAGGAGTAGATTTTGCAGATCACGGTTAATTCTCCCAGGCATGTGAGCGCTGGACGGAACAATTACAGCTGTGGACTGTTTTATCCTCTTTGCCATGTGCAGAAAATGGAAGGGCTGCAGAAGGAGACAGTATTATATCCCAAATCTCCTTATTTAATAGTGGAACAAAATGTACTTTTATGCCTGTGTAGTTTGTAGCAGTGAGCCGAGGCTTTCTTCCTCTTACCCCAGGGTGCTTTCATTTGTTCTGCCAGCCCATTCCCTGTCAGTCAAAGGATATACATTATTAATGTACGGGCTAAATGCTGTTCTCACTCATCCCTTTGCTCTCAAAAGCACTGCTTACATGAAGAGGACAAGGAGGATTTGGCCCAAAGATTTTAATCGTGTCACTCCGATGAATTGGTTTAACACAGATTTAAACGGGAAGCTTTTTGTTCTGATTTTTGTGGGTGTTTTAATTACTGAAGGGGTTATTGTTTGGCTAATTTAAATCAGCATGGAAAGGGAATACACTGGTAGCTGCGTGAAGGGGTATCCCTGTAGCTCTGTCTGAAATGGCAAGAGATTAAGACTGAAAATACAGCTTTATAAATTGTGATTATAAACAGCTTGGATTTTTTTAAGGGAAAATGTATGTGCAGGAAGAGATGCCACCTGCAAAGGAAGTTTGAAATTTTGGGTTAATCCTACTCCAACTGAAGTTCAATCAGCACGTAGGGTATGTTTTTGACAATTCACGGCCCCATATCAAGACATACATGAATTATATTTATGCAGAGCCACAGCCAAGTTGGGCAAGTCCAGGACCCGGCTGTTCGTGCCCAAAAAGCAACTGTGCTTTGGAAAATACAAGTTACAGCAGAACATACATGCAAGCAAGGCTTCGGATGATAGTTACAGAGGACTAAGGCACATTAAAAGATCCCCAGAGGTGGCTGAGTGGTCCCACTAAAGGTAAAGGTGATGGCTGCAAAAGAGAGACCGGCTTCTTGCCCTGGTGGCCAAAACCTAAGGGCCGGACCCAGCAAGCTCTGCTCCTATAATTTCTTCAGCATTCGAGCTGGGTACGTGGGAACTCTCACATGGACTTTACACTGCCCGCTCTCGCTTTGCTCTGTGCCGAGGAGGCGGGCAGGTGGGCTGGGGAGTCAATTCCTCTCACACCAGACTCATCTTTCCAGACAGAAGGACACTAAATGAAAATTAAAGGAGATGATGAAGCACGAGAATGAGAGAGAAGCACAGAGGTTGGGCAGGAGGTGCTGGAAATTCAGCAAAGCTGATCTGCAAGGTGTTGGCAGTTCAGGGTTCACCGGGGGTAAAACGTGGAGTGGTAAGCCTTGACCTGGAAACTAATTACATTAAATGCATAGTGGTGAAACACACCCAAGGTTTTTAAGGAGCTGTCTGGTTTCTCACTTCAGAAAGAGGGCTGCTCAGTACCGTGGTGGTTTTAAGCGTGGGGAGAGAAGGTCAGGGCTGCTCCGGGGCAACTCTTTACCAGATGAACATTCATGGTGCAGTAAAAAAAACCTTCCTGGCCACCACTGTGCTGAAGATCGCATAAGCAGAGAGCAGAGGGCATCGTGTGTGGAGGACTGTGCATGTGCAGTCCTGCTCTCTGCCCTGTTTGGGCCCAAGCCTTGCCCTTATGTCTCTGACTTGCCAGTTCCCCATCACTAAATAAGGTCGCGTGTGTGACGGAGGGCAGAAAAGGAGGAGGCATGGCAGAGGGAAATGCCTTTGCATGAATTTGGATGCTAAGGGCTAAGGCAGTAAATCCTAATTAAAAAATATATAGTCTGAAAAGCAAAGACCTTGTGGAGTAAATTATTAATTCGTCGAAGAAGGAGCAAGAGAGGCCCTCATCTGCCCATGAACTGTTTATCCAGTGAAGAAAGCAGAGAGGCAGAGAAAGAGTTGTTTCAGCATCTAGCAGCTCTGACAACTCCTGTCAAAGCAAGACACCTGCTCTGCAGGGAAAGGCTTGTCAATGATGTGACCTGAGAAAAAGGACAGCGTGGCTGTGACCGGTGAGCCTTTGGGAAGTGCCAAAGAGCCCTGGCTGTGGAGCCGGAGCCAGCTGTGCCAGGTGCTGTTTGAGACCCCAGCAGTGGATGCTGCAAAGGCAGCAATGGGGCAGGGGCAGATGTGGAGGTGCGAGAAAATAGTGAGGACAGAGACCGGGAGGAGAGCAGGAGCAGCCTGGCAGCTGTCAGTGACTTGGGGGATGCAAAGAAGGGTTTTGCAGAGGGGTTTGAAGGAAGGCAGCGAGGTCTAGAGAGAGTGAGGATGGTACAGAGGGGAGGTGAATACGGGAAAGCAACAGATGAGGAGAATGATCTTTTGGGCAGCTCTCTGGACGGCCATTCTCTAAGCAATGAGCAGGGCCAGGCAGCATATGTGAAGGCTATACACTAGAGGAAGGGATGCTGCACAGAGGAGATGTGAAGGACCTGGAAAAAAGCATTTGCTAAGGAAGGCAGAAGAATCTGCAAGTCTCCAACTTGGACCCAAACCACGCCAAGGGCTCACGTACAGTCCAAAGGGAAAGACGAGGCAGTGGTAGCAATGGAGAAAGGAGTAAGGGGTGAAGAGCTGGTGGTAGAAGGTAAGAGTTTTCTGCCGGCATTATGGAGCTACAGCCTTTGGCACGTGGAAATGTCAGAATAAGGGACTAAGACTTATTCCAAAGTAAAGAGGCAGGTTGAGGAGTTATTGGGAGTAAAAATGGTAGCTGACTCATGATTTTGAAGAGAAAAGACTTATACAGCTCTCCTAGAAAGCTGGCTGGAAATGGGGATGAGGAAAAGTCTGCCATAACAACGGAGAGACTAGAAAATGGTAGACATTGGAAGACAAAAATAATATGAACAATTCTGGTTTTGATACACCTTCCCAAATTAAAAGAAAGGACGGTTTCTATACAATATGAATCCACAGATTGGGATCCACCTCTCAAAACAGGTGGGGTTTACTATAGCCTAGGAAAAACAAGAGATGCCTATCTCAAAAATAAGTGATGTGTCTAGCACTCTGAAATCTGCTGACTAAGAAACTGAACCAAAGGTAACCATTGGGATTATTTGTTTAATGTCTCCGCATACCAGTTTGCCTGAAGCGTGGCTTGAGACAGACCAGTCTCAATAATGAATACTCTTGATTTTAAGTTAAATTCTACACCATCTGTTTCATTATAATCCGCTTCCATTCACTCTCCAGGGGGACAGTAATAGCTTTACTTGTTTTAAGAAGCTGGACAACTAACCTTCAGCAGGAATAACATTTCAATGCTTTCTCGTAATCAGTTTTAGCAACTAAGCCAACGAGCTCTTGGTAGAGCTTATACCTGCCTGAGAGCCAGAGCCATTTGCAAAGAAATTCTGGGAAACAGCAGTCTTTTCGGCTGTTGAGTTCATGGCTGACCTTTGTTTTTTTGGTGGCACTTTTCCGATGTTCCCGTTCCTCTGTTCTAGAATGCTCTTGGACGGTGACTGCTTCCTTGGGCTTTCCTGTTCATTTCCTCCTGTGGAGCTCCCTGGAAATGGAAGGACTTCCTTTCTGTCCCTGCCAGCTCTATAGCATGTGATCTGCTGGAGTCAAATTCTGGTCAAAACATCCCTCTAAACATCCCTGCTGACAATGAAGTCTCAGCGTCAGCTTTGTTTAAGTTTCCATCCAGTTTTTCCCTTCCTGAGGCACCAATTATACACAAGCGTGCTCAAGAGTACTTGGAGAGATGAGTATCCGGGTAAGGATCAATGCAGCATGTGGAGGTCCGGTATAGACATACTCCACAACAAGGAGGGATGAAAGAGGGGAAAAAAAAAAAAAAATCAGCCAAGCACTTAGCACATTGATTACCACATTAGTCAGAGGGGTGGTGTGTCGGTACTTGCAAGGTATCTGTCATGGGTGCCATATAAAGCACGATCTCCCCGAGATATTGTTAGTTTACTACCTTTAAATGGACCTTGACCATCACCAGCGATCAATCAATTCTGAGCCAGCCTCAAGTGCTCAAAAGCAAACATTTCATGTAAGCAAATGCCCAGTGAACCGTTCTTACAGTCTCTAATTGGGATCCCACCTCTCCCTCTCCTCCTCCCCTCACACAGAGCAGCTATCGAGGGAAAGCTCTTTGTCTTTGCTGATCTCGTACAGAAATAGAGGCTCCCTGCCACTTCCCTGCTCCTGGCCATGAGCTCCCCGGCATGGGCACCTCCGTGTGTCAGACCCTTCCAGGGGCTGACTTCGCTCGCGTGCCCAGCAAAAGTCAAAGGGATTGTTTTCTGTCGGGCTGCTGGGTTGACTTCGCTCATGAAAGTGCCCAATAAGCACCCGATGTGGGTGATGCTGGGGCTCGCAGTTGGGAGCAGGGAAGAGAAGAGGGAGGCAGAAGGACCACCTTGTCTCGGGCAGCGAGAGCTAAAAACGGCTCTGCTCCCCACAGAGCCATGGCCAAAGCTCGACACTGAGCAAGTTTGGTGCAGGCACTCGGTAACAGGTGCTTCAGCCTGAATTCTCCTTTCTGACTAAAGAAATACAAGAACCGATGGAAATTTGGCTTGTGGTTTGGGCATTTCTCAGGTGTTTCTCTGGTGCCCAGCACTGTGGGAGGTTATTTTACAGCTCTAACCCACCCAGCTCCCACATAATGACACAGAGAGCCGTTCCTCTACCAACTGCCTGTTTGCACAAAGCTTACAGCGACAGGGTTGCCTTTAAGATACCTCCCTTTCTGTCAAATTTGCCTGTCTCCAGCCAAGGGGTTTAACAGCTCGGACCTAGGGCCAACTAGACACGGCTAGTTACACTGCTCGTGTGGCCCCACGAGCCTCATTTCGAGCGGAAGGCAGGCTGGCCCCCAGGAGTAGCAGCCCCAGAAAGCATCTCTGCAGATGCCAGGTTGCTTCTATCCCTACACAGGAGTGAAAGGTGAAGTCCGGCCACCGCTGACTAAAAATAGATGGTGCAATCAAGGTAGTATTAGTAATCAGCAGTTTTACACTGGACAATTTTATCGTTACGTGATTGCGCTCCCACTCATTCACCCACCCCAACTGGGGGAGGGAGGGTGACACAAAGATGTTTGGGTCCTGAGAAAATGCCTGGAGCTGCAGAGCAAGCAGGAGAGACCATTAATTTCAGAAGTCTCTAAGACAGTGGTTTCCAAATCTCTGTCCATGGGGCACTAGTGTGTGTGAGGTCCACAGCGTCATATTGCCCGCACAGCGTTTCCAATTAGAAGGCTTACGATAAAATAGCAGAAGGAATTTTGAGGATTGATGGTGCCTGTAGTCTAAAACCATCTCATGACTTTATTAACTACAGTTTGTGAAGTCTGTCTTGGTACAGCACTGTATATGTTTTCTAGGACAGACTAGTGCATCTATCTTCTAGACACGCAGAAATTGTGTCTTCTCATTGATATAGAGGTCAGTTAAACTGATTCTAGTAACAGATGTGATTTATAGATTTTTACAAAGGTGTTCAAAGTAGCAGCTTTCTGCACGTGCACGTGAATATTTAGCAAATGACAAAATTAAGTTCCTACTGACTTCAGTGATGCAGAATTCAATTATTACTTGAGAAAAATACAAACACGCTTTGTCCATTTAGAAAGCAGTCCAGAAGCTGCGGAGTTGTCCTCATTTGCTAGTGGCGGTTATCATCCAAACAGTGTCACATTCTTTCAGCTGCCTAACAGCTTATGCTTTCAGATGCGTAACAGCAAATTCTTTGAATGATTTACTGCAGCAGCAAGAAGCAGCCGTGTACTGTTTCTTAACCTTTCTTAACACAGTCCTTAATAAACAGTATTTCTTAGACCTCATTATGAAAAATATTCTCTTTTAGCATTGACCTGGTAAGAGCTGATAGCAGCAGCAGGTGCCCTTTAGAAAATGTATCTAAGGGTTAAGCAATTTTTTCTAAAGTGACAAACAATCTAAATTTACTTTCTGAATACAAAATACAGCAAGTGAAATCCAGTCACAAGGAGCTCCATTGCACAGAGACCATTCTGGTGAGTTCTCACACAGCACACCCTGTGACACGAAAACTGAATTGTATCACCTTCAACAACAGAAAGCACCATCGTGTCAAGCATTACTAAAACAGAAAGTGAGTAATGACCATAAGAAGAATTCTGAGTACCAGCAGGACATGTCTAAACAATTTAGACATTTTTTTCTTCAGAAGACATCATTCTTCAGTTATTGTTTTGGTTGGAAATAAGTACTCAGTTTTCACCCTTCAAAAGATCCACAGATAATTAAAAATAAAGCAACTTTTTTTATTGCAAAATACGCAGTGACCATTTACAGCTAAAGAAAACACATACACCAAAAGGGACTTAAAACTATCAGCAGGTAATGGCTTCTGGAACCTGATGGCACATCAGGAATAAGAAGCTAAAAATGAGGGCCCATCCTGTTGCCCTGAGAGTGTGCTGTGCAATTAACATGCACTTGTTTTCCAGGCGTACTTTCATTTTGCAAAGCACTGTATAAGACAGAAAGGCAGCTTGGGTATTACCCTGGTATCGGAAAACAAAACGTAAAGCAGGCAGACACCATCTACTCCCGCAAGGGGCTGGACGGCACCGGCACCCATATGGAAAGGAACAGACCGCAGTGATCAAAGCTTAGGGACAGTCTTGAAAACCAGAGGAAGAAATGGTCAGAATGATGTCTGGTGAAAACTCACTCGAGTATTTACTCTAATTAGTGCTATATAGTTTCATATACAGCATAACAGCTATTGCGCATTCAGGAGGTTTCCCAGGCCAGCCTGGTCCGTAGCGTCTTTCTCACTGCCAACCTGCGGGTAAGTCACTAATTCTCAGCACAGCTCAAACTTGAATGAGCAAGTCTGCAGCTCTGCCACATTTGGGACCATGAACTGATCATGATGGAGTATATAGAGCTTCTGATAGCTTCACAGTGGGCAAACTGCGCAAAAAAAAAAACCAAAAACAACAAAAAACCTAAAAAGGCGTTTCAAAGAGTTGGTGTCAGTGGTTGTGTGGCATGCTGTAAATGCAAGAGTTGGCGTGGATCGGGAGAGACAGATAGGTGACTGACCAGGTTTTAGGTGGCTCAAAAGTAAACAAAGAAACAGTTTCATTAGCAGAGTAAAAAAAAAAAACCAGCTGAGGTTCTAAAAGGCAGATACAAAGCCTATAAATATCTAGGGAAAGATAAAGTTTGCTATAAGTACATCACTTGATGAGGAAGGAAAGAAGACGAAAGATAAGATTTACAAATAAGTGATAAGCAGCACTTTCGACTTCAGTCAAGAGTTCACTAAACAAAGCATGTTGAGCCGAAGTATTCAGAGGACTTAGAGGGTATTCAAGTTGGCAGTAACTCATTACTCTTATCCTAGGATGCTGCAGCCATCAGCCACATCAGTGTGGACCACGAGTGTTGCTCTGACAACCCACAGAGCACAGCAGTGGGACAAGCACAAGGAATTTAAAAAGAATCGGGGGACTCTGTCAGTCAACCTAAACCTGGAAAAAGGCTAATTTTTATAAAATCCTATTTGTAAACACATACAGAAAAGTAACCCAACAACAGCCAGCCCACATGGATTTCTCAGGAACAAAGTATGCCGCACCCCACTACCATCCATTTGCTCCTTCGTGAAAACTGTCCCGGCGACCGCAGGCGCACAGGATCCCAAATCTCCCTGTTGCTGTAAAGGCCTGTGAAGTCCTCACAGGTGAAACAGGGGACTCCAATCCATAAGGAGAATCACAGCAGTACAAAATGCTCTCAAAGAGTAATTACCAAAGGCTTACTGGGAACCTGGGAAGATACTCAAGCAGGGTCCTGCAAAGCTTTGCCTAGGATCTATCCCATTCATAGAATCATAGAATCATAGAATGGTTTAGGTTGGAAGGGACCTTGAAGATCATCAAGTTCCAACCCCCCTACCATAGGCAGGGATACCTCTCACCAGACCAGGTTGCCCAAGGCCACATCCAGCCTGGCCTTGAACACCTCCAGGGACGGGGCTTCAACAACCTCTCTGGGCAACCTGTTCCAGTGCCTCACCACCCTTAAAGTGAAAAACTTCTTCCTAATGTTTAATCTAAACCTGCCCTCTTCCAGCTTAAAGCCATTCAGTGTGCTCATGAACAACTCAGACTATAAAGAGGACATCCTCAAGACCTCCCCATGATACCATACTTGGATGAACTGTAAACAGCATAGGAGATGGGACTGCATTGGTGGTATCGTGATAGATTAGGTCAGAGATCCATTAGAGACAGGTATGCAGAGACTAAATACATCGGCACAAAATGGATATTATTTGTGGTACCAAAATGGATCTGGGATGTTTGCAGACCAAGAACTGAATGCAGGTCAACGTGATTCTGTTGCAGAAAGGCAAGTATCATTCCAGTGTGCGTTAACAGTGCTACTGTCTGCAAGCGCCAGGAGTTAATTGTTCAGCTGCTCTGCGCTAGCCTCAGGCAGCACTCTGGGCCACACATTGGACCATAGGATTTAAGAGCACAGTCAAACTGGAGAGGATCCAGAGGACAGCACCAGCAAGCACTAGACTTAGAAGACACGACCTGTGAAGAGTGATCCAATTAACTGGGTTTACTTAAGAGAGAAGACTACAAGAAGAACATGGCGGTGATGTTCAAATGAGGGAACTATTCACAACATCTATTGCCAATAAGAACAATAAGTACTTGACTTAATGTGCAGGGGTAAACTCTTGCTGTGATAACTCTCCAGTTGCACGGTTCAACAGTGCATGTACTGCTTACAAGGTCATGGGATCCCTTTCGTTGGAAGCTTTCAAGAACAAATTAGAGAAACACTTGTTTGTTACAGTCTTGGCAGATTTGATCCAATCTCAGAGCACGGAGATGGACTAGAGGACTTTTTCAGATTTCCCTCAGTCACTCAAAGTCAGATTCACTCAAAGTTCTCCAGTATTTAGTGATGTTTTGCACACACAGTTTGTGATTTTGTAACAGCTAAAACCAGGGAACACACAAGTATGTTTGCTTTGCCATCGAAGTGCCGTATGGAGCTTAACTTGATATATTTAATGGACAGTATTTTTCAGAGGAAAGCTGTGCCATATTTCCTGAAAAACTTGAGACCCTGCTTGAACAGATTCCTGTTGGATAAGTGTTGGGACAACCACAGGTTCCTCCTGTCCCTGAAACCCCAATGCTAAAAGCCATATAAAAGAATTGTAAAACATACACCCAACCTATTCCACCTTTTTTTGAAAGCTACCAAGATAACTCCCCCAGTGAGTCTCTGTTGTGCCTTATCTATATAAAAAGTGTAACACAATAGACAATGCATTAAAAAAAATCCAAATAATTTTCAAAACAGATAGCAAAATTCCACAGACAGAACTTTACACCCTTGCACTGTGTGGACTAGTGCAACATCGCTGATGATGCTACAGAATACGGAAAATCACATACTGAATACCAGTCCAAAGCTGAGTTTTGGGGCTGAATTCAAAGTCCACTGCAAAACCTGCAAGGTTCTAAATAGGTAAATCAAAGGCCCCCAGATTACACACAGCAGAATGGGGCTGACCAGACAGAAATACAAGCTGACCTTTACTTTGTTTATGGATTCTGCAGAACTAACTGAGTTGGGAAGACACGCTTTTATTAAAGCCAAATACTCCCCAACTTGTTCCTGAGAAAACGGGAAACAAAACAGACCTCAAGCCTATCAGTATTTGATGATAAAAGAAATTCCATCTATTAGCCCTTCTTATCAAGATGGGAAAACAGTTCGATATAGTTTACAGAAATGCTACAAATTCCTTCATTACTATGTGGCTTGCAAACAGCCCGTGGTCATTATTAGCTCTACTTGAGCTGAAGTGTTTTCAGCTCAACAGCAAATAACCAAAAGGGATAGTCTCCAGGGGCGTTTCAAGAGCACTGCATAAAGCCAACTATTTCCTTAAGGCTACACAGCAACTGTCTTCAACTTCTATTTCAGACTTTTCACACAGCTTTTTGATAGCGAGAAACCAGAAACCCTTAGAGATGGGTTCGGTAGAGGTGCAGAAACCTGCCTAAGTAAGTCTGAGGAACACAAATTGCAAAACTGCTCTTGATTACTCAGCAGGGCCCGAGACGGCCTCATCATAATCACATGTGATAACTTTTACTCTGGGATCTAGAATGAGGCTTTTCAAAACACTTTAAGCTCTGCTTTAAATACTGTTTCAGATGCCATTTAAAGAGACTCCCAGAAGAGATGCGGGCTTCCCAAAATCCAAAATAATTTTTTAAAGCTGCTCCGCGAGTATCCACGACAGCTGATGCCCATACTGACAACACAAGAACCCTTTACCTAAATACTACCCCTGCACAAAGACGAATCTTTCTCAAGGGAACATGGGAAACTTTCCATGCCTATTTTTCTTTCTTGTAAAGTTTTGACAGCTTCAAGCTCCAGGACTGTCCGCAGCCAGGCAATGAATTTTGTAAGTGCAGTAATACTTGTTTTTTAAAAGCAGGCAGGAAATATGACATTTTACGTTTTAGTTTTTTAATTCTCTTTAATCAGACACATTACAATGCACAACTGTGTCTTTAGCCAGGAAACAGGGTGCCATCCTTCAGATCAGGAAGAGATGATGGAGAACTCCTAGTCCTTCCTCTGGCCTTTTAGGTACAAGGAATATTGCAGATATTCTAAATGAGGACGACTCCCCCATTTAGTATAGCATTCCCCCTATACTTACAAAGCCTTTGTAACAATTCAGTCATAGCTTTCATTTATTTTTCTAATTGAGATTGCAGCTACTGCAGCTAGGGATCTTACTGAACTGAGGATCACCCTTGCCTTCTATTACATAAAAAAAAATCACTTCGTAGGGTATTCTCAACTTGAGCATCATAAAACTTTGAAAATACAATTCTAACTGAAGTTAACCGTCCCACTAGTGATGCAGCTTTCCAGCTCTTCAGCGCTCATTAAGAGAGATTGTTTATGAAACAAAATCTTTTTATTTAATGCTACACAATCTGAATTAAAGGAATAGAACATATATTTCACCTCAGGACCAAGCTATAGGGATATATCCCAGAACATTTTTCCAAAGTAAAACCAGATTTCCAAATACCAATCAGTGCAAGAAACATCTTTATCCATTTGCACTCAGTATTTTTTGACAAACTACAGCATCAGAACATTTAAGTACCTCTCCCCCATACAGCACAAAGGTCGAGAGCAGATTTCTTGCCTTGTGGGAGCCAGTTTGTCAGGATAAATGTATTGATAACATCAAAGAAAAATAAATGAAGCGTTACATTCTGATGTCAGGTGTACAAGTGCAGTAGTGGATTACTCTCAGAGGAGAACAACATTATCTATAAAAGTTAAGTGGTATACAGGTTATCCTGGAGTGACTATAATACAGAGAAACTTTATGCCAAAGTAAGTATTTACAGAGATACTGTCACAGCAAAGAGGACAGGAAGCTAGTCTCACACAAGTAGTTCAATAAAAAGCAAATGAGCGGACAAAGACAAAGGCTTTGACTTTATATAATAAAATACCAAGTGCATTCTTTTAAGTGAATGAGTCTTTGAGACTATGGTCCTAGATTTTAGGAAGCCATTTGAAGGTCTGATGTACAGTCCTGCTGCATAGCAAAGGTTACTTGGACTGCCAGAATTTGTTACATCCATTGTAACCTCAGTAAATCACAGCAATTCTAGTATTGTTTCTTACTGCAAGGTCAAAACTAAAGCTCTTAAATAAGCTCCCTCCAAATGCCAAAGATGGGATTTTGTATAGCAGACCTTCTAGCACAATTCAGATGTTTCTCCACTACTTCTGTGCTGTACATCTGGGATTAGAACTGAGCCCAGAACACTTTAAGGGTAATTATGTTTAGCTGCTCTAATGTTCTTGGCCAGAGAGCTATTATCCAGCTTTTTCTTGTCAATGCAACTTTAATCACATCTGATTTCTTAAAGTAGCCATATTATTTTAGTTACTTTGGCCCTTTTCCAACTGGCTTATTTTAAGCTGGTTGTGAAGAAGGTTATTAATGGCTGGCTGTTTTACATATTTCTTGAAGAGCTGCTACTGAAATGCCCAGACGCATTTGTGGGGGAACACATGTGGCTGACTGCTCAAAATATCATTAAAAATCTTTTCAAATCAATTTTTGATCTAAGAGCAGAGTTGCTTTAACCTAATATTTGTGAGCGTTTTTCAAGCTAGCATACCCAGAAGCATTCAATCCTGCCACCTCTCAGCTTCCTCAGCCATCTACCAAATATGAAGCATAACGGGAGTCTCTCCAGTGCATGACTTCAAGGAACAGGATGCCTCATAGTAAAGGAATCCCATTCGAAATGGCTTGCAGTATTAGACTCCAATACACAGGACAAAAATGTAGAAGGAAGTCTCACGATTCTCATGAAGCTTCTAAGGAGTCTGCTGCGCCTTGAGCCAACAACTTGACCACTAGTAACTGGGCTCAAGCAGGCAGCACACTGAACAGTAAATCTGAGCAGCTTCCCTCTTCACTTAAGATTAATTTACTGTAATGTACATTACTTTCAGTGGAATGACACTGCTCGTGTTTTGGCAGGATGGGGAAAAATTCCACTTTATCTTTTTTTATTTTATAAGGCAGATAATGCAGAAAGTTGAAACAGAACTTCTACAAGGATTTAATCTGTGATATTGTAAAATCAAAGTACTACTTTATTAAATGAGTTATTTTACACAATATGAACATCAATATAATTACAATTGTAAAAAATTTTTTATAACAAGTATGGACTGATTTTTCAGGATTTCCAAATAGGGCACAACTGTACATTTACACAGAATTGTCTTTGCATGAAGCCCAAGAGGGAACAGCATAAAAATATGAATGTTTCTGTAGCCCCTTCATTTTTGCTGATCAACAGTTTTAGAAAAGCAGCTGCAGGTTTGTTATGTAAGGTCTGACAGTAGAAGAGTCAATAGGTGCCATGATTTCACCTATAAAAAACAAGAATAACTCAGTTAAGCTGAACCGTTACACAATGCTGTTTACATTTATGTGAATGAAATACCATAATACTGCTTTTTACTTCATTTCAGCCTTTGATTATAACCACTTTCTGTTACAGCCTAACAACTCACTATTGGGAAATCTCATCTATAGTTAATGCAGAGGTTAAGTTTTATATTTGAACGCAGAAAAATCTGCATTCACTTGCATAGCTTCAGGAACAAAAAGGCTCAATTGTTGGAAATACACTAAACAACTATTTCCATTACATGTTTGGTAGCAACAGACAGACAGTGTTTATTATTTCGTTCAAAGCAAAACTAACATTTCAAAGCAAGAACTAAATAAAGTATTCCTGCAACTCCAAGGATGACCATTTGAAGTAACATTAATCCCTTTTAAAACAATGTCCACAGCCATTTCACCTACGTAAGTATTAGCTTGCTTCTCCTATGTAACAGTTCAGGGGTATAAATTTAATCTATAGTTAATTTTCATATTAAAGGAAATGAAGCAAGTTTTAAATCTCAGCTGCTGGTCATAAAAACAAACTGATTCATAATATACCTTTCACACACAATCATTTAAAAGTTAAGGTAATGACCTGTAGACAACTTTACGCCTGAACATCAGCCAATTCTGGAGGAAGTGGAGTCTTAGGATGCTTGCTTTCAAAGTGCTGTTTGAAGGTCTTGGGATCCGGCATTTGTGTCTGATTAAAGAGAGACATTTAACTTTATGCACAGTACAAGAGTTAAATGATACTACAAAACCTGTTCCCCCCGATGTTTTATTTTCTTTTCCTGAAGCAAATTGTCTCCTTAATGACACTGCTCTAGTGACAGAAGCACCATTAATTTAGCTGCAGATTAAGAGAGAATATTTGACCTCAGATTTTCAGAGAGGTGCTTTTAAGCACTAGTATCACACTGTTTTTGGCTTGTTGATGATGGTATTATTCTTGCCAGAAGTCTCCTTGGACATCTTACAATTCACATGCTGGTTTGGTGGAAAACCTACCTCCTCACTATTTTCTTTGTCAACACCTAAGGGATAAACATTCATCCTTTTCAGAATCAAATCTTTACAAAACATTTCTTTTGTTTACCAATAGGCCAAAGAGTTGTGGCATAGACTTATTCTCTACTTGGCACAAGCTATCTCAGACCGTTGTTACTACATAGTTTCAGATATCAACTGCCCGAAGTGATTGCTGCTACAGCCTGATTTCACAAGAAGAGGAGCTGGTTACAAGTACTTAAGCAAGCAGCCCTTAATTTGGAATCTTATTTAAGACATTCAAAGTGACAAATCTATTCTGGGACTGACCATTTAAGCGAAAATGGCAGGTTTATCCTTCAGCTCCAAAACAAGCACGTTCAGGAAAACCAGCCAGAAGGGAAGTATAATCTGATTAGCACTCACATTTCTGTTCTCTTGTCATGTCATTTATTTTAGTAGAAGTTACTTGTATCAAACTTACACTAAAGCTTTTGGCACCACCACTTTTCCTCTCTACATTAACATCAATAACCAGCGATTCTAAGAGAGGCAAATTCCGTCACAAAGAAAAGATGTTTCCATTTGGAAGTTAAACAGGAAGTGATCTCACACTTTTTACAGTTTATACCCCATACTAACAGCACATGCAGAGCTCTGCAATTCAAAAGGCAAGATAACTACCCAAACCAGATCTTTACATCACCTCTCAGATTTTCCCGTATCTCAATTATCAATACAGCTCAGTGATCTCTAAGCAAGTTGCGTAACAGATGCAAATGCTTATAGCAACAAGCTAGACAGCCACTTAACAAGTATTTTAGTTTCTACTATATAGTCTTCTAAAAATTCTGCTCTATGCTGGAAGACAGACCTGCCTATAATAATATTTTGTCTTACCCTACAGACAGTGCAGGTATATATCAAGGCAGCCTTGGCTGCAGCCTTCTGATCATGTCCTTGTTTCTTTTTTTGCTCAGCTTGCTTTTTGGCATTTTTCTGCTGCGACTGAATCTTCTGCTGTCCACGAGCCATATCTACAAATAAAAAGAAGACATTTAGTCTACAAATGTGAGAAACAACTGCTGCTAGCTGACTCAGAAGCCATAACTATGAGCATAAAGCGGTCGTGCGCTCTGTCCATACGGCCTAAACTCCCATAATTCATATACAACAGACATCTGTTCAAGCTCTTTACATAGTAAAGACTCTGGTTTTAGTATAATTCTTAAAATATGCACCAAAATTATAAGGCCATTCTAAGGTTTCTTCCTCTACAAAAAGGTTCAAGGTCTACTTTTAAAAAGTTTTCAATAGTCAGAATAATTAAAGTTTCCTTTACAGTTAA
Organism: Pluvialis apricaria; assembly: GCA_017639485.1. Classification (NCBI taxonomy): domain Eukaryota; kingdom Metazoa; phylum Chordata; class Aves; order Charadriiformes; family Charadriidae; genus Pluvialis; species Pluvialis apricaria. The sequence goes on from CM030008.1 coordinate 147,087,344, forward strand.
CAGAAACTTATTCTCTATTTCCACAGGTACAGTAAAATGTAGGGGGGTTTGTTGTTGGTGGTGGTTGGGTTTTTTTTTTGGTTGTTTGTTTTTTTTTAAAGCTTAAGACTCAACCTTTACTTCTGGACCTTGAGATAGGTTCCAAGAAAGGCAAATCGAAGTATTACCCAAGCTGTATTACCGTCTTCTGGTGTATGTGCTTGTGAGCTGCTTTGGATTTGGGAATGTCAAGAACAACAGGTCATCCCTCTTTAATCAACCCTATTTTTACAGATGGCTGATCGTTTTTGTTTTCAGCTGATTTTACATGACTACATACTTCTTAAAAAGAAGTAAAATTACCCCCATTAGAAGCTATTACTCTATGTAACACAGTAGCATAAAGGAAGCAAACACTATTGCCATATGCTATTAGAAGGTCCACCACAAAAAGAAACGAGATACAAAAATCACATTTCAGGGAGCAGCAGAACAGCACATTTTACAACAGCAATGCTCCACCTGCATGCAGCCCACTAGGCCACCCAATTCAGCTTGCACCCCACCCCCAGAGCAGACGCCAGGCAGGATTTGGGCATACCGACAGAGCAGGCTTCACAGCATGGTTATATCACACAGCAGCCCACTTTCCGCTATTAGCTTTCTCACAGTCCCTCACGGCCCACGCACAATCCAGTTGTGCAGCTCTCACAGAAGCACAAGACTTACTACGCAAGCACAGGACAGCTAGCCAAGTCCATTGTTTTCAGGACAACTAGTAAAGTCTAACGTTCCCAGGCGGTTGGCTGGTTGGTCATCGCCTCTCTATGCAACCTGGGCATTTGCTGTAAGTTTGGTATTTGTGAGACACGCTGTATGGCTACAACAGGTCTGTCATGCAGTCCTTCCCACAAGGACAGATGGCCTTCCACTGCAAGAAGAATAGCCTATCCAAAAAAAGACTGACCTACAGTAAATATGCGTGAAAAGCCCTTAAAAATACTATGAAAATGAAGTTTCTACGAAATATCAACTACATCTGGAAATTCAGTAGTATGGCAAGAATTTCTGGACACACAGCATCACAGTACTTAACACTGAGCAGAAAGACAGTCCTGAGACCCAAAACAGCTCTTGCGGATTGAGAGGCACCTCTCAGGCCACAGTCCAGTTCTTTCATGGTATTTAACACCACCATGTAACCTTTTGCAGAAGTATTACACTACATCTTCAGTGTTCCCTCCTCCTCCCCCATCAGTTTCTCTAAAAGAGAATTTTTAAATTCCATATGGCTAACAAAATTGAATGCAAGAAAACACAAATTCTACTAACAAGCATACACATGGCATTCAACAGTTTCCATAAGATACAGCATTGAATGTTAATAAGACTAAAAATACCAGTCTGTGTTTCACTGTATGCTAGTTACCCCAAAACATCCCAGCCAGGGCCTCACACTGTTTATATACAGCAATGGCTTAACGAGAACACTGCATTGAACACTGAATTCCCATTAAAAACAAAAAAAAACACACACACAAAAAAACAAAGGAGATATTGCCAATAGCTTTGCATACACTAGAAGGAACTGTAGGTTTTATTTTGGTTCTATTTTACTAGCACTACAGTAATCCTCCAGAAGTCAAGGGGTTCCTGAAAATACTCAGATGTAATAAAAAAAGAATAATTTTCACAAAGCGTTTGCATATTACTTTGTATTTTAGTCCCTTGCTAAGAGCCTGTTAAGTAGTACGTTGCAACAGCCAAACACGCTGAGCTTATACGTATTTGGCAACTGCTGGTTTTCGTTAAGACATACAAGAAAACATAAACAAAAACATCTGCTTAAAAATATCAACCCTCATATGATGCCCAAGACCAAAAGTCCAATATAAAAAACACTGCAAATTACACTAACACAGTTGAAAAGTAGAAAGTAAATAATTACTGGAAAAATTAAGATTATTTGGACTATCAGTATTCTAATAAAGTGACAAAAATGATCCCAAAGTTCATTTAAAAGAATGATGAGCTCATCTACAAGGCTAAATCTGTATTTCAGTTGCACAACACAGATAAGTGTTGTTTTCCTTATCAGGCACACCCTCAGAGAGTCCAGCAAACCGGCCTGCTGTTTTGAAATAAAAATGCATGAGCGCATAGGAAGCCTAACACCAGTGAAAAATTTGCTGCCAAATCACAATGGCAACAGCACGGGCATTACCGGGCAGCCAGGCTCAAGCCTGCAGTACGTTAATGCCTCCCGCAGGGTCGTTTCCTTGTAAGTAAGGAGAACCTGAGCAGAGTTTCGAGTCCTAAAACTGGACACCGACAGCTGCTTCCGCTGTCACTTCCAGAAACAAACGGCAGCTTGAGGTACCCTGGCCTCCCCGGCCAGGCAGCCAAGGCCTTGGGCCGGGGGAGCAGCAAGCTCGGCCTTCGCCCAGCACCGCCGCGAAGGAAGCCCGCGGCCTAGGCCCGGCCTGAGGCGCGAAGGGGTAGAGAGCAGTCGCGGCCCCCCCCCGGGAGGGCCCCGCGGGGCGGGGGTCGGCCGCAGCCCCGGCCGGCCCCACCACGTGCCCCGCGGGAAGGGGCCGAGGAAGGAAGCGGGCCCCGGGCACGGAGCCCCCAGCCGCGGGGAAGCGACCCGCCGCAGGCCGGCAGCGCGGCGCGCCTCGCAGCCAGGCCGCCCCCTTTACCCCCCCCCTCCCCACCCCGGGGCGGGCCTGCTCCGCCGCGCCACCGCCGGGCCCGCTCACCTCACACGCACCGCGACCCCCCGCACCGCACCGCCCCACCCTACCCGCCCCGCAGCCGGCGCGGCCACCCCGCCGCCCCGCGCGAAGGGCCGGCGACCACCGCTCACCCGGCCTGGGAGATCCGGCCTGGGCGGCCCTGGCGAGCGGGAGGAGAAGGCTCCGCGCGGCCCCGCAGCAGCCGCCGCCGCCACCGCCGCCTGCCCGAGAGGAGGAGGAGGACGCTGGGGGGGCGGCACTGCGCATGCGCGGCCCCCGCCCCGGCGCCCGCGCTGCTGGGCCCTGGCAGCGCGCGACCCGTCCCCGCCGGCCAATGGCGGCGCCCGGCCGTTACATAAGGCGGGGGGGGGGGGGGGGGAGGGGGAAGCCGCCCGCGCTTGGCCTGGTCGCGCGCTGCTCGCCCCGCCCCTCCCCTCTGTGAGGGGACCCTGGGGGAGGCGGGGGAGGGCCGTGGCTGTCGCCTGTCCCCGGCAGCGAAGGCTCCCCGCGACAGCCGGCGGGCTGGGGCTGCTAGTCGCCGTTCTCGGGGGCAGGGCTAGGCCAGGCCCGGGGAGGCCGCCTCGGCCGTGAGGCGGCTGCGCTGGCTGTGGGGCCAACGTCCGGCATTGCCGGGGGTCCGGTGCTCGGAAAAAGGTGAGGGACAGGAGGAGGCCGCGGTCAGGAGGAGGCAGCCAGGACAGGCAGCCGAGCTCTGTGACCGCGCTGTTCCCCCGGCTCGCGGCCCCAGCTGGGCCGCAGGTAGATGCCAGACGAGCTGCCTCTGCTGTTGCCTGGCTGTGGGCAGCGCTGCGCCGCAGCGCCGGTGGGACTGCGGTAGGCGCCTACCCTCGGACCGTCTCCTCTCTTCCCGGCAAGCCCTGCTCTCGGCCACATTCCTCTGTGCTGAGCGTACCGACGCAGCCTAAAAATAGTTGCTGTTCCTCCTCAGTGGGATCCGGAAAAATGGCTCTGGTGAGGGTGTAGGGAAGGGGCTGGAGGTGAGGCCAGGCAGGGATCCTGGAGAGGATGAAATCCTGTTCAGGTGGCAGCTCAAGCAGAAAGCCCGTGCAGAGGCTAGAAGGGTTAAATGAATTGAAAGCAGAAGGAAACAGCCTGAGATGAGAAGCAGAGCTGCTTCAAGTTGAAAATGCACTAGATCTTGTTCTGGTGTTAAAGGCAAGGACCGCAGAGGAAGTCGTTTACAGTCTGTGCTCACAGTGTGATTTGAAACATATTGGCTTGCCTGAATAGAGATGTAGGCAGGTCCTGTAAAGAAGGCTAAAAGAGCACTTTATCAACTTTTTCATATATCCAAAAGGAAGGCTGAATGTCTGAGCCTTCTTGGATTATGCACCTGTCAGGAAAAGGAGAAATAGAGGCACCATCTCTGTTCAGAGGTGACATTCTGCCACTCTTTGAGCAATTGTTGTGGCTTTAAAATAAGCCTGGAGTGTTGAACTATTCTGTGTCTGGGGCAAAACAGCAACGTAACACACTTACTGGAGGAATTACTAGGTGTTGGCTAGACATTTTATGGGGGCTCAGGCTGTAATGTCCTCCTCTGATCTGAGAGAGAAGAAAAGCAACCAAAAAAAAGTCTTCAAAGCAGTACAGTGAACGTTTGGGGCCATCATTATGAGTCATGCCCAGAGCATGATAGCAGTTACAGGGGAACTGTGTAGCAGATTACTGACACTTAAGTCACTGGAAGTAGGTCTGATGTGACAACATTTAAGACAGTCAAACAAAGTTCTATTTTTCTGAACATTCCTGTTTTCAATGATCTTTTCCATATTAAACTGACAATGCTGGAAATGCTTATACCTGGGCAGTGCAATCCACACTGCATTAAAGTGATCTTGTCAATAAGTTCTGAACTTTATGGAAATGGGTAACTACAAAAAACACTGAAAGTGCACGTGTGCATGCTTGTAGGGCAGTGGGGAGAGGTGGGCATTTTGGGTTCTGTGCTTGGAAGCAGGTGGCTTTCAGAATAAGGTTTCGCTTTGATCGGAGAGAAGATTGCTGAGTGAAAAAGTAGCCTCTGTCCTGGCTGATACTATTTTAGGAAGACCTTGGGTGTGGGACTGGAGATGGCTTTCAAGGGTCGTGTCCCCATACTACAGCGCTGCTGCACACCTGGCTGGATGAGAATTTCAGCAGATCTCTTGAAGGCACATTGAGCTCTGGCTGGTCTCCAAACCTTCTGCTTTTGGAAGAAAAGAGGATCTCCTTGCAGGACCAGGGACTGTGGCCTTCCCTCTGGCTGCTCTGACTTTTGTCCCTTTGTGCTGTAGATCCTGGTCACAGCATCGGTCCCTGTGTTGCCCAAATCAAGGCTCTGCAATTTAGATGCTTCCAAAGAGACTGTTAGGAAAGAAAAACCCAGTGTGCAAGAAGAATACAAATTCCCATAATTGAGATTTCTACTGTGAAGAGAATAAGGAAAAATTCCCATTCACTCTAAATCATTTTTCAAAATTAATTCCCTATGTGAAACATTTATCACACCAAAGGAGATATTTCCATGCACGTGTGCAGGTTAGCAGAGAGACACGGGGTGGATATGGTGAGCTGGTGGAGAGGCAAGGCCGGTCTGAGTGCTGGATGCTTTGCATAGCTCTGACAAAACGAACCCATCATAATTGCAGTTTATGTGGCTTACGGACTTCCTCTGCTTTGTGTTGCTCCCATAGGAGGTGAAGCAAGCCAGAGTATATGAATGAACGTATAAATAGAAGTTAAAATGGAAAATAAATGCAAGCTTTAGAACTGAGATGTTGCATCTTTAAATTACTAGAAATATACTGCAGCATTTTTCTGCGTGCTTCTTGCTTAATTGTTGTTTTCTAATTTAAAAACAACTCATAAACCCCACAGACATTACCAAGTATTCTGTATTAAAATAGAGTGAAAATCAAGAATACCTCTCAGCAGTTAAGGGTAGACCAGCTGCAAGGAGTTTGTCATTATCCCCAAGCTGAGCCTTACAAAAATGTTTCAGTGGTTACAATTCACTGAAATCTGTAGCGGCATCACACACGTGGAAAACACAGCTCCATATGGGCATGGATAAGGCATTTTAGCTCTTATGGTGCCCCTAAGAATAGTCCTTTTTTTTTAAAAAAAAATATATTATTATCTTCTCACGATGAGACAATTGATGAGAAACAATGCTCCAATTTAAGGCCAAGCATGAATGCAGTGAACAACATGATCAGAAAAAGCAAAATGCTGGTCTACTCAGGAGGAAAGCAGCAAAGGAAACTGGAAGGAGCAATGCTGTAAGGCAGCGTTATTTGTTAGGGTTTTTTTTAAACAGTTTTGATTGTTTGTTATTCTCATGCTTATTTCCCATGTCTTTGGATTCCAACCCCCCATTATTTTCTGTTCCAGCACAGAGGTGCAATTTCTGTCATTAGATCAAAATATCTGTTCTGCTCAGCAGCAAGTTGTTGACACTTGAATTTTGTTGCAAGTCAGTTTGAGCTATCTCACCTTAGTGTCACTGGTGTCCCCAACACAATTCCCTGCCATGAACCAGCTGACATTTTGACATGTGTTATTAAACCCATTTTGAAAGCAATTGTTCTGAGGTGCAGGTCAAGTTTGCTCACAGCAGCATAGGTGGGGCTGCATCTCCCTTCTGAATCAACTCCTGTCCGCCTGCCAGGTCCTCCCACTGTTGTTCCCTACCACGCTCGCTGCCCGTGTCTTTTTCCTGCTCGTTTGCTTCTGTGCTTGCTATCGATCCAACGTCGCATCGATCAAACATCATCTCACCGGCTGAACGCTGGCTCACGGCCGAGTGCTGCCCTTTGCTATTCACTTGCAGGGAGTACGCATGCCAATATCGTGTGCCTGGCTATTGAGTGATTTTATTTGGTGCCACATCATGGTCCCTCGGCACATCTGAACAAGTATGGGGAAGGGAAGGGGACATGCCCTGGGCCCTGCAAGTGACAGAGATCTTCACACCAGATTTTGTGGATGCAGACCAACATTGACAAGAATGCAGAACAGCAGAGATTGGCTTTGCAGTCAGAGGTCGCCAGACACAGAATTTGAAGCCAATATCCTTTGAAAGGATATTCAAAGCCGATGCAATGGTAGATCAGAGTCAGTATCACTGAATTTCAGGGATGGAGTGACATGGTCGCAGGCAGAACCCCAGACAGGCTGGAATCCTCTACAGTTAGTATTGTTTGATATAAAACATCGTGCAACAGTACTTAACCCAGCTCAGCGGCCTGACAGGGTAGTGTTTTGCTCATTTACCCTTTCTCTGCTTTATGGACTTTTACCTCCTCCCTTTCCCATGCGTTAGCATGCCATTCTTTTCCCTGTAAATACATTTTTCACAACCACTGGTCCAGTTCTCGTACATACAGTTCACACCTCCCTGACACAACATTAGCTCCTGTCCCTCCGTTGACCCTGGTTGCTGTGTGCTGATTTTCCACACTGGGGGTGTTGGCACCTCGTGGGCTTGCCCCATATTGCTGTTGTGGGAAATACAAAAGAGTGAGATCTTAAATCACATATTTGGTTCACAGATTCAATAGATTCTTAGCTCTGCACTGGTATGAGATGATACCAAATCACAATATGTATATACTGCAGAAAAGTATTTTAAGGCATGTGACAGTATGCCTCTTTCTGCATGTTACTGTAGAACTAGGTATTTTGTAGTGCACAGTATGCTCATCCGCAAGGTTTAAAAATGGAAAAAGAAGGAGGAAAAAAAGAAGAGCGAACAAAATGAAAAGGAAAGCCAAAGACTGTGCTTGGTTTTGGAAGGAAGCCGGCAGAGCAATGTAGCTCTGTTGGCGGAGCTCCTCAAGCTTGCGATACCCTTCCACTTCCACATTAGCTTTGAAGGACCAGCCCCATTAGCAGCAATGCAGCATCTTTTCCTAGTTTTCCTGCTGCCTTTCTGAACAGTCATGTTGTTTCAGGGACACCCGATAAGTAACATCCTCCAGAACAAGGACAGCCTCACGTGATGTCCACCATATCGCCAGCCTCCTTGTGCTGCTCACCATACTGATGCTCCCATCTTCAGAGACTTCAGGGGCACATAAACAAGAGTGATATTATCCTTCCTAGCAGGACAATCCCCCCTTCTTCCACACCCCCAGCGAGCTGGCAGCCTGCCAGGTGCCTGTACGTTTGTTAACCTTTTCCAAAAGTGGATACAACAGTCACTTCTACCTCACCCCTACCGTAGGCCCAGGATCCTCCGCAAGGAGGCAGCCTATGGAAATACTTTTGCTATCAAACCTTAAGTTTGGACAAACCCAGGGAAGAGTGTCCCAAAGATGATGGTAGGTTGGGTTGTGTTGGTTTGCTTTTGCTGGCACAGAGACTACAACTAATTATTCTTTCTCTGTTTTTTTTTCCGTCCCATAGCTCCTGCCCCTTTGCGGCAAGCATGGACAGAGCTGCTTCAGTGAACACTCCTCTCCATTGGAAGGGCAAAAAACTGTTCAAGGGAGGATGTGACATGGAGCTGCCCACACCCTCTGAGAGACAAAAAAAGAGAGGGCTTGAGTAAAGAATCAAGAATGACAGAGAGGGAGGCAGTCAGAAGCTCGGAGATACAGTTCCTCAAGGGTTGGCAAGGCATGTGCACCTCCTGAAGAGCACGGGCAAAGATTGCCTTGTGACCTCTAAGTATTTTGCTGTCTCTCCTCTTTTAAATCCATGTTGTTGGATGTGACTTTTGCTAAAAACAACAAGGCGCAAATGCCTTTCTCAGCATGTCACAACTTTTTTGACCAACCCACATAGACAAACTGGAGACCTTGAGAACATACGCTTCCGTTCTGTATAAACAGTTTAAAATAGATTTTAGCTTTGCACAGCATTACGTGCAGTTACTATTTTTAAATGCACACCAATTAATCCGATGTGTTCATTCCTTTTTTGCGTGTGCCCTCCATTCATGCTTTTGAGTCTTGTACACGTTCAAGTCCCTGCCTTATCATGAAAACCAATATATCCATACATTTTTAATTAATTCAGAATACCCAGATTTCCCTCCTCTCCACCAATACAGTCAAATATATGTATGAAGCATGAAAAAAATCCTCGCACTATGTCACGTGCGCATTAAAACGTGCAGCAATTGTGATTAAAACCTCTCACGACCATGCCAACATTGTTGACAACTTGCCTCTAGCCTCAAGGAGGGCAATGCATCCCCCCGCCTGTGCTTCTGAGTGGCTGCACATCCCAGAGATGCCTCTGTGTTGAGGTGGCTCAAAGCATCCACCAGCTCTGCTTGCTTCCTTCTTCAGCCCACCTGCAAGCCTCCACCCTTGTACTAGCAAATATTTTGGTAGCTGCTTATTGTACCTTGAAGAAGGGGCAGTTACTTCTCGTCCACAGACAGGCTCTCCATCTGTCTTTCAGTCATCCACCTTCAGATTTCATTGCCATTCTGGAACTGCTAAGGCCAGGGTGGGAAGCTCTTTCTGCTCTCCAAATAGCATGTAAAGTCTTGCTGGGCAAGGAAGCAGAGGCCGAGGGTCCATCCTAGAATGACACATCCCAGAATGAGCACACAGAGAGTCAGTACCCAGGAAAGGGCTCTGCAGCTGCAGGACATTCTCCATGGAAGGAAAGCAGCCTTGGACATCCGAAAGTGCCACACACACATTGCTGGTTTTCCCAGATCTGCAGTGCTGGCTCAGCCCCAGTAGTCTGCTGCTTCAGAGCAGAGAAACATCTGCTGGATTTCAGCTTTTTCCTTTTCAGATGCCCCATTACACTCACTGTGAAGTCACTGCATGACTTAAAGGCAGGAATCCAAAGAGCCTACTGCAAACTGAGCTGTGAGGATTGCTCTGATCACCAGTGTTTCCTGCCAGCTGCTGACAGCGCTTTGAAGATAGTAAGGTCTAGCTCACAAACACTGGTGGATAAATAGGACCTGGCAAGAGAAATCAGGGGAATGATTTGGTTTGCACCAGGCCACTGGATCCCCTTGCTTTCTGCAAAAGATCCCAGAGTGCTGCAGCAGAGCAATGCACTATGGGATGCAGGAGCAGAACAGAAAACACATTTCTGGAAGCAGCCAGCAACGCCAAAAGACTGCAGCTAAGTAGAGGCAAAAGACATTACTTGTGGGGCAGTGAGGTGAAACGTACGTGCTGATTGTCAGAATTACTGCAGCTGAGTTACTGTGGATATATGAAGGCCACAGTCATGTCTCAGTAGATGCTCATAAGTTTACTCTTAAGACAGACTGCCACGGATGGAGGAACAGAAATCCCTTTTCCTGCTATATGGCTGGTGTCTGAGCAGCACAGACAGAGGGCTGCTTTTTCACTCTGTCCTTTAGCCTGGCTTTTGCTTGGAAACTGCAGGAGAAAACCAAGGGGGATGAATTATGCTTCTGTGAAAACACTCAGTGCACATTTCTAATCAGGCAAGACAGAGTAACACTTAAAGGAGAGTCCCAGAGCTGAAAGGAAACAATAGCTGGTTATGATGTAACATTAGATACAGACTTTGCACATTAGTGTTTACTAGGCTAGAAGGATTTAAAGCTCTCATTTAAACTACCTGATTAAAAAAAAAAATCACTACTTTTAATCTTACTGCTAGTCTGTAAAGCTAATTTGAAGAATTGTGCTCTTGCAACTCGGCTAAAAAATTACAATGAACTGAAGTGGAAATGCCTGGTGCTGGAGACTGGCATGTCTGTCCCAGTGGGGAACTGTCTTTTACAATGCTTCCATGGGCAAAAAGACCAGGATAGAAAACAAAGGCCTGATCCTGACCATGCTTAGACAAGTATAGAGCTTCAAGATCTGCCTGCTGCACTCTCTACCCATCTCCAAACCAAAACTGCAACCCCTTACCATCCTGCCCCTGAGCCCTCCTTCTCCCACATCTCCAGTGTACCTTTCTCCAAACCAGCTGTCCTGGCCCTTCATGGCACTGTCCCCTGTGTCCCAGCATCCACAGTAACAAACAACTCCAGCTGTGCAAAGCTCAAACCAAAGGCTGCCAGCACAGCCTGAGCCCTTTCACACTTCAGCTGTTCCCTATTTAAAAATGTGCACCTTTAAGCAAGATAAATTTAGACTGGAAATGATCTCCTCCCAGGCTTGTTGCTTCTATATTTTTCTCTGATACTGTAGAGTTCTTTGGTGACAAAATCTTTTCCTCAGATATTTAAAATCAGGATTAGATCCTTTTTTTACCTTTCTCTCTGATAAACCAAAGAGCTTGAGCTAGTATCGAATAGTGCTTTGTAAGAACAGGTTCCTGTGGGACCAACACTAGTGAAAAGGCTGGCATTGAGGATGGCTTCCCATTTACAATTATTTTTTTAAATTTTGTATAGCCAGATCCCAGTCTGTTCCCATGGTTGCCATTAGTTTGTGTAAGTAGGACACCTCTATTTCTCTCTTGGCTTCCTAAGACTGTGCTGGGGACGTGCAGGACTTGTGTGGACATACAATTTATTCTCAATCTGCTCCCCAGAGTAACCAGGCCCGGGTCTCACTGGTGTGCAGCAGTCCTGTTGGAGGCACTGTCCTGACTGCTTTACTGGGTGCCCAGAAGTCCTGAGAATCTTCCCCAAATCTTTCACTGGATGTCCCTTCCCATATGCCAGGCAAAGTTTCCACAAAGAAAAAGGCAAAGCCTGATGTTCACTAACCACTACGGATATCCTGACACCACCTTTGACTTGGAAGCCTCCAGCAGTACCCAGATGCAGCTGTGCAAGTAAAACAGTCTGATGGACGGGCTCAGGCTGATGTAGCTACTCTGAAACTCAAATACCTTCTTCCTCATAGCTCCAACCCCGCAGCCCTGTTCTGGCACAGAGCCTCACTGACTAACTCTCCTCACAGGCACTGCAGCTCTTAACTCCACTAATTAGACCTAGGCCTGGGTCAGGAAACGACCTTTGTGCTCTAGGCAGCTCGAGAGCCTGCGGCTGTCCTTGCTCGGAGAGGCGCTGCGGAGGGTGAGGTGCTTGGGCAAACAGTGATGATAAAGGAAAGAACATATGGCTTTGCTGGCTCAGCACTGGAGGTGGCTTTTTACCACACCCGCCTTGCAAAGAAAGCGGAAATGTTGGTCTTGGGAAAGAGGAGGAGGTGGAAGGAGCCACCCTTGCATTCAGCACAGCCCAGGCAAGAGAAAAGGGTTTGGTGAAGTCTCTGTGAATTTGTTCAGGGCTATTGGGGAGAATTATACGACAACACTGTAGAATCGGTGAAGGGCACAGCTGGCAGGCTCACTATTCACCTCTGTTTTTTCTGATCTTGTGGAGCGCACCACCTTCGGATGCTGGATCCCCTGCCCTCAGCTGTCTCATAATGGGACATCTATATTCTTAAATCCCAGCGGTGGCATTAGATGTGCCTGCAGTCTGTCTGGATGTGCTGCACAACACACAGAGACCCTGACACATCAGCATCCTGCATTGTGGCTGTGGCTGTGGCAAAGGCATCGTGGCTGTGGACACCTGTGATCACTTCAGCCAACAACTTCCTTGGTGTGAAATATTTGGTTTTAGCAGTTAGGACAAAGCATGATGGCGAGAGGATATTAAACCAGTAAGCATTCTTGCATGTTGTGTGTCATCTAACCTTAGTGAATCCTGAAGAGTTTTAGGTAGGATTTACTGGAGCAGAAATGAACCAACTTGATCACACAGTAGAAAGCCTGGCTGCTCCTGAGTGCCTGCAGCTCTTAAGCTCCTTGTGATGAGGGATACAGCAGACTGTAGCATTAAGGTTACTTGCCCTGGCACAGTCTAGTAATGGCTCTTCTGACCAAAAGTATCAGGTGGCCTCTAGGAAAGGCCTCAAGATCCCATTACTCAGATGCCAAAGGGGAAACAGCCGTTCCATTGTGCTGCGACAGAAAGACCGTGGCAATGATATCCAGCACAATACCAGTAATCCTCAAAAAGGATCCAGTATCCATTCTTCAAAGAAAAGGCTGAGTCCAGGCTAGACAAGCCTGGTGTTAGTGAACATGTTCCAACTTGCCATGCAAGTCTCTACTGGAGACATGGCAGAGCCTAGAGAAGGTAAGCCCTGACCCCTTTGGGGTAGCTGCTGTCCAGTAAAGTCTCCACTGCTGCCCTTCAGGCACTGGCTTTGAATGGATCTAACAGCTACCGAATAGCACACGTCACAGCGGAGCCTTAGCCAGCCCTAGTCTGAGTAAGGACAGAAGTAGTATCATGACAGATAATGTCAGCTATGAATAACATTATTCCTTAACATCTAAGGAAGGGGCAACTAGGAATTTCTGAACTTTGATTTGCTTGCAAGGCATCCTAGGAGCTAATCCTATGTAATACTATGGACTGCATTGCTCACTAGCACTGACGTAAACAGCTCCATTAGCATTAGGTGCATGGCAAACGCTCAGACAACAGCTGTACTTGGCCTCCTCTCTGGTTCTGCTCTTGATTTAATGAAGTCTTATGTATGATATGGAAATACTGTGAGAAATCCAGCCCACCTCTGCTGGTTTGAATGTTGTTGCCTGTGTTTGACTCTTTCCGGAAGGCTCACAAGTGAATTTAAAGGAGGTTCATTTGCAGCTTGCACATGGTAGAAGAATGCGGTACCTGGCCCCGAGCTCCTCATCCGCAGGACGTGTCACAGCTCTTGACAGTTGATCGCTGCGTTTTCCTGCCAGCTTCTCTTCATGGTCTGCTAGCTGCTGTTCTGGAGATCAAACTTGCTCCTTGGCATCTATTCAAGCTATAGAGTCCAATTTATTTCTAGCACAACATCCGCTGGCGTTGCCTCTGCAGCATGTTGGCCCAGCCTGTGCAAGCTCACTAACTCAGAAGTAGCTCTGATTTCTTTTCTGTTGCCAACAGACAGAGGCAACAATTAAGATGATGACTGCATTTTTAAGGACTTTCTCTTCAGGAGGAGCGTAGCACCCTACGATAAGTCCCCCAGCAGTCTCCCCTCTTGGGGGGAGCCTTTACGAGTGCAAGGGGGTACTTCTGCTGCAGAAATGGAAGAGCTCAGCTGAGCACAGGACTCCTGGCTACACCAGGGCTCTGCTTCAGCCTCAGATCTCACCCGGCTTTAAATTCTTTCCATCGACTTTATCTTAACCTTTCTGTTCCATACACAATGTTATCAGAGCTCCTTAGGCTTTACTGGCATGTCTCCTATTTTAGTAGTTATATTTTGTTGACAGGATCAGACTGGTTGAGGTAAATTGCCTTACTCAGAGCACAGTTAGTGACATGCACGCAGTTGGTCTGACCATGTATTCTTCTGGAGCATTTTCCCATGGAAAGAAGGCTTATGCAACCATTCAGTCTGTCCCACTAGCAATTTTGGGCCCTTTGGCTGATTTCAGTCAAAATCTGAGGGAGCAGTTAATCAGCAGGGGCAGGCAGAGCGTCCTCCCCAGGCCCTGCAAGCTGCACTGCGGCTTTTGCTCTCCGACACTACAGAACCCACATGGAAGAGACATTGCACCCCACTGACACAAATTCTGGTGGGAGTTTGAGTCTTGCTGGACACCAGAGAATCCAACTGGTGTACCATGGGAAAACATAGATTAGCTGTGCTGCTCAGCTGCTTGCCAACTTTTTTGGGTAAGGCTTTTTATTATAACTAAGATCACTGGCACTAAATCCAGAGACATTCTCAGGTGCAAATGACCTTTACAGTCATCTTTTTGCTGAGGATCTCTGCAATTGCCCAAAGCTGCAGCACCAGAGAAACAAATGAGGATCATCAGCAAATGATATCAATGTTAATCAAACAGTGGTGCTATAAGAGTCCTGTGCTGTGTAGTGATAAAAAAGCACCAGGCAGGCCCCACTAGGAAGGATTTATGGTTTCCAAAGGTGGAATAACCCAAGCTGGTACCCAGAGAGCACCAGAGCAGGAACATTTCCCAGTGATGTGTGCTTAATGCTTGCACTGGATCTGTGAGAAGCACCGCAGGTTCCTATGGAGGTGGTGTCAGCCTGCGGGTGGGGGAGTTTTTTGGAGATTTAAGTTAGTGAAGGGAATATAGAGTAGAAATAACACAATAGCCTCGTAGCAAAAAGGACCCCTTCCTCCAGTGCTTTCTGCAGGTAGTGCAAGCAGGGCTGGTGGTGCACCCTGCTTTGGGGGAGTCCAGAGCAGAGGCGGCTCAGCCAGCAAAACTCCTTGGGTGATGGCCAGTGGGCCGAGTTCATCAGAACTTGCAGCAGTGGCAAGGAAGGTACGTAGTCCACAAGCAGTCTAATTAAGATCTATTATAAAGACAGTCTAAGCTGACTTCCCTCACTTTTATCTGGGAAACACAACACGTGACCCCAGCCCAGCAGCAACGCCTGCAGGAGTGAGGGGCAGACGGAATAAACCCGGGTTTCCTCGGACTTTGTGCTTTGGGGTCGGGTGCACCAGCGTGAGCTCTCATCACAGCCTTTCCTTTGGGGCACGCACAGGGTTGCACAGGCAGCAGACACACAGAGGGTCTTTTGCGGGGGTTCTCTGCTGTCTGAGATGTGATGAGCTCATGTCGACCTCCCTCCCTCCCCCCTGCCAAGTGGGGAATTAAGTTAATTATTCTTCTGTTTTCTGTGGTCTTTTTCCAAGAAACTAATAGCAAAGCCATATTGCTGTGCTATCACACTGGGCAGAGTAGTATCTTGCAGCTGTGGTTTAAAAGTCCTTTGCAATCTAGGATGAGACTGGGTGTTTGCATGAGCTTCCCTTCCATCAGCAGACAATCCCAGCAGAGGCAGGACATGCCGGGAGTCCAACAAAAGAACACCAGGATGCTTAACATGTGTATATGTATAGAGAGAACCCTTCTACTTGAGGCACAGTTCTGCCAGGAAGCAAATCCCCCAAGTACATGGGGATGCCATTAAGTAGTGCTACCACTGTGTCTTCTCTAAAAAGGGAAGCACAGAGCTGTGGTCTGTGTGGGTAAATTGTATTCTGGGATTGCCCCAGAAGCTTCACTAGGACCCAGGTTTCTTGGAGCTTGAGACAGTGATTGCTGATTCCTGAATAAATTAATACATTGCTTTCCTTCAGGATATTAATATGTGTTAGACTGAAGAGCTGAACAAGCTCAATTTTTTTAACTCATTACCACCAGATAAAAATCTGGTCAATAAACAAGTCAATAAACATACAGGCCAGGTGGGCTTGGTAGGGAGTTGGTTTGATAAAGTGCCCATTTGTATTGCAACAGAGCTGTCTGTGGGCATCTTCTTGGCAGTCATCGCTTCACGAGGAGGCATAAAATAGTTCCTGGCCATTGCTATTATTTGCCTTAGCTGTTTGAAATACATGGTGCTAACAGGGAGCTAAGACATGCACTTTATTTTCTGCACTTCTCTTGATTGTTTTTAATGTATAAAAATAACCCTCTTAGTAGCTTATCCTCTTCTACTCAGGAAAGTTTTTACATGAAAGTTAAATATGTTTCTGTTATTCAATTGTTTTTTTCTTTTGCCTTCTTTTTCAAAATTCAGAATACCGGCACTGAAGAGGAGTGCAGCCCGAGCGGACTGAGCCTGCGATGACACCCGCTTCCTTCTGCCACCTCGCGGGCTGCAGCTACAGTACACGGAGCACTGATGGCTTTGCTAGCATGACATATGTTGTTTTCCCGTCATGTTTAATGAAAGATCCCATGATAACAGGAAACATTACGCATCGCCACTGCTGGGCATGTCCTGACACTTCCGAGAGGAGTTTCCCCTCCCTGCGTCAGAGCTGTCGTAACCAGAGGCACCTCTCAGAGCAGTGATGACATCTTGAATGGTTTAACCTTGTTATTGCAGCAGAAGAGGAGAGACTCACCTCTATTATTACTGGTTGGTTGGTTTGTTTGGTTTTTTGTTTTAAAGTTTGGATAAATTTGTTATATGCGAGGCCTGCAAAAAGAGCACTACTGTCTTCTTCCGGGGTACCATGGAAAAGCCTGTACCCAAACATTTTTGGGCACCATCCCCTTCACACTGAGAAAGCTGCCACTGAGCTGCCACCTTCTTTTTAGAGAAAATGTAACCTCTCAGCCCAAAGTAGAAATGCAAACTAAGCAGCAAAAGCATTGCTGGAGGAAAAGATGTCAGCTCTGGAAGCTCAGCTCTAAACCTCCTCAGCTGGCTCAGCCATCATCTCAGCCACTGCCCTTGTGGGACAACTTCTGATATCATATAGCCCTCCAGTCTCAAAAGGAAGGAGGAAATGCCACTCTGAGAAAGGCTGTAGCCATACATGGGCAGAAGGGAATGAGAAAGGAGAGACAGGATTAGGCACCTTGTCACAGGTAGCAGTTCCCTGAGGCAAGAGCACCCGCTCGCAGCTAGCTAGACCACACAGCCTGCCACCACCCCAGACTTCAGAGCAATTACAGCTGAGCTAAACCTCAGCAATATGGGAAAAGGGAAGGCGCATAGGTTATAAAACTAAAAGCAGACTCCAAAACAGACAGCTTTGAAAGAAAGATTTTTGTTTCTCTTTGCATTATAGGCTTTGGCACTAGCTATCACAGGTTAGAGATGCTCAAAATTGTATGGCTCAAGGAAATGCTGCTAATAGTATAGCACAACAAAAGATAGTTAAAAGAAGCATTACAAAAGAGTTTTTCTCCAAAAGTGGAGCAGTTTTCAGCAGGAAAATGTGGAATGTCATAACCTGGTGCTCTTCTGGTAAGACTGAGCACAACTGTGCAGCAGTTGTTATTCCTGCAATGGGAAGACAACAGGTTGGTACAGAGAGCCAAAGAGCTCTTCCCTTTCTGTGATGCTGGAAGAGGCCTGACTGCTGTTCTCTTTACTTTTTCTTTAGGTAATCAAGACATTTTGAATAATTTTTGAGCTAAACAACCAATAGAACAACTATGTTATGTCAAAGTAAATGTTAAAAATTAAGTTTTGCAAAGTTGAGTTGTGCATGTTCTTTGGATTTGCCTTCACCAAGTTGTCTCAAACTGAAACACAGAGGTTGAGTATTTTTTCCTTCTGAACAACTGCAATTGTAGCACTGGCCTTGGAAGGACACTCACCTTTTAAATGTAGCAAGTAAGAGGCATGCAGCTACATTTAGGAATGTTTTATCTTGCCCACAGTAGTATCTATGTTTGTTTGGTGAGTTGTAACTGCTCCATTAATTTCAGAGTGCGTTGGAAAGAGCCATGAATGAGACTTGTTGAGAGACCCCCAGTATTTTCATTATTAGCGAGTCCAGAGGAGGGCCACAAACATGATCCGAGGGCTGGAGCACCTCTGCTATGAAGACAGGCTCGGAGAGTTGGCATAGTTCAGCCTGGAGAAGAGAAGGCTCTGGGGAGACCTTATAGCAGCGTTCCAGTACTTAAAGGGGGCCTACAGGAAAAATGGGGAGGGACTCTTTATCAGGGAGTGTAGGGATAGGACGAGGGGTAACGGTTTTAAACTGGAAGAGTTTAGATTTAGATTAGATATTGGGAAGAAATTTTTCACTCTGAGGGTAGTGAGGCACTGGCACAGGTTGCCCAGAGAAGCTGTGGATGCCCCATCCCTGGAGGTGTTCAAGGCCAGGTTGGAAGGGGCTTTGAGCAACCTGGTCTGGTGGAAGGTGTCTCTGCCTATGGCAGGGGGGTTGGAACTCGATGATGTTTAAGGTCCCTTTCAACTCTAACCATTCTATGATTCTGTGATATGAAGATTTATATTTATATATTAATGGGCCATGCCAAAACCATTATTGTTCAGAGTAACTGGTAAATAATTTGTTAAAATCTTAAACTGCATTAGACATATGGCTATTCCTCTCTTAACAGAAGTGACTATATAAAGCTCAGAGAACACACATAATCCTGACTTCAGAAACACATCCCAGTGCAAATGTTCCCTGCTGACACTTGAGGAGTCACTGCTAGCACCTCCTGGTGACCCATTTACCCTGCCTCCTTGGGAAATCGCATGGCCCAGAACAGAAGTGTTTCCAAAAAATCATTCAGCTTCCTGGCCAACACATGTCAGCACTATGAGCCTGAGTGATCCCACTGCTCTCCTCGTCCCCCCAGAAGGTACCTGCCAGGTGTGCCTGACCTCAGCATGGGAGAAGACCAACACAGTGACCTGGAGCCAGAGCTGGAAGCTGGTGCAACGCCTGCAGAAAGGGTTGATGCACAAGCAGGTCTCTGCGGGGAGACTTGATTCAGAGAGAACTCATCCATGCTGGTGCTGTTTCTCTTTAGGCTACTAATTAGTGCAGTGCAGCGTAATGTGCTCTGCTGACGCAGTCTGGAGGTTTGGCCTGTGCTGTTTTGCATCCTGCCTGGCAGAAGCTTCTGACCTGATGCGTTATTTGCTCTTCTTGCTCAAATGCACCCTTCTCCCAGTGCAATGCCACAGGGCTTGGCTCTGCTGTGGTACCCAGGTTGGACAGAGGTGCCAGAGATGCTGTTGCCGTCTCATTACCAGGTCTTGGTGTAGGGTGATGGCCCCAGTGGGAGCAGCAGCGGGGCTCAGTTTTCCCTACACCCCAGCTTGTGCTGTGCCAGGCTGGCGTAGCTGGAATGGTGCATGTTCCACATGGAGCTAGCCCGGCGTTTGCAGCATTTGCTTCTCTTGGGTTTCTGGGCCTTCTCCTTCTTTCTCCCAAGGCCCATAGCTATGTGCCAGGGAAGGCATCCCCGTTGAGACAGGCATCTGGCTCAGGGGATGGACATATAGAAAGTCATGCAGACAGCTTGAGAGCATCTCTGGAGAAGAATTGTCAACCAAATGGGAAAGTGTCTTCACGGGAAGGAAACCTTTCCCCAAGGGATTGAAGGATCTCTGAGGAATTGGAGACCATGCACCCCAGATGCATGCTCCATACAGGGGTGCCAAGGAGTGAGGGAGGAGAGAGGCTTGAAATGGAACAGCAAGGAAGGAGGAGGATGAGAACGGAGGGTAGAGAGCGCTTGAGGAAAACCTATGATTGACTGACTCACAGAAAACAGAGCTACCTCATAACATGAACTGACATGGTTCTCCTTTCATGTAGTGTGAAATAGCTGAGGGCTCCATCTTTCTGTTACACAAAGATGCTGATTTCCAAGGACTGGAGCTTTCTAGGGCAGTAATTAAGCTTTAAATGGAGAGATCAAATGTAGAATAAATATCTCATTAACCTTCACAAAGCACAATCTTACTGCACAGCTCATAGCAAAAGAGAAAGTGAGTCTGAAGGATGGGATAAAACAGGCATTGGCTTCCCTGTGTGTTGGAGAGTGGTGTCTGGCACTTGGAATATCTGCTCAGCTGGATGGGCCCGAGCACACATCCACCACCTCCTCACAGAAACTAGCAAGTTGCAGGCTATTTCAAGAATAAAGAAGGATTTTCTACTCTTTCCTTGCTGGAACTGGGAACACACTACAGCATGGCCGTGGATGCAAAAATCCCAGAGAACAAAGAGAGGAAAAGCAGGAGCTTGGTTCTGCACCCCAGCAGTTGAGCTCTTGTGCCCTGTGCAGGCAGATTTGGGATTTTCCACTCCTAGGATTATTTTTTTTTCCTAAATACCTGTCGTTGCCTCAGGTTAAATGTGCAAACAGGGCCCTGAACATGGGACTGCCCCCAGCCACATGTGCTAACTGCACCATAGTTGAATGCAAACTCCAGATGTTTGCCAGCAGTAAGATTCTCTGGTCTGCCTGCTCTGGTCTTAGTCTTTTTTGCTCCCTCTAGTAGAAAAGATTTATGATTTTAGCCTAAGACAGGAAGGCTGTGTTTTCTTATTGTCAAAGCCGCTGTTTCTGAAAGTGGCACAAAGAGGAGCTTGACCTCTCTCATGTGTGCCTTTGTGAGCCAGTGGAGGAGAATGGAAACGCCAAAAGCCTTCACAGGGGAGAGGGTTAACAGCAGGGTTAAGCTGGGCGTTTATTTCTGAAATTACTCCATTAACGTTCTTATGCAAATGAAATACGAATCCTTGAAAAAAGAGCCACTATGCCAACTGATTGAAACAAGACAGGGCAAGAACTAGCTAGCGTGAGGTTGGCCTGTTTGATGAGATAATAACAGCTGAAAGGATGTAGGTCGACTTCCTAAGACTAGTATAACTAGTCTTTACCGGTGTGAAGCAACTAAATAGCAGCTTGCAAAAGCTATTTGGCTGCTTTGTGGGTGTTGTCACGTAATGAGACAAATAGAAACATTTGTCTGAAAGAAACAAAAGCAAGTGCAACTAATGCAGCATATTCATGTTGGGAACTTGGCTGCTGGATCCTCAGGAGCAGTTGCTCATGTAAGATTAGCTCAGGAGGGTGCTTAAACATACCGTCAGGCTCCCATCACTCATATTGCTGAAGTCTTCGATTTGGGCTGCTTTTATATGTATATGAGGAGTTTTGGAGCATCAGTGAAGGGTACCAGTACACAGATAAGACAGTAATCTTTGAGTCCTTGGTTTCTCATGGAGAGTGGGCAACAGCATCCCAGGCTGAGATGGGAAGACCAGAAGCAGGGAGTGCCTGGGGTTCCTCATGGCCACGAGCGCACAGTGCCATGACAGTGGCTAACCTACGCGCTGTGACTGAACATATTGCTTGCTTTGGCAGGCTGTGGTACAGGCTCTGCATAGGTTTGGCCACTACGAGACATTCAGCCATAAGGGCTCAACCTCCTTTCCCTCTCCTTTATACTCTCTGATGGTGGTGTAGCCACTGCTGGATGTCCTGGACTCCTGATCCAGGAAGTGACCCAGGCTTGCAGAGCTGTGGAGCCTGCAGGGAGAGCTGGGGACACGGGCGCCTGGCTCCCCCGTGCTGGGTGCACTTGGCTCACATCTCTCCTGCTCCCATCACCATGTGAGATGGGAATAAGGATGCTCAGAGTCTGGCCCGAAGGCAGGTTGCTGTTGGCTTCAATGGAAACAGGCCCTTTGTGGATCCCAGCACATGGGCTGGAGGCAGGCGTTTTTGTACCTTCATGCCAGGAGAGATCTCGAGGGATGTGTTTCCCCCTCATGTGGGGCTGAAGCAGAGAGTGGAGGATAACCAACTGAGCTGACAGTGCAGGAGAGGGTGTGAGTGCTTAAATATCCAGTTCCACACACCTAAGACTGATTGCCTTGCTGAAGACAAAGCATGCACAACTCCTCAGTGCCCTCTGCTCCTCAAAACAGCCTGCAAATGGCTGTGCAAGACTGGAGAGCCCTCACACTTAAGACAGCTCCTAAGAAGACTACCCTAACAGCAATATTCCTGGCACCCCTAGAGTGAGCCACGAGGGTGTGAGGTCTGGATCTGTCTCAGGGATCCTTCCCCTGCTACTACTGAATTCCATGTTTTACCACCATATAGTAAACTTGCACTTTCTTTTTCTTTTTTTGGTTCTTAGCAGGACTGTGAGCACAAATTTCCTTGCAGATCAGCGGAGCAATGCCCAGGTGGATTTAGCGAATACCTTCCAGGCTTCAGGTACTGCCACGCTGTAATGCTCCAGCCTATCTTATTCCGTGTCATTGCATTTAATTGTGACTCCCCAGAGCTCTAGCTGGGGATAGAGCCTGCAAGCCACCTGTTGCAGAGAGGGCTGAAATGCCGCTGACTACTTTTGCTTTCCTTTGAGCCTGGCAAAGCAGAGGATAGATGTCTCTTCTCCTTTCAGAAAACCTTTCTGTTCTGCTGTTCCCACTTTCTTGCTCCCTCCAGCCTCTTTTCCACGATCACACGGACTTCAGTACCTCCCTTTTCCAGCTTTTCATCTGGCTTCCCAGTTTGGCTTTCCACTTTCAAATCTCTTTGCACACTGTCATCTCATCATTAGCTGCAGAATCTCCGCCAGTGTTAGCGCACGCTCCAGCCACTCCACTGACTTTTATCTCCACTTTATTCTCCTTTTCATCTTTCCTCTGCCCTGGACTCTTTCCAGTCTGTTTCCTTAAGTGCAGGCTGTCACATACAAAGCCATAACATTGTCTCTGACGTCGTTTTCCATTTCCATTAGTATTTTAGCAGCAAGCTAGGACTGGCATGTATCACCTTTCATTTTTTCCTGTAGTTAAGAGATTTCAGTGAAGAGAAGGGTATAGGTGCACTGAGGGTTTGGACACACTGAGCACCTGCTGGTGTCTGACCCCAGTGGGAAGGGAGGTATGAGCTGGATGGTCAGCTTGGTTCCATCTCTGGTAACTCAGACGCTTGCAGCAAGACTTTTCTGATTTATATATCAGCCCTAGATTAGAAATAAAGGCATTCCCCCAAGTACTCTCCCATTAGCTTCTCAAGAGAAGAGTGGGTAAAATACGGCATTAGCTTTCAAAGTTAATTGTCCAGGTCTGGTTTTGCCTGGGGATCAAATGCTGGATAGCAGTGGTGGCAGATCCCCCATCAAGGGAGCTGTATTGCCAGAGGGCAAGAGTCCCCTTCACTGCCACATTTCACAGTATCACAGTATCGTCAGGGTTGGGAGGGACCTCTGGAGATCATCTAAGTCCAACCCCCCTGCCACAGCAGGGACACCTACAGCAGTTGCACAGGACGGCGTCCAGGTGGGTTTTGAATGTCTCCAGTGTGGGAGACTCTACAACCTCTCTGGGCAGCCTGTGCCAGTGCTCTGCCACCCTCAGAGTAAAGAAGTTCCTCCTCATGTTAAGATGGAACTTCCTGTGCTCAAGTTTGTGCCCGTTACCTCTTGTCCTATCACTGGGCACAACTGAAAAAAGACTGTTCCCATCTACCTGGCACCCTCCCCTTAAGTATTTATAAGTATTGATAAGATCCCCCCTCAGTCTCCTTTTTTCTAGACTAAAAAGCCCCAAGTCCCTGAGCCTTTCCTCATAAGAAAGATGCTCCAGTCCCCTAATCATCTTTGTAGCTCTTTGCTGGACCCTCTCCAGCAGTTCCCTGTCCTTCTTGAACCGGGGAGCCCAGAGCTGGACGCAGTACTCCAGATGCGGCCTCACCAGGGCAGAGTAGAGGGGGAGGGTGACCTCCCTCGACCTGCTGGCCACACTCTTCTTGATACACCCCAGGATGCCATTGGCCTTCTTGGCCACCAGGGCACATTGCTGGCTCATGGTCATCCTGTTGTCCACCAGGACTCCCAGGTCCCTTTCCACACAGCTGCTCTCCAGGAGGTCAGCCCCCAACCTATACTCATGCATGGGGTTATTCCTCCCCAGATGCAGTACCCTACACTTGCCTTTATTGACCAACTCTCCAGCCTGTCCAGGTCACACTGTATGGCGGCACAGCCGTCCGGCATGTCAGCCACCCCTCCCAGTTTTGTATCATCAGCAAACTTGCTGATGGTACACTCTATCCCTTCATCCAGGTCATTGATGAATATATTGAACAGGACTGGACCCAGTACTGACCCCTGAGGGACACCACTAGTTACTGGCCTCCAACTGGACTCTGCACCACTAACCACAACCCTCTGAGCTCTATTGTTCAGCCACTGTTCAATCCACCCCACTGTCCATTCATCCAACCCACACTTCCTAAGCTTGCCTGTGAGGATGATGTGGGAGACAGTGTCGAAAGCCTTGCTGAAGTCAAAGTAGACAACATCCACTGCCCTCCCTTCATCCACCCATCCAGTCACGCCATCATAGAAGGCTATCAGATTAGTCAGACATGACTTCCCCTTGGTGAATCCATGTTGACTACTTCTGAGAACCTTCTTTTCCTCCAGATGCTTGGAGATGACGCCCAGAACGAGCTGTTCCATCATCTTTCCAGGGATGGAGGTGAGGCTGACTGGCCTGTAGTTTCCCGGGTCATCCTTCTTGCCCTTTTTGAAGACAGGAGCGACACTGGCTTTCCTCCAGTCCTCAGGCACCTCCCCTGTTCTCCAGGACCTTTCAAAGATGATGGAGAATGGCCCAGCAATGACTTCTGCTAGCTCCCTCAACACTCGCGGGTGCATCCCATCAGGCCCCATGGACTTGTGGGTATCCAGTTTACTTAATTGTTCTCTAACTCATTCCTCTTCAACCAAGTTTTGCTTCCTCCAGACTTTCTCTGTTACTCGCAGAGTCTGGCACTCCCGAGAGCTGGCCTGAGCAGTGAAGACAGAAGCAGAGAAGGCATTCAGCAACTCTGCCTTCTCTGCATCATCTGTCACCACAGCTCCTGTCTCATTCAAGAGCAGGCCCACATTTTCCCTGGTTCTCCTTTTGTCTCCTATATACTTAAAGAAACCCTTCCTATTGGTCTTGACATCCCTTGCCAGGTTCAATTCCAAAGCTGCCTTGGCTTTTCTCGTTTCTTCCCTCATACCCTGACAGCATTCTTATACTCATCCCAAGTCATCAGCCCCCTTTTCCACATTTTGTAAACTCCCTTCATCCACCTGAGTTTTTTCTGAAGATCCCTGCTCAGCCATGCAGGTCTCCTTCCCTTGCCTGATTTCTTGCTCTTCGAGACGCACCTCACCTGAGCTTGGAGGAGCTGGTGCTTGAATATCAGCCAGCTCTCTTGAGCCCCTTTACCCTCTAGAGCCCTCTCCCATTTGATTTCTCCCATCAATTTCTTGAAGAGATTAAAGTTAGCTCTCCTGAAGTCTAAGGTTTCAACCCTACTTGTCATTTTGTGCATACTGCACTTAATGGTGAACTCTATCTTCTCATGATCACTACAGCCAAGTCTGCCCCCGACCTTAACATCCTCCACCAGTCCCTCTTTGTTTGTCAGTACTAGGTCCAGTAGTACACCTCTTCTTGTGGGCTCTTCCACCACCTGAGTCAAGAAGTTATCATCAATGCACTGGAGGAACCTCCTGGACTGTACATTCCTAGCTGTGTAGCCTTCCCAACAGATATCAGGGAAGTTGAAGTCCCCCATGAGAACCAAGGCCTGTGATTGTGAGGCGGTTCTCACCTGTCTGTAGAAGGCCTCATCAACTTCCCCATCCTGATCAGGTGGCCTGTAATAAACACCCACAACTGTATCTCTCATGTTACCCTGCCCCTTAATCCTTACCCACAAGCTCTCAACTTGCTTATCATCAGCCCCCAGAGACAGCTCGATACATTCCAGTTGCTTTTTCACATAGAGTAATTCCCCCACCTCACCTCGCTGGCCTATCTTTCCTAAAGAGAACATAGCCCTCCATGACAGCGTTCCAGTCATGCGAGCTATCCCACCATGTCTCAGTAATTGCAATAAGATCATGGCCCTGTGACTGCATGCAGATCTCTAACTCCTCTTGCTTGTTCCCCATGCTGCGTGCATTGGTGTATAGGCATTTCAGAGAGGCCAATGAGTGTGTAGCCCTAGAGAGGTGGTGGGCCTTCCGATCCTTAACAGTTCCAACATCCTGCCCCACAAGTGCTGAGCTACTACACTCAGGTGCCTCTCTGGTGAGCCCAGTTACATCCCCATCCCCCTTCCAATCTAGTTTAAAGCTTTCTCAATAAGCCCCGCTAACTCTAGACCCAGAACCCTCTTCCCCCTGCAAGATAGGCTTTTCCCATCTGCTACCAGCAGCCCTGGTGTTCTATAAATCAGGCCATGATCAAAGAACCCAAAACCTTGCTGGTAGCACCAGGTTCGTAGCCAGTCATTGACCTGCTGGCCTTTCCTGTTTACCCCCTCATCATTCCCTGCAACTGGAGGGATAGAGGAGAACACGACTTGTGCTCCCGATCCCTTAACCAGTCGTCCCAAGGCCCTGAAATCTTTCTTCATTGCCCTCAATGTTCTTCTCACTACGTCGTCACTTCCTACCTGAAAAACTAAAAGGGGGTAATAGCCGGATTGTCGTACCAGGGAAGGAAGCTTCCTCTTAACATCATCAACCCGGGCCCCAGGGAGGCAGCAAACCTCCCTATATAGTGGGTCCGGTCTACAAATTGGGCCCTCCGTGCCCTTCAGAACCGAGTCACCTATTACAATGACCCGTCTTTTGTTTTTTGCTGAGGCAGTTTTAAGTCGGGGGTTGGTCCGACAAGGCCTCAATGGCACCTCCATACTGGGAGGATTATCATCCTCACTGTTGCTCCGTTCCTCTTGCAGAGCACTGTATCTGTTCTGCAATGGGACCTCAGAAGGTATAGTAGTTGGCAGGCTGATGTGCCTGCGGCGCCTGTTGTGTCGGGCAGGAACACCTTGCCATTGTCCCCTTTCCTCTAAGCTACCCTGTTCAGCCGGTCGGGGAGAGGAGTAGGATTTCTCTACAGCAGTGGCTCTATCTGCCTGTTGGGTTTCTGTAATGGTTGACAGGGTACAACTCCACACATCAATCTCCCTCTCGCATTCCCAGATGTCCCTCAACCTACTTACCTCCTCCTTGAGTTCCATCACTAAGCGTAGGAGCCCCTCAGCCTGGGCACCCCTGCCACAGGCATGCTCACCATTACCTCTGACACTGGTGTGAGAGCAGGGCACACCCTGCAGCCCCATGCCTGGGTGCCAACATGCTCACACAACAGCTCTGTCTGCGAAGCAGCATCAGAGCTGGTGTGTGCACGGTTCTTTGCGGCCACAGTCTTCTGCCGGGTGGTTACCATGATTCCCTGACCACGTTGGTAGGGCAGCAGCACCTTTCCCTGCGACATGTTGCGCCCTGTTAGCCTGGTTACTGTGCCCACTCAGGGGGGTCCGTCCTCGTGTGGTGCTCTCAGGTGATGCCCCAGATGCCGCCCACCGGCTGCCCACGCGCTCGGTGTGCAGCGAGATTCGCTGTGCTCCTTCACAGCTCTTTTTGAACTGCCGCGCGTGCTGCAGGTTCCGCCCCTGCCGCCTCAGCAGCCCTCCCTCACGCTGCCGGCTCTGGCAGGAGTACGAGGACGAGCTGGGCACTTTCCCTGGCTTCGAAAGCCCCCAAAGAGAGACCTACCCACACTGGTGCTGGTCTCCTCAGCGAGTGAGGATCCCCATTTACTTAGGGGTTGTCTATTTTCCCCTTGGATTTTGCTATGAAAGCCAGCAGTGGCCATCAGGAGTGTCTGCTCTCCCCTGCCATCACCTCTGGATTGCTGTAGGTCAATGGCTCTCCACTGAGTTTCACACCTGAGCAACAAGCACACAGAGATGGTGTTTTACACCCTGTAGGAGTTGTGTAAATTGAGTTCTATGCAGCCTCAGATCACCTTGATGATGTGTATGAAACAAGTCCTCTTTGCAGTGTAGTGGAGGTGATGGCCTTCAAGATTCAGGGAATGTTAAAAAAAAGGTTGAGAGTTCAGGAGAATGGCAAAGGCTTGTGTCTGTTAAAGAGGGAGGTAAATGAAACAGGGATCTTCATTAGGAGCTCCTGACCTGAGCACAGACTGGTCTGACGCTATTTCTGTCTTTATTTCAGCAAGCTGTACACACAGTCAAAAGTTTTGTGTCTTTCTTCACCTGACAGAGTTCAGTTAACCTGGAACTTAAATACTCCTCTTGGTACATTTTGGGTGGTGGGCGACATGTCAAGCTTTGGCACACAGGTGGTGTGTGCGCTACCCAGAAACAGAGATGTGAGACGAGGAAGGTCAAATGCTAATAGTTCCCCTGAATTGTCACTGAGATATGTGGAGACATTTATGACAACACTATTAATTTTTCCTGTAACAGAAGCAGCAGCTCATTAATTTATTCACTTCCCTTTCAATTAAAAATATTCTCCTTGCAGCTCAGGTACAGGGGAAATGAAAGGCACATCTTTCTTTCAATTTACTCTCTTATTTTTCAGCATATGCATGACAGTATCCAATTGCAATGGCAGCACAGTGATGGCAGCCTTTACTCTGGCCAAGCAGATCTTCCTTCTTGGTGTGACTGTCAATCCCATGCCTGGTGCAGGCATGGTCCGTGCTTTCGGGGAAGTTTTGTGGGTTCTCCCAAGCACCCCCACTGAAACAAGCCTCTGCCCCAGCACAGCTCCCCAGGGTCCTGACGATGGCAATGCTTTTGGGCTTTGGTTTTGGTGAGCAGCCAGCACTGAAAGCAAGAAAGTTCCCTTTTGCCCATCCATGTAGCCCGCGCCTGTCCTGGGTGTGCTGAGACACAGCCCAGCCCTGCAGCATGGCCCCAGCCCCAGCACCAGCGCCGAGCGGGCGAGGAGCAGGGTTAGCTGTTGCTCTCTGCTGGTAAAGTTTGAGAAGGCCCAGCATCAGGGCAGCAGGACTCTTTTATACTTGCTTCTGGACTCCCAGCGCAGCAATTTGGTTGTTCTGCTCAAATGGGTTGTTAATATTGGCAGGTGCCTTTCTGGGCACTGGGACTTTGTGAGCCAAAGATGGCGAGAAGCATGAGACAGGGACAGAAGCACAGAGCGCCTTGCCACCTCGTGCCCTGGGCTGACAGAGGTTAGCTATCCACAGCAGCACGGAGGGGAGAGAGCTCTCAGGGTGTATATGCCCACATAAGCAGATATATACACACACATAAATATATATGTCTACCTCATTTACATGAGTTATGTTTTGTGTGTTCCCAGGTGAACACACTGGTTCCCCTCCCCTGCACAATATATACATTTTTGTTTTCTGTGCAGCTTCAGGACTCAAGAGAAGCTTGCTGGAGAGAGAAGGTTTCCCTTTTGTGGGTTTCTAGGTAGGGATAGAGAGGGGCTTGAGCTGTTGCCTGCCAGAAATTTTAAGAGGAAACCTTGCATAATTGAGCCTGTCCCTTGTAGCCATTAACAACATTCAGTGGAAAGGTTATGAAAATCTTCCTGAAACATTTTTATGCAACTAGGCAGGACTGTGTGGCAAAACTTTGTTACTTCCAACCATGGCATAATGTCAGTGATGGTCATGTTTTTTCCCGCATTATCAAGGGAGGTGTCCTGGCTTGCTGAGAATGAAGGGTTCACCTGTGGTCACTACCTAATGTGACCCTTACAGAGTCCTGGTGTCTGTGACTGCCAAAATAGTCTCGTCCTGCTCCTTTGCGTCCCTCTCACCCATTGGATACAGAGCAGAAATATGATGCCCCTCAATAAGAGTGGTGAATGTTAGAGGAACGGCATTTTTAAACGTTGTTATAAAGCTTACTACCCAATAGGCAAAACTAGAAAGAAAAGATGGACAAAATTCCATGTACCTGGAGTAGTCCTCTTTGATCTTATTGCTTTAGACAAGGAAGGGTGACCCTGAGATCACCTATAAACCCATACTAGATTCACCTGAGACATGAGCTTTCAAATCCTGGCCTTGCTACATGTTACCTTGATGGCCCTGGTTCCTGGCTGGCTTCTTTGTATTTCAGTCCTTACTTGCCTGTCTGGTGCGTGTGACAGCGATTTCATACCCCTCGGGGCACTGTGAAGCCAAATGCATGAAATATTAGCTGCTGTTGTGAGGTTTTCAGGTAGACGGTATACCCTGGGGCAAGGGGCTGTCTCATCGCCACGCTCCATTCAAACGCCTTTTCACCCCACAGCACCGGAGCTAGAGCAGAGATTTCGGAGGTTAGACACTGTGCAGCTGAGGGCATCCCGTACACACAGGCTCCAGCCCCTCTTACTCAGCTGAAGCATTAACGTTGGCCTCCTCTTTGCATTGAGCAGCTGCCAGTACAGAGAGCTGCAGGCACGCCTGCCTGCGTTCTTGCAGGTGGCACAGCTCAAGCTGCACCCCATGTCCTTGCTTCAAAGGCAACGGGAGAAGTGCAGAGAGGGCAGTGCAGAGCCTTCCTGAAAATTAGCCCCTTCTAATAAGGGGTGGGTTATTTTTCGTTTAGACATAAAATGGTTGGATCCTTCGGGAGAATTGCCTTGCAAGCACAGACTTAGACCTAAGCGGTAATTTGCTCTCACTGTGTGCCAGAGGAATCCCACTGTCTTCAAAGGAGTATCTAGTGCAGATAGGGACGATGCACCCAGGTAGCAGAGAGCTGATTTCTTCCTCAGGCAGTCTTTCCCTTTCAGCGTCTACTTGTGCAATCATCACCTCCCGGCTGAGTTACTATGGTAATAAGAGTATATCATGGGCATTACACTTACTCGCTGTCGCCAGGGTCACAGGAGAGGAAAAATAGGAGAGCAAGCTGCTTAACTTCTTAGTTTCCTGCACACCCATGATAAGAGTGTGGGAAAGAACTGGGAAAGACTGGAAGTCCCTACATCTTCCATGCCCCGCTTAACCGTGTTTCCCTCCCAGCGCAGACACAGAGCCAGGTGCTCCTTCCTGTGCCCCGGGGATGTCCCCTGCGCAGCTCCCACTGATTGATGTGCCCAAAGAGCAGGATGTGGCGGTGCCACGAGATTTTGCCAGCGGCAAGACGAGGGCTGTGCCGTGGGCTCTGGGACAGTGCTTCATGCTCAGAGTGCTGCTGGTGCATCTGAGAGGGCTTCCAGGGAGAGGAGCGGAGCGCTGCCCCAGGACATGAACGCTGACCCTGTCCCGCAGGGTGCTGCGCCTGGAGGGGCTCGCTGCTCCCTGGTGTAGGACCTGGGCTCCCCCACCTGCCAGCAGGCACCAGGGTGGCTCTTGTCAAGGGAGAAGGAGGTGACACCGGTGCTGAGTGTATGCAAGAAAGCTGTGCTGGACCTGGTCAGACTCACAGCCTGGCTGCCTATGCATGGGCTCTGCCGTGGCCAAAAGCGAGGTGGTGGATCCAGGCTGTGATGTCTGCTATGCAAACACTGTCAAATCTGCCCTTTCTTCCAGGGCCTGAAAAGCTTACAGAAAAATCCTTCTACTGGTGCAGAAAACTCCATTTCATGCAGCATGGGGTGTTAAATGGCATCGTGTGCAGGGACTATAAATGTGTATGTAGGAGGCGGAGGAGGAGGACCCTGAGGTCCTGGGTCTTGCAGCCCCAAGCTCTGCTGTCTTCCAGCTCCAGTGCTTCAGCCAGGCTATTTTTATCACTTGGGCTGCAGTTTTTACTTACTATTCTTATCCCGTGTTACTGATTACTCCCGATTATGAAGGAATTTAAACTCGCTCAACACATGTTAATGATTCTGTGTCGCACAGCATAAATCAGAGGATGGCGTCGGCAGCCAAAGCTCAGGAACAAAGTCTGCATGGGGGCCTGGCCTCGGTTTGGCACAGGAGAATAAGGCATTGTGTTAGGACCAGGCACTGTCAGTTTTTGTAAAAGAACATGTAAGAGCCTACACTGGTTTTATTCTTCCTTTTTACTTGGCTGAACAGTCAATCAGGAGAGTTTCTAAGTCACTGTCACAAATAGCCAGAAGAGGCAAATCCAACAAGCTGTCAGGACTGATTTTCCTGGAAAGATGAGTACAAAACGCTGTTCTTATTTACATTATTCATGCACATTTTTCTAGTTCTAAAGGATTCACTAGGGCATATAATATACCATTTCCAATCAAATGAGCTAATTTCTCAGCAAATTGTTCTGCTTTGCCATAATCCACTAGTGTTTTTTTCTTTTTTCTTGCGTCTGTTGGAATTATTATTTAACCAATCTGCAAAAATTTAAGCTACATTGGTCTGGAAGAAGAGAACCGTGTCAATTAGCCACACTCGGTTATCAAGATCTTTAGGAGCCAGAAGACACAAGTCTGAATGTGACCTCCAGAGTGACCTCTGCTCCTTCCCCGGAGGGAGAGAAGAGCTACGCTTCCAAACCGAAGAGCCTTCCTCCGCCTGCAGCCCCACACAAAGCCCTGCCCCGTCCAACCGGGCCCCTGCAAGGTCAGCCGGGGCGGCTGGAGCCGCTCTGAGCGCCTCGATGCTGTCCCCTCCAAAGAACGGGAGCTTAGCTGCTGAGTGAGGCACACAGAGGTACTCCACGCTTAAAGGAAAGTACGGTCCGATTTCAGAGAGCAGATGGATGGCAAGCGAGCCCAAGGAAAGGCTGGAGACCATTTAAGCTGCACCTGCAGCCAGCAGTGGATAGCTACAAGCTGTCAGTCCTGCCTCAGACAAGCTATCATTTACCCTCCAGTACAACTGCATCTTGCTCTTTAATGTGTAGTTAAGAGAAAGAATTACTACAGTAGTAAGGACTGCATTTGCACTTAAATGAATTTTTAAACATCTTCTTGTTTAACCTTCCTGACGGAGTAGACACGTCTGCCTGTGGAAAAATTGAAAACCAATAAATAATACATCCACTGAGTGCTTCACCTTGGGAAAGGTCACATTTTGAAACATCTGTCTGTTCATCAAATTAAAGTTTCTATTTGATGGAAGGGAGATTATTTGGATTCAAGGACTAGTAGCAGAACTGATTGCGTGATGAGTCTCTGAGTTAAAACAATAGCATCAGAAACCAGAGCAGTGCTCCTGGAGCAGCCTCCTCCTGCCGGGAACACGCAGAGTCTTACTGCTTCGATACTTACCCAAAATAATTATTAGCATATTTGTAATACGGCACGGTTATTGAACCTCTTCTAAACTCAGAAATTCTTACTGGCTACAATGCTTTGGACTTCGGGACTGGTCTCCATGGGGATTACGGCCCAGGCAGTCCTGCAAAGGACTGGTGCGGGCAGAGGGAAATCTTGACCTGGGCAGAATCACTGCACCAGAGCCACTCACACGCTGCCACCCTGCTGTCCCTGCCAGTCACCCCTCTCTGCCCAGCCTCTGGAACAACCTCACGATCCACTCACTGGAGTTGCTGCGTCTAAACTGAGATGCGTAGGGCACTTCCAAAAGCTTGGGACCTGGAGCAGGGTGTGCAAGGACACCCCCTCCTCCAGTCAGGATGGCCACAAGGGCAACAGGCTCCCAAGCTGTGAGACAACTGAAACTGCTGCACGCTGAAAAGCAATTTATGGTACGTGCTTTGGGAACTCTCCTGAGAGCAGCAGCACAGCAGAGCTGAGGTGCTGCACGTGAATCCCCTTCTGCCATGCGCAGGGAGTCAGGAAAGTTCACAGAGGCTGCGTTTTCCAGGCTGCCAGCCATGTCTCTGCACCACAGGGGTGCAGAAGTTAGAGACAAAATGGAGAAGGGGCTCTCCTGGACCAAGCTGGGAAGCTTCATTCATGTTCATCATGACTCAGAAAGCCACCCAGTATCCGTGGGAGGCAGAAAGCTGGGTGGGGAGTGGAGGGGCAGGCTTGTGGGACCAGCATGCAGGTAGCAGAGTCGCTGGGGTGGCTTGTTGGGCTCCATGGCGGGGACATGCTGTGGAAGAGTCCTGAGGTGCAGGCTGGGGTGAAGCGTGGTCTATGCTTACCTTGTGTTACGGGGTAGGGGGAAGGGGGAATGTTGCTTCACTTCCAACTTTATGATTAGAACATGAGCCCTTTATTAAAGCACAAACTATTGTGTTCGTGCCACTCTTGCCCTGTGTGTTACATGATCTGGGTGCTCTTTACTGGCACCAATGCATTCCAGTAAAGCAATGTTGTGGACATCCCCTGCTGGAATGGGGAGCATGACGATCTTCTGAAGCAACTTTGCTTCCTGCAGGGCTGTCAGGGTCAGTTTAGGGACACAACACAAGAGCTTTTGGACAAAAGCACTGGGGCCATGCCTGGCTGGCCGTGAAATATGGTCTTTACGCTTTGTCCCCACTTTCTCTTTTTTGCTTGCCCTGACCCTATTTGAATGCAGCAGCCCTATTAGCTGCCTCAGCCGTATGTGCAAGGACAGACAGATCAGCTTTCCTGGAAAATTATATACACGCACCTATCAGTGTGTATGTTCAAAATGCAGGCAGAGCCACAACAGCAATCCCAGGAGTGATTTTATACTAAGGTGCTGCTGGAGTTGTACGTGGCGCAAACACGAATGCATCGTGGTCATGCATTTTCTCAGTGCAGCACTTATCTTAGAGACAGGCCATGATGACTTTATATACGTTGCATTTCTGCCATACCTCTGTCATAGTAGAAGGCAAAGCTAGAATAATGAGGCCTGTGCCGACTCACAGCACAGCCATAAATTCTAGGAATGCTTCCGAGGCAAGTTAAAACAAATTAGTAATTATCATGACTGACAGGTACTCTGCAGCGGCCAATGAGGAGCCTGCTGATGAATACTAAAAATCTCTTAGCAGAGGAGTTACAACTGTGGCTGTCAACATGGCTATAATTAGGCAGCGCTAAGTGAAATGACTTCTTCTCAGATGTACTCCCTTGAGAATCCGCAGAGCTGGATTGTCATACAAAGGAAAGAGACTAAAAAGGGTTGTTCACTGCTCGTGTTGTGGGGCCTACAGCGGCCAGCCAAAATGGGACCCAAGTGGAGTGGGTACAGGACTCGAGCAAGAGCGGGGTTACATTGCCTCTCAATCCAAACTGTCATACTTTGCATTCCCCTTCTGCCTTCTTTTCCAGGCCCTCAAGCACCTCACGAGTACCAGAGCTATGCCTCTCAAACACCCAGGAGTATTAATCACTTGAAAGATGAGTTAATAATCTCTGAGTTGTTGAGACATGCTGAAGGACAAGCTGATAAATTTTCATTGCACAGTGGGGAAGTGTTCCTCTGGTTGGGAGATCAGGTTGATGACAAGTTCAGAAGTCTCCAGGGAAGCAGATGAAGAGACAGAAGTTTTCTGTGTGAGCAGGAACACTCAGTTATAAATATAAAACCTCCTGTGGAAAAGTCAAGCAGTGTTAAAAGAGACCCATATCTCCCTACTTAAGGATTAATCTTTGCATAAAGGCTAATTGTTGCTGCATAATTTCTCCAGTGCCTAAAACAAGCAAGTCTTTCTTCACCATCATGCCTTTTATTTTTACAATTTAGAGAAAATAAACACCCATGAAACATTTGTGGACAGAAATAGCTCTCCAATTACCATTGAGTTCTTGTCTTCTTTTCATGCTGGATATCACAACCCTGATCTTGTTCTTTACATGTGATACCACTTCTTGCAGTGGATATGTCTGGAAGGGGCTTATCCTGCAGGGTACCGTACTGGCCTGAGATGAACTGGACTGCGACATCGCTGCCAAGGTGAAGCAACAGCAGTGACAATAGCAGTTGAGAAGGATATTAAACTACCATGGATTAAGTCAGCTCTGACTGTAATGCTGGAATCAGCCTGACTCCATCCTGGGTGCTGCAGACTACACTGCATTTCCAGCAATAATAGAAAACATCGCTTTTCAGCCTTGCTTAGTGCTGTTGTCCTGGGAACAGAAAATTTCCACTCCTCAAAATGCTGATCTGTTGACTCATTTTTCAGGTGAGCTGTTGTTAAATCTTGCTGGGTGTGTTGCTGCTGCATCCTGTTTGTGCAGGAGTGATGGGCTGAGTTTGTTATCAGCTCCCTGTGTGAAATGGCCTTGGGTTAAGAAGCAGGAAATTGTGATTCCAGAGATGCCTTCAATCCCTGCTTCTAATCTTTGTACAGGATTCGATCCATCAAGACTAAGCACCACTCAGGAACTTTCCAAGAGATGACAGATTTACATGAGTTGATGCTTTACGCAAAGGCTCTCCCTGCAAGAGATGTGCCTGCAGTCAGGATTTAGGACTCAGACCAGTAACTATGGGTAGTGCCAGACTTGTCAAGTTGGGGCTTGGCCATCACATTCGTCTATAAAACCAGACTGTTTGTTCCACTCCCGAGGAAGGCAATGGAAAGCATCAAGGACTGAATTAACCTAAGGGTAAGTAATTGCAGACTTCAAATTTCCAGGTCTTTTTACTCCTTCCTTCCGTGTTTGAAAGAGCTGCCACCCACCTGGGGTGGCAATATGTTGTCACTATCAGTACACCTATGTGGAGGACAGCAGAAAAGCAGCTCCCTCCTGTGAGTCAACGTGCTCCCATCTGAAACATTCAGTATGATTAGCAAGGAGTCTTGTAAGTATGTCTTTTTCCTCCATCTGGCAGTTTGATCCGTGTTCCCCTGTCACCATTTTTGATGGATTCAATTCACACGTAATGAAAGACTGTCTCACGGGTGTTTTAAAAAGCAATAGCAAGGCAGTTGCTAGCACTCCAGAGCAGAGACCTTCAACCAGTGGCTCTGCTGGCTGTTTTTAGTTACTGTATGGTAGGAGGAGTACCTCACCTAGCAGCAGTCTTGATCCTTATGTTTGCTACGGTGGAAACATTTTTGACAGTATAAAAGAAAGTGTATTCAATGGTGACCACTACCAGAACAAAAGAGCAGGGCTGAGCACGCCCCAGGGTTTTCATGTGCAAAGCTAGCACCACCCACACATGCTTGTGAGAGAAAGAGGTGTAGAGGTGACGCCAACACTGTTAGGGACAACTACAGTCAAGGGAGGGGTAGAAGTTCATTTTCAAATGAAAAGTGGGAGTACAGCTCTCAGATGAGTCAGTAAGGAAAAGCCCCCGCAGAGGAGTCTCACACCTCTTACTGCTTTGCAGAACTGCTCGGTGCTGCCTCTTTGCTCCTGTCCTACTTTCTAGGAAAGCTGCAAAAGTTCACTGCATTCTCATAATGCCCCCAACAGCAATTCTGAGCAACCTGCACTATCACAGCACTCATTAAGCCATCAGCTATACAAAGAGAAATTTAAAGATGACAGACAACGCTTTTCACTGGCACTCCTCCTTGCATGAGTAAGAGCTGAGCCTGGGCTGCGTGAGGTGGGGAAGGAGCATATCTGAGAGTTTCTGTGAATCGCACAGGAGTGTAACAGGCAGAACGTTCTTTTATATTTCTGTGCAGAAAATGATGGTGCAGAGAGGATGAAGAAGTATACTGGAAGCTCCACTTTGGGCCTCCATTAGTGCTGAGAGGCCAAGCTCCGTCACTGTGCCACCAATACTTACCCAGAGATGTTGGCATCAACAACAGACCCATCGAGAACAACACTTGAAAACTTGAGAGCCCAGCCTTTACACGGCCTCATGGTACGGGACTCCCCTACATCTTCTCCTTTTCTATAGTC
Source organism: Pluvialis apricaria (assembly GCA_017639485.1). Lineage (NCBI taxonomy): Eukaryota > Metazoa > Chordata > Aves > Charadriiformes > Charadriidae > Pluvialis > Pluvialis apricaria. The sequence continues at coordinate 147,124,748 of CM030008.1, forward strand.
AGACCCATAATTGCCATGTAAATAGCACTTTGATGTCGTTCTTACGTGACCAACCTTCAGACTTTAATCCTTCAGGTGGCAAGACACACTTGCCCATATCTCCACAGTCCTTGGGCAACAGGGTGATGGGAAAACAAAAGTGAACTAAGTGATTTGTTCTGTTGCATCCTGTCCAGTTCACCCTTCCTGGTCCTCAAACAAGAACTTCTAGTTATAGCAAAACAATACCCTATCAGAATTTCAGGGAAAAAAATGTATTGTGTTTTCCCCCGAAGATCCAACTCTTCTGCTCCTCCAGTCAGTCAGAGACTCACTGGGCAGGGAGGGATCACTGGGACAGGAACTGAAGGATGTAAAAGTCTCTTCTCCTACTGTGGAAGGTAGACTCACTCATTTGAAGCCAAGTTAATCTGTAGTTTGGGAGCTGAAACAAAATAAACTTTAGTGAAAGAAAAGTCCCCGAACTGGAGTTGCTGTATTTTCTACCCACCCGATTCATGCTGAGATAATCACTGCATACAGTGGAGAAACTTGGTTGCTCTCGCTAAAACCCTGTTCCTAGCCCTGAGGCACACAGCGCTGATTCAGAACAGCCCTACCACACACCATGTGATTTGTCCCTTCTGTGTGGGGTGGTGAGTACAATGTCTCTTGACTACCTGCCTAACGCCCTACCTGACAGCAGATAATCCCTCAGCGGATGCAGGTAAATTTCTGCTTAGGGAAGCCACGTAACTCCATTGCTCTTGTCCTTGGACACTCGGGTTTTGCTTCTATTCTACAGGACTGAGCGTAGCAATATATCCTCCTTAACCAACGGTAAGGAACTGATGTTAAACGTACACTGGTCTCACCGGTCTCTGCAGAAAAACCTGGCTCACTTAGGAATTTCACTACCTTTCACAGACTCATAGAACAATCCAGGCTAGCAGGCACCTCTGGAGATTGTTTCCAATGCCCTGCTCAAGCAAGGTCAGCTACAGCAGGCTGCTCAGGACTGTGCCCAGTTGGGTTTTGAGTATCTCCAAGTATGGAGACACCAGAACCTCCCTGGGCAATCTGTGCCAGTGCTTAGCTATCCTTACACTAAAATGCTTTTTTCTTACCTTTAAGTGGAATCTCCTGTTTTTCAGTCTGTGCTCCTTCTTGTCTTTTCACTGGGTGCCACTGAGAAGAGTCTGCCTCCATCTTCTTTGTCTTTGTAAATCCTTGACTTTCCCCATACCAGGAAAGAGGACCAACTGGACTGGACTGCTGAAAGGACACAGTCCTCATTCCTGATCTGTGGCAACCACTTTGAATTCACAACTCTAATCTGTTTGTATGTTAAATTTTAATTAAACATTAGGCACTGCCTGTACCACTGAAATGAAGATCTTTAAAAGCTCCTGAAAAGGAATCAGTTGCAATTCTTTAAAGCAAATTTTTAATATGCTTCTATCCTTCCCTGCACTTCATTTGCACTTGCAAATTTCCATCCACAGATGCTGTAAAAATGCCAGCACAATACGAAGTACCTCTTACACACTGAACCCAGACTAATGAGGTGGGGCTGATTCCTAATGACAGCCACAAGTCGGCATGTTTGCAACCAGTCAAGAAGCATCATTCACTCATTCAGCTTCCAACACAGGCTTATTTGTAAGGCTGTTAGGGTAAAGGAGAATCTAAATGGACTGGAAGTTTACCCTTACATTTATGTTGTCACAGACAAATACCAGTTTACTGCCTACCAAGGATTTCTAATGTCGGTCACCTCGCTGTTTGTGTAGCCCAAGCACCAGAACTCCCCTGATATCCTGCCTCTTGTGCACAGGAGTTCCTGGGAGTGAGCCATTGGTACGTATTTCTCAGGCAAGACTGGCAGCTCAGCAAGATTCACCCATTATCAGAAAATAACCTTTACAATTAAAACTTCTTTAATAGGCTGATATTGAGAACATGCTAGAGAACATACATCATTGGAGCATGAACCAGAAATACAGAGGAGATAGTAGGATCTCATTATAAGGGTCTTATTAATAGCGAAAAATTTTTATTCCTGTAGGACTCTTCACTATGATATTTAACTCAGAGAAAAATCCAAACCAGAAAACCCCTGGATTACAAATACATCAAGAAACATTTTGAAAACGGTTTTTGGGCAATACCAACTGCTCTGACAGTTACAGAACTTTGTATTCTGAGTTAAAATTTATTCTTAACTAGACTATGATCCTTTACCAGCATCATGTTAAGAATTCTAAATGCTCTTCCTTTGCTCTGATACATTTTAAAAGGGAAGAGAGTCCCCCTCAACCTTCACTTTGTGAGGCTAAACAATCCCAGTTCCTTTAGGCACTGTTAATAAAATAAATTTTCCATTCCCACACCAACATTTGCAGCTTTCTCTGCACATGGCGCAATCTTGAGTTCCTCTTCCTTGAGCATAGGTCACCTGAACTGCACACAGATGAGTTCTGGGTACACATGCCTAGGAATATGTCAATACTCTGCTTCAGAAAGACCTCTATGGATACGTAAAGTATCTGTTTGCTTTTTTCAAGACCATCCCATCATAGTCATGATATGATCAACCCTCATTCCTCCTCGCTGCAGCCCTGTCAGAGCTATGGATGGCCTTTCTGGAGCAGACACTCTTCATAAGGTCTGACAGATCTGACATAGCTTTAGCTGACTGAACAGTAGGTTTCACAGCTGCCTCTTGAGTGCAGGAGAGACACCTCCCACAGGTGACTCACTCCAGATTGTTGTCTCAAGTAGTAAAACTGAACTTCCAGAAGTGCTTTTCTTTCTGTATCACTGATAAAGAAGCCTTAATAACTGTTTGATTTTGACATCTAACATCCAAATAGCTCCTACTGTCATACATGGCTTGTATTCTGCCCTAGCAAATGCCACCTTATTTCCACTGCTTTAGCCACCAGTGCCATGCAGTGCTTTTAATACTCCATCCCTCTCCCATGCTGACAATACCTCAAAACTTCCTTAGCATGTGCCATGGTAATAAATGAAAATCTTTAAGAGGATCAGGCCCAACACCTAAGGAATTCCAATATTCATTTCCTTCCCACTCAGTAATTCTTTGTCCAAGTTGACTTGTGCTGGCTCCTTATTCGCTTCGATACCCAGTTCTGTGGGTACTTTGTCCAGTCCAAGACACGTATCATCACAAGTCATCAAATCAACCTGGCTTAGCAAGTTAGCTTGTCAGTTTAACAGCCAGATAAATGAATTATGCTTGGAAAATCAACAAGAGGTACCAGCCGAGTTTGCCCTAATCATTTTATCTACATCATTTTCTACTTACCTTCAGGTCTTAATTATTCCTTTCTTCACAATTTGTTCTAAAGATTGCCCACGATTGTAGAAAGACTGATAAGTCTCTGACTGCCAAGATAATCTTTGTCTTTTTAATAAGCATGGGTACGGTGCTTACTGTTCTGCTGTCAGATTGGAGCACTCCTAAATTTTAAAATCTCTGTTCTTGGAACAGCAGTTTTATACACCAATTCTTCAAAACTCTTGATGTGGATAATTCTGTTTCTTCTCTCAGTTTGAGCACACTGAATGCTGTGAGCTTCCCTCTCACTTATGGTCATTCCTGTGTCTCCACCTTTTTTCCAGCCAGCCACCTTAGCTTTATTTTCTGGTGTAGCCAGAGCAGGAAAGGCAGTATTTCTTTGTCGTGTGAATTTACAACAGCTACTGCAGGTTCCCTCTGAAAAGATAAACATGATCATGTAGCGATAGAGTTACATACAAGACCACCTTCTGATATTCACCTTTTCAGTTACCTAAAAGCACTGTAATGTTTTACAAATATATAGACATCTCTATTGATGAACTATGAGAGCGAACTGAGGAGTTCTGCCAACGTGAGGCTGAAGATGGTATATTAAACTGCAAGGAAGCTACTGGCAAAATACCTAAGGAAGCACGTATATCAGGGAATAAAAAGGTAAAGCTCTTTACTTAAAGCCTTTGGCTTAGGCAGAGGCTAAAACACGTGTGAATTTACCCACAGGGGGCAGCAGCAGGGCTAGGAGGCCTCTTTCTTTTCACCATGGAGTGAGTCTTTCATGTAAAGGGTCTGCTTTTGCGCTCGTCAAAGTCAACACCAAAACTCCCTTTGGTTTTAATAGCAGCCTGTGTTTGCAGAGTGCTTTTTGCTTGCTTGGAGTTGAACAGAACTACCTACGTGCTCTTTTGCACAGGCATTAGTGCCTGCTTGGTGCCAAGGAAATGGACTGGATTGTCACAAAGGACCTTACCCAGGTACTAATTGCACTGTAAGAGATTTCTAAAAGCACACAGTAGACTAAATGCGCACAGTCGATTTCCACATCCTGTACTTACTGATCATTCTTACAGCCAGCATTTAGGGAACTTGGCAAAGAGTGTTAGGGCGAGTGTTTTAGCTGAATGTGAGTTTGTGCTAGAGAGAGGCATTCTTCGCTTCACTTTGTTGTCTCGGCTGATTAACCGTGAGGTAGCAGTGCTCCCCAATTGCGTGTTCTCTAGCATCCTTACAATCTGTAAAGATTGCTCCTTTCCTCAAGCACAGGTTTTATGTCAGACAAGACAGCAGAACCTTGATAATTCATCTGCTGCTAATTTGGTGGAAAATCACATTATCTGGTGAACGATTCTAAGAATTAATGTGATTCTGAGTTTGTACCTTAGCTTTATTAACCTTTGGCCGTGCAGTCTGTGTACTGTGAAGTCTTGTGTATCCAGACCAGCTGGACATCCTCACCAGTGCATTCGGGAATAAATGCACTTTGCAAAATGTGAAACTTAACTCCTAAGTGAGTTCATTACTTACAGTGGCAGAATTCCAGCAGCTTGGCACCAGCCCCCCAGAAGCCAGCGTGCAGCTGTCCTCATGAGAGTACCGCTGGCCTCAGCCAGCCATAAAAGGACGAGCGCTGCGTAAGGTCACACACGCAGCTTTCCCAGCAGCTTGCTGTCTTTATCTGCAGTATGCTCTACTGCACTCCTGGGCCTAATTTGCTCAGCTGATTGCTTAATGTGCCATGCTCTATGGGGGGGTTGAGACACATAAAAAGGCACTGTGACAGGACCAAATGCACGGTCACTGGTGACCTCTTGTAAGCAGTGTGCGGGCTACGGGATGGCAGTGACACAACCAACATGCAGCCACGCGTTAGTCATCGCAGAGCTGCCCCTCAATCAAACACGCTTCAGCAGGACCTGAGACACTGAACAGCAGGTGGGAACTCCTGAAGGTACCCAGACTAAAAAATACCTGGAGCTGGGGCAAGTCCCAATGGCTGGTGGAGATCCAGCCTGTCCAGTAAGACACGGCAGCTTTGTAGGAGAGCCCACTTCACCATCTGCGGGTGAGCCTGATGGAGCCTCCTGATTAAGATAGTTACTGTTTATATAAAGGCTTTCTGCAATAATGGGTAACAAATGGAAATCAAGGATACTTTTGTCATGGCCCACTAAGACTTACTTTAGTTTCTACAAATGAGTAAGTATTTTTGGATGTAAGAGTGAAAAATAGGTTTATTTTATTTTAATGTAAGGAAGATCACATGCTTCCTGCTTGTGGAATAATAAGATCATTTAACCATGGAGTATACTTATACACCAGTTTCACATGTTTGTAAACTACATAATGGAGATGTTTCAGCATGCCCTTATAGGATATGAATGAGGACAGCATATTTGTAAAGCTAATATTTTACAACACTACAGTTTTAGTAATACTGTAATGTAAATATGTTACCTAGTATGAGAAGATGCGTTGCTTTGTGAAACTGAGCCACATACATGGTTTACAAATGCATACACAAATTTTATACTTTTTCAAAATTATTAAAGCACATATTTGAGGAGAGAAAAAAGAAATCTGATCTCGGACATTTAGTTGTTGCTATGTGTGTGATGTAAGAACTACTAAGGATCTGGCTTTGTTAGGGCAGCATCAAACTTCTATCTTCCTCTTTTCTTCTATACTGTGCAAGCAAATGGCGTGTCCTATCATAGTTTTAATAATGGTCCTGTGACTAAAAGGATGGACTAAATAAAAACTTCAGGTCTAGACATCAGGAAATGCTGAGATCCTGCAGAAGATACCGGGAGGTATTCTGGATCTGAGGCGCTTACAGGAATGGCTCCCTCATGCTTGTACTTTTTATTGAAAGTCATTTCACTGCACTCTGCAGCTGGATGATGGATTCTCAGATGGGGGATTTTTTTAATCATGTTAACTGAGCAACAGGAAGGTGCCCTTAGATATACATGCCAAACAATAAACATTTTATAGTGGGATATTGAATTTTCTACCAACTTGGCATCTCATCCAGATTTCCTGCCAGAAACATAACACACTGTAAAACCCGCAAAGTTTGGCAGTTCAGAGAAATCTGTGTTTTATGCTGGTTTCCAAACTTACTGAAGCTCGTTAACGGTGTGCAGGAGTTATAATCAGGGCAGCTTACATCTGGAGCAAAGTGTTTGTCTTGGCTGTATTTTTGGCACAGCCTACACGGCCGTGAAAGACCGAGAAGAGGCAGCAGAGAGCGGGCCATTCACGTGACATCTGAGAAGTTAACAAATGCATAGTTAGCTGAGAGCGTGAAATACCTGCATGCTAACTTCCAATGCTAGTAATACAAATTTCAAAGCACTAAGAGGAGCATACAGTGCTCAAGAATGACATAATTCAGCCTTACTCCTTCCATGGCTTGTTTATCACTTAAGGTGGAGATGGAACGTAACTACTTATAATTTACATGACAGCAGTGGCCTGAAGCCCCGGCTGAAGGCTTCCTTCCATCCCACTGGGATATACGCTGAACATTGCTCAATATTCAGCCCTTACCTAGGTGCATGTATCTCTGGTCTGAGTTACATACTGCCCTGGTGGGAAGTGAGGTAGAATTCAACATCTTGTTTTTATTAAAAAATCAGAGGTCAAAAGTGATATTTATTTCAGAGTTGCCAACGTTTATTTCCAGTTATAATTTCTGGGCTGCTTTGACCTTATTTTGGTTTAGTCTGTCAACTGAGGCTGTAACTTTATCAAAAAAACTGAACCCTGCCAAACCAGAAAATCAGAAAATTTGGAAAGAACACCACAGACCTCCTGGCTGGATACGGAGGAGCAGGCTACAGCTCAGATCAGCCTGGCTCACCCTGTAATTTTGTGCCAATAAACTAGCCATCACATAGCCTGCAGGCTGCTTGGTAATGCGGCACCTCTCACCTCAGTTAGGCTCGAAGGTTCCTGTGGGGTTATTCAAACATGGAAATAAATCAGAAGCCCTTTCGTTTAAGCCTGGGGAACGGGATCACTTTGCTGTGGGTGTGGGACAAACACAAGGCAAAAGTCAGCTGCCCCAGGGGTACTACATTTGGAGGAGCCAAAGGTCAGAACAGAAGTAGAAGGTGAGACAAGTCCTGCAGGTGGAAGGTCCTCACTGCTGCCAATTCAGGCTTCTAGGCACTGTACAGCAATGCCTGACGCTGGAGCTCCAGTCCTTTATGGATTCATTCTGTAACAAAGAATTGTTTATTTTACTAGAAATTATAACCTATGAGTCTCAGCGACACAAAAAGCCACCACTAAATGTGCCAGCACGCAGGAAAAGCTACAGCTGACCAAAAATTATATCCTGTGGGTCCAAGAAAGCGTCAGCACAAAATCAGTTAAAACTGGCAGTTAAATCCTTGCAGGCCTTCCTTTCAGTGAGCCCTGGCAGAAACATGAGCATTGCTGAATCTCACTGCAAACAGAAGTAACGCAGAAAGACTCGCTCTGCTTAGACAGCTGATCTGTGGGACCTCCTGGAGCAGCAGTTTCTTCTGGAAGCCTTGTGTGCTGGCCAATCTCAGGCTACCATGGAAATGCTCTCCCCACCAGACACTCCCAGAGAAGTTTCTTGTGCTATTGCAATAGGCAAGACAGGAACTCTCAGGAGATCTCTGCACAGCGTGTTACTGATTTGTCATGGGAACTGCATGGTAACATGATTATATGAATTTGTCTGAAAGGAAACTGGTCAACGGACAGCATTTCCTGGTTGGTAGTTTGTTCTAGATATAGGATTATTAAGATCTACATTCCACAATCCATGAAACATATTTGGACTACCTTCCCATAGCCAACTTAATCTGTTCTTGAAACCCAAGCAGTGTTTTCATGTGCGTCAGAACTGTACATAAAGGAAAACCTGCAGCTCACTAAAAACTTGGGTTTCAGGGCTTGAAATTGTTGCTGTGCTCATGGGAAAAATCAATCCCAGAAGCCAAACCTATAAGAGCAAATGTTTCCACCATCTGCTATGCCTGCTTTCCACCCTGCTGGCCCTTATAGAGAACCCACTCCAGAGGTTTTTCCAGACTTCTGCTGTCATTTTCAGTTCGTCCATCTCCGACTTCACACAAATTGAAAATTTTCTTCTTATCCATCTATACAAGGCAGTCTCCCAAAAACCACAACATAGTCGCTTCCCAAACCTGTCAGATTTCCAGTGACAAAGAGCAGCTCATTTTCATTGACTTGGCATTGCCTCCTCACTGAGAGAAACCAGGGCAATCAGAAGTTGTGATTTTCCTGACCCTCCAGATAAGCTGCTTCCCTGCTGGAGCCATAGCAATGCTGTCTGATACCCACACATCTCAAGTGAACTCCAAAACTGCAGCAGAAATATTTAAAAAAAGAAAACAACAACAAAAAATACAACAAACCAAACCCACAACTAGATGCATATATCAAAGAATGGAAGGGAAGGATTCTTTTGATATAAATTTAGTCAAAAGTCCTCAAAATTAATCACTTGAGGAGTAAGGAAAATGGGATGTAACAGCTACGGTCTCTTCCTACGTCTTGCTGTAGACAGCAGAGCATGACCGGGCGTAGGAAAGCAGTGTGCTGTCAACTATAAACTCTGTATTTGTTAGCTCCAGAGAATTGCTTGCTGCGCAGACAGACAGAAATTGTGTGATGGGGATACAAATGCTGTGAGCCTGACGAGAGCGAGGGGAGGCGAGGCGAGAGTGCAGGGCATGTGGCTGCGGCGGCAGCGCGGGCAGAGCTGAGCCGAGCCCCCAGCAGGTGGTGGTCTCCGACAGCGCAGGGACGGAGCTCCGCGGCTCCGGCAGAAGCGGGCTCTGCTGCCGAGAAAGGGGAATCCCTCCTGGGTGTCTGAGTTATTTCTCGGCGGGAAAAGAAGCGGGATGGATTGGCCCACACCTCTGCCGCTGCACTGCTGTGTGCTTCCAGTGGGTGAAAGCTGGCTTCCCTGATAGAGGTCAAATGTCCTGGGGGACAAGTCACAAAGGGCTCAGTAGCAGAGCTCACTGCAAACCGAAAATAAAAGGCAATTTGGTATGAATTACAGTAATGTCTTTTACTTTGGACATGCACTTTTTTTTTGGTTTTGTTTTTTAACAGCAGAAGATGCTGGGTTCTTAATGCCCACATCAGGTTTGCAAACATCTGACATCTCACAGACTGCAAAATTACCGATCCTGCTCATGCACACGAAGCATACAAGCCTCCCAAGCCTCCCCCCCCCCCCCCAAAAAAAAAAGGGAAAAAAGTGGCGTGCTCAGCTGTCAGGCAGGACTGCGGTCTGGCTGCACACTGAGCTTGGGATGCTCAGTCACTGAACAGGACTAAGCTGCACTGGCTCCCCGGCTCTGTCACTTCAGTTTCACTTGGACTGCTACGGCACTGATCTTTACACGCCCAGGGCTTCTGTCATCATGATACGGAAGGTACCATGGATACGAATGAACCTCATCTGACTGAAGCAAGAAGCCTGTGGTACAGAATCACCTTAATGCACATACACAAGAGGTGGAACGATGGTTGCAGAGTCAGCCTCCGTGTTCTGGAGTGGTTTATGTGGCTTTGTGACCTTAACGTTAACTTCTGTGAATGTTTAACTGCCCAGGTTTTTAGAGAACAAATGGAAAACAAACCCACCACGTGCCCTCCTGTCTACACCTGTATGGATCACGAGTGGGACGGAAACATCTACAGTTCGATACCCACCTCTGCTTGAGCCGAGGGTGCAGCGGACCCTGAGCTGATGGCACGGAGCTGCCAGGCTCTCTGCGGACCCTCACCAAGGGCAGTAGCGCACACCCCCCCCACACGGAGTGATTCCGGGCACCCCGCAGTACGGCGGCAGCCTGCAGCAGCCTCAAGCAGCACTGATGGAAAGTCTCCTTTATCCACGGTGGTCCGACGCTGGAATTTAATGCACTTTCAAGGATTTTAGTTGCCAAATTCTAAAACATTCTTACTGAGAAGAAGATTTTCTACAGCTTTTAATAGTTTGGGCTAAAGTTACATCCCCGGCTCCTTGCCAAATTCCTGCCGCGATGCACGGAGGCACAAATTTGTGTGTTTTGATGGCACAAAATAACTGTGCTTTTTAGCATGGGCAAGAACAAGTGTTACACCACTAACCGGTTCTGGTTCTGGCTGAACTATTTTTAGGAAAATCTCAAGCTGAAATTCAGCCGGAGGCAGGCAAGTGGTATGAGGAATTTCAAAGAAATGAAGTTTGGCAGGGAAACGGGGTGGGGCAGCCCTCCCTCTACACCCTGACATCTGCGAGCTCTGAAGTAACACCGGAACGCATCTGGCTGTTACAAAACCAACAGAGAGCGAGACAGTCCTCCTTTCCTCCATCAGATGTAATTTGCCTTTATACTTTTGAGATTTTCCCTCACCTTTTTTAAACTCAAGCCCCCTTACTAAGTTTTCCAGGAAGATGTTCATTTCTGTGGGGGAAAAAAAAACACAACAAAAAAAAGCCGATCTGCTTGTCTCAAGCGAATGAAAAGCAGCAGGCCCCTCTCACAGCCCGCCTCGGGCACAACCCGGCACCACTTACTCGATGAAGCACTTTTGCGCCCTTTTCCTTTGTGGGTTTTATCACCCTTTTTGTTCCCGGTCCCTTTACTCCCGCTCCCTGCGCAGCCCTTGGCCGCCCTAACCCGCAACTCGCCACAAACACGGTTAATTCGCCCTCAGCACAGCTCCCGCCGAGGGCGGGTGGGCGGCGAGGGCTGAGGCGGCCGCGGGGGCCATTTTGCCGCCGGCGGCGCGTGCGGCGCTCGCAGCCGCGAGATGGCGGCCTTGCGCCGCCGCCGGCCCCGCCGCCACGGGGGTGAAGGGCAAAGGGGAGGGGGACATAATGCCGCAAACCGGGTGTCTCGCTCGTCCTCAGGTCCCAGTCGGGAGTCACCCGGGCAAAGAAATCACCGGGGGTCGCTGGGGAGTGAGGGGGTGGCGGTGAGGAGAGGCAGCGGGTGGCGCGGCGAACATGGCGGCCCCGCGGCACGGCTGCGGCGGGCGCTCGCGGCCCCTTTCTCTGCCTCTTAAAGCCTGAGTGCTTCACGGGTGGCTCCCGAGCTCTGTGCGGGCTCCCTGGAGCTGAGGTTTGAGAAATATCAGGAAATGGCTTCGTCTGGGTGGAGGGGAGCTCCTGAGGGCCCAGCGTGGAGTGAAGCCAGGGCGCTGCTTTCATGGCGTGGGGTCCTGTGTCAGTGGCCTTCTCTGTCCCAAGTTTCCCTGAGCAGTGTGGCCCACGGAGTCCAACAGGGAGCCGGAAGCCTTGAGATCTGTTTATAGTTGAGCTTTGCTTTCAGGAATGCATTTTCTTCCTCTGCCTGCCCCCTCATCAGGGGATAGTAAGAAGTAGCACCCCCTGAGGCCGCCAGGCCCAGCCAGCCCTGGTGCCTTTCGGAAGCCCTTCCCGAAGGAGAGAGGAGCCTGGTGGACTGCCCTCCATCGGCTGGGTCAGCGGCTTCCAATTCAGCCACTCCGGACCATCCTCATCCACAGCTAGTGGAAATAGTTTGTCCATTAAAAACAAGTGACATAATTTAACCTTCATGCTTAATGAAAATAGTGTGACTTGGACCAAGTGTCTCCTTTTTCCATGAAAAATAAAAACACATTTTTGTTTCACGTGTTTTTTTAAAGAATAAAAGTGGAGTTGGTTTTAGCCTATATACCTACAGTCTCTCCTTCTAATGTGTCTATTTAACAATGCATTTGCCCTTACCTCACTTTTCTTCTGAATTTTACTCACTTTACTCCAACATACTACCACTTGCTTTTCCTGCTCTGTGCATAAATTACTTTCCCGTAATTGTCTTTCTTGACTCATAGCTTGAGCCTGCAGGTGCTGAATCTCTTGTGAATGGTACCAAGTGGCATCGTTCTTCTGACAGCAGTTCAGGAGCCAAATAAGCCCATGGCTGGACGCAGGACTGAAACCAGAACAAAAGAGGCCTTGAACAGTGTGGAGCGGGGGTTAGTCTCCTTTGGGAAATCTGAAGGGCAGGTACCATCAACTGCAGGAGTGATCTAGTGCCAACTGGCCATGTGTTTTATGTACCTGCGCAGTGGTTTGGCTGTGGAAAGAGCTGAGTCAGGAGTGGAGATTCAAGCTCTGTCAGTCTAAAGCAATTCCGTTTGAGAGGTTGGAGAGGCTGTGTCTGGAGTCCTGTGAACATCCGAGACAGATGTTGCCAAATATGTAGCTAAATTTGAAAGTATTACTGCCTTTCTGAAAAGTGCAGCTGTTTGTAAATGCTGTAGAAAGTTGCAGCTTTGGGAATAGTGAGCAGAAGAGGGTTTTGGAGTTGGACAGTTCATGATGGCTGCAGGGGCACTTGGCCAAAAGAACACTTTAAAAATGTAGCCTAGTAGCTAATAATCCATCTAATTTAATAATTACTGAAAGCAGTGAAGCATCCTCATTTTTTAGTACAAAGCTACTGCCAAAATTAGTCTTTTGTAGGGTCATTATTTACTTCTACGTTGCCATCAGAAGAGAGAGAGGTGTGATAACGGCATAAATTCTGCTACAGCCAGCCCGTCCGTACTCTGCCAGCTGAACCATTCTGTCTTCCCTGCAGCAGTAATGTTTCCTTGGAAGTCGGTCCTTCCAAGTGTGCAAGTATATTTTTATTCCTTCATTCAGAAATGAGAGAGCAGTGGATGATGAAAACCACAGGATCATCTACGCAGAGGGCATGATTTCAGGATGAAAGCCTCTTGCAAACACCTCCCCTCTGTAAAACAGGCTACTCAACACTTAGGCAACTGTTTACTGGGTGAAGACATAGCTGAGTGCCTCCCTTTGTCAGAGATTGGTTTCTTCCAAAATCTTAGAAAAAGAATAGCTGCCATAATAATTATCACCAGTTCCATTTTCTGTTGTTTTATTACACAGAAAGTATTACATACAGAGCAGCTCCAGCTGTGGGCTATAATGCACCTGAACAGACAGCGCGCATAGAGGTGTGGGCTAGCAGCTCTGAAGGAAATTGTGTGTAAGCTGTTGTGAACAAAAGTCTCAGCCCCATTTCCAAAATGCAATTGTTTCCCCCTCAATGTATCAGTGTCGTACTGTACAGTATGTTATCCTACATTAGTAAGCAAATACATGTGTGCATTTTTTATTAGAAAGACTGTGCACATATAAAGTTGCACTAATTTAAATCAAGAGTAACCAATTCTATTCTCTTAGGTAGGAGGGGTGTGCGCAAGTGATGGAGTCTGCTGCTTCAGGATGAGCAAGCAGAAGAGGCTTCATGTTGGCAGTCATTTGTTGTCCGTTTGGCCAAAAAGGTGGCCCTTGACTGTGGAGACTGGTAAGTAATGTCAGTATGAGTTGTTACAAAGCTCCAACTTCCCATTCTGTAAGTGACTGCCTTTCATTGAGGGCTGAAATATGGTGGATGAAATATGACTTGTATTTTGAACCCAGCTCGTAACCCACTGAAGTCCAAAGCATTTGGAGGAGACGTCAATGGTTTTTGCAGCTGGAAGGATCAATGGGGCATTGTAAGCAAAATGTTTTCAAGTGAAAGGCTTAAAAAGGGTGACGAGCTTCAGCATACTTGGCAGGGATAAAGAGAAGCAGTGGCTGTAGAAGGAGGAGGGTGCTTTCTCTCTGCTTCAACCTTCTCTCTGTTCCTCTTGGAACCTTTATTCCCAATCATTGCTCGCTGGCCTCTAGAGCAGATCTGTAGCATCACCAAGTGCTCTCCAGTTGAGCCCTTTTAGGGAGAGAGGATGCTTGGCCCAAAGCTGTTCCAGTGCTGAAAGTGCATCCATCACACAAGCACCAGTGGCCTGTTAAGATCTGTCACACAAGCACAGGTGGCCTGGCTCCTATGGCCATGTCAAGATTGTCAGGTGGCATAGAGCGTGCCAGCTAAAGCAAAGGGCCTCTGGAGATGGACAAGGCTGCCTTCCTCTTGCAGGGAGGGGTGCAATGCATGAACATCTTTTCTCCTGCCCTTGAAAGAGCAGGAAGTTAGAAATCTTGCTCCCATGCTACTTCCATATTTTTTTTTCTGGCAGACATTACCTGTACACGTGAGTGTGAGCTTCCTATAGGATGTGTTTTCTGGCAGATGTTCCTTATATGGTACTCTGAGAGGGGGAAGACACCTTTACTTACAAGTGCTTTCAAATAATCTTATGGGCATTCCAGTTACGTGTCTGCAAAGATTATAACGGTAGTTGCATCCTTAAATCACAAAGCACTTTATAAAGGAAATGATACATTATCACCATTTTAGGTGCATCAGTTGTGTTTATACTAGTCAACAAAACATGCCCAGGCTCGCTGTTGAGCACGGAGGCTGACTGGCATGGAGCGGCCTGTGTTCACTGCGTTTCCCTCCAAAGCAGGGTGGCTGCCTTCTACATGTCTGCTGGGAATGGCCTTGGGTTGCACTGACTTCTGAGCTGTGTGGGGAATTGTTTGGGACGCTGCCAGCTGGCTTCAGCGAAACTGATGCCAAGGATTATGTCAACAGTTTATAGAGGATTGGATTCCAATGCCCTGGAACATCCCCTGGCAGGGTTTAATTTATACAATAGACCTAGCCAGAGAAAGAGTAAGTGCTTTTTCCAAGGTCACAAAGTATGTTTTGAGCCTTGATCTTGGGAGATCCATTGAAAGATACAGTTCCCTGGGCCACAGTACACTAAATATGCCACAGATCTTGTATATATGCCTAGGCTTTGACATAGAGAGGTGCTGTCACATGGAAAGGCTTTTTTCATAGTGTTTCCTGAGTCTTTTCCTAGCTTGGAAACAAGCAACATGCGAAATAAACTCTTGGGATTGAAAGCAGCAGAATTATACCAGGGCTAAATCAGGCTGTTATATGAACCACCTTTTAGAAAAAGGGATTTGCTGAACTCTCCTGGGGCAGTATATACCTTTGTCTTTAACACCTAAGCTCCAAGGCTTAAAACCAGGCATGAAACACACAATTTGAAGCACGCTGGAAGAATGACAATATTTGTCTTCCCATGTTTAGCTTGGGTTCATTTAAAATTCCATTTAATGCCATTCTAATTCCTATCCCAATAAACCAGGCACTTTATTGCTGTTGTGACATAAGCTCTTGGGTATCTGTTTTACTAGCAACTTTCAATGAGAGTCAGAGTGCTTGAAACTGGATTTTGGTGAAATGTAGATGCCTTACCTCCAAAAGCAATCCAAAATACCTTCTCTTCAGCACAGCCTAAATCTAAAGCACCTACGTTCCCCAGTTCCCTCGGCATGCAGGCAATGAAGGGAACACACTGAGAAAGTAGGCACATGTAAACTCCCTCACAATCTAGACTTTTAACATAAAGAAACCTGAAATCTGCTGATTTCCAGCCTGGTTTTCCTGTACGCATAGCTCTGAGTTCACCACAAAAGCGCTGTAGCTGCCATCATAAGAATGACCCTTATTGGTGGCACTTCTGCTTGCCACTGGGAATAAGCATAATGGCTGGCATTCTTGCTTAGCGTTGGGAAGCACCTGGATCCAATGCACTTCTCAGCCTGAAGGCATTCAAACCCACAGTTTTCATTATGATTTATATTCTCTAACCACCAGGACTGGGGGGTGGCAAAAGCAGTGCTGGGCTCAGACAGGAAGGCAGATCTGGAGCAGGAAGAGAGAAAGCCTGAGGGTATATGTAGGTGGGTGGAGGAAAGCCTGGATTATAATCACGAGAGGAGGGGGGAACTGAGAGGTGGTCTTCCATTTTGTGGGCAAGTGCTCTCCAATCAGTAAAATATCATGTAACAGGGTGATGGTCATCTTTGCCATGTCCTTTGGCTGTTTTGGGGAAAAGCAGTGCTCAGCTCAGCCAAGTTTCTCCTTTAGGAGAAGACTCTGTTTTGAATGTCAACAGGCAAAGAAGTGCAGCAAAGAGGAGAGACGTCAGGATCTCAGGCTGTGCTTTGTGATCCTCTACTCTGCTCTTGTGAGAGCCCACCTGGAATATTGTGTCCAGCTCTGGAGCCCCCAGTATAAGAAGGACATGGCCCCTGTTGGAGTAGGTCCAGAGAAGGGCCACAAAGATGACCAGAGGGATGGAGCACCTCTCCTATGAAGACAGGCTGAGAGAGTTGGGGTTGTTCTGTCTAGAGAAGAGAAGGCTCCAGAGAGACCTTATAGTGATAGACAGCCTTCCAGTATCTGAAGGGCACCCACAAGAAAGCTGGAGAGGGACTATTTACAAGGGCATGTAGTGATAGGACAAGGGGTAATGGCTTCAAACTGGAAGAGTGTAGATTTAGAATAGATATCAGGAAGAAATTTTTCACTATGAGGGTGGTGAGGCACTGGCACAGGTATTCCCAGACAGGTTGTGGATGCCCAATCCCTGGAGGTGTTTAAGGCCAGGTTGGATGGGGCTTTGAGCAACCTGATCTAGTGGGAGGTGTCCCTGCCTATGGCAGGGGAGTTGGAACTCGATGATCTTCAAGGTCCCTCCCAACCTAAACATTCCACGATTCTATGATCCTTTCTTAGTGCATAGGAGCACTGCATTATCTGCGGAGACACCCCCCTTCCCACCACTGATCCTGCCAGGGGCCCACCTAACTCTGATGCTGTCAGGCACTGTGGTGGCCCCTGGGCACACATGTTGTAGGGGTTGCACTGCCTGTGGTGGGTGCTGAGAGGTGGCTTCTCAGGTTTGCCCCTTGTGCCCTGTCCTGCTGTGCAATCTTCTCATGAAGGCTGAGATGCAGAGTTGGGGCCCCCTCTTACAGGGCATTAATGTCACACGGTAGGAACAGGGGCCTTGCACTCTAGTGGTGCCCTGAAGGTTTTTTGAAGCTGCTGTGGTAATATTCTTTTATATTTCTACAGCACCAACAGAGGAGTATGCTCCTTTCCAAGTAATAGATAGTGGTGGTTCAGCTGAGATCTCCAGCTTACAGCTGACCCCTTGGAGAATAGAAACCCCCTGTCTGCTCTGATATTGCCCCATCAGACAGCTGCTGACTCTTTCCTGACATGGGTCAGAGGTCTAGAGCTAGTTTAATTTAATTTTAATTAAAGGTGTAAACTTTGTGTAATTGCTGGAAAAAATAATGAATGTCTTGAGACCTTATGTTGTTTTCTGACTTTATTTGCCCTCCCTTTCCACACACAAGCATGTACATGCTCACACAAACACTCAGATCCAGGTCCTTAGTGAGGCTGCACCTCACTAGCTGTGTCCAGCTTTGGGCTCAAGAAATCTGGAAGGATAGCAATTCCACCAAAATATCTCTACCAAGCCATTAGAGCAGTGAAGAACGCACAATACCATCTCCCTGTGGATGCTCCAGAAAAAATTGACTCTGAAATTTTTTGGTTATGACTTGTGCCCTTGTATATGTTGGGACAATGCCCAAGTCCATGCATGCTCTATCCTGATTTAAGTTA
The DNA here is from genome assembly GCA_017639485.1 of Pluvialis apricaria. Lineage (NCBI taxonomy): Eukaryota > Metazoa > Chordata > Aves > Charadriiformes > Charadriidae > Pluvialis > Pluvialis apricaria. Next base: position 147,142,490 of record CM030008.1, read on the forward strand.
TAGGGAGGGTTCCAACAGAAACTGACAGATAACATCATCTTCTTGAGAACTTCTGTCAGGTGTTATTCCCCCATTCAGGTTTGTGGATGTGTTTATGTGTTTGGTGCTGCTGCAAGTTGGTTGATTTATTATGCTTATTGTGGTATCTGTCTTTTTAATTGCGGTGTTAAAAGGCAAGCAAGATTAGATTGAGCTAGAAATTACTGGAGGGTGATTTGCTGAACTTATAGTAAATTAATAAGCATGTGGTTGGTGGTTCTAGTGGCAAGAAGGACTTTTTTGTCTCTCTGTCATAAGTGCAGTCAGCATATTGGATTCTGCTTTTCAGCTGCGGGTGTGTTACTGCAAGGTTGCATAGGATGGTCAGGACGCTTGATTTGGTGTCTTTGTATTGGTTTAGGCGTGCAAACTGTGGCTGAACATAAAGTAAAAATGTCAGTAGAACAATGAAAAATGGCAATTATTTTCTTCTGTTCTGAAACACTCTCCCTGGAGGACTGTACATTCAGTAATTCAGTTGCACAGGTTTTAACTTGAAGAAAATGGTCTTTCATAAATCTCAGTCTTATGGTTAGTTTGTGCCTTGATAAATCATTGAATTAATCCATCAGGAACATATTACCCACATTTAAAAAAAAAGATCAGGAGAGAGCTAAGAAACAGATGTGTGATAGCTGGAGTAACAAACAATTTACGACATGCACAAGAACATAGAATGATTAAAATCCCACATGGAGGGTGCAGGAGACCACAGCTTCAGGACTACTGGTTGAGTCCTTAGGCCATGGTACATCAACTGAATCCAAATAATCCTTTGCCCCCAATCATACAGAATATACTCCACTTCTTCCAAGCTTCCAGAACATCAACCGACGCCAGCAGCCAGAGCCCGTTTGCTACCCTTGCCTGTGCACATGTGAAAATACGCCGTTAGTGGATCCCCGTGTTTGCAGTTTGTGCTGCTTGCTACTCTCCAGCCCAATCCCACTCTAACATCCTGGTGGGGTCTTGGCGAGGAGCTGCCTCAAAACCTACTCTGCACCTGGAGGGTTTCAGATTCCCTCTGCTTTTTGTCTCGCTGTGGACAAGATTACCCAGTCATTAAAAACAAACCACCTGGAAATATCCACAAGCTGTGGGATCTGAAGATATGGAACAAGTCCACAGTGTAAGTACAGCTAATCCCACTGCAGTGTAGACAATGGGAGCTGATTTCCTGAGGGTTCTGTCAACTACTCTTTCTTCTGTGGCCTTTTGGTCAGATGGAAAGAGCATGTCTAGGGGAAGGAAACACCCACTTCCTGTGGTTACATAATGATGGTCAGGAGGATGCTAGGTTCATCTCCAGCAAAGTGTAGGAAACGAGTATCCCAGATGTAGCTTGCAGCAAACAGAGATTAGGTTTTTTCAATCAGACCTCCTGGTCATGGCTGGTTCCAATTAATGAGATTATGCCATCTTTTGATACCAGCTGAGGAATCTGGTACTCAGAATTTTCATCTGCATTAAGTCCTCAGGGAGCGGGAAGTGTTCTGGGAGAAGGGGCACGTTCTCTACTCGAACAGTGGTAGCATGCCAGTAGTCGATCTGACTTGGCTTCAGTCCACCAGCTATGTTTTTTCTTCTCTAAAGGCTGGGGGTTGGGGGTTTTTTTCACACGCTGAATTCCGTTTTTCATGCCACCAAAATCCTGTATTCGAAGAAACTTCTGTTGCTGTGGTCAGCGTAGAGCTGGGATCACCAACTGAAATGAGGGCCCGTAGGTTGGTAGCCTAGCATCCAGGGTGGCCATCATGTGACACCAGCCTTCTTGCAAAGTACAGAGCTAGGGTAAGATCTGGTCGTAAAACACTTTCTTATACAGGAAGGCAGCTTGACTGCTTGCCTGGGTAAAGCCAGAGGCAATTGGGACTGGGACTGTGGACACCCCATGGTTGTTTTTCATCCTTTTCTCAATCCCACCTAAGTTGACATACATATATATGAGTTTTGTGAGAACTTTATTCTCATGTGTTTTTTGTCTTTGCAAGGTCATTCCCAGCATATTAACTAGCTGTTTAATGAGCTCTTTTTTCTCTGAAATGCCAAGCTGTGAAAATGTTGAGAAAAACAGGACTGTCCCTTGCTACCATATGCAATACTCTTCTGGGGCAAGATCCCTCTTGCAAATCTCGCACCTAGGAGTCATAGTTTATATGGAGTGACTAAGTCCTGGTTGCCAAGGGACTAGAACAAATTGAAATAAAGTGAGGGAGCTCTCAAGGTATTTTAGATTAATCTTTATAGAGATGAATGCATTTTTTATGTTCTTTTGCTAAAAGTCATAGTCAAAATGTCAGCAGTTTTGGGAACTCCTTGTTTGTTGTTTCATTTCATAAAAGCTGGTAAACTGAGGTGGATTTCAATGCATTTGTTTAAACCATAAATGTTGTTAAAGAAACCCAGAGCCAACTTGTTTTATTATAAGCTCATCTAGTATTATTGTCCCTGCTTTAAGTTTGAAGTCTGCTTGTTCTGCCTCATTATTGTTTGAACATTATCTGAAGAGAACACCACGAGTGATGTGTCTGCTTAACAAGTGCGACAGAGAAACCAGTATTTGGGCAAAATCATTTTTGTATTTCTTTACCACTTGGCCCAGAGGGAGCAGTACATTAATTTCACAGCAGGAAGGAAAATGTTCTCTTCTCAATATGTTTTAGGTTTTCTTTGTCTAAATAAAAGTCTTATAGGTTATCCAATATCAAAAATACGCAAAGGTTCTATTCTGTTTTGTGATAGTCAGTTGTAAAATTCAAGCTTATAAAAAGATTAAGTGAGAATTGGGTTTTTGTTTGTTTTTGTTATTGTTGATTGACATTCACTGAATGTTAGAAAGGTTTGCACTCATAGAAAGTCTTGTCAGTTTTAGGAACCAGCAGCTAGATAAATACATGTGGGTAGTTTTGAAGGACCTAATCAGTCCTAAACTGCCCTTCCCAGGCATGTTGGGTTCTGCTGTAGGCCCCTGGGGAAGGGCATTGCAATCTGCAGGATACATGGATAGCTTGAGACTAAGAAACGTACAACATGTGGGGTGAAAGGATGCCATTGTAGCATTCCTGGGGGTCTGCTTACCTGGCAGAGGACCCGGGCCTCCACCAGCAGGCCAGGAGGTGCCTGGGAAGCAGGCCCATTGCATTTTCCTCCAAATTCGTGTGCCAGCAGCTGTTGGGAGAGCTGGGTATGTACAAACCAGTGGAGAGGCTGGCACTACTGTGTTACTCAGCAAGGGGCAGATGCCCTGAGCGGCAGTGCTCAAATCCACATCCGGCCGTCAAGGTTTGCACAGGCAGTGCTTCACCGAGCGGCTGCATGCACAAAGGAGGCTGGGAGAGAACATACTTGGCAAGACAGTAGCTGGCTTCCTCTCTCGTTCCCCCTTTCCCAGTCCTCTGCTTTTCTGTCCAGTTGCTGTGAGACTGTGCTGGGCATTTAGCTCTCTTACAGAATCATAGAATCATTTAGGTTGGAAAAGACCCTTAAGAACATTGAGTCCAACTGTAAACCTAACGCTGCCAAGCCCACCGCATAAAACATGTCCCCCTAATGCACCATGTCTTACATGTCTTGTAAATACCTCCAGGGATGGTGACTGCAACCACTTTCCCTGGGCAGCGTGTTCAGTGCTTGATAACCCTTTCAGTGAAGAATTTTTTTCCCAGTATCCAATCCTAAACCTCCCCTGGTGCAACTTAAGGCCATTTATCTTGTCTCTATCAACTTGTTACCTGGGAGAAAAGAGAACCAATACCCGCAATTTCCACATTTCAGTCTATCTAAACTCTTCATGAGAGCCGCTCTGCTCCATCAGCTGGCCTGCCCTCTTGTTGTAGTACAGCAGTATCTTCCTGCATTGTGGCAGAGATTTGGAGTGGGGGGTGGGAAGAGGGGAGAACAACACTCATCATGTTCCAGTGAGGGTCTTATTGCCTCCCTCATGATTTCAGAAGGGGCAAGTTTGGTTTAAGAGCAGCACGAGCCTGAAGGTTAGTTAAAAATCTGATCTTTAGCTTACCCGAAATCCTTACCTGATACAGGACACCAAGACCTGCTCCCCAGCGTGAAGGAGACCACAGTCTGCAGGTCCATCTTATGTCCACAGAGAAAAAGATCTCACACTGTGCCCCGAGACCTCCCCGCACAACTGCATTCAGCAGTTCTTCCTCCCCTCTCCACCTTGCTGGAGAGGGGAGCAGGCTGGCAGCCCAGGACAAGATTTTTGGGCTGGCTTTGGCAAAGAAGAAAGGCCAGAGCAGACTGGGGCTGAGGCCGAAAGCATACCTGGAAGGCTGGGCCCACATCTGGGCTGTGGGGGCAGTGGGGAAGCAGGGGTAATGATGGATATATTGTCTCCTGACACCGCCAACAGGGTTGTGAGAGCATGCAGGGTTTGGCTGTCTGGGCTGCACCCCTTACTGAAGCTCAACACCAGGCTCCTCCAGCACGGGGGAAGCTGGCTGTGCTAACCGCCAATGCCCTGCCCATCTCTGGCAGTTCCCCGTGCTGCTGGTTGTCCGCACGCCTGCGTGCCCGAGGGGCAGAGCGAGGAGGCTGCACCCGGTGCTGTACCGACTGATGCAGCTCAGCTCGGCTACACATGCATCTGTGTGCATCCTGCCAGGTGCGTTTCTCATAAGCAAGCCACTCCCAGCGAGCTGCAGATCCTTAAAACCCTGCTCCATGTCTGCAGCCTCATCTGCCTACATGCCGTAATCAATAGGCACCATCCTTTCCTTAAGCATCAACAAGTTGATACAGAGCCTCCTGCTCCACCGAACCCGGCACACCCATGCCATACAGGCACGCTCTTGCTTGGCATGGAGTTTACTCAAGAACTTTCCCACGCTGTCTACTTCCCAAATGCAGTGTGTGGAAAGCAAATGGAATCCACACACCCCCACGCTCGCCAGAAACACTGCGTCTCTGCAGTGGAGATATGCCGTGGAGGTTAGAATGAAGACGCAGCTGTGGCTCTGGTGGAGGAGAGCAATGCTTCATCTGCAGTGATATCTTCTCTGGGACAGTGGCCAAACAGTACAGAGAAAGTTGTTAAATTTACGTTGTGCACCTCATCAAGAGCTCTTCAACTGAGGAGTTCATGTCCTCCTAGCCCAGATAGAGAACAGTTTATAGAGTATGAGGAAAGATAATCCTTTTAATTGTCTTTTAATAATTGCTAGTGTTTCATCTCTATCTAAGATATTTGGCTTAAGCCCCTCAGCTCTGAGTTTCATGAGGCAACAGGTTCTGTCAGGAAAGGAAGCACAGTCCACGCTCCGTGGGAGAGCTTCATGGGAGAGCTCATGACTTTTACTCCTTGTTTTGTTCCTTCTGTTTTTAGGCTGCCTGCATGGACTCCAGAAGCTGCAATGTCAACAGACACAGCGCAAGAGTACAGAGGGGAACTGAGCACTAACTCTTCTCTGTTTTCCTCTCCTACTCACGCATTAGATATGTGGATCTGCTGGACACACAAACAGTGCTGAAGGAAACAGACAGGAGATAACTGGAAATGGGATGAAATACAGCATGAATTTCCTCAAGGTAGAGATTGTGCCAAATTAACATGGTGCCTTTCTTTATAAGATAACTGACCTTTTTAGACAAGGCGCCATGCAGTCAATCTGCACTAAGAGATTGAAAATAAACCCAAGAAATTATTTCTTATACTGGAGAAACCGAATTTTAAGATAAAGAAAAAAGGGCCCACTGACAAACAGGAAGGTTCACGCCTGGTCTTATGATGGAATGAGAACAAACATGCCAGAAGCAATTACTGGTGAATTCCTCCAGGACTGGACTTGAAATGGACCCTTATTTAATGTTTCATTCCAGTTGTGGCACCAGAAGTCCAAAAGGGAGACAGTGACATTAACTGATGACACAGTGTTGAGTACTGTCAGTAATGGGGTGCATGAGAATGCTACCCACAGAACTGTTGTTGGTTTAAGCAGTGAGTAGTAATGGAAATGAGGTGAAAACATAATAGTGCAGAGCATAGGGCCCTGATCTGAGAATTTCTAACAAGCAGCTCTGCCATCAGCTAGATAGGTGCTCCTCAGCTGGAAATAAGGGGTGGGAAAGATCCTATGTGTGTATGGGCCCCAGGGCACTTCAAACTCACGCTGCAAACCAAGACTTGGGACACTTCGTCCTTCCCCACACTTCATAGACTGTGACAGTAACAGCTGCTCACTCAGGCCTTTGTGGACCACACCATGTCACCCCCTCACCAAAAGTGCACTTGCAACGGGACAGGCTGCCCCAAGAGCATTCTTTTTCCTCACAACAGGGACATGACAGCAGCTCCAGCTTTCTGTTGGATGCTCCCTTCTCCCCCTCATAATGAGGCAGAAACACTAGCCCAGACACCTGCAGAGAAGATACTGCATTTTCCCAATTCCTTCTCAGATGCACAAGGGTGGAGCAGTAGTTACGGGCTCTAAGCTGGCTGCTGTAAGGGTGAAGATGTTCAGTTCTTGGACACTGTTTGCTACAAAACCAGCCATTTTACCATAGGGAGAAGATGACTGGCTGAATGGGAGTGTGCTGTGCTGGTTCTGGAGCACAAGCTGCATCATGCTGCATTAGTCAGTCACAGCATGACTATGAGCCACAGATATACCGGGAAGCATAAGTTCTAGTGCGTATAAAATGTAAGACTGACCAGCAGAGTGAGGGCAGGTTTAATGCCCTGGTACAAGGCTCCTTTTGAGTGTCATCTGGAAAGCTGTGTTCTGCCCGCATTCACAAGGGCTTTGTTGAAGGTGCGAAGAAGGGCATCACACAATGAGCAGCGGGCGGACAAAAACCTGTGTCTATAAGAGGAGATTCAAGTGTCAGGCTTGTTTCAGCTAGTAGGACGAGGTGAAGCAGGATGTGACTGTCTGCCCATCAAAGGGTCTGGGCATTCTCAGTCTGGACAGAGGTGAGGTAAGACCAAAGGTAAAGGACAGATAATCAACGGATAAATCAAGACAGCAAATTAGCACTGTGGTGCCCCATGGTATTGCTTTCTAACAGGAGTATGGGGTAAGCAACCTAACATGTTTTAAACTGGAGCTTGATTTGTTTATGAGAGTTTGTATTATGTATTTACCTATGACCAACTGACAACTGGGCCTCAGGGCAGAGGTCCCTTTCTGCCATACTCCTCTCTGTTCTTGTGAGTTCCTGTTATTTCCAGTTGGGCGTGTTTTGAAGATGTGAAATTTCAAGCAATCAATCAAAGCTTACAGCCTGTCCCTGGAGTAAATTTGAGAAATATTCCTTCCCTTCCTGAAACACACCAGGTCCAATGGGAGTATCGCAACGGCAAGGAGGAAATGATGCATCTCCTGCTTCAGTGTCACTGAAGGAGCCACATGGCCACCGATTCATAAATCTATCAAGTCTTCCAGCACAGTGCAGTTTCCCTGGGTAATGTAAAACATCTATACGTGTGTCCACGTGCAGGGCCAAAAATGGCCCATGGCCATGAGACTGGGATGCCATCTCAACACGCAAAACTGCATTGAAGAAATCTAAAGAGGAACATGCTGTGTATTTTTCCATACCAATACTTGCACACGTTCACAACTGGGGCTTCTGAAGTCCCAATTTTGGCCAGTGTATTGCACCTGTGCACTTATCCTTGTGTACATTGATGTGTGTGTGCAGGTATTTATATGTATAGGCATCCAAAATGAGTGTGGGGGTGTGGAGGAAAAGACATCCTACATTCAAATGTAGATATGCTATTTTTAACATGTCTACATTGTAGGGCATATTCCCTGCTTTCCCACTTCTGGACGAGACCGCTTGTGACGATATTGTTGTAGTCAAATGGATGGACATTAGTATACACTGAAGCCCAGGAGGACATTCCTGTCCTTCCTTGGCACATGTCCCTCTGTACGACACTGGGACGGCCCGTAGGTTCCGGTCCACCCCAGAGACAAACAGGGTGATCCAGAAGAGTCGATCGGAAATGGTGTCCAAAAAGACCGGAGTGAGCGATGGGGCTGTTGTGACAGGTGGAAAAATTGCATGACCCCTATCCATGCAGGTATATAACTAGAACCCAGCTTCAAAGTGACCTGCCAAATCCAGAGTTCCTGCGCACACATGGACTACACCCAGCAACAAAAACACGACTCCATTTGTATTATTTAAGGAGTCCGCTTAAGCTGCACTCATACCTTGGCCAATTTGACATTGTATCAGCGTAGCTAGCTACAGTTGTAGAGGGACAACCTTGTAGCAAGCTGAAAAGTAGAGATCCTTTTTCCCCAGACGCTGGCATCGGTTTTCCCAACCTCCTTCCACCCAATGGGAATATTCCTAGTGCCTCTGGTCCAGCTGCTCGTCCAGCTGCCAGACACACCGCTGCGAGCCCCTGAGCCTCTCCATGCTGTCGCCAACACGAAGATGAAATGTAACCAAAGACACCTTGCTCAGTGAGTTGAGTTCAGAATTAATGTTTGTGGACTTTCAGACCTGTTGAATCTATCAAACTTCTACAGTTAACAAAAAATAAACTCCCACAGTGGATTTTAAACCTGTTTGCTTAACTGTATATTCAGGTCCTTTTTTCTAAGAGAGATGGGCCTTTATTGGTCACTAAATGCCTTTTGTGGAAGAAAGATCTAGAGGTGCCTGAAGTTTCTCCTTAAATAATGCTATTCCTTTGGTTAGTCACCCCCTGACCAAATACACAGCTTTAAGTTTTAAATGTTTTATCCTCGACGTTGGGTTTTGTATGATTTTAAAAAAGAAATTGTCAAATTGAATTACCTGAATTATTTTTTTAAAAAAAAGCTAGAGAAAAGAACATGTTTTCTCTGGCTCTGGGAACATACTGGAAACTGGAGGGTCTGATATTGGTGGGAAGGGAAAAGAAGAAAGGGAAGAACGTCACATTTCTAGAAGTCCCCATTAAAAAATTCCTCACGTTTACCAAATTTTGGAAAAATGAAGGTAACTAGCTTTCTTCCCCCCTCCTTCTCCTGTCTTTCTTGGTAATGCCTTCAACTTTTTTTGGCTGAAAATATAAACCCCAGATAAGTAGAAAAGTGAATGAAACTGCCTGAGGCAGATAGAGGAATTTCAGCCGAAGAGGCAGAGGCTGGCAGGGCTGTAAGGGAGCCGTGTAAGGAGGAAACGTGGAGCAGCCTCTAATGAGAAGGCGCCTACCATCGCTCTGCTTATCTTGCACGTGCATCTGGGTGTGCGCGCGTGTGTTCACCTGGGTGCGCACGCAGCAAAGCTCACTTGTGTCCTTGTGAGAACAGCTATCAGGCCAAAGCTGGGATTAGCCCAGATTGGGCAAAACTCAAGAATATTGTTTTACAAAGCTTAATTATTTTTCCAATACTTTACGGAGTCTCTCAGCTGGGAAGGGCATTTCAGCTAATGGAAGTTTGCCTACACAAAGTAAACTTTGTGATTCCTTTCTCTGAGACTTTTAGCTAAGAAACACAGAAATCTGCCAGGTGAAGAGAGAAAAAGATAGGATTGAGAGACACTTTCTCACCTTTCTGAAACCTTCCTCATGGGATGGGAGCTGTGCAGGGCAGCAGTGTGTAGCTCAAGCCCTTTATTATTTAAGTTCACCAGGACACAGTTTGATAACTTCAATCCCCCAGTTTCTTCCTAGCACCATATTAAAACCTTCTCCCCAGACACTCAGCCAAATAAATGCCCATTTATCTCTTTTTTTTTTTTTTCTGCTGCTGGAGGTCTTTGGGCTGCCTCCACCACAACTCCTACGCAGACTGCAGAGAATATTTACAAGCAGTCTCTCTCACACCTGTCTTACAGCATGCACAGCACTTGTTGTTTGTTTAGTGTAGGAGGTTTCTATTTTTGCATCAGTAGCTCCCCAATAAGCTTTGCTCTCGCTCATGCTACATCATAGGGTTTATGTGGTGTGGACGGTCTTGAAAGATAACAGGGATGCAACAGTGCAAAATGGTTCTCGGGCTTTCCATGCGAGAGAAGTAACAGGAAACTGTCCACTTTTTCTCCTAATTTTTCTGCAGGGGCTTCAAGTAATTGGACAGCTATTGGATCCGAAACGGTCCAATTTAGTTAGTACCCTGCCCCTCACACCGACCAGGGCTGTGCACCGCAGAGCTGACACAGGGAACAACTTGGCCATACGTGTAATTCCTTGACACCCAACCGGCGAGTGGGGAATTCTAACTACTGAGTCTCGAGAGGTGTGTTTCAGGGGTGTTTCAGTGCATAAGACGTTAAACTTCTATTCAAGTGACCTGATATTTTTTGTCCTGAACCATAGGTTGCCAAAGAAACCCTAAGGCAGTTCACTTTTGCTGTCTCTCAGTCCCCATTTGTAAAATTCCCTGTCTCACTGAGTCACTGAGATGTATTGGGATACCATAGTGATCCAGATCCACATTGCTCCTGCAAAAGTTGTTAGGATGCCAAGAGGAAATGGCACGACATTATGTCCCCTGCTAGGACTTGGTGTGATGGGCAGGAGTACCCAGGGTGTGTCCTGGTTGTGTTTTGCAGTCTGTGATTTCTTGAATTTTTGGCTCCATCAAAATGGGCTTAGGTGACAGATTTGGCCACACACCTATGTATGTACATGCTTTGACTAGAACTCCCCAGTGATTAGGTGGAAAATTATCTTTCAGTGCCCAGTGGAGTCTGGGCCTCTTCACAGAAGCAACCAGTTGCTGCCTCTGTAACTGGCAGTTGTGATACGATGCTCCCTCCCATGGGAACTGTGTGCAGACGCGCTCATGTTTTACATAGGGCCCACCAAAATCAGTGTCAAATGTGATGATTTATGTTCAACTGCTCAGCCGGCCTGGACTCCTTGAGTGGATGAGTGACCTTGAGTTAGTGGATTTTGAACTCTCTTGCCAATTCCTTGAAACTGTCCCCTAGATAAAGTTTATTGTGAGTATCTGTCTTACCCAATCCAAAGGCAGGAAAACGTGTTTAGCTAACTAACTGCAAGATACTCTCCACATTTTTTTCGATGTTTGACCTGAAGTAAAATATGACCTTAAAAGCATCAGTAAAACACTGCAGCTTTTCATGTAAACAACATCAGATACACGTCTGCTATTTCTTTGTTCTTTACTGATAATAGAGAAATTGTAGAAGACAGGCATGTGCATACCTTCCACTGTGTGGGTTCCTTTCCACCCCTTCAGCAGCGGCCTTCTCCTACCAAGAAGTCTTTCAGGGAGCTTCCCGTGGAGGAAGGAGGTGGGGCGAAGAGGTATGGAGAAGCTGGGTGCTGCTCTTGGTTTTGCCAGGAATCTCTCCTCTTTATGAAGTTCTTGGGAACAGGTTGTGCCTGATACTATGTGCCTCCAGGGTGCAGAGGGCTGTGGCAGTGTTTACAGGTAGGACTGCCCTAAGAGCAGTCACTGCTGCCCCAGGGATGCTAAAGGTGTCCTTCCTCCACAGAGATTTGGGTTCAGACCACCCCAAATTAAGCAAGGTGCTGGCTGCTTAGCACTGGGATGCTCTTCAAACAGAAGTCATTTTGGGCAGAGAACATGGCGGGGGAGGCCGAAAATTCTTTCCCTCCTGTCTTCCTTACACAAGGTGTTGCATGGATCCCATGATGCATGTGAACGTTGCACAGCCTGCCTGTTCTGAACTTGTCCCGCACCTTCTCATAGCCCTGCCTTGGGATTTTGCAGGATAGGGGACACGTAGCTCAAATCTTCTACAGCAGGCTTCCAAAGGAAGCATGGCTGGGAACAGCAATCCACTGCTGAAGAAGTGCTGTGTAATCATTACACTCATAATATAGCCTAGGCAAAAGGAAACGTACTAACTAGTTACCTGCCCTCGGTAAAATAAGCCCTACCATAAAAAAGCCACTAAGGGCTCCCATATATTATACCTGAAAACTCTGAGAGCTCATCTAGGGAAAAGGCCAAAGGCCACCAAGTCCAACCACCCTTGCGCTCACAGAAGCTACAATAGCTGCAAAATTCAATACTATGTAGTGGTCCCAAGGTAGCCATTGCACTTTGAAGGAAGCAGGATAAACATGGTGTTCTGCAGGATAATCCCAAGTGTGGTAGTGGAATGTTAGCCAAAGGCTCTGCATCCCAGGGAAATGGTGGGATAGGAGGGTACAAGGATTAGGGAAAGAATCTCAAGCTCGGTAACATCATATATATTTAAATTTTTACCCCTAAAACTAAACACTAGATCAAAGATGCCTTCAGCTGTTGATAAATCAGAGTCTCTAACACCACGAAAGCTCCCGCTTTCAGGCAGACCCGTATAGCTGAGATGGAAAGTGGGCCATCCTTCACTGAACCACTGGAGGGTTTGTCCTTGGGGCTGCCGCATGGATACATAACCATAGCGGTCCTGATCCTCAGCAGCTTGAGATCCAGGCCTTAGTTCATGACCCTAGCAGCCGATGCAGAGTGCTGTGGAGCAGCGTAACGAAAACACTGGATGTGGAGAGTGCATCCATGAATGTGAAAACTCAAACAACCTCTTGACCCACAATCCACCTATGGTTCAATCCACTCCACTCACATCAGATAGAAAACCGCTTGCAGCTATGCAAATAGTCCCATCCTACCTGTCTTGTTGGCCTTCCCTCTGCCTGACCTAATTAGTGTGGTGAGTAAACTAGAAGAATGAGGTCAATACAGGGCTAGATTTTCCTTGAAATGGCTCCCAGATATGGCCAGGCCGTTCAATACCGAGGCTATCCAAAGAGCCTGCTCCGGGAGCAATAGCGGCAACATCCGTCCACCCAGAAGCCGGATGAACCAGCGTGGGGTGGCAGAGTGATCAGCCCCTGAAACTTTGGGCTGAGGGTTAAAATAAATAAAAATACCATCTGCTATCCACCTGATCTGTATAACAACCCCCCGTTTTCCCCTGTTTTAGCTCTGGACTTGTGCTCACGCATTCCTTTGCTTCTGATGCATTTCCAGGGCAAATTACAACAGTATCTGACACGGTAGGGGCTTTTTAACACAGCATCAGGCGCCCAGGTGATGTTTTTTTTTGTCAAGTATTAAGTCAAGACAGTCTGCTAGGAAGGCAGTCAAGCCCCGGTCAAGTTCTCACATACTCGCTGTATGGTATGAAGCCAAACTGTGAGGTTTTCCAAGTATTTTAACGAGTGTGTTTCAGACTTTTTTATTAACTTTTAATGCCTCCTTACTTTTGGCAGTTCCAACTGCTGTGCTACAGGAAAGGCCAAGCCACCCTCCAGTGCTGTTCCAGATAAATAGGCCTTAACCCACAAATTACACACGTATATCTTGTACTGCTTCTGAAATTAAAGGCCCCCCGTGATCTGTCTGAGAATTGCTGTTTGCTGTTTCAGGTTGTGGTTTTGCTCTGTGAAGCCCCCGGGCTGGCTGAGGACCTAGGAGAAAGGGCTCCTTCCCTGATGCCCCGGCACTCGTCAGCAGCTCGGCGAAGAAATGCAGGAACTGTAGCATCATTTGTTGGGCTTACTTGTAGGGATTGTGGGGGCAGACTCCGCCTTTTGGGGGATGAAGCTGGGCAGCAGGATGGGGAGGAAACGGGGCTCATCAGAGGAGCGGCTTGGAGGATGGGAGAGAGACACTGAGGGTCTGTCCTGCTCTGAGCCCCTCGCACATCCACCTTGTTGTAGCCCCAGCGGAGAGCGATGCGGGAGGTGCTGCATCCCCAGGCACTTGGTTTCTTGGTCTCTTGGTTTCCCTTTTCCTTACTCTGCCAGCTTGCTTTGATTAAGAGGTGGGAGAAGGATTCAGCAGTCTTGAAGGTGGAAGGTGCTCCATAAAACACCTGCCCTTGCTTCTTTCAGAAATTTGTTTCCAGATCCCCTTTGGGGGTGAACCTTCAAAATTGGGATCGGCATTTGTATTTCTCTGTAAAAGAGCCTGTTCGATCCCAGGCCTTTAATCACCTCCCTTTTTACGTAGAAAGCAATGAAGATATAACATCTACCTCCCCAGAACTGCCCCTGAGCCAGACCTCTAGACATTATTTCAACAAGTTTTTCCAACCAGAGGCAGGTCAGGCTGGAACTACACGCATCCTGTTAAGTCTTCTGTTACTTTGCCAAATCTAGGAGATTTCCAATTATGAAACTGGACACACATGAATGCAGTTGAAAGACTTTGTTGTCACCTATTGGCTTGACCCTAATCTACTCTATGGCTTCCCCCAGCGGGATGGCACGTGACTCTTGGGTTTAGCTAAGAAACCTAACCGCAGTGAAGCAAAAAGCCATGCAAAGAAGCAGCTTTCTCCATTACACAGTATATAGGGAATACTTCTGGATTTACATAGAAAAATGTATGCGTTTGAACATATGCTGTGATACAGATAAAGTAACGCAAACCTTGCAGATGTAATTACCAGTATAAAGTTATGCTTATTCTGCTACAACCCTTTTCCACATTGGAGAATCAGTAAGCCAGGCATCCTTCTTCTGTGATCACTTTCTCTGCCTAAGGCTTACACCTACTTCAGTAAAGGAAATTACCTGCTTACCTGAGATGGCTGCACAGACATCAAGTCTGTGAGTAGGATTTAGGAAGAGCTTTTTGTGCTAATCCAGTCCGCACACCACTGGGCCCAACAAAATGCTTCTGTGGATTTTTCACAGTAACAGTACAAATATTGACGGGACCCTTCCCCGGGCGGTACAGGCTCTTCGTGGGAAGTGCTCCCACCTGATGATGGCACCTAAAGGAACTCTTGCCTCATGATGCCTCCAGCTTTGGAGAGCTGCTTGGCAGCGGTGCAGTGCCGGCCACTTCTGGTGTGGCCCTACAGGGAAAGCTGGCTTATGGCCAGGAACTGACCGCCTTTCAGAAACCTGTTCCTCCACGGTGCCTGCCCGGAGATTCTGGACTTGCTTTGGGTTCAGACCAGCGTAACTGAAAGGCAGCAGGGACCCACTACAGTTTCAATCTCCTCATGGCTGTGCCTTAGATATAAAGTCTTGTCTCAGTAATTTGCACATGACAAGCACCAAACAAAATGGATGTTCTTGATGTTTGCTCCTTGCTTTCTGCTAGTCTATGATGGAGACGCACAAAAATGAAAAGCTACCTCAGTATGTATGTGGCAATCAAGAGAGGTTCCTGAAGACTGGAGGAAAGCAAATGTCACTTCTGTCTTCAAGAAGAGCAAGGAGGAGGACCCAGGGAACTATGGGCTGGTCAGCCTCACCTTGATCCCTGGGATGGTGATGGAGCAACTAATCCCTGAAAACCACCTTGCAGACACATGAAGGACAAGGAGGTGATTTGGAGTAGTCAGCATGGGTTTATGAAGGGGAAATCATGCTTAACTGTGATAGCCTTCCACAACGATGCAAGTTTGCAGATGAGACAAAACTGAGAGGAGTGGTTGTGCTGCTATGTTCAGAGGGACATGGACAGGATGGAGAAGAGGGTTAGAGAGGAACCTCCTAAAATTCAACAAGAGGAAGAGGCAAGCCCTGCCCCTGGGGAAAAATAAACCTATACACCAGTACATGGTGGCGGGTGACCAGCAGGAACGCAGCTTAGCAGAGAAGGACCTGGGGGTCCTGGTGGACCCCTGGGGGTCAAGGTGACCATCAGTCAGCAATGCACCCATGCAGGGAAGAAGCCAATGTGTCCTGGGCTGCATTAGGCAGAGTGTTGCACTGGTGGGACCTATCTGGAGTGCTGTGTCCGGTGCTTCCCAGTGCAAGAGAGACAGGGACATACTGTGGTGAGTCCATTGAAGGGCTGCAAAGATGATGAAAGGACTGGAGCAACTTTCATACAAGGAGACGCTGAGAGAGCTGGGACTGTTCAGCCTGCAGAAGAGAAGGCTCAGTGTGATCATGTGCATAAATACCTGATGGGGAGATAAAGAAGAGGGAGCCAGACTCTTCTCAGTGGTACCCAGGGACAGGACAAGAGGCAATGGCACACACAGAAATCCAGAAATTCCAATTGCAGATAAGAAAACCCATTTGTACTGTGTGCGTGGTTCAACACAGGCACAGGTTGCACAGAGAGGTTGCAGAGTCTCCATCCTTGGAGATACTCAAACACTGACTGGGCATAGACTTAGGCAGCATGCTCTGGCTCACCCTGCAAGAGCAGGGGTTGGGCCGGACAGTCTCCAGTGGTGGCTGCCAGCCTCAGCCACGCTGACTCTGTGATTCTGTCCCATAAGGGCCTCCAGAGCCATGACCCTGGCATTCCCCTGGTCACTGTGGCCACAGATCTGTCCCCAGTGAGCTCCAAAGCTTACCCAGTTTCCATACATGCAAAGAGGACTATAAGAGGATGCCAGCGCAGAAGTGTGTGCTTGCTGTGTTTTATCGTAGCGTGTGTTGTGCAACTAACAAAAACTGTCAAGGGGTTTTCTAGCGGCATCCCTGAAGGCTTTGCAAAGGTTTGCTTTTTATATGTTTCTGGATTCTCTTGAAAAATTAATCCTTCTTCCTGCATATGCGAAGCTCTGATAGATGATACAGATGCAGACATACGTATGGATGGTCATCAAGTTTTCCATTCACTTGCCAACTTACTTGCATGCAAGTCTTACAGTAGTTCCTCGTACTGGGGGTCATTCAATCCCCACTCCCTAAACATCGTGCTTAGGTGATCGAAGCTGCCTGTAATTTTTCACTTCTGACTTCAGGGTTTGAGTTGGAGCGTTTCATGGGTTCTCTCATTACCTGCCCATGTCCTGGTATCTCTGCACTACAATTACAACCATACTGGCTGCACTTCTCCAAGCCTCGTGAAACGTGCCGCCCCCCAGGCTCCCCGTCAGCCCAATGGCTTTCTGTGTACGCGTTCCTCACTCCACAGCCACAGCTCAGCACCAGGCCCCACCAGCGCTGATTCACTGCCTGGACATTTCGAGGATTCGGACCTTCATTGCTGCTGTCTCCTTTTCTCCCTGGTATTTCAAAACACTTTTCCAGTTACATTTGAGTTTTATCAGTTTCTAGGTCATTATATTTTTTTAGGTAAGCTCCTTCCTAGTGCTGATCTCTGGGCACCCACTGAGAGTGAAATCCCTTGCAGACTCCTCCAGCCACCCTGGGGCTCCCGAGCCAGCAGCGTTTGGGGCTCAGCCCCTGCTGCAGCTCCTCCCTTGGGTTTCCACAGCTCTGATGCCCACAGATTTACCAGGCTCTCGCGTCCTGGCTGCGCTGGTTGATGAGCTCAGTGGTCGCGTGGCTGCGTAGCTGCCCTTCTGGACCAAGGATGTTCTTGCTAAGGAGAAGGGTGACTTTGGGCAATGACATTGCCACACACCCCTACAAGGCGCACACTGCTGCCTGCTCCCCCTGCCCTGCCACGGTCTTTTAAATGCAAACACAGATGTGGCACCTGCTGATACCTCCTCTTCATAGTCCATTTCTCATCTGTCCCTGCCACAGCTTTCGTGTCAGCTTTTATTTGAGTTAATGTTTAAAGCAGGGGACTGCCTGAGCAAACTGCAGGATGCCTGGCCAGCCTCAGGCACAGCAACTCTCTGGCCGGTGCAGCGGGATGGCATCGTTCGCAGGACACACGGACGAGGTCACCACGCTTGCTGTTTTATAAGATGCCACGGCCTAATGAGAATTAATTACAACATTGATATTAGAGATTTTGCCTCCAATTAGCTACTTTTGAAATGTTAGTTACAAAGCGTTATAGCAACACTGAGAATATAAGTGGCAGCACTTTTTTTTAAAGGAATTAAAACTTGATAGAAAAAACACAACACAAAACATACATAGGAAAGAAACCAGTAGAAACTGGAGATACATTAACTTTGTGCCACTTTCTGCGAATTGATGCTGGTGGGGGAGCTTAGATAGAAATGACAAAATAATATCACCTAGTTAAATATTTTACCAATACTAAACCTCTTTTTAAAAATTTTATATTCAAGATTTTCATGCCTATGTTACCTTTGTCTTCATCTTTGTATATTTCTATGATCAGAATTTTCTGGAGTTATTTTCATGAGTTAATAACCCGCATCTACTTTAATTAAAGCAATGCAAGCCTATTGCTTCAATGTTGTTTGTGATACTGCAGTTGTATGGCTCTTGCTATCTTCTTTGCGTCATCCCTGCTGTCACCCAGGCAAAGAGGAATGGAGGTTTGTTTCCACATTTCGCTGAATCCAACAGGGAGTTCCAGCTTAGTATTTCTGCATGTGACACAGGGCTGGACATGTATGGCTTTGTAATGTCATATGCAGTCTTATAATTTTTAACATAACTTAAAACTGGTTTACAAAATCTCATGATAACACTTGGATTTGCCATATAATTTGTCCAGGGCTTGAAGCTGAAAGGACAGTTGCAACAAATATGTCTTAGCGAGTTTTTCTCTTCTTGCATAGGTCATCGGGTTTCTACTCAGGTACCTCTCTCCTTTTCTCTTTTTAAAATAATTTTCAAGCCAGACATTGTTTCAGAAATTCTCACCATGTACCACTACTTTATTCTGCTCTACCAATAAAAACTTCAGTGAACTCAAGCAACTTAGTGAGGTGCTCTTATGCTCTTCTAAGTATTTCTCCAAACTGATCTTTTAAAGAGCTTTAAGACTTTGAGCAATGGATTTCAAACTGACTAGATGGAGCCTTAATTTGCCCTCAGGCTGCTTTCCCCAGCACTTGCTTTTTTGTTACATTTTCCAGTCCCAGGGATTTCTCTTGAACTTCTGAAAAGGTTTGCTAAAGCATCTCTAATTTCTTTCCCCATTTCCTCCAGCATGCCTGCATATGGCCTTTCCCTTTTACTGGTTTTACAGATCCCAAGTTTTTCATTAACTATTCCTGATCTTATCTCCCAGTTTCTTAATTCCTCATCATCTGCTCTCAGTAATCAGAATCTTGCTTAAGAAAATATCTGTTCTTTGGCAGCCAGAGATGCAAAGTAAGTGTTAATATTTTCTTTGCCCTTTTCATTTCTCTCTGACTACTCTTTAACAGCCTGATGAAAGAAAATGCCTTCTCTCCTTCCTTTTTCTTTTGCTGCTTGTGCTCCTTCAGATGATCCAGGCTGATCTAAATATAGTGAAATACATAAGTGTCTCCCCCATCAAGTGTGTTCAGCTGTGACTCAAGTGTGGTTTTGCTCTGCTGCCTTCTAAATGTGCAAGCGCATTAGCAGGGACTGCTTGCACAAGTTTCCTGTGCTCGTACCCTCAAATGAAGTCAGCAATAGCTAAACACAAACCAGGCGCAAAGGCCCGGCTCTGTAGGTGATCTTGGCTCAGACTAAAAGTGGATCCTTTGTGCCTTGCTGCGTAGGAGCGATGCCCTCTGTGGAGTATGAGCCCCTCCAACTCCACTTCTGAAAATAACTAGCGCTGTCGCACAGTGCTGGCAGAGTAAGGAGCTTTGATTCATTCTTGTGAAAAATAATGTCCGTGTGTGGATTCTGCAGTTTTGTTGCAATGCTCGCTTGCTTAAGCTGTTGCTTGATCCACATTTCAGATCTCATCGGCTGATGATTACTAGACTCTGCAATTAGACGTTGACTAAAAGTGTTTTGACTTGTTTCTCAACAGTCTGTGTTGAGATCAGCTCCTGGTTTTGCCTCATGCTGACAGCTTTGGACACTTCTTGTTGCTGTGGCAGATGGTACTGGAGCTTTTTGATTCTCACAGAAAGAGGATGGATATATTTTAATGAGATTTGCATAAACGTTTCTTGGTATGTCTTGGTTGTGGGTCTCGGACACCTACCAGCTGCTGACAATGACTGGTCCTTTCTGCTTTTGTACTAAAACTATTATTTCAACCGGGAAAAGAGCTGACAGAGACGCTTGGTCTGGCCCTGGCAGCCTGATGGGCTCAGTGAGAGCGGCACACGGATGTGGCGAGGCCCTTCCAGGTCTCCAGCCAGCGTGTGTGAAGCTGGCTGAGGTTTTTCTGCTTGTGAGACCAAAGCAATCAAGAGTTCCTCAAAAATGCTTTGCCAGCCTTCATTTTCCACCTTGCTCTTGCCAGCCGTTTCATTTCTCTGGACTAAGACACCTGGAAGTCTGCAGAGCTTTGGGCACAGCCGTAAACCCAGAATAAGCAGGCAGGCAGCTGCTGAGGACCAAGTCACCTTCTCTTGTACCTACAAACTGCAGGTTGTGTCACTATCTGTGCTCTCCCTTGGGTGCCAAACCATGATTATTCCCTGCAAGCAGTCCTCCAGGAGCACAAAGGTCAAAATAAACCTGAATCTTGTAACTGCTGTGTAGTGTCTTGATGCTGCAAAGACTGCCTCGGTGACCCTCGGTGGCTTTGCTTTTCCCAAAGAGATTAAAGCTGTCATCTTTTGCACCAGGACTGGAGGCCATAGCAGTAAATGGGCTGTTTGGAAGCACAACTGCTGCAGGCAGCTGACTCTCTTCTGCTCCGCATGAGATTATCAGCATGGCAGAAAAATCCTTATTTGTGTGTCACCTCCTTCCAAAATGTAGGTGGCTGTGGAAGTCAGTGCCCCTGCTTCTCTCACTTGCATGCATTTGGGGTCCTTTTTCAATGATGCTTCCGTATCCACTTTGCACAGAAGCCCAGCCGAAGCCAGCAGAAGAACGGAGGATGCCCACCTACTACTATTGATACCCATCTATTGCCAGATTGTAGCTCTGTGCTCAATTTATAGCTCCCTAATTAAACCCTGCTCTGAATTCAGGATTGCCCTTCCTCTGGGTTCTGCTGTGGTGCTCCGGCCCCAAGCACAGACGTGTCCCACAGAGATCAGTGAAATTATTCTCCTAACTGCTTGTGCCAAAAAAACAACTATTGCTACAGCTTTAGAAACAGAGGCATAAAAATGTGCCTGTGAGCTGGGCAGTGTCAGGACCGGGGCCCAAGCACGGACACGCAATACATGTTCGTGCAGTCTCGGCTCAAGCCAAAAGCACCTTCCCAGGTCAGAGCTCGGGGGTGGCCTAAGCCAGGGTCCACGTGGCATGGGTGCCTCCTCCATCGAGCCAAACCACTCCTCCACTTTCTTCTGAGTAATGTTGTACTTTGTGTTGTCACCCGAGTAGTCTTAGAAGAACAATTTCCAATTTGTTGGGGTTTTCTAAGGGCAAAAGCAAGAACCAGCCCCATTTCCCTTGGGTGACATCTCGCCAGCCTGCCCAAGGGTCGCTGCAGGATTCATTGCCTTGGACAAACATCCACTGCTGGCCAAAACCATGGGTTATCATTGCTGTAGATCCAGATTTCTAAGAAAAAAGGCTTATGCAGTCATGTGTGAGTGTGTGTGCGCGCATTCGTGCGTGGGCATGTGTGTCTGGTTGTTTATCTGCCTGTCATCCCCTGCTAAGCTGTGAAGCCACTGGCTGACTCAATCAGATGTCACACATATAATTAACTCCCTATTAGTTTCACAAAAATAAGGGACTAGGGGGAGGAAAGAGACACAAAAAAATCCCAAGCTGTGGAAAAAGTGGCCACAGGAGCTTGCAATTTATCACTCGCCAGAGGGTGTACATGGGATACCGCTTTTCAAAATGTTCCGGCTGCAAAAAAGCCTCCAGTTGGCACTTACTCATTCCTGGAAGCCAGACTGATCATTAAGAACACAAAACCCCATAGCAAATCAGGTCCGCTGTGAAGACCGGGACTGATTTTAAACATCTTATAACCTGGCCGGGTTTTGGTGGATTTTCACAGGATGGGGAGGGCCGCGTCTCAAGCCAAGCTGCAGCAGCGATGTGAGGACATCTCAAGGGGAAGGTGCTAAAACCGTGTGCTCTTCCCAGGGTGAGCACTCCAGCACCTGGCCGAGTCCCCTCTTGGGCTAACCCTTTCCGCTAGTATGCATACTAGAGGTAGATACCCAGAGGACAACTTCAGCTTAAAATGGTTGAAGTTTGGCAATGATTATCAGCAGCAGAGAGGAGCAGGTGACACTGGGGAGTATCTGATGACCTGAACATCAGCTGGTGCTGTAGTGGGCTCCGGGAGTGGTGGCTTGGACGGAGCTTGGCACTGGGAAGGGGCAGACCTGCGCAGGGCACTGCATCCACGCTGGACTCACAAACAGGCATCGGATGGGAAGCTGGGGATGCTTCTGTCACTACCAGTCAATAAAATGGGCCTGGGTCTGCTTTCTGGTTTGGCCATGAGCAGTTCAGCACAACTCCTGTCCATATGGTGATGTTCCCTCCTGTCCCCAAAAAGGGCGGCCTCATCAATCCCGCTCTCCCCTGCCCGGGTCTGGGCCCTGGCAGGGAGAGCGCTACTTGGCCCTGGATGGATCCGCGCCGGGGAGCGTGCAGTATGAAATAATAACGCTAGTGAAACTACGTGGCCAGCAGCTGAGTCCTTGCGCTGGCTCTCTTCAGCTTGCCAGCAGCTACAGGGTGCAGAGGGACACCCGTGCCATGCCTCCTCCACGCCACAAACCCCAGCTGTGGCCATTTGTCCCCCAAGGCCCTGTGCCAAAATTAAGCCCTTTGGTGTAAAAGATCAGGAGGAAAAAGGAGAGCGAGCGCTGTCAGAGGTGAGCAGGAGAGAGAGAGAGAGAGCTGCCATGTGTGTGTGCCTCTCTGCCCACCTGCGGGGTCGGCTGCTCCATCAGGGACATGGTGGCCCAAATGCCACCGCCACTGCTTGTGGGGGGAACTGGGGAAGGGGAGACGTCTCCCAGGGGGTGGGAGGCAGCGAGCGCCATGCTGCAGCACGTGAAATCCCGCTCTGCATAACGAGGCCTAAGGAAAACTGGCAAGCGGGACAGGGCAGGAGTCAAAATGCGTGGAGGGAGGGGGGGCTTAAGCAATTATTTGGGGCGTGAAGCAATGCAAAAATATTTCCAGAGAAGCCCTGAGAGACTATGTGCTGCTGAGGTGCTTCCTAGGAAAGCACACGCCGTGGCTCTGAGGAAGGGCCGCCTGCTGCGTTGTGCCGGGCCAGGCGGCCGGCGTGCCCGGAGGGACGGGCAGGCAGCAGCTGCCTCCTGCCCGCTTTCACCCGGAGGTCGCCATGCCGCCCACGACGTTACGGGAACCCACCAGGTCTCACGCTTTGCTCACTAGAAGCAGTTCCAGTAGTGGGACGTGAGATCTCACCTTGCTTCCCCATGCCAAAAATATGTCTGAAGACTTAAAATCCTGGCAGGCTTTGTGCATCTCTAGATGCAAATACCAGTGGTTAATTTGACACAAAACATGCGACGGTGCCGTGGCCGATTGGACTGCGCTCGCAGGGGAAGGGGTGGGGATGCCCCCCACAGCGGTTGGGTAGCTGACGCTCATCCAGTTCACGTAACGTGCTGCAGCCAAAGTCATCCTCCTCACCTCCGTCAGAGTCCAGAGGTGAAAAAAGTAACATATCTTTATTGTTGGGAGGCCTGTGTTATTTGGCAGCAACTGCAAGCTCCCTGTCCCCTTGCCAAGAGGAGCTTTGCAAACAAACGCCAGCCCTCCCAGGATACCGCTAACAACTAACGCATTATTTGAAAATCAGACACGGATGTGGAAGAGGTTGGTGGGTGAAGGAGCCTCCAGCACCCAGGCAAATGGAGCAAAGGCCAGAACAGTGTCAGTGCATTTCAAACCAAATTAAACCCAGAAACCCAGCACGCACCAGACCATCAAGACCAGGTAGGAGTGTGTGAAAGCAAGGTAAAAAGGACACTTGAAAGTCACTTCAGGACTGAAAAATCTGAGCTAAATGCCAGTGGCGTTTCTGAGCAGCCTTGTATAGAAGCTCTGAAGAAAGCAGTGACGCTTGCAGCATGCGCCTAAAATCCAGGCAAAGCTAAGTGACAGAGCTCTCACTGGGAACAAGGGGAGACAAGGCTTCTGGACCAAAGGTAGAGGCAGATCTGGGTGAGCCAGCTGGAAAAAACATCTAGTTGTTCTAGGTGATTATTCATATGAGCATCATCCATGAGTTCACACATTCGGCATGACTGAAGAACACTGCAGCTAGAAAGGAGGCATGTGTACACAGTCCTCTTCAATCAGATGCAGCGACTTGACATATCATGTCTGATAACTGGCTGCAGAACGATGACCACAAGTTTAGACATGTAACTGCTCATCCCTCAACTGCTGGGAAAGAGTGACCTCAGAGATAAAACCCGTGAGGGAAGATGCAGAGTCAAACTCTCATTTGAATTTATGAGTAGATGGCAGCGGCACAGTAAGAGGTGTCACCTGTGACACTGCTGTTCAAGAGAAAACTGAAAACAAGTCTGCTCAGCTTGCTGCAAGCTGAAGTTGCAGTCACTGGGGATTTACAGATTTGCAGAGGCAGACCCTCTGGGTCTTCTCTCTTGACGGCAAGAAGTGGCCGCCCCATTAGCGTGCTGGTTGGGGAGTCCCATTTCAACACCAAATGCTCCCTGTGGCGTCTCTAGGAGAGCTCAGCTGGGCTGGGAGCTGCTGAGATGCAAGTCTCAGCTCTGTGACACTGATGGGCAAAAACCCTTCAAGGGTGAGGATGATATGAGCATAGATATCCATAAAGAGAGAATAAAACCTTGGAAGTTGTGGGAAAGAGCCAAGAGGTGCTTTTTATAAAGTCTCATGAGGTGGTTTTTATGACTTGCTTCGCTCCATTGGGAGATAAGGACCCAACTGCAGACGGCATCCAGTTGCCTCTGGCTTGAGCTCAGCCAGGGGAGTGGGTGGCTGGAGTGTCATATCCTCGTCGCTCCTATCTCATGGAGGTTGAGAGCTGGACAGAGCGGGAGCTGTACTGGGTGCTGCTGGTAGCTCAGATGCAGGCTCTTTCCATGTCTGTGGGAGAAGTCTGTGATAAGTGCATTTTCACAGTTGACAGCAACTCAAATCAAATTTCACCACCCTTTTACCTTGAGCGATTTAGTCATCCCAAAGCATTGTGCTAACACAACCTACTGCCAGCAGCCAGCTCCTCCTCCCCTGCCCGGTGGGGAGAAACACATTCCAGCCATTGGTCTCTACCCTTACGTTCCCCTAAAAACGATCATTTCTCCTCTGTTGGCTAAATCTATTCAGAGATGCCATTTTCATGATCATGCATGTAGTGCTACAGCAGCGAGGGGACGGGAATGGATGAGGTTGGACTGAAGGGCTCCAGCAGAGATTTCAGGAGAGGAAGATGGGGCGGGGGACCATCCCCAGGCAGGGCTGAAACGCCAGTCACGCTCGCTGATGGAGCTCAGGACAGCTCGGCCCCTTCTTCCAGAACCTCCGCCGGGGATGTGGGGTGGGGAGCTGCCGTATCGGCGGCAGGAGACTGACGTGGCTGCAGCTCATGGAGGTTGCATCTGATGTAAGAGCTCCCTGGGGCAGCACCAGTTGTGCAATGACTCCAGAGAGCCCTCTGTGACCACAGATATGTTGGAGTAACTACAGAAAATTGATTTACACCATCTGTGGATCTGACCCAACTTATTTTAACAAGCTCTAAAATACTCGGTCGCTGCACTGCCAGTAATAAAAGTGACGAGTATCCGTGTCTTTCACAGACTGATCTTAAACGAGGCTGGCAAGGGTTTTACAGCTTTCAAATTGCTTTTGTGCACTCGTAAATAAGTGTCAGGTATAACATTAATTGTTTGCAGGTCTTTTTGGTTTTACACCATCATAAAGGTGTAACTTACTGCACAGCAGTCCTTTCTTCCAGGGTATCTCATGGTTCTAGCTACCCTCCTGGGGAAAGAGAAAGAAGGCTTGAAAAGATTGAGTTCCAGATTATTCACAAAACCTGTCTGAAAAGGTCTGAAAGACCCTTCTTCCAGCACTTCCACATTTCACTAGGGATTTTTGAATCACTAGAACATGAAGTAAAACCAAATGGGAAATTTCTCACACTGAAATAAAAACATTCCTTAAAAAAAAAAAAAAAATCCAGTCTGTGAATTTGAGAAAAAATAAAAAGGAAAATATTCTGGACGTGACCTTCTTAGCTTATTTCAGTTCTTAGCAGGACATTTCTCAGGGGTAGAAAGGTAAATTTCCCTTTGATTCCCTGCTTCATTCAGCCTTTCGCCGAGAGCATTTGTAAAGACCACAAGAGTTTTCGCAAGATATTAGGGATAAATGGGATTGAAATGTTCTCTAGTTCATAGGTCCTAAGGCTAGACTTACACAGCAGCATCCGAGAAAGGGGAGGAGTGGACTAAGGAGATGTTCACCAGCATTGCATTACCATTGGCTTTGGAGTGGAGACTGAACCTGATAATCCTGTCTTACGTGTTTTCTGGGGTGTCTGGTGACATCAGATGCTCCTGGTTTATTTCCTAATAACTCTCACCACCTAACTGTCCTTTGCAACCCCTGCCTTGGCATAGACATGGGGCTTGGTGGGTGACAGAGAAGGAGGCTTAGAAGGACTTGAAGAACAAGGCTCTGTACAGAAACACACCTGGATTTTCCTCCCCAAAGCATTTGCCATCTCCTGCATGGGCTAACCTGTGCAAAACCACTTGTCCTCAAAAGTTAGACATCTTGGCCAAGTGTTCTCCTTCATGTGAGTGCAATGAGATATTCCAAGACCAGATTAAACTACTTCCCATGCCCAAAGTGCTGCATAGGACCTCAAATACCACTTCTACCTGTGAAGGCTGCCCATAGAGGCAATCATCCCCTGCTGTAGTTTCAGAGATAATTGCACATACAGAGAGAGATTTTATTTAAATGTCTGCCATGACTTCTTTTAGCCATTGAAGGAAACAGGCTGGGGCATGTCAGTTGTCTGCTCAGGCTTTGTAGGAGGCTTTCATCCTGTGCTGCTCGAAGAAGAAAAACTATGAGATCACTGGTTGCTAAACACTTGATGTGATTTCCCAAGGTATGCCTCTATGGTAAGTACTCTGGTAATTTGGGTAGTGTTGACAGAAGCCCTGAATATTACCCAAAACACTTGGTGATTATTTTTTTCTGCTGGCTCCAACAGCAAAGCACTAAGAAATTCACTCCCCCTTCCAGACAGGGACACTGTTATGTTGCTAATGGTTCACAAAAAAATGCACCTTAATGTCCCAAGAGCCTTCCTGCAGGTCATGCTGCTCTCCTGCTCCTCTGCCAGCATTGAGGATGGGACGGGGTGGGATGGGACAGGACAGAGACAGCCAGATTTCTGGACAGGGTCACGTAACTCTCTTGCTGCCAGCCCAAGCTTAATTGCGTCAGTTTCTTTAACGATCACAACTTCAGTAGCCTAAGAATAAGCTAAACTCCCACCCCTAGTTCTTGGGTCAGCTCCACCTTTCCATCTCTTTAGGTTAATATTTTTAGCTTAATATTTGAAGCATAATTTCAGGTTGCATTTTAATGTCATATTCCAAGAGTGGAGTGGTGAGATCTTTTAAAAACGCATACATAATTTATTTTTCCTTTGTGACAAGGACAAAGGGAGTCTTTTCATTAAAAAAATCTATATGGCTGAGACTCTGCAGCATCTGGTATTTGCATTCAAAGACAGCAGTGTATTAAACTTTCCTCCAGTATATCTTTTCATGTAGTAAATGATCATAATTGTCCTCTCTTTATAAAGTCAAAAGCTGAAGTAAAGGGAGGAAAATGATGTTACCTGTTGTTTTACAAGAACCACCAAGTCTCCTAACAGGAGAAAGCATTTCTCCCATGGCTTCCATCCAGCACCGTTTGCCAGTGAGCTCGCGCTGGCCTGGGCCTGAACCAAGAGCAGTCTCCCCACCGTTCTTGGGGGCAGGACTCCAAATCTTGCTGATAAATACTGAAAGACTCCCATGGACTTCTGCACTTCTTGAGTAGGAAGCATCATGACAGCTACTGGAGAAGCCACAGCAAAGAAGGCTTGGAAGACTCTGGAGAGGTGAGAGGAAGGAAAAGCAAAGCATAGGGTGGCAGTTATCAGAACTGGAAATGCTTGTGAAATTGCCTTCCCCTTTTCATGATCTGGAAGGTACAGGTATTAATCTGTGATATTTGTGGTCCAGGTTTAAACTCTCACAGTGTTACATACACTGCTCATAGAAGGAAAGCATTATTACTGTGTTTAACAATGATACAATAAAAATTCTCAGTTACTGATCTACTTACAAAACATTGGATTGAATATTAATTTTTTTCCAGGCAAAGGCTGTGTTTGTGCTCTTTGTGTAAGGCTTGTGGTGGGGAGAGGAGGGAAGAAGCGAGTATGGTGACAGTGCTAACTCCCAATACTTTCCCTTTATTCTTACAAAGAAAGAAACATCGGCAGCAGTCCCAAGCAGCACAGCTATTATCATGACCTACACAAATCTCAAAATAAGACGTGTCTCATTAGCTTCCCTTAGACAACGCGGGATGCTAATAAGCAGGCATGCCTTTGAAGAAAAACCCATGGACCCGCCACTTTAAAAGGAAGCTCAGGACAAGGTTACGCTGAAGCATTCTGGAGTGTGGCTGTCCTGGGATTTTGTTTAAATTCAGTCATCACGGAAATTGGCAAAAAGCAGCCACAGGGGGTGGAGTTGCATAAGAACCTATCTGTGTGTTTGCTTGGGTGTGAGGACTCGTGTTTGCTCTTTATTTTACAGAATTGAAAATATTTAATGAACCATATGTATCACTCGAAGCAACAAATCCTTTACAATCTAAATTCTTCCATCATAAAATATTCCTTGGGAAGGCATTACTCCTTCATGTTGAACTTTCCCCGGTCTGAAGGAGACACTATATACTACAGTGACTATCCAAGGGATGCTTCTAATCCTTCAGAACTTTTGTTATCTCCGGCAGAGGCAGAATCCCCTGAGCTGCCATGGCTGCAGTTTATTTTCCCCACAGGCCTGCCATCACTAGCTGCGCTGCAGTCAAACAGCGCACTGTTTGCTTTCTCTCAAGCAGTCTTGGGTAAGTCAAGTTCTTTGTGTCAGGACTTAATCCCTGGTGGCAGCAGATCAGCTTTGTTAAATACAGATAGTTTCCTTTCTCTGTTTCTCTTTTTCTACTACTTGTACATAATTAAGTCTGCATGAGAGCTACCTTATTCACTGAAATAAAATAGCTGAAGCTGCAGAATACCCAGTGTGACGCTCCCCGAGTGCCCTGGAAGAACAGTGACAACTCAAAAGTTAGGAGGCGCCAAAATGGAAGTTGCTCGAGCAAGTGGTCTGGAAGGGCTCCCGTGCGCCACGGAGCCCTGCCTCTGGGTGGTCCTGGCAGGGTCTCCCAACCAAACCGCATCCCCCAGCCCCCGGCGCCCTCGTTCTCACTGCTCCTTCTGGGGGATCTCTTCTAGTAACTCACTTCTCACCTGGTTTCCTCACCACCTGAAATATGTCAAGGTCCCTTTGTACCCTGTTGTCCTTGTGCCAACACTGCCCTTTAACTTAAATCATGTTTGTTTCCTGGTAGTTACTTCCTTGAGGTATTAATACCTCCTTGTAGCCTTTGCTTTCTGTGCTGAACAAAGCTGGGACACCCCTCCTAGGGCACAACGAGGCAGGTCATGCCCGTGGGGTCTCACGAGACCTTCCGCAATGGCCTCAGCACCGCTTTCGCTGGCTGGCGGTGCCTTCCTGTGGCAGTACAGCAGTGGTTTGCTCATTGCCGTGCTGCTGGCAAGGAAAGCCAGCTGGTCTCTCTGCTCGTCTGCCTGCTCCAACTGACAACCGCCCACATCTTGTACTAACACAGCACTAGGACTTCCACTTACTGTTATTCCAATTCTCCAGTTTCTTGTCCCACCCAAAGCATCTAGTTCTACAACCTCCCCAGGGATGTCGTAGAGTCCCCATCACTAAAGGTTTTCAATACATGATTGGACAGGGTGTTAGATAATCTCATCTAGGCTCCCTTTTCTGTGAAAGGTTGAACCAGATGATCACAGAACCACAGAATCTCCTAGATTGGAAAAGACCTGTAAGATCATCTAGTCCAATCATTAACCAAACACTGACAACCCACCACTAAACCATGTCCCTGAGCACTATATCTACACGGCCCTTAAATACTTCCAGGGATGGGGACTCCACCACTGCCCTGGGTAACGCCTTCCAATGCCTGATGACCCTTTCAGTAAAGAAATTCTTCCTAATATCCAATCTAAACTTCCCTTGGCGCAACTTGAAGCCATTTCCTCTTGTTCTATCACCTGTTACTTGACAGAAGAGGTCGACTCCCACCTCCCTGCAGCCTCCTTTCAGATAGCTGTAGAGAGCGATAAGGTTTCCCCTCAGCCTCCTTTTCTCCAGGCTAAAAAACCCCGGTTCCCTCACTCGCTCCTCACAAGACATGTGCTCCAGACCCCTCACCAGTTTCGTTGCCCTTCTTTGGACACACTCCAGCGCCTCAATGTCCTTCTTGTGGTGAGGGGCCCAAAACTGAACACAGTACTCAAGATGCGGCCTCACCAGTGCCGAGTACAGGGGTAAAATCACCTCCCTGGTCCTACTGGCCACACTATTCCTGATACAGGCCAGGATGCCATTGGCCTTCTTGGCCACCTGGGCACACTGCTGGCTCATGTTCAGCCGGCTGCCAGTCAACCCCCCCAGGTCCCTCTCTGCTGAGCGGCTTTCCAGCCACTCCTCCCCAAGCCTGCAGCGTTGGCGGGGGTTGTTGTGGCCAAAGTGTAAGACCCGGCATTTGGCCTTATTGAAACTCATACAGTTTGCCTTGGCCCATCGATCCAGTCTGTCTAAATCCCTCTGCAGAGCCTCCCTGCCCTCAGGCAGATCAACACTTCCACCCAGCTTGGTGTCATCTGCAAACTTACTGAGGGTGCACTCCATCCCCTCATCCAGATCATTGATCTTTCAAGGTTCTGTCCAACCTGGGCTGTTCTACGATTCTGTGATTCTACCATTTGAAACAGTGTCTGTCCGTGGTCCAGCTTGCATCTGGGAAGTGACTTTCCTGCAGTGGTGCAGCTCTTGGTAATGTAATTAGTGTCAGTAATGTCGAGATCTCTGGGCATTCCAGCACAAGGGGAAGGTAGAAAACGTGGTGGCTGAGACAGAAGGCCACCCACAGTCATTGGTCTTGTCCACACCAGGTCTCCACCGCAGCACTCAGCTGTCAGGAGCCCTTGTTCCTCACAGACCAGCCCCACCTCTACCCATGTTAGTTCTCAGTTCTCTCTTGTTCAAACAGTCCTGGTCCTTCCCATGGCCCCGTGTTTGTCTTCAGTCTGCCCTGCTGTTACTGCTGTGCCCAGAGGGCCCCTCCCCTTGCTCCAGTCTCATCCAAGCAATTCAGTGCTCCCCACGCGCTGGTTCCCAGTTGCAGCCTGTCTGCCCACCTTCGCAGCCTCCAGCCCCCATCTTTCCCTCCTGGGCTCCTTGTCATGGTCCACTCCTCTGCCCCAGCTACAGAGAGCCTCCCTTGCAGGGCAGTTTGTCTTCACTGGAGACTTCTGCCACCAGGGAGGCCGTCCCAGCAGGAGAGCTCTGGAGAGGCAGAGGCATCTGCTTTTAGGCCACACGTAGCCTGGCATGTGCTCGGCATGGATGGAAACCCAGATATGTTCATCTGCTGACATTAGCAACGCTACTGCAGAGTAAATGTGAATTTCAAAAGTATTTTCAAAGCAGAAGCAGTATTCTTTTTCTTTCTGCCTCTCCTGATGCCATGCTAACTTTCAGCATCTTTCTCTGAAGCATGGGAATGGCAGAACTGTTCATAAATATGAAAACAACAAAATGAGACAAAGTAGTGTATCTTTCTCTATCTTTACTGCCACACACAGCAGGATCATTTTGGCTAAAAATTTCTTAATATTAGGTTATCAGCCTCAAGCTGATAACTATTTCAGAAAAATTCTTCCCAAATAGATCAAGTCTGGTGATGGACGGCTGAACCCACACGCCTCACAATGCAGTGGTTCCTGAATCCTTACCCTGGTAATAACAGGTGACACCAGTCACACCTATGGTTGTGTGACATGATCCACAGAACTATCTGCTCTTTTCACCTGCCCAGAAAAGCTCATGACGAGC
Source organism: Pluvialis apricaria (assembly GCA_017639485.1). Taxonomy (NCBI): domain Eukaryota; kingdom Metazoa; phylum Chordata; class Aves; order Charadriiformes; family Charadriidae; genus Pluvialis; species Pluvialis apricaria. The sequence goes on from CM030008.1 coordinate 147,174,386, forward strand.
TGCTGTGTGTAGTAACCTGTTTGCAACATGCTGGGAGGATGGAGAAGCCTGTGAGTGTCCAGCATTGCTCCATTCAGCTATTACACCCCAGGTAGCGTGAGGAGGTCTGCTAGAAACAGAAACAGCCACTGTGGGTTCAGTTATGAATCATGGGAGGGACCTTTCTGTATTTGGTGACTCGGTACTATGGTGACAAAAACTCCACAAACACTTCACAGAGAATAAAGCCACATGTTTTCCGTTCCTCCTTATGCAGTGTGGTGCTGCCTGGGAATAACCCGTGGTGGTAAATTGCTTTGAGTTGGTCCTTTTCCTACGTTGCTCTCTTGGAATATATTTTGATGGGGTGAAAGACTACTTTAGATGTTATTTCTGACCCACTTTATCGAGTGGACTCTTTATTGGTAGTTACCAGTGAACAACAGAGCCCTTGTCATACTCTCCAGAGTCCCCACGCTCAGCCTGGAGTACTGGCAGCCTTTTGTACAGAACCCAAATAGCAGGTGGAGTCGTCCTGCCTCTTAACACGCAATGGGTCATTCATTGTAGGCTTAATTTGGTGATGGCTGGAAGCCCCTTCAAAACAGTGTGTGCTTCCAAAAGGTATGTTTAATCACCATGACTGCACCGCTGAAGTAGGAATAGTTTCATCCCTCCAGGTGTCCATTTAGAAAAGCATTTGGTACAATAACTATTCATGCAATCATAGAATGGTTTAGGTTGGAAGGGACCTTAAAGACCATCTCGTTCCAACCCCCCTGCCATGCGCAGGAACACCTCCCACTAGACCAGGTTGCTCAAAGCCCCATCCAACCTGGTCTTCCAGGGATGGGGCATCCACAACTTCTCTGGGCAACCTGTTCCAGTGCCTCCCCACCCTCATAGTGAAAAATTTTTTCCCGATATCTAATCTAAATCTACCCTCTTCCAGTTTGAAGCCATCACCCTCATCCTATTGCTACATGCCCTTGTAAAAAGTCCCTCTCCAGCTTTCTTGTAGGCCCCCTTCAGATACTGAAAGGCCGCTATAAGGTCTCCCTGGAGCCTTCTCTTCTCCAGGCTGAACAGCCCCAACTCTCTCAGCCTCTCCTCATAGGAGAGGTGCTCCAGCCCTCTGATCATCTTCGTGGCCCTCCTCTGGACCCGGTCCAACAGGTTCACATACTTCTTGTGCTGAGGACTCCAAAGCTGGATGTGGTACTTCAGGTGGGGTCGTGTGAGAGCGGAGTAGAGGGGAGAATCACCTCCCTTGACCTGCTGGCCACGCTTCTCTTTTGATGCAGCCCAGGATATGGGCTTTCCAGTCTTGCCAAGTTCTTCACATCACATTTGTTCCTGAGTCACCTTTAATTGACACCACTCTTTCAATGAATTCCTGAATTCCTTGTGTTCACAGAAAGCATTTAAGCAAGTGAAAGGTGAGACAAAACTCTCTCACAAGGCTGCCACTGGTGCTGCACTTCGTTTCCTTTCTACCTGTAATGAGTCTGGTCTCCCTGAGAGCATGAAATTTCCCATTCCCAAAAACCAGAAGAGCACATCACTCAGCACTAACCATGGCCAGCTTCTCCATGCAGCTCCCCTTGACATTAACAAGTGATGCTCCCAGGACTTCCAGTCTTGCTGAAATCAGGGGACCTCCTTCCACTCACTTCAAGTGACAGGGTGATCAAGGCTGCACAGGGACACAAAACCTGGAGGTGGGCAGAAAGCTGTAGGAGGGAGGAGAGTTCTTCACTTGACTCCAAGGCATCTGTGCTTATGCAGCATGACTACGCAGCACAGTTGTGACCGTGAAGTCTGGTGAAAGTGTTGCCTGGGACGCTCAGGTTGCTCCCGTGCTCAGCAGGGCTGAAGCAACATCAGGAACGTAAGGAACAGAAAGCATTGTCACACTACTGGGTAAATCTAGAGTCCCCCAGGTCTTGAACACTGCATGCAGTTCCTGTCCTCCATGCCCAAAGGGGAGGCGATCGGAAATGGTACAAGTTCAAAATGGCCATGGTAGGAATACACACCAAAATGCGCAGGACTCTGCAAGTTGTAGAGGTCAGCAATAAATGGGAGACGGAAGGAGCAGTTTGCCCGCTCTTTCACACAGTACCATAGATGCCAAATGCCATGATCAGAAACATGGTTTATAACAAACAAAATTACTATCATCTGAAGTACCTCATAACTTGGTGGGGCTCATGGTTGCATAACATTATGAAGGCTTTCCAGTACCTAAAGGGGGCCTACAGGAGAGCTGGGGAAGGACTTTTTACAAGGGCATGTAGGGATAGGACGAGGGGGAATGGCTTTAAGCTGGAAGAGGGCAGGTTTAGATTAAACATTAGGAAGAAGTTTTTCACTTTAAGGGTGGTGAGGCACTGGAACAGGTTGCCCAGAGAGGCTGTTGAAGCCCCGTCCCTGGAGGTGTTCAAGGCCAGGCTGGACGTGGCCTTGGGCAACCTGGTCTGGTGGGAGGTGTCCCTGCCCGTGGCAGGGGGGTTGGAACTCGATGATCTTCAAGGTCCCTTCCAACCTAAACCGTTCTATGATTCTATGAAAAGTATACAGGGGCTCAAACGGTGGCCAGGCAGATTCATGAAATGAAGTGTTGACTCAGAGGTGTGAAACACAGAGATGCAGATCAAAGCTCCACCTGAGGAAGTCTGAGATGCAGAATGGAGGATGCCTGGAACGCGAAGACTGCTGCTCACTTCTTCCAGAAGTGCCCCGAGCAGGGGCCTCTTGGAGGTGGGCAGTGCACTGTATGAGCCCCTGGTGCAACCCAGGACAGATAATTGCATCTTCTTATGCAGTGGTTGTGGGGTGGGGGAAGGGGTTTGTCCCGTATTTCTCAGCACTTTCTGAGAAAGGGTTGTATTTTCACTTCAGTTCAGTCCACAGTGCAGAGATGTCTCCGTGCTTATGTAGGGCTTGCTTGTAGCTCGTGAAGAGTTTGTGAAAATAAATACAAACCTCGCTATTGTGTCAGCTAGTAATCAGGCTTAATGACCATTTATTGGCCCATACACTGTTGAGCAAAGAGACTCCCTCTTAATGAAGGTCATGCTAAATAACAGTGTACAAATAATGCTCAATGACTCAAAGTGATGCTGGGTCCTTTAAGATCAAGGAAAATAGTCTCTAATTATACTTGGATTTCTTCTTCCTCAAATGACATCAACTAGTACACCAAGGATAAAGTCCTTTCAACCAGAGAAGCTGTTTATAAATAAAAAAGACATGATTTTTATTAAAAATACAAAATACTTAGTCATCTTAGTGAAATAAGGTTCAAAGGAATTACTGTGTGATATAAGTAAATATACATCTATAATAGCATACATGTTTATAACTAGCAGTACTTATCGCCCATGTCTCTCATGGTTAGTAACACGGGACTCACTGCTCCAACTCTGCAGGTGAAAATACAGAGCCCAGGAAAGAGCATGTGGCTTCTCCAAAGTCACACAATAGCTCAATTGTCAAGCATGAAACACGTAAGTGGAAATACACAAACACAGAAGCCTGTTCACGAATGGGAATAAAATATGAAAAGAATGAGCAAACCTTTCTGTTCCTAAAACAGAAGGGTTGCCTGCTGTGGTAAAAAAAAAATAGAAAATAATCAAACATCTTAAAAACACCTGCAAAGTCCCTGACTGTCTACATAATTTATATCAGATTCCCTCTAGGGACTCGAGGTTGGGAGGGGCCGATGCAGGAATCTTCCCCGACTGCTGCAGGAGCTGGAAATGGGGCCATTTGCCACAGATAAAGTGGTTTTTATTCGATAGACTCATGAGGCTTGGATTCCTGCTAATGGCAGAGTGGAAGGTAACTGCACATAAGCTGTTTAACCATTTCTAAACCAAATGCTACGAGGTTTCCCCACTTCACGTTTATACCATGCCCAGCGAGCTTCTTGGCTCTGCTACATACTGCTGTGCCTGTGCTGGGCTGCCGCTGGGGAGCAATGCACCCAAAATCGTTACAGACCCTTCCTGAGCCACGCTGGCCACCCGTCCACATCACTTTTACACAGACGCACACTTCTCACCAAATCAGCTCTACCCCGTCTCAGCTTTTCCCTTCTTTTTTATCTCCCACGACACTGTAATCACACCGAATTCTCCGTTATTGAGATTCTCAGGGAAAAATCAAAATTCTCTCTGGGCAAGGAAAAAAAGGGGCAGCTGTTTCTCACAGCGCTTTCCTCAGCTCCTCTTCTCTCCCACTATTTACTTTACTTCTTTACCTTGCAAACAGCTCAACGTCTTGGAGCCTGGGCTAAGCCCAGCCCTTTTGTGCCCTGCAGTCATCGCTGCATCTTTAAGGGAAAACTGATTCCCAGGAATGCTGTGCATGCACATACCTATCTGGGCGCTGCACCCACACCTGCCCACCAGGTAACCCAGCGCCCGCTGGCCCTCGCAGCCGCATTCCAGCCGGCAGAGCTATTACTTGCTAATTGTTACCTGTCAAACAGGTAAACGAAGCTCTTGGGCCAAGTCCAAACAAGCGTATATTCCCACGAAATCCTAAACCGGCAAACCTTTGACCTTTCTGCAGCCCCACTGATGATTTTCGCCAGGACTGATTTAAAAGTATGATGGTATCTTTGACGGATGGAAAAAAAGTGGCATGTTTGGCTATTGTTTATTGTGACGAAGCTTTCTTGTACGTGTTAATACCTGCAGGAGAGCAGAGGATTACCAAAACAGGAGAGCAGTGCAGGCAGCCCAATAAACACGGCGTAGCTCACGTCCCCCGAATCACACAAGCGGGGTGGCTTTCCAAGATCTCAGCAGCGCAGCGCTGATCCAAAAGCAGTTTGTGGATGGTGAGGAATTAACATGCAAAACCTCCTGAGGCTGAAAAAGTTAGTGTACAAAGTAGCCCGGAACCATCTGGGAGGGCTGGAACTGGCATTTCCTCTTCGTTTCACCCCGTTCAGACTTGCTCTGCCGAGCGGAACAGGAGCAGCTCCTGTGGAGCAGGAGGGTCTCTGCGCACAGCCGTAGGCAGCAGCCCGTTACTGTCGGCCGGCAAGGCTGTGAAGACCGCTCGCTGGCTTGGCCCGGTTAGTGCTTTCTGACCAGGGAAAGCGGCTCAGACCAAACTGCTCCATCGTAAAGCTTGATCCTCCTGGCTAATTGCACAGAAAAGATATTTCCCCACAGAAGCACACACGGAAAGGCAGCCTGCTCTTAATGTAACAACTTCAAGATTTCATATGCTTGTACATCAAAACGCAATAAAATAAAAAATAGGCTTTATTGGAAAAATACAGCTATAAATCACAACATTCAAAATAGCACAGATGTCCCTGCTTTACTATGACCCTCCTCCTTACAAGCTCTCTGGCTCGGATTCTGATGCGCTTTGGGACAGGGACCATGGTACCTACACATTCTCACAGCGCATGATATGATCGGACGACACTTCTGATTCAATAACATGATCCAGTCTCATCATAGCTTCACCCTAGGTGTCGTGTGGAGTCTCCCAGCTGTCAGACATGATAGCCTAAGAAAGAGGGGAGAGTAAACGGTATAAACCAGATTGTTTTATTGATAATAACAGAAACATGATCTCCCCAGCACGATGGTAATCTTCCTCCACAAGGGTTGCAGATAGCCTCCATGGTAAGCTTGATTTTGACCCGTCTCTCACCTTAGCTTTACCCCAGTTAAACCAGACTTCTGTAGGTCTCCCAAATGTCATCTTAGACATTGAAATTTATTTTGGAATAGACGATTTTCAAATTTTTTTAATAGGTGATTTTTTTTTTTTATTTTGGAATAGGTGAGTTTTATTTTGGAAGTTACCTGGAGAAAGCAGTTGTTAGAGAGACCATTTGCAAAGCAAACTGGCTTTTATACTTTATTTGAAGAAGCATTTCTGTTTTTAACTTAACAGATGGTCCAGACTGAGGTTTGGCGCTTTTCTTTGGAACAGGCTAGTGCTTTAAGCTGATTTTTAGGGGGTTTTAGCTGACATGAGATCAGATATATTTGCAGAACCTGAGCTCAGTCCAGTACCTTCTCTAAATGCTGAGGGATTGGCTCAGAAACCAGAAGAAATCCTGGGATTTACAGCCGAAATCCCAGGTTTCATGGAGCTGAGCACAGCTGTGGGCTCCTGCAGACCCAACGTGCCATGTTTAGATTCCTACAGGAATTGGAAACTCCTCTGCAGCTCCTTGTTTTTAGCTCCTTCACCCTTTTTCTTCTCTTTACCGTGCAGAAAACATTAAAAGAGAAAGGATGTCCTGCACAGGGATGAAAGAAATAACTTTCTGAAGAGGGTTGCCAGGCCTTTCCAGACCTGCCTATCTTCCAGCCCGTTGAGAAGTGCAAGTGGTAGGAGGTGGGACAATTGGCTGATTTTCTTTATAGGAGGAACAGGTACAGAAGAAGAGTCCTTCTCTTCTCGCACACAGCCTAGCAGAACCCCCCCAAACTCCTCTGCAAAACAGGAATTGATCAGACACATCACCTGGAGATCATTACACGGATGACTCCCTCTCCCAGAGCCTCCTCTGCACTTCAGGGAGATGGCTGGACTGTTTGCGGTCTTCTGACACCCACCTGCAGTATCTGAGATGCCCTTGTGGCAGGGTCATTCCCCCAAGTGAAGAAGAGCTCGTGGACCAACAACCATTATGAAGCCTTGACTTTAAATGGATGCTGTGAAGAAGCAGTTGGTGTCAGCCCTGCTGCTCCACACCTGGCAGCAGGAGATACCCCAACCTCAGCAGGGAGTGGGAAGGAAGAAAGGGCTGTTTCAATTTGGCCAAGAAGAAGGGCAAATATTTTCTCTTGTGGCTTCCAAGAGGAGGCAGCATCTTGGCACGGGCATCCTGCCCATCAGGCCAGAGAGTCCTTTTAAGATTCCTCTCAAAAGTTGTTCAAGCAAACAGCGGTCCCTTCATATGTTCCACTCAGCTGAATATACTTGATTTGGGATTCTTCCTCCTTTTCACCTCACAGTGAGATTAAACAGATTTCTTATCTGCTCCTAGCTTCTCGCCAGGCTCCAGCATGGAGTGTCTTTCAGCCTGGAGCACTGTCACCGAATCCCTGTGCTGCGTCAGTTGCCTCACTGACCAGCTTCCACTGGGTATCTTGATGATACTACCCAGTAGCATCTGAAACCATCAGCAACAGTACCCACAGGTATTTTTCTTAAGATAAAAGGGAAGATATCTTAAAAGATGACTAATAAAAGGGCGTCCGTTTAAAAAAACATCATGTGAAAAGTGACGGCTGCATTACTAATACCCACATAGAACCAGGTGGAAATAATTTGGCCAAAAAATGCTGATTTTTCCTGTATCTCTCATTCCTGTTTTGACAAACATTTACTGAACGAAGAGCAAGGTTTCAGGACTCTGTTGCTCCACATAGGCTGTTAAGATTCCTGGAGCACCTGAGCTCTCAAGGCTGCCCTGCAAGCTAGCTCCATCCATGGCAGAGCTGACCGTCTGGGGCTGTCATGTCTGTTCTCTCGACAGGATTCCTGAGAATTGGCCAGGATAGCTCAAAGTTCAAATTTTCTGTTTCAGACCTGTAGAAGAACTTGTACGTCTCAAAGTCTATTATCTTTTCCCAACTACGTATGTGATCAAACAAGGTATTCGCTCTGCCGGCAAACCTTACCTCTCCCATCACTTTTACAACAACATGGCTACTATATGAAGGACATCCTCTTTGTAATCAACTTTTACTGGGGAGATCATGGGTGATTTAGCTTTTTCTCAACAGCTGGAGAAGAGGGTTGATTGACTGGAGGGTTAAGGGAACTGGGCTAGAAGTGCGCATGCACTGATGGCCAGAAAAGCTGACTCTGCAACCACCAGCTCACACGGTCGCAGGCCGCTGCCTGTAACCATGGACTTCTTACGTCATCCCACTTCTGACTCCAGCTTGAGCAAAACTGTGTTACTCAGAGAGTTGGGGACATGGAAGGAAAGTTTTCTAGCTTCTGTAATGTTCAGAAGTGAACCATCCTGGTATTGCTACTCGATGCCTGTGTGAGGTTTAATACCGGTTAGTTTAATCAGGAGGGTGTGTAATAGTTTGAAGCTGTGTTTACACTTGTTTCAGATTTGGAAAAGCAAATGTGGGGAAAAGACGAAAATGGGTAACTCTTCAGACTTACAAAACAACCTTCTTAAATGAAAAAATAAATAAGGGATTCTCACAAATGAATGCAAAACAATTAAGAAAAATAGATGTGTGCCTAACCAAACAAAGCCCTGATTAGTTCAGTGGTGTCAGTGATGCATCAGTGACACCAATCCCTACAATTTTGCATGTCTCTCTTTTTCTAAAGGCCAACCTCTTAGATTCACATAACAGAAGTGTATTATTTAAATCTCTGATTCTTATACTTCACTTTACACCAGGGAAAGGCTTGGGAGGTAAATACTGGGACACTGACAGACAGATGAAACCTCTATTTTTTAAATGTCATGATTCTAAAACACGATGCGAGGAAGGGGGTGCCGCCACCTGTACGCATTCACTTCAGAGTCTAAAGCAGGGTTTGAAGCTCAGGGCCTCCGGAGTGTGTTCTGTCATCTGCTGCAAACGCAGCATGAAGGAGGTAGAAAGCATGATAACAAGATTTGTGCATTTGTTAAAAAGAAAAAAAGAGCTCAGTTCTCAAATGCCTGTATCTTTGCCGTGTCTCAGGTCACAGCAAGCCACCTAGACAGCAGTATCTCTGACGCTGCTTCTGTGCACGTTAGGAGAGCCTGCTACAGCCCTGACACTATTTGTATCTTCCCATCATCACACTGTCTGTTGTCCACAATAGGTGCTTCATTGCTGGTATCAGGGGCACGAATTAAATGCATGGGCCAAGCTGCCTGTTCTCAATGTGAGACAGCTGGGAGGAGTGCACTCCAGCTCCCAGCCACCAATTAGCCACTAATCTCATGCACTAAGATTCCCACAAACGGTGCAGGCTTCCTTTGGTGACTTTTCAATTAGCATCATAACACCCCAAGCTTTGAATGCTTTGTGTATATTTATCTTTTCTTCCAATTGTCAGGGCCAGCAGACATAAATTAAACCAATTTAAGAGCATCCATGTGTCTATTATTTGGCAGCTATTAGCCTAAATTGACATAATCCTCTTTCAGCTGAGAGTTAGACACATTTATGTTAACCTGGCTGTGGCTTACTTGTGTTCTTTCACAGAAAATGCGAGAAATTGTGTAAGTACTGCTACAAAACCAGAATTCACTTCTGCGTGTACAGGAGAAATGCCTGCCCTTATTGCACTGATGTGTCATGTCTAGAGGTAGATGACACAGGTCTGGGCAAAACCAGCATGGCGATCCCAGACTGAACAGGTGCTGTAAGCAGAGAATTTTAAGGGAACTTTAGAAGAGGAGCAGGCATGTGGCACGGGGAGAAGAGCCTGTGAAGAAATTATTGTGTTTGAGTCCTCCTCTAGATCCAGAGACCAGGGCTGAGGAACCTTCTGCAGCCTTCAGCATTATGCAGGTAGCAGCATTCACTTGCAAACAGACTGAATTCAACCCTATAGGGCCTGATCAGCAGCTCACAAAATTAGAAAGACTCTCAGTGGACTGCATCCACCACAGAATGAATAAGCGGTATAGTGCTTTGAAGGAGAAAATGACACTTGGGGCTTAAAGACACCTAAAGCCAGAGAAGGTTGCAGACTTACTGGGAAAGTGCCTGGTCAGTGAAGGGTAGGTCAAGCAGTTTGCTGGACACAAAAGCAATGACTACAGATATACATATCAAAAAAATTCTCATTCCTTCACACCACCATCAGTGATATATGTTGGCGGATACAGGCAAGCCTACAGCCAGGTTGCCACTGGCTACTGCCTCATCGCTGTTGGAATTTTAAGTACTGCAAGTCATATCATGGCACCCAACTCCCAATCCACCCAGTTCCATTGTCATTGCCACCAAACTCTACTAACTGGAGCCACTAGCTGCTGCTGGTGCAGCTCTCAGCATTAATAGGCAATCTCTAAGCAGAGGCACTTCAAAGCTCCCTCCTCAGGCTCAAAAGGTTCTCCCCATTATAGTGTGATTGGTTGTTTACACTAAGGTAATTGGTGTGTCTATAATTGGCCTTGTTTACACTGAAGATTTTCAGATATCCTTGGTCTCCCTTCCCCCTTCCTGCCCTGATGGAAGCTCTGAAACCCAAAGGGAACTGCACAGATCAAGGGGAAATCCTTCCCCCCCCCCCCAATCTTGCAAGGCTGGATTTGGAGGTCCACAGCATCAAATTTAATCCCAGGCATCTAAAGTGAACAGAATTTGAGCACTAGCCAGCTGTGAAGCCACTTCCAAACCAAAGAATGGAGATGCAGTGCAAAGGACAACTTGAACAATAGTCATTCTTCATAATACTGTCTATAAAAAACAGGCACAACACCGTCTACACGTACGTCTTTCAAAGAAAAGATGGTAATTTTACCTGTGACTTATAAAATACCCTCTTGATCAGATAGCTTCACTCCTCCATATGCTTCCATGAATTCAGAAGCTTCAGTGGGTCTACATTGATGCTGATGCTGTGGATTGGTTTGCACTTGCAGGAATTCACTACCAGTCCAGCCACTGGAGGAAGCTGAAAGGTTCAAGAAACAGATGCTGCCAGAGCTGCTGCTGCTACCACATCTCTTTAATGCCGAGAGATGTCATGCGAGCCAGCCATGTGTGAGACGCCAGGAGAACTGGGCTGTGCAAATGCTGTAATTAACTCCCTGTGCTTACACCTGGAAGGCTTTCATTCACCCCAAACAGAAAAGACTGCTTTGCATGCACTTTCACAATCACTTTAACTCAAAGCTAAAACCTGGCTGCTGCCAAAAGAGGTGGGCCTGTCCTACAACTGCAGTCCCCTGCCTTTTGTTGGCTCCAGCACTCCCACAGTTTGGGAATGGAGTTTTAGGGGGTCAAAACAGCCTACATATCTGCCTGAAAACTAACCCTATTAAAAAAATCAAACCAAACCAGTTTTCAAGAAGATGAAAGAGCAAGGCTGCTGCTGTGACACAAGAGGGCAGAAATGCGTGACCTAGGGTAAGAAAGAGAGAAAGCCCCTTTGGTCAGCTGCATCCTCTTCTACTGGGCTAAGCCAACCAGTGGCGACTAATGCGTTTATCTATTAGGAATCTCAACAAAATATGTTTTATTCAACTTCACTGTAAGAAGGAGGGTTGAAGCATACAGTTATCCCACCTCACCTTACAAACAAGATCCCAGGAGACCAAGGGTGACAGGACCTTCTGAGATTCTCATGTCATGCTTTTTACTCAAGTTGCTGCCTGCTCATCACTGTGACCTTGGGGATACCACGGGAACCCCCGCTATGGGATTGCATCCTGCTCCACTGCGTTGTGGTACCAAGTTCAGTGTCCACCACCTGCACTTCATACATACATAAGACTGAGAAAGATTTTATTAACAGTTATAAAACTCTGGTGAGAATGGACTCCACTCCACCCAAGGTAAGACCTGTCCTTGAAGCCAACTATGATACTGCGTCATCAGTTGTCCTGTGCAGATACTGATGTCAGCTTAAGAGTTCTCAGTGAAACATTTAAAATTTAACCATAGGCTGAACCAATTAGCTCTGATAAAATGAGATAAAGACATTTGGGTTTAAAATCCTACATTTCAAATGCAGTTTGTCTATTTTATGAGTGCAATTCAGCCCAAATTGTTTTCCCCCTGTAAACTCTACCTTCACCTTTGTTAGCGATTTAAACAAAAAAAAAAATAAAAGGCAAGGCTAGACTGAGAAAGGCATCTCGCACTCTTCTCAGGCACTGCCTGGGACCCCACAGGAGGGCTGAAGGATTCTGCTAGGCAGCAGGGTTAATGGGCAGTTAGGCATGATGATGTTTCAGGGGCTAAGAATCCACAAGGCACGCAGCGCTCCAGCACGAGTTTGTCAAAACATGTAATCCCTGCCTGTGCAGTTTAAAAATAAATGTATTCTAAACTGGGGAACTCACTGGTTTCACTGGGAATGCAAGAGTACTTTCCAGGAGTCAGGCTGGAGCATTCAGCAAACTACCTGTCTGCATCTGGCACCAGCCTGAGATTTGGGCAAGGGGTAATAAATTCCTGGCTCTGCACAGATTCCCCACATAACCTTTGGCAAGTTTGTTGCTCAAAAACCTCACGTATAAAATGGAACGGTGCTGCTCCTACCTCCCCACGTCTGCCTTGCACACCTCCTTTGAAAGCTTCACAGGTCAGGAACTGTCTCTGGCAGTTAGTCGGTGCCTGGTCCGTGAGAGCTTGAGCAACATGATACCAAATGTCTTCGCCTTGGGGCTAGGAGACTGCAGGGTGTCAGTTTGGCCGCCCTCTGACACAGGTTTCCCGAACCTTTGAAGGTGTCCTCCTGCACCTAATTCACCCTGAAACGACACAGCCCAAGTATATGATTTTATCTCTTTCCCCAAGCACCTTAACTGTGGTATTGATTATGCAGGAGTGATTTGTACCCCCAATGACGGTAAAGCAGGGTTTGCCTTCCCCTGAGAAGTCATAGTACTCAGAGCAAAGTTTATGGTGAAATAAGGAGCTACATACACGTCTTGCCCCCACCCTTCCCTGCAGGGCTGTTGCTCATGTGTGGGAGCTAGAGAAAAAAGCAGCAAAGAAATGTAAATGTGAATCTGCCTGCTTTGCCCCTCACACCCAAACACTCCATGTAAACAAACAGCCATCTCCAGGTACTGTTTGAGTCAAACAGAGACAAGCAAATACTCAGCATCTCTGTCCTGGAGCCACATAAAACTTCACTGCAGAATACTTTCACCATGCTTCTTCCTGAAGCTAAGATTTCCACTTACTTGGGAAAACGGAAAAGAAACAAAAATGTAAGGGAAAAGCACGGATGATGTAAATCTGTTTATTCTGAGAGATTTACTGAAACAAAGGAAGCAAAATCTGCAGTGCAACTCCTGTTTACACACAGTGTCTAGGGCATGACATGGTAAGAAGTTTCTGCATCCTGAATGAATTGAGAAAACACGGATGTTTTGTCTGACCCTTCTCTTAAACAAGGGACTCAAGAAACAAAGGTAGGGTTATAAAGCAGCATATGCTACAGCCACGGAACACAGCTAAAGGAGTTGGAATTACCTAGTAACTCCAATCTGCATTAAAAAACAATGCAAAAAAAATCAGTACTGGATTAGGCAGTGTAATAATGCACACAGGTAACAGAGGTACCACAAAAGAAAAATGAGGTGCAAAGGAACTTGGAACCAGCACATCTAAGTGACGCACCGAGAGCCTGATTCCTGGGCCTGGCTAGCCCGCAATACCGGGGCGGAATGAGATAGAGTAGTTATCACATCTCCCTGGGTGTCAGGGAAGTCCTTCCAGCAGCTGAGGAACAGCAAAATCTACTTTCACAGCAGTCTGAGTAGAGATAAAGCAGGCTTGTAGGTGCACGTAGGGCATGTGCATTGTATAAACACGGTATCACTGAGATGGTGAACCTGATAGAACAGGCTGACGAAGCAGCTGCAGGGGATCTAGAACTGGGGTCTTCCCCAAGCCACGGACTAAACGATCTTGAAGCTCCTGAGCACTGAAGAACCAAACCCAGGCAACAAGAAAGGCCAAAGATTATGTCAACAAGCTCTGATCCTACATTGCGCCAAAAGCCTGATGGAGTAATATTGTATACGGCCTTTATGTTTATGAACAAAACCAGTTGGAGGCTTTCTTCTGAAATACTCCTCTATTTCAAAAGAGAATAGCAACAAATAGTAGAAAGCGACACCGCTACACCTGTCTGTAAAGGAACTAAAAGCAGAGCTGACAAAGCTTAAACAGAAACACAGAGACACATGGTCTAGTGACCTTTCCATAGAACAAGGCACTGCAGAGATCTCCTGGCTCCAATACTGGTTCCTTTTGTGCCACCAGACAATCCTCTTTATCCTCTGCCCTTCAAATAAAATAACATTTGCCTGCTCCTGAGGGCAGACGCAAGGATAAAGGAGCCACAGCCCGGGGGCTATCAACCCCACCTCTTATTCAGCAGATTCTGAAAGCAGCTTTTTCCATTTGCTGTGATTTCTTAAGTACCTTGCTATTTGATTATAGTATTGACCTATTTTGAAGGAAAACCCGCATTGATTTTAAGTGAGCAGGATGATAGGTCCACAGCTTTGTTTCCCAACTCCTACTGCTCAGATTGGAAAGTATTTCTGTGGATTCTTTGGGCTGCATTTACTCTAGTTCCTGAGTGTGGGAAAAGTAAACAAGCAATTGTTTGTATGCCATCCTTCACCTTCTGCATGCTGGAACACTTACACCTATTTTAGGACAGACTGTTAGAGCAAAAGGAGACACATTCATTATTGGTTTTAGAATGCTTATTATTGCAGTGCAATAATTTAGACCTGTGGAGTTTCTGTATTTTTTTAAAACTCTTAACATGCTTATAACCAATGCCAAGACATTTGAAGCTCTTAGGTTTTCCATATGTTGATCACATCCCTATTTCAGATTCCTTTAAAATGATGCTCTGTAAGTCATAATGGTTCAAGAACTGACTGATGAGAGCTGGGAGCAACAGCCGCAGTGGCAAATACAGACTTGGACATTCGCACTTCCCAGTGAGAGCCCCGCAGTCCGGCCCTCCACGGAACTTCGAGAAGGCCAACCCACCTCCCCCAGGCACCCACTGCAGTGCCAAGAACAACTGTGGGCTCATTTTGTACAACTGAGGGAATTCTGTGTTAGAAGAAGGAGAAGAGAGGGAGGAGAGAAAAAAAAACCTTTAATTTTGAGAAAAAGTTGGTTTTAAACTATTTAAAAAAATGCTCTAGTAATTAAAGGGGGAAAAAAAAGGATATATAGGTATTAGGACAATTTTCTTCTTACATCCCCCAGGAACTGTTCACAACCTAAACAAACTACCAGCATTTTACATTCATCCCCAAAATAGTTCAAATTAGGATTACTCAAAATGTGTTTGTGAATTTGCGGTTTTGTTCTACGATGATGCAAAGATCCCATTAATTAACACAGGAAGCCAGACAAAGCTTCAGGAAGATGCACTTTTAACATTTTTCTCACAGGTCAGGTTATTTAGGTTCTCTAGCTCTGCCCCATAATGACATCACACAATTTTAAAGTCTGCTTAACATATTTCCAGAGTCCCAGATCCCACATCACATTAAATTGTCTTTCAGAGATGCCTTCTTATTCTTTTTCACACTATGGTTTTATACTAAAAGCAAAATTACTGTCATTAGGTGACCTAACTGTATTTTCCCAATGTTTCAAAATGCTTGAGTGAATCACTAAAAAACACTATCAGGTGGATCAAAGCATCTGCAGAAAAACTATTGTTTAATATTAAATTCTATTGAATTGGTTCCAAAACTGTGAGTAATCTTTATGAAATGGATTGGTACTTTAATGTCTGCTAATCAAGTGTGAACCTAATATTCCAATCTATTGTCAGACTTTGCCGCCTTCTTAGCTGTCTCAATGTCTCAATCCCAAAAGGATTTCCATGCTGTGAGCTATTTTCATCACTAAAAATGACTTCTCCTGTTTTAAGCTGAAACAACATCGTGTGTGCCACACTGCCTAAGTTCAACGTTGAAAATATACAGGATAGTCATGTTATAACTTTGACATCTTTCAGAACCATGAATTCTACACTCACAATGAGCAAACCAAAAATAAATAAAGCCCCTCCTTTTTTTCTTACATGTTTCCCTACTGCTTTGATGAATCTAAAAGAAATGCAAATCAGCATTTCAAATAGAAAGTGCCACGTTTGGCTCCACACCTTACCCCGTGGCCAGGAAATGCTTGATGTTCCACGGCCCTCCGCACTGCTGAACTGCTGCTGTCATACATGACACCCGAGAGCTGGAGGTTGCTAAAGGGCTCTCAGCAGACCTGTTTGGGGAGCACAAATTGCAGTTCCCTGGCAGCTTGACAGAAATCCATAAGTACTCGCCATTAATGACAAAATCTTCTATTCTGATAGGATTTTTATAGTTTCATTGTGAAGCATTAGAAGTAAACTGTTACCAGGATGTTGGTTACTAAGAATTACTTTCTTAAATTTAACAGTGCAGGGTAATTAATTCTTACAGCATAAGAGTGATCTATTTGGGGTATAGGAGGGTTGCACTGAAATCTTTTAAGCTTATTTTGATGTACATGATGGCTTCCTTGAAGTCAGTTGAGGATCAAGGTCTGCAAAAACTCCAATAAATACAGTTTCATACAGAAAACAACTACAAAGGAAAGGCTATGGGGGGGATTAACAGTAAATGTTGCATATCACAAAATTAGTAGGTAGGTGTTTGTCTTTGAACTTACTGTGAGAGAGTACATTTTCTATCAACAGCCATCAATGACATAGAAAGACACAAATAAAAATACGTGGTAATCATTGCCTACTGAAAGCAGTTGTTTTCAAACATCTGCTCTCTCACTGAACTGCTTTACAACACTGTTTTGACATAAATATCTCTTCTATCACACAGACTTCTTTTAATAGTTTTCTGAAAGATATTTTTGGTATTTAGAGCAATTAGTAAGCCTAGTTAAGCCTTATTTGTACACTATTTCCTCTACCCAGTGCTGGCAAGTCCAAACAACATTGATGCTAGCTGCTATGGAGTAAACAGTGTAAACATGAGGAAAAGCTTTAGACAGTTGAATTCTACACTAAATCCTTACAGCGCCACAAAAAATTATCAGCTGTTGTGCAAACAAAGAAGCAAGCACAGTATGAAACCCAGTAGTTTACTATTTAAAAATTTTCCTGTACATTCCAAAGACAAGTCCTAGGTTTTCAATAATGTATTGCATGACTATTTCATTTTTGCTCTACACAGCCTTTATTCTACAGGAAGCAAGACTGGTCCGGCCAGAAATAACATTAGCTGATTTTTCAATGACTAAAAGATTAGTTTATAATAATCTTGTAGATCATGAAGAATGAGCATCAGGCTGAATTAGGTAGGACTTGTTTGACCTGCTCAGCTGGAGGTAGATGCCGACACTTTCAATTTGATTCCAGTCTGCAGTCTGAAGCAAAAGGCTCATCCAGAAACCGATGAGCCCTATGCCTACCTACCTAGTTAAAATAATTTCCAGGGTATATTTTTCCATCTGAGCAAGTCCCAACTAAATAGCAGTTGTCATCTCCAACAACCTCAAATCAAGACTTCATTACTGCATTTTCCACTTATATTCCTAACTTTGACCTTGGAACACCACATAAGACAGTGAGCAGCAATTCAGTCTCTTGACTGCCTCATTCTAAGAGAATCTCTCCTGAGAGCAGGCTGCTAAAGGCAGTTTTGTATTTGACCCAGTACTAGAACAACAAACTCCATTTCAGTTTGAGTTACAGTTTGGGTTTGGTCCAGGACTGCAGATGGCATCAAATGCAGTTTTCTTTCTTGTAAAATCACACATCAGCAGCATTTCTACCTTGGGGAAAGTGGCATTTTCAAAAGTGCTCATCACTGATCTTCCTCTCCTCCTTCCTATATATTTCATACAGGAAAAAAAAAGGGGGAAAAAAACCCAACATCCAAATGTTTCTCATAATTGAAAAATTAAAAAAGAGAAAGAGGATACCTGAATGGGTGTTAATCCTATTGATGATGCTCAAACAGGTAACCTTTTCAGGTCTCAAAGTTTCTTTCAGCGTAACAAATATTTGGGAAAGAAACCTTATCATTTCTGCAGTTAATTGGGGGGGGGGGGGGGGGGGGGGCTTTGCTAACTTAAACTATTATAGCATTCTACCACTATTTCTCCAAAACAACTCACAGTATCTCACGGTAATGTGCCTGAGAGGCTAAACTTGTTGTAAGATTACATAGTAATTCTGTATTCAAAACGACTGCATTATTTGTAATGAATAAATTACTCTGTTTCTCTTCTGTGTTTTTATGAAGCCTTACGGCTTCCTTGAAATGTATTATACAAAATAATTCATACAAGCATTGTTATGAATAACAGCCTACAAGTTCAATACCAGTATTTGTTATTCAAAATTCAGGCCACGTTAGCAACTTCTGATTGGATTTATAGATGGTTTCTTTCCGGTGACTGGTGAATGGAGAAAGAGAACGGCTAACTAATATCTTGTGCTCAATCAAGGTACCATTAATCTAGCCAAAGTACTTTTCTAATTCTGTTTAGTTAAGTGACGGAAACCTTCACAGTGCTATGTTTAAGATGACTTAAACCTGATTTATACTGAATCTCCTTAATTTGGTTAGTTACTATGAATACAGATAGGGCCTGAGTCATAGATGTTTATGTCTGACTGCAATCCCATAATACCAAGGACTTTAAAGAGTCAAGTTTGATTTCAGCTGCAGAAGTAGGTAAAAGAGTAAGATCAGGCCCCAGATTGCAATAGTACATGCTTTTTAGATCTAAATATATATATACATATATATTTGGTTATACAAATATATATTTCTGTGAATATCCCTTCTACTACCTTCCCCTGTCAGGTGAAATCAAAGGCAGAAATGGAAAATGCCTTCACCTAAGACAGTATAAATTTGATGGTTTTGCCATCATTCAGCTGATTTTCTTGCAAAGATCACTAAGCAATATCTAATCACTAAGTAAGTCTACTCCACATAAGGGTGCATTCTTTACACATGCATTTGTACAGCAGAGGTTATCAGCAGTCAAGTTGGATGCCTAGGATAGGAAGATGTCTCCAGGAGGACAGGTGGTAGCAGGAAGAATTAGTGGGGTCCTGACCCGTCTCTGGCGTGGAGGAACAGGGGCTGAGAACAGGCGAGAGCAGATGGAAGTCTCTCTCCTACCCTTCCACTCCCTCTTCTCAAACTGACCCAACAAGGAGGGGAGAGGCCCTCTTCCTCACCTTCCCCATCAGGGGCAAAGCTGCCGCCCACACAGCCCCATCCCGACCCTCGTAAACCCACTTAGGTCTTCGGGCAAAGTACACAGTAAGGTGTAGCGGAGGGAAGGGTGACTGGCGGATGGCACAGTCCTCTCTATCCACTTCACCCCTGCGTAACAGAGCCTTCCTCAATAAACACCCCATCCCAGCTTTCCCATTTTCTCTCCAGCTTTCCTCTGCTGACAAAGCAGACCCTTCACCCCCCGCCCTCCCCCCCCCAGCCCCACCGTTAGCTCTCACATCCACGCAGTGGGTGTCATCTCCCGGCACCACTTCATCCCTCTGCCGTGAGGTGCCTTCTGCACCAAGACATTCACCAACATCACACCTGGCCAGTCTCCCCACCCCCCAAAAAAAAAAGAGGTAAAAAAGCCCTGAAACCCAACGAAAAGCCTAACTACGAAACTGTCCTGCGAAGGCCCACACCTCTCTGGGCACCGTCTAATGACGGCCACGGCCCAGCCGCGGGATTTTGGGCACGGCGACTCCTTCCCGCCGCCGGCCGGGTGCTCTGAGGAGCGGCCCCGCCGTGCCCGGCTCCGTCGCGCCCCGCCACACGTCGAGGCGGGGTGGGGTGGGGGGGCTCTCCTCAGCCTCGGCGGCGGTTGGCGGCACCAACGGCCGTGCGCCTCGCCTCACCGCGCCTCGCCTCGCCTCCTCAGCGCGGCCGTCCCGCTCCCTCCGCGGCGGGGAAAGGGAGAGAGAGAGGTTGTTTGACGGCGGTACCGCCCGCCGCCTCAGCGCCGGCTCCCCCTTCCTCCCTTCCCCTCAGCGGCGGCTGCCTCCCGGCGCGGCGCGGGCGCGAGGTGCGTTACCTGCAGGCTCGGCGGCGGCCTTACCTGTGCGCGCCTCTTCCAATGGCAGCGCACCTGCCGGCCCGCGCCGCCCAATCAGCGGGCGGCTCGTCCCTCTGCCCCGCTCCTTTAGTGAAAGAATCCGGCGCCGCTCGGGGAAAAGTTACCTGTGCGCGCCCGGCCCGGCCGCTCTCCGCGCCGCGCCGAGCCCGGCCTCGCCTCGCCGGAGCCCCAGCCCCGCCGCTCCCCACATGCGAGGGGGAGGGGGCTCTACCTGTCCTACCTCGGCGGCTGGCTGCGGAGCCGGGAGAGGGGGGGGAAGGAAAGCAGAATTACCAGTAGCTCTGGTTCTGCCGTCCCGGGCGTTCACACACACCTTCACCTGCACAGACCTGAAAGTCCAGTTCCACCAGGGAGACGGAGGCACCGGGAAAAGGGGAGAGAGTTCATTGGATCAAACATGTCACAAGAGACGGACAAGTAAGTGATCGCAGGCACGCCGCTGCTCCGCTGCGCGGGGCCGGCCGGCCCGCCTGGCGGGCTGCCTTCCCCCCCCTCTCCGGTGGCGGACGGGGACCTGCCGGGACGGCGTTTCTCCCTCCCTAAAGCCACGCCGGACCGGGCGGCAGAGCAACTCCCGGAGCGCCCGAGGACAAGGCAGCGGCTCGCCGCCCCCCACCTCGCTTCCCGTCTGGTTGCGGGGCTTGGCATTTGTTTATGTTCTTTTGTGTGTTTTTTTTTTTTTTTTAATTCTCCTTTGACTTTAGAGGTTTTTTTTTTTTTTGTTTTGTTTTTTTACTTTTTTTCCCTCTCACCTCGAGGGTCGCTTTTCGGGAGGGAGCTCTCCTCGCCCTAGAAGAGCGGAGCGGCCTCCGCCCGCCGAAGGCCCCGGACGAAAAGTGCTTCTTGGCTTTTGTGTTAGCGCAACACAAAAGGGCTTTTATCCCGACCCGGACTCGGCCATCTTCCTCCCCTCGGCCGCTGCCGGGCGGGCGAGGCAGGGGGGCCAGCGGCGCCCCGGGCCCGTCCGGCGGGAGGAAGGCCCCCGTCCCGTCCCGTCCGCTCCCCGGCCTCGGCCGCCCCAGCCGCTGCGTGCGGCGCCTTCAGCCTCGGCGGCCTGACCTTGTTTTCCCGGCGGGCCCGGAGACCGGCGCCTCCGCCCGGGGTTAAAAAGTAACTTTCCCAGTAGCGGCGCCGGAGAAGGAGGGAGGTGGTGGCAACCGCCGGTCCCGGTCCCGCCGTAGCCCTTCTCCCGTCCGGGCGGGCGCAGGGCCGCGGCGGCCGGGCCCGGGCCTGGGCCTGGCGGCGGCGAGGCGTGCGCAGCGGCTTGCCCCGAGGCGGCCGAGGCTGGGGGAAGAGCGGCGGTGAAGTGTGGAGACCCCCGTGCCTTCGGGGGGACACCGGCCGTGGTGCCGAGCCCCTTCCCCGAGGCACGCTGCAGGACCGAGAGGGAACCAGCGCTGGGCTCGGCGGCAGAGGGGCCCGTCCCGGGGCGGGGAGAGGCGCCGGCAGCTGTCGTGTGGCGCGCAGGCCGCGGCTTGCTCTTCTCCTGCCAGCCCAGCGTGTGTCGGGTCGGCCCAAAACCGGGGGCTGTTTTTATTTACCCCGCCCGCCCCGCTGTGCCGTGGGGGAAGGCCGCTGGCCGCGTTGCCGCCATGGCGGCCAGGCGGGTTGGTTGGCGTGAGGGCCGGGGCCTGGCTGGCAGCGTGGCGGCGGCCTGCTGCTGTGCGGCGCCGAGGAGCCGCCGTGAGGCAGCCAGGCGGGAAGGCCATTTTACCTGCCGGGGTTATTAGTGTTTCTTGCGGGAGGCGGCTGGGGGAAGAAGAGTAACGGGGCGAGGAAGATGGAGGGCGGGAGGTTGCGGAGGCCAAGCGGGAGGCGGCAGTTTTGTTTTACTGCAGCTCTGGTGCAGGTAGGAGCGCCCCAGTCGTGAGTGCGTTCTCGGCTACGCTTGGTGCTGCTCGGATGCAAGCCCTTGTCGGGCTCCCCCGGAGCCTTTGTGGCAAAGGAGGCGGAGAGGAGGAGCCTGATGTTGGAGACGGTCGGACTGAGAGAGGCTTGGTGACAGCCTGCCTGTCAAGGAGTGGAAGAAAGAGATTATCCGATAAAAGAAAACAGCGGGGTTGGCTGCCCCGATAGGGAAGAGACGGGACGGTTCAGAGGAGAAAGATTAAAAAAAAATAGAATTTTGGTTCTGGCCTTTTCAAACATCAGCTGACGGTGGGGTAGTGCAAAGGTGGTTACTGACATGAAATTAAACCGATTGTGGTAGGAGTTGGGAACAAAGTGGAGTTTGGGAGTTCATCTGAGTGGGAATGGGAACTAATGCCTTAGGTGTCCAGATAAGAGCAGTAAATGATTTAAGTGCAAGGAAGGGAATAAGGACAGAGCCCTGAGGGATGCCGGTGAGGCAAGGAGGAGCAGCCGAAAGAGCAGTCATTGAGTTGGGAGGGGAATCAAATTAACTGCGAAAGAGCCGAGAGCTGACGAGAAGCGGTGATCGAGGGCATCCCAAAAGCAACGGGCATTTCCAGAACTGCACCAAGGTGAAAGGGACCTGTAAGTTACTCCCTGGCCGAGCCTAGTTGCCAGTAGTTTCAGCAAAGGGTCAGCAACTAGGCTGCAGCAGATCAAGCGGAGCAGGAGGGGGGGGTATGGGGGAGAGTGAAGGAGCAACTTTGCATGACGGTCGGCTTTGAAACGGGAAAACAGTGCGGTTGAAACCTGACGCATGTAAGAAACTAGGGCAAAAGTGGTTCCCCTTTGGGTCTAGGATGCTACTAAGCTACAGGACTATCCTTCCTTCCCAACAGGAACAGTATGGCATAGGTGTAAGCTACTGAGACTGGAGTATTAATGCCCTTCGTCCCCTGCTCTGTGTAGTGCTGCTGCTGTTACCACTGTGAGGAACGTAAGGGCACTGCAGAGCACGTACTCTCAAGTAACAGCACTTCCCTCGTTGCAGGTATGCTTGTGATCTGTTTCTGGTTGGTTAAGGTGTTTAGAAAATTCATAGGGTGGTAGGTAAGAATTTCAAAAGGAAATAAAAAGTAAAGAAATCCCCTGTGTTCTCTATACACAAGTGTAACATGAGAAGACAAATATGTTTGTTTTCAGAAAAGATGACCAGGTGGAAAGAGATATTAGACTAGTGGGGGGAGTTTGCATGGGAGGGTTTTTTTTTTTTTTGTTGTTGTTTTTGGAGATTTTTTTTAGACTCTAATTATATGCAATTAAAACCTAATCCAGAGAGTACAGTGTTATTCTCCACATGGCCTTTCTTTTGCTTAAAAACAGATCTTCCCTACAGGCAAGACTGGAGAGGGAAGCTCATTATTTCGAGGTCAGTTAATTTGTCAGTGTCATTGGACATGTTTTTGTGGGGTTTGTGCTAGCTAAAGTGCTGATGTAAAGGACTAAGCAGCTAAGGGAATATAGAAAGCGTGGAAAAATACATTCCCATCTCATCCTTCAGTGGGGTTTGCCGGGTTTTCTGGGGAGGTGGTACACGCAGCTGTGTAACGGCTCTGCAGGGCTGCCTGCAGTGTCCCTCTTTGGAGGAGAAGCATTGACAGGAGTGCTGCTTTAAGGGAGGAAGGTGAACGGTCGGGTGAAAATGCTAAAGAACAGGTCGTTTGATTCTAATGCTAACTGAGGAGCTTGGAAGGGGAGATTATCCTTAAGATAGTGTGCATATCTCCCTGTCTTTCCCTTTAGTCTTTCTGCCTAAGCTGGGTCTTGCCTGCTTGCTTCCACAGACTCCTATCGGTCAGAAGAGATAAGGCATGATTTCACATGCATTTTTCAGAGATAGTACTGACTTAAGCAGTCTGTGGCCACTTGTTCCTGCCTCCATTCCACCCTCTCAGCTGTGTCAGTAGAGCTGTCTGTGCAGCTATAGAACTAGCTCAGGGGAGTGTTGGGTTGAGAGTAGCCTGGTCTCCTCTTGGAGGTTGTTTTTAACATCCGTTTTTCATCAGTCTGGGCTCTTCATATGCAGAGGGGGTGCAAGCAAATGGCAGATGTTAAAGACAGAACTGCTCAAACTAGAACCTCTGCAGAAGGAAGTGTGTGTCCCTGCCTCTCTGAATGTTTTGGAGGTCCATGCAGGTGCTTCTGTTACCATCCAATTCCCAGAACCTTGACGAGGGACCCTGGGGATTGACAGAGGCCGGGGTGCATAGGGCAGGGAGGAGGGAGCATCCCCTTTGCAGGATGTAAAGATGATTTCAGGGTTCACTTCTGCATTTATAGGCTGAGAAGTTGTTCTTACTGTAGCATGCAGAAAAAAATTACACCATAGAACTTCAGACTAATGTCTCTAGTGCATTAGTGAAGCTAATTGGTGACCTCAGTACTTTTGAGACTTAACAGGGTTTTAGAGATTGCCAATACTTCTGTGAATGCAGAGCAGCAATTGTACAACCACTTGGGATCTGCCTGGTAAATGCCATAGTTGTGTCTGCGCCGCTCCTGGTGCGTAAAGTCATGAGTCCCAGGTAGGCTGGGACTGCAGTTGCCCCAAGAGCAGGCTTGGTAGCAGGCCCAAGTGTGGTGGTCCTTGTGGCTCTCTTGCTAGCCGGCCAGCCACATGACTGGCCGTCAGTCAGGCTCCCAGCACCGCCTGTATGTGCAAGAGCTACTGGGACACCGGGTAGACGGGGCTGGGGCATGCTCAGACTGACCACAATAAGGAGGACTTGGGGCAACCCGGGTCTGCAGCTGAGCATGTGCTGCTGGGTAAATATCCGAGGGGAGAGCCAGCCTGGAGGTGGGAATGGGTTCAGACCTGCTCCTGTGTGTCAGTGGAGGCAGGTTCACATCCCGCTTGCTACTTGGTAGCGTCTGTGGCAGAAGTTGATCTTGGACTGTTCACAGAGTAATTTTTCCCTGGTTTCCCATTTCTTCCTCAGTGTGTAAATGTAGATGCTGCCTTCATAGTATTTAACTTCAGCATCTAGTGCTATAAAAGCAAAGGGCATTTATGGTTTACAGTGTGATTCTGTGAATTGTTCTTAATTTTTTCTTTGTGGGCAAAAATGTTTCCCATCAGCAGATACTGAGTGACAATTAGGTCACAAACTACTATTTTTTTTTTTTTTTTTTTAACTGCTGAGCATCTGGATAGGGCATCCATTGAGATGAATTTTCCAAAGTGTTACTCATCTGAAAATGAATGGAGAAACAGGAATTGGAGGTGTTTAGTGCTTGCACTTTTCAAATGTCAGACATGCTGTCATGGGTGTTCTCCAGAAAACTATCTCTGTGCAAGGAAGGTGGAAAATCAGTGTGCATAACCTCATAGAACTTGCAACTGTAAGGTTAACTGAGAGGAGTAAGGGTATCAAATGGTTACATCTCACTGTTAACACTTCGATCTCCCTGGTGCTGCAGTCTGAGATGGTACTAAAGATCAAAGCAGAACAGGAGGGAGGGGATTTTCCCAGTCACTTACTTGATTGTAATGATCGCATAACCTCTTCCCTGTGGAAGGGTCAGCAGGGACATCATCATTCTCATTCTGGCAGGGACATCTGAAGGGGAAATGATATTACACCGGTTGACATTTGTTGTCAAATATTTTCACAAATAGTAATCCAGTGCAGACCATTGATGGTTACCTTAAATATTTTTTTCCGATGATTACAGAGCAGCCAATTAAGCTGCCCTTTTTTGTACACATACACACAAAATAGCACTTTCAAATGCTGATCTAGGAATTCATCCTGGGATGAATCTTCATTAGTTTTTTAATCAGTGATTGGGATAGTAGTAGCTAATTAAAAGATGATAAGTAATTATTTCAGACATCCTGGTATAGTGGGACACTGTCCTATTCGTTGATAGTACTAACTTCATAAAGAAGAGAATTGTTGCTTACGAAATACTTAACCAAGGAAACCATATTAAGTGCATGTGAACTGTGGAGAAGTCAAATATTGCAACATACCTGTAGCTTGAGAATATGTCTCCAACCTTGAAGATTACCTGTATCTGTAGATTTGTTAATTTTACAAATAATGGGAGATAATGGTATCTTCCATAATTCTGTGGTTTAGTTCTATAAAGTATATTTTTGGTTTTGTGTAGTCTTTTTTTTTTTTAAAATATTTGTGGGAAATCGTAACTCCCAGAATTGCTCAGTTGTTGAATTCAGGTTTTCCTTCTGACTGTGTAAAAGATTTCATATTCTGAAAAAACAGCAATCAGTGCTATCAGTGCAGTAACTGTTCCATTTCCATTAGCTCTCTGGAAGCAATGAATGAACAAGGGCCACAGGGCCAAGGGTCAGGTTAAACTGCAGCAGGCCTGGGAAGCCTTGTCATGATCTGTTTTTAATTTTAAAGCCCACTGCTGGCTGCTTCAGGTCAGCTAAAACAACCTTGAGTGCTGTGCACGCTGGAAGCACGCTTCTCAGCAAAACAGAGCATGGCCTGGTACAAAGCTGCTAAGCAGTTTCTAATTCTGATCAGCTCTGTTAGCTGCTGCAGTAATGTTGTGAGCTCCAGAGTATCCTAATTTTTTGAGATGTCAGTGTTTTTTTTTTTTACAAATATGCTGAAACCTGCCTTTTTTGAGAGTCTTTTCTGCTGGGTTTAAAAAAAAAAGGCAACTGGCTACTTAGTGCAGTAATAACAAAAGATTGTCTGGTAGAAGTAATATTTAATTAAACGTGAAACAAGAAGTGTCTCTGAAATCAGAGGTATAAAAAGTCTGTCTTGGGGTGAGTAACTGCCTACTTGAACTAGTCCTCAGTAGGTATTTACTGTAGGTATTTAATCCTTGTGTCAGATTTCTTTTTTGTACTTCCACTTTGACATACTTAATAATTTTTTGTCAATGTTAATGAATCACCTATTTGTTTTAATCTTTTTAATCACTATTACATGCTCAAGTTATTTTGGTTCTGAGTGAAAACAAATAAAACTTCTAGTAGGCATCTAATTGTTTAACTAGTCTGTTTTGCCATTCGCTGTTTCTACTCTCAGTATATTATATTACATCCTCTTGGAGTGTTTTGTAAAAGTAAAATAATTTCTTTTAATCATTTAACATGTGTAATCTTGTTCAGATTTGTCTTGTGCTCAAAAAGAATAGTTGTCCCAAAATTGCAAGAGTCCCAAACCTGCGTTCATTAGTAGGCAAAATTACTCAATCTCTTTAATGGGATTTTTTTTCTTGGTATGGACTGCTGGCTGGGCCAGAGGGCATCTTATCTTCGGGTTTCCTGGTGGTCTAAATGCTTTGATTTTCTTCACTCTCAAGTCATTTGTATATTTATATGCTCACTGGATTGGGCTAAGTGCATTTTGGAGACCTATTCATGCTTCTGGGAATGATGTGATTGTCGGCTACAAAAGACAAAATACCAAGACACATGGGCCATAATTTTCCTGTTCGTTAAACATTTATGCTCCTTTGTAGTTTTAGCCGAACACTATTATCTAATTGAAACAACAGTGTTGCTGACTTTTTAATTATTATACTTTTGGCAATAAATCCTGAGGACTCTAAACCTTTTTTTTTTTTAAACTAACTAAATAAAAACTTGCCGTGAGTCACCCATGTTGTTTTTTTTTTTTTAACTTGATGTCTAGGCGAAGCAGTATGCTGATGATAGTAAATTTGGGCTAACATTAGAATCTTTAAAAACAATGGTTTCAAGCATTAGGGCTAGTTTTGATTTATACTTCATTGTATATTGAGCACAGACAGAAATTTATGATCTGGAATCTGAAGTTTGTTAACTTACCCAGCTTCGGTGGGATCTGTCGTTAGCTGCTTTTTAAATGGTCACAGGAGTTCAACTTGTGCCTGTGAAGTCATATTTATGTACATTAGTTGTAAGACAAATTGTATGAACATCTGTTCTAAATGTGTTTTATAGTAGCCTTATAGGTGAACTGAGATTTGTGTAAGTGTAAAATAAACTTGCAAAGGGCTTTAGAGCTAATGAAATGCTTGCAAATGATCACACTCTGCACTCTTTAGTTATGTCAAAACTGAAGTGGGAGCTTCAGCTCTTTCTCCAGCTCTTGCATGTGGCTGCAGTGTGCTCCTGTACCTTTTGTCATACCAAATGAAACATGGGCGTTCTTGAGGTTCCCTATTTCTTCCTTTGCACTGGAGGAAAGGTTAAGCAGGCAGGTGTTCTTCCTGAGTCACAGCATACTTCAGCCAGGGATCAGGATGCAACACGGTGCATGTTGCATATCTGTACGCAACACAGAAGCGGTCCCTTTGGCTAGCATCTTCTTTTAGAATTTGTATTTCTCCCAGGGTTTCCAGATTGGAGACAGCTGCCCCGTGTACCTTCTTATCATCTAACTAAAAAAGAGCTTATGATAGATATCATATGGCCTTGATGAGCTGGGCTGGGATGACATGAATCTGGTTTGAATTTTCCAGTTATTTGACTGGTGCTAAAATTTCTGTGTGCTTTATAATAGCTGTATGGAGCAAAGCCTCCTATCTCCTCTCCTGAAGGGAGAGTTTGCAGAAGATGTGCACAGATGTGCTTGGTGCTCCTGTCTCACAGGTGTAAGAACAGGCAGGCTCAGGGCCGAAACCTGGGAACGGTGATTCCTACCATTCTGCTGCCTCACACACATTGTGTGCTGCGTTCCCGTCTGGCAGCGACCCTTTGCAGGGAGGGGGAAGTCCTAATGCATTATCGGGGTAAAGAAGCCTGCAGGGGTATGCATGGAGCAGCTCAATTCTTACTTTCTTTTTTTTTTTAAAAGTTTGTTGAAAGAACAAATGCAATGTCCAAAAAAGCAATAAAAAAACCTCAGGAAATGCCTGGGCTGGGTGCCCACCTTGGCACTTATACCAGTCTGCTTTGGATTTCAGGGGTGAATTTTTTGGGTAAGGCAAAAGTTGTGGGACAGGCAGGATGAGACTTTCTTCCCCATTAGCACCAACTAACTGGATCAGGATGTGATGCTGAGCATGTGATGGAGGAGAGTAGGATGCAGCTGTGCTTGTCTGCTTTATGTTCAGTGGCAAATTTAGCAGAGAAGTTGACGGCTGCATGAAGTTTGCAAATTCAACAGAAAGCTCTTGAGCATCAGACTGGGCTGAGAGAGACTGGCAGGCAGGACATCTTGTTCCTGAATAAAAAAGCAAGCTCTGATCACAAAGCTGTGGCCTTTCACTATTGTTCATGAATGTGTTAATGGGTATTTCTGATTCTGTGTAAGCTAATTCACAAATTGAATGAAGTTGGGTGAGAATTTCCCTGTGGTAGGATTTTATAGCCCCAAGTGCTGGCTGTGAAAGTTCATTATCTCTAATCTGAAGAAGAGCTTGAAAGGCCAGCCCTTTCCATTCAGCTAATTTATTGACGTGAAGTACAAGGTACCTCTCCAGCTTATGTTATTGTACTGCAGTAACTGAAATGAAGTGAGCACAGTTTTGGACATGTCTATTTACACACTGGTATAGGGTTTTATAAAATTCCAGAATCTTAAATTTAAATAAATTCAAAAATATCAGTTTACCAGCACCATAACTGGTGTAAATCTGGAAAACTTGTGTATGTCTTTTCTTACGGGGAAAGCACCCAAATCATGTAAGATGATAGGAACAAGAAAATTTCTACTAAACAGTTGGAGGGGGAATTTTGCAAAATAAAGGCCATCTGAAGTTTAATCTTGACATAAACACTCAAGTATCAGGGCAATCTAGTTCCTAAGCTAGACCGTTCCTCAGAAAATACCTTTCATCCTCACACACCTATGAATTAAGATACATAACCACCTACTACTGTTTAACATAAAACAACTGAAACATTTTGCATTCTTTAGGAGCTCAATTGATAGCTTGAAAGGAAGCGTACTTTTTAGGCACAAAGTATCCTCAATTGTTAAGCTTTATCTCCGTGGTAAAATAATGGTGTGCTTTCAGCTTGTACAGGCACGTCCCTCCTAGCTGTGTTCTGATTAGCACTCCTCCTCACTGCCAGGCGGAGGAGCGGTGGGCTAACCCGAGTGAGGAATGGGCACAGTCAGGGTTGGGCTTGTTCTCTGCTCCTTGGCAGGCTATTTTAGAAGATGTGCCTGGGGCTACAGCGGATATTTGCTGATATTGCTGGCCAGGTTGAATGGGAGTCTTCCACTTGCAATCTTGGTCCATCTTTCTTCCTTAAGTGAGTGGCTCTCCGTGAACGTGGTCACCTCACCGATAGATTTGCAGCTTTTGATAGTAGTAGTGCTTTCAATCGAAGGCTCCAACTGAGGCTTTTCTCACAGGTGGGGCATTCAGAGCAGCTCTCTCCAGTAGGAACACTCATGTTTCTTGTAGGTGTCACCCTTTGTCTTCCCCATGGTCCAGGTGCCACCAGAGTCACTCTCCTCCAAGCAGCTGCCTGCCATCAGTTACACAGCTGGAAGAGTGCCCGACGGGACCAGGGGAGCTTACCTGTGCAGAGCCTTGCTCAGGAGGTTGTCCTCAAACCAGGACATCTTGGCATATACTAAATAGAAAGTATTTATCTCCTCTGGTTATGGGGGACTTTGTTACCCCTCTGCCGCATTTGGCTGAAATTGTCCAGGAGGTTCAGCAGTCATGGAGAAGGAAAGGGAATGCGTGTGCCCACCCAAGCCTCGTTTCTTAAGAGAAACCATCCCTCCCATCCAAAGGACTTTTAATTAATAGAGAAGATTTCTTAAAGTGAGCGCAGTTGTTTTGGCTGACTGCTTTGGATATAATCTTTGAAATGATTGACTATGTTAAATCATAATTAGGTCTGACCATTAACCTCCCACAGAGCTGATTACAGGGATGGGGGTGATGAGGAAGTTTTTTATTTTTCCTAGTGCTATTGTTTCAGTCTGTTTGCAGAGTAAACACAATGAGTGTGTCGGTTGATTATGCTGCAGACCATCTCAAGCCAGAGGAGACGGATATTTATTTTTCAAACGTGAAAACCTGGCTTTTAGAGCAAAAGTGCTCTGGGGAGGTGTTAGGGAGGCTCTAGGTCTATGCACCCGTGCCTTTCCAGCCATCCCAACTGGTTACTTACTGAGTGGCTGTTCCTAGAGCATTTATCCCCTTTACTTCAGCTTCTCCCCAACACAATCGGATACAACACCTCTGAGGGACAGTGCTCTCTTCATTGCTTTAAGATTGTCTCAATTAAGTTAGAGCAGCAGAGATTGACTCCTCCCCTCCAGCATTTCTGCAGACAAGCAGAGCCCAGCTCTTGAAAGGTGTGTTTTTAAAGGGCATCTCACGGGCTGCTTTAGTGCTCGTAAATCAGTTATGACTATCGCATGGCTGTGAGCGCTCTGAGTAACAAAAGGCAGTTATTGATTGTGAAGGAAGATTGTTACAGGAAGGAGAACGAGCGGTGTTTTGTGCGTGGCAATGGGCAGCCGCCCATGCGGTGAAACAGCCGGGGTTTAGCTGAAGGGGAGCTTTGTTGAGGAAAGGAGGATCCTTGCCTGGAATAATTGCCTCTGAGCCAGGGAGAATTGGCTACTCCAGAGTGGGAACAGGCCCTCAGCTGCCTCTGGCACAGACAGCGGGGCTGTTGCAAATCTGATTTGAGTCGCTAACAATAAGGTATTGAAAAGGTAAGCGGGCCGAGCAGTTCTCTCTGCCTTTCCTTGGGCTCCTAATTTGTGCTTCAGCTGCACTTGCTGAAGCAAACCTGTAACAACGTAAATGCATGCGTGGAAATAAGAAGGACAAAAATGTTTAGAAGAGGCAGCAAAAGGCCGGGCAGAAAGGCCCTCAGAAAAGAAAGGAAGCTTCTAAAAAGCCAGGTATTTTAGATGAAAGGAAAATATAATCTGAACTGTAATTGTTGGCTGTATTTTGTGATATGACGCTACGAAATGCTCTCTTCCCCTGCAGAGCTCATAAAACTGTGCTCTGTGTACTTGATGGATTATTTTGTTTTTCATTAAATAAAGAAACTTGTAAACAGTGCTCTGTACCATAGAGATGATAATCTCCACCATTCCCCCTCCTCTTCCTTAAACCCCGGAGCAGGCACTTTGCAGGTTGCGCTCAGGCAGCCGTCGCTGCGGCGTGGGGGCCAGGCGAGGCACGCTCCCGCCGTCCGAGGGCATTTACCGCATGGGTTCGGTTGTGCTTTTATCAAATCTGATTTCTGAAATCAAATAAAAGGCTCGGTTGCACAGTGTTTGAATGCCACTCTCTGTGCAGCAGCGGAAGTTGGTTGGGTTAGGGCTGTGGAACTGGCACCACTGCAGGTAGGGGAGAGCAAAAAGAGGCGGCTGAATAATGAGCAGTTTTTATGTAGAGGAGAGCAGGAAATGTTTTATGAAGGTCACCGGCGATAACTGCTAGTTTTGCCAGTTAAATCAGTGTATTCAGTTATTCCGCCATCTTTGCAGCTTTTGAATTTGTAGGTGTAATGTGTTAAAAGTTTCATCGTGATCCTCGTAACTTGAGCCGTGATTCTTGTCCGTGCTCTTGCAACATGCACTAAGCAGCAATAGTGGACCCCTTGCTCCACTGTTTCTCTGCCTAATCTGTTTGCCTACTATCTTGGGTGATAGGAATGCAACTTTTTTTTCTTGGTTTTGTTGGTTTTTTTTGGTTTTTTTTGTTTTTTTTTTTTTCCCCTGTGTAGCTCTTTTATCCATAAGTTAATTGAACATTTTACAAAAGCAGGTACTATTATCTTCATTTATGTTTCCATCATACTGGAAATCTCAGCCATAGCTGAGGTGCAGCAGCTTCTCTCGTGGCATGCACAGGCACTGGTCAGTTTGTGCCACTTTCAGGCTGGAGGAAACTGCTCTGCTGCAAATCCCATTTACTGATGTTTCTTGTGCGTATTGCCATGGGTCTGTAACTAGATGTGGAGAGCGATAAAGCGTGAATAGAGACCAAATATGTTAACTTCTGCTCCATCCACTGGACCCATTGCTCATGTCCTGTTGCAGAAAACCTCTCTGAAATTATGGACAAATTGTATTCAAAAAGCAGAGAATAGCTCAATTATATATATATATAATATATATAAAAATCAAAATATATATAAATATATATATATATATAAATTATATATATAAAAATATATATAAAAATCAAAAATATAAGGTGTACCCAGTAATTAAATACTGAACTATACTTGGTTTAGGTGAACGCTAGATTAGTATTAGATACTTTTTCTTTTTTTCATTCATGTTTTATTATAACTGATTAAATTTTTCCCCAATCAAATGTACATCTAGCAAAAATACTGGGGCAAAGTGTTCTTGTATTTTTACTTCCTTTTTTCCCAAGTAGTTTTAAAATATTTTGATAGCTCTATTTGTATATTAATAAAAATATATTTGAATTGTTATCACAGGATCTACACACATTTAATTTTTTTTGGTTAAGAGCTGAAGATACCTAATACTGATAAATATTTATGTCACCAAGTTTAATACAGAGATGCTTGCTTGATGTAATCATGTCACTTTCATTGAACTATGTGATGTTCTTTAGCATGCCTTGTGAATAAAGTAATCCCTTCTGGATCACCATTTTATTCTTCCTGTCTGCAGTAACAAGCGACTTGTGGCCTTAGTGCCAAATGACACTTCATTCAACACCAGACGAGCCTACACCAGCGAAGATGAAGCCTGGAAGTCGTATTTGGAGAATCCCCTAACAGCAGCCACCAAGGCTATGATGAGCATAAATGGTGATGAGGACAGTGCTGCTGCTCTTGGCCTATTGTATGACTATTATAAAGTAGGTAACTCCATCGTTATTCCTCCCTGCTGCACTAGCAGGGGACTGCTCTAAGAGGCATCAAAAGAGCCAGTTTTCAAAGGCAGAAGTCACTGCATCTTGTTTTCTCTCTGATACTTGCATCAAGCACCCTTTCTGTTTTAGGAAGCCTGTCTGAGGCTGTTTTGATGTGTTTAATTCTAGAAAGAAAAAACAAGATCAGAATTCCTGTATTAAATTTGCAACCATGATTTCTTTTTAAGCATAGTGTTCTTCCTCTTCCCTTGCAAGAGCATTGGATGAATTAGCCCACTTTTTATTTGAGCTCAGATACTTGCAGCATTCTTTAAAAAGTGCAAACGGGGAGCCCTTGTCCATCTGTATGTTTGTCTGCTTTTCTGGTTCATTCCACACATGGTTTAGTTTGCTCTTTAACTGGAGTATCTCTCATCTGACAGTTTCCCATGTTACTTTTATTTGTATAATGATTGCAGTAGGCTGTATACAAACATACAGTGAGGTCTAGCCCTCACACTGGAAGTTTGCAGTCTAAATAGAAAGGTGGAGGACAGGAATGACTCTGGACACAGAGATCTAAGTCAGTTTACAGGGGAAGCGCTGACACACAGTTTCAGTTTATGTCAGGTTTGAAGCCCAGGGCTTTACCTGCCATTTTTATACCACCTTTCTTTTTTGTACATTTCATAGTGTTTAAGTAGAGCTATGTTTGAGATTTCTGCTGAAATCAGAGGAGAGTCCTGCAGGGTGCATCTCTGTGTAATGCAGAAATTTCACTCTGGAACCCGGGCTGGCCCCTTTGTACACTGCAAACGCAATCAGCGTTGCCTACCAAGCGCTAAAGTATGAAATTCTTCGTTTCACTTAAACTATCTCAGTACTCCTGAAGCCTGCATTGGACAGATGATCTTCTGTGCAAGCCAGTAGAACAATGCCAGCTCCCCTTGTAATTCATGAAGAAGTAGTAGGAATGGCAATTTAAAATTAAAAAAACTTTGATTTTAGTGTTTATTAGTATAAATGCTTTTAGAGAATGGGCTGCTCTTTTTAGTCTCTGCTGCCATCATTAAATGAGTGTTTAGAAGAAGGGGTTGTAGGAAAGATGCCATATACCAACCTTATGGTTAAATATTGTTTTAATTTCTTTACTGACTGT
The DNA here is from genome assembly GCA_017639485.1 of Pluvialis apricaria. Taxonomy (NCBI): domain Eukaryota; kingdom Metazoa; phylum Chordata; class Aves; order Charadriiformes; family Charadriidae; genus Pluvialis; species Pluvialis apricaria. Next base: position 147,209,015 of record CM030008.1, read on the forward strand.
ATTTCAAGAGATGTTTCTTGCTTTTGTGTATGGTCAGTAGAGAAAAGCTTTTCATAATGAGAAAGAAGAAAGGTCCTTTGTCCTTTTCTCTGCTTGACAGAGTTACCACAGTGCCAGAGTCTGTGAAGTTAATGTGGATTTGTAAAATTCAGGGGGTATGTGAGCATCTGGAGTGTTGGCTTCTGTCTTTGTATGTAGCAGTTCATTAATCTGCTGGATTTTTAAAATAAAAACAGAGAACAGTCATTTTCCATCTCAGAACTATGTTCTAAAAGACATGTCTGTTCCTTATTCCAGGCAGTTGCAAAAGATTTGGGGTTCAGATGGAATAAGATGTGTTAATCTCAAAGACATTTCCAGCATTCGTTCATAACTATTTCTGTCTTAAACTGGGAGAAAAGGATAACTCTTGTTGATGCTCTCAAACAGGAATTTAAAACCTAACTTAAACCTCTGTACTGTAATGTGGAAGTGTAGAGGAGGACTTCCAGTGCACCAGACTCTCTTGAATTGCCCATATTTATCATCTGGCTCATTTGTTCTGACATGCTGGGTAATTTTTCTGAAGTACTTTTTCCAGTCAATAAGGATTATTTGAACTTAACTGTGGTTTTTTTTTTTTCCTTCTTTTTCTTGTAGTGATATTTACCTAAACATAGACCCTCCTTCAGGGATAAATATATGATCTTAACAGGGGAACCAACACGTGCAACCCGTGGCTTGGATCCCACTTCTAAATTATATGAAAGAGGTTTTTAACCAGCAGGATGCTTAATAGGGAGAGAGGATGTCCCTAAGAGAAGGAAGGTCTCTGGCTAGCACTTTCCGACTCTGCTGCTGTCCTGCAGATATAGCTGATGTTAACCTTGGCTGCTGTAGTGAACTGCAGTATTGTTTTTCCTCTAAATTCAGATATTTTCCTGATACTTCTTTCAAGTATTTAAAGATAAAAGGCAAAGCTTTAGCCCATTCTTAGGTCTATTCTTGCTCTTTAATCCTGAGTTAACTGCTGTGATGGAGTGGATATACCTTCTATTTGTAAAAAATAGATTAGAAGTTTTAGTTCCCAAATTGCTGGTTCAGCAAGAAAAGAAAACTACGGTCATGGCAGCAACTTTGCCCTTGGTGATTTCATATCTGTGCTGGTGTAAGGAAACCGGTATGTGGGAATGCAAATCTTTTAAGTCACTTGGTGTCAATGCTGAGTCTGTCGAGGGGCCGGATTTGACTGGATTTTTACTTCTCATGACTGTTGATGCACTCAGCAAAGCAGAAGTCAGTGTTCTCTGATGACATGCCAGCATGCCCTGACCTGTCCCCGTGCTAGGAAAGGGAAGGATCCACAGATTTCCCCTAGGTAGAGTCCTCCACCCTTCAGACTGCTCTAGAACAGGAAGACTTAGCTGGTGCTTGTGGTTTAATTGAAACCCCCTTTTCCTCTGCGCTAAAAGGGTATCCATGCAGATTTCATCAAAGCGTCATGTCTTCTTTCTCATCTATTGTTCAGTGAAAGTGTGTTTGTATCTGTGAATATATGCTTTGATTTTGACATAGGTTGACCTAGCTTGATATTCCAAAGATAAGGACATATAGAAGAGTGGTTTGCTCCAGACTAGTGTGCCCAAGAACTAGAAAAGGAAACAATCCCTACCTTTTTTTGCCTCTGGAAATTATCTTTCTGTTCACAGTCGGTCTCCCGAAGAAAAACTGCTCCTGGCATCTGTGAACTAGACAACACTGATATGGTTACATTTTTCTAGTTGTTGCAGTAGAGCAGTCTGAAGCTGCAAATACCTGACAGTTGCATTTACCTGACCCCATGCCTGGTGTTGTTCTCAGGTTCCCAGAGATAAAAGGCTGTTGTCTGTTAACAAAGTGAGTGATAATCAAGAAGACCAAGATAAAAGGTACAGTATTATTCAAAATCATACACCCAGCTACTAACAGTGTTGATCAGTTGTGAACTGAAGGAACTATGATAGCCTGAGGGTTTATGGTTTTCTTCCAAAAGATAAAAGAATGAAGACTGTTTTGAGAAGCAAACTTTATTCCTTTTTACTTTTAATGTATTAGAAAAATTGAACAGTATTGTTAAACATGCAATATGCAAGGTAGCAGAAAGTTTCATGATTTGTTTGTGTTTCGTTTTGTTGTTTTGCTGCTGTTGAGATTGGTAAAATCAGATTATATTGACAGTTGGCTATTGGCTGCTTTTCTTTCAGTTTCCTTCTAGAGCAGAAAGTGAGTAGTTTGGCCTCAGTAACCTGATTTATACAGTTTTGTTTAACATAACTTAGGGTCTGTCCAGAAGCAAATAAAGTAACTCTCCTAAAATCATTCGCTCAAAATGTTTTTCTCGCCTCTCTCGGATTTCAGCCTTCCTCTGTAGGCTAAAAGTGAATTGAAGAGTCAGAGGAAGCTGACTCCTGCCTTTATTTAGACTTGTGGACAAGAGAGAGTTTATATTTATGTAGGAAGAACTAAGTTTTTACATATAGGAAGGTATCTTAATGTAAAATTCTAGTGGACAGAAGCTACACAAGGTTTATTTCAATGTAGGTAATTTGGGACAACTGTAGATGATCTCCACTAGTTGTGTAAGTTGAAAGTTTAAATAGGCAGTAGTAGAAATTCACTGTTTCAAAACAGAATCTGAAACTTTTTTTGAGGGACAGTTTTTCTTCTGCGAACGCCAGATAAGTTGCTTAGTTGAGCGTGATTGACAAAACTGGCCTTGGTGGAAAGCCAAGAGAGAGGAACCGTAATGTCAGAATGTATCTCCTGGGTTGAAAACAAAGCAGTGTGTTAGACCTACTAAAAGTTTTACGAGTTAACAATTTTATGTCAGTGCAACTACTATCAGCAATCAGATTGCTTTCAACAGCAGCCGCGGGTGGATGTGGGAATGCTGCTGGAGGTTACCTTGCAGCTGCTATAGTTACTGATCTACTCTGATACGATGGGATCCCTGGGCTTGCTCTTTCAGAAGAACATTTGTACCAGAGTTACACAAGCAGTAGTGGCCTGTCAACAGCTTGAAAGAGCATGCATCAGTGTATGAATTTTGCTGTTGATATTTTGCCTGTTTTATATTCAAATTATATACCGTGAGTAATCCATACCTCGCCTTACTCTTTATGGTAATGTTGTGCCTAAAGGCTGTTGCACTGGTGGATTGATTTTTGCATCCAAATTACAAGCCAAGGCAAAAGCAACCCTGGATACCCAGAATTTATTGTAACAAGTCATACCGATTAGAGGTCAAATGTTATTGTGTTTCCCTAGCTGTTAAAGAGCTCTGGGCCTCTCTGCTTGCCTCATGATGTCTTTTGCCTAGTATTTGTTAATGTACTACTTCTTATGGCAATGGCTTATCAGAGTTGAAAGATCTCCTTCCCTGGCATGTAAGAACAAACAAGCTATTTAAGGAGGAGATTTACGCTGTCAGAACAGTGCATAACATTTTTTGGTTTTGTCTCACAGAAATTGTCTTAATACCACGGAAGCTCAGAGTAATTTAAGTGGGGGAGAGAACCGCGTGCAAGTCCTGAAGACGGTGCCGGTTAACCTTTCCTTGAACCAAGATCCTTTGGAGTCATCCAAAAGGGAATACAACACAAACGTGTCTGGGAGCTCGACGCCCATCACGGGGACTGGAGTGACTGTGGTTAAAGCAGAGGAGTTCACCCCTGTTTTTATGACCCCGCAAGCACACTATGCAAGAGGAGAAAATGAGGAGCACAGAGGGGTTATCTTTGAACCATACGAAGTGTCCAACATTGCTCCCCACACCAATTATCTCAAAGATGACCAGCGCAGTACTCCTGACAGTACATACAGCGACACCTTCAAGGATGGAGGAACAGAAGTAAGTTTTTCACCTCAAATTAGCATCTAAGAACTCAATAAAAAGCTGTAAACAAGATAAGGAGATTTGAGCTGTCCACAAGAGCCATTAGAGGAACAGTGATGCTTGTTTCAACAAATTCATCTCTGCTTGTTGCCGTGTTCCTGTCAGTCTGTGCTCTGATTATAGGGGAGCATCATGAGGCATTTCAGAAGACAGTTTTAAAGCTGTTTATTGGAAACTCTGAGAATAATAGATACTGATCTTTTGTCTTCTGGGATATTGTGTCAAGTAGAGGATAGTTGCCATTCTGAAAGAAGATTTGTTTTCCGTTATCAAGATCTGCTTTCAGACCTGTTCATAACAGTAAGAAATAGCAGCCACTTTGTAACTGGGAAATTCTTAATGTTCTTCTGAAAGTGCAGACGAGCGGTGTCAGCCTCTGCTGCTAGATAAACCCAAGTAATTTATTCAGAAGCTGTCTGTTGCACTAAGCACTACTCTGCAACATGGGCAAGCGAGAAAAAGTATTAGAATTGGGTGACTAGAGGGGAAAGGAGAAGTTAAGAGCCAGGGAAAGACTCCGGTGCATGTATGTGTAGGGAATGAGGAGGAGAAGAGCGACAAGGAGCTGCCTTGTAACTGTGTTACAGTTATGCTGAGCGAAAGTAATTATACAGTCAACTTTAATAGGGTGAGGACCCTCTGGCTGCTTTTGCCTGCTGCAGAATAATGCAAACAAGCCAGAAACATAGAAAGTTAAAAAATTATTTAAAGCTGACAGTACCTCTGCAGATAATTAGATTAGATGGTAAAAGTTGCCTCGGATTTTTCTTCTCCAACTCTGTGAAATTGTAAAAGTAACAAAAGTACAAGGTAAGCTACATTAAGGCTGAGTTGCTCTGACTGAATGTGTGAGGAATTTACTGTGAGTTTGTGTATGTGTATTACAGAGAAGTAAATTGTCTCCACACAAGCATCATAGATCACAGGATGACTGGAGGTGAAATCCATTTTCAGATATGGAACACATTTAGGTCAACTAAATGAATAATTAATGAAGAAATCTAGCTTGCCGTTGAAAAAATCTGTAAGATCAAACCTGGGATTAGAAACACTGCTCTGCGTTATCAAATCGCATCATTTCAGCTATTTTTCATTGTTACTGGTAAATGGCTCTTTATGTGAGTCCAGTGGTACTGTGCTCACGGCTTTCCCCGGGGTGCTGTAGCTGAGTGATTCCATTACTGTCCCGTGGTTTGTTCTGAGACGCGCTGTTGAGAGCTGCCCCAATGGCCAATCTGGGCTGCACAAAGCGCTGTTGAATGTGCGAAGTTGTTTAACTTGGAGGTAAAGTGGGAATTTACATCTATACATTGGCCTTGCCTCCCAGACTCCATCTTATGGTAATTTTGTTACAGTGGTAATAATTTTTTACATGTTTTTTTAAAACCATTAGTTAATAACAGAGTATGGTATTTGTCATCTAGACTTTCTCTGCAGTCTGTGTAGAAAGAGGCAGTTCAAATCCGATTGCCAAAAGTGGGTGGAATGGTTTGCCAGGTGCACTCACTCCTCTCCATCTTCACCTCCCCTACTAACTGTACTGGGAGACTGAACAACTATCTTTAACTAGGTCCCCGTCTGTAGCTGTTGGGTGAGGTATGTGCCACTGTTTGTGTCCTTCCAGCCCCAAACGCTCACATGCCTGTGGCACGGGAGCGGGGAGAGCTTTCCCACCCTGCTGCAGCCTTGCTCAGCACTTAGCCGGTCTTTTTTTTTTCTCAACTGCCCAAATCCCAGGATGGGCTTTGCCCCTGCGGCGCTCTGACTGCTTCTGCAGCCACGTGCTGTTGTGTAGGGACAGCTTTATGAAGCTGGTGTGGGGAGAGCAGAAGGTAAAATGCCAAAACATACCAAAAGAGAAACTTGGGCTAAATTAGTGTTTAAAGTAGGAACACAGTTGTTCTTACTAGTTTTCTTATTCATTTGGTGACAGTGGCTGGGTTTGGCTACAGTAGATTTGCTCTGATACCTGCTCATTTTTAAACACATTATGAATACGTATTTATAAATTGTTTCAAAACGTTTATTGAATAACTTAGTTCTGTTATACAGAAGGAGTGCTGAGTTTTTGTAGATCCCTGTGGTAGTGGACTTTTCGTTGAATCACTTGCTATGTTTTTTGGATACAATTTTAACAATTATATAAATATACCTTGCTCATCTCTTTCATATTCTTATTTAGCTGTGATTAATTTCAGTCCTTCGTAGTATAGACAAAATTTTTGAGAATAGGCAAGTAAATTGAATGTTTTTGACAACGTCAACCTCTAGCCTTCATATAAAATGCGGCTAGCATGTTGTTATGGGACCATCTTTATTTTAATACCCCTCAGATGTTAGATTTCTTAAAACATTTAGCTTATCTGTTCTACTGCTTATGGATCCTTAACTTTTGATCTTCAGGAAATATTCCTAACTGGTACATAATAACTTTGCACTTAACTAGTATCTGACTGGATATTTGTTGTGGAACAGTTGTGCGTAAGGTTTTCAAAATTGCCCGACTTGACGCTTCTGGAAACAAAACAGCTTTTAATTGCTCACTGGTCATCACAAAAGAAATCCTGGAGATTAAATGTAATGATCCATCAGTGAATCAGAGAGACATCATCAAAAATATGTTTCAGGCAAAAGGTAAGCCAAGAAGAAGCAACAAGGCTTACATAGTAGAGTAAGAATGGGCTTGTTTGGTCAGTAAGACAGGGCACAAATCCTTGCTTAGTCTGTGCAAAAAGATTTCATTTTTTCAGAATTCCACCTCTTGATGTAATTTTTTTTTTGGATAGATGTGTTTTTATTTTTTAAACAGTGGCTGTAGGTCTACTTTAATCTGGTAAAGTGTGCGTTTCGCTCAAACAGAATCTTTCATTGAAGGTAAAATACTTTCTAAGCTTGCGTCACCACTCCTAGTCAAAATAGACAGCGTAGCAATCCAAATTTTTGCCACATTTCATTGTAGGCCTTAAGGACAGCTGACCACACACACATTTTTAAATAAAGCCAAACAAAACAAAAAATGAAGTCTCTGGGAAAACTATGATTTCATTTGAAAATCTACTTATCTTTGAGATGGGGTACATTTTTACAGGCTTATTTTAGAATATATTAATGTGTAGGCGAGGAGTTTAATAAAGCAGAAGATGTTGTTCAGCTACACTCCTCTAGCAGTTAGGTTATGAAAAACTCTAAAAGCTTGATGTAAATGAATTATCTATGTCAATTCTATTGTAAAGACCACGTAGGCTCCGGTTTTTAGGGATTTTGAGTTTTAAATGGTTGATGGTTTCTTCTGAGGGGTACTTAAATAAATGTAATTCTACTTTTGTTGGATTTACATTTTGATTGTATCAAACTAAATTGTTTTTGTTTTTCAGAAGTATCGCAGTGTGTCAGTGGGGGCTGAGGAATATATTTATGAACAAACAAGGTATGGCATAAGCTTTGAAATGTGTTGACTGGTATCACATAGGAATGGATTGAGGAGAGGCTGCCTGTGTCCACTTCCCACCCTCCCTTTCATCCCCCTGGGACACCTGCAGCACTCCCTGAACACTGCCCAGCATCACTCTCGCCTTCTCCTGTGCGTGTTAGCTTTCATATCTGACCAGTTTCTATCTTCATCTATTATCTTCCCTCAGCATTGTTTTAAGTTAGTAACTCCTCTGAAGCCCCCTGGAGATAGGTGACATTAAAACTGCAAAGAGAGGTCCCCCAGGTAACAGGGCACAGCTTTGACAGCCAGGTCATGGAAAATCTTCCCTACCTTTCAGGATGATGGAATGCGCAAGTCACACGTCCAGGATGGTTGAACTGGCTCCACCAATGTGTTGGAATTCCCATCTTTATTTTTCCCTCTGTTTTTTCTAGTTACTCCTAGTAGGTTTTCTGGGAAACCCTCTGTCTTTTTACACTGCTTGTTGTGATACTTCATTTTTACCTATTAAATAGTATAACTGAAGTATCTGTTACAAACCATGCAAAGAAACCTAAGTATTCCAAAAAGTTTTTAAAAAGGTTTCAAAAATTGAAGATTGAAAGGAATAGCGTCCTCCCTAAGCACAGAAAAATGCGTGTGTAGAATGGGCAAACACTGGAGAGTCACTTTAACTAATAAAGACTGTGATCAGTAAAGTTTATAAGCTGATGCTTCATTTCATGCTTGTGAATAGTTCTGTTTCTATCCGAGAGAGTACTCTCACTTTAGAAACAGGAACATACCTACATATTTTTCCCCGGAGTTAGGCATATGACTGCTGCTGTAGTGGAGGTTCCTTACAGCTTGATCTTTTTTCTGAGGAATATTAAAACAATCATTAACTGCAGTGAGCTCAGAACCGAGTCATTATATAGGCAATACATATGAAACAGGTATTTAGCAAAGACTGTTCACTTACTACACTGGATATTTATAAAATTGAATCCTGAAATGTTGGCATCGTTAACAATTCTCAGACATAACGTCTTTCGTGCTATGGCCCAGGTCCACATTAGAATGTAACCTCCAAATACACACTAAGAAAAACAAAAATACATCTTTCCTGGGAGTTACCTGGAAGCGATAGGTGCTCAGAAACGAAAGCTTCAGATTGAAAAAAAGCAGTGGTGAATATGAAAGTAATTTGAGGCCTGATAGAAGGATCCCTTAATGACTACACGGGGCTTTAGATAATACTCATGGTGAGATTCAGAATAGTATTACAGTAATTTGAGTGACTACAATAAATTTGAAGCATAATAGTAATTCCACTGCTATAAGGCATGCTTTGATTGCCAGCTGGGAACAAGAAGAAAATTCCCAAGTGGTACCACAAAGCTACTGCAGAATTGGCCAGGTGCAGCATGTCTGGGATTTACATTTTTTGACGTCTTTCTGAAACGTACAGAATGCCAGGAAACAGAAGACCAGACCGTGGCAGACTGTAGGCAGCTCTGTTAAGACACGATGCGTCTGACGAGTTCATCCTAAGCCCTTCTAAGCACACATCCTCGTTAGGCCTTCGGTCTGGTGGGAGGTTTTTGAGGTGCATCTCCCAGGGATGCTTTGGTATGCGTTGTGCAGCAGTCTTGCAGCAGGCAACCTGCAGTCCCGTTGTGTGACATTAAATCAGGACGCGTGCCCCCACCACTGGTCAATCCATAGGACAAGCGTGTGCAGCGGGATGGATGCCGGGTACGCAGCACCAGTGGTTCTGCGCTTCCAGTCTGCTCGGACAGGGCTGTACTGCTTGCCCGTGTCGGCAGAGCCTCTGTTCCCCTAGCACTCAGGACAGAGGGATGGTGGCAGTGGAGGGGACCACAGCTCCCTTCGTGCTGCCTTTCCACTGTGCAGGAGAGCCTGCACGTCGGCAGCAGCTGCGTTGTTGGGAAGTGCTGGTACTGCCGTCAGTGGGTTGGATAGGTATAGGCTGGTGTTTGCTTTTTACCTTGGTATTGCTTTGATTTGTAACTTTTAAGCAACTGGAAAAATGACTGGATTTCCATTTATAAGCTAGAGTAATCAGAAACACTTAGAAATTATCTTGATAGTAAACAAAATAATTGATACTAAGCTGTCTGAAATTTATTCCTTTGGATGGAAAGACCGGGATCTTTCCATCAGGTGGAAAGCTTATTTTTTTTTTCTTCTACTTTCTTTACAAGTGGGAATTTAAATGTTATTATTATTCATGCATTTTAGTGTTTGGTTTTTTTTTTTCATCAGGTAGTTAAAAATGTTTTTGTCTTCCCCTTATTTCCATATTGCTATGGTAGTGTTAGGATGATCCAGAGTATTTGCTTGAACTAGAAAATTAAGGATGTACTGTTGTTTCGGACCAACATATTTGTCCTTTTAGTTCTACTCCAGCACTGCTTAAATACTTTGCTGAATTAGGACCTTTGTGAAAATGCTTCCTCTGTATCTCCTGCATTTGTGAGGACATCCCGCAAGTGACTCCTTACATTAAGCTTCCTGTGGTGACCAAATGTAGTTTGAAGAGAAGATTTTTTTTCTGCAAGGTTAACATTATTTTTCATTTAACAGAATGTGAGGAGCTGCAGGCATCGTTTTTATTGGATTATTGTTCAAGCCCGTTATTGGAGGAGGCAGCTGGAAGAGGCTCTGTGAGAATTGTGTTCAGCTAACAGTTCACTAGTTAATGGAGCTTTAACTTTTCATGGTTTGAGAACTGCTCTAAAGGTGGAAAGTTCTCCTGTGAAGGAGAATCTTTTCTAAAATCTGACTTCCAACACAAGAATAAACTCTGTTTTTCTCTAATTTTTTCTTTTTCTAAAGGGAGGTTACTTGATTGCAGATACAACTAAATGTAGGTACTTTGTTCTATCTGATTAATTTTGAAAAGAAGGCTTGTAAAAACCTTGATTGCATGTTGTCTTTAAACAAATGAGCCTACTGACCTTTCGTTGTATTTGTTCTGTGCTCTGTGCTGAAAGTAGGAGTTGGACTTTCCATTCTCCATGTCCATCTTTTGCAACAAGTTTTATTCTGGTGGTGTTTTTTTTTTTTTTAAATTTATCTTTCTGTGACACTTCTAAGTTTAAATGTCTGTGGAAGTAGCTGGTGTCCTACAAATCATACTGAATTTCCTCCTGGTATTTGACATTCTTACTGTGGGGTACATAGTCTTGTACTTCATGATGGTTCTTTTCAGAGAAAGTAAAGATGTAGTCTTGGCTCCAAACGACTTACAGTCCAGATAGTTTTATGCTTGATTTCCAGATCTGATGAACTTGAAAAAAGAAAATTGCATTTTTAAATATCTGTGTGACCTTTTCCTGGAACTTTATTATTAGCTTTTTATGCCTTGCTTATACAATGCATGACATACATAATAAATGGGGACAAAGAGAAAAGATGAAAGTGATATGGATTTTGTTGGTGTTTCTCTCTCTGTCTTTTCAGCAGCACTTTTCAGTATACGCTAGAAGCTACCAAATCTCTGCGTCAAAAGCAAGGGGAGGGGCCCATGACCTACTTGAACAAAGGACAGTTCTATGCCATCACCCTGAGCGAGACAGGAGACAACAAATGTTTCCGGCATCCCATCAGCAAAGTCAGGGTATAGTCCAATTTCTTTCCTAGGTGGGAATGGAGCTCTGCAGATAAATGTCGTTGTGGTTGATTGGTTTTTAATTATTTTTTTTCTTGTGGAAGACGACAAAGCAAGCTTACTCTTATGCCAAATGTAAAGCTGGGAGGGTAGTATTGATGGTGATTTCAAGTATTTTTGGGGTCTAGTTTTTCAAAACTGTGATCTTATGAGTTAATTATATACATATGTGCTTCAGTTTGTGGTTTGGCAGAATGGTAATTGCACAGATATTGCACTTGACATTGATGAACTCATCATTGCCATGATTAAAGAAAAAAAAATCAGAGAACTGATACATCTACTGTTTAAGTCCATGTTCACTCACTTGCGCACTTCAGCAGCTGCTTTCCAGTTCATTTCAGATAAAATGTGGAGATTTGAAGCCACCCTTTGTGACATCAATTTGAAATCATTTACATAGTGTAAGTGTGAGCTCTCACTTGATATTCACCCAGAAGTGTGACAAAATGGATGATTTTCATCTTAGATTCCATGGATAGAACTGTAGCTTGGGTATTCAGCAACATCTACCCGGTGAACAGGCTTTCTGATTTCCCTGGTAATGTTTTTGAGTAAGCAAATCCTAACCCGATAACCTTGGCATGAACAATGAGCCTCAGAGTTGCTGCCCTGCAAATTTCACCCTGAAGCTGGAAGGGCTGCATATGCATGAGGCTGCAGAAGTGTTTCCATCCAAATAAATGAAGTATTGTAAAAATGTTCTGACTTTAGTTGAAGGAACCAATGAAAGTCAACGTGAACAATGAAGCAGACAACAGCCTATATGTTTCTATCATACATGAAGTTTAGAGACACTCTTCCTAAAGAGAGGCAATGATTTGTAAACCTGAATAGCAGTTAATTTTTAGCCTGGTTTCCTAAGGACATGAGACTGCTAATGGTGTTTTGTTGTTGGCTGAAGCTGATGTAAGGCTTCTCTGCTGCTGAAAAGTGTCTCTCCCTGCCAGCCACCCATTCCTTCCCCCTTTGTGGTGCCAGCTCTAGCACTTGTACAGCTGAAGCAGGAGTCAGGAGCTCACTGGTCTCGCTGAAAACCAGTCCTTATAAATCTCATTCACGGCACAGCCATGAGTTTTGAAGCTGTGGCAGCAGAAGGATAGAAATTATAAAGGACAGATGAGACCATTTGTTTTGGAGGATGTACCGTTTACAGGAGATTGTGAAACCGCACGCAACTTTCGCGATCATGTTCTGCTTGCCAGGCCCCCAGCCAAGTGACTGTTGAATTTATTGCCTATTCCATCCAAACCTGACAGACGAGCAAGAGGTTTTGAAGGTATTAAACCTCTACAAGTTCCATGTCAGTGGTTCATAGAGGAAAAAGATTAATGCTGTCCTTGGTGGAAGAGCTACAGTCTGCACTGCCAGTTCTGGTTAGTGCATCAGCTGGCCAGCCAGCACATACCTCACGGCCAGCCAGTATGCATATGCGTAACTCAGGACACATCTACGGCATATGCTGCCTCGTGCCCACGCAGTAGCTAGACATGGAAGACACAGTGATGGTGTTCGGCTTTTATAGGGGGAACGGAGAAGGTCACAGAGCACGTGAGGGGTTACGGTGGTGACTGTGTGGAGGGACGTAGATCATGAATCAATTGTGATGCAGCTCCTCAGCTTATACCAGCTTGATGGTGTCTTTTGTGAGCTTGGTGACTCAGGGTTAAAGGAAGAACGGGAACAAAAGAGGATATTTAAAAGTGATTTTTTTGTTCTCTGTGATTTCTTTCCACTTCAGTTTACCTAGTATGAGCATTCTTTCATTGTTTTGTGTTTTTTGTTTTACTTGCCTACAGCAGAGCTTTTTTAAAAGGCCTTTATTACTCATGTGAAGTTTTGCATAAAGTTTCAATCTGTTTCCTTTGAATCACACAGTTTAACAAAGGGAATTCAGAACTTGAACTGAAAAGCTCAGGAAAACTCAGTAAATAGTCACACTGAGTTTGTGATTAAATACATGTATGCAAAAAGACTGCTACTGAGAAGGGTATTTGGACTATGTATAGTAAATCTAAAAATGCCCTGCCTTTATCCAGCGAGCCTGAGCTGCATAACAACGTATCCCTTTACAGTGCAGTGTCATCTTCCGGAGTAACAAGGAATCTGAACTCCAGCACTTGGACTGGACTTGGATCAGAATTGGAGTTAGGGATCCTCTGACTTTGAAATGACCACTTATTACTTAAGGGAACTTAGACTTCTTAGATCTAAGAATATGATTAAATTTTATTTGGACTATTAAGAACGTAATCCTAGGCCCTGCATGATTTTAAAACTACATTTCTTCTGCCCTGAGTCTTTAAGTGCGTTGCAGTATTGGACTGGAATAAAACCCAGCATCTTCTACAACCAAAGTGCTGGGGAAGGGCGGTGGCTAGATCAGCATTAGAGGCATATGGGAGATTTTAAGTTTTGTGTTTCTGACTATTAATTATATTAACTAACACAACTTGTGCTGTTGATTTTCTTAGAGCGTGGTCATGGTTGTTTTCAGTGAGGATAAAAACAGAGACGAACAGCTGAAGTACTGGAAATACTGGCACTCTCGGCAGCACACAGCTAAACAGAGGGTCCTCGACATTGGTGAGTGTGAGAAGATGTCCAGAGGTTTCAGGGAAGATTGTAGAACGTGGAAAGCTCTGGTACCTTGCACAGGGATTGTGGTGGGATATATTGGCAATGGCTGCAAGGCTTGTACCACAGTTCTTAGCAATGGCTCATCCCTGCTAGGACTGTGCTCTGGGGTCTATGAAGCAGGATGGAGACCGTGCAGAAGGAGTGGTCCTCAGTAGTCACAAAGAAGAGCTGTCCCTTGCATGTGTATTTAATGGTGTTCCATGTTCTGCTGCTGGGGAGTCGAGGTCTGCACCTCCTCAGGAATGGCGGAGTGTTTGTTTCCTTTAGTTTTTCAAAGACTGATCCACTCTTTGATCCAGTAACAGTAGCAGCCCACATAACAGTTATGTTAGCTAATCTGCTGTGTAAGTGCAGGCTGAGAGTGAAGATGTCATCATTATGGTGACTGCAAAGGAGCGCACAGGTCTCCTACACCCCCAGTCTTTGAGTCTTGTCGGTGTCAGAGAGAAGTGAGGGAGAAGCAAGCTCTGGTGTGCTATCCTGAGAGACCTGTTTACCGTTCATCCCATCTAAGGTATTTACAAGCCCATTTCAGCCACAACTGCCCTATCCGCGTGCTTGGGAGATTTTAGCAGAGGAAGAACACGTACCTGCTGCCAAGGAGCCTGAAGTTGAAATCTGTGGGAGTGTCTAGACATCAAGCGCGTCTCCCCTCCCACGTGCAGTTTACACACGCAGCCATCTGCAGCGGATTCCAGTCAAAGGAGTCGGCGAGACCAAAGCAGACAAAGTCTATCTTGTTTTGACCGCCTGAGGGAACCAAACCATTGAATGGCAGGAATGAGAGGGGGCAGAGAGGAGGGGGAAAAATAAGCAGGGTTACTTGGAGAGAGCACTGCGAGACTTCAGGGGTGATCGAACACCTCCAGTGCTGGGGACAGTCCCTAAGTGGTCCTACTCACGCAGTGCCTTTTGACTTTGAAATGCTGCAGCCTTCGCTGAGGCTGGCTTTATTTAAAGTCAAGTGTGTTTGGTCAAAGCAGCTCTTCCTGAATCTCCTCTCTGCTTCTTGTCTTACCATCATAGTTCTGGCTGAACTGTTTCCCTGAATCTTTTTTTCCCCCGCCCCTGTCCTTTGGGGTAGTTAAGGCAGTAAAACCTCCACCCCCGACCAAATGACTCCTATCGTGACATGTTAGAAGAGCAAGTATGCCACGTCACAGCTATTTCTGAAGGCTGCCTGTTTTTTTTGTGCTAGTCCCTACAAGCTTGCAGTGCTAATACTCATACCTTTGAAGGTATGTGCTGAGGAGCTCGTTCCACTGCAGTGCCAACACCCTCCGACTCCACCGCACTCGTGGTGTACCGGCACATTTCAGTCCCCTTACCTGAACGAGTCAGCTTATGATGCATACTCTGTAAAACAGCGCTCTGCAAAACAAGTGCTGTGCATGAGCTGTGTGTTTATCTGTGTTAAAGTGAATGCCTTTTATGTTTCCGTTAGTTTGAAATGAAATAGGTCTGTGCTGACTTTTGAGGCACTCTGGCATGTATTCTTTATTTGGACTGCAAACATGAGCAAAGCCTGATGTAGTAAGGCTTACTGATATAACACTGCATGTCAGACCTAAGAACTGTAAGAGCACAGTTCATCTCAACATTTTCAGAAGAAAGACCTAGATCTTACTCAGTAGTGTTTTCTTGAGAACAATTGAAATACGGCCATAGCTCTTACCAAATACAGTGTTTTTGAAGTACATTTAATTTATTTGGGACTTACATTGCGGATATTTGGCTTATTAGGGCAGAATGGCTCCCAACTACATTTTCCATACAAGAATCAAGATGCATTTAGCAAAATCTTCCAGTTTTCTCATTAGATGATCTAACTGGGCAACTTCATCCAAATTTGAAGTTGGTTCTGCTTTGAGTGGGAGTAGGGTAAGGGTTAAACCAGCTAACCTCCAGGGGTCCCTTCCAAGCTAAATTTTTGTGTGGCTTTATGAAGATTTCCCTTTACATTAAAAATTCAGATCCTTGAAGGGCTTCTGCAAATGACTACTGAGTTAGTGTCCAGGCCCTGTGTAGTTAACAGAGAGAATTAGGTGTCTATGAGGGAGATTAGCAAATGCCAGGATACGCCCTGGAGAACCATTTAAACAGGCAGTGAGAGAAGCTTGTTCAGGACAGGGGTGTGTCTTAGGTTTGTCCCGTCTTCAGGGGATGGTCTGGCAATCTGCTGGTAGCCCCACTTCTCTGTTATTTTGGATTTCATTCCCAACTATCAATAGTATATAAAGTGTTAATCGTGTATTAGGCTCCTCTAAAACTATCTGTGAATAGCCATAAATCTGTATAACTTGTTCCGTAGTGGTTTATAATAATTAATATTATTTTAACTTGTTTGTAGCATATGTTTGACATCTGTGACTCCTTTTAAACTGTTTTGAATGTACTTTTAATCTGGAGCATGACTTGGTCCTTAGCAGGCAGGGGATCAAATGAATTTGGGATGTTCTAGTTCTGGGGTCCAGCTGTTCAGCCCCCAGATAGGGATGACGACTCTGCTTGTGCTGCTTTCGCTGGTGGCACAGGTCTGTCTGTCTGTCTGCCTTCTGGCCTGCAGTTGTATTCTGGAGGTCGGAGGAATAGATTGACTTGTTCCCTCACTCCAGTCGTGCAGGGGTCACTGCTTTCATTTGTTTTGTGTGCTGGCTGGTGCACCTCCTGGGAGGCAGGGTGGTTGAATGGATTAGATGCACAGGGTCTGAAGATGCATTGAAATTAGTAGGATAAGCATGTACTTACACGTAAGCAGGTCCTTAGTGCTTGAGGAATCAACCTGAGGACTTGACACTTACTAAACGAGAAAGAAAGGTGTTTTTCAGAATTTAGGCTCTATACTGTTCATGGATTTTTCTGAAGGAGGAGGGAGGCACTTTCACTGTTTTTAGCAGGAGTGAGGAAAAAAAAAAATCTGACTTTTCCACAGTGCTGTGCTGTGACATTGGATTTTTCTTTTAAAATAATGTCAAATAAAGAGTACAATACTAGATTTGTAGCAAATATTGATTATTTAGAATCAGTGCCGTAATTTGACATACTGGAACAGGTTCAAACATGGATATAAAGGGTATGGAAGCTTTAGATTGGGGTTATTTGTGCTCCAGAGTCTTGCCTGTATTTTTCTGCAGGACAGTTTGTATTATTTATGTGCACCATACAAAAACTACTCCAATAGTATGTAATACATGCAAATGACTAGTGTTTAATGTTGAAATTTCCCATTGTTTAATATGAAATTTACCTAACAAAAGACGAAATAATTCCTATAGAGCCGTTTTCTTGCATATCGAAGAACCTCAATTTTCTATTTCTGGTAACTCACAGCAGCAGAAGAGGACAAATTGTAGTCACACTAACAACTTTCAAATATCCTTGGATGTAGATGCTTTCTTAATCTACTGAGGATCCTTTTTTAATTATCTGTAATTTGAGGGGAATAGGATGCACTTCTGCTCTTAAACAGCATGTCACATAGACACTCCGTGAGATTTGTGTATGGCAGTTAAGAAAGCGGAGGCATGTGTTGGGGGAAGGGAAGGGTTGGTGGGATGCGAAGTTCTGACAGCCTTTTAGGAGAAGAAAACATGTGTCTTTACAAGACATCTTGTTCATGTCTTTCCAAAGTGCACCTACACAGCACGCCCATATGCAGCAGTCAGTTGCACGAGGCACTTTCTGGTGAATCATAAATTTAAGGGGTGGGTGGATGTGTGCACATGCATATTAAACTACTTATGTGTCTTCTAATTCCTCGTTTGCATTCCCACACTGAATTTAGATAGTGAAGCCAATGACTTCATTTAGAAAGGAGATCTGAGTTCATGGTGGGAATGAAAAGCCTGCCTGCCCTCTCAAACACCACGTTCACTTGCTGCAGCACAAACTAGCTTGTGTGGTTCCTACGGTCAGAACAGTGAATTTTTACTGTATCCAAAATTATTCATGTATCCCGGGCACACAGTTTCACTTGCCCAGTGAAATGCCAGCATCCCTGCATTTCGGGTGAGAGAAAAGGTATTTAAAAGACCTGTAGATGTGGTGCTTAGGGACGTGGTTTAGTGGTAGACGTGGCAGTGCTAGGTTAACGGTAGGACTCGATGATCTTAAGGGTATTTTCCAACCTAAACAATTCTGTGATTCTAAGTAATTCTCCTTGCAGCAATGGTTTTGTTAGAAATGATTTTAAAACAGTTATTACCTAGAAATTATTTTTTAGAGACCAACAATTTATTTTTAGAAGGGCAAAGCAAACGAATATTGAAATCGTTTGGGTGTTTCATTTACAGAATATAAAAACATCTTTTTTCTGTATCTGATTACAAACCTAGGAATCAGTGTGCTTCTGAAGTGCAGATTTGGGCAAAAGTTAGACCAAGATTACTGCATGACATAATCTCAGCCCTCTGGCACTGAGTCCAATTACAGCCGTTACGGCCCTGGGGGCATTCTAAAGAAATGTCTCTGTCCCAGAGAGAGTTGATGCATTTGCGTGAAGAATCTGGAAGTTCCTTTAATCAAGCAGATATTACCTCCGTATAAACCTGGTATTTCTCTTAATCTGTCATCAAAAAGAAACTGTGTTAAACTGGCTGGCAAAGGAGAGAAAAAGTGGCCTTGTTCCTCTTTTTGGTTATAAAGAAGACCTGGAAGTTGTCTGTTTTCTGTGGTTTTCTGCCCTTATTGTTTTTGGTGGGGGTGGATCATCTTTAACATTTGGACTGCCTCCCTCTTGCTTTGCATTCCTTCTGAAATGCTGGTTTATTGATAATATTAACAGCCCTTCGAAAATAAGCGAGAAGAGGGTGCAGATTCTGTAGTCTGACAATTTAAAAATACTGTATGTTTGTTTGCTATTTTAGTATCATACGCACTTTGGAGAAAGGATCTTTGTGGGTTTGGTTTTTTTTTTTTTTTTTTTTGGGGGGGGGGTGTTGGTGTTTTTTTTGTTTTTTTTTTTTAAATAGCAATCCAGCATCCAGTGCATTAATTCCTGGGAAAGTTGAAATGGCTGTGCAAGGAATGTGCACTACTGATTATTTCTTCCGATGATTGCTGTTAGCTTTTTAGAAAGCTTCTTTAGGATTTACCGTAATGTCGTTTATTTATGTCAATGTTTAAACAGTCACTTTAAATGTTCCAGTAGCTTTTGTTTAATTTTCCAGTTTTGGCCATTCCTTGGCTAAGCTAATGAGTGCACCCACTCATTCCCGCTACAGTCACATTAATTCCTTTTTGAGAGCAAGCAATATTTTCCAAGAACATTAGCTAGTGATGTACTATGCGTAAGACTCAAGCTGCAGTATATTACCTCTTTGCAATTAAGCTTATTAATAATTCAACATAAACAATATAAGAGGTAGTTTTGATACATTAGACAACCCAACTGAAAAAGCGAAGATGTACTATGAAATGTAAAATCGTAAAATTGTTCAAACGTGAGTCTTTTGTTTGTTATTTCTTACAGCTGATTACAAAGAGAGTTTTAATACCATTGGGAATATTGAAGAAATCGCGTTCAATGCTGTGTCCTTTACTTGGGATGTCAATGAGGAGGCAAAGGTGAGGAAAAGCCATGCAGGTGGTATCCCTTTATAAGTACCATCCATACTTAGTCACTGTTCTATTTCTTTCCTTTTTAACAAATCACAAGAAGGGTAGGTGGAGGTGAGAGAGCTCAGTCTTTGCAAAGCCAGGCAAACCGTGGTCTTTCACTGACCCCAGGGATTCCGACCATCTGCAAAAGGCGAGACAGCATGTAACGGCTGTTGGGGTGATACCGCCTTCACACCTGTATCACTGACAAATAGAGATGTAGTTCTGAGGGAAACCTGCAGGGCTCTCACAGTCTAGTTTCTACTTGTGGCCTCTCAGTGATTTTCCATTTAAAATGTGGCCAGCCTGAGAAACAGTAAAAGGTTTTTTTTTTCCTGTTTGCAAAGTCAATGTAGGACACAGGGTGAATGTTTTCTTTCTCTAAATTATCAACTTCCTTAACATCTCCAATAATCAATATTCTGTATGCTAGACTATGTCTTCCCTTGTGTTTGTGCCATTAGTTTTTATAGTGTTACACAGACTGTCCTTGCAATTGGGAATGAATGTATTTTTGAGGACTGGTGTATTCTTTCTTTTTTTCTTTGTTTTGTTTTTTTTAAATGGTCAAGTACCCTCAGACATGAGGTTTTGCATTCAGAGATGTGACTGCTACAGTGGGCCTATAAACCAGGACAGCTGAGCACCTTAACAAGTTTCTTGTAGATCAGGTTATTCAAAGGGTGGCAGAGTGTTTCAGCGGCATGGACTAGTGTAGGAGACATGAAAAGCTGCCGGTAATTATAAGAAGTTGGCCCCCAGAAAGCAAACAACAAGGGAAATAGGCTGAGTAAAATGAGTGGGGGTAATGCAGGACTCTCAGGGATGTAGAAATAATAAACAGCAAACACTGTTGAGCTTAACAAACTCCTTGATACTGTTGTCATGTCGAATACAAAATGCCCAGTGCTCAAGTAATGCTAAGGATCTTGCAAATACAGAGACAACTTCATGCACGATTCCCTACTGCTTTTCTGCCAGAGCGTTAGAGAGACTGCATAAAGCAAGTCTTGTGAGAAACTGCATCACGCGCGGAGTGGTGGCATTAACATTCACTGTCCTGACTTGCTGATTGAAGGTGCTGAGGTTTGTAGTAACAGGGATTTTCATCTCTGATGCACGTTTTAAAAGAATAGAGCACTAAAGAAAAGACAATAGTTCTGAAAACCACCTAGCTCTTTCAAAAGCTGGCCTTGGTAAACAGAGTTGTGCTTGGCCCAGTCGCTAATGGTGCTATATTTACTCATGTAATGATTACATTCTCACTGCCCCAGATATTCCCCTATTATGTGATTCCATTTCAAAATACAGTGGTATGTTGTCCTCTGCACTCACAATAGATAACCGTTGTGTGCGTGTGATCGTTATGCAAGCAAGTGCAGCAAAGGCAGGTTTGGGATCTCCAACACGATGGACTTTCCCGAGGACCTTTACAGAAGCCCTCCCAGGGCTAGCGCGTGGCAGTCTTGTCCCACCAGCACCTGCCGTCCCCATTGCCAGGGCTGGCAGTTCTTGAACGCACTTGCTTTTGCAGCTGCAAGCCAGGCATGGCAAGACGCCATGCTGATCTGGGAGCAAGAAAGTCACATCTGCTAATGTCAGGTGTTATCCTCGGCTATTTTGTTCTGATCTCACACCGTTCACATTGCTCCTGCCTTGGGTGCCAGCACACTAAGAACGCAACTCTCGCAATGATCACTGGAAAAATAACATAGTAGGATTTAAAAATAATGACTCTTATTGTTGCTGGATTAAAAAAGCGTCAGGAGCGAAATTCAAGAAAGCCACTTGTATTTCTGCAGGAAGTAGTCGTTAAAATGCAAATTGGCTTATGCATATTTATTTTGGGGGTAGTTATCAAATATCTGATCTTTTAGGAGCTTGAACTGCAAATGTATTGATAAAAGTAAGAGAATTCATAACATGCTTTGGTATTGGGCTATCGGGCATAAATCAGGTTGTACCTGAAAGCTTATCACCGTGTACTAAAGTATTTCCCTCCCCGCACATGTGTACGCGTGCCCACATGCTTGCTCTTGTTGGAGAGCCGAATACAATAACCAGCTGCGCTGGGTCTGGGGATTCCCATAGGATGCCCCTGCGGTGTCTGAAAGCTGTGGGCTCTGAGGCACGTCACTGAAGGTTGTTTTTTCTCCAGCAATTACCTCATCCAAGAGAGACGACGAATTTCAAGGCCTAATTACAGACTCTCCTTTCTTAAGCTTTTTGAGCGATGATCTTTAAACTGGCTCCATTGTTTCTGCTCAGTGTTGTTTTCCCTTTTCACCACAATTTCAAGATTAAAACTAACCTCACAGGCACAAAGACCTTTCTCTTCTGAGTCAGACAAAAGCGGCACAGAGCAGTTCTTTCCAGGGCCTCTGAGATGCGATGTGATGTGATGAAGCGCTCTACTGGCCCGGGAAGAAATAAAGAAAACAGTCTGGTCGTTGGAAGCGCACAGGGGAGCGGTCTGGAAAAATCAAATAGAAGAAGCAGAAATCATCTAACCAACTATCCCTGTCTCTCCTGGGAGACTAAATCCCGCATTTAGGAAGATTTATCTGGAGCATCGGATTTCTCACTTTCCTACTCCACCTGGAGGGCAGCTGATTTAAAGCCAGATTTCTCCTCCCACATGCAAGCAGAGCAGTACCCTCCTCCTGGAAGCCCTTCAGGATGGGGGTACAACAGCGCGGGTGTGACAGCCAGAATCTGCCTGTTACCAGTGAGTCTGCTAAGGGTTTGCGGGGCAGCACCTCAGTTGGATCTGATGTGGAAGAAACAGGCATCCAGAGAGAACAGGCAGAGGCCTCCCTTTATCGCCTCTGTAATGTGAAGGGAACTGGGGTGTGGGCTCCAGCTCCTCGTGCTCGGTCCCTCGTCTTCCCACTGCTGCTTGGCAGAACAAGTCAGTGGGAGAGGGAATCCTGTACAGCGCGTGTTGAGCTGTGGAATAATCTCGCCATTGCTGTCTGTGGATTCAGCACCAAAGTCACAATACAGCGTTTCCACTGCTTTATCTGGTCAACAACAGCAGTCCCTTTGCCTTCTGGCAGAGCAGATTTGGGCTTGGCACATCCTTACTGTTTTCTAGAGGTCACCGTGGGGCTTGTGGTTCAGAGCGGGATACAGGGAAATGAGGGGAAGGGTTTACAGCCATGTCAAACTCTTCCTTATGCTGCCTTGAGACAAAAATACTGTGCAATAAGAAAGCAGAGATAGAAAGTGAAGAATGCTTTTTGTACAGTCCATCTTCCTTTCACTCTTGTATTTACTTTTACATATAAATATGCAACATTTATGGGCAAGGTGATTTGTTGGCTCCCTTTGGTTGAACCTGAATGCTATGTTTGGCATTTTTAAGAGTTCTTTAAAAAAAGGTGTGGAAACAAACAACAATTAACAAGAACTTGCTGACTTTTTAACCATCTTTTAAAAGTCTTTTTATGATATGCTAGCAGGTAGGTAGTTGCTTTGCTCCTGCCCTACAGAAGATTTCGCTGCAGCATCTGGCTGGTTGACAAAGTTCTAGTGGAGGCTTTTGAGCAGAGAGCTCAGCTTCCTTTTTGATAGAAATTCAGCTGCCTGCTTGGAGTCTGATTGCTGACAGAAGTTAGTTTGCAAGAAAAATAATTAAGAACCAGAACTTTCCTGGTCAAAGGAGAATATCTGTGTCATAAACCATACCAACTCTTTGAGATAAGCCTTCTCTCTGATTAATACTTTGCTAATTTAAAATGGGTAGGATGATGTTACTCTGAAACAATACATTAATTGTATATTTTTATGGAAAGCATTTTTTAACCTTAAATTCAAAAACGTGACTTCAGTGAACAGTTGCTAATGAAAAACGTCATCTTAAAGCAGACAAAACCACTTTTCAGTGGTATTAAGAGATTACTGATTTCTGCAAAGCGCTGCAACTTGGACATGCAGCGAGCAGACATGTTGGCAGGTCTGTTATTCAGGCAGGTGCTGGCACATGCTTTTTGATGTGTACAGTAGTTGTGTGCTGTGCAGTTGTTGTGTATACTTGCATGCAATCATTGTCCTGCTATATTTAACTGAAATGTAGATCTTTAATCCAAAATATGCTGAAGCCTCTGGGAACCTTTCCAGTTATTTAATGAGTTTTGGCATAGCCCGTACAGTAATAAGCTGTGTTTTCAATGAGTGAGTGATTTGCAGGATTAGGTTCTTAGACATTGTGGGCCAAAGTGAGTTATGATTCCAGTGGGCACAACTGTAAAATCAAGCTGATAGAACAGCACAGTCTGTCAGTGATCTGTATTGTGGCAATCCATATTTCTTTAACATTGCTAGAAATTCTTAGGACAAGCTTTGACTAGTATAAGAATTATTTTGTTCTTAATTATTAATTTCCTTCGTAACTTAGATCAAATTTCGTTTCATTGGGGAGGAAATTAATATTTTCTTTACTCTCAAAATTTAAAGGTTGGAGGAAGATACTTTATTTGGGGGAATTAGTACCAGAAATTATGTAAGATTAGACTTCGCAACTGGTTTAATAAACCATGTCTGTGTGTGTATGCGTGCATATATATTTTTTAATATATATATGTCATGCATGCACACACACTTGTATATATTAAAGAAGATTTAAACTGTGGTAGCAAATAAGGTTGAAATTTCAGTGTATACAAATGGTTCAGTAAGTGTGCATCTGGGATTCAAGGCAAATGGCATTTTTATGTAGTTGCCGGGGTGTGGTGTGGGTTGAGGAAGCTTCAAAAGAGTAGTGTAAACATTTGCTGGAGACATTTGTATTGAAATAAAACAAAGGTCTTACCTTTGTATGGGATTTATAAGGTAACGGCTGGCAGGAGAAACTATAAAACCACACTTTCTGTGTGTATGAGGAATGATGGGATTGATGCTATTCGTTTAAGAGACAAGTCGTTTAACTCTTTGTCGTTACAGTCTGGAGGGATGAACCCCTTTAAAACTGGATTTTGTAAAGACTCATCACCCAGGTGTAGATTCTATGTATTACCAGTATTCAGTAGAGAAATTGCTTTAAGTTTCTGATTTTGTGCTGTAACACACTCTTCCCTCCCTTCTGCCCGTGGCTCTTTCCAAGGTGATGGGAGCCAGGAATGTAAATAGTAATAAAAGTCTTATATTAGAGGTTTCGTAACTGTAGACCTTTAAAGTGTGTAAGTTGAGAGACCGCAGCAGGAGTCATGTTGGCTGGATTAAATGATAAAAGGGGAAATGTATTTCTGGGCCTTGCTTTCTCTAAAGGTAAGTTACTGTGTTTGTGTCTTGTACATCACTAATTATGCTGCAGTGTTTAACAAACAGTCAGTAATTCACATAATAACAGCTACACTGTGGAGGAGTGCCTTCCCCGAAAGAGAGAGTGCTTTTTCTAGGCATGCTGTATAACAAACAGAAGAGTTGTCATTATCTTAGGCCACTTTTGAAACTTTCTCAGGCACCAAATAGTTCTCCAAATTAGTTTTTCATTGCCAATGGCATGCCTGAGCTGGAGACTAGATGGGTGGAACTTTATCACTAATTGCTCAAATCTAAGATATGCTGACATTAAAAAAAAAAAGACATCGCTATAACGACAACCCAAACTTGTTCCTGATACCAAAACATTGCTAAAATCTAATTTGCACAGGGAAAAAAAAAAAGTTTGTAGATGAATTCCAGTACAGCCATAGTCACATCCACTAAAGTAGTTCTAAGTCAAATGTAGACAGGGCCCTGGGGGGGGAAAAAACAGTGATTTCTACTGCTGCTGTCATTTCTACTTAACTCTAAATTTTCTAACCATGTAACTTTACCGTGCAAGAGACCAGAGCAAGGAGGCTCTTAAACAAGTGTGTCTTCCAAGAGAGGTAGAATGGGATTTAATCTTTCCGTGGTTGCCCGTGGGGTTGTTTTGCTCCTTGTGTCATTGAGAGTGGAAGTACCTGCATTACGGACAGGAGCTGCAAAGGAGGGAGGGATGAGGGTTGTAAAGGGCAAAGCAGGCTGTGCTTGGACAGGCAGGTGAAATCAGAGCAGGCGGCATTCCTCGGCCACTGCCTTAAGGAGGTGAAGGTTTCTGGGCAGGACAGGGGCAGAGAAGGGGACTGTCCAGAGGGTTCCCCGGGCCCCGTTCACTGCAGCAGGCTGCTGCACCACCGTGTTGAAACTGTGCAAATCTTCAGTCACGCAAAGGAAAAAAAACCACACCTCTGATCAGCTCAAGTAACACAACTTGTGCCCTCTTCCCCCTCCCTCTGCACGCCCCCCATGTTTTCCAAATCCAAAGTCAGTGTTATGCTTTACAGGAAAGCTAATAGAAGATTGTGTGGAGACAGAAAATTTTCTGGAAAATAAATGATCTGTGTTAATTCGAATACATCTGTCTATCTGCGAGGTGTAAATGATATGACAGAAAGTATAGTACACTTCATGCGCACGAAGGTACAGTCATTGCTCCTCAGAGAGATCCTGATGTATTACAGTGTCAGGACAAGGATATTGAATCTTACAGCATCAATCTATTATTCATGCTGAATAATCTGTTATTGCTGTATGGGGACTCTTAAAACGATAAAGTCTGTCTTCCCCAGCCGCTCCTACTCTGCTCAGTGTTTCTGGAGGCAGCAGAAGAGATGACACACAGTGTATGTACCTGATTAAGGTGGGACAAGGTCTTTTTTCACTTCTCAGCTGAGTGTGCAGCAAAGGTGGTAGATGCACAAACTGCTGGGTAGATGCAAAGCCTGCACATCCCCTCTCACATTTTAACATACCGTTTGGAAAAATCCCTGTGCGGAAGTATGGGCTAAAATGTAGCAAGAGCAGATTGTGGTTTATGCCAGACCTCATTCCGCTGCTCCGTGTTCACATGCCCTGACACTGTAAAGGAGTCTGAAGGCAAATGAAAATTCAGGCCGTCATTTCAAAGGCATATGCACCCGTATCCACACTTACCTTTGGAGCTGGAGGAGACCAAGTTGTAATTTGAAACAGAAATAACACTATCAGCTTCAAAATCAGAGTTTCACCTAGGGCCCTTCCCCGCCTCCCTCCTCTCCCGCAGTTAAAGTTCAACTATTTCATTTGTAAATGCAGCTCTGTGATACAATCAGAAGCAGAAATGCGGAGGTGCCATTAGCTCAGTCAGGCAAACAAGCTGCTCTGGCTCTCGGTAAAAAGCCTGACTGTAATGTTAACTTCTGCCATTAGGGTAAAGTATCCCCCACCAGCCCTGCCGCAGCCCTCCTCTGTTCTCAGTTGCGTTTTTCTTAGGGATGTTCCTGTTCTGGTCCCTCAAACTGTTTTTTTTTTCCCCTGCTTGTGGATCAGGGAGGGGTTCCTTCATGCTCTCCCTTCCTGAGTCCTCCCAGGTCTGTTGGCCTCTCCTCTGCCCGGCGAGGTGTGCATCAGGTCTGTTTGAGAGACCCTGCAGACCTCTTCCTTCCCGAGAGCGCTCGTTCTGCTGGAGCAGGTTTCACGTCCTCCCAGTTCAGGAAATACGTACTGGTGGTTTTCTCTGTCCTTTCCCTTAGTTTTGGGGTTTTGTTGTTGTTTTTTAAACTGAGGAAAAGTGAAAAGTAGAATCAGGTTGATAAATAATTGGCCCAAATTACTATGTAACGCACGTATTCATCACTGGGAAGAACAATTGGATTTTTAACACAGTTTACTCTCTCAAGGTTCATGTACACTATCCTGACTGAAAGCTATCAGTGATGTTTCAGTTCACAATGCTCGCTTTGCATCCAGGTAGCCCTCGGGAGACTTGGTGGTGGGAGACCCTTCTGCCAGGTGCTGTGCAGACACACGGCAGAGGAGACACACCTTGCCCAGTGGTACCGATGGAGGTTAGGGGGCAGGAGGTGGCTGGTGGCTGTCAACAGACATAAGTGGGCGTAGAAGGAAAGCACGAGACAGGTTTCTGACGCAAAGGCAGGCAGGGCTTCCCAGGAACCAAGGGCAGTGTCAAGTTGCACGAATGCTATATGGCAAAGGGGACTTTTGAGGAGAGGTAGGAAGTAGTTTTACAAATATTTGAGAAACTCCTTTCCAGTTTGAAAGACAGGATGAGATGCATTTTTGAAATTGAAGAAAGATAGTGAAGGGCCTTTAAAGTGAAGATCAGGAGTATCTGTTGATGGGACGGAGGAAGGGAGAGTGTGAAGAGAATTGAGGGGAATGGGGAGGGTAGGACTTTTCTTTGGCCACACTGAAGTTAAAGTGCGAGCTGTCAGAAGAACAAGCCAGACCAAAATATGGCTGGAAAGGACAATGCAAGATGACCTTCCGATGTCTATATTAACAAATAGTGCAAACATACAGAGCAGGTTTGTAGAGTGAAACAAGTCAGGGCTAAAGACCTCACATCCGCGTGAGATGCTTTTTAGGAGGTTTTATTTCAGGTTATCTTTAGTCAGTTCCCACAGACTGAGCAACCATTAGCAACTGGAGCATGTGAGGTGTGCTCCTAGGACACATCTTCTGGTCTGGCTCTTCGGAAAAGAATCCAGTTCATGCACTCTGAGCTCTCTGGTGTGAGCCAAAGCACGGTAAGTTGGGGCAATCAAATGATTCACCTCAAATGTGAGCTCCTGATCCAAACTGAAGCATTGATATATGCTATAAAAGTTTGTCCTTCTTCCCAGCATGGGAGCATCTTTACTGGACTTGGGACAGAAGTGGAGAATAAATGTGTGAATTGCCAGAGTGTGGATCGTAGCTGAATTAAAGTATTTTTTTTGGAGGGGGGGTATCTGCTTTTATTTTCCAATTTGTTGTCATGTGTTTCCAGAATTTTAATAGTTGTTTGCACTATGTTTTAAAAGTAATCTCTCTGGCACACAGATTTTCATCACAGTGAATTGCTTGAGCACAGACTTCTCCTCACAAAAAGGAGTAAAAGGGCTTCCTTTGATGATTCAGATTGATACGTACAGCTACAACAACCGCAGCAATAAACCCATCCACCGAGCCTACTGCCAGATCAAGGTCTTTTGTGACAAGGTAAGTGGAAAGCGCATTTACCATGGATAGAAGAGGAAACTTGTTAGACCTAATTAAATGGGTTTTTTTTTCTTTCCCTGAAGGATTGTGTTTCATGGTAGAATTTGGACCAGCTATATCATAAATCTGACAGATTATCATGTCGTTATTTTACTGCTTTGCTGCCTTTTTAGCCCTGATTCTTCAGCTTGCGAGCAATAGTTGGACTGTTTAAGCACAGCATGTTATAGGTCACGATACAGGAATAACAAAAAAGTCATAGAAAGCACAAAGGTAAAGGTCTCTAGTTGGAAGGTCAGTGCTGACCATAGGCTCACGCAAGTGCCATTCTGATGATGTTATCACTTTTGGCTCTAACAGCCAGGATAGGTCATGTGTAAACTTTGTGGAGTGGTCTCTGACGGAGAAATGCACCTTTCAGAAAGGCCTGCTAAGCTCTCTTCTATGATACAGTGGAAAACTCTGAGTCCTAATGATGCAGGTGATGGGTTTTTTTTCCCTCCACTTGATTACGTACCATTATTTTGGAAGCTTCAATGAGACTTTTATGTTGCTAGGATTTTCTTATTCAAAGCAAACTGCAAAAATATATTAGCCATTCCCATTTTGTAGTTCAGTAACTATTTTTTTTCCTTTTTTTTTCTCACTCCCTCTTTTGCAAAATTTGGTTCTTTTATAATAGGTTTCCCCACTCCTTTGTGGGAATTGGTAAGATTTTTCAGCACCAAAACATATTTCCTGCCTTAATGAGTCTGACATGGTCAGCTGTATATATCACCGAGTAGAAACAGTTGCTCAGAAATATTATCTCAGTGATGATTCTTAGATGTGAGTGTGACCGCGTTTCAGTTGTGTTTAACACCTGCCAGCCGATGACTTTAACCCTGCTGGGAAAGATCTTCCAGGGGGGAGCTGTTGCCTGGGCTCTAGTCAAGGTTCAGGGATTCAGGAGCCTACATCTATTTAAGCGACTCAGAAATTTATCCAAATTAGTCTTGCCATCTTACAGATGGCAATAGAAAGGCAAAAGGCCATGCCCCAGGCAATACGTAGCATTAACTTTTTAATGGAAAGGGTAAGAGTTCAACTGTTCCGGGTTTGTGTGCTGCTGCTCCTTCCCCTTTTTCAGTTCATTCCCCTGTTGCCGTCTTGACAACAGGATCTTGAGGGCTAATCAGTCAGTTGTGTTAGTGGAGCAAAAACTTTGAAAGTAATGAATGTAAATGTATGCACTGAGGTCTTCTTGCAGTCAAAATGTTATGCTTTTAATTGTAACTTTGAATGTCAAATATTTAGAGATTTGAAGCTGCAGCTGGATGTTAAAAGCTCAGTAAATATCAAAGTAACAAGTCATTTTTATCTACCTGTTTTTGCAAAGCAATTAGAAAAATCTGAATTATTTAAAAAAAGGAAGGAAATTTAGAGCACAAACTCATCAAGGGTGACCTGTAGACACAACCGGTGGAGATTTTGAATAATACATGTTCATTGCATCTGTTGGCTTAATTGGTACTTCAAATATCCAGACTAAAAAGCAGGAAATGGATGTTGAGTCTTTTAATCAAAACTGTCTCAAAGTAGAAGAAAAGATCACAGGGGTAGTTAAAGCGTTATCCACATCAAAACTATATTGAAAGTGGGAACTGGAGGGCTCAAGGGTATCGATAATGGGATACGTAGCTGTATAATAAATGGATACACGCGTACATGCGCACAGAGCTTTTTAACTTGATGCAGGGCTGAAAAAGAGTTGAATGAATGAAAATGAATTAAAATGGTCAAGGTCAACTCACAAGACGGTTTGTGCTAATTGGCACTTGGAAAGAGACTGGGGCCTGCTTCTCCCCTCACTGACGCTGCTGTATCTTTACAGACATCCATTTGTCACGGTACTTCTGTAAGTCAATAAATGGTTGGAGAATTTCCACTTGCTGGTGGCACTGGGAGGATTCATCATGCTCAGAGGAAGGTAGCTGGTAGGGCTGGGTACCCTCATCTTTCTGAGATGGCAAAATAAACCCTGGTGCCAGTTGAGGAAGTGATAAATGGAGGGTCCCAGGCTCGCTGGGTTTCTGTGCCGACTCTGCGACTCGCCCTCTAGTGACAAAGTCAGGGTTTGCTGCCTGTTGGGGAGAGGCCCTGAAGCCGAGACAATTGTTGCCCACCTCATTGTCATGATCACTTAAAGTGTTACAGGGTCATTTAAAAAAAAAAAACCCAGCAAACATACAATTTTTATATGTTTTAAAAGTATGAATTGCACCGTTATGCGCCAATCTGACAACCCCAAAGAGAAGCTGATAAGAAAAGTGCCTGATTTATTACAATTACCTGGATTAGAGGAACTGCACAGTAAATTCCTCCTGCCTAAGTACTGAAATATATCTTAGTTTGAAACGTGGAAGAAAAAATGTTTCTGTGCCTGACGGTGTTCTTAGAAATGGTTTTTCTGCAGTGATGGTGCCTCTTTAGGACGAGTAGATTTGTTTGTGTAGTAACTTAGATAAATCACAGGTAGAGGTTTCCAATTTTTAAGAAAAACATTCACTGAGAAATTAATATTCTCTAGCTGAAACGTGGAAAAAGTATCCCTGAAGAAATGAAACTGCGTTTAGCTAAATGGTACATATTATATATATTTTAGTATTTACTCAGGCAGTTGCTTAAACTTAGTATTCATTTACGTATGAATTAGAGAGCAACACCAACTTGGATCCAATGTGTGCTTCGTGACATAAATGTATGGAGATAAAGGCTGCAAAGGTTGTAATCGTGTGCTTGATCCCTATTCATTCTCCAATCTTTTGCTCCCTATTCATTCTCCAATCTTTTGTCCCTGTTTATTTTACAGTAGGCAATCTTCAAAGCAACCGTTGCAGTGCACATCTTGTTTTTTCAGTGCTAATTCTCTCTGCCCTTGCAGTCTTTTTGTCATGTGCAGATCACTGATGCTCCATTATGATAAGAGAATATAATTTTTATTCCTTAAGTAGGTTGTCAGGGAAACTTGCTACCAGGCCTATTTATATTTATATATTGCAAGATGCTTTAGCCACTGTGTATGAAGGAACTGGGGATTCGGAGATATTTTGATTTTCTATGTGTGATTATCCTTGCTGAAAAGAAGCAGAAGCATTTGACTTGGCAAATACGATAACATTGTTCCAAAGTCAAATAAATTAATCTCATTTTCTGTACTCTGAAAAAATATATGCTCTTTGGAATACATGCGGTTCCTGCTCTCTTGTCTTCAGTATGGATTGTCATAGGGAAAATGGATTATCATAGGGTATTGAGCAACTTTAGTTGCCTGTTAATCTTCAGCTTTAGAGAGAAGGCGGCTGAAGTGTATTGGCCTGTCCTACCAGATGTGGAACGCTTTGGCCTTGAACTAGAAACAGGTGTACACAAGAGCTTCATAAAGGTGATGGCAGTGGTCCTTGTGATGGTAAGGGCTTTGCTGGGCTGGAGCTAGAATGCAAGACATAAGCTTAAATGAGCTGAAGACTTGGAAAAAAAGTATTTTGAATCAGCTGAAATTCATAGGCTGTGTTTCGCTAACGCTTAGTAGCAGAAGTACTCGTTGCATGTATTCAAGGTACAGACATCAATGAAAAAATTAAAAACTCGTTCAATTATTTGACTGGTCAGAGCCTAATTTATAGTCCCCTATGAAAGGGTTATTTCTTCTTCTTTCCTGAAGGCATAGGCAAACTGTGATTTATTAGATACGTGTCAGACAGCTCAGC
Source organism: Pluvialis apricaria (assembly GCA_017639485.1). Lineage (NCBI taxonomy): Eukaryota > Metazoa > Chordata > Aves > Charadriiformes > Charadriidae > Pluvialis > Pluvialis apricaria. The sequence continues at coordinate 147,241,033 of CM030008.1, forward strand.
TGTGAAAACTGTCCGGCAGAACTGCTCTGGTATGCAAAAATCTTACTGCGGTCCATTGTCTCAGCGTCTACAACAATGACGTGCATCATGTGGGCTTGGTGGGCCGCTGCACTGTGCCATGTGGGATGCTCCTAGCTCAGAAGGGCTGGTAGGTATTTTGTGGGTATTGCAGTTGCCACATTTGTGAGGTGGCCGTGGCACGAATGAGCGCTGGTGGGTGGGAATGGCTGCCCTGCTCAGAGATTGCCCGCACCCCGGAGGACTGGGGGGTGTCTTGCTTTGAATGAATGAAGACAAAGCTGCGAAGCTTTACCACATTCGTAGTTACAGAGAATATCAAAGAAAAATCAGCAAAACAGATATTCTTTATTGTGTATAAGCGGCTGAGTCCTCCTCAATTTCTGCTTTCCTGGGAGGAAACTCGTGCTTGCTGCCATGTATGAAATGACTTTCACGGTTGGTCGCGTTACCTGTGAGCAGCAGAGCGGCAGCACCGAGGGGTCGGTAGGGCTGTGGCTGCCTGGCAGTGCCGCTTTGTGCAGCCCAGGGCTCTCAGGGCTGTGTATTCTGCAGGACAGTGGCTGTGGGGCATATTTTTGCTCCTTTCTGCCAAAGAACAGGTGGCCTTCAAAGATACAAATGTACCCCGAGAAACAATTTTGATAAGGCCAGGACTCTGAATCCCTTCTCTTCTGTGGTTGAAGTCAGTGACAACTGCATTGGGACCTGGGTCTGGAGGCAATGTTTCTGTCAGACACCTTCATGTTTTTTAAAGAGCTGTTTCTTCCTCCACCTCTTTCCACCTCTGGAAATCTATTGATAGATCACAACCAGGAGTACATCTTTCCTTGCATTCTTTTCAAGCTTGTTTCGTTGGCTTATGCGTGAATTTTGCCATCTTGAGTGGATATTTTTGGCTTTTCTTGCCTCCCTCCCCCCTTTCTTTTAAAGAAACTTCTAATTTTAATTTCGAAAAAAATCTTTAATTTTGCATGCTAACTGTCTGGGAGCATATGGATCTTTAATACCCTTCACAACATGACTATTCATATTTATAAAGTAAATTAGGAGAACTTCAAAGGAGGTGTTGCTGCTTTTTATGTCAATAACAAGTTTTATTTTCTAAACTTGTTGGGAATGTATTTACATAACAGAAAGCCTGCAACTTCCCAGAAGTTCCTGGGGCCTAATAGGGCAGTGCTACATTGCTTTCCAGTTTCTGGAGGGCTTCTCCCTGTTTGAAATGCCTGTATTTTTCTGTAAGAGCCCTTGCACTGTTGGCAAGCTGTCAGTATAGCCTTCTTACACTGGCAAATCTCAAAGGCCTCTACAAAGCTGGCCATTGTGGAGCGATGCCACCCCCGGACAAGGTGGGTGGAGGAGAGTTTAGGGAAAAGCTTAGCACAGACATGAAATAAGACAATAGCAATCCTGCAGGTGTTTTACGTTGGTACATACGCAAAGTATGTGGCCTGAGCACTCTGTCCATCGCAGAGGCTCAGGATGCCCTTTGCACAAGTTGTGGTGGCAACAGCCCTGCTACAGACGGCATGTTGCCTGAGCCAAGGCAGAGGAGTGCCTTGCCTCCTCCAAGACAGCGTGTGGATATGTTCCTCCTGCTGTCTCCAACCCTGGGGGCTGCTGGATGTGCCAGCCTGAGTTTAGGGCACAGGTGATCAATCCGGAGCTGGCATGTTCCCAACAACCTGGGGAGATTTATCTGTAATGGGATAACCAGTCTCTGTTTTAGCATTTCGGATGTGTCTGTCGCTGTAGTTCCAGCAGGCATCGCAGGGTACGATGCTCACAGTGGCCTCTTCGGATAATATCCGTGGGTTGTCTTTTTTGCATCAGGGAGCAGAAAGGAAAATCCGAGATGAAGAGAGGAAGCAGAACAGGAAGAAAGGCAAAGGCCAGACGTCCCAAGCCTCCTGTAATAACTGTGAGTAAGACGGGCCTTTCTGGTTTGGGGCCAAGTCACGCTTAACATGCCTCCTCTCATAACCACGTTGCTTTGTGATCCTCTTAACAGCTGAAGGGAAGTTGAGTGCACTCCCTCTGCAAAAAAAGAGCGATATCACCTTCTTCAAAACAATGGCTGACCTGGATTCCCAGCCAGTTCTCTTCATACCGGACGTTCACTTTGGAAACCTACAAAGAACTGGACAGGTAAGAAATGATATTGAGATGAGCCGGTGCCCACCTGCTGCCCTGCCTGCCACATGTGCTCCCAGGCAGGTTTTAGGAAAACAAAGCACTGTTCCTGGGGCCGTTGGTTTCAGCTCTCATTTTGGTAAATGCAACTCTTGGTGAGTCACTTACAAAAGACCTTACAAGAGACAAGTGCCTTTCCGAGTTCTGGGTGCAAAAAAGGAGTTTATACTTCATTAACAACTGATTAGTTTGTGTTTGTTATGGTTTTGCAATTCTTTTGCTAGGAAGAAAGAATGGAGCAAATAGTCAAGAATTTTGAAGTAGGAGGTTGATTTGTGACTGAAAGTAAGTCTGGGTTTGAATGTGCTATTTGGCTTGATGAAATGAAGTGCCACCTTGTGGTAGCAGAGATCCCCCGCCCTGTGACAACTGAAAACAAAGACCAAGCTTTTACATGTGTGAGGAGGTGAAGAGTAGGCTCACTAAACACCACTGCCCATTTTCTGTCCACATCACCTAGAGATCTGGAAATTCCCTGGAAGAAAATATTTTCGCTCTACAAAGTAAAAATCTATCATGCTAATGTTAATATTCAGTATTGGCTTAGTGCAGAAGTCATGGAGTCATTATCACACCAGTAAGTGTGAGGAGGTTTTGCTGACTTGACTCTTTCAAGACCTACTTTATTGCTTGCTGGGAAATTGAAACCCTGAATTGGAGGGTCAGCTCTGACAATTTTTTTATATGAACCTTTAGAGTCCAGGGAGTAGAATGAGAGCTTTATGCCTGTGTTTATAAAGGCAAATAGTAGATGAGGAAATTTTGTATGCATCTTGCTGCAAAATATTAAAATAATGAAGATTAAATTACACTGAGTGTTGGAATTGTCATTTATTCTAAAGCAGTGAGAATTGTGGTAGAGCAAAGCACAAAGAGCACAGACATTGCAATCACAGCTGTCACTGACTTACTCTCCAAAATTGGAAAGACGCCCACTCACATATCAGTGCTGGGTACCTTCTGTCCTCGTGGCTTTCAAACCAGAATGTGGATTTGTCTCAAAACAGGAGAAGGCGGAAGCATTCCTTAGTATATGTAATCCTGTAAATAATTTTCTAAACTAACTGGAAGATACCCGTTTACTCGCTCTTGGGCAGGGTTCAGCCCTGTCTTTTACTGCTGTATTGGAAGCAGTATCTGCATTCTTACTATCCTGAACTTTTCAATTATTTTTTGTATTTTTTAATCTAAGAATGATTTATTATGACCATAATTTATTATTTATGAATGTTTTATTATGCAAGTGTAGCCACTTTCAGGTCCTGGTCATAGAATGAGTTACAGACCTCAGAACCAGCAGAACGCAGGGCTCCGGTGCCCTGCCTTCGCCCAGCGCTTGCACAGGAACTCAGCAGCTGGAATGCTGGTACACTTGGTGCGGACCCGCGGTGCAGGCATATTGTGAGGAATTTGGCTGACTGTTCTGTAAAGCCTTTGACAACAGTCTGTGATTTTATACCTCCCCTGCTACTGTTAGTCGTGTTTGCGGTTGTTGTAAATTTGGTCCCAGTGACTGTGAGCTATACTGATTACACTAAACAACGGTCTGGACTTGAGCTTCTGCCCACAGTCTGTGCAAAAAAGTTCAGCTGTACCATTAGTAATTGTATTTCCATTAGGCCTGTAGTTTGATGTTGGTCTTTATAGTTTAATTAGATTTTCAGACAGTATTAAATACATAAAAAAGCTTGTGAGTGTTGTGGCTTAAATTGTATTGGGGTAATTTAGGTGAGTAGTGATCTGATTTAGAGGATTGTAAAATAATTGGGAAAATGATATAAACCAGGAGAGAGAGCAACGTCTGTCAAAATGCTTTGATATATTTCCACTAGATGATACTCAACAGCAGTTTTTCTAAGCCACGCTTTTTCCAGATCACAGTTAGAACTAGACATGTTTGTGTTTTATAGAAGGAAAAGGTTTTTATAACAGATGAAAAACTGCAAACCACTTGTTGTCTTTTCTCCCTTTTGAAGTTATTCTGTTAAGCAGGTGTCTGAGTTTTGGGAATAATTGTGTTTTTTTTCCACCCTTCTAGGTTTACTATAATACAGATGACGAGAGAGAAGGGTAAGACATTTATTGTTTCACAAGCTTTGCAGTTAGCAGTTCAAACTCATAGAAAACAGGCACAAAACACAAAATCAGATAAAACTGATCCCCTTTCTCCCCCTTCCCTCACATTCTCCCATCGGTAACGGCAGGTGAACAATGTGTAGAACTAACTGGTAGAGGGATGTTTGTTTTATGGTAACTTTCTTTTCCTTCATGTGAACTGGCTGCTTTTTATATCTATTTTTTATTACATTTCCAAGTAAAACAGTTTAAAGAGCCATAAGGTTCAATATAGGGACAGGACAACATATTTGTTAATGAAGTGCCTTATAGATATATAAGGGTTCTCAAATAATTTAAAAAACAGGGATTTTTCTAACGAAGCACTGAACTTCACTGCATTCTTAGAAGCTGTTTAGCAGCGCACATGTGTGTATGCAACAAATACAGGAACTGCAGAGAGAATGCCCAAGCGCCAGAAGAGAAAGGCAGACAGAGAATGAGAGGTTGTGGGACGGGGGAAGGAATGGGAGCACCCCCTGTCTGGCTTTGGAGGGACTGGAATAATTGCAGAAAGTCCCTAAAATAGAGATGTCACGAAATAAGGGTTTTAATATGTGTGGCTGAATTCCAGCCAGTATTAACTGTAATGTGTGCAAGCCCCATACTTTTATAAGTTGCATGAATCCCAAGTGAGCACCCTCAATTCGTGAGTTTGAAGTAAGACAACTGTACTCACATAAGCCTGCAAAAAGTGGCCTGTGGTAGGGAGTGGCCGGGCACTTGCAGCTAACATTGACTTGAAAACACGAGGCCCTTTTTTCTTCTATGAAGCTAGTGTTCTTCCTAAGGCTCACGGTGAAATTTGAGAAACAAAGAGGTTTATTGCACCAAGCACGTTGGCTTCAGTTCTCTCCTCCAAGACTAAAAGGAGACGCTGAGTCCTGCCAGAGCTGTGCCGAGCGGAGAGGGTGGCTATGGTGCCTTCAGCCCTCAGCTTCCCCGGCAGAACGTGTCACAGCTTCAGGCTGGATCTAGCCCAGCATGTTATTCCTTTTGAAATTGTTGGCTTGCATGGTCTCAGATTTTAGAAATGTTGTTGGTGTTTCTTGAGGCTGTCTCCTTGACCCCAAAGAGGAGGTGAACCAATGTGTAAATGTGGCTTCAGCTCCTTACTTAGCTGTTTCTTCCTCCTCACCTCCCTTCCCTCAATATTTAAACAGTTAAGGGCTTTTGGGGTTTTCAAAATTGTATGTAACTTTGGAGCGTATTTTCCTGTCACCTGTCCCAGCCAGTCAGTCTGGGCAATTTGAGAGGCCTGGAGAGTTCAGATAAGCATCGAAAACTAAATCCTTGCAGTTTCTGGTCTGGTGCTACTTGAGTAGCTCATAGGGGGTTTGCCAGAGTACAAAGTGAGTCATGACTGCTGTTGTTGCCTCCTCTCCTGCTAGGAGCACAGGTTTACTGTGACATGGTCCCTGTTGTGTGTTTTCTAGTGGCAGTGTCCTAGTCAAAAGGATGTTCCGGCCTGTGGAAGAGGAGTTTGGTCCATCCCCTTTGAAACAAATGAAAGAAGAAGGCCTGAAAAGAGGTAACAGCCAACTCTTAGCAGTTAAAAATAATGCTGTGGGACTTATGCCCTCAAGCTGGGAAGGGCAGGTGTGGCTCGGACCAAGTTAGTTGTTTTGATGCAAATGTGGGGTAGATGGGAGAAGAGACCATCACACCTGCCACGGAGGCATTTTAACAAATGCTAGAAATTACTTAAAAGCAGAAAAGAAAAAAGAAGACACTGCTATCTCAAGAAGGGATCAGGACACAAGTGTATATAAAAAAGCTAGAAAGTTTCTTGATTCTTGGCCAAGCTACATAGTTCATAAATGTTCCAGTAGCAAATCTGTGGTTGTCTATTTTTAACTTTTGCTCATCTTTTTCTGTTCTGGCTGGGATCACAAGCAAATATGCAAGATGCACTGGGTCAAACACAGAGACCTTACACAGGCAAGCTCCTGCTGACTGCAGACTTAGATTAGCCTGAATAAAATTTCAGAAATTTTCTACCCAATTAGAAATACAAGGCATGGAGAGACATCTTCCAGCAGACCTAACTGAATTGTTTAAGAATTTGTGAGTTTGTTTCCCTTAAATGTTTTTACTGCACTGAGTGAATATTGTTACAGTCACGTTACATATGCTATACAAGTCCAACTCTTGCTTTCCAGTCTGCTGAAGTGAAACTTAAGTTGAGTAGCATTGAAGCAATGGTTTAGGTAGAGCTGTTAAACTTTGTGCTGAAGGTAAGGAAGAGCAGATTCTTCTGAGGGTTCTACCCTCAAAATCTGCTTTGTGTACAGTCACTTCCAGTGCAGTGCTATATGTGATAACTTCCTACACTGCCACAGTTAGAGAATACTTGCGATTCCTTCAGTCTCATGAGTTCTGTCACGTAAGTTTATTGCAGGCTCCAGGGGTTTGACCAACTTATGTAACTCAAACTTGCAAATGTTTTGAGGTTCACGCATCCGTTTGTGAGACAACAAAGTAACCAGGTACGGAAGTGAGCTCAATTGCTCTTAGTTGCACCATTTGTAAGACTCATTTGAGCTTTATAGAAGCAACTTCCCATGAGCCTGCATTTGCAAAGTTTCTCTGTTGGTTAGGATGGTGTGCTTGAACCAGGGGAACATACGAGATTGCAGGATGGAGACTGGTATCTTCCTGGAATAAATGTGAACATATTCTTCTTTTAATTAAATTTTCAATTGGTTATGTGAAGTCAGCACTGACCACAGACTTGCATCCGGTTGACTCAAGGCCTTGACCAAATTCACATTATCAGGGCTCCAGCAAGCAGAAGGGGACAGCTACAAGGGCTACATAAAGAACTGTAATTTCTGGCAATTTCACCTGGGTTTCCCAGCTGGAAGCCTGGAGAGTTGCCTGCAAGGAGGTATTGGTTTGCTTTGATTATTCCTGTCCTTTGCTGTGGTAAGTGGTTTTAATATCATCCAGGACTTGCAACCATTTCAAGGGGAAGATTTGAAAGGAAAAAAAAATGTTTTTCAACTGGTGGCAAAACTATGTTAAGTAACTAAATCCAGGAGAGACACAGAACTGGAGAAGCTGGAGGATGCTCTCTTCACATCCCCATCTTGTTCAGTGTTTCTTGCAACTTGGACTATACTGGCCGGAGGCCAGGCCTCTTCCAGCATGGCCTTTGCTCTGGCGAACTTGCTGCCATCGGGAACCCTGCATCTGGGATTGCGCTGATGGGGCACAGCTCAGCTGAATCTGCCCGTTTGACAATACTGTCTTTGCCACAGGATTCGCTGGGTGTTAAAATGTTCTGCTGTTTTTCCCAGGCCTAGCCATACTAGAAGCTTTTTTGTCTCCCAGATTTATTTGGTACAGCAGAATCAGTAACTCCTAGAGAGCAGGTATAGATGGGGCACTGGTGTAATGTTTGAGAGTAGGTCCGATATGTGAAAATATGCATTAAAAGCAGTGTAATCCCAAGGTGGCTCATTATGGTAAGTAGCACCCAGTGAGGGGTCCAAGCCCAGCTGAAGAAGTGAAGTGACAGTGTGTGGCCTCACTGCTGCCTGATGGACCTAATTGCAACACTGTCCAGCAGAAGCAACAGTATTAAGGGTTAGCCTTCAAGAGAACAGGTCCGAAGGGGTTTGCAAACTGTCGGTGAAACAAGGTTAATATTCTCACACAGGTAGCCGTGTCTTTGTGAATTACTCTTTCATCTCTTTGACCTGTAAGGGAGGTACAAGTGCCCAACACAGACATGTAAAGTCTGTTAATCTGTACCGAGTGTGCAGCGCTGCTAGTTACTTGGCTAGACTTGGGGCCTTTTCCTGTTATGAGTTCTCAGTAAGAGTTTTCAAATCACTTTCCCTTTCAGATTTCATAGGGAGTTTCCCGTTAATTATAAATCCAGCAGCTGTGTTACCGATCAGGGAGATTTCCAGTCCTCTAGTTCTCAGCTTGAATAAAGTCGTCTTTTTGTCTAGCTTTTGTCTCTCAGGAAAGTTGTGTTAAACCACTCTGAAACATTTTGGATTCATAACAATCAGGATTTTGTGAACCATCCCTGTGGAGGACAGCGTTCAGTCTGACACTTAGGGAATTTGTACCTGAGCAGTTAGTGAAAACTCCAAAAGTGGGAAAGGAAAGCCAGGTCACAGCTACCAGCCCTTCTTTCCTTGACTGAAATGTGCCACATCTCCATCCAGAGACCACTTGACAAAGACTGTAGTAGTTGCTCATAGGGTGTCAGTCAGAGCATCGGTAATGCCTGGGCTCAGACCTTTGCAGTGGCCCGAGTCTTACTGTCCCATCATGTTCTTGGTTTCATTTTTGCCACTTGTCTGTTGTTTGTCTTCTGCCTTGGCAGATTTGCCAATGGGGAGCCAAGCTGTTAAGACTTTTAAAAAGAGGTATCAAACATTGTTCTTCTGCATTCACACTTAATTCCCTGGTTTGGCAGCCTGGCTTCCAAAAATCTCCCAGATGCAACAACCTGCCTTGCCTTCAGCAAAGGCTGGTTGCCACTCTGCAATTTTGTGAATCAGCGCTGTTTCTTAAGTAACTAAAGATAAATTTATCACCCCCATCTTTTGCAATTCTTTTTAACATCTAAAGAGCATTAGAGATTGCAGTGGCTTTCAATGCTCAGTTAAGAACTGGGGCCGGGTAGTCTAGAGACCAAACAAATTTGAATTTATCTTTTAACTTTCAGTCAAAAATAGCTCATTGCTTGGTACAAGATTCATCACCCCCCCACACCCCACCCCACCCCCCCAAAAAAAATAATTGCAATCTGTACTATTAATGTGAGCCCATCTAGATGCCATGAACATGGTGACAGTAGGATCAGAGGGCATGATTGCGAGTTGTGTCACACTGTCACAGTCATGGCTTGGCATTCAGTGGCAGTGCTGCTGAGCCCGATGGAGCCTTTGCAGCCCCTCTCCCTCCGCCCCGGCTGTGCCTCGTGCTGCCGGCCAGCTGACCTTCTCTCTGCAGCTCTGCCAGCACGAAGGCCTCGGGGGCTGTGTTCTACGCCGAAGCAGGGACCTGATCTGTCTGAAGAACAACTCAGAAAAAAGGGTTGTTTTTTCACTCGCGTCTGCTGTTTGAGACAGTTCATCTCATCATCCAGGAACATTCAGTGAGACAGGTCAGAGTAACAGAGCATAAGGGCAGGAATGAGACAGGGGCTTCTGAAGGCATCGCTGTCGCCAGGAGTCATTTTGGAAAAATGCCCTGGTGAATCAAAGCTGGGATTTTCACACCTGTCAGGGAAAAGAAAAAAAACCAACAACCCCCCATATGCTTACTAATCCTGGCTCTCTGTGTGTATAATAGCAATTCAAGTTCCCCGTTATCCTGGTAATGGATCCTTCATTCAGCATAACGTTGCCTGACGTGCCAAGCGCTGCAGAGAGATTTAGAGCTCAGCACGTGGATTGTATAATGTCCCCAAGGTTAACCTCAGACCCAGTGATTTTTTTGCTCCTTTCAGATATGTTGGTAATTACTAAGGCTGGCAGAGGTCCAGATGTTTGGAAAGCCAGGAGTTACAGGACAGCCCTCTAGTCACAAGAAAAGAATTGCTGAATTAATAAAAGTGTTAATACAGGTAAAATTAGCACTTTGAGCGAGTGCTTGCTCATGCAAGTAAACATATCAGACCCAATAAAAATTTAACTGCTGATGTGGCTTTTTTTTTGTTCTCTTATTTTTTGACAGTTATTTAGGTTGTGACCCGAAATTATCTCAGTCTAAGTCCTTTAAAAGGACACTCTCAGGCAGGTCCCAAAGAATTACCAAAACATAGGTGGAAAGGATGTGGCTTTGCGTGCCTGTGGTAGCAGTTTTGTGGCTCATACTTGTGAATTAAAGATGCAAAAACCCACTGTTGTCCTGCACGTCTGGTTTGTAGACCAAGACAGGGGAGTGATCTGCCTATTTTTCAAATCTTTTTTTCAGTCATGTCAAAACCTGGGCAAAGAAGCTACAGTTCTCTGCAAATGGGCCTGGGTCCACCCTGCTACAATCTTGACCTGAGAATTAGCTTCCAAACAATTGCTTCTGTATGAAACATACCATCATCTCTGTTGGTTCCTCTGCAAGTCATCTATTGAGTTACCTGATGAAGATATCTTTTGGACCACAAGGATTAGCATTTTCAAAAGATATCTTTTTCTGTCTACCAAGAAAAAAAAAAAATATGATTACCTATGTAGTTTGTCGCACAGACATAAAATACCTGACAGTGTATGTGTATTTGTACCTATCGTGCAGCACTGCTGTTTGAAAAGGCAGTATATTTAGGGAAAAAATTAAATTGTGGAATGTTTTATTTAACCTGTTACTTTATCAGAGTCATGTGAGATTACGCCTAAAACACTTCTCTGGTGTTTATGTGTATTTGCTTTGTAGCCCTCTGCTTTGCTTTTGCCATGTAACAGCAAGTTTCCTCCTTTTACCTGTACAAGTCAGAGAGGGGAGAACAGGAGGTGGAGAGGGCAGGGCACTGCGCCTGGGAACCACTGAGACCCGGCAGGACACCTGAGGGAGGAAGAGGAGATTTTCAGGGATGCTAATGGCATTTGGGTACCCGAGCAGGGCTGGGCATGCAGGTAAATGCCTGCCAGCCAGCTGTGCTTGTGAATGTCTCCCATGTAAAGTCTCAAATGACTTTGGACTCGTTCCTTCCAGTGTTTGTTTTCAGGCTGGTCAGGTCCATTTGCAGTCATCCACGTGGTAATGTCAGAGAGAACTATTTCTTTTCCATTGCATTGATATTGCTCTCAAAGGCTGAGCTAAAGGCAAACCAGACTTGCCTTTTCTGAATCTCCTTTCCCATCCTTGTGGATGAAGCCTGGAGGGGTGCGAGCCAAGACACAGGTTTAGGAAGATCTAGCTAGTGTGATTTGTCCTATGACCCAAGCACAGGGCCTCACTGTTTTTTAGCTTTTTGTATTTCAGTAGATGGAGGTTTAAATTCTTGAAGATATAGATTCCTCACATTAAATGAAATTTGCCGTATTTTCTTTGCCTGTTTTCAAAGCAACTATGATGCATCTTCCGTGTTTAGATCACTGATGATATAAGAGTACATTTTTTTAAAAGTTCAAGCCATCTTCAGCACTTCATTTTATCTGTCATGGATTAATATTTGTTTTTCTACTCAGTGTGGGGTGTTTCATGTGTTTGATTGACTGAACCTGCTCCAAGTTTGACTTTTTTTTCTGTTTTAGTGCTTTTGTATGTGAGGAAGGAGACAGATGAGGTGTTTGATGCTTTGATGCTGAAATCACCCACAGTAAAGGGGCTAATGGAAGCGGTAAGTATCCGATGTCCTCACATTGTTTGTCTTTCTTGGCAAGAAAATCTTAAGCCTTTCAGTGTATTATTGAGATAAAACATAATATAAAGATGAAGTTATCCTCAAATACATTTAAAGCATTTCATAAAGGCTTTCTGGAGCACACCTCTGAAACGCTGGCATGTTCCGAATGCAGTGCTGTCAGCAGGTTGCTGGGATTAAATAGTGTTGCAGAGCTGATTTATTGAAGACCTGAGCCTCGAGGAATGGTGGTAATTAACCAGTGTCAGGGAAGCAGAGGTGCAGGCTCCAGTTTCTGAAATGCTTCTCTCTGAACAGATGATTCAGAGCCTGTGACATCTTCTGTAATGCCCGTTGGTGTGTTCACAGCCATCTTCTAAAGAGGCCCAAGGATGCACTGTTTCCATGTGAATTTCATATGGCTTTTGTGCAATTGCTGTTCCAGCATGTAAGAGGCAGTTGCTGAGCCAATGCAGACTAGTCAGTCATGCCTCCTGTTTCAGATTTCTTCTCTAGCCCTCACTCCCAGACTAACCTACCTACCAGCCTGCCTCTTCGCTGCTTCGACTTGAGTTTTTGCTTGATACCCATCAGCTGTGATCATGAGTGGCTATTGCCACGTTTCATCCTGTTCATATGAGATGATGGGTAGTAGATGTGAAATTTGGTGAGGGAAGAGTTAAAAAGCAACCATGTATCTCAGTGCTTCAGTGGGGGGACTAATGTGAGACTGACATGTGGGATGCTGAGTTGATTTCCAGCCTCGGTTATATGTAGGGGAGAAGATGGGAATGGATGAAAATATCCCCAGAGAGCTCAGCTGAGTGCTAAAGTTTGTATATTCATACTCTTGTAAAACTGTCACAGTGTCTTGTTGCATGTACCGGACACTTCAAATGCAGTAAAGATTGAGTTATTTGGTCAATGTTTGGCCAGTAGCAGAAGGCAAAAAGATTTGTGGGTTAGTGAAATTGTTTAAAGCACCTATTCAGATCACGGCAGGAGAGTCAGCTGCATTCTAAGGGTGTTCCTAACTGTGCTTTTGCTGATACTGTTTGTTAGCTGTGAGTGCAGCTCAGTTGTTAGGCAGAACACACATGTATAATAAAATCCAGGCTTCACTTGAAGAGGCTGCAGTCTGATTCATGATAAGCTGTAACACGATTTCATCTTGTCTTTGTATAGAAGTTAAAAGTATGTTATAATCCTTCTATAACCCTTCAAGCTAACATGAGTATTTTACCTCAAGTAGTCTTTGCCTCTCCATGCCTGTTCTCCAGCCACTGTGTAACATAAAAACAAAGCTGGTGCAGAAGCAGGAAAGGTTTCTGCATACCTCTGTCAGCACAGCTGCTGACTCAGTGGCATGTTTTTGGCACCAGAGAAATCTGATCTGTTGTAAAATGTCCCAGTTCACTGGAAGGAACACATTCAAAAAATTTTAATTCTCTTTGGTAGGATATTGTGGATAAATCAGTGCCAAAAAGCTGTCAAACTGCATATTCTTAAATACTCTCTCCACAGTCGTTTCAGCAAGTCATGTAATTTTGTAATTGTTCACATCCTAAATGCTTAATTCTAAGCTCAGTACTAAGAACTTAGAAACTGAGGGTCTGAATATTATAGAACCCCGGATCTGAAAGACAGCAGCAATGATCCTGAATTATACCTGCCTTCTCTGTTTATGGATTTTACTTTTTTTTTTTGTTAATTACTATTCCTAGTCTATGGTTTTCTCCTAATTTTCCATGATTAATGATACCATTTTCTCAGATACTATGTTTATTTTATTCTCTCGTATAACCCCATTCCAAATGAACATCAGATTCCTTCTCAGATTTCTTTCTTCTGGCAAATATGTAGAGGTCTCAGGTTTCAGAGATACAGCACGTCTCAGAAAGTGATGCAAATGTTTGGTTTTTGAGATGTTTGCATCCTACACTAGTCGGTCTTGATAGCAAAACAATTGCCCACCACAAAACATCACATGTATGTGGTGACTGACCAGCTCTAAATCCTGCTCAGCCTGGTCCAAAGTCAGGATAACTCTGTGGATCTCAGTAGGTACCCCAGTCTGACACTGTGCAGAATCACATATTTATTCAAATTACAGAAGGCGATCTAAATTGGGAAATTCAAATATCTCCCAAAGTCTTTCTAAAATTAAAAGCTAACAGCTGAGCTCAGTAGGGTTTGCTTAGATACCTGTCTACGTATGTGTCCTTCCAACCAATGTAGGGCAACTAACTGGACCATTCCACAGGAATCACTTGGCAAAGATGTTTTCCTGCATGCCTCAACCAGCCCAGATGTTGCCCTTTCTGTTTTCCTGACTCCAGTAGGGAAAGCATTTCTGGTGCCTTGTGCAATCAGATGTGTGCTACAGACAAACTTGCCGTGCCAGGGGACTGCAGCCCAAAGGGACACCTAGACTTTTATTTCAGTGCCACTCTGAAGGTTGTACCACTACTTCAGGCATCCGAAGGGAAGGAAAAAATTCTCTGTTCAGAAGGTTGAAAAATGGACAATAGAGATGATAAAAGAAAATGTTTCTCCAAATAAAGATATCTTTTTGAAATTTATTGTAGCCTGCTTGGGGTCAGGTGAGAAATGCTGTTTTTATATATGGAAGTTGGCAGTAGTGGTGTTCCCCCTGAGTTGGCAACAAACTTGTTTCAGAAGAGGGTGTTAAGTGAGATGCCCTAGCAGATGCTAGCTCTCTGCTTTCTCAGATTCTGCAGCAGGAATTAGCACATTTGCACTGGAGACTTGTTTTTGGAGCCTGTGAGGGGGAGGCTCTCCTATATCCCTACTTCGAGCCTTGCTTCCACAGCTCGCCGTTTGGTATAATTGGTTGAATCCTTAGGGGTTCCTGAGAAATGTGCTTATTCAGTCAGCTGGAAGTCTTTCGCAAAGCTCACTAATCCCTGCATGTTATATAAATCCCACACCTGTCATAGGCGGTGTGACAGGCAAGGCTTTCTCAGCCCTACCTCTCGTAGCTTATGTAGGAAGCGGTGTCCCAGAGTCCCAAACCACTTTGAGCAACATTTGGAATGCATGAGTGTTAGGTAGCCCAAATATCCTAGAGAAGTTTTATGCTGGAATGTACAGAATGCTGTATATTAGCTGCTATTAAACCCCTGTGGCGCAGGAATGTCTCTGCCTGCATGTTTATTTGCATGGAGTCAGTGAAAAGTGTCTTCAAGTACTGATCTTTGCAATATCACTCGGCTTCAGAGTTAACAACCCAAAGAGATGTTTCCTCACATTTGCACAGTTGTGGCATTTTCTGCACTTTCAGGTTGCAGTTTTTCTCTGATGGCTGTTATGAAGGACTTTTTCAACAATCTGATGAAACTGAGCCATTTTGATTGTTGCTTTACATGAAAGCTTAAATTTAGGGGTACAACAAAACCACCGATACAAAAGTTCAGCACCAGATTGCTTATCTGACGTCTTTCTGTTCATTGTAAGCAAAGCTAGAGGGTAAGAAACAATAAAAGGAGAACATGAAAGTTTCTCTGAGAACTTCTCTAAGACAGTCAAGATTTGCCCTCACAGTGTGGCACCTGGGTACCCCAGAGGAGTCACCAGCCTCGGGTCAGGCAGCTGCCCTCCGTGGGCAGCGCAGGATGAGGCATCAAAGGAAGGGAGACTTGGAAAGATGGTGGTAGATAGGAGTAGGATGTGAGTGAGGGGCAAGGTGTGGGTACCTACACAAGTGCTTCTGGCCAGAGGTAGGTGATTCTTCCTACTGGGGATCCGGCCCATGGATCCTCCCTTGGATTTATGTGCATAGGCTGGGTCAGGTGTTCACGAAGGCTAGGTGGGTCAGCCTGTCCCGTCTGTGGTGGAGAGTAGCTGGAATAGGTTAGGACATCCCACACAGGGATATGGCAAACCCTGGGTTCGAATCACTCTGGTTCTTCCTTGTTTGGAGCAAAGATTTGAACTTGCTTCGGATAAGATGAGTACGTTATGGAACTTCTTTGTAGGATACATTTCCACACTGTGCATGTGGTTAGATAGCTTTTCTGTAGGCTACACAGAGCCTTGTGCATAGGCTACGTAGAACTCTGAGTGAAAAAGATTGGTTTTATAGTCTGATTGTGAGGATGCTTGTGTGAGATATGACAAGTGGGGTGAAGGCCCTTCTCATAAACGTACAAAGTGGACTGCTCCCCACAGCAGGGAGAGCGTGACTGTCCAGCATATGAACTTGCTCAGCCTTGATGCTGAATTAGGCCTCTCCCAAGGCAGGTGAGAACATGGAACCAGGACTACCATCAGTATCTCCAGCCCCGTATCCAAAAGGGCAGTGAAACATGCTTGTGCAAGTAAAACTGAAGTAGCAAATACAACCCACAATTTAATTTGTATTTTGTTCTCTGCTAGGTGCAAAACTTAGGGAGTGGATGGGGCTAGCGTACCTTATCAGTTACTCCTGATTACATTCTCCCCTTTCTGTTAGGCACAGACGTACACTGTGGTCAGAGAAAACTGCAGCATAAAAGAAGTTCTATTGGTTCTTCAAAATCTTGGAGTTACGCTGTACTTTTTAAGGACAAAATTGTATCTTAGCTAAGATGACAATTATACAAGTATAGGGCATGTAGGCAAGTACAGGCTAATTAATTCTGTTTTTTAGAGAACCCTGGCTCTCTGGACGGGGGCCGCACTTGGGGTTTGACCTGTGGCTGTTTGAGTCTGTCCTTGGTGCTGAGTTTATACATTGCTTTCTTTCCATTTTCCCTTTCATGATAATTGCTTTAATTTACTTCTCTAAAATATCACTTTTTCTCAATGGGAGTCTGAATGCAAACACAAAGAAAAGATTTTACAGTGACTGATGTTTGGCAGTCTTTAAATGGATTTTTAATTGTGCATTTCAGTTCTCTGATGCAGAAGATAAATAGTCAGCTATTTAGCTGCGACTTCATTTCACCTGGGAAGAGCAGGAAACTAACTTTGCTTGGCAGTAGAGTACCACAGGATATTAATCACTGACAAAACGTCCTTTCTTCGTAATTATTTTGCCTTTTGGGACAATCCTCTTCTAAAGTATGAGCTGTGGGACTTGCTCCATCAACAAAAAGTCATAATTTGGAAAGGAAACCTGAGTCAGACAGAGGGCTCAGGGACACTGTCTCTGTGGGCACACCACAGACTCATTGCAGAATGGCCGTCCAAAAAAGCTACTAATACACTGCTGCAAAGCAATGCCAAAGCATTGCAGTGAAGTGCTTGTTAGTGTTGGTAATTTGTCAGTTTAAGTGGTTCTTCCTTCAAAAGTTTTCCTATATTTTCTGCTTTAGTATTTGAGCATCTGGCAAGAGGTTTATTTTAGAAGTCCTGTACCTTGTTAACATACTTCTCTGCGGCATCTCACCTTGTTATCTGTATGCTCAGATGATGTTTTGTGAGCCAAATAATGTTATTTTGCCACCCTAGTAACTAGAGTGAGTCACCTCCCCAACAATACAGAAGCTTCCTAGTCCTGCGTGTAGCATGTTTGTAGCCCTCCCACAATAAAAGGTTCCTTGAAGATACTTTTTAGACAAAAGACCCATGGAGGGTCCCGTTAGCTTAACAAACCTTGAAATGCCATTGAGAAATAGAAATGCGCACATTGTCTTTTGTTGATCCATCAGTCCATCAGCTCCCGCTGTGTTGCTACTCCTCTGCCTTTTGCCTGGTGGAAGAAGCCGTTGCTTCCATGAGCCCAGAAAATCAGAATAAGAAACGGCAGAAAGGCAGCAGATCAGACTGAAATTGCCTGGTAAAATCTAAAGCTGGGAAGAGTGTTGGCTCCTTGAGCAGAGCAGTAGGAGATGCTGAGGCAGTTTTGATGACTCACACCCTATGAAAGCTACAGTCTGCAAGTTTCTGGATGGAAATTATTGTGGTTTTTAGATCAAGATGTTTAGGATTATTCCTCCCCAAATCACCCTTAAAGGAAGGTATGGTGTGGTTGCGAGTGATGATTCTGTATAGCTATCCTGTCAAAGATTGCAGAGATAGTGTTTTCCTGCCTTAGATAAAGTGAGAGGTGATAATTTCCTATTTCTCATTAGTCTTTAATGATATTTCTTTTATTTTTGTGACTTCAGATCTCTGAGAAATATGGGCTGCCAGTTGAAAAGATTGCAAAACTTTATAAGAAGAGCAAAAAAGGGTAAGTAACTGACTAGGGGCTATTGCAGGATCCTTTAGAAGTACTCAGAGATCCCAGCTGTGCTTGGCGCCTCATGATGCTGGGCGGTATAAACACTTTTAGGAGACACGCCCATACACTTGAAATCTTAACATCTATGGAGACAGTAAGGGGTGGTAGAGGAGGAAACATGAGTCTTCAGTCTGTGTCTGACCAGTGTTCATGGGCTTACCGTGAAGAAACAGAGTTTGTGTTTGGAAAACGTATTTGGATAAAGTCTGTTTTGTAGACTATACGCTTAATAACAGCATGCAGCCTTTGCTGTGAATGCGGTGTGGAGTTTCCCTGCAGTGTTAGGAAGAAGGCGGCCACTGTGTGAATGTGAAAGGCAGGCAGGCAGTGGTTGCTGCTGGGGTTTCAGCTGAGTAAATTTAGAGCATCACAGCTGTGATTTTAGAATAGCTAGGCTACTACGCCTTGCCATAAATCTAAATCTCTCCACTTGAACTTTTTTTACTTCTAAATAACCACAATATTGTACTGATATAATGTTAAATCAGTCATTTATTTTCAGCTGTAACTCTAGCTTAGGGCATTGTTTTGTCTGGGGATTTCTTTAGCTTTTGAGAAGACAGGTGAAAGTTCCCATGTTTTGCTTTATTTTTAACACCGTTTCCAAGTGATACATTTGTTGGAAGAAACACTTTATGGTAAAGAGTTGGGAAAACACTCATATACGCTTCTAATAGTTGTTGTCGATATTCTCACATCCAAGCTGAGTCCTAGGGCTGTGACCTGTGTGCAAAGCACAAACTGCACTGCTTCACCATGTTAGTGACTCACACCACAGAGGTGCAGCAGTTCATGGTGTGGCTGAGGAGTAGGATGGCGGTGTACCTGGGTGAGCCAACACCAGGCATGCGACACACCAGCTAGCTGGGTCTGCCAGGCACCTGGAAGGCAGCTCACCTTGTAGGCAGCTTAAGTGGGTTAACATCCCAGCACTGGCATAGAATCATAGAATGAATCATAGAATGGTTTAGGTTGGAAGGGACCTTGAAGATCATCGAGTTCCAACCCCCCCTGCCACAGGCAGGGATACCTCTCACTAGAC
The DNA here is from genome assembly GCA_017639485.1 of Pluvialis apricaria. Lineage (NCBI taxonomy): Eukaryota > Metazoa > Chordata > Aves > Charadriiformes > Charadriidae > Pluvialis > Pluvialis apricaria. Next base: position 147,259,939 of record CM030008.1, read on the forward strand.
CAGGTTGCCCAAGGCCACGTCCAGCCTGGCCTTGAACACCTCCAGGGATGGGGCTTCAACAACCTCTCTGGGCAACCTGTTCCAGTGCCTCACCACCCTTAAAGTGAAAAACTTCTTCCTAATGTTTAATCTAAACCTGCCCTCTTCCAGTTTTAAGCCATTCCCCCTCGTCCTATCACTACATGCCCTTGTAAAAAGTCCTTCCCCAGCTCTCCTGTAGGCCCCCTTTAGGTACTGGAAGGCCGCAATAAGATCTCCCCGGAGCCTTCTCTTCTCCAGGCTGAACAGCCCCAACTCTCTCAGCCTCTCCTCATAGCAGAGGTGCTCCAGCCCTCTGATCATCCTCGTGGCTCTCCTCTGGACGCGCTCCAGCAGGTCCATGTCCTTCTTATGTTGGGGACTCCACAGCTGGATGCAGTACTCCAGGTGGGGTCTCACGAGAGCGGAGTAGAGGGGCAAGAGCGGAGTAGAGGGGCATGCCTCTTAACTACTTTGGCAAGGAGCAGCCTCTAATCCAAAGACTATAAGGGACTACGAGGCAGATCTTGATGATGATTCCCACTATTGTCCATGTACTGGCATGTGCTGGAGTCTGTTTTTGGATTGTAGTGGAGTGCATGGCTTTCCCTATCGGTGTCCTGGTACATAAAAATACTGATTTTTGCCTTTGTCACCAGTATCTTGGTAAACATGGATGACAACATTATTGAGCACTACTCCAATGAGGACACGTTCATCCTGCACATGGAGAGCATGGTCGAAGGCTTCAAGATCACACTGACAGAGATCTAGCCTCAGACAGAGCCTTTTTGTAAGGAACCACAGCATTTCATCCTTCTTGGAAAGCAGAAGATTCCCCGGGAACTTGACAGACATTGATCAGAGAAACTGTTACAAGACTGCTTTGAAAATACTGTCCATTCTGCACATGTGCACCCACTGCATATAGACTCGGGTTTGTCAAGCACAAGGCCACTCATATTAACCTGGTCCCTTATTTATTGTTCCCCACTCTCTAGTGTGCAAGCAGTTACCAGCCCCCAGATTTGTAACCAGATGACCCACTGCAAATGTGAAATGCAGCATTTTAATCCATACTTTAGTGTGGATAAGCTCATTCTAAAACATGTTAAGGAACGATGCTGGTCTAGTTTCAGAAATCTGGTGTAAATCACTTTACCGGTAGTTCTCTCCGTCATTGCTAAAAAACTGGTACAGTGCTAAAGATGGGGAAAGTGGCTGACAGTTCACTTGCTCAGACTGATCCGTATCTCTCTATAGTGTATAGTCTTGCCAAATACCTCTGGTAGTTCTCAGCACGTAGCAATGAGGACTTGTAAGTAAGGCATTCAGCTACAAATGTCACTTGTAAGTAAATGGTAAAGAAACCATTTTAACCTTGTATATAATGTTTATAATATGCAATAATATATTTTAACTACTGTATGTGGGCATGTTTACTGCCACTCTGTTTTTGTATGTATTGGGTTTAGGGTTTAACGGAATCTTTCTTAGAGGATTAGATTGCTGCAATCTGTTAAGGAGTGTGTACTGAGAAGCTGATAACTGCATCTGCACTCATATGCTCCACCCTTGCCCACCCAGTTTTATACTGAAATACTGGAGCAAACCGTGCTACAGGGTCTGGAGTGCTCTGGCACAATGGGACCCACCTTAGGGGCCCAAGTTCCGGCTGTAGATACCTGAGTGTCCCATGCAGCTGTCACCAAATCCAAGAGGCACCATGTGTCTGCTGCCTGGTGTGCCTAGAGGTACAGAAGGGACTTCTGCCTGTTCTGTTGATGAAGTGGAGGCTCTCAAGGTGGGCTTTTCTCAAGCCTGTGGAGGGAAAGGTGCTTTCACAGCAGCCTGCTCATTAAAGCATTCCTCTAGATTGTAAGAAGCAGGACTTCAAACTCTTTTTCTTAAAGGTACTGGCTTTTGTATCTCCATTGGATGATTCTGTTTTGATTCCTAGGACAGTTGGGTGGGGTATAAACCCGGGCTTGATGTAAATATTTTATCGAAACTGGAACAATTTTACCAGTGGAGACTGAGTATCCCACAAATGAGATGTGGAGATAGGTCTTTCTCACAAGGGCTGGATCTGAACCCAAGTTGAACTACAAAGGTTATCCCATCAAATTCCAACCCTGTCTCGTGAATTCTGTGAAGAGAGAAAAGTTGCAAGCTAAAATCATACCAGGAAAGGGGTTCAAGGCCTGAATGTCCTTAGTGCATCCAAACCCAGCACCTTTCTCTCTCTTTTCCTGTGAGTTTCAGCTGCAAACATTTTATTCTCTATGCACTGTATGTGGATCCCATGTGACAGACAAAAATGTGGGTCCTTTCCTATGTGTAGCCTTTAGAGTTTCTTTATTTTTTTTCTTTCTGAAATCTTTTTGTCATTGAGTGACAGGATCTGTTTTTATTATGTGGTTAATGGCGTGAAGAAACGCTGCCTAGTTTAACAGGGCTCTGTTTTGAGCTGTGTGGAGCTATTTATGTTCCAGCAAAGTAGCTGGGATAGCTGACCAGTCTGATTTGGTCACCTTTTTGCATGAATTGTCCTGCGAACTCTTGCACACTTTCTTAAATTCATTAGCAATAGCCTCGCATTAAAATCTGTACTTCAAATAGAAATGTTAGGTACCTGTCAAAGTTTCTGTGGGACCAGAACCTATAAAAGGTTCAGGCCATTAGCGTCAGGGCTAACATACCCAGAATCCACATATGTCTGCAAAGCAAAATGTCTGTCCTCCCTCCCTCTTCCTTTGTCATGTGCTTTTTCTCCTTCTGATACAGAGTTATGTAGTAATTCTGTTATCTTTTTATAAATATATTCTCCAGCAAAGATGCTCCTGCTACCCTGCTCAAGAGCAGACATTGTGGCTATACAGGGAATTTATGGTGGTTCAGTTTGTTTCTACCTGGCTCAGGCTCCGGAAAAAAGTCTGTGCTGACTTAGCCCAGATACTTTTCTTCTAAAGAAAAAAAGAGGACAGTTTTGGCAGGTGGCATTAGGAACTGGGACCAGCACACAGGACTGGTGAGCAGTGGTGTTAGTTCTTGTATTTCTCTGTTGTTTGATGGTGTTTGGGATCTTAAGGATATTAACTGGGATCTCTCGGTCGTGATGTCTGGGCAGAAGCTGCAGGTGAAGCATAGGAGTAAATGTACGCAGGAGTTGAGCCCTGGTTCTGGCCCCAACAAACCTGCCATCCAAGCTCTCCTACTTACAGGGAATGGCTGTGGTGCCTGGGGCTGGCCCGGGTTGAGATGTGCTGCGTTAAGAGAGGACAGTGAGAATTTGGGGTTCGCAGAGAAGGACAGGGCTGTCCTGGCAGCAGCAGCACTCAGGTTAATGGGGCTTTCTTGTCTTACGCATGGGTGGAGATGAGCTGGGATCTGGTGGATGCTGCAGCATCCTGCACCGAGGAACAGTGTAGGATCAGTGAGAAGCGTGGTGCTCCAGGAAATACTGGGGCTTGAAGAGCTGTCTTTCCATTGCCATTTTAAGAGCTTTCAGTCAGGCACTGTCCAGGGAAGGAAAGTTGCTTCCAAGATTAACTGAAAGCTTTTCTGAATACATCTTAAAGTGTGCGAATTCCTGATACAAGAGAGCTGATACTCCTGCCTTTAGTTCCTTCTTACAGTCTCAATGAAGGTAGCAGGGTTGAAGATGATGAGTAGGATTTACCCTGATGGTAAGGTTATTTTAAAACAACAGCTAGAGCTAGTTAAGGATGATCTCCCTTAACTTTATCTGCCAGGGTTTGAGGGCTTTGTTTCTCTGCTCCAGATGCATCGCAGGCACCTAAGACATTACAATGAGCATATCGCCCTGTACCCCTTTGGTTGTAGTTACAGCATCAGCTGCTGGAGGAGTACCGAACCTTGGATGCTGGTCATGGCAAGCTAGAAGCTCTCAGGGTTCACCTTGTTGGTCAAAAGCAGGCTGTCAAAGTGATGGGGAAGGGCCACTCCGAGTAACGCAAACTTCTGAAGCAGTGGCCTGACTTATGCCCTGCTTGAGGAGTACAAAGTGCTCGCATGTATGTTGTTTAAAATATGCATGTTGCTTTTGTTTAATGAAAAATATTGATTAATGCTGGATCTTCCAAATATTATGTGTTAAATGGAAGTAAGATTTGGCTACTGTTCAGCAGGGGACAAGAATATCTGCCTTGCCTCCTTTTGTCTCTTTGTGGCACTGCTGTGGTTGTTTATTTAAAGGAACAAATTTCCTTTCCTTGTTCAAGACAGCAGTCTTGAATCTTAACTAGTGCAGCCTGAAGGGTGGCTTCCTGCTCAACTCGTTTTCCCTGTGAAGAATTAGAGCAGTGCAGTGTCTGTGGATGTTGTGTTTCGAAAGACTCTCGTAGAGATGTGCAAAAGGAGAATAGTTTTCTATGCTCTAATTTTGGTTCCCACTACAGATTTGACACTGTGTCCGTCCATTTGATGTTTTATTATGAAACCCTCAAATCTCAAATTTTAGTTTCTTTCTATGCAGTCAGGTGCTGATATCCCCAGAATAAGGCACATCCTTGCAGTAAAGCTGTGTTGATGTATGGTGGTATCCCCATCAAGACATTTTGGAGAATTTTTACCACAAAGAAAAGAACTGGTTTTTTTCCTGTGTGTCCTCTCTCATGAAGTTTTTGGGAGTTCAGAGATCAAGTGTCTGTCTTGTATATTTTCCTCTTTCAGTCTATGGATTGTTTAAATGTTGTAAATTAATTCAAACAATTAGTAAAAATGAAACTCTCCAGCTGTCAGAGATGCTGTATATTGATCGATATGGAACTGGAAAGGAGTATCTTATGACTTTTAAAATGTAAAGCTTATGAAATGTTTATATGCTCTTCCATTTCCTGTGAATTGAGACAAGATACAAACAAGAATGTTTGTGCCAAAGTTTGTGACAAGCCCTCTGTCTGGCAAACAAGGAAACTTTATGTATAAATAGTGTGCTTTTATATTAAGAAAATAGCTCATGTAACTTAATAGTGTTGCAACTGGGAGAGGGGTTTGATAAACTGTAAATACAGTTATTTTATTTTTTGTACATTTTTAAGAAGGAAAAAAATAAATATTCCTATGTATGAGATAATATTTCTGTTGCTGTGGTGCATATTACTGCATGCTTGGAATTGAGTTCCTGCTTCTGAGCCCAGAAAACTTTTCAAAAAGAAGAAAATAGAAATTCATTCTGCTGAAAAAACAGGAACAGAGACTGAAAAAAATAATAACCAAACCCTGGCTTCAGTCACTGGCCTGGTAGATGGGGGAGAGAACAGCGGGTATTGTCCACCTGGACTTCAAGTAAGGCCTTTGACACTGTCTCCCATAAGATCCTCACAGAGAAGCTGCTGATGTACGGGCTGGATGAGCAGACAGTGAGGCGATTGAAGACTTGTCAGGCAGAGGCCGCGCTTGGGCAATGAGGAAAGAAGTTAGTTCACCTGAAATGTCTTGGCCAGCGGAGCGTTGGCTTCAAGACCCCAGCTTCCTTCAGCCCTTCCCCATCCCACCCAAGCAAAACTGATCCGGTTGTGCCCAGCTCTAAGAGCCTTTTCACAGCCACCAAAGGTTTTTAAAAAAGGCTTTCCCTATGTGCTTGGTGTTTTCTAATAATTTTGTTAAAGTATTTGTCAGCTGTTTGTGCTGCATCAGGAGAGCGAGGCACTAAGCGCTCTGTAGCTTGGCAAGTGTGACCAACTAACCAAGAGCAGAAGAGGTCTTCCCAGATGCAGCAGAAACCACGGAGACCCATTCCCCTCACACCACATGCTCTCTGCCCTGACGATCTCCAGTGCAGCCCGCGTTCCCCCACCAGCCTGTCCGCAGTCAGCACCTGAGCTACAGCAGAAACCAAAAGCCATACGCGTGTAATGCAGTATGCATGTATGTACATATATATATATTTGTGATGGCAGCTGTGGGACTGGCTGCAGTTGGCTGGTGCTGGTAGCCCCCATGGACGAGCTCATAGCCCAAGGTACTGCCCTTGCCACCGTGGCTGCTCAGTGCAGCAGATTTTGGGGAGTTTCTTGGGGGCTTTGCCAGGCCCTGGGGATGGTACATGGACAAGCAGTGCAGGGTGAGCCAGGACCAGCTCCCGTGGGGCTCTTCAAAGTAATCACGTTTCCTGGGCACTGCCTGCTGTTTAGATGCTTAATTGTGTTTTATAAGAAGTAATTTTACTGAGTGGCTCTTAAAATGCAAATGCTTTAACAGCTGAGTGGTTGGAAGTGCTCCGTGTGCGAGGCTGTGGAGGAGCGAGGAGAAGCGTGTCGGCTGACCCGCAGCGTGCTCAGAGGCCAGGCTGTTTCTGCTGTGGCTGAGCGAGGTGACTCATGAGGTCTTTAAGAAAAGCTGTCTGTCTCCTAGGAGAGGGGAGCAAAACAGCCCTCTGCTAGCTCTTGACTGCATATTTAGGGGCACTCCATGGGACAGCAGAGCTGTTTTTCTGCACTTTCCCAAGCTGTCGGCTCAATTCGTGCTGCTGAAAACAGTTATTGACTCCGGAGTGTGCTCTTTCCCAGATGGGGCCACATCCAGGGCTCAAGAGCCGATCAGCCGCAGAATTTTGGTCCCCTCCTCCCCGAGGCGGTGGGGGGGACGGTCCCAGGCAGTGCCACGTGTGCTCTAGTGCCTGGTGGTGGCCATCACCTGAAGCCAGGCTCTGCGCTGGGAGCCCGTCCGCACCCCTGTCCTGGGACAGAAGCCTTGGGCTCTGCACAGCGAGATGCACGGGCCAGCAAAGGTGGTAAGTGGAGGATTTTAGCATCCCTGTGCAAATAAACACCTCCTTACACCCCTGCCTTTTTTACACCTAAATCATATTATGGCCCTAATCGGAGCATAAGGAGAACATATATCGCAGGGAGGCTGGCACACCGGGCGCTTGTGTAATAAAGCCGGTTTGAAGGTGCACTGAGCACCCAGGGTACCTGGATGATGTAACTGATGCTCCATCCAGGCTCCAGCCTGTTTCAAGCCCATATAACGTGCAGTTCCACAAATAGGCTGTCGGGTTTTTTTTTTTTTTTCCTCCCCCTAATCTCAAGAGGAAATAGGCACTGGTTTCAGTTACCTTCCAGTGGGATTTAAACTACTTTTAGCACCCTGGTGCTAATCCCAGCTCCAAATTTAACCTAGGTAAAAGTTTGAGGCGCTTAAGGCGCATGCAGAGGAGCACGAGCCAGCCCCCTCCAGAGCCAGCTGAGGCTGGCAAGGAGCCCCGTGAGCCACGTCTCAGAGCCACTAACCACAGCTCCCCGGTCCCTCCCCGCATCCTGCCCCCCGATGGTGCGCTACTTGTTTCAGGGATGAAAAAAAATGCCCTAAACCTGCAGAGAGATTTCTCTGTGGCAGGGGAAGCTCCCACCAGCCGGCTAAGCTGACCTTTCCAGCTCCGGAGGACCAGAGCTCTCAGCCTTGTGCTGTCCTTTGCTTTTATAAACTGCTCTGCGCTATCTCGCCCCGTGCCCGGCTGCTGGCTTTGGCCGCTGGAGGAAAAACTGTATTAGCAGCGGAGAGCCCAGCCAGCTGCAACGTGCCAGCACAGCGCCCGTGCACGGCTTAAGCCCTCGCTAAGACCTCCAAATTGGCTTGCCCGGCTGCTGCCCATTTGCCTGCGGCGGTGAAGGGGCCGGGGGTTGTGAAGGCAGTAGGCAAAGGCTTCCCCGATATTTGGGTCCCCAGACCATGGGGCTACATGAGGCTTTAAGGTTCTGGTGTGAAGGGAGTAACGGGACGTGGCACATCGTAGCTAGCTGCAGCAGGATATTTATTAGTAGGAAAGAACATTTAGGGGATTTCAGTAGGAGAATGTGTTTGAACTGTCGGTATCCACCATACATTGGTTTTCATCAAGGTTGTTCAAGGTTACATATTTATATAAGAAAACAAAATAATTCATATTTAGGTGCAATCAGTAATTCCAGTATGAAAAAGCACCATGTCACAAAACAGTTTACAATACAAAAGTCTTCAAAATCTAACATTTAAAAACAATATTTGTTCAACAGTAATAACAATACAGTAAAAAAATTCTTATTTCCCTTCAAACAATACTGCTTATATATTTTGGCACTGAAAAAGAAACTACCACAAACGCGCCTTTTTAACCACACAATGCTGTTTTGTGAGTGTCTACATAACAAGGAAAAACATGCTTTTGAAGTCAGTCATTTTGCCAGGTGCAGTTTGAACTGCTTCCTCCATTAGAAAGAAAAAGAGAAAAAAAAAAAAACCAAAAGAAAAAAACCCTCCTAAGCTGCAGCATGTCTTGTCTCTTGACCCAGGACACCATCTGGAGAAGCATCTCTCTCAGACTCAAGCCGTTGAGTAAGTCAGCCCTGCCTGAAAGGCTGGATCCGAGCCCCTCTTCCCTCTCCAAACCCAACAAGAGATGTAGACCCCCCAAATGGTCCCGTCTTTTAGGGAGTGACCCCAAGGTCTCGCTATATTAAGCGCTCCGATAAGATTCTGACCCCAAACTTGCCGCTCAGGCTCTTCTTTTCCTTAATTGCTTAATTCCTCAGAATTTTAGTTAATTAATTTTAAAGTCACTTACACAAACAGTCTTAAAACATGAACCCATTGGTTTTGTCCTGGCATAGCCATCAGTCTCAAGGAAAACCGAGCGTGCAGGCGGGTGAGCTAAGGGATACGGAAGCCTGAGGCTGGGGCCAGGGGGTGCTGCAAGGGGCACCCCCCGGCCGGGTCTCCTCCCAGGGCCGGGACTGGCACACAGCGTGGGAGGGGGAGCTTGAGTCTGAGAGAGGGAGAGACAGAAAACTAGACTTTTCAGGCAGAATTAAGTTTCTGCTCAAAACTGACCCCTATCAAAACGAGAACGCGGGTACAATGCTCCAGGTGAAACACCGGCGTCTGTGTGCAGCTACAACGGCCCTTGAAAAAGGCTGATTCTAGCGAACATGCAGTCCTTGGTGCTATCTCTAAAAGCTGAACAATAACAAAAAAAAAAAATCATTTTAAATAGTTTTTACATCTTACATCAAAGATGCCACTACGAGAACACAATAGTATCACACATTAATTAGTACAGTCCTAAAAATGCAAACCAACGCTGGTAAGACTCCCATACATTCTGCATATCATATGTACAGAAGAGAACAGCTTCTTGAGAGGAGAGGACAGTCATAGAGAGATAATCTTCTGGTTTTTTTCTGAGTACGTTGCATAATACAAATACATTATCAGCATAAGAAAACTTTACTCCGACACTAAGAGTTCAAGAAAAGTCCTAACTGGAAGTTAATAGCAGGGGGAACGGTGCGCGTGCTGCGGGGCACAAAACACATACACAACCCTCCGCCAAATTCTCCATGTCCTCCGATGGCCTGGTCGTCTTACTTCCAATTTTCCAGGTAGGTTTAATGCGTTGCTCTGCAGGTACACGCTCCCAAAGCGTGCAACAGCACCCGGACAAATCCCGAGAGCTGCCCTCAGTCTTCCTGGAGGCAGCGCACCTCTAGATGTCCTTTCCGTGGGCTTTGCCTGGCTGAGAACTGGCCGGAGACTCAGAATATCACCAGATGAGCTTACAACAGAATCGGGGGTAAAAATTAACACATCACGATAGCTACAGGCAACTACACGCTGGACACTAGCAATTCTACACAGCCGTAAGAAAACTACGCAGACCAAATTAATTTAATTCATAGTTGTCCCTCCTTTCTGAGTTGTGAAAGTCTTCCTTAGGATATGTAGGTTTGCTTACAAAGCGTTAATCTAGAGAGGTATCTAATTTTGCCGAGACACAGGATATGCTGAACTCCATGCTGCTGCAGTTCGTCTGCCCGTGGTAGCTTATTTAAAGTTAGATTTGGTATCTCTACTCTACACTGCCCTGTAGAAACAGCCTGAGGGAACAGAGATGGGAAAGGTCTCCCTGCGGAACGGTCATGGACTTAAACGGGAACTGGACACATGGATCCATTCAGCTTTTGGCCGTGGTTTATCTCAATTTATCAGTCTCTACAGCATCAAAAATATTTGCCCCAATTTACACAGACAAATATATAACTATTTACTTTTGCATTCATTGTGTCATTCACTCAGCAATATTTAAAAATCAAAAGGTATCAAGTACTTCCGTCGGAAGAGGCCAATATTTGTCACCTCGGATTCAAGAGTGAAATAGAACTGTAAATACAAATCTAAACTACAAGACTGCTTGGACGGAATTGAAGTGAGCAAGTGGAAGAGATAAGCATATTGAAATGTGGCTCAATCTGTCTCCTTGCAGCAAATGTGCAGACAAAAATAACCCCTAACGAAATTAAGCGCTTCATTTTCACTAGGCACAGTGAGCCCACCTTGCTAGTAATTGCTCAGGCAGCTCTGCTCTTGGGATAACTGAGACTTCTGTTAGCATATGAGCTAAACGACTGGCAGGGCTCAATCTAAGAGGATCCAAAATAAATAAATAAATCATGAACACAACTAAAGCACGAATTAGGAAATCAAACAGAAAATACCAAAGAAACACGATCTTGTAGAGCATTCGTATGACTAACATGGAGCACAATGTCTTCAGTAAGCTTCCTTAGATCCTTATCAGATCGAAACTCTGGTTTTGTTTTTTTTTTCTTTTTCTCCCAGTTACTAACAAAAAGTATTTGGTTGCTCTGGAAATGGGAATAAGCTAATGACAGGAAATAAAAAAGTGGTGGCGGCAAGGAACTGTGAATTCTCCCCCAAACAACCATGTAGGACCCATTAATCTTCCCTCTGAGCGCAGCCCATTAACAGCACAAACGAAGCTTAGAATTTAAGAGGATTTTCTCAGGTGGGTTTACTAATCACTATCATCCCGTTTGGTGGGGGAACGTGAGGCCAACCCTGAATACCGCTGAAGCCCCTGTCCCCAGTGAGGAGAAAGCCAGAGGTCAGACCCTTGACACGTGCTTTTGACAGATGGCAGGAAGAGTTTCCGCCTGACATTACTGCACCAAAATTATCTCTTGGATGAGAGCATCTGGGTGCTGCAGGCAGCATCGGGGCACTGCACGCTGAATGGTGATGCATAGGAAGATAGTGCTCCTGCCTGGAAGAAATCAGCTCTCCAAGGAATAAACCATGGGAGCAGAGAGCAAGCACCGGTCAGGTTCAGTCTGCAGTGCATCAACAAACACATACACGATAATGAAAACCACATTGTTCCAGAGGTTCAGCGTGTTCTTGAAATGTTTAATACTACCATTACTTAATAATAGGAAATAAATAGTGTGGTTGGCAAGATACACACAGGAGGACCACAGGCTGGGAACCAAATCAGAAGATGTTCCATCTAAGTGCATCAAGCCTGGCTCCTCCAGATGTCAAGGGCTGGTGTTTGTTTTTCATTTACAGAGAGGGTCGGGATGGCAACTGGGAGGTGGGCGCAAAGCCTCGGAGAGCCGGACACCCTGAGCGCCTGCCCTGGGAAGGTGAGAACATCTTTGGTATAAGATCAGAACAAGAGGGGAAGATCTAAGACACGTCTCAGCTGCACAGTAAGAGAACACAATGGAGAGGGTGACCACCATGTGCTTCGGGATCTGGGAAGCACTCAGCAGGCTGAAAAAGCTCAGATGATCATCTCTGTGGCAGGACCCAGCGTCCCTAGCCTCAGCACATGGTGACGTGGGGACGAAGCAGCCCGCAGACTGGGCTGTCGCAGAGGAGCTATTCCGTGCTGGCTATTGCTCAGCGGCAATTTCACCGTGTGAATTCAGACCCTGGTCTAAAGGCAGTGACACCTCTTACAGTTTTTCATTTCTCTAGTCTTTTCACATTGTTCAGTGCAACTCAATATCTTTTTTTCCGTGTTTATTGTGCATTAGTCAGCATTTTACACGTGATAGCTTAATCCCAACTATACATATTAAAATAACACTTACAACCTGTGGGAGCAATGAGGAAATCAAATCTGTACATTGCAAGAAGCCCCTCACATCTGGCCTTTCCAGCTGTTACTTGTTAAGATGTGGAGAGCATATCTGAAAAGCTTTATACCTTATCCTGCGAAAATCTGCGCTCCCCCCCCCGGAAACAACTTCTCAGTATGATTATTTGGAAGCAGCAGCAGCAAAAGCTGGGCTGGAATAAGGGGTGCTGCTAACCGAGACACCCATGGTAGACAGGGACGGTTTCTGCAAGGGACGAGGAGATTGACTTTGCATCCAACTGATCTTTCTGTTGCTCCGAACGCCAGAGGCACCTAAACGGCTTCTGCAGCCCCACAGTGATGGTCCCGATTTCTAGTGTCACTGCCACGACAACGCCGATTTACAAACCCTGCTGCTTTTTCCCTCCGTGTGCTTAAAACTTAGCTGTTCTTCTCACCTTCCCCAGGCTGCAAAATGGCACCTGGGCTTTGAGAGTTGGATGGACCTTTCCCTTCTTGTCTACCACGACCGGGAAGAAAGCTCCTGCAGGCAATGTTTTGCCCTCAGTTACACTTAAGAAACGCCACATGTTCTTTCCTGGGAGCTGTTTGTTTGGCTTCTAACCAGGGCACAGCGAACAGCTCTGTTACTTATATGTAAGAAAGCAGAGTTATTCTACTTCTGCAGCTGCATGTTCATGCAAAAGGTATTTAAAAGCGTATTTTGTCAGCGCCTCTGACTGAGTACGCGGCAGACAGAGCTGCTCAGCTAGAAGGTGCCATTTCTGGTCTAGCCCTATCTCAGAGCACATCACACCACGAGTCTGACATATCACTGCTTTGTATCTTATCTGTCTACTGCACAGTCAATGGAAAACTCCGCATGCAGCTCCCGGCGCGGCTCGGCTGTCTGACGCTTGCCAAGTTTCTCTGCATTTCTAAGCACAAGTTCTGCCCGTGATACCAAGGAAACCGCCTTCCCCCACTTTAAGACTCCCACGTGAGATCCCACTCGGTCAGACACAAAGCAAAGAGTGCATCTGAACGCTTGTGCAAAGGGCAGGTAAGATATTCTTCTCCACTGGTCTCGCCCCAGTTACCTGACACCTAATTCCTGAGCCCAGGGGCCATCTCACCACAGGAAAGCGAGGGAGCACCGTGAGAAAGACAAGAGGAGGTGCTGGTGTAGCGGGTGTTCAGGAGAGGTCTTGGCCAGCCCTCCCCTCCGCTTGTTTTGCTTGGCGCTCGTACGCTAGGCTTCAAAAGGAAACTCTTTTGAAGGATGCCTCCTTTATCCTGCCCGTGCTATATTGCTATCATGTTGCATCTTCACCAGTGTTGCTAAAAAAAAAAAAAAGAGAGAGAGAGTTTTAAAACAAGTGAGACAGCTGAGCTCAGGGCACTCGTTCGGAGGCAAGGGGTTCCCTCCCCACCGCCACGTGTCCCCAGGGATCTGCCAGCTGTCACCGTGTTCCCCGGTTCACATGTACCGAGAGACGTATGGCCACGGCCATGTTCTCACTCGGCTTAGGCTGCGGATTAGGGCTCAACATAAAGTTACCACAGTTCACCAAGTTTCCATGAGTCAGCTGAGCTGAGGTTTCTGCCCATGTGTGTGCTTCCAGCACACAGCAAATGCGACTTAGCCTGGTTCTGCAGTGAAAGAAAATTAAGTTAAGCCGCATTATTGCACGTTTGCCATCAGTGAAGAGAGCACAGGCTGGAAAGTCCAGGGGCTCAGCCCCCAGAGGCAGCTATCAGACTGTGGGGACTTGGTCGTGTGTGAACACTTCTTGTGCCAGTGTGCAATGCTTCTGCACACAGACCTCATCCAGCTACAGAAGTTACACACTTCTGGCTTGCTTTTTTAAGCAGCGGTGTCTAGAAAATGTGGAGATCATGCTTTAAAACAGAGAACAACAAAGGACAAAATGCCCTGACAATAAGGTAAAAATCCTACAAGCTCCTGAGAACAGCAAGAGGAAGAGCACAGCTCCGTGTACCTCAGGAACATCCACTGCTGTGAACTCCCAGGGCTTCAAATGATGTTGAAACATAGATCTTTCTTCAGTCCCTCTCAAACTGTGAGTCCTCCCAAAAACTCATGTATGCTGGTTTTACAAGGGTTGTGTTCCTGTTTCCCTTCCCAAAACACCCTAAAACGAAGACAGGCTGCTGCAGATCGCACCAGCCATAGTCCTCACTTCACATCTTCTGGCCCAGACTTTGGCAAGCTGACTGCGAATGCCGGGCAAATTGGACTGGCATTTTCCATGGATTCAGTCCACGTGTAGTACGTACTCATTAATTCGTTTGGACGATATGTGAGTGAAGGTTACCTCTTTCACATGCAACTAATACTGGAGAATGCATCTACAAAACCGAGAGGGGATGTGAAATAGTATGTGCTGTCTGCCATCCTTCCTCTACAGAAACATTACTAATGGATCACTTCAAAGTGCCTAACTTGCTGTGCTATTTTATACAGGATATGTCATTCTGTCTTCAAAAGGTTTGCGAAGGCAGATATGATTGCAAATGTGAATGGCAGCAAAGCAGAAAATTCCAATCCGAGGCGCAGCACACCCCTGCTGTCCTGCTGGTCTGAGGTCTGCAGATGCTCCTATCACAACTCCAGCTATGGATCACTTTTAAAGCACACGCAGAGGCAGAGAGAGAAAGGGATAGTTAATAATTTAAAACAATACCAATCGTCAGTGGTAGTCAGGTAAAAGAATAACCTTAGTTCACTCTGTAAGTGTTTATACAACAGTCTTATCTCCAGCTACGTCCTCTGCAGCTGTAGGCTAATTCTTATTCTTCCAGATTTTGTGAACTGTGGAAAGAATTACATCTCCGCTGGCCTGGGGTCATGTCGCAGGTTCTGCTTTCAAACACGTGTTGTACAGTACTGACACGTGAAGCAAGCCTGGCCCTAAAACTACTGAGCAAAAACAAACTGAGAGATTAAGTTCTGGGCCAGAAATATCTTGTAAAACTAAAAAGAGATGGAATGCAGTCACTTAAATAAGAGGCAAGGTTTTAAAAGTTTCAGTCATATGCAACTGCTTTTACAACATTTAGAAGAAGATGGGACTGCAGAAGGTATCCGAGTTCACCTTCAGTAAATGCCAGCTTCTGTAGGGCTGGGCTGCTTTGGGTCTGGGTGCCTGCACTGAGCTGGTAGGTTAGAAGTTCAGCAGGGTTCCTCCAGCGTCACCTGGTCCTGCCTGTGCAGGGGTGGTGATGGAGAACCCCAGGAGCAGCTGGGGCAGTGGGACTGGTCGTTCCCGTCTGACAGAGGGGGTGTTGATCAGTGCATGTCCACTGACCTTCCTGCAACCATCCCCAGCCGTCTGGCCAGGCTTGTCCTGCCGAAAAACAACCCTCAAAGCACTCAAGAGCTTTGAATAGACATGAGATGATGGATATGGGAGAGAGGGACAGAATCTCTCCAGGTAAAGCAGAAAATTAACTTGAAGAAGGTAGGCACAGACTCTCCTTTGAAGGGTTAGATTTGTGCACACGATGTCTAACGAAGGTCAGGGAGAAATAGAGACAGAACATTTCCATTAGCTGGAAGAACTGGTGCAAAATTTGCCAGCGATGCTTGTAACAGCTAGAAGCACTAGGTATTGAAATCTGTTTGTGTCTGTGGTTGGGCCTCTTTTGCTTTCTCGCATTCCCCCCCACACCTCTGCTTGGTATTTTGATTAATATAATGGGAACATCATCAACCGGATTTCTGTGATCATTTGAGACAAAGGTGTGTGCCTGAAAATACTTATTGAGTGTAATTAGCCACTCATAATAATTTTGGTACAACTGATTAGCAATGTTATTTTCAATTTATTTTTATTTTATTTCAATATGCTCTGCACTTCACACCTGGCAAAGCAAATGGTATGGAAAATTAAGTCTAGGATTTTTTCTTTCAGTTACTGTACATGCTAGCTAGTGTTCCACAAAAAATTATTCATACTTGGCTACTTTTTCATGACTTCTAATTAGTACTTAGCTAATCATCATCTGCAAAGCAGACTTATTTTACTTAGTTTATTTTAAATTAAGGCTACTGGGGATTAGCATCTACAAGGTCACTTGACAAAATGCCAACCTTGCCTGTCAGACAAAGGTTACTCTAACGAGCTCACGAATTCCCAGCGCTGTGCACTGCCTACATGGGTACCTCTCCAACAGGATCACAGAGCAGACTTTAGCTAATGACAGATTAATGCCAATTTAGTCAGCATAATGCCTCCTGTTGCTAAAGCTTTTCCGTTGCAGCAGCGCCTGTGAAGTCCCTAAGAAGTCCCACGAATGTGTACTAGCTTTGCATACAGCAACTTTGACCCAAGGATAAAGTTTTGCAGCAGCAAATTTCAGAACTCCTGCATCTAGGCGAAAAGATAAACATTCAACATTTCTCTCAAGAGCTGGTCTTTTTTTTGTTTTAATTTTTATATATATAAATATACCATAAAGCGTACCATTTCCTTGTTTCAGTACAGATTTTTTGAACTTTACTAAAATAAATGAAATATAAATGCTACAATTTTATGTTTAAAACAAGTTTTGATGACAACCTTCCCCTAAGGGCAGGCCTAGAAACTCCATTAGCTACATGGAGAGAGACAAAAACACCCCCAAAACTTCATACTATGCAAGAGCATTCGGAACAGCAGATGTGCCTCAGCTGGAGCTGCGTGTCCGTGAGTTCCTCACATGAATGCCCACTCTCCTTAGTAGAAACTGCTTTACCACTAACCTGAAAATTTCACATTCAATGTATATCTCCCTTAAATTCATTGTGAAGACCCAGTTTTCCCTATCTGCATCTGCCTTTGCTGATCCCAAATGGCAAGAGGTATTGTCAGTTGTGGATTTGGGGATCAGGATTGCAAATTGCTGGATTTTCAGATAAAGCCATGTGAAATCAGTCACTGTAAACCTAGGAAAAACCGTCCATCTTTGTTTTTTCCCTTCTCCTTCACAACCTGGAAAATGTTCACAGCATTGAAACAATGAGGCGTAGGAGCAGGGGTGCGGATGATTCACCCCGCACCTGTTTTGCACTTTCGTACTTCTTCCCGATCCTGTCTTTGACCTTAACTGGTGCCTCCCGGACAGGAGAGGAGGTTCCAGGTGAATCCTACCCCACCCATCACAACCCCTTTGGTTCAACCTCTACTGCACTTTCAGGTCCTGTGGGTGAATACTCAGCTACTAAAGCAGCAATCTAAAAATCTGTCAGTGTGTCTTGCTGCCAAGGGTTTTGTTGTTGGTTTCCTCCTTCCCAACACGTACTTTCCAAAACAGACACGTTAAAACAAAAAAACAAAACAAAATCTTTAAAACAATGATAACACCACAATATCTGTTTAAAACAGTACTGCCCGTGCTCTGGACAAATTGTTAAGAGCAATTCAGCATTCTTATAATTAATCCACAACAAAAGAAGCTATAAGATGCCACAAAAGAAGGCATAATTGGCCATACAGAGGCAACACTACCATGAATGTTGTTTGGCAAGGAAAAAAAAAAAAAAGCAGATACATAATTCATCCAAAGAGCGGGTTCAGAACTGCCCGGCGCTGCTGGGATCACACTGCAGGAGACGAACTATGGATGGATCACTCTTGGCGCCTCGGATGAACTCTTCCAGAGAGAGCTTTCCTAGAAAAGAAACACATTTGCTTAGTGCACGTGGTGGGTCACAGCACACCTGCCATGCCTCTGGATGAGCACGGGGGAAGGAAGCTGGGGGAGCCCAAGGGAAATCCCTGGGAAAGCAACCCCGCAAGGCAAAGCCCTGCCTGCCTGCGCCCTGCTGGCTGTGGACGGCGGTGGCTTTGCCTGGGTGGCTGAAGGAGGAGTGGTGGGTTTGAGGGGTCGCCCCATGTGGGCAGGACACCTCAGCCACCCACCACAGGGGCAGAGGTGGCCCCCCCAGCATCTGGAGGGAGCCTACCATCACGGTTGGTGTCCATCTGGCGGAAGATCTTCTCTGTCCTCTTCTCTGGTGTTGACTCGTCTTCTGGCATTTTCATTACAGAAGAAACCATCTTATAGATTGCCTGTGTGATATGACAGGAGCAAAGAGCTGGTAAGAAACACATTATCTTAATGCAGGGGTATGGTTATCTCCTGGTGACTGAAATAGGCAGAAAATATCCCAGGAACATCAGCTGGGACCTGCTGTCCGGATGCTGAAGGGAGTCGGGTGGCACCAGTGCATGCAGCTGCCCCCTTCAGTAGGACGCTCATTTATGAAATACCGTGTTTCCTTATTTAGTCACAGTCAAACACAATCTGGGTTTGGACTGAGGTCACATTTTTCCTTATTAAAACAGTCTTCGGATGAATTTATCACTTGTACAGCACGTTAGGCCCTGGCAGCTCCCGGTGCCTGGGGACACGGTAAGGCCACTGAGGGCTTGTCCTGCGCTGTGGCATACC
This sequence comes from Pluvialis apricaria, assembly GCA_017639485.1. Taxonomy (NCBI): domain Eukaryota; kingdom Metazoa; phylum Chordata; class Aves; order Charadriiformes; family Charadriidae; genus Pluvialis; species Pluvialis apricaria. The sequence continues at coordinate 147,278,306 of CM030008.1, forward strand.
TCCATGCTTTGGCCACCCAGGCTCCGTCCTCACCGCCCTTGTCCCCTCACCCCGCTTTCGCTTCCCCCCCATCTCCTTTCTCTCCCTCCTTGGTCAGCATCCTGCCCACGGGGAGGGCAGCGACTCACTCCCTGCATTTGCTGTGTCTCACAGATAGATAATGAAGACTTGGCCAGCAACAAGGTGGCCTTTTCCTTGGGGACTGGTGTGTGTACATGGCTAAAAAACCCCATTCACAATTCGTTCCACAGAGAGCAGATGTTCTGGTCCCACACGGCACTGGTGCCACCCATAGCTATTCTCTGCACAGACAAATCCATTAGTCACGTATGGTATTAGCCGCCCCTAAAAAAGAGGTAATGTTAATTTTAAAACAAGGATGAGTAATTGTCTCTGAACTTGTTATCCAAACGTTGCCTGCAAATGCGAGCATGCAGTACCAGTAAACAAGTGTTTTGTGTGCCAGATATCTTTATGGTGCCACACAGCTGGGAAAAGCGCAGCAGCCAGACAGCTGCAGGGTGATGGCCTCAGGGGACCCTCCTGGCCCTTTGGAGAGACACACATCCCAGCCCAAGGCAACGTTGCCCTGGTCTGACCAGCTCCTTCTGCTTCCCGTTGCAGCTTGTTGGCCTCTGGCTGACGGGCGCTGCACCGGGCAGTCACTCTGCCCTCCAGCCCTGGTCTGTAGGTGTAGATCACTTTCTTCCACAGATTCGAATTCTTGTTCCCCCCGCTCCAAGGCCGTGTCTGCAGTGGTCAGCTGATAACTTAGTGCAGATGTGATCGCTTTAGCTATTTGTTCTCCACTTTCTCCTCACTCTGGGAGAGAGGGTCCTTGGCGCAAGCCCAAGATCGCCCACTGTATCTCCCCTCTCCCTTGTTCCCATTCATGAAGGCACTCTGCCTAGCACACTCCCATCATCTGGCCCAGGGTCCCCAGGGCACGGCTCTAGGAACGTGACAGCACAGATTCACCGGCTGGAGGATGCCGCTAAGCAGCACAGACATTTTACGCTCAGAATAGGGAGCACCCACTTCCTTGGCCATCTTGCTGATTTTTTCTCTGTCAGCAGCTCACCTTTCACATCTCCTGGACTTTAAATAACTCAAAGAGTTACACCCTGAGAATGGCATTTGTCTGTTTAATTAATTATCCATTGCTTACGCTCTGCACAGTCAAACATCTGCTCCCTCAGTTATGTCACCAACACCGTGGCCATGGATTTCCTGGTCTGCCCTCCGGCAAGTCTGTAATGCTGGCTATGGACCCGGGCAGGGGAACAGAGGAGAGCATTTCAGCATGAACAGCTGCTGGCCGAATGGAAAAGTGGTGTGCACCCTTTTAATCATCATCGTCGTCATCATGATTTGCACTGCAGGAATGCCCAAAGGTTCCCAAGAGGATTGGGGTGCCAGAGTATTGGGCAGAGCCTCCGTACAGGCAGGGATGCTGTCCACACAACCATGATCATCTGATAACCAGGAGAACAGAAGAAGGGGTGAACATGCGAGCCCAAGAACACAGGGATGAAGGAGCTGGAGGAAGGAGGTAACAGGGGAAGAAAAAAAAGGAGAGGGTGGACAGTAAGAATTTACACCTTCCTCATCCTCATCAGCATGCAAGGCTCGCAGAGGTCAGAGCAGAGATGAGGCTTATAAATCTGCCAATGTTTAAGCATCTTAAGCTGTCTGGCTTTTGTCTGGGGTAGGAAGAGAGGTGGAGGGGTCATTCCCTCACTCTGGGTGAGAGGATGGCAAAGCAGAGAATCTGTATTGAAAGTGTGGGAGGAATGCCCCGGACCGGGAGTGCAGGCGTGTTTACTCTGATCAAAGTAACCATAGTAAGAATATGCAGATTTTTAGGACAAAAAAAAAAAAGCACTTCAAGATGACTTCATCCTACAGGGTCCTTTCCATAGAGGCGTGTGAAGGGAATAACAGATGAGATATTCTAGGAAAGCCAGATGGGAATAACATAGTAAGCGTTCCTTTCATGCTGAAAATGGTTACTCTGGACAAATTCTTATGTCCTTACTCAGAAGTTCAGTGGGAAGTTTTCCCAAAGTAAAAGCCAGCTAAAGCTGATTAAGAATCTTGAGACTTGCCCCATATTAATTCAGCGCAGCTACACAGAGCTCTTTCTTGCATGTTTGAAAGAGCAAGCTTTCAAAGGAAGCTGGTTTCACGCAATAATTAGGTGGAGCTGGGCTGTACTAACCCTGGGCTGTAACCTGGGACCAAAAGACTGCAGGGGCTCCACTCTGCATGGAGTATGACTCCTCAGCCTCGCAGCACTTGGGCTGAAAGCCATCAGTGGCACTCAGTAGGAGAAGGTTTGGAGGTGGTTATCTACCAGCAGCCAGCTGAGTCAGGGCAGCCTTCGCAGGTGGACTTCTGTCAGGAGGGCTCCTTACAGCTCCCTGGCGCCCCTGAATGCCACCAAAAAATTGTGCCTCCAGAGCCCTGTGTGCATCACTGGAGCGACCATGGGCTCCAGCTTCATCTGAACTGACTGGTTCCCTGCAGAGCTCTCCCCCTTGATTTTCCACCTGCATGTGGATGAGCGGCAATGGGTGGTTTAGGGCAAATCTCACCCCTTTGCCCATTCGCACAGGTTTTGTTCCCAGCTGCCAGCTGCCACTGCTGCACTCGGACCATAAACCTTGGTGGGGGCTGCACTTTCCTTCCATGCCTGGCCAAGTGTCAAAGAGCTCCTTACTGTGATGGCAGCAACGACAGCACAAATTTTGAGGCAATCCTTTTTACTCTGTTGAAATAAATTCTGACAGCTAAAAATCTCATGAAGTGAATAACTGTTCTGAAAAAATGGCTTTCCTCTCAGTCCCATGGGGATTTTTGACACTGTCTTTACTAAGAGTATCAGCTTCTGCTTCTTCCTATATCAGCTTCTGGTTCTTCCTGGCTTACAAATGAGCTAGCCCAGCAAGTGAAACACAAGTGCTCTATTTGTATTAAACTAGAGGTGTTATTCTCATCTCTCGGCTCAGTATTCTTAAGATACCTTATTCTTAATATGCCTTATGACAGAATCACAGAATGACAGAATGGTCTGGGTTGGAAGGGACCTCTGGAGATCATCGAGTCCAACCCCCCTGCCACAGCAGGGTCACCTACAGCAGGTTGCACAGGACGGCGTCCAGGCGGGTTCTGAATGTCTCCAGTGTGGGAGACTCCACCACCTCTCCGGGCAGCCTGTGCCAGTGCTCTGCTGCCCTCAAAGTAAAGAAGTTCCTCCTCATGTTTAGATAGAACTTCCTGCGTTCAAGTTTGTGCCCATTACCTCTTGTCCTATCTCTGGGCACCACTGAAAAAAACCTGTTCCCATCTACCTGGCATCCTCCCTTTATTTATAAGTATTGATAAGATTCCCGTGGATGACTCCACACAGATAAAAAATGTACCCTTAGAACAAGGTTTCCATCTCTTATTTGAACTCTTATTTTAAGACTCTCACCAAATATGTCCCATTTCAGCAAAGGGAACAAAGACAAATCTTCTAGCTGGTTCGCAGCTATTTTTGAGTCCACTGGGCTATTTAGATTATAGGTAAACATATGGAAGACATGAAAAGCATTTCTAGAGCAGAAGAATCTTAGAGGATCTGTGGTATGAAGCATCTTCCCACAGGACTTTGCAGATGTGCTATTCCCGGTAGGTGTAGCAGTATCCTGTGGAACTTTCATTAGGCTCTGCAATCATCAGCCCACCACTAAAGTCCATCAAGTTATGTGATCCTCCAAACCGCGCAGCCAGCTCCACACAGATGGCTCATGTGTGTCTCTAAGCAGGGCTTTTTGGAGACTTGTCTAGAGGAAGCTCATGGGCAGGCGTGGTGATTCTGAGACTACGCGTACATGGTTACCAGCACTACGGTGAACGGAGCTTAAAGTAATGCAGGTGCTTTGCCCTCTAGCCCACCACTTTGCAGAGAAAACAGGCTTCAAAAAGCTGTTATGGACCATTCACGTTTGTCTTCTTGGCAGCTGGCCAGTTCCTAGGGCTCCTGTGGGACATGAGCCATCTTAATGAGCAGCTCTGCTGTTCCAGTGTTGCTGCTGCTACCACTGTTACCACAAGCACCTTCTCGCAATGTTGACCAAGAGTGCAATGCCTGCAGCGCCGTTAGATTAGGCCAGAGCCTGAGAAAGGAAATGCTAATAACCACCAGCATAACAGTGAAAATCACTACTGAGAGAGGACTTTCATGGCACGAAGAAAAGCAGACTGAAAAAGAAGAAAAGTGTGCCTTGCCCCTGTGTTATTTAAGATACAGTAATCCCACAGTAATAGGGTCAATATTTTTCTGTGTTGCTTTAGCATTCATTTTGGTGTATTGTCTCATGCAAAAATCCCAATGAAAACATAATAAATCCTGCTATATCAATATGCAAATGTATGTTAGATAAGGGACTTGTAATAGGTTCCTCTGAGACATATATAAGGGATATTACAGACTTCTGTTTTTCACTATCAGAAAGATTGTGATGGCTGAGGGCCCCCAGGAAGACATTTGATACAGAATCCTGTCTTTCTGTATTATAAAATAATCATCTTTCGTAAATGAAAGTGATAGTTGTGAGCTGTTTTTTTTGTAAGTCTAATCATTCTGCATCAAAGGAACCTCTCAATGAAGCAAGAATATATGCTCATCTATTTCATTTTCACATATCAGCCGAACACGCTTTCAGAGACTATGCAACAAATTCTACTCAACTGGGAGGAGCTACAGGTGACCAGTGTGATATAGGAAGATCACTGCGACCATAAAAAGCTGGAAGAAGAGAACAGGGTGAGATGTACAAGCATGTTGCCTCATGGGAAGCTCCATCACAGAAAGGACAACTTTCCTGACTGTAAAATGACTGATGGTCCATGGCGCAGAAATGACTGTTGCTCAGGCTTGTTAGGCTGGTTACTTCCATAACCAGTTTTTGTGTGGTCCCTCAAAATGTGGGGTGAGAGTAAATGAGAGAAAGCATCATCGCTCTGTTGAGTTTCAGGTGTGATCTGAAAAGAGGAGAGAGCCAAGCCTCCCAAGAAGTGCAGTGGGAGGGCTGGAGCACCAGGCTCAGGGCTGTACGCAGGCCAAGTGTTGCTCCGGGTTGGATGTACAAATTGGCAGAATGTCACCCTACACCGATCCCTAAGCTGCTGTTTCATTTGACGATAGCATCGTGGTTGTAAAGGGCAATGCAACGATCTGGTACCAACATGACTGTGAAGAGGAGGCAGAGCACTTCAGCCTCTAATCCTGCTGGCGAGCAGATCTGGCATAACTGGAAAAAGCTGCCGGTTTTGCTGGTCCTCACTTGGCTCGCTACAGAGAATCCAGCCACTGATGTTTTCATTAAATTTGACATGAACACATCTGTGATGTTGTTCTCCATGTTTGTAAATCTTCTGGTGTGGGAGGTCTGTGCCACCGTTGAGCACTGAGGCCTTCCCGGTGTCTCCTCCTTCAGAGGAGCAGGCGCTTGCTCGGGTTTGGCTCCTTGTGTTTGCTTTGTACTTTGTTAGTTCTTTTGGGATTCTTTTTGTTTTCTCATGAGGAGAAATACAGCTAAGAAAACAATATTTGATAGCCTGTTTACCCTGCCCGGCTGAGAGGAAGATATGTAGGGAACAGAGTATCTTCTAATGCAAATATTCCGTGGGGTTTGTCATGGCACGGAGAGAGGGAAGTCTCTACATCTGAATGCAATCCTGCTGCATAACTCAGACACAGGGACACAAAACAGAATACACCAAAGATGACACAACAACCCTACATTTGCTGCTGAGCTTTGTATCTGGTCTTGCTGAAGCAGTGCAAGTGCTGGTGTTAGTGACTGTCCGGAGGGCATGAGAAGAGCCCTGGTAGAACAAGGGCACCATGCGCTAGGCTGACTCTATACATGCAGCTCGCCATCACAGCCTGTAATTTGAGTGCATTCCTTTCCCTTGATTTCCAGCACAAATATAAATCTGAATAATACAGTACATAGTTAGCATTTCAAATTTCCAGGGAAAGAAAGGATCTTGATAACAGGCTTTTTTTTTTTTTTTCTTTTTAAACAGTGCTGCATTATACAGGCTCAAGCTGTGTAAATAGACCACCATATCAAAAATGTTTTATAGCTTTCAGTAGAGTGATGTGCCTCAAGGGTAAAAACTTGTTAGAGGAAGCCAAAGTGAGGTGGGACTCCTACTAACACCACAAGAAAATGCATGCAAAGGGGCTGTGTATGGAATCATCGTCTGCCCAGATAAGGTTTATCTGTACTGGCAACTTAATATAAAGACAGTTAGTATGATACTAAGTATGCAGACCTTGCTAGAATTAAAAAAAAATAATATTAAAATTGTGAGCTGGTTCTCCATAACAACATGATTCCAAAGTAGATTTGTTTCTTATTGTGGAGTGAGCCTGCCTTTCTTAAAAATACACCACCTGGTTGATCTAAGATGCCTACTTGGTCCAACTGTAACTAATTGTAATTAATTGACAGTGATTTCCCAGAGGACAGAATCACATTTATCAGGTTAGTTGCTGTCCTCCTGCCCAACAGAACTCCCAAAGGAGAACTTCCCATGCAGCCTGTTGCTCAGGAAGAACTTGCAATGGATATCAAATGCTGTAGTTTGAATTGTGACATGATCGTTGCCAAATGAAATAACATTTTATATTCAAGCAGTTATACAGAGAACCAAGAACATAAACCCCCAAATGCTACCCGAGTTTTTAATTCAGTGTCTCATTGCAACATTGCTTCATAATTTGCTTGGAAGGAGGGAGACCAAGAGGTGACTCTGAGCAGCACATACCTGCACGATTTCCAACATCTCTGACTTACTGATGTAGCCGTTTCCATCGAGGTCGTACATGCTGAATGCCCACTTCAACTTTTGCTCCAGTTTACCTCTTGACGTTACGCTCAAGGCTATGATGAATTCTCTGAAATCTATTGTTCCATCTCCATTGGCGTCAAAAGTGCGGAATACATGTTCCGCAAACTTAGAAGCGTCCCCATAAGGGAAAAAGTTCCCATATATTTTTTTAAACTCCTCCATAGATAAATGTCCGCTTGGACAGTCTCTCAAGAAGCCTTTGTACCACTCCTGGATCTCATGTTCTGTAAAGTCTGTACTTTCTAGCAAATCTTGCATGACTTCAGGGCGTAGTTTGCTGTTTTGCTTTCCCATATTGGTGTCAAAATATTAACTGCAGAGGAAAAACAAACACATAGGAATTATTATTATTACTTAAAAACTATTAGCTTGGAGGCTGTAGAAGAACAGTGTGCTGGATTCTGAGTTTTCTGATGATAGTTCACCCTTGGGAATCAATTGAAACTTTGGGGCATTGTGCACTACTACAAGTATAATCTGAAAAAATTAACAAGCGTAATCTACATGTTGATTACGTTGTCTTCTCACAGTCTGGAGAACTGTAATTATGTTGAATTTACTGCCATCCTACTTTGCTGTTGAAATCACGAGGTAAGAAATGGATATTGCAAAGTGTAGCTGACCAGTAGCTGTGTGTTGCAGCACATCCTCCATCCTGGTCACTCAACTGTCTCAAGGACCTGACCTGAATGAGGTACGTTTTTTGGTATCTCTGGTGGAAAGCAGGTTGCTACAAAGGGCTGTGTTCACTTGGGCTTGCTCCAAAATGGGATCAAGGTATATCTGCAGTGTGCACTGAAACCAGGAGCTCCAAAGCCCTTCAAGATATATCTTCACATCCAGAATCAAACACAGCAACCCAGAAGGTGCCTCTTCTGTTTGGCATGGACCAATTCCCATTTGAGTTGAAAATGCAGATAGAACCTGAAAAGATGTTATCACTGGTGGATTCCCCCACCCCAAACTATTACTGTGGGCTTTTAATTCTTCTTGTAGCCAGAAATTGGATCTATTACTAAGTAATAGTAATCTGGGTGGTCACAGCTCTTTGGAAAAAACCTCTTTAAGAAGAAGAGGAGGAGAAAAAAAAAGTACCCAGACAACAAAGCTGAAAATTCGTTTCCCTTAAATTAACCATTAAGAAATATTATGGGATACAGCTTCTGTTAAATCACCTTAATTATATTTTATTTAAGGCAAGTTTCTACATATCACGTTGTGCAGCAGATTTACTAATGACTGCTGCCCTTTGGGTTTAAAGTTTTGGAGCCTGAGTGTGTTGGCTCCAAAAAGCAACATCATAATTTTTACTGGAAGCTTAGCATTATACCTGAATTGCGGGAAGTTATTCTCTATCAACAGAAACCTGCCTGAGAATTTGTCATGCGAATGACAGTCACAATTAAGATCTGATGTATGGATAACTTAAGTAGAATTGCAAAATAATTTATACAGGACTCCCACACTGTTGTCAGAATGGAGTTTCTGGGCCACAGCGATGGATTTATCACCAATGTCTGGAGTGGCTAATGAGCATTCAATAAAATGTCCTTTCTAGATCAAGGTAAAACTTTAAAAAAAAGAAGAAGAATACATTATTATTACATGTCAGAGGCAGTTAGTGAAAAATGTACCACCATTTGAAGCCAATCTACTGTCTCTTCTATTTGGCACTGGGAAGAAGAAATTGAGGCTCCCCCAGGTTGATGTTAATTGTTTCCTGTGGTGAGAAGCTCCCCTTCTCCCCAAGGTGAACTGGAACTCCCCAAGGCAGCTAGAGGACTGTCTCCTCAATCTCCTGTGTTCTTGGACCAGAATGGCCGAAAAGCTTTATTTCTGAAGGGCAAAATGGCGGGATCCATCCTAGATCTATCTGTGTCTCCACAGGATCCACTGATGGCTGTCTGGCAACTACATGTCTAGTCTAAACTCGTTGCATACACAGTTGATACTGATGGAGAACAGGCTCCCCTGTTCACAGAGAGGAGGCTGAAAGGGGTGAGGAATCCTGCGTCATGAGAGCCTCTCCATCTCCCAACCATTTCAGGGGCCTGGGTGACTACCTTGACCCAAACGATGTCTTTTGCTCCAAAGTGTCTCCAAAACACCTGGAAAGTGGAAGATGCCATGTCAAAGGTAACTTTTTTCTATTGCCTTTCCTCCTTTCATCCTGATCAAAACATACTGTGCAGTTTTTAAGTAATCCAAGCTCTTTATATCCTGAAAATAGCAAAAAAGTCCCTGTTTTACAGGCCTGGTCCAACAGCTGCCGAGGCAGCTGAAGGTTGCGTTGCCTTCAGTGGGTGTTGGATGGGGTCCATAATAAACAACCCGGGAATTAGATGAGTGAACGGATTACATTAGGGCAGCCAGACGGGTTTATGTCAGGCAAAACAACATGAGCAGGGTCTGTCGGCAGGATGGAAAAGCAACTGGACAAATGAAGTGGCCAGGATGAGTTTAGAGCAGCACCAGTTTAATAAAAAACAAACCAGTAAAATCCCCGGAGGAGGTAGCAGCTACCCACACCTACAATGGGGGGCTGCACACTTTTCAGACCATTGGAGTAGAAAGGGAAGATCTCTGACTAATGTGCAAGCCAGCTGCGGTAGGAGTGAGCTGGCATTAGCGATATAATCCCTTGCTGCTTTTTAATATCTCAAACATTTGAAAACGCAGAACTTGGCTTGCACAATTCCAGTCCAGAGTATTTTGGAAAATAAAATAGTGAGGAAACATGCAGGCAGTGGCCTTCAAGGGGTAGCCAGTAAGAATGTGTTTCAGTGCAAAAAATATTGCCTTTATAGCTGCACATGGCCGCAGGTGCAATATATTTTTACCAAATGATAAAAAATACAGAACAGCAGAATGCACTGCATTGCATTGGTAGGAGCAAAACATCACAATCAGAAAAATCTTTGTTCTCCAGGCACAGAAGGAAAACTAACCATATGTGACTTGCAGTAAGGGGCTGAAATTCAGAGCTGCTGTGATGCCAGGCAATGCAGTCAAAACCGGTAGGACTATTTCTGAGTCCACTTGTGATGAATTTGTATCATGTTCTTTGCCCTCCAGATTGTTCCTTATTAATAGGTGGTGTTCTAGGAACTGTAACGGTGGGATTTATTGTGCCCATTCTATCAACAACAGATCAAAATGCTTTTGCAGTCCAAGTACAGAAAATCCTTGAAGACACTTGAAGATCCTTATAATCACTTCACACACTGCTGCCCGCCTCTTCAGGGTAGATTAGATTATGGGCAGAGTACAGTGAGCTAAGAGAATGTCAGCTAACAATGACAGCAATAAATGCACAGAATGAAATGAAATTGGATCTGATTTTAGGCATTTTCTCACAATTTATGACCTCTGTAGATCTTTCAAATTTCTAATAAATGGTTAAATGTTAAAAATACAGCAAGTAAATAGTGAGCGGCAATTGCAGTGGCAAAGTAAAATATTGACAATACCGAGAAATGGATATTATAGGTATACAAAACAAAGAAAATAAGTGTTTAATAATTATGTTTAATTGCATTTCTACAGTTGCTTCCTCTGATACAATGGTGTTAGACATAATATATATGAAGGACTTCTTGTATGGGACAACATGACATATAAAAATATTAAGGTCTTAATTCTGAAGGCAATATTGTTTGGTAAAAGAGTGGGATGTGTTTATGGCTTGAAGGGTTGATACCATTTCAGCCAACAACTACAGAAGATCAGAAAGGAAAGCATCACTGCTGTGTGGTTGCTATGGAAAGAATCTCTGTTCACTGATTATTGTAGAAAGTGTCATAGGTGCTCCTCCATAAAGTAAATACTTAGAGCTTGCTCTAATCAGGTCTAGGTGCGGAGTTTTTAAGATGAGACGGAAGACAGAGCTTTTTCACAGACAACAGGCTGTGACAATTCAGCATCTAAGAGAATAAATAAGTGAAGCAGTGGCTGACACCACACCAACTGACTCTCCCTGCAGTGCAGCATATTGCGTGCAGACGGGACATCGATGCTGTTATAGCCTTCTCCTCAAACAGGAAGATCTGACAGGACAGAAAGGCAACGAGCACTTACTCTATCACGTGCCTCTTGCCAGCAGTTTGCTGCCGCTCACATACAGTTGTTACCTCGATCTGAAACCTCAGGGTAAGGCAAACATACTGCCTGCTTAAGCAACAGCCTCGCAGGAGCGGGGCAGCTGCAGCAGCTGAGAGCGTGCAGCTAACGCATTGCTGTGTGAAAGCAACGGGAGCACCTAAACACATTTCCTTAAAAGAAATCAAATTTATTTTTTCTGCTGGGGGTTTGCTACAATAAGCAGGTCCTAGCACCACGTTTCTAACAATGCTCTTGCTCTTCAAACTTGACAACCATCATATAAAGACATGAAGACAACTTTTTTTGTTGTTGTTGGTTGAGCTCAGTCTGCCAAAGACAGCAAGGCATCTTAAGCTTAAACCTGGAGGAAATGCCTCTGCTGAGAAAAAGTAAAATGAGAAAAGGGCACTTGTCCAGGCAAAAGTGTTGCTCTAAAAATGGAGAATTTAGAATATTGGATACGTCATATTTAACAGGGTACAAAGCACCCGAAAGGTGTAAAGAGTCAGTTTGGCGGCAAGTCCTACCTGGTATATTTCCAGTGGGGATAACAAGACAAATCACACCATAGGCTTGGCTACAGAGACCGACTTGTAAAAATGAAGGCAGAAAACTTTTCAGAAAGAAGCAATGAAAGCTCCATTTTGTGTTTTCAGTGCTATTCCACAATTTAAAATTAAAAAGCACTAGGTAACAAAACATGAGCTTTAGGTAACAATCTTTCAGTTGCAGAGGGATAACACTGGACAGTGCAGGAAGCCTTTTACACAGCTCATTTACACAGTTCTAAAGCCACAGGATGTACACAGAGGTAATTCTGGGGCATGGGTGGAGAAAGTTTTGGCAACACACCACTAAAGTGAACAGGACACTTCTCCAGCATAGCTGAGAGACAATGGATGATGGCTATATCAGCACCAATTTCCTTGACTAGTAATATGGGTCTGTAATATTACAGAAAACAGGGATGAACCACCTCATTATTGTCTTCAGAAACTGCCGTTTCCTGGTTTCTTACACTCACAGTCTGACCTGTTGCCAAGAAATAATCCACTTAAGGGGGCAATGCTGTCTTTAACATTTCTAACACATAATTTGAGAATTTCCCCAAGAATAGCAATTGTGGGATTTCAGTCTCTGCTGAGCACCTGAAGAAGTTCCTAACAATTGCTGGAATGAGCCAAAGGCTGAGCGGGACAACAGCAGCACTGAACCAGCACTGCTCCCTGACAATCTCGAGAAAGCAGCGCTCCAGGATGAGTCAGTCCCCTGTGGCAATGCTTAATGGCTTGTCGTGGTACAGAGTGCTTTCTGCACCCCTGGTGGTTCTCCACTTACCGCCACCACTGTCATTTTTCCTCCAGAGTAACTGCTGATGATTAAAAAAACCTGGACATGTGACAAAGTGGACTCATATACACCATCTCTCTCTCAAGCTGTCTACATGTCTGGATGCGGCAAGGATCTCGCCTTCTTTCATGTCCTACCCACCAATAGTCATGAGCTGTCACTGCACACCGGCCTCCACAATACAGCGTATAGGGCTCCCACAAGCTAAATTCTCCTGCCATCACTTTCTGCCACTCCTTCCAGTTATGTTTTTGCCTGTCACTGTGCAACTCTGCTCTGTCACAGGTTCAAAGAAGGGGTGCTGCTCTGTTCTGGTTGACCAAACCTCTGGTTGACCAAACCTTGCAGCATGGCATTCCCTTACCCTGTGATAAGGGGGGATTGTCAGGGGGAGAGTACAGTGCATCCCAGAGCATGGGACTTGGCTGCGGATGTGTCCCCAGGGCTTCCAGGCAAAAATTTTGCCCTGTTGTCAACACTCGTCACAGTAAAAGCTACTCTGTTCCTTCTCTGCCAACTGCTATCATTGCTTGGTAAAGCTTCAGATACCAAAAGCCAGTTCACCAACTACAGCACGTGGCAGTCTCTGCAAATTCTGCTGTAATTTGTGATCCAATGTACACACATTTCCAGATACATCTCTGGTTCCTTTTTGTCTATGCCCTTGCAGAATGGGGGAAGGTGTGTGCATTTACAAAAGTCAAGGCCTTGGTGAACACTTTCTGGTATAAAAGCCAAGTTTCCTTCATAAGGTCGGTTATTCCTTCAGGCTGTAATAGTGCTAACTGCCGTACAAGCAATGTAATGAAACGGTTCAAAGCAGCAGCTCTCTGAAATGACACATTTTCTTCCCATCTGTGTATACTGTTTCCCTGTGGCTGGAACACCAACGTTGCCATGGCCCGATCATGAGTGCAAACCCAACAGTAAATGTGGGCATCTTGTAGCCTCTCCAGTGGGACTCAGGTGAGGAAGGTAGGAATGTGTGTTCAGTGATCTCTGGCGTGCCCCAGCCAGGGAAACTTTGTAATTGTCCACCGAGCTCCTGATGAGCAGGTCAGGCAGAGCGCTCTTCTTTCGCACTTCTCTCATTTTGCCCTTCTGACGTTCGCAACTTCAGAGCCACCTCCAGTGTTGCTCTCCACCTTCCAGTTGGAAATTTCAGTGCCAGTGCAGGATCCCACTCGTGGGACATAGTGCTTTTTGTTAGAGCAGCAGCAGCGCTGGAAAGAATAACTTCTTGGGTTTTAGCCTCTCGCCATGAAGCGCAAGCGCTACCTGGTCAGGAGATTTTTCTTCTTGGCTCTACAGAAAACTACCCCACAGGCTCTTGGAAGCAGCCACTTAGTTTCCTTCTGGCCATTTCTAGTTTGTTTTCACACGTTCATTTGAGTAACCAGTGTGGCAATGCTTGCCAAGAAAGGCTTTTGTTTAAATTTTTTAAAAACAGCATCTTGGAACATATTTTTGAAAGAACACCAAACTTATTAAAAATCACAGAGGGACTTAGCAAAAAAATAAATACATGCAGAGTAAAATTCTGAGCCTTGCCATCCTCAATTTATCTGCTTATATTGGCAAACAGCAAAAAAATGGATAAAATTCATGAGCAAGATTCATTAAAAAAATCTGACACTCTCTTATGAATATTCACAAGGAACCGCAGTAAACAGATTTGCAGTGCAGTGTAACAAATACCCAAGCCTTGAAACATGTACCACAGAGTAAAACTTCTGGCTAAAACTATAACAGACATTGAAGAAGAGGAAGGAACAATAATGCAGAAATGAAGAGAAAAAAAAACGAGGAAAAGGTGTGGATAGGATCATCATTCAGTATTTATGCGTTATTTGTCAACAGAAAGAACAGGGGACACATGTGCCACCCGGTTACTCATTGGTACTTCATAACCTGTTTGTCACAATAAATTTCACTTGTTTTGTATTAGGCTCTTAGTCTGCTTCCAGGATCCTGACATTTTCACCGCTGCAAGTTACTTTTTTGTTTTGTGTCACCTTGCTGCTTCTCCAGCCCCCTTACTGGGGATCCTTCCCCTACGGAAGGTGCCTCTAATTGCTCCTTTGACAGCACTTGTTCTGTGCTTTCCTGCTGCAGCTCCCAGGAGAAACTCAAGACAAGAAATAAAAGCAAAACCCTCATAGCTCTGTGCTTTACCTGAGGTGGGCAGTCCAAGCAGGAGCAGCTGCACAGAGTTCATGTGTTTCAAACTTGGAGATGCTTACGGATATCGGACATCAAAAGCCCAGGCTCTTATCCCTTCAGATTTACCCTGGCAGAGAAATGCTACAGCTGCCACACATTGTCTCCTGCTTCTCTTTATCGTAATTCCTTTGTGCATTTTAGCAATGAGGGCTGGCGTGGGGGATGGAGGAGGGAGAAGCAGCAGAAAGGCAGTGCCCCTGTCTATAAATGCTAGCACATTACTACCAGGGTCTTCAACATCAGTGGGTTAACTAGATAACAGCCTAGTGCTTATCATGTTACTCTCAGCAATGCCCGCGGTCTTGGCTGGAATTGTTCTGAGAGAGCAGTAAGCGATGTTTCGGCCTCAAGCAGCGAAAGGGATGATGTCCTCACTCCCCCTCATCTCTGCATCAGCTTCAGCATCACTGGGGCTTCCAGAGAAGGTCTCTGTTTCCAAAGTGTTTCCTGTAAGGCTGAGTGTGTGGCATGGGAAGAATGACTAGGCGTGAGTGTTTCTAATATTGGGAGCTGGGGGAAAAGAGCATGTTATGTGGATTTGCACAGCACGGCATATTGTGCAGTGACTCCTTTGCATTCACAGTCGGTCACTCTTTACATCTTAAAGCCTTGCTTTTAGGACTCAAGCCTTGTCTGTGAAACTGCTTCTAACAGAAACGCGGTATACATCCATCCATTGAAGAGGAGCGTCTCTGTATTTGCTTATGTAACGGACTCTGTTCGCTCCACCTCCACCTGCCAGATTTTGATTGCATGGGGGCATTACCAGGTCTGTTCTTAAGCTACTGGTGATCAGCTACTCGCTGCTGCATTGAGAACGTGGCTGTTGCACCGGGGGAGGTGGAGGTCACTCACCTTAACACAGAATCTCTGCTATTTGAGACAGAGTGCACATAAGCATCTTCAGGAAGGTTTTCTGCTCAATTAAGGTATAACCACTGCCTCGCCTCCATGTAGGGGTGGACAGGCAGCGAAGATGGCTAGAAAAGGGACTACCAGAGCTACACATAAAGCAATCCATGTTCCCAAATCCTACAGTGTCCCTCCGCAAGGTGTAAGTGGGTGTAAATGGGGGCTCTGTGCTCCCCTGCACACACAGAGTAGTGCTGGACCAAGTTTGGACTGCCAGCCTTGCTCAGCGCCCTGCGCTTTGTCCGGAGTGCTTTGGGAGATGATGCAGAGAAGCACCACCCTATGAGCAGTGGGAAAAATAATGCCTGTAAGTGCTGATCGCTTGTTGCCCAGGGCCAACCAGCAAAGGCTTCACGCACCCAAAACAGTTTGAAAGTAACATTTTCCCTGCTTAGTGAGAAATAAGGAAATAAAAAAGAAAACAGAACCAGACAAGAGGGGGAAAACTCACACAGATTTGGTTAAGCCCTCTTCCCAGAGTCCCAAATGGTCTCACTGTTTCATTTCTTCCTCATTCTTTAAAAGCTCACAACAATAAAAGTCATGCCAATATTCATGTGCTTTTTTGGTTCATAATGATTTGTTTGTGAAGGGTTGAAGAACAACAGTTTGCCATAGGCTTGTAAGAAAAAAACAGTGATTTGTTCATTAATCCTAGATAAAACCATTTAAGGTCTTTAAAATAACTAACTCTTTGTCTTGGCAGACTTCAGGTGACTCCTTTGGGAATTAGAGACATATTTATATATTTGATTTCTTCAAACTCTATGGAAATAGTATTTTTGTAAAAGTATGTTTGCCTTTGCCTAATTTTGTACAATAAAGGGCAAGAGAGACTTTGCTAACACAGTACATTAGGACATCCATCCTCAGGAGGCTGCTTTTCCAGATTTTACTGCATTCAACTGTTTCACTAAGCATGGGACATTTGCAGTATTTATAAACACAGGTGTTAAGCTGACAGCAGGGGAGCTGGCAAAGTCTCTTACCCCTTTTCAGCTAGAGGTGACTTTATCTAGTGGTGTCCTTTCAAAAGGAGACCATATATCAAGATCTGAATGACAGACATTTTCTGCAGTTGTTGTGTCTCCTATTATGAGAGCAACTCGGGAGCCTAAAGTTTCTTTGTTTAACAATCCCTTTCTGTAGCACATTTCTTAAAATGCTCAAGGTCACGTTTTTCAAGTGCTCAGCACCTATAATCAAACTCAAAAGAAACACATCTTCCTTTTGGGCACCTCTGTAACAGGCAGCTTCTCAAAAAGCATCTGTACCCAGTAAGCTGAGACCTCCCAGAAAGTCACACCACTTACTTTGGTACCTAACGAGGGTCTGAGTGCTTTAGAAAAGCCAGCCTCCCTACGTGTCTGCGTCACTGCAATTTGTCTTGAAATCCCGATACTCACAACTCCAGCTACATCAAACGCGGTTCATCCTCCTCCCTTCTGAAGTGCTTTCTCTCCTTTGTGTAAGGCACTCACCGGTAGTAACATAATCTTCCCCAAGGCACCCAAGCACACCAGTCATCACACTCATCTAGCAGCAACTTTATCGGGTTTCTAATCTGTCCTACATCTTGTTTGGTCCTTTTATGTAACCATATATGCAATACCTTGGTGGAAGGTAGTGGAAACTAAAGCAGAAAGCTACTGTTGCACAAAGTAACACGAGAAGCTGATGTGAATTCATGATCTTGATTTTTTTTATCTTTGTAAATAAATAGCATGTGACTCCCAAAGAGTGACATTTGTGCTTACTCTACCCTTGAAAAAACTGTTAACAGATGGTGTCCTATCCCACAGCAGAGACTGGGTGTTGACAGATAAAATGAAAGCATGATATTGGAGAAAAAAGGAGCCATTAACTGTCAAACTAGGTATTTTTAAAGATGTTGTTAGGATGGGGAAAGGAATGATGGTGGAGGTTCCTACCTGGAGAATAACCGTGAGTTTTTGTTCCATATTGAAGAAATTTAGTGGAACTTTCTCCAGGAAAGTAGGCAACAGGAGAGTGGGAGTGGGAGGTTCTGGCAGCCAGGACCAGAATCTTGCTAAGGAGATGGAAACAAGATGCACTAAGATAATGTCAGAGTTTATAAGTTCATAAATATGAAGGTCCACACCAGGGATGATTTGACCAGCACCTAGAACTGTCAAGGGTGCCTGAACACAAGGGACCTAATGTAAGAGGTGGTATGGATGACTAAAGGAATTTTGTGGGAGTTGAAGGAATTTTTTAAAGCCGTTTTCAAAGAAGTTTCTAAATGGCAATAAAGTGTTAATTTTCTTTTTGTTTGTGTCTTATTTCTCAGATTTTTTACATCCTTGAACTTGCAAGATGAGTCTGTGAATTACTGGTCCTGGAAGAACAGCACTGGGTGAATGTTTTTTCAGTAGAACCCATTTCCATCAGGTGACGCAGCATAGCTGAAATCAAAATGTTTTGTGGAAATGTGTCACATTCAGGGAAACAACTTCTGGGAAAACGTCAGAATTGATCGTTTCAACTTTATCTTTTCCTTTTAATAAAGTGAAAAGTTTCACTGTGACTTTCCCTAATTTTGTTTTGGCATTTATACTGGATGTTAATTTTAGCATTACAGTGGTTTTGACATTATTGAGAAAACAATTCATTACCAAGGAAGTGAAATAACTCGGCATTTCCAGATCATTTTTAACTTCCATCCCACCAGGAAATTTTGATGTTTTGTTCCAATTTGCAGTGAAAATAAATATAAATGTCAAAATTTCTTTTGGAATGGGAATTTCAGATTCTAACCAGCTCTGATCAACAACAAAGCCATCTGCTTTGTATTAATGACTTAGGGCAGTATGTAGTGCTGCAGAACAGGGTGATATTCTACTGTTCAGTAGTTCAGTTATGGAAGTCAATGACATATGGCAAGTTTCTTGCTCCTAGTTGTCTAGGGAAGTTTGAGGCTAGCCACTTTTATTTTATTCTCCATGCTGTCTTGCCAAATTCACGGAATTCATCCAAACCCAAGGTTTTCCTGCGAATGTATGAGAAAACATCCTCCCAGTGACATATGGCACAGCCTACAGCCCCTACAGCTGAAGGGAACTTGTAATTCCCAAATTACAGCACAGAAAGCTACTTTCATTTTACAAAGGTTTTAAATTGATAATTTAAACAAAATATTCGTTCCATGATAAGTGCCTATTTTTGAACATTAATAGGAAGATAAATCTATTTATTTTCAAGAGATAACTTCATCCAGATGAGTCATAATTTGAATTCTATTTGAGAAGCCATATTGACATGAAAGACTTTAGCACCAACAAAATAAGATAACATTTTAATTCTGGTTTAGGACAATGTCTTTGTTGTTTTTCCTAAAAGCTTTTCTCTGTCTTCACAGATAGATATATTCCTCATGCTGCAGATAAGGTACAGGAAAACCACATAATTGCCCCCTAGCTGGTCCAGCAATCCAGCCTGCTTGCTAAGGTCAGCCATGGACCCCAGTTCAGGCACTTTGCTGTGTCTCCTCAAGAGTTTCCTGTAGACAAGAATGCAGTTACTTTTAGCGATGATGGTATCTCCTCTTTTTCCTAACAATTTGATGATTACTCAGGCCACTTCAGGGTACCTGCTTCTCCCCACCCTATGCGGGCAGCTGATCTGGGAGGGCTGGGTCTTGGGGTGTACCGCAGGAGTTTAATGTGGAGACACTGCTCTCTGTTCCCTCTGAGCACCATCTATGTACTAACCTGATGGGAAACTTAGCCTGGATATGATCTATAAGGTTACTGGAGGAAGATTTGGATTTGTATTCATTTTGAGAGTCAGAATGACATCCAGTCCTGACAGCCTGCTGTGAAAAACACAGACCCGTGTCTTACCCGACTGCTATTTCATGCATAACACAGTGTGCTGCCTGATTTTAGAAATTACTCAACAGGAATGAATTTGGGAATTTGAACAACATGGTAAAGGTCGGTAAGCAAACTCCCTTAAGAGGCATAGAAAAACATTTTACAAATGAAGTGCAAAAATAATTTGCTGTGCTTCTCTGTCCATCTTTCACACACATACATAAACAAATGCTTGTATAATCTTTATGTTCTTACTATTACTTGTTATCAAGAAGCAAAACCCTAGCAGTTCTCAATATTAAATGTAGGTAGTAGCCACTCATATAAACAATACTGCTTTACAAAGTAACCTTTGTAGTGGCATCCATCATACAGTCATAATACAGACTGTAGTAAAAAAAATAAATTGTTTGCAAGAAGTCAACAGAAATTATTTACATGTTCATAGCATCACACAAACTGCACTGAGGAATACAGTATAAAAACTAGGACTAGACTGAAAAATCTGAATTATCTGTTTGAAAACTTTTCTGCCATCACCAAAAATTTTCCATAAATTCAACTAAGATGAACTCCTCCACAAATTAATGGGTTAACAGCATTTCTGCCTTCACTATTAACATTCTCCAAGGAAGTAAACAAAGTTCATCAGATAACTGTTTTCAGACAAATGAACTATTTTTTTCTCCTGTGAACAACAAACAAATTGTACTATTTTTGTAGAAAAGTAGAAGTGGCAGAACCAGAAAACTTCT
The DNA here is from genome assembly GCA_017639485.1 of Pluvialis apricaria. Taxonomy (NCBI): domain Eukaryota; kingdom Metazoa; phylum Chordata; class Aves; order Charadriiformes; family Charadriidae; genus Pluvialis; species Pluvialis apricaria. Next base: position 147,298,395 of record CM030008.1, read on the forward strand.
TTCCAAAGCTTAACTTTAGGAAAACCAGATTTTATGCAACATGGAATAAAACACCACTTTTCAGCACTTCCTAGTGACTGTAAATAAATAGAAATGCTGATCCTGTTACATTTTTAGGCCAGTTTACTTTTGCCTCTTTGTTGTTCTCAAGATATCAGCTTCTCTGAGATTTCTTGTATGTGACTTTTAGTGCCTCTCCCCATTCTTCCCTTCCTAGGATTTTTATTTAATGTGTTATTGTATAAAACTTCATTCTTTCTTTGATGTTTTATTTCTCTTTTTCCCTTATCTCTTACTTTTCAGTACTGTTTCTTAGCTCCCTATCAAACACCATCTTTCTTACTTTTTCTATTGTCTTTGAAAAAGTCCATGTCGTAAAATTTCCCCAAAATTTTTCTCTATTTCCTCTGTATTTCTGTTCCTACTCTAAGCATTTCCAAGTATTGGCATTTCCCACACCATAAACTGTGTCAAAAGAGTACCCAAACAATGAAACATATTCTACCCAAGCAGCAGGGTTTGGAAACCTTGGAAGGAGACCATCTATGGCTTAATCTCTGTGTCTCTTTCTCTAATTAAATAATCCAAAAGAAATAGGTAAGGAAGACTTATTCTGTATCTAATTCCTAGAAAATGGTTACTGTTTCATCCACCATATTTTTGCCTTGCTGCTTTTGTCTTAATGGTAGAGTACCAGTGCCGCTGTTATTAAGAGCAGTTTCTGAAATCTGAAGAGCATCATCACCAATGTTTGATTAGAATTTCAGATTTTGATGATCTGATTCCTTTTCCTGGGAAACAATACTTTTCAGACATGGAAAGGAGTGGAAACATACGTAAGTGTGTGAGATGCTGACTCTAACCAGAATTTTTTGCCGGTGGCTAATGGAAGATTCATCAGTTACATGATGGCCAGTATTTCAGATCCATTCAGTGACGTATGCTTTTGCGTAATCACAGTCTCACTGATAGAGATCTCTGCCTCTGGATTATTTGTTGCCATTTCTTTTCTTGCTCTGTATGCCCCGTATGCCCTGTTCTGTCTACAGTAACCTTAACCTCTTGCATTCTCAGTATCATGCCTTATAAAAATAAAGGCCTCGTACTTGAAATGTCTCCCTCTCACTGCTTGCTATATATAGCTTTTAAGATGTCCTTAAAACATCTTCAGCTGTCAATTCTCTCTTCCACATCATCTTCACCAATAATTTCGGTCCTAACCCACTCCCTGGACACTCCACGCTTCCTTTCACTTCATGCATCAAATATTTCCTAATTCTCTCCTCTGCTACCAGTGTTATGAAAACCAGTGTAGCTCCACTGCTTAGAAACAGGATGAACACTGAAGAATCAGCCCACTGTTTGTAAAGTGCCATATAAAATCACCATACAAATCACTTATTCAATAATAAAAGCACATCCTGTTCCACCAAACATGTTTCATATCTTAATGTTCTAATGACTTCACTGGAAATTCACTTAAATCAGTGAGCAACACAGAGATCCTCTTGTGAATCCTCCAAGAAAGATTAAGAAATTGATAACTATGCAAACATATATATAAAAATGATTTTCTACTTGCTTTTTCTTTATTAAAAGAAGGATGTTCCCCAGGAGACTTACTGTTTTTTAATGAATGTTCTTGGAAAGGGAGCTATTCATGAAGAAACAGTATATATTTCATTGCAAGGTGCTCTAAAGTCTATCACTCAGTTAAATTAAAATAAGGATGTTTTCACATTAGTCTCCACAGGATGATAAAACAGTCACTTATCAACAGTTTACCACCCAGCGCTTGGTAAGATTCATTTGATCTCAATCTAAATGAAAGATGTAGCTGTCATCATATCATGAACACAGTTCAAACCCACACATCGTTCATTCATTTGTGATGAGATGGGAACTGGTTTCAGTGATCTCATACTGATTTGTGAAATCTCCTATCACCATATCTTGTCATTCCTCTGATTTTTAAAAGGTTGGCAGTAAAGTTGGCTTTGGAGCTCATTTTAAGGCACTCAAAAAAAAAAAAAAAAAGAAAAACCCCACAAAACAACTTTGGGAGAAAGCCAGAATTTTCTTGGAAGTTTCCTTGATGAAGGAGTAGGAGTGGGATAGAGCAATATCCTTGATTTTTGGCAGCAAACCTTTCTTCTGGCAACTTCATTAAAAAGCCATTCCACTTTATGAGTTATCAGCAAAGAGCTGGCATTTCTGAGCGTGACTGATGGTCCTCCCTGTGCTGACAGAATTAGAAACATCAATAATTCTTAGATTAATTGCTTAGAGAATTTCCAAGAGGCAAACATTTCATTATTTTTAGACCCTTGTTTTCTGCTGTAGTCAAAGCAGTAGAGGCCAAAGTTCAACTACATGTACTTCACTTAAATGATGGGTTCCCTGTTCTCCAAGTTTTATGTGTGCAGAAACAAGTGTGCATCAGTGCATGTGGGTGGGGGCCATCCCGTGGTGAGTCCCCAATTCCCAGTCCCTGAATAAATCCTGATTTATCTCACAGAGACCTGGAAGCAATCCTCTTGCCCACGTATCTATATATCCTTCCAAAGGAGCAAAGGACTTAGACATACTAGGACCTCTAACAGGGACTACTGGGGACCAGAAACGTGAGTGCATGGAGGAGAACCCATGCCCCATGATGTTGGCTCAGCCATAACGAATTTTTGCTTGTGGCTAGCAAGTGGTAAAAAAACCTGTATTGGCCAAGAGGTGAGGAGCCATGCTGGCAGTGACAGGGTCTGCTGGAGTCCTGGCACAACAGTTGTAGCCACCTCAAGCACAAAGCTGAAAGTTGGGGAGATGCTGTGAAATAATGCAAGTCTCATAACTTAGATTTCCCTGTTGTTCAAGCAGGAAAAAAAGAGGTCTTTCTGAACAAGTTTTGTGTACCCCTCTCCACCCAATGCTTAGATATGCATCTGGAAATCCAACAGTGGGTTTGCTTTCTGACTGGAGGTCTATATTAGTGCTCCTGGAAGGCCCCACATGCTGCCCCTTAGCAGGGTACCAGCAGGTAGTCCTCAACGGCACAAAGCTTCACCTTCTTTTACATGTGAAATGGTTAGAAAAGGATAAATACTGCAGAACTGCCTGAGAACAGTTAAAAACTACTGCTAAAAAGCTGTATTTGTGAAGAAAGGTCTTCACAAGTTTTTATTTGACCACCTAATGAGGTATAAATAAATGGACTCTCACAGGTGCCTTAGTGGGTCAGACAAAGCAGTGAGTCCCAAGTTAAACACAGGAGAGAAACAGGTTGCCTGTAAATTAATCATTGTTAATGCACTACAAACATGACAGAAAAGGGTAATTAGCACGTTTAGAGCAGAGAGGGATATTAGTGGAGCAGGAGGTGGTCATTAACCTCTGTGGAGCAGGCAGTAGCCAGCTAGCACCTGAAAAGCAGCAGATTAGCTAAGGTGTGGTGAGAGATGTATTGCAGTGGGCCACAAACTGTGCCAAACCTGAGACCCTGGTCTGTATTAGACACCTCAAGCTCATTTTAAAGATTTTATATAGGTCTTCTTTTCAGGATTAGGACTGTGAGACCAGTATTAGAGTGGCCATTTTACAGACGAACATTTTCCTAATCATTATTATACATCTCTGTACTTCTCAGTTGTCCATGTGAGCTCTTTCTGACTTGCAGACCTTATGCAGTTTCATCTTCTTCATTTTAAGGGGGCAGATGACGCATTAGAAGATCTGTATAGTATCTGATGACAAACATGTCTGGAACGCACTGATTTTGAAAACCTTGGGGGGCTTTGGCAAGGCCTGGTTTCACCTGATACTTCTTGGGTTTTGGGACAATGGCCTTCTGCTGATGAACTGGGTGAATCTGGAGGCTACTTGAAGCCAAGAGGTAGACCTCAGTAAAAAACTTATTTCCAGGTGTGACTTCATTCCAGACCAGGCTGTAATTCTTTAATGATTTCGCCATGGAGATTCCAGCCTTTAACACTCACCAGTATATGCCAAAGGTACATTCTGCCTTTTCACAGTATATAAACTAATCTAATAAAAACATTATCTCCCTTACAAATCTCTTATATATTCTTAAACCATCATGGTGACAACACCTATTTCACACTATATGGGCAGGTATATCCATGCACACATGTATTGACTTGTCTAATTCCTGATTGATGACAATAAAGTATAGCATGAAGAAAAGGAGAAGGCAACTCCTGAACGCTGTAACAGGTCTAAACACAGACACTTCACAGCCAAGCAGATGCTCAGTTTTGCCAGCATCTAATCCACTAAGCAGTCCAAGTTGTTCAACTATGCACTCATGCAGGGGATTTTTTTCCTTCTGCCCCAAGGTAGAAGGCAGAACTGGACTGCCTAGGCCAAACACGTAGCAACATCTTAAGGACATACCTCCAAATGCCCTCTGCACCAGGCAGCATGTGGGGCCTTACACTGCGCAGAGCATGTGTACGATGTCCACGTGCATGGACATCCTAGTATTTTACACATTTCACTTAGAATCTAATTTTACTCTTTATTAAATAAATACCCGTCCATTTAGGCACAGATTTAAAGTGGGCCCAAAGTAAGCAAGGATGCTCAGGAAAGATTAGGCAGCTCAGGTTTGTCATTAGGTTATTTGTTCTTCAGAATACGCATGAGATGCTCAAAGAAAGGAGCCTCTGTATGTAGTAGCTGGACTGGAGAAGCGATGAAAAGAGTAACATTTTGGAGAACAAAAAAATCCTGCATTTGACAGAGGTTTGACACAATGCTAGGATGATTCCGTCTCTCATTTCTGAGTCATTCTATATATATCTGCTGGATTACCGACATAATAATGGTCACAGAGGTGAAAGAACAGTTTGTTTAAATTTGTATAATCTTACTGTATTACGTATACACACATTATACACAAAGCACAGACTATTTTTTCCAACACTGTTGCCAGACCTAACACCCAAATTTAAGCAAAGCAAATTGATGCAAAGAGGGACAAAAATATCATCACTGAACTCAACAGTATGTTGTTTCATAAAAGACGCAGCACATGAACTTTGAAACTGTTCTTTGAGACTACCTCAAACAAAAAAGCATTATTCTGTTGAATTTTTTGCTGCAGAAGTTTTATCTCAGCAGATTACCACTCTTGTCTCCATTGAATTGCCACTTGGGAAATCACATTTTTCATCTGGGAGTTCTGCAGCTCTTACATATTTCAAACCCATTCATTTATAAAACTAGCTGATAACAAAAGCATATTTAATTAAAGTTTGACTGAAAAATGTCCAGAATATCTCATTCACAGAGGAAACTTCTTGATGAGATGATCTTCTGGAAACACACTGAGATCCTACTGAAAGATGCACTGTAATTATCACAGAACAAGGATGTCTGGATGCATCTTACTGTTTCTGAGAAAGACACATAGATTGGATTGTTCAAAATAGGAACCTCTCCAGATATTTCTTGAAATATTCACAGACCCAGACTCAAGTAAATAAGCAAAGTTGCAGGTGATGGGACAGTAATGCTTGTAAGTATCCCTTGTACGCTCACACATAGAAACACTCGAAGTATTAGGGGGAGAGAGTTGTGGTGCGATGCCGGGGAGGTTCCACCAATTTGCACGTAAGGACTGTCTCTACATTTGAGGAAGCACTGAATAAAAGGCTCAGGGGTGCACAGCTTTTGAATTATAAGTAAATTCCCCCTCTCTAAAGCGATCTTCCTCATTCACCAAGAGATCCCACCCTTGAATTCCTGCAACTACTTTCCAAGGGCTGTCACAAAAATGAAGCATAAAGGAAAGGCACATCTCACTGCATTAATTTATGTGCTCTAATGATATGAAAATAGGTGCAAGCTGGGAGAGGTGAAAGCACAGACTACCGAAATTTCAACTTTTCCAACTATTTGATTTTGAAAATTCACCTTTATCTTTTCATGTAATGTATGTATATGTACATGTATGAACTCTCTCTATACACACAATACATATGTATATATATGTGTGTGTGTGTGTATGCATATATATGCAACATTAGCTTAAATAATATAGAAAGATGGACACACTTTCAAGAGGAGAAAACAAAAGACCCCCTGATTAGGTTACCAGGCAGGTTAGTACAAACCAGAGTGGGGAGCAGGCTGCAGAGTTGGGATGCCAGACTGAACTGTGAATGCCTTGAGGAGGGAACCAAATGGGTCCTTCAGATCTGCTGGACGGGACAGGTCTGAGGTCAGCCATCGGAGCTGCTTTGCATAGAAGTGACTGCACCTCCGCATGACCTTGGTGCTGCAGGTCCGTTGACCTGCCTCAGTGAGAGATGTGATCAGACATGGAGTGTGAAGCAGATGTTGGAAGCTGGGCGCTTGCTTCTTTTCAATGACTGCAAACTAAAAATGTGCCTTAAGTAAGGGATTGCCTAAAAATGTGCTGCCCACTGGATGGACCTTCTCCTGCTTCCTTTCTGCTCCAGGGACATTATGTTTCTGCTCTGTGGAGGTACCAGATTATTTCTGTCCTACACCAACTCAGGCAGGCTAGGTAGCGTGGTATTAAGCTTTCACCAAGTTATTTAGGATGTCTGTTGCATTGTACTCCTGTTGTAGAAAGAATCAGTTCCTAAAGCCCAAAGTTCAAATCTTCTATCAGCTAGACTCACTGCCACCAGGGAAATGACACTACCTCTGAGAAACAGGTGAATGGGAAAAAGTGTAGGGAAATGAGAGTTTTGGGTCATGGATAATGCACTGTAGGCACAAAATAATGAGAAGGGATCCATTTAATTACACAGACTACATACACAAAAGCAGCTTTTACACCAACAAAATGGATTGCAACTTACTTAGGAAAATAATTGCATAGCCAAAAACAAAGGCAAAAACATGACAGCCAACCTTGGCATGGTCAAAGGAGAAGGGACTGTTGGGCAGCCAGCCTGCTCGCCGCCACGGCTGAGAGGCACGTCCGTCGTCGGTCAGCTGTTCCCCTGCCCACCCAGAGGCAGCTGTCGGTGGAGATGCTGTAAGCACTACATAGGAGCAGGGATTGTGAGAAGCTGCTATACACTGACCCCATCTCTCATTGTGGGACTTTCTGCAGCCACTGACCCTGACCTAAACTCCCCTTTTTGGCATCTCTGTATCCATTTGGGATTTCAGTAAGAACCCTGTGCTGTATCTCCCTCCATAGCCTGTGGTCTGCTTTTGAGGGAAAAGCAGCACTGTCCTTTGCCCTGATTTGCAAAATCTTTAAATCAAGCGTTCATCAGCATAATTGCTGCTGGGATTGTGGTCGGCTTAGTACACGAATAGCTTCTAGTTAGCAGCAGTACTAGCTCGAGCAAACTCCAACACCAAGAGGAAGTGGGCAACAATAGCCAAACAATGAAATCTCATAACTCATCAAAAAGGTGATACCTAGCAGCCCTAAGTCAAGAAAATACCAAAGAGGGAGTTAAACAGCATTGGACTAGAGCAACTGTCTTTAGAAGGGAATGGGAGAGCAGCCTCAATATGCAGATCTGATTGCGTGAGCCGCTCCTCTCGGGTATTCACCTTCTCAACGTTTCAGTCCATTAAAGAAGTCTTTGGTGAAGAGCTCAGGCACAGAGCAACAAGACACAAATCCAAATAAGTTTAGACACTGAAAGTAAGAGTGAGATGAGAAGTAGGGTCCCTCCACCCAAACACGCTAAAGCCAAAAAGCCAAAAGTCCCTGCTCAGCAGCCATTTGTCCATGGAAGTGGGCAGACATCAGATGCTGCATTCTTATCACATTTCTCAGCATAAACCAAGTTACACACCAGTCTCAGTAGGACTCAGCATCTGCCTCATACTTGATCTTTCTTATGTTCCAGACACTACTTGTTCCTTTGGCCTGAGAGAGTCTAGTGGGGAAGCATGCACAGGGAGATGCCAAGGCTCTCATGACATGTGAAGTCACCACCATTTAGAGACGAAACGTTAAACTTAGGCAACCCTATATTTGGTTTTCTCTGCCCAGAAAGCTTTAATGAACAGATTTATACTGTGACACGTGTGGTAACATTGGCTAAGTAAAGAGGAGCAGACCAAGAACAATCCATGAGACACCTAGGGGATTGCATGCACTGCAATTCTGTTGACTGAGCAATCTCCTGGGTAATTATTGTCTCTCTTCACAAACCAGAAGTGCCATGATGTGGTGGAGAAGCAGCTTCTTGTGAGGTCTCATGTTTTAATAAATCCCAGAAGTTTGTCCGCACAGTGGGGATGCTGAGAGTGTACCTACGGTCACAACACCTGGGCAGCTGACCAGGAGCTCCTGCAGGGCCTGTGCAGGACTCTGCTGGTGATGTACAAATACACAGAGAGAGGGGACCTGGATCAACAGTGTTTCTCTGGGTGGAAAACAGAGGGTTCAAAGGATGTGCTCAGTCCTTTGGGGCTGTCGGTAGCCAGAACAAGAATTGGAAGCTCCTGATCTGTTTTCTACAGTGCGGTTTTCACCTATGTCTGACTGCTGCTAATACCAATCTAATATTCAGCCTTCAAGATGCAAAGAAACTGGTTTCCTCACCTCTACTTAGAAGTTGTAGATGAAGTGCCTGCTGGCATATATTATTTAACTTCTGCTATTTTTCTCTAGGAAAATGATAAACAATAAAAATGGATTTTTTTTACTGAAGACTCCAAAAATGTCAGCTGTACCTCAGTGAAAGGAATAAGAAGAACGTAATTAAACATCTGCTCTTTCACTCCTATTAATGACTGTTAAATAGCCAGAAAATTCTGAAGTTGTGGCCATGGTAACAAACACTATCTTAGGAAAAAGGAAATATCTGCAGTTACAAGTCAACATAAAGATTGCTCATCTCCTTCCCAGAGCTGGAAGTTTACAATCAAAGCCTTGACGTGTGTGCTGGTCCCTCTATTGATTTCTTCCTATGCATTTGGCACATTTATTGTGAGAAACTACCATTTATAAGAACATGGTGTGGCTCAAGTGCTACATTCACTCTTATTTGAAGGAAGAAAAACTGCTCTTTTTTGGCAGTGGGCTGGAGCAATTGCTCGTAAATGCTTTTGTGGAAAACAACAACATAGCGTGATGGAAGTGGGCCAGACCTTTCCCATACATGCAGCTGCCTGGGATCCATGGCTTGGATAGCCCACTCCACCTTGCATCCCACCAGGCACTGCAGCTCTTCAAGCACATACAAGCGGAGGAGGAGGTTGTCACTAGTCAAGTGAACCAAAAACAAAACAAAAATCACAGCAGAGAGGGGCAGGAGAAGCTGAGACAGAGGTGGTGCGGGATAATATGGATGTGCTGCGCATGGACCTGATAACCAGCTCCAGCAGCTGTGCAGGATAACTGAAACCACTTGCACCCAGAGCCAGCAGCGAAGGAAAGGGCCTCTCTCAGTGCAGTGTTTTATGCACCTGTGTGACAACAGGAGCTTGTAAGCAATGTGCATGTTGGCCAAGGAGTCCAGGCAAAAAGCATTTTTCCACCCAACTGCCTAATAGCAGCCTTAGTTCATAAAAAAATTGCAAACACTCCTCTTCCAAATGCGCGTATGGTAAAATGCCCAGAAGATCTGAATATCATCAGGCAAAGGAAGGCCTGGGGAGCTGGTCCTGGTGAACCCTACTGAAACCTCTGACGGGTATTTTTGAAGGCTTCCTGAAAACCTTGTCTGAGGTTCACATCTAGAACTGGAGTGAACCCCAGCTGCTGGCTGGAGGCCAGTAGTGAAGCTGGTGCAAGTAAATAGGTTACATCAAATTTCTGTACGGGCAACAATTACAGACAGGGTGGGAGTGCCTGAAAACATTACATTTTTTGTGTGATTCCCCTTTGAACTGCATTGCACTGTAGGCACTCAAACAGCACAAACAGTAATTTGTTTGGATTTTGGTAATATAGAACCAATGCGTATTTTTTCCCAGGGGGTTCCAAGATAACCAGATGACACTGTCACCTTACTGTAGATGTTTTTAGCACACCATTTGGAGCATCGTATGCTTGAGCCTTCATAAAGGAAGACAACATAACCAATACAAGGATTTCCAACCTAAACCATTCTATGATTCTATGATTCTTTTTGTCCTGATCAATTATTTAAAATGATGTTAGACTAGCATATACTGAGCACATTGCTAGAGCCTGCAGTGTAAATACCGCCTTTTCAAATAGGAAGACAACCCAATGCTTGGAAAAGTTTGGTGTAACTTGCAAACTCCCCTAGCATGGCCAAAAGAAATAAAGCTACTGCCACCAACATTACATGGGCTTCATGCCTGTGGTTTCTAACAATACCATCCTTGCAGCGTGGCCAGATGAAAAATTTAATTCAGTTAAGTTGCATTAGAAACTCCGGTCCCACTAGCAATGCAAGGCAGCTCAATCATGAGTGAAAATCAATGACCTGTTAAGCCTTGTGATGCCTTGGGGGGCAGGGGGCACAAAACACCTGGCTGCCTCTTTAAACAGCTGCCTGCCCCACGCACATGCAGCCACCTCTTTCCCGGTGTCTTGGTCACACCGTGGTAGAGCTGTTCTCATCTCTGAGGCTGCAGAGATGGACAAGTTCAGCAGTTCCTCTGCTGAGGTCCAAGCTGACATCCAGCTTGAAACGCCCAGCTCTTGGGGTTTCCTTACCGGCTGCAATATCTATCCCTACATTACTGCTACACGAGGCCTGCGGGTATCCAGCAATCCCCAGACAACACCCAACCTTGTGCAACGCCCAGCACATTCAGCCATCCCTCACCCCGAAACATGTACAAAGCCCCAAGGTGTCTGCCCAGCACTGCCCTGTCGTAGGCTGCTCACTCCCTCCTTCTGGTGCCACTTCTTGCTGCTGAGCTGCAATATAGCCTGTGGGAATCAGCATCTCCTGTGCCACCGGTTCTCAGAAGCTACCCCTGTTTCCAGACCAGTAAGAGATCCAGGGGCTGGGCTGGCGGAGCTCACAGCTATCCAAAACTCATGGGGAGAGGAGGGTGGCAAGGAGCCGGTGCGGAACTGAGGAGGTGCCTCAAACCAGGACACAAGGGAAGGCAGGTCTTCTCCTGATGCAGGATGGTGTTCCTCCTTATTTTGCTTAAAGGGCTCCTCCAAGCCCTGCTCCGTACGACCTTTCACATGAGCTGCAAAGAGTGAGAGCAGATGCTGGTATCCAGAGGGAGGGGAGTTTTAGTGCTGCTCTATTTCCTTCCCGGGAAGATTTGCTTTTGGAGGAGGAGGTCGGAGGCGCGGAGCAGCTACCTGAGGAAGGGCTTTCTTGCCTGCTCCTCTGAACCATCGGAAATCGAATGGAGCAGAGTGTGCCATGAAGTCTCACTTCACTGGGGCTTTTATCTTTTAAAATTAGGTTAGCAAATTTATTGCTACAGTAGCTTAATCTCAGAGTGCATTATCTGTACACATGATGGACTGGAATATGAACTAATTCTGTCAATAAAGTGACTGCCTGCCTCTTGATTGCCAGATACAAGGAAATCAGTCTTCCCTTTGAGATGCTAAGCAGCTGCAGGCTGGTACAGTCCCCTCCCTATGCTTTTGGTTCAGATGCTCCCTACACCCAAGTTTTCTCAGCAACAGACGATGCTCCAGGAGGGGAGGAGAGGAGACGGGGAGAAATCTGGCTCCAGGCACCTGGCTGCATGCTGTGACTCTGCACTAGCCAGTGCAGTGACTCGGGGTCTGCACCTCCCAGGGACATCTCCAACTGATACCATGAGCTCTGTATGCACTGGGGACCCAGCTGCCTGGCTCTGCTCATCTTCAGCCCGTGTCCTGTATTGACAGGAGAGGCAGAGACCAGCAAAAGCGTTCCCTCTACTGGGTTCAGGTCAGCAGGGAACTTGCTTAGCGGAGGAGATCCTCCACTGGAAATTCACAGCTAGAGCTCCCAGTGTTGCCTGAACAGAACAAGGGGGTTGGACTGGGTCAGAGCATGTGTGCAGGTACACACTAAATGCTTTGAATCTAGCAACAACCTTTACCAAGTTACATCCTTCAACAGCAGCTCAGGAGGTGATCGTTTTAATATCAAACTCTCCACATTACTTACCCACAGAAAGCAGGTGGCATCTGACTCCAGATTCAGAAACCTAAATTTAGCTGTCTCCATACAAGCTATGAAAATCTAGTCAATACCACCTCTGGAGTCTAGAGTGACTGAGGAAACTCCAAATTCATGGGCTATTTTTGGGCAGAAACAGAAATTTTGGAGGCCAGTTTCACAAAACTGCTTGAGGAGAACACGGTCTCAGTTTGCTCAACATCCAATGTCAAACTGAATTATATCACTTGTTGTTGTTGTGGAGCTCCTTCATTTTAGCAAAAAGAGCTGGAAAATGCAACCTCATGCCAAATTAAAGCCCTTTTCTGCCCTATTGCTCAGGAGACAAATCCTCAAATCAATTATTCTTAGAGCTGCAGCCAGGATAACTGTCCATGAAGTGAGTAAGATCAAGCCTGGAGTGTCATGGGAGTATCTGGTCCTTGGCTTTAAAAGATCTCAGAGGTAGGCACAAGGTGCAGGCTTGTCAGCCAACCCTCAATATGCAAAGGTGAAAGCTTATTCTTCAGATCAGAGAATGATCTAATGTTAATAAAAAAACAGCTAAATTATAATGCAGGGAACAGGCTTAACTAGACTGATTTGATAATTCTGAAGGCTTTTTCCTCTTCTTTTTAAAGGGAAAATAATTCAGTTCCCGTTTATACAACACATTCAGAAAAACTAGCCTATAACATTGAGAGATATCCTAAACCTGAACTGTTCAAGGGAAGGAGGGCAAGGACCATTTTTCCTGTCATCAAAAGGGCAGCCAAATATTCAGTAATTTCTCCTTGCTTGCTTTATTCGAGCCTAAAAGAGAAGTAGCCCTGTTCTTTGGTTTGTGGGATGTCACCACCAACTCCTCCAAAAGTCTCTAAACCCTTTGGCACAAAGAAGAAAAGAAGACAGTCAGATCTTTGTGAAGAATCGCAGGGAGATGTTGGGGGAGAAGCCTTACAGTCTTGATTGAAGAACTAGCAGGAATGTTGTTTTAGGACTACAAGATATTTATAGTCGCACCCATTTTGAATGTAAAGGGAACAAATATAATTTTTGCTATTCCTCTGCAGGCCAGGATCTGAGGAACACAGGCCAGAGCACAAAAGAATTTTCACCCCATTCCAAATTCCCATAAAAAAGTGTACTAAGCCTGAATAATGAGGTTAGTCATTTGAATCATGAATTTGGCTTCATAACCCGCTTCCAGACTGAAGCATAGCAAAACACGTCTGCTAACACCCCGACTTGAGCACCACAATTGGCAAGTCCTGCTGAACAGAGATCTCAGACTGAAGTTGTAGAAATGTTAGAGGTTAGAACTGAAGTTTCTTGGCAGAACTGACCTTATATGGACACCCAGTAGAAAGTTTGTCTGCACTGGCTTTCAAACCAACACATAAACTTTCATTTCTAATAGATATATAGATGTATATAGAAAGGTTAATTCAAAACCACTTAGGTAAAATCAAAGTAAATCATTCCTGCTGGAGGATGTGCCAGACAGAGTCAGACAGATGTTTCCTCTTTAAGGATCATGGGTTGAAATGAAAGGGGAAATTGCAGGTGGAAGGTGGTTACAATAGGGTTCTTCAAAGATGAGTCTTGGCATGGATCTTGTTAACATTTTCATTGATAGCCATGATGCATAATCTCAAAGTAGTGCAGTTGCTGATGACACCAAGGTGGGAGGCACTGTCAGCTGCACAGTCAGGCTACCACACAAGAAGAATGGGATGATTTTAGCACTGGAATAGTGCAACGGGATGAAATTCCTTATTACGAAATGCAGTTTCTGAGGGACCAGTAGGAAGAATTGATGCTTTTAACTAGAAATGATGGAGTGGGAGGAAGAGCTGAAGATCATATACAGCCATAAGGTAACTGGAAAACACCAATATTATGTGACCTGCAGGAGAGAAATGACACTTCCTAATGAATCTGCTGAGACTGATCTAGTGAGTCTGGGAAGAGAGAAATACCAATGCTGTTAAAGAAAACACAGCAGGTTGTACAAGGGTTTGGAGACACAAGAGCCCACCTGGATTATTGTAGTATGTGGCCAGGAAAGCATGCTCAGGAAGACGTTTTTTTGGCCCACAGTGGCTGCAGAGCAGGGCTGTTAAGCCAAATAAGGGAATGGAAAGCCTGTGCTCTCAGAGGAGACCAGAGGCACTCGGCTGTTTAGCCTAGCTAAAGAAAGGCCAAGAGGGGATATGGTTGTAGTCTATAAATACATCAGAGGGGGTAAACACTAGGGAAGGAGAAAAGCTATTTAAACTGAAGGACAATGCTGGCACAAGAACAAATGGGTATAAACTAGCCATGAATAAGTTTTGGCTGGGAATGAGAAGCAAATCTCTAACCACTGGAGCAGCGAAGTCTGTGGAACAGCCTTCTCCGAAGATTACAAGACAAATGGCCTAGCTCATGTGAAAATGGAGTTTGAAAAATCCACAAATAGGGTCTATGCGACGTAGATACCTGCAGTGGACTGGATGAGTCAAGAGATCCCCTGCTGTCCTGCCTTCCTCTGGAAGAGAAACGGCATCCTAAAAACCAAGCACACTTCTTACAGCAGGCAGGCAGAGTCTTTCTGGCGCAAAAGATCACCAAGAGCAGAGCCAAAGGCAGCAACATTAAGTAAATGTGTTTACGATATCTCTGTCTTCCTCTGCAGTATGTAATCTCCCACGGCCGCACATCAGTAATGCAGAGCCACAAGAATGTGAGCAGAGGGTTATACAAGCAGACGAGTGAGTGCCAGGACGCAGCAGACAGGTCAGGAGAGCCAGCCAGCTCTGTCAATTCAAGCAGCAATAGGCTTATTGCAAAAAAAAATAATGGAAATTAAGATTTACAAGTAACCTCAATAAAATTCACAGCTGGTTGGGCTTAACCTTGGAGTCAAGAGGATTAGCAGAATATTTTGTCCAGATCTGTGAAATAATAAGTTTTCCATTTTCTTCGAAAGTGGCAGTTTCTATTCAGTATTGATGGAGCAGTATCGATTCATTCACGCTTTCTACAAAGTTTTTCTTCCTTAATGTGATCCCTTTGTCTCCTACAGAGAACAAAATAACTTACAGATACCACATAGCTTTTTCATCTGAAGACCTCTGACCACTTCATGAAGATTACTGGGTGACAGCTGCATTTCAGTGTTGACTGAACCGATGCACAGGAAGAGGGAGGAAAGGATTTTCTAAAACATCTGGATAACTTTTTGTATCAACTGGTCCTGTGCTTCTGAACCAGACGGGGTCAGTTTTCAAGGTTCCTGGATAGGCAGAGACTCACAGGGGGACCGGCACAGTACAGACTCTTATCAGGCACTGCCCAACTCTACCAGGGCACAGAGGTGGTTGGCACTTAAACCTACTGATGGCCATCCTCCTGCTCCAGGGCATGTGCAGGACTGTCTTGCTTGTGACAGTGGGGAGGCACCTTGCCCCCTCAAACCACACCATGACAGACATGGAGGAACGCCTCCACTTATCACCTTCACGCAGCAGCACCCTGGATGCATGGGGCTGGTCCCATGGCCACAGAGCACAAGCGCTGCTTCATCACTCAGGCTTTGCACTCCCGCATCCCTGCGCCCCCAATCCCGCATCCCCAGTGTTATATCATGTATCTCTCTCCTGCTGGGCCTCCTTATTTCCTCACTAGCTTCAGCACCCCCATTCCTCCACAGGGAGAAAAATGACCCTCAGATATCATGGCTGGAAAGTACTTCATTCAGATAATATTCACCCTTGGATGTGTCTTCTCTATGTTTCAAATATTATAAATGACAGTTTTAAGGAGGGCTGCTGCTGCAGTAACACAGATCCTTTGGATGCTGCAGGGTACAGGAGATGTTTGATTCTGCTGTTTAGCTATCAGGTGCTTATATGCAAAAAAGTCAAGAAGTTAACCTGTGTGAAGGTTGTCAACTGTCCACTCAATGGGGAAGAACACAAGTGGAAGTAAGCTGTTGCTCTAGGACATCACCTGGGACTGAGTTTTCTCTTTTCCTCCTCCGAAAATTGTCTGATCAGGATTTGAAATAGCAATAAAGTAAAAAACAGTAGTGAATGACACCACACTTTACTTTGTAAAACAAAAACTGGCCATGCAATGAGTCTGCAAGGGGAGAGGAACACCACAGACTGCTATCTGATGAGCTTCCAGAGGGCAGCACCAACCACAGTAAACTGATTCAAGATGAGACAGGGAGATCAATGGTCCATCGTCTGAACTCTCTGCCCACATTTTGGCTACCTCATGAGTTTCCTCACAGCAGGAAGAAATAGCTGAGAACAGATACCACTATACCTAACAAATTCATCTGATGCCAATTCCTCTCAGGGGCTGTGTAATATAGTTAACCACTGTTCCCATTAGAAACACCAAACCTAATTGGTTTATGTAACTGCATTAGATGGAGAAGGTGCATGTTGCTGATATTTGCTTAGTGGGAACGTAGCATAGATCTTCCTTTTGTCCACTTATAATTAAAATGATCTTTGTATATTAGATTCAGCGGCTTATAATGAAATGCAATAAAGATTCCTGGAGTAAATCACATTTTTCTTAATACGTTTAAACAATTTTATGGAGACTTTTATTGATTGGAGGAGGAGCAGTTTCAAGAATAATGTGCTTAAACAGACATGACAAACCAGCCAATTACCCAGCACTTCTCAAGACTAATGCCCGAAGTAATGAGCATGTCGCACAACGGTGCCGCTTCCATTTGTGCTAGACACCTGAGAGGCAGCGATCATAAGTCTTTGCAACTGGTGGGGTGGGGGATTTTGGAAATGGCTGGGGCAAAAGCCTGTCACTGTATTGTCTGTGTGGACACATTTAGCACTCTGTGAAATATTGATCAAAATTACTCACCAGTAGAATTAGACAACCAACTTTAAGTAGTAAGGAACAGGGAGTTACATTCAGCTGAGCAGTGGCAATTTGGACCACACTGGTTCTTCAGTGGAAAGATTGAAGCAAAACACAAAATATGATACAGAACAGTGGATGCAAACACTGATGAAAATAGTTGAATAAGCTTTTATTACCAAATGAATCAACTGTGCTTGAAAACAGGAGCACATTTTGTTTAAAAAATGAACAAAGTAAAGGAGTTGTACATTACAGCCACATGCTTAGTGGAACTAGAAATTTAAGAAAGTTTTTGCTTGTATCTGATGATGCTTGGAAGAAAAACTTGTGTTCAGTTTTGTGAAAGAAATATTTACTGTTGTTGAGCTTTCCTTTAGAAAGACATATTTCTGCTTCACTAGTGAGAGCAGTTGCGTAGCTATAAATGCACGGCAGGCTGCGCAGGACAGATCTTTAATTATACCTATCCTTCCATCAGTTCACTGGGAGACAATTGCTCAAGGCTAATAAGGATTAAAACATATTCAACGACTCTGAAAAAATGCCTTAATGCTAGTCTTCCTAAGTGCCCTGTATTATTTGGAGCAATATGAGCACAGCAACTTCTGTTTGCAAGTGAAAGGGAAAAAACTTTACGCTTCCATGCAGTCATGCCCATGTCTTGCTTTACTAAAACCTGGGGTCCTGCTTCACCAAACCCCACGGTTCAAAACAGCCCAGCCAAATCCTGGTGCTCTGCAGGGCTTTGGTGTAGAGCTGCAAATAATATCAAAGAGTACCATGAGATGGCTTCCATGAAAGGACCTGCCAAGACATCATAGTTGTGGTCACGTTCATCTGAGTGGGATGGCCACTGACACTAAATGATTTGCCTGGGGTTACAAGTGAGTCCATGGAGGGGTTTAAATGGAGACCTCAGCCTGAAGAGCCCCGGCATGACAGATTTTGCCTGCTACTGAGTGACATAACCTACCTCTGCTTGGCATCTGATAAATGACCTGCATTTCCAGCAAGCAGCAAGGTCGAGGTTTAGTCCCATCCCACTGGCCATGTGGCTGGCGATGTCTCCAGGGACAGCAGGAGGCCACTGCCCCAGAACAGAGGCACGGGCAGCTGGATCTGACCGGGAAATCCCAGGAAAGTGGAAAACACTCCATGTCTAACAGAGCAAGTAACAAAAACAAGCCTGCTTGAAAAGCTGCAGGCAAGGAGATAAGTAAGTGCTCCCCCAACTCTCTCGAGCCCCACTGACATTATGTTCCAAGGCCAAAAATGTAAAGGTTGAATTCAACAAAAACAGAAGCACCAGGAGAAAACTGCACTCAGAAATCTCCTTTGCTATTTACCTCTTTCAAACCTGAAGTTTTATGAAGAGAGCACCCGGACATCACTTCCTTCTTGCAGAGTGAAATCCGAAATACTTGACAGAGCTGCGTGGCAGAGGCAGTGCTGCGCGCGGGGCTGGGGCAGTGCTCCCTCTGGGCAAGGGAGGATTTAGAAAATAGATTTTAGGCACGATACAGCATTAGAAAAGTGGATCATGTTGATCTCTCATTGGGAGGGTTAATAATATAATATGTATAATAATAATAATCTGCCAATTGGATAACAATTTACTCATTCTGGAGAAATAGCAGAACAGAAGGGGTATAGCACTGGATATCCACCCCTGCAGTTTCCACATCTCTAAAATAAATGGATTGTAAACTAGAAAATATTTAAAACTGAACCAGGCAGTATGAAGTGTGTGTACTAAGGAACAATACGAAATCAGCATCAAACCCACACATGAGGGAAGAGAAACCTCTGTACAGAGTCAGGTCAGCACTGTACACAGTCATGTCCCTCTATACAGACAGCAGTTTCTCTATAGACTGAAGGTTTTTCTTTATCCTTCCTTCTAGCCATGTTCCTCACTTGCTTCACTCTGGTCCTATTAAAAACCCACTGCTTTGTTCGACAGACTGGAGCTGCCAGCCTTTTTGTCATGCTTCAATGGGCTGGTTTCCTGCTGGTGGCCATGGCGAGAGAGTTTGCAGCTCATGAACTCTCCCCAGCCCTGGGCTTCAGAAAAACCACTTTGCTGATTTTAAGTTTTTGTTTTGTTTTGGTTTGTTTTGGTTTGGTTTTTTTTCCCAGGGATTCCCACCTGGTTATGTGTGATGACATTTACCACACCACCTGTGACTACAAAGCAAATGCATCTGGGGGCATTCCCCAGCATGGGAACACAGAAATTCCCTCATCCATGCTATTGAACTTTGCACCCTCCTGAATAGTGACCGTGTGCCATCTGCCCTGTGGGACAGGCCCAGTGGCACAGGCTATGTCCCAGACTGTGCTTGGGCACCAGCTGGGAGGAGATGAATTGGCTGGCAGGAAAACTGGGATAGGGACCGCTCTGGACAGAGAGTGGTTTTGATCACTGAGCTCCGGTGCTGGGGATGTTCCCTATTTCATGCAGTACGGACACAGCCAGCGGCTGTAGCACAGACACAGCCATTACCTCGGGAAACGGGATAACTTGTCACCTACTTGAAAGGTAATGCTAAAATAAGACATGTCAAGGCTTGGGGGAAGCAAGCTTTTATCTACTGGGAAAGGGGTATTGAGAGGGGATTATGAAGTAAATTCAGGGTTCAAATCATTTGGGACACACTTTGCAAGCAGCTTTGGGCTCTGTGGTGGGCTTGCTGGGTGTCTGAAGGGGTTTTGGGGCGCTTGCAGACCACGCAGCCAGACTGGCACCCAAGGAGAGCCAAATGCACTGCTGGTGAGCACAGGGGGAAAAAAACACCCATCAGGAAGGGCCAGGGGAGGTGGGAATGGTGGGGTGGGCAGTGGCCGTCCTGGCGGTGGAGGAGGGTGCTGTGGGAGAGGGTCTGCCTGGTGCTGGTGCTCTCTGGTAATACAAGCAGGCAGGAGCCGGGGCACCTCCATCGCAGCTCTGCACTTGGGCTTCTGCCTTACTTTGGCAGCCCTCTGCTGACAGCGGCACAGAGCCCAGAGCCTTGCTCCCACACTGCGTGTATGCGGGTCCTGCTCTCCACTGCAATGGACACCGCTCTTCACGTATGTGCCGGTGGCACTCCTGAATGCCAGCCTCAGTGGAGCTCAGCCCTTGTACACCTGAATACCAGCCTTGGTAGGCTTGACCCTCACACCCCAAATGCCAGCCCTGCTGGGCTAAACCTCTGCCCGCACTAAGCAAGCCCGTGTCTGGGGCTAATTGCAGACCCTAAACCAGAGCGAGGGCTGTGGCACGGCCGGCCCAGCCCCCCAGCCCCCCGAATTTAGCAGCAGCATCTGTCCAAGCGGCGGGTGACTCATCTGGGTCTGGCCACCTCCTCGCGCACGGTGCCTTTCACTATGACTCTGGGGATTTCCACGGAGAGGCGGGCGCTGCTGCCTCCAGTGGAGCAGAGCTGGGGGGTCCTGTGTGCCAAAGCCCCCGCACGCAGTTGGGGGCAGCTCCTCTCCATCCCCCCGCCAGGGCTACAGGAGGGCTGGCTGGTCTCCAGCGAGGGCAGTGAGGATGAGACACTCCTCTCCTCCCGTTCCATGCTTGGGCAGCCAGCCACCAGTGAAGGTGAGCCGCTGGGACGTTCAGCAGCAAGCTCCTGCTGTGAGCGTTTAATTTTTAATTCCTCTCAGAGTTTCTTTTCCACTGTTCTCCCCCCACATCCCCAGGGGACGGCTGCCAGCACCCGTTTCTGGAGCTCCTGGTGTCTGGCTGCCTGCCTGACCGTGAGGGATGAGAGAGGGGTGTCCCCAGCCAGCCCTGGTGGGTGCTGCCCGGGAGCCCCTCCACAGCAGCTGCTTTCCCAGGTCAGCTTTCAAGGATGGGACACTCGAGGCACCCCGAGGGCTGGGGCTGCGTCTGGCTCAGTGGGATCTGCCTGCATCACCGGCCCTGGGGTCAGGATCCCTCAGGCTTATTTTCCCAAAGGCTTCCCCTCCTTCTCATTCAAAGCAGCATCCACCAGCAAGGGATGCTTCTGGTCAAGTTGGGCTACAAAGATGTTGGGCGGCAGGAGCACACTGCCTGCCAGGGCACCTTCCCACCGCGCTGCCACGAGCACGTCCCCCGTGTAGCTGGAAGCCATTTGGACGTGTTCAGTCTTCCCCTTCGAAATAAGAATAATAAACTTTTAACTGCAAGGGCAGCTGCAAGCTGTGCAAACCCGAAGCTTGCCCCTGAGAAGCACCACTGAGAACAGTCAGGAAGGAATTGCCAGGCTCGCCGCCGAGGAGGCAAAATTGCCTGAAATACTAGGAATTGCCACCTGCCTGGTAGTTGCCATCAGCATCCAAGGGCATCTCAGAGCCCCCTCGGCACAGACACAGGAGAGCGTGCAGCTGTCCAGCTCGGCTGCAGATCCCCTCCTCTCCCGCTCAAGCCATTCTGCTGCTTGAAAATGTTATTTTGGGAAAGAAATGAATAATGGGAACAGCACTGGAAAAGCACGGGGAATTCAGCAAACAAAAGAAAAACTACTATTTTCGAAAATGCCTCAAACTGGTGACTGTGGCTTGTTTTAACCCCTTCTCTCCCAGCTGCCTCTCCACCGCCCTGTGCAGAGTGCCATCCGCAGGCACGGTGGGGGACGCGGGCAGGAAAGGTGTGTTTTACTACAGGCTCCTGGTACAGGACCAACCATTCACTGAACTAATAGCTAACGCATGGTGAACTAATAGCGAAAAATGCTTCAGCTTTTAATCAGACACTTTGAATTAAGTGAGGTGGGTGTTCCTGCAAGGACCCCAGTGTTTAACGGAAATAGCAAATATCAGAAAAGCAGTCACCCTACTAGCTCTTCTGTCACCTTTTGTCATCTCTGAAAGAATTGTACTTTGATAATTGGGGTATCACAAGCTCTGCGTGGACACGTTGAGTGGGGGACTCTAGCCCCGCACAGCAGCTTGCTGCTTGTGGTTCACAGAGAAAAGGCCATCACTGCTGCAAGAAAGGAAACTCAATCTCCCAGGGCTGCAGATCCAGGTAAACATTTGAAACTTATCTTCACAAATTCACCGAGACCCCCACAGAGCTGGTGTGGAGCATGTTATACTGCTGTTTCACCAGCTCTCATTTATCCTCGCTGCTAGTGTGACCAGGTCTGCAAGGTCTCTTTGCAGCCCTGGTCAGCACTAGCATGGCTCTCCTGCCTGCAGCATCCTGCACCAAGGGAAGGCACAGGTGACATCTGGGCCACCGCTATGGGCAGCTCCACAGGTCCTCCTGACAAAAGGGACCAGCCGCCTTCCCCCGTGGGCTAAAACCTAGCAGGGGTCAGGAAAATAGGAAATTAATGTGGTGGAACTGCTGCCCCGATGATGCTGGGGGAAGAACGACCAAGGTCCGAGCTCATGTTTTCAGTTCCTAAAGCGTCACTGCCCTGCCTGAGGACTGCTCCGCGTGTCGGCTGGGACTCCCATGGATGCCACAGACCCAGCAGCAGAGACAGAGGTTGCTCTCTCACAGGCAATCTCATTTCTAAATTTTTCAGAAGAGTGCTTTCTGTTTCAGGAAGAAGACTTCAAACACTGGTCCCTGGATTTTCCCTTCCAGGAGAAGTATGAGAAAATAAAAGCCTATATTTTGTTCAGAAAGAGAAGAGTTCCTCTTTTCACTGCCCTTGAACTTCCCAAGTTCCAGCACTTCTGCCTTTCACTGAGCTCTGCTTCTCAGCTTCTACCTTAATGGAGATAAATGAGACTTCCTTGGCAGGACTCACTCAGCTCCTCCATCAGGCTCTGACAGTAGAGGTAAAGCAAAATATAGATAGTCTTTCTGCAGAATTGCCCACTACCTTCTTCAAGAAGGTGGCTCTTAAATAACTCCGTGACTGAATAGTCCCACACAGACCTCAGAGCTGTAAGTGGTTTAACATCATGTGCTGTCAAACATTACACACCTTGAAACTCACGTTGGGGATTCTGGTCAAGGAAACTGCAATGTGGCAAGAACAACTGCAATTTCTGCTAATATGTTCTCAATTTTTAGCAGTAAAATAATTGAAAGTGGAGGGTGAATTGAAATAATTGAAAATGAAATCTGCATGCTGTGTCAAATCAGTAATAATATTCAAACAAGAGGAGACTGTGGTTAGACTGAAAGATGCATCCTTGACCAGCTGCAATTTTGCACTTTCTTGTTCACCTCAGCCTGTGAAACAAATCCACAAAAATGCAGGCTACCCTTCAGATGAGACTGTTTTAGTAGGGTCAGAAAGACTTTATATGAAAAACCTCACGCAAGATAAACAGCTATGAATAGGACACTTGACAGACAGGTCCAGAGGACAACAGACAGTGTTTCTGCTGAGATATAATTGCTCTAATTGGACCTGGGCTTGCTAAAATGGTAAAGTTAAAGAGGACCCTGCAATCACGCTGCCATTCTGCACAAAAGAATAGTGTTGTGATAGAAAGCATATAGCAGTTGTGGAAATAATCAACGGCTTTGTGTTCACTTCCCCCTGGCATCTTGGATTTGCCATTAGGAACATGCACACAACATGAGCAGAATATTTTCTTTAGAGTTAAAGGTTCTCGGGGCTGAATTGCTTAATGGCTGAAGTCTCTTTGAGTATTATTCAGCTGAAGTTAGACACTTCAAATGAGCTGGATCCATTGTGTTTCTGCACTCCTGGAGGAGACACAGAAAGGCCATTTGAGGCATAATCAGGGAATCTGCCTGCTCTAGGAACGAGGGAATTCAGCGAGGAAAGAAGCTAACTTTGACCTTCTTCAGCTTTAGCTTGTCCTCTCTGGAGCGAAATCCTGTAAACTACCCAATCTGCTCGTCTAATAAAACCTCCATACACGTAATCTTGGGTCTCTCCAAAACCCGATCTCTTCTATGATATGAGAACAAGCATGAAGCTTTTTAAAGATAGAATCTTTGTTCTCCAGTAGCATGTACTGTGCAAGGGCTGACTGTGCAGCGTTTCTCCAACCCTGTTTCGAAGGCAGCACCCAGCAGAGAGCGCAGCCCTTTTAGCCACCGTCACATCAGACGGCAGCAAAATGACAGAAGGCATCAGCATTTTGCATTTCTGGCTCCCTCAAGCAGTTCCGTTTCACATGAGGTTCTGCTGGCCCATACCATGGACAACCTGTGACACTGGGCAATGCTACCAGAGGTCCCTGCTGGGGCAAATGCAGCGATGACCGCAGAACAGCCAAGAAGTGGCAAGCCTGCCCCTGGCCTCATCCCGCTATCACCTGGTCACTTAGTCCTGCCCAGGGCTCTCCTTTCCTCATGTGGTAGCACTTGCCCCATGATCCATCCTGCCCCTGCGGCCGGCCAGCCTGCCTGGCTCTGGCCCGCTTCCGAGCCTCCGTTCTCTTGGCGCTGAAATTCAGCACACTGCTAAGAGGCTTTGTGACAAATGTGGCAGGTATAAACCTGTCTCAAAGCCTTTCAGCCCCAGTGCGCACCTGCTTCCGTGCACAGACAAAGCTGGCTGAAACACCGTCTCCTGCCTCTCTGGAATTTCTAAGTAAATGTGCAAAAATACTGGTGTGATGCGCAGGAGCTCATGCCCCACCTGCCAACCAGCACTCACGCAAGGGTCCCCAAGCGAGGTGACTTCTCCATAAAGAGCCAACCTGGCATTTTACACCCTCCCTAGCAAAACTTCCTTCTCAGGTCATCTGCAGCGATGGCCTGCAGCTCCTGCCCTTTGCTCACATTGCAAATACCAGATCCAGGTTGCAGGACGTGCATCACCCAAAATGTGAGTGACGGAGCAGACATCCTCCTCTGAGCCCAGACATAGTGCCAGGGCTGGGTGTAGGTGGGGGCAGGAAGGTGGACCTTGGCAGGTATGGGAAAAGGATCTTGTTCCTCAGTGCACACCAAGGGCGACAATGTCCCTGAGTCACTAGGAACCATGTCACCAGCATGCCCATTTATCTGTGCAGTCCTGAGTTCATAGGTCGGCACTTCTTTTCTTGCCCTGCCCTGACATTTCCTCTGGAGGAGCACTGGGACTCTCTCTCAGCAGGAATGAGAGATGTATGGGGACACTGAAGCACCAAACATGCCCTGCACTCAGCTTCTGCCGCCTCCCAGTGCTGGCTTTGCTTTGTGCATCGTGGGCTCTGCTCCACGTATGGGCTTGCCCATGCTCCAGCAAGGCGGTAGGAAAAATTGGCCGTGGATGATGCTCTCCAAAGGAACCTTTCAGACAAAATCCAATGGGATTTACCAACACGAGTCCAACTAAAAAGAGAGGATGTGCTCATTTCCAACTAATATGTCTATGATAAGCCAAAGATCATAATAAGAATAATAAAAAACTGTAAGGATTGACATCAGTGAGATTTACTCAGCTAAAACTTTGCACAACACTGTGAATATGTACAGCGAAAAGTCTTGAATTACAAAAGAAAAGAAAGAGAGATAGACCGAGACCCATCCTCTGCTCTCTCCCGTGAGAGGAGGCATTGCTGGGAATTCTGAGCACTGGGCAAATTAAAACCAGCATTTCAGCCCAAACTACAAGCTTCTTGGCTTTTCTGTGTGTAAATCAGATCCTTACATTATCTCAGTGTCATTTTGTGGCTGAAAGCAATTCAGCAACTATCAGCACAGCCAGACTGAAATTCAGCAGAACAGGATCTGAGCACTTCAACTCTTAATGATTAGATGTTTCTGTGGAAATGAATCTTACAAAAAAATGAAGTTCGGCAGAAAGTTGACAGCGTGTTGAGACCGCAGAAGGGAGAGGAACTTTACAACTCAGCCTTCACATTTTCCACCTATAGGATTTCAACATTCGCTAAAGTTGTAGTGAGGGCAGCTTCTTCACAGTGCTCCCTCTGGGAAATATCACATTCAGCAATTCCTGAATTACAGTTTCTAATTATATTTTCATACTGTAATGC
The DNA here is from genome assembly GCA_017639485.1 of Pluvialis apricaria. Classification (NCBI taxonomy): domain Eukaryota; kingdom Metazoa; phylum Chordata; class Aves; order Charadriiformes; family Charadriidae; genus Pluvialis; species Pluvialis apricaria. The sequence goes on from CM030008.1 coordinate 147,324,239, forward strand.
TGTCTGAAATGCAAATTTGATGACAGAATAATTCGATCCATGTAAAATAATTACAAAATTACTGTTTCTCAAACCTCAACTCATACTCCCTGCTATTTAAGAAGATAAATTTAACAGCAGCAAAAGTACAGCCAAAACATAGTCTATTTATTTAACTGTTATCTGACTATAACTGTCTGCATAGATTTTGGCTGACCATGGAAGATTATTTCTAAAATATGACTACTAAAAACATTCCAGAGTTAGGATTTTTGTTACTTTAGCTTGGAACCAACAATCAGGTCAACTTCCATGTTGCAGTCAGAGTACCATACACATGGCATCTGTGTTTAATTGGAAAAGCAACTGTTGATTAAAATGCCAAATCTCTGCTGCAGCCCAGTTATCATTTAAACCAGTTGTTGTTAATGTTGATGCAGGACGCTGAACTGGCACAATGTAATGATTTTTAGCAGGGTGGAAACCAACTTCTGCAATATGTAATTTAAGAGCCTGAAACTCCATACGGCTACATCAATTCCCTCCATCTGACAATTTCCCCCCTCGTATGGGGGATTTTATCCCCCCCCCCGAAATGTTGCCTTGAGTAGTGGCTAGGACCTTTAAAAAGACAGCAGAAATCTCATTTTGTTTGAAAAAAATGCGAGAAGGAGTCAGTGCTCTGTGTTGCAAGGTTTTTTTAGGCTTTATTATGCTTCTAGCCTAAATTTAGATTGTCATTGCCCATCAACTCAAACAGATCAAGGTAGAGCACACTAAAGGCTTGAGTGTGTTATTATTGCCAGGCTAGAGGCATCAACAGCTTGCATCTGTTTTTTAATTTCCCCAGCTGCATCCAGTTGTGTGAAAAGTGACTCCAGCAGATCTCAGTCCTGGTTTCAGCTAAGGTCTCTCCTACGGTGAAATGCTCCGATTCCTCAGGAATTGCTGGTCTGCTCCCCCTTCTCCGTGGACAAGGAGACTGCTGGAAGAGATCGTCTCCTCTTTGTGTGCGTGCAAGGGGGTGACATTTGCAAATGATACAAAGGCTGCTGGGAGGTATGAGGGTCAACCTGACCTTCCCAGAAAAAGGTGGAGTGTCACCAAGCCTGTGTGCATCTCATTTTTTTTCTCTTTATACCAGAAGATTTTGAGTCCAAATAAGCTGGCAGTGTGACAGTTGTGGCGTTGGGCAGAAGATGAGGGATGGGCTGCAGCCACCTCCCTCCCCGGCCCCATGGTAGGAAGGAACCTACAGGCTGTTTGCTCTTTTCTCATGGTGGGTGAAACCATGGCAGGGCAGAGATGGCGGGATGCTTAGCATTACATTGCCTGGAAAATTCACACACTCCCATGGTAAAATCCACGTATTTGTCGAAAGGGTTTGGTACAGAGTTGATGAACAAGAACGAGAGCATGAAATCACCGAGCAGAGGCACACAGCCCCGGTACGACTCTCGCACACCATCGCCTGCCCTTCCCCTGAAGAGGGACCTGTGCCTTTTCCTCCAGTTGCAGACTCTCGCGCTGCCTGCGAGCTCCCTGCCTCACCATGTCTCGGCCATCCCCACCTGTGGGGCTCAAAGGGACTTGGGCTGACGGGGTGCTCAAAGCTCCCCAGGACTCAACGAGAGGGGGCAGAGCTGGTCACTCTGTTTGACATCCTTGTGCAACCTCAGCAGCACTCACCAGCTTCCCCAGTAACGCTGCCTCTCAGACCTCCTGCCACAACACGGCCAGGACCCTTCTGGCAAAATGTGAAGCAGTTTATCATCCTCCTCTCTCAGGTCAAGTTAGTGCCTTTTGAAGACTTGCTCAGTATTTCTAAAGCAAGATATGTCCATTCCAGCTGGAGATGAGAAGCCTATTTTTAAAATATTTCTAATGAATAGCTCCTGAGCAAAGGCTGCATCAATTATTTTTTTAACCTTGCAGGTGTTTTCAAGGCATCAAACGCTTCAGGATGCTGTATTCAAACCTGAATGAATGAGGTGAAGCCCCAGCCCTCACCGAGCATCATTGCCACACTGACGACTCAAGTCAAACCTGGCAGGCAACCACAGCTATATGTGGAGCCAAATCCTCCAGACATGAAGGTGAACGACTTTTCATGAATGGCAGGTGCCGTTCAGCTCAAATCTGTCCCCATACTCCATGCCCCAGTCCCACAGATGTAATCTGGCGAACAAGCAGATCTCAGAGGGTGGTGGGTGGCATCAGCTGCCTCCCCCTGCCCTCCCCTCCCACCCCACCACCCAGACTCTGGGGGGACTCACATGCAGGTGGGGGGGGCATGGATGACCATCAGCCCAAACACGGCTCCCCACGCCGGCTGGGGAGCAGCTGTGCCCAGCTCAGCCCCGCCGGCTCGCCCGGGCGAGGATGCTGAAAGCCCCTCTCCCTGCGGGAAGGCTGAACACGGGGTGCCAGCACCTCCCCGGCAAAGCTGTGAGGCTCCGCTAAACCTCGGTTAAACTCACCTACGAGGAGCCAGTCAAGATTCCTCATGCACTGATGCACTGGCATCAGGTGAAGAATTTAATAAAGAAAATTTAAAACATTTCACCTCCTCCAAACATTGATATTTTAGGCACAAGAGTTAAATTGGAAAGAACAGATGAGATAATGCCAAGTGAAATGGTTTAGAGGTTTCAGATGCATTTATCCTTGTTGCTCTGTTAAGAATGCCAAATGCAGTGAAATCCAGAGCATTAAGCCATAACTTTCCTTACAAAAGTGCTTTCAGTTTTAATCTCTGCCTTGGCTCCCTTTCTGAAACAATTACTACTGCTGCATTTAGTAACATCAAAATAATTTTTATAGATTTTTTTTTATCTTTTATTGCTCCATGTTTTAAATTGTTTTGTAGCTCTGTGATTGTTTCAGAGTGCTTGCTGCTTTAGAAAATCATTACCATTATCAATAAACCCTTTGAACTTTGGGAGGAAGGGAACAGGACTTTATAATTAGAGACGATAAGAACGATCAAGCATACTTTTCCAGGAAATAACGCACACGATGCTTCAGCTGTAATCTCTTCTTCAAATGAATCTATATGTTCCCACACAAGCAAACTCAGGCTGTGGCACTAAACTTCAGCAGCCCTGGGATCTCCTTCCCCGTAACAGCCCCCTCGGAGTAAGTGCAATACAGAAACAGACCCAAACTCCCTCTTCTTTCTCCAAAAAGACTCAAACAGAATTTCATTTTTCAATTACCGTGGTGCTGTTCATGCTGCAGTTCTTTTTTTAGCTATTCTAACTGCTCTCAAACCACAACAGGAAAAAAAAAAAAAGAAAAGGCAAAAAACAAGCTGTATGTATGTGTGTGAGAAAAAGGGTAAAAGCCTGTGTTACAGCAATGCTGCTCTCTTGGCATATTTCAGACAATTTTTCAGGAAGCTCTTGATCCTTTCCTCTGTAAACACTATACGGTCAAGAGTGCCGCGTGCCCCAGGAGAGGGACAGAAAGCCCGGGGAGCGTACGGGGTGCGGGGACTCCGTGTGAACAAAGATGATTTAAAGGCTCGAACTTTGGGAGTTGGATTTCAAGCTGCTCCTAGCTGCATCGGCTGCTGGCTTCCCCCTCCCTGAACACGTTGGGTACAAACCCGCCTGAATTGGGCAGCAGTAAAAAACTGCAAGTTCCAACAGAGGTATAAAGCTGTAGAGATGCCCAAATCAACACAATACCTAAACATAATTTTTTGTGACTCCTGAAGGCATTAACCTAGGATTACTTGTGTTCATTTATATTCCTAAAGTGTCAAACAAGAACAATATCATTTTATTCTCCTTTCATGGATCATTAATCTAAATTTAACTCCACTTTGCAGTCTGCACACAGAATTAGTAACTGGAAGCTGCTTTGCATTTATCTGATAGTGCCGGGCTTGTTCATCAAGGCAAACTTCCAGCCAAAACAAACAAGTGAAAAAAAAATATCAGTCACGATAAGCTGCTTCTATCCTATTTCTTTTAAAGGAAAAAAAAAAAATAAAATACCTGAGGAGAACATAAAGCAAATGGTTACCTCACACTGCAGAAATGCAAGTTTTTAATAGTCCATGCTCTGGCAGCCCCTGAGAAACAGCAGCGGCGGCGGCGGTGGCGGCAGGGATAAATCCAGCATCCACTAGGTTCTCACAAGGCTTTGGCTGCGCGGCCGAAACCGCAGGCTCTGCCTCCAGCTGACGTCAAGGCGGCTGTCACATGGCCCGGCGCAAGCCCAGGGAGCACTGGTTGTCCTGGCAACCCCAGCACTGCTCCGAAATTATTTCAATAGGTCATCTGTCATACTGCGTGCACATTGGAACCATCACGGGCGCCCCGGACAACCCAAACACCAAGGGCTCGCTGGAGCTGGTTACACCGGGGGGTTGGTCCCATCGCCGACACCCTGTCCCTGTAAGAAAATGCGCCTCCCCCTTCCTCTTCCTCCCGCATCCCCAGCCTCCGGCAGAAAAAACCCACTTGTACACCTTGGCTGGCCCAAGCAAAGGGGCGAAAGCGCTGCCCTCCGTGTGTACCAGGGCACCTCGACAATGCGCAGCTGGGTGCTGCACCAGCTAGCTAAAATTAGGGTCTTTCAAAATGACACACAGCTGAGGTTTTATTCATAGCCACAGAGATGCGTGTTGGGTCGTCGGCATCTCTGCCCAAATTCGGGGCGAGGCAGCAGTGGTCCTTGCCGAAGCGATGCGGGGTGGCAGCCATGCAGGGCTGCGGCACGGCCCCCAGAGATGCCTGGCCAGCTTGGCCTTGCGTCCCCAAGCCTTGGCCACCAGCCCCTCCTGCTCGCCTGCCTGTGATGCTTCTCCAGCCGCTTCCAGCAAAACATCCCAAGAAGGGGGACGAAGCAGTGCCTGTCTCCACCTGGCTCCCACTCACCTCCGCAGCCTTATCCTGCAGGCAGAGACATGACACCGGTGTCTCAGGTTTCCTCGTAACTCTAGCTAAAATTCACTCCTTCCACCAAATTTGCTTTTTTTCTCTCTGCACATTTGCCTTCCCAGAGCCCTGCAGCACATGCACACACCAGGGGCAGGATGCGGGAGAGGCCAGGAGGAGGGAGAGACTTTCACCTGCACGAAGCAGGGAGGAAAGACAAAGTGTCAGCAACAAGAAAATGCTCCTGTGCTCATCTGAGTCAGCGATGGTTACTGACCGGTGCCCGGGATACAAAATACCAGGAACCAACCGCAATAGATGGCTGTGGCGAAAGTGGAAGCGGATGTAAAGCCGCATGGGATCTGCAAACGCAAACACTGGAGCATCCTCAGCTGAAGTTGGCTTTGGCCCCTTTGCAACAGGCGAAAGCGAAAATATTAAAAATGAAAAGACAACCTGGGATGAGGCATAAAAGGGTGCTGGGGAGGGCTTCCCCCCAGCCGAGGCAGAGGGAGGGTGGTGGGGACATGGGACTGGCGGGCAGCGGGGGGGGACCGCTGAGCCCCATCACCCTCCTCTGCATCCCTCTCCTGAGTGCGAGAGCAACAGACTCTTGGGATATTTAGCTGAACATCAACAACATCCAGCGCTGGTTTATGTAGCGTTTAGTGACACATGCATCTCTCTCTCCAGCAGAGCTTATAAACCACCTTTCCAGCACCACTGTTGCGCTGGGGCTTCCCGAGACAGTTCATATTAGGGGGCGAAGCCCTTTGAGATCGTGAGCTGCCCCCCACGCCTTGGTGCAAAGCAGTGAAGCGGGCTCAAAGAATTATTACTATAGAATAAGGCAGCCCCCACTGTCTAAAATTCATGCCTTAAAAAGAAAATATTCACAATTAGTGGGGAAACCTGTGACAGTTTAACAGAACAAGAATAATGCAATGAATTTAAAAAAACCCACTGATTACTACATGTGTTACATATAATCACACATATTAATCCAGTATAGAAGGCTGAAACTTCATGTCAACACCCACCAATAAAATTGTACCATAACATACAGATGTATTTTTTCACTTAAAGGCAATGTTGGTACAATACAACAGAAAGTCTGGGATTGCAATTTAAAAAGATACCCTTCAACGCTGCATAGTGCATTACCTTCTGTTAGTCTGTCAAAAATGTGTGCGCCTGGGAGAGATTTTAATGTTTTTGATTCTTTTAAAGGCCCTTTCACAAAAGCGGGCAGTATAACACATGCATTTGAAAGGTCACGAAACATTTCGATAGCGTTTTGCTGATGCCCTAGAGGGTTGGCGGAGGCGGCCGCGCAGGGTCCCCCCCGGGGCTCCCCGCAGCAGCAGCTGCACGGGGACCCGTGCCCGCTCCACTCCCGCGCAAGCCTGGTCCTCTACACCTACAACACATGGGTGTGCAGAGCATCTCTGTCCTCCGGCATAAAAATAACCTTTCACTCTCCTTTATGGAGTATTTGTGCTGCAGGGCAAGAGCCTGGAGGAGTTTTATAACCATGCATGGTGTTTATAAGGACATACAAATTATACGTTGTGAAGGTTGTAATTTTCAGCCAGTTGAGAGACGCTAAGTGAAGAGAAAAAGGGGCGATGCTCCGAAAAACATATGATAATGGCAGCCTAAAGTGTGCTGTTCCCAGTTCCCAGCGCTCGGCAGAGGTCCCACTGCGCCTCCCTGCCGATGATGGCTGGGGATGAATCCTCCACAGGGAGATTTTCTGAATTTTCAACTGAAATCCCTACTTCTCCCCAACAATTGCTGTAACTCGCAAAACTAGGGGCAAGGGAGACTTTTACACCATGCAGATGAATGCAGAAATGAAAGCCAAAGGCCAAAGAATCCTCCTAAAAACAGCAGAAAAGTCTATATTCCCTGATTTAGCTTAACTTTGCCAGGATAAAACCCCCAATGCCAAAGCAGTCTCTTCTGTAGTGGCAATCAACCAAGTGAGCGCAAAGCAATGAGACACGGGCACTGACTGGAAAAATACATAAAAGATATTTAAAGGCTAAAGCCTGCTGAGAAACAAATGCGCTGCATCCACCTGGGACCACGGTACAAAGACTCACACTCCTCCTCCCACTACAGGGACGTGATGCCCCGTGGGGAAAGGTCTCTGTCCTGCCTTTGGGACCTCCTCTGTCCCTCCCACCCCTCCACGGCTGGGTCCCACGGCGGGCACTACCAGGGAACATCGGTTGGCTCCCTCAGCCTTAGCACGATGGACAGTCTGCCAGAGCTTCACTGACTGCAGTAATATGTGTTATATATATCATAATATACATGTAGATATCTCTAATACCTAAATCCGCCTATAACATACATGTTATCGGGACATATGTAATAACTGACACACAGACACAGTGCTACAAGGTGGGACGCAATCTAGCTTTTCCTTCCGTACTTCTTTTGGCTCTGCAGAGCTAACAATAGATAACATTTGTTTGCCCATAAAATGGAAGACACGCATGGAGCAGAAATCCTATATGGGTTGATCTTTGAACCCACAAAAGACTAGACCTTCCCTGGTGTCAATCCCCGCTCTCAGAAAGGAGCCACATCCATGTAAGCAGCTGAGAATCTACTCTTGGCTTTCCTCTTACCAAAACAACTCCTAGAAAAGTGCTTCATCTTGAAATCTTTCCTCAAACATCCATGACTTTTTACTGTTTTTAAAAATAAAAAGGAAGAAAAAAAGCAAGTAGGCATGATTTTAATGTAATATATATATATAAACAAACCACATGTGTTTTGCTGTCCTCTGCAGCTTGCTGTTTGAAAGAGTGGCTAAAGTTTCCGTTGGCATCAGTAATATAGATAAAAAAGAGACAGAAACAGGGCTCAGCAAAACATTGTCATGTTGACTTTTGCTCTTGTAGAAAAACAGGGTGGAAAAAAAACCCACAGGAAAGACATTTTAGTTTTAATACAGCTGACATGGCAGTACCAGCACAGGGGGGTTGAAATAAAAACAAGAATGGAAAGTGGTTCAGCCCGCCCCATTCACTGATGGTGGCCCAGTGAAAGGATTATTGTTTGAGTCAAATCAGGTGGAAGATGGTTTCCCAGGAATGCAGCACTGTAAGAAAATCCTACACTCTCCATATATCTGTCATGGCTCTTTAGTGCCACTAATTCCTGCTCCCAGGGAGGGTGAACGATTCCCTTTTTGGGTTCCTATAAAGCAGCAGCAGCTTTGGGGATTCCCCCAGTGCCCTTCCTAGCAGTCAGAAGAGCCGCAGGACCAGAGCGCTGGAAGGGTGTGAACATCAGCAGCCAGGACCCATTCCTGGATGAAGACCTCTGATGGGTGCTGCTGAGGGGTGGTGAAGAGCTCTTGCACCACTACCTGCCTTTTTGTGATATATTTTGTAGAAAGGATCACTTGGTCTGCAACAATTTTTCTGGCATTTGAACATAAATAATGCCATTGTCTATCTTTAGGCAGTATTAAGGTGATTTCTCAGGACAGAGGGATACCTCCTGAGACATATGCAATAGCTTCTACACGATCTTTTAAAACTTCTACTTGCCCCTGCCTCCTCACAGGAGCTGATCATGTTTTGAGGCTGGTGGATCCCTCCTGCATCTCCTCCCTATATTGATGTCCCCATGTCCTCTCCTCTCCCTGCCCATTCTCCTGAATTTCCCTTGCAATGCAGGTCTGGTTCCTCACCCTCACTCTGCACTGTTTGATGGTTCAACAGAAGTTTCAAGACCTATCTTGAAACATAGGTAAGATGAAATTCACTTTCTGCAACCTTGCACATCTCGCAGGACTACATCTACTCTGGCAGCTAAAAGGAGCCAGCGCCCATTCTCTGGACCAGAGACTTGGTGTCACAGCACTGCTGGTACCTGTGGCACCAAGCATCTCCCCCAACAGGGTGGCCTCATCCCTTCCTGCCTGTTGGGAAGGACCTCGAATCTCTGCCATCTCCCAAACCACAGGCAGGAGAGCGAGAGGAGTTGATGTGGGCTACCGTGTGAAACGTCTGGCCTCTGGGCAGTAGCAAGTGTGCAGGATGGGAATCACCCTCGGAGGGATCCTACCTTGCTGGCACTGAAGCATCAGGAGACAAGCTCAAAAACTTAAGAGAGCAGATGAAAACTAAAACACTCTTAGCTGGAAAAAAATCCCATAATCTAGTAATCATGATCAGTACCTCCTGAGGGACCAGCCAGAAGACTGACTTTGCTGCAGAACGTGGATGCTTTCCATCAACTGATGCACTTGAGTTGTGTGCAGTTATATGGGGGGCCAAAGTGAAAGAAAACAGGGAAAAGTAATTTGGATCAAACAAGAATTGATTACTTGGCAACATGCATGGGAAAAAAAATCCTTTTGGATCAAAGAAAAGTTTTGGGCATTTTTAAAACAAGCCAAGGATATTTGGAAACGAAGGTCTTAATTTGCAGTGGGACTTGAGCGAAAAGCACGTGAGCAGGAGGGGTCACTGTCGCTTGCCCCACTGGTGGTCACCCTCCGTCATCCTGGGGGACTGCTCAGCTGGGAAGCACAGCCCACCCCTCTCCTCTCAAACTCTGCTATTTTCATGGTTCAACCTAACCTGGCTCATTTGGACAGAATTTGCTGTTTGCTTCAAATGCCCAAAAGCAGCACTTTCTGGAGAATAATTGATGCACCAATTTGTCCCCCAGATCGAAATAATATTTCAGGTAGCGTGTTACCCCCTGAGCAATCTTGCCAGGATCTCTGTGGTCTCACAATAACATTTTCTAATTGTCTGGCTCTTCTGCGTCTCCTCCTTGCTGTGTGGAAGTCACATCTGAGCCACAGCGATATTAAGATCCTGACCCAAAGTCCTGACCCACATGGATAACCTTACGCTGGCTGGGATGTTACACGTGTGCTTAAGTATTTGCTGGATGAGAGCCCAAGCGCCTGACAGCATCGTGGAAACCAACCGTGCACACAGCGATAGTGAGTGCAGAAAAACAAAGAAACAAGATAGAAATATCCTTTTGCTCCCAAATACATCTTTCTCCAATAAGGAGAAAGGAACAGAAATCTGTAACAGGAATTCAGTCATCTGTATTTCAGTCCCACCTATATTGAAAAGGAACTTTTCCAGTTTTACAAAAATATCTTTGCAGCGTTTATCGCACTTGGCAAATTTCAAATGTTTTTGCTTTTTCTTATTTTTCTTTTCCTGTACTTCCACTCCCTCATTTTCCTCCTCTTTTTCTTCCCCTTTTCCTTGAGCTGCTGCCATCCACTTGTGTAGCTTATCTTATCCGAGTAGCTGCTAGTATTTAATTTGTAATAACAAATGACCTGCCTGCACCCTCACATGGAAATACTATATCACACTCCTGTTAAATATACCAGTGTGTGAACAGCCTGATTTATTAGAAGATGAATTTCAGCACACCTTGGACGTGATGTCTCACTGCCCGTCCTCTCCTTCGTTCATGGAGACACCGCAGTCCCAGCACTTTCTGTGGCTCCGAGGTACTCGGAGGCAGGTCAGCTCGTGGCACTGGAGACCTGTTTGACTCTGCAGAGGATGGTGGCATTTTGTAGCCTGATCCTGGGAGCCCGGCTGGTGCCTGCGTGCACACCCCTGCAAATAAGGCTGCTTCCCACATCCCATCACCAAAACAACCCCCAGCCTGCACTGGTCACCGCCTGCCCTCTCCTTGCCCAGCCCCAGCTTGCCACCCAGCCGTCATCTGTCCACGGGGAAAATATCTCCTGGGTTGAATTTGGACACAATCAACAACTGACTCTGCTTCAATTCCCTGCCACTTCTGATCAGGACATCTCCGTGTCCCTCCCAGTCACCCAGCGCCTTCCCAGCAGCTAATCTCTGCTCCCCAGTGCTAGATGGGTAAAGTCTAAATTGCCAGGCTTTGCCTGGCTTTTTATCAGTGGGCAGGCAGGGTTCAGAGCAGAACAAAAAGATCGGCTAAGAAGAAAGCCCTGGAGTTTCGCTCTCGGGAGGGGAACTCACTGTCCTTGCACGCATCCTTATACAGTGTTTCTGGCAGATGCTTCGTTAACTTCTTCCTTCACAGATAATAGAGAAAGGTTTCCCAGTGTCAGTAGCTGCTAAAGAGATAGGAATGAAAGCATTTTTGGCATCTGTTTTCTGGCTTACACCAGCCGTCTTTGTCCTTTCCTTGATAACATGCACTTTTCCCCTTTCTCCCTTTGATACCCGAGAGGTAAGTGGTGATAAATTTGTCATACATTTCCTAAACACAGGAGCAGGGGCTGGGGAGGGTATCGTGCCGGGACACGGAGGATGCTTGCTACTTCAGCACCAGCCGACGGGGAGGACCCAGCCGTGCCCAAGCACTGACTCCAGCAGCAGCGGCCGACTGCATCCCTTTGACATCACACTTCTCACTTTCGCCTTTTCCTACACCCACTGCTGCCATCTCTCCGGCCCCAGCGCCGGCACTGCTGGTGCCTGCCTGTGTCCCTGACCTTGCTCTGAGAAGTACGGATGTGTGGACACCGGTTAGTCATGTACCTGCGCTGCGAGCCCACATCACTTGCACAAAGGCAAGCGCACGGGTTGTTTTCATCGCACAGGGTCTGCAGCCCCGGCACAGCCTGGCACTGCAATGGGAGGTGGGCACGGAACAGCGGGTCGATTACTGTGCTGCCCAGCATCTGGGGCAGCAACAAAACCAAAAGTTGTCCATCTCCTGGAAAAGGAGACCAAAACAGCCCGTCTCTAGTCATCTCCCACTCCTTCCCTACAGGTGATGACGAACATGGAGTTTGTTAGGACCCCGGACACTAAGCCAAATGTTTTAGACCATTCCAGGCTCCAGTTGGTGCTTTGCGTCTCTCCTGAGTGCCCTTCCCTGCAACCAGACCTGGTGTTAAGGTTTGCTCTCCCAGTGCGCTGGGTCATAAAAGCAATGCTGCATGTAAGGCAACTTCATGGCTGGATCCCACCAGGTGAACAGGTAGGCACGTGCTGGCCGTGCTCTCAGCCTGGCAAAGGTTTACGTGAACCTGAACGTAAAGGCAGACTCCCACAAATCAACCCAATCTATCAGCCTTTCTGTTGACTTAGTTGACTCGGGGGGTACGCACACACGGTGTTTCGCAGGCAGGTATGAGCTCACTCTGCCCCCGATTCGAATTGACTGGAAGCCACATGGTTTACATGGAAAAGAACCCAACCAAAACCAAACCAAGCAAGGAAGGTAGTGACACTCAGACAACGGTTGGTTGCTGTAGAGCACAAGTAAGACAAAACCAACAACTGCCTGCCAAAAACATGTAGAAACACCCCAAAAATCAATGAAAGCAACCTAGGAACAGCCAAATTCTATGAGGTCTAGTTACCGATATCTGCTGCATTTACTGCTTTCATCTGTCTTTAATAGGAACTAAGAACCCTGTCATCCTTCAAGTGAAGGGCCTCATTGCGTGAAGTACCTTTCTGTCCTTTGCTGAGGTGACGCCATCCAGCCACAACAGATGTCCGCAGTCTCCTTGCAGCAAGTGAAAACTGAGGCTGTTTTCCCACGTTATCTCTGAGTGGGATAATGCGAGTCGCCCAGCTGTGCTAAATCCCAGCAACCAAACTCGGCAAAACAAAACAAACCAGAGCAAACGTGAAGCCGTCACCGTAACGAGAGGGACATGGTTTCAGCGAGCCAGACGACCAGCCACGGCCCTGTGCTGTGGATCCAGCTCTCACCTCCATTGCCTGATCAGTGTGGGCAAGAGCAGCATTTTGCAGCTGGTGTACCCATTGACTCTTCATGTTTTTTTTTTTCTTCAGGGGGTGAGTGCCACCCAGCTCTTTGAGGATGGCTCCTAGGTTATAAATGCATTAACTTTTTAAGAAGATGCAAAGAGAAGACAAATATGGACAGACGCAAGAACCTGTGCTCCTGACCCACCGAGTCTGTGCACTGCTGCCACCCAGCCCTGCTCAGCCGCCCTTTCCCAAGGGGTCACAGACCCTCCAAGGGATTGAGTGGCACCTGCTCGCTGCAGCCTGCTCCTTCCCTGCCCTGCTCCTTCCCTGCCCTGCTCCCTGGAGCTTTGTCTCACGGCTGGAGAGCAGACCCCTGTGCTCTCCTTTCCAGGGCTGTGCAAGGTGTTACAGCTGCATATTTTATCTGCTTCGGCAAGATTCAAGTAGGAGCGTGATGTTTTATGAATGCTGGGTCTGATGAAATGTTACCCAAAACTGGTGAACAAGAGATGGAAAATTTTGAAATGGGTCGAGTAAGAGCTGCCCCAAAACAATGTTAACTTTGGAAATGAAACTCAGCCAAGTCGTTAAGTGCCATGAGCCAGCCCAGTAAGACAAGAACAAGGAGAGAGAGGAGTTATTATGCAGAGAGAGTAACATCCAAATTAAAGATGATCTAGGTATAGTCCCAAAACAAATTTAATCCTTCATCTCAGTTTGCGGTAAGAGAGGACAATAAATAGAGGGGCAAAGACAGGGTAGCTAATTAGGCTAAGAATACGGGGATTAAAATTACCAAACCTGAAATGGAATAAAATTTGAAGAGTTTTAATGCGCTTGAAACAAAAGACCAGATGATCCGTATCTAAGAATCACAGAATAAGGAAAGAGCTGGCAAATGAAATGGTAAGTCTGGCAGCAAGTATTTCTAATACTTCAGGGTAGTTCAGTCTGTCTCTAATAAAAGGACGGTAAGTAATGTTCACAAATACGGGCCCTTTTATCTGGTCTTTGTAGCATGCAAAGCATAAAACAAAATTTTAAGGGAAGAATAAACATAGAGGAAGAGAATACAAACACATACCTTTATCAAGCAGATGTGTCCAGCTTAGCCAATATCTGGTTTTGATAAAAGGATTTTACTGGACAAAGGAAATGAGATTTACCTAGACACTGCTAAACCACTCAACTTGGCACAATGTGGAAAATTATTAGTTAAGACAGAAATGATGCAACTTAATACAAGAATCGTGAGGAGGAACTAGTCAGTGGGCAGCGATTTGCCGAGCCTGGAGGGGGCTGGCAAACAGACACCAGCAGAGGTCCTTGAGGACTAGGTTTGGGAGTGCTCTGATTTAATTAGGCACAAAAAGCAATATTGTGCTGGTGAAATCTGGTGATGAAGATGTTACCAACATGGAATATGGTCACAGTTTCAGAGAGGAAGAGCTGGATGGACAGACAAACTCAAACTAGGAAGGGATGGAGATGCCTGGGGAACGGGATGCCTACCTGGCTGGAGGAAACAAAGCCAGTTCTTAGCACCGTTCCCTTCAGCTCCAGTCATAGTGGCTGAGCTAAAAACGTTTTCCAAAAAGGTACAAGGATATGGAGCAGTGACCATCACTGATCCCAAATACATCCTGCTTGTCCCACAGGCACTGCCCTGAGGGTGCAAGGGAGGCGATGACACATCTCCCCATTCACCCTACTGCCAGGTTGGTTAGACTTGGACTCAGAACTTCCCTTTTCAAGATAAGTGTTTGAAAAGAGCATTGATTCTTTGAAACTACAGTCCACAATAAAGGGGAGAAACAGTTCAAGTATTTGACTTCTCTTAACTGTCTGCATATTTGTTTCTTTTTAATTGTTTTACCAAAAGGTACTTCTGACCTGGAGAAAGGCAGGAGAAGTCATTCCTAAAAGGCAAAAGAAGCAAGGTCCACTATGCTGGTAATTAGTCACTGTTTTAAACTGTTGTCATGCAACATTTAATAACTAGGCAATGCAAACCCCAAAGCAATATAAAATAAGCCCAGATTTATCTCCTGGAAATTCTGTGTTGGAAAATGAATTGAATGAGGGAGATTTTCACATTGCCAAGGGGCAAATTTTATTGGATTTTAAGGTCTTTGGTGGATTAGCAACAATAAGCATAGCATAAAGCAGCTAAGCTGGGGGTACATCTACAAAAGACATCTACACAACAGAGAAAGTCAGTGCCACCCTGACACTGACAGGCAAGGACTAGATAAAGGTAGCTGATCAAAAGAAGGGGAGCAGGCCAAAATGAAGGGGAAAAAGTCATTGTCTTGCCTTATCATGATCATTGCCTTTGATTTTTAAAACAGCCAGCAAAGCAGATAAGCCATTAGAAATGCATCTCTAAGATGAAAACAATGCTAGTAGAGGCAACAGTGGAAGCTCCTAGGAAGAGTAGGAACTGATTCCCACTACTGGTTGAAATAAATCCATTTTGCTACGAAGAAGGGCAAAACAAAAGGAAAAAAAATAATCTTTTTTTTCTCCCTACAACGCCAAAGCAAATACACTGTTATCTGATTACTGAAAAAGTGTTATTTCCAAGAGCCAAGAAAGAAACCTCGTTTCCTCTAGAGTCATGTCTTACAGCCCCTGTGTTCCCCACCGCAGTGACTCCAGACCTGCTCCGTGCCCTGTATGACTCTTCTCTACAAGGCTGCACATCTGCTGACAGCTCCAAGATCCTTCCAGTTCTTCCCTGCTGTTTCCAAACTGTCTCCACAGGGTGCCCAGCTCATCCCCAGGGCCTGCAGGCCAGTCACGCTCTGTCTTCAGCTCCTCTGCTACTCCACATCGACAGTTTTGGACATGTTAGCTGGACCAGAAATGATGCTGGTAGCAACCCTGGATTTCATCACGTACCACGTGGCCAGTGTAGCAGTGTGTCTTAACTGATTAAACTGCATAAAGAAGACCTGAACTCTCCCTGTGTGTCCTTGAGCAGGAGGTTGTTAATTTTGGTTTCCTTTTATAACCTACCAGTTTTCACAAAACATGGAGGAACTTGTTCTCCTTGAAATTTCCACCCTTCTACCAGTCTGACTGGATTTGTGGTTTCAAAAACTACTTGGGGGCAGACAGCGAAAGAAGAGACAAAGACATGCTCAGAAAGACAGCAAGCTCAAAGAAATCCCATTTTGATTGGCAAATAGGGCAAAAGGAGCAATCTTCCATTCCTGCTAATACACATTATAGCAGATCCTGGACATGGTTCCCAGCCTCGTGTACTGCCATCGCAGAAGGTAACTGAGCGAGCCGTGCCCCTTTCCTGCAGCCTTACTCTCACTAAGGTTATGTGAAACAAACCACAAGGTGTCAAAAGTATTGAAACTGGCAAGTTGGCATGAAAAATATGAGTCTTCCAGCAAGCTACAGCATTTTCAATGCCAGGTAATACAAGAAAGGCAGAGACTTTTAGAAGAGCCCTCTCCATCCTGGAGCATTTTGCACATTGGGAAAGCTATTGGCCTAATTTGCTCCACTGTGCACAGTGACTCTAGAGCCCGTTAATAACTGTGGTGGATTGACCTAAGGAAGTTAACTCCACCCCAGACAGACCCAGTGCAACCACGCTGGAGCTGGGACTGACTCTGCTGGAGTGTGCAGCCTGCTGCACGTCCCTGGACTGTCCTCTACACAAACCATACTCCCAGGCAATGCCTCAAGCCTCTATCAGGCATGGAGAACTATTTCTAGTGTTGTCTGGATCACACTTCAAGGTGAAGCCCCAAAGTTTCAGGTGATTTTGCTGCAATCAAGAAGAGCTACAGCCCCTCGGTATCCTGCATGAACTGGTTGTTCACCCGTCTCTGAAAGAGGCAAGAGACAATGTAAATGGAGAGGTTGTTTGTCATTTTTAAAACTTTTCAGGCAGATGGTCTTCCTCAGTTTGATGAATACTTTCACCACGAGCTAAAGGCTCTCTTCTCAGGGGGTTTTCTGTGCAAAGGTCTCCTGGGCGATGTGCATGGGGAGCTTGTGTTGAGATGCCAGATGCTGCTTCATCCTTTTAGTCTTGAAGTTAAAGCTTAGCAGTTCCTCCTACTTTCTCTCCAAATAATGTACAACGCAATAGAATTGGGTCAGAGCATAGGTAACAGACTTGCAGACCTGCTGAGATGGACCTCACAGCTCTCTGTTCCCTGTTCATCCCCTACCCTGGCACTGTGAGCCAGCAATCCCAGGCAGGAGCCCTGCTAAACCAGCACTAGCACTGGGGCCTGGCTTGGAGGGCATTCCTGTCTGTCGTGCATGTGCTTAGTTCCCACTGCGTCCTACTAAACAGGAGGTCTAGTGACACTCCAGAAGTTGGGGCTCGCAGGATAAAACTGTGTCAGAAGCCTGGAAAAAAACTAGCATCTCACCATAACCAAAGCTGTCTCTGTTTCTGGCTCTGTTACCCAGTCAGCTTTTAAAAAAAATGTAAATATATAATCTGGAGTCCCGTTCCTACTTACGTGGGTGTAAGCGAGGTCTGCTCAGATCACTGGAGGTTCCCTGGGGTACCAAAGAGCAGCCAGATCCAAGGCAGGCTCAAGTTGCACCACACTGGAGCCAGGGCTGAACAGCACTTAAAACAGTGGAGTTTGGGCAGCCCCAAGGCCCCTGCTCCCTGCTGGTTGTTATGATACAAATTACATTTACGGTGGAACAGACGAGAAGGCACTGAAGTGTTAAACGGGGTAGTTATTTTCATTAGCGCTGCCACCAGAGACCTCCTTGCAGAAATGCAACGTAATTGTAATGCAGGTCCTACCTTCTGCCAGAGCCTTCAACATGCAGAGTTAATTCCTTCTCTTACTGGGTTTTCCTGCGCAGTGAAGCTTGCCCAGATGTAATCAATAGCAGGATGAAAGACTGCGGGACAGGAACACGGCCGTAGTGAAGGGCACATTGCATATCTGAAGGGGTTCATGCCACTACCCGAAGATGAAAGTAACCCTGAGAGAGCACCTCAGGAAACCTGAGGAAGATGTTTCTTCATCTAAATACTGTTTACATCTGCAGTGGTTCAGGGTACAGAGTTACCGCTGCAAGTCAGCCCCTGATTTCAGTATATGAGTTATATCAGAGGTTAGTAGTGAAGTCTCAGGGTTATTTATGAGAGACTTCTTTATATGGACAGTGTTTATGAACAACCCTGAAACATTTGGAAATGATTTGTTTTTTCAGACACATACTACTTAGCTCACCATAGCTAGCAACAGATTTTGGACCAAGAAGGGTGGAAATGTATCCAGAGTTGGACTGTTAAAGGTGTTTCAGCCCAGCTCCACTGTGCTGACATACTTAACCAGTTTAGGAGACTGGGGCTTGTTTTCAGCGTGTGTGTGTCCATCGCCGGAGACAGGACGGCAGGATCATAGTCATGCCAGGACAGGAAGGTTTGGCAACCCCCTCCCAACAGCCTCGCTCCCTACTGAAGGTTTGCCTACACTGGAAGTGTTGTGCATCCATACATTGCTGTTTCTAATCCTCCCACCCTGCCTTTTAAATCCTTGCCTCGACAGAGCATTGCTATTATTTTGAGCGCTAATCAGAAGCGAACCTGTATCCCTTTTGATGAGAAGCCACCTGTGACCAATACATCCCAGGAGGAAAAAGTGCCAGCAGCTATTACGGGAGCAGGAGGGCAGAAATAACCCACACACTTGTAGCCCGTGCAGCCCAGGGGCACGTGGGACACAAGTTCCCAGCATGGCTCAGCAGCCACCATCATCATGAACAGCACAGAGATGGGAAGTGACGGCTCTCGTGGGTCCCCCTGCCCAGGTCTCTGACCAGCTGGTCCCTTCATCCAGAGCCCAGTGCCCAAATATGAAGGACAGCTTACTGCAACCCAGGGAGGTCCCACAGTCGCAACCAACCTCTGTCTAAAGGGCTTCTGCACAACCTTTTAGCTGCTTTGCAGAACAGCGAGTCCTCCTGAAACGCAAAAGTTTAAGATTTCAGCTAAAGTCTAGGAACATTTTCTAAATTAGTATCAGCTTAATAACTATCAGGAACAGGGATGTGCTGCCAATATCAGCTGGTTCTGGGGACGGGGATGGAGAGCTGTGCTGTGGCTGAGCGCTGGGAGGTGGGACACTGTGGATAGTCAACAAGGAGGAGGAAGAGGAGAAGGAGGAAAAGGATGCACATTTGCTAAGGAAAGCCCTGCTCCAGCAGGGATGGTGGCATCAGAGACAGCGCCGGGCTAGGGGTAGTTTTCAAAAGCTGGCTCAAGACCTGGCTGCAGTTTTCTTCTCACCCA
Source organism: Pluvialis apricaria (assembly GCA_017639485.1). Taxonomy (NCBI): domain Eukaryota; kingdom Metazoa; phylum Chordata; class Aves; order Charadriiformes; family Charadriidae; genus Pluvialis; species Pluvialis apricaria. Next base: position 147,343,135 of record CM030008.1, read on the forward strand.
GCCTATGTTGGCACAAAATGGCACCTCTGGTACCTTCAGGCACTGACATGATGATTTGAGAGCCTGGTTTCACAAATTTGCAGCCCTTCAGGAGACACGTGCTGCTGCCTGCGCCCCTTCACGCCTCTGCCCGTGCTGCCCGAGCTGTCCCCAGCAGCCTCCCCTAATCTGCCGCCTGAGCACTTAATCACTGACTTACAGGACTGTTTGGGAGGTGAGTGGCAGGAGCCTTTACAAAGGTTTTCCAGCCGCTGCTAGCTGCCCTGCGAGATTGCCCAGCCTAGCGTCTGCTTATTTTATATCATTTTGCTGGTTGGGAACAGCCCTCGCTGGAGAAGTGGGGACAAAACATCTTAATTACTGTAAAGTGAAAAGCTGGGAAATTGGATGGCAATGGGCAGTGTGGTGCCAGGGGTCCCTCCTGAGCTTCCCCCCCTCTTATACAAGGAGCCGGGGACGCGACCAGCCCTGCAGCTCGGGATAATGCGAGTAAGAACAGCTTAAAAAATCTTGCGAGTGTCAGTGCTATTGCACTGTAATGCCTAATCCAACAGTCCCTGCAGCCAGCATCAGCCTTTCCACTGACATTAAAAGTTGTTGGATGAGGGCCTGAGTGACTAACAAGTACAATATTTGAAATAGAGGCGTGGGGCATATTTGCAGGAATATGAAAAAAAATCCAACCTATTCAATCTCTCTTCAGTAATTAACTTTAAAGTATGTCTATTGTTACTAAACATTTTGCAAACATGCTGAGTCTGAAAGAAGAGAACCCAAACTGTCCCATTTCCGAGCCAAAAAAGCTTATCTGAACACAGGTGGGGTACACAGAGAAAGGGGAGTGAGTGTTTCTGCAAATAAATTGACATAAAAAGAAATCAATTGATGTGACCACAGCAGAGGTTGTAAGAAGTCAGAGAATGTGTCATGAGAAATCCTGTTAAAAATCCTGATTTTGGTATCCCTTCAGTCTGGAACCAGCATAACCCAGGGTTTTTTTCCATGATCTTCAAGTGTCAGAGCTCACCAATAATGGTCTGAAATGGGTTTTAATGATATGAGTGTATGAGTAAATAATGATATATGACATGCTTAATCACGGCCCCTAAAGCCCATATCTGAAGACAAGGCTTGATCCTGTGCAAGGTGCCTCAGCCCCTGCTACAGTGACAGGGGGGAGACAGGCACCCGCAGAGAGCGATTTGTCCCTTCCTAGTGCAGATAAAGGCATTTTGACATCAGTTATGTCCCATGTATGTCACAAAACCCAGTGAAACCAGTACGAGGTCTCCAAGGTCTCCAGAGTGACCTCCTGCCCCCTTGCAATGAGTGTGACTGTCCGTTTGCTGCTGAGGAGCAAACTGAGGGGTCTGGTGTCCCCAGGGGAGGTGAGGGCTGGGACAAAGGAAGGGTCATCCCTGAATTGCCAGGGCTGGTGGGATTCCCAAGGCCCGGGGTCTCGCAGGAGACCAGAGACAGAGTGTCCTCCCAAATGGCACTTGTGCAAAGCAGCAAGGAGGTGTCTGGGGCTGCGGAGGGAAAGCTGCGGTCTCTTGCGGGGGCTGCGGGCTCAGCAGAGGGACACCCACTCGAGCAGGATGCTGCGGCACCAAGTGAAGAAGCTGCAGGCTACTGGTCATTAGCTTGCCTTTGCACTGGACGTTACGCTTCACAAGGAAATTGTAATTTTTCTAATCAGCGTGTTTTCATAAAAGATCATAGAATATGGCTGCATTTTCAGCAGGTCTTTGTGACTGAGCAGACATCACATCTTTTGTATTCGAGAGCCCACTTTGTTTCTGCACTGACACTACAGTCTGAATAGCAGCTGGGGACCATTTTTAGGGCTGTGACATACACTGTGAGCACTCCTGCAGCATCTGGCTATCAGTAGTATCTTCACCAGGCAGCGGAGACCTACGAACCCTTCTCAAAAAAGAGATGACTATAAAGCTGTGCAAAGCTGCGTGAGCGCATCGGGAATGAAAGCTCTAGCCCTCATTCCCAAACTCCCATACAGTTTTCAAATCCTGACCTTGCCCCTCTTGTATTTCCTAGATGTTGGCTTCCCTGTACTTGCTTCATTCTTCTAAGCAGACAAGGATGGGAGGGAGATGAATGCAAATTTGCTCCTGTTTTTTTCATGAGCTCAGTGGCAAGATTAAACAAAGAATTTTAATGAGCTGGTCAACAAACAGGCCTCTGCAAATAGCCAATTCTAATGATTTCCATGACCTAGGAGTATTTAAATATCAACTGGGCATAAAATATATAAATTATCTATAACGTTTAGGTAACATATATTTTATGCAGTTCCTGGGCTTGGTGCTCAGGGTTCGTAAGCGAAAGCCCCAGGCACCAGTTTTCCCAGGCCCTTGAGCTGCCCCTGCACCAGCAGAGCTGTGAGCGAACCAGGCAAAGTGGGGCAGCCCCAGGGGAGGAGAGGAGTTGTCCTCATGTGGTGGGAGAGCTTCTGCGCCAGGAGGTCCCAGCACCTGTGTTCTCTCGGACAGAAAGTGACCAAACTGGACAGGCAGAAGGAAAAGTGCCAGGACCTCCACTTTCTGCAGGCACTCAGCCCCTGAGTGCTTCAGTGAAGTGGTTCTGAGGACAACTACAGGGCTGAGGTCTTCCAGGGAGAAAAGCCCATGCTGTCACCCTAAGAGCGGTCTGGGCACCAGGGAGACAGTGAACGGGGGTCCAACAGTGGTCCATGGGGCTTCTGGCAACACATGTTCACCTGGGACACTGGGCAGTGCGAAAAACTCAGGTGCTGGTGGACCTCAGGCATCTTCCAGACTGACACTGCCCAAGAATGGTTTTGAGGACCTAAATCATGGATTTGGGTGCCCACTTCCCAGCTAGGGACTACATGCAGTGCCTAATTCTTTCCATAGGTTTGGACCTTGATTTTAACAAATTAAATTCAGCCCTAGAGAGAGTTAAGGAAGCAAATGCTAGTGAGGCAAGGACTGTGGCTGCTTGCTGTATGGTCCAAGGCTTTCCACGTCCCCAGGGAGAATCAACTAATCCTCCCTTTGTCACTCATGCATGTCACTAAAGCACCCAAAACCAAATCTTGGCCTCATGCTATAGGTACTTCCATAACCAGAAAGTCAGCCTTCTTCCTTCACCCAGATTCATCCCTGTCTCTTGCTGACAAACAGTATGCAGCCACTGCACAGTGGCTCCTCACCTCTTGCCTTCCTGGGAGGGTCCCGGTTGCGTGCACCCAACAGATGCTAAAAGGCTTGAGGAGAGGGGTCTCTGGAAGAGCTAAAGCAGATCAGGTCTGCGTTATCTTTCCCAGGGACTCTTCAGAGGACAGAGAGGATGGTGTTTATATCTCAGTCTCATGCTGCCTTGGAGCACAATTCCCCTGCCTGGAGCAATTCCGGTTATGTCTGGAGGGTAAGAGGTGACTCTCAGGAGGTAGCTGATGTCCTCTGCCACCATCGGTGTGAAGAGCTGTGGGCTCTGTACAGCCCTGAAGCCTGGGACACTGTTCTCTCTGGCCAAAGGGGGTTAGAAGAAAGTGCTCCCATCATATTTTCATTTTTTGGTAATCAGCTGTGTTATAGAGGAAAAAGACTCAAATGAGATCAATACTTTGCTAGCTTTAGTGGGGTTAAATAAATACATGCACAAACTGTATTTGTAGGACAGATGCACATTCAGTTGAATGACACTTTGAGGGCATGCAACCCATACACAGCTCTTACCTGTGGACTACATAAAACCACAAAAATAGGCAAGAAGTCAGTGCTTTTTTCATTGTCACACGTCAAGATTTGCCAGTAAGGTTCATAAAGGCATCTTGGATTTTCTTCAGGAGTCACTGCTATTCATGTATTCTGCTGCAAACTTCACAAAGCCCTTCCTGAGCATCACTCCAAGGGTTTGCTCTGAAGAGGTCTGCAATGCCCTCAAGTGACCAGCTGGATTTCCCATCGTTAGAGCTCCAGTGAACCTGATAGAGACCGCTGTAAAAGGGCAAGGGATGGTGGCATGGTGTCAGAGAGGGACTGCAGAGCAAAGCCCACACATAGGGCAAGAGGTTGAGAACCCAAAACTTCCAACAACAGACATGCAAAGCAGCCACCAGTGAAATGAGGGTGCCACTGACAGGATACTGTTGCAAAAAGAAATTGCATGAAAGAAGAAGTGAGCTCAACCACAAGCAAAAGCTGAGTGAATATTATTTCCCATTTCCTAGAAATTTCACCCGTGGTTTTTGGTGGGAGAGATGATGTAAAGGAGAAAATGACTGGCATGTAGCACATCCCCATTCTGCTTTTTTAGCTGGCACAGAAGGGGCAACCTGGTGTGCAAGGTCTTCAGTGGCTTCCTTCCCTCTGAAGACATAGTTAAGCTACACCTGTCTAACTTCATGGCCTGGACATGGAAGGTCGGATTTATCTGCTTTTCCACCACTTCAGCACAAGCCAGGGGGAAAAAGCACAGCCAGGTTTGTGCAAGCACAGTCCAGGGGGATGCACTGAGCCCAGGTCACCATGCAAGGAGGTACCCAAGAGGGACAAAGGCCTTTTTGCAGTGACAAAATTCAGATGCTTTACATGTGAAGAACATCACATCTGTCCTCTGGCATACCAGGAGGTGGAGAGGGTGGGGAGTGCCAATATCAGCTGCACTTCAAAACACTTCGCAGCATGAACGTGCTTTGTCTGAGCTGCCTGGGCGAGGGGGCCGAGGGCTGGCGGGTGGGAACCCGGGCTGAAAGCGAAAGGAGCCTTTCACTTGTTGGACTGTTACCGACGGCTCAGCTGGAGCGAGGGCTGGGTGGAAGGGGAGGAGGAGGAATGCTGCGTCCCGGCAAAGCAAATATCACCATATGTGCGCCCTGTGTAAAAACAGAAATGTAAACAGAGCCCTTTCCAAAATAAACACCTGCAAAATAAACACAGAAGGGCAATATATTAAACAAAAATAAGCACTGAGGTACAGGGGAATGTCTCAGCAGCCAGCCACCGGCCCAAAGCCACCAGAAACCCTCATCTTGCCCCTTCCTGTATCTTCTCCTATAAATAAAGCTGCTCTGGAAAACACGTATGGAGTGAAGGGGCACGACATCCCTGCACAGCCGTGAGGGCACCGACCCCATCCTGGCAGGAGAGGGCCCCTCTCTGGGGAGCACAGCCGCTGCTGGGGCCGGGGCTGCCGGCGGCGAAGCCGCATCACCCGGCGTGCACCACGCAGCTGGTAGCAGGGCACAGCGAGAAGTACTCGCTGCAATGAGGAATGGGGGTCTCGCAATGGCAAGGACAAGTTGAACAGACTTGAATAGACCACCTCCACTCCTGAGAAAGTTAATAAAACCAGAAGCTCTCTGCCCCGGGTGTCTCTTTGCCCCCACTGCCCTGCCTGCCCTGCCAGGGCTGCCGTGTGCCTCGGGCCATGTTGGCACAGCCACCACCCCGGCAGACAGGAAAGTGCTTGTCCTCTCTAGGATGATCTGGCTCTCAATGCGGGCCACTGCAGGGGCATGCTGGGCCAGGGCAGTGGCCCAGCTCCCACTGCCTCTCCGTGCTCTGCAGAGGCCGACAAACAGGGCTTTATTATTTTTTTTCCCTCCAGCACAATGTCGGTCCTATTTTGCAGACTTTGCCACAGCAGTGATCCAAACCAGACCCCCTTCTTTCCTCTGTTTTAAGACTTTTTCTAGCATGTGCTTCATGCTGCACTAGAGATGGACAGCATCTGCCCTCCCCAAGGACAGACAGCAATGTGCAGCCTGCTCCCTCTGTCCCTTATGATACTACATCCCAATCCCAATCCAGAGGTGCAGCTCAGCTGCTGCATCGTCTTCCTGCTCCCTCAGAGACACAGCATGGCATGAGAAATTCTCTCCCTGGTGCCTGACCTACAAGCCAGCATCCATAACACATGCCTACAGGGTGCCCTGGGACCGTGCCCACCTTTGCTTCAATGGTGGGACTTGCGTCTCCATTCTTGCGTTGACCTCACCTCTCATCTCAAACATCAGCTGGTGAATGGATGCTCCAGACCCATTTACCTGCCAGCCTAGAGGTCCTCACATTGCCCACAAAGATGGGAGTACCAGGTAATCAAGTCTGCAAGTTTATTTTACTGAGCTGCTATTAGGACTAATTATTTCTCCACCATTTCCCTCCATAGTGTTGTCTCCTTTAGGAATATAATTTCCCACCTGAATCGTCTCCAAGCGCCCCGGCAATGAGCTTGCTGCAAGCCCATTCCTGCAGCCCGTGCTGCAGGTATCTCCTGTCACAGCCTCTGGGGCTGCGGCCACGGGTGTGAGCCCAGCGTGGCCCCTGCCATGTCCTCCTCTGGCCTCACAGCCCCAGAGCTGCCCACCCAGGGGTGCCTGGCAGCCCACTGCGCCTGTCACCGCTGTGCTGACCTGGGCATGTGCTCAGCTGAGACATGGGGGCACTCCGGGGTGCAAGGCAGACGCAGGCGTGAGTCACTGGTGTCCTGCCATGGGGAAGCCGAGCCCTGGCCCAGCACCAGCCACGCAATGTACACATCCCTCTGTTTACCGTTTCTTAGCAGTCACCTATTATTTTTCATTTCCCAAGTCTGTCGAGCTCCTTGGAACAGAGCAGTCCTGTCCCGTGCACGTCTGAACAATGCCTCGCACCGGAGAGTCCCATCGCCAGAGGTAACCTGTTTGCCTTGCAGCTACATCCCATGGATGATAGGCAATTTCATCCTTGCTTCTCACGCGTTGGGGCTCTCTAATGAAGGAGTAGGAGCTTCACGGTGAAATACGCTGGACTTGAAGACAAGGAGTGGCTGTGTTTTCTCCTTTCCACAAAACCAGTTGAGAGTAAGGCACCGTAACCGTTCTTATTTCTTGGGGTAAACCTCAGACTGCAGCAGACGGCTGATAAAGAGGCTGTTTTGTATTATGGTTTATATTGTAAATCTTATATCTTGGGCAGAGTCTGTGTGAATACTTGTGAGATTAGCCACAGATACCAGGACTAGGGACTACATCTGCAGTGGCTTTTAGAAAGCCGAACTCTCCATATCCCGTATCTGCTGTATATCTGGTGGACTGACCTCTTTAAAAAGAAGCTTTACAGAAGATGCTATTAAAAAATGAAGAATTTACTTTATCATCACAGAAATACATATTAAATCTCAGTATTTCCTAACCCCTAAAGTATTTCTGGTTTATGCTTAGGGACTCACGCTGTAAATCACTATGCAAGAAGTTTCCTTTTCATGGCAACCTCTTCAATTCCATACTCATTTGGCACACAAACCACAAGGGCCTGCCAACCTGCTTCTTATTTTCATATCTCCTGGCTATTTAACAACAGTAACTCATGTTAATGAGGTTGTACATTTGCTTATTCCCTTAAAAAGTAACACACAGCTCTTTCGGATAGGGCCCTCATCGCTGTGCACATGCTTCAAAGACCAGATGCAGAATGAATGAGCTCGTACCAACGGCTTTGTCACCTCTGCAAATGTGCTTGTCTTTGGATGGTTTGTCTTCCTCTGTGCACCAGGAAAGAAGGAAACTTCTGCTCTTAACAAAAAATAAATGAATTCAAACCAAGAAACAAAAGAATAGCAACATCAGAAGGGATCTGGGTTTACCCAGCATGGAAATACAAGGAGTATCACCCGCTTACTAACATGCGTCATGGCAGATCCTCTCCTAAAATCAATTTACGTGGGGGTATTTTAAAATGAAGTTTACAAACACTGAATACAGCCTGTTAGGAGAGATTGTCCCCCATTACAAAATAGCACATGCTGCACCTCATCATGGCTGAGCTCAAAGCTGGTCTTTAGAGAGAATTCTTTAGCAGCTAGTTTGTATTATGAAAAAGTATCACATTAATATTCAATCAAATCTAATACTTAAAATCCCCTCATTTGTTTAACTCTTTGATGTATGGATTACTGAATTAGAGCCATTGCCAAAACTGGTTCCATATTAAGCTAATTTATATGCAGGAAATGTCCCTCTATAACTCTGAGGCAGGTGAAGTTGATACAGCTTTATTTGCTGTTATCATGCTCTTGAAGCTTAAGATTAATTTGCTAAATCAAACATTGCAATCAAATTCCCTTCGATGGCTCATCTCCTTTCAGTTTGCAGAAACCAAAGCTTTGTATACCTGGAAATAAATGCCAAACTGTGCTTGCTGCTCCAGCCAGATGGAGTTACTGGCATTAACATGGTTGAATAAACTTAGTGTAATTAAAACGAGCATTTTGCCCAATCTACATCACATACTGCAGGTGCACTGCTCGATTTATTATGTAAAATTATTCAATTTAATTAAGGACAGGAGAGTGCAATACAAAAGTAACAACAACTTCCCTGCAATTAAGGAAGAGGGATTTTCCCTTTCTGGGGCAAAAGCCACATACCGTGGGCCTATCCCAGCCAGGGACTTGTTTGCTTTCTTAGTCACTGGATCCTCTGAAGCTGCTTTCAGCAGCGTTATCCTGTGCGGTTCATGGACCCCGCTTTGGGCATCCACAGCCTCTCCATCCCGGGGCAGGGCTGGGGCTACTGCCCAGAGCCCACAGCCATGTGGGGACTCTGCGGCTAAAACCAGGAGGCAGCACAGATTTGGAAACACCTCCTTATTTCATGGATTGTCCACCTTGCTTTTGACGTGCAGACAAAATGCCCTCTAAGGAAGAGGTTTTGTCTCAGGCTGTTATCAAAGAGCTTTACGGTGCCGAGAGTGGACGAGCCATCTGCCAGCTGGTGTGCAATGCCGTCACCAAGCGCTGGGGGTTTGTCTGTCAACAGAGATAAACAAACGTGTTGCAAAAATGATACGAAGTGAAATGAAAGGCACTGCCGGTACCATACTGTAGTAAAAGAAGAAAAATCTCAAGTGTACTCATCAAAAGGCACTCACCTGGGCAACTCAACGCCCTGGGACGCTGGAGCATGCTGGAGCCGCGCAGGGTTCAAACAGGGCCAGGCACAAACGGGAACGTTTTCTCATTCTCCACTCAACTGAGTTTCAAAAAATGCAGAGCATATTCCTCATGATTCTTGTAAGAAGCCAAGTTCCTTCAGTAAAGCAGAATTTGATTTAGGGGCTGGCTTTCCTATTATCATCCTTTACAGAAATCTCTCTTCTAAAGCATCTGGAGATTGTCACTGTTGGAGACAGGTTCTGAGTGAAAAATACTGAGAGTCTGAACCCATCAAGCAATGCCTATCTGCCAACGGTGCCCATGCCTGCTCTAAATACATATGATCTGCATGTTATCTGTAAATAATGGACAGAGTAAAAAAGCGTTGGAAGGAACCTAAATTCAGCATCTTTTGCATCTGTGGGTTTCTGCTATAGGGAGTTTCTGGTTTTCATTTCCTTGGGGTTTTTGAACAGTAGTATCGTATAATATGTCATCTGTTTACTGGAATGCGAACCGAATGTAAATATTGAGAAATCTGATAAACAATACTGTAAATTCAGAGCTCAGCAAGTAGGCATCTGAAAGCACACCCCAGCAGCTTTCCACCGCTCTTCAGGAAAGGTTGACATTCTCACCCACAGAAATGACAACATTCCTACCCAGGCTTAATCTGGCCACACAGCTTAATCAAGAGAGGAGGGGGGAGAAACAGCTTTTGTGTCTGAATTTATGACTTGAATATTCTGCGAAAACACTGAGATATAACATGCCTGAGCAGTTGCAGAAGAGACTGAAGCTGTTTGAATTCTTGTGGTGCCCTTTGGCCTGATGTGTTTGGGCTGTTTGAGTGTGTGTGTGACTGTAATGGGATAAAAATGTCAGCGTGAGCTTCTGGATAAACCTTCGCTTGGGCTTCTTTCCTGTCCATAACAGTCTAAACTTAAAGGAGCAATGGGGAGGGTTCAGTGTTTGGCTCTGCTGGGTGACTCGCAGCCCAGCAAGAGGTGTTTGACTCAACACCACGATGGCACTGGTGTGAACCTGAACACCCACACTGGGCATACAACCAGCAAATCTGCAGTGACACAGTGAGCCTGGTGACACCTCCCGAGCAGAGGAGCTCAGTGTCTTATTTATTCAGTGCATGCATTGAGCTCTGGCTTTTGAGAAGAAGGAGTTTCATACAGCTCCTGGTCTGACTCTGTTCTTTCTCAACACCTGCAGGACCATCTCCACCTCTGCCCTCCAGTTCCCTGGTTCCCCATTCTGAGAGTGCTGCTGGCCACAGTGTCTTACTTCTTTCCAAATTGCAGGGTTTGATTTGCAAAGCAGCTAGGTCCCTTGCTAGCTGTTTGCAAGTTCTTCTTCAATGCCAAAGAGTTGCTGGGTTGTCCAGTACTCCTCCAGGCTTGGCACGGGGGAGTGCAGTGTGGGAACCATGTTCTCCAATTTACCTTCTCACTGATGCCTTGCAGCCCTGATCTCTAGGATAAGCCCTACAGCAAGAAAGTGTTGTTTTACTGATGCCCTAATTAATGAAGTGGTTATAAATACTTATATCAGGGAGAACTGCTGCTGAACAACACGACAGCCCTACTTTTTACTTTAAAGGAGACAGGCTGGAAAATTACTTGTAAACAAGGAAATTATTGCTAAGACTTCATCCATATCGCTTTTCATATACAAGTCTGGGCAAACAGGGAGATTTGTCACTGTCACCAGTGGTGGGAGGCTGCAACTGGAGCACCCCTCTCAGGCTTCGACACATGGGAAAACCCGGAGGTGCCTTGTCTCCCTTGTGAGTCCCACACCAACAGGGTGACCAAGGCAGCCAGTGCACTGGGGCTGGGGCACTGCACGGACCCCCGGAGCAGTGGCATTTAAACCAGTACTGAAATACCAACTGCAGCATCCCAAAGCATAAGGTCATCCTTCAACATCTCCAGACAAGCAACAGTCTGAACAGCCAGGGGGTCTCCACTCGAGCTCCCATCACTGTTTACAGGGAAGCATCTACCCTTCAACAGAAAAATGTGCAATGCTTCCCCGGTTCCTCCCTGGCAGGTAAAGGCTTAGTGGCGTGCCAGGGTGAAAGGGCTACTTGTTACAAGCACAAACATTTCATATGGAAATGTGGCTTTAAATCAAGGCCCTTTAATTACTCTTCCCAAATGAAGAAAAGATCCCTTCTTCTGGGGATTTATTGGTGGGCAACAGAATAACGAAGAATAGTGTGTGTGTCACAGGGCAGAATGGAGAGGCACTTTTGAATCAGGAGCTGGGGTAAATAAGAGGTTCCTTCTAGGCAAGGAGCTTGAATCAGAGGGCAGAAAGCGGGTCTTCCTTTTCCCTAATTAATTTTCCCGTGCTTTTTTTTCTACCCTGCTTATCTGACAGGCAGTGACTGGCAGATGCACATACTCCAGAGCATCCCACGAGAGCTTGCAGGGAGCATGAGCTCCACCTCAGGGCCCTCACACTGTAATGTTGTGATGTTTCTATTATGGGAGCTGCAAGCTTCTGTTTTGGATAAATAAGCTTAAAACCATGAGCACTGAACGTGCCAGCAACAGGCTCAGGAGCAAACATCCCACCCATGCGGGGAACCACAAATATAGCTTCACAGGCTGAACCATGTGGTCCTTAGGGCAGAAGGCAACATGCAGGGTCAGAAAAAATTACAGATGGGGCTCAGGATTTTTTATTTTTGTCAGAAAAGCTGAAATCCATACGAACGAGGCATCATTATCATTCTGACTCTATTCTATTGAGCTGGCATTAATGATAGATCTGGCAACGCATTGTATGTTCTTGAACAATGACAAGTGCACTGTGGAAATTAACTGAAATACTGAAAGCAAAATAATAGCTGAAAAATATCCTGCTTTTCAGCTTTTGGTAGCAAAAAGCATGAACTACACTGCTTATGCAAATCTCAAGTCAGTTGTGGGCTAAAAGAATTAATCAGAATGCAAAGTAGTGTAATTCTGTCCTAATTCTAGGAGAAAGTATCAAACACATGTTTAAATGTCACTCTCCAGCCCTTAATTACCTCCACTTAGCAAACCCCTCACAATAAGCTGTACGACGAGGTGTCACTCACTGGCTTGCCAAGCCGCTGCGTCCCACGGGCCAGCAGCCGCAGGCAGGTGCTGCCCGCAGCGCCGAGCAGCTGTTTAGTCACACGGGGGCCGTTTGGCAGCCCTGTCTGCTGGAGCATCTGTGTTAAGGTCTTCCTTGGGTGTGTGAATAACTATAAAGGAAAGAGAATTAAATGATGAAGTCTGCTTTAAGGTGCAGAGGGAAAGGCTTTAGCCTCTTCTCTGGCCCATCTCTGCGCTGCTGGTGGTGGCAGCTCCTGCCCCTAGGGTAACTTTGCAGTTTATCTCCATTTCTTCTGCCACTGTTCAGTGCAGCAAAGAGGAGACAAGCTGCAGCTTGGACTCTACTGGGGAGCTGAGCCAGCTTTTTGCTCGCACAAGCCAATGGTATAGCAATGCTGGGGAATAGGCTAAGTTGGGTTGATCTTCTCCAGGATTTTCAGATTCTCAGGGTGCTTCTGGTGTCCTGCATACGGCACACGGAAGGAACTGGTCGGGGGGGAGAAACAGCCCTGGCTGTGGCCAGCTCCAAGGGGTTGCCCAGAGCTGCGATATCCCCCACCCTCCAACCTGGTTGAACAGTCCTCGGGAGGAGACTGAATTATTGGCTGGGCCTTGGGAGGACCGAGAGTCTGTCACGGAGCCAGCGGGGATGGTGGGGAGTCCATAGACACCTCTCTCTGCTTATTTGAAAGTAAATTAGCCTACGAAAAAGAGATTGCCCAGAGTCACTTTCACGGTCTCCCGACTGATTTGCTATGCTTTAGGAGTGAAATGCTCTCCTGTCTTGAAACCGAGCTTTTGATAACTACCAGAAATCTGTGATGCATTTGTTCAAGATCAGGTCAGCCTATCGAGCAGTGCCGGGGCTGAATGCATTTGAGGAAGAATGGAAAGGATCGGATCACGCCTTGCCTCAAAAGTTATTTTTAAGCAGCTATTTCAGCACAGTAAAGGGTTAGGGAACATGTGTTCTCCGCTGTCAGAAGGCACTGTATTTGCCAATATATTTAGTGAACAGCAGTGGGAGATAAAATTACCAGTGTTTGCTCTGGAATAGTAAACGCCATCCCTAATGGTCATAGAAGTATTTTTTTCTGCTTTCTAGTTAGCCAGGATTGATGTTATTAAATACACTGCATTTAAAGCATTTATAGATTCTCAAAATTCCATTACATTTTTTACTCAGCTAAATTAGAGCCTTGTGTTGTGTAAAAGAGCTCTGACCCATATTGATTACAAAAAAGGAGGAAAGGTTTTATTAAAGAGATGAATGGGCTTTTTGTTAGTTTGCTTCATTCTGGCAAACAGAGGAATTAAATTATTCCATTCCGACAGCACTTACCCATCTCAGCAGGTGGATTTGTACTCCCCCATCAGTATGCTGAGAGGTTATTTGGCAGTTTAGCAGAGATACAAACACTACAGTTCAGATCTCTAAGTGGATGAAAATTGTCATTGTTGCGCTGAAATCTGGCTTCTCCTTCACAGTCAAGGGAGCTGTAGGGTTCATGGTTTGCAGGGCATTCACTGGAGGTCATCCAAGCTTTCTTTTGGTGCTGGGGCAGTTTCAGAACCCTTCTCAGAGGTCATGTGGAGATGGTGGGGGCAGTTCATGGCGCCACATTTCTGCCTGCCAGGGTTGGCTAATGGGTTTGTGCATACAGGAGTGAGGACCATCTCCCTCCCTCGCCAAAGCCCCAGTGCGTGAGATGGGGCTTTCACCCGTTGCAGTTCTTAACACCAAAAATGGCTGTGTCTTTACAAAACACAGTGGCAGTACACGCTGTCCCCAGGTAAGGTCACATCCATAATGATGGGATTTTTATAAACTGCCTGGTGAGGGATGAAATCATCCCTTAAGTACAAGACACCATAGTGGTGAAGCACCTCACACTTAAATCGACCCAGCTCATCCCCTTGGCCACCCAGACGCCAAGGGATAAGTTGGGGCAGGAGTCCAGGGTACCTGGGCCAGCTTCAAGGCTAGGACTACATATCTGCATTGACTCGTTCATTCATTGGGTGAAATAAGTAGAGAGTACTGTGAGCAGGTTGTGACACAGAGCTTTTCACTCTTACATCAGGTCCTGCATCTGCGGCTGCTGGGATCACTGTGTATCTGGGGCATTTCCCAGCAAAGGCCTGGGAGTCACTGTTGCTGGTCCCAGTGAGCACCACCCTGTGCTTGCTGGCACCCACATGGCTGCCCAGGCTCTTGGCAGCACAGGTTTCTCACTGGTTGGGGGTTCTCTTATTAGGTAGGGAGAAGGTGAATCGTGGTAAGATGGAGGAATGGGCTAGGGCAGAGAGGACACAAATCGCTTTGGGTGGTCCCACGTGTAACCCAGCACATTGCGCCAGCAGAGCGCTGGTTACGTTTCTCATTCTTATCGATCTCATTTGGCACAACCTCTGATCCTTAAATTGCAATTCCCATTGGGCAGCTGTGATTTCTAGATGAATTAGAGCCTGTGTCATGACACTAATGGTGTTACAATCCCATCTGCATGTGCTAAAGCTTTCCTCTAAAGTCATCCATGGTATAATGCCACTCTGAAAGCTTTTCTACTGTCATCCAAGGCAAGTGCTACGTAAAGAAAGGTGGAGATCAAAAACCTTTGGGATCCAAAGGTCTGAGCCTAACTTGGCCTTCTGTAGCCATCCATAAGAGGGAGCTCAACCATGGTCACGTCAGGACCGTGAGCGTGGCTCCCCTGTCCCCCTTTCCTTGCTGTAGCCAGAGGCAGCTTCATAGCCTGACACGTCCTGAACAGGAACTCACAAATAAAACCGACTCTGCTGTGCATTGTATTTAACAGAATAATTACACAAGAGAAAGTCACCGGTTCCTGCAGGAAGGCTTTAATGTGCACACGGAAGTCCAAGGGAAAGGTCGTGTCTCTCCCGTCACTCAAGAAAAGGAAGAAAGCACAGACAACTACAACCTGCTGCAACACCATGGCTCTGGGGCAGGAGCGCAGCCCCCCATGCCACAGCTCAGCACCGCTCCCCCCCCCCCCCCCCCCCCCCCCCCCAGGCTCCCCGTGCAGGAGAGCAGGCATCCCCAAGTCCCCCTCCACCGGCAGGGTGCTGCCCATGGGGCTCTTTCCACCCAGGTCCACCAACGAGCCCCCGGTGCAGCCTGTTCAAAAACAAGCTGGCCTTGTGGCGGGTATTGCCAGGGGCTCTTCCAACACCTACTGTTTTTTTGCCGGTGCACTTAAAAGAGAAAGGAAGGAAGGAAGGAAGGAAGGAAGGAAGGAAGGAAGGAAGGAAGGAAGGAAGGAAGGAAGGAAGGAAGGAAGGAAGGAAGGAAGGAAGGAAGGAAGGAAGGAAGGAAGGAAGGAAGGAAGGAAGGAAGGAAGGAAGAAAGGAAAGAAGAAAGGAAGGAAGGAAGGAAGGAAGGAAGGAAGGAAGGAAGGAAGGAAGGAAGGAAGGAAGGAAGGAAGGAAGGAAAGGAAGGAAGAAAGAAAGAAAGAAAGAGAGAAGGGAAGGAAGGAAGGAAGGAAGGAAGGAAGGAAGGAAGGAAGGAAGGAAGGAAGGAAGAAAGAAAGAAAGAAAGAAAGAAAGAAAGAAAGAAAGAAGGGAAGGAAGGAAGGAAAGAAAGGAAGAAAGAAAGAAAGAAAGAGAGAAGGGAAGGAAGGAAGGAAGGAAGGAAGGAAGGAAGGAAGGAAGGAAGGAAGGAAGGAAGGAAGGAAGGAAGGAAGGAAGGAAGGAAGGGAAAGAAGGAAGAGAAAGAAGGAAGGAAAGAAGGAAGAGAAAAAAGGAAGGAAAGAGAAAGAAAGAACGAGCAGCTGTGATGCTTGGTTTGTGGAGAGATGTCTGACACTGTTCTGCAAGCAGTGCAGGAGAAGTTTTCCTAGGGCGAATCTCCGCAGCCCATGGACCACATGTCAGGACTTTAAACCATCTCCCTGAGCCTGCGGCCCATAGCGTTGCTAGCACCTGTGAAGGTGTAGGAAGGATTGGACTGTTGGTCTGAGATAGGGGTAATAGAATGGGCTCGGTGGAGAGAGCAGCCACGAGGCTGAAGAGAGGGCTTAGGTTAATTAAGATGTTGCTATTTAAAGTTAGCAGTGAAGACAATCCCTGGCAGAGGATTTATTCAAACCGGGTCAAGCTAAGATTGGGTTGAGGCACACCAGGTACTTTGCTTTTTCCTCGGCCAGCTGACGGGCATCTTCAGCATGCACTGGGGCGACCTGTCCTCAGCCCCAGCCACCAGCGTGCTGCCCACTCCCATCCACCTACTGACACCTTCCCCTTCTTGCTTGAAAACACACCTTGGCTGAACAGCTCCTGCAACTGGGAATTCATGCAATTAAAATAAAGACATCATCCTCCGGCTTGGCGCAGCAAAGGAAAATGCCTTTGCTGCCTTGAGGCCCCCCAGGAGAGGTGTCAAGGTGCAGGCAGTGTGGGCAGCGCAGGCAGCGCAGGCTGCAGTGTCCCTCAGTCCCCCAGCTCCTGCATCAAGGGGTGCCCATCCTGCCCTCCACCCAGGGCCAGCGGCACTGCCCTGGGGTGCAAAATCACAACCAGTCAAAACACCTAGAGTAGAGTAGAGTAGAGTAGAATAGAATAGAATAGAATAGAATAGAATAGAATAGAATAACTCAGTAACGACACTTAAAAAAATATAAAAATTACAGAGCTATAGGGGTCAGGTCAAGATCCAGGCTATACACAGAGATTTGAACCTGCAGTTAGGCTTTCCATGCCAAATGACAAACTGTTAATAGTGATTAGGAAAACTTATTTCCTGCTCAGAGGAGGCAGCCAGTCAGTGGCAGGGATCATTTTAAACTCTCTTAAGTCTTTGCTGTAACTCACCAGCAGCTAAGTAAGCCTCTCTCTCCACGGGAGGATCACCTTGGAGGGAGGTTTAAGGAGAGGGCTGTCAAGATGCTGGGGGAAGGGACCACTCTCTGCTGCCTACCGCTCAGTGGCAGCTTAACCTGAGGCTGACGCTCAGTGGGTGTCCTTCCTCCCGCTCCCAAGAGCTGAACCTCCCACCTGCAAACAAAACCCCAGGGCCGCCTGGGCTTGGGTGGTAAAGAGCTCTTTTTTCTTGCCCAGACTTACAAAACTGAAATACTGTAAAATCTATAAAATACTTAATAGATTGTAAAAGTTCACTCACTAAGTCCAGGTGGGGTTGCCAAACCCGTCCCAGGGATGAAAACACCATTTGCCCCAGGAGCCAGGAGAGCAGCAGAGGCGCTGCAAGGAGACCAGTTGCAAAACCACACGTTGACCTTTGTGGGGGGAGATCCCCAAACCCCCCCCCCGCTCATGGGTGAGACACTGCTGCAATCCTCCGTGAACGTGGCACACAGAGCATAATGACAAACAAGAAGCTCGCTGCTAATTATTAGCATTTAAGCAGGCTGCTGAGCAGGTTTAACATGAGGGACAGGAGAATGGAGGAAGGGACTTCTGCTGCCCCCACATCCTCATGGTGCACAGCAGCATTGGTACAGCTCATGAGCCCATGTCCTGGGGTGTTGTCTGGCTGCTCAGCGTGGGATCCAGCCCCTTTTCTCTGTAGATCAGGAAATGTCTGTATTATCTCATTCCTCTGGATTTCCATCCCCTGTGTCCCAGAGATTTCCAGGAGATGAGTAAGATGTCACAGAACAGAGCCAGGTGACAAGGCACGCAGGGCTGAGTTTTTAAGTTTCCCTTAGAGATACCTGCCTACAGCATTAGGGTCACCAACACCATTACAAGGGGAGCTCAAGGAAAGCTTAATTATGAATATTTTTTTTTTAATCTGTGTTACTAGGCCACTGGGGAATCTTCACTAAAATTGATAGCCATGATGACCCCTTCGGCTTTCTGCATGAAGAGTTCCTGAAATACTTCCAATTCCTCATCTATTTCTAATTCCCCTGGCAGAGCCCATCTATGATTTAACATTGCCAGGTAATGCACAGCACCTATGCTAAGAACTAGAGAGGTGACTAAATCAATTTGCAAACAAAAAGAGCTATCGTGGATCTCAGCCCAAATGCTGAGGAATTCCTAGAGGTAAGTGCAAGGTTGAACAGAAGCTTAAATGTAGGACAGGCAGAAAATCAAAGAAAAGTGAGCTGAAATCAGAGCGGGGGAAGAGACAAGGAGCTCAGCAATGACTTTGCTGTGGTGGGTGTCCAGCAAAGTCACCACTCCACAGACTTCCCTGGAGCCCTTTAGTCCTGGCAGCAGGGACCCCCTTCCTCCCCATCATCCCACCAAGCCTGGACACCAGCCGTGCCTTCCTCCTTGCTCTCGCAGTGGGTTTTTTTACTTTAACACTGAGGAGTCAGATACAGGCTAGCAGCTTCTGGCTGAGCATTTCCCCACCAAGCGGAGCCGAGCAGCTGGTTCAAAGCAGTAGGAAGCGGCGTGGGTGGACGTCTGAGGTGCAGTTGTCATCGGGTGACATGGCTAATACTAAGAAGAGTCCTCCCTTCTGATCCCCTTGGCGGCTTTTGGTTCTCCCAGGCCTCCCACCCGCATCTGATGGAAATGGCAGGCGCCACTCGGCGTGCCACACGGCACACCAGGCAGCGTTGCCTGCCTCCCCCGAGCCAGGACCAGAGACTGCAGCTTACGTGGTGCTGCTTCTTTGGCAACCTGGTTCATGAGCCCACACAGTGGCTTCCCAGCGGAAAGAGGAGAAAAAATGAGCGAGAGAAGCAGTCTATGATATTGCATGGCCAAACGGTTATGAGGCTGAAGGAAACGCAATTTCAAGTCCCTGTTGTACCCATGCCAGAGCAAGTTTTGAAGCCCCAGGTTGAGGTGAAGCTCTTGCTGCCCATCCAGTGCAGTATCTCTGCTCACCAGCAGCAGGGGGACAGTCTGCCACCTCCCCAGGCAGAGCCATCATCCCTGGCATAAAGAAAGACAGCTGCATTTTTTTGTAAAAAAGCCAAAAGCTCATTTCCCAAAAATGTGACCAGAACCATTTTATGGACAGGTAAAAGAGGAGAAATGTTCTCCAGTGCTCCTGTTGAAGCTGTTACCCCCTGGTGAAGAAACCCATGCAAGGGTTTCTCTCTCTCAAGGGGGCTCCTTCATCACTGCACTGCAGAAGCAGGATCCCTCCTGCCTACCTTCTTCCTTGGTCCTGTACAACTCCCATCCCTTTCTGCCGAGGAGCAGGTCCCGCTCCAGTTTGCCAATGGGCAATGCACTCCCTCCTGCTGGGCAGCACTTAGGGGTGCAGAGGGCCCCCGTCCCAAGCACTGCACCCGAGTATCCCACCGATGGCGCTGTGGGTGTGAGGGTGATGCATGAAAGTAGTTGCAACTGCGAGACCAGGGAGGAAGACAAGCTGCCATGGCGGAAACACACGACAGAAAGCAGGAGAGCATGCAAATGGCCAGTCTGTCCCAAGAAAGATTGAAGGTTGCTACGACTGGAGCCGATGTCCAGGTTTGTTGTTGCCTACAAAGTCGTTTGGGGTGATGCCATCCTCCCCCGGGCCCTGTGGGAAGCAGGGTGGGACCTGCCGATGCCCAGGCGGGAGGAGCATTGCATCTCACTGCGTCTCTGACTCACCGGCTTCTGTGCCAAAATATCACCACCGCCGTGCCACGCACTCCTCCTCCCGGCCTCACCGGCACCTGCGCCGCATTGCAACCTCGTGCGTGTGGTGATGGATGGGAACACTGGGCCCAGCGCAGGGCGGCTGTAAATGGCAGGGCCAAGGTCTACTCCCTGTTTTTGGGAGGGAGAGGAGAGCGTGGGAGCAGCCGGACAGGCACCCACCTCCCAGCAGCACCAACGCAGCACAGGGGCAGGAAAGCCACATGCATGCGCTCGTTTCTCTCTCCCCTGTTTGCATTTTGCCGCAGTCTATATTTGGAGATAACCGATGCAATGTTAAAAATAAAACATACTTCAAAAGACAGCTTTAAGCTATATAAAGCAATCTTTACATTAGTATTAGACTGTGTTCTCTCTCCTTTGCATGGCAATTGCCAAAAAGTACAATATGAGACTCTAATTTATGTAGCCATATAGTCAAAGTTCACGTGGCTGTTAGCACCGAGGGATGCCCAAAACTTCAGGGCCAACTTCTACTAGCTTCAGATTGGAAGAGTGATTCATTCCAGAACAAATCTCCATTACAAGACAAAACCCATCAAAACCTGCTGCATGTCTCATTTCCTGGAGCCACAGAACGTGTGTGGGCCAGCACAGCAACGGGGACTCCTCTGCTCTAAGAGGGCAAAGTAGAAACAAAATCTCTCTGTATGTATATCAAAAACATGTTGATGTTCCAACACAAGCTGTATACCCTGTCTTGTTTTACCAAGTTTCATTGTCTCCAGAAATATTCCCTTAAAAGAGACATCACTTACATTTCTGGGTTATATTTTTAGAATGTCAAAGAAATCCTCCTAAAGTCATCAGTCCCGCCTGCAGGATGAAAATGGGAGGGTGATTTTAAGGCATGCAATGCCATACCAAAACCAAAGCCAAACCCAGTATCTAAATGATCAGATATTTGATGCATTTTGTTATTTTGTTACATAAACAGAAACTGTTCTAAACTTTAATGAATAAAACAGAATTACACAAAAAATTTCAAAAATGGAAGCTTTTTGTTAATTTTTGCTTTTTAAGTTCTTGTACCTAATTTTTTTCCCTCCTGAATTTTGAAGAAATTGTAGGAGGCCAAAGGACCTGACATCATAGGTATTGTCCCAAAGGCACTGAGATGTCACTAATGTCAGTTTTTAAGCCAAATGCGACTTTGTCAGTGCAGAGCAGCTATACTGGGTCAGAGCAGAGGTCCCTCCAACCCACCATCCAGTCTCCAGAGTAACCAGAAGCAGATGCTGAGGCTAAAAGTAAAAAGTGCAGATAATCAGCGAGCCCTGGATCCCCTGGGACAGCTCTCCAGCTCCCAGCAACCAGCGGGACAGTTTTTCTGAGCCATGGATTACATCTGCTCCGTTGTGCCAAATGGCCATCTACAGACTTTTCCTGCACGCATTTCTCTGAAGCCCTGCGAAAGGCAGTATCGGCTGGTCTCTGGAAGACCCCGTGGCACTGGGATCTTGGGCTAAAATGAGGGTATGAAAGTAAAGTATTTTTGTTTGTTTTTAACTTGCTGCCCATGAAAATGTGACTCGAGTTTTAAGAGTGAGTGATCCATTCCTATCCACTTTCTTCATGCAGTTCACCAGAGGATTGTGTAGCATCGTATGACACCCCCCCACATTGTCCCATTTCCAAGCTGATGAACCCAGATCAGCTCAGTCCCTCCTCACAGAGATGTCATTTCATGTCCCCAACACTAGTACTCCTGACTCCACATATGCCTGATACAAAGTCCTTTGTGGAGCAGAGGGCTCGATGGATATTTAGTGTGAAGGCAAGCCCTTACACCCCATCCCCTGCCATCTGATCCAGACCTGTCTAGCTGCACTGTCAGGCACTGCACGATAAGCTGGGTTATGCTCGTTGTTGTGACTAATCAAGGAAATTAAGCGATTTATATGATTAACATGCCTTTTGCTAACTGTGATTTCTTCTTTTTCATGTGGAGCATTTAAGGAGCACTGCAGGACGCCACAGAAAGACCGTGTCTGAGCTGCAGTGCTCAGACCAGTACTGAAGTGTCAGGATCGGGGCTTGGGAGGGCTGGGGTTTCAGCCACTGCTCAACCATGGGACTCAGGACCATGACGTCTCAGAGGAGCTAGGCTTGCTACTTTGGTCCAAGGGTGTCACCTTCCCTGGTAGGGCTGAAAGGAGGGACTGCTCAAACCCTGGGGAAAGAGGTGTTCTAGAACAGTTACTGTGAAAAATGGAGCAGACTGCTCCACGCAGCTCTGTCCGGAGGTTCATGTGGACCTTCAGAGCGGTAGCACAGCGTGACGGTGGCTGGTGCTTTGAGTGGGCTTGTGATGACCAAGAAACGACCCAGATGTAATAATATACTATTAAGCTATGCAGACATAAATGAATGAAGTATTTTAGAAAGTTTTTGAAGGGAAGGTTTACAGTACAGTGTTCTTAGGGACACTTTATTCAAGCATCCAACACTTGGCCATTTATTAATACACGTATTAACAAACATTAAGTTTAAAAAGGGTGAATTTTTAAAAGGAAAGGAGACTATTTTCTCCGTCTAGTCATGCTTTTTGTTTATTTTCCCAGCTAAAGTACTTCAGAAAGTGTTTGGTTCATAAAAAGCAGAGCTCCTTTAATCAATTGTGAAAGCTGCAAGATGTGTGCTTTTAACAAGTCCCAGCACTGTTACGGCCCCCGTTATGCAATGCTGGGGAAAGCCATAGATGAACAAGGGAGGTGGAAAAGGGTTGATCACAGAGCCTGTCTGGTTTGGGGGCTGCAGTCCCACTGCCCCACCGTGTGACACCAGAGGACACGCTATGGTAGGTGCCAACAGAGGAGGAGTGGGGCAGCTGCCTTGTGGCTTACACATGCTCGCCTCTCCTTCCCACCACCCACTGTATCTATGCTGAGTTACTACATCTGGAGTGGTAAGCAGCCAAAATCCAAACTGAAGGCTTTCTGAGCCAGAGGATGCTGCCTCACAGAGCAGGCTGCTGCGGGGAAGAGGTCAGCCTGCTGCTGAGGGCTGGAGGGAAGCAACGGGGAGTTCTCAAGATGTATCAGGGGAGGGGTGCTTTTGGATAGGTCTTTGCTGTCCTCGTTGGTGTTAACACTGTGCTTAGGAGAACTGACCACTGCTCTAAGTAACCCGCTGGCACAAAAGCCCAGATCCCACATTTGCCCTTAAATATAAAAAAAGGTAGATACAGGGAAGCAAACCAAAAGTGTTGGTTGACACAACAGGGAGTGCTCTCTCCTCTCCACATCCCAGCCACTTTCTTGTCTTAAGCTAGTTACAGGTGTCAGAGTGAAAGAGGTTGCTCAGAGAAGTTGCTCAGAAAGGTTTCAGGGATGAGAAGGAAGGATTTTGGATGTCTGCAAGGAGATTCTTCCAGCACAAGCAGCACATAAGTGCTAGTAAAAAAATTGAACATGTGAGTGATGGTGGGAGAGATGGTGGGAGGCGATCCTGCTGGGGCAGGCACGGATGTTTTGACAGTAAATGAGAGAGAATGCCTGGGAAAGGAATGGGATATTGCAGTAAGAGAGGAGGGAAACTGATGGTGGAGTCGACAGAGAAAGTTGGCATGTTCAAAACAGAGAACTAGGAAAACAAGCTTCATAGCAGGACCTGAGTGGGTATTGGTAGGGCAATAACTTTAAAATAATTGAGACATTTGAAAATCTGGATAACAATTTTAGGAGACACAATAGACAGACAGAAATGTGAAGTTGCATCAAAAGAATCTGCAAGACATGGGCATCACCTGCATGTGAGGACCTACAGAGACATCCAACCTGAGGATGATGCTCTGCACCCTGCAAGTGCAAGGATGAAGGTGTTCACCAAATACCTGAGGAAGATGCAGCTTAGGGAGAAGGCCAAATTCTCTGTTTTAGGCATCCTGAATTTGTGTTGATGGCTAGAGGAGAGATACTACTATTATAGCAACCAGATTTGAAGCAGAGATGCAGATCAGTATATATCAGCCAAGGAAAAACTTCCCAGGGTCACATTCACACAAGAGGAGATGTCACTCAGCACTGGTCCCTGGAGTCACCATATCTCCACCAACCATGCAGGGAAAAGGCCACCTTCAAAACCAGACTCAGCCTGGCAGACAGCAACCAGACACACTGGACCCTGCATACCCAAACACATTGTGCTGAGGGCGGCAATCTGCATCAGTCACTGGTCAGGAGCAAGGATACAACCATTGCTGTCATTTCCAGGGCCCCTCCTCTAAACAGCACAGACAGAGCTTGTGAATGTGGAGAGACAAAAGCTCAAGGAGCCACATTTTGGGAATACATAACCACCAGCATGAAGAAAGTTCCTTTTCCAAGAAAATGAAGGCTGTCTTTCACCTCCATAGAGAACAAAGAGGAATAGGAGTTGTGTTAGACTGTATGGCCAACTCAGAAGATGCTGATGTGGGGAAAAACCTACATCAGAATCACAGAAAGTCAAAATGCTCAGAGCCCACACTAAAATATGTCTTTTTTGCACTGTCTTCACTTCCTATTGAGATGACAGATGCATTTCTCTCTAGACTAGGTCCTGGCCTCATTTTTTATTCACAAAATGTGATACAGATTGTGCATGCATTATTTCTTGGAGTTGCAGGAAGGTAATTGTCCCCATGTACGACAAATAAGAAAAGGAGGTTTTTTTAGGAACCTTCCAACCACAATCCCAAATACTGTCTCACTAGCTAATGAAACTAACCTTGATAACACACTCTGATTTACCAACAACTGACTTACTGGGACGTACTGGGCTGGCTTGGTCCTATCCCTGTGGGATTAGTTGTTCTCCAGTAGTACCTGCAAGGCAAGGCAACACCATCCCCTCCTCAGTCTATATGTAAGCTCGACACAGACATGGTTTTCTCTCCAAGGGCAGGTAAGGAAGCACAGGAGATTCAGCAAATGAACATCACCAACCTCATTTGGATAGTTGCACAGGGTTTGGGAAGGGGGCTAGAAGAAAGGAAAGTGGTCCGGAGCAGGGCAGAAATGCCTTTACAGGTAAGACTTTCTCCCCTTTTGTCTTCCAAATTCAGATCGTGCAAGATACAGCCAGCCAGACCCAATGGACATAAGTCTGTTTGTGAAGGCAAAGCAGTGATAAAGCCCTGGACTGATGGCTGGTTTTACACAGAAACACTCAGTGGCACATCTGGTACTCCTAAAAGGAGCCACCTGCTTTCAAGCCTGCCGAAGAATTAATGCTTCGCTCTGTGTTAGCTGTTCTCATATATACAAACATTCAAGTGGTTTCCTAGAAGATGAAAAAGCCTTCCTCCCTTCCATGTAGCTTCAGGACTATTTTTGTTTCAAAGGAGCCAGGTAAAATGTACTAAAACTGAAGAGCATAAGTGCACTTAGTGACTAAATGCATTTTAGCGACTACATCAGTGGACAAGGGAAGAGCTGTGGATGTCATCTATCTGGACTACTGTAAGGACTTTGACATGGTCCCCCACAACATCCTTCTCTCTAAATTGGAGAGATATGGATCTGGTGGGTGGACTGTTCGGTGGATGAGGAATTGGTTGGATGGACACATCCAAAGTGTAGTGGTCAATGGCTCAGTGTCCAGATGGATACCGGTGACGAGTGGTGTCCCTCAGGGGCTGATAATGGGACCAGTACTGTTTAATATCTTCATCAATGACATAGACAGTGGGATAGAGTGCACCCTCGGCAAGTTTGTGGATGACACCAAGCTGAGTGGTGCAGTTGACATGACTGAGGGATGGGATGCCATCCTGAAGGACCTGGACAAACTCAAGAAGTGGGCCTGTGTGAACCTCAAGAGGTTCAACAAGGCCAAGTGCAAGGTCCTGCACCTGGGCTGGGGCAACCCCTGGTATCAATACACGCTGGGGAACGAAGGAATTGAGGGCAGCCCTGCTGAGAAGGACTTGAGGGTGCTGGTGGATGAAAAGCAGGACATGAGCCGACAATGTGTGCTCACAGCCCAGAAACCCAACTGTATCCTGGGCTGCATCAAAAGAAGTGTGGCCAGCAGGTCACAGGAGGTGATTCTGCCCCTCTACTCCGCTCTGGTGAGACCCCACCTGGAGTGCTGCGTCCAGCTCTGGGGGCCCCAACAAAAGAAGGACATGGATCTGTTGGAGCGAGTCTAGAGGAGAGCCACGAGGATGGTCAGCGGACTGGAGCACCTCTCCTATGAAGACAGGCTGAGAGAATTTGTGTTAATCTGCCTGGAGAAGAGAAGGCTCCAGGGACACATTATTGTGACCTTTCAATACTTAAAGAGGACTTAGAATGGGGACAGAATTTTTAGTAGGACCTGTTGCAATAGCTCAAGAGATAATGGTTTTAAACTAAAAGAAGGTCGATTTAGACTAGATATAAGGAAGACATTTTTTACAATGGGGGTGCTGAAACACTGGAACAGATTGCCCAGAGAGGTGGCAGATGCCCCATCCCTGGAAACGTTCAAGGTCAGGTTGGATGGGGCTCTGAGCAACCTGATCTAGTTGAAGATGTTCCTGCTTATTGCAGGGGGTGTTGGACTAGATTACCTTTAAAGGTCCCTTCCAACCCAAAATATTCTATGATTCTATGATCCTATGATTCTATGATTTGGAGCACAAGCATCTTTTGTCATGGCTTCAATAGCTTGTTTGTACTGCCGTACACAATCCTCAGCCCCTTGGGTTGTCTTTTGCACACTAGCCACACACTGATAGGCAGACCCTGGAGAGCTGTGGCGTGCTCCTCTTCCCAGAGTCATTAAGCTGAAAAACCTTGAACGTCTAGTGTAGCAGGCAGAAGTCATTCAAAGCAACAACTTAAACACTTCAGTCCCACTTGTGAAAAGCCAAATGCAGTCTGCTGTATTCCCACAAAAGCTCCTCAGAAAAGCAGAGTACCATATGATCCAAAATAGTTAATCTAGTAGGCAGAAATTCGTAAACCTCCCCTCAAAACCTGGATTGCAAGAGTTATCCTTCAAAAACAGGCAATCTGCAGTGTGTTTTCCTAGCTGCCTGTCATCCTGATACGTTACAACTTTTATTTACTGTGAGGTTTGCATGATCACTCTAGAAAAATATCAATTTATAACACAACATGCAAGGAATGACAAAAAAAAATTGTTACAAAGGGTCATTCAGCAGAGCTCAAACTGATAGGAATTTTGGCTGATGAATTTCAGCTGAGGATATTTTGGTACATCTGACCTTCCCATAGCATTGTTCATCAACGTCTTCAGCTATTCATCCCTCACTTCTGCATTGTGATAACTTAACAGCAGACACAGAAATGTCTCTAAGACATATATTAATACCAAATTGTGACAAATGTCTTCAGAAGAATGAAGTACTGCAGGACTGTTGCAATGTATCTATGGAGTGGTGCTCACTGTACATACATTGCTGTGTTTGCTTCCTGAACACATGCTACAGTTCAAAAGAATTCTGCATTTCCAGACCTATTGCAGCCAAGCAGACCTGGGAACCCACTGGGAATGGCACAGTGATAAGGGTTTCTCCTCTGCCCCAGCAGTGGGAGCACATACAGGTTGCAGAAATGCAACTGATTTTTTAATTGCATCTTTTTCAAACCTCTGTAACTGTTCCAGTTCCCCCAGTCACATCCATTGCCCTTGCCACACCCATACACACACCTTGCAAGCTACCTACATCCTATCCTGTGATAAATGGTAAAGAAAATACGTGTCTTTACTGAAGTATTTTGTTTCTGGTCTTACATAGCTATTTTTAAAGTGCTCCCACACACAGTCCAGTATTTTATCAGCAGTGTTTTATCTGGCACAGGAAATGCAGAGAAATGTCTTGGAGGCATCATGGAGCCACCGTAACTGAAGTTGGAAGAAGAATGTTATTATTGAGCAGAAAACCCTCTTGTATCATTTCACGTGCCTAACTCAGCTTGAACATGCACAAGCGACTTCCCTTTTCCAAGCAATCATACATTTTATCAGTCTTCACCATGACTGCAGTTATCTACATTTTGAAGAACTAGCTGGGTGTCACAGCATATTTTCAACTATTTATACATATACATGAGGCTCCTTCTGAAGGCCCACAATTAAGCTGGAGTTGTATTTTGCTCTGCAACTGACATCCAATTTATCTGACAGGTTGCCCAAGTACATTTGATATTGTTAGCACTGCCCAAAATTCTCATTATGAGGTGCCACAGTGAGATGTTCAGGAGAATGGCAGCTCTTGTCTGCTTGAGCTGTAGATTCCCATTCTGGCTGTTACAGGTTGAATGTTTCTTTTTTTCTGGAGGGAAATAAACCCAAGCTGCTCTTGCTGTTTTGACAAAAACAAGACTATGAAAAAACTGTTTTTCAGCATCAGAATTTCTAGTAACTTTTCCTGTAAGGCTCTCGCCCCGCCTGCCCTTCTGGCTCATCTGGAGATGCCAACACCAACACCATCAGTTCTGGGCTGCCTCCCACCCATGCAGAACTGCAAACCTGTCCTGCCTGAAAAACCACACTTGCACATCCTTGGGAAAAGCTGCGAGGTCTCAACAGCTAAAGCTTTCCTGGGAGCCTGTCCTCTCTGGGTGCACGCCTGCTGCTGGCTGTTCCTGTCCCAGCCAGACTCAGATGTTGGTGACCTCTCTGTGAGCACTTCCACCTGCCCTCAGGAAACCAGGCACACCTGGAACAGCCAAGCCCCCTTGGGCTGGAGTCAAGCCCCGAAACTGGGAACAAGGAGTCTCTTTGCCATGAATTTTCAATGACCCCATTGCTTCTGGAGAACAGACCTGTGTGGCTGCAGCTCAGGAGGAGTGAGTGTCAGGGCTGGTGGGCAAGGATCAGGTGGAGGGATGGCACCCATGGGGTGACAGAAGAGGGGAGTGAACCATTGACAGCAGGGGGTGAAAGGAGATCATGCATTATCTGGGCAGAGGGATGCAAGAAAGTGGCTTGAGGTGGGGACAGCAAAGGAGGTGAGCAGGCTGGCAGAGAAGTCTGGGAGTCAGAGAAGGGTGGGAGGAGAGGCAGATCAAGGAGGCAGGACCGCCATGGTGCAAGCAGGCTTGGATGCAAGAGCAGGTGAGGTGGATAGGAGAGGGTGGACATGGTCTGAGACATACTCCCAATCCCATGGAAGCTGGTGGAAAGATTACCATTGGCTTCAACAGGCTTTGAATGGGGTCCAGAGAGCAAAGGAGCAAATGGTGTGAGCAGAGGAATGCAGAATCCCAAGAATAACAAAGGGCAAGCAGGAATCCTACCAAAAGCCATTTCCACTAACAAAGAATTGAAATAATCATCTGGATGTATAGTGCAAGAGAAGGAGATAGAGGAATAAAAGCTCCTGAAATACAACCCCTTCTTTGTGCCCAGGTGAGACTACCATATTTTGCAGTTCATGTTGACCACAAAGATGGCTCTGGCAGCTTCTGTTGGTTGATGCTGCAATGAGGAGAGACTGGTGGAGTGTCAAAACATTTCTCAGCCTAATGGCAGAGGTAATCCTGCCTGCTAGCACCCGGAAAAGATCAACAGAAAAGTTTAAAAGTATCAGGAAATTCAACCCTCAAAGTCCACCAGTGCTTTGGAGAAGGACACTGTGTCCTTGAGAATCTCCTTGGAGGGCAATAATTGTGATGGTCCTTCTGCTCAGGACTGCAGCAAAGGCACACACATCCAGGATGTATCCTGGGCTGTAGGGCTAACTGGACTCTATCCTTCACCTGCAGACTTCCATCATGTACCAGAAGAACCAATTTCTGAGAAGAAACTTGCACTAGAGAGAAAACAGACCACTGCCTTTCCTTGTGTTGGTAACAGAAAAATTTCAGTGTCTCATCAAGTGAGATGGGCACTGATGACACTGACCCACAACTCCTCATCTGCCTTGCCAAGAGATAAGGAGAAGATACTGTTTGAGATAACAAGAAATGGAATATTGTAAGCATCACTGCAGGTGTACCAAGGCAAACGTAACGGAGGGAAGGTGACGAGTAGATGGCAAATGTCCCAATGCAGGCAGGAGGTCTGAGCTAGCAGCCAGCCAGGCAGAGCTCCTCACCAGCCCCAGTGCTGCCTGCTTCCCACAGGAGATCCCCTAGTGATTCCGGGCTTCAGCTGCAGGCAGGATTCAAACCCTGGACTGACATAGCACACCTGTGGTTGCCCCCAGTGAAAGAGAAGTTTCTGCCAAAGCTAGCCCTTTCCTGGTCACCAAAGTCAAGTGGTCATAAGGCCCAAGCCCCCCAAAACCCAGGCTTGAATAGCTCCGGTGCCAGTGGAGTTGTTTGGGCTAAAAGACTTCAACACATGCATCGTGTTGTGCATGGGAAAGCTGCACAGCTGTACACATCGATGGCAACCATGTTCCCCATCACTTTTACCTTTGAGTCCTGCTTCTTTCTACAGTGCCACTTCAAAACCGAGCGTTAGAATTTTCGAACATGAAGAAGTAGTCAAAATGCTTATTTTTTAAAAGTGCTTTCTGAGAATCCAATGCAATTCCTTCATATTTGACGTAGAGACACTCAGCTACAGCTTGTTCAACTGTATTTAATTGTTGAAATAGAGTTATTTGATAAATTAATATGAACATCTGGGTCAAGTTAACTCCTCCCCAAGCTGCTGATGAGAGGAGGGGTGGTGTTACTTCCTCTGAGATATCTCAGGTCTGATTTTATTTCCCAGTCCCCCTACATTCTCTGAATGATCTCTGTGCCTTGCAGCTCCACCTGATGCAGTGTTGTGTGTCCAGTTTGTCCCTGGCTGTTTACTCCCTTTCCAACCAGTTTATTCACTGAGACATTTGTAAAATGTCAGACCTCCTTTCATGATGCCTCTCCCTCATTTTTGCTGATGGTTTAAAGCCTGTTTACATTTCCCATATACTAAATAATTTCCTGGGGGTTACAGCTTTCTTTAAGCAATGGTAGGAAAAATCTTATTAATCATGTCGGTGGCAATCAAAATTCCAGTCAGGGAAAGTGAAATGTAATTACACATTTTCATCAGCCAAGCTGCTGCCTTGCACCTGAGTTTATTAACCGACCGGCATATCTGATCTGGGGATGGAACTGAAATGCTACCAGATGTCAAAGGGGAAAAAGAGAAAATGGGCCCAGCTGGCCCACAACTTTCTAAAACCCTTCCCTGTCTCTGCTCAGCCCTTCACAGCTAATTTAACACATGCTGTCCCAAAGGGCAGTGTGAGATGCAGGCTGCTTGTGCAACAGGACAAATATTTTTAACAACTAAACACCTTTCCACTGGCCTCAAAAGTGGCTGGCAGGCCACCGGACAGGCAAGGTGGATACCCCCGGTGCAGGCAGAGCAGAGGGGTGGCAGGAGCCTGACCTGTGATACCACAAGGCACTTCAAAAACCGTGCACGCAGCCCTGCATTTAGCATCCTCCTTATCGATCGTGGCTTGGAAATGAGAAAGAAACACCAGGCAAAAAAGTCGGGGTAAAAAACTGGCCATTTAGGTCAATATTTTACCTCAGGTACACGGTTAGCAAGAGCTAAATCTGGCCCCTGATAAATATTCATATTTTCTTCACTACTACAAATGTTCCCGAGGCTCAAACTGTGCATTTTATTAGCTGAAGCTGTTAGCCTTAGTGTGGTTCATAGCCATAACTAGGCTAATGGAGCGTGTAGCTAAAATAGTTATTGCTCTCTCTTGGAACTGAAAAGGCCATTTCGGAAGTGTAAATGGCTTTAGATTTATCAGGAAAGGCTTCTCGGAGCCTTTTTTCCTTACCAGGATAATGGCAGGAGCCGGTTGCAGAAGGAGGACTTTGACCGCTGGCACAAAGGTATCTTTGTATCAGAATCCAGACCAGTGAAAGAGAATGAGTGCAAAAATGCACAGGTAGATATGTTTAATGGCTAGCACACTTTTATGAAGTTAAGGGAAAAAAATCAGAATATTTTAAATAATCATCCATAACTCAAGGACTGTTTAGCAAGACAGAGGCACTCTTGGAGGTTCAGATGTTCCGCCACACAGCCGCTACCTCATCTGAATGACAGTGAGGATATCTGGATTTCTTTATTTTATTTTGTTAGTGCTATTATGATTTAATGACCCAGTGAAATTCACTTATCTGAGGCCTTTGGTTATCAGGATTCACAGAGTGATTTTCTTCATTAGAAATGAAAGCTATCGACCGGTCAAACAATATCAGAGATAAAGAGCATATATGACCGAAAAATGAAGCACAGAAAAAAATCAGTAGCAAAAGCCTTCCTACCTGATGTTATCAAAACCCTGGGTGCTAAGATTTTGTTTAGTAGCACAATGGGCTAATTACATATGGCTTCAGTAGCACATACATTATTCACATTATCAGACACAGAATGAGAAGTAAAAAAACACTGCTAAATGAATTTCCTTCCCAATATGAGATGAGCAGTTGCCCAGGGGACCAGGTGATACAGAGAACTACCAGAGCTTTGCAAAAAGGATAAAACAGTGCTGTAGCAGGGAAGCAGAAAAATCAAACAGGTTTAAGTATTCCTCAGCTACCTTAATTTAAATATGAAACCAAAGAGCCATGAGAGCACACACACAAGGCATTGCACAGGCCTCACGGTTGTCTGATTAACAATGGGAGAGCAGTCCCTGGTAGGGAAGGGTTGCTCTGGACAGAGCCTGGTTCGGTCCGTCACGTACATCTCACCAGGGCAGGGGCTGGTGCTGGTGTTTAAAAGAGGGAACAAGGAGATGAGCAGGCAGTAGCTGGGGAAACTCGTGTTTGTTTTAAGCTGCGCCCTTCCCTATGTTCCTTAGTGCTGTTGCCCGCAGCAAGCCAAGTGGAGGTGATCACCTCTGTCCCTTGGTATGTGTCCCATCCCACCAGGCTGATGTCTGTCCCTCAGGGTGCTCCTGGGGTGGGTAAACCTCTGCTGCAAGACCAGCCTGATTAGTCAGAGACAGTGTCTCTTACCAGACCTGTAAGGGTCAAATGTGTTGGTTTTTAAGCCCATGGTGGCAAGGCAAGAAAAGTCCTTGTTCTTTCCCACCTTGTAATCAGCCACAGGTTTTGCAACAGGAAAAAGTAAAAACCTCCTTGTATTTATGGGATCTCTCAAGGGAGCCGGCTTTTCTTTGGATGGGGGAAGACATTCACATCAGATCCAAAATGAGAAGCAAACTTCAGCCTTCACCAGCACACCTCCTTGAAGTGAGAATACACCTGAGAACAAAGCTGTGGTCCCTTGCAAGAACAAGCATGTCCTTACTCTGTGTGTTCCTCCTGGAGTCTCTGTCACCTCTTACACTCTTGTGACCGCAAAAGGTTTGGAGACAAGAGGCTTTGTTTAACCTTATGCCCAGGTGGTTTCTGGTGGTATCAAACACAACCACAGAGAGGAGGCTGCGGAACCTCCACCCCCAAGCCAGGGAGCCCACAATATCCTTTTGCACACATCGTGGCTATGTTTTTTATATTCCATATTTTGCACTATTCCTGGATGTTGGTGGGTAGGTAATGCACATGCCCTCAGGGGGATTTGAAAACCTGTTTGATGCCCAGCACGGGTTCCCAGCCACTGCCTGTGCTCTCTCAGGTACCCCAGATGGAAGTCCCATTTCCAGAGCACTCCTGCTCAGCGCCTGTCCAGAGGCAAAGCTCATGAGAAGCTGGCTTGGCAGGAGCACCAGAGCTTTCTGGGGGAGCAGGAACTGCTCTTTTTTCTGTCAAGCAAACTGAGAACAAAGGAGGTGAAGGATGAGGCCAACATTTGCAATTAGAAAATGGGAGGAAGGAAAGGATCAGCTTTCCCATCCTATTGATTTCCCAAGGGCATCACAAGCTGGACTCATTTTCTCGTAGATTTTTGGTTTCTCTGTCCCACTCTGCTGCTTTCAGTCCACAGCTTGGGCTCTGTGCTTCACATAAATAGGAGGAAACAAGCCACAAGCAAGGGAGCAGAGGGAATGGTATTAAAAAATTGCACGTTTCCGTGCCTCGGAGGCACTCCTAAGCATTTCTACATGTGTATCCACACCTAAAAATTTTTCTGTGCCCTGCCTCCCTCCTCCTCTCAGGCATTTATTTCTGTAGGGAAGGCTGACAGCTTTTAAATGAAGAGCGAATTGGCTCAGATACAAGTGGATGCTGCTGGATGATGGCTCGGCGGAGAATGGCTGGAGAGCAGCCCTGTGGAGAAGGATCTGGGGGTGATGATTGATGAGAAGCTCGACATGAACAAGCAGTGTGCGATCGCAGCCCAGAAGGCCAACCGTATCCTGGGCTGCATCAAAAGAAGTGTGGCCAGCAGGTCAAGGGAGGTGATTCTGCCCCTCTACTCCGCTCTCGTGAGACCCCACCTGGAGTACTGCATCCAGCTGTGGAGTCCCCAACATAAGAAGGACATGGACCTGCTGGAGCGCGTCCAGAGGAGAGCCACGAGGATGATCAGAGGGCTGGAGCACCTCTCCTATGAGGAGAGGCTGAGAGAGTTGGGGCTGTTCAGCCTGGAGAAGAGAAGGCTGCGGGGAGACCTTATTGCGGCCTTCCAGTACCTAAAGGGGGCCTACAGGAGAGCTGGGGAAGGACTTTTTACAAGGGCATGTAGTGATAGGACGAGGGGGAACGGCTTTAAGCTGGAAGAGGGCAGGTTTAGATTAAACATTAGGAAGAAGTTTTTCACTTTAAGGGTGGTGAGGCACTGGAACAGGTTGCCCAGAGAGGTTGTTGAAGCCCCGTCCCTGGAGGTGTTCAAGGCCAGGCTGGACGTGGCCTTGGGCAACCTGGTCTAGTGAGAGGTATCCCTGCCTGTGGCAGGGGGGTTGGAACTCGATGATCTTCAAGGTCCCTTCCAACCTAAACCATTCTATGATTCTATGATTCTATGAAGGGCACTCATCTTTGCCGTATCTGTTCTGCTATCTGTTGTGCTGTAATACACAGTCAAATTAGTCATAAAAGACACACGAGATCATGAACAACTCAAGAGCTTGCCACAGTCACAAAAACTAAATATTTAATTGGTTTGCTGCTTATGCAAGAGGTGAGCACAAACTCCAGCCCCGCTCATCCAATAAGCAACGCACCGAGTTGTGCTGCTGGCACCAGATGACAAGTGGCATGGAGAGCTGCCCAGCTACCACCCATGGCTTGGGGTTACCCAACTTCCACCCCAGCCTGGAAGCAAATGAAGGATCTGCTTTTACAAGAAAAAATTCATAGAATCATAGAATCATTTTGGTTGGAAAACAGACTTTAAGCGCTACTGAAATATGTTTTTGAACACCACCCACATAGCCTTGATTTTTTGGTGATTCTTAAGTTAAGAGCCACAGCAAACTATAAACCAAGTTTAACTTTTCTGAGGCCTCTTCCCTCATGTCCTGAAGTATTGTGGGCACTTTACTGAGGTGTTATTTGCTTCAAAATGTATTTCAAATGTTCTTTAAGTTAATAAAACCCATCCCCCAAATGTACCACTGAACTCCACAAAAGTCTGCACTTTTCCATTAAAAAACATCCTCAGCTGGAGAGTTTGGGTGAGAAAACCCAGGGTTGGTCACAGCTGGCCTTTGGCTTAAGCCTGCAGCCCTGCGCCTAACGCTCCGCTGCTCTGCAAACACAAGGGGCTCCATTCACTGCCCACATAGTCAGACAAATCGGCTCAGCTTCTTCTAAAAAGAGCATAACACCATTTTTCAAATTTGTAATTCTAAGAGAAAGAAAAGAAAAAAATGTATCGGGGTCCAGACGCCACACACAACTGAGTTTCACTTTGTCTGGAAACAATACAAAATTCACATGCAAAGCGTAAGGAGGACACAAAGGGCCCTGTCAACCCCTACGCACTTGCAACAGAGAGTTCCCCTCCAGGCCTACATAAACACCATAGGCACTGCTGGGTTTGAGAAATCCTGGGGATAGCTATGGCTGGATAAGAACCGCCGGGCCAGAAGATAATGCAGGAGAGAGCGAGACAAGCCGGTGTGTTAGACAAAGGCCAGCACAGTCCTTGCAACAATCCACCACACGGCACAGCGCACGCTGCGAGGAGCTTCACTCAGCCGCTGAAGGCAAAACGTGGACAAAAGATTAATTGAGCCCTAAATAATAGCTCTTGGTGGAGAGTCGAATCTCTGCACCTTGAAGAGCCGCGCACTCAAGTCTGTCAGATCCCCTGACA
Source organism: Pluvialis apricaria (assembly GCA_017639485.1). Classification (NCBI taxonomy): domain Eukaryota; kingdom Metazoa; phylum Chordata; class Aves; order Charadriiformes; family Charadriidae; genus Pluvialis; species Pluvialis apricaria. The sequence continues at coordinate 147,378,876 of CM030008.1, forward strand.
AACGCCAGTGACGCCCAAAGACGCAGGAGGCGAGCAGGATTTGCTAACCTTTTGGAGAAAAAATAGGTATTTGAACAGCGTGGTTTAAAAGGTAAATACTCAAAAAAGAGAGGCTATCCAAGGAGTGCACTGAGTACCTGAGTATGCATTGTACTCACCGGACAACAGCACAGACGAAAACCAAACAAAGGTACCCCGAGCCTCTGAAGTGGTCCCCGTCAGGTTTAGATTTGCTGAGACACTGTGAAAGATCTGGAGAAGGCTGAATAACAACCTCTCCCTACCGAAAGCATGCCCTGTGCTTAACATCCCATAACTCACAAACTGCAAGTTTAGTAGTATTTTTTTACTACTGCGGAGACATTATTTCAGACCTCTCCATGGGTCTGGCACTTTGTCTTGAAGAACTACTGAACACAGACTCCCAAGACTGTGATCTAATTTCTGAATGTGTTAAGAATAGGACTAGGCTGCAGCATGGGCAAACAGGAGGGAAACCTCTAAGGAAAGGCTGGATTAAAACCCTGCTGCTGTTCAGAAGCAAACAAGCCGTTGCTAATTGCTCATACTCCGTGAGTCCAGGGCTGCCTGGGGGCATGTCATCCGCAGGGCAGGGTGGCCGTGCTCCAGTTTGGTTGCTGACCGCTCTTTGCCATCCCGAGTCACTGGGAAAGTACATGTTCAAACTGGAGGTCTCAACAGCACAGATATTTCTCAAGTGCCTCAGTTTACCAGATGACATGCATATCAATTGTCTCTCACCTTGTCTCTACATGGCTTCTCACCTTGTCCACTCCACACACCTTAGTTCTCATGGACAAGTAGTTGGAAGCATGATACGCAGGGGCCAAGGGCTGCATGACCTCCCACAACTTGGACTGCACCTCCGTGGTATAGACATGCCTTAAATCTCCAGGCTGCCAGGTGAGATGGAAATCCCAGTGATGGTGGAGACTAGCTTGGAGACTAGCTCAGAGACTAGCCATGGGCTGACTAGCTGTGATGCGCAGGGCTCTGGTCCTAAGACACCAGAGGTGGACTGCTGGAAGACATCAGTTCTGTAAATGAGACACTGCTTGAGGAGTAGAAAACATTTTGGATGAAAAACTCTGCTCTCCTTGAGACCTACAGCAAACCAAACCCAGAACTGTAGAGTTCAGCGTGTTGATCTGGAGCAGACAGTTGCAGGTTTGGGAGCTTTGGAGGTCCTGGGGGCCAGCAGTCCACAGGTTGGAGACAGGCTCAGATGCTGCTGCCTCCCAAGAGCTACGTTTGTTGTTACAGAAAAGACTTTAAATTTCTGGGATTTTTGAGGGTAGTGGTGGCTCATATGAGTGGGCTTTCCCCAGCCACATGAAGATGATGCACATTCTCACTCCTTGTCTTCCACACAGTTACCTAATTTTCTGAGGAGGACAGAGTTCAACCAGAGGACTTCAGGGATCACAGGATGACAAGGAACTCATACAGATCAATGCAGACGCATTTAGGAAGTTACAAGAGCCTTGAGAAGTGTTCCTACCTTCATTTATAGCTTAGCAAGGTCTGAATAGGATTTTATTGCTGCAGAAGATTCCCACAGGATTTTCTGAACTAGCTGAAGGATAGCAGCTGGAAGTATCTTTGGACAACTAAAGGCCAAATTGCTTATAGTTCTGGGCTTCACAACTCAGCAGAGTCTTTAAAATGGTAAAAGACATGTAAAATATGGAAAAGGGATGGAAATGAGGTTTTTCTAAGTTCAAAACTACTTATAATTCTTGCAGTACAGGCAAGGCACTGGTCCTCCAGTCCTTCAAAGATAAGCCACAGCCAAAGCCATAGAAAAGAGAAGCACACATGGAGTTTTTGCTACTGAGGCCTTGGAGGAGGGAATGTCCAGTAATGGTGAATGAGAAGGCATCAAAACTGCTGGATCCGTCTATGGTGTTTGCTTGCCACGGGACAAACACGAGGTTAAGCTCTGAGGTCCTCAATGATGTGGTTCCTGTCTCCACAAGCCAGTAGCACAAAAAAACAGTTACTGTCCTATTACTGGTTGCAGCATTAAAGATATAACCTACTTTAAACTCATCTCAGTCCTGGGATCCTCTGGACGCATAAAATTTCACCAACTCCATGTGAGATGTTGCTCTCTATGCTACACTTGGAATAATTTTCTGTAGCATTTCCTACCCAAATCCTACATCTGTGTTGTGGGCTATAGAGCGTGAGCATGGGAGTAACCTGTGAAACTTATTCATGCTTATCCTGCCTTTCCGGACACATTGGCCATTTACTCCATCTGAATTTGCAAGCTTTGCCAAGAGTGTTTCCCAGCCTGTGCGGTCAGTGGAGCTGCAGCACTATGTCTGCAGGTCACAGCCCCTCACTCCTCCAGACCCTCCCACTCCAGCTAGTGCTGTCAGCAGCACAAAATTTACATTTAGCTAGGGACCCATTGTGTTTACAGTTTCCAAGTGGCTTATGGGTTTATGGCAGGTTATCGGGATCCTCAAGTGTAAGACAGATTTAAGAGCTAGAGGTGACCGACAGTGAAGAGCACTTCAAAGTCAGTCCATGCTGACCAACACCTTCACTCTGAAGATGATACACTCGCTTTTGGTGCGGGTCTAATGTGAAGTACCGGACTGCCAACCTGATAAACTCAGAATTTTGAAACTCCTAAACTACTACTTCTTCTACAAACATAGTTTGCTTTTTAACTCAGACTAAGATCAACAAGGTAAAGCTTTTGAATCTTGCATCAGCTATTTGGTTGCTAAAAAAATCGCCAAAAATACATAGTTTTCTCAGCTGTAGAGTTCTTAGATGATTTTGATGAAACTTACTAAATTATTCAGCATGATCTTAACACCAAAGAAAATTCCAAGAAAAGGGATAGATTTCCACCATATAGCCTTATTCTTTTTAAAAATTTCTGCTGTGACCAGAGAATGAAGATCCATAATCCTAAGGTTTTTTTCAGGCAAACTATCCAGAGATTGTATCAGCAGAATTCCCTGTATTAGAGGATATTTTTTTCTGAGATTATACTGAGAAAACACAAGGCTGAGGGTAGACTTACAAATGAGGATATGGCCATGCTAAAATGAGAATCCAGAGACTTTGCAGTGCCTTTTCCGTAAATCTGAGTTGCAATGAGCACACCTCTGACAGTGCTTGCTTTGAAGTACTATTTTACTAAAACAAAAAATGAAAACCTATGTGCCTCTTTCTGTGATGAATTAACCAGCTCGTCCAGAAAAAGGGAGAAAAAGAGAAAAGAAGAAAAAACCCAGGAAGCACATAGATGTTGCTCACAAGAGACAATAATAAATCCAATGACTTTTGGAATTTCTATGGAAATAAATTAGTTTTAAAGTAGTTTTCGGCACAGGATGTGTGGCCTCGGTTCCCATGAAATTAATGTGCACAAAAAGGATACCAAAGGTGCCCGTGCAGCTGCAGCCATCCATCGTGCATTTGCTGGTCAAAGGGAACTGCCCATTTATCTAGTTGTGTGCAGAGTTGTTCAGTTGTCATGTGCGACTCTAGTAGTCATTTCTGCAGTTACGACCACATTTTGTATACACGCTTCTATAAGTGGGCCTCTGCTCTTCATTTCTCTAACCTGCTCTCTCTGAACAAAGTATAGTGTATCTGCAGGAGGGGAACCGTGGTCCCAGAATTCAAACAGGCATGGTTTATCTCATGCACTATCAGAGGGAAAAAAATTCTAAAGTGATGTTAAATCTCCTGAGATTAAACACCTTTCATTTGCATCAGTTTGTAAACAAGACAGAGACATTTATATTTTACTGTGCTAATACGGATGGCTTGGATGCTTTTCTCCTCAACTGGACTGTCCCAAATAGATCTAATGATCATCACCATAAAGTACAGTATTATACAGCTCCCTTAGTACAAATGGATTTTATATAGAGGTTGATGTTTTCTCCACTATTATGACCACGTTTAATTCAAATGTATTTGGAACACAGCAGGAAAATGTACTACTTCAAAATTCAACTCCTACTGCAGAAGAACATGATAAGAAATTCAGCTTATCTTTCGATTTAAGTAGATCAGAAAGAGCAGGCAGAATATGAGCATTAATATGTATGAACCTCAATAGCATTTCTTCAGATGAAAGCTGTGTTCTGTTCACAGGGTGCTGCTGGATGGGAGTGGTTTTGAAATGGTGTAAGCAAACCCCCTGTGGCTGGGTGGTGGAGGGGACACACTTGGTCCTGCCTCTTCCACCAGTGCTGCTCTGGAGCTGCTGCGTTGACAAGAGGAATGGGTTTGATGGTGGGCTAAAATCATGCCCACCCCAAAAACCGCCCTGCCCCTTCCTCCTGTGTACCCTTCACAGGCAGTGTTCCTCTGCTCACACCCATCAGGTTGTGAGCTCCCAAGGGCAGAGGACTTCTGCCTTTCTGGGCTGTACAGCCCTTAGCACCATCATGTGTCTGCCACCTTCAACCTATCCCTTAATTTCCAGCTTTAAAAAGTTAAATTTGCTCAGACCTGAAATTCAACTTCTAGTGGCTTCAGAAACAATGTTTTTTCCGGTTTGTCAGAATAGCTTGGCCCTGAGTAAAACCCACAAAGAAGCCCCACAATGAATCTTGGCATGATGCAGCAGGAGTTAAGATGGAGAGGAGTCTCCCAGGTCTTAGCAAAAGTTGGCCTGACCTCTGAAACTCTGGACTGAACACACAGAAAGAGGCCAAATGATATTTTGTGAAAATGTGCAAGTCCTCAGGAGATGAGATGGACAACCTTTTATAAGAGATTTGGAAGCACAGCTTCCCTGAAGAAATGGTGAAGAGGGTCCTCATTTTGAAGGGTGGGATGTATAAGATAACTTCTTGGAGGTCCATTTCAGTCACATTAGTGAGACCCAGCTAAATATAGCTTCAGAGACGGCTGCTGTACTCAAGCCCATCAGATTGGCTGTGGAAACCCTGAGTGGCCTCGCTTCCATCCTCTCAGAGCTGATGTTTACAATGACTAAAATACATAATTAGGCAAACAGTTGGCAAAAGCCATGATTTTTCATATTAAGCAATTAAGCAGCACTGGACTGATTTGGCTGCAGCTCTGAAAAATCTGTCTAATGAAACAGCGCCACTTGACATTAAAGATGAACTTTCCTCAGGTCTAATTTCAGCCGCCATTCATGGAGAGACCAAATTTCTTGGACTAATCAAGCCGGGAACTTGGGCTGCACAGGCACAGATCATTTCTGTCCGGCTCTGCAAGCTGCCGTGGCTGTGATGCGCCTGTGCCAAACCAGTGCCAGCGCCTGGGCATGGACATGCACTGTGAGCAGGGGCAAAGCAGCTCATTCCCTTGCCGTGTTCGGAGAGCTGTGCCTCCAGAACAGCTTGATGATTTTTGAGGAACTGGGGACGTCCCTGTGCACTCACCAATTCCCTGCTATGGGGGATGTCCCTTACCAGCATCACTGCCTGTGGGTGAGCATCCTTGCCATACTCCTTGGCACACATGGTGCCGGGGCAGGTGCTTGCATGGGTTTGGGTCAATGCAGGGGAGAGGGGAGGGTAGACCCATGGTCTCTCCTGGCCCAGTGGATCTGGCGTGCTGGATTAGCTCTGGCTCGGCACCATCCACCCCGAACCTGCAAAGCCCCTCGCTGCCTCTGTGTCCCAGTATGCAGCCATCATATTTCCCTACAGAGGCAAGATTGATCCCACCTTAAACTGAGCCTGAAACCATCTTCTTCTAGTTTACGGAAAGACAAGGATACTAGCTAAGATGATGAAGCAGTCAAACCATCACAGTAATGTGTTTGTTGTTTGCTTTTTATCTTTGTTCCATTAGTGAACACCAGCATTTAACTCTAATGGAGTCATTTTACCTCTCTCCATGATCCTTTATGATTTCAGAGCAGAGAGAAAGAAATCAAAGCAAAACCACAAAGTTTTATGCCCATCATGCACACACTTACGAGCGCTGCCAACAGTTTCTCTTTTAAAAGATCCCAGCTTTGATGTCTAACATCCTCTAGTTAAAAAATGATACATTAAATGTAACTTTCTTCTCATTTATGCTGTTTAATTCCAGCCAGTTTAGATAACTGAAGTGTTTTGGTTAGTTTTGCTCCCTGCCTCCCCACACTAACACAACAGTTCTTTGTTTGTAGTCTCCAGCATTGCAAGAAAAATGTTCAGATAAACTGTTCATGCCTGGAATTGTTAAATGTTTGAGAAGCTTTCTGTACACAAGAGAGCTTAAAACCTTTATAAAAACAAAAGGTATCATTATTTTAATCAATAACTAGCTGGTAATGGCAGGATTTTTTAAAAGTTAGTGTTTATTTCAAGGGTCTGACTTGAGATGCTGTAATAGGCGTTGAATTACAGGAACTGTATCATCATTTTGGCAAGGGGGTTTCACGGGAGCGCTTTGTATTAGGTTCAACTCTACAATCACTCTTCACATTCCCTGGTCATTACTCCTCAGATGAAACGCTGAGGAGATGGAGAATCCCCTGTGTTTTGCCTGCAGCAGGTACAACACTGTCAATACCGCTATTATCCCTACCTACACAGCCAGAAAGGATTTTTTGTGCTGTCAGCGATCTGCACATCAAAACATGCTCACTGCAAAAGCGAGAGTTAATGAGCTGCCTCCTTTGTGCAATTTTATCGGAGATCAACAGACCTGGGTGTATGAAAGGCTTCTATGTAACTAAAGGCAGCAATGGAAAATTTCAGATTATGTGAAATATCATGAAAGGGATTGGTTTTTTTAAGCAACACTTCTGCTGTATGGGTTTTTCTCCTCCAGCCCTTTCAGGGTTCTGAGGAAACACAACAAGCATCTTGCTGCTTAGCCAACATAAAATCTCTATTTTTATCTCCATTCGCACCCCCCCCCCCAAAAAAAAGAAAAATATGAAGGCCACTCCAGAAAAACACACCCAGCAGCTATCATATTTGCTTTCAAACTCCTTCTCAAAACTCACCTTGCTGTAATCCTTCTAAAACATGCCATGCCTAGTCACTGATACACCCAAAGTAAACTTGCTATTTGTCCTTCCTACTCTTTTTTCCCTGTCATCACCACTATTTCCAGGTTAGATAAGGCTCTGCTGCCCAATGTGCCAGGTGTCTGATCAACAGGCTGGTTCTTAGGACAGAAGTGCCACTGGCTATGGAAATGCAGCGTGGGTTAACAGCCTTGCGACTGCCTAACCCATGTCTTAAAATTACATCTTGCACTATTTTGATTCTCTCTTCACGCGGGTATGCTTCCCACATGTTCCTTTCCTTGGGTGCCTAAGGACAAGAAGAGGAAGGATGGATGGGGGAGGGATGCTCTGGGTGTTTGTCTTCACCCGACAATGCTGGGTGCTCAGCAGCATTCATGGGAGCAAATAGACCCCAAGGTTGTCTTCATGCTCCCCTGACGCCTACCACGCTGTGAGTGGAAGGTGGAGAAAGCCATGAAAGGGAGAAACATGTCCCACTGCAGTCTCGAACTTCGAACTGATTTTGATGCAGCAAATGTTAAAAAGTGTCCTTTTAAAATAAGAAAAATGAAATAATGATTCTGCAATATTTGTATAGCTCTGAGACAGCTCAAAGGCTCTTCTCTAAACAAAGGTAACATTGTGCTGACAAAAATGCTGATTTATAGCCTAAAGGTTGACATCATCAAATTCGGAGCACTCAGACCTCCACGCGTGCACTTATTCCAGGAAATAGGAGCCAAGGCTCAACCTGAGAAGAAGCAGTCACGTCTCTGTATCACTTGATCATACAAGGCTCAAAAATCATCTCTTCTTTGGAAAGATGTGACCTAATTTTGCTCCTTCTGCCTTACAGATTGACTCCTTCTCCTTAGAGCAGGTCTGGAAGCTGTTTGATGAACACCATTTTCTTGTAACTACAAGAAACCCTTTCCTCCGTGTGTCTCATCACAGTAGGCAAATCTGCTCCCTGAGATGCGAGACTAAATAAAAGCTCCAGGCTGGTGCCGCTGGAAGGATGTGCAGTTTACAGGATGGATGTTTTGCTGCCGTGCCTTTCCAAGCCAGGTTCTGGGGTGTAAGATGCACCAACAGGAGAAATTTTACAGCTGGCAGAGTTGCCCAAAGGGCAGGCAGAAAACCTTCAAACACCCCAACACCTTGCCTGCATCTAGTCTATATGGCTAGATATATATATAAATTTTGTCCCCTGAGCAGATGTAACTCTGCGGGCAAAACCTCAACATGCATCTGGCCAAAGGATGAGGTTATTGTCTGCAAACCCATGTTCAAGAGCACACTGCGAGAGCTCTTGTCTCTCGGAGACACCCAGGCAAACGTCTACCACTTGCAAGCTAAAGTTATTTTCCTTGTGACCACCCCTGAAAACTCAACCCTAAAATAAAAAAAACAACTTCTCATCCTACAACAAATGCCTCCAAGACCCCCAAAGAGATCTTTCACACACACCGGTGTGACTCCATGGATTTGTGTAGGGTAAACCACAGATCTGAATCCACTCTTCTCTCTCTTGGCAAGCTTTCACTCCTATTAGGACTAAACTACCTTTCAGTGCACACACAGCTGATGTGTTTGCTCCTCTACACTGCTGAGTGTACACTTACTGGATGTATCATGACCCTGAGATTACAAAACCCTGCAAATCCATGGTGCTGTACCAAGACCTCCTCTGGTCTGGCCTTCATGACCTCTCCTCCTCTACACACCAGCTCCATCCTCTTTTTTGCCTCAACATAACCCTTGCTCCTAGTTCACTTCTTCTTAATGGATTGCAATCCTTCCCATCAAAGCCAAACAAGTTTTCTGCCCTGACCAACCCGAATGTCACTGCTTCCTTCCCTCCCATCCCAATGTACGCTGGGGATGTATTTTAGGGAACCTCTTTGAGAAAACACTCACCTGAATCTTGTGCATTAATCCCACACACATGGGGGTCCCCTTTCATCCTCATGCGTCGCCATCACAAAGAGTTTATTATGGTCACTGTGTACGTAAAAGGTGGAAACCTCAGAGCACTGCCTTTTTCTTGCAGAATCATGGTGTGCGTGGCCCTTTTTTTCAGTTCCTGAGATGCTCCTTGTCCCTTCGCAATTTTCTGGCTCTGCGTTTCCCATATGTTAGTGATTAGCTCTGCTGTTACACCCAATCTAACAATTTTGCTGTTAAGGCTGAGATCTTGTGGGTTCACGTGGGGAACCAGAATGCACTAGTAAATGTATTTGTTAAACAAGCCTTTTTAGCAGTTTATTTAAAAACAGAAAATCAGACATGTAATGAAGTAGTTAATTACCATTTTAAGCATATTGTTACCTCCATCTGGCCTGAGGATTAGCCAATACATGGGGTCTTGCCAGGTTGTTTCCACTACAATACAACGGATGATAAGAGTCAAGCATTTCCTTGGTGCAGCGATGTTTATTTATCATACAAAACGTACACAGAGTCTTGTTTCCCTGAACACAGAGAGCAAACAAACAGGAGCAGGTTCCTTGCTCGGCAGCCCAAGTCTGCCTTTCCAGGGAGCACCGTGCCCAGAAGAAGCTCTGTCTCTTGGCTTGCTCCCAGCGGCTGCTCGCTCCTGGGTCTCTTACTGCAGCCTTTCAGTGACTCCATAACAAATACATTCCTCTGGAAAGTTGGAGAGCTATTTTTAAACCCCATCACACACAGCTGTAATCAATCCATCGCCCAACCCCGCATTCACCAGGGCCTCTGGGGAAACCCTCCACCCACACAGCTTGGCTTCTGCTCAAGCCTCATAGGCATGGCCAGGTGCTGCACTGTAATTACACAGAGGTACGTTAATTGCAGCTGCCACTTAGCCAATGTGAATGACGAGCTACCGTTTGCTTAGGCTTCTAGCAGAGCAAGAGATGAAGGGTGCCCATTATGGCAATGACAAACACCTTGCAGGATGAAGTGAAGACCAGACAGCAGCTGTGACTCCTGCAAGTGGACCTGTCCTTCTGCAAGGAGCATATAAGGACAACTCGGGCTTTCTCAGCTGATCTTCTCCCACAGTATATATCCATATTCAGCTCTGTTGCACCTGGGCCATGCTGCTGGTGGTCTGGCAGGCAGGGGTCCCCTCCTGAGGTACTTACACCCACCTTGGTCCTTAGCCCTACACTTGCTCACTTGTGCGGCTCTGCAGACCCATTGCATCAACCCCCAGTGCTGTGAAAGCTGGACAGTCTGGGTCCCAACTCAACAGATCCCGATGAGCCCTTATGTGGTTTTATTCCTGCAAGTCACACTTAGGAAATGTAATAAGGTGAGAGTCAACTGGAGCCTTTTCTTTGCTATTTTCACTGTTTAACAGTCCAAGCAAATTGATATGTTGAAACAAATTCGCAATTGAGTCCTGAAGGTCCCTGAGAAGAGAGAGGATTCAAGAAATTAAGGAAGACACTGATGCCAGGACAAATCAGTAAGGAAACACAGAGACACCACTGTAGCCCTGCCTGGGAAAACTGCGGGTCTCTGTCACAGTGGGAGAAGAAGGTGTGCAGGGGCTGAAGCCCTTCTTCAGCAGCATCCCAGAGGAGAGCATTAAAAGCACTGACATTTCCACTCACTACAACTTTAATATCTGTATGTAAGCATTTACGGAAAGAAATCAGTCAGCAGCAAAGGAGGAGCTGTGGTCCTTCAGGGCCGAGCCAGGGCTACAAAAGAGAATTCACCTCAGAACAGGCAACACCAAAGCTGCCGAAAGGGCTCATCCGTAGTCCATTAAACCAGGCGTCCAAATCTCCTACTTTAAGCTCTTCTTCAGAAAGAAATCCTTGTGTCTTCAGCAGAGAGGCTCCAGAAATGAGCACCATCCCTGCTACAAGGCAGATGCTGGCTTCTTCCCTGGCAGGCATTTCCCCCCTCCTGCCCCACCGCCCCTGATTCCTGCCCCGCCGCGGCAGCAGGTAGCAGGCAGCTTGCCCGTGCAGGGCTGGCCCCGTGCAGAGCCCAGGCCAGAGCCAACCTGAGCACACTTGTGGGGGCTCACGGGGCTGCAGCAGCGTGGGAGAGAGGAAACCTAGCTGGGGGCGAGGAGCGAAGCTTCCATCCCCTGGCTGTGCCGCTTCAATAAGCAGTTTGTGGCTGTCCAGGTGCAGCATGGGCACAACCAGCCGCACTGGAGGCTCAGCTATCGGCAAATTAAAAAAAAACAAAAAAAAGAAAAGGCAAATTCTGTTCCTTTAAACCCCAGGAGGACTGAAGTCATACTGTCTCTCTGCCTGCCTCCCCAGGGGAGCTCCTGCTCCCCTCCAGGCAGCCCTGCTGGTCCCCCATCCCTGCGGTGGGAGCTGTGGAGGGGCTGCCAGGGGAAAGGCAGCTTGTACCCACTCCTGGAGATACTCTACCTCCCTTCCCAAGCAGAAATACCACTGATAGGCAGAGGACCAGCTGTTCTCTGAGTTACTCATTGAGTGAGCATTTCCAGCCCCAAAACGCACACGGTGCCTTTAGAGAGTGGGAGGAGGGTGCTGGGCTCCCTGCCGCCCAGCGATGGGGCAGGCTGTGCTTCCCCCCGCTCTCCTCAGCACCAGCTGCATTTGGGCAGGCTATTAATGGGTTTTATAGCCCTTTAAAATTTGTTATGGAGCAGAAAATGGTTTTCAGGGAAAAGCAAACACGCCCTGTGCTTTCTCACCAATTAAAGCTGATGAGCCACAGTGGCTCAGCCAAGATACAACAATACAATGAAAAAGAAGTAAAATGTTTCAAAGTGCAAGTGGCCAGACCAACAAAAAAGTGTTTTTCCCCATAACAGAAGAAAAATAATTTAATAAAATGCTGCTCTTCAGAGCTATAGAAGGAATTGAATGTCAAAAGATGGAGGGGAAGTGGGAATGGTAAAATACAAATCCACAAGCAACCACTTTGCAGCAGAACATCCAGGTGTAAGAGAGTGACACATCACCTATAAGGTCAGCAGCGAGACAACTGAGCCCTTCTCCACAGCAAAGACCATTACAAGGAAATTACCAAAAACAACCAAACACCATATTTTAATATGTTTAGGTATGCTCAGAGCCAATGGGAATTTCTCTAGTGTGGTAAGCAGTGTCCATACACACAAGAACAATTATTGCCTGCAGTAGCAGGCAGCTTCATGAAGGAGTTCATATATGTAAAACTGTGCAAAACTAAAGCCAGAGGAAAACATCAGTGAAAAGACCCCGGCACAAGAGACCCCAGACTATGCAACTTCATGACAAGTGCAAGAGAAGAGTCAAATTATATAACTGAGTGATTCAAAGCCAAAAATACCCTAAAGACAGGTCCCAGGGGTAATGTGATGTGTGACGATCTGACTGGGTCTCAGACAGAAACTCACATATCAGCAGAGATAAGGCTGGGCAGTGCAATGTCCAGCACTGGATAACCCAAGGTTTCCATCCAAAGTCACCGAAGCCCCAGAGAGGAAGACATTTCCACCGCTGTGTGCTGGGATGTTTCTCTCTCTTACTTTTGCACAGATGGAAACTGGACTGAAGGTAGGAGAGATGCAGCAGTAGCAGAGGAGAGAGCATCTCCACTGACCAGAATTGCTGCTCTTACCAATGTTCAATTTCTTCCAATGCAAAATGAAACGGAAATATTTTCTAATTCTGAATCCAGCAAGGAATAAAGAGTATAGGCAGTCAGAGCTAAGGATTGAAATCAGTCCCTAAAAATGCAAGCATTCAAATGATCCTGTTTTGGGCAGCCACCTAGGAAAAATCAATCAGAGTCTCCTGCACAGCAGCCCCCTCAACTTCGAAGACCAAATGCCCCAATCTTGCAGGAGGAAGGGAGCAGTGCCTCCGAGACAGCCGTGGCGATTGGGCGCTGCATCCATTGGGTGCTGTGAGCTGGCACCGGTGCTGCTGCCTCCAGCCACACACCACGGGGAGCTCTGGGCTCAGCACGGCACCTCATGTCCAGCATGGTGTCTTCTACAGCCATGGGAAGAAGACAATGGCAAGGCTGCTTTCGGAAAGAAGGAATCAGAGTGTTATAAATGTAGGATTTCACAGCAGAGCAAGATTCCTTAGTGCTGGTGTCTCACCTCGCCAGCCTTGGGTTGGTGCTTTGGAAACGCAGAGCGAGCAGGGGCTGCAGCTCTCTGTGAAGAACATCTGGCGATTAAAGACCAACCGCAAGGAAATGGCAATCCCAGACAGATTCTCTGCAGGGAAAACTTAAGAATATTAACTTTAATATTGATTTTTTTATTATGCAGCGTTCCTAGAGATATGACTCTGAACCTGGCACAGCAAGTTAAAGAGATTATTGTGGGGTGATTCAGCCCTCAAACCCACATAGGCTCTAATGCTTCCCATGCAGAGTACGCTTTTAAACATTCAGTCTTCGGTTTCTCACCAACATTTACAGCAGGCAAACAAGCCTTGTTCTCCCAGCCACACAGGTGATGAGAGGAAGGCAAGTGAGGATGAGGAGCGCTCAGACACCATGCTGAACGATAGCTGTGCAAGTCCCAGGAGCACGGTATGGGGTTGGAAGTGTCTGATTCATCCCCGCTGCCTGCAGTACTGCCTTCAGACACTGCCTCAGGCACTGGCAGGGTGGCAGCCCGGAGCTCTTTACCCATCTGCTTCAGTGCCAGCAAGGAGGCTGTCAGGGGTGGGTCACAAGTACCTGCTAGGCAAGGCCATAAGCAACTGAATTGCAAGTGACTGTATGTGAGTAGTCTTGGAGAGCCCACAGGCCACCCCTGCAGCTCCAGCACATAACAGTGCCAAAGAGAAAATCCATTTTTTGTGATTAACGCCCCCCCTAGAATACTGGTCACTGCACAGATTCCCCTAGATCTCCATTACTCACAGCTAATGCTTAGAAAACTATGAGTAGAACTCAAGAGGCTGTTTATCCTCTTTCTTTTCCATTTTAGGGGTTGTTCCTCCTTTCTATTCTGCACCAGCTATGTTTTTTAGGTGTATTGGATCATTTTACTGTTCCGAAGTCATTTCAGTACAGATGCTCTGCCTCCTACCGCTGTGAGCCCATCACGCCGCTCTGTGACCACAGCCACCGCAAGGAAATAAACCTCGACAACATCTCAGCAGAGGAGCATTTGGAAGCTTTTAAGGAGCAGCAGTGCCTGCGGCAGAGCAGCCTTTCCCACTGCCATTGACAGATGGAGGTGGAATAGGCTTTCTTAGTCTCTTTTTAGAGAACAGATGCAACGGCAGCAACAATCCGCTGACCAAATCTCAAGTGTCTCACCCCGTTTCTGCCTCAGCTTCCATCAGGCAAACTCCTCCTGCAGGAAGATCCTGGTCCAGCCCCAGCCACCCTCGTGCCAGTGCCCTGCCGAGACCCCTTTGCTCCCCTCCTTCACGTCTGGCTCATTTCCCATACTGGTCCGGTCACTCCTTCGTGTCATCTTATCCCAGCAACAGCCCTGGTCAGCCCGTTTCCCAAAGCAGCTTTATGGCAGTAGTGGGGATGGCACTCCATCCCTGCCAATGTCCCCCCCCAGGGGATGTTGGCTTTTACCCCATCTGAAAGGCTTCTCACTCTGCTGTTGTGTGGAGGCCTTGAAAGCAAAGACCAGAGAAGGAACTGTGCCGACGTGGCACAGGCAAGGCCACATGCAAAGAAAAGTGACTTTTTTCTTCTTCTTTTCAATCAAAGTCAGAGTTACTGTCGACAGCAACAGAAGACATTTCAGGTAGAAATGGGATTTGTTAAAATTTACTAATATCTCCGTGTGTGTCCTTTCATGCACACTAAGGGCTCATCCTTCTTGCAACCTTACTATACTCTTGATGTTTGCTGCATCTGCAGGCTAATTCTCTGCTGGTTGAGTAAAACATCTTTGTTGGCTATGAATCTACAAACTTTTAGTCTCCCAGAATATCTTCTTGTATTCTGATACAAGGTGAACTATATATATAGTATACATATATTATTATTTTCTATACGTTTATTATACTGTTTGATATATATATAAAAATACAAAATTTGTTTTATAATTTTCTTTCTTACTTCTCTCCCTTTGTAAAAGAAAAGCTTAACAGTCCCCTTGGGCTCATTGCTACCCATCACTTATTTGCATCCTTTTCGAGAAGGGCTGAGCAGACTTGAGCACCGCCCGGTAGCTGCAGCACGCTCCCAGGTGAGTGCCCACATTCCTCCTCTGCTTTTCCTTCTGCAAACCTGCTGGCTGCCTTCTGGATTGCTGCTGTGGCAGCAAAGCAAAGCCTGTCCTGAGCCACGCAGAGGGATAGACAGAGATTTCTCTCCTCAGCACCCCTCTCCCCAGGAGCACCTATAATTTAGGCTCTAGAAATCAATGTAAGTATTTTGCCTTTATTCCCTAAATAGGGCAAGCAGGGATTGTCCGTCCTTTCTTCAACTCAGCAGTAAGCCACTTTAGTACATTTACTGACAGCTAAAAATAGACCGCCCATGCCTCGGCTTCCTCTACTGAGTCACCAGCAGTTTTCTGACCAATCCACAGTTGTACAGCAGATGGTCGGGCTCCAGTTCAGAAGGTGCGGGGAGTTTGACTCCAAGCCTTGGCACGCTCGCAGACCTCATCCATCGCCTTACAAGGGTGCGCTCCTGGGAAAATGATGGGCAATAACCTTACTAATGGGGACACTGGGCATCTGGGGGACACCAACGCGGGCCTTGCATTACTAGCAGGGCAACTCTTCTGGCCCGTGGGGTCTCTTCACTGAAGCAGAGCCTAAAGTGGAAGAAAGCCTGCAGAGTCCCAAGGAAGGGGGATTTCCCGGGCGACAAAGCGGACACATCCCAGGCTCAGCTCGGGGACTCCCGCTGGAGCACAGCCAGCTTTTGCACACACAAGGCAGCTATAAGCAAACACAGCCAGTGCTCGCTAAGGAGCTAAGCAAACAGAGAGACCTCCAGCACTGCGCGGAACTTTGTCCCGGTGCTGCCGAGAAGCCAAGCCAAGCCAGAAATGTGCCTATGACCCCCTACCCGAGCCGCTGGCAGCCCTGCCCATGGGGAGGGCGTCTCCGGGGTTGGGCGCTGCAGAAATAATGTTGTGCCTTGGCCAGATCTCTAACCCAGCACCCCTCAGCTGCCGTTAGCCGGGATGGCTTGGTGGTCAGGTTTGGCAAAACGAGGGGTCAGCGCTGCTCAGCGACCGGGCGGCAGCTCCTGCTGCATCGCACAGCCCTGCGCCAGCGCCAGGGATTTCCACAGCACGTGTAAAGCCCAGGGGAGTCCCAAAGGAGGAATCTGCTTTCTTTTAAACAGCTGACAAGCCAAAGTGAGATGTCCCCTCCCTGTCGAGTGCTGCGCCGTGGGCTGCCTTCCCGGCACCTCGCCTGGGAGGCAGAGGCTGGGACCTGCCCAGGGGACCAGGGGGGTCCTGGACCAGCACCAGGCTGCCCTGGTGCCACGGTCACACAACGTATCTAGCAACCCCCTTTTAAACAAAAAGCTAATTAGATTTCTCTGATGAGACAGCATGTTTTACTGGCTGGAACGAGAGACAAGACTTCTGGCTTCCTTTTCAGGATCAACCAAAAATGAGTCATTTTCCCAGCTTTCTCTCAGCTTGAGAATGATTATTTATGTATTTGTTTATTTTAAGTCTGTTCAGATTCTTTTTTTCTTTTTGTTAATTAAAAGAGAATAAGTATAATTTCACTGAAAATAATTCCCATTCTAAATATTTCAGGCTGGCCTTAGCTTGACAGCGAGAAGGTTGGTGTGGGGATGTCAGAAGAATTAATTATATTGGGTAACTTTGCTGCTAGCTGTTCCTGCTAGGCTGTCAGATAAATCAGTTAGCCATAGATTGCTAGTTTTGGGTGGCGTTACCCTATTTAAAAAAGGTCCGAGTTCAGAATATTGAAACCTGGGCTGGCATACACTGTGGCTTCCCTGCGTTTGAAGCACCTCCCTTCGGACCCAGCACTTGTGGACTGACAGTTTTATGTCTGCAGACAGGCATTACAGAAGAGAGGTTCCCGGCGTGGGGATACTTTTGACACCAGGCATCAGGACAACGGTCAGAATAAGCAAACAGGATTAAAAGCCACCTAGAACCCTTTCTTTCTTTACAGGGTGTTTAGGCAGCCACCACCCTGTTGAAATCCCAACCAGGTGACCCGGAAGGCTGGCACCCCGACAGAAAACCCAGGCTCGTTTTTCAGCCAGGACCACCACAAGCACAGGGAGAGGAGACACATCTGGGGCTTCTTCGTCCTGGGTCTGTACCTCTGATGGAGCAAAGCTTCATGGCCAGGGTTGCAAAGGCGCAGCCCTCGCAGCAGGTTGCTGTAGGAAAGCAGTCGTGTAGCAATTGCTTCGCAAGGTGAAGTTTTTGATGCTGCACCAAAGAGCAGGAAAGTAATGTCATGCTATGGTTGACCTGTTTGAGCCATGGCAATGGCCCTGGCAGCCCAGAATTAGGAGGGCATGGTGGCAGGAAGGTGCCTGCCGCACACTGCATTTGGGGGCTGGAGCAGCGCACCCAGTGCCCTGCACACCGGCCACCCGCAGGGGTGGCAGCAGGGCCCCAAGGCTGCAGGGCTGCAGGGGCCTCCCGGGAGTCCTCCTCCCACCCCAACCCCTCCACCCACCAGAAACCTCGGCTGCCCCAGGGGGTAAAAGCACCTCAGGGTCACTCGGGTGCAAGAAGCGAGGAAGCCCATAACAAGTCCAATGTGTTATCGCAGGCTGGAGCAAGGATGCTCTGCCCAAGTGACCAGTCTGTGTCCCAGGATGTGATGGGGGATGCTGGCCCCATGCTGATCGCCTGCCCTAGCTTGCCGGCAAGCTACCCAGTTTCACCGTGGTACAAACCAGTCAATTGGCAGGGCCACAGCATGAGGGAAGCATGGGGAAAGTCCCGTCCTTGGGGCCGAAAGCATATGAGGTAATTACTTGCCTCACACACCACTGTAAAATCCAGGATAAGGTGGTACCTGAAAGCTTTTGACACCATTTCCCACAGCATTCTCCTGGAGAAACTGGCTGCTCATGGCCTGGACAGGTGTACTCTTCACTGGGTAAAAAACTGGTTGGATGGCCAGGCCCAGAGAGTGGTGGTGAATGGAGTTAAATCCAGCTGGCGTCCGGTCACGAGTGGTGTCCCCCAAGGCTCGGTGCTGGGGCCGGCTCTCTTTAATATCTTTATCAATGACCTGCACGAGGGGATCGAATGCACCCTCAGTAAGTTCACAGATGACACTAAACTAGGTGGGGTGTTGAACATTGGAACAGGCTGCCCAGGGAGGTGGTGGATTCGCCATCCCTGGAGGTGTTTAAAAAAAGGGTAGACGTGGTACTTGGGGACATGGTTTAGAAGTGGTTTTGTCAGGTTAGGTTAATGGTTGGACTTGATGATCTTAAAGGTCCCTTCCAACCTCACCAATTTTATGATTCTATAATTCTATGACTTTCTTCCCCAAGCTGGAGCACGGGCGTCAGACCCACAGCCTTGCCCCAGCCTGTGCGATAGATCTGCTCCCCCAGACACTCCTTGTGATTTTTTTTCCACCAGCTGCAGCCTGGCAGAGAGAAGCAGATGTTGCGAAAACACAGGATTTCAGAAGAAAATCTGATTTCCCTCAAGTTTACCACTCGTCCCGCCCGGCTCTCTGCTTGCCTTTCCCACAGCCAGCAGCAGTCATGCAGGACACTCCCCTCATTTCCCAGCTGTGCCGGGAGAAGCCATAGTAGGAGGTTCAGATAATGGTTTTTACAAGAGCTGCTTTCCACAGAGCCTTTTGAAGGTCGTGTTGATTATTTCCTCCCGAGCAAGCAAAGCACCATGTAATTATTGCAAATGTCACCTGGTGAAAAATCACTTCTAGTCAATCATCTCAGCCTGGAGATAACTGCTGCAGCTCTTTGCTACCGCAACAAGTCAAACAGAAGTGATGAGGGGTCTCTCATCTCTCCTTTCAAGACCCATATATCCCTCTAAATGCAATAAATTGGTTAAATAATGTTCACGAGAGGGCAGTCCATAGACACCCTGCTCAGTGGGGTCTTCACGCTGGTGGATCACGCAGAAGCCTCCTCCCACTGTGGGCTTTCACGCGAGGCAGAGTAGGTTGGGGCTTTTTCATTCAAAGTGGAAACAGGTCCCACAGACCTACAGCCTCTCAGCTGCTGCAGAGCAAGTGACTCCGTAACGAGACACAACTTCAGCTCTGCCAGAAGGGTCAGGCAGAGGAACACGACTGGCCCCGGCCAGGCAGCGCACAACTTCTCTGCGTTATCAGAGTCCTCAGCCAAAAGCATGTAGTATATGGTGTTAATGATATTTACGGCGCTTAACAGTTTTTGTTGTAGAACTCTGGTTCTATTTACTCCTAATTTGTGATGCTTACCCTTTGGGGCAAAATGTTTCACATTTAGTTAATGCTTGAAGGAGACGTGTTTGCTCTTTTTTAAAAGACAAACAAAGATTAAAAGCGAAGATGATTCAGTGCCATCAGCTGCAATAAATACATTTAACAAACTGGGGGAACCCAACATAAAAAAAATTTTAAAAAATCTGGTTATCTGTTCCAAGCTTTATATCATAAACAAAGTTGTGATATTAACATAAATTTTAATGAAAATGAGTAGATAGCATACCATAATGATGAGCACCGATATAAACATCTCATGAGGAAAACACCCTGGTTCCAAGGGCAGCTGTTTGGATGCGACTGAGACATGGTGCCAGCCTTATATTTAGCCCAGGGCCCGGGAGACCATAGCCCATACATACACAACTGTCAAGCATGCGTCAGGGCTGCAATGCGTAGCAGAAATACATGAAGCAAATTTACCTGCTCACATACGTGTCTTGTCAGAAATATTGGCAGAAGTAAAAAGGGCACGCTTGACTAGAGAAACAAATATGAGTGGCATCTTAAGTTACCAAAAGGGTGAAGGAAAAACCTTTGAGGGCTTCACAGGGGTGAAATAGAGGAAAGAGCACCGGCGCTGTACTGTGCCATTCGACTAAGGGCAGGCACCCCAAAACAGGTTGCTGCCATAACTTGTATGCACCAAGTTAGCAAATGCAACAGGTATTTATCCTTTTTATTTTATTTCATCATTAGCAGCTGCCGTCTAAGGAACAGTAATGAAGTTCTCTCTTGTCAGTGCTTTGAGTGAAGCTGACACAAGGAGGAAAGATCCTTCTGCAGCAGTACTGCAGGAAAATTACTTCCTACAGATTTCCTCTCCCTAAGTGTACACAATGTTCTGGTCCACTTACTGAAGATGTCAAGGAAAACAACATTCACAGATGTTGGAAAATACAGCCCAAAGCACCAGTCTCACACGGTAGGATAGCATCAGAAATAAATGCCCTGGCACCCACTTGCTGACTCATAGCCGGGCTGGTGTTCTTTGCAAATTGCTTTAATGCAAACTTCTGTCATCATCAACAATTTTAACAGTGATCTGAGAACAGAATCAGGTGTGTCAAAAAAAAGTCCATCCACAAGATGACTTGATGGCCATGGAAATCTCCTTGTCAGAGCATAACATATAGTGGAAATCAATTCAGGTGTTTTACCTACAGGAAAACAACGCAGGGCTTGCAGACCAGCTGCTCTCCGGTTACAAGGTCTGTGACCTGGTTTGTTACTGGGACCAACGGATATCTCACAAAGCATGTAATAACAAAAAAATCATTCAGGAAGTTCTCTGATATTTTCTAGCCTGCAAAGATAAATCAATGGAGCAAGATTTCAGCCTAAAGTTAAACCCAGCCTAGCCCAGAAGCTGTCTTCCTCACAAATCAATATGTGCATTACTTGGCAAATGCCGCAGGTTTCACGTGCTGGGTTCTTAATGGCATGGAGCTGAAATACATTAGGAAAACTTGCTCTGACTCCAGGTGTCCATGAAAAGTATTTCGCATGCCCTGTGTTACCTTCTGCTTGTTCCTACTCCCCACAGCCCAGGACAGGACGGAGCGATGCCTGTGGGACCGGCTGCCGGAGATCACACAGCCTGGCTGGGACCCGGGCGCTCCGGAGGAGGATGCTCGGGGAGCCTCCTGGTGAGAGCAATCATCCTCAGCCCTATCTATTCACATCAGAAAATCATTTCAGGAGACTCTACTTTTCCATTCCAACCCTAGGCCTCTTTTGGGAAGTGGCTGTTCACGATGCACAGCTGGGATCTTGCAATACCACAAAAAGCACCTTCTGACACCATCTGCTGATGTGACCTAAAACCGGTGCTGGGTTTCCTCGTGGAGAGGAGAAGGTCTGAGCTGCAAGTTGGGCTTATCTGCTTGCTAGGTGGGGAGAGGGGTCCCCTCTCCTCCAGCACTGCTGTGTATCTCCCCCCTCCCAGCAAGGGCTGCTGTGGGGAGATGCAGCAGCGCTGCGATGGGTGCCGGGGGCCCCAGCCAGGATATTTTTAGATCAAAGGAAGCCAGAGAGCTGAGGCTCATCTGATTGAAGGCACCTTCAACTCTGCAATATGCAATTTCAGTGTTTGAAATGATGAGAGTTTAACAGGGCCCCTGAGAATTTCAACATTTGTCTGAAAAGTATTTGGCAAGTCTTGAACCAACAACATAATTCTCTCAATGTATCCCAAAGCTCTGATGAGATACATCTTTAGCACAAATTCCTTATTTTTAGAGAAGTGTCCAGTACTTGGTCACATTAACCTCTACTAACTTTGCAGTTTCTGCTTAAAAAAATGAAGACTACTGCTTCACCTGATTTGTTTTCTTCAAGACGCAGCTTTTCCAAAATGAGATCCTGATACTGATCTTCCTGCTGAATCAGGGAGCGTGCCGTGGACGCTAAATTGCCCAAAACAAAATAGTCCCTAACTGATAAATTAAGTTTTCAAATAAATCTCTCAACAATAGCTGAGCTAGTTTAAAGTGTTTACTTTTGCCTGGGTAGCATTTTGTCTCTATTAACAATTTGATGACCGTGTAACTAAAGAAATATTCCACTGAAGGCCACAGGCACGTAAAGCCCCAGCAAAGCATCCATTGTACATTATTCTGGCAGATGGAATAAATCTCATTCAAGTGTTTCAGAGCTCGACAATACTTTAAAATGGCCGAGAGCGAAGCTACCAGTTGCTATTGCACTCATTAGTCTCTTCTGTCCTTAAAAAGATAGAAGTCTAAAGATGTCATCAAACACGAAATCTGATTTTCATCCCAGCCCTTATCTGGCTTCCTTATATATGTCCTCGCTTCAAATGATTAGGTTTTTTGTAGATGTCATTTTTGGTCTGCAGGATTTAATTCCTGCAGCTGCAAATCCTTACTGTCTCCCACAAATCAGACTATCATCTAAATTCTGCCCACAATTATTTTCAACTCCCTGTTATAAAAAAAACAGTTCCTAAAAGAATATATGACTTTTGAGAACAGAATTTTTCCCAAAGCATTTCATGTTTAGTTTTTTAAGCTGAATTATTTGTTTGGAGGTGACAGGCATAAAGACTTCACCTAGCCAACAACCAGCTTTTCAATTATATGCTTTCAATTTCTTTTCAAATAGAAGCGATCAATCCGTAAGATGGAAATGAAAGGTGCTCACTGCAGGCAACTGCGAGAACAACAAAACCAAAAGGTCTTCTTCCCCTTTGCCTCCTCGTTTACATCACACCACAGGTTATACTTCCTCTGTACTGGCTGTATGTAGACTTCTATGTTATATACCTGTACGTATATATATGTAGGTACATTATATGTTATGTAGATACAATCTGTTATGCCTCTATATATACACCTCTATGTATATACCTCTATATTATACCTCTCTGTTATACCTCTCTCTATACATATATACCTCTATGCTGGGGTGCACTTAGTAAGAGATCTTACAAAGGATTGCTGGAAAATCCCACCAAGATTTGTCTCTTGCCCCTCTTTAAGGTCTGGAGGTCTCACCTAGCCAACCTTTTTGTCTTTAATGTGTTTCCAGAAAGACTTACAGTCCTACCGGTGGCAGAAATCACCAAGCATCTGTTCCAGCTCCCTGGCCATAAAGCTTTGACCAGCGCAGTGTCAAACTTCCCAAGCTATGAGATGTGTAAAATGTCTCTGGGGTCAGAAGAGAGCAGTGTAAGAAGCCCACGCCCCGAGCCGGGAAGGCAGCAGAGCCCCAGATGTGTAAGCTAGCTGTTCCAGTCGTCGGCTACTAACAGGAAAGCTCCCAGCCCCAAGGAAAACTCAATAGAGGAGCTGAATTTTGTCAGTCCGAATAAGCCAGGGCTGCGATGGCCACCGAGGGAGCAGGTCTCTGTGGACAGTTTCGAAGGAGATTCGGTCACAGCTTGGCCCCGAGCTGCAGCCTCCGCAGTGTCCCAGTGCAGTTACCCCGCCATGCACACTGGGACACTGTTACCTCTGGAGAAGGCACCGGAGGAAGAGCGAGGTGCACCTCAGCTGCAGGGTTTGGCCACCACAGGAGTGGTGGTGAAGAAGAGCACGGCAGAGGCAGAAGGACAGGAGAAAGCCCCAGGGAAGGAGCTGCAGCCCCTGGGTTTATTGCTTTGCACCTCCTCAGCTTTTTTTGTCATTATGTGAGTGTGGTGGTGATTGAAATCTCCTCCAGTCCCAGGCAGGCACTGTTAACAGCACAGCTGGGCTAAGAACAGAGCCCTGAGACCCCAAAGTGAAACAATTTAGAAACTGATTAAAAGCAAAGGTTGGTACGATTGCTTCAATTCCAGAGTCAGCGCTGTGTGACACTCCACCGCTCTGCCAACAGCATGGCCAATACGCAGTAGCTAAATTGCGTTTGCAAAGTGATTTCAGTTTTGGTGATCAGCACTGCTATTAAACTGCAATCAAGGAATGAGCTGCTTTATTTTTTACCATCCCCTAACAGCTTTTGGACCCACAGCTGAGGATCACTATGATGCAAAGAGCAAGTGAGGGGGAGTGCTAAGGCAGGTGGGTGTTACACTGGGATGTGGGGGGCGATGCCTAAAGGCTGTGGTCAGCACTAGGAAAAATGGCAGGATTGTACCAGGAAATCTCTGGGATCTCTCTGGAAAGAGTGAATTGGTCAGGATCTATGCCTGAGGGTTACTCTACAGGAGTAGAAACAAGTTAGAAAGTGTAAGCAGCTCAGCCCCCCAGGAAAGAAAAACAATTTTGACTGTGTTTTAATCAATACAACTTATTTCCTCTAAATATAGTCTTTCCAGTATGAACCCCTTCTACCCGCTCTTACTTACACAAGTATATTCTGTAATTTACTCTACAGTTTTGTAGAATGTTTCAGACAATCTACATTTTCCATGCAACAGAGCTTTCTTTCCCTTTAGCTAGCCACAGGTACACACACACACACACTCTCCTCTGGCATTCGCTCTTAGCAGCGGGTAGAAAAGAGGGTATTGCACTTCCTCGCTGCCAGTAATACAATAATTCAATAAACCAGGAACGCATGAATGAGCAAGGCTGGTCTGAGAGCAGAGCCTAAGAAGCTGACAAGAGATCAAAAAGAAGCAGAGAGGAACGCGAGAACACACACAGTGTTGAAAACAAGCCCTCGAGCACTCTAATGATCCCTCCTTCTGGGGAAAAAAGGCATGCTTTTTCCCCAGCTGGGTTCAATGTAGTACTGAGCAGCATTACATACAGTGGAAGGAGTCAGGAGCACATGCAGGGCTGTGTGTGTCCGTGCAGAGAAAGAAGATGTTGGTTTCAGTGCTGCCTCTTCTCAGTATCCTGTGAGATGATCTGCATCTTTGCCACTTTCTGGTGGTGGGCGTTCGGGTTGAGCCCTTGATGACAGACCATAGCTACCACAGCCGTACCTGCTTTTGTTTCTGGCTGGATGCAGGACTGAAGTTTTCCAAAACTCAACGCACGGAATTGCAGCCGGGGATATAGTCATGGGGAAACAGGAAAGAAAAAGGAAACAGAAACAAACAAACAAAAAAGCTTATTGCTAAACTACTGTCCATGCTGGCAGACTTTCCAGTCTGATTTGATAATGGTATTTTTAATTTATGTTAGGGAATACATCTTTCCTCCTCTCCACCGCCCCCCCCAACATGCTCCGGGTAATTGCAGGCACTGGCTGAGCCCGCATGAAGCAGAGGTACTGCAGATCAGTTACTGCACAGGGAAGGGGTAGGTGATCGCTTGTTCACAACATGGGTGCACAGAAGGAGGTGAGAAGGTGGCCGGGCACCACCTGTGGTGCTCCCTGGCATCTGAAGGCTCAAAGCTGCCACCTCTCTGTCATCTGAATGCGGTTACCTACCTCCCTCAGCACGCAGGGAAGGGGGAAGGCAGGGACTGGAGTGAAAAGTTAAGCAAGACATGGGCTTGATGATGCTTGTGGGGCAGGACCAGGGAGTAGCAATTGGGTCAACATCTGCACCTTCTGTTTTCTCCTTTGAAGGGTACAGCACACGCTGCTCGGGGGAGGAAGGACAGGATGAGGTACAGTAGTTTTCTGGCAGTCCTGAAAGCAAAATCAGTGCGCCGGTCTGACCCTCTGCTTGCCATCTCCTGCACCTCCTCCAGGATCAGTGCCTTCCTTCTGGCACTGCGTCGTGGCTCTGAAGGGAAAAGCAGCTTCTCCTCCTTCGTTTCAGGGCACTGGGGGTGCCCAGGGCAGCACATACTCGATCACTGCCCAGCCTCAGAGTTAGGCAGGTGTCCACCACGCTTGGGAAATCTCAGCTGCTTCAGCTGCTGGAACAGGAGTGTCTGCACAGACTTGCCCTCAGTTGAGTCCTTGTCACTGGGGCAGGCAGAAAGCTGCTCCATGATGTGTGGTGGCAGAGATGGAGACCCTGCTCCCGGACCTGGGAGGTACAAGCTGCTCAGAGAAAACCCTTCCAGGGTTTCTTGGATGGGCAGCTCACCTGAATGCTCCTGTTTCTTTGTTCCTGCAAGTGAACACATCCTTTTGGCTGAAATTGTCCAGATTTTCTCAGCCTGAGGCAAACACCTGGTATGCAAAATTTGGGCCTCGACAGTTGAAAATTGGCTGAGTCACACAAAGAGAAATGGTGATACTTTAAAGGAAAGCATTAGGCAATTTTAACATCGCACAGCGGTCCCAGCTGTGCCGCACTCTGGTTTGGGTTGTGAATTCACAGGTCAAGCCAGCATTTAGGTGTGTTTCTAAAGAGCTGCAGAGATTACTGATATGAAGTTGTCAGTTTTGCCCTAGGACTGGGGTAGGTTACTCTTGTTTTGCAGTGTATGTGAGGCTGGATCTACAAGGAAGAATGCAATTACAGAGATCTTATCCTGCTCACCTACTGGCAGGAGTTTTGGTCTTATTAAGAATTCTGAATGTAAAACCCAGGCTTTCTGTTCCCTGGGCCATTGCTCTACCCATTGAACCCACAGGTAAAAGGCAGATGCTTTTAACTTCACCTGGTTTTCCCCAATGGGCACTCCTATGTCAGCGTGGAGATCTTCAGGTGGGCACCCCAAGGACGTGACGGGGAATGGTTTGTGGAGGGACGCAGACTGGGAGAGCCGGAGGTCACGTCACTCCCCGCAGTGAGACTCTCCGAGTCTCAGCCACGCCAGGATTTAAGCCGTCTGGATCCTATCCACAAGCATCTAAAGCACCAAGTGCTCAGGCTTCTGAGCTGATCTGGGACCTTTCCAGTGGCTGCAGCAGTGCAAGCCCTCATTTGATGCAAGCGGGTACCAGTTCTGCAGCAGTCACACAGATTTAGGTCAGATATAAGGCCTGACTGATTTTATTGACACGCACTGGAGACTGAAGCGAATGCTGCTAAGTCAGCTTAAAAAATCAGACCTAAGCCTGCAGCAAGTTCCCAGCAGCGCAGACCTTGCTGGGCTCCAGCAGCCCCACTGCACAGCAGGCAGGGGCAATCCGCGGCCCCCGACACCCGGCACAGACCCCAGGTTTTAGCATGCACTTTACAACACCCATCCACCATGAAGCAGCCCCACTCTGGTCTTTCAGAGCCCACTGCGAAGTACTGAGCTCATTCGCAAGCCCACAGAGATGGTGAGAAGTGAGGGCACTTGGTACGGTGAAAGAAGAGTCCCGAAGAAGGGCTCATTCAAAAAACAAAATCAAATCGGTCAGTGGGGATGACGCACACAAGAACGAACGCTCCTACCCAGGGGGTGCCCTTCATGAGGAACCAATTTCCATAGTAAAGCTCCTCAGAAACTTCATGCCTTTTGCTCACTCACGTGCTGCTGGATGTTTCACAGGCTCCAGGGTTGGGGGGGAAGTACAATTCTGGCTTCTGCAAATGTGCATTGCAAAGAAGAAAAATACATTGCTAGATCATGTGGGACTTTTAAGCCAGAGTTTGCATTCCTAAAATACTTCAGTTTTAATAACCCTTTGGAGTACTATTGAATTTAACTCCCTGTAGTGAAGACATGCCAACTATCACCTTGGGGTTTCAAGTTTGTGAAGCCCTATCCTTTTAAATTAGATTACTACCAAAAAAAGGTCAAGAATCCTCTTAGCAGATGGTTTCACAAGAGAAAATGTAAACAAATTCTGCAATCCAATATGAAGTAATACCAGTGTCCAGGCACTGCCAATATTTCACTCCCTATGTAAAAAATAGTGGGCTGATATTATCTGCAAAGGAAGTCAAATGAGCTGACACAAATTAAGGGTTTTTAAAGAAACAGGAAGCCTACCATCATATCTACACTTACAGTCTAGACTAAGCCCAATCTTTTAACCATTTAGGTTCCTGGCAATAAATACCGGGAGAATTATAAGCTGATATATAAACACTTGAACAAATAACAGCAGTTCTAACACAGTGAAATAATGTTCTCATGACCAAGAACACTCAGACATTAAAAACAAACCCAACTTCTCCATTGACTTTTCATTGCAGATGGTGCTAGAGGTTTTTTTTTTCATCATATGTATATTCTGGACCTCAGATAAGGCCATGGTCTGTGTCTGCTCAACTATTAGAAAGAAAGTTTGACTCAGGGAAGAGAGCAATAGATTGGGAGACAGGAGAGGGAGATACAATTTCAAAAAAATTTGTGTGACCTTGAATAAAATACACTTATTTTCTCCTCTCTTTTGGCCAGGCTGTCTTTAGCCTGCAGGGCATGGCCTGGCTCTTACCAGGGCAGTTGTACAGCAGCCAGAATTGTCTTAAAGGCCACGGCCAGGCTACAGCTATAGCTGGTTGTGGCACGGTGTGGTGTGGGACTCTCCCAGTCTTCACAAATCATGCAGAGCACTGAACTCCATGGCAGAGGAATCAATTAGTCACATACAGGAAATCCCAGATCCGCTGTGCTTGGTTGTACCTAACTTTTCCATCTTACACACAGATAGAAAAATCTTTATCTTAAAATAGTATCTTAAAAAATCTTGTCTTAAAAAATCTTATCTTGCTGCATAAAGGGTGAGTTGAAGAAAGCATTCAAAGAAGGGGCCCTGAACTCTGGCCCTGACACCTGCCCAGATATTACGGGCACATGGAGGTGCTGCTTTACTGCTGGGCTGAAGGGGCTGTGGGCTCTTTGCTACCACAGCTCGGGGCAGTGTGCACCTCAGCCCAGCTCCCCACCATGTGGTATGGCAGCATCTGCGCTGGCAGTGTGTTTCACCTTCATATTCTGGCTGCATTTGCTTCTCATGTTTTAAGGGTCCTTATCCCCCTGCCACTAACAAAAGGGGCAGCACCCTGCCGAAGCAATCTCTGCCCCGGATCATGCGCGGGGTCCAGCCCTGGTAGCAGCACAGCCTGGCCAAAAGCTGTGCTGGAGTTTTGCACCAGCATGTCCACGGGCTGCGCGGTCCCAGGCTGGACCTACAACCCCAGCACCACCACCAAAGGGAGGCGAGCATCCCTGACCCTGCGGCACCCGCTCTGACACATCTGCCAGCATTAAAAACCCATCACACAAAATCCTCTACCAAGCATTAACCTCTTCCCACACAAAAAGAGAAGTACCTCATTCACCCCTCAGGCCAGGACTGTGCCAAGGCTGTGTCACCTGCTGTTTATCATTGCGCACACTGAAAAATGAGTAAGTGGACATAAAAGCAGCACAGTGACCTAGATGGCACAATGAACACTCATGTGAACAGGATCACAGAGCAGTACGCCTCCAAAATACCAGAACACTGATGGTAAGGAGCCCTAGGACCCCCAGGAGTGCCCAGGGGAAGCCCCCACCGTGAGGATGCCGCTGGGTGCAGGGTCCCTTGTGCAGCACCGCACAGCACCATTGCCCTTCCCGCTGCAGCATCCTCCATCCCTGGCAGCTCAGAGCCAGCGGGAGACCACGGGGAGAGAGCCACCAAGCTGGTCACTCAGCAAGGGTTGAGGACAGTCATGTGGGGTCCCTGGGGGAATCTCAGGGGCAGCTCATGCCAATCCCAGAGGAGGGAGTGGTGGAAGATGTTACATCCTTTGAGCTATGTGCCCTGGATCATGAATGAGCGGTTCCTGATCAGAGCTGCAGGGAAGGCAACGCTGGCAGCGAGGGCAAGCAGCTCCCCCCGCACTCTGGCAGCACCGACAAGCGAGTTTTTCTCAAGGAAAAGGGGCAACTGGAGGGAACAGCTGCAGGCTGGCCCTGTCAAACATAAAAACATTGCCCCGGGGAACACCTTCTGGAAAATCTAATGGTTGGATTTTAGAGTGTGGATAGTGCTTAGCCAGGGTATGCCGTTTTAAAATTATAAATTTGGAGTTCAATCAAAGCATGTTCCTCTGCAACCTTACCTCTTAGCGTTGCCCTTAAGCGAGGAGGTCAGCCATGGCAGGCTTTCAAGGAAGGCTCGGACGGAGCTGTTTAGTAGCCTTATAAACATCAGCATGCACCAGGCGTCCCCTGGCACGTTAGTCATCCAGACACGCCAGCAGCCGCCCGCTTCACAGGCTCCAAAGGGAGAATTCGGCTTACTACTGTGCTGGCACATCCCCCTCTGGAAATTGCCTCCCTGGCCAGCAGCGCATCGTCCCTCCGGGAGGTGACACCCTGGCCCGGGCAGATGGGACTGCCCCTTGGTAAGGGGCAGAAGCAGAAGGTTTTGTTTGGGGCTACGGCTGTGAGCTGCACAGGGCAGGTGGGCTCGGGCTCCTCGCTGGACTCAGCTGTCCCCCCTGTCCCTGGGACGCGCAGGAGGGAGCGAGCACACTGGCAGGGTACAGGGGCACCGGAGCTCCCCACCCTGCGGCAGCCCCGGTGCTGCGGTGTAGGACTGCCTGGGTGGCGGTCATAGCCTCTGCACAGCAAGTTGTCCTCTGGACAGATGTGCGGGTGCTCAAACACCAACACGGCAGGCTGCCGGGGGGGGGTGTCCTACCAGCCATTTGCCCAGTAGGAAAGGCCATCATCCCCTTCCCCGCAGCATCCTTCATCCCTGGAGAACATAGGAAATGGGCCAACAACTGCAAACTGGTGGTTTTCTGAGCAAAGAGTTGCTCAGGCATGTACAGATTTTTCTTGCCAAGAAATGTTTCAGCATTTCAGGCTCTGGCAGTGACTTCAGTGCTATATAAAACTTCATTTTGTACCTCTTCTAACCACTCTTGACAAGTTAAATATCAGTATTTAGTACTACTTATCTCAAGGTCTGCTGCCCCGGGCAGCTGCAGGTGCAGGTAACCATCATGGCTGTGGTGCGAAACAGTCCAGAGAACTTCTGTGAGCAACATTTCCACAAGGGACAAACAGACGGGTAAGTCACAGTTTCAGCAACAGATATCTATAGCCTCTTAATGCTCATCCAGTGTGCTTTATTTCAGTAAACAAATTGTATCTTCCCCAGCAAACAAACAAAACCAGACCGCGGAGATGCTCATTCAGTGGTCTGAGCTTTCTGCACATTCATCTCACTCAGATTTGCCACCAGAAATACAGCCAAACCACAACTCTCTCTCTGACAAGCCATGAACGTTTCCTTCCTTCCTTATTTATTGAGGTGAGGGTAGGGGGCTTGACAACTGCAGCCACAGTGGAGTTTTGCATCTCGGCCTCGTCCCTGCTGACTGCCACATCGTGCATGCCACCGCGGGGACCTGGCCGGAGCACTGTGCCTGCTCCTGGACCCTCCGCTCCAGCAGCAGTGGGTTTTATTTCCACTAACTCATAATTTCAGGGAGCAGTTTCAAAGCTGGCACCCAAGTCACCTGCTGAGGAGTGCTGAGACTCACATCAATAACTTAATATTGTTCAGGGGCTTTTGGAAGGCAGTTGGCCATAGGTAGTCTCAGGCCATGTGGAAGGAACTGCAAACATTTTTGGTTGGGGAAGCTACAGGTTTGTTTTCTCCATCGCTCTTGTTCCTCCTTTCTCCTCACTCCCCATTTTAGTGAAGCCAGTGCATGTTTGTGCAACAGCACCCTTCGTAAGCAAAGTCAAAATGTGTGTCAGAACATTTAAACACAGTTGCATAGATGTAATAATGTTATTCTGTCACCACACTTTAGTCAAACTGGAGGAGTCTGTGCATTAGACAAAACCTTGATTTCAAATGTTATTTCAAGGATGAGCAAGAAAAGCTTTTTTTGAACCATGAAGACTTTTATTAACTTATGCCACTCCTATAAAAGTATTAGAATTCAGTACACATCACTGAGCTAAGAAAATAATATTGCATCTCTATGGCAACCTGCAATGAACAGCATATTGACCATCTCTGAAGACACAGGGAATTGCATTATTCTCGCATTACGATGGTTTCTACTTAGAGCATGCCTTGTGCTTACATTCCTTTAGGATTAAAAAAAAAATAGTAAAAATTGTGAATTACCAACCTTCCAACCAAATGTCTGATGCAGGAAGCATTCATTTTATCTCCTGTAGCTCCTGCTTTGCACAGAAGAACTGTAACTTCATTCAGGCCATGAACATCTTTCTACACAATTCCCAAGGAAAATACAAAGTCAAAGATGCTATATACATTCATGATGAAAGCATGAAAATAAGGGCAACTGCTTCTCTTCCCCTTTCATCTTTGATCATTTACACTGTTCACGTCTCCTCAGCTGTTACAGCACTGAGCCATCACATCAGATGTTCCTTTTTTCCTCAGGATTTAGCTCAATGAAAGGGGGAAAGTGTGCGTTTCAAAAAGGAGATGGGTCTGGTATAAACTAGAAAAAACACAGAGGACATTGTCAAGACAAAAGGTTGCGGAGCGTGAGCGAGTCACAAAGATGAGGTGTGGAGAAATGTGCCTGCTCTGCCTAGAGAAGGGCAGCAAGCGTCATGGAGAGCAGGCAGAGCACAACACGCCGGGACAGGCAGGCGCCGATCACACAGCAGTGGAAACCCATCTCCAAAGTCCATTAAATGCTTTTCAGAAGCTTCGCGGCAGGCTAACAGCGAAGAAGTGCTCACTGATTCACTAATAATAACGTCTTTCAATATTATTGGGACTCTGGCCAGACACGATGACATTGTGCTCGCTCTGCCTGGCTGTAAAATCAAAGCCTTGTCAAAGGCAGCACAATTTTCTCCAGCTCTTTGCACATGCACCTCAATAAAGCTTCAAGCTTTAGGGCATAAGTCCCCGCCAAGTAATGGCAGCTAGAAAGACTCATTCTTGGTGAACAGATTATTCTATTTCTGACTATTTCATGGTTTTTCTCCATTTCTCAGAGGCATATCAACCCAGGAGAGATGGTACTGGAACAGAAGTGTGTATGGCATATTCCCTTCCCTTCCCCATCCTTGTTTCTGCATAGGAAAATTCAGTGGCTTCTGGCCACATTTAAAATAAGTTATCCTACAGAATGCTTCCCAGAAAAATTAAGAGGCAAAGAGATGCAAAAGGTATTTTTAAAAAAAACACATTTGGCAATGCTGAAAAATGGTAGCATGCAGCCTAATCATGTGCCTTCCAAGCCGGATCAGTGATACAGTCCCAGCTCCTACGTCCAGCCAGCAGATTAGAGGAGAAGGGGCTGGAGCTGCCTGCAGCCAGCAGAGCCGCGGGCAGTGCCCGCCTGCCAGCGCTGCCGCAACGCTGCGGGACACGCGATGAAAAAAAGCGTTTTGCATTAAAATTCAGGGAAACTTCTGCTCTGCATCAGTTTGATTTGATAGTTGATTTAACTTTCTTATTTGTGCTCATCCAGCACTCGGTGGCTGAATGTTGTATTTCATGTTCTCAGACAGCAGATGACCTACTTTTCTTGCATTATTATTCCTGGTTTAGGCAGCCTGCCTCCCCGGGGGCGGAGGAGGAGTGCTGGTGGTATGTTTGTGGAGGATATACAGCTGGGACTTGCTTGGTGACTGATTTGGAGAGGAAAGGGGTAGAGCTTTCAGTATGGTTTCAGGGGAGGTGAAAATGCATTCAGCCTGCGATGCTCTGCCTCTGCATCCCGCCACGGGAAAATCTGTTTACCGAGGTGTTTAAAACAGAAATGAGTAATTACTGAACAGCAGAAGAGTAAGTAAACTGCCCCAGCAGAGATAGGTGCAGGGGAAGGTGTGAAGGGTGGGAGGAGTGGGGCGATGGGTGGTTTGGGAGTGGGTGGCCAAGAGGAAGGGGCGCAGGCTGGGCCAGCGCTTGGACGGAGAGTGCCTGGTTGCTTCCCAGGAGCTGGTGTGCAGCGAGTCTTTGGAGAAAGGATGGAGGGGAGCGTGTCAGCAAATGTGTTCAGTGCATGGAGGAGAGGAGGGAATGAGAAACAAAACAACAACATGCCTAAAAAGCTATATTTTTGCCAGTGTAGGTAGGTGGGTGGCTCAAATTCACCTCCTATGCAAATGAGCAATCCCTGCTGCTTTCGGGTAAACATGACTCTAAAGGAGACCTGTGCTTGCAGGCCTGTTATGGCTGGGACCTTGTTACATGAGAGTAAGCCTTCATCCCGCCTGAATGAGAGACGTAATCAAAATCATCTTGTGGGGTCCAATAACCAAACCAAGGAACCCCCATGAAACCACAGGTCACACACAGGCAGGTAGGAAATGCCTTAGGTAAAGGGAGGATTTCTGCAGTCCTGCAGATACCGCAGAGAGCAGTATCAGGAAGTCAGGCAGAAGAAGAAGAACTGGGAACATACCAGTGAGAGAAAACAAAGTAAAGAAGCTTTCAGGCTGAAGAGCTGTCTGGGGAAGAAGCAGGACCTGGGAGCAGGAGCAATAAAACCGTCCTCTGTTTCATTCCTACTCCATTTGGGAAAAATCAGCGCGTGTGTATGTTCTTTGTAAGCAACAGAGTTTACATCAAACGCTTACATCCATCATTTTAATTGCCTGACAGAGCAGAGCCCAAGTAAGAGCTAACTTCACTGCCCAAAGCGAACAATAAGTCATTCTTCTTTTTCTTAATGCGTCTGCATAACCTTCCTCCGCGGCCCTTTGGGCAGTACAGGGAAAGGCTTTTGCTGCTGCTGTAACTGAAGGAAGATGCTTGCACCCAACCTCCCAGTCAGGCAGTTATAAAAGTGGAGGAAGGAAGGGATGGTCTTGCCTTGCAGCTGGAAAAGCCCACGACCTGCAGGGAGCCACGTGTCCCCTGATGGCTACCAACCGGCTCCTCTCCTGCGTTTTGCATATTTGCACATTGAAATGTATCAGCATTAACAAGATTTGATGAAAATATTTCCATTTAATATGGCATCTGAAAGTAATGAAACACCTCCCTGTAAAGCTCTGGTTTGAAATTGTGGATTTACCTTTTCTGATACAGCTAGAGAAAGGGACTGAAAAATTATATTAGCAATAATAATTGAAAGATCCTTAGTCTAACCCTTTCTTCTAACACTGGCCTCTCAGGCCGCAGGCAGGTCGGTAGGCCCTGACACAAGACAGTACTTAAATATGTCACACATTATCTTGCATATTTTGTGTACAACTTCTTGAGCAATATGAGAGCTGATTACAGCTATTAGAAAAATACACAACAATGGTGAACCTAGTAATGGCAAAACCACGTTTGAACATTTTCCCTTCACTCAGAAATGGCTTTTCTAGTTCTCAAAGCAAGAAATCAAATGACATTATTGCTGGAGAGCACAGAGAGGGAAAACACCTGCAGCAAGAAGAAGGGCAAATGGCCATTTGTTTCCATGTCATTCACTGAGAAGGTGGAAGATATCCTGCCACTGAAGTAGAAAGGCAAGAGATGTGTTGTGTCTCTACCTTGTAACTTAAATTATTTCACACTAATCAGTCTCAGATGACTGACAGTGAAGATATTTCATGAGGTAATTGATCATTTATGACCCTTCAACACTAGGGAGGCATCGGCGCTGCTCGCTGGAAAGCTCACCTCAAGCCGCAGTCCCCAGAGACCTATAAACGCTTTGGCAAAATTTAAGATAAGACGACATTTCACACAATTAACAGGCAGAGAAAATGTCACCAGCTTTTCACCTACCCAGAAACTTGTCACGAACAGCCAGTTTCATGTCTTGATTTACTGAAGAGGGGTCCAAAATGTGTTAATGGATTCCATATTTCTGCCCCCTACAGGAAAACTGCCCCGTAAGAAACCAGAGGATGGTATCTTTAGCCTAGCCACAACTGCAAAGGAAACTTAGGTTTTGCACAACAGGGAGACTGGCTGCTCGCTATTTATCATCCTGCAAGGAACTGATGTCTGTTGCCCTGAGCTACAATAAAAGGCTGATGAGAATTAAATTAACATCAAAAGAAGCAAAGCCAAGCCGTATAAGCCTTCATCAAAGGAGTAAAGCAGACGTGTAATCCTGTGCTCAAAATAAGTTAGATTTCTGCTCGCTCACTGCAACCCCACAGTGGCTGGATCGGGCGCTCTCCGCTCGTGTGCCCAGCCCAGAAGTGGCCAGCACAGGGGTTTTCCTACCTAGACCCCTGCTCATTTCCAAATTTCCCCCCAAAAAGAAGGAATACAACCCTTGTGGCATCTTGCTGCTTGCCTTCCTCATGGATCCTTATCAGTGGGAATAATTAGCTGGAACACTGAAAACCCCTCGGTGGGAATAAAGCGACAACCCCATGTCTCCTAGCACAGAACAGAAGCTCATTAGCTTGCGTGAATTCCCTATAAAATGTGGATGCATATCCAGCATATGGCCTTGTTATGTTTTTCTCCCCAAAGAAATAGCAAAAAAAAGTATATTTTTGTTGATAATTTTCTAGTATAAATTTGATTGGGAGGAGGAACATTTTTTTAAATGAACTGTGTATTCTGCATCTGTGCTTCACGCGTTAAAGAGAAAATTCAATCATTTCAGTGTAATTGTTTTATTTACACCAGTTTAACCAGAAAATAAATGGCTACAATAATCTTCTTCTGAGTAAGAAATTATGCAGTTCACACCAGGAGGGTAATCAGCAGTGAAAAAAGTAGTATTTTCCTGACAAAGCTGTAAATTCATGAATGCTTCTATGATGGGCAAGAAACCAAACGTTAAAATTACCTCAAGCCACTTCACATGACAAAATAACAATGTTTTATTCATCCTCCCCTTTGTCTTTTCTCTTCAAACAGGTGCAGGCCAGGTGATTAACTCACACTCAAAAGCAGAAACAGAAGGTCCTTCCCTCCGACTCAGCCCAGCACTTGGAGATCTCGGGGATGCACGTCGGTTCTCTCATAGGGTTTGAAGTAGCAAACTCACTGAAGGAGCTTCATAAGAGGGAACCTGAATGTCAGCTGTATCTCCTGTAAATTGAATTTGATAAGAGAAGGGTGATTGGACACCACATAATGACATTTCATCTAATTAACATGCTCTGGAGGAAGCAAGCATGGCCAGAGCAGCACTGTCAGACCCCCGTAACGGGGGCGCCCAGCTCTCAGCCTGACCCTTCATTTCTGTTCTGCCTGTGGAGTGCATACAGAGGACGACTACCCCACTTTTCAAATTACCTTTCAAAACAGCCACTAAGTAGGTGCTGATGTGTAAGGTCAACACTATAAACCCTTCTTGCAACTTCAGAACGGCCCCTGAGCATTTCCCGGGATGTGCCAAAGGGACTCCAGGCTGGGCAAGAGGGTCAATCCCAGGAACTGTGGGCTGCCCGCCCATGTTGGAGTGGGTCTAGAGGAGGACCACGAAGACGATCAGAGGGCTGGAGCACCTCTCCTACAAAGGCAGGCTCAGAGAGTTGGGGTTGCTCATCCTGGAGAAGAGAAGGCTCCAGGGAGACCTTATAGCGGCCTCCCAGTACCTAAAGGGGGCCTACAGGGAAGATGGGGAGGGACTCTTTATGGGGGAGAGCAGCAATAGGACGAGGGGTGATGGTTTTAAACTGCAAGAGGGTAGATTTAGATTAGATATTAGGAAGAATTTTTTTCCTCTGAGGGTGGTGAGACACTGGCACAGGTTGCCCAGACAGGTTGTGGAGGTCCCATCCCTGGAGGTGTTCAAGGCCAGGCTGGATGGGACCTTGGGCAACCTGGTCTGGTGGGAGGTGTCCCTGCCCATGGCAGGGGCACTGGAACTCAATGATCTTTAAGGTCCCTTCAAACCTAAACCATTCTACAATTCTATGAGTCTATGTTCACAGGGCTCTGGGGATAACACTGTGACCATGTCACCCCCCAAACCAGGTGCTAGCCAGGATGGGCCAAAGCCCTGGCAGGGAGGACGCTTGCAGTTAAGTAGCACAGACGGTTGCATCTCGGTGCAACAAGAGGACCCTTCTGCCACCAAAACAGCTGTCAGCACTGAGCAAACAGTTGGCTGCACATGCTGGATCCAGCCTCAGGAGAATACCACTGAGTCCCCAGGATGTACCAAGCACAGTACCAGCTCAGAGATGGCAGCACAGGGCTCACGAGGCTGGTGCAGCCTTTGAAGAACACACAATGTTTGCACAAGGTGAGTGAGCTGGTGCTGTTCCCACTTATTGGGGGGACTCCAAACCTACTCAAATGCTGCGTGGTGGATCCTGGTGGATCTGCAGGCAACCAGGGAAGCACTTACCCAGCCAAACTGAAGTTGAGTGTCCCTCTGCAAGCCCAGGCCACACCGCAGCTCTGAAGTCAGCCTTTCATCAGCACATCTGCTGCATAAACGAATGTTTGACTTAATATAGAGGGATGAGGAGTATTCTTTTCTGGGTCTTTTTTGCAAGAAATAGCGTTAGCTACCTAGGAAGCACCTGTGCAATGAGACAGAGATTAACTAAAATAACCCACTGGGACATGTTTAGTAATGCGTCCACCCATCAAGAGTCTCCTTTTGTTGAAGGCCAGGATACGGTCCTGCCGTATAGAGGAGTAATAGAGGAGAAGGTCAGAAACCTACAGCTGCCCATGGGGATGGGGGAAATGGCAAAAAAGGAACACTGGGACCTCCTGTGGCACCTGTGCTGAACATCCTGCACCACAAGAGGACATTTCTTCAAAAGCAGCAACTGTCCGAGTGCTTCTGCTGAGGTTCCAGCATGAGGTGAGCATCATCCCATGGATGGGAGCCTGCAATGGCCAGGCCAGCACAGAGGCACCAACACAAGGTGGGCACGTACACAATTTCTGAGTGCTGGTGCTTCCCAGTGCCTTTCTCAAGGAGGTCTGAAGGCTTTGCCTTACTTTCAGTTTGCAAATAATAACTCCTACTGAGAACCAAGAGAAATCAATACAATTAGCAGCTGTAAAACTAATTCAGCAATATTATGACCTTGATAATCCAACCTCTCTGAAGTGGGATGGGTTAGATCCAACACTTCAATGACTTTGGACATTTCCTTAGTACAGCAGAGAGCAGTGCTGCAGAACAGAGCTAGCTGAGGGGGGTGCATACTGCCAGTGCCTCAACAGCTATAAAAAGGTTTCCATCTGCTTTGTTAAAATAAGGTTGTTTACTTAAAATGCCTTTGAAGCAGAGACAAGGAGTAGTACAAATTGCAGTAGAAAAGGAGCACCACTATTTATAATAAATCTGGACAGAAATAAAGGTGATGATACATGCCGCTGATTACACTGGAACCATGCAAGCAGGTGGGACTGTGATAGTTTTGATGTCCCTGCAAAGAGCAGCTTTCAGGCCAGAATTTGCTTTTGCCTAGAGTGCCAGCACGGACTTCAGTGTCCCATCCCACCCAGCAGGGCCTTGCTTATTTGAAGATACATTTCATGTCTTGTGGGGAGTGAAGATACTTACTGTAAGTAAAAATAACAAACTGGCCAGCTGCCAAAGAGCACAGCTGGAGGAGATCACCAGTAAAAACCTCTGTTTTTGACACCAAGGATCCTGGACCCAAAGCTGGCTGTGATGCAGCTCGGGTGCTTTTCAAAATCCCATCCTCAGCAGAGAGCCTGCTCCTAGGAGCATGGCACATCAGGCACAGAATACACTGGTCTATCACATGGGATATGAGATATCTCTATGGGAGAGCAACAAATTTTGCCTTTGTAGGCACCTGCATTTGAAAGGTGAGATGCTGTGTTCAGGTGTACTACAGGCAAAGCATGCAACTTCAGTTTCATAAAGACTTCCCACAGGACTCTCTGCTGAGTGCTGCACTCCCCCAGCAATATCTGCATCATTGTCATCAAACCTGACCTCAAGGGTGTGCCCAGCACAGCCCCAGCACATCCCCAGCACATCCCCAGCACACCCCAGCCCAGCCCAGCCCAGCACAGCCCCAGCACAGTCCAGTACATCACTAGCACAGCCCCAGCACAGCCCCACCATGCCGCCGCTCTGCCCCAGCCGCACAACGCCCAAATGAGACTCAGACATGCTGTGGCTGCCCAGAGCAGTTCAGAGGAGAGGCCCAGCAAGGCAACCGCAGACCCTGGAATGACCTAGAAAATCTCTTTATTATTATTCAAGATAGGATACGTAAATGATGCCCTAGACAAGACCCAGAAGGAGGGCAGGGAGTGGCTGTGGGAAATAAATCTGTGCACAGACACTTTATCTATAGGGGCAGCATAAAGAAAAATATGGTGCTGAGAGGTCCCACAGACGCAGACTGCTGTCCCTAATCGATCAGTCCGCAGTTTCAAGGCTATCATCTTTGCAATGAAAATGGGTAAACATCGACTTTCTGTGATGACAGATCTTCTCAAATCAGAGAGGCCCTGCAAGGCGTGAAGCCTGTTCACTGCAGAAGTCCTGGCTGAAGGACCAGGTGGGGTCAACAAGTGAAGGGTCATTTAGATGGCCCAAGCAGCCAAAACGCAGTATCAAAGAGAATGAGTTGCTGTGTGTGGCCATGCAGCAGCCCAGCTCCCCATGGCCTGGGGCTCAGCATTGAAAACAAGGTGCTAACAGCTAAAGATTTGGGCACCAGCTCAGTGAACCTCTCAAAAGCACCTCCACACCCTAGTCCCTGCCTGAGTGAGATGTGTAGGAACTTACTGGGGTTTTCAAATCCCACACCTAGACACCAAAACGTGTTTTTAAAACTGGCCCATGGCCATACTGCAATTAATATCCCTCGTCAGTGAGATGGAAAAGCAATGCCTACAGACGGAGCCACAGCGGCTCTGCACAGCTCTCAGGCAGGAGGTAGCACCACAGCGTGGTGCAAGATCACCAAATTTGCAAAGCCATCACCCTGCCCTTGGGAAAACCACACACAAGGCTTTTAAGCAGAATCCAGGAAAGTAGCTGGGATAAAAATGCTCAAAAAATGTTCTGAAAGTGTCTTTGCTCTTTCACTCCTACATTTGCCATCCTACATATTCAACTGGTTTTATGCTTAGGCAAAATAAATTAATCAGTAGGGCTGCAGAGAAAACGTTGCTAATTGAAAGATAAATACACTCCAGAGAAACCTCCTCCAGGAAAGAGCTGACAAAATAGGAAATAGCAGGATAGGAGTAACACATCACTCGAAGAATAAAAATAATGGAAACATCAACAGTGTTGTTATAAAAACAAATATATCCAAACATTAAGAGAACTACACAACTATTCAGAAGTCATCATTTTTTTGTTTACTCGGGGGAAAAAAATCCACATAAGTACTCAATACTTATCTGCAGGGAAACAAACTCAATTCTAATCTAGTTTTAGCAGATGAGCAGATTTATATTCTATTTCAGAACTGCAACAGTTAAATCAATGAAAACCTGAATTCATGGCAATTACAAAAAGTGAAGGATTCACTGCAAGGTTATTTCTTTCACCTCCTCTCTCCCCTGTTCTCCTCCAAACAGGAATGTACCAGCTTACTTTCATTTTTTTCCAGGTATTGATACTTTCAATTTTAATCTTTAAATCCTGTTAGTGGGGTTTTGCATACAGCTCATGAGGTAAGGGACCTGTTCACACCGATGAAAGACATTCTTAAATATTTTGCTGGTTTAGGATTATGATCTAGGGTCAATGGGGCAAAGCAGCTGGCTTCACCTCCCTCCATGCTTTCCGTGGCAGCAGACAAGAACGTAATGGCTTTCTTAGGACAGGAACTGCTCAGAAGCAGCCAGGACACCTTCACACCTGCGGTGCTTTCTTTGCACAGTGCTTACACTGTACAAGAGAAGTTGTGATTCCCCATGAGGTTCTCACCAGGAGACACGTGGGCAAGGATCCATAAGACGGTAGTCAGAGAGGAGGGTTCAGCACCTATTCGAGAAATATGGTGTTAAACCGTATGACAATATGACAATAGCATATGACATTGAACATACTGCATTTTGCACCAGTCAGCTAAAAAGGAGATGAGCTGGAATAGGGTTCTCTGCCAATTTTTGAGTTTCCAGCACTTGCTACAGAAACAGAAGGATTGTTCATAAAACCTCTGTGAGGGGAAACTCAACTCAGAGTCAGAGGAGCCTTCTTTTCCTCACCAGCGCTTCTGTAACTATGGCTATGGGGTGTACTCACACTTCAGAAAAAGCATCCACCCCTGCGACAGGAGTAAATGTGCAAATAAAATAAAAATTAACTAAAAAAAAAAAAAAATTGGATGAGGAAATGAGAGTGACCCATTAGACTAATGACTGATTACAGCATCTAAAGCTCACAGAGGCTGACAGAGGTAAAACCACAGTACTCAGCAGCGCTTGCAAGGGTGCACTGTTTAAAAGTCATGCAGGATGTGGTCACCTCTCCTTGTTCTCAGCTACAGACTGTTGCAAAAAATAATAATTTATTACTGTTAAAAGAAAGACACTCAATGAAGCAGATATGGAATTAAAATTGTGATGTTAACTATGAACGTGTAAACATTTTCAGTTGCAATATCCTTCATTTCTCCTCCTCTCTTACAGACAGATACATATATCCATACACATATTAATGGATAGAAGGAGGGCAAGTGATGCAATCACATACTGTATGGTAGTACACGCAAATGTATATGTGCATAATTAATGTGTAGCTATTAGGGCATAACTGAAAGGGACCAAGTCAGCAAGTCTACTTCCTTCCATTGCAGCTGAGCACATTATGGGATCCTTGCAAAAACTCTTGTTGCGTTTTGGAACAGTTTAGGCTTCTTGCTCTGATACTTACCAACGTCCCTCTAAGCCATAGCCTATTTTATTTACAGGACCTTATACACAGATGCTCCTGGGCCAGCCTTATCCTTTCCCAAGTAACTGGTGTTCAGTGTCCTTCCCGACCTGTTTATGGACAGTGTCAGCATCGGCATCCCTGTCACCTCCTGACCTCAGTGTGACTGATCATCCCACCTCCACCTTCACTCCTCTTTCAGTTCTTGCTTGACGTATGGGATCGAAACAGCCCCTGGTATTTCAGGCCCCCTTTCAAAGGGCTCAACACACTGGCATTAATATGCCCCTATTTCTGCTGATGATATCAGACAGGCTCACTTTTGCTATCTAGTGATTACTTCCCCCCGTTGCTCATCTCAGTCTACAGGACCCAGAACATCCAAGTCTTTATCATCTGGATGCTCATCCGTCTGCTCTGGATGTGCACACGGGACATGCACGTGTCACCCACGCAGTGGGGAAGCAGCTTTGCACTGATTTTTGTGCAAGATCGCTGTGTATCTGAGCTAACTTTTACCTCTTCACACTACAGCTTAAGAGTGCATGTGCATGTGTGGAGGTTATATCCCCAAACTAAAGCACTCAGCCTCATTTTAAATTAAATTTTAAGTTAACAAGGCAGACGAGGTATTGCTATGCTGAGTGGGATGAATTTAGCATGGATCAGTAACCAAAATGGGATCTGTGCCCTTGCACAGCTCAGTGCCCAGGAACAAGGGTCCCTCCTGTGTCAGGCACACTACCACCTCCTGTTTCCACCACAAGAGAGATCTCAGCATTTGTTTGTGTGTTTTCTTCCTCTCTCAACTTTAGAAAAACAGTTGGAAGTTTTCAACTTCCCACAGAGGACGTGAATGTGAAACGACTGTTTAGTCGCTTGGTTTTCTTGTGTCTGAGATGGAAAAGCATTTCCTCTGCAGACAATTCCAGATTAAGGGTGAGCTTTACCACCGTTACCGAGCAGTGCCCATGGTGTCGTACCCTCACGCTGCGCTGCAGGCTGGGATTGCATCTCCCACCCACCTGAGCAGGGCCCTGCAGAGGTCAAAAAAAATATCCCACTCCAAACTGAGAACAGAAATAGCCTGCATTTCTTTTTCATAGTTATAATAAAGGACGTCGTAACTAGAGAGATCTTCCATCTAATGTTAAAAATAAAAATATCATTAACAGCATCACCTAGTAGCCACGTTGCAGAGCTACTTGTACATCGGTGATGCAGACAGCAAAGAGTTTTGGCTAATATTTATGCTGAAATGTTCACTTTTATTATGAAATGATCATCCTTCTGCCTGTTTGTACATTGACTAACTACTAAATACTCTCTTTATTTCCTTCCATCTGTTATGTGCTGACAGTTTTGTTAGCTTGCTTCATCTCTTTGTTTACAAAAAGAATAAAAAGAAATTAGCCAATTCAGGAGTGAGGGAAAGTCCTGCTTTGAGAAAAGAATTACTTGAATTTGATTTTGTGGAAAACAACTTAGCTGAAGAGGAGATGTTGCAAGGAAGCTGGACAGGGTTCTACCAAAGGCTACTTTGACGCTTCTGAAAATTACTGCAAAGAAAGAAAAATGAGATTCTTGGGGTTTATAAGCGCTTTCAGACTTCAGCTTTTGATATCAAGAATACTTCTAAAAACTAAAGTAGATGATGCACAATTCACTGGCAGTACTTGGACAGAAATTATTTCCACCCGCTGCAGCCACCTACTGCACCGATGTCTCCACTGGGCTGAGACCCACCTTCCTTCGCCCCCATGGGAGCCTCGCTCGCTCACCACAGGCTGCTGCGGGCAGGCAGGCTGGTGCATCTGGAAGCACGTGTTTCTCCGTCAGCATCGTCTGAGGCAGACATACAGGCCCTAGACACCTGGGGTGGGGTGAGACCAAGCCTACCCTGGAGCCTGCGTCACTCCCAGATGCGCACCACGAGGCCAATGTCAGGGCAGGAAGGAGATCCATATCCCAGCTGAAGATGCACTCACTGCAGTCAATTAAATCCTTCTGGGACTTCATTCCTGTGCTGAGAAGAGGCACCATTTATATATGATAGATCTACTTTATCCTGCTGTTTTCTCTCTGGGCTCATCCTGGCTTCCAGAGAAATCAGTGGTAAGATGTGCTCTTATTCCTAGGAGAGGGATGCTCTGCAGTGTTGTACAAACCATTTGGCTACACTGGTACTGTGCTGCTCGGAAGCTATCTGCAGAGACAGAAAAGGTAAGACAAAGGTACAGAGGGCTACAAACAGAGGTCTAGTTTATAAAAAGCTACAAGCCTCAAACTGCTGTTCTTTTCTGCTAGGTGCTGCTCACTATAAAAAAAAAAAAAGATGCCACTTCTTCAGGCATGGGTAAGAAAAGGTGAAAATTCAGGCTTCCAGCTCTTTCCGTCAGCAGGTCTCCAACACACCCTTAGGGGTGACCGCACACTGTCACTTGTTTTTAAAACATTACATCTAAGAGCTTCTGTTTTCCCTATCACAGAGTCACAGAATGGTAGGAGTTGGAAGGGACCTTTGGAGGTCATCTAGTCCAACCCCCCTGCCACAGCAGGGTCACCTACCGCAGGTTGGACAGGAACACATCCAGGCCAGTTTTGAATATCACCAGAGAAGGAGACTCC
Organism: Pluvialis apricaria; assembly: GCA_017639485.1. Taxonomy (NCBI): domain Eukaryota; kingdom Metazoa; phylum Chordata; class Aves; order Charadriiformes; family Charadriidae; genus Pluvialis; species Pluvialis apricaria. Next base: position 147,423,817 of record CM030008.1, read on the forward strand.
ACAGCCTCTCTGGGCAGCCTGTTCAGTGCTCTGCCGCCCTCAAAGTAAAGAGGCTTTTCCTCATGTTGAGGCAGAATTTCCTGTGTTCCAGTTTGTGCCCATTGCCCCTTGTCCTATCTCTGGGCATCGCTATCATGAACTCCTGGCAACAGATTCCCTCCCCCCCAGCTTTCCATCTGATTTATAGTAAGGTCTTGGAAAAATATGCTTTTGCAGGCCTACTTTGACAAGACAAATTTGTCATTCCTGCAGTCATTCTGTATTTCTGCAAATCAGTTGGAAAATCTTTGGATAGATGGCCCTCAGGGTAAGCACCTGGGCAGCAAATTGTGGGGACGTGGGCATTTGTGCTGAAACGTGGCAGTCTTCATAGTCCTCCTGCAGCCGCAATAACTGAACTGCAAACACCAGAGCGAGAGTGCAGCCTTCTGCGTTGTGCTCTGTCCCTCTCTCTTTGTGTGCATTCATCTCCAATTGTCCTCCTCTTCAGAAACAAGGTCAAAATCAACACAACAACTTGAGAGCTACCAGCAGAACCCAGCACAGTTTTTCCCTACCCTCACCCTTATCCACTTTATGCCCCTTCTCAAATAGCACTTGATGCTTTTTTTTAATCGTTATTATTAATTATCAGGCTGTTTTCTTTAGCAAAGATTCTCTGTAAATAAAAATTCAAGATTGGAAAAAAGGATTATGTCTTTGTGTTGCTAAAGCAAATTTTATGTTCTCAGCTTTAAATCTTCCAGGTGTCTTCTTTCTGACTTTGCTCGGTCAATAAGTACAAAATAGGTTTCTGTTTGGTTTAGGAACTTATTTTCACTTGTAGAACAGGAGTCCAGTCCCAAACTGGTAATGGCATTGAGGTAGTGAGTAGGTCTTAAAAAAAAGGAGAGTGACAAAAATTATGAAATTCTGCAAATCCTGAAAACCTTGCCCAGTTTTCTATAACACATGCCAGTAGCAGTTTAAAGCCTGCCTGAATTGACCAGTTAGTTCACTCCATTAATTTAGGGAAAGTTAAGCAGTGATGTAAAAAAGGACATTATAGAATTTTACCAGTCACAGGGACTGCTAAAAATTATATTCCACTAAAGCCATTACTTCTCTCTACTACATAGTTCTTTCTACTATTACATTTCATCCTTTGTGCGTAAAATGTGTTGTAAAATGAAGAAGAGGAAAGAGGATACATTTCTAATATGTACATATATATAGCATTTTGTGTACAAGCAGAGAAATCTTTGCCTAGCAGAATAAATTACAGTATTGTTTAATTGCTACAAAAATCAAATAATATATAGCAATAATTGTGTAAAGCCACCCAGGAAGCACAGATAAAGAGCAAAGAAAAATTGCCTGAAAAAATTCAGGAGGTGTTGCTGTCACAGCATACAAAATGCCATTTCACTTAGTGTACTACAGTCTACAGCATTAATTACCAAGCTCTGCTTGGGAAAAGTCATGCAAGAATATAAATTGCATTTTTTTTTGCCTACCACAAGAAACAAATAACCCTTATCAAAGATCATTCATTCCCTGTCACATGGCTACAGTGACTGCTAATAAAAAATAGCAACCGAAATCAAACAATGGAAACCAAGAAAGAATAAATTAGAAGATGTCACGAGCCTTTCCAAAGGAGCTTTTAGCCAAGTCTGGGATTGCTCCTATTATGTGTGCTAGGTCAAGAGCATCTAAGCTTGACGATATTTCAGCAAAGGCATCTGCGGAGGTTCTCCGTCGTGGGCATGCCGGCGTCCCCGGTCGGTCCCCATCCCGTGGCAGAGCTATGGCTGTGCCAGGCAGGCGGCGCCCGGCAGGGGGGAGCCAGCATTGGGGCTGCCCACAAAGGCAGGGGGTCACGGGAAGGGGGGTGGAGGGATGGGAAAATCCCTCTCTGGGGACTTGAAGCACCACAACTGCATTTCTGAAATAACCTAAGCCGCATACTGCGTTTTAATAAAAATCACTTGTTTCCTGAAACAAAAGCAAGCACAGCAATCTGCTACACCATTAACACCAACACTTGCCTCCTAACTTCAGGAGATGCATGCTCGTGTAAGCTCAGACTTTTTTCTACTAAACTGCAGAGGTTTCATCTCAAAATAAAAGAGTTATACAACCGCATTTTGTACCCCTGTTCAGGACCAACTGCTAGACTGACTCCTGTATTACACAGGAACAAGATGTTCTGTCAAAACTATTAATACCAAATCTTTCAGGAAAAGGTGGACTATTTTGGCAGCAAATACTCATTTCCAGTGGAGAATAGTCCAAAAGGAAGTCAAAGATCCGGACTCTGAACGCAAAACAAGGAGCACTTGTAAACAGTCGAGACATATTTCCATGCTATGGAGGGTGAACCTGGGGCATTTTTTAAGCTTTTTCTTCCTTCATTCATGTATAATCTTATAAACGGCAGTCAATTAAAAGCTTAAAACAAACAACGTAAGTCTTTTTGAAAAATGTTCCTTACTTAACAATAGCCAAGAGCTGGGTGTTTTATAAGTAAAGCGAGTTCTGTTACAGCAATCCGCAGGCACCGAGGCTGCTCCTGCTTCTCCTGGGGAGCCGGGACCCTCCTGCCACCCCATGGCCAGGGACCAAGCACCTGGCTTTTCCACGCCAGCAAACCCACACTCGTGGCACGTCTGCACTGACTGCCTGCACCAGCCTCTGTGCTCCAAATCAGTGATTTCTCAGGAGCTGAGATGGAGTGGGACATTGGGGATAAGGTGTTATATTGGAAAAAAGGACACTGGCAGAGGTAACGCTACCACGAAGAGTTTTCTGAGCAGTTTAAGGCTCCACCGTGCTTTGGCCATCTAGGCTGTGGGGTGAATTGAACGGGCTCTTTCAGCTCTGGCACCAGCATCCACCTCAGCTATGTCAGGTCATTTCTCCCGGGCTGGGAGAAGTATGGTGCCCCTCTTGATGAAAGGAAGTTCAAGCTGATGAAGTCTCCACAGCCAGCACCTAGATTTTGATTTCTGCTTTTTCAAGGGGAGAAGGCAGCAGGGTGTCGTATTTAAACACAACAGCAGACTCAATCAGAGGGTGGTTTGGGGCATGAGCTGTGCAAGAGCTCAGCCAGGTCACCCTACAGTCAGCCCCCAGCCATGTCCCCAGTCCCCAGAAGATGCTCATCTCTCTGTGGGTCTCAGCCCGTAAGCATGCCACAACTGGCACAGGCGTTGCAAAAAGGTGAGGTATTCTGAACACAAAGGAAGAGAATTTCTGTTGATTTCCTTGCTCTCCAGCATCACTAAAGGTTAACAAATCCTTAGCATGAAGGAAAATAAGCCCAGAGAAAATAGCTTGTTTTCTGTTTGAAACCTCTGTCCATTATCAGGGTATGTCCACCCACTTGAAGGAGACAGCGAGTCCATGTACAGGTAACCACTGTTCATGCAGATACAAAAATTGGCAAATGCTGGTTGCTGGCTCGGACAAGTTCTTAAAGATGAAATAAACACAAGGATTCTCGGTTTTGCATATTGCATCATCAAGTCTCCATCCAAGAAAACCCATGTGAGTTAGTTCTGGAGACTTTTCAACGAACAGAAGTTTTTATGAACTAAAATGAGAGTGATTCACATGGAGCAACAAGAAGTACTCATCAGAGGTGTTGTGGTTTAACTGCAGTCAGCAACTAGGACCACACAGGTGCTCGCTCACTACCCCACAGATGGAATGAGGGAGAGAATCGGAAAAGTAAAAGTGAGAAAAATCTCATGAGTTGAGATAAAGACAGTAGGTAAAGCAAAACCCACGCACGCAAGCAAAGCAGAACAAGAAATTCATTCACTGCTTCCCATCAGCAGGCAGGTGTTCAGCCATCTCCTGGAAAACAGGGCTCCGTCACACGTAATGGTTAGTTGGGAAGACAAACACCATAACTCCAAATGTCCCTCCCTTCCTACTTCTTCCCCCAGCTTTATACACTGAGCATGATGACACATGACATGGAATATCCCTTTGGTCAGTTGGGGTCAGCTGTCCTGGCTGTGTCCCCTCCCAGCTTCTTGTGTACTCCCAGCCTGCTTGCTGGCGGGACGGTGTGAGGTGCAGGAAAGGCCTTGACTGTTTAGCAACAACCAACAACATTAGTGCACTATCAATCAACAGTATTCCCATTCCAAACCCCGAACATAGCACTGTATCAGCTGCAAGTAAGAAAGTCAACTCCATCCCAGCTGAAACCATGACAAGAGGATAAACACCGGTGACTGTGCCCATATCCTACCTTTGGATTGGCCGCTCAGCATATCCTATCCCAGCAGCCCCATGTGAAGCCCCAAGCCAAATTCTTGTGAATGCCGCCAAAAAATCCAAAGAAGCCATCACTAAAGCAACGTGAACATCCTCACTAACCCTAAATCATCACTTACATATCACAACAGCCAAGCACCCTCACCCCCACAACATATTTTCCTTCATTTCCACCGTATAGCCACCCACCAGAAACACAGTTAATTCAATAGCTCTGAAAAGCACAAGGTCACAAAATAGCTCATTGAAGTCATTCTATAGTTTATATTGTCTTACTTCAAATTTGCACTGCTGCCTTTAAAAACAGGAAATTTTCTACTTGTTAAAAATATCTCTGTCTCATGTAATTTCAATGAGGCTTTGACCTTCCTTGCAGAGAAACTGAAGGAGGTTTTGGTTTTGGTTTTTTTTGCTTTTGCTTTTAATTTAATAAAAAACATCCAACTGGAACAAAAGCGTTTCATTTTAACAAGTTAGGACACTGGAAAGGTAGCATCATCTCATGTTGCCCTGTTACACATTCTCATTTCCTCATCAAATTATCGATGTAGTGTGATCATCTGGAGTCTATGAAACATGTAGATGTGTGAATTCCCATGCAGGTTTATACTCCACGCTGCAGCCCTGCCAGGCAGTACGGGCATGCCTGCTGCCCCATGGTCCTGCCGGGAGGGACAGCACTACAGGGCCCCACTATAAGTAAGGTACCAGTGGCTGATGGTACCATTCTGGTTTTATTTTATTTCTGGACAGTACAATGTTTTTATCAGGTCCTGGATGCTCTGGTAAAGTCAGCCATATTAATATATCATAAGCTGCAGTGATAGGAAAGGGAAAAGGGAAAAGAAGGAATGCAAAAAGGCAACTTACGAATCTTAAGGACCTTCACCCATGAAAGTATAACATCACAGGGAAACGCAGTCACAGGCGCCCTGCTGCTACCATGCCTTATGCGGCCCGTTTCATGGAGCAGAATGTGCTCACAGACAGCAAACAAACTTAAAAGGGTATGAAACGAATCTGACGCAGTAAGAAACTAGGCTTTCACATCACTTCTTACTTGTGGGGCAACCCATAGCCTCCTCCTGTATTTCTGAGGATTCACCACCTCCCACAAGCCTCCCGTAAGAGGCAGGAGCAGCACAGCCCTCTGGTGCAGTGTACGGAGTACAGATGGGAGCAGAGGCTCAGCAGAAGAGAAATTCAGAGGGGAGAAAATCAGTACTTCTTCTTTCCCAGGAAGAAAGTCACAACCCAAACCCACAGATTGCCAGATCTGCTGGATTTGTTCTTCAGATCAGGGACAGTTTGGCTTTTTTCTTGAAAAAAACAAGTCTCATTAGCCAACTTTTCAGTGGAACAGGTGAATTGGAAATGCGTGACAAGGAGGCCTGCATGGGGAAAGAGAAGTTGGGACCACGCATAGTTATTTTCCACCTGATGATATTCTCATATATTCTAGTGCATGCTACAGCTATAAATTGAATTCTGGCTTTACAACCAATGACGAGAGCCTGCTTGCTAGAGCTGATTTGAGTACAGCACTTTTCTAGCGTTCCCATTTCCAGCTGATACCCTACATGGTGCTTTTCCATGCTGCCATGCCTAGCTCATTGCCAAGACACGGCAGGGAGATTGGCTGCAAATGTACACGCTCCACCAGCAGCACATCTCAGCATCCTTCCACCAGTGGGAAACCTTACATATTCATTAGACCTGAAAACCATTAATTCCAATGCATGAGTACCACAGGCTTTGAAAAAAATGAATCTTCTCAAGTCTCAGTATTTAGAAACGCTTCTCACTAGTTGGCTATCTCTTCATCAAACAAAAGCTCTATTCATGCTGTTGACAATCATAATATTTAGTGAAACAGAAGAAAGAAAGTTGTAACTAATCAAGCCTCGTTCCATGGGTGGGTGTAAAAGCAATTTGCTTAATTCATTTTGGAGGTCACAGAACCACAACATTAAAGCTCATTTTACAACGTTTATATAATTGTGTTGTTTGAAAACCCCTTCTCCTTTTAATTTATCAAGATTTGACTTAGCTGTTTACACTCCCGACCGGTGCGCTGCTGCGGAAGTGTGGCAGCAGTGCCTGTGCGACGGCAGCACGCCAGGCTGGGGCAGAGCAGCGCATTGCTGGGCACCTTCCACTGCCTCTGTGGGGACTGCCCAGGGGTGCACGAGAAGGACCTGCTCCCTGAACCCCATCAGGGACACTGAGGGGGGTTGCTCAACACAGGAGAAGGGAAAACACATGCCAAGGAGCTTGCCAGGACAGTGTTGATGTCCAACTGCTCTTTCTCCCAGCAGTGGCCAAGGTGTGACCTCCCCAGGCCAAGGCATGTCCGCTAAATATCCCTTTGGTATTTAAAAAGCTCTTCTATTTCTGTCCCTATAGCATTAATCTGCCCATCCTGTTCTATCTCCCAGCTTTGCCTCAGCAGCAGTCAAAGCCTGCACCAGCTCTCCTCTCCTACCCTTGCTGGCTCTCTGACTTAGCTGCACACATCCATCCCTCCATCTCCCTGTCCTCCTCCCTCCTGGTCCCCATCCGCTCCTTCTTTACTTCCACAAATCCCTCCCAGCTCCTCATCTCCTTTGGCAGCAGTGTCATTCTCCTCATTCTCCAGCCCCCTGAGCATTGCTGCAATGTCTGTCTTCTCAACACTTTCATGGTTTGGTCTCTCCGCTCTGGGGACACAGGAGAGAAATCAGGGGCACCAAGGGTGACAGTCATGGCTGGGGACAGATTCAGCAACAGAGAGCAGGAGAGTGGGTGAAGAGAGGGCAGGGGTGAAGTTTGAAAATAAAATGTCTGGAATCAGCAGCAGCCACAGAAGTTGCTGTTGAAGAGGTGGCTGCCGACCTCCCACACTTACCTCTTGTGCTGCTACGTCAAGGCAAAACCCAAGGGACCACGGCCAACTCCTGCACTCACCAACGGAACTGCACTGCCAGGCAGGAGCAAGGCATGCACGTGGTGACACCGAAGTGTCTCCTACAGGTTTTGAATCAGGAAATGCCTTCTCTTCCATCACCTGCTCTACCTCCCTCCTTTGCTAACAGCAGCCAGCAACTGAAACCTCCTCGCAGGGACCAAATAAGTACTGGCACTTCACATCATGCCTTACGTTGCTGCGTGGATGGGGTTTGCACGTGGCTGTGGATTTCCATCCATCGCAATGACAAGGAAAGCTGGAGATGGATTTCACACTGGGGAGGGGGAATAAAAAGAGGCAGATAATAGGTGCATGAAGCATGAGCTGCAGTGCCACGTCAAGTTACAAGCCTGGTACCAGATGTCTAGAGAAAATGCAGGCACTGAAGTCACGAAGCGGCGTGGCTCAGAGGACAAGCTTCCACCCACTCCCAGCAGCCAGTGTTAGGAATAACTGCTTGGATCTCTGCCACCCTTACTTTCCATTTTAATTTTGACCTTTCACAAGTCATTCTTCAAATAAATTCTTCCAGGATTGTGCAATGGGATGTCACGGTTTACCTGTGGCTAGGGATATGCAGTCTGGATGCCAGGAAACGCCGGCTCACGCACCGAACAGCATAACTCTCCTGAAGTCCTCATTCCTATGGCACACAGGTTTTCCTGCTCCAGGCCAAGCTGTCTTCTCCTCAGGTGGGGAAAGCCAGCCAGCTAAAGGAAATTTGGTATGGCAGCCTTCAGCTTTCATACAACACACCCAGGAAATATGGCACCTTTTCACTGTGCTCCAGACATATCACAACAGAAAATCAGGAAAAGTGGTGATGCACTGAAACGCAGCCTGTAACCACGCAGGGCTTTAAAACCAAATGTACACGGACTTATACACACACACAGTTTCTCATACAACAGCCAGTCTTCTACAGTTGTACCTTTGTGCTTCCTACGTTGTGTCTTTGGCACAATGTTTCTGTGCAGAGCCCACACTCAGGCCTGGCCCATCTCCACCATCTGTGCTTTGGGGTGGGCAAGGCAGGGAATTACAGCCCAGCGCAGCAAGAGACATGGTGCAGAGTTTGTTTCTTTGGCTGCTGGCAGGAGAGGAAACGTGCCCCAAGCACCTTCTCCCTTCCTCTCTACAGGGAACTGGGACTAACACCTGCGCCTGAGCAAGCAGCTAAAGCCAGTGGTCAAAGAGAAGCTTTCAGTCTTTCTACAGAAACCAGCCCTTTTGCAGCCACCCGTGACTCCCAGAGTCACTGATGCTGGCGGGCACCTCTGGAGGGCTCAACTCCATCCACCTGCTTACACAGGGTCAGCCAGAGCAGGTTGCCTAGGACCGTGTCCAGCTGGGTTTTGGGTTTTCCAAGGATGGAGGCTCCATAACCTCCCTGAGCAGCCGGTGTCGGTGCTTGACCACCCTCACAGCAAAAATTCCCCACCAGCATACACTCCCAAGTATGAGGTGCCCAAGACCAAATGGTGGTTTCTCTGGGAGCCCACTGATGTGGTGTTTTATCCAATGCATAAAATGTAAATTTTTTTAACAAAAGGTAAAAATTTCCACCCTTCCTTCAAATCAGGAATTCTGAGAAAGCCCTCACAAGCTATCTGGGAGCCAGCCAGCACAGCAAGCAACTGTGCTGTGACAGCCTGAGCAGAGGGGAAGGTAATACCTACTGATTATTGTGTGGAAATTTGACTTTACAATCCTTGAAATGTTTGGTTTTAATTACAGTTAAAGATGTAGAGGAAGATGAAACTCCAGTCCCTTTGCCCATTCCTTGTGGCTTGATTCACTGCTGTTAATCACTACACATTGTTTACAATTTCTCAGCCAATTTTCAATCAACAAGAAGCTGCAAACTGCTCATATAAAAACCAGCCTGAATTACTTCTGCAAGCGAGATTTCCTCAGATGCCCAGCCAAGCTCAGCTCTTATATAACCCGGCTGAGACTGGTGGATTTATCCTAAGGATGAAGTTGAACAAGTGAATCAAATTCCAGAGACTCCAACAAATCCCTGCAATCCCGCACCACTGGGTACGGGATGGGCTGCCGCCCCTTGGCAGCACGCACACACGTGCAGGCAGCTGCCTGTGCTGTCTGTGGCTAGTTAGTGGGGCTGCCGCTGCTGCTTGCCGCACTAAACTCAGTATCTCTTCTTTTGGTCACTCTCCATCCAACTGGGCGGCTGCAGCGGGCACTGCTGGTGCTGCTGTCCCGCACCTTCGCAGAGCCCACAAATGGTTGTGCTGCCGATGGCATGGGAGAGGAGGGCAACACGTGCTTCCCAGCATGCCCAGAGTGCCGACTGTCTTCCCCACTCTGCCAAAAAAAGCCAACCCCAAAACCAGACGCTTGCCAGTGGTAGTACCTGCTCTGATAAAACTAGTCTGGACTCTTGCTGCTTACAACATTTCTCCCTCCTGTCGCCATTGCCTATCTCAATGTTTGACTTGCAATGGAGAGTAGGGCTGCCATATCAACATGAATTTTCAGTATCATTCTTTTTCATCTTCCAAGATGAGGAGCCATGGAATCATGGAAAATCCAACATTGTTCATGAGGCTGTAGTCTATAACACTGTTGTCCCCATGGGGTGGATGCTACCAGGCATATTTTCAGGGCTTTCTTTTCCAGGACTGGTTTTTTTTTTTCTGGCTAATTTTACAGAGTCTTTGTTCTGCCCTGATCTCCTCCCTCCTTCCAGATAAAGGCATGCACCCACTCCAAGCCCACATTTATAGACCTGCCCATGAAGCGGCCAACCGGTTCAGTACCACCCTGCCCACTCCGAAGCAGACTTCAAGCAAAGTATCCAGTTCCTTGACGTTTGTGCTGTTCTTTTTTCCCTGTGTTCCTTATGAAGCAATTTTGGTTTCCAAAAGCCTGAAAAGAGTGTTTGCCTTCTGTTGGTCTCTCTCATCCTTCTCCATCACCATTTCTGGCTCGCCTTTATCTAAGCATGTTTGGGAAGGTCTCAGTTGCATGATAGTTTGCATCTGGAAGGTATCTAAATGTTTCTCACCCTCTGCTACATCTGCATTTCCCATTGCAGCATATTTACTAGTATTTTGTATTGATTCCAAATTTGCTTTTTGTAGGTGTGATAAATACACGACGATAAATTCACATCATTTCTGGTCACCTAGCACAAATCTTTATGCATTTTCTAAAATGAATTCATAGGTGGGAAGCAGACAACAACTTCATAATGCATAAAACAATATTTAGGAACGACTCATGAATTAAGACTAAGGATTTCAAATGCCCAGCGCAATCTTCCCTAGAAACCAACTTCCTCAAAAATGAAGCCTTAAGATCTCTTAAAGTCAAGAGTGAGTTTGGCAGAGCTAATCACACCACCTCTTCCTCAGTTGTCTCAAATCTATTTACAAAATGTTTAATCTAGTTCTAGAGCATTTCTTCAAAGCAGATAAATATTATCTCTACCATAGAGATTATAAAGTTTTAATGAAATCTCTCTTTAGCACAAAGGGAATACATGGGACACAGAAAGATTAAGTAATTAACCTGAGATCATGAAACTCATTGGACTTTTTATTCAACTATAAAATCATTCTTTCCTGTTAATAAATGATCAAGTCTACTTTGGATGGATTGCTAATTTTGTTAATGAAAAATATCTCCTAACAAGTCCTAGAATCTTTCATCATCTCTCGTCCTGTGTTGGGGTGTTTTATTTCTATCCTACTGCTAAATTCTCTCTTCTTTTACTTGGAAAATAATTGCTATGGTTCTCCACTACTGCTTGATGGACTTTTACATTAATAGCATCACCTTCACCTGATTTTTTTGCCCTTCTCTGTTAAAGACAGAGAGACCAAAGCACAATTTTAAAAGCTCAAATTGTAATATCATTTAAGCAATATAAATATAGAGCAACTACACAGTATGGTAAGCAATACCTCCCGAGAGCACCACCACCAAACAGGCAGCCCAGCACGCCCACCAAATTTGTGGTTCATCTCCAGAAGTCTGTGGGGTCGGACTGTCACACAGGGCTTGGACCCAGCCACAAGTCACTCATTGCTTCTGTTTGAAGACTACACTGGTGGGGAGGGACCAGACCCACCTGGACCTGCCCCCCATCGCCATCCCTCACCACCTCGGTCGTCTGGGAGCTTCAGGCAAATGCTCCAAGGAGTCACTGCCTTCTTCCCTGGCAGTCAGTTTACTTCCAGTTTCCTGCCCATGGTTTTTCCTCCTTTCCTTCTGCCTCTCAATCCAGATCTTCCCCTTCCACAAAACCCATCCACCTCTGGACCCATCCCTGATCCCTTCCTTCCAACAGGGCACCCACCAGCTGACTGTCCCCAAAGCTCAGATTTTATTTTAGTTTTGCTTTCTCAGTCTGCCTATGACAATAGACATCTCTTTTCCCAGAGGGGAGAGGGGGAGAGGAAAGGATGGCCAGCTCTCACCCGAGCAGAGGGTGAGAGTTTAAAAGCTTACGGATGCGAGTGGCTGCTGGCAAGCAAAATCAGAACCGTGTCAGGGCTCTGGGGCCGTGTCTACTCCCCAAAATGGGGTTTGGCTGCCTGTGTTCATGGGCAGCTCTGGTGTGGTGCAGCTGTAACCTGGGATCAACCCAGGGGAAAGAGCTGTGTGAGAAGAGGCTGCAATGAGCCCTCTTGGGGCCTCCACCCCCTCACCCGGGAGCTGCTTTTCAGTGCAGGCACTCGGCCTTGGTCCCTGCCTGAGCTGTGCTGATGCTGTCCAGGTCCCTCGCTGCCCTGGGTCTGTAGGCTCAGCATCCCCTCAGCTTTGGCCCCAGCCAAGCCCTCGGCTCTGCCTGCGCCCAGACAAACCTCTGTAAAATCCTAAAATTCATACACCAATCACGCCAGATTAAGAAGACTCAGACAAGTCTCCATGGTAACTGTATATAAAACAATAATTAGAGATACCTCTAACCATGCTTCTATATCTAGAAGCAGCAGCTTGCTTCACTCAGGTTTGTTTAATCCAATCACTAGTATATTAATGATAAGCAAAAGAAAGAAAAAATTCACTGGAAAGGTGGTAGATGCAAACATCCTTCAGGAAAAAATAGCACATGGGGAGGAATCACATCACCGGCATGTGTTCTTTTATAAAAATATACAAGCTTGGAGCAAGTCTTAGCCCCATGTATTTTTTTTTAAAGATGCACTTGTTACATATCGTTACACAACTCACAATTAGAAGAAAAGTGCTTCCAAAGTCTAATTCCTTTCTTGCGTAAGTGACCTGTTTCAATCAGTTTATTTACTTGTTGAAAAAGTACTTGTCATCTTAGCACATTTCCTATTGCCCTCTTCTTATAGGAAGCTAAGGATCATGCATGTTTTTCTAAATTAACATGCTGTAATCTGCTAGCTTTTTAGAAAGTCATATACTACATTAGCCCTTATTTGATAAGAAATCTGTCTTCCTCCCACCACATTCATCCTGCCAATGAACATCAAGGGACTGCAGCATCCCCGACACCCGGAGATAAATCAGGGTTAGACATAAGGAAAGCAGTATTCCAGTGAAACTGCACTACGAAATTCAGCCCAGGAGCATCGCGTTACTCAGATCAGACACAGCCTGAGAGACTGGGATATAATGTCCTGGTTAAAGACAATCTGGGATCTCAGTACTGATTTCCATTTAATGGTATCCAATAACAAGACCCATGAGAGATACTCTGTGTAACGACAGATCTTCCTCTGGGCTACAGCAATTGGTTTGAGTTGGTAATTAAATGATTTCCTATGTATTGTTTGGCAGAATGTTTTGGGATACATGAAATGAACAGCAAATAACTCCATCGTTACCACTGTCATTGTTTTCAAGGCACTTTCTCTCTAAGTATTGGGAGGTAGCGAACCACAACTAACAAATAAAACTCCAACAGAAACCCAAAGCAGGTTGTGGTACTGGGAGGCAGCTGAAGCGCAGAGAAAAGTTAAGATTATTTGTGATGGGTTTGAGGTTTTGGTGTGGATTTTTTTTTAATTACATGGCTGTAATTCTGGGAATCAGTCTTAAAAGACTGATATTAACCTCCAGTGCTCTGAAACCCATCCACAACCACTGGCTTCAGCTGGATTTCATTTCAACAGTCGCTCCAGATTTCATGGCTATTCTTGACACTACAAATCACAGGCACGGAGGATCTGCATTTCTGAAAAATTAGATAATGTCGTCTGACATCTAGCAGCTGGAATTCAGGGGTAATTTTGAGAAGCTAACCCTAGTCAACCTGTAAAAGGTCATGCAGGAGCGCAGCAGCAGGAGCTGGGGGCGCTGGGCGGCAGACAATGCTCACAGGCCATTCTCCACAGCCCAGGGTGTGAAAATACTGTCACACAAGTACATGATGGGAGTATGACTGCAGAGGATCTGCCACAAAAACGCAAAGCGTGTGCTTCCACTTATCCACAAATGCCTATTTAAAATCACTCTTCTGATGAAGATAAATAAATGGGAACATGCACTGATGCTGTTACGAACTCCTTTTGGTACATTTGCAAACATACATTTGTACTTGAAAAATACCTCGTTTACATTATAAAGAGCACTCCCTTAATGAAACATTTTCTTAATATACCTCCTTGTACTGACATGTTACTTTAAGCTCTCTCATTTCCTCACTTTAATTACTTTCTCCTAAGGAGCTTTGCTTGCACGAATTATACTGGAGCCCTTGACTACAATATTAGTGAACTGAAAGTCTGTGGGTATTGAAGCAGCATGTTAGCATCACTGCGGTTTGCAGCAACAGACACACACCATCACCTCTACAGTGCTAGAAGTAGTTTTTCTATCCCTTCTTATCTCAGCTCCTCTCTTCCATTCAGTTCCCCTCTGCCCTGCCCTTCACCCCACCACTCTACTGCTTGGCTGCTCTTCTGCTACAGCATCTCTCTACAGATCTCTTCTTTTCGTGAAAAAAATTACTCCCAGCAGCATCTTAAAGGTCTGTCTCTAAGTCAGGTACCTCCATGGAGCGTAGTGTAAGACGTAGTGAGAAAAAGCAGCAAGATAAATAATTAGAAAGATTTATTTAATTACTTCACTGCTAATATAGCTATGAGCTGTGGTGTTACGCACTCACATTTCTGAAAACTCAGCATGCCATGAAACCTAACCTGTGCCTCTCCTCCTTCACATCCCTTGGTGTGGGAATTAATGGCAGAGCATATGAGAGGAACCGTGCTAAAACTGAGATTCTGTACCAAACTGTACCAGAACCGTGAGGCATTGCTGCTCCTGTGATGTCAGTGTCTTCAGCCCAACACCTGCCCGCCTTCAGCACCTCCTGCCTTCCTACATTTTTTTATCCTGCCCCAATAAGGACAGCCTCATTTGTGGGGGCAGTGGGAAAGGAGAAGACCCAGAGTGGACCTCCTGCTCTCCTGGGTCTCTAGTAGCAAGCCATGTCCTCCCCAGCAGTGCACCAGGGCAAAGCTGAGCTGCTGGGCAGGGAGGATCAGTAGATTTGAAGGTCCTGGGAAGACAATGGATGAGATATGCTGCAGTAAGGGTTGATGGAGAGAAGTAGTCCCAGCATCTCCAAAACCATCTGGCATTGCATCTTCTGTCCCAGAGGTAGGCGGAAGCACATAACAGCAAGAAACAGGCTGGAAGTGGGGAGAGAAGGGAGAGCAGAAAAGATCCCTGTCACTTTTCCACACATGCCTGCCACCCTATTAAACCTCCTGATCCAAATGCTTTCATCTAATTGGGGAACTTGTTGGTATAAGAGTACCTTTCTCTTTTCCTCCTGTTTCTTTTTTCCTTTCTCCTCACGTTGCTATCATTAAGGACCTGAAGGCTTTCTAACTCTTGTGGGTACAAAAGCCACAACTTGGCACAACCAGTGGACTACCCCCAGCTGATGAACTCCAGCTGCTGGATCTTTTCACAAGGTGTCCTTCCTGAGATGCATTTCACATACATGGCACCTCACTGTTCTGTAAATACCACTGCAACAGCCATTTGGAAAGAAAAAGAAGAGGGAACAGGCTGCAGTATAACTACTGAGAGGGGTACCATCAAACAAGGAACACTGATAATAGAGAAGGGTGGGTGTATCAGACTCAAATTATGACCCTCACTGCACTGGAGAGCTGATTTTTTTTTCTGTTTGATCTAGTTCAACAAGTTAAACTCTTTGAATGCAGAGCAAAGTATTCTCCTAAATTATATGATCCTTTCTGCAAAAGTCAAAAAACTAAGAAAATGAGGAAAAAAGATCCTCATCAAAGTGTTCATTGATGTAGCAAAAGCATTTTTTTAACATAAATAAAACTAGCAGCTCTGTGGGGAATTATTTATTATCTCTAACATTCACCCTCCTACTGATACTATCATCAAGTGCAAATACAGGTAGGTATATAGGAGGAAATTGGCTCCCATTTAATGATGGGACAACAGCCGTTAAAGTTTTTCAGTGATACACAAAATGTGCAGGCTTCTGTTTCACCAGTTATAATGCCACAAAGCTGTAATTAATATATTCTAACTGTATATTTGCAAAGGTATAACTAAAACAGAGAAATGTATTTAACTCACACAAAATCTGGACAGAACATTTTCATTTTTATCAGTAGTTCATTAAACATTTAGCTATTAAAAGAACTGCCAGTCCATTCTATCCTGGCCATGTTCTGTTTCTTTTTAAGTATTTGAAAGGCAGCATTCTCCTTAAAAGACTTACTTTTTTTTTAAGAAATAAAAGCCAAACTCTAATTTCTTAGCTGTCTTGACATGGTGATGACAGCTCCATAAACCTGTGTAATTACAGAAAATTGAGTTCTGATGTTTGATCCTGAACATACCATTGCAAAGAAATATTGTGGAACAGTTTTTGAAAGCTCACTTGCAGTGGCTGGTGGACACATACTTATCACGCTGTTGCCTCACAAGCCACCAAAGATCAAACCCGAGGATATTCCCTGGGGCTGTCATCCAAAGAGGAGTCCAGACCAC
The DNA here is from genome assembly GCA_017639485.1 of Pluvialis apricaria. Lineage (NCBI taxonomy): Eukaryota > Metazoa > Chordata > Aves > Charadriiformes > Charadriidae > Pluvialis > Pluvialis apricaria. The sequence goes on from CM030008.1 coordinate 147,440,024, forward strand.
CTCCTTGTTGAAGGAGCCTTGGGACTGCATACACACATATGCCATTGCACGTGGAAATTCTCCCCGGCAAATCTGGGTTTGTAGGCTGTGCACTTCCACGGCTATCTGCAAATAGGTTGGTGCCGCAATATGTGGCAATGTCTGGAGAAGTACTGATCTGTTTGGGCATATAATGTAATCGGATGCATCCCAGAAAACACAGGCAAGCACATAAAATGTATGTTGATCTCCAATTTGGGCAAACCTCTGTTTTGATCAAAATGAAATTCATATGAGTAATTTACTGCTCTAGAGATGTATAAAATGGTAACCTTTCCCCCATAGTGTTTAAGAAAATCTAATTTCTTTTAACACAAGAAATCAGGCAGTTAATTGAACCCATCCTTCACTCCACAGTGAAAGTTATAGCAGACCTTAATGTTAAATAAATGTACTTAGAATTGCCAATCTTTGATTTTGGACAGCTTTCCTCTTGTAATTGAATTATGTCCTAACGTAATCAGGTTACTTTTTGCCTCTTACTAAGATTTTAAGGACAACAAACACCCCTTCAGTAGCAGAATTGCAGTGCTGGATCCATTCCACTCACAGAATTAGGGAAAATCCTGTTTTGGCTGGCAGCAGCGGAGTGCCCAACCTTCCTCCTCCTTCTCCGCGCGCCGAGAGCTCTGCCGGGGCTGTGCCAGCACTGCCTGTAGCTGCCCGGCGCCGGCAAGCAGCACTGCTGAGGTCAGCGTTATCTCTGGGTTCCGTCCCCAGAGGCTGGAGAAGGTCAGTTCCACGCAACTCTCCTTTGGAAGCATCTTCTGAAGAGTAAGTGCACTGCGTGCAGTGTTGAGGGGGTGGAGTAGAGGAGAGCCACTGCAGTGCCAAAATATTACAGACCAACCTGCTAAGTGGATGTGAAAAATCCCTGCCAGGATATTTAGATCTTCAGAGACTGCCCTAAAATGAACTTGAGAGCACTTTCCGCAGTACTTTAACACTAAAAGGATTTATACATTTATTAAAAAAAATCCTTCCACATGAAAAATCCCCAGTGCCTTAGTGACTGCATATCAAGAAACTGTCCTCCAGCTTCTAGGTCTCAGCCTCATCGCTGAGAAAGGAGTTTTGCAGGAATCCAGGGTCAATAATCCCAGCACAAAATGGGGTTGTTTTCCTTTTTTCCATAGGAACAAGGGCAGAAAGAAAAAGTATCTGAGGAGGAGAGGAGGCATACTGGAAAGTAATGACAGATACCACTTTAAGCAGAATTCAAAGGAATAAAAACATAAACACTAAGCAGATTGCCTCCATTGCTGGAGGTAGATGAGGTACGTTTGTAGGAACACAGAAAATGGAATATGCCATCCTACGGATGCTTTTTCCTCAGATGTTAAAAATAGTGAATGTAAGTACAGTCTCTTCATGGCAACAGGAACTGTATACGCTCAGCATTTCTGACAGTCCAACAGACATGCAGAATCCTGAACCAGCACAGATCTTTTCCATTATACCTTTCCACTCCATCTGCCCTTCCTTCCCCCACCACGCATATTTGGTGAGGTATTGTGTGGCAGAGAAAACAGCCCAAACTTCCCCCTAGCAGAGACCAGGCTTTCCGACCGAACCCCTCCTTTGGCCCCATCTCCCGGTCCCCATTCCCAGTGCTGCCAGCTCCTGCATTGCTACCACAGTTTGCAAATGGAGAGGTGGGGCCCCGGGCGGCTCTTGCCACCACAGCCATTTTATATCAGATCCTGAAGGTGCCTGTGGAGCGTCCCTCAAGCCCTATGAATATAATCATGCTCCTACAGGATGCAATGGCTTCTAAATTATTTAGTGGGCTCCTAGGATAAATGCCTCCACCCTGGGTTGCACAAGCACTGCCATGCACCATGCTATGTTAGTAGCAGTGCTGGGGTGAGGGAGGAGACTCCTCATCGACAGTGCCCTGACACACACCACTCCTCCAAAACACCACTGATCAAGCGACCATATACTCAATTTTTTAGCTAAAAGATACATAAATCCTTTGCTTCACTGGTTATGGCAATTCCTATTTCTCAGCTAGCCACCATGACTTCATCATGACCTTCATCACATTCAGCTTCCTTGTGTTGGCCACCGGCTCAGGTCGTCCTTGTGTCAGTTGTGGCCAGCCCAGGCTTGGGACTGAATGTACCACTTCTCTACAGACATACTTCCCATGAATCCTATTTTTAAAAGGCATCAGGGATTCCATAGAAACTAACAAGATTTCTGCTTCAACATAGATTTCTTGTTTTGATAGAGATTGGACAAAACTTTCTTCTCTCAGAAGCCAGTAGCAGACACAACAGTAAAAAAATCTACCTTTGTCAAATAAAGAAAGGTCACCCATCCAGACCTGCACCCCTGGAAGAACTGCCAAGCACAAAGACCAACTGCCATACGGCTGTGGTGAGCCACAGTGTCTCATTCAAGACTGCGTTTTACATGAACGGGTAAAAGAAATACAGTATGCTTAGGGAGGAATGGATGAAAAACAAACTGGTAAAATAATGTTTTAAAGAAGAGAAGAAGGTGGCTGCTTCAATTGTCAGATCAAAACTTCCCTGTAAGACTATTCACCTACCTTACGTAAAAGACATCTGTATAGAGTTCAGAAGTTTCCACAAAGATCCCCACAAATCTAATTCTTGTGTAGCTGCAGAAGCAGTTTAAAGCTTCTTTCAGTCTGTTCATTTCCCTGAACTAGATCCGGATTAAAAGCAATCCCTCCAAAGAAAAAGAAAACCCAGGCACCTATTAAATCTATTCCCTCCGATAAATCTCCATATCTGTATCAGGTGTCCTCAGCTTCTATAATCCCTGTACTTCAGCCTGCCATTCAATAATTTTTAAAATGGTTACTTCCTAAGATATTCAATGAAGATTTATCCTTTGGCCTATATTCCTCTTTGCAGAAATGATAAGTTTCTGGTGCTCTCTTGAGGGTGAACAGAGGTCAAAGCAATCGTAACTGATCCTGTGCACATTTATCTCATACAAAGACTCTTCTTCAATATTTGCTAACTGTACACATTAATGCCCTGTGTACAGGGCAATACCAGAAGAAAAGCTACCTAATGCTTTCAATCTATTGAAGCAGGCAGCCTTGTCCTCCTGCACAAGATGGTTTCCAGTGAGTGCAGTGCAGCAGCTGCAGGTAAGCAGCAGCACACCATACCTCCCCTTCCCAGGCACCCATACCGTACCTCCCCTGCCCAGGGATCCATACCATACCTCCCCTTCCCAGGCACCCATACTGTACCTCCCCTTCCCAGGCACCCATACTGTACCTCCCCTGCCCAGGGATCCATACCATACCTCCCCTTCCCAGGGGCCCATACTGTACCTCCCCTGCCCAGCGACCATCCAGGCAGAGCTGCCACCTTTGCTCTTGCATAGCACCCACCAGTAACCTATCTTGCTATAAAAACTCCTCAGCTCATTCTGCAGAGGTATTTTTACCTAGTCTGTTGGCTACTCTTCTAAAAAACGGCTGTCATGGGGTTGGTAGTAACTTGGAACAGCTTTTTAACTGCAAACAACATTGTAGAAATTAAAAAAAATTACGCCCCTTTAAAAAGTCTTCCACGCTAAATATTCTTCTATTTGTTATTCTTATAGTTGAATGTGATACTCGATTCTTTGAAATTGCCTGGACAAAACCAATGTCATAATAGTTCAGCTCAATGCTCTTTTCTCACAAATAAATAATATTTAGATATTTGCCACTTCATTCACCCAGTGGATCCAGGGGACTGTAAACAAGAAATTATTTTAGAACACTGCACAATTGCTATTATTTTGTCTCATCAGTCCTCATGCCAATTAAATTGTCCTTATCCCGAGCAGCAAGCTTTAAAAACTTGGGCTGCTGTATACTCAAAAATATAGAGATTTTTTTAATTAGCCATGACATACCCAGCAGTGTCTGTCTGCTGGCATGGAGGAAGCTGCCTAGCAACAATGCAAAAAAAATCCTCCAGCGGATCACAAAGAGTCTGTTAAAAATGGTAATCTCTCTCATAGAAAAGTAGAGATGGTTTCAATTAAGGACAGCAATTCTCAACTTGTTATTTATACGCAGTGAACTAAAATAACATTCATAAAGTATAAATACAATGTGAAAAGGCCATGCGTAATTACTTAAAGCTTTAATTTGCAGTACGTAATTTGCCATTCACATCTGTAAGCCTTTTGTTTTGCTTAATGGCAAAAAACATTCCAGCTAGGTCAGACCTACACTGGAGTTTATACAAGGTAGAGATCTCAGCAAACAGGGCTGGAATAGGCTCAAGAAGTCATTTAGTCCGTCCCTAATACTGAGTCAGGATAAATTATATACAAATCATTCCTGATCAATAACACTTTACCTGTTTCCCAAAACCTCCAAACCCAAACAGTAGACAACCTCCCTTAGCACTTTGCTCAGTTGCCTGTCTTTCCCAACAATCAGAAAACATTGGGAAATCTCTAACCTAACCTCCTTTGCTCCAATCCTGCACGCTGTAATGGAGCAGACATAAAGAACAATACACATTTTTTTAGCAATTTCTGACGTACTTGAAAATGGCTATCATGTGTCAGTCTTCTGTTGAGTAAATAACTCCAGCTTTTCTCAGGCTTTCCTTATATAGCTCATACATCTTCACTGAATTGCTTGTTATTTCTTTTGGATTATTTCTCCAACTCCTTACACTCCTTCTTGCCTCATACATTGAATAAACACACCATCCCGATCCAAGTCAGCAGTGATAGGTGTTGGTCTTCGGTCATCACTTCTCCAGGCATTGCAGGACCCAGATGACCTTTCTCTTTCCTTTTTTGTCCTCCTCTGGGTTCATCTCCCTTTTGTTGCTGATGCTGTTCATGTCACTGATCAATCACCACCGCTGGCCTTTCTACAGAAAACTGCATCAGGAGAAAACCAGGAGCTAGCAAAGGCCAGAGGTGCCCATGAGGAGCTGACCCTCCCCTTGTGCCAAGAGCCTATTTCCCCCCAGCGAAGGGCAAACATGGGGCTGGAGGCCACAAGCCCCTGTGCGGGCTCTCACCTCCAGTCCTGCAGCCCCACCTGGTCAGGCAATGAGATGTGCCAAAACCAACAGCATTATGGACAGCTTTACGTCTGTTCTGGCCAGTTTATCCTCCAGATAATGGGCACCACTTCTTTGCAGATGGAACCCTGGGATCCAGATGGAACACGTCCCTCTCACCTCAGCCCAACACAAAGCACCAGAAGACAACAGTGGCCCTCGGCCACCCTTGAAAGTGACAGAAGTGGGCAGGAGCACCCAAAAGCCCTACAACTTGGCCCATGTTAATCATAAGGGAAAATGAACCACCTCTCTTTCAAATTAATTTTGTTTTCCCCAAGGGACTAACTCATTAAAGAATCACAATTGAACGCCTTTGGGGATTGCATCCCAGCAAAACAAAGTCCCTAGTCCGTTCTCAGGAACAATGAATCACATTTTTTTGATGAAACAATAAAAGGCCTCAGAGTCATCCAGTGGATTAGCATAAACATTTATCCTAACTTGGCAAAGCTACAAGCAATGAGGGAAAAGTCCAAGAAAGGCATAAATAATAGATAACCTCAGTACCTGGGGTCAAAACGCTGGGAAAATATACCCTGCACTACACAAGCTGTGAGACCCAGTCTTCTGAAATACACAGTTCCAAACTCAGAATGAAATACCAAAGGAGCAAGCTTAATGCTCTTGACCAGATGTTTGCATTTTGTTGATATTTTTAACAATCACCTGACAATACTTAATTCAGTACTTTGAAGAGTGGTATCACTATATAAAGTCTTGCTATTGGTATAATTATGAATGGACTTCACTGTTGAGTTTGGTAAATCAGGGTCCTTCTAGCTCCTGCACAGCATGTGCACAGCCACTCTGCAGCTGCAAAGTATGCATTATCATATGAGAAATTAACTTTCTTATATATATCCTAATTTATCAGGGGTTCTTCCAAAACACGCAGAATACATGACTATAAGTATTTTTGGTCACATTAGGTAGTCAGTTTTCACCCCAAAATAATCCACTAAAATTTTTATTTTTCATCGGTTTTCCTTTTTGACTATTAATGTGACTGATTTCTTACCTTATTAGCTTTTATTCCTCTGTTTTTCATGCTGGGAGTGGAGTTTTAACTGTAGCACACTCTAGAAGCAACAAGAAAATGCGATCATTCTCAAAGGTCTCAGTCAAATGCTCTGCAACTCATACTAATCGATCAAGTCCAAACCTTTAAATTTTACTACAAAAAGCAAAACTTTCCTACCTGTCCCTCTCATTTCTTCTCTTCAGGAGACTGTCTTGGCGTGTTAACTTTCAGCCTGTTCCTGTTAGCTTCTTTGTATTAAACAAAGTGGGTATTTTGTTTAAGACAGCTTAGCAATGGGTTGCAGACACAGTTCTTGTGTCTGCATATTTATTACAGCAAGGGGAAGCCGTATACTCAGGGGCATTCCTTTTGTTGCTGGCAACATAATAACATTTGCTTAATTGTGTTTTATTAATGCTAATATACCCAGAGGCTCAGACTCTGCCCGCACATTTTTGTAAATTGAATTAAAGGAAAAATGAATCAGAGTTAAAAGACAGCTGATTAATTTTATTCAGTTGCTTAAGGGGGTTTAAGCCAAATGGTCTCCACATCTATTTTTCTTTTGAGAACAGACATTATAGCCACAGGGCTAAGAGAAACTTGTCAGTAAGCCATTTTCATTGCCATGCGTCAAGGAGAGCTATTTAAAGCATTAAAAGGAGTGGACATTAGGGAGAGGTGCTCACCCCCTGCTCCGTACAAATGGCAAGGTTAGAGAGACACGGACTCTCCTGCCTGCTGCCAAGATCAGAGGGTTTTCGTAAAGCATTTTTTAATGAAGCTTTCAGAACACCCCCTATAGCCTGCTGCTCAAGACAGGCAAGGACACGGGCACAGCACAAGCCTGCTAAAAAGGGACATTTCAAGCCACAGAAAATCCACCTTATTAGCAGGTCTGCCTCAACACATACCATAATTTAAAGGCCATTATTGCACTATTTAACAGGCTTTCAGCCAGTCACAGTAGAAATCAGTTCCTGAGACAGATTTCTCATTTGGAAATAAACATAATTGGTTAGAGAAGCCTCTGCTGGATGTATATTTATACAAAGCCTGGGCTGAAATGTCAGCGTGAATGTAGGGTTGTTCAGTAGGAAACCCACTCTATTTACCAGTTATTCAGAAGGGTCTGGTCTGAAGAGACTCTGTATACAAACGTGTCAGGCATTTCTGGCAATCCTCCTTTGAATGATTCCTTCATGGCTTCTTATTCAAAACTGGAAAGTCAGAAAATATAGCAAGGCAAAAATCTCAAAGAAAGAAGGATATTTAAGATATATGCAAAAGTGAATGGCTCGAGCCTCTCCGTGTAAGCAGAAGGCACAGCAGAGGTCCCTCATCATGACTGGGGCATCATGTCAGGATCAGGATCCGAGCATTTGTCCATCTGTTTTGCCAGCAAGGGAATTGGGAAGGAAAAAGCCTAATCTGTAAGGGAAGGGTTTCCACTCTGCCAGGTTCCATCACCATGGAATAGGCTGGAGAAGGCTCCCAGTCAGCATAGACCATCTCTACCCACATCGCCATTGCCAACGCTCTCTGTAAGTACCACTCAGATCACCTTGCACTTCCCCTCCTGGTTAATTCTGGCACCTCAAATGGCTCCCACCCCCTCTTACCATAGCTAATGACATACACTTAACGAAAGTAAGCCAGGAGAAGGAAATGTGGAATTTCTGAGAGTAAAGGAAATTATTATTAGGCTCTCCAAATGACCTGTGAGCCTTTTCTCAACCTTTTTCACATCCCGTGTTCCAGAAAACAAGATGTATGTCTTGCACCTTGCATGGACTTGGCAAAGACAGGCCCACAAGATACCTTCATGTGCCATAGGCATAATGAGCAAAGCTGTCCACCAACTCAACAGCTACCTCGAAATGTGGGAAATTTGTGGCACACAGCTAAGGGTGGTGAGATCCTCCCTTTTGGTCTCCTTTGTGTATTTGCCACCAACAGAACACCCTGCTGGTGTTTTTCATGCTGCTTGGAGATTCATGGTGTTTACCAAGCCCCCAAATAAGGTCTCTGGCCACCAGCAGGACATGTGCTTTCACACCATTTTTGGCATCCACACCATACCATGAGCATCTCACACATCCAGAAGTACATGATGTTATCCAAACCGCAGCCCAGAGCACTTTATTTTGGGACCCCCTCCCAGGCTTTGCCTCCTATCTATCTGTTGTATGTCTATTGCAAAGAATATGTTCAACTTTGTGTTGCTAAACGAGAGTGATCTCCACCAGCACAAGCAGGGGTCAGGGTTATTTGACAAAATAGTTTTGTTTGCAGGGGTACTCTGACATTTCATCAGAGCTTTGTTTTCCCTTCGTTGTGAAGAAAACAAATTAAAATGCAGGAATAACAGGCTCTGAACGAAAGAAAAATACAGCTGTCACCCACGTTCCTCTCTTTGCAGGACAGAAAAACCCTCTGAGCGCGTTGCTGCCGGATGGGGAGCAGGCCTTCTCCCACCTGCCTCTCCGCCTGCTGCACGCCGCAGCATGGAGACCTCCCAGTGGGCAGCCTGTATGTGCAGGACATGCAGGGCTCTGAACACCCACAGAAATGTGTGGGATTTTGGGGTGGCTGGTGCATCCACGTGCTTCTCCCAGGAGACACAAATGCTTTTCAGTGTTCTTCCGTGCTCCAGGCTGGGGGAGGCAGGGATGGGAGGGGAGAAGGAGCGCTCTGCAGAGGTCTCCTTCTTCTAGCAATTTACTTTATGCCCGTTGTCACGAATGCAGTTGTTTTCCTCCTTAATATACAATGCAGAATAGAGACTCCTGAGGATAAAAATCCCATTTTCAAAACTATAGCAGAGGCAGTCACTTTTCAGAGAGCTCTCTGCACTGCGAAGGAGACAGCTTTGGGCCAGCCAGGCTGCCCTCCAGGGCTCCTAACTGGTGGGCCACGTTAAGCCAGGCTGTAAGTAGACACTGCTCCTTTGATCTCAGTGAGGGATGCTCCTCCTTGCACTCCAGCTGAGCTTGGCCCGTAGTGCCCGAAGCCCCGAAGGAGCCCACCAGCGGCCTGAGAGGAATTCCCAGGCCCCGCTGGAGACCCCTGAGGATGCGTTCACAGGGGGAGCCTCACTTCTGAACTTGCCCTGTCAGAAAGAGAGAAATAGCTGTCATTTAAAAATAGAAATAAAGTTTCTACGAGGCCCAGGCGCACATCTCCTGTTTGCTTGTTTAAATTACTTCCAGCTGAAGAGGCAGTCCCCCTGACAGCTCTTGAGTGATAGGAACTTCGTGCTGAGAAGGCCATGCGAGCTTTGGCAGTGTTCAAAAAGATGCTTTAAAACTAACACAGATTTGCTGTCTCGTAGAAACAGCCTGAGGCGCTCCCTTTGCAAAGGGAAAAATGTGTCATGACAGGGCTACTGTGCACACTTACAATACTAATGCTGCTCAAAGAAAGCACAAAGCATATGCATGGGTACGAGGAATCCATCTCGTCTGCCAAGCACTGCCGTACTCTTCATCAGATCACACCAGAGCAGTCAGTCACAGTCTTCAGAAGGGACTATCCCATGCATTAGAGACGTTACTTACAGCAAAGGCTGACAAAATCAAAAGAATCAGCGAAACAACTGCCTCCCTAAGTCTACATTAACTGAACTGTAACCTTGACAGTGAGTTTTCCAGTCTCACAAAACCGCACTGTTTGCCGTTGAGTGCTGTGGAGCTCTGATCCAGAAATACCTTGCTCGTCCAGTACCTTCAGTCCAATACGTTGTTGCACCATTAGAAGAACACGAGAAATAATGCTTTAGATGTGCATGTCTGTGCAACACACTAGCAGCACCTCTACCTTTAATAAAACTTCAAGAAAGGGTCCTTGAGGCCCACAAGAATCATAGAATCATAGAATGGTTTAGGTTGGAAGGGACCTTGAAGATCATCAAGTTCCAACCCCCCTGCCATAGGCAGGGACACCTCCCACTAGACCAGGTTGCCCAAGGCCACGTCCAGCCTGGCCTTGAACACCTCCAGGGACGGGGCTTCAACAACCTCTCTGGGCAACCTGTTCCAGTGCCTCACCACCCTTAAAGTGAAAAACGTCTTCCTAATGTTTAATCTAAACCTGCCCTCTTCCAGTTTTAAGCCATTCCCCCTCGTCCTATCACTACATGCCCTTTTAAAAAGTCCTTCCCCAGCTCTCCTGTCGGCCCCCTTCAGGTAGTGGAAGGCCGCAATAAGATCTCTCCGCAGCCTTCTCTTCTCCAGGCTGAACAACCCCAACTCTCTCAGCCTTTCCTCATAGGAGAGGTGCTCCAGCCCTCTGATCATCCTCGTGGCCCTCCTCTGGACCCGCTCCAACAGGTCCATGTCCTTCTTATGTTGGGGACTCCAGAGCTGTATGCAGTACTCCAGGTGGAGTCTCACAAGGGTGGAGTAGAGGGGCTACTAGGAACTACAAGAGGAGTACAGGTTTCCTTCGGCTAATGTACCAAGGTGTACATGGGATCTGGGAGATTATCTATACTGTAACCTTCATCTGCATGTCACATTAATAATCCACCGTGACATGCCATCTCATAAATTCCCTGGGAAAAAATGTTCAGTCTACTCTGGAAAGCACCTCATCCGCTTTTGACATTGTAAGACAATAATATTCCGAAAATATATTTTACACAGTTATTTTTAAGACTAAGTCTCAAAAATTACATTTTACTTATATCAACAAACCTTAGGCTCTAGTAAAATATTATCACCCTTACTAACTGTGTACGTACATATTTTAACAGGTCAGTTATGCCAGTTACTAAAATGAAATATTACTATAATTACTGACAAAACATATTTAGATTTTCAGAATTTTGCAGGCACAAGAGAACTTGTTAATGTCGTTATGAATAAGCCATTGATTATATTGGCTACAGCATATTTTGATGGCTTTCATCCACAAACTGGTAAGAAGGAATTTCAGAGGTCGGGAACAATTCTCACCATTTTGTTAAATGTCAGAGACAGTCTAGTTCATGCTTGTCCCTGGAAAACGTATCTTCAGAAGTGACACTACACATTATTAGCTTCCACACTGATCTGTGCTGCTTGTTAGAGGAAAACCCTTCTCACTCTGAAGTACTCTTGACCTTGTACAAGAGTGGTGGACAACATGAAACTACACAAGTTCTTCTGCCTATGCTTCACCACTTTCTTGGGTACAAAATCCTATGTTGTCACCTTCCCTGAAAAATCCCTCTTAGCAGTAGATTAATGTTATGGGAAAGTAAAGAATGAATTTACCTACCTCAGTCTGAAAACTGACAAAACATTTTCTAGGGTTAGTGAAACATGTATGCAGCTCCAGGATTTCCTCCTTGTTTTCCCCAAAGCTTACATACACAGCTTTCAGTCTGTAGGCAAGACCATCATCTTAGAGTGATCATGGCTTCAGGACACATCCTGACACACAGGTTTTCTCCCTGGGTTTCTGGCCAGCTTCAAGCCCTTCCCACTCCCCTGAGAATTTCCTGTGATGCAACAACAACTCAACGCACCATCAGAATTACCTAGTTTAAATTCTGCTTTCCAATGTTATTGGCAGCCTCCACCTATCTTCAAATATTCCTCTCTCTTAGGCATGCCAAGATGGAGCCACTGCCTGGCCAGAAAATACGAATTTCTAATAATTGTTCCAATACTTCACTTAAACAAGTTGTCCAACCATCGCAAGGAAACACTGTCTGCCCTCTGTCGCAGTCGGGTTCAAAAATGTGTGTGTGTGCTGTTTTGTCCCTGTTACATTTCACCCAGCCATAAGCATTGGCAATCACACTTCACACAAAAACATGCAGAAGAATGATGCAAATGGTTCATTACCAGTAAGAGGAAGAGCCCGGGCGGGCTGCTGGCCAAAGAGCATGGAGCGGAGAGCACATACTGGAGAGACAGCCCCTACTCCTCCTGCTGGGGCCTGTATAAGTGAACCTCATCATCTGTGTGTCATGTCAGCATACAAAAAGAAAAGATTGCTACTCAAAATCACACAGCTAAGGTAGGGTACAGCTGGGAATAGAGGCCAGACCTCTCAGCAGTGCTTTATCTGTGCTACCAACCTGCTTCACATCACAGACTAGCCAAATGCTTACTGCTCTCTGCACTGGCTGGTCTGCTGTATGCTTTGGCGCTCAAAAAGAGAACAGCGTATCAATGGTATGAAGACAAAACAGCATTATAGATGTGCCAGTCATAAAGATCAATCTCGTGAAATGTTGAGTACCTGTAATTTGCACTATATTCAACTGGATCCGTGGAAGTTCAGCATCTCCCTTTAAGGATGCAATAAACCATGAAATAAATACTCAAACAGACAAACCTGATGTGTTAGCTGGTGTCCCAGCTGGTGGTGTCCCACTTACCCCAGATGATGTTCTGAATACATTGCCCTGTTCTGGCACTGTAACATTAATCTGCTGCAGAATACTCCATGTGAAAGTGGGAATTTGGGCCTTTAACCAAATCAGATTGCTTTTTCCAAACATTGTCTGAAAAAGATTGATTCCATTGTAAGGACAGGAACCTCAAGAAGAAAGCATTTTCATCAGTGGCTTGTTTACATATAGGAGTTTCTCCGTGGGCTGTGCTCAGGTTAAAAATTCTGTGGTCCACATAGTAACTATTGTGTAAAAAATAGGGTTTCTTTAATGGATTCTTAAAGGTAGGTATAAAAGCACAGCTGGAGATAACTAACACCACAGCTCTGTGACCGAAGCCATTCACCCCAGCAGGGCACTGAGTGCTGCCAAGAGTCATCATCGTTAACTACTTTATTAACAGTCATCAGATGAAACACAAAGGGAGTGAGGTACCATTTTGATGTCAAAAACTGACGATGTTTGATAGAGAGAACACAGTGTGTTATCAGATGCTTGGAGCTGAAAACTCAGAAAGGAGACACAGATGTGGGGAGTGTCTGAATCAGAGGAAAGGTAATGTTTTCCACCACATCTCTTCTCTGTCCCACAGTAGTTGTCAGTAGAGGCTTGGCTGACCCACTGAAGGTAATTACCCAAGATGAAGTTCTCAAACTTACTACGTCAGAGCAAAGCAAAACACCAGCCTGTGAAGAGGTTTGACACCCATAAGAACGAACAACCACTGCTACACACGTGCATGCCAACGTGGAAGTGTAGATGTTGATGGCATATCATAATTTATGTAGACAAGGCCATAGGCAGGCAGCCCGTCACACCAAGGGTTTAGTCTAGCCCCGTTGGTGAGAGGGGGGAACACAGCGGACAGACCCTGAGAAGTCCAGCAGTATTCATGTTCTGACATCTTGAACTGCAAGCAGCATCCTGAGTGTGGAGAATTTGAGAAGGTGCTTCTGCTCCTTTTACAGCTTAAATCACCTCTGTATATACTGCACGGTACAGGTGTGTCACCAAGTGCCATTTCAGCCAGGGTTAAAACCTGGACTATGAAAGACAAAAAGTTTATTTCTCACCGCACCCTAAATTCCTGCAGTTAAAAGCTTATGAGACAATTTATAGGTCTTTCACTCCAAGAACAGCTGCACATTTGATATATACAAACCCTTCCTGATTGCAGCACTCTGATTCCTATGAACTCCTGCCCATCATTAAGGAACAAAAAGCCCCCAGACTACAGTTTTCACAAGCTTTTATTGATTTAATAGGAGAAATAAATGGGTTAGGTAGGTGCCTTAGAAAGCAGAGCTGAATGATGGAGTGACACTTATGTGGGTTAACAAGTCACCCAAAGGAGAAGTGCAATAAGCTATTGAATGCACTGCCATTCACACCTTCCCATCATCTTTCAGCTCTGATCAAGTGTCGCACAGAAGAGGGCATCCCTAATGTTCATAATCTAAATCTGATTGTTCAGCCCATGCGTCACATTGATTCTGTTGTACGGAAGTGAAAGGGACAGCAGCTGGGCAGGCTTCCCGCTGGGGTATAAATGGAGCTCAGCTCCAGCCTGGTTTGTCTCAGTGTCACAGGGCAAGCAGAGAGGTGGCACATCACATCTCCATGCAAAGACTCCTCCTGTCCCTGCTCTGGGGGAGCGACCCTGACAGTCAGGCAAGATGCTTTGCTCTTCCCAAAAACACTTTTCACATTTCCTCCCAGCTGGACAACATGCCATAGGAAGTGGCCGTAGAGAATGAACTAGTTAGTACCTGTAGAGTCTTCTGCTGCTTCAAAATAACACATACCCAGGCAGACACATACTCTGCTGTTTGGCTTCCTGGGATGTAATTTTCTTCTGCTTGAACTGTGTATTCAGGCAGGCGTGATTCTAATCAGATTCTCAATTTTAGGTAAGATATTCATCAAGCTTCTTCTCTAATTTCTTTTCTTTTGCTTGAGTGAGGAACTGTGATTTGAGTTTTTTTCCCATCTTATGTCTCTTATTAATATTTTCCTCTCAACCTCTCTTCCCCATGATCGCATACATATGCTTTGCAAAAGCCTGGTAACAGGACATCTTTATTCTTTGCCATGGAGGCACACTACCAAACAGCAAAAGGAAGCTTTCCCTTCTCTTTTGCACTAAAACCCTTCAAAAAACATCCAGAAATAATAATTTTCCTCCTTTCCTTTATGTTTAGCAGTGTCAAAACAACCACTATATGTATGGGGCAGTGGAGGTCTGTGACAGCAAATAGGCAGAAAGTAGTATTTTGGGCCCTTTAAATTGAAAACCCCAATCCCCATCAGTACTGAAGGTTAAATGGCTTGGGGAGTCACTTGACAGCTACTGTAGCTTAAAATATTCCTCATAGGAAGATGTTAATTAACTTTTCAAAGAAAGATACTACCTTGCAGGCGCTGCTTTGCCATTGTCAGCTAAGAAGGGCTACCTGCCTGGCCCCGGGGACTGCAGGCAAGGAAGCAAGCTGCCTGCGAGGGCACCGGAGTGCCAGAGCGAAGGCGAGGAGCCAGGCGGCTGCAGCTCCCCGCAGCCCGAGCATGTCTCACCCCATTGCTCCATCCCACTGGGCCACGTTGGGAGGCATCAGGGAAGAGATCAAACCAGTGGATGCTTCTCAATCCACTGGTCATGTGACGGGGGAAAAGGAGGAGGGAGTGGGAGGCAGGAGAAAGATGAGAAGGAGGAGAGAGGTACCGATGACTTAATTTCTCCCTTCTCCAGATATGTTCTTTACAAACAGAAGTGGAGTAGCAGAAGTGCAATGGGAGCAAACACCTTAGAGACCTCAGTGTCGGGTGAAGTTAAATTGTCAAGAAAAAGGGAAATGAGGGAACTTAGGTAGGTGGGAAGGTATA
Organism: Pluvialis apricaria; assembly: GCA_017639485.1. Classification (NCBI taxonomy): domain Eukaryota; kingdom Metazoa; phylum Chordata; class Aves; order Charadriiformes; family Charadriidae; genus Pluvialis; species Pluvialis apricaria. The sequence goes on from CM030008.1 coordinate 147,455,424, forward strand.
GCTGGGGAGCAGAAGAGAAGAGGGAGATGTTTGGTGTCAAGACAGAGAGGTTTGTGCCTGTTCCGCAGCTGCCTGGACTCCAGCTTCTGTTACACTCAGGGAGGTACACGTGCACAGTGCCAGACCAGAGGCTGCAAGAGAGAGACTTTGTTGGTTTATTCAGTATTTATGGGGGAATATGGTCCTTTTTTTAGACATATATTCCTCCAGCACATGAAAACAAAGAATTTGTCAGAGCTCCGGGTCAGCAAGTGAGTAGCTGCGCTTTGCTGTTAGCTCAGCTTTTTGCATTCCTGCCTACAGCTGTTAATACTACACTGCTTTTACATTATTCATGCATTGGCAGGTGCAGAGGCTGAACATAGAAATATAGAAGCCAGGAAAAAAGTTATTTTTCAGGTGGCTTCAAAAAGATTTTTATTTATCATTTTTATACAGAAGCTTTCTCATCATTGGAAAGAAAGAATCACACTTTAGAAAACACTAAGTTACAGTTCAGAAACCCATACATGGATACTTAGATAATATGCAACATAGCATTTTAGAATCCAGCCAGTATGCACTCCAGGAAAAAACAGCTGAATAGAAAAGTCATGTGTGACTGGATACAACCACTACCTATAAGCAGCCATTGATATTTTTAGTAGTAACTAACGAAAGTCTACCCTTGATGCTATCGCACAGAACAGTCGTCTTACCTAGCCTCAGAAGCATGAGGACCACAGCTGTCAGGATGCTGCCAAGGCAATTTGCTTGACGCAGAGTGAATGTTACACGCCTGCGTGCACAAGCACACATGCACCCAGAAGAGCTCATTGGGAACCCAGGCTTAGCTGCAATTAGGAACAGGGGCGAGTTTGCCTCAAAAATATATTTATTTTGATTAGAGGCTTTCAGTTTTAACATATCTCCACTTTTTTTTTTTTTTTTTTTATCATATCATCACACAGATCCTGCTACTGGTCCATCTAGTCCATTAGCCTTTCTCCAGCTAGAGATCAACGTCAGATACGATCTCTCAAATGGGCAGTTAGGGATACCCTGCCAAAAGGGGCATGTCCAGTGTTGCAGGAGCCCATACAAGGACAAGACATGCAAGAGCTTAGACTGAGTTACATACAGGTACATTCATGCACATGTGTCAAAACAGGGCAGTGTTTGCTATGATTTTGTAACAGCTATTCAAGAAAATAGTCCAAGCTTCACTTACGAAGAAAACAAGAGCTAAGGGATACAGTGGGACTTTGCTCCTCTTTCCCACCTCCCTCCTGCTCTATTGCCCATACGCTGTGAACACTGTATATAAACCTATAGAAACCAACTACAGACACTTTTCATCAACAATGCAATGCTACAAATACACAACCAGACTGGGACGTGTATTCCTCATCTTTTTTTTAGGGGGGGAATATATGATGCATTGTCACATTCCTTCTCATGAGGTTGGATGCAGTTTGCCTCTCCTTGTGGCCCATACTTCCACGCACCCTCACGACAACCCTCTTGCAAAACTCACATTTGAAAAGTCCCATTTTTTTCCACAGAAATTTCTCCAGCCTTTTACGTGATTTTCACCATCTCCACTACACACACTTGAAAGTTTTTGGTATGGTCTTTGTTTAGGACTACCAGAATTGAAGGAAGTATTCCAGATGAAGTTCTCCCATGCACTTACGGGTTTGTATGATGATCTGGAGATTTTTTTTCACTCTTTAGCCCAGCATTTTACTTACTTTTTTAATTTTTTCTTTTTTCATTAAGAGTTAGATCAGATCCAGTCCTATTAGTGGGAGTACTTATAAACTACAGAAGTGACTTGATAATTCCTACTGATGTGCAGTCCTACATATGTGCATGCCCACTTCATGGTCAGTAACTTCTGGGACAGTGGTACGTCACCTACCCAAAGTCTAAACCGGCACACCATTGCCTACCCCTTCATGATTATTATTGTTGAGATCGAGTGGAGTTACAAAGCTATAATAATCCTTTTGGGACAGTCAGACTGTCAGATTGTCCTTCCTCCAAGGAGAAGTCATAAGTGCCTACGTGTATTGGCCCTACCTTCTCCTTTCAGCAGAACACCATGAACAGCCATTCAGGTTTTGGGTACCTGAATATAGAAATGGTAAACTCAGCAGCACAACTGACCAATAGCCAGTTTCTGCTACCTTCAGAACCCAAGACAAGTCACATTTGGAGCGCAGTCTCTTTCACTGCCTCCTGCCACTGGTTCTGCTTAAGAAATGATGTGAGGATACTACAGTGATGGGTGCCTCAGAAATAAAACAAAAAATATTTTTTCAGGATAAGAAATTATAAAAAGGCTCTTAAACCAACTGCTGAATATACAGCGTAACAAAAACATTTCTACTCAGACTCACACTTTTTTTTCTGCGCTGCCATTCATGTGCACACTGGAGGGAGAAGTTTCATGTTGAAAGACATGGCAAACTCATCAAGTTAAGAGCACTCAAATGAAATTGCTTTCAAAGTTACGTTTTTTTAAAAACCTACCTATACTAACAAAGGTTTTTGAGCAATATGGAAGATACATGAAAAGTGCATTATAACCCTGCTTTATAGCCATTCAGAAAGTATATTTTTTTTCCTTTTCTTCTGTTAAAATGTTGCTAAAAACTGAAAATCAAAATAACCTTCAAATACTTTAATTTTCAATTTACCAGATTTTAGAATACAAAATATCACAATCACATGACTAACTTTGCAGATACGGGCAAGTTTATACTAAACCATCAAAATTAATAGATAATTCTCTTTTATAACATTTTTGGACTCCTTTCTCTTTTATTGGACATATTTATTTGGACATTTTTCTCTTTTATAACATTTTGGGCCAAAATAGCTTAACTGATGTTTTGATCAGGCCTGCAGATAATTTTTGGCCTAAGCCTGCTCCAGAATAATCAGTGAGATTCAGAGATAAGCAGGAGGAAAACTTGGTGTGCCATTTGCATATGTCAGAAACTAATCCTATGTGACTGGGAGTTTAGTAACCCGTGTGACTGGCTCTCTGCAACTACTTCTGGGAGGAGGGATTTGACAGAGGTACAAGCCTTGTAGAAACCCTAAATTGCTTCATCTTCCTTGAGAGACTGTACTTGGAAGATCCAAGTTGTCAAGATAAAATTTGAAACTTTTCCTACATTTAAAGTGGGGCAAGACGGGACTTACAACATCAGGAATATTGAAATGTGGGGATTCAAGCACAAATGAACAAGCTCCACGGTGTTTTTGTTAGGAAATCGCTGGAAGGAATTATTGCTGTTTTATGAAATTTTGGAGTGAAATTATAAATATTTCTTATGTCTTGATAAAGTGATGTATGCCTTGAAATCTTATTAAAATGATGGCAGTTTAGACTTCTTAGCATGACTCAGGATCGCTTCATGCTTTAGCCTGGAAACACAAAGCAGTTTTCATAAAAAGAGCTGTAGCAATACCAAGGATGGTTCCTATCTTGACTGTAACAAATTTAATCAAAGATTTAATGAAAAATGGGTAAAATCTCATCTTCAAATCTACCATTATTTTTTCAGAACAAACAAATCTAAAACCTCGATATCTAGTAGCAGATACCTATAATCAGCAAAAAAAATATCTAAGACCCACCTGCCTCTACCAAGACGTTAAAAAGACAGATGCATACATCACTCTGGATTAGCCTCACTCTGCCAGGGACTGGTGTGAAATACTGATGAAGACAACATCCCCTGGCTTTGGTTTAGGTGACCATTTCAAGTTTAACCCCAGTCTGTCCACAGGTTTTAACAAGAGCTGCTACCACATGCCAAAAATACTAATTTCCCTGCCTTCACCATTATCAGTCACCTTCACTGTGGTGCAGAAACAAGAATCCCCATTTCAGTGGCAGGCCAAATTCATGAGCAGACTAAAATCTTTCAGTAGATCCTGCTTCTAGATTTGCCCAGAAGCCAATGAACATTTTGTGGTGATCTCTCCAGTTTTCTATCAGCGCTTCAATTCTACTGAAATTCCCACCACAGCTTCATGACCACTCCATCTGAAACAACCAGAAGGGAAAGGACCACAAGTTACTTGCATGGGCTTATATGGAACAGCATTTCATCTTAGCCATCAGGATAAGATATAAGGAAGAGCTGCAAAGGGTAGAGCTCAAGACAGATAGGGAAAAAGTCAAGAAAACCAGGAACAGGAGGAAGAAGCTGCCTTGCCCAGTGGGCAGAACAATTTGCAGGTGTCTTCCTTGGGGGAACACATATCTCCAAGGTAAACTTCATGAGCCCCTAACTATGCTGCTGAGTAGTTCTGCACTTCTCCAGTAGAAATGTCTCACTGCTTAACTTCCCACTCCAAATGTATCCGACATGCTGTCCAGTAAAACTGTGCCTTACTGGCTTTTTTATATAAACAACATCAGAGTTACACTTTCATTTCTCTGTTTCTCTGAAGTAAGAGTCCAGAGCAGCCTATTCTCCCCTGCAGGCAGGACTGCCCCGAGCCGTCCTCCACCATCCTTCCCCCCTGCATCCTCCATTCACCTCCCACAGCCTCTTTTCTCCCTTCAGTCTGTCTCTTGGCAGTAAACCACTCCTCACATCAACCTGCGAAACCGCCTTGTAAAGGGTGAGCAGAGCTGGCGGTACTGTCGTGCTGGAAAGTGCTGATTAGCACCATCACATCCTGCAGACAGCAGTGGGGATGCTGGAAGAAGTGGTGCTGCCATGGCGGCGGGCACAGGGCGCATTGCTCTCCCCATTTCTGACTTTCTGATGTGGTGTCCTGAGCAGCCCCTGCAGCGGGGGAAGTGACCGATCATCCACAAGCTACCATGCTTCACAGAGACAGCCAGAGCTTTCATTGTGTTGGAGTAGAAGGTTTCTATAAAACCAGTGGTCAATGGCCAGTTCTGTAAAAAGCACCAGAGGAGATGCACATGGGAACTGGTAAGCAAGGGTGGCAGGGGTAGCCAGCAACAGATCACTCAATGTGTGAAAAACAGGTCAACAACAATGAAAAAAATAGAACAAGCAGAAGAAGGAAAGAGGAGAACACCAAGAAACTGTGGGATATGAAAGACACGACACCAGGGCAAACAAAACAAGTGTTAATTTACTAGAGGAAGGTAAGGAGAAAAAGAGGAGAGAATACACAACTGGAAGAGGAGGCTGACAGCACAAGTTATCAAGGACAAACAGAAAAGAGTGGAAAGGTATAAGACATTAAGATAGGGAGCAAGGAAGAAAGTAGGAGAAAGTAATTAGTGGGTGAGTGTGTGGTGCAAAGAGAAAATAGCCTGAATACAGTAACCAAGGACCAAACCAACATGAGAACTGATGCTCCAGCTGGGATAATCTCAGCTCTCCCAGAGACCAGATAAGCTGTCATGTACGGGGGGGAGTGAGGGTGGGGAGGAAAAATGTGTAATAGACACAAGTCAGTCTTACTCTGTCTTATGGCATTGTAGCCTCGAGAAGCATTTCCAAGCAAAAATTGGGGGGAGTGTAGGAGAGGAATAACTTAGATTTACAATATCATGACACGTGCTGTCAGCCAGGTAATACAATAAGAAGCTTATCTGAGCAGACATCAGCGTGTTTAACCTCTGTGCTGCTCTGGTACTTTAGCTCCCAATCAAAACAGGGACTGAGTCCATACTGGCCAGTGCAGTGCAAAACACTGCCTTCATTAACAGCTGTTTTTCAGTGCCCCAGCAGCATCAAACCTCCAGCAAGCATAATCTTTTCCACACAGAGGGCTGAGGAAATGCATCAACTGACCAGAAATTACAGCCCAGGTCCCCTGAATTTGGGGATTGATCCAGTAGTTAAGTTGCAGTGTCTGGCAGCTCCTCAAAACAGCTAGAGCTTAGTATCTCTTCCACAGCATGAAAATCTCTCACAGTAAAAAGGTTTTGTGAGCACAAGAGAACCTTCAAAAATGTTGGAACCAAATATTAGTCCAAGCACAAGTGCATCCCAAGATGATGAGTGAAGACCAGGACACGAACCAGCAGGCTGGCCTGTTCCAAGTGCAACATGTAGGCAAGGGTCTTTGCCATCACTCTCCACTTTGGTCCATATCACACTTGTTCATCAACATCAAACACGTCTTCCATGCAGTGGATCACATAAAGGGGTCCATAACAGCACGACCAAGTGGTAGGTATGAAGCTGAGGCTTGGTGGCAAGGACAGGTAGCTGGGCACGGGGCAGCAGGGACAAGCAGCAGGACTGGGCAGCAGGAAGGGGGATGTCAGGGCACAGGCTGTGGGGCAGTGGCGAGCATCTGGCCATGGCGCTGCACCTTCAGAGACCGTTATGTCACATGCTAGTAGGGCTTTCCAAAAACATGTGTCTATGGTAGAGGATGGTTTGGTCTTGCTTGATCTTTGCAGATGTCCCTTTGGATCAGGGCACAGTGGGCCACTCTACAAGGGCAGAACCCAATGGTGCCCACAGGAGTTCTGGCATTTGCAGTGGCGTCAGTGGGAAATGAATCTGGATATTGTTCCGTGACAGATCTCTGCTATACCAATTATTGGCCTAGGAAGTTTACCTCTCGCTGCCAACCCCCGCAGAAGGAGATATGCTGGAGTCACCCTGTGTTAGGAGCTGTATTTTCAGAGCTCTGGGTCTTGCAGACAGATGAGACAGATCTGCACATCTTGTTTGCTTATCGAGTGCATTACCCAAGGGTTGCTCATCAGGGTGTGGATTTCAGATATTTTTCTTGTAAGATCCCATGGCTCCAAGATATTTATGCGAAGTTCTGCTTGTGTCAGCTGTACTATGTCTTTTTTTCTTCTTTTCCCTATCCAATCACCGAGACAGATGTATCTGCCTCAGAGCAGTGAGTAGGGCTGTTTTTTCCCACAGTACTCTTGTTGTTACATGCACAACAGGGTCTATAAAACCAGTGGTTTTAGATAGCTCTAGCAGACATATCTTAAATCAAGCTCTCCTCAATCTGCAGCAGCTCGGATAGTAAGCTGATGATGATCAGTCCAATCAGCCATATCCAAGAAGAAGAGTTCAAATGGGAAGAAGTACAAGAAAAAGGCTACCAGAATTGTTAGGGGAGATTAAGAGAGATGTCCTTGCTCAACGTAACTGAGCAAAAGCTGAGAGGTGATAGGATAGCTTTTTATAAATATCCCTGGAGGAAGGGGAATACCAGGGAAAGAAAAGAACTATTCAAACTGGAAGACAGCTTTGGCACAAGAACAAATGGTTATAAATTGGCCACAAAGAGATCTGGGATGGAAATTGGGTTTTTAACTACTGGAATGATAAGGACCTGGGACCAGCAAGGCTGTGAGCAAAGAGGCAAAGCACCTAATCTCACAGCCTGCATGGTTAGGAATATCCCTTCTGTCCTTAATTCATCCCAACAATTTAAATTCAAGGAAATATGAAGTAGAAGACGAAGCTCTAAGTCAGTTGGGGAAAACCCAACAATCCTCAAACAATATAAATTAAACTAATCTCTGACGAATGGCATGCACTGACAACTCCTCTGTCACAAGGCAGAACTGAAGGAGGCTGTGGCCATCTGCTCTTCATGCCCATGGGAGCATGAAGAGGCATGAGATGCAGACGTTTCCCCAGTGGGCACTGCTGTACCAAAACCCAGCCCGAGCCACGTGAGACGATCAGGCACCTTCCACTCACACTCAAAGCAAAACAGAAACAGCTCTGAAAAATCCGCATGTGAAGCGGAAAGCAGGTAACTCTTATGCAAAGTCTTTGAAAGAGAAAACAGCTCTGAGACACCCACAATAAGACTGGCAGACACGGCCGTGGTTTGCCAAGTTGCGCACAGGTTAGCAGAGCGTGGCCACATCACTGTGACGAACCCCTGAGTCGGCCGGAGCCTCAGGACAGACCTGCCTCACCTGTGCTTTGAAACAGGCACACTGAATTTCCTCTGACATCTGGGGGATGACTCACCACGAGGCAAAATAATAAACAAGAACCAGGCAAAGAGTTGCTGTCTGTAAACAAAAAACAAAAAACAACATACAAAAATCCAGAACTGTTGGAAGCAAAACGTTGAATAGGTCAGACCAGAAAACAAATCTCCCCCAGCCCATTTTGGCCTTGTGGAGGAAGTACCCTATTTTCTGTCCATCAGCTTTTTAGTCTTCATGGTCCTCTAGAGGTCCCGTCCTTTCCATCATTTCAGAGGCTGAACTGTGGGTCTGCTTTTCCCCAAAGTCCCCCAGTCCATCCACATGCTGCATGTTCCCCGTTCCCTGGCTTTCCCCCCTTCTCTCTGCCCTATCCTAAACTCCCCATGCTTCTCCCAGCTGAGCCACCTCTTCCCATCCCCAGGCATGGAAACTGGACCTGTTCAGCCAGGCTGAGGCAATAGACACTCCTCTCTGCTGCCCTGCCACGTCTTTTTTAATAAAAGGTGTAGTACACAATGTCCATAGATAGGTGTGAACATTCCTAACCTGTTTGTCACTCATGTTTACTAGCACAATGACTTCTCCCTCAGGCACAGAATCTTCCTAAATCAAAGAAACTGAAAGGGCAACGTTGAAAAATATGACTGCAGATCCAGAACTTGTTTGGCATCTGTTGTGTTTAAATATTTTTTTTTTCTTCATAGTTACATTCATAATTTCAGAATTAACTATTCTCACAAAGTCTTTTTTCACCCCAAGAATAATAAGCTTACATGAAGATACTCATTACTGCTTCCAATCCTTCTGCCAACTGCTCTTGAATTTGCCTTCATTCTTTGTAAATATTTGAAGGGCAGCTATCTCTTTGTAAACAAAACACTAGGCTTTCCCTGTTTGCCTTGGCTAGGATAACTGTGTTTATGAATGTAGCTAAACTTCTGCTTTATGACTATAAAATACCCTCAATATTCATCTTTCTGCTGATAAACATATTTTTTTTGTACTGGGAAGGACAACAGAAAGACAATGCCAAAAATCCACCCCACTCCAAAGTAACATCTTTTGCAATGTTCCTTAAGTTTCTTATCACTTTTGCATTATTTCCATTCATTCCTATGTCAAAAAGTAACTCCCTATAGTAGTCAAGTTGGCAGGGATTGTGCCTGAAAGGTCACAATATGTTATACCAAACTGAGATGATGACTTTTGATTTATAGCCCCCCATCCACATTCCAGAGAGACTTGCACAATGGGCGGAGTTGTGAAAGCTTACGTGTGTTCTTCCTTCATTCCCCAGCCCCTGACAATACCCTGGCTGCTCCAACAGCCATTGTGGTCGATCAGAAATTTTAATGCTACTTACAACATTGCTATGCAGTCACCACTGTCTGCAGACAACGAACAAAACCAGGAAACCTACATCAGGCTTGATCTGCTTCATCAAACCATCCTAAATCCAGCCATGAGTAGAAGCCATGGCTTTGCCCCAGTTGCCCCGTCTCACGGCATGAGGGGCTGAGTACCATGGACTGTGTCAGAGCAAAGTCCCCATGCAGACCAGGCTGATGGTTTTGCTCTGCTCCCAGGGAGAAGCACAGCCTCTGCCTGCAGTGGGAAGGAACATGAGGGACCCAGATGGTGTGCCCATGTTTGGGTTTTCAGGGGTGGAAAGTTCCTAGTTTCAGGCTGGTGCATCCCAAACTGTGGAGCCCCGAGCCGAGCCCCACAGCTTGCTGCCCATGACGCCACCCTATGCTCCTCCAGCTGTGGTCACTTGGGCTGTGTAGACAAACTGGTGTCTGAAAAGGATCAAAAGTTGTGTGAAACATCCTTGAATACTGTGCGATGTCTGCTACGAGCTGCAAAATGCGGCTGTTTCATCTGCTCAGCCTCCACATCTACCGTGCTGCAGAGTTCTTCAGAAAAACATCCCACCACACTGGCATGTCTTTTCTCTGTAGAGAACCTGTGGGACACCTCTCTACTGTTCTTTCTAGTAAAGGTACTGTATGTTAAAAGCTTGATTGTATTAATTCTGGGTGTTTCTATGATCACAGAAAACAAAATTCAGTGCCCCATAAGCTGTAAAAAATATCATTAAAAGACGTGAAATGACAACAGTTCAATATTATCGGACAGAGTTGCAGAGATGGGCACATCACAAACATTTTTTAAAGATGCCTCTCTGTGCGTCTCTCTACCTATCCATGGACAAGATCATAACAAGGGCATCAGTGGCAGATCCATGTTTGTTCACTTGAGCTCCTGCCAGCCTCCAAAGTACAATAACTACCGCAGTTCCTCCTAAAATATCATCAAAATCTGGCTGACTTTTATGATAAACAACATACCTACAGAGAGGGGAGCCCAGTTTATCTCCGTCTCAGTAAGATGTAATGCATCTGTATGTTATTCACATGTTCAACAGCTATATATTCCAGATCTGTTGTGTGGATATGTGATAACCTTAGGAAAAGCCTCAAAGTGACTAACCAAAGCATGGAGAGCAGTCATTCAAATGTGCAGTTTGGTATCTGTGCTTCTCTAGGTAGGAGCTCAGTTTCCGCACACTTCTGGGAGCAATCCTTTCTCCGCAGAATCACCAGGCCAGGGATGTCACCTCTGAATTTCTTCCCAGGGCAGAACACCTCCATTTCATTCCTGAATAGAGCTGTGATTTTATGATGCTCTTTCTGATAGTGTATTGTACTGAGTGAGACAAAAAAGGCTTCCTTGCAAACCAACACCAGGTTATTAACACAGTCAGCTGGGTAATTCTATTGAGCCTTTCTGTCACCTTTAACAGTGTCCTGCTGCTCCAGACTGGGATTGTCTGATCAGAGGCTAAAAAACATTAGTGTTTCAAATGGACCTGTTATCTTCAGCTGGTAATGCACTTATCAGTTGTCTTTGCATTTCCCCTGCCTTCCACCTTCAGCAAATTCAGGACCATCTGCAGTCAACACCCACTGGGTTCTGCAACCACTTCTTGGGCAGTGTTCCACTGAAAATGCTGAACAGAAAATGTCCTTGTAAGTATTTCAAAAGGGAAAAAGGAGAGTCTGTGCAAAGAGTAGAGTGATAAAGTCTTTTTTTTTTTTTGCTTAAATACTTCACTTATAATAAATTTGTAAGTGCACAGAATGGTCAACATTAGGAGCTATTTTTGTATGGAAAGACCCTTAATCAACAGTTTTGGATTTACTTTTCCAAGTTCCACTCCATCTTTTCTAGCAACCAAACGTATATGAGCTAAAGAAAAAAACCTCACACACAGTACAGCAGTCATTAAATTTTATTATAGTAACTTTGAGTCGTTTCCATCTAGGGAAGGAAGGATGCTTAATCTAAGAACTGAAATTAATTTGTTTTATATTATCCTTCAAACTGGAAAACTACTTTGGAGTACCAAGATTATTATCACATTCCCAGAGCGCATATAAATGTCACTTTCTGAAAGTCAAAGTTGGAACTGTAAACCACAAAAATCCAATATTGCTACCACAACTTTTATTACAGCCACATATCTTTATATTCTAGCTATTACTGTTACACTATTAGTTTGTTACTTCTTAAACATCTGCTGTGTGTTCAAGATACAAAAGAAGATGAGGTGTCTCCCTTGGGGGGGCTATACATTTAGACAGATAATAAATCTCAGCGGGAATAGAAAGGAAGTGTATTTAAGTCTTGTGATGAGGGGAAAGACTGCCCTGATGTATTTTAGTGGCTCTGTTGTAACCCACTGGTATAAACACTATTTTGGAATAAAAGTTAACAGGGGGAGTTATTCCAGAATGCCATTGAGAAATGGTTATTCATAAATAGGCATGTCTGTTCACTTCTGCAAGCTGCCTCTGTGTATACCGAGGTGTACATGAAAGCAGAATGAGGCTTCTTTATTGGCTCAGGACATCAAGAAAGAATAGGAACTGAGACTGGGAGCCAAATCCTGAACTCGAAAGGCCATTAACACTCTGCATGTTCTTTAGCTGAAAGCTGATACATAAATATTTTTAATTCCTGTACCGAGTATCAAGGCTCATATGTGATGACAGGAGATTTAAAGTAAGATTTTGAGCTTGAAGAGTGGAAATGTCACAAGGGCTTTAAAAGCACTGCTCCTCGTTGCGAGACAGGTAACAGTTAAATGTTTTTTTCGTGTAGTGATTAAGACTTCTCTCTGTCACCCATCTTTATGTAATCCTACCACGACACAGTGGTGGGCTGCTAGCACACAAGCACGTATAATCATTGCTACAATGCTGGGAGAGTGAGTCTGAAGTGTGTGGGAAGAAGCGCTATGGAAAGCGTATCGCACAGACAAACCGAAGAAGGCAGCGCGGGGAGGCAGAGACAGGCGAACACCGCCAGCGCCCCAGCATCCCAACATGTGCTGGTGAAATCCCATCCCGGCTCCTGCAGCGCGGGAAGGAGGAGACGGTGCCACAAAGGGCATTTCTTCATGGTTAAGGTCTGCTTTTAATAACCGCTACTTTGTCAAGCTGAAAGGAAAGTAAATTGCAAGTCATTTGCATTAGGCTGGAGTTAGGAGAAAACTTTCACCTACCCAGACGGAGTTATATAAGGCTTGGGTTTTTTTCAGATCATTTGCCAGCTCCAGAAAACAATTATTTAGAAAGTTTTTATTAGCCCTCACTGTTAAGTTGAGGCCTTCAGATCCCAGGACCACAGTGCCACAGAGCCCATGAATCTCCTAAGAGTGCTGCCCAAGCCCTCACTCCCCAAATTAGTGGGAAGAGGTGGGAACAGATGACTGTTCCACCCACTTCAGGTGGCCCACACTTTACTTGTGCAACAGCCCCCGCACAGGTCCCCTCTCAGTTTCATTGCTCTCACTTAGCAGCAGGGGGTCTGACCTGCCTCGCAGCAAAGGTCTCCTCCTGTGTGTCCCCTGCTATTTGCAACCCCTGGGAGCACACCAAGGTGCCTCCTCATAAAGCTTTGACACATCCATCACAGAGGTTCTCAGCATCGCATTTGCTGTGAGAAGGAAGGAGTTCCTCCTGCCCATGCCCATGCCCATGCCCATGCCCACACCCACGTCCTTCCTCCATTCCCCCAGCCCTGCTGCACAGTTTTTTCAGGCTCCAGCAGAGAAAGGCTTCACCCGTAAGGATGTTATTATCATAGCACTGAAACATTTTTTAGTTGGCAGAGCAGCTGTGTGGTAGTCCTCACTTCCCACCTTCTTAAACGTTCTCCCTCACTCTTTCTTTCTACCTTAGAGCAAAAGTGTGGCTGGTTTCTCAATGAGACCTTGTGATGAGGGAAGCCACAGCCAAGGTGAACAGGTCTGCCTCATTCCTGGCATGAGTTCTGGTGAGGTGGGCATGATCCACAGCCCAGGTGTCCATCCCAACACCCCATGCATGGACACCCTTCCTCCCCTCTGTCTTCTGCCACAGGAAGAGCTACTGCTTGGGTCCTTCTGCCCCTGCGTGGAACCTGTATGAGGCAGATTTCCAGTGGGGCTGGGGAGACCTGCCAGCAGCGCTGCAGAGAGCAATGTGACCAAGGAACACTTTAAATCCGGAGCCAAAGCCAACTTCTAAAGGCTTTTGTTGCCGTGTATGACATGTTCAGCAGACTTCAAACCACCACGGGAACTTCTGTGGCTGTTTGTCATGCCTGCTTCTCTGCTGGCTTGTTGGAGGCCAAATAGTATCATAAATTCAAGGAAGGCAATTTGCATTTCTTAAAATGCTGTGGCATAAAATGTAAATACTATTAGCATTTCCCCTATTAAACTATAGTTTTTGCTGTGTGTGTCTAAGCCTTTGGAGATCTGGTTCTGACCAATGTCATGAAGTTCTTACTATGGAAATTGCTGGGTTGGGAAGTGCCCGTCTGTAGGTTGTATGGGATGTCTCTGCCAGGAAAAACAGCAGGTCCTTGAGCTCAGCAGCTGCTTACTGAAGGTAGATCACCTTGGGAAAATCAAGCTGGAAGAAAGGAGGGGACACAAGGAAAGCAGAAAAACTTCTGAGGGCAAAATAAAGAGACTCAAGGACAGGGTGAGAGTAGGAGAGGAAAGTAGGGAGGCTGGGGGAGAGGCTCGTAGCACAGAAGAAAGAGAGCAGAGAAGAAAAATCATGACCTACTTGCATACCTACCTAGAGACAGAGAGACTTCCAAGGCAAGGGCAAGCTGTACCTGTGGGGCACTGCATGGCGGAGGGTGCTCAATGTGCTCTGTCTCCCCAGGAAAACAACCTCTGGAGGTTCAGAAGCTCTGCATGAAGCTGCTTCATCTGCTTACAATTAATCTGACTGCGAAATCTGTTTGAGTGGGGATTTGTCCTTCTTTGTTATCTTTTTACCTCCTTTTAGGACTGAACTTCTAGGAGGGGAGAACACCAGGTGAATAATATAGGGTCATTAATCTTGATGATACCCTCTTCAAGGGAAAGAGAGAGTGTGGTCATGGAGCGGCCCAGGCTGTGGGCCCTACACAGGCAGGAATTGCACGTACTGCTGTCAGTTTAGCGCTGATTTATGTTCCTGGGTCGGAGGCTTGCAATTTTTTTCGCTGTTCATTGCAACACCTTCTAAAAAAAAAAAAAAAAAAAAGAGAAAATGAGTATTTATGCTCTTTGATGTGAAAAATTCTCGCTGGCCAAAGGTCAGTGCTGCAAGCAATGGTGACTCCAGAGAGGTCCAGCGCACCGCATGCAGCACCAGTCCGCGAGCAAGCGTGCTGTGTTAGCTGTCAGGCTCCAACAGCAGCACCCTGGCCCTCCAGGTCCAGCCTTAGGCTTCTTCATTAGCCTTAGCTGTGGCTTGTTTTGAAAATATAAAAATCCGTCTTGATCCAGAGGCTTGGAATGTTTCTGAGGGTGCTTTCATCTGTAGACCCTGTAGCAAGAGTTCATGTGTTAGTATGACTTTATGGGAAAACGCTCGCTTAGGTCTGTTCCCTATGCGTTAATTATAACTGGAACACATTTCTCTGCTAAGCTTCAAGTTACACTTCAAGCAATAAAGGTTTGTAGGTAAGTAGAGAAAACCACTAACAGAGCCAGGAGCTCCAGAATATGCCTTTTTTAATATATGGAGTGGGCCATGTGCAGGCACATCACACAGTTGCAGCATGAGAACCCAAACTGCGCATGGAAAGGAAAAGGAAAAATTGCAGGTTTATCGAGAAAAAAAAGAGAGAAGAAGAAGCTCATAGCTTTTGGGTGGAGCCCTGTTTTCTCCCCGCTCCTCCCGTGCCGGGTGCGCTCTGGGTGGAAGGACGGAGGAGCAACCTGTGCTGCCCTTCAGCCCCTGTCCCCGCTGCACCTCCCTCAGTCCCTGAAGAAGTCATGGGAGGAGGATGCTGGAGAGCAAAGAATGAATCTGAGGCTACAGAGAACTAATAGTACAGGAAAATCCTGGAAAGCACGAGGTAAATACTTAATGCAAAGCACAGAGTTGCCTCCCACTCTCAGCGACTGTATCTCGTATTGTCTTTAATCATTACTCGGGAGCTGTGACATGCAGTAATCTACTTCTTCAGCTTCATTTAGGATTTACATGACAGAGTCTTATCAAAATAGAACTACCGGGACCGCAAAACAAACACTTAATTAAAGCTGAGTGTTTCTAATTAAATCCAGTAGAATGAACATGTTACAATGAATGTCATTTCCAATAGATGTCCCTAGAAACGACAAAACAAAGCGGCTGTGAGGGGCACACTCGCCGAAGTACCACTACCCATGTTCACGTGGTGGTTTCCCTGAGACACCTCCGGAGAAGCTGCTGGCAAACCGTCTGCAGCATGGCCTCCTGGAGCAGCATCCCTGAGCTGCCACCACAGCGTGGTGGCAATTGTCACAGCCGGCACCGTTTTGCAAGAGAAACTGGGTGAAGAAAAAAAAGGAAGAAAGGGGAAATAATCCAGGGATGCCTTGCAGCTCCAGCTGAATGCAGCGAGGATATCCACATGTCAGTGGGAATCCAGTCCCACTCTTGTAATCAGAGGTGGTTGAGTAAAAGTGGCCGGGGACAGCAGCTAAGGTTACCTGAGTGTCCTTGTGCGAGCACTCGTTTACCAGTCACGCTTTGCTTTCTGAAATGTTGACCTTCTAGCCTGGACCTTAGGGCAGTACCAGGCACAAAAATTTATCTTGCCTGAAAACTTAGGGCAAGAACAAGGAAATTATTTGCCCTTACAGAAATTACATAAACTTTTCTGAGCTGTTTCATGACTCATTTGAATATCTCTAACACACTGGTTTCCTTAGGATCTAAGAGTCAGTAAGGTTTTCAAAATCAAGGAGTGAGGCAACATGAATGCTGTTGAAAACCTAGTTGCCTGAAAATAAACAGCAATATAACAGGATGGTCCCAACACCTGCTTTCAAGTGGTGATCCTTGCTCCCAAACCCGACCAGAGGCTGGTCCCCGACAGCCTGTACACGGCTCTGGCAGCCCCCCACACCAGGAGCGCATTGCACTGTTCGCAACAACCCCTTTCCAGGTTCACTAAATTAAATGTCTGCAGCCCGTAATAAGGAAGAATGCAAAAACAAGCCTATTTTAGTGCACTGAGCTGGAACCACATATACCCTGTTCCCAGAAAACAGGAGTGTGTTCATAGGCTAAAAGAGGTGATGGTTGCAGAGATGGGAACAAAGGAAGGCCTTTGGGGGGATTCCTTCAGAAATCCTTGCAGAAAAATACCTGAAATTATGTTGTTGGTTTTTTTAAAAAATGATCTGGTTCTCTTTGTGAGGAACCGATGGCTGAGCTAGCTTTAGGAGGAATGAGTTAGCAGTGAGTGCTGATAGCAGAGTGGTAATTTCTGTCTGAAAGAGCTTAAATGGCCTCAACCCTCCTACAGGATCTCAACAGGGGGCACTGGAAGCTGCCTCTCCTCCCCAGCAAATGACAGATTTTGGGGAAAACCAGCGCAAGGTGCCAGGTGCTCCCCTAGGACCAGCCCCAATGTTAGGACACTTGTAATTATAGAGAAACTCATTCTCAGCAGTTTGAAATTCAGATGCTTTTTGTCCTCACTCCCTGTTGAATTTTTGTCTTTTTTATTGTTTGGGGGGGAAATGCCCCATCCTATTCTCCTGTGCCAAGGCTTCTTTTGGTAGTGGCTGACAGAACTTAGGTCTCAACCACCATGGTTGGAGCACATGGTGCAGAGCACTGCCAGCACTGATGGGAGGAGCCAGCTCTCTTGAGCAATGCCATCTTTGACTTTTATCCCTAAGACTCATGGCTTGTGACCTACCAAATACTGACGGGCATGGCTGAAGGGCTGGGAAGGACTGCTGAGTCAGCGGGCTTTTCCACCACAACCCGTGGGGAAAGGCAAGAGTGCCAAGGTTGGTCAGCTTACTCAGAATATTCTTCAAACATAAAAAACACAGTGGCAACAAGTTAACTTCTTAACGTGGTTCTTGCATTCCTGGTGAGGAGAAAGTAAAGGGATTTTAAAATGGTATGAAGGAAGGCTTCCACTAGACCAGCTAACGGTGAGGCACTGGACTTCACTGCCTGGGAAGATGGTGGGATCCAGCACTGGAGGCTGGATTATCCTGCCAGGAACAGGCTTCGCTATTGTGTGGGATTGACAGAAGTATGATTCATCCTGCCTTGCCCAAGAGGAATGACTGGGGTGATCTTTTGAGGCCCCTAGCAGTCCTATTCTTCCACATCTCGCAATTGCTATTTCCTTCTACCCCTTTTGCCCAATTAAAATAATGACAATTGTGTTCGCCACTGTTCACCTTAAGCTGCTATATTTCTCCTTGCTGTATCCGAACCGCGCTAAAATCAAGCCTCTGCTGATCACAAATTTGCCAGCATACCAGTAGGACTTGACGACTCTGTACTGATTCATGCTGTATTTGTACTGCAGAAAAAGACTTGCAGCAAGATATTTATAGGAAGTCCGTATGTAGAAGAACATTATTATGCACTGGAAACAGATTGCGGTCCAGAGTAAAACAAAACACGGAGAAACAGTCTTTATTCACATATCCTATAGCATAATCATCCATAAGGCTGTCAAATGAGGCTGAACCCTTTTTGGTTTTTGGCAGCGAGTAGGCAGCGATGCCGTGCATCCCTACCAGGAAGACAGGATTTGACACACAAGGGAGCGTGGGGTCAGCATGGGATGAGCCTGGTGGGAACAGGGTTACTTTCAACAGTTCCCATGATCCCAAAACATGTTGTTCCATGACCTTTACCAGCCACGACAAGTCTGGGGGAGCAGTAATGCATTTTGGCATCCCCCCAGCATGCCCTCACAGAGTCACAGAGTGCTTGAGGTCGGAAGGGACCTCTGGAAGTTACCTGGTCCAAGCTGCCCTGCATCATGTTCAGCCGAGATCTTGTTTCTCATGTCCTTATTAATAAAACATAGGTTTTTGTGAAGTCCGGGTAAGGTGCTAAACCAATCAAAATATCTGGGGAAGATGTGTGGTGACAAAGACTTAACAAGAAAAATGAGAAAATGCCACAAATACTTTTACTTATCCTGGTCATATGGAAGACACCAGAAAACGCCTGATAGGCTGCAAATTAAACAGAAAAGGCACAAACACATATGCAAATACACAAAATATGCAGGGGGAGAGAGGGGTAGGAATGCCTTAAATAACATTCAAAACTGACTTTCATTAAGCAGCAACTGAAAACACCATTGATGCAACACTGCAAGAGTCAGGCCTTGGTTTTCCTCAAAAGGGTTTGGCCATTCTTTGACCTTTACCTTGCTCCAAACTGCTCTCTTTTAGGCCAACAGGCTTTATTTGGAAATCCAGTATTTCCTGAGGGATGGCTTGTGCTCATTGTCTGGGATGTTAAATTGTTTTAAGAGTCCCTGTCAGGGTCTTGGCCCAAACCAAGTGATGGTCTCCCAAACAAACCCCACAACTTGGGAGTTAGTGCTATTTCGGCCGGCACTGTGGATGCAGCCCCACACCGGGGGCAAGACACTAACAGTGCAGGTCTGGGCTGCCCCATGCCACTTGATCTTGGAGCAGAGAACAGGCATGGGCACGTTTAATTTACTAGTACAGTTGTGGCCTGAAAGCCTAAGCTTGAGTGGGTGAGCTTCACAAAGACAACAGGACTTACACAGCAACAGAGTGAAAAACGTTAATCATGGGGATGAGAAAGGTGGGAATTTCTGTTTATTTATCCTGAGAAGTTAATCACGGCATGTTTCTAGAAAATTAAATATGGCTTTTGAGACAAAAGAGTTCATGCAATAAGCACGTTTTGTGGGACATCATGCAAAGCAAACCTTAAAGGCTTCAAAAAAACATGTTCTTTATGCTACAAAGACCTGGTGTGCAAATTATTTACTTTGTGCTGATGCATTTGAAGAGCTTCCCAATGGCCGCTGGAAAGGGCTGTTACCAGACTCTATGTGGTAGCAGTGTACCTTGGCTCTCTGCTAAACAGCTCCAGCTTCACATCGCCACCCTGCAGCATCAATGACTGGCCTGGGCTATGTGCGCACAAGCCGGCGATGTAGCCAAAACCAAAATTTGACTCACTGTATAGTTTCTTTTAGGAGGTACAAACCTGCTTTTAATGAAAATTTAATGTTCTGTGACTCACAGCTCCATTGAAGTTTATAGAAATCTTTACAGTGGTGACATTTATTAGCAAAGTAACAGGTGCAACCTTGGTTATTTAGAGCCAGCTAGAATTACCTTAATGAGTCCTCTCGGTTATTCAGAGCCAGTTAGAATTATCTTAATGGGTCCTCTTGTTGAGAGTTCTCAAATAATCTTATCTTCTCTATACAACAAGAGCAGTTCACACTTGCAGACCAAAATAGGTCTCAATCAACCCACAAATTCCAATTATAGACTTTAGGGTTTTGGACATTGCCTTGAGACTAAGCTATTGAATATTTTATTAGCAAATTACAGCAATAACCTTACAACTGTGTTCAAAATTATTTCCTTTTATGTATTTCTTTCCCACCATGTTATTTCCTTCAAAATACAAGGTGCAATTTTCTCTCCTCTTTCACAGTATGTTATTCTAGTCCAAGACTGTTTATCTTCCCTTTCGTCTATTTGCACCTCAGAAGATTGCTGAAAACAACCCTCTTTTTTTTTTTTTTGCCAGGTAGTAATTGACAGAGAATAGCTTTAATACAACCACAGAATTATTCATTTTGGGCAAGACAGCATTAGCAATTACATGTTCTTATCCAGTAGGGTTGTTACAGACCCAGTGGAAACTTGACAAAAACAGGGAAGCTCAGATTAAATCCTATGAAATCGTGTCTTAAGACCTTTCCTACTGAACCTCTCTAAATTTCCTGCAGGGAACTCATGTTCAGTCCGACACTAAACTGTGGAATTTTATTTCTGGACACTTCTAAAGAACCTGGAGATCTTTGGCATATTTTACCCAAGAGGTTAAATTTCAACTAACACAGTTTTACTTAAAAATACTTTTTTTAGTTTGTTAGTGAGATATTTCAGAAACAACTTAGGTGAAAGGAATAAAATAAATAAACATTTTTGCTCAGGTTAACAAAAAGATTTTCCTTTTGGCATATGTTCTTTTACAAATAAGTAAAAATTCTGTGGCTTTTCAAGAAAGATGCTGAAGGGAATTGCTTCGTAATTTTCTTGTCCCGTGGTTTGTGCAATGTTTTTACACTAACCTCAAAAAGAAGGAACTCTTGGAAGATGAACCATAACAACTTCGAAATTTGTTTCACATGAGTAGAAAATTTATTTGAAGTCTGATGAGAAATTAAATTATGGATGTTAATGCAATTCTGTCTTGTTATCCAGTACACACAGTTCTTCGAAACTTAATCAAATACAGGTACTGAATTTTTAAAAATGGATGTTATTTGTTAACAACTAAATTGAGATTTTGCTTTAAGTTACAGTGGTTTTACTACCTTAATACCCACCATGAAAAGAACTAAAGCCTTCTGATGCACTTTATTTCCTTTCACAATAATATATTTTCCCATGCTTTGGTCTGTGTAAATGGTAGTGAGGATGACCCTAAAAGCAGAACTAAACCATCTTCTTCCCAGCCTAAAGGCAGTGAGAAAATGACCAGCTGAGGCAGCCAGTTCCTCACAGTTAGAGACTCCTCTGTTGGTCAACAACTTCCACTTACCTGAGACCCTTTTCAATTTACCAAAGTAAATACACTCCTGCAAACGTCCCAACCGTGTCAGAACATCTGTGCATGCCCGTGATGTCCTCCCGGTGCTTGCTTTACCGGGTAACAATATTAGGAGGAGGGAGTGGGACTGGGAAGGAAAAGGGACATGCAGGGATAGGAAAGACAGCGTTTGGAAAAAGGATATTTTGGAGGAAAAGGCGGCATGCCAAAATGTTAGTAACAACCCTCTGAGAATTCAAATACATAACTACAACATTAGAGTTTTGTAAAATGAGCCTGCAGTAATGCATGCAATCATTTTAAAAAGCCTTGGATTGAATTTTGATAATTGAATGGAAGCTCCGCATGGAAGAACTAAAACCCTTCCAGTAACACCCCCAGCATCCATGGCCGTCTCCCCTGGCTTACACTGGTGTAGCTGGTGTAGGTAGTCAGATGCTAGCTGGTGTCACTTATATGCATTTTTTTCTCCTTCTGTAACATACTAACACCTCCACCTTCCATGGGAGTGGGAGGACTTGGAGATTTTTCCCTTAGATGGACATGACTGTTCGAAATAGGGACAGCTAACCCATCGCATGCAAAGGATGTGCCAGCTCCCCTCCCAGCCCCAAGGGAGCAAACCAGAACACAGCAGCCACTGAAGCCACTGTGCTAAAATGTAGGGAAGAAGATCAAGAAGAGCTGTTCCTAACACAACAGTGTGGTACACGCTTGGCATGTGAAAAGGTCGGCTACGTAATGGGCTGCTTCTCACTGCACAGAGGCAAATCTTTCCCAAGCAGTGGGTCTAACAGACCAGATAAGGCAGATATGACAGACTGAATGCATTGAGATATGCAACAGGTAACTGGAGAGAGAGGCTGTTATGGTTTGAGGAACCCACAACAACGTACTGTTGTTTAGACAATTATTCTATCACCCAATGACCCCTCCCCACCCAGGAAGGGGAATTGGGAAAAAACAAGGAAACATGAGGGTTAAAATACAAACAGATTTAATAGAATAAGACTAAATAATTAGCACTAATAATACTAAAGAACCAATATTGATCCCGATACCAATATAAAATATACAAGGATTATACTCAGCCAATTCTATCAGTAGGAAGCTGTGCACACCCAGCAGTGGACAGCAGATGTCGGACACTGCGAGAGCTACGGCTTTGAGGGGAAGGGAAGGCCTCAGGGGTCCACCACTGGGACAAGAAGTTCTCAGGATCACAGCCATCAAGGAAGAGAAATATTCCCCAGCAGACTTGCTAATTTATATTGAATGTGACGTTCATGGTATGAAATAATCCTGTTGGCCAGCTTGGGTTAAGTGTCCGGGTCTCGGTCCTCCTCATCCCTGCACCTGGCAAGCTCGAAAACATTGAGACCTTGAAACTCACATACCATAGCTGGCTATAAAGTAAATATTTTCACAAATTCAGACACTAGAGTCTTCTAAAAATGCAGTTTTCCCTAGCATCAGAAAAGACCTTACCAAAAAGTAAAATTACAGAAAGAGAAATTAATCCTTTGTCGCTTAAACCAGGACAGCCAGGTTGAATGACCCAGGTTAGTGTTGTACTGCAAAAAGAGATTTCATACTGGTTTTTTATTTTTTTCTTTCTAGAAAAGCATCCTTTGCTTTGCATGGCAGAAACAACAAATCTATCTCCTGAGCAATTATCTACTTCCCAAGCAAAACCATGAGACGCTATAGTAGAAAGAGACTTCCTCCAGGTACAACTTCCTGAGAGACAAGAAACTGCATTCAAGATCTGGTGCTCCTCAGAAGTGACCTGCAGCTGGGGTTCTATCAAGTGGTTGCTGAAAGCTCAACTGTGTCAGCCTTGGAATCGTCATCATGAACTATTTCTCTTTCTGGAGGTTCTTCATCATGAACTGATACATTTTAATGCCAGGTGTTCATCATCTGCTCTGATTTCCAGTATGACCGAGGACCAAAACTGCACCCAGGAGGTCTCAAGTCCAGTCCAGTATCTTGTGGTTAAACCTGAGTTGTTCCTCAGGAAGCCACCCTCACAGGTTTAAAGACAAGATTTGGTGCTGAGCCAAAGCCAGAGATATGGGATGCATATCCCTATGTATATAGGGGATGAAACAACTTCAAATACTGTCCTGCAGCTACTTGCAGTGTTTAACTGTCAGCATGCTCCCCGGCATGGATACAGCCCCTGCTAGCCACACCTGCCCCTTCCCAGCTGGTGCTCTGGTACGGCCCAGGGACCAGCACGGGCCAGAGCCTGCTCCCAGTAGAGACAGGCAAACCCTACCACCATGGCTTGTGGGGGTGGAGGAGAGAAGACTGTAGCCATGTTGTCTCGTGCCCACAGAGGAACAGAAGGAGAATGAACTTGCTAAACAAATGATGTCAATGCAGTGGCTAGAAAGCAACCACGACTGCAGTTACCTGTTATACTTCATATCTACAGCTCCTAGTGAACAGTGTGCTTGCAAAACCTTTCATGATTCTCTTCTGGAGCTTTTAACACAAAAAGTGAATGACTGAACAGCTCCCTCGTGCCACTTTCAGGAATGGCAAAAGTTCACCCAGGGGACCCCAAGGACTCTGAAAGACCCAAAACCGCAACAACTTCTCCTTTCTTCTGGCTTCAGTGTTGAATAACACAGGTCTTTCAGCAAACCCAAGGGATTTATAGGGTCAAACTTGATGTGCATCCACCAGTGTTCTGATTTCCGTCATGTTTTTGGAGGAATTCTTTCCTTTGAGGGTGTCAGAGCACTGGCACAGGCTGCCCAGAGAGGTTGTGGAGTCTCCCACACTGGAGACATTCAAAACCCACCTGGATGCTGTCCTGTGCAACCTGCTGTAGGTGTCCCTGCTGTGGCAGGGGGGTTGGACTAGATGATCTCCAGAGGTCCCTTCCAACCCTGACCATTCTGTGATTCTGTGATTCTTAGCTTGGGACTAGAGCCCTGTACACCACACATCACCTGGGGCTGCAGTCTGGACGTTACCCAGAAGTCCAGGAGAAGGATATTCTATATCCCAAGGGAGTGCAAGTTAATGAAGTGTAATCTTCCCCTGATTTCTTCACATTACAAGTTCCATAAATCTTATTCATCAATGGCTCTAATTTACAGCAAGAGCCTAAACTCGTGCAGCTGACACTCTGCGGGTTTGGAAGAGAGCTGTATGGATGTGAGGAAGGTGTAAATTAAAGTAGGTCACATCAAGATTATTCTAATTTACCTCTTCCGGCACTTGCGGCGTTGGCTTCCACTGCAGCTTCTGCCTCAAGCACCCCAGCCCATAACTTACACTAATTAGGTTCCTAATGCAAGATTCATGTTAATAAATAGGTAGAAATACAAATGCAGTTTGAGAGCATTACTGTATGATTCCGCCCATCAGAGATGGTCTGTACTACCTTACAGCCCAGCGCCCCTGCAAAGAGGAAAGCAGTGCGGTGAAATGCCCCAGTGCAATGGCACCAGCACCCATCTGCTTCCTCAGTGGGCTGCCGCTGGGCACAAAGTGGCTGCTTTTCCTCAAGGGAATAATTCGGTGACCCCAAAGCAAGAAGGGATGGACAGCACCCACCCCATGGGCCATCAGGATGAGGGGCTGGTTTCCATCCCGGGCAGGAGGAGGGAGCCTTAGCCCTGCTCGAGGGGGTGAAGGCAGGGAAGGAGATGCCAGGTTTCTTGGTGGCATTCCCCTCCTGTGGGCACAACTCGTCGCCGGCTGTGCCAGGCCCTGAGCAGGAGGAGCCGCCGGCACCCCGGAGCAGCTGGCAGCCACCTCCGCGCGGGAGGGTGCCGCATGGTGCAGGCCAGCGTCCCCGGGAAAAATAACCCATCAATCACTGACGGAGAGTCACAGGAGATGCTCCTACTACGTAGGAGTAGATGCCAGAGAACAGCTGAGCAGGGGGCTGGGGTTTATTTTTAATTTTGTAAAGTAAATTTGCCTTCCGCATGATCCTCTCATTCTTCCTCTCACAGCACATGTAAATAGAAAGACAGTAAATGGCACACACGGGTCCCAGCAGACTAAGCCTCAGTACAGAGCTCCTGCAAATCTCAGTGCCTGTTGTGGCTGTCTCACAGACGCGCCTGCGCCTCCCAGAGACAACGTCTTCCTTTTCCTTACACCCCTCGAAACACACCAGGGTAAGCGCAAGTGATGGAGCCCACTAGGTAACCCCGCAAGCACTTTCCAGCCTGTGCTGGTTGCCTCCGTTTACAGGTCCATGCAGGCAACCACGCTCGCTTAGCACTGCCCTCTTAATTGAGCGCACGGTCCCAGACCACCACGCATTTTGCCACAGAGAAAAACCTCTGGATGCAAAAACCCTTCTCAGGTGGAATCATGTTCCACTCCTGGAAAATTTATTGGTTAATCTACAAGAATCCTCAAAACAGTTTATGAGCCTGTAAATGCTCCCTGCCATGAAATGGCCCTGGGGAGCCAAGAATAACGTTCGTGGGATTTACCACGAGCCTTTTAACTGAAGGAGCACTGGGCTACAGTGCAGGCTGCTCCAAGGGGGGCTGTAGAGAAGGGCAGTTGTGAGCACAGGGAGGCGGAGACCTTTCCTACCAACATCACCAGCTGCCTCCAGCCTGAGGGGGCTGCACTCCGGCCAGGGGAGCTGGCAGCTGTCCTGCCCCACAGAGGTGGACATGTCCCCAGAGGCATTTGCTGCCCCTGAACCAAAATCTCCCCCTCTCTCATGGTCCTATGTTCTTGTCTTTCAGTGCAAGAACCAGGCGGTTGTGAAAAATTAGGACAGCTGCTGCTGACAATTAATTAGCTTTAGATAAGGTTCTTCAGGGTGGCCACTGGGAAATAAATTAATGCTGTTTAAGGCAGCGCTGTAAAGCCCCCCGGCAATCTCTGCCAGCTCTCACCCTGCTAGCAGGTACCAGGCTGTCGAGGAAGGGGCGACACCGGGCTCTGCTTGCAGGGCTGGATCCCCACCAGCACAGCACATCACAGCACTGGGGCGATGTGCCGATGGACTGCAACTTCATGGGCTTCTGGATGGTGTTTTTTTAAATGGGTGTTTGTTCTGGTATAGTCTGAAACACTGCTGTCCCCCGGGAAAGGTAAATACCTGCCCGGCATGGTACAAACCCCACCTTCATCCTCACATTCTCCACCTCACCAGTGTGTAGGTATTACTTTATGCAGAAAGAGCAAAGAATGAGACTTATCACACCAAATCCACATTTCCAGCCTCACACCCATCAGGCACTGATGGGGTCAAATGCTTCCAGTGGCTCTGCATGATACTCACCAGGGTGAGGATCTGCCTTTCCATCTTTGAGCTTTATGGAAAGTGTGCCACAGCCATCCTTCTGCACAAGCAGCATTCATCTTGGACATCACTGATGCACGTGCAATTGTGGTAAACTTCATGTTTTCAGCCCCATAAGCAAGAGTAAATGCCTGGAAAAAAAAAAAATTCTCTCTCCTACTCCTGGGCAAAAATTGGCCTTTTTGTGTAGCTGATGTGAGAATAACCAGATCCTGCTAATTCGGACCTACACTCAGCAGTAACAGGGAAATAAATTAGCAGCCGTGACACAGAGGAAACAGCAGTGGCAGCAACTGCTCTCTGTTTTATGGGCTTTAGGTAAGACCATTTGAGCTTAAAATACAGTCAGCATGTGCTAATGCTGCCACTTACAGCTAATGGATGTGGGAGAGAAAGAGATTTGCTTATGCAGGTATTATACCACAAAGCACAGCAGCACCAAGAATACGTGTAGATTAATATTATAAGTGACAGAAGAACTTTAACATACCTGTCAAGAACTTCATGTTTTTAAAGCATGTAAATCTAATGGGCCCGAGGTGAATAAAACCAGACAGCGGAAAAAAATATGGAAAAAAAACCTAGACAGAGTTAAAAATACAATTATTTTTCAATTATACAGAGGAATTCCTATGCAGTCATTTTCTGTTGCAAACAGACATTGCAATAGGCCGTGTCGCAGTGTGGAAATGTCTGTGTTTATCTCAGCAGCCGCATGCAGTTTTTCCCCATGAGTTTTGTCCAGCCTCAGCAGCCTATCGGGAACTGTAACACATCCCACCTGTGCCGGATACGGGATGCGCATCCCATGGATGTAACCGCTGCCTTTGAGCTCAGGAGGACTGGGGGCACAGGGAGGAAGGCTCAGCAGCTCGCACCCCTGCCCAGCCGCAGGTTCGCAGCATCAGCTGGCTGCCACCCTTTCGAAGGTGGCTCCAGAGGCAAGAGAAGTTACCTCTTTGCTCTCAAACCCTACTCAGTTTGGGAGAAGCTGGGAAAACATTTTTGGGGCCTACACCCTGCTCAGGTAACAAGAGGAGTTAAGCAAACTGGTCCAACTTCATGGAAGGGGCTTTTAACAACGGGAATCTTGGGAAAGAAAAAAAACACACAAGAAATGCTTTTTCCAAAGTGTTCATGCAAAAACGTGGCGTATAGAGCAGTGGCTGCAGGATGGAGTAGCTGCAGCCCCCCTCCCGTGGAGGGATGAGTAAAGAGGAAGCAGAGGGTAGCACAAGGAGCGAGGCAGCTTTGCCAGGGCTTATCGTAACACCCATCTCTGAAGCAGTCAATTACACACGCTATGAATGAAGTCATTCAATAAACACATTCAGTTCTCCAGTCACCCTAATAGGCTGTAATTCAACTCTATTTCCCTTCAAATTGAAAGAAAAAAGAAATCAATAACTGATAGGCAAGCCTTTTCTCATGTGGCAGAAATGTTTGTTATTATAGTGCTAAACCCGTGCTCCCTTCCACTGTGGGTTTTATCATGCCACGCTGCCCTGGGACCCTGCAACCAAGATCTAAACAGCCTTTACTCACTAACCTGGCTTAAATTCGTTAATGGAAACTCTTGTCCAGAGTTAGCTGGACATAAGGAACTCACCAGCTGAGATGTATTTCAGAGAAACCCCCCCTGCTTTCCTGAAGCCTCATTTAAAGCCCATTCTCCCCTACAGCCCCGGCAACTCAGATTTCCTCCTCCCTGCAGAGCTGAGATGTCCAAGAGAGGGGCAGGTGTTGGGGGAGCTTCCATGCATCGAAAGGTGTCTGAAGTGCCCCTGGGCCCAGCTCTGCTCTGGAGGAGCTGCCCGATGCTGCCGCTGTCCCAAGGGAGACCCCAAGTCCCACTTCGTGCCACGAGGAACAGGACATTTCAAAGCAAGTCTGTGCTCGGAAAAAGTTAAGCCAGTAGCAAATAAACCAGTAAAGTCCCACAGAAAAGCTTTTAAATGCTAGAGACCTAGTAAGGAAACACTCAGTTTGGTAGAGAATCGTATTTTTTCAAAGCTGTAAATGATCTCAGTGACAGGATCTAAAAGCCTTCCACATCCTGCGTCCACCTGGGCTTGCCCGCACGCACTGGCCCTGCTTCGGGGAACACGGGCCTCACCACCGAGGGGGACTGTGGCCCAGAGCCAAGGGGTCTCGGTCCTTTACTCCTGCCACTGCCAGCGTCAGAGTGACAACAGCCACAGTGAGACTGAAGCTCTTGAGGCCCTGGCCTCCCCCAGCTCTGCTCCGGGCTCCTCAGGTTTAACCCTGGCAGTAAATTTTCCCAGCGCCAGTGGTTTTCCAGGCCCCCAAAGCTGCTTCTGCCATGACTTCCAATTGAGCAGATGGTAGCACTAGTAGTATTATTCAGTACTATTACTGAATATTTATTAGTCAATATTTGCGCTGGTCACCATCGGGTCCGGTCCCCAAAGTCAGGATGATGGAGCCACCAGGAAAGTGAGTGCAGGACATGAGTGACAACACAATCATTTTTGTCACACAACTGCTGGCATCCAAGCAATGAGGAGTGAACCGGCTGTCACTCCCACTGTCACCAGCACATCTTTTGCCTGTCATACTTCTCCCACCCAAGGCATGTCGCTGCCATCAGGAGCCCCCAGCCCTTCCTTGGGTGGTCCCAGTCTTCTAGGAGGTGGCAGATGTGCCACCTCAGTCTGCCTTCAATTAATCACTCAAAACTGCCTGTGCAAGCAGCAAAACAGCACATCCCACTCTGGAGATCCCCTACAGCAGAGGCCAGCAAGGTGACCACCACCAGCACTCAATGGGTCCTGGACAGGCTGTTTGGTAACAGAGCTGCAGACACAGCACGGGTGGAGAGCCTGAAGAACCTCCTACATTGTAAGGTCAACAGCTGTGGAAAGAATTCTCACATTTCCTGGTAAAACAACCTGAGTATAATCTCTTCTGAACCACATCCGTGGGTGAAGAAACAGCAATGGGCAGCCAAACTTTTCCTGCAGCTCTCAAGTTCAACTGAGCTTGCGGTGCCAGAGGCTTTAATCAGATGAGTAAAAACTATTTGCACATTGAGACTTGTTCTTAACACTTCTCCTGGATCTGCCAACTGACAAGAACAAAAAAAATCCCACCAACTACTCTGCCATTCACCCAGAGCCTGCAGTGTGATTTTGGGAGCTTCCTCACTAAAAGGAGTAATTTACAGATGACCTGAGACGGTACCTTGTTTGGGGGCCGTGAAAAAAAGCCCCTCAAAACCACACCAGCCACACGAGCTCACAGCCTGCACCAAGCTCAGGTTGGGGCCAGCAAACATGGTGTTTGTCAGCATCTGCCCCCGGTTTGTCAGCACTGTGCTTCACCACAGACCTTTCATCTGGCGCTGGCACTGCGCACAGGGTTCCCCGCAGGGCTTAGCGAGAGCCGAGTCCAAGCCAGGCAGGACTTCAGCCTGAGCCGCAGTTGAAAGGTCACGGCATCACCACGCCAGCCATCACGCAGGGCGGGCAGAGAGGCAACCGTGCAGAGCTGCTTACGGCGTCCCAGCAGCTTCGTTTCTCTGTAGCCGCTGAGTAGGCGTTGTGGCATGACGTTTAGGAGAGGCTTGCAGGGACAGGCTTTGAGCAGATCACATAGCAAGCCATCCAGCAGCCGCTGTGCCCGGCTTGGATTCTTTTTTGACATTCGCTGGGCACCAGAGGGACAGGAGCTAAAGTCGGTCCCCGCTGGTGAAGTCATGGAAGCATCCATCAGCAATCCGTTGACCACTTTTCATCATCTGTTGGTGATGACCTCCTCCTGCCTCTGCAGCGTGAGGCACTCACTAAGGGAACAGGCACCACCAAGGCCCAAAGGCGGCCTCTCCCCATGGCAGGAGTGAACACCTCACCCTTGCTGCCAGGCTGGTCCATGCACCTCCCTGTGGCAGCTCTCCTCCTCGTACTACGAGCTTACTAGAGATGCTGCAGCAGCTACCCCGGGACATTCCCAGAGTAACATTGACCAAACTGTGTACTACGGCAAAGAAAAAAAGGGATTGACGATACGGATTTGTTCCTGCAAACCCACCAGCAGCCACGCTAGAGCCAATGCAGTGATGAATGGTGCAGGCAAAGCAGCAGCAGCCCCAGGGGAGGGACATCTCCCAGGGGAGCCCTTCAAGCAGATTTGGGAAGAGGATCTGCAGTGCAGGAGCCCCCGGTCAGCAGTTCCACAAGGAGCTGCAATATTGGCAGCTCCGCTGCCTGTCATAGAAGTCTCATGTCTGTCACTCACAAATCCTCTTTTATTTTGTTAGAAGGGTCAAAATGCAACAGGGAATTCCCGAGCCCATCCACGCAGCTACACTCAGCCAGCCAAACACCAAAGTTACTGTTCTTCAAAGCAGGCGTGTGTGCTCCACACTGGCCAAACGCAGCCTGAGACTTACCTGTATTTTAAGCTGAAAAATACTTAAGATTTCAGCTAGCAGAGCACAGGTCTAGCCTCACCGCTTGGGCAGCCTTGGTTCCCAGAGCCAGATTACGTATGATGGGATGGAAGAAGCCTCTGGCTGTGCCGCTGCCATCATCTGTGCCCAGGCAGCGAGGAGCAGGGCAGGCAGCGGGCAGCTGCCGGCAAAATGGGAACAGCTTCTCTTAAAAGCAACGTTACAGTGTCCATCTTACCCTTCTGCTGCAGGGAGAGGGTTTGCTAAAACCTGACGTTCAAAGGCTTCTCCCCTCAACTCTGCTTTTGCATATGTGCAATGCCACGTACATCAGTATGCACATATATAAAATTTATATACGCACGTGCACATTTCTGCAGAGCGCAGCACGGGGAGCGGTCCCCAGTCACACAAGCATCCTCCTGGCAAACACATACTTGGCTACACGTAATATTAACACATCAGCATCCCCGGTGACTGTTTCTCTCCCAGAAGGAGCTCTAGAGAATATAGCAGCAGAAACATTAATATTTGCCGACTCAAGGGCTCCACCAGGAGGAAAACCAACCCAGACCGTCCCCTCAGAAGAGCTAGAAGAAGGTGCTCCTTTGGCAGGCTGGGGAGTGACTGGCTGGGAGGTCAGACTTGCTGTTTAACAACATTCAAAGGCAAGGACGAGAAACGTGGCAGAATTGGATTAGCGTGGTGTCAGCTGGCCAGGGGCTGGCCACAGCTCTGGGTGTGCTGCCACGCACGTGGCATCCTCATCTTGCTGCAAAAAAATCTTACCAGTCCAGCAACACAGCCCCTGGGCTGTCAAAAAACACTAAGAGTGAGCTTACTAATTGCCCTCTCTTCACCCACGTTCTTTTCTTCCCCAGCAAGGGCTGGGAACAATCACTGACCTGCTGCACCCTGCAGTGGTTTCATGAGCAGATGACCAGACAGCAGGGCTGGGAGCACACTGTCCGCTTGTGGCCATTGCTAATCAAGTCATGGGTTTTACTAGGATCCACGTGTCTGCTCGAACGAGAACAGCGGGAGCTACTGAGGCCGTTTGGGATGTTAAAAGGTGCAATTCTACCCATGAGCCTCAGTTCCCCTTGCAGCCCCCAGAGACAGCTTTCTGCTCGCCTGACCATTGCAGACATGTCCTTCACCATAAGACGAACACCTCCAGAAGCACCTTCTCTGTCCCGCTGGCTCTAACGGGAGTCATGCACCAACCCAGAGCACACAGACTATATACTGAAGGGATGCATCACACCTTCTCTCCCACACACACCTCCATCAGGCTTTAAGTGTGATTGCCACAGTGTGAGACGCGCAGAGCCAGACACAGTTTGTCCATCAGAGCCCTCAGACGAGCATGATTTCTGCCCCAGACCCAGTGCTGGTGGGAGAGGAAGGGACTTTGTGCCCTTCATGCCTGTCTCAAGGAGTCACAAAGGGGCAGCAGGGACAAGACTTTTGACTTGACACCCCTGAGGGTGCAGATGCCATCAGGTGTGAACCTCTGCCAGCTCAGACCCGGCTGCCCGGCGCTCGGCTGCAGGCAGCCCCGGCTGTCCCCAGCTCAGGGGTCTGAACCCCACACTGCCATGCCCAGGCCAAGGGCACGATGCCCTTGATATAATATATCAGATTATCACCCAGTGAAAATACATTTCTGGAGTGTTTCTTCTTTGAATGTATGGGACTCCCAAGAGATTTCTCCTTGAGCCAGAAAATTTCAGAGAAAATGTACTTGTTTGCTCCCTAGACTGCAAACCCCATTCCCGGGAGCGAGAAACAGCAAGTTGAGAGCTCACAAAGCACAAGACAGCCTATGGAGCACTCATAACTTTCTCCCACAACCCAAAAGCTGTTAACACCAACTTACTCTGTCATGACCCAATTTTATCATTTTGGATTTCACAAGAAAGCACATAACTAGCAAACAAAGGCATGCTCCTCCCCACGTTCAAGTTTTATTGAAACTACAGACATATTTTACACACAAATGGAGTGGGAGCTGTTGTACCAGACTTTGGTATCTCATATGCATTTACAGAACCTGAGCACATAGCAGTTTCATAACTGAATATTCTGTATCTCTCATCTTAATTCACAACACTCAAAATAAATGCTATTAGTGACATAAAAATAGGCTCCATTCCTCCAACAACAGACCCATTTACATTTCCTCTTTCTCCCCCACAAACAGTTATTTCCAACAGGCGCTGGATTTTCTCTCTGAGCCCATAGTTCTCTTGCAGTTGCAGGACGTTAGCAAGGGACACCAGTTCCAGCTTTTCTCTGTATTCTCCAGGTCCCCCTCTCCCCAAGTACCTTCTGTCAAATGATGCAGGCTCTTCTCTAGGAAAAAAAAAGCTGTCCTGTTTCCATGCTCATTGCATACTCATCTTTTACTGAGACCAAACAAAAAGAGTCAGTTTTGCTGCTTATTTTAACACCAGAGACAATTGTTCACTAGGACGTACGCTAAGGCAGTGGACCTAACTCAGGTACCCAGGGCTATGACTGATCTGGGCTGGCAGGGAAATAACATTTATACCACCCCATCAGCAATAACCCTGGGCTGTCAGCTCATCTCATGCCAGGCATATCGAAAGCAGCAATAAGACAGACTTGTAAAAGCTCTTATACAAATTGCTGAACATTATGAAAAAATGCTTGGGTTTAATAAAGCAGAACCCTTTGTCTAGCTCATGTACACTCACTTCACCTTTGAAAAAAAAATTAAAAATGAGCATATCCACCTACAACTGAACAGTATCCCTCCCGCCCCAAGTACCACTGCAGTATGTTAGCCATTCTTCAATTGCTCCAGGCTCTGCATGTGACAGCAAGGAATTTAAAAAAAGTTTTCAGGCACACACTGGAAACACACCAAAACCCAAACAGCTGTCCTTTGTAAAATGCTGCTAATCCATACTACTTCAAGATTTGTTTTTGAAAGGTTTAATACCTTCCTCTGGAAGCTCTCCTGTGACAACGGTTTCAATAGTTCACGTTAAATACACACCTTGAGGTACCTTCATACATATTGGTGCTCCCTTACAGGCCAAGTAGTGTGTCTGTAGCACCTGAAGGGATAATCCCTTGGAACGATGCACCTTCTCACCCCATCAATGCACAAGTGAAACCGAGAAGGGGAGAATATCAAATCACCCAGCACAACAGAGGGAAAACAGACAACGCCCCGAGCTGGCTGTTCCAGTGTCAGATGCCGACTGCAACTCACTGCAACTACAGACTGCTTAATAAGGCACTTGTTGAGAAAAGCAGGGAAAAACAGGCAGCACGAGCCAGAGAACTCCAGGCTGTGGTTTTTTCTCCACTAGTAGCAGGCCTGCCTTTTCAAGGCCCATTCAAAGTCTACTGACCTGCTCAGTAACAGCTGTAACGCAGAAATCGAATGTATTTGATTTAAACTCCTACCAACAGCCATCAGGTTTGCAACCAGAGCAAAAATGTTTTCAGACAGAACCCAGGTTAATGGGGAGATCAAACCGTATCCCTGGGTTTAATAAGATTTTACAGTTAATGCCTTATTAACGTCTTCCCACATTCACTTATTACTCTATCTGCAGCAGGACAACAGGGAAGAGCTTTTACTCTAGACTGAATCTATAAACATGAAAATAGAAAACAATTTATAGCAACATATATACATAGAGTGCTACCTCATCTGGTTTTCAGATTAATATACCATAACATGAGGTAAATATGCAGTTTGCTCTCTCAAAACACTACCAAAGTCTTAAAAAAGTAGTAGTATCTGGGCTGTTTTTAAAGACAGCAATCACAGCAGATGAGTCAAGGGAATATTAGAAAGGCCATCCTTTTAAAAAGCCATATAAATTTTTTAAAAAGGACCTCCCTTTTTTTTTTTAATGACATGGAGAGAAACATACATACTCCCCAGACAAACAACATGAAAACCCACGAAAAAAGTCCCAGTAGACTCAAATTCCAGGAGAGAAAACGAAGACAACTTCACAGCAGAAAGTGAGATGGGGAGAGGGAAACAGTCACCGTTCATTTGCCAAGTTATCAAAAATCTGCATCCAGAGTGAAGACATTGTCCATTGTTTCTGCCATAACAGCAAAACGTTGATATTCCGAAACCCGCTTCTCAAAGAAATTTGTTTTTCCTTCCAGAGAAATATTCTCCATGAAATCAAAAGGATTTTCTGCATGAAAGACCTGGGGAAGGGAAACACTATTACACTGGTGATTCTGATAGTGTAACAATGCTACAAAAAAACCTCAACAAACAAAACAGTCAAACCTTTTCAAACTAGATCATCCCTTGCTGCAATATGCTGTAGAATCTATGGACACCTATCTAAACAAGTTCAGTACTGTCACTCCCCGGGAGTTTGGTCCACGGTGAAGTTCACCCGCGCAAGGTGCTTATTATCCTTCGAGGACTGCAGCACTTGAGCACAGCGTAAGTTTCCCGTTACAAACCTGCAGAGCAGCTGAAGGGAAACAATGGCCTAAATTGTTCTTGCGCTTTTAAATAGTGAAGCATATATATTAAAGCTGTGGTTTCGGCTGTCACTCAGAGAAACTGCAAGCATTAAATATGACCTGCTCCCAGGCA
Organism: Pluvialis apricaria; assembly: GCA_017639485.1. Taxonomy (NCBI): domain Eukaryota; kingdom Metazoa; phylum Chordata; class Aves; order Charadriiformes; family Charadriidae; genus Pluvialis; species Pluvialis apricaria. The sequence continues at coordinate 147,490,812 of CM030008.1, forward strand.
CGTTAAGAGAGTGCTTTGTGCTTACAGGTTTCCTGGGCTGTCCTGGCAGGCCAGCATTTCGGGCAATTGCATCTCTTACCTTTGAGAACCCAAGCTCCATTAGTAACCGGTCTGCGACAAATTCAATATATTGTTTCATCAAAGTGCAATTCATTCCAATCAGACCTACAGGTAACGCCTCTGTTAGAAACTCCTAGAAGTTAAAATACAGAAGACTTTTAGATAAATGAAATTTAAGAAGGGAAACGGAGAGAAGACACCTGTGTTTCACAGTAACACAATTTGTATATTCCAGGCTCTCCAGGCAGTTGTCTGAATAAATAACTTGCATCCTAAACTCAACAAGTGTCTTCTGTTTTCAGTAGCTGTTTGTATCTTCCTTTATTTTTAGTATGTTTTTCTGGAAAAGGCACAAGAATTTTTATTACTGCCCTTCTCATCTGCCTCTCCCCACCCCCCATAAGATCCCAAGCTGCAGTGTAAGCTTGAGCTCCAAGTTCAATAAAACCCACAGACCATACTAGTGGGAGCAGGAAGAGAGCCAGAAATCTCCAGTCTTCCTTGGCTTCGAGCCATTACAGAACGACAGATCAGAGAGGATAGTGATGTACGAGTGCTGAACCCAGCCATGTACATGTTTAGGCACCGATGCAATACCTGTCAGTGTCGCGAGGCAAAGCTGCGGCGTTCGTCATGATCACAGTGGTTAGATGACAACAGAAAGGACAGAGTAAACTACAATCCTGCCAAACACTTAGCAGTGCAGAAACCTGTAGCTTCATACAGTAGCATCGCGTGTGAAAGAACCTGACAGCAATCTCAGAAAAAGTCAGAACCCAGCACGGTACGTGGGCCAGAACAGACTCCATCATCTCCTGAGAACAAGCAGGGATGTGTGTACAGTAAGGAAAGACAAAGATCCTGAAAGAACAGAGGTAAACAAGCTCTTCTCTAAGGGACAGTTGCAGTTGGACTAGATGATTGTTGCAGGTCCCTTCCAACTGGAACTACACTAAATAAGACAGCCTTTCTTCCTTTCTGTCGTTAAGGAGGAAACCAGCTGCCAGCTTCAGCTTCTCCCAGTTGCTTGACAACTGAATCAGAAAGTCTCTGATTCTTATTGTCACCATTAAGGAAGAGGGAAAGGATGGTATAATGCATCAGGGATCCAGGCCTGAGCGAAGTATCAAATATGGAATCCCAAAAGTTTGAAGGTAATTTGTTTATTTTTGCACATAAGACTGGTCCTGCACTGCCCGTGATGCCGTCATGGCCAGGCTTACCTGCTCAATTTCAACGGCATTAACGATGATCTCACGGACGCGCTCTTCTGACGGTCTGTTCACTAAATAATGGAACATTAGACAAGCAAAATCACAGTGTAGACCCTGAAATAACAGAAAACAATGAAAACAAGTCAGTTTTTCCCTCCCTGACATAGCTTGCTCTTACTTTGAGGCAGCCTCACTCAGGCTGAAGCTTCTCAGCCTCCTGCTTCTTTGACAGTCTTAATGTTACCATGTGTAGCGGGCACTTTTAATTTACAACCCAATTAGTAACATCTGAAATCCAACACATGCCACCTATGCTAAAATAATGCTTAGCGTACGTGTTTCTCAGGTAAATGTTTTTGAGACCTGCTCTGCTGTGAGGGATCCTACACAGAGCCCTGCTGGGTCCCTGCCTCCCATCAGAGATGCTTTTGCAGAAAGACCCCTACATCAAGGCCTGCAAAACTACCTGCCAGTTAACATAGACTGTTTACCTGCTCTACGCTTTGAGATACCTGTACAGAAATACTTGGTTTAAGTTCTTTTAGTAGCATTTCTTCCCTTGCTTCTCCTCACAGCATTTTTAGAAAGGAAGATTCAGATTAGAGTCACCAAATCCAAGACTAACGAGTCATCTCTTCTCGCAACGTGCAGTTACTGTGAGGAATTTGCTACCACACGTTCATAGCTTTGTAATACTTAAGGCTACCGTGCCCCAACTCAACCCACCTTCACATTTCACACAGCTATCCTGCACAGACCCCAGTAAATTGTGTTCATTCCCAAGATTTCCAGAAAAACCTCTGGCCAGGGTAAGACAACATCAGGAGAGAAGCAATCCCTCACAGTCCGAGAGGGGTACCAGACAGCTGCTCCAATAGGTGCCTCAGTTCCTATTTGAGCTTGAGCCTCGGGCTTCAGCCATACCCACCGCTGCTAGACACCATGCTACCTCTCCTCTCGACAGCGAGGTGGTGATTACAGCCTACGAACACCATGGGGGCACATCCAGAGTGAAAACCAGCCAGAAGGATTTTCCAGACTCTGGGCTACAAGACAATCCAGTGCTATTGTCAACAAGGGTCAAAACAAAACCAAGCAGCAAAAACTTTTTCAGAAAGGCTACAAAACCCTTGTGCTTCAGGTCATAAAACAGCCCCGAAACAATGTAATTTGGGAAATATTCCCCCTCTAGGGACACCACTAGCTGCCTGCTGCAGGGCTTCCCATGATGTTGTCCAGGGCAGCGTGACCAGCAGGATATGGGATGTGCCTGGCTTCTCACCTGAACCAGTGTGTTCTCCTGACTGGTGCTCCCAGCAGCTTTGCACCTTTAAGAATCAGAGATGCACAGGCCCAAAGAACAGCCTGGGAACAGAGCCTGCAGCTCAAAAAACGTATTGAGCATTAACCATTTATCTGTTCAGGTGCATCACAAGACAGTTTGTGTAGCCTTCCACTGTGGATTCTTTTTACTGCCGCTGCTTTTGTAAGAGCATTTCCTGGCTTTCGACGCAGGTGCTGTGTGCACCAAACCTCACCCTTCAGAACAGCTCTGCAGTTGGAGTTATGCCAGTGGAGCTCAAGAAAAATTCAGTCTTCTGGTGCTCGACTATGCGGGGAAGTACAGTTACACTGCTGTATAGAAGAACTTACACTCATTCACCCTCGAGTGATCCTTCTAACAAATACTTCCTCGCTCGAATGGATCAGTTCGTGATGACTCACAGAAACAGATGACACAAGGAAGGTCAAGGCTGAAGAACTGTTTGGTTTTGCTTACTGATCATATCACTTTCTCCAAAAGTGTCCTTTAATTTAAAGGCATCTTGTAAGATGCCTTATTTCAAATCAGTTTATCTAATCCACGGAAGTTACTTCCGTTATGATAAAGCTCTCTATTCTTTTAGTCCAACTCTGGTAAGTTCAAACCACTAGCATGTTTATACCACATACAAAACTGGTCTTTCTGCTTTTTCAGCGCTGACAGAGCCGTAAGTTGTGTGGTGCCTTAAAGACATACCCCAACCGTAAGCAATCGCTGCCAACTGGCAGGCAGCGGTGCGGGAAGCAGTGGGAAGAAAGGGCACTTGCCAGCACGTGGCCTGCCACATTCGGTGTGCTGACAGGCAGCCCTCCAGACACATCACCTCTTAAGCTAAGAAGCACTCCTCTCTAATGCAGGCCTGTAGCTGTCCCCTCCCAGGGGATCCTATCGCTGTGCAGTAACGCAAGAGCACAGAGGGGAACCACATCTGCTGCTTCTGCAGCAACCTGCCACAGCTGGCCAGGTGACAGATGCAGAAGGCCACCTGCAAGCTCTGGGACCCACAACTAGGGGCAGACGGGGAGTGGGACAAGGAGGCCACTTGAACCTGACTGAAGCACTGAAGGCAGAGCAAGGCTCAGAGTCACGTCCAAGCCAGCCCCCACTGCAGCTGGGGACAGTGCAATTCCACACCGGTCCTTGGGCAGCCGGGCCTTTGCCTCCCTTCACGGCACAGGAAGACAAATGTCCCCTTCAATCTAAGAAGTCCACATTTTTGATCATACTATGCATTGGGGTATTGCTAATATTTATGTTCACTCCCTTTAAAAACAGGTATTTTTGCTGAGGGACATAGCAGCACCTAGGCTTTAAGTTCATCAGTAATTTATAGCTAGAAATCTGCTTCTTTCCCCTTTTTACAAATATTCTGGGAATAGCTTGCTCCTTTGTAGGACTCCAATCTTCCAACACGTCAGCAGTTACACCTCCTCCCTCAGGCTGCAGGAACAGGGTCGGGCACTGCTCTGGGGAAAGGAAAGCTCTGCTCTGTGCTGCCTCAGAGGTGATGTCAAAGCAGACACAGAAGGTTTACTGTAGAAGAAGCTCGAGGGAGCATGGCCTGCAGTTACTTGGCAGGTAACCAGGACTTCTGTCCTACCAGGACAGTGGACCTTCTCTGGAAAACCCTGCTGCTGACACTGGCTAGCAGAGAACCTACTCAGACTTGTACAACACCCTTGGCCTCGAGCACCGTCAACATTAAAAAGGCTCTGTCATACCCAGAAATGCATCTCCTAATCGCTGCTGGATTCTCTTCTTCGCTGGTTCCTACCTAAACACTGCTCTCTGCTCTCTTCACCTTCCCTCCAACCCTCCCTGCCGCCAGAGGAGGGCTGCTCTGGCCAGACCATGGAATCCTTATGAAAATAATTCTGCCCTTCCCCTGGAAACTCACTTTCCTTCCCAGACAGTACGTAGGACATGACACATTACCTCATCTCTGCTAATAAGTTCATTGGAGAAAGTCAGTCCAGGCATCAGGCCCCTCTTCTTCAGCCAAAATATAGCAGCAAAGGAACCCGAAAAGAAGATGCCTTCAACTGCAGCAAAGGCAACCACTCTCTCACCTGTTTAACACAACACATTTTCAGTTAGACACAAAATAGTGCATTGCTCGTCAGCAAGACGCACCATTTGCATCAGAGAGACCGATGTTGGAGAGGAGGAATCCCCATTGCAGCACCAGGTGCTGTATCTGACCACATCTTTCAGCAGGTCCCGAGGCATACAGGGTCTACACATGCAACAGCACTCAACCACAGGCAACCCCAGCAGAACTGAACAACTAGGGCACCACGGAAACTGCCACAGGTCGGAAGGGGAAGAACATAATTGTCCAAAATGGCCAAGACATTAGTACTCCTTTATCTTTTTCTTCTAAAAGGCAGGAAAATGGCTGTGCAGACAAAACAGACAAAACTGAGAGAAGAGCTGATCTCCTATAAATTAAACAAAAACCCCTATACCTCAATTTCTGCTTGTTGAGTACCTACATAAAAACATTCTTACAGGAGTGGAAAAACACAGAACATAATTCATCAAGACACAAATAACTATTTATGATATGCCATTCGTTATCCAACCTTTCATCCAAGGAAAGCACAGCATTATTGGTCCAAGTTCTCCCTGTTCTCTACAGGAATTTATTTCTTCAATACTGCAAGACCATCTGACTGCTGGGTGAAGACACGTTATTCCATGTACTCTATTTTAAACAACTTCACAAGATCCTTGGGTATATTCTAACATGAAGAGCTTTTGCATTAAGTGCTGGTGTCTTTTCCCAGTGAGAACTGCATAGAATTTTGTTTAAAGAATAAAATAACCCCAGAATAGACAGATGTCCAACTTCCTCTACGAGATGCAAATGCCATCTGCTGGCTCATCTGAAGAAATTCAAGTTAAGTTACTATGGAAAGAACTTGTCCAGCAACACTAAAAATCTCCTAGGTGACTTCTAGACAGGAGTGGAGGAAGGCTGCTCACACAATATAGGTTTAATGAAGCACAAGCCTGTCTATCGATACGTTTTTTACTACCTGCCACCTGACTAGCTATCATACAAATGAGTTATGCTGAAACAAAAATCGTCCAGCAGCAGCACCACATAATGTAAGCGCACACTGGGAGGCTGAGTCCACAGAAAAGATACTGCAATTGAACCCTCAGCATAAGAAATCAGCCAAAGCTGTGGAGACCCAGTTGCAAGCCAGGTCCCCAAGCTGGAAGGAAACACCAAGCAAACAAGCCAGTCAGCCACTTTCACATACCATACCTCATAATCCATAACTCTAAGACCTGGGGCCTCGAAATGTTTTAAACTTGGGAAGTTTTCTCAATAAGATGAAAAAAAAAAGAAGAGTAGAACCATACTTTACAAAAATTTGGATAGGATGCGTGAAGTTTGGGGACAGAGGGTTGGGGGAACATTGCTTTCTGAGTTAAGGAACCTTCTGATTCCTGGCACACGCCAGGCTGCCAGGAGCCAAATGAAGGAGATGAGGAAGGGACTCCACACACAGCAAGCAAAGGCAGACTGGGGAGGCAGGAGGACACTCCAGGACAAGAGAATCTACAGCTACAAAAAGAACCCCACTCAAAAAAGAGCTGTGAACAACAGATGCTGCAAAAGAATGACATTCAGATTTGTTTTGTTTGCCTGGCTGAATCTGTCCATCTCCTACACTTTCTCCAAGTATAGACGATATTTGGTTTAGAAAATTCACCAGAGTCTGCCCATTATTTGTTTCAGCCACAACACATCCTTCAGAGTCAACACCGTAAGCTGAATGCAGAACACTGGAAAGGATGTCCTGCACCATTCTGACAGAAGCTGAGCCACCGTCCCAGCTCTGAGATGAGATACAAAAACTAGAAACCTGGTCCCAGCAGCAAACGAGAAACACTAGAGACAAACTATTCTTGAATACTTTTTGCCCAGACTCAGTCATGCTGTTACAAAAAAAAAGGCTAACATCACACACAAATTTGTCTATGTGAACATGAACACAGAAAAAGCCTGAACTTGCAAGACTTCAGCTGCCCAGTTCTGAACACTGGAGTACAAGACAGGAGGCAACTGGAAGAAATAATCAGAACTCCTAGAAAACAAGGTCTACAAGCAAAAACTGAAGAAACTACGGTTGTTTGGTATAAAGACAAAAAAAGACAGAGAAACCCAGAAGCATTTTTCATAACATGATTCTAGTGGGCGCTGCCATTACTATATTGCTTTAGCTGGAGATAAACACATACATGCTCACCACAAGTTACTTCTACTTCTTTAGTTAAACCAGAGACCCACAAGCCACTACATCATCTGTGGAAAATTTCATTTCACTTTCCAGGGATGCAGCTCACTCCCAGAGGATTACTTTGTGACATGTGCAACAGAAACAGATTTTTAAGAAGCTACATACCAAAAGTGGATTCTCTGTCTTCAATCCACTTCAGAGCCCAGTCTGCCTTCTTCTTGACACAAGGCATTGTTTCAATAGCATTAAATAAGAAATCCCTATAGAAGAAAACAAAGATAAAAGATCAAAATAATAAGTGATTTTTGTAAATCTGCCCTGGCTGTCCCTACTGGCCCCAGCAGGCAGAGGAACCCGTTACGCTAGGCTCTGAACTAACCCAAGCAAGGCACAGTTCCCACCCCAAAGGGGTGATGATCTCTGATAACAAGGGCACTGGGAGGCAGATGTGCAGAAAGCGACAAACCCAAGGTCTCAGAGGAGGCGAGCTGAAGAGATGGGAAGTGAACTTAAATGTCCCATCCCAGGAGTGCCCACCCACCAGACCACGCTCTCTCTCAGACTTCAAGCCAGATGGCAGTCTCTTCCTACCCACTGAGCTAAACCTCATCTTGCCCAACTCCACAAAAGGAACTGGACAATTCCCACGAGCACATCCTCTGTTCCCATGCTAAACACCTGAAAGGAAACCTTGCAGTCCTCCCACTGTCACCACAAAGGATGCCACCATGGGAAACCAAGCTCTACCTGACCATCCCCATGGTGGAGGGGGGATTTCTCTGAGGGAAAGTGCTTCTTTTCAAATGTATTACCATTTGGACTAGGAAGTTCTCCAGAAAAAGGTGATGGGGCTATCCAAAGAACCCAACACTTTAAAAATAAGCAGTTAAAGTTGTATGAAAAAGCAGCAACAACAAAAAAGCTGAAAGGATGCAACACATTGATTGGTGTATGTTAGAAACACCGGTTGGATCACGAGCACTCAGTTTCCTGAGGCAGATCCTTTCCTGATGTGAGAGCAAGCACCCCAGGAGCACAATAACCACAAGGAGCTTGTCTAAGCTTTAATGACATTTCACGCAGCCAGCAATTCCTGTAATCAAAGATTTATACAGATATTAATTAACCTTCTGACACTCCCACACAAGTCTGGTGGTCAGTAATACTTCTTTCCATATTGGGGGTCAGGCATACAGGCCTTGAAAGCTTTAAGGAACTTTCCCCAACTCCCCCAGTAAGTCAGTATGGAACAGAAGAGAGCAGCTGCTGCCCAACAACAGTGCCACTGGGCTAGGTGACAGATTGGGTCTGTAATACATCCAGATGTTTACCTCTTCTCAGGATCTTTGATGTAGGTGTCTATGAGCAAGCTGTACATCTCTGAGTGAACGTTCTCAATGAGAATCTGAAAGCCATAGAAACAACGCGCTTCTGGGATCTGCACCTCCTGGCTAAAACGCGCCACCTACCAAAACCAGAAAGCACGGCAATGAGTACAGTAAAACCGGTGCTGCGTGACAGTACTCTAAGCTTAATGGGAGACAACAGATCTCAACCACAGAGAAGGGATGGGAGCAGTTCAGCCCTACTTTATTCATAGATATGTCAATAGGATAGGCGTGGTGCAGAAGAAGACAAAGCAACCTAGCTAGAAGTAAATCTATCTGCTGTGCGTATTGGATAGCGAGCTGCAGTGAAGCATGAGGGCACACATACACAGGAGAACAGCAAAATATTGCAACAGTAAACACTTCATATTGAACCAAGGCCCAGACTTTTTGTTCATCGTTAAAAAAATAAACTGTACAACATAAGAAGTGTTCATGCAATATATGCACATATACTATGACATATTCTACGTGTTATAGACATTCAAGATCTAAACTGGGCATTTGCAGTCAGATGCCACTGATAACCTGTGGTGAGACATGCTGCAGCCCAGAACTGATTTCAGCAGAAAGATCTCCCCATCTTTTTATCAGCACCCACCTGAAGCCCTAGAAGATTCTAGTACGTCGTTCAGTGAGGGGAAAATGGATTTTACCAAAATGAAGACTACAGAGCATAGCACAGCACAATCCCTCCCTACTTCCCATCTAACACGAGCACGGGAAGAAGTGTGGGGTTCTATTAATTCATTGAGAAATGCGGATCAACACAGCCAGGCAGAAGGCTGAGCTTAAAAACTGTGTCCCAGAGTGATGTGATTTGGAGTTTTGCTGACCACAGGTGACCCAGTTTAACTCAGACACTGGCCCCAGCAGAACAAGCTGGTTATTCCCTTTGGCAAAGGTGAGATGATGGGAAGAAAAGAAAGCACACATTTAATAAACTTATGCATTAATGTGAGAAAACCAAAATGAAGAGCCAATGAGTATTCAAGCCCTCTGTAAAGCCTTCTCACCAGGTTTTCATTGACAATTCCATCACTGGCTGCAAAAAATGCCAGAACATGAGAGATAAAGTATTTTTCATCTGCTTTCAGCTTGTTCCAGTGAGGAAGGTCCTTCGACAAATCAACCTAATGAAAAGAAAAACGAAAAATGTTATTGCTCTTTTGAGTTATTCATTCTGTAAGAACGGCAGCAGCCTAGTCAAATGACTGAGACAGAGTTTTAGTGATTGCTCTCAAGTCTTTACATGTAAAGAATTTAAATACATGTGACTGTAAAAGACAACGGACACACTGCAGTACTGCTGTCTCTCTCTGCAACAGTAACATCACGTGTTTGCTTCGCGGTTTACACTTTTATAATGTGGAATAAAAAGCAGTGTCTCTTGAGTTATAAATAAATCAGGTTTTGAAAAGCATTAGTATCTTCTTGTCATGAGTATGAACATGCACCAATAAGCAGAGTTCGCTCTGAGCCACTTAAACTCTACTCGAAATAAACGCTGATACTCCAAGAAACCTATACGCAGGTGTGTCAAAAGATGGACTGAGAGGACTTCTGCCTTTGGCAGGTGTTCAGCCTCCATCCCGCCAAAGAACAGCTCGGCGGCGAACGCTGCACAACTGCTCTCGTCTACCAGCCTGAACTCTAGCCACTGCAGAAAACCACAACTTCCTTCGCATAGGCCTTTTTGTTTGTTTGTTTGGAGGGAGGGATTTCTGAACCACAGCAGCAGTTAAGTAGAGCCAGATGTGAAAAATACAGAGGCCTAAAAACTTGTTTGTGTGTGTGTATAAACATGTACACATATACCTGTGTATATAAACACATACAAACCAGTTTTACAGTTAACTTTCCAGTTCATTTGGAAATGCACTGACAGATGGTAGGACAGTGCAAGAAGGAACCAGTAACATGGTAAAAGGGCAATGCTCATCAGGCAGCAGTTTAAATGCCTTTTCTTTAACGGCTTAAGTCAACCTCTGCTGCGACAGGGCAGCAAGCCTCCCAGGCAGGCAATGGAATAGCACTTCTAAGGACAGCTGCTCCTCGCCATCCCAGGATGATTTCTGGCCTATTTAGAGCCTGCCAGTGCCTTCAGCTCACTCTCTGCAATTGCAGATCGCTGCTCACAAACGAGCAAAGGCTGCAGAAGCTTTGAGTCGGAACAACCAGCTCAGCTGGCAGGTAATCTCTCCAGATCAGCGCAGTGTTCAGACGCCTCTGCTGCAGCAAGCGCAGCGAGCTGAGTACTGCTCAGGCCTGGCTAACCAGCAACCTCGGGGAAAGACTTACAGCTTGCATTCTAACACAGAGCAAGCTTCCAACCAGGGCAATCAGGAGTCAATCAGAAGCATTTTTAGCAAGTGTCCCTGATTATTACCAGCTTTCTGGAAAATAGATGCCTAACATTAAAGAACAGCATTCACGTGAAATTGCCATCTTACACGGGCAAGGAGCTAGTTGCAGGTACAGAGGCCACAGCAGGGTAGGAGCTATCTGACTTGCGCACCCTCTATAACCACAGAAGCATCCCAGGATGCAATTCCACCTCGTCCTAAACCAAAGACCTAAACCGGCTCCACTGAACTGCCCTGTGGAAGCAGCTTTCTTTCCGCTGTCCACGAAGGGAGCCCTGCTCTGGCGCAGGCACGTCACGTTCGATGCAATTAACTCCAACCCTCCAACACCGCAGCCAGCAGCAGAGCCGGGAAGGAAGCGCCAGGACTCCGGTCTGAGCGCCTTGTGCCAACCCCCGGCCCCACAGCTCACCTCTTCTGCTGTCCAAAAGGAGGCCTGAGCCTGTTTATACATTTTCCATATGTCTGGGTACTGGATGGGGAAGATGACGAACCGGCGGGGATTTTTTCTGAGAAGAGGCTCCTCGTCAGGGTCCAAGCCATTTTCAGCAGCACTGGGAGAGGAGCCCTGAAGACAAAGCACAGTTCTGAATAAGGCAGCCATTACTTATTCCTCCTCTTCCCTGTACCCCAAAGGTGTGGTTCAAAAGCAACCTGTGTCATGCAGACACTCACCTGCTCCCTTCGGGTGGCCGCACTAACGGTCCCGGGGGTACCCGTCCCCTCGTCCTCCATCCGTCCTCCCGCTGCCGGGGCGGCAGTGCTGCCTGTCTGCCCGGCACCGCTCGCACCAACCGCCCCCTCCCAGGTGCGCCGGCACCAGGAAGCGCCCGACGCCTGCGTGCCGAAGAGAAAGCCTTTCTGCAGCGCGAGGAGGAAATCTGCCCCGGGAGACATCAGCTGCTGTAGTGCTACACATGGGGAGATATGTGCAAGGTCACCACGCACTGCCACCAGCCCGCACCCACGAGGCTCACCGCCCTGGTCACCTCCAAATCTGTCGCTTTACATCGAGCCACTTGGGCCTGGATGGACTTTCTTAAAAATACCACGAGATCACAGTGACTAATCCCGGTTGGTAGAGGAACAGCCCTGTGCCACAGCGAGTCTCTGCACGGAGGGTCGCGTATGCAATGCTGCGGTGAGCAGAAGGCAGCCCACGCACCAGCGCGGGTCTGGAGGCCACTCTGGAGGCTGTCCCACCGCAGCTACGCCCTCGAGTGCCGATATGAAGCTACGTGCCTCTCTTCCCAACAGCAGGAATACCCCTGCCTGGAGTCACCCATCCCCACCCCGCTCCCTCTGCACGGGCTCCCGGAGAACGCCCCGGCACAGCTCTTCCTCAGGGAGCCACCAGCCTGGCCGAGGTGGGGACAACTGACGTTTAGGAGACAGGCCAATAAAGAGCTGCACGGAGAGGGCACTCCACGAGCAGGGCCTTCACCTCGCCTCCAGCTGGGGACATCTGCTCCCCAGCTCAACGCCAGACAGCATCCCTGCCAGGCACATCACCACCAAGCACCAACTGAAGACAACCGTCACAAAGAGCTGTCAGGACAGCATGTTGCAACCTCTCCAAAAGCGCTGGTGACTCACACTGATCAAAAGTTTAGCCAGCAGGATGCCCTTCTGGGTCAGTTCTGGGATCCCACTGACACAGCTGTAGAGGATAACTAGCCACAGGCAGTATATGAGGTATTATATATAACACAGCAGGAGAGGGAAGCAAAAGGGTTTGAATACCATTGTTTCCACCCTCCTAGGAGGGGCCAAAGTCCTTTCCCGACCCAGTCTGCTTGCAACCACTCGCATAATAAAAAGTAATCCTTTACTTCAATTTGGAAAAACACCCTCAAACAAATAATTCTACTCACATTTAAAAAAAAACCAAACAAAACCACACACATGAACATTTCATAGCTGGCGTATGTACTGCAGATTCCCAAGGAAAACACATCAGGAAGCACATTCTGGGTTACAATTTTAGCACTTTATTATATTTTTAAGTATTACTCAATTACATGAGACTAATTTCCCAGCATCATCTTGCGGAGTCTCTGCTGAAGGTCATGAGAGTGCAAGACCTTTTGTATATTTCCCAGGACGCAGAGACAGTTGCAGTAACCTGCTGGAAGTGCCACAGGGGACAATTTGGGCCCGGTGGGGATGGCACCCTGCCTTAGCACACACCTCCTCAGGGCCTGTCACGCAGCTAGCACCTCTCTGCTTCTGCACCAGCCATCATCCTGGAAAAAGGAAAGACTGCAAAAGTCTTCCCTGTTATTCCAGCATTTTTCTGAGCAAAACCCTTTTATACTGCCTGGGGTCCATCCCCAAATATTTATTTTAGCCTAGCAAAGTGGGCTAGCAGACACTAACCTCAGCCTTGATGTTCCTGAGCCATTCAAAAGCCAGCATGCAAGCTCCATAACACAAGGAGGTAACTTGAAAAACACTTCTGGTGTACAGAAGTGAAGCGGAGCACAGGAAGAACAAAGTTCCAGTATGGCAGGAAAAATGGAGACCAACACTGCGACAAGGAGCACTTGTCATTTTCCCAATGGCCTTTAACAGCTGCCATGCCGCAGGCCACAGAAAGAGGGGTCAACACACCAGAAATACTGTCAGTGCCCAGCGAGACAGAAAGGCGAGAGAAGCAGAAAAGCCCCGTGAAGCAGTGTGTACGCTCTGGAGAGCCCCGATGGCAGGAAAGCAGAAGGAGGGCTTCCAGGAGACAAAGACTCAGAGTGATGGCACAACCCTGAGAAGGACCACCACACAGAACTGGAAAACAGTACAAGTTTTTTAAAAAAAAAGGTGGTGTTTTTAAAATTTTAAAAAAGGAAGGGTCAGCCCACAGAGACATCAGACTGGAACCTCCTCCTCAACTCACCTCCCACCTCCCCTAACCCTTTCTGGGGCAGAGAGGGGTTTCACAGGCAGGCGCCATTTCCGAGTTGGCAGGCAGGCAGTGCCTGGCTACGAGATAGTCCCGGCTCTCTCCATTTTGGGTTCCATTCCTCTTAGCCAAAGTTTTATCAGAGTAACGCTTGTTACCTAGCCTGTTTGATAACACAGCACATGTCTTGATACAACTCAGCTGAAAATTCATGAAAGATCCTTCTTTAATTCAATTTCGGATGTACTGCACATTCCAATCACTGCTGGGGCTTCAGAGCAGCCACCACCTTGCGCTGAAGGAGCACAACGCGATCCCAGCCCTGCCTTCCTGGCCCCAGCGGGCACTGGCAGGGGTACGGGGAGCTGCAGAAGGGAACAGTCACCAGGCTGATACACCTCCTGCTTTCAATCTGCACCCCAGATCTTTTCCTTAATCCTGTGATGGTGCATGAAACAGTCAATGCTTGCAGTAATAACGAAGAGCATCCAGTTTATAATGCAAACATGCTACTTTCTGCTCAGACAACACGAGCCAAACTCATAAAAGAGCTGAAGCTGACAGGCACAGACGAGGTTTCAGTATCTCCAAGGATGGAGATTACACAACCTCTAGGATCTACCTGTGCCAGCATCATCACCTTCACAATAAACAAGTGCTTCCTGATGTGTAAATGCTTCAGTGTGTGCCCATTGCCTCTGGTCCCACCACAGGGCACCACTGAGAAGAACCTGGCTCCATCTTCTTTATTCCCTCCATAAGGTATTTATACCCACTGATGAGATCCCCCGGAGCTTTCTCTTCTCCAAGCTGAACAGCCCCAGCACTCGCAGCCTCTCTTTGTATGACAGATGCTCCGGTCTCTTAACCATCAGCCCTTTGCTGGACACACTCCAGTACATCATATCCCAGTTACTCTGCAACTGCTGGAGATAAACTCGTCCAGTGATGACAATAAACCCAATGGACAACCAAGACTGCCTAGTGATACTGAAGCTCTTTCCATTAACTTCAAATTCAGCAAGCTAGGAAACAATTACCCTATATACACACGTACCACCACCAGCCCACAGCAAGAGCCGCTGGGCTATGTGTGCGGGTATCTCGGTTACGTGCCCTGTATCAGCTGCAGCCAGGGAAAAAGCTAAAGGCGCTGGCAGAGCCATCACTGCAATGTGGTATGTTCCGCATCACGGTACGTGACCGTGAGCCCTTCTGCATCCCGGTGAGAAACTGCACGTGCATCCCACGAGCTCCCAAAGGCTTCGGGCCCTGGACAGCGCAGGCCACGCTGGCGGTGAGACTGGGAAGATCACTGGCACTCCTGGGAGAGACGGCTTCCACCGCACAGCGGCCGAGGAGCACAACGCCTGCTGGTTCCGCGCACCCGAGGGGACCCACAGGGCTACTGTTTGCCTCTGGCAGGGCACAGCGAGCACCCTGTCATTGTGGGTCCCGCCGCTCACTGAAGGAAACATTAAGGGTTTTTCTAGGCTCGTATTTAACACAGCACGCCCCAGTTTTTGGAAGCCTGAGTACTGCTGAGACGCAGAGGTTTGGGAATACCACGTGGGTCTCTCTACCACAAGGATCCCCCACCCTCGCCCACCTCAGCCTGGCTTCGCAAGGCCAGGGGAGCACCCAGAAGGGAGCCGGGACCCCTCCCGGGGGCAGACTGTGCCGGTCCGCAGCGGCCGGGGAGCCAGGACCACCCGGCACCGCCCCGCCTGCCTCCGGGGCAGCTCGGGGCAGCGGGGACAGGCTCTGCCTTCCCGGCCCCAGGCGGGCACAGCCCTGCGAGCCCAGAGCCCCACCGGGCAGCAGGGCCCTGCGCCGCCCGTGCCCCACGCCAGGCGAGGCCGGGCCTGCCGCGCCGGGCCGACACCGGGGCCCGAATCCCGGCTGACCGCAGTTATTCACGGTCCCGGCGCTGCCTGCGGTCACGGTGCCCGAAGGGTACGACCCTCCGGAGCCCGGGCGGGACAAGGTCACGGAGCTGCGTCAGTAGATCCCCAGGGCGGGTGGAGGTGCAGCTCCCGGCGGCCGGGACCCCTCCGTGCCCGCCCCGCGCTCCCCGGGGGAGGCCCGGCCCGGCCCGGCGGGGAGGCGGCAGCCCGGCGGTACAGGAGGCCGCGGCGCCCGGCGGAGCGGGTGCCCGCAATGCCGGGGATGCGACAGCGGCGGGCAGAGCTGCGCTGCCTCCCGGAGCCGCCCGCACACCCACGGCACCCCTCCCCGGCGGCGGGCGGAGCGGGCCGGGTACCCCCCACCGGGCGGCAGCGGCTGCGCGCCCGGGACACCCGCCGCGGGCCCCCACCGCCCCTGCCCCGGCCTTACCCGCTCCGGCCCGGCCGCCTCCTGCAGGGCCGCTGGCCCGCGGCGCTCGCCCATGGCCGGCGGCGAGTGGGCCGCGACGGGGCGGCGGCGGTTGAAGGGGGAACGGCCGCGGCCGCTCCTCCTCCGCGGGGCGGGGCGGGCGGACAACGGCGGCGGGCCCGGGCCCCGCGGCAGCGCTCGGCCGCGGGTCGGGGTTGTGCGGGGAGCCGGCCCGGCCCCGGCGGGCTGAGGGCGGCGGAGGGCGCTGGGGTGCCGGGCCTGCAGCGGGGACAGGGAGGCAGAGGAGCGGGTGCCCAGAGCCGGTGCCGGGGGGCGGCCATGGTGTGCGGGCCACCGCGGCTGCCCGGGCAGGCGGCGACAGAAACCTGAAGGAGGGAGGGTGCTGATTGCAAATGGTGGTCTTATTTTGTAGGGAAAGAAACAAAACCGCCACCACCCACCAGCCCAAAATTAGGAGAAAATCCTAGACAAGCCTGTGAAAGATGGTAAGGGAAGATGGACCCGTGGAGGGAGTTAACTCTTACAAATATTTACTGAAGAACGCGTACAGAGTTGAAGACGGTAGTGGTGGTAGCTGTTGCTGAGGCATAACCTGAAGCGTCTATTACTGGGTACCGGTGGGCTCTCTAAAGGTGTACAAGAAAGAGCAACCTATGTAAGAAAAAAAAAAAAAAAAAGTCTTTTTTAATCCATCCTGAGCCAGTGCAGACCTGGGAACGCCCTCCAGTAACTGCGCACAGACAGAGATGGCTGTAGTGCTGGGAGGAGCTCGAGGGGCCTGTGAGTGCGAACACCGTCAGCGAAAGTACTACTGACGGTTGTTTCTGTCGCTTCTTGCAAGCAGAGAGATTTCATCCAGAGCTGGGAACCGTCAGAGCTCAGTGGTTTCCTCGGGGCCCCTCTGCTGTAGACACATGGGTCATTTACCAAAATAATCAAATAGGCCACAGGAAAAAGAAAAGCCCCACCCAATGGGTACAGGCTGGTTCATCACAAACACCTGAAATCAAAGACAGCTCTAAAAGCAAACACCAGTGAGCAAGAACCAAAAGTCCACGAGCACCAAGGCAGCACACAAGCCGGACTGAGCCACTCTTCAGAGGCCAAGAGAAAGACTGGGACCTATGGTGGTCCCTTCAGGAGGAGGAGGAGGAGGACCTGGAGGCCTGGTGTTCCTCGGTGGAGATGAGTCCATAGACGCTGTGCACCACTGCCGTGACCACTGCCCGGTGTTCCCCAGTCCAAGCGTTGGCCAAACAACCCCAATCACCCTGCAGCCAGGGAAGGCAGTGCACAGGTAGGGGCTTTGAGGGATTCTGGTATGCTTTTCCAGAAAGGTAACCTTTGCTTTTGTTAGTTCTCTGTCATTAAGAATTTCAGATATTTTTTTTTTTGAAAGGCACCTGGCTGCCACAGAGTGACCAAGACCTCCCCTCTCCCCGTTTCCCAAGCATGGGAAGTGGGAGCAGGGCCAGCTGGGCTCCTCCAGACCGTATCTGCCTCCTGTGGCTTTTTTTACTCCTTGTGAGGGGAGCTCCAGCCTCACCGGGGCAGCGAGTGAGGAAAGTTCAGTGGAGAGATCTGTGCAGCACCAGTGACTATGCTGGTCCTAAGCATGAGAACAGCTTTGGTTTTCTTCCATCAAGTTTTCTGAGGAGCAGAAACACGTGCCTAAGCAGCAAATTACTAAACAGCGCACCAGAAACACACAAACAGTAAGTGAGAAAAGGTGGTTTTATACTAACAACATCTGCTGTTACCTGACTACTACTCTTTCTGAGTGAGCCTTTAAGTTTTATTACCCAGAGATACCCATACAAGTTGCTTAATATTCACATCCAACAGCAGCTGCACTCGCTGGCGTACCGAGTACCAGGGATTCCATTTTTTTGTCCAGAGAAAATGATTAGAGGAACACTGATTGATACAGAGCAAACCCAACTGACCCATTAACACTGAAAAATTATCTTGGTGTGTGTAATGCAGAGTGTGCTGATGGTTTAAGAGGGAGACACATGAGTTTCTGGGCAAAAACCAACAAGCAGTAAAACTCAAGCATGCTAATCATATTAAGTAACATTGATCTGCCTATCAGTTGTCTTAGCCCCCCAACCTGATTATCCTGGCTGCTGTTTCAAAATTCCCCAAATAAGGGATAGTCCTGCTGAATATTTGACAAGGTTTAAGAACTACCACAAATTAATATAATTAGCAATAGGGAGGAGTTCAAGTATTTGGGGATAATTTCTTAAAGTCACACCTGTGCTTTTACAGATGCACAGGCACAGCAAATGTCTACTTACATGGTACATAAAGATTAATATACAAAGGAAAAATACTGCAAAGGAAACATACCACAAGGATTAACAAAACAGCAGTTGGCTGTTCTTGCACGTCCAGAAAAACCCACCAACTTCTGTTAGATTTGTTTTATATAAATTAATTACATCATGTACATGATACTGAAATACAGAAAAGCACTTGTGGAACTGTAAAATAGTTTACAAGCAGAATAAACCTATGTATAAAATACAGCACTATGCACAATTTTGCAAGATTTCAGATTTCTCAGCTGTACCTACGATGTCCTGTTTAAAACAATCTCCCTGATGGGTGGTGGAAGCTGTATTCATTCCTGAGCTCCAGACTCCCGGTGGTGCAGCAGCTGTCCTGCCCCGGTCCCCACCACCCGTTACCTGCGCTCAATCACAACAAACATATGCGCTAGGAGCTGGGGAGGTGTTTCTGTGCAGGGAGGCACTCTGATCCGCAGGATCGTGTCCACTGTCATGTCCTGAAAGCATGGCGGCGCTTCCCGGAGGTGCAGGACACTCCGCAGCAGGGAGCAGAGAAGACTCCGGGCAAGGTGGCATGCCAGAACGGGCGTTCCTGCAGGGCAGCCTATGGCTTCACAACAGCTCTCTCACTCTGCTAATTGCAATTAATGGAGGTGCAGCAGCAGCAGCACACACCTTTAATACACCGTTGGACAGATCCAGACCTTATAGGCTTACCAGCACAGGTGTGCATTCCCAAAGCTTGTTCTGTCCAACAGAGTAATTTCAATCCACTCAAAAAAAAAACCCCACCAAAAAAACCCCCAACCAGCCTGTCCACATCCTCCTATGGAAAGACATGAATGAGAACAATCTGCAAGTTCATGCTGTATTTAGTAGCTCGGAAAATAATAAAAGCAGTGAAAAAATGTAATCTATACTAACATCAAATGCAACTTTTTGGGCAAAGTACTCTTTCATGGCAAGGAAAGGTAAGTTATTGATACAAAGTATGTCCCAAAATTTTATCTAAGGCATCCAAAATGCAGTCATCACAGCTTGAACTGTAATGCCTCTTCCTTCCCTCCCCCAAAAGACACTACTTATTTTGGGAATACTCAGCTGCCTTTTAATAATGCTTTGGTTTTTTTTTTTACATGAAGAATGCAATTTCAGATAAATTGAAGAATCGTCATTTATAAATTAAAGTGAAATCTTTTTCAGCTTAAAACTGTTCACTGTATGAAAAGTAATTTGTGAATAATTTCCGTAAGTCCAAAACAAGTATTTTCTTAAAAGAGTCTCCTTGCAGAGAAACCTTACCGCAGGTTGTGGCAGCAACCTGTTTTCCAGTAGGTTCGCGTGACTGTAGTATTCGAACAGCCTCACTCGTGTTAGCTGCTGTCGTCACTGGGCAAGGGACATTGAAGTTTCACCATTATGGAAAAAGTTCTGAAACACGTGGCAGCAACTCACTGCTGCTTGCTATAGTAAATGGTATATTACTACAACAGTAACTTGTGGTGATATTCAATGACAAGAAATACCTTTGTATTAAGAAAGCCATGGACAAAGGGGGGAAAAGTCTCACTTACAGGCTTGTGTCTCAAGCAAGACACGAAGTTATCCTCGTAAAGGCAACTCCACAGAAAATCCTTAAAAGATATACAAAAAATTAAAAGCCCTCCGTGCTTCTCGGTTGCGCAAATCTGCTCTATGATAAGATACTCAAATAGCTGCAAAGTAAAACCACGAAAGCAATTTCCAACTAGGAGAGGACCCGTTGGTGCTCCCGATGATACTAGCAGGTCCTGCTGGGCAATGACTACACCGCGACGGAGGCGAGATTCCAGATGTAAAGCCTTTTCGTGTCCTCCCAACACAGACCATGCGGGAACTGCCAGCACTGCGAGTTCAAGACAGTCGCTGAAGCTTTTGCATGACCATGCCACCTACACCTTTCAATTTGTGCGTGGACATTCAAACCTCAGGATAAGCAAATGCCACACGCACTGAAATCCAGTTAATCCAGACTTGCAGAATTTTCTATTCAATTTTAGCAGACCTGTTATTAAAAAAGGCAAACGGAAGAGTTCATAAAAAAAGGTCAAATTATATGAAGTTTGAAAAGAGAAAGGGAATCAAAGCTACTAAGCTGCGTATCTGCAGTTTGCCCTAGAGAGAGGAAGCCGGAGAAATGCAAGTGCCAATGAAGCGAAGAGTACAGACACAGAAAAAGCTCAGGATGAACAGCTCACACACAGAGACATGATCCACAGGTTATAAGGACACTATAAAAAGAGAGTTAACGGAGAACAGCTGTAAGCTTCCTCCGAGGAGGTTACTACTGCTCTACTAAACAATCTTTCACATGGTGTTAAAAGCGATGAGGAGGTGTGCTGAATTAGGGCTCCCCACGAGGAGCTGGGTACGTCTCCCACCTGCACGCCAGCTACCAAGGAAAGCTTCACGCTCTGCTCTCTACACGCTTCTCTTTGGATGCACATGTGGCAGTAAACTTTTGGAAAATGGCAGGTTTGTATGCAATTGTGCACTTTAAAAAGACAAACGTAGGTTAAGAGCTTAGGAAGATTTCCTTTCCTCTGCCTCCTTGAATGACTGCTGCTGTACAAGAAAGGTATTGCTTTCAATTCACCAATTTGCCAGTTTACAGCTTTTTTGCTGCATGTTATCTAATGAATGCAGGAAAAAAAAAGTCACTCCCAAACCAAACAGATGGGAAAGGCCACTTGATGACAAGTCCATACAATTTTTCACTTCTGGAAAACTATCAGAGCTGGCACAAGCAATTTGCCTTCTGTGTTGGATACAGTTAGCTAAGGAACAGAAACCAATGCCGAAAATTAGCCATGGAAGTCAGCATTAAGGTGTCAGTTTTCCCTAGATTCAGAATAGGAACTAGTCTAGTAGTTGGTGGTAACGTTTTATTAGTAGCTACCTTTATCTCCTATTTCAGCAGTTATGAACAGCTAAGGATTTAGACTATTAAAAAAATGTAAACATTACAGAATTTTCCTTTAACTAGTTTCTCTACCACATCTTAAGTGAACTAACAGAAGGGCTTAAGTCAAAGGGAGATGAGGTGTATGATTTTAATAAACATTTTTCTTATTAAAATCTTGATATAGTTTAAATATACCATACAGAGGAAAAAAAGCTATTTATAAAGCTACATACACATTTCAAGTCAATGACGACAGCATAAATCATTCTAGATTCCCTCTCCACTTATCAGAATGCCTCGTGTGTGTATATATGGTGAGCTACTGTGAGTTATCTGCATAATTTTTGTCTAGCTATACATTACAGGACTTAAAAAAAATGTTTAAGCTATATACAGAAATATATATACATATAACATATATTTATATGTTATACATACACATACACTTATATACATATACACACAATACATATATATATATATATACACACAGTACTTTACATTTATATATGGCCTTTCATCCAAGGGCCTTGGATACTTTTTAATACATCAAGTCTCACAAAGCTTTGTGAGGGAGGGAGCTTTATTTTACAGACTGTAGATTTGATGCCTATTCTAAACAGTTTCTTTGTTGCTTTCTACTAACTTTACACATTTCAGTTAGAGGCGGTTTTGGTAATGGAAGTAATTACACCAGTTAGAAATCCAGTCATAAGGTATATGTTGCTTCGTACCTTTGTAATTATCCTCCTTAGGATATGAGAACAGCCATACCAGTATAAATTTCTCTATACTAATACACCTATAGCTAGATTTGTGTAGCTGTACTGCTTTTTATTTTTAATTGATACTAGCATAGTAAAATCCGATACGGTTTTGAACTTAAGCTACACTGGAGGTCACAACAGGAAATCCAGAACAGACTCCAGTCCTCGCACGCTGAAACTATCCTTTTCTAGGATGATTGATTTAGGAAGTATCAGTGCATGCAGAAATAATTCTACACCTGTTTACTTGATTTATCTGCAGGTTTAACTACACTAGCCTGAAACAGTCAGCCTTATTTAGTTTCAGCATCCATTTGGCAACCGGTGCTCAGAATTTCGGATCTCGACTGTCCTCCATACCTCTAGCAACTAAATAAATGATGAAAAGAGAGGCTTTTTTAACAATCATAGCTGTAGGTAACTTCTGGTGATCTTCAAGTAGCTGACAAACAAAAACCCAGTGGAGTTCTGGCAAAGGTGAATTCCACTCGGATTTTGATGAAATGTTAGTTTAGCTCTTCCCAACAGAAGGAAGAAAAAAAAAACATCACTAACACGGACTAATGGTGTTGGAGAAGCAAGAAAGAAGAACATCACCACCACAAAAGCTCTTAACCTTCAATACTTCAGTCTGCTGTGCTTTCAGAAATTTGTTTTGACACAGAAAAAGTAGCTCCTTCCTTCATTAATTACCTCCTAACTCCCAAAAATCTCTCAAGCATTAGGGAAAACACATCCTAGGTTACGGTCAAAGTCTGCCCTCCCCAAAAGCAACCAACCACTTTGAAAGTGAACATACAGTAGAACCCACTACAATGCAGTTTGAGAATTTTATTCTAACCTAATTACCTTGAGATTTTTCAGAACAAGCCACTTTCCCTTCAAACCAATTCTGCGAAAAGAAGGGGGTGCCTGGCCTGTTTCATTCAGGATTCTCTGCTAACTGTAAAATGTGGGCTGAACGTCTTCTGCAGGTCAATTTTTCAGTTACAAAATTCAGATTTTTAATGAACAACTATGTTTCGTGTATGCTGATAGCTAAAGTATAAATGGCTAAATAAATAAAAACTATTGTTTCTTCAGTATGACTTGGTATTTTGTCTGTAATTTCTTTATTAAAAAACTGTAACAAGATACTTAAAAAAAGGCTAGATACAAAAGAAGTTAAGCTGCTCACGAACATTAAAGTTTTCCAAAATGTATCTTCAATAATCATGATCTTATAAACATTTTACAGTTACCAGAAAGTGCCCAGGCTGAGTTTACATAGTTAGATAATGTAGTACAAGTGTCAGGTTAGAACTGGTAGTGGAACAACCTCCTGACTGTCTGTTCACTGAGACAGGGATACAAAAATGTTGATTGTGAACTATGAAATACTGTGCATTGGCCTCATCATATGTACAAAAAAAGAAACCCGCTAAAGGTAAAGGTTACATGCAAAATATTAGTGATGGTATCTGATGCGCCAGAGTTCAATGCAATCAGAACAAAAATTGCAATGAAAGTGGTTTTTATAAGTGAACGATCCCAACTCCGGGATCTGAGCTGTCAGGAACTTTTTACAAGTTCAATATACATGATACACAACTGCAGCCAACCACAAATTAAAACACCATAAAAAAAGTTAAAATAAAACACAGAACATACTTAATTTTTTATTTCGAAATTCCCTACTCCCTCTATACAAGAACCTTTGCTGAAACACTTTCCACAAAGGCAGCAGTGAATTTTCAGAACATTTTACATATTTTCCCTCAGCAAAAAGATAAATCACAGTGTAAATTATATTGTTCTGCTGTCATCTTTGGCTGGGGTTAGGCAAAGGAGTTATTGTCTAGCAAACTGTTGCAATCAGATATTGCCAGTGCTCCTTCGGCCTTCACGTTACAAATTTAGTACAGGAATGTTTGCATTTAAATCTTTAAAGTACCACCAGGGGTATGACAGCATTAACTTTCATAAACTTTTATAGACAAATGGAAAAATCTACAAAACTTAGCTAGTAATATTACACAGCAATACACACTTTTTATACTCTACACAAAACCAAAATTCTTGGTCTTAATGGCGAGTAACAATTTCTGTTTCAAAATCTGCTTAGAGGAATACAGTGGGACATAAAGGCGAGAAATGCAAGTGTTTGCTGTAGGAAGATGTTGGTCATCTGGTGGTCTTATTGTGATTGATGGCATAGGCTGGAATCCCTCCTCACTGGCAGGCAACGATGGACTTGAGGTCCAAAAGTACACCTGAAAAAAGAAGATGGTATTTAAAATTTTGCTGTGCAAGGCTAAATTTCCTATTGCCTACATGTTGTGTAGGGGTAGGTTAAACAAGAACTGCACAGTCACAGCAAGTTTGATCATACTACGTTCCGTTCAGTATGCCAACTAAATTCAGTGGCCATGCTACGTGCTTTTGTAGTAGCTTCTTTCACTTCCTTTCTTCAACTGCTCATTATTTTTATATACTTTCGTTAAAACTGATAAAAGGGGCACTCAAAATGATCCCATATCAACAAATCCTCACTAAACAAAATGTCCCCAGATCTATCTGGGACGATGGTGACTGCCATCAATACAAAATGCAGCAGAAATCTCTCACAAACCAGTTAGTGACTACAGAATATACTATTTGCACAGACAAAAGGCAGCAATGGAGAATATTGGGTTTATGGTCTCAACTGACTTGCAGAATAGAGTCACTACCAAAGCATAACCATAGATATTTCTTAACAAATGTGCTCTAGATTTTCCGCTTTTCAGATTAGTCCTTGTTTCCTTTTAGCAAACTGTAAAGGAAAGATAGTACCTTAAGTAGTAGGAAGTTAAAAGCAAATAGTTTTAAAAAGCATACAATGAATACAATTTACAGGCAAGTTTTGCAAAATGATACCCCTGAACGGTATCTTGTTCTTTCGTGCTTCTCATCAGCTATTCCTAAAGGGCTTTGAGAAGGAAATAGTATCATTACTGACATCTTACGGAGGGGACACAGGTGTTGTCCTCAGGATACGCAGAAGTCAGGAGAGTAGATGATCCAGGAAGAGAACTCAACCTCAAAACCCTACTAGCCCACAACACAGCTGAGTAACCACAGTTACTCAGCTTAACAACTGTGCAGAGACTGTAACTGTGCTTCCCTAAGAGGCCTGTGAACATGGATAAGGACACACCACGCTTACTTTCAGTTGCAAGAAGGCCTAGGATTCACACCTGATGTTTCCAGAACTGAAATTCTAATCAAACCCTACTACCCTGCTCTGCTACCTTAACTCCTCACATACAAAGTCACTGCAGGTAGACACAGTTAAAAACAGTAATGATGCTAAAGTTATTCCAGTTCTTCTGCATGTTTCCACTGAGCACGGACAACTTACTAGATCTTGTCTTTCTGTCATACTCATCTTCTCAACTATGGACCAAAACCAACGCTTGAATTGCAAAAGCTTCTCAGCATTTTCTCCTGCGTGAAATAAAAAAGATATATAATTCAGTTGGTTCACTGTACAACAAATATTACATGTGCTGCAAGTTGGATCTCAGCTACAGTCTCATTCATAAAGCCCTGATACTTGAGACACTAGTAATTTCAAAACTAATACACATACTTTTGAATGTAAAGGCTAACTCTGACATACTTCAGTGCAGCTCCCACCCTCTCCCTCCCAAAAAGCCTACCAGCAGCTAAATATAGCCTAAAAATTATGTAAGAAATATTAGACTGCACCCATCACATCTATAGTTCTAAAGTTAGGTCAGAACCTTCAGAAGGAAAGATATACTACCAATAATACAATCCTTGTATTTAGCATCAAGTGACAGCAAAGTTGGAAAATGTGCTTTCCCCCCCCTCCCCCAGTTAAAGGTAAATGTTTTCAAAGATACATAAAAAACCACACAAGTAGTTTTATTAGGACTTTCAGCAACTTATTAACTTGTGTGAAATTTAAAGAGGTAGTTTAAGTTTAATGCTGGTAACTCTACTCCACACAGAAAAAACTGTGTTAAGTTGCCCATACAACTCTGTTTCTGAATGCGTAAGTTATTTCATACCTGACTCATCATTGAAAGAGGTAAAGCTGATCAGCATTTGCACGTTTACTTCACCACAGCCATTTACCAAAAGTCTGAAGTCTTCTGCTGTCAAATCTTCTAGTGAATTCTTTGGAAGTACATCCAGGAGACCCTTCCTCATTGCCTTAAGTGAAAACCACAAGATTCACATTATAGCCTTATCACTTTTAGCTTGACTTTAAATTTATTACTGAAAAGTTCCATGTGAAATCCCCTATTAATTCAAACTTCATTATTCTCCTAGCTGTTCCTTTCGTTCAAAGCTTTTGCATCCGAGATGCAAATTTTCTGAAACAAAGAACTGCACCAATCTGTTAAACCCTACCTACTATTGCAAAACAAAGTAGTAATTTTTTGCACTAGTATTTCACCAGGAGCAGAAGGAAATGCACTCTCTAATGCTAAAGAGTTCAGGTATTTTGTTGAGCTATGCTGAATCTGATGAGAATTACGAAAAATGTATCTTGCATGTTACTTTTACTTTGCTTCCTCAGACACTCACATGGCAATTCTGCTTTAAAAATGTTATATACACACATATATTTTATTTTAAAAAGTAATATCCTGAAAATATTGGAAATTCCATTTTCAAAATGGAGGAACATGAATAAATTTGTTTTAGTAAATTCCAAAATGAGTAAGAATGTTATGGTTTTACTCTTAAATAACCAAGAGTCAAACTATTAATAGTGGCAGACATGGAGATCAAGTAGCTTAATTCCAGGAACACGTTCTTTCTGTAAGAATTTTGGACCTAAGCTGCAGAGAAGTAATCAGGCAGTCTGCTAGCATATCTCAGAAACACAGCAGGAAACCACAGTCAGCAGAAAAGACCAAGTTTAGATGTAGTTTCATATGACAGAGTAGGTGGTTCTAAGTACTGGACCTTCATTAACTGCTTACAAAAACATTATTCTGTAACTTTTATTTAAAAAGAGCTTCAAAATGAAATTATTTTTGATATAGTTTTGTAGTCAATTGTTAGGTTTCTTGCCAGGCTGAAAAAATAAGAACAAAGTTGTATGTTTCATAACTGGTTTTTGCTTTTAAAACAAGGACACGAGTCAGAAGTTCAAGGTGATTTATGTAGATATTATGAAATTCCTTTTTAATCTTTGTTTATGAGGCTAAAGAAACCAAAGGTGACAGATTATTAGAAGAAAGTCGCTGCTAAATACAACCCAAAAATTCCAAGCAGATACGTCCCATTTGAGCTCAAGAAATGAACATATATGCTTAACCAATGGGATTAAGTTTAAAAGAAATTATCTTTCATTCTATAAAAAAAGAGAAATTGCTCAAAGTACTCAGTCTTCACAGTACTGCATAAACAGCTATACAATTACAAAAAAATTAGAAAATGAAATATTTTTAATCAAGCTGTCAAGACTTCAAAAGAAACCTGATTAGCAATACCATAATGAGGAAAAGAATGAACTGCCTGAAATCTTACAGATTTTTCTTTTTTTAAAAAAAGACTTCACCAGAGACTTACATGTAGAGGCTGTTCTGCTACAACCAACATTCGGTGTTCTGCGTATTTCCGGACATACTCATATACATTCTGAGGAGTGACCGGTATATTTACACCATTGGAAATAAGTTCAACCTATAGCAAAGTAACAAGGACCATTTAAAAAGGAAAAAAAAAAAAAAGGAAAAAAGTAAATGAAATTACTACAACAGCCACAGTATGCTGCACAGTGATTTATTGCTTAATATCCCTCTAAAACCAAGCAAAATTTACTACTACAGGTTAGCTTTAAAGAGTCCCTAGGATTGACTATGCTATCCAGGCTTTATCCAGGCTCTACATCACCTTCAAGGAAAAAAATCCACACTTCAATGTCTAACGAGAACATTGTATTTGAATCTACGAAGGGTAGAAGACTGCCTCTGCCATTTGAGAAGAGCATGAATTATGTGTACACCACAACATACAGAAGCTGTCGAATTGTGAAGCTAGAGAGACGCAGGTTTAGCTGTGCTTACCTGCCCCCCCGCCCTCCTCCTTACACAGGTCTATTGCAAAGGCTAAATCCATTGCTGCAAACACCGCATCAGCATCTGTACTCTGGGAAGCGAGGATAAGTTGCCGAAGGCTTTCATACATAACCGGATCGAAAAAAGCAAAGTCATGCCAGTTCACCTATAAAAAAAGACAGATGTTTAAAACTAGATGTTTTAAACACACCAGTTGTTTAAGAATATTTTCAAAATTATGTGATCTGTGCCCAATCTATGCGCTAGCATTCAGCAGTATATAACCCATGTAACAAAGCATACAAACGCTTGGAAATAAAGGCAGGCAAACTCCTATTTTCAGCCTGCTTTTGAAGGTACATGAGAATACTGAAGTGCATTAGCAGAATGTAAAGACAGACCTGTAAAGTCTTTCCTGCTATTAAGGGCATAGGGGTTATAAAGAAAAATTATAGGGTTTTTTTAAAGAGTCTTCTACGTATCACCTAGACCAACAGAGATTTGGTGGAGGCTGACTGAAGTTGGAAAAAATTTGCGTCACTGCTCCAAAATGCTGAAAGTTCCCCTCCGCTTCAACACATACATCCTGCTGCTATGTATACACACACATCTAAATGACTGGTGGCCTCGTAGCTGCATACCACAGTTTCCAATAATTCAAATACCAATGTCTACTTCTTGCTGTTTTCTATAGTTCCTTGCTTCTTTATCAGCCTGGAGAGAAAAAAGTCATCTACTAACTAAACTAAACCTGACTAAAATATTGATTGATGTATCCAACATTTAATTAGAAGGAATACATATTCAACAACAAAAACCTGAAAGAAAGAATTAGAAGGAAATCTCTTGGGAGATATTGGGATATTTGGAGGCATATCTTTCTGCCATTTACCCTTTTTTATTAAAGATTATATGTATATTGGATAACTGATTATGTCATCAACATTGCTTTTAAGGAAAGACCAGCAGTAACAAACCTTGGTTTAAGTTTGTTGCATCAGACAGAACTTATAATGCTATTGACTAATGCATGAAACGTGCAGTCCATAATTAGTGTTTATTGGGGTGGGGAAGCATTTTTGCCAAAAATTTATGTAATTATTGCAGCATTGGGGCCAGTTCTGTTGGAATATCTTTATCAATGATCTGGACAAAGGGATTGAGCACACCCTCAGTAAGCTTGCAGATGACGCCAAGTTGGGCAGGACTGTTGATGTGCTTGAGGGTAGGAGGGCTCTACAAAGGGATCTGGACAGGCTGGATCCACGCACTGAGGCCAATGGTATGAGGTCCAACATGGTCAAGTATCAGGTCCCGCATTTGGGTCACAACAACCCCACGGAATGCTACAGGCTTGGGGAGGAGTGGCTGGAAAGCTGCCCCGCAGAAAAGGACGTGGGGGTGTTGGCTGACAGCCGGCTGAATATGAGCCAGCAGTGTGCCCAGGTGGCCAAGATGGCCAACAACATCCTGGCCTGATCATAAATAGCGTGGCCAGCAGGACTAGAGAAGTGATTGTCCTTTTATACTCAGCACTGGTAGGCCGCACCTCGAGTGCTGTGTTCAGTTTTGGACACCTCACTATAAGACAGACATTGAGGTGCTGCAGCGTGTCCAGAGAAGGGCAACGAAGCTGGTGAAGGGTCTGGAGAACAAGTCTTATGAGGAGCAGCTGAGGGAACGGGGTTGTTCAGCCTGGAGAAAAGGAGGCTGTGGGGAGACCTTGTTGCTCTCTACAACTACCTGACAGGAGGTTGTAGGGAGGTGAGAGTTGGTCTCTTCTCCCTAGTAACAAGCAATAGGACAAGAGGAAATGGCCTCAAGTTGCACCAAGGGAGGTTTAGATTGGATATTAGGAAAAATTTCTTCACTGAAATGGTTGTCAAGCAGTGGAACAGGCAGCCCAGGGAAGTGGCTGAGTCACCATCCCTGGAGGTATTTAAAAGACTTGTAGATGGGGTGCTTAGAGACATGGTTTAGTGGTGGACTTGGCAGTGTTAGGTTTATGGTGGGATTTGATGATCTTAAAGGTCTTTTCCAACCTAATTGATTCTATGATTCTACCTCTTTGAGTATTCAGTCTCAGGAAGAGAAAAAGGAGAGACAGTAAGCTGTTTCTGAAGAGAGTCAAAACCCATTACAAATCATTCCATCTTAGTCAAATACCTGACTTCTAGTACATCTACTCAGTTCAAAATCTAGCAAATGAAAAAATTAATACTCCTCAGATTAATTTTAAAGGCATCCTTACAGTTGCAATATCAACTCCGCTAGTCAATACGTACCCATTGGGGAAAAAAAGCACTTTTTAAAGACGAGATTTTACATAATTAAAGGAAATTCAAATTTATGTGTTCAACTCACCTTTCTGCCAAGAAGAACTTTGATTACATGTCTATTTAACGTGATGGGACATAGTTCATTCTGCAACAAGCACAATCCTAGGATTCTGAGAAGAAATGTTTGAGTTTTGTTTTGGTACAACAGAAATTACATTGGAGATCTTTCAGCAAATTCACATTAAAAAGTCAAAATATTCTAAGAATCAAGCTGCAGCTAGATTTCCAGCCTTATCAATCCCCAAAAGAAAATTATGGACACATATAATTAAAAAAAAAAAATAAAAATTCCTGTAGTATAAAACTTCCAGATTGTAAAATAAAAATTTAACAGGAAAAGAAACCTCACATTGACGTGTGCAAACTCCCCACTCTATTTACCTCCAGGTGAGAAACACATAAAAGCATAAAAGTAATAAAGAAAGTTTTTGCAGCTTGGATCACTGGTACTCCCCCTGGTATTTTGTATATTTGTCTTTTACGTATTTTTCAGACTAGAAAGTTAATAATAGCATACCTGCCAATGTTTCTGAAACAATTCAGCCTTGCTTCTGTGTTTTTACCAGGTCTTGGTGTATAAAAACCTCGTTTTCCAGGTTGGTAGAAAAGTGGTGCATTATCATCCCCATCATCTGTATCATCTAATTCCATATCTACTACGCTGCGGCTGGAACCATGTCGCTTTCTATTTTCCTGTTTTGGAAATCAGAATAGCAATTAACAAACTTACTTGCAGTTACTGACACACATCAAGAAGCTATTTGCTACTAGACCCAAAGATTCAAGTTTCATTGGTTAAGACTTGCCATGGTATTTCCTAATGGTAACATTTTATACTTTTGAGTAATCACTGCTTAATCTTTTCAAAAGAAAAAAAGGAAAGAAAAGATAACTCCACAAGATAATTAAACACAACTTTGTCTTGCGTGATAAAGAAAGGCTCCAGTTGTTCAAGTTTTTAAAATTAATTGATACAACTGGATCTTAAGTAAATTTAATTTGTGCAACAGTTCATTACCTGCACTTTATCTGAAGAGTCCAGCAACCCAAGATCCAATATACTGTCAGCACCATTCTCCCTTGATAAGGAAAAAAAAAAAAAAAAAAAAAGGCAGATTTAATTTCACAATAAGGAATTGTCATATTCTGAAACCAGACAGATTAGATTAAACCAAAGTGAACAAGTCACTTGTCCAAAGAAAAAGATCTAGAACAAAGCAAGGAATAAGTTGCATATATCAGATTTACATGTAGCACAGTGCAAGTGCTTTGGCCACAAAATCAGTTTTCATTTCTTGTGTAAATCCTTGATACTTTACCTGCCATGTGCAATAATGAGTTCCATTGCTTCATCAACTCTTGCTCTAAGGGAATCTTCACTAGCTAGTAACAGAAGCAGCTGAGCAGGGGATAATTCCAACAACATTCCTGTGATTTTGCTTGCAAATGCCTGGGGATAAGGAATGATATGTCTTACTATTCTCCTCCAGTTCTCCCATTTCATAAAACCATATTTGAAAACTTTTAGCATTTTAAATAAAGAACGCATTACAAGATACCTCCTAAGCTAAATGACAAATTACAGTAACAAAATCTTAAGAAAATGCCAAAGAATATAAAACCAGCCCTACATGTTGAAATATTTTCAGTTATGTTAAACAATAATGGACAAGGAAATTAATTTTTAAATTGAAAGGTGACATGAACAATACATCATTAAGTGTATTCGATAGATAAGTCTTACTGGTTGCATTGCTTGCACTCGAGGGTAGAGCCTTTCTCCAAGGGCTTGTCTGTGTGCTGGAAGAGGGTCAGGGTCATCACTAGGATTTCCTTCTGATGCCGGTCTAAAAGGCCGTGTGTCAATGGAAAGTTGTCTTCTAAAGTCCCTTAAGAAAATTAGACCAGTTTGTACTCGTTTCAGAGGAAATATGCAAAAATCCTCTGGAACAATACCATTTGCACACAGATTCAAAATAGCATTAGCTTTTATGTGTGAACAGTAGTGTTGCTCGTAGCTGCTTGGAGAGAAAGATTCAGAAACAGAGAATCAAAATCAACCGGAGATTTTAATACTC
This sequence comes from Pluvialis apricaria, assembly GCA_017639485.1. Classification (NCBI taxonomy): domain Eukaryota; kingdom Metazoa; phylum Chordata; class Aves; order Charadriiformes; family Charadriidae; genus Pluvialis; species Pluvialis apricaria. Next base: position 147,523,143 of record CM030008.1, read on the forward strand.
CTAGTATTTTGGATACAGCAGTCAGACATGCCACCAACAGCAATGCTGTTTCTAAACCACCTCACAATTTTATTCCAGTACACAAGTTTTTATTATTGTTTTAGCAGGAGAGATCGGTGCTTGAGACATCATCTATCAATGCTAAAGTAAGCATAATTATTCTGTAAAGAATTAAAGTATGTATTGAATTTCAAGATGTTACCCTGTAAGTTGCTCCTGAGAGTGAAAAAGGCAGACAGCTTTAATTTGAGGAAGTAAAAGTATTTTTCCTGAAGATAATAAAGGCAATTATTCTATTTGACAAAGTATCTCCAACAAATTAAAAATATATCACTTACCTGTCCCTATCTCTCCGAGAACCAGCTCGTAAGCCACTACTCCTCCGCATTTCTCTCTCTCGCTCCCTTTCCCGATCTCTCTCCCCCCTATTCCGCAATCTCTGCATCAGACCTGAAAGGGAAAAAAACCTCATAAGCTTAAACATTTTTGTACTTCTCTCTCCTAAGTTTCAGTGTAAGGAGGACACAGTTTTGGCAGGTAGCTTGAAAGACATCAATGAGACTTCACTTAAAATAGTGATTAGGGTTCAACCAAATGTATTAGAACCTGAAGTGTTTGTACCAACTTACAAATGCCAAGAGTTTATATGTACTTCAAAAAACATTAAAATGTATTTGCGACAAGCCAGATGAAGCAGTCACATTAAAATGGATAAGCTCTTACGGGCTAAAATCTTGACAATTATTACCTACCAGAAAGATGCTCAAAAAAGCTGAGAGCATCTAAGGCAGACTCTTGTTTTAAGAAAAACAAGAGCTTCCTGTTTCTGAAAGCAGAAAAAAAGCCATTTCCTTGCCTCAGAGAAGTAACATGCACATTTCACAGTTCCCACGCTAACAAGAGAAATCTCTGAGACAATGCCAAGTATTTCAACGTAAAAAAGCATCCAAGGCTTTTACGAATGTTATCTGTAGATTAACTGCTGTGCATCACTTACTTGTATGGGTACCCTTGTTGGCATTCTGAATACAGTCTAGGTTTGGCAGTTTCTCGTTTGACAGAAAAGCCTGTGCAATAGCAGTATAAAAGCTTCGTGCTACACCACTGCCTTCTCCTGGCTCATCCTTAAAAGTAACTTTTACTCTGTGTACAGCCATCGGAGTGGTAGCACACCTGCGACCAAAATGATTGTTGAGCTGCCTCATGGTCTGCTGTATTAGAAGATCTCTGTCTCGATCAACCTAGTAAAAACAAAAAAAAGTTTTCTTTTCTTTACCAAGCATCATACAGACAGAATTTCAGCTTCACAAGAAGTTTCTAGACGCTTCTGCACAGACTCAGAAAATACCAATTAGCCTGTGAAAAACTACAGAGTAATTGCAAGACAGCTCACAAAGTAAGGTTTAATACACCTGCTTGCAGATTCTGAAATACAACTTCTCCTATCAAGTTACTGCATCACACAATAATTCAACTTTTAATAAAAACAAATGCAGAAGACAAACTAACATTTTTTACCTCCAATGTTAAATCCCTGGATTGCTGGTTTCTAAGTTTTTCCATCTCCCTGCGGAACTTTGATTCCTTTACTTCAAAGCCACCTAATTCAGTCAAGATCTTAAAAACAAACAAACAAAAACACCCCAAAATCAGAATGAGGGAGGTTCACAATTTAATTGTAAGAGGAAGTTTCCTGACACTGGGAAATACATACCGATCCAGGCTCTGCTCCAACATCTTCCATGAATACTCTACCAAACAACTCTAAAGAAAGGCGCCAACGTCCCAGCAACATATCATGAGATATCACCATGCCCATGAAGCTACACTGTGGCCTGACAGGAGGGAAAAATGACAGACAAGCAAAAACAAGTTACATTTCAGACACATTTTATGTACTTCTGCTTTTTCTTATCCTCTCCTTTCAAATGAATTGTTCATTTCTGATACACAACAACACAGTACAGTAAGCCTGCGGACAAAAGCACATGAAGCTGCTTCACTTCAGCTGAAACACAAGTCTTGCTTCCAAAGAGAAATTACTCTCAAAGCATGTAACATCACCGCTACATGAAATTCACTGTTATCGGTCTCCCGTCAATCAAGAGCTTAATTTTTTTTCGAAAGCTGTAATTCAAAGTGAGGGCAGTTCAATCCCTAACTGCATGAAGTGTGGTCAGTATCACCAGACACGGATGGCAAGCTGTCAATTCCAATTTTTAAACTCAGCTGCCCAGGACATCACAGCAGGTCTGCAGCAGAAGTCAGGCAGTAACAGACTTTCACTACAGTTTACACAGACCTCTTTGAAGACTGTTCAACTGTTCATTTTAAAAGCTATCAAACACAAACTACAAATTCAAACTAAAGCAAGCTACGCACTTTAATTTAAAAAGACTTTTCAGAGTCCCAAATATGCTTTTATCAGTTCAGTAATATTTCATAAAGTAATTTTTGACTCAAACTACCTGAAAGATGTGAGAGGTGGCCCTTCACTTTCTGTCAATCCTATCTCTGCCAACAAGCTGCTTTTCAGTTGTGCTGCAAGATCATGAGCTGAAGGCCCCGGCTTTGAACTCTCAGATTCTTCTGTAGGCACGTTTTGCTCCTCCCCCTCCTTCTTTTGCCGATTTTGCATGCTCATAACATTTTTTAAGTTGGCTGCATAAGACATTTTAGTTGGAAGAACCTAAACAAGAAGTAAAATTTAATTGCACTTTCAAAGCAGTCTAGAAGGTTTTTCAGGAGATATGTGTATATGTAGATATCAAATTTTTATACTACACAAAAGTAAGCACTGTAATTGACCTGCTAAAACACAATAACCCCATTATTTGTTGAAATTACTGGAAAACCATTTTCCCACTTGAAATTTACATTTCATACACTTGCCATTTAATGCTCAGTCTGTAGGAAAGTCAAATCTACTGAGCTATAGGGAGATTTAATTCTTTTTATCACAAATAATTATATAATTGTCATTTCAAAATTAACTCAACATTGTACTGCAGCCTTTAAAAATATTGCCTGAAATCTGCTATAAATCAGTAATCATAGAAGTTCCTATATTAAAAAAAACTAAGCATATTTTTCCTAAAATGTCGAAGTTTTCACACTTACTGGGCTTTTAAATTATCATTCTGAAAGCTACTCAAAATTATCTCTGAAAACATTAAAGTGTCTTTTGAAGGAATGAAGGTACTAGCTTAAATTACCCTACTGTTTAAAAATAGTAAAACCTTTAAATCTACCTCAAGGCAGTTTCTATCCACCGTAACTTCCATTAAGCATTTCCCGCTGTTGGCAGAAGATGAATACAGACCCTGACTTGGTCGGCCAAACAGATCTTCTTTGCGAGCATTTGGCTGAAAATTAACAAAAGTATTCTGGGTAAATAATATACTTCAGTTAGAAATGAAAAAGCAAACTTCAGTTTTCTTCCAAAACACCATCTCTGATGTCACCTGTAATAGATGGGGCTGGTCTGCCAGGGGGATGGCCTCTGCCAGAGGAACCTCAAAAGGATTCGGTGGAATACAGCCGAGGAACGTCATGGAGTCTGATCGTCTGAAAAATGGATGGTTTTGGCCAGTCTCTGCTGGGAGGGAGTCATCATCTTTGTCGTTGAGGGTAGCACCTAAATATCAGAGAAGATTTCAGTTCAATTTTCACAGTTAGAAAAGGATTTAAAAAACCAAAAATTAATACACTTCCCTCTTAGCTATCTGACTGGAGGAGCACCTCTGCAAATTTAATACTTCTACAGCATGCTTCCACAAATCCTGTATTTTTATTAAGTTGCTTAGTCACCATTTTTATTCTTTTTACTGCAACTAACTTTACTGAACATGCATTCCTACGCTATATGTACTTAGTATAGAGTATACATCCTACGATTTTCAGCAGCAGTTTCATTAGATCAAAAAGATCAGTTTAAATGTGATTCAAATTTTAAATTCTGTTATTGTGTAGAATGATAAGTAAGGGCACAAATTTCTGCAGTTTACACAGAAAGAAGACAAAAAGATGGCCCTGAAATGAGAACAGGCAACGGCAGAAGAAATTTGGTAAAGTAACAACGGTAAGAAAATCTTACTAAAACCTAACTTTAATGTAACACATGTGAGTAGCAAAATTTATTCAAAGTCTCAGCAAGCTAAAGGGGGAAAAAAACACTTAAGAAAGTGTCACATTTTGGCATACTATAGAAGTGTTTCTGTACACTAACTTTGATTGGTGTCATCATCATTTTCATGTTCTGAATCTTCATTGTCAAGACCCAGTTCCAAAAGCTCCCGAGTTCTTAAAAAAAAAAGAAAAAAGTCAATCCGCTTGAAGAAAACATTAGGCAAAACATTTACATCTGTAGCAATCAATAAAAGCAAGAGTATAATCAGTAAGTGTACTTGAGAGCTATACATAGCAAGAACAAACTCTCTCTAAAATCAAAGTACTGCTGAGTTCTCATTACATACTCACTCACTACATTATTCACACAGTCACCCTTATAGCCATTTGGCCACCTACCAAGTTTCATCTAAAAAGTTACAGCTGCAGACAGCAATGGGTATGCTTGTTTTTAAAGAATATGTCAATATAAAAAACCTAGGAACCTTGCATTAGTGGAAGAAATAGGTAAGTGAATACTACTCTAAAATTTACTGGTGTAGAATATGGTTAGTCCTATACAATAATGTCACTGATCACGTTTCAGACCATAAGTCTGCAAGCTGCTTATTACAGAAATGGATTTTACTGTATTATAAAAAGGATCAAAAACTTTGATTAGTATTCATTTCTAGTGGTTTGTGCACTGTTAAATATGATCTGAAACTAGATGAAGACCGATAAGTTTCATTTCATACAGGCTACTAAAATGTCATCTAACAGAAGCAACTGACTGAATTTGAACCACTCACCTTTAACTGAAAAGGTGTAGGGCTTCATAGTTTTACAAGCATTCATAGGAATTTTGAAATTCTTTGATGAACAGTTAATTTGACAGATTTCAATATGTGAATTTTTGGGGACAAAGCAGAATCCAGAAAGTATGTTATTGCCTGGAAAAGGCTTAAAGCCACAGCTCTATCTACTCAAGTCAGCCATCACAAAACCTCAGCCATTTACTTACTGTATTAAATCATCCCTACTTGTGAGAAAACCTACTGTTGACTACAACATCCTCTGGTATACATTTTGAGGTCATAACAAGCCTTACATTACCAAGATATATTGAAGATAACATTGGAACTAAAGCAGCAGTCCAGTATATATCTAAAAATATTGATACCTCATATTTTACAGTTACTAAATTTGTAGAGAAAAGGAAAAGTTAAGTTTGACCTGCGATATTGAAAATTAGAGGCAGGAAGGGGCAAAGATTTGTATTTATTTAACTGTTGACTAGGATTGTTCAGGTACATTACCTCAATACTTAGTAAGAAATGGGACAGATAGCATAGACTACCAACATGTGGACATTTCTATGATCATTAATTGCCACTTCAAATCAAAGAAGATTTCTAAAAAAAATCTTACACTGTTTTAAAAAGTAATAAATGCACCTTTTAAAATGCTATAGTTGAAGTAGCAGAGATTTCCAACTTAAGGACCTTTTCAGCCACTGATTTCCCCACTGTGCTTTAAATCATCAGGTAAGTCTCAAATATCCACAACCAAATGGAAAACAGAACTACTAAGCCCATCATACCAGACTTTGACATTTTCTCCCATGTCATTCTTAACACGTTTGACAGAATTTTAAGTAAGTTATCATGTTAAATGTGAGGAGCAGATTGCATTTTTCAGCTGAGAAACTGTCCTGAGTACATCTTTTAGAGGCACTGCCATGGAGTTAAAAATCAAACTCAAGTTTCATTGGTAAGAAAACCTTTTACAGCAACCAGCATAAAAAGATTTGAACAGGATACTGTAGCAGGCTTATCAAACATACAAACGTTATATACCATTATATATGTTCTTTTTATAATATGCATGTTACTACACACACAGATATCTATCACATGTATACATTTATATGAATTGCTGAGTAACAATGCCAATGACTGAAAGAAAAGAGCATACGCCACTTTTGCAAAAGTTTTTGTTTCTGAGTCAGCCTCAATACCTTTTCCGTTCCAGCTGAGGAGTATCCAATGTTGTCTGTTGATTCATTGCTTTAATCCAATAAATAAGGGCTTGAAAAACATATGCTACGTGCTTTAGTGAACAGACATCTAGAACAGGAAGAACATCTGAGTGCTCATCATTGTGAGAACGCATCAAAGACAGTGCGTAGTTCAGGAAATCACCACGTGCTGACATCATTCCCTGACGGGCACTGAGTAGCGTAGCGCGTCTAGTGAAAGAAAAGGATTGAATACAGAGAGATTAGGCATCACAATAGAGCACATCCTTTACGTATTAGTCTATATTTGAAATACGGACGTAAAAACTCAAAAAAAACCCCGCATGAAAACAGTGTGACAAAAGTAAAATCACAGTTTTATGCTTTACTATAAGCAGCTCAGGTGCAGAATATTATAAGCAGTTAATAGTCACGGTGAATCTAGTACGTCAGAATAAACCAAACAGCAGCAACAACACAGGAAGCCAACTTAAATCACAACAGCAACTACACTGCTGCATTACAAAATTAGATTCCTAAAATGTCAGTGAACAAGATTTGACGGTAAAACTGGTAATGCACATCACATGCAGTAATCAAACTATTTTCATACCTTCTTCCCTCAAGTGTTCTTAAGCTAGCTTCCTCACGGGCTGTCATCCTTTCCCTTCTGGCAGAGTTCTGAGAAGCATGGAGAGGATGATTTGGATGCCCAGGATCACCAGCAGATGCTAACGCAGAACCATAACGCAGCTGAGCTTCAGTAGAGTCCATGATACTAACCATCCAATTCCAAGTAGGAATAAGTTTTTCTTCCACATAATTCTATAGAAAATGAGATTTAATGAGTTTTGCAAATAATAGAACTAGATTATGAGAATGCAATCTCAACATAAAGCTCCACTGTGGCTTCTACAGTTACACCTGACTCCCTACAAACAAAGAGGCTGCAAAACCACGTTCAAGAATGACCACTGAACAGTTTCCGAAAGCTCTATCGAGGCTGCTGATTTACTGTAGTGGTATGCAGCTCTCATCCCTTAAAACCTTAGTGTCCGTAAAGCATTCTCACCATCCCTCTTCTCCCTTTTGGTCATCTCTTCTACTCCTCACCTTATGACAACCCAGCATCTCCAAGGTGTGCACATCTTGGGGATTTTGATCTAATCCCTGACTTTCTAGTAGCTTTAAGAGCCCTTATCCTGCTACGGCATTCACCAGCCAGCTCTTTCACCATTGTTCACTGCTTGCAACTTACTCAGTGAAGACAACAAAGTTAAGACCTGCATAGAGAACTATGTCTGCACACAAACCTCTCCTCCTGGTCCAGTATTTTCTTCACCCGTTCCCAATACTGGCTCTGGAGCCTGATTTTCTTGCCATTCACTAACTCCATTGACCTGTTGGGTTTTTTTTACCCAACACCAGCCTGCTTTCTTCATTCCTCTAAATTTTGGTCTTCAGAAACATCCCTCACACTTCAAATGTTCTTGTATCTAGTAAACTAACAAAATGCTGTCTCAACCCTGTTTCTGCATCCAAACAAAACCTCCACTGTCAAGCTTTCACGTGCCAACACAAATCTCTCACTGCCTCAGCTGGACAGCACTCCTGTGCGCTCAGCTGGCAAAAAGGTAACCTTTGCAGAACATCTCTACTCAGCAAAGACAGTATTTTCACACAAAGAATCTCCTGAACAGCAGCAGAAACCGGTCCTCCTCCATAATAAAACTATGTTCTCTTATTTCTTTCCCTGCATATTTCCCCCAGTGTTTGATCCCAGAATATCTTTGTAACGCTCTTCTCCCAAATCAGTAGCCTTTTTCTTCCACTGCACTGTGAAAATAGAGCCATACAAATACTTCATGACTCAATTACAAGTAAATATATTGTCTTCTGGTTTTCACATCCCAGAACACAGTACTACTAACAGAAAACAGCATCCATTGATTTGTTGGGCTTCTCAAAGCAACAGTATTATTCTGACAGTTGATTTTTGTACTAAATTCACTACAGATGATTTCACTTTATACAATATGCTCACATGCAAGTTGACATATACTTTCTGAACACACTGAAGTTCCCTCCTGCGTTTTTAGTCTCTGAAACTTCTTTCTATACATGCCAGATACCAGTCTTCCTTCTCATGTATTTTCTCTAAAGATACCTTTTACATATACTTTCAAAAAATGACAGTCAAGAGCACTGTACGAAAAATACGCACATAACAGGGAAAGGATGATCACATCCCTGAAGGAAGGGACAGTGAACAGTACATTTCCTGTACAAATCTTATCTCATTTAATTATTTGGCCCTTACTGTCTTCTTTTATAGACTCAACAGTTCACGACAAAAAGAATACAGCAAAAGATCTCTAGTAGAGATTGCCAGCATCTGCAAAGCAGCCAATCCTGACTTAACTAATAATTAGATATCAGTCAGACTTAATTGGGAAAAAAAAGCTCAAAATGGAAATTCCTTTTTTGAAAGAATATACGTATATGAAATATATGAACAATTTAATGGAATTAGTAACTACAGCTACTTCAGCCAACGCTATCTCGCATATGAGGCTGAGAGAGCTGGGACAGGTTAGACTCAAGAAACAAACTCAGGAGGATCTTATCAGTGTGTATAAATACCTGATAAAAAGGTATAAAGACTCTTCTCTGTGATACCCAGTGAATGGACAAGAGGCAATAGGCACAAATTGAAATACTTGGACAGTCCATTTAAACTCAACAAAAAACTTTTTTACTATGAGAGATGTCAAACACTTAGCAGGTTGCCCCAGAGCAGCTGTGGAGTCTCCATCCTTGGAGATACTCGAAACCTAACCGGACACAGTCCTGAGCAGCTTTCTCCTGTTGACCCTGCAGGGAATTTGGACTACACAATCTTCAGAGGTCACTTTCAACCTCAACAATTCTATGATTTTACCAAAAAAACCCACAACCCAACTGCATTGAAATTATGTTTTTCTACAGAGATTTGGCCGTTCTTACCTGCAAGTTAACTGCATCTTGATAAGTCAGCTTCACTGCAGCTGGGATCTGGGAGTATACTAAATGATTGTACTTGGGAATCAGACCCATCAGATCAGATATCTGCCGTATCACAATACTGTATGCTCTTGCTAAACTGCTTGCAGATGTTAAGTAGCTGCTTGCATTGCTGGCTTCAAGTGCTGCAGCTGCTGCTGCAGCACTCGTACTGATGGTACCGCTCCGACGCAGGTTTGATGGATCGATGTAAATCAAGCCTGCTGAACTTGCTAAAGATAAAAGAAGGTATGACATTAATGAATTTATTTAACTTTTGCTATGTATTTTCTGTATTGATTAATATAATGAACATTTCTAGAAATAATCTTGTAACTATTACTGATATCACAGCTGTAACTAGCAAAAAATTACTAGCTACAGTAAAAATACTCATATCTTCTTAAGAACTACAACACATCCTTCCTTTTTTTAAACTGAAAACCAGAACTGGAACAGTCAAGATAGGTCAGCACTGTTCTTCTAAGAAAAACAGATAAAATTTCATCCTTAAGAGAACAAGCAAAACCAGAGGAAGAAACAAAGTCAGAGTTAAGTAACATTCACGCATGCATTTTACTCAGACTTGCCTGCTGGGGCTGACGTACTAGAAGGAGCAGTGCTAGTAGTCCTCTGGTTTTGGGTATTACGTACAGCCCATTGCATGGAACGGGGAGCTTGGGCAGCACCATTGGCGTGTGAGCTATTTGTGGTTCGTTCCAGAGGCTCATCAAGCATGAAGGTCTCCTGCTCTATGTCATCACTCTGACTGCTGCTGCTATCAGAGTCACTAGAATCATTTGATTGAGAGTCATCTTCAGAAAAAAATGCTGGAACACTGCTAGCTCCTGTTGAGGAAAACAAGCAATACAGAGTAACTGACAACTGCACATCTGTACACCTATACACGTATCATGTCAACGTTGTAAACTTTTTCCACGAGAAGAAGCTACATGTACTGAAAAAGTTCAAGTACCACGACTGAAAATCTTTAATAACCTATCCTAATAACATACTGCTAATTTTCCAGAAGTTTCATGAAAAAGCAGTAAGACTACTAACATTTCAAAACATAAATTAAGAAATAACTGATTTAGAAATTCTTCACTGATTTTGCCTCCAGGCAACGAATTCTAAAAATTATGCTTCCAAACTGGACAGTAAAGCAGTTGCTTTCAAAGAGTCTTAAAATGATTGGTCAAGTTTTGTGTTTTGTTTTAAACCATAACTAACTTCTACACTAAAAATGAGTGAAAACATTTCATTTTACTTCACAAGAGTGCAAGGTTATCTCTGGCTAACACATGCAGAAGGTCAACAAGAGCAAAAAAGATAGGCCACATCTTAGTGCATCTCCTTGTCCAAAAAGTCTGCATAGTGCCTTACAATTACAGGCAAAGGAAAAGCAAAGGAAAAACAGGAAATGTGGGGAAGGCAGAGGTGGGAGGGAAGAAGCTAGATGAAGAGAAAAAAAAGAAAGAAAGGGAAAAATAAGATTACATGGGAAACGTATTTGTTAAAAATGTCATAACCAGGTAATCCTCGCTCTGTCCAATCTAGTTGTGAGGTAAATAATATCTCCAGTATACCTCTGGATGCAGTCCAGATCCAAAGTCAAAGAATAGTATTTTTAAGGTGAAGCCAGTTCTGCCCTTGTTAAGGCCATCTTCAGTCACTAACACATTGCTTTTTCCTGTACAATTTAATCCTAATATCTAAATTCAAACAGCTAGATTAAACACATGATGATGTGTCGTACCTGCTTCTGACCCAGCAGTAGCTGCAGTGACAACACTTCTGCGCCCACTAGCATTGTCCTGATTACTGTGGTTACTCTCACTGTCACTTTCTGTTTCAGCAGCAGCTAGCAAATCCAACTCCATATCACTGCCTACAAAAACAATATACAAAACATCTCGTGTTTAGAAAGAGAAAAACGACTGTAGTGACTCATATAAGACATTAAACAAAACCCAGAGCTTCTTACTATAGCAGAAGTTAATGAGTATGCAGGGAGAGGCTGTAAAATCAGCGCAAACATACAGCAATACTTAGAGCACATTCTCTTATTTTCCAGCAATTAGCAGCCCCTGGCCCTCTCAATCTGTACTGCACATATACATTCAATACACACACACAGAAAATTAAGACTAAGGATTCAGAATTAGTCACTCAAACCAAAAGACTCCACAATTCTTCATGCGCATGTATTAGGACAATTAACCATATGCTGTTTCAAACGAGTATCTAAGGAATACCTGAAAACTTTAAAAAAAAAAACAAATTAAAACCCCCACGTTCTATTATTCTAGTTTAAGTTTTGAGAATTAAATGTTCTGAATACTAAGCAAGTGAATAAACAGATTTCATGTACTTTAAATGGGTCGACTGGAAACACAAGGCACAGTCAGAAAGATAATTTTTTTTTAATCATAGCTTTGCACCATCTAATTCCAAGCTAACTAATAGAAGACAAGTACGAAATTATTAATGGCAAGAACTTTCATACATAATGGACTGATTTTGTCTACAAAAATATTGAACCGTAATTTAATATTTTGTGATTAGTTTGAAAACTAGCTCCCCATGATTCAGATCCCTTTTGGGAACACATCTACCATAACCACTATTCTATCATTAGCCATACAAGAGCTAGACTATTTTTTCAGTCCTTCAAGTAGTTTATGTCAGTAACATTTTATAGTAGCAAATACAAAACGCAAAATAGATATTGTTAACCAAGCACATAACAAGGTTTTTTTTTTTAATCCTTTGGTACCTTAATATTTTCTCCTCATGCAGAAAGAGAAAAATAAAAATGTTTATGTACTTGCCTACTACAAGTTACCTATAATTTTACTCATCTCCTTTTGTAAGATGCATAGTCTGAAACCCTTGGATTCTCTCTACTCATTCAAGCCTCCCAAACCATTATCACTGGTGACTCCAAAGATGCCTTTTGTTTTTGACACAGTTTGCTCATCCAAGCAGTAATGTGTATGATGTACATTATACATACCATCTTCATCATGCTCGTCATGCTGTCCTTCTGCTTCAGCATTTTCTTCACCATGTTCTTCCTGTTCATCGTGATGGTCTTCTTCACCAGCTACCCCCTCAACCACCTCAACCTGGAAAGAGAATTGCAATTTTATGTTAGAATATCTTCCATATCAGAGAGAATCTATGTATTTTCAAAAACTCAGTGCAAAATTTTATTTAAAAACTAAGAAACAAAAAAAACACATCTAAGAAAGATGACCTCACAACTGAATTGATGTGAACAGAAAATAAACTTACAGCCACAGTAGTTATACATGGTTGTACAGGCCACAGTGTTGTGGGAAAAAAAAAAAAAAGTCAGGCCTGGACCACAAATAAAACACAGCCTTCGGCATCAGATTTTAATGCTGAAAGGGTAAAACCAACTATAAAACCTAGAATTAGTTTCTAAATATTGAATCTACCATCCTGGTAAAAGACCCTCTCATTCTCTAACAGAACCCACGTAACAGCAACCATGTGCTGAAAGACTTAAAAACTTTTTTTACAGGAAGTTATAATATAGCATAGGTTTATATATAAAGGAATGACAGATATATTTATCAGCATTCTAAATCATACTGTAGTTCTGTCAAAGGCAAGGCACTTAGTATACTCTGAAATGACTAAATATTGCTGGATACAAAACAATGATTACAAAGCTCCATTAAAAGAAAATGCTTATGGCACAGTAGGAGTTCACGAAGTACTACGCAGTATCTTTTGCAAATCAGAGGTCTTGTGTTCAGTTTTGGTCCCCTCACTACAAGGCAGACATTGAGATTCTGGAGCCAGTCCCAGAGAAAGGCAACGAGGCTGGTGAGGGGTCTACAGCACATGTCTTATGAGGAGGGGCTGAGGGAACTGGGGGTGTTCATCCTGGAGAAAAGGAGGCTGAGGGGAGACCTTATCGCTCTCTACAACTATCTGAAAGGAGGTTGTAGCGAGGTGAGAGCTGGTCTCTTCTCTCAAGTAATAAGCGATAGGACAAGAGGAAATGGCCTCAAGTTGTGCCAGGGGAGGTTTAGATTGAATATTAGGAAAAATTTCTTCACTGAAAGGGTTATCAAACATTGGAACAGGCGGCCCAGGGAAGTGGTTGAATCACCATCCCTGGAGGTATTTAAAAGACGGGTAGATGGGGTGCTTGGTTTAGTGGTGGTTTTGGCAGTGTTAGGTTGATAGTTGGACTCAATGATCTTAAACGTCCCTTCCGACCTAGACGATTCCATGAATTGGTTTCTGGGTCAGATGTTAAAGCATGTGCTAAGACATTTGATGCCATACTGAGAAGAAAAAAAAAGCCCAAACACACACACACACAGAGAAAAAAAAAAAAAAAAGACAACTGACCTCTTCCACATCTGCTGAAACGATATCATCTTGTTCTTCATCCCTGCCACGAACTGGTTGTGACTGGCTGATTCGTCGTTGCTGAGGATTCCTTATGATGTAGGATGACTGAGACTGACTAGAACTTGAAAAAAACCAAAAAAACACCAAACCCCAAAAAGTAGATTTAGACCTCTGCAAGTCATTATGAACCTAAATTATTGTAGAAATCTGTCAGTAGGAAAGTACTTCCAAAATGCTTGGCCAGAATAAGAAGCCTCACCACATTTCCCTTAATGAAAAGCTAACAAAAAACCAAAACAAAACCACCTTTACCAAGTGTTTGAAAAGAATGAACAGTGAGCTTTAGCGAATTTTACCTGCTAGACTGGTCAGATGATGGTCTGGGCGGCAGAGGCTCCACAGAAAACAGTTCTTCACTTCCCTGCATGGCATCTATACTAGTGCTAGCAAGGGTAAAGGGTGCTGTAGGACGTGCAATTCCCATCCTGACTGGAATAATTAGAGATTCTGCTACATTGCACAACTCTTCAACAGCGTATGGCAATAATGCCTGGAATACACGTTTACATTTTCCAATTGGCTGGGGGATAAAATTGCTAGGGAAAAAAATACAGAAAAATAAAGGTCAAATATATCTTTTTTTCCAAAAAACTTTATGGTGGTATTAGTATTTTTTTTTCAAAACCTCAACACAATTCTCTTTAACAGATACATACATTTGTGTGTGTATAGTAACAATACGCACAGCTATTCAAGTCAGTTAAAAACATTTATCATTCAATAATTCAAGACTAAGGCTGGATATCTAAATATATTACTGATAAATAACCACAGACTGCAATTTTAACATGTTAAAAAACCCTACTTCCAAAAATCCTAACATTTTAAACAGAAAGGTTCAGTATGAACATGTAAGTTGAACAAGCGTTGTATTAAAAACCTATGTGATACCAGCAGCTATTGTACAATCATGAGGTTTACACCTTTGCACACAATGCTGCCTACAGACCGCAAATTAATGCCCGTTTCTGCCTATTGTTGATTTGTATAAACTCATTTAATAAGAAAATAAATATTCAAAGTAAAAAAAAAAAAAAAAAAAAAAAAAAATAAAAACCACACAACCAACACCACCCCCCCCACACTTACTTTTTCTTTTTGGAGGAAGCCATTTCCACACTAAGAATGACAAACACTCTTGCCACAGAACGGAGGAATCTCATTGTCACAGCAATAGCTTCTTCTCTGCGTCCTGGCGTGTACTTGTTTTGTAATTCCTTTACCAGAGTACCCAGCAAAGTATCTAAGAGCTGCAGAAACAAGTCATTACAACCCAATAATGATGTGTACTTTAGAAGCACGAAACAAGACAGATTAAGATTCAAAGAGACACCACAGTCATAACAGTATAAATTCACATAAACACAACCAACTTGAAGTTATTTTCAAATTAGTCTCCAAGCATATCACCTGAGATACACTACAATATCACATTATTCAGAAAATCTAATGTAAAACATGGCGAAGAGTGCTTACCAAAATGTCTGCTGTGCACTTGACAATAAGGCAGTGCGTAAAACAGTCCAAGCGAATAGTTCCACTTTGCTGATTAAGGTAAACTTGTTCTTCAGGCAGAAGATGACCTATCCTACTGCTTGCACTAAGACTTGGAAAAAACAAAAAGAAAGGAAATGAATTTTATGTAAGTTAGCAGGTCTCAAATATCAGATCAAACTTTACATTGACAACTATATGTAAATACACACGGGTCTTTATTTTCCTGGGAGCCAAACATGATCATGGACTTCAGCGCATTCCAGTCCTGCAAAACACGTTCCAAAGCAAGCTGGGCAAAACGAGGAGGTTCTAAATCATGGTCAGGCATATCTGAATCTGAAGAGACAAAAAAGAAATATAAAAAAGAGCTACTGAAATATGAAATTTGCCATTTATTTCACTGAAATAGCTCCTACCTTCAGGATTCGCAGTTTTACGATTACGATCTTCCCTAATTCTAGGTGGTCTGTATTGGCAGTGTTCCACAGTTTGCCTAGCAACTGTCTGTACTAAAAACAGCAGCAGATGTTCTCCCCTGTAAAGAAAAATTGATTAGTGGAGATATGATACACCGCATATTTAAAAATAATAAAAATTGTCCTGCCCTAGCCATTGCAAATATGAACTTGCCTGCTATTTGGCATGGTAACAAGATTTGTAGTGGTAAGCAGGCGGTACAGGAGATCAAGGCGAGCAGATTTTTGTCCAGCAATTAGTGTTTTACACTTGCACTTTTCCCAGCAATCACAGTAGGCTGTTGGCGAAGTTCGTTTGAGCCTACAAGAAGCAGACAAGGTGAGCTGCAACACTGTTCAGTAATATACAAAATATTTTCTACACAGGCTGAAGGTGTTAGTGTACACATTAAGATTCCTGCTAGAGTTTTCTGTTTATTATAGTAGTAAGATGCCAAAACCTAGCTTAAAAGAGAAATGCAAAGTTTATATGTGGCAACACTTGACATTTACTGGTTTTGTTTCCTACACTCATTTTAAGAGGGCAGTTTCACTACGGAGCTTTTCATAGTGCCTTAGTAAAACTCATCCAAGACCATTTATTCTTCCCCAAAATAGCCTCCAGCCAAAAAAGTTAAGTTGGAAATCCTCACGGTGTGGTAAAATCTCAGTGATTATTACAATGCTCAGAATATCTTTGTAATTTGATCTGTTAGCTTATTATAGCTAGGATACTAATGCTGTAACATTTACACCCTGTTAACAGTGGCACAAAACATCTGCAGTTTCAAAGCTTTGGCCAGGTTCATCAGAGACATCAGGACCGTTCATTTGACTGCTTGCTCACTTTTCCTGTTATTACAGTTGTTAGAGATTAATATGCTATACTTCCTTCTGAACGTTTACACGAATGATGTGTTATCAGGATTCACTGGCTTCAGAAAACTCCTGGAGACACCCAAAATGAAAACATAGTACTATTTAGATGTATTTTTCTTTGAGTATTAAGCACTTTGAGGGTGTTACAATTACTCATTTACTCCAAATTCGACAAAGTGAAAATAGTACAAGACTGCTTCGGGTTACTCGTTCAATTCTGACTCATAAAATGAATCTTACAGAGCAGAAGGAAAAGAAGATATTTTAAATATTTTATTAATCTTCTGTTCTCTAATACCTGAACACTTCAACCAAGGGAAAAAAGCTATTAACTATCAGTAAACAAATGAAACCACAAAAATACTGATTTATTTATAAGAAACAGAATACAATACTTACTTGCAGTCATGTCCTTTGTGACAGACCCTTGCACATTCTGTGCAACAACAAAGAGATTCCAATAGGCCACACGTTCGGCATTCAAATATATCCTAAAAAAAATTTACCGAAAATATTATGCATAGCTCTCTCCCTACAGCGCTTGCAATCTCACAGCATTTCAGGTTACAATAAAATTGCACTTGTTGAAACTGATGCCTCCACTTAGAAGTAAGTAAATTCTAGAAAGTGAAACTTTATTATTAGTTAGAATATTCAGTGTTTTCAAAGATCTGTTTCCATCAAAATTTTTGCCAAAGCTAGCCAGAGGGGAAAAGCCACACCCATAAACAGCCATCTTCTGACCAGCAGAGCCAGATTTGAGAGTACAAAGCAATTAGGGAAGCAGTAACTGTACCAGACTTAAAAGTTACAATAATTAAAACAATGCAACTTTAATAATTCACGAATTAGATTAGTACACTAACAGAATATGTGGTTGAAACACATTCCTATTTACTTAAAAAGGAGGAAAAAAAAGCCTTACTTGGTTAATATGTTCTGCACCAGTCCACGTAAAACTGCATGTATCATTACAACACAAAACATACAAAGGAGAGTCATCTGGATTTGTACCAGAAGGACAAACCATTCCCATAAACACATCATCTTCTTTTTCACTGGAAGTTGCTTCAGCTAGAAGAACAATAGAATACCAAAGTTAAAAACAACCCCCCAAAAATAACAAAACCCCACCAACAGCATCCATACTCGACAGATGTTTGCCATTACAAAATCCCATATGGATTTAGAAGTTTGAATAAAGTCTCTTGTCGCAGTTTTTTGAGAAAGCTTTCTGCTTGTCACATTCAAGGTATTTCTTACAGAAACTGCTGCAAATTCCCGACTGAAAAATACAACCACCAACTCCTTCTCAGTGTTAAATTCACTGATATTCTAATCAATTCAGTGGATCACAATTTTGAAGGATTAAAAAATAATTTACAGGCAATATTCTTCTAAGAAATACACACAGTCCTATAGGCCTTGTCACACCACGGTTTTAAACGGCTTAAGTTTCTCCTGAAGTTCAACTTCACATATTTCTCTTAAACAATTAAATACCAACATCAAAAGAGAGTCACAACACACGTGTTTGTACAGAAATCTTTTCAGGAACAGGATCTAGCTTGGCATACTGCTTTATGGTATCATTTTTTCCAATTCAAATAAAGAAGTTCCAGGTGATACCTTTGTGCTACTGAAAAACAGTACCTTAATCCACTGGTGTTTGTACAGCAGTGAAATGCTGAAAAGACTATAAAGAACACAAAAGCAGTAACATTCATAGAAGTCTATTATCCTATACACACTACAAAAGAGGAAGATAGCAAGATTTCCAAAACATGCAGCAATATACAGCGTTTTGGAAAGAGGTGTTTACCACCATCACCAGTTGCTCAAGCACATGCAAGTTCACCAAAAAAAGCATTGTTAATAATGAATCTGCACACGTGCCAAACTTCAGAAGGAAACCACACACTAATAATTACTGAAACTGGTGTACCTTTAGCAATTTTCTGTGCAGTTTCTAGAATTGTAATTGCAGCAGGATATGCCCGGCCACTAACTGCTGACATAAATGGTGTCATGCCTCTTGCATCCCTAGGGAAAAAAAACCAACAGACAAGTTATAACAAAGAATTTCAATGTGTTTTTAACAGGAGAGGTAGGAAACAAACACATGAAAACTTAGCACTGCTGATCTTCGGCAAACAGAAAAACTAAGGAGTGAATAAGCAGTCTTTTATGTGTTTTACTTAGACCTAATTTTAAGGGATGGCAGGACACAAATACAGCCAATATTCTGACATTCTCTGTTTTAACTAATGCGCCTTTAAATGTCCTTTTTAAAAAGGCTTCTATTTAATACATTTCAGGTGATATAATATTACAAAGGGTAGTGTGAATTCATATGAAAATCCTTACTTGGCTGACAGCAGTTCTCGAAGATAAGGTTGTAAAACAACACTATCACATAGTAATTTCAGTATGAAATGAGCATTTGCCTTCCGATCCTTTGATTCCACTACAGATGGTTCGGTAGAAGGACCTGTAATGAGAAAAAAAAAATTGCAGAGGAACAGTTTTTCCTCAAAAAATGACTACCTATTAAAAGCAAATAATTCAATGTTTCACTGGTGTGATTAATCAGTAGCTTGACTATTCAGTGGTTTGCCAGTTTCAGCAATATTTCACTGAAATACTGTAAATTTCAATTCCGAATTACATTCTGAAAGACAGACAGTAATCCCAATTTCATGCTGATTACCATATTTTTACATATTTATCATTCCCCAGGTAAAAATAATTTTTACATAGAACACAGCGTGGTGCTTCATTTACTTTCTGCACACTTGTGACATTCTCCATCAATCCAATCTTCATCTGATAAGAGGCATTTTCCAATGCAGAAAGTCTGTGCAAGCAAAGACAGCTTTTGAGATCATTTTCCTTCTAAAGCATAATCAGATAAGCAGTATGTGCTCACCTGGTATCGTGGAGGTGCTAGGTCCTTGGCCGGTGCCAGTCGCTGCTGTGGTAAGAGATCCCACAGCGGGGGCCAGGATAAAATCAATGTCACCATCTTTCAGTAAACAGAACAGCAGGATGTATATCAATACATAAAAACATCCCTAACAACATGCTCTTTCTGCAATGTCTAACACACTGCAGGTTTTCTGTATTTAATTGGTAGTCTTTCCTACAAACGGCCACATTCCTAGATTAGTAATGTAACTCAACATTACAAAACGCACTTCACAGAAGTTTGACACCAGCGTTAGAAAGACACATAGTGGATTTAAAAACAGCTGTTAAGGCTTCAGTAAACTCTTAAAGCTACCTCCATGACTTCTTGCTACCCCAATGACATTAGGTATTTCAGTCTCACGCTGAAATCGAAGTGATTCATCTTAAAAGCCATCAGTTCCTTTACTAGAACTCTCATTCTACAGTCTAATGTGATACATGAGCAAACTTACCCGGATCCATTGCAGGGGGATCTGGAACCCAGCTGGGAGGAGCTATTGGTGGAGAAACCGGGTCCTGGTGATCACTTGATGAAGCACCAGCTTCATGTCTGCCCAATCCAGCAGCTCTCAAGGATCTTCTCATCATTTCCCTTAATCTCAAACTGAATACAAAACCAAAGTAAAAACACTATCTCATTTTCATTTATAATTAGAACATTTTAAAGCAGAATTTCACACTGAAAAAGGGAATCAAACTCTTATCTACATTTCTCTTCAGCATAAAAAAAACATCCTGCGATTCTATAACAAAGAATAAGCAAAGAGGTATTTTTCATTCCTGTATTCCATTTTGTTGCAACAGAATATAATGGCCTTGGAAGAAGAGTCAGCCAGAAACGTATCAAGACAGATTTGAGTCCAGAACGCTTCCCTAGTCACCACAGCACTGCCTCTTGCAGGGAGCAGCATCTGACAGGCATTATTACCATTATTTGACATTCCCTTCACCCCAAACTCATTGGCGGGGGTGTTAAGCTTGTGCAACGACTTGGTCTTGTTGCTGATGGTTTTTTAACTCTAACTGCAAGAAGAGGTTAATGAAAGAATAAAAATGGGGCTTGAAATTTTTTTTTGAAAGGAGTTATTTGTTTGAAGTTACTTAACATGACAGTAGTACCTTATTGAGGACGGTCAGTAAACAATTTCAAGAAATTCCGCATCATCTTACTAGAGGGAAAGGTGGTAGGAATAAGGTAGAAGCCAAAGAACCCAGTGGGATATAAACAAAGCGGTACAAACATAAAGGTGGTTTTGTTATTTTATTTAAATGTACTTCCTTTAAAGAGTAATGTCTCCTCCAGAATGCTGGGAGGGAAGCTTCAACCCTTACCCCTACCTCCCATATCAAAAAGATCACGGTGATGAGGACTGTACCTTGGGAAGGATAAAGACATCATTTCATGCCAATTGCTTTAAATACAGAGCTAAGTAAAAAAAATTGTACTATGCCCTCATCCAGAGTGCTCTGAACTGACTAGAACTCAGTACAGGTACCATCAAATTCCCTTCACCTGAGCACCACTCAGTTCCCAACATGGAAAGAGGAAGAACATATATGTCATCAGAAACTAGGATTCTGTCAGGGTCAGAAACCTGTCCTTTAGAGCCATCTCGATACAGAGGACGCCCCACTGGTGTTATGTTGATCTCAGCATTATCTACCTGCGTAAGTGACCACCTCCCTCAGAAACTCTCTTAAAAGAACAAGCCTGGGTGCTATTACAGTACTTCCACGATCCTTAATTTTCCTTGGTAAGAACACCAGAGCTTATCCTCAAATTCCCCTTCCCCACAAGGAGGAGCATTTCCGCTTTGTAACTGAGGAGACAATGCCCCAACCCCAGAAAACAGAATTAGTTCAGAAATATACCACCATTAGTTCTCACACCAGAAAAGGCTTCAAAAAACCCGAAAACACTAAAGCTCTGGTTTGGTACTTGAAGAAGTGAAATCTGACTTTCAGCTAGCAATAGAGCCCATTCTTAAACTAGACTGAAGGAAAAAATTAATAAGAGATTGGCAATTAATATGGAAATAGCATGCAAAGAAGAAAGTGTTAGTCAGTTTACCTTCTGCTGCTTGATGATCCTGCCCGATTTCCTGGACCATTACTTGACACAACGGAGATTGCATTAGCAATAGCTTCCACAGCTGAGAGCCTTTCAGCAAATGTATTCCTTTCAGAGCGCTCTGCTTCTGAAAAATTAAGAAAATGTGTTAATTCCAAAATTTCACTTGGAAAAATTACAAGGAAGGAGTATAAAGTATGAAATGCCACTAACCATGTTCCCTGCAATTATTATTACATTTTTATTTATTTTATTTTTGTTTTTTAAGATTTACAGGGACAGAGTAGTCTCATATACAAATTTTTATTTTGGACAAGCTTAACCATCAATCTGACTGGGTGTGGTTTCTAAAAGGCCATCAAGGAAGGAAATTCAAGCCACCCAAATTCCAGAACAAGCTTTCAGTTTTCAGTATCATCAAGAGACAAGGACCTATCACATAGCTGATTCCAGACACTCGCTGAACCAAGGCTTCAAAAGCAAGGACAACCAAAAAAAACCAGACCACCACAAGAAAAGACAAACCCCACACTTCACAATGAGCAGCTATGAACAATGCAAAGTTGTGGGCTTGTAAGATACACACTCTACTTACGAGCATGCTTAGGAAAACTGTGTTATAAGGTAGCACAATCAGTTTACATCAGAAAGAATGAGCATTTCTTTTAACATCTAAAACCCTAAGCACCATAACACCTAAAGGTCCTAGTCATAATGAGGAACGAATTGTGCCAAGTGCTACACAGAATATAAAAAATTGCCTAGTTGTACAGTTACAGTACAACTTGAAGCAGCCACCTGAATAAAAACCCTAAAGTAGGTTTATTTATCTGCAAGACAAATACACAAATAAAGCACAGAGGAACAGTCATTGCTTCTTTAGGAGCTACTGACAATTAAAGATTGCATAGCAACTACATAGCAAATTACAAATCACTACAGCCATGGATCCAGAAAGAACTGAAAGAGAAGGCACTTTCAGCACGATACAGGCCAGGAGAGGGGCCATTTTCCTTTCAACAGAGTGAAAGACAATTTTTGGTACAAACTAGAATGAAAACGTGTATTTCTGGGGGAAAAAAAAAAAAATTTCCTTAAGTGACTCTTATCGTTCTTTCAGGACATGTCTCAAAGTTGCTATGGCTAACGCTCAGCAGTGCTCACTTTCCATTTAAAGGCTTTTCAAACTGACGGTCACCGTCCTCTGTACGTGTATTTTCTCCACTGACAGTACTAAGACCTGGATAATTCCTTTTTTTTTTTTTCCTTTTTAAAACAAGAATGTATTATTAATACCTCTAACTCTGAGTTCATAGAATAAGATAATTTGATGGCATTTGTCAGCTTTTATAGTATGTTTATTCTTTAGATCTTTATACTCATCACTACCTGAAGTAGCAAAGATCTAGGTTTTGCTTGTTCTCAAGCATGTGCAGGTTTCTGAAACAAAAATCACCTACTACCACAGCAGACGACTACCAAGCACTTAGCAGAATATTACTCGTCCCCTAGTTCTATACTAGTTGACCCGTAGTTGCAAATGCCATTGTATTTGTGCTGGACTCCCTTCTAAGATGCACTATTTCTTTTAACTCGTGACTCTTCTGGACACACTTCTGGACCCCCCAACATGGGGTCACAGCTCTTGAGAGTGATCCCTCAAGCAATACAAAGCAATACAACCATTCTCTGCAACAGAGAGATTTCATCTATCTTTAGTCCCACACTAAACTGTAACTGAATTTTCACTGTTCCACTTATGAAGTTAGTATTCACTTTTGGAGACCCATCAATTGTAAATGCCCCAGCTTAAAGTGTAATTTGCTGTTCTGTTGCCTAATGAAGCCCGTCCCAATTCTCTAGAAAAACCTTGGTTTGTAGGTGTTCAGTACAGTTATCTGAAATTTACTGTCATAACTCTTTAATGATTTCACATGCTTTGGACATTTCTTTTGGACCTGTCTTTTCCAAGATCCTTTCTATCGGCAAAACTGAGGAGACATCAAATCACAGAGAAACAGAGCAGCCTTCCCCCGGCTTTGCAGGTCTTTGTACTTTTCCTGCAATTCATGTATCCAACGCTGCAGGAGCTATGGCGAAACTAAGCACAGGATCTGAGAACAAAACCAGCTTATCCCTGCCCTCAATATTCCCTTTTCGGCACTTAAGGAGGAATCTATATGAAGAAGAGCGAAGGATCTCAGGCGTGTAACTAGCTGGGAAGGGGCAGTATGTTCTGTCATTGTCAAGGAACATCATACCTGGAGTCTGGAATTGAAGCCTTTACTCCTAAATCAAACTTCTTTTACAGTTTAGCAGATGGCTGTATAACTTACAGACAGTAACATTAGTCACCACTGCCCTCCAGATGATGCACAGAAAACAAGCTTGTCCTAATATCCATCTCTAACAGTTACAGCGGAAGGTGAATGTGATTTGAATCTAAAGATATGAATCCCCTTTTAAAACAATTTTTGTGAGGGGAAAGAGAGAGGCAGAGGGGTGTTAAAAGTCTACCAGGTTCACGTTTTTTTTATTTTTCAGAAAGTTAAATTACATCCAAATGAAGTTACTGAAAAACCGTCAAGGTTGCAAAGACAAGCACTCAAATTAGGAAAAAATCAGATTAAGTTTGCCCATGCATCCTTATTTCAGCTTCCTTGTGTGCTTATAGTAAAACAATCTTCAGTCACACAGTTGGGTTTAGTTGGTTTAGGTTGGTTTTTTTGGTTTGGGTTTTTTTCTCTCCCCCTCCAGCCCCCCGCAACCAGACCCCTGCCTCAATCAGTGCACAGGATGGACGACACACTAAAGATGAAGGGTTGCACAATGAGCAAGCTGTTTATGCCCTGTCTGCTGCAACATTCGGAAGGCACGCAGTAAGGCAGCAACAGCTTGGTAAGGAGAGGGATAAGCACTGTCTTGTGTTTAACGCCACTGAACATCACTTTGGAGAACTGGAACCTCTTTCTGCCACATCTAACAGCACACAGAACTCTGTGAAACAAGTTTTTACAGATGGTCGTGATACATTTTACTCATTTCTAGACACCTAAAAGGTGCCTGACTCACAGAAATAATTAACATTCACAGAACAACTAAAACTACTATTAATCCAGCTCTAGAATGAAGCCTTTTGAAATAACACCTACTCAAAAAAAATGAGATCAGGCCCATGGCTTCTCAAACAGAACCCTCAAAATTAGTTAATAGCTTTGAATACAGAAAAACTTCAGGCTATAATACCTTCAAAAGATGAGAAATCCGCAGCATTACCCCCATTTTAGAAATAGGGATATGAGGAACAATTAAGGTCTATATATGACTCAAATTCAATGACAGCACCATACAAAAATCCCACAAGGAAGTTCATTCATTATTCAGTGCAGAGTTTGTATGGTGTGCAATAAGTAAGGAATGGGGCCACACACTGAATGATGAGGATAAAAAGAAATATTGAATAGCTACCCATTCGGTGAGCACCGTCCATCTTGTGCACTGAATGAGGTAGTCCTGTGGAAAAAATAGCATGACGGTGTAATTAAAGACCATTTCACAATGCAGACCCTTGTATAGCACATGGGTAAACCTAATTCTGGCATTTCCTAATTTTTGAGTGCTTGACTTAGCAACCTTGTTTATACTTTTTACGTAACAGTATTTAATAGACATTTTTAAATGGTGTCAGTAACTGGCATTAGCAGAAAGTAACTCTTTCACATTTCTTAATACATGTCAACTGCAAGTAGCATTTCTTATTGCAGGCATTAGCATATACTATAACGCTTGAAAAATATTAAATATCGTTTCTCTTAAAAGCTTACTAGTGATATAATGGGGATATTAGTGATATAAAGGTGGAAAAATACTTGCTTTCATCTAAAACTAACATGTGGATGTGGAAAGTTTGTCTTTTACAATCAATAAAAACAGCTTATTGTTCTTAACTACTGAATTCTTACAAATCCTTATGAGAGTAATAAAAATGTTGTCTCAGCACCTTTGAAAGGCTAGGATGCATCTTAGGTGCTAAATTTTAAGACACCCTTATATGAAGAATGCAGTGTTTATTTCAAATATTTTTGAAAATGCATAAAAAGTTTATTTTCAAAGTATTTTCATGATATTGTTGAGCTCACCCTCTTCCTCTTTCGTTTCTTTGTTGCTGGTTGGAAAGCATACAGACACACAAGCATGCAGAATATTGCGGTTTCCATCACATCTGTGGCCGAGGAACGTCTGCAGCATTTGTGGATTCTGATCCAAGACAACTGCTTGTTCAAGATTCATCAGGTATTGTCTGCAAGCCTCATAGTCACATCGGAGAATGTGCTGCATTAAAGTTTGTTTCTATACTCAAAAGAATAAAATATTTTAACAATTAAAATACAAAAGACAGATATACAAGTTTCCCAAGTACTTCTAGTTTTCCTTTTTTAAATGAATAGAAACATTGGCTGGAAGTAGTGCAGGAACTGTTGAGAACACGCATCATCTCAATTATAGCACTGTTAAAAACAGAAAACAGCACACATTCAGGCACAGACAAGTAAAAGGAAAGGAGAGGCTTAAGCAGCAGAAGCTACCAGGCTCACAAAACTATGCCTTTGGCTTCACAGCTGGGTTCTTAGGATACATTACTTCCATTTCAGGACTACGTGTAACACGGGAAAAGCAGTACAGCTGAAAAAACTAAGGGATCTACATTAACTAGCTCTTACATACTTATTTTAAGCAAGTAATATACACGCTGAGATGTGAATGAATAGAAGCCGTTGAAGGTCTGGCAGGCTCACCCCATATATAACACGCTTTTCCACAGTGATGGAATACTCCACTGTGAAATCAATCTCAGTCTAACAGGTACACAATACCTCCTGGTGGCAGCATAGCACACAACAGAACTAACTATACTGCACCAAATCACTGACGAGCTTATACAAGTATGATCTATAAATTCACAGTAGAACTATTCATACAGCACCACAGATGAGTACAGAACTCTAGAGGTGATTAAAGTGAAAAAATCTTCACTTGACTGTCAATTTCCTAATGTATGGTTCAAATATAAGGTTTTAAAAAAAAAAAAGTAAAAAAGTGAAAAAAAGTGCTGCATTCATAAGAAAACAAGTTGTTGGATCACTCAGAAAAAACTGTGCACCCATAAAACAAATAAAATTGTTTGCAGGTAGTATACATAAAAAGGCAACAGTTTTAAAAGTAATGCCTAAGAAAATATTACTAGTTAAAAGCCTGATACAGAAGCAACGCACCCCCAAAATGGATCTTTCACTTTAGTACATAAATTTGTTTGTGCTTTCATGTGTCTAGAAGAATCTTCTGCTGAAATTAGTTTATTTGAAATAGTGAAAATATAAATCAGTATCTAAACATGAAGCTGCTTTAAGCATAACTTTCTAAAAGCAAGAAAAAAAGCACATATAATTCTGTAGTAAAGAAAATATTTTACCTCAACAGCCATAATGATAATAGCAGCTTTCTTTTTGATGGTCGAGTTAGCAGGAAGATTTGTTAAGGAATGAACACCCATTCCAAGACTACTAATAGGTGGAAGATCAAGCCAGTCAGGGTCTCGTATCCCACCCATACAATCTTTTGCCATTGGATAGATTGTACCATTTCCATCTCTAAGAATAATAGGAGATTCCTACAGTTGGGAAAAAAAGGTTTAACATTAAGTCTCTACAATTTACAAATATTCCCCTTCCCAAAACATCCAGTTCTGCTTGACCGCCGACAATGAGAACAGTTTACTTAAAATTCTCATTTACACCATTGCCTCCTATCATTACAAGTGGTGCAGCACAAGATACCAGATTCCCTTTCTCAAGGGCCTGAAATGTGCTTAACATAGCAAATACTAATAAAAATATCTTCATTATGACATACAGTTATTATGAAACATTACCAATGAAACATATAATACCTATACTTTTAGCTTACTTAAATGCTCCAGAGAAAGTTGAATATATAGAAATGAAACATTCAAATTCAATTATTTTGCTAAAAATGTTTCCTTCCACTATGCCAAGTAAAGTATATTGTGTTTGCGGAAGTTACTAAAATGGTTTTGCTATTTTTTTTTCAGCACTCCTCATGGATGCCTGCACAGTGTAATCAATCGGATAAAGTAAGAGACTTAACATTGGATAGTAGAATGAGTTCCACAAAACCTCAATATATCATTTTCAGTATCAAATACAGATTTTTGTTAACATTTCCATTTATTCTCAAGAGTAAATTTTCATCTGACCCAATTCCAAAATACAGCTAGGTAACAAGTTTACACCAATACAGGAACTACTCTGTCAAGTTTTCTTCCCCCTTTTTTACTTTTTATTCAAGGTAGAATTTGAGTAAGATTGTTAAAACTCCTTAAGTGAGTTAGATCGCTATTCCCCTTGTGTCTTCAAAATATTAATGGTATCAGCAAGTCTTTCATAACCCATTTGAGGAAATACTTCTTTGCTAGTCTTTGGAAAAGTCTTACAAAAGGCTGTACCATCCCATTCAAAGATGACAGAAGCAAAGTGCAGTGAGGTTAAATGATTGAGATACAAAACCACAAACCTGTCCAGCTGTAAAAATAGCAACACTTCTTTCATTCTGACCCAAGAATGCAATGCTGCTAGTTGGGAAATTATTTTCCTGTTCAGCTTTTCCTGTGGCAAGGTCAAATATGCAATATCGAACCCAGTTCCCAGTCTTCAGAACAGCATGCACTCCTTCAAAGACACACAAAGAAAAAAGTTCATGTCTTTTACTGTGGCATCAGTAAAAGAACTCCTAACTAAAGGACTTCTAAGGAATTACTAAATATCAATGGAAATAACTGTTCATGTTAGTTTGACAGTAGCTGTTTTCCAGTAGGAAGCAAGACAGGGTAAGTCCTACTTACCTTTTGAATCTACATTTACTGCTAGGATCTCCGTTTTTTCAGGAATACACAGCTTTTTAGGTGTCCTTTGAAAACAGTCAGGAACTTTTGGAGTTCCACCAGTTTTTACAACCTGAAAACATATGTAAAATTTTAAGATTTAATTAAGCACATAGTGCTAACGTTTCAAAATACTGATTCTTTTCTCAATGTTTCACAAAGACATACCTGCAGTTCATCTATTCTGAGCAACCTACAGTCTTGGAGAAGAGAAGAGGGATCAGGATCTGAATTAGAACTGCTCTGACAATTTGCATTACTGGATGTGCCTGGAAATTTCACAGCAACGTAAGCACCATCCACTTTTAGCACCTACAAGCAAAACACATCACAGTTTTACCAAAAGCTTTGAAGAGAAACTGTTTGATTTGCTTCAAAATAAACCAGACTTTTATCAGGAAAAGAAAAAAGCTTACAATAGTCAGAGATAAAATGCTACAGCTCTTGGTCATCAGCCTTGTTATTTTGCTAAAATTACTGAAATCTTAAAACTTGGATTTCTCAATGACTTCATAGGTAGTCTGAATCAGATCAAGGGTCCCCCCATTTCAACATCCTACGTCCAACAGGAACCAACACAACTGACTATAGAAGCTCCTACTGATACTTCCCTGGTATCTTTCCAGTTTCTACCTACTGGAAACAGCAGGACAACTTCATGTTTTATAACCTGGATAGACCCTTCTTTTCTTAAATTGTCCAATCGATTTTGGAAATAAACACTATTCTTGCGGCAATGAGTTCCAAACATTAGCTAACAATTCAACAAAAACCATCTAGACTGAGCCTCT
Source organism: Pluvialis apricaria (assembly GCA_017639485.1). Lineage (NCBI taxonomy): Eukaryota > Metazoa > Chordata > Aves > Charadriiformes > Charadriidae > Pluvialis > Pluvialis apricaria. The sequence goes on from CM030008.1 coordinate 147,552,391, forward strand.
TACTTCTCTAAGTGCCCATTAGCTCTTGTACTACAAGAAACAGGAAATCACTCGTCTCTTTTTTTTTTTTTTGGCCCCATCTGTTTGGCCTCTGTTGCAGAGTTCTAGTGCTCATTCCTCACGATGACTGTGTATAGTGGAAAAAAGAAGTGTTAGTTTATGGATCTATTAGCTGTTCCTTACACTTGATGATAAAGTTCTCCACTCAGTCCCTTAGGACTGTAGGATACACACAAGTCTATCCAGATACACTTCATGAATCTGCATCTTTCTCTGCCCCTCAAAGAAATGGAAGTTATTCCACCCCACACTGACACAGTCATTTCTAAGACTGTAAGCCTCTCTGAACAGCTGCTGCCATGCATGTCTAATCAGAACTGTCAAAATAGGTTTCCTTGATATAGAAACATCTTATGCTATCACCAAACAGCAAGGTCCTTTGAGTTTCCGGTTTAAACCATAATTTTCTGAAAAGGAAAACAAAACTAAGAGGGAAGGAGGCAGGGGGAAGGACAGAAAATGTTTTGAGTACAAGTAAGATCTCAGTAGCCTCTCAGTCTTGATCAAAACTAGATACAAGCAACTGTCAATCTTGATTAGGCCCTAATTTCTCAGTAGTTTCTACACAGAGTGCTTACAAAACAATATTAAAGATCTAGATGCAACCAACCTTAACTAAAATGTCCCTGACAATGAACAACATCTCTCAAATTTTCAAGATATTGTAGGTAATAAAAATCCATACATTTCCATGTTTTCTCCCAATTTCTCTAGCTAGCTGCAGCCTATCAAGTGTGCTAAAGAAAAGGATATATTGACAAATATGAAAGCATTAGCAAATTTTTGTAACAAAGATTATTGTGGATGGAGTCAGAGCACTTTTTTCCCATACGCTGAAACTTCACTCTAGTTGCAGAGTTCCTAGTTTTAGTAGCAGATCATCACCGATGACTGTAAGAATACTATCCTAAAATTTCAAAATTCAGACCTTGTCAAAATATTCGTGAACATTAACTCCAGTACAGACTATACAAAGACAGATTTCTATTGAAACTTGCAAGACAACACTCTAGACAAAAACTGTAAATATTTTTTTTTTATTTAATTGAGGTACATTTAATGTTTTTAAGGTGATCAGACTAACTTGTAAGCCTGAAATCACATGCCAATGGTTCAATCACAGCTTCTAGTCTGACATGTAGAATTTTTTTTTTTTTAATGACTAAAAGTTGCTACAAAAGCTTTGTAAATTTGGGCTGTTTCTGAAAACAGAAGATTCGAAATGGTCAGCGCCTAGTAGGGCGTATGAAATCTTGTTTATGAAGTTTCAAATTTATAATCGGGGATGGGGGAAGAAACACACCTTAAGAAAAGGCACAATCCCCAGATACTTAACATATCCTATCTTGGTAACTAAACATTTTCTTTTACGTGCTTTCTGGCTACTATTAGTGTTATCACCTACATCACATTTCACTTACATCCCTTTTCATGTATTCATGTGTTCAAAGCAATGCTGACAGTTTTTTAAACTGCTGGAACTCTATGGTGACTCTTTCAGAGTCCACGTGGCAAATTTTTATTTTCTTCCCCATTTTGCGGTTCAAGAAGAAAATCATGTATCTTTAAAAACTGGAAAATATGTTTATTAAGATTTGGTTGAGAAGAAATTCACCTCTTCAAAGGGTAACTAAAATGCAGTTCTTTACTTAAACAGTTACTACTGTGGCTATTGGCTGTTAGACAGAAAGAAAATAAAACTATCCATTGATGTAGCAACCAGGAGCTTGAGTGCAACACTTGATAGCAACTGCACATAGGAAGCTCCAAAGCAGAGATGTGGTATAATGGGCTGGCACTAAACAAGATAAATGAGCAACATTAACACTCCTCTTTAATTGAAATTATGTAAGTCTGAATTCATTGAACAATGCATTAACAAAAATAAAATGCAAGAGCTTAAAGGATTTAGACACTTTAGCTTACAGAACTAATGTACTTACACTGTTCATATTGCTAACACAAAATTTTAATCAATTAGAAACAAGCATTTTACAGAACTACATATACAAATGTTTATTAGGACTAAATTAAAAGAAGTGAATCAAACGAATGAAAAAAGCAAGCAACAAAACGCAATCTTAAAGATTTTTTTTCCAAAAGCAAAATGCCTTTTTAGAACATTTTCAAATACAGGGTAATGAGATCTGATCTTCCTTTTTAATGGAAGAAAAAAATGAACTGATAAAATGAAACAATTGAAAGATGAACATACTTGTTATTTCCTTTACCTTTACTATCAATCCATTGCCACACTCCTTTAAACCAAAATGCCAAAGCATTCCAATTGGCAGAAAACATTCAACTGAAGTCCCTTCCTCAAAAGGAAGTGAAGGCAGGTCCTGAGCTCCACTTCTCCCCTGTTCCCTCTTACAGTTGTTCATTTAAAATCACATTAATGATAGGTTGAGTAGCCTCTAAAAATAACAACGTTGACTACCAGACCAGCACTTGAGTCTTTCAGAAGCAAACCTGTTTGGATCCACTGGTAATCTGTAGAATCTTTCCCTCTCCAGAATCACCATATTCCCTCTCAAGACACAGCAGCAGCAGACCAGGGAAAATACATTTTTCATTTCTTATCTAATCTCCTTGTTGGAATGGAAGAAATTTTAACACTGCAGGAAAGCCTTCTACCTCTACTCTCAAAGCAGAATGAGCACTTCCAAATAAATACTGACACAATTGTTAAAATATTCAACTTTGAAGAATTAAAACCAGATTCCTAACAAGGATTAGGTAACTCTTCTAGGACTATATCCAGCCTGAGCTCTTTCAACTTACCCTTCTCATTGGAAGGCTTCAATTTCAGACAGAAATCAAACAAAAACCAAAAAGTTCAAGTGACTGACTAAAATAATACAATACAAAGTAGAAGCTAAAAAACAAACTACTCAATTCAAATTTATGTTTCACAAAATCCCTAGGATTTGATAAGATTTCTGGGCATAGGAACTGCAAAACCAGTAATACACATTAAGTCTCTCCTGACTGAGGACAATGTTGAAGAACAGCAGCAGTTTGGGGAGGCCTTGGACACTGCCAATGGAAAGCCTCAGACCAAAATGAAGCGCAGCTGCCAGAGAAGAAAAAAGCAGCTCCAACCCCGGTTCCCCACCCTTTTGTTCTAACAGTGGTTCCAGATAACCACTTAAGCCATTCCGGAAGAGGAGATCCGGAGCTAATGTGGGTAAGTAGAATATCCCAACGTGCCTGGGATGGACAAAATCAGGTTCTGTTCCTCTGATACCAGTGAGCAGTAACAAAGGCTTATTTCAGTCCTTCTGTTTTCTAAACTACACTGAATGAAGACTCCATCAGATTTCTCACCAATGCAGACAACAGAAGAGACAAGCACCAGGCTTTTTTATTCCATCAGTCTTCCATTAGGTGGATAATCTTATAACCGTCATCTCTTCCATCTAATGACAGACTTGGAGGAATAAAGGTTTTTGTTCCAAGCCCATGAAGGATTTAAATTGAAATGAGGTCGGAAGACAACATGTTCCAAGGAGAAAGATGATTAAATCCAAGAGCATATCTAGCAGACTTCTGCTTTTTTCATTTCTTTCAAGACTGCCCCAACGTAAGAGCTTCTGCACTCTTGCCCCACTCTCTGGTCATTTGTTGCTTCGGCACCACATGCAATCCACATTTACAAAGCAGTATGTAAAATGCTGGTTGTACAATCTACCGGTATCTGAATAATCACAAACAGTCATCTTAGATCTTAGTACTCAGGGGAAGGCTGTTACTATATTGAGATCAGTAAGAGCCCAGAGAGAAACAGACATGTCAGAACTTGACACCACCTACCTGCCCACCGTTCTACAAACAGAACACAACAGTGGTCTTGGAAGGATTTTAACCAAGCAGTTTTTGGAGACATCATGAAATTGTTGCATAGATCCAAAAGTACAGGAACACAAATTTTCCAGAAACAAAATTACTTCAGGAACACAGGCTGAGCATCAGTAAATCTGAACCTACTTCCTATCTCTAAATTCCACTCCCTGAAGCCTAAGTGAACAATTCTTTTTTGTGTAAAACAAAGAATTATCCAAATATTTTAAAAGGTAGCAAACATTCTGACAGAAGCTCATGGCTATCAAACTTTATTCACTTTATTCTAAATAATATAAACGTTCAAAATTTCAGTTGTTCGTGCTACAGGTAAAAGGACAGAAATCAATTTTTCGTTCCTCTTACTACTTCAGATCTGAGTCATTACATAAGGCAAGATTTTTGGCTTCACAGCTCAGTTTAGTGCAATTCACTTCATGTTGTGATCAAAAACCATCTGCCAAATTACCGGTGCATATTTCTCAAAGGTGTCCCAATATTCACATGCTCCATGAACACCTATTTTACTCAATGACAGCACTTTGAGAGAAGCTAACTGTTGCTCTACTGGCACCATGCTTTGTAACATCAAGTACTCGAAACTCAAGAGTGCTTCAAAGCCTTTCCAATTTTTTGAAACACCAAAAGTAACAAACTCCCAGGTTACATAGGAATAGCATATTCTCATGCAGGATGCTCATGCCACTGAGGCCGCCCATACTAATATATCAAAGATGTGACTTTTTAGAACATCATTCAGTAAACAAAAGTCCATGGAAGACCAGATGAAGGTATATCTGGGCGTGCCCTAAAAGGGTAGGACTTCTTAACCCATGCAGTTTTAAGAGCTCAAACCCGTATGATTATGTTTTTGCAGCTTGAACCTCTGTACACATTCAAAAATTATTTATGCAAAGAACAGTCAGATTGTTCAGAATTCAAATAATCTTTGTGCTTAATTCAGCTCCCAACTAGCTAAATTACAAACAGTACTGTTTCACAATGATCATTAGCTATTCTGGAGCCTGTAGGAGAACACTGCAAAGAGTATCCCTTCTGCAGACAGAGGTGCCTCCAGTCTTTTTCATACAATCACACAAGTGATCCAAATTACAACCAGAACACATAACAGGGCTTAAACTGTATTTCTGTCTTTAACCTGGACACCGCTAGGCAAAAATTAAAAAAAAAAAGATAGTTTTGTCTGCTGGATTCTATCTAAACTCTAAAGATGAAGTGTTACAAAACTGTAAAAGCAGAAGAGTGAATGAGCATATACGTTGCTGGAAAAGGACAGCATGCTTTATGAAGAAAAAAAGCATCTTTGCCATAAATGAATGATTGAGAATAAACTCAGCACCAATAACTCTATTCAGAAGACAGCCCACTTACGGATTTTAGCACTTCAGTAAAAATATCAACATATAAAAATTCAAGCTTTCCTATATTTATTATAGTAGCTCTTCTTGACGCAGTACACAAAGACAGACACTTTTACAACAGAAACAGTACAACAGTCTCTGTTCTGAAAAATCTTAGGATCTAAAACAGGAAGGACAGATAAGGACAACAGGGACTTCCCCAAAGCTAGTATGAGAGGCAAGCAGTAGTTTCAGCGCCTTCAACTAGATCTCGAAACCCCGTTCACAGAAACTGAAGTGTTTCAATGAATTAAGTTGCTCCATACTCCCTTTTGCAGAAATGACCTAAACTTGGTGATGAAAATTCATTGTGGGCCTCCTCCTTTCAAAGATACTCTCAAGGCAGATCTTCCACTCCTGCACAAGTAAAACCATTAAGGAGGCAGGTGAAATAGCCTTCACTAAATCCAACTGCCTTCTGTTGGACAGTTATTTCCTCTTCTGGCAACGTTTTCTTTTTTTTTTTTTTAATCTTCTGTGAACCAGGTAGAAAGCAATCCAACCTTTTCATTTTTTGGAAAACCTTTATTGACTTTCCTGTTGCTCTTATTTTTGCAAAGTATCGCAGAGAACTGTCTAGATGACCTAATCCCTCCTAACTTCGCACAACAATGCCAAACGAGAAACATAGTAGTCGAAGCAAAGGTTTTACTAGAGAGAAAATGAAAAAATTATAAGGACCAAACAAACAGATTTTCTGCAGTAATAAATGAAATAACTTTATAGTCATATTAATGAAGCCTGTCATTTCTAATCAAAACATTTCTGTTCTTTGGTTTCCAGAACATGGGATTCACTTAAACGTTCAGCTGATGTGTATTTAAAAGTCAGTCACAACACATGTCCAACAAGATTGTGAAGAGTTACAAGTGTGGGAGCTATTGCTCAAGTCACAAAAAATAATCTTTTGGATAAAACCACATCTACTCTTCTTAATATCGTGGTTCAAAACGTAAAGTACCAGAATGTTATTTTTTAAGATTCAGAACATTTTATTCACAACACATTCAGTCTATTACTGTTATTGTGTTATGGACAAATAAAAAGGCAACAAAAGTCATAGCAGTTAGAAACATTCTCAAGAATCCCCAAAACTCTGATTCTTTGAACAGTTAGCTTATCTAAAAGGAAAAACTTTATTTTCTCCCACCCCAAAGATGGTGGGACAGTGTATTTTAGACCAACCTTGCCAACAGGAACATTCTTAACGTCTTCCACAAACACAACTTCCCTCAGAGACCACTGCTCTTCATTCACTTTCTCCTCCTCTTTTGGGGCAGGAGTAGATCGTCGTCGCTCTGAGACAAAAAAGTAATTACCAAAGGAAAGGCTTGAAATATTTAATCCAACCATCAAAATGCAATGTTCAGTAAACACCAAAGCTTTCCCCCTCAAAAGAGTATCGATGTTCAAATCTAGAAATTAACAAAAGGTTAACAAGAATATGACTTTAAAACCACTTGAAGTCAGAGTTACCTAACAGTATACCACGCCACTTTCATGTTTTTCATTGAAATTAGCACTAATAAAACCTATCAGATAAACAAAGCTCTTTTAAGGACATTTAAGCATAACAATTAGAATACAAGAAATTGTTTTGGCAGGGCTCATATATTCATGCTGTAAGTAACAAGACTGACATCGTAAGACCTTTCACTCAGCCCTGCTACAGTGCTTTGTATCACCCTTGCAAAAAGTCTGCTTGTCTACTACATATGGTTTTTGGTAAACATCTAGAAGAGTAGCAATGAGGCAGAAAATAGCTATTTGGGCTAACAGCAATTGCAAGACAGTTAGATTTGCTGCAAAGACATTATCTGAACAGTAACTGTAATACACTCAAGATAAAATTTAAATACATAACATGGCTAAATTAACACTGACAAGAACCTTTATCTCCTGAATTGAGTTTCTATAGAGTAATTAATATTATCAACATATTTAAAGTAAGAAGCAGAGAACTTCTAAGCTAACCGTATAGTTAACTTCAAACACTAGTTCAAAATCCCAAGCAAAGTTACAGTCGGTGAAAAATTACAGCTGAAAGAAGTGCAAAAGAGAAGAAATAAGTAGTAAAAGACTCTACTAGTACAATTAATTAGTGCTGTAAATCCAACCATACAAGATTCTCGGTCACTGAATGAGAGCATTTGATTCTCTAGGTGAACGCTTCTTAAAACTGCAGTATGTGAACAATTAGAAGAAACAGAAGCAGAGAGAAGATTTCTTCAAATGATGGCATTGTAATTAACCGTTTAAAAATGTATGGGTTTAAATGGATAAAAAAGCTTAAGAGGTCAGCTACATGAATTCTAATACAGCCTACATTTAGGTTTTAAGTACAACTTGTACAATAAAATTTCACTCACTGTTTTTGTATGTTAGTAAAGAATGTCCGGTTTTAGACATTTTATGTAATAGATGATCAACTACCGCTTTATGCACCAGCAAGGCAAGCTGTGCAAGAACAGCTTAAACTTCAAAGGAATTTTCCAAAGCAAATTCAACTTCTGGGCTGTAAAGAAACTCACTATCACATTGCAATTAAATATAAACAACTTTATCTTCAGACTTGATCACCTCCTGAAAAATACTTTTGATTCTGCGAACTAAGTGCTATGCGTGCTTAGATACACCTTACATCAAAGCAGTCACTGCTTACACCAGTACATTTAAAATGAACACTGACAATTCACTGATCATCTAAAGTCTATTACAAAAGCCTTTACATACATTGTGGTTCAGACTGAAAGACCAAAAAGGACTTTTAATCAGATTTTGAAATTAGTATGGAAACTTTGTAGAACTGTCTTTTATGAAAACTTCTTATCTACACAAATATTTTATGTTACTACAAGTTACTTACTATATGGCATTGACGCACTGCTTGCTATTGAAGATGCATCACTGCAAGTGGAAGCTGGGGATGGTGGAGGACCCATCTCAGTTTTCACTGGTTCCTGTTTGCTTTCAGGTCTAGAATAAAAAGCGTTACTTAGAATGAAGAAAGAAAAAGGTGAAATCTTTGCTATGACAACGGACAAAGTGTTAGTGTGTCCCAGCCATGTTGGTTTTTTTTTATTCTTCTTAACAAAACCAATATTTTCATGAAATAACTCCTTACTTGGGAATAACCATCCGAACTGACAAGACTATACATCCAATGCTGGGAACGGTGCTATGCTTCTTAATCACAGATTAGCTTTATAACATTAACTGAGCATAGACACAACATTACAGAAAATAAACATCCTTAGATACGCTTCATTTGAAGACAGGAAGAATTATTAGCTTTATACAGTAACGTGGAACTCTAGAACTGCTAAACTTTTTCAAGCTCTTCTTGAAACAGTTTAAATCTGGTTTTAAGAAACATTTAACTGGCAATGGTCAACTCAATCGTTATTTTTTTTTTCAAACTAGGAAGGGGCTGAAACAGGTCTCTCAATGCCACGAAGAAGGGCCAGAAAACAGTTCGTTCCATAACAAAACCACTTTCAGTTATTCAAATATAAAATTCTGGAAACTTTATGAAACACTAAAGGAAAGTCTTCATTTAATATTCCTTCTGCATTTCTCATTTCCATAGTGGTTTCACACAACTGAAACGCTTTTCCTGCAGTAAGCATTTCTGCACTTTTAACCAAGTTTACAAGAAAGCTAGAATCTTATAAAGAAGGCAAAAAATTCAAACTGATAAAAACCTGAGCTTTCTTCTTCTCAATTTTTAATCAATCACCAAATCAATAGTATATCAAATACATGTTCTGGGTGTATGCTTGCGTGTTCTCAACACTCACTTTGCCTCCGTAGTTTTGCTAGCTTTCTCCATGTTTTTCAAGCTCTCAGGTGACCGAAGCTGAAATCGACAGCTGTCATTCATGTTCCAAACAGATTCCATTAACACACCCACTTTAGGAATTCCAGCACTGATTGAAAAAGCAACTGCTCCAGCATGATAGAGGGGGTTATTTCTTAAACACACCTACAGATAGAAATATTCATTTCTATGAGAACAATGGATTATACTGATGGAAATCACATATGCATGCATTTTCTTGGTGACATGTAGTAGCCAAAAAATAAGAAAACTTATGGAACTAGATGAAGAAGAAAGTCAGCATGATATACTACGTACTTTGCTAGGAAAAAAAAGAGATTGTTGTGCAATTCACAGCTGAAAGCAACAGCTTTAGCAATGCAACTGTTTAACATATAGTATTTACATGCTCAACCACAAAAGGAACAATTCATCCAATAACAAAGCCCCATCCCAGAGTTGATTAGAATGGATTGGGAACCAAAAGAAATGTGCTCCCTGGGAAGAAGCTGTTTTGTCTCATACTAGTTCTAATACTAATCACAAAACGAATCCTACAGCTCTGTATCAGCTATTAACCTTTTTGGTAAAGGCTTCAAACCAAAGGCCTATCCCACTGCATAAATAAATCAAACCCAGGCTCTAATATTGCAGGCACTTAGATGCCAAATCATTTACAAAGCTATGTGCTGCACTGAGAATCATATTTCTATCTTCACTTTCTCTCAAAATACAGAATCAGTAGGTAAGTTAAACCAGAAGTACTTTGTATGAATACAGCTTGTTCCCCATGTCTGCAGCAATAATAATACTTGTAAAACAATAACAACGCTAACAGGACACATCAATTTACAGTCATACAATTAAAACATACTATGTTAATGCCACATTTTTGATACAACTTCTATACGTAACAACATTGTTTTGTTTTGTTCTGATTTTTAAGAACAGGCTGTAAGCACTGTAAAAATGCCACTTGTGACAGTTGTACTTGCCTGGGTTCCAACGGTTATGTTTGGCATAGAGGAGATACCAGCACTAGACTTCGGCTTTTTATTTTTTGCTCTGGCCTTTTCTAGCATTTTCTTCCTTTGGCTGAAAGGAACTACACCCCTGTGGAAAAACACATACTATTTTTAAAAGGCTATGAAAGAAATGCTATGTTTATAACTTTGACCATTTTATTCCTTCTGTTTAATGTAGTCACAATCAAACACACAGGTCTCTGTGCCAGCTTCTCCAAAATCTCAAAGCACTGTAGAAATGACATCTTTTTCTATATTCACTTCCACTTTCCAAACTGTAGGGGTGGAAGACAGGAGAGGGAGAGCACATAAGATGTCACAGCCAAATTGCTCTCCTTCCAGTCCAAAACACTTCAAGACCCCCATTGCAGATGGTATGCTCCAGTCACAGCTTTTAAATTGCGGGTTGTCCCCTCTGAACTTGAAGATACCTTTCTCATGACTAGTGATAATTTCCAGAATTTGCAGTCATTGGGGAACAGGATAAAGGTTTTTGATTTTACGTTCTAAAAGCCTCACTTTCTCTCTGGGGACATGGCTGAAGGAGCCTAGGACTCCTATGACAGACTTAAGCTGCAAGAGGGGGAAAAAAGGACACTACTTTTGTAATTGGATCCACTCAGTTTAGCTGAAAATAATGCCTACATACACAGTTAAGCATGCTTATTATTTTGATACTTCATCATTTAGCCTGTGGGTTATAGAGTTAGATGCTTTTATTCGAAAACCTCCTTCATGTTAGGTAAAGCATGAAAAGCATCAGTCCTGTGCAACACTGGAAATCGAAATCGTGTCCACTGTACTACAGACCATTGTAACTAAGGACATCAATGGTAACAGAAACTTCTGTCTACATCAATCTGATTAACATAAAATCACCACTGCTGACATTTAACCCTTCTCAGAAAGGACACGCTGGTTAATAAATAAATTGCTTTCAAAGATTACATGTAAATGCTAGTAAGTCTTTTTATATATTGCAACGATTATTCTAAAAGCAGTAAAAATGGCAGGTTCTAATAGCCAATCTCCAATGTTATGGCTTATTAGTTTCTATACTAAGAATAATTACTCTGAGGTATGTCAGCCGTGACATAATGAAAGGGTCAAGAACCAGAGAGCTGTAATTTTGAGATTTGGGACTAGAAGTTAGAATAAATTATGGCTGTGTTTAAGTTTACAAGCCTAGCTACAATTCTACTTAAATATTTTCCAGAGAGTTATTAGAATTTAATGAGAAAGCTGTTTCATAGAATCAATTTTGAGTGCTCTGATTTCCAACTCATCATCAAATATTTAACTCATCCATGCCTAAAAGCTACTTGAGCTTCGGGCATGATATGTAATGCAACAACTCCTGACACACTGACAGAAATAATGCATCCTGACAATGCATGAGTAATATTCAATGAATTCACTCAAATTAGAAATTAATTTCAGAGCTCTTTGGGGAGTGTTATTTTGAGATTTGGGGGTTTTTTATTTTAAAATAAGCTTCTTAATTATCAAATTGTTAGTTTAAATATTTTAACTAACATTTCACATTTTACAATGTTTAAAAACGTTATAGTTTAACAAGCTCCAGAGGGAGCATCTGATGTTATTTCTCCCTTCTTTAAGATTTGGATCACAAAGTAACAGGCCAAATTTTCCTAACAGAAGAACCTGGACCTTATTTGTGAGTAAGTTTGTTCCATATTTCTAATCTGAAAAAGGCCTGAAGGACATGAAGAAGGTTATTTTCTTGTATCAGTACTATGCAGTATATCTGAATACTAACGCATTTATACACATCTCCTAAAAGAATAACCTTATTCTCTTAAAGATGTTAGAATTGGATCTAAAAGCTTTAAGCATTAAAGAGAATAAATATACTTTAAAAAGGGAATCTAAGCTGAAGTGCAGAGTTACAGGATTCAGCACAACTGTGGTTCAGTATTTTTGCAATGCTCAGAGCCAAGGACATGAAGACATTCATGTGTTAAACATAAACACGGTATTTACTTACCACCAATACAAGTTGTTCTCTAGTTGAGCACATGTATAAAGAGCACAACAATGTAAAGAAACAATCCGTTCTCCCTGAAGCTCCGAGTACGTCTGTGCAGTGTGTTCTAATTTAGAAGCTACGGAGCTTAACGTTTCATCTACCCATGTAGCAACCTAAGGGAGAAGGGAAGAAAGGAATGGAGAAGGTAGGGGAAAAAAAAGAAAAAGAAAAGTTGTACCTTAGTTTTATGTTTCATGTAATTTTTACTGGTTTTGAAAGGGAATTAAAAAAAACCCAACATAACAACCAAGCACCAATGATTCCCTTTGGGATTTTATCCCCAACCACCTTTTCTTTCCCCAGAAAAGAGCTTTTCAGGATTTTTTTCCCCTCTATTTCCAGTCCCCAACAAAAGCAAAAAAGGTAAAAAAAGTAGAGAGGTATCATAAAAATACTTCAACAAGTGTATATACTTTACCAAATCAGTTTCATGTTTACTCTTAATGAGGCAGAAAACCATATTTAGATAACTTACTTTATGGCACTTCAATGCCCTTAGTTTTTCTAGTAAACATATACAGAACATTAACAAGCTTCTCTATTCTTAAACTAGTGTCAGTTTCTACAGTAACAGCAGAAAGACAAGTATTTCAGATAATCAGGCAAAACAGGTATCTTTTCACTCTTTCAAGCTGTAAATCTGCAGGATTTTTTTTTTACCTTTTTGCATTTTTACAAATGAAACCAGTTGGGTTTCTGTTTTGTTTTTACATCTGTATAGACGAAAAGAAGTGGAATGAATGAACGAATTAAGGACTTTCTACTACTGATGAAGCTGAAGAATCAACTTCTCTATAATATACTGCAAGTAACTGAAAAAAACAGCTTTGTCTAATTCAGCAACCAGCACACATCTCATACCTTGTTATTTTCAGTGGCAACAGTTGCTCTAATACTATTTGCAGAAAGAAGCACTATCTTTTCATTGGTTAATCCCAAGAACATGGCTCGTGGATGATGTAGCGAAGGATTCTTTGGAAACAAAAAAATATTTTAGATATTCAAAGCATATAAATCATTCTGAAGGTAAGCATTTAAAGATGTACAGTACCTGTGCATTTCTGTAAGGCTCTGACTCACTCCACTTCCATTGATAGAGTTCTCCTTTACTGCTAACAGCCACGAGCTCAGAATACAGAGCTCCGATAGAAATAAACTTTGTTCCATCCTACAAATACAGAAATATGAAGTCTAAGACAGCAATACTATAAATGTATACATAAATATATAAATGCAAAAAACTGAACTTGTAACTGTTAAGTTTTTTTCAGAGTTCCCATGAATGTTGACCTTGAAAATAAAGACATAACCAAGTTTGTCTCAAGCTAAGCATGGCCTCAAACACACACACAAAAAAGCATTATTGCTTCTGACAGAGTGAAGAAAAAAATAAATATTCTCTTCCTGAAATTTAGCAATAACATGACAATTAACATGGACAATTTATTAAGAGCTTCCACAATATTTTAAGACCACAACACTGCTCATAGAATTAAAGGTGGGAAGATCTCTTGACTTCTGACATTTAAAAAAAGTTTCCCTCTAAAATTCTGGCTTTTTGAAATAAACAAAAAAGCAACATTACTCCATTCCTAAGTATACTTGTGAAGTTATCTTCCAACTACCTGAGAAATCAATTATCAAATTCACTACCTCATCAATTAAACAATTCTTATCTTTCACTTCTGAAAGTAAGTAACTGCAAACAAGATCAAGTTAAAAAAAAATAAATCAGCAGCTAGATGTCACATTAATGCATCATTATGACCTGACATGCTGGAAAAGCTTCTAATTAAGAGTGATTCTTTCCCCCGCCTTATTGTCCTTCTTAATGTTTTCTCAAAACTCACATGGCATCTTTCTACTACTGAGACAGTACCACTTTGCTCAACTGCTTCATCCTGTACCTCACCCAGATGTCACAGGCTTGTTTTCCCCCCTCTTACACTGGGTTGCATATCAACATTGCAGCAACTACGCAACAGTTACAATCTCACTTCTTCCATGTTCCTGTTCCCCCTTGCATTGAAACGAGTATCAAACTAGAGACCTGTGAATTTGAGTGATTTCACAAAACATTTACTTCTGTTTACTGAGAAACATTTGTAAGGCCCATCCATTCGCTGCTCCTCTGCAAGTGCAGCCATAGGACAACCATGATCCTTCTACACTTCTCTACTGGTAATAACTAAAAGTTCTCTTCCACTTAGGAGAGAATACTGCTTTTAAAAAATGAAAAACCAACTTAAACTAGTATAAAATCAAACGCTGTCTTCTACAGCTACAAATCTGAAAGACGGGTAAATGATAACTAGACTTCTCTGTAGTAGTTACCTCCCAGATCAGTATCTTTAGCTGCCTCTCTTAGATTACAATATACCGCATTTAAGCGATTCAACCATCTGATGGAAAACGGAACTCATCAGACCATTAAAAAGAGCCCAGCATCCAGTACATTTATCTGTCCCCCAAACTGAGAGACTTTTCTTTCAGCTACAAAAGTTGACAAGTTTTAGTTTCACTAAAGTGACACTTTTAGTTTCATAAATTTGGATTCACACTATTTTTTTACTATTTTCACACTCAGAAGTGCACATTTCAAAAGGTGCGAGTGTGTCCTTGAGTAACATGGGATTCAGTAGATCTCTTACCAATAGCTCAAAATGTTTACCAATATTTTGGAAGAGAAGAGAAAGAAGGCAGCAGGAAAGGACAGAAGCAATCACAAGCAATTCGCTCTTGTACCCTGATAACAGGATCTAGAATTAGTTAAATCGTAAGAGAAATATTTTGCTCTGGAGGGCATCTACCAACACAGCACAGAAGTAGCATGAATGCTAATCTGTGTCATCATTAATACCTGCCATCATATAAATATTGCATATTCTGAGAAAGAACTGCCATCAGAACCTACTGCAGCCTAATGAGATGCATCTCTACTTCATCAGCATAAATGAATCTTCAGAAGTTATCTGGCCTAATGCCTCAAAGTTAAGTATGGAAAGCAATTAATTTTTGCTCCAAGACAGTATCATTATGACCTTTAATCCTGCTAATATGTTTTACAACTTTTTATAAACAAACAGTTTTATACCACAAGCTCAACACTAAAGAGATTTGCCATTCAAAATTCTTCTGGCCCTTCCATCAAAAGATTAGCAGTTGTGATCCAAAAATCAGGACCAACGCTACATACACCTCCATGAAGCCCATTGAAAAGACTAACGACACAAAGACACATGAACAACACGACAGCTCTGGCTCTGTAACCGGAGTCTTATGTGTTCAACTATAAATACTGACTTCAGACCAGAGAAATTACCTACTTGAAGATGATGCAGACTGCTGACAAAAATCTTAGTATCTCAATAGCTAAACAGAATATACCTACTTGAACAAACTAAAGGCTTGGCTTGCATCTAACTACAGTCTAGCAGGAAAAAAAGGGCCATACTTGCCATACTATAGAGCAGCTCTGATACGCATGGCATAATGTTGATACGTGGCAGTGTAGACTAACAGTACTACAGCCCAACGAGATTTGAACTTTCAGAAGAATTCATTCATTGACTCAAATCCTTGAGCAGCTGGTTTCCCTTATTTCCTAGAGAAAACTCCATACCTATGCATCATGTCTCAACATCATTAGTCTCAGACTGTGTGAAACTGATGCATTCGGGAACACAGTTTTCCAAAAGTTTCATCCATTCCTCTCAGGTTGGTACTTTACCTCCCATAAACACAAGTTAACCATCCTCATCATGGACTAGTACAGTTCTGTCTCAAATGCTAAATGTCAAACTAATGAAAAATGAAGGAAAAATATTTGCAAGCAAGATTGGTTATTTCGTAGCGATTCCTCACGTACTTTAATCTCTCCCCTAGCTTACTGTCTTTTCCATTAACATTTCAAGATCTCCTTTCCAATTTTCAAAATGTAAGAAACATCTGAACTGGCATCTCAGCTAAATCATCTCCTTCAGGATTCAACTTGAACAATTTCCGTTGGAAATACCACCAACAAAACTGCAGAGTGGGGCTATAGCAGGAAAGATGCCGAACAATTTCTTATGAATGTTCAGCTGAAGGACAGAGTGTAAAGTTTAACTACTTTTGGATAACGATGAAAGGCCTTTCCAGTAAAACACCTTCATTTAACTGGCAGCTAGGGTTTATATGAGTGCATATGCAAACAGGTATCTTGGAAGAAGTTCAGTACATTTAAATTGAACAAGCATGCAATTAGATATCACAGCAAGTTAATTTCATAAAAGATCCCCAGTAAAAGATGTCAATAATTGTCCTGGGGCAGGATCTCCTGAGTTTGCAAATAACAAAAAACCTCATCCAGGGCAAAAAAAAAACCCAACCCCTAATTTAGTAACTAAGTTTGAAGGCCTGAGAGAAGAATGGGGTTAACAGGAAAACCATTCCTGAAGTTGTAAAAAACCAGAACAAAACAAAAAACACAACAGTAATAATGGCTGTAATAATGTTACCAAAACATAGCAGTGGAAATAAAACCAGTAAGTTAGCATTCCAATTCTAAACCACATTTACTCTTTGATGCTAAAGCCCCTGAAATCTCTCTCTACCCAAGCTAGATGACTCTCTCGTTCTACCATTATGACAAAGCAAGGGGGACAAAAGCTGCCAATTTTCACTGACACAGAAGTTCAATGTTACTGGCTGAAAAAAACCTGAAATCACACTTTAGACATAAAAGGTCTGGTTGGGTGAGCAACTATTAGGCAAACATTCTTTTTAGGTATCTTTATTTCTCAGTTTGAATGCTCAAATGAAGATGATAGCTGATAAAGGTGAGCTGCTGTAAGCAGAATTAAGTCTCTAAATTCACCTCCCTCTTCAAGCTCTCTATCTATATTTAGTCTGAAAGGAAAAAAAACAAGAGACATCGAAAAAGAAAGCGTGACATATCAAAATAGCAACCTCACAGATACTGTGGACAGACATAATTGGTAACACTAGAAAAGACACCCCAAGTCCATAAAATTTGGACTAATAAACATAGATTAACACTTCCATTCCTGGGAATTTTTTTTGTTTGGTTGGTTAGTTTGGGTTTTGTTTGGTTTGTTTTTTAAAGTCATTTCCCCAAGCATCTAGGTAATTCATAAAGAAAATGACTACCCAGTTAGCAACATAAGAGCTGGTGTTCCTATTATTCTTATATCTCACGTGGGAATTACTTCTTGCCTTTAAAGTGGAATTAGGGTTACAAAGAAAACCAGCTAACCTAAGCCAAAGGGATTCTGAAGTAGCAACCAATACTCATTTAAGTTATTGGTCAATTCAAAACACAACTGCAAATAAATGTCAGCTTTCACTGTTGTTGCTTAGAAGCCCAATTCACTCAAACTAAAAGTATCTCTGGGAATAATAATGCTAAGCAAAACAAGGTTTCGTTGATGAAGGATAGTTTAAATTGTTTCATGAGTTTCCTATTGCCTATTAAATGCTTTGAGCACCTAAGCAAAAAAAAGAAGAAAAAAGAAAAACCCAAAACCTTATGATCTATCTTCAAAACATATGGAGAAGAAAATTAAAACAGTAATAACAGAAGCGCAGCTATAAGGGTGTAACTAATTATTCATAATTTTCCTAAGTGTATAATAAAGAATATGCTTTATTACATTATCTCACATAAACTGAGATGTGATATTCAAAAGGGAAACATGGAGTACTTGTTTGGAAAAAATAAACAGATCTATTGCACAGCATGCAAATAAAATAGTAAAAAAATTTCAATACCTTATCTGGCCACCACTGCAAGTCTTCTCCTAAAGAAACAGGACTTTGAACAGGTGTATTCTTCTTGTCCAGGTTTGGTTCCCCTTCCTTACTTGTAGAGCCTCTTTCATTATCAAATGAGGCTCCATCAAGCCACCTTCGTTCACGCAAACGTAAAACGGACTCACGTTCACGCAACAGCTCAGAGTCTCTCTCTAAGGGAAGAAGGAGAACTGGTATGCAATTGGGTCACACCAGTGGGATAAAAGTAAGCCACTCTCTAGTAAAGACCCTTCAGGATGCAACTAACAGCAGTTAAATCTACTCACACAGATTAAATTAAAGTCCTGACATGCAACATTCAATATATTAACCCTTTCAAGCATATGTACTTTAGAATTACTAAACATAAACATAAGCTAGAAATAAAGTTTTACAGTTTTGTGCACTATAAAAAATGCTACAGTATTTTCACTTAAATCATAAGAGGCCAAATACATTTAACATTGTAATTTGAAGTTTTACAGTACAATATGCAGAGTTTTGTAGTATTGTTCTATCAATGTAGTAACAACAACAACAAAAAAAAATCTAGGTCTATATAGTCTGTGAGATATCTTTATGCAAACCAAAAAAGAGTATTTATTAGAGAGTTTCACAACAACTTTCCCAAAAACCGGCAATTTGAAAAGGTTAAAGAAAGCAAGCATTAAAAAAAGCTCTTATATACGTGTTTGATAATCCAACCCCTTTTGTTTAAAGCAATATTCCATAGGACTGGATTTAATAAATTAAAGTGTATGTTTTGAGTAGATCAAATGAAAACTTTTCAAGAGTCAGACAAGTTTTAAAAAGGATCCTTGTAGGAAAATGTTCCTTACCAAAATGCTTCCCCTCCAATTGGCCTACAAACTGTCTAAAGCCAGTACTCTGCAGTTCGCTCATGCAGATAAATTTTTTAAATCAGGTAATCAAACTAACTTTCCAAGAGTCAACTATGCATGGAAAATAAGGATTATAAAATTCGTGGTAACGTCTTATATAGAATAACCTTAGGAAAGGAAAAAAAAGGAGGAATTTAGAAGGAGTTACGTCAGATGCTGAATATTCGTACATGCACATAATGCATTTAACCTATTAAGTACTTCACTTATGCTCACAAATATCAACTGGAATTACATGTATGAGATGACCACATTATTATATCATAGTTTCAACAAATTATGCCAAGTCTTGGGTCCTTTGCTGTATTAGACAAATGGGAAAGTTTTTACATAAGCCAAACATGACAGCTTGTCTTACAGATACATTTCATAAAGTACTGAACTTATTTTCGAGCAAACATCACACTGACCCCTGACTAAATTTTGTAACCGAAACTTACGTGTTCAGCACCTAATATACTAAAACATGTTAATGAAAGGCAAAACTCCACTAAACAATCACAACAGAGGTTGGATTAACAGTTTGGAAATACTCTAGACATTTGCGCAACAGCTTCAAAAAGACAGGAAATTGCTGCATGGTCTGTTGTAAATCTTTTAAGTGTAATATGCTTAAAAAAAAAAAAAAGTAAAATGCCTTAACACTGCTCAAGGAGGTTTTTTTATCAGCTGCCAATAGTTCTTATCCAACTATAAAAATGCTTCCAAAAAGCAAAATTTAGATTTCTTCTGCCTCCTTACTATCTAAAGTTCCTCATTCCATAAAGGTAACTTCTGTCATGGAAAAATTAAGGAAATGTGAAGAACAGCGAACAAAGAGCAACCCAAAAGAAAGAAAAAAAAAAGATAAGATTAAGAATGCTGCATGTCATTAATTGTTACTCATTTTTGAGCCAAATTAAACATTTCTAATGCAACCTATGTGTATAGGCACTTACACTACAGTTTAAAATAAACGTACATGCAAAAATTTTATAACACCTTGCAACACCAATGATCAACAATTAGATTTAAAATACATGACTATCAATGTTCTTGTAGAACTTACCTGCTAATACTCAGAATTCATTAATAATTTTGATAATGAGTAACAGTCTATTTGTCCACTCTTTATTTGACAACATATCACAGTCTACTTTCGCATTAAATCAGAATCTAAACCACCAGTGTGTACTACCACTAGCTTTTTCCACAGCAAACTACTTATTACAAAGAAAAAAGGTGCAAAATTACCTCTGGATGAGCCTAGCCTGGAAAGTGATGAGCGCCGAAAGGATGGATAACCAAAGTAACTAATATCTTCTGAAAACATAGCATCAGCATCAATAATGACACTTGGGTGAGCAGAATGTATGTCAGCATCCAGAAGAGACATAAGATCCTCTATAAGAGGAGACAAGGGTCTTAAGTGAATAATCAGCTACTTAAAACATCAGCTAGAGAGACCATCAACTAAACAAATATCAAAACAAAAAAATCCTACCTATTAATTGAATTTCTGCTCTTCAGATTCACCAGTGCAAACTCATGTGCCTCCTATGCAACCACATTTACAATCAAGCTTGGCAGACTAGTGAACAAAACCAGCTTCCCTACAAGAACTGCTCTGTCACTTATCTAACCACATTTCCCAAACAAGACTTGCCCAAAACGCATTTTTCTGTAACCCAGAAATTCAAACTTTAGCCTGTCACTTGAAAGAACTAAGCGCTAGAGTAAGATAGATACGTATACATACATGTGCACACACACTCATGCGTGTAATGCAGAACTCCAGAGATGACCTAGAGTTAAGTCAGGACAGAACTGATGGTGAAAGCTGGCCTTCACAAAGCCATGTCTTTAATGTCAAAGACTGTACGTTCTCTGTGGAACGTTTCTTTCAGAGATTGACTACTTGTTTAATCCAGAAGCTAGTAGCTTGCAGCTCTCAGTACAAAGCTTTAAATGGTAGCTACGTTAAGAACAACAACAGTTATCTGGGAAAAGCACCATTTTTTAATACCATGCAATTAAAAAAAAAAACAAAAAAAACAACCACAACCAAAACCAAAAAGATTAACTTTAACACTGTGACTGCCCTAGCTTCTATGTTAGAAAACTCGAGCTTCTCTGAAGTACCGATCATCCTTACAGTGCAAAACAACTTCCTTCCATTTACTAAATTATAGCTACCATCCACACACAAAAGAGGCTACTGAAAATTCATGTAATTTATTGAAGTCCAGCAATATGGACTGACAAGACAACTAATCCTGACTACTATCTTGCTGCTACAGAAAGGACAGTCCGCCATCCCTCCTCCATCCCTGTGGCAGACACCTCCTTGGGGAAAGGTGGGACTTCTAAATCTACAACTAGAGTATTCACCTGGCTTGAAATAGTACTTCATAGGGTATAGAAGTAAGGTGGGAAGCAATCTTCAGACTGACTTAACTGGGTAGTGAAAGAGAGCCCCGAAGGTGGTGGCCCACCACATGGAGCAAAGGTGACTGGGCCCTACTGTTGCTGAAGGAGAAGTTTTGCCCCTTCCCAAGGCTTTAAAGCAAAGCTGACTAAAAAAAAAAAAAATCAGGCTCCCCAAATTAGGTTTCAGCTAACCCATGCAGGCACACAAACCTCACCACCATGCAAGGGAATGGCAGGCTAGCTCCTGTTGGCAGCAGGACAGCCTCATCTGCTTACACCACTGGTGAAGGGAAGGTGAAGGCTATACGCAGAGTCCCTTCAGGAAGCACAGAAGGAGCACATACAATTTCAACACAGCCAGTTCTCAACCTCTACCTCAGCATAAGCATAAAACAAAATAGTGGCTAGGAATCAAGGTTTGAAGTTAAATAAAAGCATTCTTAACAGTAGGAACTGATTATTATGGGTCTTTTTCTCAGTATCTGGAATGAAGCGGGGGCCGGGGACAAAGGAGACGGTATCCAAAACCAGAAAAAGAACCAGAAGTCCACGCTTCTGTACAGCCAGTATTAATTCACTTAACTGTTCCACTTACTGAAAGTGTTAAGAGACTTTCACATCCCTGCACATCAGAATATTCATCCTTAAATTTCTAAACTCTTATCTCCAGGAAACGTAACACATACCAACTACAACCAGCTGTCCCCAGAAACACAGCGCTGTGACTAGTGAGCACTGTGGATTTCGAAGCAAGACCTGCACCAATGCTTTTTGCATTAACTAAGTAATCCACTCAAGTGTAGCCTGTGGTTCTAAAAGCACACCATTTGAGATTCAATGGTTCACGCAGTACGTTTGAGGAAGTCATCCATGACAGACTGCTTGGAAATTCTAGTAAAAAAAAAAAATTTGATTTGGCAAACAGGATCTGTCTTACTAAAACACTTCAGATCACCCAGAGTGGCCTTATCCTGCTTGCTACTTTATTTATTTTCCACTGGCTTTCTGCAACAATAAACCAGCGGTACACCTCACCTTAAGAGTGTCAGCTGGTAAGTACCAGGCTTTAAGAGCTGGAAACATAGCTGAGAGTCTGTTTTATCTCCCAATAGTCATATGCTGCTCCTCTCCCCTCCTCCGACATCCACCACCACCATCTCACCCTAGGTAAGCTCCAACCTCTCTACAGTCTAACAACTCGTTTTAATTTTTTTTGGTCACTACCCAGCCAAAAACTGCAAAAACTCTTTTTAGTAACAGGATTGGCCAGTACAGAAAAGAACTCTCTAGCCTCATTCAGAATGGACAGTATGGGGGTTTTTTAAGGTAAGCTAAGCCAGAAATCCTCTTGACAGAACATACATGCTAACTTGTGACACACACCCCCCACTCACCCCTTCCACCATGTTATCCATCTTGAGTTCAGCTACATTACCAAAAAGGAAAGTAAAAATTCAAGCCATCAGACTTAAGAACTGAAACTATGTGGTCTTTTGCTAAATGTGCAATAAGACGAGTGAGGAAACAAAGCCTTTTCTTACCCTCTTATTTCAGCTTCAAATCAGATTTTAATTTTCTTCCAATATTTCTGCAAGAGATCTCCCTTCTTCTATTTTCTATTCAAGCAAACAAAGGTGCTAAACCCAGTAGGGACAGGAGCCAAATCCACTCCCCTTCCAACATCACTGGAATGTTTTTAGTGCTATGAAAACACAGATACTACTACACATTCTCTGCGACTTTATTTTCCTGCTCTTCAGAAAAATCCCATGGGATGATATCATTCATCTTTTGTGCTGTATTAGACCAGAACCAGACAGCATCCCTCATGTTTAGATGTGATCATTCTGATCAACCTATTTAGGTAAGAACGTACTTATGATTCACTAGTAAATACCATTGAAAATTGGAAGGAAAAGGATATCCAGAGTAGAGGGAAGGAAAAAAAAAAAACACCAAAAAAACCCCACCAATAAAAAACCCTCAAGTTTCAGCATGCACATAAGCAGCAATTCAAGTACTGAGAAAATTTTTATTTTCAATAGCTTCGTGCGTAGCATTAGCACTGGATTCATTAACTGAAGGCGTTGCCTAGATCAATCCCAATCTCAAATTGAGCTCGCATTAAACCTTTTCCCTTAAGGGGGCAATCATTAAGTTCTCTCCTGTCTTCTCAGCTGCATACTTTTATGAAATATTCAAGAATTCAATGTCTTCAGTATCTCCTCCTCTTTCAAGTTTGGATTAAATTGGCATAACTGTGACAGTGAAGGGAGAGAAACATGTATTTTGGTTTCCTAGGAAACCAGACTCAAACAGAACTCCAGAAATCATTTCTTGATAAGATGTATTTATTCAAAACATTGCCCAACTTGAAGTTCATCTAAAAAAAAAAAAAAAAAAAAAAAAAAAACAAAAACAACCAAAAAGAAACCAAAAAAAAAAACCACAAACAAACAAAACCAAACCACACCAACAAAACCACAGAAGAAACATACACCTGATTGTCTTCCCCAAAGGCAAGCCACTGAACTGATTCTACACTATGCCCCAGCTCCCATCTCCCCTTACTGCAAGCCAATACAGTAAGTACTGCTGCAATACCCACCCATCTCTCTTCTCTCCTCTAAAAAAGAAATACAAATGAATTTTTAAACAAGCTTATCTCGATTCCAAAACCCAAAGTAGTCTGGATGTTGCCAAACCTATGATTCACAAGTCCCACTAGCGAGAACCCACCATATCATGCAGAAGTTACTGAGCGCACATCTGAACTATACAAACAACAAAATATTTTAACTTCTACAGAATCATTATACAGAAGATTAACAAAACAAAAAGCCCAGAAGCCTCAAATACAACCTGATATGAGCTGCAAAATTCATCTAGAGACCTTCAAGTCTTTTCTATGCTAGTGATCTTGTTCTATGTAGTTTTTACCTTGACTATTTTCCTTATGTACTTGTTATGTATCAAATGAACTCACATTCCTCTCTGTTAACTAGCATAAAACAAAAGAAACAGGACTAGATTAGAGAAGTCAAAATCAAAGTACATAAGGGTCCAAAAATAAATATCTAAGAGACACACATTGAAGGCAATCTGTACAGAAAAGTAAAGTTCTGCTCTTCACTTAAGACGTTTTCGGGGAGAACTGAGACATTTTTTTTGTTACCCTAAAAAAATTCAGATGCATAATGTTTACAATACTAACTGGAATTATCACAACTGGTATATTAATGAAATTATGATGTATTAAATAAGAACTTATTAGTTTCACAGTGGTTGGAAAGTATCTTAGTTTTTTTTAATTTTTTTTTTTTAATTTTTAAAATCAAGTGTAAATTACTCCTAGTGTTTTAAAAAAAGCTTCTCTGTCTTGGAAGGCTTAGAGGAGTAACGCCTAAATTTAAGGGTCAAAAGCAGCAGACATGCAGAAAGGAGAAAGTAAATTAGCATATGCTTTTAATCAAAATGCAAGAGCCTCAAAAGTCCTGAGGCAAAAGCAGTCTTGTCATTTGCTTTTTTTGTGCTTGGAAGGAACAAAATCAGAAAGCTTTAAAGCATAATTTGACATGATTCAACAAAAAAAAAGGTAGTTCTTTAACTTTCAGAATCATTTATAAAAACCTGACTAAGAATCAGAGCATCCAGGGGCGAGATGACAAGTGAAAGCAAGAAGAGTACAAAGTTTCTAGAGCAAAAGACTTGGGGGAAAAAAAGAAAAAAAGGCTCTACGCAGTTCTGAAAGACAGAATATTGGTATCTCTCTAGAGACCTATAGGCAAGTCTCTCTGGCCATCGGGGTTTCCTGAAAACTAGCCTGCGTGGTTATGTGATACAAGCAAGGGCTGGTAATTTGTACTGCTTAATGTACCAACGGTAGAGTAATGACAGCACTGACTAGTGTTCAGCTAGACTTTTCCTACTGTTCTGATCACATCCACATATTAAATTAATTCATTTCTGTGCAAACTCATTTTTTGCCCATAAAACTGAAATAATTTAAGACAAACAGAGAAGGCACAGCATGTTCTACAAACTGCAATTACATCTTTGAAGACTGGAGTTAAGACATATCAAGTTTCACTTCAGTTGTCATTTCCATGTCTTTCCCCACAAGAACTGGGGAGGAGTTAGCCCATTTTCTCTGTGGGGTAAAAGAAAAAAGGAAAAAAAAAAATACTAATACTAGGAGGTTGCAATCCCTTATAGGAAAGATTAGTCTAAACAGAGTAGAAGTTTTCAAAATTAAGGCAAGGACAAAACTGTTTTCTGGACAGCAAAACTCTGCATACTATTTTAACCTATCTCAAATACAAAAGGCTCTGAGATTGTAGCACAGGCACCTTCAAAGAAAAGTCACCGGTCACAGGTTGTCAGGCAGTCCCTCTTAACTGATCCTTATGATCTCAAGAGGTACTAAGAGAATAGTTAATGCTGTAGAAAGCTGGTTAGTACGGTTAAAAGGAACTTCTACTGTAAATGGTTACTAACAGTGATTTGTCTTCTGAAGGCTGATTCTGGAGGAATGCATTCAGGTATACTTAGAGTAAGAACTCCTGCTTTGAATACTTGGAAAGAGTTAGGAGAATTTACTTCCTCCAATGTATCTGTCTAATGCTATTAAGCTGATCACTAAAAAACAAGACGCAAATTAAAGATTTTTCACCCCTTTCACCAGAGGATTCTTGATTCTACAGCAAAATAAAGAAGCTTGACAGATGCAACTAAAACTAGAAGAGGCAAAATGAAATACAAAGCCTTTGCTGCAGAACAAAAAAAAAACCTTTGTCTCATCACATGATTGACAAGATAAAGATGGAGGAAGCCCATGAACCTTCCTGGTGAACCAGATGAGCAGAAAAAAAAACATTTATCAGAAAAATATCAAAACGTCATTTTGACACACAGAAAGAAAAGCCAATATGTAGTCAGAGTTTAGATGTGTTTTTTTCATGCAGTGCACCTAACACAAACGTTAGATTTGGCTGCTATGTTTTCAAATATGTTTACTCAGCAAGAAAAGATTACCTAAATTATTTAGCCAATGCAAAAGACTCAAAGTCTTTTATAAAAAGCAACTGTATGGGACAGACAGTATTTCAAAAATAGCTGGACTTCAATTACAGCATTTTACTGGTATAGCCAGAATACTACAGCATTTATGAGGGGAACTAGAGATGAAGAATAAATTCTTCACCTGAGTGTAACAACTGTAAGCTGTTTTGCCCTTACTTGAGGCAATTTGATTAAAAAAAAGCTGTATAATTTTTGCTCTAAAAACTGCTGTATCTTAAGAATATATGTTAGTAGCAAAAAACATGCAAGTCACTAGAAGGTTTTAGAATTAGCTTTTATAAGCAAGCCACACAGCAGTCTCAGCATCTTGTTGAGCAGCAAAATACAGATGTAAGTAATGCTGATGTTAAAAGCCTGGGATCCTAAAAAAATAACTTACATGCCACCCACGAACATGGTCAACAGTTATTCTTCAATGCCTAACCTAATCCCTCAAGACATCCCAGTGCATCTTTTGTTTTGCGCATCTTTAGACTTTGCTCCTATAAGCAAGAACTGTCTTCGCTGCATACCTCGCACAGCACGGAGCACACTATCAGTGCTTAAATACAGAAAAATAAGAACACACTGGCATTTTCTTATCAAAAGTTGCAGGATACAAACCTCCAGGAAGATACGATTCACTTGCTGTGTCATCCCCATCATCTCCGTCTTCATCATCACGACTCAACAAATTATTTACAGCAAGGTTTACATCAAGATTTGTTCGCTGGAGTTCCCGAATAATAATACTTCTGGACTTTCCTTGTAAAACAACTTGTGCCTGTAAGAGCAGAGTATAATTGGTTACCGGTCATTCTCAGCTCACCAATGCTTAATTCTAAAAGAAGTGTAATAAAAACCAAAAGTCAATCACAGTACATACAGACAAAGGCTCACATAGATTTTTCACAGTATCTTGTACTAGACAGTCAACCTTCTCTCAGTCCAAGTTAGGCCACTGAATTCCAACTTTGGCACTAAATTTTCTAATGGAATCGTACAATCCACTTTTTCAAATGATTAATGATGTAGTTAAAGGATAAGCAAAATCTGGTTTTGAGAATGTTCTATATGTTTCTATAAAAGGGTTTAAACTTACTATGTCAGTCAACAGAGTTTTGCAATGAACTGCAATCAACTGTACACCTCAATCCCTGTCTTTTTGACACTGGTTTCTCTTTGCATTGCCCATCAATACATAACCACCTTACTTCCTCTGTTTTTCTCACCATTCTGTTTCTACAGGCTTACCTTCAGCAGCTTCTGCAACATTTAGATTTTTATTAGCAAAGTGCAAATGCATAACAACCCTTTCAAATGTGAAACAGATTCAATGAACGTACAAAAACCAAAATCATTCTGGTCTATTCCACTAACCCTGGGACTCAGAGCATTTTGTTTTTTCAGACAGCCTACCCTCTACTGAATGCCACAGAAGATGACAAGAGTTCTGGAAGATCACAAAGTGTGTGAAGAAGGTAAGAAACCAGTACCGAATGTTTTCGTAACACAGTAAAAATGAGGCACCAAATAAGATGGTCTGTTGACAAGCGAAAAAAAAAGAAGGGGGGGGTGGAGGGGCATCTTAATAGCACATAAAGGTTAACTTTTTGTCACAACATTCTACGCCAGAAGTTTACAGATTTTTCAAGACTCGGTAGAATCTATGCTATATAGACCAGCTGTGAAGATCTTTCCCATCGGTCTCCTTTAGAGTTACCCCAAAAATGTGTTAGACACCTTCCATTTTAAAGGTAGACAAAGTATGTTATTTTTTTAAAAAAAGGCAAAAGATCACAGCAAGTGAAGCAAAGTTATGATTTAATCAGCAAACTATACATTAGATAACAGAATGGAACTGTCTGGACCAAGACATATTAGTCTGTTTTTCTATTTCATGTAAGGTATCAAGGATACTCGTAAACATTCTCAAAAAACATGGAGGTGAACAATGAAGTCAAAAAAACCCTACCACTCCACAGCTGAAAGAGACCGCTGGAGGTCATCTAACCACACCGCCTCCTGAAAGCAGGGTTAACTTTAGAGTAACCAACACCTTCAGTATCTTGCCTCTGTGAAGGCAGAAGCCCCCAGCTTTTACTGGGTTTTGAATTAAAAAAGAGAAAGGAACTAGGAGCCAGTCTGTCACTGGTGGGTCTGTAGATACCTTGCCCGCTAGCTCCTATCTCGAGCCAGTCATGCTGTAGGCCGTACAAAGCATGCAAGCAGACTATCTTTGACCTAGCAACTAACATTTGTATTCCAAATGTAGTCCAGGCAACTTGTTTTGAAGTAAGAATTAAAATGCATTAACTAGTCAGATATTTTGAATGTATCACTGTTTTCAAACATGGGGAAAAACGTTGTTTTAACAAGCTCCACTTAATCACACAATGCAAAGTCTGTCAGCTTATTCAGGCTTTAGTGCATTAAGAGGCAAAAGCAGAGCAATTTATACCCAACATACACCAGTTACATTTACTAAACAAAATAAGTAGAGGTGTCCATGAATAAAAATTATTAGTATTTTAAAGAGATTAAATAGGTTTAATGTCTTTCATTTACATCTAAAATAGATCACTCCTTTTATCAAACAAGAAAAAAAGTGAACCTGCCCCCCTTCCTCATACTCCTTCAAGAAACTTAACTTTATTAACTACATGCTTGATACGAAGCTCAAATATTTTATTTTCTCACTACATCTTCCATCTGCAAATGAACAACGCATGACATTTCTCATCTAGATTAAATACATACCTTGTCTCAGTGGAATTTTGGGAAACAAAAATTCTAGAATCCAAAAAAAGTCTGTCACACTAGGCATTTAAGAATAAAAGCAATTTAGCTAGAGAAAGTCAATCTTTTCAATTATATCCCATTACTCCTTAGAGAAAATGCACTACTATTACAACACAATCCTGTTCACATGCTATGAGAAGCTCTCCAGGTTTTTGGCAACAAGCAGTTTCTAGCTCACATACCTGTGAAATGAGTTCCTCTGGAATGACTGACGCTGGAATCACTGGTTGCGGTTGACTCCCCAGCAGTCCAGATCCTCTATCACGTCCTGTGCGTATAACTCTGGTCTGCCTTCGAGAATCTCGAGCTCCAGCAGACGATCTCCCAGAGGATCCTCCTCCACTTCCACCAACCCCTGAACTCCAGCGACTCCTAGAAGATTTAGATTATAATTTTTTCTTTTTATATAGCAGCATACTTGGGAACTACTTCAAGAAGTAAGGCTTTAGTTTTATTAGTAGTAACTTGTAGACAGTCTCTGACAAATACTGCATATTGACTTCATAGACAAACACTAATATTAAAGTCTCTCTCAAAACTAGTAAGAACAAGAGCACCAGGCAATTGATAAAGTTCTGAATTACACTGAAGAAATATAAACCAGGACTCCCACTGGAAGTTGCGCTCCTTCCTACTCATGTAGTTGTGTGAATGTATACGTACATAAATATATGCACACACCAGTCCCTGGAATTTCTACAAGCAACAGAATCAGCAGCGCAACGTCTAACACCGGGCTGTTAACTTCCTGCTATAAAAGCAGATAGGCAGCAGCTTCATGGTCAGTGGACTCTGTTTGACAGAAGGGTAATATGCTCAGATGGGTCTTCTAAAATTTCTGAGACTTGATTTACATTGAGAAATTGCTTAAGATTATACTGGAAAAATCAACTAATCTTTACTGCAAAAACAAATCTTACACTAGATAGTTCTCTGATCCTCGTGGATGGTTTTCAAGAGATACTCTACTCTGGACCTACTTCTATTGGAGAAACCAACATCAACTGTATACACTGCAAAAAACACACCTAAACTGACTGAACAGTGTTTTTATTTCTATGAGTCAGTACCAAAAAAAGGGAGTAAAAGGGCAGCAATTTGTAGAAGTAGACAACTCACCATCATTACAATTTTCCACTAATCTTAACACCACAGAACTGGATCAACTGAATCTGTTCTGGACGTAAGACTAGATATTCTCTTGTCACGAAAGGCTAAAAAGCCTCTAGTTTGTTCTTCAAGGTTAACTAAACTTTGTTGTACAAATCTACCTTAAAGGATCCTGGATATGGTATTATTGCTATTTAATAATCAGTTATCAGCAGAACTTTCCTGCTCTCAACCATCCTAATTCTCAATCTCCTTTCAATAAAAAGAAAAACACTTAAAATAAGACAAGAAAAAAGGTATGTTCTCTGAAACAGTATCTAATAAATTAATGTTAAAAGTATACCACATGTAGCCATAAAAGCTAATTAAGCAAGAATACTTATCTTACATTTTATGGTTTAAGTTTATTACTAACATCCTTCTTTTTTTGGTTGTTTTTTTTTTTCCCCTCCTGACAAGACCATGCAACCACAGAATAACTCAAGTATCTGCCTAAGACTAGGCCCTGTCACAGAGACATCTACATTTTCAGGATTCTAGCCAGCAACCACACAGATAATGTCAAGACAAAAAGCAATTCGAGGATGGCTTTAGGAAAAGTCTTGTCTCATGAGTTAGAAAAAGAGTTTTAAAAAAAAAGATACTGCTGAAAATGGAAAAACAAAACAAAACAAAACAAACCCAAACCAAAGAAGAATGTGACATTTTAAATAAAATGAGCCAGTTAAGCTCTTTCTAAGTGGGAAGAGGGCTGAGGGGAAGTTAAATTCTTCTTACACAACAATTCCCAATTCAACTCTCTGCAAGGGAGATGTGGGTTTAAAGAAAAGGTTAAGTATTAGATTTTAATACTTAATTACTGATGCATTCTCTACTTTAGTCATCTAACAGTCAAAAACTTCTAAATTCATATAATAATTCAAATATTCCAAGTGTGTCCTAACTTGGTTCTGTTACACAGAAAAACCATCATAAGGACACAGCTATCCCTATTAAAGCTGCCTAAACCTAAAATAAACATTAATATTGAAATCTTTCTGCTCATTTCTGCTCATTCACTCGTTTTCCACCTCTTTCCACTGCCCACTAGCATGCTAGCAATTTTCCAAATCCAGTTATCTAATCTAAGGGCTCCATGGTTTGAAAGTTTTTCGACTTCTTTTATTACATTAAGTATTCCCTTAATTTAATAGAGCAGTTTTAGTCTCCACTGCTACTCTACGGATTCAGTGACTTTCAACTACCTAGTTCCGAAACATGCAAGGGAAGAAATTAGGAGCTCTTCAGGGTTGGTCTCTTAACTACATAGCTTCAAACAATTTTAACCGGTTCTGCTCAGGTAAAAATAACAAGGAAAAAAAAGTCTTACACTTCCCACAGTAAGTTTTTAAACATGACAATACCAGTTAGCCTTTAAAGTTTAGCACATGGATTTTAGGTTCAGATGCACAAGAGTTTCACAAAAAGTTTGGGGGTATAAGCGGGTGGATTATCTTTCATGCAATTCAGCCCCAGATGAAATTAGCGTATTTGGCAATATAAACAACAAATTCACTTTCATGGAAAAGCTGCAGCTCCTCCCTCTTAACAAATCATTCACATGCAGAAATCACAGTTTATATACATATAATTCTCCTTACTATGGTTAGTAACCCTAGGAAGCAGAACTGTTCAATAAGTCTTACAAAAGCATATAACGAAGAGTTCACTGTGATTATGTATTGAAGATTAATTTACATTGCTATATAAAGGGACACCATCAATTTTAAAGCTAATGATAAAAAAATTGAATCTGTATAGTACATTTAGTACATAGTACAATTTTACAGGTTCTGAGCGACAACTTTTTCCAAACGTTCCTTTCCTATTACTATGTATAAGATGCCAGCTAACAAAACACTGCTCATTACTTGGGGCACAATAAAACTGAGCACACAAAGGTCTGCAAACATAGATAATGAAGATTCTTCCTGCATAAATGTGCTCATTTTACTTTATGCTGCTAGCCTATAAGGATTTAAATTGATAGTGTCCCTCTAAAAAAAACTGGTTTTCAAAATCAAGGAACTAAAACACGTTCAATAAAAGACAACACAGCCAAAACCAAGTTATCCTTCACACATATATGAAGAATGCTCTGTATCCTAGGTACTGAAGGGTCACTTGTATATCTGTTGTTTTAACCAAGTCAGTAAAGTTTTATTATACCCTGCCTACACAATGGCTGTAATTATACGTTCCCTTACACATACTGCATACAATTTATATATGTGTATACACATATACTCAAATATGGAACAAACAGATTGCAGCCTCAATCCTATCAAAACTTACCCAAGGGTGTTGCCTGCCAGTCTGCCCAGAGTTTCAGAACCAGACAGAAACCATGGGGAGTCACTAGTCCTGCCTGGCCTGGATGTCCTTCCTGCCCCTGAGCCACTGCTCAACTTTGAACTGAAAGTAAAAGATGGTAAATCAGTCACAAAACAATCCCAAATGGGTTAAGAACAAAACCTGGAATCCCAGGTCTAAATTCTCAGGGACTTAGTCTGGTAACATACCAGCTTAAGCAACACCCTTGGGGAATATTCCAAACTAATCTAACTGTATATTAAGAGGTACACTGGAAAAAGAAAGTGGGAAGCATGCCTAACAGATCTTATGTACATTGGCTATCCGTAATAGCACAGTTCCAAACACATATTAAGCTAATTAGTGATTTGAGTTAGCCACTGCGCTAAGTTTTCAGTTAGCGTATATGTAGAAATTGTAATCACCAGGTGTTCCATCCATAAACCTGAGCCTGGGTATGCTACTTTGATATTAAGATGTGGTTTACATTCAAATATGAACCATTAAATAGTCCTATTAAGGGGGACTTACCTGGACGGAAGATAACAGGTCTAAAAAGTGAGCCTCTCTAGATGGGACCACTTTCAGAGTGGATTTTACATGAAGCTTAACAATTTAACAGTTTCTTTCATAAGGATTATTTTTAGAGGGTTGTTTCTTGAAGTTAAAGAGATCCTGTCTCACTTCTTTTAGAATCACATCTACTACTTATTCCTACACCAGTCTGTCAAGCTAGGCTGTTTGGCTGCATCACCATAATCATTATGTATCTACTCAAAGTACCCATTCCAAAGGCAATCTAGTTTAAAAACAAACAAAAATAAAACCAAAAAAGCAGGCAAGCTGCTTATCCAGTTTAAAAGAATGATTTAATATGAAGAAAAGCGTTTCTTACCCATCATTATTATCAGGTTTACCCAATTCCAATCTGTCTGGTTGAACTGAAAAACCAATCCTGCAGACTCTACCATCCTATATTTAAAACAAGAAAACCAAGTGTCCAAAATTGAAATGTAAGACAAGTTACAGAAAAAAATACAAAGACAAGTCTTCAGTTACTGAAGAATGTTGATCAATTTGATGTTAGAAGAATTAATTTTAACTGTATGGTTTCAAGTTTGTTATCTGAGCAGATTTAAGTAATTTACCTCAAGAAGAAACGCAGCATGATTTGGTCCCACCACACACTGTTTAATAGTGGCCTGTTCCAATACATTCAAAGGGGGGTGGCTGAAAACACAAAGTGAGCACATATAACATTTTTAAACCTTTAAAGTCTGAAAAATATAAAAAACAAGTGGTATATGGAAAGAACAACATGCAGTGATGTTTACCAATATAAAAACATTCAAGAATGACTAAATGTGCAGTAGTTGAAGCAACTATGCTGTATTTTTGGTCATTAAGCACAGAAAATGTAGAACAAAACCTTCAAAGGTGATAGAGTTTTCATTTCATTTGATCAGCAGTAAACAACAGTGGTTATATACGTCAAATTAAGGAGTCATTTCATAAGAAGGGTATTTAATAATATAATTTATCATAGCTGAAAACCTAACATTTTCTTCCTAATATAAGAACCGTGTTATCTGAAGCATTTCTGAACTTTAGTATTAGTAGTATTGAGGCTTTCTAAGGCTATACCTACAGTGCAATCATCTGCTTCTTATCACTGCTTGCAAAATTGTACTTTCCTAAATTATCTATAGCAGCATGTGATATGCCTTACCTGTTTAAATTATATTTGTTCAGCTTCTCTGAAACTTCCCTTAATCTGAAACAAAAAGAAATGAAGCTGTTGTTTGAAAGACATCCTCCACAGTACACAACAACCACTTAAGCAGCATATTTATGACATTATGAGAACAACTTACCACCACATTTAACGAAGCTCGATACAAATACTACTTGGTGTTGGGAGCCTGTATAAGAACTGGATGGTGTTCAGCTTCAAATCAGGCTTTTGTTTTGGACATTTTTTGCTTTAGAGTTTTACCCTCCCACCTACTGTCTTGCCACAAACCCCATGTTTTCTTGCATTTCTATGCGTTTTAGAAGTCACTATCAAAAAGCACTCACTCCTGTCTTGTTACTGCCATTTACAACTTTACACACAAAATAAGCAGATGAAGCAATGAGCATTAACTATAGATATACTTGTGTTTCCTTGTCTAAGCATGAATACAGTATCCCAGAGCAGACAGAATTATTTTCTAGGAAATCCAAGTATGTGGCACATCAGAGCCAAAAATATGACAGTAAGTTCCCCAAAACAGAAAAGACAGGAATACAGATGCACAAAAGCCAGCGTCAAACAGGACGAGCAACAAACTTTGACTAGCAGAAGAAACAATCCAGAGGAAGTTCACTATCTATAGGGTTATGGAAAACATCGTCTTTATTGAAAGGGAAAGAATGTTTCCAAAAGTACTTCCATCTCGCTTTCATGACACCTCACCAAATGGAAGATCAGAACCCAAAAAAGGGCCAACCCACAGATCACTCCCGCTTAGAGGGTATGGTGTCCAAAAGTGGAAACCAACACGGTAATTTCTAAGGTAATTTCTAATCCACTTAGAAAAGATCCTCTCCAGGCAGCAAAGATACTCTCGTAATACCAGGTAGGCATTTCAGGTAAAACTTGAGCTCCTTTCTTCCCAAAGATGACAAGCAATCTGAAAAAGCCCCTAAACAGCTTCCAATTTTAGTTAGAATATTCGCATTACGCTAAGATATAAGAGCAAGATGAGTCCTCTAAAAATAATACAAGGTCTTCCAAATTAAGAAAAAAAATCCCAACTTTGGTACCATGTTCATCCTAGCACTCCACAAATCTCCTTCTTAATCAGCAACACCTTTTAAACCTAACAAAAGGACACACACACCAGCACCGTCTTTGTCTGAATCCATGTCTTTAAACCCTTTCTTTTTACTTCCTTCACTTCAGTTTCTACACACAGTCTGCTATGGACAGCACACTTCAGTTACTTGTAAACCCTGAGCATGAGGAAGAATACAGATTAGAGGTCCAAACAGCCAAGTCTTAATGTTATCAACAGTGTTCAACTCTAAAGCGCTTGTCCTGAGGGAAAAAAGGAAAAAAGATATATGTCTGTTTGAGAAACAAGATAATTTATACTGATAGAAATAACTTTCAAGCACAAGAAGAAAGGGCCACAGTGAAAGGACAGCAGGAAGGAAGTGAACGTGCTTAGAATCGCCTTTTGCTATCCAAGCCAAGCTGTTGGTTTCTAAGTAGGCAATTTCACACTCCCAATTTCCAGCCACAACTACTTCACACAAGCCAAGAGTACATACGTAGATAAGGTTTCTGTGAAGACAACCCGCAAAAGGTAAAGAGAGAACACAAACTTCACAGGCAATCTGCACGCACGGTACCCCAGAAGAGTGAACTACTGTGGGAGAATGCGGAATGAGCCCCAAAGATGAATGGCATACACTCCGCAGCTTTTGTAAAGCAAGCAGGGATCTGCTGCATAATATATGACAAATCAGACATCCCTGAAGGTTCATGTCTAAAGTATATCGCCTAACAGTTTCCCACAGGAATCCTGAGCAGTTTTCCATTAACATTTATCCTCTTGGCAAGCACGAGTAATAATTATAGAATAGGAAAACCTACCTTTAAGTTCACTGCACAGCCTATATGAAAAGCTGAGGGCAAATAAAGTAGTGCTTTATTGGAGATGGTTCCTAGACTAGCCTATTTAAAGAGCAACATTTAAAGCTTCCTTATCTGAGCTGTGTGTCACAAAAACCTGAGTACTACCAAAGAAATAGACATTTTTCAATTTGTAAAAATCATCATAATCCTTTCTTACTTGCAAAAAAAAAAAAAAAAGTAGTGATAGGGAAGAAATATGCACAGAAAGCTAAGACTTCCATACTCAGTGAACCTATTAGTAACACCAATCTCAAGAGCATAGGTCTATCTGCAAAAGCATCGGTCTAAAGAGATCTAATGTTACTGAAAAGAGGCTGCTATCAACATTTAAAGAGAGGGAGCAGAGAAGGGTATAAGTGACAATGCTGAAAGTACTAAATTCTCCTACAGAAAGAAAAGGGGGGGGGGCAGTAAAATCTATCTCACCCCCGACCATCTCATATGCAACTGCTGTAATAGCAAAATTACCCAGTACTGCCTAATACCCTTAGAGATCCATGAGGACTTGAACTTGATGCAGAACTCCACTCTTTCCTCCGGAGTGAAAAAGGAGTAGCTCCCCAGTGCCGCGTCCCTGCCGGGCTGCTGGTTTCACCCCCATTCCTCCCCCTTCCTTGTGCTGCCACCAGCATTTGCGTGAACACCAGTCACAAAACTAAACCAGCAGAAAAACAAGAGTAAAGCTGAAAGATGTGTTTGTATATTCTGTATGGAGAATATGTTTGTGCAAATAGAAACTCTAAACAATTTGACAAAAACATTTCCTGCAGCAATCTAAGCCTTTCTACTTGCACAGTTGCATGGTATTGTACTACTGAACCTCTGAAAGAAAAATACAACATGCATATTTAAGATGAGGTTAATTTTAACAATACGATTCAATAATTTCAACTGATGGTGCACTGGAGGAAGAAGCACAGGCAAAGATGATTTAATCAATTCTCACATTAAGGAAGGCCAACACTTCCACTGAGACCTTTCTGTGCTAAAACAAATCTCCAATATGAATGCCTGGACAGGCTAAGCTTTGAAAAATTCTCATTAAAGGCAATTGAACTATTTCAAAGGATGAAGCTAGAAGCAACATGTATTTTGCTCACAAAATGAATTTTGGGGAAATGCACTAACTCGCCACAATTTTAGACAAAAAGTTTAGTGATGATGACTTCTGTGCTAAGACACACACTCTTTAAATATCCCTATCAAAATTCATCCAGATACAGTTGTGAGGAAAACAAGAAGTCAGTTTGTCCAAGCCAAGTAAGGATTGCTTCGATTTTAAGTTTTGCACCTACCATTTCTAGCCTCCCCAAAATGATCACAATAGAAGGGAACAAAGCTCACTCTAAGCAACCAAAGAGGCTACAGATCAGGGCTACAGGAGCTCAGACTTCACAAGTGATGCTTTTATTCATCACAAGGTATTACTTCTCTCAAAGTACACTTCTATTTCCGGAGAAGTTTATCTGAGGACCCATCCTTCCACTACATCTTGCTTTATAAAACCAAGTTCGGCTCAGAAATGCAAGAGAGCTACAGAGAAACTCCATTTTAAAGTACTAAGTATTTTACAGAAATACCGAACTTCAGTACATTTTAAAGTAACTTTACCCTATTTAAACAAGTGCTTAAATCCACATAAGCAAAATTTTGGTTCACAATTTGTGCTTTTGCCCAACTTGTAAGAATGGAAATCTTCTGTTTTAAAGTAGGCAGGCTGTCTTGAGAATTACTTTTCTTAAAGACACTATAGACCTCTATGATACAAGTTCACCATGCTCAGTTCCCTCCAGCAATCAGTCAGCAGCTGTCCTACCTTGCCAGTCATCCTGCAGGAATATTCATCCTTCTCAAGTATTTCCATCATCCCAGCAACAGTTCACAGACCAACAAACAAACCTTAAGCAGAACCCTCTTACTGCTATAAAGTTTTAGAACAGTTCAATGAACTCATCCTTCTCTCCGTGTGTTAGGAAACTAACAGTTACAAAAATAAAAAGAACAAAAAAGCCAACCACACCTATATCATCTGCACTCGCTCAACATCTGCAAGACCTTCTCAAGCAGGCAAGTAACATGAAAAGCGTAGTGCACTGGAAATAGAAATCTCATGTAGCAAGATTTACATAATTTTCCCCTCAAAAACTTACTTGCTGTTGAACAGAAACAGTATTCACAGGTGCTAATATCTAATCTGACATTTTGCAGCTTTAGTCAAATAACAGTATATCTAGAACATCTATTTACAAGTATTAAAACAATTTCTGCCATCTCAGAGATTTCATTTCTGTAATACAAAGAAAGCTATTTTTCATTTTTCTCTGCAACTTCAGACTATATTTTTAAGCGTCAGCTACATCGTTAAAGAACACACAGTAAAAATCACTTCAGTGAAGCAATCCAAACAAAGGACTTAACTGCAGAGATGCAAAGTAAAATGTTCGCATGCTGCATGTTTCCAGAAGGAAGGAAGCCTTTATGTACTCTGCAAGTAGCACTATGGAGTCCCAGGTACAACATTCAGAAGATTCTCTTGGATTTTTCCTGAAATTGCTCCTTTATACCCTTAAAAAGTTATTTGTACACTTTAAAGTTAAAATATCAGGCAAGGGCCCCACCACAAGAACCTTCCTCACTTCAGCGCCACATGGTGATGGTAAGAGTTACAGAGGAGGAAAAGGAAACGTACATTTTAAAAAAATAGCTTGGTATGATGAACAACTTTCAGTATTGAAATTAAATATAAAACTAATTTAGCCCTGGTAGATTTTTTTAAAGTGAACAGTCCTCTTCAAGACAACTTAATATGTCAATGAATTCTGTAAGCCAGCGAATTTATGAGACTTTCACACCGCAGCAGAAAGAAGTATACAAGAACCGGATACAATGCTTTTCCAAGGGAAGGCTAACAATAAGCAGATATCCAAGAGGGGAAAAAACCCGGACTCAAGTCGGAAAATAGTATTGAGCAAAGGGCCATGGGGGGGGAAGATTAAAGCGTGCTTTATGTTTTACGTTATTCTGGGTAGTAAGAGGGAGCATCGATTAAAAAAAATGCTAAAGTACAACACAAAAGCCGGCAATAAGATTCTCTGTAGAAAAGTCATGCACATAAGAAAAAAAAAATCCCAATTGCAAGTACAAAATGACAGCTCCCAAGGTAACCAACACTACTCAGCAGTGGGGTGGGACAACATGTTTATAATACACAGATCACCAAAACAAACAAGGTGACAAAGAAAGTCATTGCTCCACTCAGTAATCAGGTGTCCTGTGACCTACACCGTGTCCTCTCCCCATTCCAAGAAATATCAATTAGGACTATTTGGTTATTACATACTAAACCAACATCTACTGCTTAGGAAATCCCTGAGCTGCAAATTCTTAGTAGCTGGAAAAGCTTCACTATGTGCTCGCCCTATTCTAACACTTCTCCTGTCATCTAGCACTGGTCCCTGCCACAAACAGGAGGAAAACAAGATGGACCTCTTGTCTGACTGTAACAACTATTCTTAAGTTTCCTGGTTATTAACCAACACAGGTTTGCAGAATATGGCTCCCAAACATTATTTTCTATTTTGTAAGACTGTCAGTTTGGTTGATAAAGGCAGTTCTGACCATTTAATAGTCCTCTCTCGAACAATGGTACCACACCATGCTGAATCAATAAGCTATAGTATAAAGCTGATATGGCAAACAACAAACAAATTAATCTCTTGAAAATAGTTTTCTGCAATATCACTGAAAAGTTTTCAGGTAATACAATGATTGCAGAAAGTAAATTCCCTTACAGCAGACCGTTATTACTTCATGATATAAGAACACTGATATAGACAATGACCTATTATCTAAAGTTAGGTATAAGCCAGCCCACAACAAGGTTAAAACAGGACAAGGAAAATTAGTAAAGACAGGATAGTGGCAACAACATCAGAAGGTTAAAGACAGATACCCACCAATATCTAATATTCAGAATTAAACACATACTGCATAGGCAGGTAAAATGACTTGCCTATCTTCTTTACCCTACAGAGAGAGTAAACATGTATTTCAGTTCTGGTTTTAAGAAAGCACAGCAGATTTCATACAGGAGAACGAGGAGAAAGCAGTGGATATTTTCTACCTAGACTTTAGTAAGGCTTTTGACACTGTCTCCCGGTAACATCCTCACAGAGAAGCTCATGAAGTATGGATGCATGAGCAGACAGTGAGATGAACTGGAAACTGGCTGAATGGCTGGGCCCAGAGGGTGGTGATCAGCAGCATGAAGTCTGGTTGGAGGCCAGTGACTAGCAGTGTACCCCACGGGTCAACACCAGCTCCAGTCCTGTTCAACATCTTCATTAATGATCTGGATTCGCTGGGCAGAGCATACCCTCAGCAAGCTTGCAGATGACACCAAACTGGGAGGAGGAGCTGATATGCCAGAGGATCATGTTGCCATCCAGAACACAGCAACCGCCTGAAGTTCAACAAGGGGAAGCGCCAAGTCCTGTACTTGGGGAGGAACACCACTATGCAGCAGTATACGCTGGGAAATGCCCAGCTGGAAAGCCGCTCTGCAGAAAAGGACCTGGGAGCCCGGGTGGACACCTGGTTGAACGTGAGCCAGCATGCCTTGCAGTAAAGAAGGTGAATGGTACCCTGGGCTGCATTAGACAAAGTATTGCCAGCAGGCTGAGTGAGGCAATCCTTCCCTTTATACAGCACTGGTGAGGCCACACCTGGAGCTCTCTGTCCATTTCTGGGCTCCTCAGTTCAAGACAGACATGGACATACCAGACAGAGTCCCACAAAAGGCCACAAAGATGATTAAGGGACTGGAGCATCTCTCAAATAAGGAAAGGCTGAGAGAGCTGGGACTGTTCAGCCTGGGGAAGAGAAGGCTCTGGGGGGACTTTATCAACATGTATAAACACCTAAAGGGAGGGTGCAAAGAGGACGGAACCAGACTTTTTTCAGTGGTGCCCAGTGCCAGGACCAGAGGTACCAGAGGCACAGGAGGTTCCCTCTGAACATCAGGAAACACTTTTTTACTGTGAGGGTGACGGAGCACTGGCACAGGTCGCCCAGGGAGGTCGCGGAGTCTCCAGCATTGGAGGTT
Source organism: Pluvialis apricaria (assembly GCA_017639485.1). Classification (NCBI taxonomy): domain Eukaryota; kingdom Metazoa; phylum Chordata; class Aves; order Charadriiformes; family Charadriidae; genus Pluvialis; species Pluvialis apricaria. The sequence goes on from CM030008.1 coordinate 147,593,828, forward strand.
ATTCAAAAGCTGTCTGAATAGGACACTGTAGAGAGGTTGGTGCTGGTCTCTTCTCACAGGTAATTAATGACAGAATGAGAGGGAATGGCTTCAAGCTCCAACAGGGTAGATTTAGACTGAACATTAGGAAAGAATTTTTCACAGAAAGAGTGGTCGGGCATTGGAATAGACTGCCCAGGGAGGTGGTTGAGTCACCATCCCTGGATGTGTTTAAGAGCCATTTAGATGTGGTGTTGGGGGATATGGTGTAGGGGGGAACTTTGTAGAGTAGGGTAGAATGGTTGGACTCGATGATCCCAAGGGTCTCTTCCAACCTAGACAATTCTATGATTCTATGAATACAGTCCTGGGCAACCAGCTCTAGATGGCCCTGCTTAAGCATGGGAGTTGAACCAGATGATACAGAGAGGTCCTTTCCAACCTCAGCCATCGTGTGATTCTGAGGGGTTTTTGCTTTCAGGATGTGATCTCGACACATTTGACTTGGAGGCATGGCAACAAAAGGATGGGGTTTTTGCCACTGAAAAGCTAAGAGTTCATGTTTTGCTATAGAATCCCTGTAAGGGCAGTGGCTTAGAAAAGAAGTTACAGCAAGGAGTCAGGGAAATGTCTGAGAAGTATTACTTAGACACTGAGTAAAAATATTCATGGGTACTAAAATACCCAGATGAAAGTACTCTGTTTCTCTAGCAGGAACCCTCCAGCAAGACCAGGGGACAGCCACCTGAAGGACTTGTGAAATGCAGCATTAGGTTTGCTAGAGCTAGATGCCTCTGATTAACGATGAATTTCTAGGCTGGCTGACTGGTTCCTCCAGTTCCAAATCTACTTAGACCCTTTCTTCAGATCTATCGTTTAAATGACACTGAAAACATGACTTTCTGAATAATACTTTAAAAAAAAAAACAAAACCAAACAGCAAAACACCAAACCCACAGTTTACAGCACAGTCATACCCTACCTCAAGAGGAATATAAAGTCAATCACGCTTTTTAAATAACCAAAAACCCAATCCTAAAAAACTATGACACAGCATGGCCCCTTTTCTTGGCGGGGGGGGAGAAGTTGTAATGAAAAGCCTGAGTATAAACAGAAAGACATCACAAATGGTATGATCCTGACTGATCCTGACAGGACTAGCACATAGCAGTTACAGCACACCTACATATGTTATTTAGCACAATTATCAAGAGGATTTGGTAGTAAAGTAGATCTACAGCTACAGGTTGCCTAAATGCCTAGTGGTGTTTCTGGGGAAAAAGGAAAAATACACTACAGGAGAATGAGTCAGCCTCAATCTGATGTTATTCTATGACAGTAGACTTCCAAGAATATGGGTCGCAGATTCAGGCAGTACAGGACAGAAATCTGTTCTCTGGTGCAGAATGCATCAAATCATCATTCCGTGTTCCCAGATTCTGTTCAACTGCACAAAGTCCTTGTAGCTGCAAACAATTTCTGTTTAACATTTAGCAGGCTATTTCTTCAGTCAGCAGACCACTAAAAGATAAACAACTGGATCAACCAACTCAGTTGGGTGCAGGGTCTGAATCTTAAAACGATGATAGTTGTAAGCTATTTAGCCATCCATCATTTCAGTAAGTATATACTTACTTCTGTGATAGCAAAAGGTGAGTAATGGGAACTTAGAACCCCATGGTTGTCTTCAAGGATACTTGAAAAACACTCACATGAAATAACATGAGCCAATATTACTATATTGAACAACATCTGAATGCTAGCTACCAAAATGTAGCTAGGAAGCTGTACACTTGTTTGACTAGAACGAGTGAAAGTTAAAAGACCACATTTAGTCAAAGGGGAAAAAAAACCCTATTTTTTATTGTCAGAGTGTCTGCTGAAGTGATTCCACTAAAATCCATTGCTATCAAAATAAAAATCCAGTCATTGTAAAATCTTAAAACCTTTTTGTGTCCCATAAGGACAGATTGTTAAAGCTCCTTCAAATAGTTAATTATGAGCCATCAGGGAGGCTGTGTATTTACCAGCACACCAGCTTAAAGCCAGGACAGCCAGGTTCTGGTCCCAGCTGAGGCTACAGTGGGAACCCAAATCATAACCTCTCCACTATTCTCCCTTTCATTCTTGCTCTAAGCTTTTGGAAGCCATGACCACTATGTGCAAAGATGGAAAATAGCCTTTGATTAGAGCATTCAAATGCTACAAAAATATTTTAAAAAGTAAGAACTTATATTATTAAATACTTTGTGTCTTGGCTGGAGAAAAGCAACAGTGTATTTTGTACAAGTGATTTGATTGAAACCAAAGCACAAACAAGACACTGAATTGTAATTGCTTTGCAATGAAGTCCAGCATGCTTATTCACATGCTGAATTAGTTTTAGCAATAGGGAAAGATCGTTTAGCATGTCCAGTCCTTTACTTGCCAACTCCTCCAATTCCAAGGCTTGAAGTCTTTAACAAAAACTCGGATATCATAGCATTATATGCATGTCACTTTTTCAAACTTGTTAAAAACCGCCTCTTAAATACCATGGACTCCCCTCCTCACACTGCACCGTCTTCTACTAAACATGCATCTTCAAAACCTTCCTCTCAGACACCGCATCTTTGATTCAGATAGGAACAGATTGAGGCCTGGCATAGGGAGTAAAGAGCAAGCACCATGCCAGAAAAACAAGCAGCCAAATCGCTTTGTCAGATGCACACTGCAGGCCAAATAATCCAAAAGAAACCCCAGCTTTTGAGGTGCACAGCTCATCACGATACTTTTTTTGCATTGCCGAAAAACAGATTCTCCGTTTTCCATCTGTCTGTACCACAGCCACAAAACTCCAGGTGCTTCCCCTCAGCGTAACTAGTATTTTGGTTCCTCTACAAGAACTCATGAAGCAGCACGTTGCGCACCTCCTGCTTCACATTTTGCCTATGGCCATACTATTTCAGGTAACAATCGTGCCAGATACAGATTCTGCACCACAAGAAAGAAACAAGCAAACAGCCTGTTATCCCCCCCATGTCCTCCCATCAAGAGCAGGGCAATCCCAGCCAGATTACATTCTGCCTACCCAATCTGCCCCACAATGACAAGGTGCTATGAGTCGTATCATTGGAATGTTTTATTAAGCACCTTTAAATCTCTGCTCTAGAGACAGACACATTTTGCCAAAGTCAGCAAAACACCTTAAAAAAAAAAAAAGGGAAAAAGGAAAGAGAGAGAAGGAAAACTGCTGCTACTAACGTAATAAATGTGGTCAAGGCTGAAGAGTTTCAACAACCTAAGAAAGATATCTTCGTTAAAGGTCAGACAACAGTAACTCAGCTATATTACAAGGAAAAACAATATAAAAGTGATTAAAAGCCATAAATCCTCTTTAGAAGAACACTTCTTGATATTTACTAGAAAGAGAAAAAAAACGCAGCTCTGATCATTTTCAGGCTGGAGAGAGAACAGCAAAACTGCATATCATAAATGAAAGACAAAAACACTTAGAGACATCTTTAAGAAAATTAACTTTGCAAGATTAATGAGAAATTAAAATGATACCATACTTATTGAAGAAAGTGACAAACCCCAATGACTTCAAGTGACAGCACAGTAAGGCCTACAGCTCTCAACCAACTGCATTCACGTGGGTAAGTATTTATTTTCCAGTTAAGTTTTTGGTAAAAACACTGTTGGCACAAACATTTGCCCATATTAAGCCAATGCCAGACTCCACATGGAAAACTATACAGTGAAATCATAATTTTTAGCAGAAACTAGAGATCGCAATCAAGGTCCATCTCATTGTATTGGAACTATCCATGTATATAATCTATCCCAAAGATGAAAAAGGTGAGAGTTTAAGGAAACCTTATGGAGAACAGAGAATGAAGCATAATGAAAGACTGTAAGCAAATTTGAAAAATGCCATTTTAACACAGGCTTGGCTTAACCTAGTCAACTACTATTTCTACACAGCATAAAAAAGACAAAAATTATCATCCATCTTAACTAGAGATGATGGCAAACACGCTGCAGAAAGTAACACCACCAAGCCCTGTGTACAGAGCACAGAGTTTCTGGGCTATTTTCTAACAGACAAACTACAGCTGCATGGGTATAATCACCCTAGATTACTCAAGATATTCCCAATTGACCATGATACTGATTACTTTGATTAAAAAAAACCCAAACAAACAAAAAAACACACACCCTTAAAGGGGGATGTGGGGGGGAGTTGCTGAAGCTAAATTTCATGAGATTATTGAAGTCTCCAGCAGCCTTCATGCTTTCATCTGTTGAGTTACACTACTGTTGTCACAAATTAAATTGGCAGACCTCACAGCTGGCAATAAAACAACAGCGATAGTGAGAAGTTCCAACACAGTTAATGTCCAAAATAGTACTAACCATGTGAATGTTTTCAGAGTTTTTTGTTCTGCATTCTTTAATAAAACGCCATAGTGTAAAATTAAATCAGAAACATAAGGGACCAAAGCTACTTTGGGGCATCTTTTCTGATAAAAGGTAGTAACCAGTTTAATCAAGAAAAGCTATCCAAAACAAAATTACAGAAGATACACATTTCATCTCCATTGAGGATGAAAACAATTTGTGAAATCGCCAAGAGACATCTTACAGCATAACACTAACAGACTTGGAATTACAGAAACTAGCCAAGGAGACAAACCATAAGATGCTACAGTTAAAGATCATTTTCAGAACTGCAACAAAATAATCATGCTGGGGTGTTACAAAAGGGTGGCAAACAAACATTCAAAACTTTTCTGTACCAACGTGGATTAGTGCTGTAAAACACACTGCACTTTAAAGCACAGTAGCTAAGATTTGCTGAAAATCAGGGTGAAGCACATTTACCATGCGAACTTCCCCTGAGAAGTGCTGGCAGTAACAGCAAGACTTATGAGAGGAAGACAAAATTTTCAAAGACAGCAAATTCAATAGTTACATCACCCCTCAACTGGATCCAAACTGGCAGTTTTACACAAATGTAGATGGCCGGTGTGCCCACCTTACGCCTTTACACTCAGGTTTACAGTTTGAAGTGTTCAGAACAGGCAAACTTCAGACCTTTGTATCAGTGAGGTGGTACATGTTCTATCTCAAATGTAACAGAAAGCTCTCCTAATCATTCCTCCTAATTAAAAATTTTCTTGCCATTACAACTAGGCCTTGTCCCCACATTTTCTCTGGGGCATATACAGATGCCAACTACTGCAGTTTTCTATGTGAAGTTGTTACTAAGAGACAAATCCTTAGTGGACCTCACTGAATTCAAGCTTTAAAAAAAGTGTTTGTGCAACTGAAAAGCACAAGTAGTTGTATATGGTTTTCTTCTGCGTAAGTGGCTGTTGAATTGATGCAGGGAAAGACAAAACAGCAGCTTTTACAGGTAGCCTGTTGCAAATTTAACTACCTAGATTGCTGTTACTGTCATCACTACAATAAAAGCTACCTTGAAACCCCTTCTCCTTCTTTATGTAATTTTCAAATACATACTACCATCCATTTCATTTAAGTCACGAACAATTAACCGTGCTGTAACTGTAAAAAGGCAGCTACAACACACTGCAGAGCTTGCCATGCTTAGGTACATCCTTGGTTGTTCTTCTCAAGCGTTAAGTATTTTTCACCTAAATGTAATTGTGTACTGAACAGTTCTCTACTTAAATTTTAGACAGTTTAAGAAAAAAAAAAAAAAGACATACCCCTTAACATCTGGTTTATGGCTTGATTACAAATTTTTGACAAATATCTTTTTACAAATGTATCCCTACATGGCAACCAGAACATTTAATAAATGCATGCTTACTACACAAAAAATACCTTAGAAGTATGCTATTGATTATAGATTTTAACTTTTATCAAGAATTAGCACATAAATGTCATTGATACCTTACTGTTCTTAGAATTAAAGACAGTTGTTTTCTGACAGCTCTGACTATCATTGCCAACCTTAGAATATGGTTCTTAATCTCTTATTCCATTAATCTTACTTTATCATAACCTCATCAATAACTTGAGAAGGAAAAAAGAGGCAACATTTGTGCCCCAATTACTATTTTACTAAATTTCTTGTGACGGGTCACAACTACTCTCACAGCTCGGATCGCATTCACAGTACAGTTTCACATTACAGTAGCCAAAATAAACTTGCTGCTTTCAAAATGGAAGGAACTCAACCCTGCTTTCTCCTCCCCGTTCTTCACTCCCAACTCTCCCTCCTGCAGCACTTTTCAAAATCCCCCCTTTTTAATCCATCTACGCTGATGCTCACCCAACCAGGAGGTAAACCAGTTCAACTTCCTAATCCACAAAAATTTATTTAATTCACTTTACCGGGGTTAGCTTTATATCATTTTAACAAATTAAGTCAGTTTACTGGGGGATCAGACACTTAAAGTTAGTGCAAGGTAAGAAGTGCAGAAAACAAACCTCCCTCGTTAAGAAGAGAGCAATTACTTTGACTTACAACATCTCAGGAAAGTTTCAGCAAGAACATTCACAGACAATTACATACATACTCTCTAAAAAGCAGTGTCTGGGGTGTAGCAAACAATTGTAACCAGAAGAGGACCCTGGCAGAGCAAAGTCCAAAAAGGCCAAGACTATTGGCCTATGCGTTAAGTAATCTTTCATATTCAACCAGATATGAAATGATGCTTATGTGCAAGTCCTGATGCTTAACTTCCCAAATTATCATCCTTAAATAACAGTACTGAAATAAGATCAAATCTTAATGCACTGCTTCTCAGCGTATGAATCCTATAATGGCCTGTATAAACACAGTGGTGGTGCAAACCTTTTCATGCAGCTAAAACATTTTATTTTAAAAAGTGTTTGCAACTAAGAGTCTGATGATGAGAATGCCATGATAATCATGCCATTCCCTCACTCTCTTCTGCAAGAAATCAATTTAAATTTTTTTATGCTTTCAAGAAATTAATCCTAAAAACAAAGTCAACACTTCTCCTGTTACTAACATCTCATCAAGCAACTATAACTCAGGGAATTATAAGTACTACATCAGCAATGGTTTCCCTGTAATTAAACGATCTATTCCTGTTTGAGGCAGGCTAACTTCACTTTAGCTAAAGTAGATTAGGAAAGAGTTTAAAGCGCACCAAAATAAATCACTTAAGCTAAAAGAAGTACTGTATTATCTGCACCCAACTTGCAGGTTTTCTATTTAAGAACAAGTCAGTCAACCCTTTCTTTCCCCCAACTTTGAGCAGCAATGCAGATTACATGCGAGTAACAGCAGGGAAGTTCATGCTCAGGCTGCCGTCCTCTCCACAAGAGGACCGGTACTCTCGCAGCACGCCTGCGGACACAGAAGAGGGAGTTCAGGGCTAAACAAGCACTTGCATTATCAGGAGCTCTCTCTCTCCCTCTCCACGCGTGGCCAGGACACCAGCTCCACATCCCTGCTGGCTCCCCGCACAGAACCACACCACACCCTACGCCAGCTCCTTCCAGCAACATCTGCTTAGGATTTTTAACAGATTTGCTCATCAGTAAATGCAAATCTGCCAGAGTAGCAGCCCACATATCCACTATTCACTTGCCTATTACCTTGAAATTATGTTTTCATGTACGTAAGCTATGAGATACACAGGCACAGACTAAAAGGGTATGTTCTTGCTAGGTACTTTTTCCACGGAAATTGGTTATCAGAGGGTGTAAACAATGCGACCAATGTAAAGCGTACTAGTTAATTTTTCAGTTCAGGCATTGCCTTAAGTAAGTAATATTTGAATAACAGAGAAAGGCACTGAATATATTATTAAGGAACAACAAACTCACATAAGAGCAAGATAGTCCTTTCTTCCCCCAAAGCTGACTGTACATAAACACTGAATCTTCAAATGAACCTTTCTGTCACATTAATTGTTTCAAAGAGCTTACTGCAAAAACTTACTACACACCACTTCTTAACACTCATCTTTAATTCAGAATACTCTGTATTTAACCAAATTAACTATGACTCATCTTCAAAAGGAGAGGGGAAAAAAAAGCACATCAACACTGTGTCAATGACCATTTCAAAAATGACATCTTACCCTATGCCACAACTTAAGTGACTTAGCTGACAAGAATTTTCTTAGTATGAGGCAAAAACAAATGCAAAGACTTGAGACGAATCCTGCCCCTGAAAGTTAGTTCATATATGAAAAGCCATTCATGTAAGGTGAAAGACTTCCCATCCTACAAAGTAGCAAGTTAAACTGCTCCTGTGAGGTTTTGTAACAGCCAAGAAATGGTTATTTGTCATGGTTACACCCACTTCCCAACCCAACATAAAGCTAAGAAATATACTAAGAAGAATTTACTAAGATTGACTTATCTGTGAAATTTTGTGTCAAACTTCCTTCACAAAGCACGAAGTCATACATGAAACAGGTGGATAATCAACAAAATACATCTAACATCCACTGCAACAGAAGCTGGGCATCTCTTTTTCAAAGGTTAAAGTCATTTTGGGCGGAAAAATTCCAAATTACCTATCTTACTGAATCAACTTACCCGAAAAAGCTTAATTATCTCAGTTCATCCTAAACAAAAGTTTAGCCTACAATCCTTTTCAAAAAATGATTCCTAACACAACTGCAAAAGTAAATATAACCTTGTCCTCTATGAGCTTCCTTCAGTGCAACTAGCTTCCAAAAATGTGAGTGAATACCATTAACAAGCCAACGCTGCTTCAACCTATTTGAGAGAGGTCTAATAACTACCATCAAGGTACAATATTCACTAGTATTCTCAAAAACACTAGTTAAGAAGTACTTTCAGATGTTGTGTAGGCGTGCTCAGGAGTCTTCCCAGTTATTTGTTGGAAGTTACTTTTACACTTACTTTTTCCTTTTTTCTTCAAAGTGTTTTAACATTCTCCAAGCCGCTACATGAATAAGAGGGCTTACACAGAAAACCTAATAAAAACTGTAAAACAGAGTGACACAAACTGCACTAAATCAAACTGAAAAATACCACTTCCTCATGTTATGGAGACTGCTTAAGAGCAGAGCAATACTTCAGGAGAAGAATGTTTTCTGCACCACCTTCACACATCTACACTGAGCATAATATATCAAATACTTTATTATAAGAATTCAAAACTGTCATCTATCCTGAACACACAGGGATTGCACCAATAAATCCCTTGTGGTTTAAAATGCGATTATGCCTTAGATGCAGAACACGGATCCATTACTGAAAGCAACACAATTGATCATGTTCTATGTACACTACAAGTGAAAGCATACAATGCAGAATTATGGTCCCAAAATCAGATTTTGAGAAGCCATTATCATTCAGAATGCAGACAGAAAAAAACTAACTTGGGCTACTGACCCCTGCCTGCAACGCAGACTCAAAAAACCCTATAAAGTGTGAGAGGGGAAAGAAACATCGTAGAGATATGAAATGTTCCAAGATCCTAACTTCTCTGTGCATGTATATGAGAATTTATTAAGCTGTCTAGATCCTGATCTATATTGACAGAGCAGTAATAAGCAGCAATGCTACTGATAAAATTGAACTGGCATTTCCAGCACGTGTGTGTGTGCCTCAACCCTATTTATGAATCATTCTGATTTCACTGCATTACACGTTCTGATACACAGCTACCGCACTTCTAGTAAAATTATATTTATAAAGTGGAAATTTATGACTTGCAGCTCAGATCAAGGAGCTACTTGATTTTTCAGAATAAGTCACTACTTAATAGCACTTCTGCAGCTTTCTTCATATATTAATTAACACAGATTATGAAGCTTCCTGTATCAAATAGAAGTTGTAAGAGCTGCTGCTGCAGTAAGAAGGGAACAAAAAAAAAAGAAAGAAAAAAAAAAGAAAAATTTGGAAGCATTATGAAGACTGGAGTGACAACATATTTAACATCAATAAGTTGACAAAACAGGTGACATTAAAGAAAAAACAGATGACTTCTCTCGCTCTGAGAAAAGTGTGATAATTACATGATAAATGTTTCCTAAGGGCCTATCAACATTAAAAAAAAAAAAAAGAAAAAACACTGGGGTCCTTTCAAGTTCAAAGTCCTAGATCTTACCCTAAATCAAAAAACTGCAATGAAGAAGTGGAAGAACTTCCAGTACAGCATCACCTCTCAGAGCTTGTCACTCTTTAGAAGATGTATGCCAAATCTGAATGTATTACTGTGGAGAAAGCCAATCAATCCCTTAGGAATGGGGGGCAGGATCCTGTAAAATGTATTATCAGGTTAAGGAAAAATAATACACTGGACACTAACACACTTCAGGTTTCAGACCTATTTTATCATCAGAAGTTTCTTTCCCCTGTTTAAGGGCAGGGATAATGCCATTTGGCAGAAATGTTATCTTTCCAATGACCTATTTTCCTCATCGTAAGACCTTAAACCTCAGCCATGTTTTAATAGAGGCATCTCAGCAAAGACTGGACTAGGAAAAGCGACCTAGCTACAAACAAACAATAGTGGAAATGAGCGGGACCCTGACCTACTCTGAAACCTGGTAAGATCAAAATCAGAGGAATATAACCAAAAGCCCATAATTTAAGATTTATAAATATTTAAATACCACTTACAAAAATTAAATAACATTTACGTATAGCGTAAAAAATATGTTGGCTTATATCCAGTGATGATGAAAGATCTCGATTTTTTCACACATAAATTTATAAGAAATGAAAGATGAAAATTTACACATTTCTTAAGAATTTCTGTATAAAAGACCACAAGTAAAATTGACAAGCTACAACACATAACGTTAGTAATCACTACAGAAGCAGCATTTGACAGCCACACAGAGTGCTGTCAAATACACACCAAGCAGCAAAGAAAATTCGGTTCACGGGTTTCTTTTCTGCCGAGAATTCTAGTTTCTCTCCAGCCTGCAATTCCTCTCCCCCAATCCAACATAAAGTTAGCCGTGAGGTTTACAAGCGACTGCGCTTCTGTTTTAGCTGTCATTCCCATCCCAGCCAAGCCGCACACAATCAGCGACCTGGAGATCGGGCCTCCTTTTTCTTATTAAAAAAAAAAAAAACAAACAACCAAACAAAACACGTATGTGGGAAGGGGAAGGCAGGGCACCCCGGCGGTACGTGCTCGTGAAACACCCCTGCCGTACGCCTGCTTTATCCTCACCCCCACCGTTCTCTCCCTCTCACACACCGCGATCCCCCATCTGCATTGTCTGCCTCGCTCCATCTCTGATTAATATGGACACGTTCTCGCTCCTCCTCGTCCTCGGCCAGGGATCCTCGGGAACCCCCTTCCTCGGGCAGACACCGGGACTCCCCCCTTACCCCCCCTCCCCCCCGGCAGGCCGGAGTCCCCGCCGGGGCCGCGATGTGGCGGCGGGCCCGCGGCGAAGGTCAAGGCCTCCCCCCAACCCCGGGGGTGAGGGGGGCAAAGTTTACGGCGGCGGTGGCCGCCCGGGGAGGCCGGGTGCGTGCGGCGCGGCCCGCACCGCTCCTCGCCGCTGCGAGGGGAAAGCGCCGGGGCCCTGCGGCTCGGCGGGGCGGCACGGCGGCGGGGGGGGGGGGGGGGTCGGGACGTCTCCCGCGGCCGGCGGTGCCCGCTCCCCCGGGGCGCCCCCGCCGCTCCGGCCGGCCGCCGCCGCCGGCCCCTCCCCTCACCCACGGGGGGCCGAGCCCCGCCATCGGCCCCTCCCCTCCGCCCCCCGCCGCACGGCCTGCCCCTCACCGGTCATTGAGCTGGTCCTCGGTGCCCGGCAGCGGGTGCACCACGAAGTGGATCGAGGTCATGTTCCGCGCCGCTACCCCCCCCGGCGGAGGGAGGCGGGCGGGCGGGGGCCGGGCACACAATGGGGGCGGGGGGGGGCGGCGGGGGAGGGGGCGCTCGGCCTCCGTCCCTCCCCCGGGGCCGCTCGTGGCCGCCGGCGGAGTCCTCGGCCCACCCGCCGCGGCGCGGAGCGCGAGGAAGAAGGAGCCCGCCGCAACCGGCGCCGGGAGGAGGCTCAGCCCGCACCGCACTCACACACGCGCCGCCATCTTAACTTCCAGCGGGCCCTTCTCCCTCCCTCCGTGCGCCGCGCCGGGGAGGGCGGGGCGGCGGCGCGCGGCCGCGGTGTAAGCCTCGCGCTGACTGGCGCGCGCGCCGCCGCGCGGCGCCCCTTCACTAAGCGCGCCGCCGATTGGCCGGGGAGGCCTCGCGGAGCGCGGTGACGTCATGCGCGGGGGACGTAAAAGACCACGTGCCGCCGAGAGTGGCTTCCCGGCGGCGTGGTGCGCGCGCGGGGCTGCCTCAGGCGCCGGGCCTCGGCGGGCGGCGCCGCTTCCTCACGGCCGCTGGGGGCGGGGCCGGGGCCGGGGCCGGCTCTGAGGCGGCCGACCCGGCAGCGGGGCCGGGAACGCTCTCCGGGCGCAGGCCGCAACACCCCGACCTGTTCCGCCGGCCGTCCCCGCCGCGCCGGGGCCTTTTAGCGCGTTGAACGGCTTCCTGGGGCTCGTTGGGCCGGCGCGGGTGGAGCACTTCCCCGTGAGCGGCGGCGTGTGCCGCGGCTCGGTGGCCCCTGCCGGCTCCTCTGCGGGTGGGGGGGGCTGTGACCAGCCCCTCGGCCGGGAGCGGCGCGGGGCACGGCCTGCCGGAGCGGTGCCGGGGGTGGGAGTAGGGGAGCGGGGGTGGGAGGCCGTGCCGGTCTCCGGCGGGTGCCCAGCGGGACGGTGCGACAGGGCTTCCCCCCTTCCCCCACCACTCCGGTGGTCACAGGTGTGCTTCGAACCCAGCGCCTTTCATCACCTGTTCTCCAAGGCCGCTGCTTGCTTTGTAATTCCTAGTTATTTGTAACTTCTTCCCTCTAACAGCCGGAATTATACACTCTTTCTCAGGGAGATTGGTGGTATATCAGTGTAAAAAGTTACCTCCCAAGCCGGTGCTCGATACCACTCTGGCTGCGTGCTCTCCCTCTGGACAGGGTTTAACTGTCCTGTTCCAAGACAGCATACATTGCAAACGGAGCTGTTTCTAAGAAATTAACATCTCAATTTGCTGAAAGTTGAGTAACAAAGTAAATAAAACAACCATTAGTTTCTATAGAAACTAACACTTTGGCTGGGATTGTACCAAGCTTTGATTTGTGGGTTGTTTTTTTTTTATTACTGGAATTTGCTGCTTTTGCAGCCTGCTCTCCCTTCTTTTCAGGAAATCAGAAATTTAGAAAACGGGCTTGGAATTTTTTAGCATGTGAGGAATGCTGGCAATTACATAATAACAGTACAAAAAATTCTAGAACCTAGTTCAGTGAGTTATAATTAATTTCTGAGGCTGTCTAATCATAGACTATAGAAATCTGTTTGTTTCCCCACTATCAAATCTAAGGAATTTTGCAACTTCCCATCTTCCATTCCCCTTTCTTTCCTGGCTCTTCCTCCAGTACAGCCAAAAGGAGCTAATCCAAGAGTCATCTGATGTAGCTGCTTGCAGCCCAAAGATTTGGGAAGTTTGTGAAGGTTTTTTTTCCAATACAGCTATTGTTAACATAAGGAAATGTGGAAAAGAAAAAATACTCAGTTGATGTGGTCCAGGTTTCTTAATCTTAGACACTGTTTCCCCATATGTTCTGTTTTCAAGTAACAGGGGTAATCAAATGAATTCAAGAATACAAATAAGTAATTTAGCTTATCCTAGAAGGAAAATTCTAACAGGTCTTGGGAAACAGGAGGCATGAAGTAGGACTCATTCTGTTTGGTAGTGAGGGTGCAGTAACTGTGCTTTTAAAAATGAGTAGATCCATGATTTATCTTTTTTTTCCTATTAAGACAGAGCTAAGAGGTTTTTTTTGATTCTTTATTGCTGCATTTGATTGTACCAAAGTTTGTTGTTAGTTTTATTCTTTTTTTTTTGTTGAGCATCAAGTTTTTATGCTTTCCCTGAAAACACGTATGTTGTTTATTGCAGTGAGAGATTCTTCTAAGCTGTCTTGACCTCAGCTGTTTTATCAGAATCATTTGCGTGTTTTGCTAATCACGTGAAAAAGCTTGCATTTCAGTTTGATTTTTTTTTTTCCAGACAAAAAATGAATATCTGCCTTTGACAGTTACTCCTTTTTTTCCATTGAACTGTAGGAAGATGGGCCACATGAACTCCTGCAGTGGGTCTTGTTACAGCCTTGGGAATACTTTCAGGATTTTTTGGTAGGGTTTGGGAAGCTCCAGGTATTTATGTTTGCTCTTGGGATCAAGATCTACTTCTCCAAAGCATTTACATTCCCAAGTAACGTGACTTGTTCAGTGGAGTTCTCTTAGGAGCTAGGCATAAGGAAGAGATTTTCATTACTCTCTTCCTTCCACCCTTCACACGCAAGCTTTAAAAGTTAATGGATTGTGGAAACCTATTAGATAAAAGACAGTAAAAGAGCTGGAAAAGCCCAAAGGGGGCACACGTCTGTTAGGGCTCGGCAGTCTGCTGCTGGCATTTCCAAGTAATCCTTTTCTGTAGCTTTATTTACTTTATGACTGAACCCCAGTTTTAGCCATTGCCTATGGCTGTGCCAATGCAAACACTCAGCATAAGCAAAAATGAAAAAGAAAAATTAAAATTGATTCCACTAGAACTTGCGCTTGGAGCCAGAATAAACTTGAGTAGTGCAAATGTCAGCTTTTGTTCACACTTAAGAGTTTATACTGCTGTCTAAAATGGCAACTAATCCTGAGTGAAGAAGAGGGGACGCAATCCCAGGTGTTCAGCTGATGATGTTGTTATTCTGACAGGAGTTTGTAACACAGTGGAAGTTCCAGCGCGCTGTCAGAAGCACCGATACTTCTCCAACGAGGATGCATCATACTGGTTGACTTTTGGAGTACCAGTAAGTGGTAACGCATTGAATCACTGTCTTGTCCACTGATGCATTTCTTAGAAGATAATCACACAGGTAAGAGAGTTTGGTGGTCCTTTAATTGTCTGAAATGACTCCAAATATCCTGAATTCTGATAGTAGAGCCACTTATTCTTACAACTTCTAAGAACTTCAAAATAAAAAACTTTTCCTAAGCCCTCTGGATTGTCTAAGTCTGTTGGATGACAGCATCTGATACTGAAATGGTATCTAAAAATCCATATTTACCAAGTAATGAAAAAAAATCAAGAACTGAACTAGATTTTCTTCCTTTACACAATGTATCTTTAAGACAGGACTTCTGTCTTGGCCTAAGAATTTTCGTTCCCTGTGTTGCACAACTCCTCGGTGTATAGATGGTGCTATTTTCAGGCCTACTGATAAAACAGCAGCTTCCTTATGAAGGTGCAGCTATAAATACACCAACACCCAACCCGCAGAACAAGTTCCTTGCTGGTATACTTGTCTGTGCGAGAGGTTTTGCCAGCTTGGAAATACCATATAAAATAACTCCTGTGGGATCATTGCTGTCGTGTCTGAAACTGAGTTTTGATGAGAGTCAGCGTTTCCTGAAGTTTTCGGACTGGTAGAACTGCATGGGTTGGAAGGACCTCTGGAGGTCGTCTCATCCAGCCTCCTGCTCCACAAGTGTCCGGTTCCAGTAGATCAGGAGCTTTCACATCGTAAACAGCTTCTGAATAATGTGCGCCAGGACAGACTTATTCCTGACCTCTCGCTAAACTCACTCGGCAGCTGCAGACCTGGTGGTTTGCACAGGAGTCTGTTAGTCCTCAAGGGAGGGGACCTGCTAGAGGTGGGAGGATTAGGGTGGGAGGACTGCAGGGGACTTTTTTCTGTACACAGTGCAGGCAGATGCTGGCAGGTGTACCACAGGCAGCGATGCCTGCAGCTGATGGGCCGTGCTGGAGTTGGGGAGGAGGCCCTAAGCATAAATAAAGGCACAAGTAAAGTAAAGCTTCAGGCAGCTCAGGAGAGCCCCAGTACGTGCTTTCCAGGCTGTTAACTCCAGATGTCAACAGAGATGACATCAGGCTGGCAGCATAAGATTGTATTTTGCTGTGGAAGAAATGAGGCCAGCATTCCTGAAAATGTCAACAAGAATGCAGTGCAGAAAACTGCAGCTTCTAGATTATTCCCAAGGCTGAGCAGAAGTTCCTATAGTGAGCGGCAAAGAAAGAGGTTTTGTTTCCAGCACCTTGTGCCACAGACGGAAGCAAAGCAGGTCCCTTGCTGCCTCTTGCTCTCCTTCTGTCTAGGTGTAGTGTAAAAGTAGTTTGTTTGGGGCTAGGATCATCAGGCTTTTAAAACACATCCGTGTGTTTTGCAACACAAGCACCTGCATAGTTTGCAAGTTAACACTAGAAATCGTACAATTCCAGCTGAGGAGGAGTGTGCTGCCAGCCATTTGCTCTCTGCTGTCCTGGGCTACGTTTTGTCGTGCTTGTGTCCCAGGTTGTCGCAGTCTAATTGTTTTTATACGTTGCTTATTTATGACAGCTGAAACTTCATCTTGATGCCAGGTATTAAGTGTTTATAATCTCTTATTTTCTAACTTGCACCTGGCTGTCAAGTGAAGAGGTCCCTGTAATAGAAAAAATCATTTGTCTTGTGCACAAAATGATGGTGGTCTTTTTAAGAAGTATTGTTTAAGGCTACAAAAGAGCAGGTAGCTTAGTAAGGTTCAGAGCTGATGAAAACTTCTTTCCCATATTTTTTTTTTTTTCTTACAGTGAGTTCTTCGGTGTCTGATAGTGCACACATGGTTTCTCTCTGCCCTGTGGATTCTCCAGTGACTAAAAAAGGTTGAGCTCTGCTGTGGTCTTTCCCTTAGCTGCAGTACTAATCGGTTCTCCTGCCTCCTCTCTGATGCTTGGGTCAATTAAGCTAACAGAGACCTCTGAGACCAGAACCTTGTGTCAAAATTTGGCAGAAAGAGTCTCAGATGTTCAGAAGTTAATATGTTGAGCTAGACACTTTGACACGCAGCCTGCTGATATAACACTTGCTACTGCACGTGGACTGAAATATATCTGTTTAAAACCAGGCAATAGTGCAGGTACCTGATCTCCCTTCCCCTTTCTTGTCTGAGTCCCTTCCCCTTTCTTGTCTGAGCTGCTCAGCATTTCCACTCCCCGGCTCTGCAGTGAAGGACTCCTGGGCTAGACATTAGGATTCTGCATATGTTTCTCCTCTCTTTAATATACAGTCAGGGTTACTTTTTTTCTGTACAGAGGAGCTGGCACGGAATGTCTGGGATCAGGTGAGGTCTCTGCCAAGTACTCAGTGGAGTTTGTAGACCCACGAGTATCTGGCAGACTGAGATTTTGTTTTGGCAGATCCCTCACTTGACGTTGCTCCTCACCCTTGTTGTAGCCCCTTACTTGCATCCTTCTCTTACAGCTCCCACAGATACACTTCTGAACACCTCTTCGTTCTCACTAGGCATCCAGGACATCTCTTCTTGTCCAGGCCCAACCACAAAGCTTACGTGATGGCTTTTGTATGTGTAGGCCAGACCTGTCTGCTGACAAATGCAGCTGAGCATGACAAGAGGAGCTCACCAGGCATCGCGGGCACTGCGTGGGAGCTGAACGTCCTGGGAACAGAGGCTGTGGACAGCCACCCTGTGTGACTGTCGCTGGAAGGCAGAGTGGACAGACCTCGCGTGCATAGCGTACGTGGTGGGTGTATTTCTGAGGCTTTGTGTTGGATGTGTCACCTGGGCAGGTGTTCCTGTGCAGGCAGATAAAAAGCAGAGTTGTGCTTACTTACATGAGAGTGGCTTCCTGTAAGCTCCTGGTAAGGAAAGACAGAATTTGTTTGAACTTTAGCAACCTAAAATGCAGGCGTGGGGCCCTAGCAGGTTGTCTGGGTTCCCTGTGGAATTGCCTTCTCCTGCTCATATCTCTGCAGGCTTCTAAGGGAGTCCAGATGATTAACTGGGACAAGAAAGGATTTTTATTTCCCTGTTAGTTCCCTTTGATTGGGTTGGTTACTCTTGCCTTAACTGTATTTACCTTCAAAAGTGGCAGTTTTGAAAAAAAGTCACCTTTATAAATTGTGAGGGTGAGCTGCATTCACAGCAATAGTTCTGTATGGCCTTGATTCATGTACTACCTTCCGAACCCATTGCAGAGTAAATGTGTTTCTGGCAGGGAAAGGAGTGGAGACCTTCCAGGGCAAAAGCAAGTGAGTTATTCCATGGACTCCAGTGGGGCCAGGATTTACCTTTCTGTGTAGTAGCCTTCTTTTTAACTGCTGTTCCTCTGCCATCAGATGGCCACCTGTCATGGATGGCTATTTATAATATAGAAAGAAATAGTAGATAGTTCTTGCATTTGGTTTTAATTCCACTTGAAAAATTATTAAAATTCAAAAAATTCAGGATTAGTCAACCATAGCATAAAGCAGCGGGTGCTGAGTGCCCAAGCGTCTGCAGTGCTGCATTTTGGGGGGGTTCGTGTTGGCCAGCTCTAGGTGTGCCTCAGGGACTGAACATCCACAGCTTCCCCAGAGACTGCTGCGCTTTGGGAGCGCAGGTTTCCCTTTGGTTTCACCCCAAAGGAGGCCAGGTTGTGTGCTCTCAGGCTGCTCCGCAAGGCGAACCGGAGGGTGGTGAGAGGGAGATGAGTTTCGAGCCCAAACTGCTGATGTGAATGATAACACACAGGCACGCAGAGAGAAAAGTGAGCTGCTCGTGAAACAGCTCTGATGCAGCCTCCGTTTACAGCTGGCATTTCAAGCAAACCAGAGGCTGTGTCATTTGAGAAGCGATAAACAGTGGCTGTTTGGGAGAAATTTGGCCTGTGCAGAATGAGTGTACACAGAAGCTGCAAATTCACCATCCCTTCTGGAACAGCTCTTCCACGTTTCAGCAGCCAGAGGCTGCTGTCACGGATGTGCCAGCACAGTTTCAAACACAGCTCTCCAGGAGTGACAACATTCTCATCTCTTGGACCACCCTGTTCCCTTTAAATGATGGGCTTTGCTTTCAGGAAAGTTCTCACCATTCTGCTAAAAATCTTTTGAGCTTTTTTCTTCTTTGTTTCCCCCCACCTTAAATCGCTGAGGACATTTACATAGAACAGGATGGCTGTTTTTTAACTGTTCCTCCACGTGCCTGTAGCATATTCCCAAGCTGAGAACATAATTGCAGTGGGTCATCACAACCGGTCGCAGAAGGGATTAAATGTCAAAAAAGGTAGATGTTGACTTCATGTGAAGAGAGGCAGCTCTAACAGATGAAATAAAGTTTTTAGGATTTTTACGGTGATGGAGCTTCAGTGCTGAAAGGGAGAAAAAAAAAGGTGCAGCGGGAGCAGTGGTGAATAGAAGATGTGGAACACAGAGACCTGTGTTGGGAACTGCTTCAGTGGTTAACATTTAGCTTCAGTGAAACTAATGGAGGAAAGAAAATACGAGTAAATAATCTGGAAGGTTTTTTTCCATTGCAGTGTAAGAGGAAAGGGACACGGTTAACCAATGGATGAACATTTTATTGTGAGTAACAGCAATTGCAACACTTGTCTGTTGTATATGCCTGCATATGTGTTGGTGCGTGTATTTGTGTAAGTAGGTCGTTAACATGAAACTGCAGGCAGGTTTGCAAATACAGAGTTACTTGCTACTAACTGAACGTACAGGTAGTTTCACTCGCAATGAATGTTGCCTACTGCTGTAAACAGAGGTGAACTGGGGTGTTTGTAAATTTATCAAGCTTTAATTATTTGGGCTGAAATGTTTAATACTGCATATCTGCCTTTGTCTAATTTTTAACAGAAGTGTCAAGTAAAAGGTTTAGCTGTTGCAAAAGGTGAAGATAGAAAAAGATGGCCCTGAATCATCTTTGAAACATTTTATTGAAAACTGTCATGCCACTAGGGCCTGAAGGAGGGCAGTCAGTATATTATCACTTGCAGGAAACTTCAAAGTTCATCTGAGTTTCAGTTATGAGCACTGGACAACAGAAAAACTGAGCTAAACACAGCAGGTAGAAACTAGTTAGCATTTGACAGATCTGTTCACTCAGGATTATATACCTGCTCTTGTCCTTTTCCCTGTACAGCTCGTACAAGCTGCCTAGACCCAGCTGCGTTTGCCTAAAGCTGTCCCTGATGTGGTGCCTTCCGTCTGGCAGGGGAGGAGGTGGCGAGCCCCCTCCTGCCCCTTGGCTGCTCCGCTGGGCAGAGCGCCTGCCGGGCACGCTGCCGGGAGAGCTGGCGTCCAGTGGGAAATGTCTTCTGGTGTCACCTAGCTTTTGGGACTGCAAAGTCAAAAGCACAAATGAGGTTTTTTGGGATGTCCCATTTAGAAATGCTGTAAATTCTTAATGCAGAAATTACAGGTCTTTGCCTGAGGAATGTACAGAAGTTTATAGTGTGTGAGGCACTGGGGTGGGAGTTCAGATCGGCTTGAGTCATAACAATATGTGAGCTTAATGTTAAATGCATGTCTTATCCGTTTGGCTTCCTGCTTCCTAGGATTTATTCTGCTGCTCTGATAAACTATGATTTAAAACATGCTGAAGTGCCAGTTCAGGCTCATAGCCACTTGTCCTACACTGAAACACCTCACTGCGGGTAGAAGGCACTGTGCTTCGTATCTGTCTCCCAAGATGAGGGAGAGAAGAGCTGAGAGGTACAGGGCTCAGCCCACAAAGACTGACTCACAGGCTGCCAACTGAACTTGGAGCAGGAATCAGATCCAGACAACAGATCCCAGAGTTGAGGTGTCTAATCTCCCGCTGTAGTCAGTGGAGGCTTAGTTACAGCAGTCAATGGAGCTGGGAGTGTGATTCAGCTGACGGAAGGTAGGTATCCATCCTCTGGTGAGCTGAATCCCTCACGGCAGTGGGAGGTGGGACACTGAGCTCGTACAGGTGTGTCGACACCTCTGGGTACACATCTACAGCCTGGAGGTAAGCACATCCCCGATAAGGACGTACTGATGACGGGGTTCAGTCTGCAGTTGCTGGCATTGTTTCTCCAGCTTAATGAGAGGGGCGGGCTGGACCCCCCTCCCAAAGGCTGGAGCTGTGAGCCCTTCCCATGGCCTCAGCCGTGCACAGGCCAGCTTCAGCCCCTCTGTGTGGGGTGGGTGAGGATGTTACACCTTATTTAGGGTAGTCAAAATGGCACCGGGAAAGAACACCCAAGGCTCTGCAATAAAGAAACAACATCGCTCTGTTAAATTTATTTTTACAACCTCAATTGACGAGTTCAGACTTAACCGAGCCTTCCTAGTATATGAAACGTTAATATCTACCACTTACTTTTGAAGCCATGTTTTAGATTTTATTTTCGAGACAAAAGAGTCATTTAAAATTATGCAAATGAGCTGCCAAACGCAAGGCATTATGCAGATTTGTGGAGGCAGGCGGCAGAGCGTTAACCCTTGGTGCTGCGGCTCACTGCGGCGGGAGCGCTGCCACAACAGCACTGCGCGAAGCCGTTTCAGCCCTCGTGCTCTTTAATTACAACGCTCCTCTGGCAGGGCCTGAGGTGTGAGGCGAACCCTCCTGCACACCCCCGACTGCCAGCCGGGTTTTGGGTTGGTGGAGGAGGTGTATTTGGGGCGATGCTCACCTCGCAGTCCTGCCCGGCACAAGCCTGTCAGAAAAGACAAGCATCGTGGCTGTTGGCTGCTGTTTCACACGAGTTGTTTCCAGAGTATTTGAAGTGACTGTCACGGGAGAAATACTAAATTGCTTTTCAAATGTCAGCAATGCAGTAACACTTTAAAAACAATTGACACTGTCAGCCAGAAGTCCTTCTAGCTCACTGGGCTGGCTGGTGTACGCAAGATGCGATAGCAGCCTTGACTTTCTGGAGAGGAAGGCTATTAAAAGAGCTACATGTTGTGCTAATTTGTGGGTTCAATAGCTCATTATCCCACCCAGCTATAAAGGTGGTGGGAGTACCTCTCAGCCAGGAACAGATGGGTTTTGATAGAAATCCAAGGCCTGATCTGCTCTGGAAGTTTGCCCTGATCTCTGCGACCGATGCCAACAGCTGACATAGCTGCACTGGTGCAAGCACTAGTGCTGTGCAAGAAATCCAATGGTTTATAGCGGTGAAGTATGGCAAATGGCAGGAGCTGCCAAGTCCCCGACATGCACAGGGGTGTAAGTGCAGCTAATCTCTGGTGGAGGTGCCTGATGCTGGGTTAAAATAGCCATGGTGGCAACCAAGCTTGGGGAGAAAGGCAGATTCACGTAGGGTGGTTTTGGAAGGGCTGGGTTTGCGCCTCGGCCGTGCCCGGGTGGGATGCCAAGCCCTGTGAATATGGGGTTTGTTCAGCGGCAGGCAGGGATGGATCCTGCTGAGGGCTGGAAGGAGCCTGGCCGCAGCACGGGGGAGACCTGGTTCCACCTTTCCTCTTGCACTTCAGTTGCTCGTGGTTGTCTTATGAGAGAGCTCACAGAGCAGCGCGGGTGCCAAGGAAAACACCAAGGCACTTGGCATTCGCTTTCCAGTTGCTAAATCGGGGGAGGGAAGTAATTTTTCCCCTCTGCTATCTTTGAACAAATATGTATTTGTGTAGTGAATGACTTCAGTAATGCATAACGTTTCAGTGGTGCTCTGGGAGATGGGGATAATCTGGGTTTCTCTCCTGCATCCCCTTAACACCCAAACTCTTTCAAGTTTGCTCCGCTCACCAAATTGCTCCCTCGCTCCCTTTCTGGTTAAGGGTGTCATTTCACGCTGACTGTCTGAGCCAGTACAAAATACTGAATAAACACTTCAACGTGTTCAAACCTGGATGCTATCAGTGAATTTACAGACTTAAAACCTACGGCCAGTTTTAAACTGGATACACATGCATGCGCACAATGGTTAGCGCAGTTTAGCTGCTTCAGTTTTGCTTGTTTTTAAGAGCCTTTTTGGCTGAAAAATGTGATGTCTCTCAGGTATTTGGAAAGAGTTGTCCAAAGCATGTGATCAACATCTGTTGGTTTCAGATATGCCAGAGGAGCTCAGCAAGAATGTAATAGATGCAGAGATCAGAGAAAACATTGGCTGTGGGGTTTTTTTTTGTTGTTTTAAAGATGGATTTGGTGTTTTCCTATTGCTCAGCAATTTGAGCAATGGACTGGTGATCTGGTTAGTGGGAAAAAAAAAAAGCAAGAAACCCACCTACATTGGTTCATGCTTTTATTAGTTTTGGAGGGAATAGCTGAAAAGGATATAAATCAGACACTGCTGCTGTTCTGCGCTTGCCTTGCCAGCTTAAAAGAACTAAACTAGTTTAAATAGGCAGAAATACTGTTTTATCGTGGCCCGCACCTCAAAACAAATCTGAGCACAAAGACGGTGGAAGGAAGTTGCTAGGAAACCTCACAGTGCTCTGGAGAAGTTTTGCAGTGCAGGCACCTGTAAGGGAGTCGTCACCAGCTGCCAGCCTGGGCATTTCCCAAAAAATGCTGTGCAAAATTGTAGTGCACATTCATTTCCAGAAACGAAGCACCAGGAAATGCCTCCCAGCCCATTTTAAATCAGTGCGGCTTCAGGGGACTGCGAGCCGTTCCCAAGAACCATCCCTGAAGACTCGACAGCAGGGTCTGGTCCACACGAGCGCTGAAGCCCTCACTTCTGTGTTCAGGCGAGGTCTGACCAGGCTGCTTGGCTAGCACATGCCTGCAGTCATCTTAATTAGGTTCATAGGAAAGATCCTTGCTTTCCTGGGCTCTAACCTTGCCTGTGCTGAGATTTCAACAAGGTAACCTGAAGCCAGACTAAGCCTCTGGAGGCAGGGCCACCCAGTCTCATCTCTTTTGCACTTTGTCTCTGGGTGGGTTTTGCCAGCAGAGATCTCCTGCAGGCACGCTGCCACCTCAGGCGGTTTTTCTGAATGGGGACACTCCAGAAAGCTGAGCTGGATCAACTGAAAATGTTTTAGCTGCGGATCCACAGTGTCAACGTGCACGTGGTAAAGTCCCTGTTTCTGTACCAAGTAGCCGCAATTGTGATATCTTAATCCTCTTAACACTTCATTTCTTTCCTATGGCTACTTCATAGCTGAACACAGCTGTTTCTAGAAGGAACAGAATGTGGGTTAGATGAATGGACAGTGGCTGGCAGATAGAGCTCAGAGGGTTGTGGTCAGTGGTGCAGAGTCCAGTTGGAGGCCAGTAACTAGTGGTGTTCCTCAGGGATCAGTACTGGGTCCAGTCCTGTTCAATATATTCATCAGTGACCTGGGTGAAGGGATAGAGTGTACCATCAGCAAGTTTGCTGATGACACAAAACTGGGAGGGGTGGCTGACACACTGGAAGGCTGTGCCGCCATACAACATGACCTGGACAGGCTGGAGAGTTGAGTGGAGAGGAACCTTATGAAATTCAACAAGGGCAAGTGTAGGGTACTGCATCTGGGGAGGAATAACCCCATGCATCAGTACAGGTTGGGGGCTGACCTCCTGGAGAGCAGCTGTGTGGAAAGGGACCTGGGAGTCCTGGTGGACAACAGGATGACCATGAGGCAGCAATGTGCCCTGGTGGCCAAGAAGGCCAATGGCATCCTGGGGTGCATCAAGAAGAGTGTGGCCAGCAGGTCGAGGGAGGTCATCCTCCCCCTCTACTCTGCCCTGGTGAGGCCGCATCTGGAGTACTGTGTCCAGTTCTGGGCTCCCCGGTTCAAGAAGGACAGGGAACTGCTGGAGAGGGTCCAGCAAAGGGCTACAAAGATGATTAGGGGACTGGAGCATCTTTCTTATGAGGAAAGGCTCAGGGACTTGGGGCTTTTTAGTCTGGAGAAAAGAAGACTGAGGGGGGATCATATCAATACTTATAAATACTTAAGGGGAGGGTGCCAGGTAGATGGGAAGAGTCTTTTTTCAGTTGTGCCCAGTGACAGGACAAGAGGTAACGGGCACAAACTTGAGCATAGGAAGTTCCATCTCAACATGAGGAAGAACTTCTTTACTCTGAGGGTGGCAGAGCAGTGGCACAGGCTGCCCAGAGAGGTTGTGGAGTCTCCCACACTGGAGACATTCAAAACCTGCCTGGATGCTGTCCTGTGCAACGTGCTGTAGGTGTCCTTGCTGTGGCAGGGGGGTTGGACTTAGATGATCTCCAGAGGTCCCTTCCAACCCTGACGGTACTGTGATTCTGTGAAACTGGTAGCTGAAATATTGGGCAGTCATCGAATACAAGTTTTTTTCATTTGTCATGAAGTCACCTGTCAGTCCAGCTTCTGTCTGGGATAAGACAGGTAAAGACATCAGGTATAGCTAGCATTGCTTGTCTGTACACTTCCTCGGTAGCTTTCTCCAGAAATGGGTGATGTGAGGCACAGTGATGGAGTGATGGCTGCCATGCGCATGACGAGCAGAGCAAGCTGGCCGTGCTTTAAGAGTCTCCATGAAATTCCCTCTGTGTGGGAATCCCCTGATGGTGTGGCACCATCAAATTCCTGCCTGCCACCACCCTTCGTCACTATGTCTAAATGCCTGCCCAGGGCATTCCCTGCTCCTCCTTGCCCACCTCTCAGGATGACCCGTCGTGGCTAAAAGCCATTAACACTCAGAAGATGGACCCTGAGATCTCCACTCCTTCAAAGTTATGCAAGAAATTAAGCGAAACTGGGAATATGTGTTAAGCCTGAGGATGCTCCTTTGAAGAAAGATTTGTTTTAAAACCGGGATTCATTACACGGCAAGGGAGGCCCTCCGGAGAAGATGTGATGCTGATATGTGATGCTGATACGTGAAGTATGGCTGTTACAGGATTTTCCATTCTGGTTTATCTAGTCCCTTGACACATAAAAAAGGAAAGATCCAGATCTTCAGTTTAACTTAAAAAAAGCTCTTAGGAAATCATTTTTTACACAACATATAATTAACGTATGGAACCAGGCCTGGATATTCCTGGCAGGTTTAGACTAGCTCCACACTCGATGGTCTAGCCGTGTTCGTTAGCTGTGTCCCCGTGTGATGCTGTGGGACGAAGGGCTCCAAAATATTCTGTAATGACAGAAACTCAGTTGTTAATTTAAAGAAAAGTGTTTCTTCCAATACAGTTTCTGGAACAGGAAAACTTTGCAAGACATAAAACAACATCTGGAGCTTTCCTGGTTCGGAGCAGGTTTTCTGCATTTCCAAAAGGATTACATGCGCACACAGAAAGCATTTCCAGTGGTGTTAGCTGGAGGAAGGTTACATCCAAAGTCTCTTGGTTCCCACACTTTAGAACTCAGAAAGCAGCACCCATTTCACCGGCCTTTACAGCATGGATGCCCACACCTAAGCGAGTCCCCAGCACCTTCTTTGTGGCCAGTGGGGAGAAACGGGAACCCAATGGACTCAGCTGTACAGCTGCTGGTGGGATTAACCGTGCCCTAGGAGCACCTCTCTCCTCCGCTGGCTGCAGAGGGCATTCAGAGGGGAGTAGATGTATTTGCTGTAGAGGTTTGAAGTGAAGTGAGTGAATCCCATCGAGGTGCCTGCTGACTACAGCCGGAGAACCATCTGCCTGTCCCTGCTCTGAAGGCAGCACTGCCCTGGACGGGCTGCTGGGCGACCCGCAGGTCCTGCTTGGTGTCGGAGGGCTGAAGCAGCCGCCTCTCGCAGCTACTCACCCTGCCCCTTTGGTAGCCACAGTTGCCCTCAAGCAAGGATGTGCTCCTCCTCTGAATCATCTCCTCAGCGGCAGATGTTAATGTGTCACTACATGTCTGTTGGATCCCTGCCTTCACCGCTGTCGTGGTTTAAGCGCTGGTGCAGAGCAGAGCAGTACCCGGGCTGGTCCCTCTCGGATGCAGAGCTGCTGAGTAGTGAGGAGAAACAGGAAAGGCAAGTTCAAAGGCAGGTGTGACACAAAGGAAAAGGTGACGGTAGTAACACCAAGCCAGCGGCAGCAGCAGCTGCTGCACGTGGCGGGCACAGCCCCGTGCAACCCACCGGTGTCCATTGGACCCTTCACATCAGGACGTGCTGCGGCAGCAATGTATCTCCAGCTGGAACTGAGAAAGGGTCTTCTCCAGAGCACCCAGCACAGGCAGGACTGTTAGAGGCAGGGCCCCAGAGCAAAGCTAACCCTTGGACATCACCACAGCATCCATGTGCATAGGAAATTGCCTCTTCCAAAGCAGCAGCCCTCACAGACATGAGCCTGGGAGGTGCAGAACATCTTCTGCTCTGCCGGACGCATCTGGGCCATCTGAGATCAATGCTTCTGAAATAGGGTGTGATCGTTAAGGTTCATCAAAGCACAGGCTTAATTTTAAACTCCTCAGTAATATGAGAAGTTACTGTCTGACCCTGTCTCACACCCTAACAGTGCTGCCAAAGGAGGAGGGGAAGAATGGAAATTTTACGCAGTGCCATATGGAGGGATTCAGAATTCATCTAAAATGAAGATGATGAGAACAACGGTTTTGTCTGGTCTTTGGTCCCTTTCACAAATACAACCCCCTGGATGTAGCTAGAGAGGGCTCATGCTGTGCGCTGGGGTTTTTGTAATCACCGCTGACTGGAAGTGCTTGTCAGTCTGATTCGTGCATTTTTTCAGCCTGTTTTATAATACAACCAAATTACTGTTCCCACATTGTAAGAGATACTTCACAGGTTTCTTGGGAGAGGACACCAAGTTCCAAGACTAACCTTTTTTTCTCTTGAGGAAGAATTTTTCCAATTTTCATTCTTAAATAATTTAATTTGATGATTACCCACAGAGGATGAAAATCAATTCAAACAAGTCTTGGGTAACAACACTTCACAGAGACGTCTTGCGCTCTTCCTCCTGAACTGCAGCTGCAGTTCGGTGACATGTTTACCTGTGCTACCATCACTGCTCTGAAGCTCCAGCCCCCTTTGGTAAGAGCCATTGCAGCTTCATGTAGCCTGGAGAAGTTTACTTGTAGCTTCAGAACTGGCTTCTTTTGGGGTTGATTCAGTTTTTGTGTCCAGGTGTTCCCTGGGTTGGAAGGCAGCAATGACAAAAGAGAAAAAAATAGAATGAAAGTAAAATCCATAAATTGAGGAACTTTATATTTCACAATACTTAAGTGGTGAAAGCATCTCTCGTAGAGTGGCACCTCAGGATGTACCTGGTGCCTAGAGGTGTTTTCAGGCAGAGATCCAGATCCCCGTGACCAGCCCTAAACCAGCCTTTCCTTATGCTCACCACTGTTGCTAGCGCTGCAGAAACAAGCTACCAGAAGCTCTTAAATTTTAACCACCGGCTTATTTACATATGCTTGGAGGATACTGTAGATAAAATCTCTGAGGCCCTGGGATAGTCTCGCTGGAGAGGATGAGGCTGACACTGCTCCCGTTTAACTGCTAAAGGTGGCCCATGCTTAGTGTCGTGAGGTAGGACCTGTACAGCTGCTGCTGTTGCTGCACCTTGCCGGGGAGATCCTCATGTCAAGCAAGAGCTGATCATCCTTCTTTAAACAGGGAAGAAAAGCTTGAGAAAAGGAAGGCAAAATTACAGTTGGGGTTTTCTTGTCATCACCAGAGCCCATGCCTTTTTGCATCCCTGCAGAGAGAAGCTGCCACAGAAATGATGGGAGGCTGGTGGTGAGAAGTGACCACCAGAGAAAGACACTGTTAGTAGTCTGGAGTGTCCAGCTGATGTTGGTGAGTGGTATAGATTTATTTGGTAACTCATTTCTCATTAAAACTGACAGATTTTTTTTCTTCCTAGGAGAACAGATGAGAGTGGAATTGTTTCACATAATCACTGATTTCGCTGAGATATGACAGAATTATCAAGCACTTTAAATCTCTTTCAACTTGATATAATCCCATAAAATGTCAAAACATCAGCATCTAAACAAAGGACTGCAATAAGCTTGGGTTTGATATTTCTATTGTGTTCCAATTTGGAATGAAAGGAGATTTGAAATAATCAACTTGCCCAAGAAAATGTGACTTTTGAGATTCACACAGCTCTAAGCATCCTTGTATAAGCCTCAAGAAGCCCAGTGATCCCTGCTGACAGGGAAGTCTCCTCCTGTCCTTGGTGATGCGGCAGCCAGTCAAGCACATCTACCACAAAAGGAATTCTTATTCGCATCCCATCAGATGCTCAGGGCTGTCTTCCAAGGCAGCAGCACCGATTGCCAACACCATCTTTTGGGGATAAGCACACTGATGGAAACAGAGAGGTCTCCACCGGCATTTGAGTAACCTTGGCACATCCCTGACAAGTGGGTATGCCTTACCTTCATCCTGCAGAGGAGAAAACAAAACGTGGCCTTGGCGCACACAAACTATTTTCTGTTGAAGTGGGCAAGGATGTTGTGGAAATTAGAGAGTTCTCATTAAAAGAGTTCTCTTTTACATTGCACTAGCACATTGATGTCTACTCCTGCAGCAAAGCTGAGTTTCATTGGTAGAGGACTAGGCACTGGAACAGGTTGCCCAGAGAAGCTGTGGATGCCCCATCCCTGGAGGTGTTCAAGGCCAGGCTGGACGTGGCCTTGGGCAACCTGGTCTGGTGGGAGGTGTCCCTGCCCATGGCAGGGGGGTTGGAACTAGATTATCTTCAAGGTCCTTTCCAACCTAAACCATTCCATGATTCTATGACTGTCCTGAACAGAAGTGGACATCAGACTCTTAACTAACAACATAAAATGCACATTTTTATAGCAAATGACATTTTGTTCTTTATTTACATTTAGGTAGAGAAGATACCTAAAATGGAAGAACAAGACCCAGCAAATGCGCTATGTAGGAAACTGCACAGGCACCAATGGCTCTTGGCATTTGTTTTTGAATGGGAGTTTGTACCCCTGGGGCGAGTTGTGTGCTGCTCGGTAATACCCACCTCTCTCATTCATTCACCTGAGAGCTGGAAAGCACAGATAGTGACTGTCTGCAGCTGCTCCACAGTTTACATCTCTTCTGGGCGCCAGACTTGCAGTTTGCTGAGCTATTTGAACTACATGGGAGCAGTTGGAATAAAGTAATGTTGGCTGAAGACAAAAGCTGAAGCACAGGGGTCTTCAGAGCAGCTTTAGGGCCTGAAGACTACTGCAGTCCTCCCGTTTGTGCTACGGAAAGGGGATGTGGGTGCCTGGAAATGACTCTGGTTGTGACAGAGAGAAGAAACTTCCATTTAAGCAGCACACTGTGGTTTTTAAGCACTGCAGCAGCTTTCCGATACTACCTTTGGGAAGGGTGGACTGGCCTGATGCAGGGAGAGAGGAGCTCTTCCATAGCATCACCCCCTCTGAGTCTGCGTGATGGCAAGCAGCTGCTGCGAGTGCATCTTCCACTGCTCCATCAGCACAGGAGCCACAGCGGGGGCGACACGGCCAGGCTATTGCAGAGGCCGTCACATGAGAGGAGCAGTGAGCAGGCAGAAAGCCAGAGCTACTGGGGAGGCGTTGGGACATTTTGGGGTCAGACGAGGCTCTAGAAAGGGCAAGCTTAGTGGATGAGCACAACTGACATGCCGTGACAGGCATGCCGTGGGCTTTTGCTCTCCAAGGCGTGGTGCTGCAGGGTGTTCCAGTCAAGATCCTGCGTACACATGGGATAAAGCATCTTTAGCAACAATGCTGGATACTGCGGTGCCCTGAAATGTGCTGAGGACAGATCTGTCACCGCTTTAATTGTATTCAAACATGCAAAGCCAGAGTGAATAACACCGTGAGCAGGTCAGCAATTAATTAACTGGTTTGCTATAAGAGGGAAGGGTAACACTCATTTTCTTCCACCTGGCCTGTTTAGACCAGACCTTGTTAGGAAGAAGAACATTTATTCATTGAGGTGTGAGAAAGCATGGCCCTGGTCTCAGGTCCGCACTGCTATGTGCCAGTCGGGGAGCAGAAGTGGAAGAGAGCCCGGGATGATGCGTGAAGCATTATTTGAAAGGAAGACACCTGAGAACAGCACTAGGAAAACAAGGAAAAGAAAACCCTTTTAAAGTTGACTAAGCGTCAGTGTGTCTGAGCAGCAGAGCGCGAAGTGAGTCAGTGTAAAATATTCAACGAATCATTTAAATTTGAATTGAAGGAATTCAACTGCTCCATTATGAGTTTCAAGTGGAGAAAGAATTCCTTGAGGAAAAATGTAAAAAGCAGTTATTGATATAATATGAGTATCTTCTCCCATGAAGGTTAAAGAGTGTTAAATACGTCGGTAAAACCAAGAGGAAATCAAAGGATTGTCTCATTTACATAAACAGTGTGTTGGGAATCCAGAAATAACATCCCCAAGGAGTTAATTCTTCAGGCTTGTATGGGAAGTCAATGCAACTCCAAAGAGCAGGAGGCTGAGCTGGAGCCTGACGCCCTGGGTCTGCTCCAAGCCTTTCAGCAATACTTGGCTGGACACAGAGGTGCACAGTTACATGGCTAATTACTTCCGTTCCATATGGAAATTAGGAGAGGGGAAAATGATCATTATTATCCATCTGAGCACATGGTTACTTGATTTCAGCGTGTGGCTGCGGTGCTCTATATGCAATTGCGCTCTCAGTTAAGCGTCAGTCCAGACTGGGTTTCAACTGATATCCTTACACCACACTTAATGACGTGGTTGGGCTGTTAAAAGATTCTGGCTGATATCTGTAAATCACTATGTCAGACACTGTCAAAACCTGCTAGGTCTGAGAATATATTGCCCAAACTCTGAATTGATCGGTGCTTGCTGTACTCGATCTGTTCTTGCTCAAAAGAGACCAAGAGAGGCTTTGAAAGAATGGGCTCATTCAGGCATTATATTTGGAAGGGCAATGAAGGCTGCAGTGCTTCCAGCCCTTAGCATTAGATTTTGGGTTTTGGGGTGTTTGGGGTTGGTTTTGGGTTTTGTTTTGTTTTGTGTTTTTTTTTCAAGTTTCATGTCATTTGGTGTATCTTAAAGTCCACCTCCATGGACTGCCCTGACAAGGTGGACTCTGAGTGTGGGGGTCCCTGGCTCCACGCTGAGGACAGGGAGAGGCAGTCACACCTGGCAGTAAGCAGTGGTCTGAAGGACATCTTCCAGTTTCCATCCCTCCACTCTGCTTTTATATTTTAAGAGGAAGGTTCTCAACTTCATGGGTCTCTGGAAGATCTTGACAGCCAGGGACAGGAAAGGGCTGAGAAACAAAGAGCCAAAGAACCTATACTGTGTTTGACTTAGCTGTGTTGGGATCTTGTTGCCTTGAAGGTCACCGTGGGAGTGAGTTCAAGACAATCTGTGAGACTGACAAGGCCAGATCAGAGACGGGTGCTGTGGTATATGCACTCCTTCATCCTCCTTCTCCACCTCACACCAGGTTAGATCTGACTGCGCAGGCTCCCTAGGAGTGCAGCAGACTCAAAGCAGGAGGATGTCCACTGGTAAGAAAAAACAATTTCAAAACAGCATTTGCATGTTAGGCTTGATAGTGGACTCACTTCCTTGACAGCCCCAAATATGTTTCATCGCCTGATCTTAGCAGAAGTCAAAATTCATTTTGACTTCACTGGACAGGGACCGATTAAGCTGAAGCCTGCATCATACCACAATGGTTTTACACTGGTAATTCGTGTCCCAGTAGCACACAGCACCCACGTGTCAGCATGTTGCCAGCAACTCACACATTGCATTTACAGCACCGGGGACTTGCAGTGAAGGAGGACCACTAAAAGACCCTCTTTGCTAGAGGGAGTACCCCACCAGCAGCTGGAGTAACACAGCGTGTGGCAAAAGTTCTTCCTTCCCCGGAGGAAATGGAGCTGAGCTGGTTCTTGAAATGACAGACAGCACACCTTCAAGGTGGAGTTGACCTGTGCTCAAAGCAATTCCCATCCATCCACACACCTTCTCAGCCGTGTTCGGTGCCCCTTTCAAGCGGCGCCAGCGAGGCAGACCCACATAAACATGGGCGCCATTTCCCCATGCCTGAGAAGCCACTAGCTCCACAGTGGTGACATTGGCCAAGTCACCTGCACATGGTTGGTTGAGTTGGTTAGTGTCCGCCCTTAATTACCCATCCGTGCCCAGAAGGGCAGGCAAGCTCTCCTGCAGCTCACAGGAAATAATTACAGAGCAGCTCACCTTCCTGCAGCACTAAGCTCTTCCTGATACGTCCCAGGGGCACCGGCAGCATTACTCATGGTGGGTGATGTTTCCCAGCGTGATTCTCACACCCCAGCTCAGCCATCCAGCCCGCTCCCATCTGGGGCTGGTCAAGCCTAGGACAGCACATCTATGCTGGGGAGCTGGGGAGGAAGGGGAAGAGTGGACGTGGCTCTGGCTGTGGGAAGCAGCCCATCAAGAAATGCTTGTTTAACTCATGGCAGATTAACTTGCCTCAGGAGTGCGCTGCTTCTGTAAATTAAACCACCCCTCATGAGTCAGGAGCCCAACCCTTTGAGACAGAATTGCATATTTTCAGAAATTGCCAAAAAAGTAGCAGGCATTTTGGAGAAGCTGTTGCACAGTGGTGTGGCCCCACTTCCCGTTTACTTGGCTGGTTCCTGTCTGCCTCCACAGCTCACCAGCTCCATACATGGAGCAGCTGGAGGTGCTCCAGCATGCTGCTGCCCTGGAAGAGGTGCCCTCCCACCCTGATCTTCCCCTGATAAGGGAGTGAAAGGCAAAGGCTGGTGATCTCTCATGCCAGCTTTGCTGAAAAGATGCCTTCTTAGCAGCTCCACCTGCAATACCCTTCATTCTCTTAACCCGGAGATGCCTTGAGTCTCCCTCGTTGCTCCACAGGAGTGGATGAAGGTCTCTGGTGGAGACCCAGGAACCTCAGAAAGTCTCTTTATCTGTTTATGGTGATGCCTTAAGACATAGTATCTGCCTTTGGGGGGTCGACCTCACAGCTATGGCAGAGAGAGCATTTGCGTGTTGTCCTTGTCTGGTGATATGTGGTGGTAGCACACAGCTGAGGGACAGCCCTCACCCAAGTCCATGGATAGGCTGGAAGAAGCTGGGGAGGGGGACCTTCAACCTGCCTCTAGCCCTCCTCTGTGGAAAGAGGTGAAACCCACCCTTCCCTCCTGCCGATGGAGTCCATGGCCACCATCTCTCTCACAGGACACCGTGAGGGCTCTTTTTGTTTTGGTAGTTTAGCACAACAAACACAGCAGTGAGTGGAGTAGCCCATAGCCCATTGTCTCCTCGGAGGCTCATGGAAGACCCTGTGGCCCTGCAAGCTGGTGCCCACTCAATGACAAGCCCTGCACATGGACTCAGCCGGCTTTTTGGGGCTGGGGGAGTTTGACTGAGCACTGAGTTGTTTAAGATATCCTTAGCTGCCTCGCCAGTCACCTACTGACGGTGAGGTTGCAGAAGATGCCTGCTGCTACAATCTGCAAACCATGCTAAATGCTAGAAAGAGGCAGCAGCTGCCTTCCAAAAACCATTTTCAAGCATATATGATCAAGAGAGGAGTCACTTGTCACAGCCAAAGCAGGTGCACACTTCTGCTCAACACCTAGGAAATCACAGTAAGGATTATCACCATGTAGATCTTTATAGAAAGATCATAAAACATAAGATGAAAAATAACTATTAAGTTGTCTAGTCTATCCACCCATCCATCCCTTATAAGTGCTAAGTGAATGATTTGCATGGGGAAGACCAAAGGTTTAAAGTGTGGGGGTTTTAACTAAAAACAGCAACAGAGGCATGAAAAAAGCACTCTGCCAGCATACAATTCTTGCTTAGCTGCTGCAGTAAAGGGAAACAAGGCTATAAGTTACTTGCAGAGCTGTATATTTCCTTTTGGTTTAAAAACTACAGCCCAGTTTTCAGAGCATTAAAAACATGTCCTGCCTGCAGATAGGTTTTTACGATTTTCAAACACTGATTGAAAATATAAGTGAAGATCGTAAAATCATAGAATGGTTTAGGTTGCAAGGGACCTCGAAGATCATCGAGTTCCAATCGCCCTGCCATGGGCAGGGACACCTCCCACTAGACCAGGTTGCCCAAGGCCACGTCCAGCCTGGCCTTGAACACCTCCAGGGATGGGGCAGCCACAGCTTCTCTGGGCAACCTGTTCCAGTGCCTCACCACCCTCAAAGTGAAAAACTTCTTCCTAATGTTTAATCTAAACCTGCCCTCTTCCAGTTTTAAGCCATTCCCGCTCATCCTATCACCACATGCCCTTGTAAAAAGTCCTTCCCCAGCTCTCCTGTAGGCCCCCTTTAGGTACTGGAAGGCCACAATAAGGTCTCCCTGCAGCCTTCTCTTCTCCAGGCTGAACAGCCCCAACTCTCTCAGCCTTTCCTCATAGGAGAGGTGCTCCAGCCCTCTGATCATCCTCGTGGCTCTCCTCTGGACACGCTCCAACAGGTCCATGTCCTTCTTACATTGGGGGCTCCAGAGCTGGACGCAGATCTCCAGGTGGGGTCTCACGAGAGCGGAGTAGAGGGGCAGAATCACCTCCCTTGACCTGCTGACCACACTTCTGATGCAGCCCAGGATACGGTTGGCCTTCTGGGCTGTGATTGCACATTGCTGGCTCATGTTGAGCTTCTCATCACTCAGTGCACCCAGGTCCTTCTCAGGGCTGCTCTCCAACCATTCCCCACCAAGCCCGTATTTGTGCTATATGCAGTTGGTGTGGCAGTGCGCTCTGGGATGAGCAGCCCCGTGTTCCAGGACATGTTTGTAAACCAGTGCTGCTACCCCTGGGTTAACTGATTTCACAGAGAGCACTCGCCGACATGGTGTTTCATCCTACTGCTGCATTTCCCGGGAGGTTGTCTGATTTGTGTCCACAGACACATACTTATCCTACGCAGGATGTGTGGTGATGCCCTCCGAGTTTATTTTGCATGCAGGTCCCCCTGCTCAGTGCTCAGGGACGTAGGCTGTGCTGATGCTCTCCAGGTCTGGGATCAAACTCTCCGGGTGAGCGTGTCTGCGGTGAAAAGCTCACATGCCCTGGCACAAAAACTCATCCCAAAGGAGGCAGCACCCCACGGGCACCCCTGCCTGCAGAGCCTCTCTGCTCTCCTGTGGGCCACATGGTGAATCCTCAACCCCCCCGATTTCATGCGCCGGGGACGTTTAACTTCAAATGATTTTCAAGCTGTTGTTTATCCTGCAGAAATTTTATTTTGACACATGTCCTTGTGTTTGGTGTCTTTACTTTGTAATGGCTCCTGCGGTCCGTACCCCCAGGACTCTGATGGGAAGATTTAGCTCGGTGCTCTGCTCGAGTGGTCTGCTCCAGATCTCATCTCTTCAGATGGGACTTGGGAAACAAAACTTCCTGTGTGAAGTAAAGGATTCAGACTCTCACCATGCAAGAGAGACTTCCTGAAAGACTCTTTCATGTGGAGCCGAAGAGACTAGAGAGTGTCAGAGTTTTAAAGACAAAATACTGCCATCAGAAAGGTATACAGGAGGGACCCTTCACACGTTGGCAGCCTTTGAATTTGGCTTTTAAATAAAAGATTTGTCATCAGACTGAAAAACTGATGCTTTTTATGAGTAATAAAACATAAAGCATTTTTTTTTTCTGGCTGAAACTACTCTTCAATATAAAATAAGCTGTCTCTTTTGATTTACTGAAAAGCCAAACTCATTTTGCCTTGGGAAAACAACACATCATCCAGCTCACCGGTTTGCAGGTGCCTGGGAGACGAGGGCGCCGGCGCTGCTGAGGCCGGGATTAGCTTTTGTGTCACAGGCTGGTCTGAGGGAACGCGATTCATGTCTTGGGCTACAGCACTTATCGTGGGACTTATTACGGTGGGACAGAAGCTGCTGGTGAATATCACTGCTGCGAATTAGGGCTTGTTAAGAAGTTTTGTCTTGTAAATATGTATTAACAAGCATTTGGCTTTTAACAAAGGTTTTTCATTGCTGGTATATGTAAATGTAATTAGGTATATAAAGTTACATTTGAATGTTTGAATTTATTCTTGCATATGATATACCAATGTTTGAACGTGAGCCATGTCCAACAGGAAGCCTCACATATTTTTGTCCAACCTGAGATGTGACCTTCTCCCCTTTGTGGTCCTTGGGGTCTGCCTTTGACACTCTCCACTTGGCCACCGGCAGGTCCTGCTCTCTGCAGGTGGCCACCAGGCAGCCCCACGAGAGCAGCCCCCAGGGCCAGCTCGGCTTTGCCTCCTTGGAGGTTGCAGGGGTTATTTTCTTGTCTGGGGCTACTTGGGCTTTTGGATGCAGCTAATAATTGTGGAAGGTGCTTCCTCCATGGGAAGGTGCCAGCAGGGTAGAGCAGCTCCCAGGCTCCCCAGCAGTCTTCTCCTGCTCTCTTAAATACACAGGGACTATGCATTCCCACCCGTACTTGATCCACAGCAAGACCTTAAAGACCAGACTTCCCCGAAACATGAAGCACTCCCCACTCCTGAAGTCTTCCCTTGTTTTTTCTAGCAGTATTTGACCCAGGAGGTTTTGGTGTCAACACTGCTTGTGATTAAAGTACACCACAGGCACATGCATCCATGCCATGAGCATCGCTGACGCTGAAACCCACGCGGGTCATGCTCAAGAAAAAACGATGCAAGAGCTTGACAGGACACGATGGCTTCAGAAGTCCTCAAGGCAGGAGCTGGTGGCTGCAGCACCTCTGCCCAAGCTCGCTGAGGGAGCAGGCAGTACCCAGCACACGTGGGAGCGGCGAAGGTAAAACTGTCAGCTCAGAGGAGTGCTTGCAGCAGTGCCCTGAGTGCGCACAGCACATGTGCCATGTCTCCTGCTCTGCAAAAGAACTGCGGGATGTGGCATCCTTTTTGCTGTCTCCCATCGACCAATCCTCACGTTGCCCACTCGTGTCAAGGCAGCGCCTCATTTAACGCATAGGCAGCTGAAAGCTGTGAAGTAACATCTATAAGGGGGAGAAACAAATACCCAGGTCTGCTTTTCTTAGCACCTTGTTTGCTTAATATGGTGTGAGAGCAGGGTCAAAAATATTATTGAAATATGCATGTTCGCAAAGTGTTCCCAGAAGTACCTTAACTGCAGCTGTCAGCTAAGGGATGTAAAGAGAGCCCCCCATTTCTGCACATTTTTAACCATTTCCCCTGTCTTTCCCATTAAAATAAAAAAAAAAAAAAATTAAAAAGGGGCAGAGAGCTAACAGGCAGAGGGAGAAGTTCCTGATGGGAGCAGCAGGTTTGAAGTCACATCTGAGACTTGTAGCCACTGGAGAAAACCCCGGGGAGAAGAGAGCCAGCCGGAGGGGGAGGCAGGGTGCTCCGCTGGGCAGAAGCTGTGCGGGAGTTCCTCGCCTTTCCCTGGCACTCTCTGGGGTGCCGGTGGTGCTCCCGGGGGTGCCAGCAACCCGCAGACCAGCTCGATGTGTAATTCAGGCCAAGGCTTCTGGTGGCCTTCACCTAATGCCATGGTGGTCCAGGCTGGGTGTCAGCGAAAAATATATGTAGGCATCACACACCCAACACCTTGTGCAGAGCACTTGAACAGGAGGAAAACACATGAAGAGCAATTGCAGCTCTCCTTAATGTACACATTTTCTGTAAGGCTGTGGTGAGCGGCAGCAGAACAGCGAGGGAGGGAAGGCTGCGGGGGGCTGCAGTCCTGCAGAGGTTGGCAGCGGCCCACCGCTGGGCACGCGATTCCCTTCTCCCGAGGCAGTTGTGGTCAGGACCCGGGCATGGGGATCCCCACGCGTTTCAAGAGGAGACCACACTTAAAAGCTTGCGTGGAGACCCAGGCTTCGGTCCGTGGGGATTCCTCCTGGGAGCGGAGAGGGGCGGCTTGCGTTCCCTCTGTGCTGGTGCGCCGGGGTGGCAGAGAGGGGGATGGCGTGGGCAGCCGTGCTGAAGCAATGACGTTGTGCATGGCTCCGCACCCAAGTCATGCCCCCGGTGGCCCACGGCTCCGCTGCCCAGCCATTACGCACGTCCCCCCGCCGTGCCCCAGGGTCCCCAGCATGTCCCCCTGCCACGGGCTCCCCCGGTCCGCGGGTGGGAGCTGCGGTGGAGGGGGGTGCGGTTGTGCATAGACCGCATTTCGCATGGCAACGGCGGAGCGGTGACGTGTCAGCGGGCCCGTGACGCCATAAGGTACCTGCTGGAAGGCTGCACGAGCACCTGCGGTTCCACTCACACACTCACCTCCAGACAAAACTCTCGAGGCAATTTCCCCCCCACCCCGCAACGAGCGCAGACTGCCACGGCCGCACTCGTGCCCTGATGTGCTTTGCAGCACGACGATGTCGTTGCACAACCGCCTTTTGGAAGCCGCCGAGCGGGATTTGAGGCAGGCGGAGAGAGAGATGCAGAGGCAGATGAGGCACCTGGACCTGCACCTGCAGCAGCTCCGCGAGGAGCTGCCCGTGTCCTGCCTGCGCAGCCCGGCCCCGCGTCCCTGCTGCCTGTGCCAGCCCGACCCCTGCACCTGGGAGAGAAGGGCCCTCACCGCAAGGCTGGATGTGGAGCGAGAACTGAGCAGGTAACAGATATTTGCCTGCTTTCTACGGGCATCAGCATCCTCTAAGGCAGGGTGAAGGGAGGTTTGGGTACCGGTATCAGGAGCAATGGTAGAAACAGTTGAGCAGGATGGGAGAGAAACCACCATTTTTGGAGAAATTAGTTGAAAGGGGAAGGGGAAGGCATGGCTTGTTCAGCCAGGCAGCGCCTGCGCTGGAAGGGGTTTGGACTATGACGTATGTGACACTAATCATCTCACAAACTGCGTCTAAAGTAAAGTACATGACTAGCCTCAAAGCTGTTCAGCTGTGGAACAAAGTCCATCTTCAACATAAATTCAGTTTAAGTCTGTTAAACATGTAATTATCTTCATCAGTAGCCAAAACACGCCTGAATGCAGCGGGGTGCAGCACTGATGCACCACAGACATGTGTCCATATTTTCCCGCCTCGTACAGCAGGAGGAATAAGTGTCAGCATTTCTACATCTCCATTTTGACCACAGGTGTGAGGATTTTATGTTATTAATGGAGTTCAAGATTGACTCTAGTAAAAACCCAAAGGTAGCCCTGTAGAAAAGGAGTTTTTGAATGACAAAACCGTACCATTTGCATTAAGGCACAACCAAACATTGAGAGACCAGAAGGGCTGAAAGGTCCTTTGGTCATCAGCAGTGGCGGGAGTCTCTTGCTGCATCTGTGACATTGGTATTTTCTCCCTAAACTCAGGCTTTTGTTTGAGTCCTCTTGTGCTGCGCCTGCAGATGATGAGACCTTCATCTTGGCAATTAAAAATGCGACATTTTTGCTACCCGTAGAACGGCAAGCATCATCCCACAGTCTGCCATGTGCATTATCTACTGGGTGCAATAAAGTTAGAGGAAAAAGGAAAAAAGCCTGACCCCAGATTAATTTTACACTGACTTCAAGAAAACGAGAAGTCACTGTGAGATTACTTTAGACTTACCCGGTAGCTGCAGCTCATGCAGGGCTGTTGAACAGCAGATTTCAGACCCCAGGTGTTACAGGCCTGCTGTCTATGTCCAGATTTTCATCAGTGCTTTGGGTACCAGAGCTGGGCAGGTGTAGCATCCCCTTGCAGGATCACTGCACACCAAAATTCCAGTGAAGGAATGGAAATTCAGTCTGAATGGAAGCTTGGGGGGTGTCTCAGGACAGGCCGTGGGATGCCAGGGCACGGTGTCCCTGAGCACCAGGCTCCCCAGCACTGCCACGCTCGGGACAACTTGCTGGTTTGAGCACAAGTCCATACCACTGCCATCTGAAGCCAAACCACAGCAGGATTTCTGCTCATCGCACCAGGGAATTCAGCCATCCCCTTCCCACAAAAAATGCTGGGAAGGACCAACTCTTCCCAGCATGTTTGGTCTCCTCTGACCAGCAATATAAAAAAGACCAAATGGGCAGGTGGAAGAGCCAGCTCTCACAGAGCACGAAAA
The DNA here is from genome assembly GCA_017639485.1 of Pluvialis apricaria. NCBI lineage: Eukaryota > Metazoa > Chordata > Aves > Charadriiformes > Charadriidae > Pluvialis > Pluvialis apricaria. The sequence goes on from CM030008.1 coordinate 147,634,459, forward strand.
ATACAATCCAAAACCACCACACCAAGTTGAATCATTGCAGGCTTTAAGAGCATGGCTAAGATGGGTGTACCTTGCTAACGAACCACTCGTTAGGGCCTTCTCACCTTAGCGGTCATGCCAGTTCCCTCATTGCTTGCCCTATTTCCTCTTCCATCACATGCATTATCTTTTTAATTTGGTGCCTTGTGTCCAATTTAGCTATTATAACTGAGGTGACCCTTCCATTGTCAACTTTACAAATGGTTTTGAATAAGAGCCAGCCTTCTGGTTGAGCAGAGTTGCTGTTTGACAGAATTAGAAATCATTTTAATGGCTCAGTGAGCCTCCAGCCCAGCTCTGCAGGAGCATTTTGGGTTTTTTTGCCAGATGTGTCTCCTATCCACTGATTGCTTTAAACAAAACTCCTAACTGGAAAATGTGATCTATTGTAACTATCTATTTAAAATGTAGGACAAGGCATAAGATGGACACACGTGGCTTCATGGGTGTGCGTACCTGTGAAAGAGGAGCACTGGCTTCTCTGTATTTAGGTGGAAGAACTTTTCAGCTCCACGATTACCTTATCCCAAAAGGGAACACTGGAATACTCCTGACTGCTGTGGCATGCAGGTGGGGGCTCCTTCTGAGGGTGCAAACACCACCCCAAGTGCTATGCATCAACATGAAGATGGATCAAATAGTTTCCTATTTACTTCTCTTGTCCTTAAGGTGGTCCACCCCATTCCTCTGTGAGCTGCACTGAAAGGCTGTCCTCTTGTTTTCATTCCAGCATGCAAAGAAGACTTAACATGATGTTGAACTCTTTCCATGACCACAAGCTTTTGGCTTTGGTGGATGTGAAGGGTTTTGTCCCCAGGGAAGTCACTGTAATAGTGAAAGACGGGAAGGTGAAGGTGTTAGCGGAGCACAAGGAGGAGTACACCACCACAAGAGGGAAGGTATGCAACTACAGAAACTTCACGAAGGAAATCAGCCTGCCGCCGGGGGTGAGCGAGGATGAGGTGACCTACTCGCTGGGATCCAACAATGTTGTGAAGATAGAAACGGCACACAAATGCTACCCTCGTCTCCCAAGCCGCTAAGCCGCAGCAGGGAGCAGTACCTGGGCACAGTCGTTCTTCTGCCACATGCCTCCTCCCCATCGGGTCTAGGTCTGTCCTGCTAACTGTGTGCCAGCAGCTCCTTGGGCCTCTTCCAAAATAAAAGACAGCATTCCAAGCAGATGTGTGTGTGGGCTCCTTTTGAAGGGGTCTGGTGGGCAAAAAGGAGGGAATGCCAACAGGAAAATGCCAAGACGGTTTTGGGCGTACTTGCCTGCGGTCACTTGCTGGGTTCCGAAGGCACGGCTGGAGGTAGCGTGGCTCAGGGTGGGTATTGCTCTTGTGTACAGTCTCATGGATTTTAAAGGCTGAGAGGCACCATTTATCATCAGTCGCATTTCTGTAAGAACCCTTCTCTCAATCCCACCACTTGCATTTGAGCTGTAGGATATTTCTAGGAAGAAAAACCCGGGAAAAACCCAGGAAACTACAGGCCGGTCAGCCTCACCTCCATCCCTGGAAAGATGATAGAACAGCTCGTTCTGGGGGTCATCTCCAAGCATCTGGAGGAAAAGAAGGTTATCAGAAGTAGTTAACATGGATTCACCAAAGGGAAGTCATGTCTGACTAATCTGATAGCCTTCTATGCTGGCGTGACTGGATGGGTGGATGAAGGGAGGGCAGTGGATGTTGTCTACCTTGACTTCAGCAAGGCTTTCGACACTGTCTCCCACATCATCCTCACAGGCAAGCTTAGGAAGTATGGGTTAGATGAATGGACAGTGGGGTGGATTGAACAGTGGTTGACAGATAGAGCTCAGAGGGTTGTGGTCAGTGGTGCAGAGTCCAGTTGGAGGCCAGTAACTAGTGGTGTCCCTCAGGGGTCAGTACTGGGTCCAGTCCTGTTCAATATATTCATCAATGACCTGGATGAAGGGATGGAGTGTACCATCAGCAAGTTTGCTGATGACACAAAACTGGGAGGGGTGGCTGACACGCCAGAAGGCTGTGCTGCCATACAGCGTGACCTGGACAGGCTGGAGAGTTGGGCAGAAAAAAACCTGATGAGGTTCAATAAAGGCAAGTGTAGGGTACTGCATCTGGGGAGGAATAACCCCATGCATCAGTACAGGTTGGGGGCTGACCTCTTGGAGAGCAGCTCTGTGGAACGGGACCTGGGAGTCCTGGTGGACAACAGGATGACCATGAGGCAGCAATGTGCCCTGGTGGCCAAGAAGGCCAATGGCATCCTGGGGTGCATCAAGAAGAGTGTGGCCAGCAGGTCAAGGGAGGTTATCCTCCCCCTCTACTCTGCCCTGGTGAGGCCGCACGTGGAGTATTGTGTCCAGTTCTGAGCTCCCCAGTTCAGGAGGGACAGGGAACTGCTGGAGAGAGTCCAGCAACAAAGATGATTAGGGGACTGGAGCATCTTTCTTATGAGGAAAGGCTGAGGGACTTGGGTCTTTTTAGTCTACAAAAAAGAAGACTCGGGGGAGATCTTATCAATACTTATAAGTACTTAAAGGGAGGGTGCCAGGTAGATGAGAATAGTCTTTTTTCAGTTGTGCCCAGTGATAGGACTAGAGGTAACGGGCACAAACTGGAGCACAGGAAGTTCCATCTCAACATGAGGAGGAACTTCTTTACTCTGAGGGTGGCAGAGCACTGGCACAGGCTGCCCAGAGAGGTGGTGGAGTCTCCCACACTGGAGACATTCAAAACCCGCCTGGACGCCGTCCTGTGCAACTGCTGTAGGTGTCCCTGCTGTGGCAGGGGGGTTGGACTTAGATGATCTCCAGAGGTCCCTTCCAACCCTGATGATACTTTGATACTGTGATACTGTAAAACCTTGATAATGAGCAGCTCAAGGGGAGGAGTCCCCCCCCAAAAAAAAAGAGCTGTGCCGTTTGTCCCCTTGGTTTGTTTCTTGCAGAGGCTGCCCAGCTGGGAAGAGCCATGGTTGAAGGACAGAGAGCTTTTCCTTAGAAGGGGTTGGGACTATGGCAGAGTGCTTACCAGCAGAGGAGGGAATGACTAAAGCATTTCCTGCTGAAGGAATCAATAGCTCCAAATTAATAAGAAAACATTTAACATGTTGTAAGAAGGGGAGAATTGCCAATATAATTTCTTCAAGGTAGTATTAATGAAAAATTTAAGGTCCAAAGTGGGACCTCACACAGGCACAGCCCTTGGTCTCCCTGAGCACAGGGACCAGCAGGATCAGTGGGACGGGGGTGGCACCAAGGGACAGCCTTGCAGGGAGATTGCATTTGCTGCCCTAGTCTCAGCATTTGGGCATGCATTCCTGCAGGAAGCAGGGTTCGTTTTCACTGCAGAAAGGCATGTAACGAGAAAATACACCCAATGCCTGCATTTGCAAGGCACCTGGGCAAGCCATCTCTCCAGCGGGCACCACGTGGCTCAGGCTTCATGAGCCCCCAGGGCCGGGGGGAGGAAGGTTGCCACTTCTTTTTGTGGTGCACTCCCCCGTGGCAGATTTTCCTGGTGGGGAAGCTAGCGTTTGAGGTTGTGCTGGCACAGAAACGAACCTCTGACATTAACTAACCTGTTGGGCGAGAAGGTGGGCAGCCTATGGACCCAGCGCCGTGCAGGTGTGCTGCCCGCTTGAAACGCCTCAGAAGTGTCAAGTTGTCCCCTGCCATTAGCCTGGCTGAGAAATGCAGGTTTTGGCTGTCCCACAGGGGGACCCCAGCCCTCACAGGACCCCCACAGGGATGGGGCAATGCACCTCCAGCAGCCGAGGGGTTCCCGGTGCTGTGGGCTCTCACCCATTGCTGCAACGGGGATATTTCCCTGGAAACATGCCTAAAGAAGACAAAGCCAGTCCTTTGTTTTCAGCCTGCACACAGCCAGGCCCACTTTCACAATTTACACCCATCATAATCATACGAAGGTGGTGAAATCAGAGGGGATGAGTTATAAAGCAGTGAGTCAACGGCTGTGAGCACTGTGGCGGGGGGAGACCCCCAGCTCTGCCGCCCCCGGCTCATCTTCTCTGGGCTGGAGCAAAACCATCACTGTTCCTGTCAAAAGCTCAGAACAGCCCTCTGCATCGATTTGACACTCTTTGGACCAGGCTGCTGAAGTCATAAGCACCTCGGCCTCCTGTTGAGTGAGCAAAGCCCCTTAGGGCAGCTCACTGCAGGCATCTCCCCAAAATCATCAGCACCATGAAACAGCTCCTTCAGTCAAATGTCCCAGCAAGTGGTTGAGGATCAGTTTGTCTTGGCCGTAACCAGCTCAGTAATTTAACTTCTGTGCAAGAACTGAGCTGCTTCTGGCATGTTTTCAGCATCCAGCTAGCAGTTAAGAAACAGCTGATAACAAATTTTAAGCTTTACGGGCTTGGTGTGTAGCTGGGTCAGTGCAGAGCCATAGAGCCATGGAATGGTTTGGGTTGTAAGGGACCTCTAAAGACCATCTAGTCCAACCCCCCTGCCATGGGCAGGGACATCTTTCACTAGACCAGGTTGCTCAAAGCCCCGTCCAACCTCACCTTGAACACTTCCAGGGATGGGGCCTCCACAATTTCTCTGGGAAACCTGTGCCAGTGTCTCACCACCCTCATCATAAAAAGTTTCTTCCTTATGCCCAGTCTAAATCTACCCTCTTGCAGTTTAAACCCCCCGTCCTGTCACTACAGGCCTTGATAAAAAGTCTCTCTCCATCTTTCTTATAAGCCCCCTTTATAAATTGAAAGACCACCTATGCACAGGTGGCCCGATTCTGCTGACGTTGGTCGAGGCTGTTAAGAAATAAGCCATACCCCAACTCAGAGGCTGCAAGGGAGCCTCCTGTGAAAGCGGGTGACAGGGATGGGGATTGGGGATGCTACAGATCCCTGCAGAAGACCATCTTCTTACGAAGCAACCCACCGAGTAATAAAACTGAAACCCCTTTGGGATACAGCCTTCTCACGTTGTAACTATTTCTACAGAAGCTGTCTAAGCCTGCAGAGGAGAAACATATTTCAACACCTCCCATCTACCCGTGACTTCAGACTTGCAGAATATATCGAGTCCCGCAGCGATCATAGGGCTGGCTATGACTGCTCTTGTCCTTATTGCTCATCCTTTAACACATGCTCTTCACACTTTGTTCCTAAATTAGCCTCCGAACACCAAATTACACTCCTGAGCAGGAAGACTTTATTGAAAGATATGACTTAATTCCCAAATTTCAAGACTAGAAGGCACTGTCAGATCATTTGGCCTAATCTATTACATTATCTTATACCACAAATAAACTGCCTGAACTCTAACTTCCAGGAAGGTATCTAGTCTTTATTTGAAGACTTCAGGAGAGAAACTCCAGCACTTCTCTTTGTATTTTGCCCCAGTTCATAATTTCCTTGTAATTAAATGTCATGCCTTGTTACTAAAGCAAGATTGTCTGGCATCATCAGTTTGTGGGTTTTTTTCTCTGCCAGATGACAAAAGCTCTCAGAAGCTGACTTTGTAGTAACTCAGTAGCAGCTGTGACCTTCTCCAACCTTGTAAGCAAGTCTCTTTTCAGTCTTGAAATTCTGAAGTTTCTCATTGTAAGACCTGGTGCCCAACTCTTTAACATTTTTAGTTCATTCTTACTCCCTTTTTCAAGTTTTCGGTGCCTTCAGCAAAGGTGGCCACCAGGATTGGCTGCAGTGATTCCCTCTCCACCCCACCAATACAGCGTACAGAGGCAGAAACGCCCTTCCCAAGATGGAACGGCCCCTCTACCTTTCTGATGTGGCATTCCACGAGGTTCTCCCACTGGATGGGCATTTCACACTCAGCCTGACAGCTCGCTGAAGGGTCCCCCTTTGCAGGCTGCAGCCTAGGGGGTGGCCTGTGCTGCTCCTCCTCACGCTGCAGGTGTGGAGGAGGTTGGAGTGGCAGCCCAGGGGACATGAAGAAGCATTCAGGGAGAAGCACGCTTCAGTTATTAAAGGAAGATTTAGGAAAAAACTGCTTGGTTGATATTTTTTCTTACAGAAATGAAACACAAATAGACATTTTTTCCTACTGATTTGGACTCCTAGTGTTTAAATTCAAAGAGGACTTGCAGGCTGGGAGGCACATCTTAGAGGGCATTCTGAAGAAAATTCCTAATTCATTTTATATCCCATGAAATGCTAGTCTGGGCTGCTAGGAGCATCTTTAGGACCTTTTCCGTTAATAGGAGCACATCACTCAAACAGTCACTTAGTTTTGTGACTACCTACACGCTGTAAATACCTTTGGACGTACTCCAAAGCGTTCTCAAAAACTCTACCTTCTAAATACCACTTAGATGAGAGTTTGCTAAGTGAAAATACCTTTGGAAAACTACCGTTAGCACAGCAAGACATGCTCACAACAGTATCTCCCTCAGAGAAATTTATTTGCCACTAGGTGGCAGAATTTTTTATTATATTTTTTAAATTTACCCCTGTGTAACCCTTTTTTTTAGAAGCAAACCCGATGAAGGCGGTGTTACAAAGCAGCAAAGCTGGCATACGCTGCAGCTGGCATTTTGTTTGCAGTGTTAATAGCAGATGAAGAGGAGGGCAAGAGTTTGAGCCGTGGTTTGTGATCCTGGGCGTGCAGGAGCCCTCACGACAGACCACTGTTGCGTTAGGTTTCTGTGCTGGATTATATTGACCTTCGATCCTGCAGCTCTTCCCCCTGGGGAAGAAACAAGTTTCATTTGCTTCAGCAGCCCAGCTCTACCGCAGCCGTTAGCCTCAATAGGGATTTCCAGGAGTTAATGTACTCCTCAGCATATAATTGCACCAAATTATTTTGGGGGCCAATTTTGAGCATCCTCATATAGCAAATACCCTCTCTGAATTCCCTGGCACGAGGAAGATGGCTGAGAGGGCGTCTTGGCTCTGTAGTTATAAACGCCAGCGCATTCTTGAACTCTAGCCTTATCAGGGCATTTATAAATAGCCGGAGCCCTAGGAATTTGTCATGGGAGGTCATCTAAGGATGCTGGCTCCAGGCATCTCTTCGGTCATGGGTTTCTAGGGGTTTTCCTACAGCCAGGCACTGCTCTGCGGGCTTAGCTCATGTAGAAATGTTATTTCTCTCCAAACTATTGCAAAGCCGGGGGGAGCGGAACCTCGGTGGGAAGGTGCAAGGGGATCCCAGCTTTCCTCTGCCGGCACGCGGGTGTGCTGCGGCTCCCGGGAGCAGCGGCCCTGCCCCAGCTCCTGCTCACCCTGCGGGCAGTGCCAGCGCCAGCGCGGGAGGGCTGTTCCTGCAAAGGAGCAAGTTATTGCCTGTGGTGGGGGTCAGCCCCGCTCTTCACGCCCCCGGTCCTCGTCCTCCCAGCGGCGGCACGGCCAGGCCGTTGGGATCGCGCCGGCCATGTGGGGCTGCCCTCCACTGCACCTCCACGCGGGGTGAGAAACTTCATCCATCCATTTTATTTGTGCTTAAAGTTAAATTTGACCATTGTCCCTGCTAAGCCCGTTGGCACCTCAGTCTCTTAGATAAACTTTCCAAGCCTGTTTTCTGTCATTTTCCCCAGAGAAAGCACTAAGAGTTTAGAAGACAGAGCAGGACCCACGGCTTTAAGCCTGCCTCTGTACCAAAGACTCGGTGGATTTGTTGTCGTTCTGGATCCTGCACTTGTCACCTCATTAATAATCCTGCACTGGATTTAGGTTAGGAGTAAGGTGATCCTTCCAGCACACTCAGCATGACTGTCAAGAAGCTGCCACCTCCCTGAACGTGGGGTGCTGGCCCGTGCTCCTCCTCTTTCGCCCTGCGGGCCCCTTCCCTGCTCCCTTGAATAACAAGTTATTTTTCTATCTCTGGCTGTCTTCTATTTCCCCTGCCATCCCATTTGTCCCCCTCCACTTCCACTGCTGTAGGTTGGGCCTCTCTTTTGGCAAGTGGCATGTGGGGTTTTCCTCTTCTCTTGAAAGATGGAGCCCTTTGCTAGGGCTGAAATCCCAGTCTAGGTGAAGAAAGCTTGACTGTCCCTGGGGTTATCCTCTCAATTGCTCTATTACATGTAGGTGATCTGAATTCATACACATGTAATTGTCCTTCTTGATTTCAACATCAATTACAAGTAATAGAAGGTCTCTCAGCTCTTTGGTCCCTCGTCCTGGTGTCTAACTTGGGGTGTTGCATGTAGTCTTTAAAGGCCTGCAAGTGAAAATAATGCTATGATTAAAAAGCCTGTAAACCCTTAATCAAATTGCAGGGAAAATCATCATCCCCTGCACCTCACTAGAACAGATTTTAGCTTGCCAGAAAAATAAAATGCAGCTCCTTTTTTTGTTTGGTTGTTTTTTGGTTGGTTTTTTTTTTTTTTTTTTTTTTGATGTAGCTTTGTGCGTCTATACCTGCATATGTGGAAAAGCTTGCAAAAGGGAGAGCTGCCAGGGCTCTGCCACACGGTCGCACGAGTGGATGTGGCACTTTAAAACATATCAAAAGAGAAAACAAAATCCTGAGGTCTGAGGCCCCAAAGCCCAGGTGGGTCCCGGATCTGGACTGAGCCGAAAGGGGACCGCAGCAGCCAGAGCACACAACCGGGTGGTGATGGCACTCGCCCCGTCCCCCCACTGCCCTGGGGTTGTCATCTGGGGCATCACCAGCCACCACGCGCCCGGTCTTTGTGGGGCATAGGATTGTGTGCCTGCAGGCACAGAACTGGGAACACCACCCAGAGCATCTGGCTGTGGCCTAATAAGCATTTCAAGGAAAATTTGAGCCAAAAGTTACATCAGCAGAAGACCGGGAGATCTTGCCAGCAAGCTGACAGCCCAGCGCCACGCAGCGTCACAGCGGACAAAGCGCTCGAGCCCTGCGGGACCTGGTGCTCCTGGCTGCCACCGGGCCGGACCCCCACCGGAGCCCAGCGCTTGCAAGCAGGGAAATAGAAAAGGGACGGAGAAGAGGAGGGTTTGGGGCCAAGCAGGCACACTGAAGACACTTGAGCCCTGGCAGACTCCTCATGAGAGCATCCCCAAGGTGCTGCAGTGCCTGTCACCTCCTGCTTAGGCCAGCAGCGACATCCACACAGAGCAGCGACTCCCACTACTCTGTGTGTGTCTTGGCTTCTTCTCCCTCTCTTTTGGTTACCTGCTAGAAACGTTTAAATACCATCAGAATCTGCAGGACACAGTAGAGGTGACCGGTGTAACAGACGTGAGGTCTGAGAACAAGATGGGAGCAAGGAGCACAGGCAGAGAAGTCATCAAAATCAAAGAGGATCCTTTGGTGGGCAGACAGCAGAAGAGAATGATTGGAAAGAGCATGCTATGTAGCAGGCAATAAAAGCAGAATGTAGGAGCTACCAGTCGTGCAGCCTTGCCAGGGTTTTGCTGACTGCAAAACACAGTAAGACTGCAGGACATTAAAAAGAGAGGCGTAACTAAGAATGCCAGCACTTGGGGTCCACTCGCAGTGGGTCCTGAGCACTTTCTATTCCCACTAAATTCCCTGGACAACGACTGCACACAGCAGAACTGCACCATTACTGTGGACACCTGCAAAGTTAATCCCCTTGGAGAAACGGAGAGGTATTTATCGGCCCAGGAGCGAGGGTTCCTGCTCAGAGCCAAGCACACACACACAGGGCGTGCAGAGAGACCCATGCTGGCCAGGCTACGAGCATCGGCCTCTGTGGGGCTGGGACCGGCATTTTGGTCATGGCACACTCAGAACCACACCACATGTGATCCATAGGATGGAAACTCCTTCACCGTGCTCTCAGGTGCTGCAGTGAACAGTAAAGCACACGCAAAACTCTGTCATCTTGGGGAAAGTGTCAAAAGCTCACCTTCCCCGGCCACATGGGAGGTGATTCTTCCCCTCTACTCTGCTCTGGTGAGACCCCATCTGGAGTACTGCATCCAGCTCTGGAGCCTCCAACATAAGAAGGACATGGGCCTGTTGGAGCGGGTCCAGAGGAGGACCACGAAGATGATCAGAGGGTTGGAGCACCTTTCCAATAAGGACAGGCTGAGAGAGTTGGGGTTGTTCAGCCTGGAGAAGAGAAGGCTCCAGGGAGACCTTATAGCAGCCTTCCAGTACCTAAAGGGGCTACAGAAGAGCTGGGGAAGGACTTTTTTACAAGGGCATGTGTTGATAGGCCGAGGGGGAATGGCTTCAAACTGGAAGAAGGTAGATTTAGAATAGATATTAGGAAGAAATTTTTCACTCTGAGGGTGGTGAGACACTGGCACAGGTGGCCCAGAGAAGTTGTGGATGCCCCATCCCTGGAGGTGTTCAAGGCCAGGCTGGATGGGCTTTGAGCAACCCGGTCTGGTGGGAGGTGTCCCTGCCTATGGCAGGGGGGTTGGAACTCAATGATCTTTAAGGTCCCTTCCAACCTAAACCATTCTATGATTCTATGTCCCCAGCCCCTCTTGGCTGCTCGGTGTGCCTAGAGAGCCAGGCACCTAGCTCAAAATCCAGGGCTGTCACCCGCAGAGATTTATGGATGTTAATGCACCAGTGTAATGGAATCCTGACCTCAATATTTAAAAACAGCCCAAGGGACTGGCCCACATAAACTCCAAGCCTTCCAGTCTAGATCGGGTGCCTGGTTAGCACAATGACATTTTAAATGCGGTGCAGCTGACTTCATGATAATATGGTGGGTTTCTTCTAGGAGGGGTATGCAAAGTGTGCACGGAGAATGATGCTTCGCATTAGGTTAAAGCACCAAAACAAACCGCCGGGAGTACTCACTGTTTTCTCCCCAGAGCAGCTACTAAAGGAGTAGGAGCAATGCCTGTACTGTAGTATTATTCAACCATTTATGTGTGCCTACTTTCCCCGGAAAACAGAGGTAAAGCCAGCCACGACATGGCAGAGGATTACGGCACACACAAAGGGAGAAGCAGTAAATACGTCGGTAAACACTGGCCAGACTGGGGCCCCTGGAGCTGGGCATCTCGCTGGCTCCTAACAGAGCTTTGTACAGGCTGCCCGTGTCCCCGGAGGCAGGGGTCCTGCTGCCTGCAGCTTGAGCCCTGCCTTCACGGGAGCTCCTGGGAACTGGCACTCATCCTCCTGGCTCCCAGGCAAGGACAGTGTGGAGACACTCATCCAGCGCTTTCCAGGCTTTGCACCCTCAGTGTTGACAAGCTCCTTCAGTGCTGGCTCACCCAGGGATGTTAGTGATGAGAAGAGCAAGTTTCCTGCTGTCGGGTACCCGCTTTCTGTGGCCATAGCGTCAGGTACCACACCGGGAGTCCGCTTAGCCTCCCCTCCCGGGGTGCCGGCAGCCTGCTGTGGAAGCGGGATAAGCTACCTCCGTCCCACCGCACACCAAGAGCCCTTGCACAGAGGAGCTAGTGAGGGCGAACGTGCTCCCTCGTGTTTGGAGGGTATTTTCCAAACCACAGGTTTGGAAACCCTTAACGAGGTGCTCCATCATCCTGATGGCAAACGGAGAGGACCGAGGCAGAAGCCAACGCAGTCCTCCATGCAAGCGCGTGCTTTGGGAACCACAGCAGGCGGAGCGCCGCATATGGGATGCAGCCAGAGGTTTTGTCGGACTTACTTCATTTTACCTCTACCCTTGAGTTGTATGGCAGGTCTCTGGGAGAAAACATATACCTGTGGCTCACCAGGACTGCACTCCTGCTGCTCAGCCCCATGCCCTCGGGGGCCATGCACTGTCAGGGAGCAGAAAAGCCAATGCCGCAGAGCTTGGCCTCAGCCAGAGGCTCCCTCTGGTACGATTTACATGTGAGGCAAAATCTGGTTTAGAAGAGATTTAAAAATGAACTGGCGGAGGACCGTGTAGCCGGGGAGCAGAGGGGTGCGTGGCCTGTCGGTGTGTCAGACAGCAGCAGGCAGCTCTGCAGGCAGCATAACCAAAACTTCCCCTCCCACAGCCCGTGTGAAAGGAGTTTGTTGGTCACAGCATGTCCCCAGGGTGATGGTGACCCTGAAACAAAAGCTGCACCTCCTTTGCAGTCAGATTACTATGGCCCCTGCTCCATGCCAGGTACACCCTGGGTCTGTGCCGTGCCACGTCCCTGGCAGCTGGAGGCAGGGGTCACCCAGGACGAGGAGTGGTGACACCCGGGCTATGCACAAACACAGGACAGTACCGGGACCTTCCTGTTGTTCTGACTGTCTCTTTGGGAATGTTTTAATGGCAGAACAAAGGTAAGGTTCACCAACTGTGTCAGAAAAAAAAAAAAAAACAACAAAAAACAAACCAGTTTCAGATCAGAATTCCCCCAGAAAAGCCAAGCATGGGCTTGAGGACATTGGAGTCCGTGTGTTGGGAGATGCTGCATCCTCAGACTGCCCGAGGACCACGTTCAGTACCTAATTGTTTCTGCAGGAGTATATGTCTGAGACCCAGCACGGCATGGTACAGAGGGTGCTTAAATCTGTATTTCCTCTGAGGAAGCGAAAGCACAAATGAAATGTTAAAGGAGTAAAGAGTAGGGGTCCCAAACAACTTCAGAAGGAATCAGAGTGAGGGACAAATTTAAAGCAAGAACATTGAATTGCGCGTTGGGAGGAGAGCTGACGGAGCGATGCAAACAGGAAAAGCGTGTGCAGGGAGATCCCAGCAAGGGCTGGGCAGAGAGCCTGCCCCCGAGACGGGGAGAGGCTCAGGCTTTGGGATATAGCTGTAAACAAAGCCAGGCTGCACCAAAAATACTTCACTCCTTCAGCAATCTCTCCTCACAAGAGTACGGCAAGATCCCACGTTTTTGGCCAGCCCCCCATATCCAAGGGTAAAAACAGGTCCCAGGGGCCTCCCTGATAGAAAAGGCAGTGGCCCGGAGCCAGGCCACGGGGCGATGTGAAGGCGGGCAACGACTGGAACATGCCGCCAACAGCTTTGGTGGGATTTCCCCCTGCTGACGATGTGTCGCGGCAGTAGTGGACATCTCTCACCAAATACTGGATCAAGCACAAGAGTTAGCTCAGTTCAAGGATAACCAGCTGGGATGTAATGGTCTGAAATACGGTGTATTGAACTTGATGACCTGGTGGTGCCTGCTAGTCTGAAAGGTTCATTAGCTTCTCCTGAGCATACATCCATCGCGGGGGAGTCCTGCCACAGGGTGTTGGAAGGAGCTCCCATCCATCCCCTGCCAATGACAGCAGTAGCTCGAATCCCAGCACAGCACATTTTCTGTAAGGATATTTTTGTCTTTTAAATCAGAAATAAATGAAATTACTAGTTAAACTCCTACCTTCTTGCACAACAAATATCCCCACACAAGAAAGCTTAATCAGTTCTTAATTTCTGAATTAACTCAATACATCTTGCAGCCCCCTGCAAAAGCCTCTGGTTTCTCTAGAACTTGAATTCCAGTCCTTGAGCTCTTTTCTTCCAGCGATATTGGGTCAGTCCTGGGGCACCCGTGTTTTGCAGAGAGGTAAATCTGAGGCTTGGGATCTGTGCAGAAGTGTCTCCTGATGACACCCCAGGGACCTGACTTTATCCATCCCATCATGGAGGCCAGCTTGGAAGAGAAGGGCACCCAGGCTTTCCACTTAAATTCAGGTGGCTTTCTAGACCTCAGCTCATTCTTTCTGACCTATTAACGGCTTTCTACCCATCGACCTTTTCCACCTCCAATTTACAAATGAAGAGCAGTTTGCTTCCAACACTTCATGCGGGTAAACCCAGGAGATCTGGCAGAAACAACAGCTCATCACTTATGTTCGTTACGCTGGAGCAGAGTATCACAAATAACGAGTCGGGAGATGAGCTTACCTCTAATAATCTAACATTTTTAGAACATTCCTTTGATTATTACAGAAGGAAAGGTAACTAAATGTGTTTGAAGAGGCAGAGACTCTCTCCCTTGCCTAGCATTAGCATCAATCTCTCTGTCATTATTTGTGCTAGTTTTCTCCTGGGTATAGAGGTTTAACTGCATTTCAAACATTATCAGGAAGACTCAAAAGGTAAAGGCCAGATATTTTTACGCTTGCTGGCTGGAAAGGTTTTCATTCCATCTCCTTGACTGTGATTATAGAGACACTTCTTGCTCCTTGAAAACAGCGTTAAATTTACAACTGCTCACAAAGCCATGTAAAAGTAATTTATTGCACATCACTGAACACCCTCAAGAGGCCTGAAGCAGCATTAGCATTTTTATAGGAAGTGCTGGTATCTCCTTTTGTACATACCCTACCTGTTCTTTTGTTCCGACATGATGTTTATGAAGGGCACATAAATGCTTGCAAAGATGTGCCCAGCACCGTATAAAAGAGCCAAAGCCAGCTTGGAAGAGTCCCTGGCGGGATGAAGTGGGTCACACCGACTCTCACATCAGCTGTAGTGGACATTTTAGCTCCATTAAGTGCTGAGGAGTGAAGGCACATGATTACAAGTCCATCCACGCTGACCACATAAGGCTGGTTCCTCCTGACCAGAGAAGCCTTGACTCGCGTCACCTCCCGCTGGGGTAGTGACACCAGGTTTTGGTGGATGGCACACAGAGGACCCAAAAGGAGAAGCAACAGCCTGTCAGCAGACTCTCCCATAGGTTTTAGGACATGCACATTTCAGCTGAAATAAAGGTGACCATCACCAATGTCACTGACTGGGCAAAGAAATAATCTTAAAACACCCAAATAAAGAAAAATAAAGAACAAAAGCAAGCTGCATAGGCTCATGCTTTCTGCCAGCCACGGCAGTAAACGCCACAGTAATTCAAATTTAAAACACCAAGATGGTTGGGCTTTAAAATTCTTCTATCAACAGCGCAGTAGTAAGAGAGCTTCGTGTGAGCTAATATAGATGGTGCAGATTGAAAGTCACTTGGCACCAGAGCAAAGCAGCGGAATTGCTTAATTTTTGGCTGAGGTTCTCAGGGGTTGTAAAAGTTACGTTAGCAAATGGATTTGTCACTTTATCAGCTGACATTCCCTCTGATCAAGCTTCTTCTTTTTCTCTTCCCCTATTTTTTGCTTGTTTATTTTAGGGCGTTCACTCCTGGTACAGAAGGGCAGCAGGTGCTGTTTGTGGACTACTCTTGGCACAGAGAAGCTGCAGCTCGGATCTCGGATACAGGTATATTCGCAGAGGAGGAACATACAAAATCATCTGCAGCACAAGATTATTTGCTCCTTAGTCTAGGGGCCTAAAAGGAAAAAATAATTGCCCTTTGCCTGAACCACTGCTCCACCTGGCTCCAATTTCTGCACTGAAGAGAGCCAGATTTTGCAGCAGGTTGAAGGCGGCTGCCCGCGACGCAGGGAATGGCTCCTTCAGCACACTGTGGGCATCCACATGTCTGGCAGCACCGAGTTCACCAGGAGCTTCGTCACAAACTCCGGTGCTTGCTAAGAAGCGCCACAGTCTGTGGTGCTCCCCTCCCAGCTCAGCTCTCCCAGGATTTGAAGATGGCTGGGACAGGGCTGAAATTTCTGGAGAAGCTGCTTCAGCCGGACCCTGCCGAGCGCTGACCACAGCCAGCCAAAGTCATTTCCTCTCCAAAGCTCTGCTGTAGGTGCTGGCAGGGCTTTTTCCGCAGCAACGCCTCAGTTTACACACAGAGAGGAGGTTGCAGATTTGGTCCTAGGCCACCTTCTGCCCCAAAAGAACCAGCCTTGCAGCCCACATTTCTCAGGGTAGCCCACCAGGCAATAGCTGCCAGCCGTGAAGCCACCAGCAATTCTTCTCCATGGCAGGAAGGGCAGAGCTGGGCAAGTAGCCCCTGGCAGCAGGGAATGGACAAAGTGCTCCTGGCTGCGGCCCTGGGGTGAGGACCCCTCCCGTGTAGGAGCATCTTCACCAGATGCGGGGTTGTCATCAGGAGAGTGTCCTGGCTCACTCCCACCCTCCAGAGCTGACCTTTCCAGGTATGTGGTGACCAACGCAAACAGGAAAGAGCAAGCATGCCTTCCTCGCTGCGGCTCCAGCGGCTCCGGTGTTTACCCGGGCAATGCAATCCGTGGGCTGGGGTCTGGGTGTGCACAGAGGAACATCCCAGGCTCTGTCCCTGGGCAGGCTGCAGCTGTCCCCCACGCTGCTCAACACTGGCCCAGCACAGCCATCTCAAATCCCAAGCGCCCGACGCTGGGGCCAATGTGCCCCCACACCATTTCCTGCTGAAGACATCATAGAGTCATAGAATGACAGACTGGTTTAGGTTAGAAGGGAGCGTAAAGGTCATCTACTTTGAACCCACCTTCCATGGGCAGGGACACCTCCCACTAGACCAGGTTGCTCAGAGCCTGGCCTTGAACACTTCCAGGGATGGGGCATCCACAACTTCCCTGGTCCAGTGCCTCAGCATCCGCAGGCTCAGCATCAGGAGCTGCAAACACCGAGTGGGGTGACCTGGGTTGTACACCGAGAGCTGTGGGGTTCTGGATTGCCCTGGGTGTACCCACCTCCCCCACGGGCTGCACCGCTCACTGAACAACCCTCCCGCTGCTTATGTGCTGGCTTAAATTTGCTCCAGCAGGGCAATGGCAGGGAAATCGGTGGTGTTGGGGTGTGTGAAGGTCTGCCTTTTCATCTTTTACTAGCACAGCCTTTACTAGACAATTAACTCTGTAAACTCAGGCATCCATATAATTATCAGTGCTCTTCATGCCTTTGCAGGTCAACCATAGCTTAAAAACTTCCTCTGTAACAAACTTTCCTAAAGGCTCTTGTTGTATTTATGATCCCCTAAATGCCCTTGGAAACTCCAGGAGAATGATAAGAATCAGGCCGGAGGCTTTTTGTCAGCTTTGACTAATGAAAAACCCACTTCATGAAACGGAGTGACCTTCTTTCCAAAATACCATGGCTGTGTCCCAGACACCAAGGTCTAAGGATGGGTGAGTTCATAGTTTATGGCTTTGTTTTCAAATCAGTATATTCATATTCAGAAAAGTGGGGGGGTTGGGGTTTTTTTGGAGAAAAAAAAAAAACCAAGAAATCCTCAGAGCAGCTACAGGGACTGAAGAGTAAAGCTCACAGATTTCTCAGTAAAGCAGTATTATTTTGGCTTGCCACTGAGTTACCTCAAGTACTGCCATCAGCACAGGAACCATGCAGAATTTCATCAAATCAGTCCAATCTGCTGAGAACTGCAATTTGCCTTTCTAATGCCAAAATAAAAATTAACGCAAGCAGATTTTCTCTGATTTTCTTCCGAATTGCAAAACGGGCCGTCACATGGCAAGCCGAAGGGGAGGAGGGAGGCTGCCTTGCATCCAGGCTGCGCACTCAGAGCTGCAGGAGGAGGTCTGGGCGCTGCGGGGAGGCCCTTTCTCAGCAAGACGTGACAAACGCTGTTTTGTCTCGCCACAGCGGCTCGTGAGGACCAACACGCAGGCAGAGGCAGTTCCAGCAAGGATGGGGAGCGAAGCCTTGGCAGCACAGCCCGTTACCTGCTTTGCACAGACGCTGTGTGTTACAAAAGCCCCTCTCAGCCCCTTTTTGCTTAATTTTAGGATTACCTGGGGGGGAAAAATAGAATACATTTGGATTACCTGGGGAAAAAAATAAAAGAAGAAAAAGAAGGAAATCAAAGATGTTGCCAAGGTGCAACTCCCAGCTGTGGGTTCCGCAGGATCTGCCTCAAAGCTGTGAGGCAGGAGGTTGCAGGTGATGTTAGAGAAGCCACAGGCAGCAGCTTTCCCGGCTCAGCAACAGCAGAAGAGAAGCTGCTTCTCCTGCCTTTGTGGTTCTCTGCTTCCTTCTTGACAGACATCTTCTCCCCATCACTCTCTATGCCGAGGACATGCAGATATTCCCATCAGAAGGTCTCAGATCCCCGCTAGAAGAGTTCATACCCTTGATTTCATAACTCTGAAAGGGGTAAAAGGAAGAGCAGCTACAAGAAAAACAGTCCCTGAACAACAGTTCTTCCCTATGCTCCTTTCCAGAGTGCGTGATGGATGGTAGCGGGGATGGCACTGAACTCCATCCCTGCACCGCGGCGCCAGCCTTCGCCTCTGGCGAACGTGGGTGGCACGGCAGTGGAGACCTCGGTGCTGCCACGCTGGAGACGGCACAGCGCTCGCCCCGTCCCGTCCCTCTCGGGCTCTCTCTCCCAGGGGTCTGAGTCAACTAGAGGAATGTGTGGGGAATGCCAACACGCTGAAGTAGAGCAGAGGAAGAAAACAACAAAAGAAAAATGTTATTTGGGCTTATTTTCTGCAGGAAGCTCCTTAAAAGTGCTATAATTAGAGAGAGAAGCAGAGTTACAGCTAAATTCATCCTTTCTACAGTTTTTATGCTTTGCATAGTCCTAGGGAACCACATTTTTGAATCTTGTGAGCCACCACTCCAAAACGTCTGCATGCCTGGACACACCCCCTGCCACCCCATACCCTGCACTCCTCGGGGACCCATTGCAATCCCCGCCCCCCCGCCACGCACTCTTGCCTTCCTCCAGCCTCCCTCTTTGGGGCAAGCAAGCCTGCCGCACCACGATTAGACCCCCAGCACCCTCACAGCCTCCCCGACCCCAGCAGGTCCCTGTGGACCTCCTCCTCCTGTAACTCCATGTGCTACGCCGCAGTGGCCGGATCAGCGTTCCCCGCGGCACAACCCTCGGCAGTCCCCATGGCACGCTGCGTGGCCCAAAGCACGGGGGTGATGCTGGGGACAAAGCCCACAAGGCAGCGAGGGGACCTAAGATCTGCCGTCCCGTGTTACTGCTGCTGGCAAGGAGACACAGCTGCAGCTGTGAACTTGTCGGCATTGCACAGGGCAAAGAGCTCAGGGACTAATCCCCACGTTCACAGCAGTGGCTAACACAAGCACAGCCTGTCTCTTTTAACCCTGCATTAAAAATAGCAAACTGCCCAAAACTACGCCTGCAAAGGCAGGTTTGCGAGGCCTTAGAAGACGCTTGGTGTGTCCTACACCATCATAGAATCATAGAAAGGTTTAGGTTGGAAGAGACCTTAAAGACCATCGAGTTCCAACCCCCCTGCCATGGGCAGGGACACCTCCCACCAGACCAGGTTGCCCAAGGCCATGTCCAGCCTGGCCTTGAACACCTCCAGGGATGGGGCATCCACAGCTTCCCTGGGCAACCTGTGCCAGTGCCTCACCACCCTCATAGTGAAAAATTTCTTCCTCATATCTAATCTAAATCTACCCACTTCCAGTTTTAAGCCATTCCCTCTTGTCCTATCCCTACATGCCCTAGTAAAAAGTCTCTCCCCAGCTCTCCTGCAGGCCCCCTTTAGGTACTGGAAGGCTGCTATAAGGTCTCCCCAGAGCCTTCTCTTCTCCAGGCTGAACAAACCCAACTCTCTCAGTTGTAGAACGTAGAAAAGCTGTTTTTTCAGGAACCTCTCAGCAAGCAGCTGTGTAGGTGCTTGTCCAGAATAAAATATCAGGAATAAACTTTTCTGGACATTCTTAAAGAAAAAAAAAAAGTGGTGGGGAGACACTACTATATATTTTCCTCTGAAACAAACACTGAAGCTGGCTCGGTCAGTCCCAGCCCTGGTGTGCCAGTAGCACAGGAAGGTAGAGCTTAAGGAAGTGGTGAGGGGGAAGAATAAGATGGATTTAATTTTCTTCCTGTGGCCTTAGAATCGGGAGGGTTTCCCAAGGCCTCCTTAGAAATTTGATGTAATGAAAATGGCATGGTGTGGTTGAATTCCCGACCCTGGCCAGCCAGGAGGAAAAC
The DNA here is from genome assembly GCA_017639485.1 of Pluvialis apricaria. Lineage (NCBI taxonomy): Eukaryota > Metazoa > Chordata > Aves > Charadriiformes > Charadriidae > Pluvialis > Pluvialis apricaria. The sequence continues at coordinate 147,654,085 of CM030008.1, forward strand.
CAAAGCCAGAGAGCTGGGCTTGCAGCTGGACGAGCCCAGCCGGCTCCCATGGCGGCACGTCCTGGGCTGCCTTGAAAATCCCTCCTTCGGACCACCCTTCAGTTTAATGCATCGACATCTCGGGCTGCAAGTGCCCAGATCTGAAACCCGCTGGCCGGTGTTTTGGGAGGCAGGGCTGCCCACTGCCTGGTGGGATCCAGAAGGGTGCCACAACAGGGATGGACTTTCTGGAGGAAGTTTTTTCACCAACTACTGTCCTGAAAAAACTGCAAAGTTCTTTTTTTGCAGTTTCAGGTCACATCCAGTAAATTCTGGTGATTAATATCATTGCATCCAGCACACCCCCAGTGCTCCCCCCGCCCTGTCCAGGGCCCAGGACCCCATTTCATATCTCATCTGCAATTAAACAGCTGCTTAGAAAGCAGTCGACACTGCAGAGCTACTCTTGTTCCTGCAAGAGCAAGGTTTGTGCTGGGTGCTGTACCGTATGCGGGTTGTTGCCATGGGAAATATCAGTGTTTGTCAAAACTTTAGAATCCAACCCAGCATATCAAAGCACCCCGCTTCCTCTCGCGCAGCGCGCCCACGAAGCTGGGGACAAATTAAAGCGGTGGCGAAATGGCTGCGGAGAGGATAGGGAATTAAATTTGGTGGTAAACATTAAAGAGAGAAAGAAACAGGCAGCAGTGAGGAAAGGGGAGAGTATCAGTGTGTAAACAAAAAGTATCAGGGAAAAACCGGCAGAAAGGCAAGAGAGTTAATTAATAGCAACATTTTATTTGACTTTGGTGACATTAAGAGACAGCCCTGTGGCTCCAAACCCAGCACTGAAATTGCATTGCAATCAGTGCTCAGGGTTGTAAAGAGTTCCTGTTACACGGGTATTAATTACAGTAATTAGTGGCAAGGCCGTGCCTTGGCCATGGTTCCCGGCGCAGGTGGGTGAGGGGGTGGCTGCCTCCCTCCGCTCTCCCTGCCTGGTCTTCTCCTCCTCCCCAAGCCCCGCTTCTGAGGTGTGTTGTAGCGGAGGCTCAGTGCGGGGAGGACACAGCGCGGCTCCCTCCTGGGCAACACCCAGAAGAGAGAGGCAGAAGAAGGGGAAGCACGAACTGCCCCATGGCCTTGAACCCAAGTGATGCTCGGTGCTACTGGCACTCCTCCAAAAATGAAATTCCCTGCCAAGCAAGTCCAGTGTAGCTGCCAGTAACACAAGAACTGAAGCTTTCACAGAGTGACAAAATACCTAAGGCTCAGAGCTGGAGACGGGCAGGTGAGAGTCCAGGAGAAAGAAACCCTAAATCATCGCCCGTCAGATACCGACGACAAGCTTTGTCGCCAAATTGCAGGCTTAACCACCGCAGGCTGTCCTGCCTGGCACCAAAGGGAAGCAGCAGATATCGTAACTTCTGAAACCTAGTTTGAAGATGCCAGACCCGGCAAGCCCCGCGAAGCCTCAGTGGGATAAGGCAGTGCCTTCCCAAGAGCTCCCAGCCATCGCACACTGCGTACCGCAACGGCACCACCCGAGCAAAAGAAATCGTGTACTTCATAGACTCTTTAAGCCAACCAGCTACGTTAGCAATGCACAGAAATAAAGCTGGCCGATTCCTTATTTTTATTTAAGCGACTCCAGAAAACACCACCTTTGAGGACAATAGAAAAGTTTGCTTTAGTGTTGGAATGGCTTCGAACATGGGCTTAAAGCTTTCAGGAGGCAGGGCCTGTATTTCTTGGATATGACATGATGAAGCCAAGACAGCACCACGTTACGCTGCTGAGGAATTCTCCTCCTCCCCAGCACCAGTGTTGCAAAACTAAATCCATTAATACTTCATTGCAAAGTTTCCATTGACAGTGGTGGCAAAAGCCACTGAAACAGCCTCTCAGGAATGTTTTTCTTTTTTTTTTCTGGTTACCTACTAACACCAACAATACTTTAAGCACATACAGATTGGGTGACCCTTTTTTTTTTCCTTAAAGGCTGTGGGTAACACAGGCAGCCAACTCTCTTACCTTTAACAAACAAAACTAACTTTCCTCGAGTGAGGTATCACTTTGATTTCTCCCCAGAAACATACTGACTGTGATGATTTCGTTAAAGACGCACTAGTTGAGGAGCTGTCACCCAGCTCGCACTATTTACTCGTTGAACTGCTGTCCATTCAAAGCCTGTTATGGTGTGCAAATAGTACTGACCATTTTTCATCTTGTGTACGCTTAGTCAAGAGAAATTATCACTTAAACACTAAAGATCCATCCTCCTCCTTCCCCCAATCCAGTGCTTTACAAAATTGGAGCCTAAATAAACTCCTAAACGTGTTAAATCTCATTAGGTGTGCATGTATCCTACTTGCGCTGAACATCAGCATCAAACTGTGTCTTGGATGAGAACCGCGAGCGCTGAATCAAGCCACCAGCACACAATCCGTGTCTAAAGCAATAAAGAAAGCTCATGCCCTTCCAGTCCATGTGTCCTGTTTAAGCACCTGTTTAACCGCGCCGTGACATGGTTTCATGACAGGCTTTGGGATTCTGATCCAGTGTCAGAAGTAGGGATGATGTGAGCACAGGACAGGGACATGAGATCAAAGCTGTGTTGGCTACCTGAATGACCTGGGCTGCAGATCCCTCTGCTCCAAAAACATCTGGTACTGGCATGGTCTAACCCCATCTGACAGACATCAATCATGTTTTGCTGGTGGGACTTTCAAGACCTCAGGTGTTCTTTGCCTTCTTGGCAATGGGTCCTTCCCTCCACCGCCACCCAACCACATCCCAGAGCAGCTACAATTATCCAGAATTTAACTGCCAAAATCCAGAGAGACGTGTGATGGTTGGCTGTGTGAGGAGGCCATGCCATGTTGCTTGCATGTGCTCTTGGAGACAGCTCTGGCAGTGTTTGGCAGAGGTGAAGCTTCCGTTGCTTTCCGCTGCCCAGGCCCAGCGTCAGGCAGTGGTATCTCCAGACTGTGGGACCACCTTGGCCAGTTTGCGCACTCAGTAATGCCCTTGCCAGCCGTGCCAAATAGCCTTTTGTGTGTGTGTTTCCCAGTGGCACCTCTGCATCCCACCTGGCAGTACAGTGGTGTGAGCCGGCTGAGCCGAGAGCTGGAGGAGCTGAACCGTGGAGAGGTTTCCTGCTCACGGCCCATCGCCTCCTGGCAGAGGAGCCAGCAGAGAGCGAGAGGGAGGAAGCCCCTCGAGACTCTGCCACAGCTCGCCCGGCACACCCCCACATCTGTGCTGCCGGCAGTGGCAGTGACTCACACGGTGGTACCGGACCTTCCTGGTCATGAGCTGCCACGGCGCACGCAGCCAACACTTGTGCCATGGTAGCAGAGAGCTGGGGCTGCCCTACGTCCCCTCCCGGCACGCGGAGCCAGTGCAAAGGCGATCAACGAGGGGGAGCCTGGCTAAATGGCCGTGGCCCTCAGAGCTGCCCCACGGCGGGGGCGAGTGGCCGGCGGGCTCTGCGGCGCGTGCTGCTCCATCAAGGAATCCTTTCCAAAAAAGCGCGCACGCCCTGCCAGGGCTTCCCCCCTCCTTCCTGGGAAGTTCGCTGTCTGGTGCCAGGGAATACACAATCCCACAAAAGAAGCTGGAGTCACTTTCCAGATCTATCTGCATCTAGAATATATTTCCTTTCTTTCTTTTACATTTTATAAATAGTCTGGCCTTCCTGCAGCCTTTTTCCTGGCCCGGTGACTCATCATCGACTCATCACAGTCGTTGCTTCATTTAAATAGGGAATTGAAAAGTTTCTTGCATAAATGGAAAACAAAATAATAAAAAAGATCCCCCCAGCTGCAGACAAGCAACTAACCACTTAGGATGTTTTCCTATGGAAAGATCTGAAATAATTCCTGCTGTCCCATGGCTGGGAGAGTTATTGTTAAGATGAATCGGGGTGAGACACAAGCGATGCTATCTAGGCCAGCTAATCTGTAAGTCCTTGTCCTTCTCTCTGCTTCTCTCTGTCCACCCTCTCTGCTTCCCTCTGGGTACTTCCAGACGGTAACAATTTCTTTCTCCTTCTTAGTTGAGTGACAGGGATTTTGGGTCCCTGTACTGCATTGAGAATCACAGACTCACAGAATCTCCTAGATTGGAATCATAGAATCATAGAATCATAGAATGGTTTAGGTTGGAAGGGACCTTGAAGATCATCGAGTTCCAACCCCCCTGCCATAGGCAGGGACACCTCTCACTAGACCAGGTTGCCCAAGGCCACGTCCAGCCTGGCCTTGAACACCTCCAGGGACGGGGCTTCAACAACCTCTCTGGGCAACCTGTTCCAGTGCCTTACCACCCTCAAAGTGAAAAACTTCTTCCTAATGTTTAATCTAAACCTGCCCTCTTCCAGCTTAAAGCCGTTCCCCCTCGTCCTTTCACTACATGCTCTTGTAAAAAGTCCTTCCCCAGCTCTCCTGTAGGCCCCCTTTAGGTACTGGAAGGCCGCAATAAGATCTCCCCGGAGCCTTCTCTTCTCCAGGCTGAACAGCCCCAACTCTCTCAGCCTCTCCTCATAGCAGAGGTGCTTCATCCCTCTGATCATCCTCGTGGCTCTCCTCTGGACGCGCTCCAGCAGGTCCATGTCCTTCTTATGTTGGGGACTCCAGAGCTGGATGCAGTACTCCAGGTGGGGTCTCACGAGAGCGGAGTAGAGGGGCAGAATCACCTCCCTTGACCTGCTGGCCACACTTCTTTTGATGCAGCCCAGGATACGGTTGGCCTTCTGGGCTGCGATCACACATTGCTTGCTCATGTCGAGCTTCTCATCAATCATCACCCCCAGGTCCTTCTCCACAGGGCTGCTCTCCAGCCATTCTCCGCCGAGCCTGTATTTGTGCTTGGGATTGCCCCGACCCAGATGTAGGACCAGGAAAAGACCTGTAAGATCATCTAGTGCAATCATTAACCTAACACTGACAACCCACCACTAAACCATGTCCCTAAGCACTATATCTACACGACCCTTACATACCTCCAGGGATGGGGACTCCACCACTGCCCTGGGTAACGCGTTCCAATGCCTGATGACCCTTTCAGTAAAGAAATTCTTCCTAATATCCAATCTAAACTTCCCTTGGTTCAACTTAGAGCCATTTCCTCTTGTTCTATCACCTGTTACTTGACAGAAGAGGTCGACTCCCACCTCTCTGCAACCTCCTTTCAGATAGCTGTAGAGAGTGATAAGGTCTCCCCTCAGCCTCCTTTTCTCCAGGGTAAACAACCCCAGTTCCCTCAGCCGCTCCTCATAAGACTTGTTCTCCAGACCCCTCACCAGCCTGGTAGCCCTTCTCTGCGCACGCTCCAGCGCCTCAATGTCCTTCTTGTGGTGAGGGGCTCAAAACTGAACACAGTACCTGGGCACACTGCTGGCTCATGTTCAGCCGGCTGTCAGTCAACTCCCCCAGGTCCCTCTCTGCTGAGCAGCTTTCCAGCCACTCCTCCCCAAGCCTGTAGCGCTGCATGGGGTTGTTGTGGCCAAAGTGTAAGACCGGGCATTTGGCCTTATTGAAACTCATACAGTTTGCCTTGGCCCATCGATCCAGTCTGTCTAAATCCCTCTGCAGAGCCTCCCTACCCTCAGGCAGATCAACACTTCCACCCAGCTTGGTGTCATCTGCAAACTTACTGAGGGTGCACTCCATCCCCTCATCCAGATCATTGGTAAAGATATTAAACAGGACCTGCCCCAGTACTCAGCCCTGGGGGACACCACTCGTGACCGGCTGCCAGCTGGAATTAACTCCATTCACCACTGCTCTCTGGGCCCGGCCTTCCAGCCAGCTTTTTACCCAGCAAAGTGTATGCCCATGCAAGCCATGAGCAGCCAGTTTCTCCAGGAGAACGTTGTGGGAAATGGTGTCAAAGGCTTTACTAAAGTCCAGACAGACAACACCCACAGCTTTTCCCTCATCCTCTAATTTTGCAGGGCTGCCTCAGTTTCCCCATTATTTCAGAAAATGGCAAGACTCTTTTACTAGTGTGGTTTCCCAGCGGAAGGAGATGGAGGTGACCACACCGGCCTCCTGAGCAGCCGTCAGCTTCGCTGGCAGCGTGGGAAGCTCGCGAGTCACCTTGGCCACGGCCAAGGGAGGAGGTGAGGTCCCAGAGACACTAACATCTACCAGGCTTCGTGAGAAGAAGAGACCCAAATTTCAGACCACTGCCGAGCAGGGCTGGGGGCTCAGTGAGCGCTGATGCTGTTGAGGAAAGTGAGCCTGTGGGCCAGGGTCAGGGAGGGACGTGGCCGGGCAGTGGCACGGCTCCAACGCGGGGTTCAAGCTGCTCCAGTGCCCCCAGCGAAGGCTCCCACCCAGCGGGGCTACTTCTGGTTTCCCATTTCCCAAGCTCTGCTCTGGGCTGCGGATGCCGGAGCAGAGCCAGGAGCAGCGGGGGGACGGGGCGATGGTGGGGCAGGGTGACAGGGTGACCGCCACCTGCCAGGTGGAAGGGCTGTGGTGCCAGTGGGAAGCACATGGGCTAATTCCCGGTGGCGGGAGCTCCTCATAACCCACCCTGCAGCCCGGGGGTGCCGGGGAGCCCCTCTCCCGAGGGCAGCGTGCAGCCGTTTGCAGGCAGTCTGGTCCCCAGGAGGGCAGGGAGCCTGACAGCTCCAGGGACCCCAAAAGAGCCCCAGAGCGCCTGCGTGGCACTGTGAAGGCAGGCAATGTTGGTGGGGAGGAGAAAAGGAAATAAAACCGTTTATGCTCAACCAAGAGTGGTCCCTAGACCTGGGTAGCCGTCAGACCCCAGCAGTGTGACGCACAAGTGCGGGGCAGGAGGAGCTCTGGGGACCACCCCTGCCACGCTCCTCGGGCCACCGCTCTGCCTGCCGCTGCAGACGGGGCATCCCTCCGGCTAACCCGGCCCTCGCTTCTGCCCTGGCGCTCCCTCCGACTCCATCCAAATTACCCGGTGAATACTGATTGCAGCTGATCAAGAATTATGTCCTCATTAAGCTGATTGCATAGCTGGTTTGAAGATGGCTGCTCCGTTCTCTTGCCATGCTGCAGCTTCTAACTGTCTTTTTATTTAGCAACCGCAATGACCGACGGTGTTACATGGTGGCTGACGGGCGGTCACGGGAGTTGCTTTATTGCGTGCTTGATGAGGGTTTCATTAACATTGTGACCACCCTGCATTTTAGGCCATTAACGTACTCTCCGCACTCTATATTTTCTTGAATTCCAGCAAGGCTGCATGCCATACTCTCTCTCTCTCTCTCTTTTCATTCTGGGGAGGTGGGGGTCGTACTTCCCAGCTGCCTGCCAGGCAGTTGAACGTTAAAAACTCTATTTTCCCAAGCAGAAGTGTTTAATCTGCCTGATGTTGAGGTTCCCAGTACGTACCCCACACCAGTCCCCTGGCTATCGCTGCAAAGATCCCAGCCCTCTCAATTAAATGATGACAACCGTATGGAATTCAGCCCGGATGGCATTAATGAAATGAGAAGTTTGTGAAGGTTTAAAAAAAAAACAAAAAACAAAACAAACGAGACTTGACAAATGTCAGTTGCTCCTGCAAGTGCTGGAAGCAGTCAGGAGGTGAGCTGGGCAGAGAGGCGACGGTATATGCCTCAAATATTCAAAGCCGTTTAAGTTTTGCGGAGACCCTGGGGAATATTTAGCGGAGGCAGGGTGTGCTGTTAGCGCACGGGCAGTCCCCGCGGCTGCTGCCTCCGTTTATTTGGGAAGTTGTTGCCATGCGAATAGCTTGACATCTACCGAAACCTTCTGAGTAGTTGAAGCAGTGGTAACAGCAGAATTTTTTTCACCAGACAGTTACTTTGACTTTCAGAGAGGAATACATGAGCAAGTATAAAGTTTCATCGCAACTGTAGTATCCTAACAAAGCTGCTGTGTTATTTAATGCATTTTATATGATTATTACTGGATTTCCATCACAGCACAGCTGGTTTAGTGCCTGTCTTCTCCTGAAAATGTGAGGTGGCTAAAGACGTGCTGTGCTCCTGTTTTCTTACTGCTGAAGTATCACATTTTCTTTTGGCGACAACAGAAAGCCTTCCAGATTCCCACACCCCTAGAAAAGACGTGGAAGTTCCCATGTGACACACTCCATGTGACGCACCGTAAGACATATTCCAAAAACATTTGTTCTAGCTGAATATCACCCCCCGACCGCACGCTCCAGCAGAAGCAAAGATTTCTGCAGAAAACCTGTGGTACAGCACGGGGAGCTGGAGCCCGTAACGCACATACTCATTCATTCATCATTTCTCTCGGCCTGATTTTGGGCTCGAACTTTTCTGACAGCTTGCGCACGTTTCCCTGGCGATCTAAGTCTGTTGCCAAAGCAGACAAATGAATCATCTATTTACAGTAAAAGCGGGGAGCTGCCAGGGGAATACCTGACGCCTCTGCAAGTGGCGTGCAAGCCTCAGGCCAGCCGGTGGCAAAGCCCTTCCTCCCGGCTCTCGGCCGTGTGCCACGTCCGCGTTGTGGCACCCACCCCGGCACCGGCACCGGCTGCGGACCCTCTGCCAGGACCACAGGACGGGTTGGTTAAGGTCGTCTTGGAATCGCACTGCCGGATGGTAAAGCTCAGGAGGAAAGCCCTCGGAAAGCCAAGCTCTCCGGGCAGGGCGGGTAGACAGGCTGCATGGTTCTCATCTCAGCCGTGCCGGCGGCTCCAGACAAGCTGCCCCAGCTCAGGACCCTTCTTTTAAAATACATATTAGTTCACTCGTAGAGCATCTAAGCCTCCCACAAATACTCCTGCTGTAATGGAAATTATTCTTCTCCAAACCGCAAGGGAAAATGCTTGCTTTTTCCAGCCTTCTCCCCGTCCTCTCTGAAGAGATTAAAATCCCCCGAGCGCTGGCGAAGGCGCACTCGGGACACATGCAGCGTGCCCCGGCACCGCAGCCCCCTACCGCTGCTCCGTCCTGGTTTGGGCAGGATAACCAGGTGGGACAACCAGACCCCCCCAGCCCCCCAACTCCTCCTGCTGGGCCCTGCGGCTCCTCCTGCGGCAGGAGGGAGCTGCCTGCGCCACCCCCAGGGCGGGCACCCTCTGCCCCCCGCCGGGACCCCCGTCCCCCCCTGCGCCCATCGGCACGGCGGGAGTACCAAGCGTGGGGCCACACCGCTGCGCTTTGGATGCGGTGGCTCGCTCCCTCCTTTCCCAGGACAACGGCACGGGGAATGTCTCTTTGCTCCAACTCACGTGATCGATGCCACCATCTGCGGTGCCGATTTTTACGTGCGTGCATCACTTGGGAGATCAGTGATCTCCAAAGCAGCAAGATGAAGGGTTTATACTTCTGAAATCCACTTCCAGGAATATACACTGATCTGCTGGATCCCTTCGGATCGGCTCTCCCGGCGCAGGGTGTCTGCACGGCAAAGGGCAGCAGCAGCCGCCCCGGCAAAGCCCCGCCGCACTGCCAACCGTGGGGGTTCGCTGGGAGTGTTTTGGTTCGCCCTTCTGTGGCTTCATCTTTAAACCCAAGTGGGAGGACAGAATACGAGACGTGCTTTTGGTTCGCGTACAGGAGGAAGGAAATTCTAATTATTCACAGATATCTGTAGAAAATTCATAAAAATCAAGTTTCCTACTATGCAACCAAAGTGTATTGCACAATAAAGTCAGCGTTGAGAAGGTGTCTAATAATGTCCGTTCGACTGCGTTTTTCAGGTTAGACTGGGAATTAAACCCCCGGATCGCTGGTTTAATTTCCAGTTGGCTTCCATGATTAAGCTTTAAAAAATGGCATGTGAGGTAAATTCACAATTACGGCTCTGCCTTTGGCTGGAACCAGTCCGAAGTGCATTTTTTACTGTTAGATCCTGTACTCAGAGTGAGAAACTGTATTTTATGTAGCTCACAGCAATGCCAGAAACGGGCTTTCCTCTGCAGCCTCCCCAGCGCTGCCGCCAGCGGGTGCTCTCAGGGCATCTCCGCACGCACCTCCAGAGCTGCATCCCGCGCAAAAAGCACCAGCAGCTGATTTTGTTCAGAAAAAAGGCGGCAGCGGACATGGCCACGGCACGGAAACTCCCTTTCTTCCCCTTCTGTTGCACCGCAGGATGACAGCACTCGCCTGGGAGGCCAGGCTGAAGTTCAGCTCCCTGCCGAGCTACCGGGGGTTCGAAGCCCACCGCCCGCGCTGCCGAGGAGAGCCACGGCCCGGCAGCGTACCCACGGGGGTGGCACCTCCTTTATGCCCTCCTTAGGTGGGGCTGGATTCACGGGTCAGCGTGCCAGGCAGAGCTGGCGAGGGGAGCCGGCTTCCTAGCCCGATGGCTAGTTGCAGACGTGGAAGGCTTCCAGACCCAGGACTGTTACAATATTTTATCTCACACCCACGAAACGTGAAATACCTGGAAGCAAGATGGCAGAAGGGGACTCAGGCTCCCGGGGAAGCGCCTCTTTTGCATTGCGCTACGTTGGCGTATTCCCTGCTGGAGCAAGAAGGAAGGGCGGTGACTCACGTTTTCCCTGGGCATGGCACTGCGTCAAACAGGATAAGGTGAGGAGTGCCCCTGCCCCAGACGGCCGCAGGGCAGGGCAGGGAGTCAGCAGCGCGGTTGTGAAAGGCGGGGAGGCGGGCAGGCTGGGGGGCAGAGCGGGAGGCAGGAGAGCCCCCCTCGACAGCACGAGGTGGCCGTCCCCTGCGAGGTGGAGGCAGCAGAAGGCAGAGAAACCACGCTGCCCACCCACCCGCCGGAGTCTCCTACCGGAGATGGCCCTAACGGGGCAGGAACGGTGACAGAACAGCGACAGCGAGTGCCCAGGATGCCTGGCCACGAGAAACGGGCCCGGCTCCATCCTGGGGAAGACAGTGTGGTTCCATCACCAACAAAAAGGAAACACTTTTCACCAGTGTTAAACGCCCACATAAGCGCATTTATTAATGAGTGCTCGGAGAAAAAAGGAGGGGGGATGAAGGGTGGAGAGAAAAAAAACCACCACAACAAAACAGAGACTCAGAATAGTAAGCGCAGACTTGAAATGCCACTCCTGTGGGCTCTACAGAGCTTTAAAAAATATCAAAAGGTAAGAGACAGCGTTTCATTGGTCAGGACACATAATGATGGACACTATTTTGTTTTGAGGTTTTCTTCCTTGCCAAGGGGTAAGTTCTGCTATGAATTTAAAAAAAAGAAGAGATCTATATTAAAGAAAATTGCTTTTATTGTAAACAAAGTATAAAGTACAACATAAGAAATGTGCAAATCTTTAAAGTAGTCACAAAAAGCGTATCTAATACACTATTTTCAAACTGTCCACTTTCTGATATGTGTCCTCAACATATGATAAAATAGAAATAGTGAAAGTTGATGCATTATCTGTCACAAAAGCTACAGTTTAAATTCTAGGCCGGTGTCCTTACTGCCTCATTTTACTTTTCAAATCACAACTTTCTAATTGAATACAATACATAATATATCCATTTCCTTTTAGCATAAACCGTCTTTCAAAGAATAACATGATCGAGAAGCCTAAGATTCTTGGTTTTCTTCCTTAATCAACCCGCGTAGTTTACAGTTGCAATGTTTCTCTTAAAAGTGCACGGTATCCGTTTATGAAAAACGCAGTGGTACAGAACTGTGAGAAGGTACAAAGGAAACCATAAGCAACACAAAAGCAGAAGCACTGAACGACGCCCAGATACAACCAACTGTAATAATCACTAAGCTTGCCAAAGAAACTGGGGAAATATTACAAAGCTAACGAGGATTCAGAAACGTTCCCACCCTCCAGCTGCCCTCGTGGTGCCCCCGAGCGCCCCTTCTGAGCCCCCCCGGGCAGCGGTGTAAAGCTGGGTGTGTTAAACACCCCGTGCGGGGGGACAGCTCTAAAATCTCCAGGAGTCTGGCACCAAACAATCGCTTACGATGGGGCCGGAGAACGGATAGGAGGAAAAGATTCCTACCAAGAAAAGGTGGCAGAAGTAGGAAAACTGATTTAGACTAACTTACGCAGGTGGGTTCTGGGCGCTCAAGCCTGCGCCGGCACATTGCTGTTTCCTAGTCTGGCTGTACTGAAGACTGACAATCGAAAGTTATAATCGGAGTTGGTCTCCAGCGTCAGCGGCAAACCTTCAGTAACATGCGTGACTGATCTAGAGTATATATGAATAATTTGCAAAATTCAAAACTTCCACAATGTGTGCTGCTCTGCTCTAGAACCTTCCCCTTCTCTCTCTCTCTCTCTCTCTCTCCTTACCAGTGCAAAAGACACCCGCTATTCCAGTCAGCCACCGGTTCTCCCAGCAACATTTTTTGTGACTGAGCGCAGGGTGCCTTTGCCTCTCTGCTGCACCGCCACCAGCAGCCGGCGCGGGAGAACCGCAGGCCGGGAGCAAAAGCCTTTTTTTTAGCTGGCATATCCCAGCAACAACAGTTAATTCCACCGTCTTCACGGTGAGTCCTTTCACTGTGCGGTCGCAGATGTTGGCGGCACGGCAATATCGTTTAACTTGCTGACTTCCATTTGCCAGTTTGGCAACTTCTTAGCCGATAAGTGGCGACGCGCGTGCTTCGTTAAGTGGTCGCTCCTCATGAACCGCCGCTCACACATCGGGCACGCAAACTTCTTCTCCCCGGTATGCGTTCTGCGATGGCGAGACAGTTCATCAGACCGTGCAAACCTTCTCTCACAGCCTTTCCAACTACAGCTAAACGGCTTTTCTCCTAAAAGAAAAAAAAAGACAAACAAAAAACCCCATGAGTACTAACTGAGCAACAAACACTACTGCCTCGACTGGCAGGATTTGACTTTAAAGAGAAGTTTCTATTACGATGTTTGAGCCAAAACCTACATAAATATTAATTATATATATATGTACATAAAAAATGTGAAAAAATGTTTATATATCAATATGTAAACACACAGACTCACTATCATGAAGGCTAAGTAGTACTACGGGTTAACAATTCTCTGGAACCAAATAGTTTGAGGTGCTCTTTATGTCCCAACACAGCTGATTTTAACTCTCTGCTCCACATGAAGGGCGGATTATGATGACTTAGCATGCCCCAAACTACCCCTGAAACGCAACCTGTAATCACGTTTTGTGTAACAGAGCTCTGGTACGTGAAAATACACGTGACTCTTCTTGCTACTGCGGTTAAGAGCTGAGGCATGGAGAAGTTAGTCTAAAATAACCAAGGTAGGAATAGTTTGGAGTGGATCCTTATATTCTTTCATAAAAGAATCTCTTTTAAGTTCTACCCACTCCTGACAAAGGCATTCTTGTGGAGAAGCCCAATAAGGTGTCTTTAACTCTGGAAAAGCACACTTGACATTGGGCAAAGCCTCGCTTCCCCACTCGTACGAAGCATTACCGAATGCCTTCTGACATGAAGCAAGTCCAGCACAAACAAACTGCTGAGTCAACTTCCCCTCCGGGAGATTTCCTGTCAGAGATTAGGCAGCATTATAACGCACGCTGGCAAAAAAAGTATTTCATTGCTGCCCCACAATTTGTTCCGTGAACAAATCCGGTAATCGCTACAACCTTAAGAAGTTGTGTATACAGCTGCGATTTTCTACATTAATTTTTAACATCCAGCAACAGTGACCAACCTGTGTGTGTTCGAACGTGAGCCTTCAAATGGGAGCTCTTGAAGTACGTTTTCCCACATCCTGGGTAGCTGCAGATGTGACTTCTTATTCTTGAAGAATCGACCGAAGGAGTGATTTTTGCTGCAGAAGGTACGAAGCCGGGAGCAGGGGCAATGGGAGAGAGTCTCGTGCCGTTTGGACTAATAATGGGAGCCTTTGTGCTCTGCACAACCGGCTGGGGCACAACAAACATAACAGCACCTTTGGGAACTTGGGTGCCCATGAAGACCATGGGCTGACAGAGAGCCGGCGGCTGGCTTGGCGTGGTGTTGGGCACTACGGCCGTCACAACGTTGTTGTTTGTGGGCAGCGGGACCATCTGGCAAATCACTGGCACAGGGGGGGCTCCACTGCCTTGGGCAGGGCACGGCGGTGCCACCCCCACCGACTGCTGCGCCGACCCAGGGACAGGCTGATGCCTGCCGATCGCGGGCTTTGTCACGGGCACCGGGCTGCCAGCTGGTTCTGCGGCTTTTCCTTCTGCCACCGGCAGTTCACCGCTCTTGTCACTGGCTCTGCTCGGCGCCATGGCGGAACACACAGCACGTTCTGCTCTGGCGTTTTGTTTACTGGTTGTTTCCCTCGAAACACTGTCCTGGTATTTCAGCACGCTGGCTGTTCTCACCGGGCAGGTTTTGCGATTACAAAGCTGGGCATCAGCCGTGTGGCGGATAACACTGGTCGCTTGAGCCTTCGGAGGCCCAGCTGCTGGAGGCCTCTCCGCCTCTCTGCGAGGTGTGGCCAGGGGCTTGGCAGCCTCGGCCAGCCACTTGCCCAGCACTGCAGCAGGCGCTGGCGCCCCAGGATGGACCACCTGAGATATTTCCAGGTCGGAAGGGCTGTAGGGAGGCGTCAGGCACTGTGTGGGGAGAGAGACACAGCAAGGGGGGGGGCGTTAACAACACATTGCCACACCAATTGTTAAAAACAAGCACGCACACCTACAAATTCAAAAACTTACAAATGCTGGTATCGCATTAAAGTCCGCTGCTCCAGGAAGTAAAGTCTCATCACTTTCTTCTGACATATCAGATGCTGGAGTTATCGGTCTCATTTCTGCAGGTTTTTTGAAGTCTGATTTCCAGTTGCAACTCATAGAAATAAGGGCTTCTACAGCCTCATAATCGCTTTTTTCAGGAGTATTGTTCCAGAAATACCTAGTATCTCTCTGTTTCTCAGTCATCATCTCCATTTCTTCCTCCTGTTTGGGTTAGAGGAAAAAAAGGCAACTTTAAACCTGATGCTAAGTTTGAATATTTTGCAGTTAGTTGTAAGAAGGCATCGTAAAAATCAAACAAAGCAACCTGTGCAAGAAAAATACATTTGGTCATGTGGGGGGTATGCCTGTCTTTTCCTGCCCTGTCTTATTTATATAATATTTTAATGAAGTTGTTAGTGGGGAAATCCGGCCATCTGGTGAAGATTATATATTTTCTGGAGACAAAAGAACTCCCCCCAAATCTTAAGCAACAGTTTTAAGTTATTCCATATTGCAAGTGGTGTGTCTGAAAGCTTAACAAAAATCTTCACCTCACCCCCTCCCCAAAAAGAAAACATAACTTCCTCCCCCATCCCACCCTCCCTCCATTTTTCCTTTAAACGCAGCCCTCAGTACTGAGCTTATTTTGATACATGAGAAAGGACAGGATTAGGCATGATGCATGTTTTCTTCAAAAGGTATTAGCTACCAAAAACGTTCCAGAAAACTCAAAAGGTCTCTCTCGCACACACATAAATGCAAGGAAAATCACCAACTTGGAGAACTGAAATAGATATATATGTACATTCACTACCTGACCCAGCACCACACGGAACCAACCCACGCAGAAAGCCTCCTACACCGTATGTTCCACCATTACCCCCAACACAGCTTTCCATTTCTGAGGGATGCTGCCCGCCGCTGCTGGCGAATTCCGTTTCGTCCGTCCGTCTGTCTGTCTGTCTGTCTGTCTGTCTGTCCACCCCCTTCCCCCTCCCCCGCCCCCGCCCCGCTGAGACGGTGTGGGTGGAAAAGCCTCCTTTCTGGAAGCCGCGTCTCCAGTCAGGGGTGAGACGTATCTTTTTAAGGAGACCTGGCCGCGCCGGGCGGTGGGGGCGGGAGCACAGCCCCGCTGTCACCGACAGCCCCGACAGCGGCGGCCTGAGGCGGCGGGGGCGGGGGCGCGGGCGCAGGCCCCGCCCCCGGCCGTTGGGCGCGCGCCACCCTCACCTCAGCGCACCCCGCCGCCCGCCCCCGCGCGCCGCCCCCGCTCTCCCCCTATTGGCTCCCCGCGCCGCGCCGCGCCGGCGCCCATTGGCCGGCGCCGATCGAGGCGCGGCCCCGGGGCGGGGGCATGTGAACAAAGCGTGATCGGCGCCTGCTCGGCGGCTCGGGCGCTGCCGTGCGCCGACCTTTCACCCAGTTTCCCCGCGCGGCCGCCCCCGCCCTCAGGAAGGCAGCCCGCCACTGCCGCCGCCGCGGGCGGGGCCGGGGGAGCCGCGCCGCGCCGCGCCTCACAGCGGGCGGGGGTCAGCGCCGCCGCGCCCGGCGCCTCCCGCCGCGGGGGAAGCGAAGCGAAGCCGAGCGGAGTCTCCCGCGGGGAGCGGAGCCCCCGGCACGGTTCCGCCAGCGCCCGGCGGGAGGGATATGGAGGGGAGCCGGCCCGTTTCCCGGCCCCCGCCGCGCCGGGATTCCCCCCCCCCCGGCCTCCCTCCTTTCCCTCCTCCGCCGCCGCCTGGCACATGCGGCCGCGCAGCCTGCCGCCCGCCCCGCTTCCCCCGGGCGCGCAGGCACACGGGTTCCCGGCAGCTCCTCTCTCTGCCTCCCTCCGGCGGCATTCCTCGCCCGCCTGCCCCACGGGCTCTCCCCTCCCCGCGGGGGCTACCCCGCTCCTTCCCCTCACCTCGCACCCCTCCTCTCCAGCCACCGCCTCCCGCCCGCGCCGCTGCCCCCCGGTTCCCCCCCTCAGGATCCCGCCGTCCCCCACCGCCCCGCGCACCCCCGGTCGCTTTCCCCGCCGGGCGGGGCCGGTCACTCACCGGTGGCGGGGAGCCGAGGCTGACCGGAGCGCGCGCCGCCGCCGCTCTCCGCGCGCTGCCCTGATTTTCCTCTTTTTGTTCGCCGCTCCCCATTCAGGTGGCGGCTCCCCCGGCCCCGCGCGCGGTGGGGGGGTGGGCGGGGCTCCCGGCCTCCCCCCCCCCGCCAATCGCCGGCAAAGGTGTGTGAGGCGGCGGCCAATGGGCGCCCGGGCGCCCGCGCGTGATCGGCGGCTGCCCCGCGGCGTGGCCAGTGTGTCAGCGCGGCGTGTGCGCGGCCCGCGGTGAGTCCCCGCCGCCGGATGAGTCAGACACCCCTTCTCCCCCCCCCCCCCCACCTTCCCCCCCCCATCCGCCCGCTCCCCGCCGGCCTGAGGTGAAGCGGGGCCGCGGGCGGGGTGGGAGGAGGGCGGCGCGGCCGCTCCGGCCTCCCCACGCCTTTCTGCCGCCCCACCGCGGGAGGAAACACCGCGGCTGCGCACCCACGCGTGCCCTGGCGGCACCCCCGGGCCCACGCAGGGTGGAGGCCCACGCTGCCGCCTCTGCGTGGGGGTGGGAAGGGAAGGGGGGGGGGGGGGTTGCTGCCACGCGTCGGGGTCCCCCCAGGTTTGCAGGCCGCGGCCTGCTCCCCAGCGCTGCCCGCCGCAAGCGGGAGCCCCGTGTGGCGGCCGGGAGCTCCCAGGGGAACGCGGGGCCTGCGAGCACCGGGGCTCCGCGGGCCGCAGAGCGCGGCCGTGCCTGAGCTGCGCACGGGGCGGCCTGAGCGGCCTCCCTCGCCCCGCGTCCCGGCAGCTGCCGCCCCAGCGGGCTTGGGTAACGGCTGCCAATGAGCTGTGTCACAGTTATGTTGCGCTGCGGACTGCGGCACTCCAGCGGGGCGAGAGCGGTTTGGTAATCCTGTGCTTGCTGCAGAGCGCGAGGCGGATTCTTTTTCCTGTCGGAAAGTTTTAATAAAAGCAGAAAAGGTGGCGGCGGGGTGTGTGTCAGCAGCTGAGAAGCGGGACCCCGGTTGAGTGCTGCCTGTGCCAGAGTGCCGTTCTGCTCTAGAAATGCTGCGGATGCTTCGTTACGGTTCAGTTCCGTTTCTCCTATTTATTCAGCTTCACTTCGGAGATCTGCCCTCCTCCTCCTAGGCAGTCCAGCCTCGTTCACTCAAGCATTTTGCTACTCTTCTTTTTTTTTTTCTTCTAAAATATGTCTTCCTGTCTTTCCCCTTTTTGGTGGTGGTGTGGTCCAGTATTTTCTCATTCTGCTTAATTCTTCCCCTTGACAGCCAATCCCAGTTGACTGAAGGGGTCTGACAGCAGGTTATGTCCTCCTGTAACTTGCCTGGAAACCTCCCAGAATGTTTAATTATGTGTGCAAGGGGGAAAAAAGACTGCAAGAATAGCAAGTGAACGATTTCTTCGGCCTGAAGGGAGAATGAGGATGTAACAATTGCAAAACATGAGCACAGGGTAAAATATAATTTAAACCAATTCTTAATTAGTTCAAAGACTTGTACATTGACAGAAGAGTGGTGATTTTATTATCAGGAAAACACTTTTTTTTTTGGTATGGCTTTAATTCCAGCGTTTCCACTGGTGCAATTTCTGTTACTCGGTTTCACGCTGGTACCCCGTACGCATCTGGTGGGATGCACTTTGCTGCTGTGCCCCCCTGCACCAGTGAGATTCCCCGTCTCCTCACCCCTACAGCTTACACAATTGTCATGTCTGAGAAATGCTGCTTGACAGAGGGAAGTCTGCATCTCCCATCTTCTGTTTCTGTTGTGTAACCTGAGTATCTGCTTGCCTTTTGGCCAGATTTTATAAGATCCCTGCCGTGCCTGCAGGGAAACTGGCTTGACTGCCTTATCTAGAGGGAATTCCCAAAAGAGAATTCACTTCGGGATGATCCAAATCCTTTCCGCTAGTAGTAGCAAACAGTTGTTTACAAATTACTCCACTGGATCCCACATCTCTGGTTGTCTTAACAGGAGAAAGTGTGTTTACTCTGTGTTACCCGCTGAAATCAACAGGAAAAAATGTTGATGAAATGGTTGCTTGACTCCCAGAACATGCTCTCCTTTGCCAAAAGGTGCTACCGTCACACGAGGCACGGCTGGGGAAAGACTTCTAGGCTCATAACTGCATCTCTCTGCATCTGTGCTGGCTGAAATAAAGGTTGTGGAACTAATACACAATAGTTCTTGGTGAAAATCTGTGTTCTCTGTTATGGTTTTCGTGATTGTAATCATGTTTATTTAAAACATTTTGAAATATCTTTTGAAGCATATTATTGCCCGTAAAACTAAATCTGTAAAAGTTGCACCAGCTTTTTGATTTAACCCTATGTGATAAATCAGCTCCCAAGGCTGATACCGTCAACCTGCACCTCAGCAGAAAATTAGGTAGATCTTTGTCACTTCTGTTACCCTTAAACATATGTAATGTATATGCACAAAAGTTTTACTGATATAATGAGAACTGTAGTGTTAAAAATCCAGTTGCCAACACAAACTAAAGGTCTGTAACATGAAATACTGTTACCGTTTTTAGTTTGCTTGCTATGGCAAGATGTTGGAGGTATGTGCTGGACTACTTGTGGAAGTTAAGGTGATTCTGCAGTAATTTTCTAGAATTAAACTGCACTTTCGAGAAAACACAATTTTCATATAAAATGGCAAGATGAAGAAATTAGTATAGTGACGTTTGAGCTGGATCATGTGCCTTTGAGATTTGTCTTAAGGGTAGCTTTCAGGGTACACTGAGCGAGGCAGTTGTAAAAACTTGGGCGTTTTGGCCATATGTCTCTGAGTTCATGCAACGTGAAGTAGGATGTGGCCCAGCACTGACAGGTACTTCTGGACTCAGCTGTGGCATAACTATGAGAAAATAACGCATATTGGCTCCCATTTTGGGTGGCCTGTTCTGTTTTCTTCTCTCTCCTCCTGTCCTTGCTTTACCTCCTTGTCCATACTCGCTTTGGCTTCCCGGTGAGGCCTCTTGGCTCTTTGCCTTTGTTGCTGTGGGTCCTGCAGGACCGCCCTTGCTGCTTGCAGCAGTAATTCTCCGCTCGCCCTCACAGCTCGCCTTTCCCAGTTGCTGATCTCATGCGCCCTTAGCACACACCCCGCTTCTTAATACTTCTTAATGCGCCTGCCTTCCCCTGACATCTGGGCTGCTTTCGCTCCGTGAAAGCCTCTCCCCGTGGCCATTCGCAGTGCGCCTGCCAGAGCCTGCTCCGCACCACCTACGGCCGTTCATACCCTGCGGCCTCCTCGGCCATTTCTGGATCCTCCCTATCCGTTCCTCCCCCGCCGACACCTCCAGCCACTCCATCCCAGGATGCTCCCAGCTCTGCCTCCCCAACTGCCATCTTTGCTGCTTTTAACCAGCTCATTTCAACTTTGATTTCCAGAGCAACCCTCTGCAGCTGCTCTCCTCTTCAGTCTCTGCTATTCCAGTCCCTTAGGAAGCCTCCTGCTCGTTCTCCCTCCTCCCACGTTAGCATCTACTCTCACCCTTGGGGCTGGACCAGTAGGTCAAAATCCTGTTATGCTTTTCTTCTTCTTCAGATGAGGGCTGGATGCTGATTGCGGTACTCGGCAGAGAGTATGGGCTCTATAAGAGACTGCCTGGTGGCCTGGGGGTGACAGGGATGCAGCTGGTGTGAGGGACTTTGTGTGAGAGGGTGGAGAGGGTCTTCGCTGTGCTTGTCCTCCACAGGCAGGCTCAGCTGTCATCTCAGTGCCGTGTCCTGTAGCAGCATTGCTAGCAGCTGGCCTTGGGTTGGGAAAGAACAGCCCTCGGACGTGGGGAGACTTAAGTGCTCCTTGACTCCTGTACCCCACGGGAGCTTCATGTCCCCCCAGAGACCCGCAGTGCCCTCTGAGAGCACAACCAGGAGCCCTGCATGTGTGTTGAACTGCTGTACCCTCCCTCCTCTTCTCCCCCTGCCCTCGCATCGCCTGCCCTGTGCTCTGCCTCTGAACTGTCAAAACCACCTCTCCCAAAAATAATCTCTGCTTCAGAGGCTGGAAAATGTGACAGCTCATTTTCATATGCAGAGTGATGCAGTGGGTGCCTGAAAGCAGCTGAGGCTGAGGAGGTGGCCAGGGAATGGCAGGAAAGTGGCAGCTGGGGAACAGGAGAGGAAGGACGGATGGAAGGAAGGACGGAAGGAAGGAAGAGGGCAAACTGAGAATGGGGAGGGGGCGGAAGGAGGGCCGGAGGCAGCAGGCTGCGAGTTCAGGGCAGGAGAGGGTCGTACAGCGTAGGGCTGTTCTCTTTTCCCTGGCATGCCTACTACTGCTCGCGTTCATTTGTTAATAATTGGAAAAGTGTCTCTGCTGCTACAGACAGCACTCGCAGAGATTTATCTCTCAGATAACTGAGGAGGTGGAGCATATAATCAGCAACAAGGCAGCTTGTCTCCTTTTTTGTCTCCTCAAAGTTCCTTTCCCTTCCTCTTCATACCCCATTTTCCTCACACATCCCAGCCTTGGGAAACCCCTGCTTTGTCCTGGTTCTGCAGTTCCTTCTTAGAATACCAAGTAAAAACCAGGATTTACTTGTCATTAAGACTTGAGTTTATGCGTTTTAGGTTGCTTTACCAGTCTCGATTGCCAGACGGAGCAAGTCCTGTTTGGCTGGCAGCTCTGTGTTCCTCCCCAGCCCTACATGATACTAACCCCAGTTTCTGTGTACGTGCATTTGACACAGTATTGCTCACGGCCCTTTGTCTCCAGAGCATTTGTGGCTGTTCCTGAGTCACCACAGTTCCAGTCCTGCCATGCCTGCTCAGCGCCATTCAACAGAAGGCTTCAGAGGCTATTAGCAGCACTGATGTTTGCACTGCTGCCATAGGAGACAGCCTGTCGAGGGGAAAAAAAACCAACCCTCAAACACCTCTAGTGAAGCCTAGGACAGGTAAGAGAAACTTCTTTTTGGCAAATGAGCAGTTTTCAGTAAAACTAATTTTCTCTGGCAATCACTGGAAGCAGCTAAAGGATCACTGTCAGTTCACATGTATTTCTGTTTTCCATTCAGTTTCCCAGAGAAGCTGGGGATTGTGGTTTTATGCCACCCAGGAGAAAATGGACGTCTGCATTTTTTGTTGGGAAGATGTTTAGGATTTTGACTTTTAAGTGCTTGTGGGTTATTTATGTATGCCTGTTACACTATATCTTAAGTTTAAATTTCCCAGAAAACCACTTATCCACCCTACAGGTCATATTCTTCTGATGTGGAAAGCCAAATTGTCATGGGATTGGGAAGATAAATTAGGGAAGAGAATGGGCAACACGGCTGGTAAATCACTGGCCAGCTGTGTAACTGCGGTCCTGTCCAGCAGTCTTGGGGCTGAGGCTGTCAGGCGAAACTCCAGCCTCCTGAATTTCACCCTGCTCTTAAGAAATACAGCTCTGTTATCTTTGGCTTATCTCGGGTTTAGCATGGGGAATTAAGGCGGCATTTTAAGTTGCTCCTTTATCCTAAACTCTTGGCTTTTACACACTAATAAGCAAGAGCCATTTTCCACTTGTGATGGGACATCAAGGGGAATTTTTAACCTCTGATGTTAGACGTATACCTGTTTCACAGAAAACTGTGGGATAGACGGTTATTTTATTCAGAGCGGAAAGAACCTAGGTGAGTAGATGATTGTTTCAGTATCCGCTAAAGATTGTGAGAGGTTTTCTATTCAATTCCCTCAGTGCAGGATCAGGTTGTGCGCCAGCCAGAACTTCCCTGAGGTCCTGTGGCTGTCACAAGAACTGTGTTCCCTCTCAGGACACTAGACAGGACGATGGTACCGGCTACAGCCCTGCTTCCCACCTACCTTTTTGGAAGGGCAGCCAGAACGGGTGTCTGGTCATCTCAAACCAGCCAAGTCACATACTCGCTGCATGTCTCAGTCCAAGAAATCCTGGGAATTCTCTATAGTGGAAATCAGGAGTTAATATTGGAATGATTAGTTGATTCTTTCCATGTAGATCATGCTTCCTATTTCACTTCACATGGTGTGACCATGTGTTTATTTTTGTTTAGTATCCTCTGTGGTCTTCCTTCATTTGTGCAATGCACGTGGTTTTGTTGATACCTCCAGTAAAGGGCAACATTGTTGGGTCCTATACATGATGTGGAGATGTGCCATTTCACAAGAACAGGGATACCTTTCGAGAGCTGTGGAAGAGTATGGCAAAGTGGCATTGTTTATTTGCAGACAGAGCTTGGAAAATACCAGAAAACACAACTGAGAACCTTTTCTGCTTGCAAGGTTGACATACAGGTCTGTGCGTTCCACCACTTTGAATGGTGTATTTATTATATTTGGAGTTTTCCTGGTGTCATGATTTGTTCAGCTATTTAGTATAAAACCTAACTGATGGATTTGAATTTCTGCTAACAAAATCAGATCCTTAGAAGCTGAACTGTCAGCCAGTAAGATGAGAGGAGACGGCCTTGGAGCATTGTACAATGAGCTTGAGGAGCTAACACAGGCATGTGTGCATGCTATGATCAGACAAATGTTTTTCCTGCTGGAAGCATTAGAAACACATTTGCGTGATTTTTCATGCCAAAACAGTATTTACTTGTTACACAGTGATTTAATTGCTGCTGCATTTCAAGAGTTCCTCTGGTGGGCTAAATGCTGGAGGTACGAGGGAGATGAGATGGTGGTGTGGCCAGGGCATCTCATGTGACATTTCAATACGGTATGGAAGTCGGCAGGGAGGGCTTTGCCGTTCCTCCTAACACAGGTAACAGCATTTCTATACCTCCCATTATAGGTATTTTGATAGAAGTCGTGTGAACAAAAGTCCTTATTTTCTTTAAACCTATCTACCTTTAATAATGTTTTAACTATTGACTAGCTTCAGCCCCATATGACAGGTGAGCTAGAGATGTTAATAGTTCCTGCAGTGTTAATTTGTTGACGCTAATACTTGATCCCACCCCGACTGCATACCTGTTAGTTTATATTCAAGCAAATAAATAGTCTCTGGATAGGAAAATGCAGGTGCAAAAATGCAGGTAGCTTGTCCTACATACAATACAGACTAAACTGCATCCAATTTGGCTCCCTGCACCCAATACACTCCTCCCGTACGTGTCAGCAGGCCTTGAGCTCTCCCATATCCCACTGTTGTCTCTTGCCAAATGCCTGACTCGCATACCGCGCCCTTGGCGTGATGGTACAAAACACACCACTGGCACGCTGTTAAGCAATCTACTCGCTATTAGTAATTGATTTAATTTTTTTTTTCCTTAAGATGTCACGGGAACTAAGAGCAGAGGGCAAATTTGAGGGACCCGTGGAGACCAAGGCGTTGTGTTTCATTTAAAGAGACGTCATGAGAGTCACAGCTTCGCTGCTCAGGTAGTCTCTTGGCAGCAATATAATGATTGAGCAATACTACTTTAAATTTTTAAAACAAGAGCCTGTGTGAAAGCCAGCTTTGGTGCTGCTCAGTGCGAGTATCTCCACTGTGATCTCAGACCTACGCGAGGGGCTGCAGAGGAGATCCCTGTTCACTCTCCAAATGCAGAATGCACAGAGACGGTGTTGGCTTTGTCAGAGACCACAGGGAGGGAACCCCTGTCAGTGGGGTTGCCCTCGTGACCAGAAAAACTTCCCTAAAGATTTTCATCAGGTGTGCCAAATCCCTGGACTTTGCAGATCCCTGTGGAGTGGTTTTGCTGGAGATCGCGCAGGTTACGCAATGTGCAACCCATCCCAACCACCTGTGTGGGAGCAGGGTGCTGGCGTCTCACCGCTCCCTGAGTTCTCTGTGCAGCTCAATTTGTTCCTGCAGCTCAATTTTAGGGACATGCACCTCATTCCTGCAGCTCCCCATGGGGATAATGATTAGATGATTAGAATGATTAGGGGATTGGAGCATCTTTCTTGTGAGGAAAGGCTTGGGCACTTGGGTCTTTTTAGTCTAGAGAAAAGAAGACTGAGGGGGGATCTTATCAATACTTATAAATACTTAAAGGGAAGGTGCCAGGTAGATGAGAACAGTCTGTTTTCAGTGGTGCCCAGTGATAGGACTAGAGGTAACGGGCACAAACTTGAGCATAGGAAGCTCCATCTAAACATGAGGAGGAACTTCTTTCCTTTGAGGGTGGCAGAGCTCTGGCACAGGCTGCCCAGAGAGGTTGTAGAGTCTCCCACTCTGGAGACATTCAAAACCCGCCTGGACGCCATCCTGTGCAATGTGCTGTAGGTGTCCCTGCTGTGGCAGGGGGGTTGGAGTAGATGATCTCCAGAGGTCCCTTCCAACCCTGACCATTCTGTGATTCTGTGATAAGCGCCTTGGCCCCTCAGCTTGCCATGGGAGATATGCACTTTGGTCTTGCAGCTCACTGTTGGAGAGAGTCACCTCTGTCCCGCAGCTTGTCCTTGGAGACATGCTGCACCTCGGTCCCACAGGTGTTCACTCTGCAGGAGCCACAGTAACAAGCAGAAAGAATCGTGTGGGCCCTGTTTGAGATTACATGCAAAGTGGCACCCTGACCTCGTGGAAGCTTTTCTAGAAGAGGAGGACACTGGCTTGTCCATAGTAGACAGTACATGCTTTACCGATAGGATCTGCGCTGCAGACTGAGCCCATGTAGCTGGTTATGGTACCTGCGACTCTGCAGTGATTGCCAGCCCCCAAAGGGTGGTGGTGATTCTCCGGTCCGTTGAGATGGGGACCTAGTGAGTGGTGTGCTGGAGTTAAAGGGCTGGCAGGCAGCCTTGTAAAGACCTCATCAATCTGAACCCACCAGTGACTGCTGTCTCCCTGGTCCAAAGTCTCCTCTGCACGAGGGGAAGAAGTGATGGTGGATGAGGTCAATGCCTGGAAGGGTGTAGATGCGTAGGCACAGGTCTGTTGCAAAACAGCCATGGAGGGCTATGAAATGTGGCTTGTGCTAGTGAGTGCACTGGCATGGGAGGCCGAGGAGGCCTGGGGAGCTGGGAAGTGCATCTTTTCCAGGGGTACAAATCACGTGCTCCAGAGGGCCCTTGTTGTGAGCAGCTGGGAAGCGAGCCAGTTTGCACTGTTTGACCCTGGGCCTGAGGTTGCTCTCGAGTTCAAATAGCAAAGTGAGTATAAATGTACCCAGAGTCACTATGGGTGGAGTTCATCTAAGGTTAGGTGCTTATAACACAAGCATCTGGTTTTATAGCTCTTTTTATAGTCAGTAGAGTGCTAGTAAGTATAAACCACAGGGTTCGGTCTTGTTTCATTTTTCCCTGATGTGGGAATGAATTGCACCCTGAGCTCTGTTGACTCCATCTCCCGTGCCGATAATGGGAGCCTGGGCAGCTACCGCAGGTGGGTGAATCTACAAAGCAGGTGGAGTGAGGTGAGGTGGATCCCACCATGAGTGCCTGCAAGGCTAACGAGAACCATCATCTGGGCAGTGGAGAGTTTCATGGAGGGATGGACCAAGTGAGCTCGGGCTGTTTGCTGTTTGCTGGCTGCTTGGCATGCAGGCGTTCACATGGATGGCTGGAACGTGGGCATAGCACAGACTGCCCTTCGCTGCCAAGACACTTGGTTAAAAATTGTGGGGAGAGAGGAGATACTGTGATGGGGGTGCTGGGGACTAAAATTTAGAAGTTGAGAAAGCCTGAGGATCCTGCAGGGGGACTAAGGAAGTGGAGAAGAAGGGACGCTGTAGCTGTTGAGATGGGGCATGTAGAGGACAGCCTCCAACTCTGAAGGCAACTGAGCTCTCCCAGAGCTGCTGCTCGGGGAACAGCATGGTTCCCTCTATCCTGTGTCAGAAGCTTCCATTTTCCCCCATCCCCTCTCGATGTGATACGCAGCGTGGCAGCTGACTGTCACCATCTCGCGGAGGTTTGCTGTGCTGAGGGGCAGTGGCTCTGTTCTGCTGGGTTTTTAGAAATGTGCTTGACCACCATGAATCTCTTCTTAGGCCCCTGGGTCTGTCTCTTTGGGTGCAGCCGTAAGACTGGGGTCAAAGCCTTTGTGATCCCTGCGGTTTTCAGAGCTGATTCAGAAGCATAGCTTGTATTTAAAAATAATTAAAAAAAGAAAGTCAGGAGAAGGCTTGGATATAACTAGCTCTGTTCTTCCAAGAGAGAATTGACGTTCATTTCTCACTACTTCCAGAAGTGTTTGGTTTTGTGAATTTTTTTTCTTTCACTTTCAACATTTTTCTAGTATTTTCCTGTTGCTGAGTTAACTTGAGGTGGGTTTTGCAGTTAAACTCTATTTCTACACCAAGAGGAATGGCTGAAGCTTCATTTTCAGCATGAACTTCCACGAAGCCTTTTCATGGGTGCTGTTGAAGAGTAACTGTGTGGTTTGCAGTAGTGGCAGGACAAAGTGATTCTTGCAAAATACTGTTTCATCTCCCTTTGTTTAGGGACTGGAAATGCAGATACTGGGCAAAAAGAAAGAGGGTGTGATTCTGCAGTTGTTGATCCCAGCACAGTGAACTGTTTTGAGCAAGGACTGAAAGGCAGAGTGTGAAAGAGAGATCTCTGCCAGAAGAAAGCTTGCACCCAGTTGTTGGTTTCGAGAAGCACTCCTGAAGACCATCTTCATTTATTTGATGGACCAGTTGTAAAAGAAACATTGATGTTGTAATGTTTGTGTGTGTACATGTGTTTGTTTTGCAGCTGGAACAGTTTTAACTATCAGAAAACAGCTCCATCCCACCCTGCGTGGTCAGGATCACACGCTTACCAGGAACCGACTTCAGAGCCCTTCCAAAAAAGGACATTCCCAGCATGGATGTGAGTGTGGGTGGAAGAGAAAGCAGCGAGTGAGGGTTGGGGGGCTCTTGTGCCCACAAAAGGCTTTGTCAGAGAAGGTGGGTCATATTTTCCACACTTTTATTCTGCTTGTGTATTCAGCCTTCTGCTGCACGAACCTGGATGCACAGGCGGTGGATGCCAACCTCATGGGTCCTGGGATTCATGAGCGCTGGCTGGGACCAGTGCTGGAACATGAGGAGGAAGGTGGAAGCCCTTTGGCTTCCTTTGTCCTCAGGAAGCTTTGATGTTAACCTCAAATCCAGCTCAACCTCATGAGACAACGTACAGTATGAGCTGTAGTGTGTAGTTCTCTGGAGCACATAACATCCGTAACAATTCTCCAGAAAGCTTTGCCTGCTCCTCGGTCAGGCAAAGGACTTCAGGTTCACAGAACTTCTTGCTTCTGGAGAAGTCCTGGGAACTCCTAAAGCTGGTGTGACAGCCCTTTCTACTCCACCCCGGTATTTTCTGCCCTGTGTGAGCTGCGTTGTCACATGTCCTCAGTCTGTCACAGTTTGGATCTGTTTCCCTCCGTGCAGTGGATTAAAGGCTCAGGTTTCATGAAAGAGCAACGAGCGGTGTTGTGAATGCTTGCAGTCATAGTGAAAGCCATGGTATACCATCCTGGTCAGCACGCCTATGGAAGGCAAAGCTGAGACGCTAACAAACGTATATGAAAAATAAGGCCGTGTCTGGAAAGCATCTGTTAAACTAAAGAAACACAGCATAGCAGCCCATGCTGAAGGAAGCTTTGTGGATCCGAATTAGGATGACACAGATGATACAGCAAAGCCATGTTTCTTAGGAGCAGACCTATGTGTGGCCCTACATGCGCAGACCCCTCTCCCGTCTTTGGGATGACTATTAATAGCACGGGGCCAGCCCGAACTCAAATGGTGTGTGGGTCTGTTTGGTTACTGCAGGGATATTTGGCAACTCTGGGTGAATGCCCGTAAATAATCCTGCTGGCACTGGCTGTTGGAGAGCGCGAGGCTTTAGAAACTTTTGGGTCAAATTTACTCTTGTTAAATAAACAATGAGTATTGATTAGATCATATGACAGACCAACCGAGCACTCTTTCAAATACCGCAGTTCATTGGAGTTCATTTTTATGTATTTATATACTCAGAACCCCTTGAAATAGTTGCTTTGGTGAAAGAAATATTAAGCCTTTTACTCTTGGAACTCTATATGCTTTTATATGCATAGCACTGTGCACACGGATAGGAGGATTTTCGAGGCTGCTTAAAGGATTTGGATGCTCACTTTGTTTGGTTTAGTTGCAGACTTGAATCCCTTAGGCAGATTTGAAAACCTCAGCCATAATGCTTTGCTTATTTTAGTACAGCTGGGCAAGACCTTTTCCCTGTTAAAATAATTCCTAAGTTCTCCTTCCTTGTTGCCATAAAATAAAAATGTGTTTAAGTGGAGTTTTAAGAAGCATTTGTTTCTCTAGACATATCCATTGATCTGACTCATTTGCTGTTTTGTTTTTCTTAAGTCACGGTCTCTCTGTATCTCGTACTGAGTGGAGGAGCGAGGAGCTTGTCAGACCTAAACATACAGATTTATGAAGGCCTTTGATTATGATTATTTATACAGCTTAAATGTCCAGGAAAGGTTTTCTCATCTTAAATCTCTCAGCAGTACAATTACATATCTGGCCTCAAATGTATGTCAGGAAAACACCATATGGCCCTGCCAAATGCAATACCCGCGTGTGCGCGCACACACACGCACACACACACACGGAGGTATTGGTTTGCGGCGGGGGGGAAAAGCGAGGACTGAAATACGTAAAGGGAGCTTAGTAGGTGAAAGGCTGCAGGGGCCGCGTGTGCTGTGTTTACGTGGGTCCCGAGCGGGAAGCGCTCACGTTGCGCAGGCAGTTTTGTTGTGTCAGGAAGAGGAAAGCGCAGCCTGTCTCGGTGCCGCTTCCCAAACCGGCTCGTTCCCCTCGTCCCCGAGGCTGGCTAGGTGCTGCTTGAAGCTCGCGGGAGCTGCAGCACGGGGTGTACCGTCCCGCTGCCCTCCCAGCCGCTCTGCTGCGAGTAAACAGTCATCCCCCACCTCGGGGGAGGACGGCGCAAGCAAGGGGCTTCTCTTCACGGCTTCTCCCCACTTGTCTCCCGTGTGGAAGCGGCTGGTGGACACCAGCCTCCTTGCCCTCTTTGCCGGGCTACGCAGCACGGTCTCGGGCTGCGCAGGGTCAGCGTTGCCTTTCTGAGCTGCGTGGGTGCTGGAGGAGGTGAGCTGAGGGGCTGCGGTGTGCTGGCCCAAGCCCAAGTGTGGGGAAGACAAACCCACCCTCAGAGCTGGCTTGGCTCTTGTTGCCGCTCTTTTAATACTGGGTTTGACTTCTGGTTTAGAGTGACATTTTCCTGTTTTAATCCCACTGAGGAGGGGGTTTCCTTGGGAGTAACACACCGAAATAAACAGAACTCTCTGGAATTTGGTTTTAGTCAGAGTGAGCAGGGGACTGGCCATGCTTTAAGCGCACATGAAGGAAGATGCAAATGAGGGGGTTTAGACAGGTTTTTAAACATCACTTTGCCTTCCCTGCCAGTGTTGAAATGCTGTGCAACTTAGATTTTGTTTTGCTTGCAAGTGCTGGGAATGGTGCAGGTGTTTTGTTAAAGAAAATGCTCCCAGACTGTTTCCCACAGACCATTTGTCCCCAGCAGTTTATCAAAGGCTTTTTTTTTCCCTTCATTTCCTCTCCGACTTCAAGAACGCGAGCCGACAAGTCAGTCTGCACGCCCCGGAAGGAGCGCACACCCCGCAGCCGCCCCTGCGAGGGGAAGAGCTGAGTACCCGTGTGGAGCACCAGCCACCTGCCTGGAGCACACCGGCACCTTCTCCTACACTCGTATCCTGTAGCATTTTTTTTTTTTTTTTTAAAATGCAGCCTGGCATGTGGCCGCAGTGACGCTCAGGAGAGGAGCCCGTGGCTGTCCAAGATGTCTGTGGTACCTGCCGTGGATGTAAGCCCCTCTGCAGGACCTGTGCCACCAGGCTGAGGATGTGGTCCCTTTGCATGCCCCCCCAGATGCGCTCTGGTTCCGCTCTGGTTGAACCACAGAGCGGGCTGGAGGTGTCAGCCCCTTCCCCAGGCCCTGCTCCCTCAGTGCCACCGCAAGATCTGCCAGGGCGATGGGCAGTGTCCGGCAGCTCCTCTCCGCTCCGGGTGGGAGAAGTCTTTGCCATGGGTGAAAGCGCCGACAGCAGACACAGGGAATGACAGCTCCGTGGCTGCGCCCGTCGTCCTCCAGGAGCGCCTGCGGACACAGTTACTCATCCGCAACTCGTGCCAGCTCCGGAGAGGCCGCAGGGAGACCAGTAAACCACCACGTCACCCTCCTCCTTTGCTCTTTCTCCCCAGGCACAGGACAGCCTGTGAACCACGGCAAAAAGGCCGTTTGGAAATCTGTTGTGAAACCCCGTGATCACTGATTTGAAAAAATAACAAACACAAGAGCTAGAATCATTTAATAGGCCCGTGTCTGCTCATCCTGCCCTGCCCTTTCTAGACAGCACAGAAACCTACACGAATTACAAACTGGGTGCCAAGCCAAACGCTACGCTTTAATCTGGAGCAGTACAGTTCTGCTGCTTGCTTTTATCAGTTTGCTAAACTGGGCAAGGGAGCCTACTGCAGAAGCTGACTATTTCCATTTCTTTGAAAAAATTAACAGTCTACTGAATGCCGAGACAATACCTCTGACTTGCTGTCAGGGCCTTCGGCTGGTTCGAGCTTAGCTTATTCCAGCCCGGGCTGCTTTATATGTCACGGCGCTTGTCCTCAACTTCACCCTTCCGTTGTATGCCGTGTCTGAAACCCTGCTCCTGGGATTTGCGGTCGGTCGTTCAAAATAAAAAAATGAGACGAATAACCTGAGATCTCATTGGGGCGCATAAGCGGTGAGAAGCTAGGAACCGTACTGGGTAGAGAAATGACCCGTTTATCCAGTGTCTGCCACAGGGACGTGCCGCAGAAGTGTCCCAAAGCCCAGCATTGTGTGTGTGTGTGTGTAAAACATAGGTATAGAGAGCTTGCAAGAGAAAGTATTTTTGGGTGAAGGTGTTAGGGTATGAGACAAACCCCAGAAGCTCGAAGGGACAACGTCATCTGAGTTCAGGGGATCTTAAGTAGTTGCTGGGAAGCCAAAAGAAGTTCACACATCGAAAGAAAATGTGATCGTACGGGACCAGGCAGCGGCAGCGAGCCCAGGCGCCCTCTCTCCGTGCCCTGTGCCAGTGCCACAGGCGGCGCGCAGGGCAGAAGGGCTCAGCTCACAGCACGGGGAGCCCACTCCAGCGCCTGGAAAAACCTCGTCCTTTGGCAGGGGAAAGGTGCCGTAATGGACTGCGGGAGGCTCCGGCATGGCAGGGAGCACCGGTGGCACTGCGTCCCCTCTCTCCTCTGCCCCACTGACCGAGGCACGCCTGGACGTGTCTCCTGAGCCCTGTCCTGGCAAGCGCGGGGCTCTGGCTGGCAGGCGCGGAGGATTCCTGTGCCTCAGTCGTGGCGTTGGTGCGCAGCTCGTCTGCATTCCTGCACACGGGGGCTTGCGGACACCATCTTGTTGTGGGTGATTTAGTCTTGCGTGAATGCACGTTAGGACACTTGGCAGGTGAGACAGAGCTCCCTCCTCTGAAAATCCCCCAACTCTGGCGTCCTCTGGGGTTCTGCACCAGGCCAGGAGTGTGCTCCCGCTCGATCTGCTCCCAGCGTACCCGGTCTGCAGGTTTAATAGAGGTTTGGTGTCAAAGAAACCCCCCCACTCTGAGCGAGGGGAGCCGCCTCATGGACTCATAGAATTGTTGAGGTTGGAAGGGACCATCAAGTCCAACCATTAACCTAACCTCACAAAACCACTTCTAAACCACATCCCCAAGTACCATGGCTACCCTTTTTTAAACACCTCCAGGGATGGCGAATCCACCACCTTCCTGGGCAGCCTGTTCCAATGTTTGATAACCCTTTCAGTGACAAAATTTTTCCTAATATCCAATTAGGCCCGCAGCTCTGTGTGCTCCAGCCAGGGGAGCCGCACCGGCACATCCAGTCCTGGGCGACGAGCTCCGGAGCCAGACGTGTGCGTGGGCAGCGGGCAGCGAGGGAGCTGTGGGGCTTTATGTGCCTGCCCTTCCATAGCCGGGCTGCGGATGACTCCTCTCGGCTTGCCAACAGCCGCCTTTGAGGTTTCAGATGCTTGAACCCCACAGAAATGCCCACAGAAAAGCAGGTGACATCCTTCGGGGCCTTGGGCTTGGGGACAGCAGCTGCACGCTGACCGCGCGGGTGCGGACGGGTGCGTGCCGTGGCGGCAGCGGGACCGGGGCTGCCGGCCGCTGCTGGAGCGAGGGTCCGGCCCTTCGGCGGCGGGAGAGCCCCCCGCTCCGGGGACATTGCAAAACGGATTTGGCAGGAGCAGAGGCACGGCATGCCAAAATGCGCTAAGCTAAACCAGCTTTGCTCAGCGGGTTGCTTTTTGGTTTTTTTTCTTTTTTTCTTTTCTTCTTCACAAGCCACCAAATCCAATGCCGCTTTGGGAGCTGAGCTGAAGATGGGAATCCCTTTTCTGTTCCTGCCTGTCCCCCTGCCCGTGGCAGCCCAGCCCGCCGCCATCGTCGGCTGTGGAAATACTGCGTCGGGACTCGGCTCGCCGGCCCCGAGGGACGAAGGGCTGGGGCTGCCGGGGGCAACCTTGAGCCCGGGGCCGGGGGGCTCTCCCCTGTGGGGCTGCCCGAGCAGTGGGGCCTCCCCGAAGCTGTCTGGAGGATGTTTTAAAAGCAAACATTGCAAAGCATTCCCTGGCCTTCCGCTAGCCAGCGGGGCGGGGGGGGAGAAAAAAAAAAAACCAACACCCTGGAAATCTATTCTGGTCTCACACGCGTCTCAAGTGGAAAATTTCAGCTGAAGTGATTTAGGTTGGCGGGGTTAAGGGAGGTGAGGCCCGGCTCCGCACGGCAGGGAGGGATGGCTCCATGGCTGCCACGCCGGCAGGGCCCGGTCTGGCAGCGGCTGCCGGTAACACCGGCCAGCGGCTCCGGAGGGGAGAGAAAGGAAACCTGAACCCAGGGGGAGCGCAGCCACCGCCTCCGTTATACCTCCCAGCCTGGAAAAAAAACCACCCCTGACTTATCCGGCTGCCGAGGGATGTCTTTCCTTCTTGTCCCCCCCCCCAGCTGCCACCACTCATCTCGGTGCAGCCCGCGGAGGGGGCGTAGCGGTGGGGGGACGTGGGGTGCGGTGGCTGGAGGGTCACGGTCCCCGTCCCGCAGGAGGGACGATGAAGTGTGGCTGCTGCCAGCCCGGCCCTGCTGCTGGCGAGCGCCTCGGGGTGAAGGGCAGCTGGAGAAGGGGACATCTTTACTCCTCGGCCGGTGTCCCACCCAGGGCCACTCGCTTCAGCAGCTAGAGCTGGCTGGGAACTTGCCGTGGTCGGAAAATAGTAGTAAAATGTTGAAATTGAAACTTTTGACGGGAATATGGGGTGTGGGAGTCCTCTGGACCCGCACCCTGGAGTCTGTCACCCATCTCCGCCATCCAGCTGGTACCAGCACGGGCAGGTCCATCCCCATATGGAAGGAGAAGATTTTGAAGCCTCAAGACACCAGGATACGGCTCTCCAGGAAGGCAGCCGGCGCAGGGCGGGCGAGTGGAGCTCCCTGCCGGCCGCAGCTCCCCAAAGGGGAGCTGCGGCCGGCAGGGAGCTCCACTCGCCCGCCCTGCGCCATGTGGGATGCCCTGGGAGCCAGCCAAGAGCTGCCAAAGCTCCATCATCGGGCTGAAAAATCGTGTACAGGCAGCTCAGCCCTGATGCACGCGGTGCCACCGTTTCAGATGCTGCTTCCAAGCAGCCCGACAGTAGGACTTGCTAGCTTATTTTTATTTCCTTTCCTTTCCTTTTTTTTTTTTTAAAAGGGATTTTACAGGATGGCGTCTTTATCGCTTGTGCTGGACACGGCCTCAGCGCACCCCTTTGCTGTCTCTGCCGGCCACAGACACCGATGCACGAGTGACCTCAGGCTGTATTGCTGCTGCCGGGACCTGAAGCATCAGCTCCCCTCTGCTGTCACCACCTTAACAGCAGGTATTTCCATGTCAGATGTGTAATGAACTTGTGAGACAAACATCTGAATGATTTTTCTTAATGGTATGAAGGGTCACGGCTCAGAGACTGTGTAGTTGAGCAAGATACACAATCAGGATCAAAAATCATGCGGGTACTCGCTAAATCACACTATAAATTCTGGAGCCTGAAATAGTTTTCCCTGCCATTTTTGACCGATACCAAGTACCTGCCCTATACAGTAGGACACGTGTCGTTACATGATGCACATATTGACAGAGGTTGTGGTCTGCACTACTGCCTACTACAGCATTTCAGTCAGAGAACATTAAAATAAAGCATTATATTCCATAGAACTTACAGGAACAGCAACATAGAGTCTTTGGAGAGAGACGTACCTGTAACGGGAAGCTGCTGGCTCAGTGCAGAGAGGATGAGGAGCTGCGGGCTGGACTGAAGGCAGGGGGAACCAGCTCCTGCTGCCAACTCCCCAAAAGCCGCTCTTTTCTGCCTCAGGCTGACAAGCACAATTAGCTTTGTCCTGCGTGGCTGACAGGGTAAATCCTATTAATGCCCCTAATTCAGATTAAGGACTATGCAGTTGCAAAGCGATTAAAACATGAAGTGAGAGAAAGCTCATTATTCCAAGGCTAGGGCCTGTAATAGGGGGGGCCCACACCACCCTCGCGCTGCTGCTGCTCCCAGCCTGTGTCGCAGGGCTGCAGAGCAGACAGGCTCCCCTCTGTGTCTGGCTCTCGGGGAATAACCCCGCGGTCCCGGATTAAAAAGATCTTCACCCGCCTCGCCTTGGCAGCGTGGTGACCCGCACCGCGGACAAACCCGCTCCCCTCGGGGTGGGAAGTGGTGCCTGCGGGCGGTAACAGATCGTGCTTTTCCCTAACCCTCAGGGCACAGACTTGAAGCACACGACTCTCATCACATATTAAAGCAATAAATAGTAGTAAATCATGGTAGTGAATTACATGCCACTACTTAATTGAAATTTTGAGTTTCAGTAAAGGGAGGAAATGTGTTCAGAGAACAAGCAAGCAGCGTGCAGTGCTTCCATCGCGACACATATCATCCAACACCTTCTTGCAGCACATGAACCAGGGGACCGTGGCAGTTACAGAAATGACTTTCCTTCAGTTACAGTCAGACCAGTTAAGATAAACTGCCTTTGGTACGTTCCCCGCTGCTTCTCCCAGCTCCTTGCAGCGCAGCCCGCACCCAGGGCTGCCGCTCAGGGGACGGGCAGAGCCCCAGCACCCCTCCTGCCAGCAGCACCGGAGCCTCGCTGGGGCTGGTGCTTCTCCACAGGGCTGCCTTTGCGCTTTTCAGCTGTCGCCCAAGGCCTTGGCCAAGCCCCGAGAGCACCACCACTCTACTCCTCCTGCAAGAGGAGACCAAAGGTATGGCCCACCGTGGTCTTTGTGGGAGTGGGAGAGCAGAGCATGGCAGTTACCCAGCCATCAGGCACTAAAAGCAGGGTTTTTTCCCAAAAGGGAAACAGAGCTACAAACCTGAAGTGTCACTGCACGCTCTATCTTTTAAAGCATCTGCTTCTCTTTAGTTTTGGATTTTTTAATTTTTTTTTTGTTAAAAAGCAGGGCTGAAACCTGTATAAGCTTACTATGAAACACATTACCAGACTACTCCACTGCCCCCCCAAAAAGCAGCAGTAAAGAGTACAGATGAGGTGGTGACACATCCAATGGTGGATCCAGGGCACCAACTTTTATTTTGAGCCAACGTAAGCCAGTTGCACAGCTGCTTAGACACACAAGGAAAAGGTAGAATTGTTTTCTCCCATTCCTGAGGGATAATCGGCACCACTAGTAACAGCACTGTCTGGGGTTGCGGCCCTGGATCTTCCTTGGGAAATGGTATGCAGGCTGAAGGGCTGGACCAGGGAAGTACTTCAGGCCAAAGCAGGTGGGATCTGTTTGGCATGCACGATCAGTAACTGTATTATACACCAAAACACTGCTTGCATAGATCAGTATCAAAGAAATTCCAGCTACTGCAGCTCGCTGCACGAGCAGTGGCCTCCAGTAAGAGGAGTTGCAGATGTGTACTGAGCACAACAAGGCTACATTCGTTCCAAGCACTATACAGAAACCATCCAGCTTTTATATTTTCAGTAAAATTCTGAATTACAATTACAGTATTAATTGCAACACTTAGCAAATCAAATTGAAATACATACTGTGTTCAAACTCCAGGTTGTTTTTAATGGCAAACTGTCCTCAAGTACAATGAGTATTTCTGCTCTGACCACTGTGTCATTTATAGAGGAATTTTCTTCAACTGATCTGTAAGTCAACGTAAAACAACTCTCCTTAAGACTGCATAAAACTTATCTTAGGCAACTGTAATTTGTATTTAGTCAAAACCCATGCAGCAGTCTGTTTTGTCTAGAGAAAGACCTCAACTGGTCAACTGAAGCGCCTATCACTTTTTTAAACACAGGGATGGAAAAAAAACCCACAACAGCTTTCCCACTGTCATTATTTACTCCCTTTCCTACTTCCACATTTAATTCCAGTAATAAATATTTCTTAGACGGTATCTTCAAAACATAAGCCATTTTGTACCTCTTTTAGCTGGTCTGTAAAACTGTTCTGACAAGTTGAGTCCAAATTGAGTATTTTCTTTGCTTTCAAGTAAAAGTTCAAGTTTTACAAAATCTTTGCTTTACAGAGCCAGAAGTTGAGATTTCCTACCAGCTGGCACTCACGTAAAATATACCTGCAGCCAAAAGGTAGAAATTTTACCTCCAACTAAAGGGTTGAAAAAAAGTCCCCTTTGCAGGATCCAGAACTTAATGCACCATTTCAAAGCCCTGACGCCCCTTCTCCTCCTCCCCCGTTTTCAAGTAGGGGAAGTTAAAATGAGAAAGTGAGAAAAGGACCTTGAAAAAAAAAATCAAGAAGCTCCAGTAACAAAACCCTCTCAACAGTTTCAGCAGTTCCAGTTACTCAATGCAGTTGGCATACGTACTGCTGGTAGCATGCTTTACCTTTACTTTGTGGATATATATTTAAATAAAGTCCAGCACAAGACAGCATTGATGTTTCTGAAGACTTGTGTAGCCCTTCTCTTCGGAGTCAGCACTATACAGAACTCGCTGAAGTCAAAAGCTAGACTCTTTGATAAACAGCATTAAAAAAAGAAAAACCAAAAAACAAGAGCTAAAGGTTTGTGACAACTTGCAGAGCTGTACTAACCCATGCTGCCTCGGGGGCACTACATGCATGCTGGCTAAAAGACTACCTCTCTGGGGACAAATGTATCTTGCAGGTTTGCTGTTTGGTGTTAAGAACTGAATTCTAAGGTCATACTCTAAAAGAACACCAACAAATTGCCTTTTAGCCTTCCAGGAACTTACAGGCCTTTCAGTTCATGCAAGTTCATCAAGCTTGAGTTATTTATGGTTTAATACAAAGCTGAAACAACGGGCTAGAGAAAAGGCTTCTCAAAACAATCGTATACATTTATGTTCTAGCTACCTCTTCTGCCTAGCCCCTCCCAAAGTTAGCCTGAAAAACAGTAAAATCTACACAAAGTTTTATTGCAATCATACAAGGGATACATCAAGGGTCAAATACAACAAATACTATGATGCAATTTTACATTTATTAAACTACAGTTCAAAGCACAAATTTACACATTCTAGATACACTAAACATCTAATGAAGTCACACTGGTCTCCCACTGACATTTGATATATCGGGGCGAAAGACAATAACTTTACAAGACTTTTTTTCTAACAGGAATCCTTAGTATAAAAACTGTGTACTTGTATGTAAACTGTTGAAGAACCCAAGTGATGGGTTTCCATCTCCACTAAGTCATCCATTTTGTTGCATATTTAAACGCTCAGGGGTTGAATGAACTTGATTTTAAATTTGGACGCCATTATCTAACCCTCCCACCCCCCAGTGAATTGTAGCTGCAGCTTGTTTTGCCTGGTCCCCATTAGCTATTACTATTTTTTTTTTTTTCAAGTTTTGAAGAGAATGAATTGAATTCAAGATTGTTCCATTTCTTCCACACTGGAATGTTGACCAGACAAACTACAGACTTGCAACTGCAGGTCTAAATGAAGCGTTAATGCCTGTGTTTAAGCTGCAGTGGAAAAGCGGTCTTCCGGGCTCAGCTGAATGCAAGAAGGCACAAAGAAGAAGTTCTTCATCAATGTGTCTGAAGCAATTCCAGCATCTTGCATCTCATCCCTGCAGCAGAAAAGGATGTAATAAAGGAGTTGCAATAAGGTGTTTTCACGTATAATTTCACATCAGACACTGGCCTCAAATATAGCATTTGAGGTCTGCTGGCCCTGGATAGGTTGGCCCCAGTCTCAGCAGAAGGGAGAATCAGCGATGCAGTGCTTGGCAGACACACAAAAGCCACAATTCGCCGCCGGCAGAAGCGCAGGGCCTTGGCTGCCTCTGCATTGGCAACAGGTTACCCAGCTCATCACCACAACAGTGTTACTGCCCTTCCTGCCTACGATAGTGCTCACATTGTAGGCACGTTGCAATTATTAATATTAGGAAACCCCGACAGCTGATGTCAAGCAGTTAAAGGCTATTACTTAGCAACAACTACCACTAAACTCAGTCCACATCGGGTATTTTGCTTTCCTTTGTCAACCCTAAAGCAAAGTAGGCATTTTATCACAGCTCTCAGTTTAGTCTTAGCAAAGTCAGGCAGAATAGTAACAAAAAACCCGACAAACTAAGGCGGCATGCTCTTGTGCTCAGTTCCATCTTCCTATATTTGCCATCAAATATCATTTATACTTGGTTTTCACTTAAAAGAGTGTGCGCTTACAGCCATCTTGCCACTATTAAGAGAACTTTCTTACCAGTCACTGAAAGACATCATGTAGTAAATCAGTGGCCTCTGATAGTCGTTAAAGGTAGACTGTTCACCTAAGGTACCAGAACCCATATTATCAAAGATCAGCCAATCTCCAACGCTCAACTCGGGAAGAAGACAGTTTTCCACAATTTGATCAAGCTCATCACAGGATGGACCCCAAAGGCTGCTTGCGAACAGAGGCTCATCGTCCTTGTATTTCTATATGGAAATGATCCAGGTAATTCAAGCTTTAGTTTATTAAATAAGAAATTTTTGAAACATACATAAGGATAGTTTAGGTAATATATAATTACATACATATGAAGTGTTAAATGTATATAAAAACAGTAAGTACTATCTCTGAAGATTATATAAGGACTCACCTTGTGAACCTCTGGGATAGTATTCAGTTTCTCAGACAATTTGCTTGCAAAAGAACCATAAACACCATCATTTATGTAATACGTAAATACTGGTTCATCATTCCTGGTTTGCTCCACTGGAAGTAAAAAAGAAGTAGTCTTGCATGCGTTTTTTTGTCATAAGTAGTCCTTTTGCAATCTAACTTAAGTCAACTGCTTTCTCCTGACAAGGGGGTTCCATATATACTGGAATGGGAGAATTGCGAGCAGAGTAATCTGTATGAGACCAGATTATACATTCAGTTGTAACATTAAGTGTGAGGCTTAATAAAATAAATACTTTCAGTAAGCATCACCGTTAAGGATATAAATCCAATTTCTACTTTAGCAGAGAAGCAGCTCACTCAACAATACATTTTTCTATGTTCTTCTAATATAAAACTTCCTATTACACCTTCTGAAACGCACGCAATATAGGTTTAACCATTGAGAAGTCAAACCTAGTAAGGAAGCAAGAAGTGCCACATAAATGTAACAAAGTGAGATACAGATAACATATGGTCAGATCCCAAAAGGCGGATCACAGTGCAAGCATAAGGGAATGTATTAAGTATGTGCTGAGACAAACTAGTCCATCCTGACTAAAAGTGGGAAGTTATCTGTACTGATTCCTAACATGTAAAAGAAATTGACCCTTACCTCCAGAAGGAAGAAGTTTATCATACTCAACAGTCTTCTTTGCAATGATGTTAACCACTAGTGTAAATGCAGATGAAACGTAGTAACATCCAGGCTCTGCAATCACATTAACACCAGATTCCTTAGGAAAGTAGACATCCAGCAATGGCCTGATGACATGATTAACCTAGCAAATTGAAGCCAGAGGTAAGATCAGTGAAACTCAGCTTATGTGTGTATCAGATACACACACACACTTTCAGTCAGCAACAGTCCTAGTAAGCACACCAAAAACTTACTCTGCTCCTCCATTCTCTGAGAAGTGCCCTTACCAGAAATCCAAAATTTACAGAAGTGTTTAAGAAAATAGGGCATTCTGCTAAACACCGAAGACTGAACACCTTGAGTCCAAGTACTACACAGTCCCTCCTCACAGCCAAAGTTCAAGTTGCAGTACACTCCAGACTGCATGACTAATTTCAAAGTTTGTCCAGCACAACAGATAATGTAAAGTTACGTATGAATCCAGAAGAACAAGGAAAGGGCCTTTTTGGGATCAGTTCTCAATAGTGTCATATTAAGATACAGAACACATTATTTAATGCTGATGTTCAAATCTTCAGATATTTGAGGATTAACAAGTATTTTCGACAAGTAACAGAACAGTTAGTTCTAAGAAAGAAAAACGCTGATTGTTGTCAGTACCTTTTCATTGAATCACTTTCACTGTCCTACATTGAATGAGTTTGTCTTTAAGACAACATAACACCATCAACAGGTTATTATTCTGTTTTGTGTGCTACTGCGTACTAAAGATCCCATTTAGGCCAAAGCAGTATTAAGAGTTTCATTTAAGGCTAGCCAGAGCAAAGAAAAGCAAGACCTTCAGTCTTCAGTTCTAATGCAAAGTACCAGAAGCTTTCATACAGTAGCAATATGGGTTATGATCCAAAGCATGCTAAGCAATCCTGGCCCAAACCATGCAAGACAGTAACTAGTTGGACAATAACAGTCAACTGCCAAAAAACTGAATTACTACAGTTAAGGTGGCTTAGGATAGTAATTTAATCTGTGACATACTTAAGTCAGCATTCACCCAATGTGAACAGCATCAAAAAGAAATAGTCATCACCTCCCTCCAAGGACTGATTACACTACCCATGATAAAGAATATAAACCCAATTATTTGCATCTTATGAATTACAGTCTAACATGGAATTTAGAATAGGTTCCAGCTATCCGTGTTAGCTGCAGTTTGAACATTAAACACTTCAACTTCATAAACCAAAATTAGCGTTTCAACTTCCAATACATTTACCTCTTCCAGCTGAAGTTCTGAACCTGTGAAGCCACCACCAATATCCAACATGTTCATCTTAAAGCCAAATTCTTCCTAAAATGCATAGGCAGAACGTAAGCACATGGACAACTGTAACTGTAAAAATATTTTTTGTTGCTCCTTACTGTGGGTGTTTTCTATGTACTCATACTTTTAAGCATATTTAGCAGAGTATGTCTATGAGGGAGTAATGGCATTGTGAAGTCAGTATAGCTTCATTAAAGCTAGCAGGAACAGCACTGGGATATCAATAGAGGCCAGTTACACAATTCTCAAGTAGAAGTCCCATAGCAACATCAACTCCCATCTTGTGGCATTTGTTATATTCAGACAGTATTTGCTGAACAGGGTGGTGCCCTCTGACAAAGTTTTAGGAATTTACAAATATGCATAATGCAAGTCTTTTGGATAGGGCTTAGATGACAAGACTGCTGCAATAAATTTGCACAAAGATCAGTAAGAACTTCAGTTCTGTTGCCCTCCGTATGTTACCAGTCACAGCTAATGCACTAATTGCAGTAATAAGAGTAAAAAGATGTGCAGTCTTCTCTATTTAGTTTACGAGCTTCTCATTTACAGGAAGACAGATGTTCCGAGAAGGGATTTTTGAATTTTGCAGTGAGAAATACACATATGAATAGAACACATGTTCTATTAACATAGAACATGAAAGACTCACACGAGTCATCTGAAGCATCCAACAAATCCATTCTTCTTCACCCAAATTTGGATATCCCTTCCCCCAACATAACACCTTTATCTCTTATGATGCTTAGTTATTACTGTCAGAAATCACATACACCAAGTTAGTGGTTCTATCACGATAAAAGCCAGCACACAAACATAATATAACTTAAGAATGTCAACTGTGTATTCGCAGGACTGACATTTGAGTTTCAAAAAGCCTTTACCGAAAGCGGGAAACTAATTTCTAATTGAAAATAGCATACAAGGCTACTTCCTGTCAATGGGACAGTATTCATTAGCCTTTGTCCACAATTAGTACTATAAAGTCTGTTTTACCTCTACCACACATCTCACAATGGAGTATTTAGTCCCTTACTAAAAGTTCCATTTCCTACTTGATGTTTTGGAAATAACATAGTTGGCTTGTTTGTATTGTTAGGATAGAATGGATCCTCTACTGCAGCAATTGCATGTGCGTATGTATCTACTTACAGCCATGTCAAACACACACCGAGCATCAGATATAGCATGAATGTACGTTTGCAGTTCCTTGCAAGAGCCTGAAACATGAAATCTGAAAGAAATAAAAACACAGTTAATACACTGAACCATGCAGCTTTCAGACCAAGCAAACTATTTCACCATCCAGAACAGCAATGGAAGCATTTCATTCCTGAGTGGCTCAAGACAAGCTTGCATGATAATACAGTAACCGCGCAAAGAATAAGCTCAGAAGATGATTGCCTTCAATTCCATTGGATTTGGACTTGAGGCTTGTCTTTGTCTTAACACTAAGAATGTCCTACAATATTTTCATCTTTACAAAACAGATTTACTGAGCCTTTCAGTCTTCACTATCAAAGGAGTTAAAATGTGTTCTTCAGTGGGTGCCAACACCAACACAGTACCTGCATACAGTCTCCCTTCTCTTATCCTACTTTGTATTGCCTTGCCTATATACGCTTTCTCCTGGGCCATCCAGTTTTCTTCTCAAAGCCAAGGCTGAACTGTGCACATTCCCCTACTCTCTCCAACATTTGGAGAGGGTGAGGAGAGGCATGTCCCACTGCCACCCTGTTCTGAAGCCTCTTCACCCCAAGCCAGTTCCTAGTTTCACAGCAGGGCTGAATAGGCTGGGGAGCAGGTCATCCGAAGCAGAGAAGTACTGACACCTGCCACAAGCTCCTCAATCCCCTCTGATTCCTCATCCAAAAGGTTTTAAGTAGTGCCATGATACTGGTAGTAACTGAGGTGCTAAAACAAGCACCAACATTCCCATGGGCTTCCTAAAGACTAGTATGGTCCGCTGGTTCTGGACAGACCGTACACATACCCATCTGAGCCACGATGTTCTCTACTCCAAGTCTACTCACTTCTTTAAAGAGTACCGTTTTGAGGCAAAGGGCACTTTTAAACTTAC
Organism: Pluvialis apricaria; assembly: GCA_017639485.1. Classification (NCBI taxonomy): domain Eukaryota; kingdom Metazoa; phylum Chordata; class Aves; order Charadriiformes; family Charadriidae; genus Pluvialis; species Pluvialis apricaria. The sequence continues at coordinate 147,697,904 of CM030008.1, forward strand.
TTGCATGAATCTGCATATGGATTTTTAAGTTTTTTTAATAAAGAAAATGCAAAAAAGCTGTGTGATTTTTGTTAGTTTAGACATTATGTGAGAGGTACATTTTCTTAGTATCATGTAATTTTTAAATACATTTGTCATTTGTAACAATTATAGTACCTTTATACTTTAACATCAAACAGATTTATATCAAAACAATTGTGGTTTAAATCCTCAAAACATGGCTTTCATTTTAAATACCATCTTTACTGCATTGATGACCCACTCTTTTACTTGTTTGGTTGCTTTCTTGAAATTCATGAGCATGTGATACATTAATAGCTGAAGGCAGACAGAACAAAGACTTGGACATGCATTTTTCCTCCATATAGTAAAATCTTTGTGTCAAACTTCAAATTAAAATACCACAGATCATCTGGTAGCTCTCAGAACACTAGGATTCATTCCTGCCATCTGCAAGTCAAAAAGTCATCCAAGTATTTTGTCTTGATGTGATCAAAGAGTGCCACAGGACCTAACTCTTCGAAAATCCAACCCCACGTTCATCTTGTTCAAAGTCCATCCAAGCTATCCCATGCTATACTAGCACTTATCTGTTATGCTGTTGATTGCTAGAAAGATACAAATCAAGTTACCACAGAAGTTCAAGAATATAGCTAGAAAATAGGAGAGGCTTCTAAACTTTGCTTTTATGCTGACAGAAGGATTTCTGATACAGACATCAAAGCAATTTGAAATAAAGTAATAGTTACTTTCTTTCATACTAGCTTTTGCTTGGATATTTGCCCTTGCTTGCCAGCAAAAACTCACGATCCAGAAGTTTTTTTGTTTTCTTTAAAAACCCCTGTAAAATAGTGCCAAAGGGGGGAAAAAATTCTTTTGTATTCTAAATCTTGAGTACATCAGACAAACATCTGCTCAGCCAGCAGAGAACAATAAAGTTACTCACTTAACACCAACTATTTGGACTCCCAACTCCTTAGCACATTCCATGAGGTGCCTACAGTTCTTCAGGGTGGTGCCAAACTTCATATTCATCTCCTCATCAGCAGTAATGTCTTCTGTGGCAATGTGCAGTAAGAGCCTAAGAGAAGGGGAAGATGATTGGGGCAGTTGGTTTACATCATCAGCACATGTGAAGCCTGAAGACTGTCAGAAGTGTGTTGATTATGTTGTCAGTACTCCAGCTCCATCGATGGATGAGTCAAGTCAACCTAATAAAAACAATCCTGTACAGAGAAAAAACTAGCAATTAGGGGCTAAAACATGGAGCCAACAAGGACAAGGGATTTCGAAATGCAGCAACTAAGACTCTTCTGTAGCAGCAAGAGTCTGTTGAGTGCTGTAATAAAAGAGAACGTTACCTTCTAATAAAGTATACTTCCTCATAAAGCCATTAAGACTGCAATATGCTTTTCCCATCTCCGTCCTCCTTTCTAGCCAAGAGGAGAGTGTGGAGATTCCCCTTCAGTCAGTCATCTATCAGATTTGGTTAAACTCAGCATCTGGAGAACACCAGGCTGACACACTGAAAGCACAGCCTGGCCACATCCCTCCACGTCCCCTCCTGGCTGAGCACATGGACTGGGGACAGGGTGGGGGTGTCAGTCTAGTCCCCGCTCCTTCTTCCAGGGCGCTCGTGGAGCAGGGAGGCAATGAGTACCATCTCTTACAGTCTTATGCAGTGAGACAGCTTCCTCCCTCCGGTCAAAGCCCCATTCTGGATAGGTTTGGCAAACTGCAGTGCCAGTGTTGACAGTTTGCTACGTTGAAGTAACACTTGAGTGGCAAAAGCATGTTCACATCAAAACCTCTAGAGGTACACCTCCAAAACTCACAAATTCAGGCTGCTGTCCACTAAGAAAGTCACTGGCTTCCTCCTCCCCTGGCTTCCTCCTCCCCCCCAAAGATCAATTCATTAGCCATGTAGTAAGCTAAACACAAATTGTGTCATGACATACACACAGACAGCACAGGGCACATTACACACTCCATCTTGGTTAACTGTAAACAAGCAATACAAGTTCTGCACTCAAAGTGAAATAGTTCTTTTCAAGACATGAAACAAGCAAAACTTAGCCTAGCCACATTGGCCTAACAGCTACTCTGACTTCTAAAAGTCCTTTCCAAATGTCTCACAATGTGTTTAAAATCTATTTTATAAAGAAGAAAAAAATCCTAAATTCTCACAGGTTGCCTAGCAGTCCTTGTTAATTGTAATTTATATCACTTCATCAAGAAACTGACTAGCCTCTCACTAGTTGCTCCACTAGCATGGACACTTTTGTTCCAATAAATTTGTAGTCAATATTTTGTGAAGTGTTCGGAAAGAGTGCCAGATGTAACAAAAAAATTGTTAAAAGTAAAATTCTATAAAATATAAAAAATTAAAATCCATAATACTGTTGTTTGTAATCTCACACTGCAATTACACAAAGCTGTTTCTTAAAGACATCCAATGTTAAATTTTATTGATGAATTAAGGCAGCATTGTAAGTTAAGATATTTTTCTAGTGCAAACCACTGAAATAGTAATTCTGGTTTCTAGAAATCTAGTAGGATTTTTCCTGGGTTTCAGCCAGTTAAAGCAGGACTAGAGGTTGATGTGTGTGTTTGGGGTTTGGATTTTGTTTATTTTCAAGGAAGCACTGACACTTAACCAACCATGCCTCTTACTGGAGTTCTTAGGACACCAGCAACCTCAGCAGTTGCAACTTTGCCTAGAAAAATCCAAAGGTATAAGGAAACAGAAGACTAAACACTCCTTTCTGACACTTCTTTCTTAAAAAAAAATTTGCAACTGTTCAAGTTAAGATATCCAAAGGCAGAAACATCAATTATAAGAAGAGACCCACCCATTACAGAGTTCAGTGCAGAAAGTTAAAAGAATTTTCAGAAAATGAGAAGCATTACAGCTTTCTAAGCAGAATTTCCTCAGCCAAAGTGTAATTAGCTTCATCTACAAAAAGACAACCTAGCTATAACAACCATACACAGGAAGAACAAGGCTATATAAAGGCTTTGACTTCTTGCAATTATGCCAAGAAAGAGAGAGGAAAACTCATAGTTGTCACTTCAGCATCAAAGTTTTAATGACCTGAATAAAGAATTCTAATAAAACATACAAACAAGTCTCTACACAATAGGAGAGCTGGAAATCAGATGTCTAGAAAAATTAGATGGCAAATTGCAGTTCTCTCGTAGACATTGAGTTTCTTGTCCTTGATAAACAGGAACTTTTTCAAATATTAGACTATGGGATCCTTGAAAAGTGAAGAGTTTATGTTGTTTTTCTCTAGCTCATGAAACTCCTTCGTTCTGTCTCCCTGCTTTACAATTTCTCTGGCTCAAGAAAAGTCTGCATCCTAACTTCTCTTCCTGTGGATGTTGTGATAGACATCTTCTAAAAGAGGCTGTGAGACTCAAGGAACTAAATCAACATAAAAACTAACAAAACACTACAAACACCAGTGATAACTGGTAAAACACTAACAATTGAGAGACAGTTTTAGCATTGCTAAGGCTTTCAAATGCATGGAGTATGTCAAGGCCAAGATTTTACACACTGAATTATTTATCACAGATAGCATTCTTTGCACAGGAAGTACTCTCCAGTATGCAAAGCACTGACAGGTTTCCATGAGGAGGAAGTGCAGTCACTAGCATCAGCAATATTAACTGTCCAGGTAATCCAAAACCAAAAAGAATAACCAGGTGGGATGAGCAGAGTCTCCAGATACTGAACTCAGTAGAATCTTCCCAATTCTGTAACTGCGGCCACAGTTTTGGGAGAAGACATGACACTATAGGTAAGGACTGTCTAGACCAAGGGCTTTGTAGAGGATGTCAGGATTTCAGTTTCTCAGTGCGCTCCAATGATGTTTGTGGGAAGCTGTACCTAGTTCATCACTGGAAGGCAATGTAACATTCACTAAGGCTTCAACTCCAAATTTCTTAAAGGTATGGCCCACAGCCAAAATATTCCTACATGAGGGATGTGATGCTTAATGACATGCACACCTATCAGTCCAAAAGGGACCATGATACATTGGCAGCAATAAAATTCTCGTGTTTAGCAACCAGAACATCAGCTTTGACCACTTCTCTACAGAAAGCATCTGGGCCAATACTGAAGTGACTAAAAATAAAACTGGAGCCAAATTTCTCGGTTTTAATAGTGGGGAAATACCTGGAGGCATATTTAATAGACCTGCAGAGCATGCCCAAGCCCTAGACAGGACCCAGTGAACATACTTATTTGCTGATAGTCTCAGCCCTGACTTCTGTTTGGATTATTAGTGGCTTCAGCTGAATACCCTGAAAGAAAACACTGAGCAGGAGGAAGATGTACTTGCAGATGATGAGGTGACAGACTTCTGAAGTTTAATCATGGAAACCTTTTTGTGAAGATTGCCTCATGAAATCAAAGGCAAGATTTCTCCCAAAACAAGGGGCCTTATTAGGAAGCTGAGACCCAGTAGGGACAAAGTTGCAAAAAAAGCTACCATTCAAAAGATATATCAGAGAAGAGAAAAATAGGTACAAGTGAATTGTATTAAAGCAGCCATGTACCTTGCTTGCAACTCAAACAACCCAGAATACAGGCAAAATTAAATTTCCACCACATAAAAAGCAAAACCAGAATTTTGACACTTACTTAGCATTTGGATGGTTACGTGCAATTTTCTTCAGCTCAATATCATTGTCACAAGTCATGATGTTTATCCCAGCTTTCGCTGCATACTTTATCTGAGAAGCTTGCTTGCAAGGATTTGTATATATCATGTTTTCAGGAGAAATGCCCAGGTCTTGTACCAATGCCATTTCAGACTGAAAAACAGGAGCATACCAGAGTCTGACACACAGTCCAGTGCACTCACTATCTTTACTGAATTTTTATTAGATGTGATCTAGTACTGGACTAAATGGTCAAAATGCACTAAAGAGAAAGCTATCCACTGCTGCTAGGATGGAAGTACAGATTTGCAACTGCTAGTTACACAGAAGTTCCCAATTTAAATTACATTATATATAACCATGGCACTTTACACCAAAAAGCTGATTTTAAAACAGCAGATAGATGGAAGAAAATAAGGCACACAGATACTCAAAACAAAAACAACTTACTTTACTGGAACATGCAAATCCCACGCCAAGGGTTCCCAAAATTTCAAGTACACCTGGAGTAGAATTGCATCTTACAGGATAAAATGGTTTTATTGGTGCCATCACGTTCTGCCATTGTGTGTTCTTCTTTACAAGCTTTCCAAGATCACCAACATAAAACGCTCTTTTTCCACTCTAAACAAAAGGAAAAACAGGAAAATAAAGTGTCTGAAATTGTGGGTTTGCTGTCACAACATAAGTAACCCATGAAACTAAGTCTTCAAGAATTATGTACTTTTTTTCATTCTGCTATTAACTTTTAGGTTTGACCTTGAACAATCCCCTTGTTTTTACTTTCACCTAGCAATTTGAACTACTTTAAAATCAGTAAAAATCAAAAGGAATACCTACCACTTCAGAGATACTATGAATGCTATTTAGACAATATTCTGAGACTCCTGAACAAGAGATGCTACTTAAATGCCAAATGCTGATTTTGTCTAATAATTCAGAATAGGTTACAAATCTCTTCCAACTTTGTGTTTTCAGAAGTCTGCAGCTTTTTGGAGGAAGAAAATCCACTGGGACAAAAGCTTCCACAGTCTCAACATAATTTATAGCTTATTATACATGGAAAAAATCTAATGCACTACCATTATTTAACATCTAGCTAAGAGCTCATTTCACTGAAAATTTGTTTGATAGTATTTAATTCAGGAAGTCAAGTTTGAGACTGTTCACATCTTGTGAAGCACAAAGTTAAAACAGAATTTTAAGAACTAAACTCAGTGTGTTGAGGTTGCAGAGTCAAGTGCATAATCTTCAAGAAAATGCACAGACACTTTTTGTGGAAACTGTTAACAGTGCCCCTTGTGCATCTGTTACCATAGTCTTTTGTCAATATTAAGTCATGATGTGGATGCAGTGGATCAAACTCCAAACAGATCATTCTATAACTGTTTATAATGTGCACTCTAAATTCCTGTAAATGAATGGCCTATTCTGTATCATTTAAAGACCATCACAAAATATATGATCAATCTGAATTAAGACTGTACATCAAATGTTAATTCTAGCACTTGACTTTCGCAGATATGAAACTATGTTGTGGCTTATTGTATACAATGTCTTTATTTCTGTTTAAAAAACACAAATAGAAATTCCATCGGGTGGAAGCATACTGACCCCCTGTACGGGTCACCAGCAGGAATGGGATCTGGAGCTTTAGATCCATGGCACAGGCCTCTACCCCTTGAGCTAAAGGAGTAAATGAAAGCAGCAGGAGGCAGCTATCCTCTGTGAGCCAGCCAGTGGTTGGAGACATGACATGTTGCCAGTAGTTTACCTATTTATTTGCTAGACAGAAAAAGAATATTAGGAATCAGGATTTGGGAATCCTACACCTGCGTTCAGAAGGCCATGGGATTTAGCTGTTTGCTGTACTATAGTTGAGCACTTGCATTTGAACATTAGTTCTGCTATACCAAAGGAAAAGTGAACAACAGGTATGGCATATTAAGGATACAGTATTTGCTTAATGAAACTTCATTTTTTTTTAAAAAAAAAAGCTCTATTTCTCCAAACTTGTCTATCAAACAAAGCCTACATCATCTTCCTGCCTCCTAAAAAGGGAGTGAAGCCTTATTGAATAAAACTATTATTGTATGCACAGAATTATTTGTTTCTTTCCAGTAGATTGCTAAACTTTAATAGCTTTTAGACCAGTTTATTTTCTTGAAAGAAAAAAGGTAGCACCTCACAATATGCTCGTATCCATGTTTGCAACACAGAGAAGGGTAATAAAGGTATATAACAATACAGCCACGATTGACCACAGAAATTTAAAACATGGCTTTAAACTGGCTCAGCATACATATTTGTCTAAACTTTGGTATATTCTTATGGAAAGAGCAAAAAAGTTTCTAGCTCAGTAATATTCACTTGGTCAATTCCAGGTTCCTTGTCTAAATCCCACTAATAATAAAATCTCTTGAAACAATGAGATGGGAACCTGTATTTAATTACATCAGCAAGACTACTTTCCTACTAGCCACTCTGAGGGAGGTAACAACTGTTGCCCAAATTTCCCCAATAGAGTTCAGCCCCAGGCAAACAAACAGCAAAGAAGCAGAATTAGAAGAGAAAACTACTTTATAAGGTGAGTTTTAGCTGACTGTTCCTCTACTGTTGTCAGCTCATCAGTGCTAAATACCTTGACCTAGTTTGAAGACTCCGAGGACTAAACCAGAAGATTTGGAAAACTTATAAAACTTACATGAGTATGTTCATAAATACAGTTGTCAATAACATCTGCAAGAGTTGCTCCTTCATCCAACAGGCCAATGGAGTAATTTGCATCTTCGAGAAATCCTTTCATCTCAGCCGTATTCCACAAAGCCGACAGTCATAAACCAAGAAACACAAGGGATGGGCTTCCAAGCCTTATATCCGGGTCCTTAAATTATGCAACAAACTGTACAAAGAAAACATAAATCAATGGGAAAAGAGGCACAAAGCATACTACACCACTATTTAAAAATTACACATAGTAACACACATACTTTCTCTATAAAAATCAATTTTTTTTCACTCTGTCCACCCTCTGTTTACCAGGGATAAGGACAGTGCAACTCTGAAACAAAAGAATAAAATAGAAGCTGTGTCTTTTAAATGTGTTACTAACTTCAAGAAGAGTAAGAAACCACTGAAGCAAGTCTGGTCTTGAGAAGCATCCCAGACTGTATGCACACTGATCTGCATTGAGCTTATGCAAACTACAAAAATACTGCAAGTGTAGCATACTTGACAAACACCTCAGCTCAGTTTTTCTTAAGTATAGCATCTTAAATGACATTAGTATTCAAGTATGCAACTGGAAGACTGTAATACAACATTTCTGAATTTGTTAAGGAAAACTTGTAGTTTATTGATTAAATGTTAGCATTGATATTTGTTAACATTTATTTTGTTGTGTTGTTCATAAGATTACCCACAACACTTGATCTTCCCTTCAATAGAGCTTAACAGAAAGAAGCTGCTAGCTAGAAGTAGTTTTAAAAATGACAATTAATGGAAATGGTATTAAAAGAAAGTAACAGTTATAGCCTAGCTTTATTTGCATCTTGTTTATTCTCAAACCTTCATTGCAAATTAGATGTTGTTTATAAGCAGTGTTTTCCAAAAGACAACCTGAATCAACAAAATCCAAAGACAGAAAACATTATTAAATATACAGTCTTAGAATATGGATTAAATACTCAGTCTCAAGTTAAAAAATAAATCAGCAGAAAACTTCCAACAGCTGATTATATACCTTCATCAGCCTTATTTGATGAATACGATCTGCAGTTTACATTCCATTAGAGTTGTAGGTCTTGTTTAAAGGCAGTTTATTCACTTATAGCAACAGACTAACCAGACTTTGTTTCCGTTGTCATCTTTATGACTAACACAAGATTGATTAAAATCAGTCAGCTAATTAGATTCCTTCTTTACACGGATACCCAAGACTTTTTCTAATCTTTCGACAGAAGTTGCATAGTATTTAATAAAAAAAAATAATGGTTGTTTTCTTAAGGCACCTGTACTTGGCTTTAAAATAACAAAATTTTTTTTCTTATTAACAGTGTTGATAGAAACCAGAAACATTACAGCCAAAGGTAAGAAACGCTTCATTAAGACTCTAAAAGCCAAGATGATAATTTAGGCCTCAAATAATCACAAGGCCATGGAATTAACTGTCTGGTGTTTCTCCCATCACCTCCCAACAGTCAAAAAAAAATTTCCAATTTGCAACATAAGTTTGATCAACATTGTTAACATGAACAATGTTACTTTTGCTCCAGCTATTATTACTAAGACAACTAAGCAGCAGGTGCTCCTGCTTGTCATTACACCAACTAACAGGGAACAGAGCCAGCAGAGTTTTGTATGCTTTCTGCATAACTCGAATATGCCACCTATGTTTCTTAAGAGAAGTAGTTACTGCCAGGTGAAGTTAACTCAGCAGCAGTGAGAATTTTCAGTCATATGCAGAAGCTGAATGATAAAAACAAGTACGCTGGGTAAGAACATACTTGTCTCACATGTACAGTGAGTCACATGCTTATTTAAGTGAATCCTGAAGATCTAAAACAATCATGAAAGAGCAAGATAATTATCACATTGATGTAAGGATTTAAGTAAATTACAATTATAGAAAGAATGACTAGGTCATAGACACTTTCATAACCAGGAAAAGTGCTTTCAGTCAGTCACATCTCAGTTTAAGTTTGTGAGTAACAGCTAAAGTCCTTAGGAAAAAACCAGCATCAAACCAAAAAAAGACAAGCTTGTGAACCAAGCTTAACTTTGAATCAGTGAAACAAACGTGAACAGCACAATAATGTTTACATAGCTACTGTCATGCTCTGAGCAGGTACTTCATCCGTATACTTCATTTGCTAGCTGATTAGCACAAAGTCCTCAACATGTTCACTTCCATAAAATATCCATGATTTCCAGGAGCAGAGTACCAAAAAGGGTGTGGTTTGGGTTTTGTGGTTTGTAGCTTTTTTCTTCAAGTCTTGGTGTTCACCTGAGTTACACGGGAGTATACTGAAGCTAATATCCCAGTACTCTTAAAAGAACAGGTTTTTTTGGTAGTTAACAACTGTGGTGTCTAGAGCTGCCCCTTTACTTTTGGGGAGATCCTGGGCGGGGGGAGAACAGGTTTAAGTAAAGCATAGTGGGGAGGAGGCCTCTTAACCACTAACACCTCAAAAACGACAGCAACAAAAAGAACACTTATCTGGCAGGCAAGCAGATTAAGTCAAACTTGAGTCTTAAGTTACATCACAGATTTTTAAGAAAAAACTATGTTTGAGAGCAAAACTAAGTATATTAGTTTCAGAAGAGCAGGCTGCTCCATAAAAAATGGTAAAGACATTTGTGTTTTACTCAACTAATTGACCACATCAACTTTGAACAGCAGCAAGGATTAATCAGGCAGCCAAGAGTTTGTTGTTAACTTCGATGAAGGTCATCTCTGAAAACAGACATTGTCTCTTGTAGTTCATTCATCCAAAAACATCTTATGGTCAAGCAGCAGGGACGAAAAGGAATCTGCTAGTCCAGACTTAATAAAATAGCTTGCAACAAGCCATAAACAACCTACTATAACCTCTCCCAGGCTGCTTAACAGCAATTGCTTTTTCTAAGCATGTCTGTGACACCTAAGCTTTTTCATTTAGGAAAAAAAATTAAAAAATAACCTGCCAACTTCTGTCCTCGAAACCAACAGCCCATTCCTCTCCTCTCCAATTTCTCCTGCTCCGAAAGAAATGACATCTTCTCAGTCTTGTTGAGAACAAGATAGGAAGAATATTCTACAAAGAGAAAACTGAAAATCCTACCAGCACTGCTACAGCACAAAACCGTGCATACTTCAGAAACATTTCTTTAAGGGGTTAATACCTGCAGTAGGATTTGGGATCGTGCTATAACCTTACTCTGCTCTGACTGGGCCCCCTCCCGAGGGGGAAGAGAATCGATAATAAAATTTGGGAAAAGATCAAATGAATACACGCAGAAGGAAATTGAGAGAATGGTTTAAGACTTCTATGTCTGTAAGATGAGTCAGAAATCATTACCGTACAGAGTTCAGTCCTTGCTGGAAGTGCTGACTTGCTGCAAGTCATGATTTGACAGACTTAGTGTGGTAACACCACCCATTTTACCACCTGAAATGTTAGTCTGCACAATGCTCCAGGACATATATTTTAGGGCAAACAAAAGCTGTCAAGCGGTATGAGACTTCTACATAGGCATGCAATTGCTTTCTTTGAAGTAAGCCTTACATCCTCAGGCTCTTTAGGGTTTAACACAATGACTTCCCAGATAAAGAACTTTAAAAGTTTACATATTTAAACACTGCAATTAATGCAGACATCTGGAATAGAAGAAAATTAAAATGCTCTGAAAAGTGACTAACTAAACACAGGCTTGTCATATGCACGCATCTATAACAAACATCATTTTCAATTTTTTTTTCTTTACATTGTCAGAACTACATATTGTTTGGCCTGAAAAAAAACCCCACACCTTGAGGTTTGGTTCTTTCATTAAAAACTTCCTCTGCAAAGAACAAAGTCTCTGTAAACCGAACAGGCTCCCGTTAATGCCTTTCAACTACATGTCTTATTAAGCAAAATAAATATTTATGAGATTAACAATTATGCTGATGCAAAAATCATAAAGAGGTAAAATACATTCATCTCACATTCCGTACAATACTGGTTCTTCACGGGTAACAGATCAAAAAAGTAGAAGTATTTTGTCACTAACACTGGCAATTACGTACAGAACAGGCATACTAGAAGAGTAGAAACAGGAGTCCTCTGTTTTCAGTGCAGGAAACGCCTATTTATAATGGGAGTATCTTTTAAAAAAATATTCCAAGATGCCACTTCATCACCAACTTACGTCCTTATCATTCAGTTAGCTGAATGCAGCCACTAACCAGCTGATGGAAGTGCTGAAGCAGGTGTCTGTTTACAATAGCAGTGGACATTGTGCATTACCCAAGTTGCCCCTCAGTACAAATCCACTGAGGGTGGCAGCAGACTGCCTGTACAGCTCCGGTTAGTTGCATCTTACCATTCTCTCAGGAGTATTCCACAGAGTTAAATGAGCAATGCAACAAGAGCATCTCTGCTGAAGTAAGTGAGCAAAGGGGGTGGATACTTAAAAACAATGCCCCATCTGACATATTCTACAAGAACCATGCTTTCAAGAACCTCATTCTGTTTTCTTGAAGTTTGTATGCATTATGCAAAGCCAATAAGCTAGCAAAGCTTATAAAAGTGAGTACTCTAAGTGTATACGTACTTCCGTGGTACCATACCAGCACTTCTCTTTCATGACAGTGCAAGCAGTTACTTCCCTTTTCCTATCCTCTTGGTCAATGTCAGTATTTGGCCCTCCCATTGCTCCCCAACCCTCCAAATTCACAGTCCTCCTGTTGCCTGATTGCCACTCAGTCCCATTTAGACAAAGTCCAGAGAGCTTTAAAGGCTAGCCAGTCCAGACATCTACTGCTGCCACTTGGCATAGACAGGGCTTGTTAAGAGATCAGATTTCCATCGCTAATTCTCTCCATTTCCGATCAACCAGATGTGGCAATAAATAGAACGTATTTTCAAAGGAGCAAGACTTCAGACCACAGTTAGAGTGCACAGAAGTCAGAGCTTGAAGAGCAAGACAGAACTAAATCCCAAGTTTTTTCTTGGCTGGTGTAATACAAGGACAAAAGTGGGAGGGAGAGAATTATAAAAAGGAAGGAAGTTTAATGGGAATGTAAGTACATCTTCAGCCAGAAGATTTTGAGTTTCATTGAAACCTACTATTAATAATTACATTTAAAAGCTCAATTGGCCTTTTTCCCATTAAATCACTTTGCAAGTTGAATAGGACGCAAACTACCAATTAAGCTGGTTAACTTACATCTTAGCTGTGTCTGAGGCAATTACCTGCGCTTCAGCACACCAAAGCAGGTACGGATTTACGTGCATACTACTGCTACCTACCTCACCACTACATTCAATACTGAGCTATGTGTATGTGTACAGTATATAACTGCCGAACACATAACAGATCCAAGATCAAAATAAACACACAGATCTGAACATTCAGCTACAGAACCAGCAAATCCAGTGGCATTTCCATTCTAGGGCAAGGTATACCTTGCACTATTTGCCACAAGACATCAGTCTACCAGTTAGAGAAAGAATAATCTCAAAGATACCAGAACAGCCTTTTCAAAGGGAAAAACTTCAGTCAAAGCCAGAATTCCTTTGAACAGTTTTAGAAACTAAAAATGCATTTATAGTGCCTTAGGATTTTATACTTTATTCACTCCTTCCTCCTAACAATTCTTTTGCCTTTCCTATCTTTTTACTACTTTATTTCTGTTGAAGTGCAAAACGTCATGCAAGAGTTATACCCACATACAAGAGTGAGCCGAAACTGAAAACTGAACAAGAGAAAATTTTCTCAGATCTTTTGCTTATAAAAAAATCATGTGTCACCTACTAAATAATGGTGATATTCTGAGCATTTTCAGTGTGAACTGTATTCACTTATATCAGATTCTACATAGATGACTGCTCTATTTATGTGGTTAATTCAGTAGGTTGCAAACAAAAAGAACACAACCTCTGGAGTTTAAGCCAGAAAATATGATAAACCAAGCTCATCCTGTGCCTCCTTTACTGCAGTATTTTCAAAGAACAAGGTCATCTACGTTAAGTACCTTATTAGGAGACACACTAACACAACTGGCATTTGGACTCTTTGTGGTCTTTAAAAAGTACCTGGCTCAGTTAGATGCACTTAACCATTCTCATTCTCAAGTTTTACATTACAGTGTTATGTAATTTATAGGTACTAAGCCAAAAAAAATGCCCTCTGCTAGACAGGAAAAAAGTAATACTGTATAAAATCAGCTTAACTCAGATACTGCAAATGCACTTAGGGCTATTGTTAAAACCACATAAAGCTATTGTTTTATGTTAACAGAACAGGATAACCACACACATTCCAGAGTTTTCTGTGCTCCTTAAGATCAGCTATGTGCGTTCATTGTTTTCAGTTATCATAGGTTTTGTTTTTCGTTAATAACTACTTGCCTCTTAAAAATGTAAAGGCATTTATAATTGGTACATGATTTCCATCCAACACAGAATTCCACATTCTACTGTAGCTCAACTACAACTATTTGTGGAAATGGATAGTAATTAGCAAATAATAGAGACAGGCATTTGGGAAGGCACACCCTCCATGATCAGCATTAGTTACTGTTTACACGAGCAAAAAAAATATTTCAGTATAAAATACCATAAGAAATCACACAGTACTCAGCAAATCATGACTTGATGTTAACAGTCATGCAGTGCCAATTCACGACTTCAGGATTACCACTGAGAGACTGAAGTTACAGCATTTTATTTTAGGATTTCTCCAGCCAACAGCCCCAATTCAGAAAAAATAACTCTATTTACAAAGTTTACTCACACATGTGTCTCAAATTCATCAGATAACTCTGTTGGGAAAAGTATTAGGTGAGTAAAAATTACGGTCCTCCCTTGAATGAAAGCTCCATATAAAATGCACACCACTACTTTCAAATTCTGATAATCTACATCAAGACAGTTAACTAGCTTATCAAAAAGCCAATACATGCTGTTTGTATTTCTGGAAATGCTTGTCCTCCTGCATACAGATAAAAAAGAGAAGGGAAAGAGACTTACATGGACAAGTTAGGAGATGGAACCCTACTATCATCAGCTAGGTTCCCAAGGTGGCTCAGCGTTGAAGTCGAACTGTTCTCTATAAAGCACTTCTCCTAAGCCCTCTGGATAGTTGTAAACTTGATCAGAGATTTTGCCCTGTGGGAGAAAAAGCATAACAAAAATAAATTTCATAGCCAGAACAAAATAAAAGCTTTTTCTTAAAACTAGTAACAAATGCTTTTTTCAGTAGTGCTTTTAAGGAGGCTTGCAACACCCCAGGATGAAAGTTTATAATCACAAGCGTGAATGTAAACTGGGAGCCAGAACAAGTCAGATGTATGAAGAACTGCTAACACACATGAATTAGGCACGTGAAACTGCTTGTTTGTACTTATCTTTCATAGGCTGAACTGGAAGATTTTCAAAACTAAAGGCAAAGAGCTCTACACACTCCTGCTTTAGGGTAGTACACCTTAATACAGGACTACGCTCCCAGAAGTGTTTTTAACCCTGTAACCACTATGATTCTTCTCCTCCCCACTTCCTTTCTATTTTAGAATTCCCTTGCCATGTTCTTTCTTCCTCTGCTATGAATGAACACAGCATGTGGGTGAAAAATAGTGCTTTATATAGTGAAACTGAACACCATACAGACAAATCCACAGATGAGCAAGACAGTAAAAAGAAACTTATGCTTGCCATCAGGAATGAGGAAACATTTCAGCTGGCCCTTAAAGGCTATTACACACAACACCAAAGCAGCATTTTGAAGTACAAGGCTAGCTTACTCAAATTAAGGTAAAACAATCACACAAAACAGTACAGTGAACATAAAAAGCAGTCAAGGAAACATTAACCAGCCCTGCTGAGAAGTTATTCCTTCTAAAAGGAACTGTAATTTTCATGGAATTAAATACAGTACAGAACTGGTCATGTGTAAACCCAACATACAACAAAGTTTCTACAAATTCACTGTGGTCTGTGGCACAAAACGTGGAATGTACCAACCTATTGTAAAAATAAATCTTTGCTGCTCTCATTATTTAAATTAGACTGCATGTGCTGACTACAAAAACCTGGCTTCTGGGAATCACCTAACCCAAATGATCCTTTCAACCACATTACAGCTAAGCAAACTGCTGAAGTATATTTTCCCACTTATTCTTCCTATTAGAAAACTAAAGTAGTATACTCTATAAAGTACTGAATTACAAAGAGAGTGAACGCAACTTGAGGGTAACTTTCACAGCAACTCCACAGAGCAATCTCTTCAGCTTTACCATATAAATTAGCATTCAGCAGCATATAATATTAAAAATAAACCTCAGCGCTTCAAAATTAATTGAGATAAAGGAATTTTGCCAGCTAGAATTAATGTATATACAGTGTATTTAATCTTATCCCTTTCTTCCACTAAAGCAAGAAGTCAGTAACATTTAATTCTCAAAGTATGCACACAACAGTTTTAAAAGCTAGCAACGCTTTCTTTTTGTAAAATTAACTAGTAGCTCCACTATTTTCTAGTGCTGTTCTGATCATACTCAATAACTCGTACAAATTTTCCAGTGGCTATGAATTAAGTTTACCTTCCCAGCAAAAGATGTCATTAAAAACAGGCACTTCTAGGGGGACCACATGACCTTTAACGCAAAACTTAAAGCCATGCTTCAGACAAATATCACCTGCAGTGCCATTACAATAAATATCCTCACATGACCCAAGAAGGAAGTGTGCAGTTAAAGTTCCCGTGGAGCTAGAATGAAAACCAATCATTTTCTGTAGCTACGATCAACTCTGAGCTGCGCCGAGTTCTAATTGCCCTTCAGAATTTATTTTAAATGAGAATTATTTATCTGAAGGATCTACACAAACGTATAGAAAATAGTCTGACTGCCCTCTTTTGTGTAAGTTTGCTGATATTAAATATTCAGAGAGGAAAACAGTACAATTTGAGCCTTTCAAATCATAGTATTTTTACTCTGGTTTAACCAGCACAAGAGTTAGTTTGCTGTACTGTGGCAGAGCAGGACTACCATCTTAAGCAGAAGTGTGTTAGATGCCCATAACTCATACAGACAAACCCAGTTTTAGAAGAATTGCGCATGTGATCAGCCACAATGAAGCATTCATTGTTTATGGGTCTTAAAGTAGGTACAAAAGCATTCTTTGCTGAACAGTGAGCTTTGAGTTACAGCAGTAATCGACAAGGCAGCTTTGCCTTTTAATACTCGAGTGACACCTATATGCATATATTTATATATCCCATTAGTATACTCAACTGGCAGGTGTCTGAAGTTTGACTGCAGCTCGACCAGCAATGCTGTACGTTGTACTTGAATAGTAACACTCATCTAAGGAAGAAATTAACCCCCCCAGTCATCCACAGCGCATAGTTTTGCCAGAACAACTGCATCCCTGCAATAAGCCCTATAAGCACCAGCAGCCCAGTTGGGGCCAGGCCCTTTCCAGCTCACCCTGTCCGATATGGACACGGCTACAAAACCAGGCCCTGATTCACTTTCTTGGAAAAACAAAAATGATCCACTGCACCTCTCAATTTCTGAGAGGAGACCCTTTAGTGACTTGAGCTAAAATATCTGTGAACCAAACCCTAAAAATCCAGCAATACGATGACCTCACATATTTACACCAGCTGACAGACTCAGAGGCACCAAAGTTACTCTGGTCCACAAAAAAACTCAGCTATTCTTCTGTTACAATAGGTCTCTTCCAGATCAGGGCCAGGGCGTTGTGGCAAGGTGGTCCCCAGGGGAGAGCAGGTCCTGAAGAGAGCGCAGGTCCCTGCGGAATTCTCCCATCAACCGCAGTCTTGCTCCTGCGCTACATCAACAGCATTTTGAACTGAAATTTGCCATTATACCCAAATTAGTCCATTACACAATTAAGCCTTCCTTTCAGGAAGGGACGGTCTTAATTCCCCTTCCAGAGCACTCTGTCTCTCCTTTAATTGAAGGGATGGAATCATTTCCAGACCGTACAGCCCAGCATTGCTGCGAACACACACCTGCACCAGCCTTCCAGCACGGGGAGCAGCGAGCGGCACAAGCTGCTTGCCCGGAGGGCAACTGCAGCCCTGGAAGGCGGTAAGCCTCCCTTCTTGCCTCCAGTAAAATTGTCCCCACAGGAGAAACGTTTCCATTGCTGTTCGGCACCAAACAACACCCTCCCCCTCCCAAAGTCTGGTAAAGACCCCTCTTTTTCTGGGGTTTAACAACCTTCCCCCAGAGGTCAAGGCCCGGCGGGAGGGCTGGGGGGCCAGCAGGCTGGCTGGCTGTGGGGGGCTCGGCAGGCAGAGCCGGCGGGGAAGGGAGCTCACCACAGCCTGAGCCACACGGGGAGGGGGCTGCCGTGTCGCAAGCATCAGCCACGGCGGCAGCAGCATTGTTCACACGGTGACAGGAAGGAAAGAACTAGACTGGACCAGTCCAGACTGGAACAAACCCCTCCTACCATCACCATTATTCACAACCCCCACCTCCCCCCCAGCACTGCTGCCTCCCACATTTATCCAGGGAAGAATAGCGGGCAAGTGCAGTTATCCTCAGAGCCGAAAATCCAGCAGCCGGGGTGGAGGCGGAGGACGTGGGGCAGCACTCCCCCCCCCCCAAACCCACTGCCACGCAGGAGACCCAGCCACGCGTCTGGCTGGGAGGGGGGTAGGCAGGTCGAACCCGCTTTATTGGATGCCACACGGTGCTTTCAGTCGGGGCGGCTATATTCGACTGGGACTACACAATCAAATCCTGCTCGGTCACCGGAGACTGCTGCAGAGGTCTGAAACGCAGTGCTTCTCCTGCCGACTGGCACACGTCGGCTGTGCAGGATTTTGCACTGCAGGAGACGCAGTCCTGAAAGGCTCGAAAGAAGATTTAAGCTCACTTTCTTCCCTCTTCACCACAACTGGGGTCCCCCCAGCACAGATACGTGTCTTCTGGGGCTCTGAACGAGCCCAGACCGCCGACTGGAAAAGACCTGCAGCGCTGCCTAGTAATGAGCCATAACAGCATCCTCCTCAGCCGCGCCAGCTGCCCCACGTCCCTGCGTTTGCACCATCCCCCTTACACACTCATGAACCCCCACACCGTACTTCCAGCTCCCCTACAGCCAGTGGCAGGCACCTCTGGTGACCTCCCACCACTATAACCAGTAACGGGCACCTCTGCTGACCTCTCACCACACAGGGAACAGCACGGAAGCGAGCGCAGGCGCGCTCGGGACACCCTGACACCCAGGTGCACACGCTGTACACACACGCACCCAGCTGGCAGCTGAGCGGTGACTGGACCCTCTTCTCCATACTCTCTGAAAGCCACCAGTACGGCAGCGGCCAACTGGACCGCAAGCACCAGCAGAAGCAGCCAAGCCAAGGAGGTTGAGGCTCAACCAAGAGACTTCCAGAAGGACTGGCGGCACCAAACCTACTGCCACACTAACAGACTGACCACGGGGAGGGGGAAGACGCGTGTCCTTGAGCAAACACCCCTGGCAAATGGAGGAGACCGCTAACAGGAGGAAAGGGCTCCACCTTCCGTACCCCACAGGACGCCCCCCCATCCCCTCCGTGTGAAGGCAATTTGCCCCGTCATCCCAGTGCTTGTCCTGCAAAGCGTCGCTTGTGCAACGCCCTGACAACTTGTGCGGTGCCCTGACAGCTCGCGCTGCGCCCCGCTCCTCGCTGCGCCCCCCGTCCGCCACACCGAGGGGGACGGTGCGAGGCCGCGGGCGGGCGCCCACAGGTGAGGGGGGGAAGAGGAGCGTGACAGCGGGCGCCCGGATGGATGCCCACGGTTACAGACACACAACATGGCCTCTGAGAAGCAGGCGAGGAGAGACGCCGCGGCCGTGCCACCAGCGCTCCTCCGGCTCCTCTGCCCCCCGCCAGCCAGGCTGGCCTCGAAGCCTGTCACACAGCTGCTCCCCCCGCGCCCGAGGGGGCTCCCGAGGGGAAGGGATCCGCCGAGACCTGCGCGGCAGCCACTGCTCCCGAGCCCCGGCAGCTGCCACAGGCCGAGGGGACGGCGCGCCGGGCTGCGGGGAGCCCCCTCTGCCTGAGGGGTCCAGGCGAGGACGCCCCTCGCCCCCTCCTCAGGGAGGGCCACGCTGCGAGAGGCAGCGACGCCCGGCGGGAACGGGTCCCCCGCCGCGGGGCACTGCCCCGGCTGCTGAGGGGGAAGACACCACACAGCCCCCCTCCGCAGGAATCCGCCATGTTAGGGCGGCCGCCGAGCCCCCGCTCCCGCTCCCCGCGGAGCCGGCGGTCCCGCCGCCCTCCTGCGCCCTGCGGGGTCGGGGGAGAAAGGGGAACGGCGGCCTCGGCGCAGCCCTCGCCCCGGTCCCCGACCTCCCCCCTCCCGCCTCGCCGCCTCTCGCACGCAGGGCTGTCCGCCATGTTAGCGCGGCGGCCGCTGACCCCCTCCGCCCGCCGCCACCGCCGCCCTCCGGGGCGCGGGGGGCCCCGGCGCCCGCCCGCTCCCCCGGCGGCGGCCCCGCATCGCCCGGCGCCTCGCTGCGCGCCGGGGAGAGGGGGAGCCTCGGCTCTGACTCATCCCGCCGCTCTCCATCTGCCGCCGCCGGTGGCAGCCGGTCTCGCCCCACGCCGCCGGGCGAACGGAGAAAGGGCAGCGGGAGGAACCGGCCCCATTCCCCCTCCCCGCCCGGTACCGCCACGGCGGCGGTGCTGCCGGCCGGGCGGCCCCTCCGCCCTTCCCGGGTGCCGCGGCCATCGCTCCCCTTCCCCTCCTTGCACCGGGGGGGAGCAAGGGCCCGTCCCTCCCCAAGCCCCAGGCCCCGGGGAGGGGAGAGCTCCTTCCTCTCCCTCCCGCCGCCGGTGACAAGGGACGCCCCGGCCCGCTCTGGGGCTCAGGGTGGGCGTCGCCAGCCCCTTCCCTCCCTCCCTCCCTCCCGCCGCCTCCCCCGCGGCGGGAGCCCCGGCCCGGCGGGGAGGCCGGGGGCGCCGGGACCCCCGGCACCGGTACTCACGTGAGATAACGGCCCGAAAGATTTGGTAAATCGTCTTCTCTTTTTAGGCGGAATTTTTAAAGAGGGATGTGGGAACCTACAGCAGAAATACAGGCGGCGGCAGCGGCGCCTTCCAGGGCCATAGGCTGCGGGGGCGACCGGCAGGGGAAGCGCAGCGCAGCGCTGGGACGAGAGGGCACAGGCAGAGAGAGACAGAGCCGGAGCGGGCCGGGGGCGCGGGGCTGCGGCAGCTGGGGGCGGAGGAGGGAGCGCGGCCACCGGGCGGCGAGGCGAACGGCGAGGCGAGGAGAAGGGGCCGCCGCCGGCAGCGCTCTTATAGGGCGGGCGGGCGGGGAGGGACCGGCGCCACGCGTCAGCGCACCGCGGGGCGGGAGCCGCCGAAACCACCCTCCACCCCCCCGCCCTCCACACACCGCGGCGGGCCGGAGCGCCAGAGGCGGCGGGGCGGGTGGGCATGCGCCGAGCGCCGCCGCCGGCGGGCAGGAGGACACGGCGGGGGCCGCCGCGCCGCCCCGGGGCCCGCCGCCCAAAATGGAGGCGGTGCGGCGGCCCCCCGCGCTGGTGCCGGGCCGGGCCGGGCCGGGCCGGGGGCAGGTGCGGGCGGGGAGGGGCTGGTGTCCCCGGCGGGCCGCCCTGCCCGGCTGGCACCGCGGCGCGCCCGTAGCTGCTGACAGGAGGCGGGGCAGCGCTCAGCTCAAGGCGCCCCTCAGGGTGCAGGGCAGGCGGTCGCCCACAGGCGAGTTCACAGGGCGGCTCGGGTCTGCGTTTCAGCGATGGCTTCCGCAAAACCGAGAGCCGTGCGGTGTCACCGCAGCCTTGAGCAGGTGGGAAGAGAAACCAGGTCTTCGCGGCCGGTCGGGAGCCTGGTTCACCGGGTTAACAGCCGCCTCGCAACTCGCACTGACTGGCTGGGCATGGGTAAGCTGTTAATGACGCTCGCTGGAGGACACTAATCGCGTTGCGTACCTGGCAAGCCTCAGTCTTTCATCAGTTTCGGGCCTTCAAGACTCCCGTAAGTACACACACGAACTGAAGGCTTTAGCTGACCCATCTGTGCGCAAGAGTTTCCCTGAAGCGCTCGGACACCGTCAGCACATCCCAAAGCCACTCGGAGATCAGGTCCCTCAGTTAAAGGCCACGAACTTGCTCCATGGTGGAGCTGAGGATGAACCCTGATCTCCAGCCCCAGGCTGCCGTGTCAACTTTACCAAAGCACATGGGGCTGTTTTGTTTTTCTTTTAAACCCCCCTCCTCGTTCCAGTAGTCACAATTCTTTCCAGACACTATAGTTATCCAGCTCACTGCGACCCATGAAAAGGTGTACTTGTTCTGGAAAGTAATTGTTCATCTCAGGGCACATGCATTTTCTTTTTAAAGCGGTATGTTAGTACAGTTTGGATATTATTTTTTTTTTTTTTTCCCAAAGCAAAGCCCAGTTTATTTAGTTTTATAGCAGAGAGAATTCAGAAAAGCAGTGAATAGATACACACCTGTCATCTCTTCAGAAATAAAATGGGACTGAGGTTCCGCACCATGTAGGGATGGAGTTTGTTTACTCTTTTCATCTGTTGTCACCTTCTCTTTTGCAAATCATTTTAAATGATGAGGAAGTGAACTGACAAATATATGCAGTCTCATTACAGTGTCTCATCTTTCCTGATAGCAGCGCCAGTAGGTTATGGGTGAAGTCAGAAAAAGCAGGCACGTTGATCAGAAAGTCAGAAGACCTCTCACATACGTTTACAATAAACCCTGCACTGAGGACTAAAAATGGAGTGGTTTACACTGCTGTTTTCTCAGGTATGTTCTGCATCACACCCTTCATTGGTGATTTACCTGTTCGTTTGGGTTCCTGCTCCAGTATGCAAGTGCAGGAGGAAGAGTCACAGTATGTAAAAAAAAAAACACCAAACCAAACCAAAGGTATAGAGAGGTAGGAAGAGAGATTTGGGCAGAGCTTGGACATGGCACAATAAATGTGAATCATTAACAGGCAAAGAAAGGAGGAAGGGTTAGAGGGGAGAACAAAGGTTATAGCGATATACGCAGAGGAGCAATCCAGAAAGCTGTATTCTTTGGGAGGGAAGATTTTTTTAAAACACATTTTTGGAAGGTATTTAAACTAGGAAAAGGACTTGAGTAGTTTCGAGGCATTTAGGTGCAGCCAAAAAGTGATCCAGCAAGAGGCAAAGAATAAGTCAACACTACTTCTATGTAGAACTATGTGTTTTATCTGTGTTCTTAGATGTCTCCTGATGGTAATATCCGAAGATATTCCAGCAATCTATGGGTGATGTAACTGCCATATCAGTTGCTGCCACCTCATGTACGTTCATCTTCCCAGAGGAGTTTTTGCTTTGGTGGGTAGGGGATGTTTTTACTGTTTGTATCAGGAGTAAGAAAACAGATGGACTATTTAAGAGGGGAGGACAGTCACGTAGGACAGGAAAAAGAACTTCAGTTTGATATGCAATTAATTGGGAGCACTGTCAGCTATTTTAAAAACGTATGGAGGGAGCGAGGATTTCCTACTCATACGGAGGAAGCAACACTTGAAAACAGAAACGTAAACTTCATCCCCTCAAATCTGCTGGGAAAAAAAAAAAAAGAGTGGCACACTGAGTGGAGAATACAAGACTGAACTCTGTAGTCACTGTATACAAAATGAGAAAAAAATGGTGGATGAACGCTTTATACAGTGTTTCCCCTACCACTGGTGATATTAATATAGAACTAGAAATCTGCTGCCACAGCTCAATGTATATATATTTTTTGTATAGTGCTACACAAAACAGCAGTCCTGTTTTGTCTGGAGAGGCAAAATGTAAAAAAGCTAACATAAAATTTCCTTCTGCCTCATTAACATTTCTCTACACTCAGTTTTAATACTTGGATTCCTAACCTTGTATGGCTCCATACGCACAATATATTTCATAGATTGCTAAAGTAACAATTCACTTTTTGTTATTCAAAGATAAAAAGGCAGCAGAGCACAAAATACATGTCCAGCCCTGAGTTGCTCTTACTTCCAACTGTGAGGTACTTCTACCACAGTCCCTTTCTTTTTTTTGCCTCCACATTTTATTTTCAGCGCAGTTCACAGTTGGATGTAGACAAAATCAGGTGTTATCCCTATGACGCAGATAAACCAGAGCAGGAAGGACACCCTTCCTCACCTCGTCTTTTGGAGTGCAAAAAATACTCACTGGTGAGGCAGCCCAGCGGTCAGGAGCTTCAAACTGGTTTGGACAGATGTCTGAAGGCTGCATAGCCTGGTGACCTTTCCTACTAATCCCAAGTATTTCCTTCTCTTTATGTCTTCCTACAGGCTACCTCTTCTCTCCTCTGGTTCTCCCATTTCCTCTCCCTCTCTGATGCGCCCTCTATCACCGGGAGTCAGCAGCGGGGTCGGATTC
This sequence comes from Pluvialis apricaria, assembly GCA_017639485.1. Lineage (NCBI taxonomy): Eukaryota > Metazoa > Chordata > Aves > Charadriiformes > Charadriidae > Pluvialis > Pluvialis apricaria. The sequence goes on from CM030008.1 coordinate 147,721,692, forward strand.
CGCTCCTGCAGGTGAGAGAATGAGATTATTTCCTCCTCCATCTCCTCTTCCTCTTCCCCCACTGCTGCCAACTCCTGCAGCAGTCGGTGTTTTTTCTTAAACCCTCAGGTGCAGGAATTATGTGGTTATGCAGGAATTTTCATCTTCCATTGAGAATAAAATGTCCCTAGCTACTGAAAACTCAGGGCAACAGAAATAACGATCCACCTTTGGAGGTAGGGAAGAGGTTGCTTTGATTTCTGAATGCTTGAACTTGACAATGTGGTCCCTCTCCTGGCGCCTCTTACACACAGTGGCACTCAGTGCCAGGTATAGCTGACAACCTGTACCTGCCCAGCTGGAGCACCCAGCCGGTGTGGTGGGAGGAAGGAGTCAGTCCAAACTGCATTTTTCTCTGAGCTGCTCCGGTCAGGAATGCCCGTGCACAAGGCAAAGACACAAGAAAACGGAAATGAGTGGCTGTGACAGCTCTGGATCCCCCGTGACCGCAATGCTGTAGAAATACTAGAGTTCAAATAGTCTCTCTTTTAAATAAAACGACCTGTATAAATAGGACCTTGTGGAAGTAATATTAATTGATACTCTGATCTTCAGACCTTTTACATTGCTGCATACTTTGGGGCTATCACTGTTCCTGTCCAGTTGACAGAAATACTGATAATCAGCTGGAGGAATGATTCATAATTATTAAAAGCCCAAAGGTGGTGGGAGGAAAGACATCTCTGCCTGAACTCACATGGAGCAGTCACCTCTCACCTATATTTACTGAATCATTTGCTGGATCAAAACAACTGGGGCAGAAGTAAGGTCCCAACTTCTAGTATGGGTTAGTTTGGCTTCAGAAGAAGAGTAACTTTAAGTGTAATTTTTACACAGAATATTTACAGAATAGATCTCGTACTCACGCTAAGTCATTTACGCAAAGGAAAGGTTAAAAAAGGTGTATATACCAGCATTATTTTGACTGACTTAGCTTCTATAGCTGCCCATGGGGTGATGTCACACGTGGAAAATTAATGGAAGCAGCAGATCAATGCACTATATGAAGGTATCACAAGTAAGTTAAATGAAGTTGGGGTTGTTTTACAAAATCAAAGGTAGAAGGAAAGAGCAAGAGTAAATTCAGTCCTGCTTTAGGGGTATCCAGCAATACATCATAAGCCCAGTTTTGCTGTTTACAGCTACAGTCACCTATCAGTCCAATGCTAGAACATTTTCACCTGCAAAAAATCTAAACTGTATGTCTATGTCCTAGGCTGTAGGATGACTGTATGTCCTAGTCTTAGGACAAGAGGTAATGGGCACAAACTTGAGCATAGGAAGTTCCATCTTAACATGAGGAGGAACTTCTTTACTCTGAGGGTGGCAGAGCAGTGGCACAGGCTGCCCAGAGAGGTGGTGGAGTCTCCCACACTGGAGACATTCCAAACCCGCCTGGACGCCATCCTGTGCAACTGCTGTAGGTGTCCCTGCTGTGGCAGGGGGGTCCCTTCCAACCCTGACCATTCTGTGATTCTGTGACAGAGAATAAAAGAAAATGGCTGTGAACTAAGTATCTGAGCTACTAAATAAAGACTATTGAAAAGAATATTCAGATATGAGCATTACTTGAGACTCTAGCAACCTGCATGTCTATGCCACATCAGCTGCTAAAGAAGACTCAAAAGCTTGAAGTAGCTGCAACAGGGTGTGGAGTTTTTACTGTTAGGAAATGTGCCCAAGTCCAGCCCAGGTTAGAAACTGCTTGGGCTCATTCCGTGGTAGATACTGAGTTGTATATTAATCACTCATACTCTGTCTCCCAGCATCCATGTGTCATGGGTCATCACTAAAACCTGAAGGCCAAGGGTTAGGCCTCTGTGGAATTCATCATTTCTCATGACAAATATCTCTGGATCTGAGAAGAGGCATGGGGTTTCCCTCTGCAGATAAACAGGAGGCAGTGGTTCCCAGAAGAGTGTACTACTCAACAGCAATAAGACTCTATCATCTTAAAAATGCAACAGTCCAAACACTAAAGTGGGATAAAGTGGTCTGTGTACCATGCAAGGAGGTTAAAAATATGCATATCATGTGCTGTTACTGGTAGTTCCCAAACGGGTGGATTCTTTTTTATTAACTCTTTGGCAATGAATACTCTCTTTGTTGTTGTTTGCTGCATTTGCAAGGGGCTTTTGTTCCCAGATGTTTATTCTCAGCCCTGTAGCTCTTGTGTAAGTAGTCTTCCCCAAATGCGGTCCTAGCTCTATGCAATAATTAAGAGTGTTTTCGGGCTGCTTGGCTTGCTGGTTGTTCTTGTCAGCCACCTTCCAGCTTTCTGAACACGCACATGTTCTTCTCGTGATTTCTAGACACAGTATCCCCCAGCAGCACCCAATTTTGCTAAGCTTCCCCTGGCTGGTGGGGCATTTCGTTGAGAGTGAAGACTCGTAGTCTTCAAGGGAAGATTTCCAGCTAACCCCTGGAGAAGCGCTTTTCACTTGTCAATGTCTTTCATCACCCTCCCAGCTCTGAGAGGTGGTGGTGATCTCCCCCTTGTCATCCAAGAGCAGCGAGAAGGAAAGTGGTCTCTTGAGACTGCACTCCAGTGCCATCTGAGATGCCTCCAAATGTGTGCCTGCATTTTCTGTTTCGTTGACAACGTTGTCTCACACATTTTTGGGATAAGAAAACCACAAGTCAAGGCAGAGCCTTTCTCACCAGGGTGAAAGGGGCAGGACTCTTAGACAGACAAAACCCTAGCGAACTCACTGCTTTCAAAACAAGTGACAACCCATTTGAAAAAAAAAAAATTGACCCATTTAAAATAAATCCTGTTTACTTTGCTTGCATGAATAGAGCTGCTAATGTTAGCAGGAGGAAGATGAGCAGAACATGGCACTACTAGCTTCGCTCTGCATTTGAATTTTCTGTAACACGTGCATTGTTCACTTAGAAGTTGTGACTGACCTTTTCAGAAAGAACTTTTTTTTCCCCCATAAAAAACAGAAAACCCACAGATGATAGGCTGGCAGTAGTGACCGACCAGCATGGAATAATTACCCCTGTCACACAGTTCAGAGCATACAGTAGGATCTGCAGGATCCGTGTCACGTACATGTAGGAATGAAGATGACTTGTGCATCTGGTTGTCAGACCACTGCAGTAGTGATGCTGTTGGTACTCGGGGCCTTCAAAGAGGTCATCTGTCAACACGCATTTGAGTCTCTAATTGCATGCAACCAAGTTTGGTCTTCATCGCTAGGAAACTGTGTTTGTATCCCTGTCACTCTCTGTGTCTTGCAGCTGCCCTTTAAGATTTGTAGCTTGCAGTTTCTTTTTTCAGGCTCAGTCTTTCTGTGGTCCTCAAAAACGGAGAAGGCAATCCCTTTTTAATTTTGATGCCATTAAGATTCCCTGAGCCAACTGATCTTGTTTAGGACTTCGGCCATGGTTTGCTCAAGAATGTGGGGCAACATCCTGGATCAGCCATAACATTGCTGGAAGTGAAACAGTAGCTTCGGATATGATCCGCTCAGGATACTGTGTCAGTGCTGTCCCCTGGCTTTGCTATGGCCAGCCTGGTTTGTAGAACCAATAGGAAAGTTAGCAAAGCAAGGCAGCCAGGGCTGGGTTATTTTTATTACACTCCATTTCCTCGCAGCTGGCCAAAATAGTCAGTACCTTCCAAATCTGACCAGCTCGAAACGCGAGTGAAAGCTGAACATGAAGCGAGCACCAGGGAAGGCTGGGGCAAGTGTCTTCTGGCTCGTACCCCATCCTCTTTGTCATGCCCATTTCAGCAGCAAGAATGTACAGCCCAGTGTGCACACTCAGACCAGAGGACATAAGTGCTAAGTGAGAACATCTCAACTAGTTTTAGCATCTCCAAAATCCCAAGGCAAGTCCCCAAGGAAGACATCATGCGGGGCAGTGGGGTCATGCACAGCCAGGAAGCCCCCAGGACAAGCAGGCGCTGCAGCCGGGGCCCCACGGGGTCACTGCGGAGCAGGAGGACCGAGCTGCTGAGAGCTGCTGAGCTGAGCCCAGCCCAGCCTTCAGCCCTGGGCAGTCCTCGGGGGTCTTGGTCCTCTCCCAGCCACGGTGTCCTGCCGGGGCCGTGCCTCTGCTGCTTACCTCCCCTCAGAGAGCTCCCGGGCCAGGGGACAGCAAAGCCCCTGCAAGCTCAACCATTGCACGGAGGAGAGAGATGGTCTTATTCGAGGAGCTGTTACTGGTACCAGTAAGCATACTGCAGAGGCTGCTCCCTGCCTACTTACTGTGCATCTGCTCACGTAAAAACACCACTGAAACGAGTCTTGGGCCATTAACTTTTCCTGGCACTCCAAGACTGGGATTTGTTTTGGTTTTGTTTGTTTTTTTTTTTTTTTGTTAAAGATGGTTTTCTAAAGGGGCAGATAACTGCTGTTCATTCTTGAAATTTAAAAAAAAAAAAAAAAAATCTTTCTTATTATATATAATTTTCTTGCATAATTTAGAATTTGTTTTCCCTCTTCTCCACTGTCTGGAAGCGTGAGGCTGGGACCCAGCACAGCATCTGGGGGGTTGCTGCAGTCCCACGGCTGAGCTGGACCCCCAGATCTGCTCTGGAGCTGGAGGGAGAGATGGCTGCCCAAGTCTCATCCATCATGGGAAAGAAATGCCGAAAGCAGCATGTACTTAAGGTTACCACCTCCCAGATCTTCCTTTACTCAGGACATCACAATGTTTTTCTAGTTATGGAGCAGCTCTTTGGGCTTAGGTTTACCCTGAGAAGCCAAAGAAATTTTCTGTAATAGAAGCGGAGTTTAAATGAATGATTATAATATCATCTAGGGACTGTGTTTCTGAGATTTTACCACATGTAAACACAATCATAAGCATAATCAATGTCAATGACTTCCATTTAATTCTCAGACAAAGTTTGCTTTTAAATACAACACCAGATTTGACATGGCCAATGATAAATGGAATGCAATTAGTTCTACTATTTGCTTTGATGATATGCTAAATTATTTCTTACAACAGACCATTTATTATCCAAAGCTAATGGTTATACTCTTGCATTTAACAAGTCTAATATATCATAAACCGTGGCAAACTGATAAGTTTCAAATTGAGATACTGAAGTCTAGAAAAAAGGCATTGCATGAATGAGTTTCATCTAATAAATCCTTGTCAATGCCCACGTCATCACTTTCATAAAGAAATCTTAAACTGTAAGAATTTTGTATGGATTTCTCATCATTACATAAATAAAAAAATCTTAATTATGCTGCCTCTTAGTGATTTACAGTCACTTAATGAATATATAATCTTAAGGAAAATGTCTGAATTTAAATGTTCTTATGGCATTTTTAACACAATGCCTCTTCTAATTGTTAACAAGACAATGATTGCTTTTTTTCCCCCCTGAAGTTTATCATGAGCTTATCACAGTAATTGCAAATTAATGAAGAGAGTGTAGTCCCTGAGAATATAAATATTTGATCTTATGAATTGTTAGCCCTTATACTGCCACATTCCTTGCCATGGAGCTTACTCAACTGCTCTGCACTCTAAATTTCCATTATCACCCCTTTCCTTCTTCATGTGGACCTAATCCAGCTGAGGAATGTAAATGCCTTACAAAATAAAAAGCTGAAAAGAGGTAGCAGCAAAGCACCTGATCCCAGAAATCATATTTTGTCTGAAAACATTAAGTGCCTGGACTGAAGAAAAAATGTCTTGCCCAAATTTTACCATTTCTGCAAGGTATTAAAGCTACCTTGTGAATGTCAGGCTTTGATATTTTGATGCCTGTTGAAATTCCATGGCGGCAAAAGCAGGGCACACAAAAAGTACCAGATCTCCAAGACCATGGAAAGTCTTCCTTAGATACAGTGGAAAGAGTATTGAGCTTTTTAATGTGCCACACTACACTGGCAGCCTCAAGTCTTTAACAAAAAAGGAGCGACACAAATTTACCAAAGGGACTTTAAAAATTCAACTGTAAGATTTACAAAAAAATAATTTCTTCATATTTTTCACCCATATTCAAATTTCCTCCTATCATCAAAGGACGGGTCTGTCCCACCTTGATCTGATCCTGATCTTTGTTCCAGATTTCAAATTAATGCAGGCACAGCAAATTCTGGTTGCCATTTAGAGAAAAATTCTTTCCTTTCATAACATGAGGGGTTACAGAAGGGGGCATTTATTTCCCCTTTCTGTGGTTACCCGAATAACGACAAGCCAGGTCCCGAGCCACCTACACCGGGTGCTCTGCCCCAGTCACCCCGCACACGCTCGCCTGCCCCCTGCCGAGCCCCCTGTGCTCTCCCAGTCCTTCCTCCCTCCCCCTCCACCTGCGCCTGGCTGCAGCCCTGCCAGGCACATCTCAAAGTCTTATACTCTTCTGCAATTTCCCTAATGTTTCTTCTCCCATTTATCTAACTCCTCAGGCATTTTTTCTCATCCCAGTACCTTCCCCCTTCCTCTCAACAGTTTAATCCCCCTGAAGATGATGGGAAGAGATGATCACTAGGGATAAAGGCAAACTCAGAAAACGTACCAGTGTTTTGTGATAAACACTTAAAAACACCCCAAATACCATATTGTTCTCAGTAAAATCTTAAAAATTAGCAACTATGGACTGCCCCTTCTGCCAAGGACTATGTAGAAATGGGGGTGTAAGGGCATCTTAGCATTTTTCATGAGGAGAAAAAGAAACAGACTAGACATTCAAATCATCCTTCTTATTCTGCTGCCCATACAATGTGTTCATAAATCTGTTCACCTTGAATAAAAATGGCAGCTGCAACAGGGAGATTGACGCGGGTAATCCCGCTTGCAGGACCACGGCTAAGATGCTGCTGTGTTTGGTACCCTTTACTCTAAAGCTCTCTCTCATTATTGTCTCTCTAAGCCATATGCTTTCTAAATTCTGGGCAGAAGAATATTCCTGTCATCCAGATGACATCCTGTGTCCTGCCAACCTTTTGGCTGTGATAACATTTCCTTGAGGTTCTCTGTCTCAAGAAAAGAGCCCTCAACAAACTCTGCATGACGGGGCTAGGGCTGCCTGAAACAGCAAGCGCCGCTTCTCTGCCGCAAAACTCTGTAGTACATATTCATCACCCCTGCATTTATCACAGCAATACTCATAGAGATTTTTGACAGATGATATGTGACTTCTAAACTTCGGTTTTCCAACAGAAATACTGCAGAAAGCAGCAGTCAGCTGCTTCTTTTTCAGTTTGAGGGAAGGCTACAGATACCGATAGTAGCAGTCTATCATTGCAGCAAGGGCGATCCATCATATTCACTATACATTCCCCTTGGCTCTGGTTGGATACAGCTCTGTGATTTTAGTACTCCAAAGTCTCTGCATTTCTCCAGGGTAACTCCTGTCTTTTTTTAGGGAGTCATGTTAAAAGTCCCACCTGCAGCAGGTCTCGTCTTCAGCTCTTTCTTCCAGGTAGAAAGGTTTTATCTCGCAAATAGAGTCCTCTTCTTTTGGTGGGAGGGCTCTGGATAAAAGTCACGTTCTGCTCATCGTTTCTGTCTGCGGCAGAGTGGCTGCTTGCACCGAGACTGGCATCAGTGGGAGCTCAGCAATCATCTACTCTGTTTAGCCGGACAGCAATGGCTTGGACCAGCCGCAGGGCTGCCTCCTCCCTGGCCAGCCCTCGGCAGGCTACCGTGGGCAAGGGGTGTTAGGGGATATGGGGAGAACCTGGGGCTGTGGAGAAGGAGGGAGGCGGGGATTTGATAGTGTGAGCTAGGATTTCTGTAGGATGAAAAATAAGGTGCAAATCGTGGGAAGCAGACGTGGTTACTGCTGCTGTCCGCAGAGCAAATTGTTTCTTCCCACCACACCTTAAATGAGCTTCTATGGGATGGTGACACCACAAAGCTGTGGGGCTCATGTACCGTGCCCGTTCGCCAGAGTCCCGTATGGGAGACTGAAATCACACGTTCATCCTTAATGACCCCATGAGTGAAGTATAAAATAAAGGTAATAATAAAGTGCTGTAGCGAAATCCCTTAGGTGGTAACTGATGAGAAAGCACGCAGCTCTGCTTCCCGCAAGACGGGTGCTGATTTCTTCTGATGGCGGTACCGAGCTGTCACTGCGGCTGCTTGCTTTAGCACAAGATGCCAGCTGCACGATACCATTAGCATTCCTCATCAGCCACGGCTTATGTCTCTCTCTGTGCACAGCGTTGGAAAACCAGGTCATTCTCTTGGCTCATCCTCCTCTGATAACTCCTCTTTTCTTCCACTGCCGGGAAGCCGAGGACGGCATAATTAGTTTTCACTAATGTTCAGCTCTACGTGCAACTGCTTTTGGCTCAAGCCAAAAATGAAGTTTTTGCATAGTTTGCATGCCCTAATAGGAGGGAAACTTGAGACTAATTTGAGAGGTACCCATTTTCCTTGTGTTACAATGATTCAGCTGATATTTTTCGAAAGACCACAAAAAATACTAATGACATGTTAAGCTTCCAGCACTTGCAGAACAGAGAATAAATGAGTGAGATTCCACTGAAAATACTGTTATATACCTACCCATGCCAGATAACAACTGGTACTGCAAGGCTGTCGTAATGAACAATCCGAAATCATGCCCTTAATCAGAAAAACTGCCCAAAGTTATATTTAACTGCTTGGGGATTGTGGGCAGATCAGAATCCTGATATTCCAAAGAAGCTGTAGGGGAAAATAAAAAGGAAAAAGTCAACCCAAGCCCCGGAGCAGAAGTTCAGGTTTTCATAATAAGACAGTGGAAATGATGGCTTTTAAACCTGCGAGGAATAAATTTTGAGTGTACTGTATGGAGCGTGGTACAGAGAGATAAAGCAAGAAACTTTACTAAAGGTCAAGTGATATTGTGCTGTGGGTAAATACATAAACATAAATGCCCATGAAGAATTATCTGGATGGTACAGTGTAGCTTGTGTTTTGGCAGAGTAACTATATCAGTAATTAAAGCTGCATTAATGTGCTTGAGTGATGCTCCGAAAGTGTCACTGTAATGGCAGTCACAGCATCAGCTGAAGCAACTAAGCTGTGAGAGGAGGCGCTATGAGCTACGGAGACTCCTTGCCAAGAATGTGCTTAGAATTTAACATGCCGGAATGCTATTAAAAATAACATGATTTAAATAACAATAATGAAAACGCTGCAATATTAGTGTCCACTACAATAATTGCAAAACCAACTGAATTATATGCAGTATTTCAGGAAATAAAATACGAAGCAGAGAATGCCTTAACAGTCATTCACGTCCCCTCATCACCTGGGGAAAGAAGCACACCAAGTTTCAAGGAACTAAATTGTGTTTTCTATACCTTGAGGGGCTGGGAAAGATCAGAGGGACCCTGAAATTGCAATTGGAATTGGTGACCCTGGAAAAATTTAAATTCCTCTTTTGCAGTGGTTTAGGTTAGGAAGTCCTAAACATGGGGTATAAGCTGTCCAAACCTCTGCAGACAAATATCATAGAATCATTGAATCGTAGAATCGTCTAGGTTGGAAGGGACCTTTAAGATCATTGAGTCCAATATGGATCTGTTCATTCAATTAGGTGAAAGTTGCAACCCACTGGGGGAAAATATCGGCCAGAAAAGTTTTCAGATGGAGTTAGTGGGAATACTTATGCTTCAAAAGAGAGAGAAACATTTTCCAAAAAATTCATACTCAAGCATAGGTGATGCTAGCTGCCCATATTCAGCAGAGTAATTTTACAGAAGCTTCACACACATTAAATTTACTATCACCATTATTCAAATAGGATTTGGCCTGAAAGGCCACACAGCAGTTAAACTTGTTGTAACAACTCCAGATATAACAGAAGCCCAGGTTGAAGGTATACTTCACATGCGTGGTACTAATTGCAGATATAATTGTCTTATTTTTCAGCTTCATCTCTTGCAAGTCATCAGGTTACAAATAGATCATGGAGAAATAACTCATTTTGATAAGTTCAATCACATATTACCTGTTTCCTGAAGTGGTTAATTTAATAAAAGCTATTTCAGTGGTATCCACAACAATGTGATAATGAGTATCATCTCAATCCTCTACGTTGTATGAAAGCATTGCTTTGGTTCACAACGGGGCAATCACAATCTCATACATATATGAGACCAATACTGAGGACTTAATGATTACAGATGATGTGCAAAGAATTAATTCAAAGAACCCCAGGACAGAAATCCGTCTTTGAATCATTTCCAGATTCATACCCTGAATTTTAATTGTGCTTAAAATGTAATTTGCAGCAAAGAGCATTTTACCACAACTAGGCTTTTCTTATGCATCACAAGAAGGGAGATAAAGGAACTTCTGTGATGCTTTTAGGCCCAGATTCTTGCAGCCTACGTTCTTTGGTGATATTTAGACTATGTAAATATGGGCAATGTAAGTAGTGGTCTGATTTGTAATGCAGCTACCGAGCTGTTAGGAAGAAACATAAATCTTGCAGTTGCCTCCTCCCATAAAACAAAAAATGCCTTCTTTTTCTCCGGAGGTGCAGAGTAAGTACCCTCTAATTAGATCCCGTACTGAAGAGGATCACAGTGTAAAAAGCCCTGCTCTAGGAATAAGCTCTGCAAATGAAAAAATACAAGAAGCCACAAATGTTTTTATATGTTTTAATGCACATCTCCAAGGGAAAAATAAGAAAGAGATTTTCATATTCACAAGATATTACAATAAATGCCCTTTTAAAAACATTGCATAAGATATTGTAATAGCTCTGACTTGATTCACTATTCATGCCTGACGATTTTCTTTTCAGAGGGACACCTCTTCCCACTGCCAGCCCTCGGCCAGCTGCTGCTGCTGGCACTTTGGGGCTCATCCTGCAAACAGGTTGCATCCAGGCTCTAGCAGGCCATTGATCAGCTACTAACACTTACAATTGAGTAGAGACGTCCAAGGCAGAGTAAAGTGACAAGAGCAGAGGAGGCAGATTGTCAAAATCCAACCAGCCATTGTAACAGGCACTGGAGGACAGCTTGAGTTTGCATATTAGCTTCTTTGTTTGTCCTTCTCTAACAGATGATACTTCTATTGCATACTAAATGAGCAACATTATTTGGTATTTTGTGTATGATCTAAAGCTAAAAAAAAAAAAAAAGCCTAAATCCTCTTCTATCCTTATTTCTTGCAGCCAGTTTTCACCAAACTGTTGCACTAATATCCTTGTAGCTTCGTATCGGGAAGTGGGAAAAATAGAAAACACTTGAATCATAGAATCACACAATATCTTGAGTTGGGAAGGGCCCATGAGGATCATTGAGTCCAACTCCCGACTCCACACAGGGCAACCTAAAGGTTAAACCATATATCTATGAGCATTGTCTAAATGCTTCTTGACTACTGACAGGCCTGGGGCCATGACCACTTCCCTGGGGAGCTTGTTCCAGTACAGATCTCTGAGAATATGACCCGAAAGCCGTGCAGAGACCTTTTGTTGACAGGACTGTCATAGAGGGCACAAACCTTCGCTGTGGTTATGCAATTGTGCTGCAAGGGCATGGGAGGATAATGAGTTGTGTAGGAAAAGTAGGTCTGTGGGACTGAGCTGAGGCCCCAGGCTCTGAACACAAACCAGCACAGTGGAGCTGCTCAAGTAGAAGACTTTGCTTCAAAGCTGGTGGAGGCACTGCCATGGTAACACCTGCAGTCATTTGGCTCCAGCACCAGTGGACCATTAACGTTTACACAGTGTGATATATTACAAATAAAAAGTACTTCTGTGTGGGTCCTTTGTCCTGCTGGTGACAAGGAGATTCCTTCCATGGCTCCCTCCATGCTGGCATCTTTTATAGAAGGAATGGTTTCCCAAGCATTAATTTCTCACAAAAAATGTTGCGGAAAGAGCCTGTGATCTTCTTTAGGATCCTGAAAAATGTAGCTGTAACAGAGCAAGATCTACCTTCCTTCACCTGCCTTTTCATTAAGAGAATATCTTGTATGCAGATCAGCTTTATTTGTCTCCAGCTTAGCACAGTTATACACCTAAAGCATCACTGCCCTGAACATTATCCATGCGGTGTGGTCTTCTTCCCAATCCCATGGGCCATACACAGCACTCACCTCATCGGTACGGCCAAACTGAGAAGGGATATTCATGGGACTGCTTTTTAATAAAATAGCATGATTGGCCCACTTCCCTCTGCCTGAAGATGTATTTCAAACAAGAAAATACCCTGATGAAAATATTCTGAAAAGATCAGGGCAACAGATGACCCAGTAGAGTGCCTGGCTCTTTGGGCAATAATACTGCTGAACAAAGAACCATCTTCTCACTCAGTGCATCGTAAATCCTGTCCTCAGTTCTTAAAGTGTTCACAAATAATCTTTCAAAATAGAGCATAAAATGAGTTTCTGCATATCTGTGTTGTAGACTATAAACACTGGCTTCCTCCAGCAGCAAGCCTCGCTTCTGAGGGGCAGTAGGTTCCTCTAGCATCACCGTAAGTTACCATAAGCTCCTACACTTCATGAGCCATGCCTGATGGTGAAAAGAAAGTTTTGTTACTGAAATAAATTTTCTGAATATTACTAAAATTATTTTTTAATTCCATCCCAAAATACTTACAAGGCATGGTGCGAAAACATACGACTCGTCCAAGCTGTATTTGCAAGCGCAGGACAATTACTATATTTGTGTGCTTTTAGAAGTGAAAAGGATCTCAACCAGCACTTCTAAGTTCATAGCTGATCCTTTAAGGATGATGTAGTCCTTACAGAGCAACTCATCACAAACTGCTACGTGCTTTTCCTCTGAAATTCAGGTCCCTTTAACGTTCCTCAAAGCGTCTTTAATGTTCAGTGATATGGAAATCACGGGTAAGGCAGGCGTGGAAACGTCACTGATGCTGCTTGTCTGGCAGGAACCTTGTGATGCCTTTGACTAGGGTGTGTTATAACACAGACGGTCTCAGTCTTTCCTTTTATCTCTCCAACTAAGACACCAGCATGACAGAGCAAACACTTCCAGGGCATCGGAGAACGTGACATACAGAGCAGGACTGATGCTGCGTAGGCTCTTGCAATCCCCAAATGGCCAAGGAGCTGTGGGTCAGCCTCCTCTAGCCTCGTGCGCTGCGCTGAAGCTTACTACAGCTTCCCATCTTAACTGGGTTCAAAGAAAGGGCAAACCAAACCCCAAACCAAACAAACAAGCCCTATGTGCCCCTACCAGCTTATCAGCACGGCCGAAGCTTTTCTTTAATTTCTTGCTTGCTTGTTTGCGCGAAGAAATCTGCAGTCACTTAACAGGCTTGGCATTGTGTGCGACTCCCTGCATCAACAACTAGGTCAACCGGCGGGGTAAAGCACTGTACATGCGAGAGGCTCCCTCGGCTCAGCCGGTGCCTGCCGATTATATTTTGGGAATTAGCTAGGTAGAAGAGAATGTCCTCCCAGGCATGTGCTACCCTGAAACTTTAGTCCGTTTGCACGAGTCATTTGAAACCTCTTCTTGGCCCCAGCTGAAAAGGGTGCAAAATCCACGGCAGCCAAAGCAAGACTGAAACAGTGGAAAGTTCAGGGGGTTTCTCTTCTCCTTCCCTCTCTGCAGCATTTGTAACTACACAGTAATTAGTCGCCTTTCCAGCATCCAACAATTTTCAGGGCTTGTGCTGTGTTCAGAGAGTATCAGCTTTCCAAAGCGATGCAGATAACTCTTGGGTAAGATAAAAGTGAGAGGATAAAGACCTAGGATATATTTTCTAGGACTATTTTTATTTGCTGTATGAACATAATTCCTATCACTGCCTTAGGCGAAGACAAATAAAACGGCAAAGATGACAGCTACCCTTACGTCTAGGCAGGCAGATCTCTCCATCCTGCCAAAGCGTGGGTTTGCCTGCTCCGTTCTAGCGGAGCTGCCTCTGTTGTAGTGCCATCAATGTGGAAACACTGCTGCAAGAACATATTTTTGGCCATCACTCAGAAACTGCTGCCAGCCCTCCGCAGAGCCTGGGAGACCTTTTATGCTGTGAGCTTGCCTTTAAGGGGAAAGTCCTTACAGAATATATGATTTCCACATCACTCGTAGCTCAAATGTTCAGATAATCTGTAAATGAAAAAAAACAACAACCAACCAACAAATAAAACTGACAGCTCTGCAGAGTCCCACCTGAGACATACTATTGCTCTAAAAGCTAAGGAATTACACCCAGCTGCCTTCCAAACTCACCCGTATGATCAAATTCTCCTTGGACCAGGATACCAGAGAGTTTGTGGCTGCACAGCGAATGCAGAGATAACAATCAGAGACAACTACCTTCTCCTTTTTTGATCACTTGAAACCTAATCTTCCATATTACCCATAATTTGTAAAATTGCAGCCGAGTAATCTCTCTACAAGCCTCTCTGCCCCTCCTTTTGCACTGTGCCCAGCCATCCCTGCACGCTCAATGACAGCACTTAACCCTATTTCAGGAGCTACATAGTCAGAGGGGCTTAAAGGAGGCTTTGGAGGAGGTCATCAACAACCTCCTGGAGAGGCTGGCTGCCCGAGGATAGCAGTGGAGGTTTCCAGGGGACATGGTTGTCCTGCCCAGATGGTATTGCTTTGTGGTTGCACCTCAGCACATCTGCCCCACTTGTCGAGGTACAGTGGGAAAAGATGTGAGCTATGGGGAGTAAGTTGGGACTTTTGCAACGTGCTTTCTGTGTGCAGTAGAAGTAAGTTGGAACACATTTTAAAACGCCCTCCAAGTCTGGAGCAGTGGTGGCCAGACAAGAAGCTTGTGCAAAATGGTATTGCACTTTGAATGCACACTCTCACTTACTTGTCAACAGCTTATTTCCAGGGTGGATAAGCCTGAAGATGGAAAAGTCTGCTTAAGCACAGAAACACGAGTTACAGAAATGCATCAGATAATGACAACATAGAAAAGGTGTAGTACGGATTTCCATTCTCTCTCATGATGCAAGGAGAAACGGACAGTTGAAGAAATCAAAATGTGACACATTCAGAAGTGATGTGAAGTTAGGTTGCTTCTCATGATGGACAGTTCAACTGTGGGACTCCCAGCTACTAAACGTTACTGATGGCAAAAACTCTGTAGGAATCAGTGAGGCCATGAATACTAACACGAGTGTTCAGAGTTGCAACAGTTGGAAATTTTGCAAGCAGGCAGAGTTTACCCCAATCCTCAGATAATCAAGATTAGGACATTTCTTGCCCCTTCCTCTGCTGGCTACTGTCAGGGAAAGGATACAGGACTACATGAGCCATGAGGCTAATCCAGCAAAACAGCTGGTGTGGCATACACATGGATGTCATGTTAAAAAATGGAGTGACTTTGTAATAGTTATAGCCTTGGTGACAATGGCATTCCTTTTAAGCAGTTTCTCACCCACTTGTGTATTTTACTTCTCGTATAAATTAATAAGTTGAAGGTGAAGACCCAAAAAATGTCATATCTAGTGAATGAACTACCTGGTGGGTGGAATGGAGGTGGAGGTTGCCAGGAGTGTTTGTTCACTGCCCTTTAAAAATCTGTCAGATTACAGGTCTATTATGGCCTTAGATATATGCTAATTCTCAATCATAATTAGCCCTGCACACTCCCTTTCCACAAAGTGACACTTCTAAGAAATCTATTTAGATATATATGAACTCTCTGTAAAAATAGCCTACTCTGGGTATTAAGAAGTCAAATTTTAAAATAATCATGCAAGCAGAAATATCCAACAGTCCATGCACATCACCAACTCGGCAAAGGACATATCAAGTATTAGATCTCACTCCAATACTCCAGTTTCCCTGCAAGCACCAGCTCTTATCAGATCACAAAGTCTGGATTAATCCATTGGGCCGGCAGCGTGACATTAAGACCAACGGGATGCACGAGCTACCGAGGCAAAAGGTCTCTCTGAAAACGTAGCGAGCCAGCCACAGTGTCGCAACGCTTGCTAAGGGATTGCGAGAGCCTGTGATATTACATGGGTTTTCTGCCCAATTGCCTCAGTGAAGGGATCTGCACGTTCATTAAAGGAAAAAAATCATGGGCTGTGTAGAAAAATTCGCGGGTGAGGATCATTAGTGGTACCAGAAAGGAGCAAATACCTCTAAAACGCAATAATAAGTTGGGTTTTTTTAAATTACTTATTTTGAAGTTTTCGGAGCTGACAACGCTGCAGTTTGCACATTACTATCAGCATTACGGTTCTGAGCAATGAAGCAGAGAAACGCGCCCTACTCCTTCTGCCCAGCCAGCCCTTGCTGTGTGTTCTTCACGCAGAGACAAGATCCACTTCACCACAGACATGTAAATAGTTTACTTTTATCAGAAACAAGCTAACATGGCAAAGCAAGCTGATACTCTGTGTGTACCCTGGACACCAATCCTGGCTCCTTGGACATCTCCTGGTGCTGATGCGGCTCTGAACGGGGCACTGCAGAGCTGCATCACGCCAGGGAAGTATAGATATACCTATAGATATACCAGCGGTGTCTGGCTATGGAGGAAAGGGAAGGTAGGAGAGCACAGCCATCCTACAGAGCCACTTGATGGTTTTCCTTGGCCCCTTCCCTGCTGTGAACCCCAAATTTCTGCTCTCATTCCTATCACTTCCTTGCTGCAAAAAATACACGTCTCCCTAGGCCCATCGCTGAGGGCCAGATTTCCATGACTGTTAAGCATGCATATTCCCAAATGAAATTAATGGGACCTGAAGATGCTCCAGACAACAGGAAGTGCGATGTTAATCCCTCCATGCCCTAGAGCACGCCTATAAGGGAAAAACTGCCCTACTTTAATTAGACCAATTTTAAAATTTTAGTTTTAGTAGTTTTAGTAGTGAGATTTTTGCAACTTAAGTAGTTTAGAGAAGGCCTCATGTTCCCTTTCTCTACCATGTCTGTAAAGAGGACTGTTTCTATTAAACAGGCTTAATTGTGTGTAAAGCCCCTGGATGAAAGGGACGGAGGCCCAAGCATTCTCGCTGCGTTTGTTACGACGGCACCTTCCAACTGATCCACAGTGTTTGCAAAGAGCTGAAAGGCCACAGGGCTTCAGTTCCCTCCCTTGGGGCAGACCTCCAGCCCCGACCCCCAGGTCTCTCACTTCTGTTTCACCTCACCCCGCTGGCTCTGAGTAGGGAGTCACACTGGGGACCCGCAGAGGTCCCTTCCAACCTAAATTATTCACTGTTTCTGAATATCTGAGTGGGCTTCAGCTTTCATTTCTCTAAACGCCATAGAAACAAGGAGCGGAGGCAGGCCCCTGCTGAGCACTTTGCTTTGCGAGGTTAAGGAGGTCTCACGGGGAGGCTGCCCTATTTCTGCCTGGTCTGCATCGCACAACTGCTGCATCTCATCTGGGCGCGTGCTGTAGGCACATCCCAGCTTTCCCAACACGCTTTGTCCTTGTGGCCATAGCATACAGTAGCTCCAACCAAGCTGCACTATAAATATATTTCCAGATATGTGTAACTCCTCCAAACCCAGTGATGCAACTAAAGGCCCAGATCAGGATAAGCTGAATACATAGGAGATTAAACCCAGGCTCAACTTTTGCTCCTGGTACCCTGGAAACCTGTGGTCCTCTGGGCTAACAGCTCCCAGGAGATGTATTTATTTAAGAGAAGGGGTGAAGAAAACTCAAGGGCCATCCCCAAATCTGGGCTACCACAGCACAGCAACCAGAGTGGTCCCTCACTCGTAGGATAGCATTGCCCTGGAGGACTCACAGAGGAGAGGAGCAGATCGATGTGCAACGTGTGAGGAAGAGCTTTGAATCTGCAAACAGGAAAAACATACTGAGAAGCAGCAGATGGGAGGGAAGAAGTCAAGAGCAATTAACTTGCTCAGAGAAGAAATAAAACACACAAAACACCATTAAAGAAAGGAAAAAAATAGTTACTTTCCTAATAATAGTTTGGTTTATACGCAGTTGCTGCAGTTAGCATAGGGACCTCGTTCAATTGCAGAGGACGGGAAGTGAGCCACCAAGCACTTTTGTGATCAATATATGCTCTGCATTGGCAGAAGCACTGTCTGCCAAAAAGTCTCTTTTTTCTAAAGGGGAAGAACCAAAGCTTTCTATGGAGTTACTGTCCAGCTAGATGACCTTCCCTTCCATCGTGGCCAAAGACACCATTTCTTTCCCATTGGCAACTTCCTGAGCACATTTTTTCCTGTAACGCAGCTAATAAGACAGCATTTAGACCGTTGGTTTCAAGTATCACAGAATCATAGAATAGTTTGGGTTGGAAGGGACCTTTAAAGGTAATCTAGTCCAATCTCCCCTGCCATGAGCAGGAACATCTTCAACTAGGTTGCTCAGAGCCCCATCCTGCCTGACCTTGAATGTTTCCAGGGATGGGGCATCTACCACCTCTCTGGGCAACCTGTGCCAGTGTTTCACCACCCTCATTGTAAAAAATTTCTTCCTTATTTCTGATCTGAATCTACCCTCTTTTAGTTTGAAACCATTACCCCTTCTCCTATCACAACAGGCCCTGCTAAAATGTTTGTCCCCATCTTTCTTATAAGCTCCCTTTAAGTACTGAAAGGCTGCAATAAGGTGTCCCCTTCTCCAGGCTGAACAACCCCAACTCTCTCAGGCTGTCCTCATAGGAGAGGTGTTCCAGCCCTCTGATCATTTTTGTGGCCCTCCTCTGGACCCACTCCAACAGGTCCCTGTCTTTCCTATGCTGAGGACTCCAGAGCTGGACGCGGTACTTGAGGTGGGGTCTCACAACAGCAGAACAGATAGGCAGAATCACCTCCCTCAACCTGGTGGCCATGCTTCTTTTGATGCAGCCCAATATACGGTTGGCTTTCTGGGCTGTGAGCACACATTGCTGGTTCATGTCCGGCTTTTCATCCATCCATACTCCAAATATAATGATTCCAATACAAACTGTGCCATTTCTGTCCTTTTCTAGGCTCTCCTAGAAGAAGTGCATCCTTGCAGCCAGCCTTTTCATGGAGGAACCAGCAGTCCTACTAGTAGAGTTGCATTTCAAATTAAACCTAAATTTCTGCTGCTGATGAGAAAACACAGCCTGGAGAAGGTAGCCATTCCCACAGTGAGGCCATTCTCACCCTGGACTAGGGTGAAGACCTGTGTTCAATCTTTGCTGGAAGACTGCTTTACCAGCAGCAAGTCAGGTCTCTTCCCAACATTTCATTCTCCTCATCCATAAAACAAAGATATATGAGTGACACATATCACTTTAAGATTTACCAATGAAAGTGGCATTAAAGAGATATTGATGCTGTTATTATTTATTATTATTCACACATTTACATCTCCTTTCTCACCTGTAATATGTTAGGTATTACCTCACATGAAATTTGTAACTGCATCTACCAAATCTGATTGTTTGCCATTCAAGTTGTGCTTTAGGCAAGAAAAGGTGCCTCATTATCTTACAGCTGCTTCAAATTCATGGAACAAGTGTCAACAGTTCTTCTAGCTATCTATCTTGTTCTCAATGCATGCCTTATCTTAAGAAGGTGATGTTTCATATTGTATTTTCCAAATCCCCGGAATTCAGTGCAAATGCATGTCTGTCTGCATTGTTTAACTGAAACAGTCAATCCAGTTACTAATTCACCCAAGCAGAATAAATGTGATTCAAAGGAATTTGACATGGAAGAATCTAGTACATTATTTAACCTAAGTCCAGAAGAGCTCAGTAAAAAGAGAGACCTTGAATATTTCCAGCTGCAGAATAAACAAAGGGCAAAATGATGGAAAGGATGGCAATGGAATTAACGGAAAGATGTTTATTGTGTTTCTGCATTCCAGGTGTGGCAGAAAATAAAATGTACTCCTTGTGTGAACTTTGGAATATACTCAAAGATAAAATATCCAAAATGCCACTACAGGTTGATCACTTATCCTCCTAAATAAGGAGCAAGCACTGCTATAAATTTGGGTGCCTCCTGTGAGGTCATTTCTTTCTGGTAAAGGAATGAGTATCTCTCCAACAAGCAATATTTTACTGGGAACAAACACCCTGTCTGGACTCCCAAACTCTGCTATGAACACGCAGTAACTCACCTTGAAAACGATCTTTTTTAACTCACTTTGGCTAATACACAATGCTAATCTACTCGCCTGGCTGTGTTTCAGATTTTCTTTTCATAAGGAAAATCAATATCGTGCTACACAGTGGTAAAAAATCAGGTCTGAGCTGACATGGCTTGCAACTGTCTGTTTATCTGGGCCTTGCTGTTAAAATTCACCTCTTGCACATAGATTGTAATTTTAGTATGCTTAAATTGTATCCCCAGGGTGTAATCCTATTCTATATGTTCAATGGAAGCTTTGCAGCTGAATTATTCTGGCAGGATTTAACTTTATATTTCTTCAAACAGCAAAGCCAAAAGCCTTCTCCTAGACTCAACCACCATTTTCCAAGCCGAGGCTTTGTTTCCATGTCTAAGACTTAGCTACTGCCCATTTCAGAGTACACTCATCACCGTAACCTTATCCCTAAGTTAGAGAAACATCAACAGCCATACAAAAACTCCCAGAAATTGAATGTTATACTGATGAAGACCATAAAAGTACTTAATAAAAGACATTAGACCGAACAGCATTTTCATTTGAACACCAGATTAAAACCAAGGTTTCTTCTGTACTTTCATTAATGGGCAACATAACAACGCTGCATTCACCTGTAGCTTCTGTAAGATTGGAAAAATGGAGCCTTGTGATCCTGTTTTTGCGAATAAACCCCCTGAACTCTCCATCCTGGTGAGGGCCAAGCCAGAAAAACTGTCCTGTGAGAAAGCAAGTGTGAGATGGAGGACTTAGCTAAATCTTTGGAGACCATCACACTGCTAAAAAGCTCATCAAAGTTTTGATGTTTTCTGTTTTTACCAGGGCTGGAAATATACATTCTAAGCTCAAGAAACACTAGACAACACCAGTTTTCACTACTTTTTCACTGATACTAAGATACTACTTGCACCATCACATTGCCCCAAGATCAGCTTTTTCTGAATCTTTTCCTGAAGGTTGCTTCTGTTACTGAACAGGACCAAGAAATTCTGAATAATACAAAGATGAGCAAAAGAAGCCACAGGCCATCAAGTCTAATGAAGATGTAGTTATGCTTTGGGCAGTCTTTGCCCGTTTTAACTGACTTTGCTCATTCTCTCTGTATTGCCCATATCGAGTGCTTCCAATATACTGCCTGAATTTTATCACTTCTTTAGTCCACTGGTAAAAAAAAAAAACCCTGCTGTAAGCAGAGAGGGAATACTTTCCACTATCATTTGGGGAATATACTTAAATATCTAAATTTACCAGCAGGTAAATCACTGCCCTTTTGGCAAATTAAAAATAAACAGGCAGTGATATGTAAGTGTCACATAGTCAATGCGGTCGCCTTGGAGGTATGCTGGGCAAAATGAGACTTCAGCTCCTGGGAACCTGGAGTGAAATATTAGCTTTGCTGCACGTCTGTGAAGAGCCAGACATACCATCGTTTATAGACTGTGAGAAATGAGGGCAGAACTAGGAATCACAAGATGAGCTGTACTAACATTGCCCTCTATCAGAAGTTTTAAGTAAAGATAAAATTTACATGATTTATGGGATCTGTATTCAGCAGATATTTTTGTTGTAGTTTGCCTAAGAAACATATAACAGCATATAAACCATAAACACATACATAATTTTATTTATGTGAGGACATGATTCAGTGGAAGTGCTGCATGAATCAGCTGTACAGCTCAGTGCTCTTGTACCTTCTGAGCCTCTTGCTCTCCCACCAGCTCTCTCCTTCCAAGCGCTGGCACATTTACAGCCACGGAGTAGATCAGGTTAAAGAACTGATTCAACCAAAAAAATAGCGGGAGGGGTTGGAAAAGAGGTTGGTTTTCAGCCACATGAGTCCACTGCGTGGCTGCAGACGGCTTGTGCTGGTGCAGCACTGGGTAGAAGGGTAGATAATGGGGGGTGGGACCAGCAGGCAAGGACACAGAAAGGAGACGATGACTTTGTAAGCTGGTTCTGATGTCAAATAGTTTCTTATCAAACTATGCCCTAAAACCTTTGCTAATACAATGCTGTGGTGGGGAAAATATTTGACCAGGATTATAATCAAAGGATTCGAATGAGAGGAAACTGGGAAGTTAAGATAATACAGTAAGTTATTCAAATCCTTTAAAAAATAATTTTTACAGGAAAAATCTCTAGGACGGTTATATAGCAGTAAGACAGGGCTTTTGTTTTTCCTGTCAAAACCACTGTGGTAGTAGCTTGTGTTCTCTCTACTCTAGCCAGCAACTTCTGTTTTCAAAGGTGCCTCCTACAAAGGCACAAGGGACGTCCTGCTTAGTTAAATGCGTGCTTGCAGAGTTGGGTGCCAGGTTATCGCAGTTAGTACTTTATTGTCACTCGTATCTTCACAATCTTTCATAAAATGTAAGTTGCCGATCCATTATTGCTATGACTGCTGTGATTATATATTGCTTCCATTTTTCAGAATATACAGATGTATAATTCATTTAAACACTTTTCTATGATACTGAAATTACCTAAACAGAATTTTAATTCAGTGAAGATGAGTGGGGTTGAGGCATTCAACTCCTGTGAAGTGACATCTGGCATCACTGGTGTCCGCAGAGCTTATTCCTGGCTGCTCCCACAGCTCCCAAAGCATCCAACCGTTCTGCTGACAGACTCCCCCCTGGGGCTCTGCTGGACAAATTCGTAGCTGCCCAAAACACTGTGCACCCTGCAAGTTCTGCTGGCGTAGCCAGGCCAGCCGAGCTCTGCCGCAGACGCAGGTGTGCGGGCCAAAGAGGACGTTGCCTGACTCCGCGTTATTTGAGAGCGGGACCAACACGAAGCCTGACGCAGCAGCGTGCGGGTGGAAGTGCTGAACGTGTCCCCAGGCACTGCTGACCGTACAGCGCTACAGCCTTCCCACCCCCTTCCGATCAATCCAAGCCTGGAGCCAGAGCCCAACAAGAAGTCCCCATCAGCTTATCTCTACAACAGAGCTCCCAGTCAGAGGCTCAGATTCACGACAGCACTAAGCTTCCCGGTGCCCCCTTCCATAAACCGGGTGCTGTCCCAAATATCTCGGCTCCGAGTCCAGCATCAGTAGGGTCCTTGAGGACTCTCTGTCCTCACTGAGCGGGCGAGGCAGTGGTCACGGCTGTCCAGGGGCAGCACGCACTCGGGATCGCAAATGCTGTTCACAACTTCCCTCCGCTTGATTTGGAACCAGGCTCTGGATGTGGATTTCAAGTGCGACAGAGTACCTCCTGCCCCAAAGCTTTTCAGGCATGCTGGCTTAAGTCTCCTACACCTGTCCTGATGTGCCCACGTTGTATAGAATAATTAAGTGCTCCTATGCGTAAATCCATATAAATGGGGGCTTCAACTTCAATTGGGGTAATGCAGGAATTTTTAAATTTTTGGAAAACTCAAATCTATTATTTTCCTTGAGTCCTTGTTCTGAAGCCGAAAGCCAGGGAGGCAGTTTTAAAACAGAGAAGCAGCTAGGGAAGAGACATTCTGTCTCCTTCACAAAGCTTGGCTGAAGAAAATATACCATTTCTGCTCCGGTTTGCAAACATCTTTTTTCAAAGACTTAAATTTCAATCTTAAGGCTTGTGTCTCCCAGGCAACATCAAGAAAGATTAAAACGCAATGTACTTCGATAGGTATCTTTTATTAAAATGCTTTCAAAAAGCCACCTCCAGGAAAAATAAAAGTAAATAACAAAGTAATACAAATTTATTTTCTCTCCACTTTCTTTGAATAACTTTGGGTAAACAATAATATGTTTTCTCTCATTCTCCTATCAGTCAAATCGATGGAGGCTGGAGGATGGGGCCTTATACTGCAGTTTTCCCATGTTACAGAGAACATCATGATCTTACCTCATTGTATTTCTTACTTTTCAGATATCTGAATCCTGTGCAACTTCATACTGGGATATGTGTACAGCAACATTATTCTTTTCTATCTTTTGATCTACAGGTATTCTCAAGCTTTAAAAAATATAGCTTTCCATTTTTAGGGCTTTACCCCTGCAAATTGTACAGAATCTTTCATTTTAGCACCTTTACCACCAGAATAAAAAAATCCCGCTGACACATTAATAAAACTGTGAGTAAAATTCCAATCATGTTAAAACTGATGATAATATTTCCATTGTCTTCAGGAATTCAGTTTGTCAGCTTTTGTTTGTATAAGCCTCGGAGAATGCCAGAAAGTGAGGGAAATATACCAAAAAAGAACACGTAGCTCTGCAGAGATCATTGCAGAAAATTTGGGTACAATTTAAAACAAATAAAGAGAAACAGAATGGGTGAATAATCAGAGTTCATATGAAGTCTGTATTTCCCTCAGAAATGCTCAGAGACGAAAAGAGACACTGCACCAGGATGAAAAGCTAAAATCTTTTCACCACATTGATTTTGGAAACATTTGTTGCCATGAAGGAACGCGGAATGGAAACCTCGACTCACTAAGCAAATAAGAGGGCTCTCACAGGACTGAGTCCTTGGATGGCTTCTGACAGCAGCCTGCAACGGGCTTTTTGGCTGAGGCTCCCGCGCAGCAGGCGTGGATTCCCCGGATTCCCCAGCTGGAAACTCCTCGTCGCTGCCTGGTGCGGCACACATGCTCTGGGTCATGGAAGCCCTGTGGGACTCTTCTAGTGCTGGGTAGTGTTACTTTCACCACCAGGATTTTCAAACGGCAGCAGCTACTTCCACAACCCCTCTCACGTCTTCTTATTTTCACTCTCCAAATCTAAAAGAGCAACCACTTCACGCAGCCGGTAAAAGATCAGGCCTAAGGGCAACCAACCCTGCCCCCCTGCCGCCTCTTGCCTAACTCCTAGGTAAACTTTCTCAATCCTAAGTGGTTTTATCTGCAGATATTTCTGTGCACGCCGCTGAACACTCAAGTCAGTCTGTGTTTAGCCTGTGCATAAGAGTTATCCTGAACAAAAATGAGTCGTTCAGATATTCAAAGCTGAATACATGTGAAGAGCTGATCCAAGGTCTTTTTTGACATGAACTTGGGTTGTAGAATGAGATCTGTATGCAATGATTTAGAGACAATTATTTTAAAAAAAATACAACAAAACAATTGAGATAAAAAAGACCCACTACAGTTCCCCCCTCCTCAAATGAAATGTCAACAAATACATTTCTCAAGCCATAAAAAAAAAGTGCATACTATTTCCTTCAGACTTCTGAATCTTCATAAAAATATCCCTGTCAGGCCAGATGGAGCAATGTTACAGGCAAGTACGTTTATAAAAATATTAGTGAACATATCTGTTTAATCTACCATATACCCACTCATATCGTAGCAGCTCTGGTTTTAAATGTTATTCTTTACAGCATTCTCCATGACACCGTTTATAATTGCTGCACACCTGGCTTGGGTTTCTCACTGACAGCTTGCTTAAAGACCGCGTTGCAGCTCACTGTTACTGTGTATTTATTCTGAGGGTGCTAATATCCCGATTATTAAATTTGTGTTAATTCTTTTTTCCTTTTTTTGTTTTCTAGTGAAGAGTTATAGATTGCCTACAGGCCTGCTTTGTACCTCATTGATCTTAATTAACCAAATGGCAAATATTGTCATAAAACCAACCACATTAGGCAGTGGACTTTAAGTAGCAGATCATAGGTCCTTGTTCTCAGAATCCCCTCCTGCAGTTTTACAAGCACGTTGTCATCGTGCAGGTTAGAAATGCTTGCTATTCTTCTGTTAAGTACTGATTTTATAGTATCATTTACTAACTACTCTGTTTATTTATAGACATTAATGCCAAGTTTCCGTCTGATAGCTTGGAGCTATGGATCGCTCAAAAAAAACCTTATCTTGTTCCAAAAATAACAGAGATAATGACTTGCATTTGCTAGTTAGTGTTGGCATATGGCATATATTGCCACATTTTGAGGAAATGGCTTGCAATAATAATGAGAAAATGTGTCTATTGTAAAGTTTTATAAGAATATCCACTGAAAACTGATTGAATTATAGTAATTCAGCCATTAAGAAATGATTCTTGCTGGAGTTTGTAATGTGGGTATTTAAAAATAAGTTTGCCCATTTTGGATGTGGGTAAGTTTCTGTTTTACTGAATTATTTTAGCGTGTACTTTTTTGCACTGATACAAGAAATGTCTCTTACTAAATCGTACCAGTAGGAACATGTCCAGAGTATTATAAATGGCTGTGGGCAGTTCAGTAATGGGAGCATTTTTAGAAGCCTCTGGTGGTTGACGAACAAAATAAATGGCTGAAAGAAGACTGACTTGCCATGTTAGGGGTTGTTTAACAATATTCATACTTGGAACTTGACTACGCAGAGTTTGGAGCTGCTAGATCGATAAATAGTTAAAGGGGAGAAGACCACTGGAGTAGAGATGTGGAGTTGCTCCCAGAGCCATGCAGCCACATCCTCTGCTGGTCTGCCACTATGTGAAGTCACCTTTTTGATACCTGCAATCACATTTGTGCCTCCTCTGTGCTGCGGTTCCCCAGTAGCCACCCACAGCTACAGGATGGCCCTAATTCATGCCTACTTGAAAAAAAAAAGAAGAAAAATAGGAACAAATTGTTAGGTTCACCAAAACCAGCAAAACAAAGTAGTTCGCGTTTTGTATATGGTTCCTGCTTTCTCCAGATAATATTGTGAATTAAGATGATAAGCAGTTTCACACAATAAAACGAACTGATTTCGCTAGCAATGCAGCAATTTACAACCTGCTATTTTTCACTTAGCAACTACTGCGCGAGATAAGCAAAATGGGGTTTGCTGCCAAAGTAAAACTGCAAGTTTCTCTCTAAGTCTTTCCCGCTCCTCACCTGCACGCACATTGTCCTCTTTCCCAAGTCCTTCACCACAGATCAACACCATTTAAGCACACATATACCGATAGTTTTGATCACTGAACTACCATTGCATTTTCCAAGACTGTGATTTCCGAGAACCGATCTGAGGAAAATTAGCTGACCGTGGCAAGAACAAACACCCACGTTGTCAAACCTGACTATCCTTCTCTGCCCTAAGAGCAAAACCATATAAAGCCTTCTTAACACCATCAGCTTCCTCGTGGTGGATGAGGCCGCTCAGATCCATATGTGTTTTTCCCACAAATTCCCAAATCAACCCCAAATTTATCAGATGCAGCCAGAGCCTGCCGGGCCCTGAGGCAGCCATTGCTGACCAGGCCCTGAGGCGGCTGGTGCCTACAGGAGCCTGCCGGGCCCTGAGGCGCCCATGGCGGCCGTAGGCAGCTCGGCTCGGCAGCCCGAGGAGGCTGGCGGCGTCCGTGCCGCCGGCGGTGCCCCGGCCGAGCACTGGCTGTGCAAGGCGGAGGAGTGAAGGGCTGACCACGCCGCGCCGGGTCTCGAACCCGCGGCCCCACCGCCCCCAGCGGGCCTGTCAGTCACTGCGCCGCTGCGTCAGCACCTCCCTCGCCCCGCGCCCGCCCCTCCGCCGTCTCGTGACCGGCGCTGCGGCGGCGTCAGCTGACCCGCCGCCTCACGTGACCCGCTGGCGGGTGTGCGGGCGGCGCGCGGCGGCGGCTGCCGGCGGGGGATGGAGCAGTGACCGGTAAACGCCGTCGGGAGCCGCCGCCGCCGGGGACCGGGCCCGGGGAGCGGAGGGTGGGGAAGGAGGACGGCCTGGGCCGGGCCGCAACGCGCCCCGACCGGCTGGCGCAGCGCTCCGGCCTCCCCCGGCGGCGGGCCGCGCTGGGCCTGGCGTGAAGGGCAGCGGCCGGGCGGGCCCGGCGGTACCGCCGCGTCTCTCGGGGGCTCTGACGGGCCTCAGCGCCGCGCCGGGGGCTGCCCCGCCGCCGCTCTGCCGGGCTCCCGCTCCGGGAGTGAGGTGGCCGCTGTGAGGTTTTTATTTTGCGGAGGGCGAAGTGAAAGTGCGGTCCTGGGAGCCTGCGGCGGTGACTGCCGGGGCAGCCGCCGCCTGCCCGGGCTGTGGGAGCTGTCATCTAAATCCCCGTGATCCAGATCAGCGGCTCCGGGGAGGGTAAAGCCAACTCCCCCCGCCCCGTGTGCCACCCCCGGGGTGTCTGCTCGGGGCGTATGTCAGCTCTCTATTGTGAAATCTTCCCGGGCGTAGCTCCGGCTTCCTTGTTGTTTGTGAAATGTGGAGGCAGTGAAGGCCAAGCGCTAAGGGTCAGAAGTGATTTCTGAGGGCGAGCTTAAAGAAATAACTCTCGGGGACTTAGTGCTGGGTATTGGGAGACTTCTAAGTCACATCAGTAAACTGAGCTTTCCTGTGGAGCTAAATAGGAAAGAAGAAACAGTTGTCCCCTACAGCTAGCCCTGTTGTTTCTGAAAAATGCAATGCACAGTGTCTTAGCTGAGATTCTGTTTCGACATTGCTATATGTGTTTCCAGGTACAGCATTGAAACACCTGTTTAGCAATTTTGTTGCTTAGATTATAGTATAGTATACTGCATGAAAGATTTTTCTTTGGAAATCCATTTTTCCTAGTAATGTAGAAATTAGGCAGTATAAATGATGGGTAGTCACGCAAAATACGTTTTAAATAATATATCAAACTTACTTTGGGCATTGGGGTAGTTAGGGTTCAAAAAAAGGCTCTCCAGAGGAAAACTTCAAGGGAAGAAATATTTCAAACATTTTATAGAAGAGTTGTGTTTATTTCTAGCAGAACATCTTAGCAATGTGTTTATGTTACTTAAATCTCATTGTAATGGTGCATGGAAGACTGTTAAACTTCAAAGTTACGTTGCAGATTTGCTTGTGAGAGTGTCAAGGGAAACTGAATGGGATGCTGCCCAGTTGTTGCATCTAAAATGAGAAAAAATGTATTATAATGAATTTCTAGTATGAAGCCCTTATAAATGAGAACTTGCATTCTTCGTGAGTGCTGAACAAGATAAAGATGGGTCAAAGCACTGCTGGTCTTGCAAGGTTAAATATTTTTATTTTGAGATATGGGTGGTTCAGTCAATCAGTATTAAAACAGTAATTTAATGACCTGTGGAATTGTAAGTATCAAGGTAGCTAGCTTAGTGCTGTATATAAAGCTGGAATTCCAGAATCTGTTCCTGGAAGTGGTGAGCTTTGGTTCAGCATGGTCTGTAGAAATTCTTATATAAACTTTGTTTCTCATTTTCCTGAGTTAATTTCTTTTTTTTCAGTTGTGTAGCAAATACTTTTTGCTGAAGTTGGCCAGAAAATGCTTACAGTGGCATCTCAGAAGCAGTTTCACTCTTTAACAGGTGGCTTTACCTATATTCAGCAGAACTAGGACCATAATTTCTGCTCACTTAATATCATGGTGTGGTAGGGTACTGAATGGACAATGTTTAGGAAAACAAAAACCACCACCTTGAAAGCGTTAGCTTGATTAACTCTACTTGTGCTATAGTATTGAATGTTTTTAAATTGATGGATTTTTGTGCTGTAGAGAGTTCCATTTATGTACATGGATATCCATTTATGAATATTTCTTTTAATGAGTGTATAGCAGAAACAATTGAAATAGCAGAAATAGCCAGCAGTTATTAGGTGAAACTACGCTATGACAAATTCTACTTGATAGTACATTACAAAAATGTGCTGGTCATAGAGCTACACGATATAAACAAGAGTTCACTTGTCCATTTTTACAGCTTATTCTAGGTTTTATGCTTTCTACCTTCTTTTTGGTTATTCCCTTGGTTTGTTTTCCAAAAACCTAAAAGCAGAAAAGTCTTGAGAAAATTTGACTAGAATGATGTCTTTGGGAGCGAGGAAGGTGAGGTGATAGCTGATAGGCAGCTTTTTGTTGGGGTTATCCTCCCTCCTTCTGCTTTAGAGTCTTAGCTTTAATTAATGCTTTCAGTTGCAATTATAAGCAAAGTAGAGAAAGGAAAGAAGTTTAATCATCAGGTTGTTAGCCAGGTACTTAAAAATTTGAACTGTGCCTTTGGGGTTTTCTTGGGATATGAGAAGGCTAAAACTAAACGAGATTTGCTTCTGCTAGGGTGATTGTTGTAACTTCTTTGTTTTTGTTGTTTGTTTTTCCCTCTGTAGCTTAAGTTTCAACATACAGTGTTTCAGACTGCAGATATTTAAGTGAGAGTTGTATCCTTATACAGACAGTGCTTAGTACAATGAGATCCCAATCTGCATTGGACTAGAATTTTTGACTGATCACATACTTGTAATAGTGTAGTTTTAAAATACTGTCAAAAGTACACATAAGGCTTTTCAGGGCAAGGTGTAGCTAATAAATGATAGTATCCCTGCAACTGATATTCTAATGTTGAGGCCAAAAAGAGACTGGTGGTAGTTCTTGCAGACTGCTGAGATGCCACAGCTCCCCGTTTAAAAATACCTGTTGACCTAAGGAAAGAATATATTCACCAGTGGTGAGTCTCAAAGCAGACTATATACCATTATTAGTGCAGATGAAGGGAATAAAATAATAGTTTACTAAAAAATACCTGTCAGTGTACTTAGAAGATTTGAATACTTGATATTATTATATATTGAATACTTGATACTGCTTTATTCTGTGGTCCTTCTCTTTAAATTCCATGGTTTTCATTTTGTAGTGGGTCAGTATGTATTTTTTGGCTGACTAGCATCAGTTTCCATTTCCCTTACCATTCTGTAGCACTTCTCCTTTCTCCACTTCTTGTTCATTGTTCCACATAGTTCTGATTTCAAATTCATTCCCCTCCTTACATAAAAAAAAACCATAGAAACAAATGTTTAAAACTCTTCTACCAAACTTTTTTTCCTTGTGTGTACTTCAAAATACCTCCATTGAGTAGGTGGTTGAAATGGGGAATCCTGTCGCTTGCCATGGCTATTAGAAACGGAACTTCAGGAAAACCAGCCACACAGACAAAAATGGTGGGAGAGGAAGAGAAGAGAAGTCCACAAGCTTAATGATTCCTGGTAGCTACAGCTGTTCCACCGTTGTCTCTGCTTTGAACAGTAGAAAAAGACCTTGGTTATTCAGTTCAACAATCCCTTTTTGCCTCTGATGTTAAGGAATTGTGAAGTATTCTAGTACATTGGGGGTTTTTTAAACACGAAAACAGATTTGTTGCATGTCTGTCAGGTGTTTGTAACTTCAGTTGTGTTTGTGGTAGACTTCTAGTCATCATAAGAAGTCTGAACAGTTAGTCTTTGGAAACTAAAAGATTGAAAAACTTTACTTATCGAAAGCAATTATGCTTTGCAGTGGGTCTATTAAAGTGGGTTTTTTTGGGGGGGTTGTGCTTTTTTTATGGGAAAAGATGTTTAGATTTTTAATGGTGAGTTTATTGTCCCAATCTGTAATGCAGGGAATGAGACTGTGTCATTGTAAGCATGTAACTGTTTCCTTAGATGATGCAGTCTCTGGAAACTTTATATGTATTCTTTAAGGGCTATTTATGTTTTGGTGGAAAACTTGAGAATGCAATGTTCCATCCATCTTACTGAATAGGAGTCTGGATTTCTATGTTACAGCTCTTGTCTTTTCCTTGATATTTGCACGCTGCTGCTGCCACCGCCTAAACTGGTTTATTTGTCCAACATTAATTACAAAGACTCTTCTAGTTCTAGTCTAGTCAAATCCAAACAGAAAACAATTTAAAGCTTAAACACTTCCAGTGTGTGTGCCAGCTGTAGTGGTGTCTCCTTGCGTGGGTGAAGTTTACTATAAACTTGGCCATGTCTTTTATAGGGCCAGAGTTCAGTGAAGCATAGGAAAATGTCATGCAGAAAGGATTCACTGAGTTTGGCCTGTGTTAAGGAAGATAATGCATCAAAGTAGTCTGAATAAAAGGAAATTTTGTCTCGTTCCAAATTGTTGATAATTAGTAGACCGTCTGTGGAGACCCGTTATGTGAGATAATCTGGTTAGTGCTTCCCTAAAGAAAGAAGACCCGTAACATGCGATGTTATATTGGTGATGACTGATGTTGCTCTAATTTTTCATGATACCTCCCTGTACCAAAATCATCAGTATGGTATGACCAGGGATCATTACAGTATGCACTTCTGGGCTTGAGGGGCCCTTGGAATGGGTTTCACCCCCCTCACAGATTCTGCTTCTGGGACCTTCCCCCAGCAGGCAAGGCCACAGCATGGCGGAGGAAGTAGACCCAGGCTTCTTCTTACAAATACAATATTTGATTCTCTCTCCCTAAAAAAAAAAAAAGTGCTGCAGTCTGTGCTCATGTAGGTTAGTCTTGACTCTTTTAGAGCTGCTATAGGAGACATTGCAAATATCAAAATCTGACATTTACATTCTGTCAAGGTATGCTTTGATTTTGTTCTTCACTCCGTTATTAAAAAAATCCAGTAACAGCTGTTATTTTCTGTTTCTTAGTGACAGAAGAACATATATACTCTTAACTTCTTGAGCTTGCTTGCAAACTAGCTCAGCATAATTTGTATTTAGTACCGATACTCTCTAGACTAATGCCAGTATGTGTAACGTTACCGAAGGTCTGCAGTGACAAGAGATACCAAGACTAGAAAGCGTCCTCTTTTTCCTTGAAGTTTTTAGCTGCCAGGAGAACCTTCTTTGCTTGAAAGAATAAACAGAATTTTATTGGATTGAGGTATTTTTTTAGGCATTTACTCACTTTAAAATGCTGTCCTAATCTGCAAAGTAATTGGAAAAGCTATAACATTGGAGTTGAAATTTTTTTCTTCTCTTATGTGTTCAGAAGAAGTTATCTGTCATACAGATGCTGGAAGATATATACAGCTGTGAAAATATGATTTGGTCCTGTTTTTTTGGGTTTATTTTCAGTTAGATTGTTTTCTTATAATCTTTTGTGGAATTGCAGTTGAAAGATGTTAATGTTGCAAACTCGGCCCACTTTAACTTGCAGGATGGGCAGTTAAAAAGACTTTCCAACTGTGCAAATGTGATTTGGAAGATAGGAGGAAATGAATTTGGAACCACGTGATGCTCTTGGTAAAATCTCTTACAGTGGCTGGAACTGCATTTTAGTAACATGAAATGAGATGTTTTTCTTCAGGCAAAGCTTTGAATCCTGAAATAATGGCAGATATTCTTTCTTCCCCACCCCACTTCCCTTCTAGTAGCACCTTGCCTCTATCTTCAGAAGCAGAAAGCATCAAGATAAAGACACAAAAATGACTGAGTTTTGGCTGATTTCTGCTCCTGGGGAAAAAACCTGTCAACAAACATGGGAGAAACTACATGCAGCAACTACGAAAAATAACAATCTTTCTACTAATTCGAAGTTCAATATTCCAGACTTGAAGGTATGTAAGCCCCACATCATGTCCTAAGTATGTTTGTTTTGAATAATCTTTGTTTCTTTAGACTACCTCTGTAGATGGGGAATACTTGCAGACTTTTTAGAGAGAACAGCTGACTTTGATTATGTGTGGATCTAAACAATAATTTAGACAACAATTACATTTTTTTCTGAAATTCTAAGCTAAAAATTCTTCACTCTAAATTTTAAAGGTACAGCAAGCTGTGTTCTTCCAGCTATTTCAGCGTTTTTTTCCAGGGACAGTAGTCTTGAC
Source organism: Pluvialis apricaria (assembly GCA_017639485.1). Classification (NCBI taxonomy): domain Eukaryota; kingdom Metazoa; phylum Chordata; class Aves; order Charadriiformes; family Charadriidae; genus Pluvialis; species Pluvialis apricaria. The sequence goes on from CM030008.1 coordinate 147,755,177, forward strand.
CTCATACTGATAGCTGGAGTAGAAAATTAGAAGAAAAATGGACTTGTGATCTGAGTATTCAGATTATATGGTTTCCTTTGCATTTTTTGTTTGGTTTTGGGTGTTGTTTTTTTTTTTTACTTCTGATTTGTCTGCTTATCCTTTTATGGCTGAGATGCAGTGAAAAGGCTCAATTTAAAATACAAGGGTTGATCAAACAGCAGCTACCTTTTCTCTGTCCAAAAGTGCCATTCTTTTTTTAGAGTAGTGGTTGTCTCTGAGCATTCCACTGTGACCTGCTGATGTGTGTTAGAGAAAACGGGAAGAAAACTGTTTGAACTGTTACTGGGAGAGGTGAAGAAAAACAAAATCTTAAAGCAGTTTCTCTTGGTTAAGCACAGTTATCAGGATATGGAAAAGTTATGAGCTGGTGTATTCATTAAGAAAAGGTCTATCCTGACACCGAAATGTTTCTTGAACAAGAAGAATTGTGTGCTCAGTAACTGAATGAAAGCTTATCAAAGCTTGCCAAAATGAAGAGATAAAAAATGCTACCAATCTCTGTCTACAGAACAGATCAAGTTCGGGTGGCGTGATGCCTTATTCCTGTCTCCGCTAAGGAGCGAGCCCAGGGCACAAAATGCTCCAGTGTGTCTTTTAAGAGGATCTTCCAACTGCTGTAACTTACAGTTGCATTTAGACTGTCCTGAGTTATTTCAAGGGAAATAGTAGTAGAAGTAGGAAGAGGGACTACAACAAATGCCTGTCTCCTCCCAGGAAATCCTTCGACATGAATCAGGATGAATCAAACTGTAGGGTGCCTACAGCATTTGGAAAACTAATCACTAAACACTGGTGTGGCCCATTACGTTTATAAACGTGGGGTTTTTTTAGCTTCTACTCCCTGAAAGGGGCAGAAACTGAGTATACTTTATATACAATGGGAAATGGTCTGGCTTCTGTGGACCTGGTAAAACTGTTTAAGGACTGAGCTCCTTTTATTAAAACTCATTGAAAGGGTGATTTCATCTCCATTGAACAGCAGCCTTATTGCTTAAAGACTTCTTGTCCTGTGGCTTGTAAGCAGCTAGTCAAAACATTAGCTTCCTTATTCTGCATGTAGCTCAGAAAAAGGTGGGGCATGGATAGCGATTTGGTTGTGATATTACTTAAATAGTTGTGCTCCTTTCTGCTTCAAGGCTAAAGAGAACAGGAATCATGTAAAGTTGAGTGGTCAAATATATAGAACAAAGATGCTAGACTAAAAAATAATGTTAACAGCATCTTGACTAGACAGAAGATTCACTTATGCCTAGTAATATTTCAGCAAGAAATATAAATTAGTAGCTAAAATATTAGAGATAAGAAGAGTCACCTTGTTGGAGCTATCTCCTACTTTCATTGAACAGAATGAACAAATGTGTAAGTACTTAAAGAGAGAACCAAAGAAACACTGATATTATGTGACCTGTTTAAAAATAATCACCCTTTGGCTGTTTAACTTGAGCATAGCTATACTGTTCTTACGCTTTTTGATGTCTTGGACCCATTTGAGACTTGTATATGAAATAACTAAACCAAGAATATTTTACTGTGCTGTAATTTTCATGTTTAAATTGTGCAGTCTAAAATGGTGTCATCCTTGGCCCTAGAAAGGTATATATATTGATCTAGATTATTAGGTGAAATCAGGGAAGAAGGTGTTTTCTGGAGAAGAGGGGAAAAAAGAGTGAAAGCATATAGACAAGCTAGGTATTCCATTACTCCGGATGCAAAAAGTCCATACTTGTGTTGGTCTGACTGCTGCAGAACTCTCGTATCTTCAGAGTTTTCTATGTTCTGGTTGCCTGCAGCACTGAGATACCTGATTACAGAAATGTCAGATTTGATCTAAAGTAGTAAATCAAATGCTGAAGCAAGTGACTTGTGGGAAATGCAGCCAATTCATAATGTAGAAGTTGTTTTAACATGGTGTGGGTGGCTGGAACACAGGACTGAAACTGTGCACCAAACTAGAGTGAGTTAGATCTGATACAGTGGTGCTTTAGGTGTATCTTGAGCAAATGAAATACTGTGTGACTTTGTCAAAACAAGTCTGAAATCTTGAGTACAGTATTTTATGTAGTTCTGAAAAGCTACCTGTTCAGGAGATTTAGCTTTTGTTGTAATTTGGTTTTATCTTTCTATGTTTATATACAATTGCTAATGCACTTTGATCTTTCCTTCTAGGTTGGCACGCTGGATGTTTTGGTTGGTCTGTCAGATGAGCTGGCTAAACTGGATGCGTTTGTGGAGAGGTAACATTTTATTTTTACTAACATGTAAAATATTAGAATAATGATGTGATGGTTTGTGAGTCCTAACAATACACGGATTATTTTGAACTTTTTTGGTTTCATAGTGATCCTCTATAGGCAGTCAGCAAGCTAAGATTTAAATAAGCAAAGCTTCTGTTTTTCCTAGTATCTGTACTTGGAAAAAAAAAATATTTGAACTTCTTCTGGAATAGTGGGTCAATTATGCATTGATGAAGGATGGCACTCCCTATAGCAGTGCTGTGTGCTGCCAGGTCCTGGAGAACTGTTAAGAAATGAGCCTGACAGCTGCTGGAACTGATCATGAAATGGAGTAAAAACTGTTCTTTTAGCAAGTTAGAGTACTATTTACAGACTTTGAGAAGCTAACCACATTGTTTTCTAATCCACAGAGATGATTAAATAGCATTAATATTAAAATGCAAAACCTATTCATCTTGAAGAAACTAATGGTCCTTTGAAAGTGATTTTGAGCAAATATAACAAAATTTCACATAAACAGAACCTGTGGAGCCATCTTCTGTTTCAATGAGAGAAGTGTTAAGTAGTTGTTTTTAAATACAAAAGGAAACTATTTGGCATGGCACATGTGAGTAATATTAAAAATAGCTTTTCTAGTGAGGAAGGCAGGTCTCATGAGAGCTTAGGGCTGGGGTTTCTCAGTAGCTCTTCAGTTATCTTTGGTGTTTCGTTGTCGTGGTTGCCTTGTGTTTAGTTTGGATTATTGATGACTTCTACCTTGCTACCTGTTTTTAGAAAGGGGTTAGCATTTTGAAAGTACCACAGACTTCAAAAAAAAAAACAAACCACCAGGCTGGAGTATAGTGAGATTACACCTGAAGTCAACGCCTATTACCTGGAGGCAAGGGAACTAGCCTCACCTTGTTGAGAACTGATGAATAGCAACACTAGAGAAGGATTTAAATAAAGTTCTGGCATGTATTTGTGAAGTTGGTCTCCTTCAGATACTGAACCCAGTTTGTGCTCTTGGAAAGCTTGTGTGTAAAGCGATCAACTCTTCCTTTTTGATCCAATCTCAGTTCTTTTCCCAGGCAATTCCAGATCAGTTTCATGAATGGCGTTTCTCAAAATGGCAGTTTTTTCATTCTTTTTTTTCATATCTTTATCTTTCATTTTTCAGTGTTGTAAAGAAAGTGGCCCAGTATATGGCTGATGTTCTAGAAGACAGTAAAGACAAAGTTCAGGAGAATCTTCTGGCTAATGGAGGTAAAGTGTTAACTGTAATATGTGCATCGTAGAAGTAACAGAAGGGAAGGCAATGAGCCTGAAACATACTGAATGTTGCTTCTCTGTACGACAGTCTGAATGCCTAGTTTAGGCATGGAAGTACACTTTTGCATGAGTCACTGGCCCTGAAACAAATTATAGGATACAGAAAGGCAAGAAATTAGATCTACATGTTAAATACTCACTTACAGAAGTCTTTAGATCCTTTAGGGCTGCATTTTGTCATCGCTGGTCTCTGGTGGAACATAAAAATTACTGTTAGTGATTGCTGTAAACATTCTTTGTATTAGTCTATGATCTGAATAGGCCTGATTTTATGTAAGCTATGCTGGAATACTCAGTTGTTCCCAAATTTTGATAGAATGCCTTTATAAAGCTAGTTGTCTCATGGAAATATTTGTCCATTTTATCATAGTAAAGAGTTGCACTGGTCTCTAAATCAGTATTTAGTTTTCAGTAGCCATCTAATAAAATTTAACACAGCTTGTATTGATGCAAGAGAGGCTAATATGAGTGGATTAACATGAAGACAAGTGCAGTGGTCCTAATTAACACAGTTATTCTTAGATAGGGGCTTGGAGTAGTTTCTCTCATATAGCTTTACAAAACTTGCTTCAGGTGAGCCACATAATCTTCGCCTTTTTTTTTCCATCATAACCCTCCCTTCTCCCACCCGGTTTTCATACAAAGCAACAAATGGTTGGTCTTGTCTTTGTTTCTCCAGCCATCATTAAGTAGTAAATATAATTTAGGGTCTACAGAGGTGGAGAAAACAATGTCTGAATGCAGAGGTCACAGATAACTGATTATTTTCAAATTTCTTAAGCTACAGGGTCCACACGTGAAGGTCCACAGTCTGTTACAGTACTCAGAAGAGTTACAGCAATCCTACATGGAATATAATACATCACTCTTTTTATTGTCTGTCTTAACAAAGTTGTTCTTTAAAATTTTAGTTGATTTGGTCACCTATATAACAAGGTTCCAGTGGGATATGGCCAAATACCCAATCAAGCAATCCTTGAAGAATATTTCAGAAATTATTGCAAAGGTAAAGTAATTTGTTTTGTAAAACTTTCCTATTTGAACTTGAGATATTTATGCAGAAAACATGGTACTCAAAGCTATTTGTCTATTTTTGTTAGCTTCATGTAATTCTGATAACAATAGGAGTGAACCTGGTAGCAGTGTCTGTGTTTTAGTAACCAAAGAAATATATTAGGATGGGGATAGGATTTGGAGAATGCTCCCTGAAGGCCATCATGCTGTCTTTTCTGATTTTTGTGTCTTGAGATCACTGAGTTAAATAAATAGCTAGCAAATGATGTCACCAGCACGCCATTTGTCTGATGTTCTCAAACTTTGTGGGCTATTAGCAGTGGACCAGGGAACTTATTTACCTTCTGAAAGCTATGGCACTCAGTTGTGAGGGGAAAAATAAGCTTTCAGTGTTAGATGTAAGAAAAGCTCATTTGAGTGCTGTCATGGGTTTTCCCCGTCTTTACCTTGGTAAAGTTTTTTGCACTTTGGGGACTTCATTTTGTTTGTACTTGCTGTGAGCATAGATGGGGTCCTCAGCAGTGACTTACTGCATTCAAACAGCGAAAGAGTCCTCTGTAAGCTGCCCTTGCTTTAATATCTTCCCAGTTTTTCCAGTTTTTTTTCTGTTGTGGTTTAGGCCGAATTGGCCATCGAGCGAGTGACAGATGCTGCCCCCTACCCCTCTTCAAAGTGAGAGGCAGAGGTTTTCTGTAATCTGCAAACTAGCTCTTGGAATTATTTGTGCCAATAAAATACATAACCTGGGAACAAGAAGCAGCTGCTCCGGGTGATTATAGAAATAGTGTTTGGTGATGGATATGTGGAAACTATAATTGGGGTGGGATGGGAGGTAGTGCTGTCAGACTCAGGCTTTGCTATAACTGCAGATTCTCTAGATGTTAGTTTCTTTCCTGAAACTATTTGTTAAAAATTCTTGCAGAGATTACAAAATCTTAACATGTGGTACATTGCTGGCTAAGAATGCAAGAAACACTTTCATTTTTATATTTTCTTTGGGGCTATTGCTGCATCTTGAATTTACTCCACAAATTACACTCGGTAACTATTCCTGGGAAACATCTGCAGTGTGGAGTTTTGTTGGAGGAAGACTGACTGATTTATGATTTAAGATTTGCACATTAAAAATATCCAGAGATATAAAATAATAATCTTAATATCTGACACTCCTTAAGTCTATAAGCTTTTGCTTATTCAGAAGAAGGTATCAGAATGAAGCATTCAGCTGTTTATAGCAGTTTATGAAGCATTTTGATCCTGTATTTTGTTATCACTGGTCTCTGGTGGAACATAAAAATTACTGATCGCTGTAAGCATTCTTCGTATTAGTCTGTGATCTGAATAGGCATGATCTTACATAAGCTATGCTGGAATATTTGGTTGCTCCCAAATTGTGATAGAATGTCTGGCATGAAGTTTAAGTTGGGAGACGAGGAACTTGGTGGCAAAGAGGGATAGAGAGAACACAATAAGACAGGGTGAAGTGGTTTCTACAAGTCTTATCAAGGAAGTGATTCTTGAAAAATTTCCATTCCTTCAGTTTGACTTTAGAATAGGAGTGAAAGTTACTGAATGAAAAAAAAACCCCCAAAACAACAAAAAAGTCTTCAGCTGTGCTTTGAAGTTTGGAATTTTTGGAACTTACCTGTTGCCATACTGTAGAACTTACTTTTTCCAACAAACTTAATTGCTACAAAACCATCAAAGAACACAAAGGGTTATGCCCTTTATTGAAATATTATCAAGGATTCGGTACATGTTATCCTGTGTCTTGGAGTTTGCTAGCTAAATCACCTGCTTGCAGCAAAGTTCTACTCCAGAACCTGAACTTTAAATTAAATAGCTGGCTTGCATTCTTCTCCATCTAATTTAGGGACTGAGTTACTAGACTGGATACTAAATGCAGAAAAACAGGTCTGCTGGAGTTCAGCCTGAATCATCCTATTGAGGATTTCCATTTCTCTGCGTATTTAGCTGTAACTATCTTCTATAAGGAGAGCTTCAGATGTATTAAATCTAATATCAAATACTTCAAAAAATGTTTTCAATTATGAGCCACAGATGTGTGTCTGTACAGTGGAGAAGAGAAGGAAGATGACTGAAATTGCCTTGCATTCTTGTAGAAGAGACACTTAGGAGATAATGTCACAGGAATTGAAGTAGTTTTGTCCCTACCATAGTTAAAATTTTCACTTTAGCATGTGATTAATGTGAAGTGATAGGAAAATTGATAGAGCTACATTAATTAAGATCTGTGAAGCCTCTTGACATGTTGATGTTAAAATAACTTGAAAAGCTTGTCAAATCATGAGATACTACTCATGTTTGTCAGTTGAGGAAAAATTATAGCAGTGTTGGAAACCTGTAAAATAAAAGGAAATCTACTAAAATTATCCATCAAGTTTTTTCAGCTTTTAACTTTCAGAAGTATTGTGAACCCCAGTGTCAATACGGAAGACTTCAAAGATGTGCCATGTGAAAGCTGTCACTTAATCTAGTCATTCCTTGTATTTGAAATTACAGTCGTAAGACTGTTATGCAAGGAGACAACCTCGATAGCCTTGGTGCCCTAGCCCAGCGTTTTCAGCAGTCCAGGTATCTACTGAAGTACAGCAGCTCAGCTGTATAGGTACAGAAAGACGCTCATGGATTACCAGTGACAGTGGTTTAAATATCCAGGGTTTGCTTCATGTAGAAATAGGCCCACTGTGTTAGATCGGTAGTTTCTGTAGCAATATGGTGAGTCTGCCTCGTTTTGCAATGACATTCAAGAGTTATCCACTGATTGTGGAAGTTTGTATGTTGCTTCATTTGTCAGTTTTACACAAATATATTTTCAAGAGCTCTGCTGTGACATTGAGGTTTGTGGTTCTGCATTCTCTAACATTTTAATAGGAAGCAAAGCTGATTCTTGTTTACAGTAAACTCCAGTCAGTGCAGCAGTAACAGGCTTTTGTCTAAGCTCTCATCTTTTAAAAGGCTACTGACTTTACAGATGAGGACAATTAGAGTATTGACAATTAGGAAATGATGAGTGGAACTGGTTCAGAAAGGCAGTGTTTGGTATCAGTGTGTTTTGCTTTTTGTCATTAAACAATGCATAGTTAGAATGTTGTTGAACAAGTTTTGATCCTTGGAAAAGGTGGAGGGGAAGGTGATTGGTCTGGGAAAAAGTCCAAATGCATAAAGGTACTAGATTAACAGTTTCTGATTATTTTTTTTTCCCCCCAATGCTGTCTTCTAGCTGAAAAAAAAACTGTGCCATTTCTTATAGTATAAAAAAAGCTTTCATTTCTTGTAGTATAAAAAAGTTTTCATGAAGATGTATACTTTGTGATGCCTACTGAACTGTTCCACATGCTTTGCTAAAGGTCACATCAGTCAAAGAATTTAAATAACCTTAAATACTCGTCTGTTTAAAAAGTAGATTGTCTTATTTTCAGAGTATTTTGGTGTATCTGTAAAGGTGCAAGCTGTTAGTGTGTTGCCAAATGAAACTGCCAGAATGTTCAGGCTTTTAATGACTCCTTCCTTCTACAGCCAAGTGAACTTATGTGTTACCACAAACAATGTCACTCTATAAGTGAGTGACGTAGTTTATAAGAGAGATTTATTTTGCGGAAATAAAATCATACCTGGATCCACAAGCTGAAGTGTTGTATGCAGATGAAATGTTTTGTCAATGGCCTGAGTCCAAATAAAGACAGTGTCCCTTGGCTGTGTTAAGATACTTGTCCCTGGGAATTTTTATGGGCTTGTACCCACATACCATAGTGAGGAAGCAGGGAGGGAGGGAGCAGGCAGCAGTACTCTGCCAGACCAATACTGTACCATGTTCTCTCAGTTATCCAACTGTTACTAAGTATATTGATTTTAAAATACTTCCTTGTATAGGATACGCTGATAGGAGTAAGATCGGATGTTTAAGAACTACTAATTGCCTAATTTGTTTTGTGTTCTTCCACTTGCTGCCAAGTTATGTAGCTGGGAATGAATAATTTTTGGTAATCATTCTAATTAATGGATTTGAGAAAGATGGCTTGCTTGAGTAGCAATGGCAAGCCGAATGTGAGTCTGAGTCTAAACATTAAAATAGTTGGAACTTTGATATGAAAGTTTGAAAGAGCATTGAAGGCTGCCAGTGACATTGAACGTAGAATACTGCCTCTACTTGATTAGATAGAGATATTTATTGTCTGAAATAAATTGGATTCAGGTCTGAAATACTGTTTATCTGTCTACCCTGGAACTGGCCCTGTGCAATTTCAGACATTCCAAAATACGTAAGTTTTTACTAAATGAAGTCTGTAAAACAGAACTTTCTTTATGGTTGTAAGCCACTACCAATGTAAAACAGCAGCATAAAAGATGACTTTTGTGAAGGGAGGTGGTGACATAATTTATTGTATTTTCCTTTGCAAACATACAGAATGGGAAATAGCTCTGTTTAGGGGGAAAAAAAAGACAAAATAATTGTGAAAATATTTAGAACTGTAAATAGTATCAACCGTTTGGATACAGATGATGCATTAATTGATATTCTATCTTTGAGTGCCCAAGGCTGCTCATCTCAAGGAAAGGTGCAAATTGCAGTAGGCAAACATAGTGCAGCTGAGTCTTCTCTTAAGTTGTAGATGATACTTCGGGTTACTTAAGTCTTGATTTGCTACTCAAAAAACTGTACCATCACTCTTGTCACTGAAACTCTAATGAGCAAAAGGTATGAGAAGTGAGGTAACAGCTGGAGGAAATGATACCCAGTGTTCACAAGTGTACCTGTATCGCTGTAGGAAGGTAAGCTTCAAATGATCTCTCCTGTCGGCTGAGATGGAGGGTGGTAGCCTCAAGGTGATGGAGTAATGATCAGCTGGGTGCAGTAGCATGTCCAGTTGATACCAGAAGAGGATGTGTAACTTTTATTATTGGCTGATTTTTCTTTAAAGGAATTCTAACTTAGAGTTTTCTGAGTTTTGAGTGAAGTTTTTCAAGCACTGGAGGAATAAACATTTTAACTTGTGTATTTTTTTTATTACCTTCTTGTTGGCGGATCTAAGCTTTGAAATTAAGAAATCATTTAAAAACTATTGTAGTTCTTTAGAGACTGTTCCTTCTCTTTTTGTCTTTAAGGGAGTTAACCAGATTGACAATGATCTAAAAGCAAGAGCCTCGGCATACAATAATCTGAAAGGGAACCTTCAGAATTTGGAAAGAAAGAATGCGTAAGTCACATTGTTTTTTTTGCTAATGTAGCACAGGAAAGTTATCTAACCATGAAAACCTTATAACGTGAAGAGGTACAGGCTTTAAGGTTAATGTGTTTTTTGAGGTGTTTATCAATCTTGAATAGCAACTGTCATAAAAGAACATTTATTACCAGCTGACTTGCTGGTACTAGCTCACTTGCAATTGATAAGCAATATGAAATACACAAAAGCACGTACAAATAGGATACATTTCTGGAGCTTTTGAGAGAAGCTTGCTGTTAAAGTGGTGTGTAACACTACTACTTAGGTGTCTGTCTAAACAAGAAAGTCTTTCCCTTCACTCCAATTTATGCTTTAAGCATATCAATATTTCTGGGTTTCTCCCCTCAAAATTAACCATCAGAGAGACAGCTGTTGCGTACATGCAGGGGATAAATTAAACAAGGACTGTGTGCTGTCTTGTCATGTACATGTGATGATTATCTGAAATACAGTTGAGATACAGTGGTAGTTCTCTGCAAATATGGTTGGTTGATTTGACCTAACCCTACCGTTACAGTTAATGGTACAAACCTGCTGGCTGGTTCAGAACCATGGGTCATACTAATGATAGTCATTTTATGAGTGAGCCTTAAATTCCATCTTAAGCCGTGGTAATTTGTAAGCAAAGCTCCATTAAATCTATGTATGTTCTTAGTCTTTTGTGAATATGAGGCAATACACTGCTTTAAATTTTTATTGAGGTTCTATATGTAGGCCTTTACTAGGTTAGTTGTAACTCTGAGGCTTCAGATACTGGACTTCGCAGTTAATGGTTTTAATGGTTCTTGTCTGTGTTTTTAAATCACTTTTAAAAAGAGAACTTGGCTTCTTAAGTGTGTGAGGTGTTTGGAATACGGAAATCACGCACAGCAGTGGAGCTACTGATAAAAACTTGCAGTGACTTTTGACAGTAAGATATAAAATGAGTATAAGAACATTTTGTTTGCTAATAATGAATGCTTAGGTAAAATATATTTTAGAAAATGTTATACTATCAAGCACTGGAAACTGTTGTTCAGACAAATTAAATTCTTAAATATGTATTTACTCTGGCTGTCATTTTGTTTCTCTGCAGGGGAAGCTTGCTAACCAGAAGTCTTGCTGATATTGTAAAGAAAGAGGACTTTGTACTTGATTCAGAATATTTGGTCACATTATTAGTGATTGTACCGAAGTAAGTTTATTGTTTGTCCTAAGAGCAGAATAAAATAAGACATTTAAATCAAATAATAGATCCTACAACCCTATAACACTGTAAGAAAGGACATCTGAATTTGTTTAGGGTTTTCCTGCCTGAACTAACACAAACTTTTGGATGCTTAGTAGAGGCAAACAGGCCTGGTACCTGTATTCCATTGTTCACGAGAACTCATTATAAGGAATGCTGAGTGCTCATCAATTTCTTTAAGATGCTGGAGATTAGACTTAAGTCTCTTATCTAATATTAGCCATGGCTAGTCATGTTGCAGAAGGTATCCTTATGAAAATAGTAAGTACTGAGTAAAAACAGACTTGTTTTACATTAGATGGCTTAATGATTGAATTATCCTGGTTAGGACTGTGCTGGCTTTTCTTTTTTTGCTCTGCACTTTTTCTGATTGTCGAACACTGCTTTTTTACATATCTAAGTCTCTACCAATGGAACACTGCTTATGTCATGTCAAAGGTTTGTCAGGAATAGTTTGTTCCTGTCTGTAATGTTTAAACAACAGAAACCCCACCTTTTCCCCTGGCCAAGGAAAGTGGTGATACAGATGTCCCTAAGACTCTTGTAAAATGAGAAAACAGCACAAGACTGTCTGTCTGGAGCTGGGAAAAAGAGAGCTTCTAACTGGTGAAGATAGCCAGTAGGCTGTTTATCGCTTGAAGCAGTAGTCTCTGTCTCATGTAAAACTCTGGTGAAGGCAAAGGAGTTTTGCAGTGACTTTAGCAGAAAACAGGTGGTTAGTATATCTTGACTGTTATTTTTCTTTTACCTTTGACTTGGTTTTGGTGTTGAAAGGATGGAACCTCTTCACCACCACCTACAGAAAAGCAGGGCTTCCAAAATTCTCAGGGGTCCTTCAGGCAAATGCAGGACTCCAGGGAACCCATTCGTAATTGTGGAAAAAGTATTCCTATTAGTAACTCAGAAGAGCAGAGCTACATGAGGAGTTTCTGATAAACTTTGACAGTTAAGTCCATTTGGTCCCCTGAGATCTGAACTTAATGATGACTAATTTAATTTCACAGTTCTTTGATTTCAAAACTTTTACGCCTGTAAACTTACATAAAGACTGAAAATAAAATATATTACTTTTGCTGTAATTATAGTTTATTTAGCAATAATCTTAAAAAAACCCAAAACATGAGGACTATCCCTGATGTCTTCTATTTGTGACAACCTACACCTGGGTTGGAAGATGTGATGATTAAACATTTTTAACATTTTTTTGGAAAAATTTGATTCATTAATCTAAAATTTCTTACTACTGTACTAAAAGTCTAACCATAACCTGTGTATTCTCTAGGTTAAATTATAATGACTGGGTTAAGCAATATGAAACGCTAGCAGAGATGGTTGTACCACGTTCCAGCAAGTAAGTGGTTAAATGCTAAATCTCATATTTGCATGTGCTATAAGCATTCTTTATCTGTCGTGACTTTGAATGTTAAAGATTGGTCAAAAACATGTCAAAATGTCTAGTTTTATAACTTTATTTGAGTAAGATAGATTATTTTGTAGTTGAGGAAGAACTCAAAGGATCCCTAACTGTCGGGTTAACAAAGTTAACAAACTAATTTGTGTGGGGTGAGTAAAAGAATTGGAAAGTTAATCTAGTTCAGGCTAGGCACATTCACCTTCAGGCTAGTGTGTGATGGGGTTTAGCAACAAATACTAGCTAGCTAACCAGTAAGTTTTATGCCTCTATTCAGAGGACTTGAAACAAGTTACATATACCCTTTGAAACCTGCTAAAGATTGAAGAACTGCAAGTGTAGATGGTTTTCTTCTGTGCAAAGAAAAGTAATTTGTCTGTTATGGGCTAACAAAGGACCTTGGTACCAAGCTGGAGCTTGATGTCTGTGATGGGTAAGACTGAGGCCTGGATTTGATAATACTGTTAAGCCACTTTAGCAATTTCGTAACCACGTTGAAAATAAAGTCAACATGTAGCACAAAGCATTACTGTGTTGTTAATTTTAACTGACAGGGTGAGGTTTAATTAGCCAGATCTGATATTACCAGCTTTGTGCCAGTTATAATAATCTGAACTTGCTCTGGGTAACTTCGCATTTGAGTTGGATCAACTTAAGCCTGGTGGGAGATCTGCTAATGATTCTTATTTAATTACTGGGAAATCACGATCTAGGGTTAGCTTAAGAAGAGGTGACTTGTTAAACTGTTGGATAAAGCTTGTATTTAAGACAGTATGACACTAAGGAACAAGATAAATCTCTTCAAGCTTTTTTCCTAAGGTGAAGTCTCAAAATAAGCAGTATTGTCTTGAATAGTAAGCCTGGGGGTTGTCTTTACAGTCTAAGAAACAGTTTTTCTTACCAACCTATGTATTTGTAATGTGTCCTTTTCTATTTTAAATCCATTTCCTTTTTCTTTAAAACACACATTTCTAAGAATTCTGTCATCCAAACTTTTCAGTATAAAACAAGCTTTAATTCCTTTTTCTGTAAAATAATTTTAATTTGAACAAATATCCGGACATGTAGGAAGTGTTTCTGAGTGGTGAAGTCTGAGTGTGAAATGGAAACTGCTATCCTTTACAAAGGGAGTAATAACAGCAGTTGCTAAAGTTTCAGTTACTTTCTGTATAAAGTGTTTAATTTAGGAACTAATCCTGTGTGATTATCTACATTTATGTTCTTGCCAGCAGTGATAAAGTACAACTTAAGCTACATACTGTATGTCAGGTGTGTGGTGACTTGTACCTTACTAATTCTGACACTTTTTTCTGTGTAGTGTACTCTTTGAGGATCAAGATAGTTACCTTTGTAACGTCACCTTGTTCAGGAAGGCAGTGGATGACTTCAAGCATAAAGCCAGAGAATATAAGTAAGGCTTATTTTGTGTGTTCTGCCTCACGCGCTTTGAAGGATCTCTAGATAGCCACTTTTGATTTTACTCACTTCCAAATGCAGATTTATGGTCCGTGACTTCCAGTATAATGAAGAAGAGATGAAAGCAGATAAAGAAGAAATGAACAGACTGTCAACTGACAAGAAGAAACAGTTTGTAAGTCTGTATAAACTAGTCATTATAGAAACATGAGACATCCGAAGCTTGTTATTGCTACGTAACAATTTCATGAACTTGTGATTCTGAGTAAGCATTGCAAGATGACATGACATAGTCAGCCTGCCACCCAGCTAATCTGCTCAGGAATAATTGAGTTTCCTGTAGCACAAATGCTCCTCGCTGCATTGAACCAAGTGCTGATACTGCAGCTGATAATATATGAAGTTTGGAAATGAACAAGTATTTGAATTAAATAATCAGATATTACTGAAGTGGTCCTTAATATAGTTATCCCAGAGCAACTGAGGTGGTGTTCTGAAGAGACAACAGAAGTCTTGTTAAATTTCTCTTTACTTGGTATCAAAACACCCTTGGGGCATTATGTCCATAGTAAACTCAGCCTTTAAGTTCTCTCTATTATCATGGCACAGATACTGAGTATCTGCTCAAACATGCTTAGTGGGCTGAATCTTTTTCTGAGGTTTGAACAACATAAATCTTTTTCCCTCTTTCCTTTCACAGGGGCCTCTGGTTCGGTGGCTGAAAGTTAATTTCAGTGAAGCTTTCATTGCGTGGATTCATGTGAAAGCACTACGAGTTTTTGTTGAATCTGTTTTAAGGTAATGAAGCAGACCTGAATAGTGCTTTTCTTTCTAGACTTTGCAAGGATTTACATCTAGCTTGGGTTTACCAAACTGAGGTGTGTGAATGCCACTCTTCTCGGAAGGAGGAAACAAGAATAGCTGATGGCAGTAGCTCTTGTTGCCAGTTGTGGAATATTTGAGGTAGATAACTGTGTCTGGCCCCTTGGATAGTCTTTCCACCAGTGCTTTAGGAATTACAGCTGTAAGGCATTTCTGCTGATTCTTAGCTTGCTTTATGAGCAGCTTGTAAAAAGAGCTTACTATATCATCTATTTAAGTGGGAAATGTGAATAGTTCAGAATAAAAAAATATTCAGGCTTTGAGTAATATAGCTTGACATCTTGAAATGTATGCTTTTTCTTTAAAACATGCCTTTTTAAGAATTTTGTAGTCCAAACTTTTCAGTATTAAACTGTTCAATATTCCAACTATAAAATTTATCTGCTTTTTTCTTCATACCTATCCAGAAGTATAGTGACTAAGTTGACTTAAGAACAGTGGTAGTTGTTCTGCAGGAGGAAGGACCTGGGTTAGGCAGAAAATGAAAAGGTTTTACTTAGCCTTTTTGAGTTATGATAAAGGAGACAACCAGAGGAGAAAAAGAAAAAAAAAAAAACAAAAACACCCACAACACATTGACTTGCATTCTAGTCTGTTTCATAGCTACTATGGGCTTATTTTGAAAACAAACTTGAGTAAGGAAGAAAGCTGAACTTGATTTGAATATTGGCAAGTGTTTCCGCACATCTCGAAAGGAACATTGGGCAGAGGCTAGATTCTCCACCTAGTGGCATAAGCAAAGTCTTGCAAGTAAACTAGTTGGAATGTTCAAAACTTAGTCCAAGGCCTCAGGTAACTTTGAGAATTGTGCTAAGTACTCAGGGATTTAAAATGGTTTTAAAAGCATTTAGACTTCTGTTTCGTTATTTTAAACTTGAAGAAAGAAGTTCTACTTTATTCATGCCTTATATATTGTAGAAACAGGATGGTCTTGCAAGAATGAAAATTAGCAGAATTTCCCCTTCAGCAATAGCATTCTGTCTCAAAATAAAATAAAATTCTGCTTTGAAAGATAAAAGAAGGCTTATTTCAGAATTTTCAGTTTTCTGCTTGACTTCCTCAGGTATGGTTTGCCAGTTAACTTCCAGGCAATGCTGCTTCAGCCTAATAAGAAAACAATGAAGAAACTGAGGGAGGTTTTGTATGACTTATACAAACATCTTGACAGCAGTGCAGCAGCTATCATTGATGTAAGTATTTTTTGAAACTGCTACTCCAATATTAGGTTCAGTCTGTTTAAAGCCAACAGACTTTTTTAGTTTATTAAAAAGCTACACCTGTCCGTATTCGCCATCATTCTGTCACAGTACAGAAAATTACATGTCCTTATAAAAATACCACTTCTGTTTTACATTTTTGCAAAGCAGATAGTATGTAAAGTTGCAACTGTCTGGTATAAAATTCTCATGTAATTTCTTACTGCATTCTTTCCTACTACCGATGGAAAGATATCTTACAGGCTGCTTACATATTCATATCCTCAAAGAATTCAAACAAAGTCAACTTTGATCTGAAACTAGGCTGAAGGAACTTGAACGCATTTCATATCTTTTTTTGAGCCCAGAAGGAATATGTAAATTGTCCACAGTCTACAGTAACGGTGGCCTTAATACCGAAACAACTTTTTTTTGGTTGCATTGCTGTCTTTGTTTTTAAGTTAATGTAGTTGTCCTTCTCTGCTGAAGAAGGCTGAATTGATGTCAGGATGGAGTCATCCTTTTCATCTGTAGAGATCTCACATTCATGTTTAAAACTGATTTGCTAGGAGGCTTATTGTACTAATTTATTTTTGTATTGAAAAGCAGTGCTTTTCATAGTTAAAGATGGACCACACAATGAGTTTGGCTGAATTTAAAAAGATTATTTTTAATCTTCCTTGTTTTTCCAAAGTATTTCCAGGCCTTTTTGGGGAAGGGGGATGTGAGGCAATTAAGGTGAAAATTAAAAGATGCTGAACTCCATGTAACTTCCTGGATCATTCAGCACTCTATAACATTCTTTTCATAAACTGTCTATGTTTAGAAGTAGTGAAAAATAATTGCAGTACTTCACCTTCCATTTAGTGTCAGTGTGTTTACTATAGCAACAGATGTGAATTATTAATACAAAGGTACTTAGAATTTGAAAATGCACTTGTATTTCATTTTGAGAAATACTGTTATTAATTTATCCAAGTTCTAACTTTGTCTGTTGCTTAAACGGTCACTTGAATGTGAAAATTTTAGCTTGAGGTCTTGCCTGCCTGTTTGCTTCTGAAAGATAAGAATGTTTCGTCTGCTTCTGAATAGGAGTCTGAATTGTAAGAGTATGACTGGTTTCAAAATTTTATTTGCAGGCAACTGTGGATATTCCAGGCTTAAACCTCAGTCAGCAGGAGTACTACCCATACGTGTACTACAAGATTGATTGTAATTTGCTGGAATTCAAGTAAAAGTTCCCTAACATGACAATCTTCTCAGTGTTGGTGTAAACAAACAGAAGTGAGGATGAAGTACAGTGATACTTTTAACACTCTACTAATCATATGCTTGCTTCTTATGTTAGGTGAATTTAACACACAGTGGTCCATCTCTAGACATTTTCTTTTTAAAGAACAGTGTAGGTAATCTGCTTTTAATCAATGATGTCTGTAAATGTATATTGAGAGAATTGAAGTATTTATAAACAGAGTGATTTATTTAAGGAAAAGCTCATTCCTCTTTCATATGGTGGTCTGTGTTAATTCCATTTACCATTGTTTATAAAAAACCAAACTTGTTTACAGAAGAATAGTGTAAATGTTCATGGCCATTTTGTTCATTTGATTTAGTAGATACAATTGTGTTAATGTTGTTGAACTGTGATGTAAAGTATGTAAAATTGGTATGGAATTGTGCTTTCTGAATGGTTTAGACTTACAATCCAAGCACTGTAAACACAGGAAAAAATAAACATGCCTGTGCAAATGGGTCGCTTTCTTGTACTGCTTATAGCTGTAGATACCTGTGTTTAAACTGAAGCAATGTGTTAAGTCTTAAAACCAACGCTGCGTCCTGCATGCAGTGGTACAGGAATGCAATTGCCTTCAGCACAAATACTTTCAAGAGATGCAGGTATTTCTTTTGCTTTGCGCAGAAATGCTCAAGTATGTTGTTTGGCCACCAAACCTATGTATGAATGTTTTTTGTGTTTATCTTCATGACTCTAAAGAAAAGATATGAGACGATTATTGGGAAGATGGGAGTAACCTGAGATGCTAACAAGCTAGGCTCATCTGGGATTTTGTGATAATTCTTTGTTCTTTTTTCAATCGGTTGAAGCTTGAGACTGCTTCATGGCTTCAAATACTGTACTATTGGATGCTCGTGGGGTTTTGACTTTTTTTTTTTGGCAGCATTCTTTCTACCATACAGGGAATATGACAGCTTCCTTTTAGAGTGTATAGAGACGGGTTGTCTATTTCAGTAGCAGTTATCACAGCTATTACATGTATTGTATGTATTCCAGTTGCTAAATATGCAGTGAAAACTGCAGTACCATTTAAAACTGACTTCAATTAAGACTGAGACTGGAGGAGCAGTATTACTATTTGAAGTACTGTAACCACTAGATTTTTTTAATTTGGTCCCTAACTGAAAATACTAGTGCTGTGAATTGAAGCAGTGTAGAGCTTTCGGCTATAGAATCTCTAATCGTGCGCCAGAAACACTTTTGAGGAATTTGCTCTTTGATAAGCCAACGTTGAGATCTCTGATTATTAAGAGAGAAGTCTGGCTTTTGACTGCAGGAGTTGCATCTAGCAAATGGGGTTTGAAGTCTAAAAAAAAAAAAATATTTACTGTGTAAAATTATATTTGCTTTTCTTACTATTTTATAGGTAAAAGGGGAAAGGGTGAGATCTAGTGTTCAGTTGTGCTCACGCTCGCATGCTCTCTCTCGCTTCCTTATGGAAGAGAACAGCTGCTTACTGTGTTGCCCAGGTTGTTACAGTGCGTGAGCCGGTGGAAGGGGTTTTCCCCTTTATCACCCAGCTCCAGCCCTTCTGCTGGCTTTTGTTACTACTATGTACAAAGATAGTCGTCTTGGTTCTAAGCCCACTGTAACTGAGATAAACTACTTGGGGCTAAAGAGGGGTTTTTTTGGTCCACTAGAAGCATTTAATCCTGCTTCCCTGATCACTGAAGGGATCAGGCTAAACTGTTGTCTCTGTTCTTCATCTTAGTTCTTCTTTCTTGATTTTGTTTTCAAAGCCTTCGTACAAACAAGTGCAGTACAAAGGCTTAGGCTGTCAGTAAGTACTGTACAAACTGCTTTGCTGTATACTTTGCCTTGTTCAAGGTACCTAGTGTCTGCTAAATCAGCGCTAGATTCTTCTCGAATGAGTGGAAGCAAGAGGCAGCTGGAGAACAGAATGCCACCACCCCCAAGGTGAGGGAAGCAGTCAGTACGCTGAAAGACATGTTTGCTGCTCGGAGCGATGTGGATATGCTGGAGAAATGGCAGGTGCTGCACGAACTTCAAAGAGAATTTTACCGTCCAGCGCCTGGGGAGGAATAACCGTTATGCACCAGTACGGGCTGGGGGCTGACTAGCCAGGAGGCAGCTCTGCAGAAAAGGACCTGGGGCTGCTTGTGGAAAACAAGTTGCACTTGGCAAAGGCCAACCATCTCCTGGGATGTTGCTAGTAAGAGGGTAGCTGTCCTTTTCCCTGATATTTGGCACTTGTGAGGTCATGTCTGGGCTCTGTAGTACAAGAAATGGAGTACCACGATGGAGGAAGTCCCAGTGGAGGCTAGCCAAGCTTGTCAGGAGGCTGGAGCATGTGACATTGTGACATACTGGAAGAATTGTGTTTCTTCATACCGGGGAAGAGAGAGAGGGAAAGCAAGAACAGATGTTACTGGTATTTACAACTGCCTGAGCAGAGGATACAGAGAAGATGGAGCCTTCTCATGTGCTGGAGCACTTTTCAGAGGTACCTGCTGATAAGATGAGAGGCAGAGGACACAACTTTGAATATGGGAAATTCTCATTAGAGGGCGTGGTGGGTTGACCCCAGGCCTGGAGTACTGTGTCCAGTTCTGGGCTCCCCAGGTCAAGAAGGACAGGGAACTGCTGGAGAGGGTCCAGCAAAGGGCTACAAAGATGATTGGGGGATTGGAGCATCTTTCTTATGAGGAAAGGCTGAGGCACTTGGGTCTTTTTAGTCTAGAGAAAAGAAGACGGGGGGGGGATCTTATCAATGCTTATAAATACTTAAGGGGAGGGTGCCAGGTAGATGAGAATAGTATTTTTTCAGTGGTGCCCAGTGGACAAGAGGTCATGGGCACAAACTTGAACATAGGAAGTTCCATCTTAACATGAGGAGGAACTTCTTTACTCTGAGGGTGGCAGAGCAGTGGCACAGGCTGCCCAGAGAGGTTGTGGAGTCTCCCACACTGGAGACATTCCAAACCCGCCTGGACGCCGTCCTGTGCAACTGCTGTAGGTGTCCCTGCTGTGGCAGGGGGGTTGGACTGGATGATCTCCAGAGGTCCCTTCCAACCCTGACCATTTTGTGATTCTGTGACCTTGGCTGGCTGCCAGATACCCGCCCAGCGGCTCTCCCTACCCCTATTCGATGGGACTGGGGAGAAAACAAGGTGAAAAAGCTCATGGCTTGAGATAAGGACAGGGAGATTGCTTACTAATTACTGTCACAGGCAAAACAGACTTGACTTGGGGAAGATTTAGATGACTAAAATTATATTTGGATGGTGAGGAGCAGACAAAAAATAAAACACCTTACCCCCTTCTTTTTTCTGAGGTTCAACTTCACTCCTTTATTCCCAACCTCCTTCCCTCTGCCCAGCGGCACACGAGGGATGGGGAATGGGGGGTTATGGTCAGTTCATAACAGTTCTTCTCTGCTTCATCTTCCTCCTTGCACTTTTCTCCTGCTCCAGCATGGCTCCTCCACAGACTGCAGTCCTTCAGGATAAACCTAGTCTAGCATGGGTCCTCTGTGGGCCACATTTCTTTTGGAGCATGTTCACCTGGTCTCATTTGGGTCCTCCAGAGGCTACAGTGTGGGTATCTGCTCCAGCATGGAGTCCTGCTCCACTGTGGCCCATTCTATGGGCTGCAGGGAAATACCCGCAGCGCATTTCCTTTCAGTGATGCATCTAAATTGGAGTTATCTGTGTCTGAACAGCCTCCGAATTGCTGTTTATAAGGAAGGGAAGATTATAGAGTATTAAATGTTAGTGACCACCATGGAATAGCTGGTGTCTACCATCGGGCTTTCCTAGTGGTGAAGAGAGATACTTTGGATACAGGGCTTGGAAATTAGTCTGTTAGACTTGATTTATAGGGACAGGCTAGAACCAAAACCTCCTCTTTTTACAGTTTATTATATTTCTATGGTTCTTAAAAAATTTTTGGCAAATGGAACAGGGTTTGAACTGTGTAGAGATGGAAAATTTTCATTCCGTTTGAGAAGCATGCCAGGTGATTAAGATAGAAAGTAATTTGAGGAAGAAATGAAGAATGTAGTCTGCTCTGAAATGTGAGGAGTATGGGAATTTTATTTTTATTATAAGTAACAACAGATGATTTATGTCCTAATAGGAAAAGCAGGCATAACTGGATTGTCAAAATTTACATGTCTGTACTAAAAATCTGAGAAGGGGAGACAGCTGCTGCACAGCAGAAGCATCTAAAATAGCAATGTACTAATATTTTAGTAAATTTAACATAGATCTTGAAATGCTGATGGATTGAATTGTGAAAAAGCAATACCTGCAGTGAGTTCCAGGGTCACCAGGACTGGGGGGAAGGAGCAGAGAACTGGACAGAAGAGGAGGAAATGTGGTAGCTAGGAGTTTGCAGAAGGGGCAGTTAAGGACATGCAGAAAAGAGCTAGTAACTCTCGTTAATGAGCAGGAAGGGGTATTGGGGGAGTGTCACCACAGCTGAGGACAGTGGGAGAGAATTTCAGTGAACTTAAGGAAAATGAACAACACATGAACTTACTGGAAGAAAATGAACATTCCCCTATCTTGAAGAAGGGCAAGAAGAGGATCTGGGGACTGCTGTCTGCTCAGCTTCACCTTGATCCCTTGGAAGATGATGGAGTAAACTGCATTAAGGAGATGAAGGTGATTAAGACTAGGCATGTGGATTTGTGCCTTACCAACCTGATAGCCTTCTATGATGAGCTGGCTAGCTCAGTGGATGAGGAGAGCAGTGGATGTTGTTTATCTTGACTTCAGCGAGGCCCTTGACACTGTCTCCAATAGCATCTTCATTGGCAAACTAATGGTAAGTGGATGGCAGACTAGGTAAGTGGACAGTGAGGTGGACTGAAAAACCAGGTGAACTGATGGGCTCAAAGGCCTGTAATCCATGGCACGAAGTCCACCCAGAGGCCAGTTATTAGCGATGTACCCCAGGGGTCACTACGAGGGCCCATGTTGTTTAGCATTTTTAATAATGACCTGGATGATGGGACAGAGCGCACTCTCACCAAGTTTGCTGGTGATACAAAGCTGGGAGGAGTGACTGCTATACCAGACGGCCCCATTCAGAGGCGCCTTGATACACTGGAGAAATGGGCAGACAGGAACCTCATGAGTTCAACAGAGGGAAATGTAAAGTCCCACATCTGGGGAAGAATAACCCCATGTGGCAGTACGGGCTGGCAGCCAATTGGCTGGGAAGCAGCTTTGCAATAGAAGGACCTGGGGCTCCTTTTGGAAAAGAAGTTAAGCGTGAGGCAGCAATGTGCCCTCGCAGTGGAGAAGGTGAACAGCGTGCCCTAGGAAGAGCATTGCCAGTGGGTTGAGGAGGGTAATCAGTCCCCTCAACTCCATGCTGGTGAGACCACATCACAGAATGACAGTAGTTGAGGTTGGCAGGAACCACTGAAGATCATCTAGTCCACCCCTGCCCTGCTGAAGCAAGGACAGCTAGAACAGATTGCTCAGGACTGTGTCCAGTAAGGTGTTGAAAATCTCCAAGACTGGAGACTCTACAACCTCTCTGGGCACCTTCTGTGGTGTTCAAACCCTGATGCAGTAAAACTGCTTTCTTATGTTTAGACAGAATACGCCGTATCTCAGTTTGTGCCCATTGGGCACCACTGAGAAGGGTCAGGCTCCCTCTTCTTTACACCCTCCCATCCGTTATTCATAAACACTGATAATCCTGAGACTTCTTATTTTCTTGGGTAGAGGGTGGTGAGTGCTCCTGTAGTATTCAAACATTTGCTTCTGGGGCTGCTTTTGTTTCAAGGAATATAGCTGTTAAACATGGGGATCCACAGTGACCAGCAGATGTGAGATCTTTGGTTTCTTTCTTTTATTTGTTTTTTAATATGCTAGCATTTTGAAATGCTCAGCTTTTAAACCTCTGTATTAGTTTAATTTTCATAAAGGTATTGCTGATTTTGAAAGCTTTCTGGAAGATAAACGTGTCTATGTTCTGCTGAACTATTATAGAAATATAATATATAGAAAAACACTGAGTGCAGTGACTGATTCCTGAGCAGAAGTGTTTAGAAGGTAACATCTTCCCAAATACCTTTGGATGTGAATTTGGGTTTTTTGGCAGAATTCCTACTGCAGAAGGGATGTTTGAATTCTGCTCCATCGCTAATGTCAACAAATGCAGTGTTTGCCTTCGCCCAACTGGGACTGGATTCTTAGAGTGGAAGACTAACATTTGCCAGCAGCTTAGTATTTGTCTCTGGGCAGACAGGGTACAGTTTATCTTATACTG
Source organism: Pluvialis apricaria (assembly GCA_017639485.1). NCBI lineage: Eukaryota > Metazoa > Chordata > Aves > Charadriiformes > Charadriidae > Pluvialis > Pluvialis apricaria. The sequence continues at coordinate 147,778,700 of CM030008.1, forward strand.
ACTTAAATATCTTTAAGAGTACAATACGTGAGCTGAGTCATAAGCAAATTGTATCACTCTTCACTTCGTGGGGATGGGATCCCTGCCTGGGATCTTTTAATGTTGCTTCAGTATAAACAAATGAAATCCGTCACTTTCTGTACTATGGCATTAACTGCAAGAATCAAAGATAGAGTAAATCACGAACACTTTGTCTTGCAAAGGTTGGGGTTTTGTGTATCACCAAGAAGCTCACATTTTGTAGGGTCAGGGGAGATACAAATGTAATATTTGAATTCCTGCAACTTCATTGAATTGAATGTGATTTTCCCTGAGCTTCGTTTGAGTCCATAAGCAGTTTATTGCAATGTTATATTTCTCTGAGACTTTGGGGCTAGATGGTGGTGCTGGTGGGACTTGAGAAGCTGCGGCTGTGTGGACAATTTTGGAGGGCCTTGGATTGGACAGAGTCAATGGGAAAACTACAGGGAAAGCTAAGCGAAGCAAAAGTAGATGCTGGAGAGCCAGCTTTGAATAGACAACTGCACTTTTACATTAAAGAATTACAAAAAGAAGCGTGAGCCTGCACAGTATCATAGGGCTGTCCGCTATTTATTTGCCCCAGTATCACTTTTCGAAAAAAGATGGTGGTTTTAGCTTTTGTCCTCTGCAGGCTGGGCTGGTTTTGACTGGGATAGAGTTAATTATCTTCGTAGTAGCTAGTATGGGACTGTGTTTCGGATTTGTGCAGAAAACAGTGTAGATAATACAGGGATGTTTTCGTTATTGCTGAGCAGCGCTTGTGCAGTGTCAAGGCTTTTTCTGCTCCTCATACCACCCCACCACCGAGTAGGCTGGAGGTGCACAAGAAGTTGGGAGGGGGCACAGCCAGCACAGCTGACCCCAACTGACCAAAGGGGTATCCCGTATCATGTGGTGTGGTGCGCAGCATGTAAAGCTGGGGGAAGAAGAAGGAAAGGGGGGGGATGTTCGGAGTTATGGTGTTTGCAACCGTTACGTGTGATGGATCCCTTCTTTCCTGGGGATGGCTGAACACCTGTCTGCCCATGGGAAGCAGTGAATGAATTCCTTGCTTTGCTTGCATGCACGGCTTTTGCTTTACCTATTAAACCGCCTTTATCTCAACCCATGAGTTTTCTCACTTTCACCCTTCTGATTCTCTCCCCCATCCCGACTGAGGGAAGTGAGCGAGCGGCTGCGTGGTGCTTAGCTGCCGGCTGGGGTTAAACCACGACGAGGCTCATTAAGAACCTCTCCTGTCTTACAATATGTCTGAGTGTGCTCTATAACGAGTTGTTTGGATTAAGTCTTCAGAAAGGAAATCTTTATTTTTAACCTCTAGAGAGCGATCTCGAGCTGCTTTCAAAAAGCTGCCGGGGTAAAACTCTTCACAAAACCTTTGCTGAATGATTTGGGTTTGAACTGAAGTGTTTGATATTTTAACGATTTCATCTCATGGTCCCATAATACCAAGACAATTTTTAATATTGTCCATAATCATTAAGCTTTGCTTCCCCGTGGACCCGAGAGATTCGTATGGTGCCGTGCACATGTTCAACCTCTCACCGAAGAGCCTGAAGAGAAGAGATTGACATGTCCTGACAGGGGAACAGAATTCTGGTGGACTCAGAATTGCTTCTTAAAATTGTATATCTGTAATTTCAGGTACATTATGGGATTTCAATATTTTAAAAGTGGATTCTCTGACAACACTGTTTACTATTTCTGTTGATTTGACCAAGTATTAAATGAAGGGATTATTAGGGATCACGTTCTTTTCCCATCAAAGCAAAAGACTTCAACTTTCAACCTTAGGTATCATCTCCTTTTGCAATGTACAACCCCGCTTCACACCCACAGCAACACAGGGAAAACACAGAGTGATCCTGCAGCTGAAGGCCATAAAACATTGTCGCAGGCCTTTTAATAGTTTTCTCTTTTTTAAATAGATTTCTGATTTTTTTTAATGTGTGAAAATATTCCTGTAGTTCCTGAGCTGTCAAGTTTTCCTTCCACAACAAACTTAGATTTTAAGTTAAATGTCCAAAATGTAGCATTTTGATATCTTCTAATAGAGCCTGGCAGAGGCTTGTCCTCTCTTTCCAGACTCTTCAGGAGAAATTCGTGGTCTCTGGGGACAGAGGCACTGTGAACATCGTGACACAGTTACTTTATTCTTGCATACTGTTTTGCCGTTCTCTACCTTGTGTCAGTAATAGTGTCAGTCCAAGGCAGACCTGCCAAACGGTCCAGCTGAAACCCCCCTGTTTTCCCATGGATTGGTTACCTGCTTTGGCTAACAGAAAAACTGTTTTCAACTTAACTTCGCCTATAAACACGATGGAGAAAGCAACCGTAAGAAAAATGTCAGTCTGGGATACATGGAACAATCTCACTTGGTAAGGACCCGCTTTCCACATCGGAGCCAAGGGCAATGGTTTATTCCTGCTTGCTCCCTGCTTGCTGCTTCTGCTCTCTCGTATCACCTTGGTTGCATCACTCTGTTGTAGGTCATTGCATGTGCCCTACTGAATCTCTTAATTCTTTGTCCTTCTGCTACTCTGACTTTCCCATCTTCCCCTTGCTCTCACTCTTTTACGCTCTTCCACTGCTTCCTTCCTTTTTCCTCCTGGATTTATAAACTGCCACTCTACCAGAGGCTGCAGTTTTGAATGTTTTCATGTTGCTAAGCGATATTCTTCCTCTGTTATCAGCAGCTTGGTTTTCTTAGAAGTATTCAGTATCTGCAATCCCTGCTTGTTTGCCCTAAATTCAGATGCATCGTTGTCTTTATCTCCCACCGCTAAACAGCAACCTAACTTGCAAATTCACCCATGTGAAACTTCATAGACGTTAGTAAAACTATTTCTTGGACAACACTGTTTCAGAATTGGTTGTATTTCACACCGTACTTGTTGACTGTTGTTACAAGAGACCTGTAATGTGCTTGTAAGGGGTTACGCAACCTGGACCAGGCACTGGAGCATGCAAACTGGGGCCTGTCATGCTGCAGCAGTCATCAATGCTCCAAAGCGTCATAAGACAAAGTGTACACTGACCGATTATTTGATCAATCTGCTCATTATGCTCCATTGATTAAGGGTTTGGAAAAATTAAATTATATATGGATTTTTCAGTTACCGATAGTACAGAAAATGTTTGAAGAGGTAAGGTGAAAAGGCAAAGTTTTGACCAGCTACTGAAGGCAAGCCATCCCCAAAATCCCAGTTGCTCCTTGTGAAACTGTCAATCAGAATTACCTATATTGGTGTTTTTACAGCTCGGTTCAAGGTTATGGTTCAGTACATAGGTGCCAGAAAAGAATATGAAAAGAAGCATCATGAGCTTCGATGAATGCAATAGGAGACACCCAGCAAAGGCGAGCGAAGAGAGGTTCATCACAAAGCGACAGGTCTATACTGCTGCTGGGGTTGCCGTGGGAGAGATGTTAGTACCAATATGGCACCACAGGCTTTATCAGTCTTTATCATTTATATACTGGGCATTGAGACTGCTTCGAACGGCTCAGCACATTTAGAGACACTCTAGGGCCTAAATTTAAATCTACTTTTTCGACCATGACGCGTAATCTTTGCCTGGAGAGAAATGTGCGTGATGCAGAGCCTCACCCTGTAGGATCTCCTTACTGCCATCGGCTCTAAATAAACAAATATTTTTAGCTTCTTTTTACCCTCTGCAGATAATTTCCCATTAAAAATGAATGAATGTTGAACCAGTGGGATGCGGTTACTCTGCTGCCGCTCTTACCTGCGCACAAACTGTGCTGTGTTGGCTACACTGGTGTGAAGTGGTGGGGTCTGCCTTAACGTGCCATCGTAACACTTGCTGAGGTTATTTCCACAGATGAAAATTATTAGTTCTGACACCATTGCTGTACTGGTGTATCATGGCTGTGCTAGTATTCACACCAATGAAACTCTTGTTTCAACAGAATATTGTAAGGTTGATCCATGTAGCTGTACTTACAGAGAAACCATAAAAAAAACAGATTTTAATTGCTGGTGGTAACAAAATCTGAAATTAATAGTGATGAGCAATTTTGTGCTAAATAGTAAATCAGGCACACTTTTAACTGGGGTACATAACTCTGAAGAATATAATTTAACACAATTTTACTTCAGCAGAATGAACTGGAAATAGAAAGTTTCTTCCCAATACCAAAGTAGTGTAATATAAATTCTCTTAAACTGTCCAAAATGGTTAGTTTCTACAGATGCGTAAGCGATCTCCTTGTAGTGGCAAACTTTTAATAAGAATTTAGAAAAGTGCTTGTAAGTGCGTATCTGTGAGCACCTTTGTTATCAGGTGAAGATGCTTTTGATCTAATTTTCACTCTGGTCTTGACCTGGACTACTTAGTTTGTGGAAATGCCACGGCTTAGAACAAGCTGCTTTCCTCAGCCGTGGGAGATAAAGGGTTGGTTGACTCTTTGCAAAGAGGATGATACATCAGCAACATCACCTCTGAAGATACGAGGTGGTCCGAAGGCAATATAAATAATGCCTTATTTTTTCAGGTGAATGAAAAGAAGAGCCAAACCTCTCAGAACCGTGTCTCTGAGACGACAGCACTAAAGCCATCTCGAAACCCCTCCACGAGCAGCCTGCTGCGCCATTTGCTTTAGGTGCTGTGTAGACAGTTACTGCCATTGTGTTCAACAGTACAGCTGCTGTAGTAGTCACTCGTAGTACAAAGAACAATTTCAAACCCGTTGCCCTGAGTGTTTTTCAAGTGGGACCAAACCCTGGGGAAAAGTTATAATTAAACTATTGCTGATATTGGAATGTATTATGGTATATGCATCTTGGCATTTCTCCAATAATTAATGCAGTTGGTAATGTAAAGTAGCTGTTTCTAATAATCTTCTATTTTTTTTCTAAAGGAAAAATATTAATTATTTAGATAGAGCCTAAAAATAACTTTAAATTCTTAGAAAAAAGCTTTAGGTCCATTAAATACTTTAGCTCACCTAAGGTATTACTTAGGAAAGGAAGAAAAGGATTCTTTTGTGTTTAGGTGAGAAAAGCTGTTGTAATAATAAAAATACTTTTCTAATTTAAATATACAAGCACTTCAAACCTTAGAGCTTTAAAACTGGAAAAGCTAAAATGAATGAGTTAAATACCATCCCCACTTCAGTTAATTACGGTCTTGCCACTTGTTTCAGTCAGGCTAGGATTACACTCAAAATACTGAATTAAACATATAATTTTCCTGTTGCTCTGCTTTGCTGGAAGACAATTCAGGTTCCTCATTCAGGCCTTTGTATCACTCATTGGCTCACACACCCCTGACCGCAAGGAATTTAATAGTCTGACCCCAAAAATAAGACAAAATCCATTTATGTTTAAAATAACTACGTGGGAACATTATTTCTCTTTAACTATTTCCTAATAATAATAAAAAAATCCCCAAACTGTGGTTTGGTTTTGTTGCAGTTTAAGCCAAATCGGCTACTGGGGATGGGGGGTACCCCAGACGGGACCGACAGATGCTCCCCTCTACCCCTCTTCAAAGAGAGAGGCAGAGGATGGAAAAAGAGACTTATGAGTTTAGAAGGAACTAAACTACTTTAATGAAATATTAATAATAAATAAAAGGAAATAATGAAAAATATACAAAACCTTATCAAGTTCCCAGGATGACAGTCACGACACCAGCTGGCACTGGGGCAGTCCCAGGCTGGACTCAGTGATGGACGGGAACTGGATTCCGGATCTGCATTCAGGATCGGGACCAAAGGCAGACGAACAGATGGAGACCTCCTGAGACGTCGGTCATTGAAGGAAGAGCGCTGACCCTTTCATCCCTCAATTTTCATACTGAGCATGAGGCAGATGGGATGGAATAACCCGTTGGTCAGTTTTTGGTCACCCGTCCTGTCCGCTCCTCCCTGCCTGTGGGACCTCACTGCGCTTTTCTGCTTCCTACCCTCCAATGGGGCAGGTAACAAAGTTGGTTGGCCTTGGCTGTTAGAGCAATAAGTATAAGCAAGAGCCTCTCTGCATCCCATGCCTGGGCATCAGCTATAAACATCGGTCTTATCACTCTGAGAGAGCAAACATTGTCTGCACAGTACGCTGTTAATTTCAATAGTTAGAAGAGGCCCAGCTAAGAAGCAAAGTTACTGAACAAAATTGGTCCTGTTTTACCTCAAACCAGGACAAGTGGATGCATCCCATCCCCTACCACACACCAGCTGCCGGGAAGGTCAAACGATGCAACGGACTACTGAAGAGTACCCCAAAAGCAGTGAGTGCTGGAACATTTAAAAAGTGGGGCAAGCATTTAGCGAAAGCCACCTGGTCAGTCAACATGAGGGGAACTGTCAGCCGAGCTGGTCCTGCTCAGTCAGAGCTTTTATGTACTGTAGAAGGGGATAAGGTCCCTGTGGTGCATGTAAGGAATATGTTGGGGAAAACAGTCAGGGTGACCCCGGCCTCAGGTAAAGGCAGGCCCACGCATGGGATTGCTTTTGCTGAAGGACCAGGGTGTACGTGGTGGGTGACGCAGGAGAATGGAGAAGTTCCATGTATACCTTTAGATGATCTGATTTGGGGTGAGAATCCTTAGTTTTAAAACGTGTGGTGATAATTGTTACGTAACACTAACAGTGTTCAGTAAGTGTTTTTCAGGGTAACATAGTGGTAACGAAGCTGGAGCCAACTTTGTCGAATGGTGTCCAGCGACAGGGAGCATGCCAGCCATGAGCACACACGTTATATTGCTGCGCCCAACTCCACACGTCCATCGTCCTGCATTGAGGTCTGGTCCAGATCCGACAACGGAGTGAATGCCACACCACTTGCTCCTACCCTAAAAGACTATTACGATGGATGGGACTCCTACTTTCGAATTAAAGAAACTTAATGGACCATTTAGAGGAATAGTTCATAGCTTTAGAGGATTATATTTGTTTGTGTGTATATATATGTTAGAGTACAAATATAACAGTAACTGGAGTGTGATATATATAGATATATAGGGTATGAAATAGGGGGTGGAATGTCTTGGTTTGAGTGACACAGGACTAATTTCTCTGCTGATACTTGGGAAGACTGCAATTTTAGAAGACTTTAGTGTCTGAATTTGTGAAAATATTTGCTTTATAGCCACTATGGTGTGCGGGTTTCAAGGTGTCAGTGTTTTGGAGCTCGCCAGGTGCAGGAATGAGGAGGAGCAAGATCTGAGCACTTGACCCAAGCTGGCCAACAGGATTATTTGATACCGTCAGCGTCACATTCACTATATATTAGGCAGTTTGCTGCAAAGTTCTCTCTCTCCCTTCATGGTTGGCATCCTAAGAACTTTGTGCCCCTGCGCCAGACCCCTGAGCCCTTCCCTTCCTCCTGAAGCCACAACGCTTGCTGTTTCCCACATTTGCTGTCCAAGCTGTTTGGCAAGGCAGACACGCTGGAGGGGAGGGATGCCATCCAGAGGGACCTGGACAGGCTGGAGAGGTGGGCCCAAGCCAACCTCATGCAGTTCAACAAGGCCAAGTGCAGGGTCCTACATCTGGGTCGGGGCAATCCCATGCACAAATACAGGCTTGGCAGTGAATGGATCGAGAGCAGCCCTGAGGAGAAGGACCTGAGGGTGCTGATTGACGAGAAACTCAAAATGAGCCAGCAATGTGCGATCGCAGCCGAGAAGGCCAACCGTATCCTGGGCTGCATCAGAAGTTTGGCCAGCAGGTCGAGGGAGGTGATTCTGCCCCTCTACTCCACTCTGGTGAGGCTCCACCTGGAGTACTGCGTCCAGCTCTGCAGTCCCCAACATAAGAAGGACAAGGATCTGTTGGAGCAGGTCCAGAGGTGGGCCACAAGGATGATCAGAGGGCTGGAGCACCTCTCCTATGAGGAGAGGCTGAGAGAGTTGGGGCTGCTCAGCCTGGAGAAGAGAAGGCTGCGGGGAGACCTTATTGTGGCCTTCCAGTACCTAAAGGGGGCCTACAGGAGAGCTGGGGAAGGACTTTTTACAAGGGCATGTGGTGATAGGATGAGGGGGAATGGCTTTAAACTGGAAGAGGGTAGATTTAGATTAAACACTAGGAAGAAATTTTTCACTCTGAGGGTGGTGAGGCACTGGCACAGGTTGTCCAGACAGGTTGTGGAGGCCCCATCCCTGGAGGTGTTCAAGGCCAGGCTGGATGTGGCCTTGGGCAACCTGGTCTAGTGGGAGGTGTCCCTGCCCATGGCAGGGGCTGGGAACTTGATGATCTTCAAGGTCCCTTCCAACCTTAACCATTCTATGGTTCTATGACTTTATGTTATATCGAAGCATGTGAATGTGTTTAATTTGCCTCACAGGGTAACATAAAACTTGCCCAATGTTCCCCGTGAAGCTGCAGCCCCTCAAGGGGTCGTGCCCATCCCCCACTGCACAGGCGGCACCCCAGGCACCCATTGCCATGGCCCCTGTTCCATCTGCCAGCGCCCAACAAGCACAACACAGCTCCCACTGCAGCCCTTCTCTCCTGCTCCCACCACAGCTCTTCTCCACTGCTCCTGATGCCTCGCACCCATGACCCAGCCCTTCCCGCCTGCTCCCAGCACCTCCTTCCCGTCTCTCTCCTGCCATCAAGGTGACACCGTGAAGACCCAGAGGAAGAGAAGGCTTCTGCTGCTGGAGGTATGTCCCTGCTCCTGGGAGGTGGGCACCCCCCCACTGCCTGGGCAGGCTGGAGCAGGCGGGGATGGGGTGGGATGGGGACCCTGCTGTGGCGAGCTCGGGGGGCTGGAAGCTTTGCTCGCCCTCTCCACACAGCCCTGCGAGGCCACGGGCTGGGAAAAGCCCTTCTGGGCTGCTGGTGCCCTGCTGCAATGGAGCATCCCTGTGGGGGGACACACGTCCCCAGGGGAGCGCAGGGTGCCCTGGGCTCGTGCCGGGGGGATGCTCGCCAGGAGCAACCAGGTCCTGGCCGCAGCCTGAGCTGGTGCCCCCTCTGCCCCTTTGCAGGCTGGAGCCATGGGAGCGGAGCCCTCCCCACGGGGCAGTGAGGAGCCGAAAGGCCGCCTGCACAGAGTAAGGAGCTTGTGGGCGCCGAGGCAGGCGCGGGGCCGGGCTCTGTGCCCGGGGTGCTGTGGGGCAGGGAGCAGGGCCGCTCACCGCTACCCTCTCTGCTCCAGCAGACCCACAAGACCTTGCTGCTCCCCAACCGGCTGAAGCGGCAGGTGGTGATCGAGGAAGAGATGGAGGCTGAGGTGCAGACAGAGGAGGCGATGGAGGTAGACGCAGAGTTAGATGTGGATGAAGATGGAAGTAGACGTGGAGAAGGAGGAGCTGATGGAGACAGACCAGCCAGCAGGAGGACAGGCACGTGCTCCCCATCTGCTGCCCGCATCCAGGGAGGATCGCCTGCCACCGGGCTGGGGCTGGGGTGGGTCATCCCTGCTTGCAGGGACACGGCGCCCGGTCCCCTTGTCCTGGCAGCAGAATCACCACCACTGCGCTGCCCCCAGCAGCTGTCTGCTTTGGGAAGGGAGCGGTTCCTTAGGGCCAGGCAAAACAAGGCTGATGTGAAGCTCAGCCGGCGTTCAGTGCTGGTGGCAGAGTGCTGCTCTCCCCAGCGTGTCCCAGGGCTGTGGCACATGGAGTGCCCATCAGGGCAAAGCCTGACCCAAAGCAGTCGCTGACACGGAGCCGGCTCAGGAACCCCCAGCTCTGCGAGGCGAGGTGCTGCTCGTTAGCCAGACGACTGTGCCTCTTGCTTTTCTTCCAGGGGCAGCAGAGGTACAGGGTCTGGCGGCGCAGGAGTGGGCCTTCCAAGAGGAAGCATTGTAAATAGTTGTGCGAGTTGTTTCTTTGTAAATAGTTGTAGGAGTTGTTTTTTTGTAAATAGTTGTAGGAGTTGGGTTTTTTGTAAATAAAGTTTTATCTATGTTTTTCAGACCCAAGCTCTCTTGGCATTTGCTCTGGGCACCCATGGTGTTTGCAGAGTTGTGGCTTCCACCTGCTCTGGGTTCCCGGGGCTGGAGGTGGCTGGGAGTGCTGGCACAGCCGCCCCGCGGGCAGGGGGTCCCCATGCACAGATGGGGTCCTGCTTACGCAGGCGACGGCACTGGGCACCAGCGGGGTTCCTGGGCTGCTGGAGAGCGCTGTCCCCAACAGCACAGCTGCCATCAGCAAAGCGTGAGCTGTGCCCTGAGCGAGCCCTGCCGCGATGCAGTCAAAGCAGGCAGGAGACCTTCTGCTGCCCTTCCTGCTGGCGGGACAGAAAAGGGACTGGTGGGGCACGAGCCAGGATGAGGCCCCAGAGCTGCAAAAGCTTTAAGGCTGTGAAGCTGCCCACGCTCAGGTCTTTGCTTGGCGTCCTGCATGGGTTTAGCCTGTGCCGTGAGAAGAGACCAAGCGGGAAGCAAAGCAGTCCTTGCCCTCCGCGCAGTCCTGCTGCTGGCAGCGGCCCTGGCCCCTGGTCCCCACTCGGGACTGCTATCGTCCTGTTACGTATGAACCCAGCTGAACATCGAATGCACTGGTATCGTCTCAGTGATACAGCTGTGGTCAGCGACAGCAGATTTGGGCTCATGACTTTGTCTCACCCATTAGGAATGCAAACGATACAACCGATGCCCTCCAAGCTATCGGTCTACCATCCTCGGAGCTAGCTGATGCAGGCTGCTCTGCTGGCACAGACGTGTGCAGTACAATAAACCAGCAGCACACAGTGAGGGCTCCTACGTGCGGAGTGAAACTGCAAACAAATAATTTGTGTGCCGAAGTGGTGCTGTGGACAGGCTTAATGGCCAAGCGAGACAATGCCCTCCAGCAGCGGTTGGGTCTGTAACACAGCTCCTTCTGAAAACTGCAGCTGAGTAAATCCAAAATTCAGGGGATGTTCTGGGCGTGAATGAGAGGACTTCGCCTGTGTTAGATGATGTCTGGAGAAGGTTGATTTTTCATTAAAATGACTGTTTGGTCTCTGTCTCCTCACTGCGTTCAGAGTAACTTCATGACTATGGCTGAGATGAGAGATTTTCTTGGATGATAGCTCTTGCTCTCTGGCCTCTCTTCTTTACCCCCATTTTTCTCTTTCCTCCATGCAGATGAAGAAACTTACTGTTTTATCCAAAATTAGGCTTCTCCCCATCTCTGATTTGCAGTAACAGGCTTGTAGCCAGACTGCATTTGTAGAAGGCCATAAGGCTGACTGACATGGAGTGCTTGTACCATCATGTATAAAAATAGGCCTCGAAGCCGTTACAATTGTGACTAACACCGTGGTCACTCGTGAATTCCTCCTCCCTTGCCTGGATTATTTCTCACAGGCGAACACTATCTGCACATAGTGATATTGATGTAGGGCATCCCGACCTAAGAAGTTAGCTTATGTTAGTATTATTAATGTTAGCCTTATTTAACTAATAATGAACAGAACACTGTGTTGTTTGAAGTTCCTCTAGCCTTAATTAACTAGTAATGAACAGGACTTTGTGTTTGAAGTCCCTGCTCTCTGGATCTTAACATCTAGGATTGACTGTGTATAGGATGAGTTATTTGACAACCTGGCAAGATAAATGTCCAGCTGGCCAACTTGGCAACAAAACTTGCTTTCAAGGTGTCCTAAGTGAACTGCCTTCATTATAATACTAAAAAACACACCCACAGGTCAAGAAGACCCTCGCCCAGGTGAAGACCCTTCCCCTGCGCAGGTGCAGTGATTGAAGAGAATGACACAGCAGATATTATAAGTATATGTAAATTAATAACCAATCATTGTAACTGGGAGTCGAATACCTTGTAAATTTTGTGTATAAATATGACAGAGAAACCGGCTTAAGGTGTGCATGATTTGTGGAAAATCCACCTAGCACCCGGGCCTGAATAAATGCAATATCTCTCCTGAGCATATGAGATTGGTTAATTGCACGCCAGGCATGAATCCGCTTTTTGGACAACAGTATCAGCATACAATCTTGCACAAGCCTCTGATTCTTCTCTTCCTGAAAGATGGGAAGAGAAAAATGTTCCTTTAGCAGGACCAGAATTGACTTCACTGACCTCCCCTCACAGCCATATTGATTTATTTTGAGCAGGACTCCTCATGTTTTTGCATGAGGATCTTCAATGCCAGAAATCACCAGAGCTTCATTTCCCCTCTCCCTTGCCTTGAGGTCTGGGTCTGATCACCCTGTACAAATCTGTTATGTTTCTCCTCACGCACTAGGCCAGCATCAAAGATGAGGAAGAAGTTCATAACTATTTTATCTTCATCTGCAGTCCTTGATGCCCTGTTGAGGGAAGCGCTCCAGTGTGGTGAGTTCATCTCATGACCCAAGAGAGAAGACTAGCAGGAGACCCAAAGTGGAAGACAGCTAATGAAAAGCTCATGCCATTGTGGGACAATTTCTTCCCAGGCAGCTCTCTGATGGTTTTGTACATAGATAATACAAACTGCTTCCCTTTTAAAACCAAGTAGCAATGAAAGATAGCGATAATTCTTAGGAGAAGGTGATTTTCAAAACTGTCGAGCTTTTATGTAACATTTATGTTCTATTCAGTCATGACTATAAATTTCTTTTGACGAAGACCGGACAGTGAATGTGTTTAAGCCCAACAGGACAGTAACGTGTAACAAAACTCACAGAATTTCAACAAGTAACTTCTGCAGCTGGCTCAAAACAGCTTGCTGAGCTAGTGCTTATTTGCTAGTAAAACACGTAGTCTTAAACAGCTAAATGGATTAACACTTCCATAAGCCATAGTTCTACTTAAATTATTGCAGTGCCATCCTCTCCAATAACAAATGAAAATAAAATTTAACCTCATTTTTCACTCTTCTGTGTTAGCATGAGTTTTCAGCCATTTGTGATTAGCTGTATCCTAGTGAACTGACTTCTTCCCATGTTGATTTCAGATGGGATTTGCCAGGTTAAAATGCCAAAAAGTAGATCAGAAGAAAACCTAAAAGGAAAACCATAGTGTTTAAAAATAACAGATTTTTATTCGGTGTATAGCTCCTCTGCTTTGTAGCTTCGAAGGAGGACAGCAGTATCACAGTGCTTCAAGCAGCACTTATTAAAAATGTCTTACAGTGAAATCTGGTAATGGTTTAAGTTAAAATTTTGGTGCTGTGTGTGAAAAAGCAGAAACTTCAGCTCATCATTCAGCCATAGCACAGCAAGAAAGTTGTACATCACCATCTGCTTGAGGGTAGATTGGCTCTGCAGAGAGATCTGGACAGGCTGGACAGATGGGCTGAGGCCAATGGTATGAGGTTCAACAAGGCCAAGTGTCGGGTCCTGCACTTGGGTCACAACAACCCCATGCAGTGCTACAGACTGGGGGCGGAGTGGCTCGAAAGCTGCCTGGCAGAGAAGGATCTGGGGGTGTTGGTGGACAGCCGGCTGAGTATGAGCCAGCAGTGTGCCCAGGCAGCCAAGAGGGCCAACACCATCCTGGCCTGCATCAGGAATAGTGTAGTGAGCCGGAGTAGGGAAGTAATCATCCCCCTGTACTCGGCACTGGTGAGGCCTCACCTCGAGTACTGTGTTCAGTTTTGGGCCCCTCACTACAAGAAGGACATTGAGGTGCTGGAGCGTGTCCAGAGAAGGGCTACCAGGCTGGTGAGGGGTCTGGAGGACAAGCCTTATGAGGAACGACTGAGGGAGCTGGGGTTGTTTAGCCTGGAGAAGAGGAGGCTGAGGGGTGACCTTATCACCCTCTACAACTACCTGAAGGGAGGTTTTAGAGAGATGGGGGCTGACCTCTTCTCCCACGTGGCAAGTGATAGGACAAGAGGAAACGGGTTCAAGTTATGTCAGGGCAGGTTTAGATTGGATATTAGGAAGCATTTTTTCACTCAAAGGGTTATTAAACATTGGAATGGGCTGCCCAGAGAGGTGGTGGATTCACCATCCCTGGAGGTGTTTAAGAAAAGGGTAGATGAGATGCTTAGGGACATGGTTTAGAAGTGGGTGTTTTTAAATCAGGGTAGGTTAACGGTTGGACTTGATGATCTTAATGGTCCCTTCCAACCTCACTTATTCTATGATTCTATGATTCTATGATTTTCAAACTCAGGACAATTATCACTCTGATAAACAAAGTTAGTTAGGTTGAAATGGGTTTTCAAAACCTAACCAATACCTAATGATGAAGCTCTTGAAATAAGGACAATAAAATTGAATTGTTATTTGCACCAAGATCTTTGTTCAAAATGTCTGTGATGACTAGCCAAGGAGAAAATGGTCAGTTGAAAGGAGTTCAGCTGGGACTGGGATGCAACTTTCCAGCAGATGGGTGTTCCACAGAGTCTTATTTTTTGGTTAGTTGTAATTGCAAACAGATGTTTAAAGAGGAAATAAAGTAAGGCATGAAGTCAGAGTAGGAACACCTATCTTTCACCTGCAAACAATTCCTAGGGAAGGGTAAATACTCAAGATTTTTAAAAAGATGTATTATTTTATGGAGAACTGAAGGCCTGAAAAGTTACTGAAGAAGATAAAGAAAAACTTTCTGACAATTAAAAACTGGCATGAACTTAGGTATGTGCAAGGGAAAGTGACGCATGGAGATGATTATCTAATAAAGAATTGCGGAAAATGTTGGAAGAGTCAGATATTTATCAGCTATCACATTTCAGTACGCGTGACCTGGATTACGGGATGGGGGGTGTGAAGGTTTTTCTGGAGGGTTTTTCTTTAAGTTTGGGCGTTCGGACAGAGCCAGACCTGAGAGCTCCATCAGTGACGGGGAAAAACAATGAAGGCAAATTTAAACACAGCCAGGGAGCCCTGGCGTCCCCAGAGCGGGACAGACGGCTCCGGCTCAGCATCCGCTGCAGAGGGCAATGCTCCCTTGGCTCTGCGTGCACGTGCCTCCTCGAGAGCAGCCGGGGTCCTCCTTAGGATAGGTCTTCATCTTAATAGACCTTTTTGCTTTTATACACCATGTCCTAGTCCGTGTACCAGCACAGCATCCCATATAATGTGTGTGTATCTACTTTGGCAGCAACCCAAAGGCTGGAATATTGCTGTTTTGCAGGTTTGAGAAATGAGGCACAGTGCTAAAGCTCCAAATTTCCAGAGATGCTCAGATTTGTAAATCCACGTGATCCCAATTTAATTTAAGCCCAAATATTCAAATAAACTTAAATGTCATCTGCTTGCATTTAGACACAAAGTATGGCAGAGCAGAGAACCACAAAATTCATAATTGAGTAGAATTCCTCAAATAAATGAGAATGCAATTAATTATTTAATATCATTAACAAGTCAAAATCAGTTATACCACTTCCACAATACTAAGACAGCATGTTACCACTGGAGAATAACTAGCTATTCTAAAACAGATTCTCTTCATTTTCCTTTCCCGAATCGACAGACTTCCCACTGCAGTTTGCTTGACTGAGGTGTTAAAAGCAGTAGCAAATTTAAACTGAGGCAAATGAGTCTGTCTTAAGGTAACCAGCCCTTGAGTCGTCATCGTTGCCAGACTGGCACATCACAGCAAGCGCAGATCACCACTACGTTACATTAATTCACAGATGAGTCAACTCTTGGCGATACAAATGAATGGACCTGCTCTTAATAGAGGCAAACAAAAAAATCTTAGCTGAAGAAGAAGAAAACCTCCTTTGTAGGAAAAGGGCTTGGTCAGTAAATGGAGAGGGAAGATGCAGCCCTTGCAATGCGGCATTTCTGCTCTGTCCGTAAGCAAGAGACTATTGCTTCTGGCAAACTCAGCTGAACCGGCCAGCCGCAGCCGCCAGCCCCGCTCCGCTTCCGAGAGGAAAACGCGTAGCCCCGTTGTCGTCATTCAGAGAAGGAGCGGAAGGAAGAAATAAATAATCTGCTGAGACAGGAATGGATAATGGACGGAGATATATTTTGAAACTGATGTAAATCCTGTCGGGTGACGTGCTGGTGAGTCACCAGGGTGGGTGGAAGTGATTTTGCATAATAGCGGTATCATCTGCTTTCTCCTCTTGCACTGACACACAACGGCAAACACAGGCACTGTGCAGCCGCCGGTGAGTCAGATGCTGTGTACCAACCTAAAAGGGCTGAAACCTCAAAATATTTACAGTTGCCTTTCCCATCTCAGTGTAAAAAGGCATTGGGAGTGGGCACTGGTGGTGTACCGCTCTTTCGGTTTCCCCTGGGACTGACCACATCACACCAAGGAGTCAAAACTTTGGAGGAGCCTTAGGAAGAAGCGGCTCTAGACTCCACAGTGTTTAGACAGAATAAAAGAGGACATGGGCAGGAGGGCAGGCTCTTTTCATAAAGAATGTGGTTGAATTCAGAATAATTGGACCGAGGTAAGTTTTCAATTTCATTTTTAAAAAAACTCAGCAGAAGCGCTGGAGCTCAAAGGAAGAGTCATACTTCAGGAAAGGGTTGAGCTGAAGCTTAGACATATTCAAAAGCACTTATTGAATGGAGATGATCTTTATTTCTCATTTTAAAACATTTTAATTATTCAATGACAAAACACAATTTAAAAATTCAGCATATTTGCTCCTAATTGAACTCGTACCTAACACAAATGTAATCAAACCCTGCCAGTTTCCCTCTCCTTTTTTGCCATCCTCTTGGCACCGTAGGGAATGGAAACAAAGCCTAAGAAGAGAAGAGAGAAAAATATTGTATCTTGTCAGGTTTATAGTTGACTGAATGGACTCTGTATGTATAGAATTAGCAATTCCTCAACTTGCAGAGCTTTCCTAACGCAGTACACAATGAATGGAGTGTCTGCCTACTTCTTTTTTAATTGCATTCAGATTTCTCTGTGCTGTTGCTTTAGGCTGTTAGAGAATCTAGTCTGTAACAAAACAAATGAATTACCTATAAACAATCAAAACATAGCAGTACCTGCTTAGTCTTGTGATACCCAGAGAGAGAAGAATGCATCTGAAAGAAAAAGTCAAAGCTGTTTTAATTAAGATTTAGGTATTAGGGCCATAAAATTTCACACTCACTCTGCCAGGAACATCTTAAGTGATAAATGTTTACCCAGTATGATACTTAGTTACATGAAATACTGATTTCATAACTAGGTTTTATGATTTACCTTCTTAATTAGGGACAAAGTGTAGTCTTGGAACAGAGTACAAGGTGAACAGATTTTATGTGGAGGAGCTCTGCAGAGACTCGGGTAAATGAGAATAAATCCATCACCACACAGTGCTACCACTCAGTTTGCAGTCTGAGATTTCCAGCAACATTATGGGCGGTACCAATGGCAGCTTCTGCAAGGCGGCGGCGGTTGATTTGTACCCTTTTAGTGATAAACTCAATAGCTCTTTCCTCTGGGGAGTGCCACCCACAAATTCCCTGTGGGAACAATTTTGAGCCTCTCTCTGTATTATCCTTGCTGCACTTAGACTTAATATCCTTGCTGGATATTACACTCAATCAGCTCTACTCAGGCTCCTCAGCCAACAGATATTTAAGCACTCTCTAATAAAGCCTGGTGCACAGCTGACAAATTTTTTTTTTCCCCAGAAAATAATTTTATTTCTAGCTGCCAGTTTATTTGGACAGGTCTGGGACACCCAAAGGGACTGGAGGAAGACTTTCTACCTTCTTTAAGAAGGAAGAGATCTCACCTTGGCTGTCACAGCCTGGTAGTACTTTGTAGGATGAGTTTCCATGCGTGGTTACTGCACCCTTCAAACAATCCTGTGAAGGGAATGGCTATTTAGAACAACATGCTATTTAGAACAATGTTACAAAGTAATATGGTCGAACCTTCTTAACTGTGCTCATTTTCATACCTCTTTCTCTCTCGATCCCTTCAAGCTATTTGAAGACACAGGAAAGTATTAGAGAAGATACTTTCCCAGAGGGCAAATACGCCTGGCCATTAGCAAGCATGCTATATCCCTGTAGCATCCCACTTTCCTGAAAACCCAGTATCCACCATCACCCAGCGCTGCTCCTCTGCCTCTGTTGAGTGGTTGCAATCCACTTTCCATCCTTGACTGCAAACGGAGCAACTCTGTATTCTGAGTGCTGCAAAAGGTACCGACCCTCACTTCACAAATGAAGCAAATATTCTGGTGTAACTTTAAAATGATTGCACTCCCACAGAATCACAGAATGGTCAAGGTTGGAAGGGACCTCTGGAGATCATCTAGTCCAACTCCCAACCTTTTAGAAGTTAGATGGAAGCAAACCTAGGATTTTGTCTTTCCACCTACCGATACTGAAGATTTCTTTGCACACAGCAGCCTGGAAAAGCACAGTGAGCACGGCACAAACCTGCGCATCTGCCCCAATTTTCAGTCATAAAGTATCGGTAAGGTGCCAGGCAGCGAGGACGCTTTGGTGCCTGCTACGTAAGAGTTTTCCATTACTTGCTGGGAAAGCAGATATGCTTGTTCTGATCCTGAACCTCCTGTTTACGCAAAACTTGCAGTGGGTTCACTAGGAAACATTCGCTTGAGCTGCAGGGCAGGAGACTGGACCGCTGAGAAGGACAGGTCAGCGTTAAAGGCCAGCTGTGGTTCAAAGGCCAGGCTGAGAAATCTGGGAAGCTTAAATGCCCATGAAGTTTTCATGATAGTACATCATCACAGGAAAATTCCATGCTGCCAGGGCACAATTATTCACAATTAGGAATCTGGGAAATTATTCTTTTGAGGGCGTTAATCCAATTTGAAACTAAATTGGCAGGCTTGCATGAGGGAATTCAAAGCCTTGCTCTCTATGTGGATGTTGGGATTTGAGGTTCTGTTTGAGAGTCTTCTTCAAACATGAAAAAGATGCAGTGGAAGAGTGAGTTAATTAACTTCTTCCTATTTATGAGCTGTTTGGAGACACCTTGCCAAACCTTCAGCTGTAGCTAATATTGAATATCACCTATACATTTTCAGGAAACTGTGAATACTAAATTGAAAACTTTCTTGGTTTGAATGGCCATATGGGATAAATGAATGCTACCGTTTCCTTGTTGAAAGAGATGCATAATTAATGCAGAGCAATGTGAAAATTGTATGGTATACGTTTGAAAATGGAGAGAAATATTTGAGCAATCAAGCCAAGAAAATTGTATTTTCCAGGTACTCACAACAGTAAAGATGAATGCTTTATCACTTACTTGAAGCAAATACGTGCTGTCAGGAGGAAAGCTGACTCAAATATATAGTGTGAAAGCTTCGGAGGCAATCTTGCTTCCAGGCATATTGCAGGTTTGGAGTGATGATGTCAAATGGACATAACACAGCTAATTAATTTTATTTCTCCTCAGATGCACAAAATACCTGACCAGAAAGAACAAGTTTTAAATACAAACTCCTCTCTCTCCCCTAATGATGCCCTTGAACCACAGGGGTCCCTAGATAAGTGAGTAAACTGACCTCCTATCTGCTTTCTGGCGTGAAGCAAATAGGTTTATGAGACAAAAACCCCCACCATTTAAGTGGTGTACTTGCTCAACACCATCTAACAGAACAAGCAAAGATACCACCCAAAAAGCTAAAGACAGGTGGGACATCTTTTGCCTAAACCTCCTACTGCTTCTTCTGCACTTAACACTGAAAGCGAGTATAAAAGTTAAACATACAGCCATTGGGTCATTGGGGTACAAAAGAATTAATTTGACCCAGTAATTTTTAAGGGAAAATTAATAATGGGTCCTACCACAATCCCATATGGATTTTATGAGGAAGAGTGCATTTTAATTATTTTGAACCCATTTTAGAAAAAATATAAATGTAAAATCCCCAAGAGTCCCTTCCCTTGCTCACCCCCTGCCCATCCTCTCCCTTGGCTTCCAACTCCCCTTTTTGAAGTAGCATATTTTGAAACCAGCGTATACGGAGCAGCCGTTACAGACCGCGTGAGGAGGAAAAGCATCACTGCATAGTGTGCATCGGGCAGCACAAAACCAGAACAGCTGAAACAGACTCCAAGCTCCACTAATAGGATCTCTGGGACACCATCTTTTTGCTAATGATTAATGGAGAGAGGTCGCATTTTGCTGCCTTAATCATCTCCTGGCATGAGGGTAACAGCATGACAAATTAAATGAGACCCAAAAACTTGCATTCTTAATCTCACTCCTGCTAGGCTACACCACCTCAGGTGCTGAAGCAAAGGAAGAAAAACAAGTTGTAAAGTTTCTTCCCCCAAGTTTTCCGCAGATTTCGGTTCTTCACTCACACTTTGCCATCATCCCCTTCCTGCTCCACACCGATTGCTCTCCACCCTCCTTCAGCGGCAGGTTAGTTCCCATCCAATTACACCACCGGCGGAGATGGACTCAGGCCAAGCATTCATCTGATTCTGGGTATTTTCTGTGTTTCTGAAGGCGGATTTCCTTTTCTGCCCACTTTCTTCCCTGATATGACTCCCAGTGCAAAATTAATATCATTGGATTACTGTTCTCATGTTGTCACCTTGCTGTGTTAAAGCTGCCACCATGGGCTTCACGCAGCCAACACGCATTTCACTGCCACGGGTTGTGGTACTTTGTAGCTACAGCACAGTCCCACTCACGCAGCTGCTGTGTACCTCGGGGTTTGCTCTTTCGCTCAGGACTGAACCAGGTACGCAAACATTGTGCCCTGCACACTTGCCAGTGAGAAGCAATTTTCTTAATTAATCAGAATGGATTTTGATACAAAGGTACCTGTGATTGATTGCATTCAACCCTTTTAACAAACCGACGTGAAACTCTGTTTTTCTCCTAGTCTCTTAAATTTATTTAAAACACACCAAAGAATAAAGGTTCTTTTAGCTGTGGAAAAAAATTCCAGTTTCAAAAAGCAGTTCTCAGTTCCACTAGGAACTGATGAAAATCAAATTAAACCATTTACTTACTAGAGCTAACAAATGTATTTTGTTTGTATTAGTCATGCAAATGCTTTTATTTTGAAGGATTTTTTAAATTCATTTGAACCTTGTCAAATCTTAATATTTGAGAGTGAAAATTATCAGGTCTTACTGTTGTCCAACTGATTTAATAAACGGATCAAAAATGACACCAGCTGCTTCAATACGAAAGCAGTAGTGGTTATATTATTACTTTTCTGCAGTAATTTGTTCCATGTTCCACCAAAAGCAGAAATCTGAAAGTGGATGCAAAGTACAACTGCAAAGCAGACACCTCTGCCGGGCTCAAGGAAAACGAACACAGTTCGATATCACGCTGTAACACCCCACTTTACGTTTATGGTCTAATTCCTCTTTAGTGGTAGTAGTAATAACAGAAAAGAAAGAGTAGCCTTTTGCTGTTCTCTTGCCAGTGGCTTTTCAAGGGTTTGAAAACTGTACTAGGAAAAAAAACGTGTTGGAAGATGAAGTTCCTGCAAGTACAGCTTGAACTGATATCTAAGGGATGTGAAAGTACTCCTGCAAGGAGGCGGCATCCCGTCAGAGCCCTTCCAACTTTTACGTTAAAATAAAATAAAAAGACTCCTCTGAGGTTCTGTTCCAGCGTGCATGTGGTTTAGTGGTCTCGGTCTAGAAAGTTGCTTCACACGATGACAGCGTGAGACATGGACTGTGTCGCTCAGGTTTTCATTTCGAGACTCGGGTATGTCTGGCAGTTTTCCCGGGCCATGCCCTGTGCCCACCTAAGGTACACACAATTCACGGGAAGTGGGACGTGTGTTAGACATCTTTGTTGGCTTCAGACACTGCTATATTCCATTGCCCTGGGGACTACCCGTTGGCGGGGCAGTCTGATTGAAATAAAACCTCTGTTGGAACCCTCTTTTATATAAGAAAAAAAAAGTCTTATTAATCCACAAAAACATTATCACAGTGATGACAAAGTGGCTTCTTCCTCTCAGATTGCTGCCCCGCTGATCCCAGGACCTCAGTAGTGTGAGTACGTGGGCAATAAATGTCAGCAGCACTCCCATGCTGTAAGGGATCTCAGCAGATCTCAGTAGGAAAGTAAGATCGTTGTGAGTCAGCATTTGGCTGAGAAGCTGCTTAGAAGCATCTCAACAGTCATCTGCTTCGGGAAGTGTAATGGGTGATTCAGCAACCCAGGCAGCGCCCTCTGACCTGAACCACTTCGGAACCAGAACGCAGGACCTACTGGCTGGGATGCAAACCTGAGGCCTGTTGGATCCTCTTAAAGATCTCCCACCAGCCTTTAGGAAGAAGAGTGTTTAGCTCCAGGGTTTGTGCTTCTACTTGTGTAACGGCATGAACCGCAGTGCACAGGACTTCTCTGTCACTCTGAGTTGTCTTAGGGGAAGGAGTCGTACCTGCTACTCTACTACAAAATGATTACAGGAGAGAAACATTTATGTGGGAGGAAGTCTCCCTCTCGTGATACGACCCCACAGTACCTAGTGTTCATGGGGCTTGCTCCATCCCTGATGGGGGCCTTGAGAAGCAGCTATTGCAACACAAACTGCAACCACCCATCAGTTTGACTCAAAACACTGCCAAATCTCTCTCTGTGCCAGCTGTGTAGATTCCATGTATTAGCATATATTAGAGTCTGTTTTGCAGGAATCTGATGTTCTTGGTTGCTTCCCAAGTGTGTATCCAAGAGGAAAGAGTGGAAGTGTCCTTGGAGTTCAGCACTCAGTATTGTATCTTCAGTTCCCAATTACGCAGCAGCAGACCCGCTAACGCCGAGGCGGAGGCGAGGCTCTCCCGGCTAAATCATGCAAGGGGCAGCCGGCTTTACGAAATGGGGTGCAAGACCCAATCAGGCTGCCCAAACGGGGTGCAAAACCAGGCCGGGAGGACTGCCGCGCAATGTTAGTTATGGCTGGCCGGCATGTATTGCCAGCCTAGATGTATAAATCCCACCGGTATAGCTCCCTAACCCAGGGAACAGGGAAAGCCCGCTCCCCCCCTCCCGCCGCCGGGGAACCGGGATGGGGGGAGAGACGGGGCCGGGCTGGGAGGCGGCGGGATGGGAGAGAGGAGAAAAGCGGGAGGGGAGGGAAGGGGGTAAAACAGGAGGAGAAGGGGAGGGGACAGCCGGAGGTAGTGGAGGGAGGGGGCTGGAGGAGATAATAAAGCCGGGGAGGAGGGGGAGACGGGCGAGCGAAGCCGAGGAGAGCCGGGAGAGCCAGGATGGGGCGGAGGGCGTGAGCGGGGGCGGCGGGGGAGCCGTGCCCGCCGGCGCGATGCTGCCCGGGCGGCGGCGGCGGCGGCGGCAGTGAGCGGGGAAGGGGGGGGGACGGACGGACGGAGCCGGGGGGTGGTGGTGGGGGGGGGACGGGCCGCCATGGGCTGCGGGGGCAGCCGGGCCGACGCTATCGAGCCCCGTTACTACGAGAGCTGGACGCGGGAGACCGAGTCCACCTGGCTGACCAACACCGACTCCGAGAGCCCGCAGGAGGGCGGCAGCGCCGAGCCCGCCGGCCGGGAGCAGGGCGGCCCGCGCCCCGGTGAGTGCGGGGGGGGGTCCCCGCCGCGGGTGGGCACGGCCGGCGGGGGAAGGGGCGAGACCCTAACATACATACACACACACATGTATATATATAGTGTATGTAGGTGTGTATATCCACCTATCTGTCCGCTTTACCTGCTTTTCGGAGGACGTCTTTTTTTCTGCCCCCACCGAGAAATGGATTTTTAAGTCTGTGCTTAACACCCCCCCTCCCCTTCCCCCGGGTTCGGGCCGGCAGCACCGTCCGCTCCCACCATCTGCCCCCCTCCCGCGCTCCGGGCGGTCCCTCCGCGCCCGCCCCGGGCGCCGCCAGCGGCCACCCCCGCGCAGGGGCTCTTTACAACAGCGGGTTCGGTGTCCACAGACCTTCTCCCGCTGGGGCTCGGTTAGGAGAGAGAGCATGTAAATGTCATCAGCCGTGTAATAACGTCGCCAGAAGGGACTTGGTCGTGGAGGCTCTTGTGGTGGAATACTCCTTTTTAGCCAAAGAAGTCATTTAGGTTTCAAAGAACGAAGGGGCAGTGATATGCCAACCTTCTCCCATGGCACCTCAAATGAGGATGACATACAGAAGAGAAAACTGCTCAGGCGGTGTGCTGCGCAGGAGCTGACCTACGCGTTTGAATTTCCCAGTTCTTGTCAGTGTGGTACATTCTTAGTCGTGCGCCGGAGGTACTGCAGTAGGGACGCAGATGGGAAAGGGAACGAGCAGCTCTGATCTGGTGGGGGGTTTAAAATGTTTTCAGAATTGTTACGTATTGCAGCGGTATCTAGAAATCTCAGTCTAGGTCCAGAAATTCATTGCGCTAGATGTTGTACAAACACAACATGAAAATGGTCACCACCCCAGAGAGATTATAATTTGCATATAAAGCAGTATATGCCTATAGGCAGCTTCAGAAGAAAAGAAGTAGCTTTGCAGACTTTTATGGTGAGCTACAAAGCACCAGGAAGAAATCGTGAAAGTGCAGGAGTGAAAATTCACAAAGGTGGGCGTCACAGGCCAACTGCAATGGGGAGATGATGACTCTGTGCTGATGGAAATACAACAGGGAGGGAGAAGTCATAAAAGGTCTTTGTTGTACTCCTGAAGGCTGAAGAAAGACTTTGTAGTAATCACATGTGAAATTATGAGAATTTGAAGGTGAGTTGGTATATGAAATGCTGTATTAAAGATTATATAAGGAATTTAAAGAGGTTCAGGATGATACGGGCGAGTAAGCTTGAATGACAGGTGACAGTCTTGCCTCCAGCGAGTGTGACTTCTGTACCCACACTTAGCATTATCTGAGCCATGTTTACTTTGAGTTGGTGCCTAAACATCAGAAACAGAAGCCAGACAGTCCAAGATTTGATACTGAATAGGCGGTGATAAAGAAGTAAGTATTCTTCCTAGAAACATGTGATAATTGAATTTGTGTTTACAGATGAGAATACCAGAGATAAGGAGAAGAGGACAACACTCAAGTCCAATAGAGACTGATTAGGGTAAGAGAAACTCTTTACAGGAAAACCTTGCAGAAGAGATTAGAGAGGAAGGGAACGAGGAGAGGACAGACTAGGAGGAGCAAGGAAAGACTAGTAGGACTTCAGGGAGGGCGAGATTCACCCTTCGACACAGCCCCAGTGGCAATAGCTTAAGGAACCTGAGGAAAGCACACTGGTCCCAATTAGTGCCTTGAAAGTCACAAAGTACTTTGCTGGGAGCTGTTGTAGGGTAAGGCTTGAGGTAGGAAAGGAAAGGAATAAGGAGAGGTACTCCATGGACTAGAAACAGCACGTTCAGTGAACTTACAGATGAAAGGGAGAGGAAACAGCAATTGGAGGGGCAAATGAGGTCAAGTATGGGTTTAAGACGTGAAGAGGAAAACATGCCTTTAGTGTGAGAACTGAAAACTGCCTAAAAGACAAAAGGGAAGAGTAAGGGAGCGGATAAGGGTAGGATGGGGGAGATGAGGAGACGGGACGTGACATTGGTGTAAGTGGAGCAGGCAACTTCTGTAACTGGGACGTGGAAAGAGAGGAGGCAGCTGGGGAAGGGGGGACCAGGCAAAGGCGGCTGCGGAGAAGAGGGTGAAGTTGTTCTTTGTAATTTTTCGCTGGGAATAAATTGGTGAGATTCTGTGAAGAGAAAGAAGCGGAGGCAGGATGAAGGAAAGACTTCAGGAAAAAGCCAAAAACAGTAAAAAGTGGCTGTGATTGCTGACACGTTTCAATTAAGTGGAAAAAACAACATCAGACATTGGACATCAAATTGGAAAGGGGGGTAAATCACTCAGGGATGAAAGAACCTCTGGTATACAGGATCAGCAAGTGTATCAATGAGGAAAGGGTTAGTAACTACTGCATATTAATCTTAGTAATCTCATCCAAGCCCAAAATTTCATTATATCCTTCTCTTTTTGTCAGCCAGCATATTTAGCTTTCTATGTCTGCTTTCATTGGAGCTATATGTATTTGTGTAGCCAAATGTTTGTATCTTTGCTAAAGCATTTTGAAAGATAAAATATTACATTAAAAAGGTAGTCATGAGGTTATTTTCCCTTCACTTTTCCTTTCTTCCTATTTCAACCGATCCTTTCTTAGCATATTCGTTCACTTCCCTACTTGATTATTTACACCCATTTCAGTAAAATGTATTCCAATCTCCCTATTTTTTACAGGAAGGCATGTAGGACAATATCAGTTATTATAATATAGCTAAAATAGGGCAGACGACTTTTCCGAGGTTCACGACAAGTCACTAACAGCCACGAACAGAGGTGTTAGCAACTTGTTGCAGTACACTGCTGAGGCTTTGACAATAATGAACAGGGGTAGAAAAGTGATAAATAACTTCATGAAGCACTGCAGGTGGTGAAATTGAAAGACATCTCCTGGAAGATAAGCGTACGTACTGTTCCTTAGGGCCAGTGGCTTCCAGGAGGGAGGAAAAAAGGAAAGCCTCACAGTGAGCCCGTACAATAGAGCAGTTCTGCTTAAGAACATCCATTGCTATGTAAGCGGAGAACTTTTCACAGAATTCAGCTACTGCATAGGCTATAGCTGGGGAAAATAATAGACTACGTTTCTGCTTAGTAACCGTCCCTTGATCCTTGCAACCCTCTGCACAAATTGCCTTCTCTTTAGAGGGTCTGATTGAGCTAAGTGGGAAGTGTTAGCACAAGTAATGAATTTCTGGGGAAGTAAGAATTGCAGGAGCAGGCGAGTCCCCAGGGCAGTCGCTGTGGGTTACAAGCAAACCGCGGGGAAAAGGTTGAATTAACAAAGACCTGCACAAAAACTGTCAAGTATTTTGGAACACATTTGCCTATTGTGCTGTGTTACATTGAGATAACTTGCTGATGTGTGGACATATGTAGGCTAGTAGCTTAAGATGCATGATTTCCTGCCAGAAACCAGTACTGTAAAAGCGCTTTATAAACCCGTTCAGTAGCAACTGTAACAAAAATTAGTATTTTTGTCTCAAGCAGGCTTTAAGTCATCTTTCTATTTCTTTCCATTTTTCGGTGACTAAGTTAGCTGCTGAATTCGATTATTTTTTCTTTATGATGCTTGAAAGTGCCTCAGAGTGGATAAAGCAGCACGTTGCCTCGTGGTCAGAGAGACCTTACAATCGTGATTTACCTCATGGGCTGCAAACTCCTTAGGACAGGATCTGTCCCTACTGTTTTCCAACAGCAACCAGCACAGTAAGACTCCAGTCTCGGCTGGAGATTGTTACTGAAGTGCAAATAAAACTAATTAATTTTTGAATGATGTAGCAACCAGGGAAAAAATAATTCTCTTGCATCAGAACTGAAAAGCTGCATATTGATTGCCGTTTGTTCAGTGCCACAACTAAGAAAATATTTATTTTTTATCGCTGCTTGACTCACGGTATTGGCTAAGGCTTTAAAAACAAAGACAATTGGTTGTCGTTCTTTGTACTTTGCACTGTTTCTGTAGCAAAGTCTTTTCTCCCGAAGCATATTAAAGAAAAACATCCACGTTTCACACAGACTCACCTGATGCACTTGGGAGAAAACCTTCCTCATGGGATCAGCAGACGTACCTGCAGTCAGTGGGTCCGCCAGGAATGAAATCTGCAATTTAGGATCAGTTCATTCCCTGATGAAGACATTTGCAAAAGAGCTACGAAATGGGAGTAGAATTGAGTCCGTTGCAAAATAAATAAATAAAATCAGAGGAATGCAGGAGAAATTTTATCAGTATCTAGCAATCCGGCCGACTAACAGTTTACCTTATGTAATTGCCTTTAATATAGTTGTACATTTATGAATAATTCTTGTCTTAAATGACCGCCTTATGCTGCTGCTCTGCTATTTTATGATCGCTGACAACTGTGGGAAGTTTTATAGATGGGGTTCATCTGTGCAGTTAAGCCTCTGGTGGAGACTCAGTGTGCAGAAATCGGGGTTTCAGAGGTAACCTTGCACAGAGAAGTTTTGGAAAATTGCTTTTGCATCCTTTACCGTAGGAGAGGCTGGAAGCAGCCGCAGCCGAAGAGCAGGGCTGTGCGCGCACCAGTTGCCATAACAACGGGGACTGATGCTGGCTTGGACCGCAGCTGCAGTCATCCGCTCCTTCATTTACCAGGTATACGTAAAGTTAACAGCTTACAGAAATGCATCAGCAAGCGTCAGGTTGTAAATGAAGACCTTATTTTGTGCAGCAGATGGTTTCTCTTAAATCGGACTGCAGAGAAGTATTTAATTAAAAAATCTATTTTAGGTTAGGAGCCAAAGAGGGATCACTTTCGCTAGTGCGTAATACGGGTATATCAGTATCTCTGTGTGGTCTTCTGCCCATTTGCTACTGTTCTATGAACGGGTTGTTTCAGAATCTGGTATGTTTAAGAAACAATTATAGCAGTGGTTCTGACATGGTATTTTCAGGAGATAACCTTATTACAGTTCAGAATTACAGTAAAAGTGAGTAAATACAGCCTCTTCCTCGACTGTAGAAATATTACAATAATTCCCTATTCCACCTTAGTCCAGACCTTTGTTATAATGATATGGTATTTGCCGAAGGGTCCCATTTTAATATTGTTTCTGGATTTTAGTTACACAATCTCTGCCATTTCAGTTGTCACTAGCCTCTGCATGACAGGCAGCACTGAGGAAACCTTCCTAAATCACACAAAAAGAGAAGAAAAGAAAAAAAATAGCATGTGGGATGTTTCATAGAGTAGGGAGAGAAAGATTTTGTGTCTAATTTTTACCGTCTAGCTTTCAGAAAGCTTATGTGCCTGCTCAATTTCATACACCAACTTTTTATGTGTTAAGGTTTATATGGATGGATAATAGACTTCTATATGTAAAGTGTCTCTGTAGATTGGGTTTCTGTAGGTGCTTCCATCTGCACAAGAAGAAGATTTTGTTCAAAGCTCTCTGAAAATCACTTTCTTAAAAGCATGATTTGGTAGGGCTATTCTTCAAAGGGTTTCTTTCCAAATGGCACCTAGTTTTGTGTCATCCCTCTGCAGCTCTGGAAGACCACATAAATAGCAAACCTCGCTGTCAGGACTGCATGTAAAAACTCGGTACCAAATGTGGAAGTAAGCCAAAGCAGTGAAAAAGCCCAGAGACCCTGCAGCTTCAGCAGAGTTAACCATTCCCGTATGCTTTAGGGACTTCTTGTCGAACTTTTCACAGCACGTCTGTGGGAGAGGGGTAGGGAGTGTTGCAGGACGGAAGGGAAAATAACATGGATGCATTGCCCAGCTGTATGCCTCCCTCAGAAATGGAGAAATAGCAATTTTTGCCAGTAAAAAATGGCATTTTTGCATCAGTCTATGGATCACGAAGTGATAAGGAACCTTAGATGCAATAGAGGAAAATAATAGCATTAAATGGATAATCTCTGTAGTAAATGATGGTTGTCAACCCACTGACCTGAAACTACTCAACATTCCCATTCTTCATTCAACTCATATACTTGGGGTTTGCTTAGCATAGAACCCAGTCAAAGATTCCAGTATTGGCCTACATCAGTATTTCCTCCACCACGAGACAGCATTTAAATTATTAGAAAAATCAGACTGATCTGATAAATACAGCTTTTTGTAATAATCATACTTTTCATTCCAACCATTGCTCTTAACTCTTCCAATCCATACATTTTCATCTTTGCTGTCATATGACAGTTTAATATTATCTGAATTTCACATAGGTACAGATGTAATTTAAGAGCAAAAGCTGAAATACGGATTGGAAGCAACAAAATATTTCAACATATTGTCAGTGAACTTCGGCATTTTCATTTTATGTCCCCAAATCATCCCACCCCTCCCTATTCCACCCCCAAAAAAATAAACGGCTCCTTATTTTTAAGCATGGAAAAAGTCCTGTTGATATTGAGACCACCTGTGCTTAAGCTTTTTGCTAAATTATAAAGTAGGATTGTTACAAATGCAAATGTTGTTTGAGATAATGTATAGGGGATGTAAGTAATTTGGATGGGACTGTTGCTGTCCTTTTGCACTATGGCCATTCTGTGTAATTATACGCTTTGTGGGTGTTGCATGTATTTTGTTCTCTTGATTTGGTAAAAAAATGTTACTGATACTTCATATGGCCCATCAGAACATATGAAGCAACCTCCCTCCACTACATCTAGAAGTATTTTTAAATGAATACTTTATTAATAAATATCAACTGCCATATTAAAAGAAAGGGTCCAAGCAAGCAAAATTTTGTTAAAAATATCAGACATAATTGATAGATGAGAAAATTTCTTCTATTCTGAGCCTTCAGCTTGCTATTTTGTGAGATATATTGGACTCAGTTGCTGGAAAAACTTCGATCTGGTTTAATGGCAGGTGGTTACTGACATTCAGGTACTGCACAAAGGCTCCTGAAAGGTCCTGGTGTCTCAGGCAGGAGCAGCCACCCCGTGCCCCTGCGGCAGGAGGGGAGGGCAGGGGCTGAGCAGTGCTCTCCAGCTGCCTGCTCCTTCCTCGGCACCCTCTGCCTCTAGGCACCCTCTGCTCTTTCTGCCTGTAGGATTCTCTCAAAGCACTGACAAACCTGTAAAAAAATATATTTAAATATACTATGATAACTTTTCCATGAGGTCTCTCAGTCTCTGATTAATTCCCGTTTAGCTAATGGCCAACAGTCTTGTTAAATCCCTCCTGCAGCTGAAAGCAGACCTACTAGGTTTGATTGCCCACAGCTTACCCCAGAATAGTCATTTACCCACGGATAAAATAAATTCACTGAAAATGCGATGTGCATGAACACTTGAATTACAAGAAAGGCTTTCCTAGCTGTCACAGTACCAGAAGGGAGAAAGGCTGTTGAGCATCAATAGAGATGATTTGCAGGACAGGTGACTGGGAATGTTCTCTTTGGATAATTTTCCAGCTGAAAAAGAATCCTTCTTGCAGCACTGAAATCTTTCATGAGAAAAATTTCCTTAGTTACTGAGAGCCAAAGGGCTGCAATGAACTACGTGAAGAGCTGTTGCCCTCTGCCTCTGCAGCGGGTGGTGGGGAGGAGGGATGGTGAGGGAGGGAGAGTGTCTGAAAAGGTTTGAACAGGAAACCCGAGCGGTGGGTTTTGTCAATAAGAGGTCCTGCCTGAAGAATGCTCAAAAGGAAATTGCTCTGCAAAATCCTTCTTCTTGTGGAAAAAGCTCTCGGGTGGTTTTTTTTTTTTTCCCATTTATATCCTGATTCAGGACGTTTAAAAATTCTTTTTTCTTTTCCTCAGGAATGAATTTACAGTTTCTGCCCAGTTCTAATTCTGTATTTTCCAGTTTAGGAATGTATAGTTCAAACCTAACACTTAAAAATGGAATTAGCTTTAAGTGAAGACTCCTGCCAATCTCACAGAGGTGTAATGTATTTCACATAGGAAACACAGTTCAGAGAGTAGTTTACCTTATTGCCCATTGATTAAAATTTCCAAAATTTCCACATTGACCACATATTGCAGTAATCCAGTATTTAAATGACAGAAATCTATCTTTTCTGTACCTGTAGTCAGCTAGAGAAATATATTTCTTGATAGAAACAGAACCGATATTGCTAGTCCCACTTTTTTCTCAGGTATTCTTGCAGTTTAAAAATGAAATAAATTGATTGCAGTTAAAAAAATCCGAGATTCAAAGTTGGGTTTTATCTTAAATTGAAATACAGTAAGAGTTAAGACTCAGAAATGGAATGACTGAAGCCATGAGTCAATTGTAAGGCAGCACTCTTTTCTAGGTTATGCAGATAGTATTTCAAAAGCTGTGTGATTGCATGCATCCCTGGAAAGATGATGGAACAGCTTGTTCTGGGCATCATCTCCAAGCACCTGGAGGAAAAGAAGGTTATCAGAAGCAGTCAACATGGATTCACCAAGGGGAAGTCATGTCTGACTAATCTGATAGCCTTCTATGATGGCGTGACTGGATGGGTGGATGAGGGGAGGGCAGTGGATGTTGTCTACCTTGACTTCAGCAAGGCTTTCGACACTGTCTCCCACATCATCCTCACAGGCAAGCTTAGGAAGTGTGGGTTAGATGAATGGACAGTGGGGTGGATTGAACAGTGGTTGACAGATAGAGCTCAGAGGGTTGTGGTTAGTGGTGCAGATTCCAGTTGGAGGCCAGTAACTAGTGGTGTCCCTCAGAGGTCAGTACTGAGTCCAGTCCTGTTCAATATATTCATCAATGACCTGGATGAAGGGATGGAGTCTACCATCAGCAAGTTTGCTGATGACACAAAACTGGGAGGGGTGGCTGACACACTGGAAGGCTGTGATGACATACAGCGTGACCTGGACAGGCTGGAGAATTGGGCAGAGAGGTACCTAATGAAATTCAATGAGGGCAAGTGTAGGGTACTGCATCTGGGGAGGAATAACCCCATGCATCAGTACAGGTTGGGGGCTGACCTCCTGGAGAGGAGCTCTGTGGAAAGGGACCTGGGAGTCCTGGTGGACAACAGGATGACCATGAGCCAGCAATGTGCCCTGGTGGCCAAGAAGGCCAATGGCATCCTGGGGTGCATCAAGAAGAGTGTGGCCAGCAGGTCGAGGGAGGTCATCCTCCCCCTCTACTCTGCCCTGGTGAGGCCGTATCTGGAGTATTGTGTCCAGTTCTGGGCTCCCCGGTTCAAGGACAGGGAACTGCTGGAGAGGGTCCAGCAAAGGGCTACAAAGATGATTAGGGGACTGGAGCATCTTTCTTATGAGGAAAGGCTCAGGGACTTGGGGCTTTTGAGTCTAGAAAAAAGAAGACTGAGGGGGGATCTTATCAATACTTATAAATACTTAAGGGGCGGCAGTGACAGGTAGATGGGAACAGTCTTTTTTCAGTGGTGCCCAGTGATAGGACTAGAGGTAACGGGCACAAACTTGAGCATAGGGTGTTCCATCTAAACATGAGGAGGAACTTCTTTCCTTTGAGGGTGGCAGAGCACTGGAACAGGCTGCCCAGAGAGGTTGTGGGGTCTCCCACACTGGAGACATTCAAAACCCGCCTGGACGCCGTCCTGTGCAATCTGGTGTAGGTGACCCTGCTGTGGCAGGGGGGTTGGACTAGATGATCTCCAGAGGTCCCTTCCAACCCTGACCATTCTGTGATTCTGTAATAAATAATGCATTCCTATCACAATTTTGTTATCTGATGAGTACATGCATAATTACTTCCCTAGACTGTCACACTGCCTTTTTTCTTCTGCTTAGCAAAGATACAGGTTAGAAGTAAAACAAACAGGTAAATGGGGGAGCAATGTTTTACTGATTAGCATGGGCAGCTGTAGGCTGCAAGGCAGGATTTTCCATTTTAAGGTTTTCCTTAATCCACCAAGACCCTCCAGATCATTTCTGCATTGCTGTTTGCTTGACTGAGCCTTAAATTTTAAGCAGCTGATGAAAAAGAAGTAACGTTGAGCCTCTCATTCCTCCTGGAAGATGATGGATTCAGGCTAGCCTGTTCAGGTGGATGCCAGCTACTGAAGAGGAAAATAATCAGCCAAGCCCTGTATTGATTGACTGATTTTTAATTTTTTTCCAAGTTTCCTAGCAATGCATATGGTCATGTTTCTATTTCTGTACATTTCATCTGGATATTGTCCTCTCCTTGTTTCCTCTCACATTGCAATTGTCACTCTTGTAAACTGCTCATATCTCCCAGGTGGGCCATTGGAATTGTTTTAAGCACTTGCAGTGCTAACGGTACGAATTTCTGCCACTTGCCTAAGGCTGATGCCCAACTGCTTTCTGAGTGTTTAGCACTGTCTGTGGAAAAGATTAAAAAAATGTCATGGATTTATCTAGTAGGTTGTTAACGGCTGATGACGTTAGGTTTTAACGCAGCTACTGCCCTCATTTTTGGATGAACACTAAATGTGAGGATAACTTTTCCACATGCATGCAGATATCTTAAGCCAAAGCATTTTATGATCACAGTTATACTGTGAGCCAGTTAAGTCATGAGTATCCTTTCGTATACTCATAGACTGTAAGACTGGAAACATCACCTGCCCATACAGCCCACTATTCTTTCCTGAGTTAATTTCCATATGCAGCATACATTTGGGACATTCAAGCTCAATTTACAGCTTTCCAGTGGCTGACATTTTGTTTAAGCCTTTGTAAATCTGGCCAGCAGCTAACCACTCATTGTTAAAATACATGTCTAATGTCTTACCTGGAACCTTTAGCTTCAATTTCCAGCTGCTGAACTGAAGAGTAATTTCAGCTCAAGTTTCATGTACATACAGATGCCTTTCACAAGGATTTCTCTTTAGTCTGCCTAAATAGTTTTGCTGCTCCTCAGTATGATTAATTGAAACAATGCTATCTACTTATCTTAAAATTCCATGCGTGAGAAATGAGAATGATAATACTTTCCATTTCTGTGTTGGAAATTAGTCTAAAACATAATGAGTGATGTTTCATTACCACATCCTGAAGAACAAGGAAGGACCACGTAAAGGAGAAGGAAAGACCATGTGAACGTCTACAAATCTAAGCCCCTGTTCAGAACCTGTCTTCAAACACGGCGGGTACAGCTGTGGGAAGGGTGTCCAACTAGGTCGAGTCAGCCTGTTTTCCAAAGGTGCTTGCTTTTGGCTCCGTTTCTGTCTGACTCTTTCCTTAAGATACAAAGAAAGAAGTTCCCACTGTAGGAAAGCACGCTGCGAGATGGAAAACAAACAGCAGACTGCTGTCCCTCTCTCAGCCCTTTGTTTACAAGACAGTTGTACCGTGAATCCGTATCATAATTTTAAATCAAAATATACCAATATGCCAATATTTAGCATCTGCCTGTACCTGGGAAATCAGGCCATGTAAGAAAATTCAAGATTTGCAGCTTTAATGCTGTCCTTTTTGTGTTCTACTTGTCTGCTAGAATCTTTGAATATTTTCTGGTTGAAATCTTCATATTATAGTAATAAATCTGATCAGACTTTCAGAGCTATTTATCATATGCTTATTTATGCACATGCATGTTAAATGCCAGTTTTAAAATCTTTTAGACATTCCTTTTATCTAACAAAGAGGAGATTCTTGCCTTATTTCAAAACAGCAATGGCAAAAGAAGTTTTGAAATACAGTATTCTATAGGACTCTTGTTTGTTTCGTGCTCAGAAATGAAGTGGCAGGAAATAGGAAAATAAGCATATCTGCCCACCAAAACTGTCACGAGATGTAGTGCTTGGTCTCCCAGTTTGGCCTGGACTCCGATGCACATAAAGCCATTTAAAAGCATTAAATATATTCATCATGAGCCAGTTCTTTTTGTACTGAATTTGACATTTAATGCCATAATCTTACAAAAGAACATCATTCCATAAGGCTCCTGAACGTGACAAAACCATGGCCAGAACAGGATCTAAGAGTCTGATTTGCCTTCTGCTATTAGCCATTACCTGAGCCCCATTGTCTTGCATAAATATGGAATTTCCTCTTATTTATCATCTACTTCCCTTAGCGCTGAAAGTAAAGCAGATACCTTCTAAACGGAGAATGAAGAGGCTGTTTGTGCTGTAGGGTGAGTTGAGTTCAAATAAGCCTCCCATGGAAGTAGGGAGGAAAGCACAGAGCTCCCCCCTCTTCCCCGCGCCTGTTGGACCGAGCTGCACACCGGGGCATGGCTCAGCCCTGCCTGGGCAAAGTCACCTTCAGAGGCACCTGCCAGATGTGGAGGGCTTCATGTGAGGAGGACAGATCTCCTTCCCCTGCCTTGTCCCCAGCATGTGGGGAAAGCATTTCTGTGGCATAAAATGTTTAGAGTTGGAAGGGACCTTAAAGATCATCGAGTTCCAACCCCCCTGCCATGGGCAGGGACGCCTCCCACCAGACCAGGTTGCTGAAAGCCCCATCCAACCTGGCCTTGAACACCTCCAGGGATGGGGCATCCACAACTTCTCTGGGCAACCTGTGTCTCACCACTTGTGTCTTTAAAGAGAGGCTCCGCAGAATTTTGATGGCCAATACAGAATGTGTAGAAGATGCAAATACATTTGTTTTGTTTTGCTTCACCATTTAAATTTCCTATTGCATTAGAGTTCAGATAAATTATTCTGCATTCTCTGAATGTCCGGGCAACAAATTTATTGCATTATTGTATTTGCTGATTCAATAAATACAAAACATTCTTTCTGATCACATTTTCCTGTTGCAACAGGTCCTCCCTCTGCGGATTTTCTGGATCTTTCGTCCTGGCTCACAAACCCACTCTCTGCTATGTCTGAAAGTTTCTAAATTCTTCCTTGTTAGGAAAAAAAAGGTATTGCCATTTTCCTGAGCATCTGGCCTCATCCCTGAGGATTTGCTTTGGAGGAAATGACTTAAGCTTGACTTTTGCCACAACCTCCACTCCATTCATTTTTTATAGGATCCATACTATCTTGTATTTCTGTAGCAGAAGTACAGATCAGCACTCAGGCCTGCACGTACGTCATTTTCCCAAACACGAATAGTTTCAAATCAGGAAAACAGGTATAGAGAACAGGTATTTCAGTGCTCTCTGTACTTACCACTCTGTAGCGTTAAAAGCAAGAAACTCAGTGATGGTAACAAACACATATTTCCTCCAAAAGCAACTGCGTGTTGGGGTAACATCGTTCCTGTGTCTTTACTGTGAGTTTTCTCAAAGTCCGTTTCTACAGTGCAGTATCTTATTATGCAAGCATTTTCTGAAACAGCATCTTACGCATTATTCATGAGGTACCAGCGACAATAAATAAAAAAGGGTGTTGCTGAACCAGAAAATTGAACCTTACTGGTTTGTTCGTAGTCAATTCCAAAGATATAAATTTAGCATACTAATCAACAGCTACTCACTTTAAACAAATACGGGGTTGTTGTTCAGTAGCAGAGCGTGTGCAGCACGGGGTCCACAGTACTGGGTCAGAGCTATAGTGCATTTGGGTCAGAATTCATGTCCTGTTTTGGCCACTACCTGCTGCTTTGAAATCAGGTAGGAGAATATTATGGCAAGCACATGTGGAATAATTTTCTCTAGAAAGGTCTGATCCTTTTGGCTGAGATTAATTTCGTCTCTGTACAACAAGGTGTCATATGTCTCCCGAATTTATTGCCAGCATTAGCTGTTGCAGCATTGCTAATTTTTGTTAGTCACAGAAATTTTCAGTTCAGTTTTGGGTCTTACTAAGATATTGGTCTTTTAAGGAGATCTGTGCAAAGGGATCCAGGCAGACCTACCTTCATGCCACCTGTGGTTTGAGAAGTTTCCAGTAGTCCTGATAATTAAGGGCTACCCCTACGTGTCGCTATCTGGTTTCTTTCTCCCATACTTGATCTTTAGCAAATACATACTAGCTTTCTAGTACATAGATAAAGTCTAGCAAAAAGCCTCGAGGAAGTCATATTGTTATCTTTTGTCATGCACAAAATTGACCCCCTAGTTCCCTTTTTTCCCCTGTCTCTCTGTGCCAGCTGTTGATCCGTGACACTTTTTTTACTTCAGTTCTACTTTCACAATCTGAATTAATTATGTCATTTTCCACCTCTTCATGTCGTCTATATTTCTATACTAAAATCTGGTTAGAAAGAGTTAAATCTTAAGAGTAAAAATTTCCTCTTCTCTTTATAAGATACTCTCATAATGAATTCTTAGGTGTAACCAGGCTGTATGAAGAACTATGGCAGCGTCTCTGCATTGGTTGTCCTTGGTTTTGCTATCACTACTGTTGTCATTATATAATAGAAAAAAAACCCAGAAATACACGTCTAAAGTCTCTGGTCTGTGTTTTACATTTTCTTTGACTTTGTGGTGAACATCCTATTTACTAAAATGATTCTTTTAAAATCTTTCTTAGACTGTTCCTTCCTTATTTAAATAGTTTTTAAAGAGTTATAAAATATGATTTAGGCATGCTTTATTTTGAATGTGTATAAGTTTGCAAGTCTGTAAGCAACCTTTTGAAGTACAATTTTAAGCATATATCTCCTAAAATACAAAATGCCTGAGGTATTAAGAACTTCTGTACTTCAGTATTATTAATAAATTGCTTTAAAGTATCTAGTGCTTACAGAAAATAAATGTTGCAGGGATGGCCTTAGTATTATGTAATTCACTTTTGGTGATATCTGTACCTTAGATCTTATTTTCATTTTTCACAGTTGTGGGATGCTGCTTCCTGGGAAATTCTGAAAACTCATTAACATTTAAAAATTATTCAGCTTGTAGACAAAAGAACAGATGTTAGCACAGATTAAGAGGTCCTGTAGACCACGGTAGGAGATGGGACTTGGTGACTCGTGCTCTTAGAGAAGTGAGGCGCAGCCGCCAGGAAGGTAAGTGAGGCAGACGCGGAGATGCTGAGAGAGAGAAGTTCGGGCATAAGTATGTTACAGCCAGCAGAGAAAAAGGGCATCACGGACAGATTTCTCTGAAGGCAGCGGTGAGTTTGCATCAGATTTCCAAGTGGCATTTAGGAACTGAAGGATGCCTTTGAACAGTCCTGTTTGCTGCCTACAATTCTGTTATGAAGAAAACTTCTGTTTTCTTAACAAAATGGTCATGTCCTACCTGTGATTAATACGTGACTTAGTCTGAAACACAAAGAATCATGATGATAATAACTATAGTTAATTAATAAAGACAATTTCAGAGAATTAAGGTAACAGAAGCATTGAAGCGTTCCAAGTCTTCCTTCTAAAAACTGATGTTGATGTTTGCTTGGACACACTGAATTTTTCATTACACTTACAGCAGAGAGAGTAGGAGGTTATCCCAGAAAGACTGGAATAACTTGGTCTCTTACTGGCAGTTTGAATATTCAGCATTAGGACAAACTATTAATTATGAGTAGCAGGAGTTCTTGGAGAGCTAATTTTATTTATACTGTCTATATGAGCTCCTTAAAAATACCACTGCCTTTATTTTTGTGTTAGTAGTGACAATTGTCATGCTCTATTCTCTTTGTCCTCTTCTAGGAGTTTATATTACCTTTAATTTGCCTGTTGTTCTCCACATAGGATACATATTTCAGACTGATTTGTTCTATCTTGCTGGTCTTCATACTTGTATTGAGACAGCTCTGATTTTAGGTAGCTTTCTGTTCATTGCTTATTGATGTAATTATGAAACTGTTTTAAATGCCCTTCTTTTAAATTGTGGATCAGCTAAAACATACCCAGATATCCTAGGGACCACTTTTTTTGTTTTGATTTGTAAAATTCGGTAACTATAGCTGATTTTTGTCCATTTCCAGATTTTCCAAAACTTCTGTATTTTGGGAATTTTGAACAAAAAGCAGCAATTTAATTCCAGCATTTTACTGGAAAAAAAACTTGGGCAAATTTGTTTTTTCAACGTCTATTCAAATTTTGAATGTGAAAATACACAAAATGAAAAATTATTTGAACTGCCATCATTTAGTCTAAGTAATCAGATTTCTTAGTGAAAGAAGTTTATTTTAGAAATAAACTTTCTTTGTGTAGGTTATTTATAATCTGTCCGTCACATCACATCTTACTCTGGGCCAGCAGCTTCTTTAGAAGTCTTTGGGACACTTTTTCCTGTAACGCAAGGGTAATCCTTAGGGAATCCATGCTAAATGGGTGAAACAAAAGTATGTCCCCTGACGCAGGGGTAGTTGGAAGCAACGTGAAGGTACCTCCAGAAGATTTAGATAGCTCAGCAAGGCAACTCGATGAGAACGAGTGTAGCCGGGCGAGCGGGGTTTGGTTGGGTTTTGTTTATTGGGTAGCGCACCAAGCGAAGCTGCATTCTGCTGCTTGTTTTGACTCCTGTGCTACCTCCCAAGTTGTGCCAGTCCGACTGCTTGCGTCATTGGGTGATGAATAAAGTCTAGGGATTGATTTCAATTTAAAATAACCCTTTTTTGTCCTGGTGCTGCTGAAAAAGGTGTTTGTCAAACTGCAGCCTAAAGGATTTCTATTGGCCTGGTAAGAGAGGCGAGAGTTAGCTCGCCTGTGCAGCCTAGCAAGCCGCTGAAAAGGAAGATGACAGTAAGCATTGCCATGGGAGAGCAAATGTTTTTAAGCACATTTCATGCTGTGAAGATGGACTTGGATTTGTGAGCAATGGGGCTGCTGCTTGGGTATTCTCCCTGCGTCCATTGAGAGAGAACTCGTGTATGTTCTTTATAAATGAACGTGATTGCGTGCGATGAAATACCTGCCTCGTGTCAGCCGTTCCTCCCCATAATGGGAACGGCCTGGCAGTCCCCCAAACCCTGACGAACCATTCCTGAGGGAAAGGTCACCATCACATTGGTGGGGGTTTGATAATCACCCAGAAACTCGGGGTTTGGAGACGGAGCCATAAGAATATTCTAGGCTTGCCAGTTCATTTAAAAATAAAATACGTGTGTTTGACAGAGCATTGTGGTGGGATCTGCTGTTTTCCCTGGCCTCAGGAGGCCCACAGACTTTTGGCAGGGGTTGTCCTGGCAGAGAACATGAGAATGAAAACAACATTACTGAACCCATTTGTTTAAATTTCTACTGAAGCTCTACAGTGAAAGACCGAGGAGGTTATTTACTGAACCCATGCTGTGAGGATGATATAAATATCTCGACAGTTAGCTTGGTTTAAACGACACTGAGGCAAGACCCTGAGTATTGCCACCCTGCTAGCTTGCAAATTCCAGATTGTACAGAAGAAGAAAGTTAACTCTTCCATTTTTGTTTACTGTGGCAAACCTTAAATAGCAATGCAAAAATATTTGCTATTTTAAAAGCAACCATGTGTTCCTAACCTTTTTTTAACACCATCTCTGTTTTGCAATGAGCATTTTGTGTTATATATCTAGTCTCCAAAATAGGTGTTGCTTTATGAATTGCCAACAAATCTGGTGCTCTTACTTCCACTGTTCAGGAATTCTTACCCTCTGCTCAGTGCTCATACACAAAGAGCAAGTCACTGAAGTCTTTAAAGTGTTGCCCACTCTCTAAATCGCCTATTTGCCAATGAAATGGAATTCTAAAATAGTTTCTTAACTTCAGAATAGCAAACATATTTCAGAATAAAATAAAAAAGCTTTTTGCACTGCTTTTTGCACTAGTATTGGTGACCACTATACCAGGTCATCCATATAAAAATATAGAAAAGTGGTAGTGGAAGGCTCCGTTGCTGATACCTGGTTAATTTCTGACACGTATTGCAAAAAAAATTCTCACCGCTGCTATGCAGGATGCGACAAGGGTGCTTGGGCTGCAAACTAACAGAGGACAAAAAATGAACCAGATATACCATTTTCAGAATAGAGATTTTCCATCAGCCTCTAGAAATGGATTGGTGTAAGAAAAATTGTTCTGTGCAAGACCAAAAGATGCAACACAATCTGATACATGAACAATTGTGCTTAATAACAAAGCGGCCTTTCAGCTGACAGCTGTTTCACCAGACAATTTTGTTAGAGGCCAGATGGCCAAAGGGACACATGGTGGAAAGTAATTTAGTAGGATGACTCCACAGAAGGAAAAACT
This sequence comes from Pluvialis apricaria, assembly GCA_017639485.1. Taxonomy (NCBI): domain Eukaryota; kingdom Metazoa; phylum Chordata; class Aves; order Charadriiformes; family Charadriidae; genus Pluvialis; species Pluvialis apricaria. Next base: position 147,819,967 of record CM030008.1, read on the forward strand.
CATAATTCGTATATGTTTGAAACGTCCAAGGTTCAATTAATGGAATTAGTATGTAATGCCTACAGCATTTTACCTGGTCGAAGCTGTGCTCAAGCTTGTCCTCACAGCTCCACTGCAAGGTGAAGCAGCAGACTATGGCGTGACTCCTGACTCACACATGGCTCTAATTGCCTCTCCATCTCCCTTCCTGACAATTGATTTTGTCTGTGATATCACTCTGTGCCACTTACTGTTCTGCACCGAGTCATTTTTCTGCCTCTCATCTTGCACTGTGGAGTGGTAGGAAGAGATAAGACCTAAACCACAAGTAGGTATGGACTTTCAGGAGATGCAGTGGAGGTGAGGTTTACTCTTGTCTCCTGAGAAGTTGCCTGTAGATTTAGATGGGAGAATGACATTAGTTTTTATATCTAACAGAAAAGGCAGCTTCCAAAGACTGAAGTATTTTTTATGTTTAAAAAAAAAACCACAACCTATAATTTAATATTTTCAACTTCCAACTCAATTTTTTTTCTATCAAAAAGTAGAGGATATAGCACTATTCTTAGTGACCACTACTACAACTGTCTTAGGAAACCTCTAACACCATCTTCTGACTGCTTAGGGAAATGCAGTGACTAGTTCGTATTTATACTTCTTAAATCTTACACAGCTTTAGATATTTTCAATATCAACACTTTGAATATTTGGTTGAAGCTTTATTGATTTCAGTCATTGCCTTTGCTAGCTGCTACTGATGTTGCTTTCTATTGATAAATCGTCTTTTCTTATAGTTTTCTGGGAAAGAATTCAGGACTTCCTCTGCTTCCTTTTTAATGACCTTAATACTGTGCTTGAATTCCCACCTGATTTATGGCAGAAGTTCTTGTTGACACAATGCACACTTCAAGTAGCAATGAATTGTCATTGGTTTTCTTCATATTTATTTTTCCTTAGTATCTGTGACTCCTTGCTTCTTCCTCCAGTTTTGATACCTGCATTGCCAGTTAGTAAATCTATTTTTTTTTCTATTTGAACATGAGGCTCTTTATAAATAAGATTGGGAGCTCCAAAGAGATCCACTTGCTCTTTGCATTTGGATTTCAGGCCCAGCATTGCAACCAGATGTTTAGTGCTCTGCGCTCACCATAAATGACAACTGATTTTTGTTAATCCAATAAGATGAGAAAATTCTTTTAGGCTGGCCAATATCATATTGTACAATGCATGTCTTATCCACACAGCTAGAGCAGAAAGCAGATTAATCGTTTATTTGATTACCGATAGTCAAAACAGTATGAAATTTTTTTTTCTGAATTTATTTCCTCAACTTCTAATTTTAAAAATGTTCAAGGCCAGAAATAGAGCAATCTCTCCATCCATATTGGTCTCGTCTGTCATGCTCACATCTAACCCCTTCATTTACCAGAACTGAAAGAGATTTAAGGGGAGCCCCTCTGGGTGCTTAGTTAAACCCTTGGTCATGCAAACAGCTGCCTGTGTGGAGAAGCCAATGGAGATCTGCAGGTGACCAAAAGTCTACTGATATGCTGCACTCATCAACCAGTTTTCCACATTTTCTAAGCCAGTGTTTCACGGAGCAGTGGACTATAGGAGAAAGGCCAAATCATGGGAAGTGTGAGGATAAAGGTGACAAAAGGAGGTAGACTGCTCCCCCCGTAGTACTGTACCTCACCTTCCGTGACTTGCGCTATCACAAAAACATGGGAAATAGAGGGAGGCCAGAGGCACCGTTGTAAACTGCTCCTCAATCTTAATCACACAATTTCATGTGTCCCTACTAGGTATTCTGGAGGATGGAAAATCACCTCAGACAGGTGTAACTACAGCATCAGCCGCAGCTGGAATGCTGAACACGGAGAAGAGGAACAATGGTGGTCCTCAGTGTGTGAACCCCACGGTCCATGGCACGGGAGCTAGGACGCAGAGACAGAACAGCTTCAGAGCAGCAGAGGTAAGAGTATAATGATGGACCCTGACGCTCAGCCCGAGCTTCAACCAGGTCAAACTTATTTTTGTGACAATCTTCCTCGCTGCAGTCAGACTGTATTTAATGCCATGGGGTAAGACAAAATGGCTGCACCACAGGCACAGCGTGATTGAGCCGAGCACCTCTGACAACGTCTCACGCCCGAATGGCCACAAAATTGATGTCTTATTTGGCAACTGGAGTAACACACACACACTTGTTACAGCAAAAAAACCCTACACTTTTTTTTTTTTTTTTCAACTCAGTCCAGCTGTGGCATGTATTGTGCAAACTGTTTAGATTAATTATCTGAAAGGGAATGTGCTTTTCCTTAATTGCTGCTTTGCGTAAATTATGTGCACTGCACAAACTCTGGTTCATTTAAGGCTGGATGCAAAGCATGAAAAAGTCAGTGGGAGTCTTTTCAGTAACTTCATTGGGCTTTGGATCAGATCCTCCGCCCTTCTCCCCTCTCCCCAACTGTATACTTTGTCAAAGGATCACCCAGTGTAACAATAATGTATGGAAACCCAAGGCTTTGGGGCAACACCAAAGCCCAAACGTCTCCTGTCCTGTCTCTCACTCATTTCCACCCGCTGGCCTGTTTGTGTAGCAGCTGCTGAGCTGCTGCAGATTAAAGTCACCCAAAACCCTACGGTTTGGTTTACTGCTCCCTCAGTTTCTCAGAGAGGAAGACCTCTCAGCACAGCATGTGGTGGAACTGCTACACCCACCCCATAAGAAGCTGTCCCCTCTTGGGATTCATGTCCTTGAGAGGGGTGAATTTAAACCCAGTGGGACTGAGCAAATGGAAAAGGGAATTTGGACTGAACTTCACCTTGCGTTTGCTAACAGACCACACATTGGTACATGTCTGGTTATTTTATACCTTCGCTGTTTTATCTTTTGTACTACTGTCGTACAGAAGTATTGCCTGGTGACATGGATCCTGCTGTATCTTCCCACAAGATACTGCAGCTCCAGACATACAGGGACACATTCTATGGCAGCATGACATCTAGAGCCATGGGTTTGCTGTAAATGAAAAATGTAAACACCTGTCATAGCCACTAGCCCACAGAGAAAAATTAATTGGTCGGGTTGGATATGGTTGAACAGAGCTAACATAATTATTAATCCAATTCGAAAAAGACTTGGCCACACTTGAGAATTATAGTGTGTACCTGGCATATGGTTGGAGAAAATTGTTTGTCTAATTTTGTAAAGCAATTGAAAAACTACTTCTGGATTTAGACTTACTAGGAAGTATGGGCAAATTCCCACAACATATGAATAATGTGAGTGTTGACTGTAATGGGACTACTCAGTGAAGTGTGGGTTCCTGACGTGGAGCCCTGTGGCTTTGTATGTATCCTCCCACCTTTTTCTACCTAAGATACATTCAGTAACATGTCTGTACTGTTGCAACCTGGTGCAAAGGAAATTTCTGATTATAAGTAGGCTATTTGCATTATTCTATGCATCTAATGGAGGTGTCTAACAAAGGAAGGTAACTTGTCTAAACTTCAACTTATAAGTCAAAAAAGGAATGTATTTTCCTACAGTGAAAGTGTAGTATCTAAGTTAGGCTCCAGCTCTGGTTTGCCATTCCGAATCTCTGTTTCTCCACTGACTGTTCAGGGAAGTGTAAGATGAGCAGGTTTCCGATTTGGACACCTAAAGTTTAGGTGCCTATAGCTGAGAATGTGACTCTCCCCCTTCAACTCAAAATGTGCCCATTTTATTCATCTGAATATTCACGCTGACTTCAGTTTTTCTTTTATCTCTACGTGCTGTAGAATACAACGCAATGCAGCACACGGTGCTCTCAGGAGACTGGGGTTCTGCCAGCGGCCTGTGGGGCAGCAGCAGTAAATTGCTTTACCTCTCTGGTTCTCCTTTTCTCAGGCATCAGGCTCTGAAGTGTCCTACTGCCTTACCGCTACCATCAGTTATGTGACAGGGTACAACTTGTGGTGTCGAAAGGGAAAGGGTTTGACATGGGCTACATCTGGGAAATTTTAGTATCCTCTCATGAGGGTCTTGTCAAAACAACTTGGAAGTAAAATATGCTGGTGACGAAAGGAGTCCTAATACCAGGGAAGGCAATAAAGTGGTCAGGCACCCCAAAAGCAAAGGTGATATCCAGATTATGTCACTGACTGACAACAATCTGGTTTGATTGTCATGAGATGTGTAGTCTTTGGAGAGCCCTTGTGTGAACAGGAGCAGTGGGGAGTAGATAGCAAAGGAGCAGGTGTATTCAGGCTGCAGAAATGTGCAGTATTACACACTGGCAAATAAACACCCGTTTTTGCTCTCAAATAAATATGTACCTTCCACTCACGTCAGTGGAAGTTTACCAGACATTATTGCACCTGGCATCATTACCATGTAAATGATGCCTGATTTCCCTGGCATTCTTTACACTTACGAAGTGTCTCATGAAGCACTGGAAATGCAATAATCAAACCCACCTGACTCAGCTCTGTGTCTCTGTCAGCCAGGTTCTGAGTGTCCTTTGCTAGACCTATCAGTTTACTGCGCAGTATAGTGCGTTGCTTATGGCAACAACCAGACAGACTAGGCGATGGGGAAGAATAAATTTAAATTAAGGATGCACTTCCATGCCTCAGACAGAGTGACTTTTTTGAATGTTTGGAAATAATCTCATGAAGCTCTGAAAGGTATATACTGTACTTGGGTCTTATATGCAGGCAGAACTATGTGTTATTTTGAAACTGTATTTTCATTTAAGAAGCATAAAATAAAGTAGAGAAAATTCTGTCTCAGACTAGTCACACTCAACTCCCAGTCACATCCAAAGGAACCTCTAATTTCCACTTCCCGACTGAAAACGGATTTATTTGCTCTGCTTTCAGAATACATGTGTGCAGAGATGCTAATGATAGCCAAGAGGGTTGATCCAAAGCCTACTGGTGTCCACAGCCTTTATAGCAGTTATAAAAGCTTGCGTCCATGCTGAATGAGAAAGTTGCTCCACATCACAGTACTGTGTGAAGAATGCTGGAGTCTTTCTCTTAATTAAGTAGAACTGTTTTCATATATTAGGAGGTAATCATCAAGGACTCTTTGTGCTGTCAGTGTGGAACTCACTGTACTGTTTAAAACTTTCACAGAGTAAATGGGACGCACAGAAGATGTCCACAAAAGAAGTCACCATTAATGCTACAAAAAGCCTCAGACAAAGCGACAAAAGGAAAACAAAGAATTGTGTCAATTAACGAAGCAAAGCGCAAGTGAGGATGGACCTAACAATGCTTCGCTGCACTTTAAATGTCATCAGTTACTGAATATATGAGGATCTGCAGATGTTCCACGTTGAATACAGCAGGCAGCTGCTGCTGAGTGCCTTCAGAAACATGTCTTGTAGAAACCAGCTGCAGACACTGTAGGATGTTCAGATGTCATTTGTCTGAAGCAGTGGCACTGCACAGACATACGCCAAAATTCATGCCAGTTGGTTTTCAGTAAGTCCTAAGTTATCTCCTTGTGTATGTCCTGTTCTGCGTTGCTATTAGGATGAGGCTGGATAATGAGAGGTACAGCTCATCGCAATTTAAAAGAGAGAATGAACAAATGAATCTGCATTTTCAGTTGTAAGGGGTTGTGAGTGTGTACATTCAAACCCGCAGGGTTCATTTAAAGAGCTCACTTTCACAAAACTCAAACACAGAGATCTCAGACAGAGACATATAGGTGGCCTCCACTAAATCTCTTTTAAACTATAGATATTGATTATATATAGTTAAGTCATGTAGTAACCTTTTTATATGTTATTCTTTTAATGACTTAGTTTTAATTTATTTTCTGTATTGACATAATTTAGGTCTTAAAAACAGTCACCTTCATATTGATCAGCCTTACTTGAAGTTCCTAGTCTTAGCTGGCAGGGAGGGTTCTGGCTACTTGATTATTTTAGATGTGCCCCTTTATGTTGAGGCCCAGACTGACTTGGAAGAAAGTGATCATTAACATTACATGAAAATAACCATAATTCTTAAAACCATATGCCAATGACAGCTCTAAAAATGAACTTTATTTGATCAGATATAGTTGATCTGCTGTGCAGAACTTATTTAATTGCATTGTAAGCATGCTGTATCATAGTACTCCATGTTTATCATAAATACACAGCTAAAAGGAATATAAACGTTCAGTGTAGTAAAGACCAGGAATTAATTTAGCATATTACTTCTTAATATAGAAGTAATAATACATAGTCTCTCTGAGTTTGTATGTTTATGAAGATAAAAGAGGTAAATTATTTGCCTCCCCCATCAGACCTATATGTGTATACTTAGAGCGCCATTTAAAATAACTATTCAAAAGTTGTTCATAACAAACAGATTGCGTTGGGAAGAAAATCCATGTATGAACTGCAAGAAGTCCTTTTTGCACATAGGCAAATAAGTATGAATAGAATTTTGGGACTGAATCCTAATTTATTCCATATTAGGATCATTTTAATAACTTGCTGCTAGGTGTGCGAGTACTTAATACTTTCCTTAGAGTACAACAAGTCTATGCAATAGGGAATTGTTTATTAATTATTCCAACACAAAGGCAAACTAAAATCCAGAGCCAGTGCAAGATTTTTGCATACAATAGCATATGTATAACAAATATTTATTTTTAGATGTCCCAAAAAAGGGGCAAATACCTTGTGCTAAGCTTTCTGCAGGTCAGTGTGTTATCTGGTAAGTGATCTTGCACTGCACATTTATGTAGAACTAAAAAATATTGAAACTAGTGCTGTACGGGTAAGGCAATGGCAGTCTGTATATGTCCTTCCAACTTGTGGCTTTCTGGCAACGCTACAGCACAGGAAGGGACTTGACGCACTCTATCAATAAACAGTGGCTGCAGCAGCTCAGCAATATTAATTTAGAAACGGATAGCCATTGTTGGTGGCCGTATACTGACCTAATTGAAAGCACGCGTTCAGGATTCTGCACTGTTTGCGTAGAGCAGAAGATGCACCATTTCGGATCCGTGCCAGACCTGTAACCCGCTTCTGTTTCAAAGGATTTACTGGCAGAGAGTGCAGTATAAACACATATGATACAGGAAACCTACAGAAAGCAATAAAGGATACTGGTGTGTAAAAGGGTAGCGGGGATTTTGAAGGAAGGCAAAAAGGGAAGGTTCGTTGTGTAAGAAGCTGTTCCACAGGTAGTTGCCTCGGGTGGATACCACGTTGGGATGAGTAGATGCAAGACCAAAGGAGTCCTGGCAGTGAGATGATTTACTAGCTAAGAAATCATTTCACCATGGTGTTCTGACCAGATGCATCTGATGGCTCGGGTCACACAATAGAAGCAAGCCTGCAATTCAGCATAGTGCATCGGTATGAGAAGCAGCCCGAGCTGCACGCCAGCCGTCAGCAGGGAGGCAGGGTTTGAGTCTCGTATTCGGAGCGTGAGATGTGACAGGATGGTTAGCAGGTGATGGCCTTGGTACATAATTATCTAGGCAATACTGCAGACCTTGCCTGTGTTGACCACGTCCCCCGTCGGGGTGGCAGCTGTGGAGCGGTGAAGGCCGACTGCTCTGGATGACCCCTCTGTCTGCTCATGGGAACTTTCCTGAGCTTCTTCAAGGTCCCATAAACCTGGTTATGTCCTGAAATGTAACTTCAGGACATTCAGAGACTGGATCCAACTTCTGTGGTACAAACCATGTCTAGTAACATGCAATTTTATAAAATCTTCTCATGTAACACATTACTGTTCCTATTCATTAGGTGGTAACTGAAAAGAAATTGTATTATGTCTTAGGTGGCTTCTTAGTTCTTGATGCATAAGCTTCCAATGACCTTAATAAAACTAAGAGCATGTTGTGGAGATGTGGATGCTGCCTCTGTACCTAGATAGGGTTATTTTTATGCTTTCTTTACTTTCTTTCTACTAGAGACAACCACCAGTAGTAACAACTGATTTGTTTATAAAATAATATACCACTCTGTATAATTAAGGGTGACAGAATCTAGTATATACTGCTTAAGACAATTTAAAGTCCTAAAAATAGATTCCTATGCTGGTTTTAGTGAAAGAAGCAAGCTCAAAGAATCATCTGGACATCTTCACTCCAGATGGCCTTCCTAGGAGTGAAGAGTCTTATTTATGGGGTCTGCTTTTCGAGTAGTATCTTTCAAATGTAAACGGCTGAAATACAGGAAATAAAATAACCATGTTAGAAGACATAGACTTTTAGATAAAGGACCTGCGGACATCTCTGTCTTCTTATATGACAGGATTTTTGAAATGTAATTTTCCCCCACAAGATATTATGCCAATTAATTTGTTTGATGTCCCTCGGCTGCACACGAGGATTTCTACAGCGACACTGAAACAACACGCTTTCTGCTGGGATGATTTGCCAACATCTGGTGAGTTTTTATGATTTACCTGAGTTCAGAAACAAACAGAAACAAACTTACTTTTTCATGTTTCCCTAATTCCAATACAATGCATAGCTCGGATTTTCCTCTGATGTGTATATACACGTAAAATACATTTTTTTCCACTGAAATGGGATCACTCAGAATAAAGTGGACATTGGAAAAATGAGAGAATTTACAGTTGCCGATAGACATCATTAGGCAAATTCATCTTCTCAAAGACTCAGTGCAATTTTATCTCTCAGTATTCCTTCATCTTGTCCCTTATGCTTCCTTAATGTATTTCATCATTTCACCATTACCATAGGACGTTGACTGGAAGACACAAAATTTTACTGTGTGACAGAAAGGATCTTGTACTGAAAAAACAGGAAAGTATAATTATTGTGTAAGCAGTATGTGAGTACTGGATTAAACATGCATTCTTGTTAGCTAAATGACTGAGATTGCATACAAAACAGAAAACACACATTTTTGATCTTCCCAGTATGTTCATATACATATATATTCATATGTGCATGTCTCTGCCTGTGTACATGGCAATGTCTTTAGTGTGTACTTCTGTTCTGCAGTTCAGGCATGGTTTTTTGCAAGCCTTTTACTTGTGTTTTTAATTCTGACACCCCAGGGTAAAATGTTTTAATGTTTGAACTGAAATCTGGATTACATGCCTTATGAAAAGAATGAGCTATATAATTTGTGCACAGAAATGGTGTTTGAAAAAGCAGGCTTAGTTTTATCTGGAAATAATGAATAATCTATCTAAATTCAAACTAGATTAACGGGAGCAGTTTTGTAGTCTCATTTTATCTGCAAATTATTGAAGATGATTGACCTTGAACTTGAAAATTAAAATAAAGAAAATTTTTCAAGTGTCTGTTTATTACTCCATGCATTTTACATTCCTGTGTTTGTGGTAGATTTATCTTTAAGAGCTAAGACCAAAGACCATGAAGGCATAATGAATGGTTCCCATCTCTTCTCCTTATGGAATCAGAATATTTCTGTATCTGATGTCCTCAGGCTGTGGCTCATGGACTGTGTGGTCGTATCAAAGAAGCCAAAATACATATATTCCTCATAAGAAATAGCTGTATTTACCGAAGAAGGCTTATGAAGTCAAAATGAGAGGAATCGTAGCGCTCTAATTATAAGTGGGAGAGTTTGTGGTTGCTGTCATGGCTGAAGTGGAAGATACTGGGAATCCGAGACATTTTCTCCAGTAAGATGTCATATTATTGGGGGAAGAGAGGAGACGAAGAACTGAGACTTATAGAGCCAACTCAGAGTTGCCTCTATAAATAGCAAATTCAGTACGTGCTGAGGTAATCCTTCCCCATTATGCAGCCTCGGGAAGGTCCCTGCTGAAGCACTCAGCTATTTCTGGCACCTCACTTTAAGAAAGTCAGGAAGACACCAGCAAAAGCAATCGGCAGCCTCGGAGGCACAGTCCCCCACGAGAGCCCGAGGAAGCCCGCCTGCTCCGTGTGAGAGCGCACTGATGGTAGCATGCTTGTGGTCTTCCTCTACATTGACTAGGAAGAAGACAAGAAGAAATGGACTTAAGGGGAAGTTGGAAAGATTAATGCTAGAAAATAAAAAAATCTGGGGATCAATAAGTATTTGACAGATTAACTAGGAAAGTTTATTAAGATCACAGTAGACAGATACCTGTTGTGTGGTGTAGGGATAACTGATTCTTCACTTCACGTGTTGTTTTATCACAACACACAGAAAGCCCAGTTCTACTCAATTTTCTAGAACCTCTTGTTCTCCAAGGAGGTCATCCCTGAGGTAACCTGTGAATAAAAAAGGCATTTTCCATACAGTATTAGTCTTGTACTACTCAGGGCTCATCCAAATATAATGGCTGTGGGGAAAAGGGATGACACGCTTGTATCAGGCATCACAGGCCCATGTAATGAAAACCTCACTTCTCCTTGGGTGGTAATGATAGCTATTTGCCCTTCTTCCTCTCTTGTTATTTTTACCAGTTGCACCCTTAAGATTCATTACTGAGATTACTATGTAAGAACACAGGATGAGACAGTCCTTATCCCAAGGGACACCGACTGTTCTCTGAGACAAGATGTGGGAACTGAATATGATCAACAGCAGAAAAAACTGGCTAAGGAGAAGGATGGTTCTGTACGTTAGCCATGTAGGAGTGTTCTGCAGGTGAGGAATGTTTTGAAATCCTGGGGAAAATCTGTATGGCACAGCAACAGATAAAGAAGGTGTCTATTCAAACACACAAAAAAGACATTTACTTCTGAATCATGGGAAACTGTTCAGTGCTCGGGTAACATCTAAGACATGGCTACAGGACAGGCAGTGTCCCTCAGAAAGGCATTATCAAAAATGCTACTGTCAAAAACCAAGTGGGACAATGTATAGAGCCAGTCCCAGTTCAGGCTTCAGGATATAGCTATATCCTCTTCTGCCTGCAGAGAATATTAGGCATTTCTGATATGTTTGGTATAGCCATACCCTCTTCTTCTTGCACAAGATATTAATCATTGCTGATGTGTTTGAGACCCTCCTGTAATGTGGTAAAATGCATGTGCAATGAGTGACTGCTACAAAGGTAGCCAAATGTGAGAGGAGGATTAAAAAGTACCACAAGAGACAGTAAGAAGTGAATCCTGCTTGGGGGCCTTGATGCCATTCACAGCAGGTACAAAAAGCTCTTTTTTATACATACCCCAGTGACATACCAATATAGACCTGACTTTAGTGAGGGCTGTGCATTTGGATCCCCATTAAAGACAATATATCCATGGTGTTTAGAGTTTTCTGTGACACTTAAAAAAAAAAAAAAAAAATCAATGAAATAATGACAAATTCTAGTCAGTACCTGTGCAAAGATTAAAAAAAATAACCCAGTAGCATGGAAAGAATGGGAGCCAAGTACAATGCTGAAGAAAACAGCACAAAGCTGCTGCTAAAGAAATTGCATGGCCCATGCTAGCAGCAAAGCTATTAACTGCCCATCAAAAAGACCCGTGGTCTCCAGGGCTCCAGCAGCAGCAGATTAGCAGCCGGAGCCTGGTTCACATCCAGCAGGAGAATCAGCGAGGGGAGGGAGAGTAAAAGGGAGGTGGTTTATTCTCCATGTTTTGTTGCTGCAGCTGTAAATGTATGAGGCAAATAGAGTATGCACCTAATAAAATACCCTTGCTCCTGCCTGAACTGGAAAGCACAGGGTGGAGAAAGTAGCTGCTGTGTTGTTTAACCTGTGCCATAGAAATAAACTCATAACTTCTACATATAATATTATTTGTTTTTTCCAAAATTATTACACTAGATTTTTAAGATATTTTTCCTTAGTGCCAGAAAGGGTTACTCTTGCTGAAATATCATCCCCATCCTAATCGCCTATGCCTTGGGTGTTGCCTGACAAGTAGCTTGCTCGCTTTGATTCCTGGCCAAGATGCTGACACAGCAACTGGTTTGTTTCCTGTGGAAAAGGAAGAATAATATCAAAGGAACGGCTTTCAGATCTGCCAAAAAGAAAATGGATGCGGGGACACAAGGAAGCCGTAGTCCTGCAGTCAGGCCTGTAAAATCCCATGGGGACCTCGTGAACAGGACACTTCAAATTCAGGGGTCAGACCGTGCCTGGCAAGCAGAGCCCTTGTTGCTGCAGGGAGTGATGGAGGGGGGAGGTTCTTGCAAGCGAAGCCCCCAAAGCAGTTGGGATTTAATGGACTCTGTTCCTCTCGTGCCTCTGGGTAATATGTGCTGAGGTGGCATTTCTAAATTTAAAGCTTGGGAGATGTTACGTGATCTGTGTACACAGTGCATCCACACTACATCTTCATTCCAGAGTGAAGCAAATTTGGCCTCGGATTTTGAAGAACTCGATACACTGCAATGTTTCGAAATTAAACCTTCAGTGCCCTCAGGCCAAGCATCCCCGTTGCACTCATGCCGTCCCAGGTGCCTCCTTTCCAGATTTTCTCAGTGAAAGGTGTGGAATAGGTACCAGAAAGAAATAAGATGTGGTGGTCTAAGACGCAGGGATGCAAGACCTCTTGTTCCATCCTGTTATCATCCTGGGGTTTTCAAGTCCTCCAGTCTGATTTTCAGATTTTTTTTTCAGGTAGCCTATGCATATTATCCAGAATTAAAAGCCATTCTCCTGCCCATGAGTAAACTAATGGCAAAGTTGGATCATTAATATAGGACAAAAAGTGAGCTGATTCACCAGAAAAGACATTTGTTGACATATTCCACTTTAACAAGATACAAACCAAGTTTATTTGCAACAGCTCCTTGCACAGAAAAACTCAGCAAACACGAAAATGGAGGAAATACTCCAATCTTAATGGTAGAACTAGGATGTTCATAAGCAAGAAGGAAGAAAGGAGAATGTAATAGCTTTTCTTATCTTTCTGGGGGTTTGATCATTTAAGCCCTGAGTGAGAAAAGCGGGGTGCCTCTGTAAATCTGTCCTTGCTAGACTGTTTGAAACAAGCAGTTTCAGATTGCTGTGGGTGCCTGCTAAGGAAAAAAATAAGGCTGAGGGAGAAAGAAAGAGAGTGGTGTCAGGACAGAGCTGTGCTGCCAGTTGTATTAATTAGCCTTGCTTGCACACTCTTGCATTATAATCAGTATTATTCGGCTTTAATTTAATTTCCATTAACCTTTGCAAAACACCCACATGTTTGGGTGAATACGTCTGGGGCATTACTGCATGGATAGAACAATTTGCTCACAGTCAAAAAGCAGCTTCAGGAAAGGCACCGTAGCTAATCAGCAGCCTGCTCTTTATCAGCTATGAGGAGCTGTCAAATGCAAAAGGCATGAAAATATTTATGGTCATTTGTGTCTGCTCTTACCAGGAAATAAAAGTATTGGGCTTGTTCATGCAAGGCAGATAGAACTTTCCAGGTCACGCTTAGTAAGTGGCTTAACGTCCAGCTTGCCTGACTCAAGGGCTGAAAGGCTGATTGTGTCCTGTTCTGGGCTCCCCAGTTCAAGAAAGACAAGGAACTACTGGAGAGAGTCCAGCAGAGGGCTACGAAGATGATCAGGGGACTGGAGCACCTCTCCTATGAGGAAAGGCTGAGAGACCTGGGTCTGTTTAGCCTGGAGAAGACTGAGAGGGGATCTCATCAATGCTTACAAGTATCTAAAGGGCGGGTGTCAGGAGAATGGGGCCAGATTCTTTTCAGTGGTGCCCAGTGACAGGACAAGGGGCAATGGGCACAAACTGGAACACAGGAAATTCCGTCTGAACAGGAGGAAAATCTTCTTTCCTTTGAGGGTGGCAGAGCACTGGCACAGGCTGCCCAGAGAGGTGGTGGATTCTCCTTCTCTGGAGATATTCAAAACCCACCTGGACACTGTCCTGTGCAACTGCTGTAGGTGTCCCTGCTGTGGCAGGAGGGTTGGACTAGATGATCTCCAGAGGTCCCTTCCAACACCTACCATTCTTTGATTCTGTGATTTGATTCTAAAACATAAGGTGCTAAGTCTTACCTGTGTCCCTCAATCAGCTCTTCTGCAGGCTGTGGCATCTACCTTATCCTCAAATTCATTCTCCCCCCCTCAGACATTTTTTTCCACTTCATTCAGAGTATTAATATGACATAATTTTTGCAGCATGTTATTATAACATTATTATATTACAGAAAGCATAATTTTATCAATTCAAACATGGACCTGGGGAAGCTAAAGCTCATGATCACAACTGCCAAGCACAGGAGCAAAGTTACTTCTCATGGATTCAGTGTCCAGCCACAACCCCACCAAGTAGTATCATCACCTCTGGGAACTATCAGGATGTAGAGAGTTCATTATTAATGGACAGGTACAGTGTTCTATGCAAACGATATTCATTATTCATGCTTCTGATTCAAAAACTTCTTTCAGATGAACCAACATGTTTAAAATCATCGCTGAGGCAAGTATTTTACACCCACTCCTGGAATGCAGTACTTTACTGCTCTAGCTGGGATTTCACACCTAGCAAATAAGGATTTTCGGTCCCTTGTCTGCAGTTGATATCATGCCAATCTTTTGACAATTTAGAAGAATAATTAATAAATACAACAGAATAACTTCCAGAATATATACTGGGCCACAGCAGGAAATTACTGTCATCACTGCTTATCTGTCTGCATGCTGTGTTTTCTTACAACGCATTAATTACTCGAATCCATGGTAAGAAAGCAGCTTCTTAAGCCTGCACTATATAGGTATTTTTCAATTCCCTCTAATAAGCTCTCACTGGCATTTCATGTTACAAATGCATTTTTATCTTGAGGTGAATCTACGCTGCCAAATCACTTAGCTCCAACACTTGCTCCTGGATCCTGGTCCCAGACCATCTGCGCTGCACATATGCACATGTGCATCTTCACTCCCGGTGCACACGGGAACAAAACAACCAGTTCCCTCTGTGATAAAACTGGGCTGGCCCGGGAGCTGCTCCTTGCAGGCAGCACGGGCTACGCTGTGTCTCTCTCCCTCTGCCCTGCAGAGACCTCCAACACCCCACAGGCATCCCAGCCTGGCACAGCCACGGACGCCCTTGCATTATGCCCCAGGGCACGTCTCACTGAGCATCAGCAGCACGTTATAAACAGCTTCTGTGAGCTGCAGAGCAATCCTGTAATTACTCTGGGAAAGGTGTTTTCACACATTGTGAAAGCTGGTTCCTATCAGCTCCTCCTTTCCAGCTTCCTGGGGAACCCCACCTGGGCAGCCCAACTCCTCAGCATTTATGCCTCCATCCTTCTTCTCCAGGCAGAACGGCGCCGTGCGCATTCCTTGTTTCTTCCCTAGCTCAGCCCTCCTGACCAAACAGTCAGTACAGTTTCCAGGGGCTAAAGAAACACAGCTTATATGCATGGCCAAGCATTCATGATTAGTCTAATAAAAAAAGTTAACAGTCCAATAAAAGAATTACTATCAGTCCAGTTATATGACGACATACTAACACCGATAGTCCAAATTGTGCAGTTATTCCAGCTCACTCCAAGGAAGGACACTCACTGCTCGGCACCCATCCCGCTGTCTGGGGCTGTCCTCCTCCTGCCCAGCCCCTCTGCGCCCTAGGGTCAATGGCACCAGTCTGCTCCAAGAAGGAAGGTGGGAGCCTGGGAGGAATATGTTAATGTTCATAGTTTTCCACCTCATCTTCTCCAGGAGGAGTATGACTGACGCTGGAGGGCTTCTTCCTCCTCGCTCTGGGTCTGGCTGGAGTAATTTTTATATATTTTCTAACGCCGTCTGCTTACTTGCTCTTTCCTCATTGGTTTGCAATTCCATGCTTTGTCTGAATTTGATGTATATAGCATATTTTACTTATGTTGGAGGCTTGTTGTCTGTTCCCTTTGTTAACCCTAAAACAGGTTTAACCCAATCCACAGGGCTGTTCTCCTCTAGTGACCAATAACTGACCACGGGTGATTTGTGCTTAGACTCCTGGCACCTTTAGTATCAGTCTGCACTTGCACCTTGGAGACCATTACTGTCACCCTGTGCTTGTACTTTCAAGGACTGCTGTTACAACCCCCTGTTTTCCTTTGATCACCTTAAAATTGTAGCTTTCCGACAGCCTAGTTAATGTTTTATTAGCACAACCTAGTTGCATACACATCCTTGCTTTAGAGCCAACTCTGTCACTTTACAAGAGTGACCCGCCACAAGACACACATTCAGACCCATGCAGACACAGACATAGTACTCTCTATCGACTGGCTGTGGCAATATCACTGGTAAGTCGTCAATTTATAAACAAACCCAGTGCACTTAGGGATAAATGGTCTGGATGATGGCTTCAAAAACTTCCACCATGATCATACTTAAATAGAGGTAAATCTGTGGCCTTAAGGGTGATGAGGTTTCAGAGCATTGTCCTCTGCCAGGGTTTTCTGCCAGCTGCCTCCATCAACTGTTGGAGATGACTCCCCTATACAAGAATTTGTTTATCTCTGGTGGTCCTGGCACATCCTGGTCTCACCAGGGACACTGACTGCTATCCTGGGTCACAAATCTTTTTTGAACTATAGAGGAACCAGCAAGAATATAGTCCCAGTGACTCCTGGCAGTTCATGCCTGTGGCAACAGTCTGCCCATAAGCTGGCTTCCCTAGGATGGTGGCTGCTCTAATTGTCAGGACTGATGTCTCCAGCTCTTCCGGGGACACTTTGTTCAAGAGTGGGAGTCAGGTATTGGACAGACCATAGATAACATCAAAGTTTCTTTGACATGAACGTGAGCAGTAAATACAGCAGTGGCAGAAGCACCAAAAAGTGGTTGCAATGGTGAGTGTAACAGCAGCAGTGGTGGGCAGCATGTTCTTGCAGTAAGCGCATGACAGTGTGGGGAGCACACAATTTTTGGGGAGTCTGCTGGAGCAGTCATTGCTGTACATGAGACAGGAAAGTGCCATGCATGGCACACCAGAAAAGGCCGAGGGGTGAGCTGGTGGAAAGCCTGCTGGATACAGAGCAAGCCAAGCTCCCTGGCTATGCAGTGTGGATGCAGCTGGCCTGCTCTAGGAGGGACTAAGCTTGACATTTTGAAGATAAGCTACAGTAGGGCTGATGCTTTCAGAAGTATAGCTGCCAGCTGCCCATAGCCAAATTTGGATCTGGACACAATTTGGACTAAGGAGAGTTCATACGATACTCCTCACATGAAAGACAAAGTTATTCATTTATCTCCACTCTTATAATTTTATAAAGTCTGAGTTACTTTTAATTATATACCTGGGAAAAACAATAAATTAATCCTTCCAGAACTATATGTTACCCCTCTTTGATCAAAGTGACTAGCACAATTCACGTAATTTGATTTAGGAGGACATTTTGATGACCAATCCAGATATCTCTGATGTAGTCCTGTTTATTTATAGAGAGCATAAAAAGTCAGGTTGCCCTGGCCACGGCAGGATGCGAGCAATGGGAGATAATTTCTCTAATGTCTCCAAGCATTCCTGTGACCAACATTTGCTGAAAAGTTTTGTCTCAGCTTTTTCTACTGGCCACGTCAGCACTGCTTTTCTGACTCAACACCCTTCGAGTAAAGCATGTCTTGTGACACAAGCAAGTGATCCACACTCACAGCCTCCATGTCCTTCCTGGAAGATGCCACAGTGATTCAAAATTTGCCTTTTTCATACATCAGAGAACTTTCCACTGGTGGTTTGAGCACGCAAATTACATTGCAAAGCAACAAGAAGTTACCCTGGGGATGGTCAGACACCCTGTCTCAGGTGGGAGGTCGGTCATTCAGAACCAACGAGTGGTAACTTCTCAAATGCATTTGATTACTTGTGGTTATCCACTTAGATTAATGGAGACGTCTTTCCTACTGTCTCAAGCACATTGTGTTCTGGAAGTCCACTGTCATAGGTATTAATAACTGAGGGCTTTTGTTTTGGATGCTTTTGAGGCAGGTGGAAGGCTGAACTCTAAGAAGAGGTACTGCTGGTTCTTATTCATCACATTTATCATCACCTTACAAACCTCTCCAGTGGTAAATTAATGATCTTTTCTTATTAGGTCAGGATATCCTGATTTATGCCTGCTCAGTTCTTTGAACTGTTTCTCTTCAAATTCAAATGACATTTATCACACGCACTTGAACAGTTAGTGCTGCTGAATTCTTAGATATATTTCTGTCCTCTCAAAAACCTGTTGGAGATTCGCTTGAGCAAACCCAAGTGACCACTTTTTTGGCGTGAGTAGTACAATAAATACATAAATCTTGACACTGCTCTCAGACTGCCTGTTGGGCTCCCAGAAGAGTAATAGCACCTTCTACTTCTGCTGGCTATTTGGGATATCTTTGAGGTCAAAAGAAATAATGATTTCCTTCTTCACATGACAGACAAGTCCAAGCTTTGCTTAGTCACACCAGTGCAATTTAGTATAAATTGTTTCTGCTCTATGATTTTCTTCCATATATCTAAAATATCAGTTTAAAACTCAGTGGGTATAGGTCTGTGTGACATCTTTTCTCCTCTGTTGACTGACTACTTCAGCTGCACCCACCAAAGCTAAGTTTTGATTCAAGTGACACTGATTTTCACTCCTACCAAGACCATGCTGTCTACTTTGTTAGCATAAAGTCTTTAAAATGAGTGTATGTTGCACATTCTCATGAATCCCTTTATATTGCCAATGTGGTATAAGGTGACTTAACTGTGAGCAAAAATCAGTGGGTTGTATTTTTTTCCAAGGTTTTTGTTTATATAATTTTATGCAATATAAAAATAAATTACTTTTGTGCATGTTCACAAGGGAAAACAGCCTCTTTCTTTATTCATTCAACATGTATTATGCTGCTGCTGTTCTCCCACAATAGCCTATAATCCAGAAGAAACCATGTTGCTTTACCGCAAATTGGTATGAAAGTAGAAAGCTCCAGTAACGCAGGTTTGATTTTTTTTCCCTTTTTACTGTTTTCAAATTCATAAACAAGTTAAAACCAGCACTTGAACTGACACAGCTAGAGCTCCTGAATATAAAGCAGCTTTAGATTCTTCCAAATTGGTAGAAATTTGAGAGTTCTTTCCTGGCATTCAGCAGTTTCACTCACACAGTTCACGTAGAGCTTGAACAAAAGCTTAGCTGAATTATTCTCTTCACTCCCAGGAGTGTAGAAACCTTGGATTCACTAGTGGCTGAAGAAAGGACACAATGCAATTGGCAGAGATGCAGAAAGATGTATGTCTTGCCAAAACAGGCATAGAGAGGAGAATAGAATGAGAAAAACATATGAATTATGGAATTATGGAAATGTCAGTCCATTGGATTAAATCCTGATGCTAGGTATATTAGCGTAAATCAATTAATACATTAAAAGTTTTGATATGGTAACAGAATTTGTTGTCTTCTATTAAAAATATTGCTATCTGGTTTTAGTATAAATTACTCCACAACACTTGCTTAAACACCTTCACCTGAGTTTTGAGAAGGAAGTTGAATTAATTTAGCGTGAAATATAACGAGGCACGTGTTAGTATAATGCAAGTACAAAGAGGAGAATAGAAACAAACCACTATCTTTGTCTGTTATTACTGATTTGAATTCATTTTCAGTCCCTTTGTGCAGGAGCACATAACTGCTCTGGAGTGGTGAAGAATGAAGTTCCTAGATACTTATTTGCAGTTCTTACTCTGTGCTAGCTGTTATGACATTTGATGCACAAAGAAGAGACAGTAAAATTGGATTTATGAATCCAAGGGCCAGCCTGAAAAATCCTACCTACATTACTCCAATTACATTTCCAGTAGAAATTGAGTTGGGTGAGGTAAACTGATTTTAGTCTTGTCTATCCATTTTGCTCTACTGACATTTTGAAAAGGTCCCAGAAGCTGAGTTACAGTACTTTTGGCATGGAATTTCCCTTCTCTTTCTGTCCTCTGTAAACACTGCTGCCATCCCTGGATGTCCCTGCTCCCATTTTCAGAGACCACTCGGTTGGCCTAGTCCCTTAAGTGCTGTCAGTATCTTTAGGTCTGTATCAGCTACCAGCCATGATCAGCCTCTCCATCTAGACGCTCAGTAGATCTATGGCCTCTACCACTATGCTGGGACTGTTTTGCTTATCTTCACTTTTCACCATGGAAGTCATTGGTCCTACAGCATGGTACCAATGCAAAGTTGGACCAGACATAGAACCTCACCTCAAACGTATCCCTAATGCAATCATTAAAAACACTGTTCCAGGAGAATGTGTACTTCTAGCACATCATGATCCCAATTGAACATGTCAGATGGTCCTCCAACTGCCTGAAAGTTTCAGTAAAGGATCGTCAGTGCATGGGATGACCACCAGTGGTATGGGGTGACTCAGCATGGTCATTTGTGACCAGATGGCACAGCACAGGTATAAATGCAACTTAAAGCTGTGCAGGACTAAAATTAAAGCCCTGAGGCAATTAAAATTGGTAATCAACACTTAGCCATTGCTAAGACATTGTCCTCTGCTACTGCGAGGATCTGAACAGTGGGACGGGGACTGTTGTGGGACAGGGACACCACTCCAATGTACGTGAGTGCCTCCATGGAAGGAGACATGGGCATCCGTACCATTCAAGGGCAGTTTGGGTTCTCTGAGGACAAAGCAACCATGATGATTAGGCTGCTGTTGGCAAGGAAGTCTCCCATGAACCCTAAGTGTCTCTTTGCCTCACAAAAGCTCTCCAGGATCCAGGAGACAACACTAGGAATGCCTTCCACTTTCCCTTTTTAAGAGGGAAGGCTTTATGGATATTTGTCAGCCATATTCACAGTTTGGAAACCAAGACCACAGGTCTTTGTGAACCAGTGCTCGGAGAAGGGCAGGTTAGGATTCCTGTGACACAGACATGCATAAATCCCACCTCCCGTCTCAAGGTTCTCTTTTTCTTATTGCTTATACGCCACATTTTTGCTTTGCTTTGTGATTCTGGATGCTTCATAAGATCCTTAGCAACAGCCCAGAGCCAAGCTTTATACGTTCCATCCCCATCCAGCAAGTAAACTCTCACCCAGTCTCGCATCTGCCCTGCTCAGAAAGGCAAAGAGCCTCCTGGCCTTGCTCCTCTGCCTCTTATCTCACTGCCTCGGAGAAGCCCGTCCCTCTGTCCCTTCCCCCTTGCCTCCTGGCCTTCCTTCTTTATTTGAAGCTTTACTTTTTGGCTTTTGGCTTCCTCTTTCCCCTTCAAGTCGAACACATTCAGTTAGAGGGAAGAAAGTCCAAGAAAGAAAATGAAGGCACAAACATGGAACCAGTACTCTTTGTTACAAAAATCATGTAAAAATACACAACGGAGTAGTGGTTAGTCCCTTCTCTGACTCCCCTTCTCTCAAATCATCTGTCGTAGCTGGTGATATCTGTGAATTACCAAAATTTCTGCTATGCCTGGTGGGGAGATGAATTTGAATGTTAACTAGATGTAGTCGAGAAAGTGTATTTTTGTGCTTAGAATCAATTCCTTGCTAATGAAGCATTTTCTTTCTTTTTATGGCCTACTGACATCACTACTGACACATTCTAAAGCCTTTCCTTTCTCACTCACCATTGGCTTTGCTTATTTTTATTTTTTTGTCGAACGATATTTCACATTTCACTTTTCTGCCATAATTTGTATTTGAGACGCTTTCACACTTACAAAATTGGCTCCATAATATTTCTGACTACAGATTCCTGGATGGAAAGGCTTCATTTCCAGACATTGACTGGTGATATAATGGATGATCCTAAACAGCAAGGATGAAAAGACACGGAAGGAGACTGAGAAAATGAGGTTTATATAATTTGTAAGTCTTAACAGTGGTCAGCACTATCTCCCAGGACGTGGTATAACTGGTTCCATCAGCATATTTTGCAAATCCTAGTTTAAAACAGTAATGCTGACACAAGTCCTGGAGTGCAACAGGTTTTATTAACCCGAGAAATGAGTTGTTATGTGGTTACAGTTACCTTAAGATCTAAAGTGTGACTCATTTTCGTATTCTGCATTGATCTCCGGCAGAACTGTGTGTCTCAGCTGAAAATATATTTAGTATTTTGCATGCTGTTTCCATTTGGTAATAGGTTGGGAGCACCTGTGAAAAAGTTTGGGAAAATCAGATCCATTCAGTATTTCTGAGTATTAAAACCATAAGATTCGAATAATTTTGCTGTTATCACAAACAGTAACAAAAAAATTGACAGAAAACAACTTGTTCTACTTGTAAAGATGATGGATACAGTGATCATGATACTTTCTACTTAATTCTTACACATTAACAATAACTTTACTCTGTAGAATTTCAAAGAAAAGCTATTAAAGATGAATATGAGATTGTGAAGCAAAGAAAACCAAAAAAATTTTACTTCCTATCTGAACTTCTTCCTTCACAGTTTAACAAATAGTGAATCTGCCATTCCAGAAATCACACTGAGAGGAGATGTTGGGAGGATGTACTTACAGACAGATCTGGTTTTTTTGTATGACGTACTGTGTTACGTAGCTCCCCAGAACTTGGGAGGTCCCTGCAGCACAGGATAGTTATGATGGGAAGACAGTACGCATTAGCCAGGTATGGGATGGGTGTAATTACCAATGCCCTGCAACAGTGCTGTGGATGCTCGTTAGTCTGCCTTCCTTTAACATGTTGATTAGTACCTTTGGAACCACCTTGTTGTAGTTAGTGCCTGAGCTTCCAAAACTATTGTTTTCTTGTATCCCTGGCATCCCCACGTTTCAACAAATATCTTGGACTACCACGTTAAAAAGCAGCATTTGACATGTGTGTGAAGTCAATCCCGCTCTTGATAGGGACAGTTCAACTCAACTTAACGCATCAGTGTTTTGGACGGAACAAACAACGAAGCTACAACATACTCCATTAAGTCAGGGCTTTCTGTTGCTGCCAGTGTCACCTGTACCTTGCCTGTCCACTCTAACAGAGTGCTTGGTCCGTATAAGTCTTTTCCATGGGAAATCACTCATGCCCTATAGCACAGACTTCCTTTCTCCCAGCCTTTATGACATTGCCCGCAGTAAGTACTGCCCCAGATGCCGAAACAACGAGATAAATGAGATAAGAGGGGCTCTGTCGGAAAAACACTCACCATTGATCCTACTGTTACTGTCACCCAAGAAGACAGGCTACAGATTTATCTGGAGTGAAGGCGGCTGTTAAAAGTCAACAAGGAATAAAATATCCTTGACCATTTTTAGGAAAGTTTACTCTTTGCAAGCATATTTCCTGTTTAATTTACATTGTGCTTAATATCCGAGACTAGGTGAGGTAACCTGTTGGGAAAGGAATACTATTAGCATAATCACTGTTTTATTAAAGCAACACTACGAAGGCACAGTGTTGTCATTTACAGACAAATGAAAGATGAGATCCTTCTAGCATAAAGGAAATCAACATCATCTTATGTGTGGGTGCCACAACCCACACAGCCATAATATTTTGAAGGACTAAAGTCTAAATAGGTCATACTTTATTCAGGGAAGAAGATGCCACGGGTTCCAAGCACCCAGTAGTGCGGTCAGCAGATGTCAATGCATAAACCTTGTGTCTTTCTCAATATGCTTCCTTCTCCAGTTTTCATTGCTATTGTGGGTTGAGGGTGGGGTTACAGTTTAAAGGCTTTATGGAAAAAAATGTATTATAAAGAAAGGTTAAGCTGACACAGCTACACGAGATTGGAGAAGCACTCGGAGGGCATTAACTCATCAAAGACTGGATTTCCTAAATAACTAGGAAATTACTGTAACACATCTGGGTGTTCTTACTGAGCCTTTCTCGCGAGTTTATGTGTTCAATTAAATGGTAGAGTTTTGACTTAGGAAACACATTCTGTTTATAAACTGAAATGTTTTCCTTGACTATTACTGTAAACTAATAAGTATAAATTATATCAATGATGCTGTTTTGTCTAGGTTTTTTTTTCATTTCCAAAATGCATTTGAGAAAAAGACAAGAATTACACTTTTCAATTTGAAGTCTCACAACAGGATTTATTGGTGCCATCTACTGGCTATTTAGTCCTTTTAAATTTCACCAAATTATGAATAATGTGTTTTAAATGTAGAATAATAAGAACATTATGAACCTTATAACTGAATCAGCCAACATCAAACTATGTAATTGGCAAATCTGTAATATTTAAATTACATTAAGTCAAACTTTGGTACAATGTTCCAACAGTGTAATTCAGTTATGAAGCTTTCAGATGTGCCAACAGGAGAAAGCTCAAAGCCAGCATACAACTGCTGGTGTGCAGACTCCAAGCACTAAAGCCACACACACACATACCCTTGTGTCTCAGAGGTAGGCTTCTTCCTGGCAACTGCCCACCATTTTACATCCTTCCTCCCTGGTGCATGAGTACATGGGGCGCTAACGTATTCCCACAGCAGGTAAACGTGGTCACGTTGCTGTTTGCCTTTCCTGGAGGGATGTCCCCACAAAAAATTTGAAGGAGAAAAGGGTGCTTCAGTTCATAGTCCAGGCAAGCTGTCAATGTTTCTGCCGAGGATGGGTTTAAGCTAGTCGGATGGAGCGTGGGCAGACGATCTGTTCCACCACATCCGTCGCACAGGCGGTAGGAGCCAGCAGAGCTTGGAAGGGAGCTGCCCTCGGCCACTGCTGAAACCCCCTCTGCTACATTTGTCAAAAGGCATCTGAAGATGATCTAGGATTTAAACATGTGATTTAGAAATCACTTGAACTCTTTGTAGTAAAAATTGCTAAACTATAATTGTTTGAAACAGTGCCAGAGAAAGGTCAGCAAATTAATATTACATTAGCTGAAATGTTAACAATATCTCCAGTGCCAGGTGAGCAAAGTACTTACACATCCGAGTAGCTGCATACCTAATCAGCAATGTATTTGAGCACATGCTTAAATTACTTAATGATACTTTAAGGTGCTTTGCTAGATACCAGTGAGAGTGCTCACATTCCTCACTCTGGTTAATCAAGACCTTTATAGAGCCAGAAACAAATATATTTAGATCATGGCTCTGAGAACCAACCTCTGGAATAACTTGCTTAGCAACTAGGTTGTAAGCAAAGAAAGTATATTAATAAGGTAATTGAAAAAAGGGCTTATCCTTCCTTTTCTCTGCCTTTTTCCATCATCTAACACAAACATGAGAGTCTTTAAGGAAGGAAAACAATGTTATTTAGCCATATCTGTTTTTCAGAGATTTAATTTATGTATAAAAATGCATTCTGATGGAAGGAACTAAGCCATCACTTTATATAATGCCATATTTATACAGTACGATACTAGCACAGCTCTGTTTTAACAGAGTTTAGCAGCCTTAGTTCCTCACAATACCCTATTTTCAGGTGCTTTTTACTTTGACAAATTTCTGTGTTTTGGCTGAAATTTCCACACCTTGGATTTTTGTCTGGTTGTTTCAGCAAAACTTCTTATTAAGCTTTCATGAAAATCGTCTAAGACATGCTGTTTTTCTCATATTAAAATTATAACAGAAACTTGTCTGAGAGTTTGTCCACCCTACATACTGGGAAGCAGAGGCTTTTAACTTGGTACAGAAGGTCCCAGGTAGTTCTGCTGCTGTTTCCATGAAAATGCCTATAGGCTCAGTCAATGAAACTAGAAAGGAAAGAGAATTCAGTAGAAATCTGCTGGACTGTGAATCTGCACTGAACACGTCCCGTCCCTGCAAGGTTTCAGCATATCCAAGGAAATGATGATGTTCCTGGAGCGGAGAGCAACGCAGCAACTTCATCAAGGGCTGAGAAAGAACTTCCGTAGACTGGCTTCTGCAGACGCAGAGTGGGAAGACTCTCTCTTGCATGCTTCTGGTGCTCTCACTGCCGGACCCGCACAGCGTGCAGCCTCTCAGAGCTCCTGAAAAGAAAAATGTACTACTTCTAGGATGGGAAGGAGCTACTGAGAGAGACTAGGACAGAAGCCAGCTGGAGGATGAGAACTGGAGCGATGACAGAGGATAATGTAGGTGAGTGCTTTCATACAGTAGAGCACATTAGCTTCCACAACCTGCAAACAACATTTCATTTAACATCACCTGTGAAACCTGCTGGGAAAATGTTAGTTACTTCCCAGTTCAGTTGCTTGTTTGTACAGCAAATTTAATTCCAGCGATCAAGTTACTCCATTTGCTCAAATGGCAGAGCTATGTGGATCTGCGGCAGGTAGGTATAATCCTCCTCATGATTCATGCAGGTGCTAAAAGTTTCATGCACGGGAATCTGGAGGGGTTCTGGTTTTTGTGGGGTGACACAGGAAATGATACACAAAAGATCTGCATGAAGAGAGAGTTTTTAGATGCTCGTGGTCCTCTGAACAGCCATGAGCAGCTTCACACTCTCCACCATGCATGGACGCATTCTCTGGGTAAATGTGCCTGGCTCTGCACGAACTACCTTGAGGCACACTAGCAGAAAGGCAGCACTGCCTGAATGTCATCAAACCATTTCTAAACCTGGTTTGCATGTCTCGGCATCTGGTGTTTCCTGTTCCAGTCCTGGAGCGCAGAGCGAGTTGCATGGCTGAGCAGCAGCCTGATGAGACCTCGGGTGGCTCCACGCAGAGAAATTCGGTCATCTTTGCCTACTAACCTTCAGTGTGTCTGTAGGTAGGTCTCAGGCCCGTGTTTGCAAACACAGTTAAGCACAGCTGGACATCAGCGTGGAGAAGGCTCCAGGGAGACCTTATAGCAGCCTGCCGGTATCTGAAGGTGGCCTACAAGAAAGCTGGAGAGGCACTTTTTATAAGGGCATGTGGTGATAGGATGAGGGGTAATGGCTTCAAACTGCAAGAGGGTAGATTTAGATTAGATATCAGGAAGAAATTCTTTACTGTGAGGGTGGTAAGACACTGGCACAGGTTGCCCAGAGAAGTTGTGGATGCCCCATCCCTGGAGGCGTTCAAGGCCAGGTTGGACGGGGCTTTGAGCAACCTGGTCTGGTGGGAGGTGTCCCTGCCCATGGCAGGGGGGATGGAACTCGATGATCTTTAAGGTCCTTCCAACCCACACCACTCCATGATTCTATGTATTGGACGTGTGCGTGGTCTCAGCCGGCAGCAGCAGCAGGACAGGTCACGCACCCCTGGGCCGCGTCTCTGGAAGACAGCGGTAGGCTGAGCACCAGAGCCACCGCAGCGCTCCTCCTCCCCCTGAACGCTCCTTTCCCTTTGTCCTCCCCTCAGCGTCCCTTTCCTTAGCAAACACCTCAGGTCACCTCCCTCCCCTCCATTAAATTCAGCCGTCCCGCACCGCCGTCTAACACCGCCCTCCTCCTCCTCCGCCGCCGCCGCCGCCTTGGCCTCATCTAACGCCCGTCCGCACCCCTCCTCTCACGAGGATTCGGCCATTTTCGCAGGACGGCGGCAGCGGCGGAGGGCGGGGGTGCGGCCCCTCCGTGAGGAGACCCCGGCCCGCACCGAGGGGCGGGGCGGCCCTCACCTTCCCGCCCCGCCCCGCCCCCGCCCGCCAAGTATCGCGCGAGCGCCCCCCCCCGCCAGACGCCACATCCTGTCGGTGGCAGCGGGGCGGCCGCGGCCATCGCAGCCGCGGCGGGGAGGGGGCCGCTGCCGGGCCGGCCCGGGGTGAGCGCGGCGGGTCCCGTCCCGTCTCGGGGTAAGCGGCGGCTCCTCCTCCTCGGAGCGGCGCCCCGGGGCGGCCTCCGAGAGGGAAGCGTCCGGCGGGAGGCGGGTCCCGGTGAGGGGGCGGCGGGGGCGCGGCGCGGGCGTGGCGGGGATGCGGCGCCGAGGCCGCGCCCGGCGAGCCCCGGCTCCTGGGCCGACTTCTCGGCCGGCTCCCCGCCCGGCCCCGCGGGCGCCGCTTCCCAGGGCGGGGCTGGGAACCGAGCGCCGACAACGGGGCGTTGGGAGCAGCGGTGGCTGCGGGGCCCGGGCGGGAGCGGTGGCCAAA
The DNA here is from genome assembly GCA_017639485.1 of Pluvialis apricaria. Lineage (NCBI taxonomy): Eukaryota > Metazoa > Chordata > Aves > Charadriiformes > Charadriidae > Pluvialis > Pluvialis apricaria. Next base: position 147,847,744 of record CM030008.1, read on the forward strand.
CTGCACCGCTGCCCGTGGGCGAAGCGGCGCTCGCCGGGCCGGGCCGCGCCGCGGCCCCTGCGGGGTATGTGGGGGCCGGGGGCGGCCGCGGGCGCTGCCCCGGCGGGGCGGGAGGGGGTAACGGGGGGCGCGGGGCGCTGCTGTCCCGGCGGGAGCTGCCCTGGCTGCTGTGAGGAGGCCGAGTTCGGCCCTCGGGGCGGGTGGTCGCGGTTGGGTTGTTTCTGCTGTTAATTACCCTGTCCTGGCTTTTCCCCTCTTCTGCAGCGTGCAGGCTCGAGGAAGAAGGGATTTAGTATAAATCGCGGTCAGCCGAGATGGGGAAATGCCCAAAGCTGCGCTGAGGAGTCTGATCGTCTGCCTTGCTGCCCGTGTCTTTGCCTTGCGCTGGAGCCGGCACAGGAAGATGTGTGTTTTTATCCTTGTGCAAAGCTGGTCTGTCTGACTGCTGAACAGAGCTATGTGCTGAAGTTGGAGATCCTGACAAAATGGGAGTACTTGTGTTCTCTGTGACTTGCAGTTTATTTCTAACTCTGGTGCGAGGGCACAGTTTATTCACATGTGAGCCAATTACTATTTCCAGATGCTCAGGAATGCCTTACAATATGACTTTTTTCCCAAACATCATGGGACACTATGATCAGGACACGGCTGCTCTCAAAATGGAGGTAAGTTCTTCCACCCCTACTGTAGTATGTAAATATAAACACTGCGAAACAACCTTTTTTGCCATTGAGAAATGGTTTGCACTGAATGACAAGGCAGGTAATGTTTAGTGACTAGATGTTTCTTTAAATCTTTTTGGAGTGCACTAGAGCTGCTTGGTTGTATAAGCACTGTGTAAGGGAGCTCTGGACACCCACCCCCCCCCCCCCGCCCCGCCTTGGATCCTGTGTTAGAAGTGGAAGAGGAGTGGGTGTACCACAGCAACGTGGCTATTCAGAGCTCTTTGGCAGAGCTGATCACATATAGCCCAGGTATCTCACTGATATACAAAGCAATGCTTGAAGTTCTCTGGGGACATTGTGTATGAGATCCTGGCCTGCCTGAACTCAGGTAGTGCAAAAAATAATGTTTAGAAGTTGCTCTTTGTTCCTCTCTTAGCTTGTGTGTACTAAGGAGAGGTACCTAAGCTTATTCTTAGGTCTTTTCTCCATTGTGGCTTTTGCATTCTGTTGTCTTCTGATGGAGATGGATGTTGAAACTTCTGACTGAAAGAGCAACGTTCTTTTTTTTTTTTTTTTTTTTAACTGAAAACAAAATTTATTTATTTTTTACCTGAACTGTCTGTAACATATGGCTCCCTTGAGAACATGCCACCTTGTGGAAAGGCTTTGCCGATAGCAATAGCTCTAAAGGGTGAGAGCCTCTCTGGGTGAGAGGCTTGTAAAACAAGTTTTAAACCTGTTTTAATAATGGCTTTTTCAGTGGTAAGAGGAGGGGGAACATCTTGACACAGGTCTTGCAAAGCTTGCTGTCTTGGGCTGTGCAGAGAGCGGAACAGACGTGAGTTGAAAATTAAGTAGTTTCTGGTTTAAAACAGAAAATCAGAGGTGGTGTTGAAGGTGGCTACTATTACTAAAATCTTATTTGCATATTCTTTACTGAGCTTGGAGGAGGAGCTTTGTTCAGTGTGCCAAAACATTTTTTTTAGTGTTGTTTGGGATAGTCAGGATTCCCTGTTTGGCCTCTAGCTGCCAGCCTGGAAGGCCTCAGGCTTTGGTCTCGTCATGTTTGCCAGCCCAGTGTAGGTGTGTGGGAAATTCTGGTATCAAATGTCAAGACACCTGTATTCAAGCGACTGAATTCAACTGCAGATCTCAGATAAATTGTGGGATTTTAAATTGGAAGGCAGGCTGTAGGCTTCAGTTGTAAACTCTGTGTAGTGCCTTTTCCAGTCGTCATTTCTCAGGAATGCTTTCTACAGCGTCTTCCACTTTATCTCGTCAGGTATGCTGCTGGTTCTTACTTGGTGTGTCTTAACTACGACTGTTGAGCCAGATTTTGTCAGTATGTGTGCCTTCCAGTCATGCTGCTGTTACAACAGAGAGACCACAGAGCCATTTTTATTACTTTGCCATGACTGACTTTTCTGAACTGTCAGTAACTTGTGCCTAGTGCATGCCTTCTGCGTGGAGGAAGTTCCTTCTGGAAAGGGTTCATGGCTTACCTGTTCTCACATAGGTACTTCATAAAAACTGTGTGCTAGTGAGAAGTTTGGGTTTTTTTTCTTTCTTTTTTCCATCTTGTCTCCCTTAATCACCTCTGACTGCTGCAGTGGTTGATCAGTACTCAGCCAACTGACTGGGTGGCTATGTGGAACAACAGTGTCTATTAGGATTTGATTTCCCTACCCCATTTCATTTGCTTCCTAGTGTCCTGTCATTGTCACTGTCTGGCCTCTAATTTGTTATACCTCACTAGTCTAGTGTTACGCAGACATTTCTAAACTACCTAATGTGTATGCGTGCTGATCTGTCCGCCTTTATTTGTGATTCAGCAGTGCTGATTGACTGCTTGGTCAAACTGAATTTTTCAGACACCTGCTTTACTGGTGAAAGGGTAAGGAAGCTTCCCCGCATTCTGAGTGTAGCTTGTGTTGAATCTGTTGATAGCAGTTAGGTTGGAATCAATATGGTAAGCTTAGGGCACTTCATTGCTGGGCCTTTTCTCTGAGGGAGACCAGTGCGTACCAATGTCATGTGCATTTTGGTGTGATTCTAGCCATTATAGTTAGCTTGTCCATGGTTGACTGCAACAGGGAACGTTCTCAGTATTGTCAAGGGGTTCTGCTTTTCAGGGGACTTGGTGTTACAGCAGAGGAGGAGGAGCTATTAGCTTCTGGAATATTGTTTAATTTCACTTTGCAGGCATAAAGAGGCAGCAGGTTGGGAGGTGGAGGAGACTTCTGTTGTTTTAAGAGCTTGAATTTTTCTGTAATTGGTAGTCCAAACTTTGTTCATACCAAAGAAAGAATTTTAATAGGATGCTGGTTAAAGCTTCTTTCTTTTGATCCTTGGTAGGAATGCTTAAAGGCTTTGTTTTTTAATTCCATCTCTCTTCCCCCTCCCCTCCTCACAGCCTGTTCTCAAGACTGGGCATGGTCTTAGGATGTAAACACTGGGTTTGAGACTGAGGCTTGTAATATTTTCCTCATTTTATCTTAACTGACTTTGAGCAAGCTGCTTAATCGTGCAATCCCAGAGAAGATAGTGGAGAATTTTTCAAGGAAATGAAGTATTTTGTGCAGAAATTACCTTGATGCTAGTCCTGTTTTCTGCCTCTATCCCTTCTGGAAACTTCTTTCTATTGCTTATTTGGAGCATTTTCTCCCAGAAAGAGCAAAGAATTGCAAGGGAACCAGTCTCTCCTTAAGGTGAAGTTCACTCTCCAAAACAGTGGTAACTCTCTCCCATATCCCACTCTTAAGGCTCTACATGTGTTCTGCTCTGGGGAGTCTTAGAGCCAGAAAAGCTGTGCTTTCTGTCTTCTGGAGCGCTAAGACTTCTGTGCACTTTCTCTGCTTTCTGGAAGGGTGTTAAATTGGCATTTCTGGGATGGTGTCTTCATAGTAATCCTCCAGGAGAGGATCATGTAGACCTGCTGTCTCAGTTGGTGGTTGTCTGCCAGAAAATAGCTGTATCACCAGCTGATTTGTGGTCTTACATTTCTGTGTCATCTGTCAGCTCTTCAAAATGATGTGCTATAAACCAGAACAAGGAACTGATTAGAGCAGGAAAAAAGACTGACTCAATCTTGTGGCGTATGTTATGGGTGTTCTGGCTAGTGATGATAATCCCTCTGGGATCTTATTTTCTGCAATGGAATATTTGTAATTTCCAGTTGTTCCCTCCATTACCCCCATTTTTTTTAAAATCTTTATTTTATTCTAAGCTTTTGACTTGGATTGAGTTTAAACTACTTGAGTTTTGCTTTATATTTGGATTAGTTTTGTTTATACAACAAATGGTGATTTTTGGAAAGTAAAACCACCAGACTGTGGTGTGTAGTTTTGTTTTTTTGTGTATTAGCTAAACAGCTGGATGACAGTGGAATCTAATTATTTGCAGATGCTTACAGTATCCATTTTTCAAAGCAGTTTAGCAGTAACACTGCTCATGTTACTATTAGCTCAAATTGGGAGGCTGAAGATCTAGGGTTTGTTGAGTGGGGAAAAGGGATGGACATAGCAGAACAGCTGGTTCATTACAGCTGTACTTAAATAGGTGTAACTCCCCCTCGTGGTCAGCCTCAAAACCTGGTCACTTCGAATTCCAAAGTAATTCCTACTTTAACTATCCTGGAATAGGTTTTCAACATAATGCCTTATTATTATTAAGGCATTATTCCAGCAAGGCAGAGAATATTACTGTGGTGTAACTTTTTGTTCATATCTCTTGATCTGTTCTGCAGCAGTTCTGGAATGTGTCTACCATAGACAAGCCCTTAAGACTTCCTGACCTGGGTAGGATCTACAGGTCCATAGAAGTACAAAGACAAAAGGCTTGCCAGTGAGTTTTTAAAGCAGACTATACAAAACACTGGAAAATGTCCCACAGAGAACAATCAAGTACCTCAGAGACTGGAAAATGATTCAGTAGTGAGTTTTCCATTCAGTTCTGAGTTCATGACCATGTGCCAGAGCATGCATGCGTGTGTGTGTGTGTGTGTGTTTGGTGCAACTGGCTGCAGCAGTGGGAGAAACTGTAGGAGAACTAGGGTCAGTTTAAACTAACAAAACCAGTTTAAAGTAGATTAAGAAGTACCTTCAAAAGCTTAATGCTGAAGTTCTGGGAGTTAAAATTTTTAATGTAATCACTTAATTTGCTTTCACTAAATATAAATTTACAATTAATTCAATATGAAGGTACTTCCAAAAACTGGAAGCCTAGTGTTTGGCAAGCTTAAATCAGTGCATATATGTATGTCTGTGTATACACACAGGGAGAAGAAAGCCGTCCACCTTCTGTAGGTTAGGAGTGTGGGGGAATTAAGTGCTGTTTTGTGTAGAAGGTTGTTACTGGGTTGTTCTGCAAAATAGCACAGGTGTGAATTTACTGAAACCTCTACTGACAGGCATCCTGGCCTCTCCCTCTCACCCCATATGAGCAGTGCTTGGTGTAATACGTGAACCACTAGTACTTGAAGCTTAAATCCCTGCTCTTAAAATTTTGGTAGCTCAGCTTCAATTAGGAAAGCAATCAATATTCTCTGTCTGCCTGGAATTACATTTTTGTCCCTGATGCTGCCTCAGAGCCTCAGTTGGAGAAATGGTGCAAAGGTGTGGACATTGACAATGGAGCAAGGACAAGGGGCTCTTTAATTCATATTTTTCTTGTAGCTTTTCTGGTGTTTCTTTACCCTATGTCACTGGTACTAATGGGCAGGGAAGGCTTATGTAAAAAGTGGTAAATGTAGCATGCTGTACATCATGTGTTACTCTGTACAAACTAAGGAAACTTGTGTAGCTTATCAGTACAAAGTGGTGGTTGCAAAAGATTTTGGTGGTAAAACAGCTAGATTGCTGCTTGTTAAATGGAAGTTGGCAAACGCCAAAGTATTATTCCATAAACCCTTCATATGGATCAAGGGAAATACAAAGCAGTATGTCTGAGTTCTGTGTTGGGTAAGTCTCTAGAAATACGGAATAGTTGGATGTGAATAATTCTGTTTTGCTCATCATCGTGTTGCTTGTAGAAAAGCTTTGGCTGAGGGGTCAAAAAACATGAATTGTACACATCTGTGTCATTTTGTATGATACCATAAAAATTTGGGAAGTCTGTTTTTGGTTTTCTGTGCTCTGTTGCTCTCAGGTGTTCCAAAGAAACTTAAGTCATCATTAGTTCTTACAGTGGTTCTTACAGCAACACATTCAGAAACCATCTTTGCTGATTCCTGTGGGTACACTAAATTACAGCCACTAAAAAAGTGTTTGTTACCTGTAGTACTGAGGCCCTTCATCAAGTGTGATTAGCTTGTGCAGGTTGTCTGAAGCCAGACAGCCGAATGTGTGTAATCCTATTACACTGGCTTTAAGTATATCAGTCATCTGCAAAATCTAATGCTGCTTTGTCTGAACAGCATTCCTTGTCTACTTGATAATGTGAATAGTACTGCCTTGCTCTGAAAGGATGCTGCTTGGAATGCATGGGGGTCCAAACTAAGTTCATTGAGATGGTGCTGACAGTGTGATTCCCAGAGCCTCATCTTTATCCGTGTTCAGAGGGTATGTCTATACTAGCAAGTAATTTGGTGTTACAGCAGTGGATCACTAGGTGAAGTTGTTAGCACACTTCTTACCTGTACACTGCATAAGACTAAGGGGTTTTACTCTGGACTAGATTTAGGCCAGTCCTACTCGTGCATGAGGTCTGAAGTTGGCCTATAGAAGGCTGTCTTCCAGATCTTTCCCGAAAGCAGACCCTTCTGGGAAATACCATGGTATCCTGTTGTTGGTCCTCTGCAGATTGCTGTCCCTTCCACAGTGCCCTGTCTAGTGTTCGTGTGTAGCTGCAAGCCCTGGTGGTTTCTGGGTCTCATTGCGCAGCCTGCGTCTCTCACCCCATCTTCTCCACACTCGTATGCTAAGTGTGGTCACTGGCTAAACCAACGTGCCGTAGGTGTGAAGTGATGGGTTTAGTCCTGTTGCTGTAGCCTAATCCAGGAGGACATCTGTGAATGAGTGCAGTCATGCAAGCTTCCATAAGGCTGTTTCATATGGAGAAGGAAAACAAGGACAGAGCTACTGAGTTTGGAACTGCTTTGCCTTCATTGATAGGAGGCAGTTAGGGCTTGGGAGCTGAGCCCGAACTGGTAGGAACACATCAGCCCTGGAGCTGGGGAAAGCCAGCAGCGGGTACAAAGCTTTCAGATGTAGGAAAGCAGTAGTGTAGATGTAGTAGTGTAGTAGATGTAGTGTTGCAGCTTAGGGAAAAAAAGAGGATATATGGCCTTTGGAAAGAAGGGCAGGCCGCTCAGGAGGACTACAAAGAGGTAGTGAAGCTATGTAGGGAAAAAATTAGGAAGGCCAAAGCCCAGCTAGAACTAAACCTGGCTTCTGTTGTCAAGGACAACAAAAAAAGTTTCTATAAATATATTGGCAATAAAAAGAGGACTAAGGATAATCTCTGTCCTCTAGTAGACCAGGCTGGTAACGTATTGACTAAGGACGAGGATAAGGCTGAGGTACTTAATGCCGTCTTTGCCTCAGTCTTCAGCAGTAGGACCAGTTGTTCCTTGAGTTCCCTAACCCCTGAGCTAGAATACAGGGATGGGGAGCAGAATGAAGCCCCTGTAATCCAAAGGGAAATGGTGAGGGACCTGCTTCAGCACCTGGAGGTGCACAAATCTATGGGGCCGGATGGGATCCATCCAAGGGTACTGAAGGAGCTGGCGGAAGTGCTCACCAGGCCACTCTGCATCATTTATGAACAGTCCTGGATAACCGGGGAGGTCCCAGCCGACTGGAGGTTGGCAAATGTGACACCCATCCATAAGAAGGGCCGGAAGGAGGATCCGGGGAACTACAGGCCAGTCAGTCTGACATCGGTGCCTGGGAAGGTCATGGAACAGATCATCCTCAGTGCCATCACACGGCACATGCAGGAGAACAAGGTGATCAGGCCCAGTCAGCATGGGTTTGTGAAAGGCAGGTCATGCCTGTCAAACCTGATCTCCTTCTATGATGAGGTGACCCGCTTAGTGGATGAAGGAAAAGCTGTGGATGTTGTCTACCTGGACTTCTGCAAGGCTTTTGACACCGTTTCCCATAGCATTCTACTGGAGAAACTGGCTGCTTGTGGCCTGGACAGGTGTACCCTTCGCTGGGTAAAAAACTGGTTGGATGGCCGTACCCAGAGAGTGGTGATAAATGGAGTTAAATCCAGTTGGTGTCCAGTGACAAGTGGTGTCCCCCAGGGATCGGTGCTGGGACCGGTTCTCTTTAATATCTTTATTAATGATCTGGATGAGGGGATCGAGTGCACCCTCAGTAAGTTCGCAGACGACACTAAACTGGGGGGGCGTGTTGATCTGCTTGAGGGTAGATTGGCTCTGCAGAGAGATCTGGACAGGCTGGACAGATGGGCTGAGGCCAATGGTATGAGGTTCAACAAGGCCAAGTGTCGGGTCCTGCACTTGGGTCACAACAACCCCATGCAGTGCTACAGACTGGGGGCGGAGTGGCTCGAAAGCTGCCTGGCAGAGAAGGATCTGGGGGTGTTGGTGGACAGCCGGCTGAGTATGAGCCAGCAGTGTGCCCAGGCAGCCAAGAGGGCCAACAACATCCTGGCCTGCATCAGGAATAGTGTAGTGAGCCGGAGTAGGGAAGTAATCATCCCCCTGTACTCGGCACTGGTGAGGCCTCACCTCGAGTACTGTGTTCAGTTTTGGGCCCCTCACTACAAGAAGGACATTGAGGTGCTGGAGCGTGTCCAGAGAAGGGCTACCAGGCTGGTGAGGGGTCTGGAGGACAAGCCTTATGAGGAACGACTGAGGGAGCTGGGGTTGTTTAGCCTGGAGAAGAGGAGACTGAGGGGTGACCTTATCACCCTCTACAACTACCTGAAGGGAGGTTTTAGAGAGATGGGGGCTGACCTCTTCTCCTACGTGGCAAGTGATAGGACAAGAGGAAACGGGTTCAAGTTATGTCAGGGCAGGTTTAGATTGGATATTAGGAAGCATTTTTTCACTCAAAGGGTTATTAAACATTGGAATGGGCTGCCCAGAGAGGTAGTGGATTCACCATCCCTGGAGGTGTTTAAGAAAAGGGTAGATGAGGTGCTTAGGGACATGGTTTAGAAGTGGGTGTTTTTAAATCAGGGTAGGTTAACGGTTGGACTTGATGATCTTAATGGTCCCTTCCAACCTCACTTATTCTATGATTCTATGATTCTATGTTTGGAGCTGGTATTTGTCCTTACACTTCGCCATCATCATGTTCCATTCCAAGATCATCTCCACGTTTTTAAGGGAGTGGCTGTTGCCCTGTGGAACCTTGTGAACTTCACCTGATCAGTAGCAAATCAGATTAGGGAGGACAGGTCTGGTAAGGGTGATGTGGTGACCGTGATTTCAAATGTTCTTCTTCACATTATCTTCCTTTGAATAGTAGACAAGTGGACAAAATTGTGTACCACTGTGTACAGGTGGCCCACACTTTGCTGTCCATGAGTTGTCAAACTGCGTGGGATCAAGCATCAAACATCTCGCTAACGGCTCACATCCAGTACATTGGCCTGTGGCAGCTCTGTCAACAGCAACTTAATTGTCTTGCAGGCCTTGGTGAACCACCAAGGTACATTTGTGGGCATCTTTGCACAGCTCATGATGCTTATGTCTTCTGCAAATCTAGCCAAAGAATGGAAGAGGATTCTGATGCCCTCTTTCTGAAGAGGGCTTTGTGGTGTTTAGGTGCCTTCCTGCAACTGTGAGGGATGCTGTTTGTCGACAGTTCTGCGTGGGTCTTAATGGCTGTACAGAGCCCAGGCCCTTATTGCATGCAGGTAGAGGTGGAATGCGAGTTTAGTTTTCCACTTGCAAGATGGATGTGATGTTCAGGCTGCATGATGTTATCTATGCCTTCGTTGATAAAGACCACAAAAAGCGAATGGCCCAGGAAAGGAGTGCGTGGGATAGGAGATGTGGTCAAATGTCAATGCTTTCTTTTCCAGTGTGACAATGCAATGAAAACTACTATTGTGTCATCTCTTTAGTTCTCTACCCGGTTCCAAAGCGGAGGGTAGGACTGTCTGCACCACAGAGATTGCTGCCTCTTTCTCTCTCTCAACTCTGTTTGCTGCTGATTCACCAGCCCTGTGGGGCAAACACAGCTGCTTTGTCTCCTGTTGCCTTTTTGGACCTTTTCTGTGTTTTGTGTGCAGCTGTGACTGCTGCATCACAGTAGTAATTTGCTTGCCAGAGGAAAAGATGCAATATGTCTGCCCTCTTCTGAACTGGATAGTGGAGATGGGCGGAGACTTGCTTGCTTTCCGCTTAGCTATTAGAAGAAGGGGAGGTGTGCAGGGGAGCGTAGGAGCTGTGTAAGCAGCTATTGTAAACAGGGGGAGAGAAACTTGCTATGATATAGAGGCATAGGGGACAGGCCTGGGTAATCAGTCTTTGCAGGACAGAAACAATGTCCTCTTACCAAAGTTATCTGTTCCTTTCCATCCCTGTAGTGAGGCAGACAAGAGCTTCCTGGGGAAAAAAAAAAACATCATCCATCTTTCCTGTGTTTAAACTTCTGGTGGATCAAGTTCTTTCAGAGAATAACCACATCCTTCCCAGTTTGGCCCATGTTGTATTCCCCAGATGGCCTGCACAATCAGATTTCTTCAGTCCCAGTAATTACTGCCACAGAGCACTTAGTGGCCAAACTCTCCACACATTTATCCTGCATACAAAAATCAAAGGCAGCTTTTCAGAGAGGGACTGTACCCATCCAGCCTCATGATGGCCTAGCAATACCCAGTTACCTGGACTGCATGTTCCAGCTCCGTACAGCTTCACATGAGCTAATGCTCTTGCTAGGAAGGTATGAAGTGCACCATTTTAAGCAAAGTTAAAGGATCCAGCTGGGTGGAGGATCTCTCTGGGGAGTATGCCTGGGGCTACAAACAAAATGTTGTATGCTGAAGGTTAACATGGCTCACAGATCGTAAGATTAAAGGGGAAGAAAAGGTGGCCTTGAGTTTTTAGAACAGGAGAAATAGGGAAGATAGTGGGGGGGAAAGGCACCATGGTCAACAAAAAGAACACTCTGGGCTAATGATAAGAAAATACTGGCTAACACAGGCAGTGCTAACACAGCTAATGGAGACTGGTGCTGGTCTGTGCAGAGCTGGTTCAGATGCCTTTGCATCCACAGAACTGACTTGCTGGCCTTCCTGGTAATTCTGTGATGGTAAATGGCATCGAATGCTCTGGTGTTCTACTAGTATTAGCATGGCTTGAGTTTAGAAAAGGGGAATTGAGTGTCTTGTGGGGAAGACGACTGGTTGTCCCTTCCAGGCTGAGTTGGCAGTGAAGAGGTAAATCTCTAACTGCAGATTGTATGGCTTTCTGGCACGGAAATGTCTCTTGCTTTTCTCTGTTGATCTTGTATCACCTTATTTAAAATACTTAAATACTCAGTGGAACGGGATCCCCACTTTCTCTCCCAGGAGCATACCAGTCACTGAGCTATTGACTTAAGTTTGTTTGTTTGTTTTTAAATTAAGACTGCTTAAGTTTTATTTTATAGGCTGGCAAAGGAGGTGTCTGAACATGGATCCTTGAGCATTCTGAGAAGTAGTCTGTTGCATAAACACTGTTTTGGAGTTTGGCATTAACTGCCTAACTTTTGGAGATACGTACAATTTGATTCCTGCTCCCTTTGAGCATTTTCTTCTGGCTGTGAGCTTATCTCTGCTTCCTGTATCCTATGAATGTCATTCTTGGTTGCCTCTCTGTGGGCATTGGATAGGGAAACTGATTTTGAGGACTTTGTGAAGTGCCTGGAAGTTAGGAATCACAAGTTTCTGTTTCAATAGCCAGTCCCCTCTGTGGATCTGATTTGATTACTTGAAGTTGTGGGAGACTGACAGAAGATTGCTTGAGAAGATCAATCCTGTCATGACTGAGATTGTCCTGGTTTAGTTTGTGTGAAGTGGGCAAGGAAGACAGCATGGTGCAGGGTTACTACTCTGGTAACTTGGGTGGTGCTGTCCCGCTCAAGTCCATCTCCACACTCACAAAGACAGGGGAAAACATGAATATGGTCTGGCTTTTTTTGGAACCAGAGCAATAATGACTTCTGCTGGAATTCCCTTCAAATGAGGAGTTTTTCTGTAGATAACAGGCAGTCTATCAACAGTATTACTGGTAATATTCTAAATTTTATTCTACACAAAACATTCAGTAATAAATCCATTTGCTCCTGTAATATATGGCAAATACATGAAGAATTTAAGATTATTTTGAGATACTTTTGCTACCACAGTCCAGATGTAATGAAGCTCTGTCTAGACTTTAGATGTTTGAGGGCCCGCAGTATACTTTCCTTCAGTTAACTTGTATTTATCTGTCTTTTATGCTCTGTATAGTATACATGGAGATAAAACCGTATATAATTGAAAGGTTTGCATAAATAGTTCAGTTCTCTAATGCCTGGGAAAACTCTCTCATGTTTGTTTTGGACTGTAAATTGCAGAGGCTGGAATATCTATAATTTAGGTCAAGCTATAATTTAGGTTAAAACCACAGAATGCAGTGAATTTTGCTAATAAGCCATTTTGAAAAGTATTGGAATACTTGTACTTTAGTTTGTTTCAAAATAACTTCTTAGTGAGATGTAATATTCCTGTTTGTATTGCTTCTAACCTTTGTTATAGTTAAGAAATATAGGGATATATGTATTTTTATCTTGTTTTCCCTTTAAGTATTTCTTAAATACGTGGAACTAAGTTGTTTTACTACAGAAACAAATTCTGTAGTTGCTAGTTAATGCAAACAGCCCAGAGCCCATAGAAGTAAAAAGCAGAATAGCCTGCTTTGTGTTTCTGTGTATGTGTTTGTGTATACTGGCAACAGCAAGTTTAGTGTCCAGTTGTGATAGAGTGGGTTTTGGTTTTGTTTTGTATTTTTAAAGTGAGCGAGTGTCTCGCTGCCCTGCTGACCTTCAAAAACCTTCCCCCATGTGTCTTGTCCTTACCGTGGCTGTCAACATTCAACAGCTAGTATGAAGGTTCACAACTGAGTTTGTATTAAAGTATATTGCATATATAAGCGTAGGGATGAATGATGATGAAGAGTTTGCAAATAAACTTGTGATTTTGTTGCAAACTTATTGAATGTTTAGACGATGAGTAATTCAGCTCATTGAGCGGTTGAACTGAGGCCTGGCTGGTTTAGCTTGAGGTGGGTGACGAGGGTCTGGCCCTCCGCCCCGGGTCTGCACTGCGTGGGCATCTGACTGCTGGTCAGTCAGTCCCTGAGCCACTGGAGTTCACCGCGCAGCGTTTTTAGCATCAGCTGCCATCTGACTTTGCCTTCTAAATTATGATGCTTCAGCAGCTCCCATACCTGTATGGCTGTGGGAGGATCAGGTCACCTTGTCAACTCTGGCAAGTTAAGCTGTCCCCATGCTTTGTTCAGAGCCCTTAAATAACTTGTTGCCATTGGAAGTCCAAGTGCATGCATTGTCTTTGCTGCCCAGCTGAAGGACAGAGACAAAAGCTCGTATCTTTGCAAACATCTTCCATTGCAGAACAGCATTGTTTGATCTACTTGCTTTTTACTACATCTTCCCTTCCTTCCCTTCCTACCTCCTCCCCCCCCCTCCCCGCAAGCTCCTTGAACTCTAGATTGTCCTTGAGTAGGAAACTTAAAGTATTTGTGTCTTCTAAACTACTAGGATAACCTGATTTCTACTCTGATGACAGATTTCATTCTTATCTCTGTAAACGCTGGACTGATTACACTTAAAAAAAACATTTGACGAGCTTTTAAATTGAACATGATATTATTTGCCTTAATTCTGTCTTAAAAGCTGTAGAAAGTAATGCTGCTTTGTTTAAAAGCAGTTTATTTTAATAAATGAAATTCACGTGCTTTCAATGGTTTTCTTTTACCTCTGTCAATTGCCATGCACTGATGATGCATATTAAATTTATATATATTAATATCTGAAACATTTTATTCTTTATCAGTGAATTTTAGTCCTGAAAAACTTTTGTCTTACATGAGTTACCCATATAATTTTGTCTGAGGTTAGAAAATGCAGATTATGACTGATATTTGGTGCTGGCAGTAATAGTTGATTATTACCCACAGCTCAGGTAGTGACACTGAGTATTTGTCGTCCCCCCCCTCAAATCAATAGCAAATTAGTTCATACCATCTTTATTGGTAGTTTAAAGGGTGGTTGACATTGCACTAATGTTCGTAAGCTGCACCACATTTCTGTTTTGCAGCTCTGCTGTTGAAGTAGCAACTGCTAGCAGACATGTATCAACAAGACACTGACAGTTAAACTACCTTATCCTCCTGAGTTTTTAAATCCTTACATACCAGCTTAAAAGTGTCTTTAACTTGCCTTTGATCTGAATCCATCAATATAGCATCCAACTGGAAGAACCTAGTCTTTTCTCAACATTGCTTTGAATCTAATCAAACTTGAAAATTTCATTCTTCATTGAGTTTCATGTGTTAGGACGTTTATTTATCGTGACTTAATTAATTGTGCATGAATTAAGAGTCAGACTTTCTTGGCAGCTGATTCACTGTGGCCATGAGCAAATTACCGCCCTTGCCAGCCCATCTGGGAGTTGTATGAAGGCATTAATCTCTCCTGGGTATGATGCTAATCTCGTTGCATCCAGTTGAGAATAGCTCTACTGAAACAACAGTGTAGGATTAAATCAACCATGCCATACTTGTTTCACTGTTTTTAATTTAAACAGATTATCATTATAAAAGTGGCTACAGATACCATGAAGATTAATTGTTAGTGTAGCTCTGTGAGTATAAAGAGTAATTACTGCCTTTTTGAGACCATTTATATACACCATGGTTGACAGTGGCTGTATTTCCTGCATATCACATATGAAAGTGTATATGTAAATTATATTGTGTTTAGGTTTTGAGGTTGTACTTTAATTCTGTTACTGGACAGCAGTTGTGTTTGAGTCTGGTGCTGTAAATTATTAATCATTATTAATTCATCTTTAAGATGAGGTGTTATTTCTTGTAAAGCAGGTAAATAGTTTCATGAATAACAATGTGTATCTTTAATACAGGAAGGAATCTGGGGTACACAGTGTAGTGTGATTGTAGAAATTGAGATTTAAGCCCGTGGTCGCTTCCACGATTGACACACACAGTTATGTAAGTGACAAGGTTGTAATGTTGTTGCGTTAGGTCACAAGATTCAGCTTAGGTCACGAGTATCAAATCATGAAACAGGTACCATTGCTTAACAATGAGACAGCTAGTGTCGCTCACTGTTTAACTTAGTTAACCTCAGTGTTAACTAGGTTAACTAAGTTAAATGTTTTAACTTGGAGAGTAGGTTGTTACTGCCATAAATAACTGCTCCGATGGCTGAACAAAGGCTCTGATCCTGTGTACATTCCGGCAATTCAAGACATTTCCTGTCTCTTACAATTAAGGTTTACCATAGCTGATTATAACAAAGACCTCAATATTTTGATCCGTTTTCTATATTATTTAAATATTTCAGTGGCATTAATCAGCAGAGTACAGGAGAACATTTTCACTTACTTGTTTTGACATATGTCAGTAGTTATCATACATGCCAACCCTAGAGACATCTGCTCATCTCTGGTAATACTTTTCTCTAGGATAAAACTAAAATGAGGTAGGACAGAGCATCTGCGCTGTCTGCCGGGAATAATGAGCTTGTTTCTGTTGTGTCTTGCATGTGTAAGCCTGCTAAGTGCAAAATGGAGAAGCATGCTGAGCGTGAGATTCACATACAGCTCTAGGTTGCAATTTACTTGTTGGCGAAGCATGTTTAAGAGCATGTTTGCACCTAGCCATTTATTCTGTGCTCTGCACCAGTTTTTTTCACTCGTCTTAGTTGTGTTGTTTGTAGGACGACCCTATGACTGAATTTCTGAGGTAGTCTGGCTTTTTGCCGCTGGATAAGATATATCATAGACATACTTTGTAAAGAATCTAGGCTTTACTAAGTAAGGTGTTTTGTTCAGTGAAGAAGATGTTCTTCTCATTGGCTAGTGATGCTCCACTCCCTTTGATTGTTTGACTGTATTCACAGTCCACAGCGGGTACATGTGTGCTTCACGGGGTTCAGTTCAGACCGTTTTGCACTGGGAGGTTTCTGTACAGGGCACGTGCCCCTCTCGTGCTCTGCACTGACAACGCAGTGGAAAGTTTGCATTTCACAGCCCTCAGTTCTTCGCCGCTATTGCTTGAGGCAGCGCTTCTCCTGTTGTTACAGACTACATCATCTTTTGGCTTTACACTTGTGATTAGTTTGTTGGAGATTTTTTTGGTAGGTTGTTAGTGTGTTCTAGATTGCCTCATATTTACTGCTTTGGTTTGGTTTTGTTTTGTTTTTTTTCCCATTGGCAGGAAGATGAGAATTTATACTTTAGAACTTGTATTGGCTTTGTGAGGCTCAACTCTTGGTCTTACAAGAGCCTGGTTTCACTCTGTTTTTGGCACTGCTGTCACCAAATCTGCAGGTTTTCATCCCTGTCTTTCATGTGACAGGGCGGTGGTTGCTAATGCTAGATATGCCAGGTGCCTCTTCATGTGGCTATGCCACCTGCACATCCTGACGTTCCTGAAGAGGAGAGGAACATGGTATTATGTTCTAGATTCACCAGCTTGGTGAATCTGTGGGTTCAATCTTGGATTTGGATGCTCAAGGCATCAACACATGCATGTGTGCAGGTTACCCAGCTAACAACTTGGGTAAAAAATGGTTGGTGGTCAGGACACCCATGATCTGGATAACACAGCCTTGAAGCAACCAAATCATACTCTCAGTGAGCTTGTGATCTCGGTTTTACACTTTTTGCTTGCACACTATCCAGCAGGAGGAGTGAATACTTTGGGTTTGGTGAAATTTTGCTTTTATGATCTGTCAGGAAATGCAGACCTATTATTTTCTATAGTGAAACATTTCCAAATTGGCTTGCTGGAAGTGAAGCCCACATTTAATGATACATAATTCTTAGCAGAGTTCCAGGCTCAATTCGTGACCTTTTTTGCTGTTCTTAAATGGTAAAAGTAGGCAGTTTCTGAAAATAGATCTGTATTTTACAAATCCTATTTGTGTCTGCTTGAGGCAAAGTTTTACATTTCATAGAGTTTTCTGGTTGACAGAAATCACTGCATGTAAAATCTATTGAAGTTTTTTTTTATGGACTCAATAACTTTGTTGAAAGGGGTGATTCAGCCTGCGTATTATACTTCAGTTTTCCAAAAAGGCTTTGACATGGTCATAACCTTTGTTTTTAAAGAAACTATGCTGGTAACCCAAGAGGAACTTGCTTTTCCAATGCCTAACTAAAGAACACGAAGAAAAGTACAAATAAATAAGTGTTTTCTCATAAAGCAGGGTATTAAATCATTACCTGATAGTTTGGTCCTATAGCAAATAAATGACTAGGTACTGAAACCTCAGACACACAACTAGCTCATAAGTGACCTGGAAGACTCATGGATAGTAAATTTGCTAAGAAAAAAAAATTGACTAAAGAATTGCAGAAAGGTCTTGTGGTAGATGTAATTGTACAGTAAAATGGTAGGTGAGATTTAGGGATGGTAGATGCACAGTAATGGGGAAAAATAACCCCCACTATTGTACAATTAGATGTATATCCGTTACTGTCACTCAGAAAAGTCTTTGTCGTCATTATGGATAGTTCTGTGGAAATACAAGGTCAGTGTTCAAATGTAGTCAAGGCAAATAAAAGGCAAAGTATATTACGAAAGGAGTAGAAATTAAAATCTAAAACATTATTATGCTAATATATACATACAATATGTAAAAGGTAGCAGGATGGCAAAATGGCGTGAAAAAAATGGAGAGTAATCGGTTAAGTGTCAAAACACAAACTAAGTTACAAAACCAGGAGTTACAATAAATAAAATGCAGTATTTTCTCAGCAGTGCCTGATTAAATTATGCAAGATATCTTACTGCTGTAGTACGTTACGGAGATTATAAGCATAAATGGTTGAAAAAGGGATTAGATGTGTTCTAGAAAAAAAGGAGGTCTGTTGGTGTCTTTTCAACACAGTGGTTGTAGTATAACCTACAGCTGGTTCCCTAAACCGTTGATTGTAGGAAACTGAGAGGGATGTCTGCTTGTCTTATTTTCCCCCCCTCGCTAGCAGCTGTGCTGCGAAAGGGGCGGCCAGCTAAATGCGCATTTGGGCTGACTCAGAAAGTCTGCTTACGTTTTCAGATCATCAAACTTCCTGCTCTTAACTTGTGTTCATACTTTCAGGTGTCAAAAGGTAAATATTTTTAGCAAGCTGAAATTACCCTTGGCAGCCAAGTCCTTGGATTTCTACTCTGATTATATTACCCGCTGAACATAGCTTTCTTCATAAAATTTTGCATTTATCTGTTTAGGTAGTTCTGCATTTAAATAAAATATGTTCTTTAAACAACAGTATTTAGCCAATGATGGCATGCTGTAGTAAAACTCTTGCAAACATTTAAATTTTCACTTGTCGTTATCTACCTTGAATATACAGTATTATTGTGTACAGTGATTCTTGTGATATTTTAGCTTTTAAGTATTTTCATATAACAGAAATTCTGTTAGAATGGTAAAGATTGGTTTTATGTCCTGACTTTCTTCACCAGACATCGCTTTCTTTATACTAATTTTCTGTATCAAGGGAGCAAATTTATGATATGTAGCCTTATTAGCTGTGTTGGAAAATGCTATTTAAAAATTGTTAGTTGCTAATCAAAATAGCTAGTAAAATACCTCTTTAGCTAAAGTTGGTTTCATAGATAAGAATATTATTTTTTTTAAGTTCTGACTTTCTCGAGAAAATACTGCTGTTTTACCTAAGTCTGCAAAAGTTCTTGACTGGCACCTCAAAACCTGCTGTAGAAAACTAATTTTTTTTTTTGTTTTTTATCAACTAAGATGAACTGTGGGCGATAAAAAGGAAGAATTCATTGCAATCAAGACAATTTCTACAAGACTTAATTTCAAAAGTAAATTCAGTTTCTGTTGTAGATGTATATGACTACCCAGGCTATTATCTTTATTTTATCGTAAGTGCCAGGAAGGACAGAGCTAACAAATGAAACATTGGAGCAAATAAAATTTAATTGAAAAGAACGCAAGCATCATAATTGTGTGAAGGAAACTTCATTCATTTAGAGTTAACTCCTGACTATTTTTTTTTTTTTTCATCTGAAGTCGTGTAGCATTTAGGAAATAATCCAACTCGTGGAACTGGAGCACATTATACCAGAGCTATGCTTCTCTCTCCTTGTCATAAAATACCCAAGTCTTGGGTTCCTGCAAAGGCTGCTCCAGAGCAGATATCGAGCTGGGGGATCAGACTTCTGTGCGCCTGCTGTAATGGCATCTGCAGACACAGCACGCAGCCAGAGTGCTCCGAAGGATGGTGCCAACATTTTTTTGGTTTTTCATAAAGCGTTTTTCTGTTATTACTCTGCTTTATCTTCTCCCTTCCCCCTCTCCCCACACATTCCTACATTTATTATTGAGGTCCCTTGAGGATTTGTAGATATTTCATTTTGAAGGGGAAAATTTATTTATCAGTGTCTTTCCTTTTAAACTACATGCTCAGTAGTAAGACTTGCTTTTGAGGTATGGGTGTGTATGTATTTGGTATACTTAAAAGCTGACAAAAGTAAGGATGCTTTTCTGGGCTCAGAAGTTAATTTTTCCTTTATCGGTCATTGGTTGAATATTTGAGAGACACAGCTGTTAGTGGCAAAGAATTAAATAAAATTCTTCCTAAATAAAAATCTTACTAAAAATTCTGCCGCCTTTGAAAATTTCATGCAGTGTCCCTATTTATCAGCACATTTCAAAGTGTGTTAAATACTGTCTCAGCTTTCCTGATGCATGAATTTGACTATTTACGTGTAGTATGGAGACTCTTTTTTTCCTGAAATACAAGAAGCATTTCGTCAAAAAGCCTATGTAAAAAGAACTGGCGATGCCAGGCACCTGGTGGCCCTAGCTGTGTGATCTAGATCTGTGATCTAGTGTCCATGCGTAGTCACCAACAGGTCCCTGGCGCGTGGTTGGCTTCTTCAGTTTTACTTCTGCCTGTGCTGGCTAAGGCGAGGGCCGGCTTAGACAGCCCCCCCCCTGCACCTCCGCTCCCTCCTCTTGGCCCTGCTGCTTTAGACATCGGGCTCACTCAGCCCTAGAGGAGCGTGTATGCCTGGCGATGCTGTTAGCATGTCATCACTTGCTCCCTTCAATAAGCTGCCCTTACAACAACACAGGTTTTGCAAAAATGACCGACAGCTTCTGGTTTGTCTGAAGTTTGCACACACGGTAGTATTTTGACTAATTTAATTTTCCCTGATGATAAAGTTGATAAAATGTAGAGAAA
Organism: Pluvialis apricaria; assembly: GCA_017639485.1. Taxonomy (NCBI): domain Eukaryota; kingdom Metazoa; phylum Chordata; class Aves; order Charadriiformes; family Charadriidae; genus Pluvialis; species Pluvialis apricaria. The sequence continues at coordinate 147,867,837 of CM030008.1, forward strand.
GAAGGTTGGGTGTTTTTTTTTTCCTTAAAAGCCTGTCTGACTGTAAATAATGGATTGAATGAATTGGGGGTGAAAAAAGTTGCATTAAGTTTCATTCTGTGAATTCTCTAGTGAGAGCAGTCATCAGTTATTCACTGCCTGGTGCTCAGTAATATGGGTAGAGAACTTCTCAGTCCTGTTGAGGTTTTGAAGTGCAGTGTTTCAAAAATGAGGAATATTTGGATCTCATTAATCAAAAAACCCCAAACCTCTAGCATGAGAGAAGATGATGAGTGCAACATACCACTTGGAACTGAAAATGTAATTTAACAGGAACTACAGGGACAGACACACCTTTAAAAATCTCAGGGCAGTTACTTAAAAGCCGACTGGTGAATGTAGGTACTTAATGCTTTACTCTGTTTTTTAAAAATCTTGGGCTTTCATAATTCCTTCCAGATTTCCAATACTGTCAAACAGGAAAAATCGGGTTTGAATAGTTACCGGTTGGCCAAGATCCCGGGGCAGGGGCTGGGCTAGAAGTGCTGATGGAGCTTCTCACTGCTCAGGGCCACCAGGTTTTGCTTTTTCACAACTGCTGAACAAACACTATTTTCTAGTATCTTTTCAAACCTACGGGGGAACAAATGTGAGCTATAGTGATGAAAGTTAGTTTTGATGCCTTGAATTACCTTTTTAAAATTACTAACCAAAGTTGGTGTTTTTTTTATTCCCCGTAGCCTTTTCTTACACTTATGAATCTTCACTGTTCACCAGACGTCCACACATTTCTGTGCAAAGCCTTTGTACCTGCCTGCCTGGAGCAAATTCATGTGATTCACCCTTGTCGGAGCCTCTGTGAGAAAGTGTATTCTGACTGTAAGCAGTTGATGGACACTTTTGGAATCACATGGCCTGAAGAGCTGGAATGTGCCAGGTGGGTATTTTTCATGTTGACAGGTGGAGGGGGTGATATTTTCATATTTGACCTAGACTGAGTTGAAAATCTGAGGCAGAATGTTAAATATCACCTTGCTGTAACTTCCTTATCACTGATGACCCGACAGTACTTATGCACGGGACTATTTTTTTATTAAAACTTTTTCATTATTCAAATGATCACCTGCATTTCCTGCTTGTGACTTTTTTGCAAAAAAGTTCTGCAGTAGTTCTTTTCAGTGTTCAGATCCCTGCAAAAAGAAGCTTTTTATTATAAGTTTCTTAGATTTTAAAATATTAAATGTTTTGGCATAGATTTTGCTTTTGTTTCTGATCTCTAAACTAGGGATGATCATACTTACTTCACGAGGGTTTTAGAAGCAATTGCTCATAAAATAATGAAATATAAAATATTCTGTATTTGAATGGACACAGACTGTTAAATAGTAAAAGCCTTATCTTACTCCTAACTGCTTAAATGTGCAAATTCAATCTTGTGTTGCTTTTCCTGTACTGCCTGCCAAAAGTCTCTTTTTTTAAAAAAATTTCACCTTTTTCTCAGAGATGTTCGTGTGTCTGTTCCAGAGAGAAGATAGTTAATACTACATTTGGGGAAAGGATGAATCTAATATATATTAAATGGAAACCTCTGAAAACACTCCAGTGTAATCTTCTTGAGATTCTGACCTTCAACTGCAGATATTTATAAATGATTAAGGCCAGATGTTGTGTTTTTAACACACGTCAGGGCAAGAAGCATAGGAAAGGAGCAGAGAGTGGAAACTCAAATAGCTTTTCTAACCTCCATGCAGTTGCTAATCTGTGATAGGGCTGAAGGAGAGCTGGGACAGTAGTTCTGTGCCATAGTCCTTGGTAGAAATCCGTATTTGAGTGAATGTGACAGATGGCATTCATGCTATTTCCCTTAGTTCTGCAGAAAAACTGAAGTTCTAGGGATTTAAAACAAGAAGGCATCAACTTCTAGGCAACAGTAGTGCCATTCACCACAGCAAGTGTCTTAAGAATTGTTTTGAAAAATTAGGAAGATTACAAGTGAATCCAGTTACTCAATATATCTTTCAAATGACATTTAAATTAAATTACATTTTTGCAGGAATCACTGCAGCTTTAAATTATTCTATTACTGCTAGCATTTACTGAAAATGAACCAGTTCTGTTCATGTGTGAAATGATGTCCACCCAGTAGCCAATGTAGAGAAGTCCACGTAATGCAGGATGTTCTTAAAACAGCAGAGATCCTGCTGCTGGAGCCCATGGAAGAGGAGCTGGCATGAGGGTGGGCTGTAACTGGAATCCTGAGATTCACACTCTCGTATTAGACATACATAACGCCTATTAAGACACGGGTGAATAAAGTCCACACTGTTCCTGCGCATGCTGGTGTGGCCTATGGTTAATGAAAGAATCTGCTGCAGAGTCAGTTTTCGCAATGATAAGTCTGTGTTTATTTGGACAGCATGATAATGCAGAGAAACAAAGAACTGAAGGGTTTTTTTAGCTCAAGCTGAGCTTGCAAACCGACATCGAGGAACTCGTAATTTGACAAAGAACATTTTGAGGTAACAGAATTCTTAACAGAATCTTACTTTAAAAGCTAGAATGCAAAACTTGTTCTTTTTAAATATGTACTTAAACTCGGAATACATACAAATATAAGTCCGATTTTGAGTAAATGCTTACCTGTTTGAGGTATACTTACATAATCTAGTTTGAAGATATGTCCAACACTACTAATTCTATATTAGGCATATAAAAAGGTCACATACTGTATCCACATTATTGTGTCCTTGAGCAACTGAGTCTTGTGCAATTTTAAAATGAACGTTATGGAGCTTAAAAAAAAAAAAATGCAAAAATAGCGATCACTTTTTACAATGCTTGTCTTTTCCGTTTTTGTCTTTTTCAGTTAGGTAGTTTTATTATTGTCAACAATGAAATATCACTATAGCACAAAAAATAATAATAATAATCATATACTAGTCATCGGTTAATTCTAGATACTCAGTCATCTTTCTTTGTTCCTTGACTGAAGCTTGCATTTTTCACAACATTGTTTGTTTCCACCAGTCAGTTGTTATCCAGACTTAAAAATATCAACTACTGTAAATGTTTTTATGTACATATGTAAAAGGTTAGTAGAATTTAAGACTTTAAAATAACAATTGCAATTTGAGTAGTGTTTCATAAGCAATAAAACAGCAGTGAGAGAACAACAGTTAAATAGCTGTGTTTGAAATCTTTTAAACTGAAAATATTTGAAATCTATTTTTTAAAATGCCAACTGATTTTTTTACATATAATACACATTTCGCATTATCTACACAATTTAATAGTGCTTAGAATGAGAAATTTTTTTTCATATTTCTTAGAAATAATTATAGTTGAGAACGAGGGATATTAAAATATTTCCTTTTCTATTTGTTTATGTAGACTAGTCAGTTGTGATGAGACTGTTCCTGCCACTGCTGCTGTAACCACAAACGTACACGGAACTCAGAAGACCCCAAGCCAGACCCGAAGGGATTATGGATTCTGGTGTCCACGACACTTACACACTACCAATGGACAAGGCTACAAGTTTCTAGGAATTGATCAGTGTGCACCCCCCTGTCCCAATATGTACTTCAAAAATTATGAATTGGATGTTGCGAAAAGCTTCATTGGAATAGTTTCAATCTTTTGTCTTTGTGCTACGCTTTTCACATTCCTGACCTTTCTGATTGATGTTAAAAGGTTCAGGTACCCAGAGAGGCCGATCATATATTACTCCGTCTGTTACAGCATAGTCTCTCTAATGTACTTTATTGGATTTTTACTTGGGAACAGAACTGCCTGTAACAAGGCAGATGATAAGTTAGAAATTGGTGAAACGGTTGTTCTTGGCTCCCAAAACAAAGCCTGTACCGTCCTTTTCATGGTTTTGTATTTTTTCACTATGGCAGGAACTATATGGTGGGTGATTCTTACAATCACTTGGTTCCTTGCAGCGGGAAGAAAATGGAGTTGTGAAGCTATTGCGCAAAAGGCCATGTGGTTCCACGCAGTTGCGTGGGGAATACCTGGTTTTCTAACCATTATGCTCCTTGCAATGAACAAAGTTGAAGGGGACAATATCAGTGGAGTTTGTTTCGTGGGTCTCTACGATCTGGATGCCTCTCTGTACTTTGTGCTTTTGCCGTTGTGCCTTTGTGTGTTTTTTGGTCTCTCTCTTCTTTTAGCTGGTATTATTTCTTTAAATCATGTGCGACAAGTCATACAGCACGATGGCAGAAACCAGGAGAAGCTAAAGAAATTCATGATCCGAATTGGAGTTTTTAGTGGGTTATACTTGGTGCCACTTGTAGCACTTCTTGGATGCTATGTCTATGAACTGGTGAACCGAAAAATCTGGGAAACGACTTGGGTATTTGACCACTGTGACCAGTACCACATTCCTTGTCCTTACCAGGCAAGTAGCAGTTTCCTTTATAAATAATACTGGAAAGTAAATTAACAAAAAACATTATGCATCACTATATCTACTGTGCAGTCAGTAAATTATTTTCACATTAAGCAATCAGTTCAAGAAATGTAGTGATAGTTGCTTTTTAAGTCAAAATAAGTGGTATTATTTTTCACTAATCGTATGGGTATCACTCAGCAATTAAATTCCAATTCACAGCTCTAAAGGGAATATATAACCTTTACAGTATTTGAACTTCACATTACAAATTGTGTTGGAGGGGAGGATCATTCTTCACAGTATCTGTTCCAAAAAGTAGTTGCTCGGTATTAGGGTGCCTAGCTCAGTATCAAAGTACCTAAGGTGAATTTCCATCAATTTCAGTTGAAGCTGAAATCTTGAAATGATTCTTGAAAATTGAGTCTAAATTGGATTTAAAATGTTGCTTATAACCACAGATTTAAAATCACTTTTCTCTTTTTTTCTTCAAAGTGTAGAAGTGTGAAACACTTGAAATTACAAAACAAATTTCCAGTATATTTTTTCCATGATAGCTGTCATTTGCAGGCTGATTTTTCTGTAATGTGAAGATATCTTTTTAAAAACCAACCAACCAAAAAAAAACAAATAGAAAAGAAAAAAACCCAAACAACCCAACAGCACTTTAAGTTGCAGAGGTGTTTGTATTTAACATTTTAGTCTTAAAAAAACAACTTCCTTGGAAAGGCTTTTAAAGTAAAATTGCCCATGTTCAGTACTCTCTGTGGATTAAATCTCTTGTAAGTACATAAAACTCCCTGCAATCGCAAGTAATTTGTGGTTTGTTTCTTTCCGTTTAAGAACAAATATAAAAGAAGGCACCATCAGTAAGAAAAATGCAGGTGCCTCGTGTCATCTTTCATTGCTTTGCACTCACCATCTATGTTTTTACTGCAATAAGCGATCATTAAAAAGAGGAGTATAAACAGAGGCATTATGGAATAAAAAGGTTTGATCCTTCTACATTCTTAAACATCCTCTGTATCCTCTGTGTTGAAGTCAGTGTAAGCTGAGAGTAGCACAGCTCACAGATTTCTTGGTTATTTTTGCTCCCATTACCATTCTTAACAAGTGCACTTTGTCTTCGGTGGGTTTTACGCTGAGCTCTAGATCAACCTAAACGGTCCAAAATAGGTTGAAAACAAGGCTTTTATGTTTAAAAAAAAAAAAATTTGTTTGGTAGTGCTTAAATATAACAGCTTGGCATAATAACACAGAGCACATATTCTCAGCCTTTAATTAACCTATTGGAAAGAGAGAATAGCAACAGGGAATGTTACACAAAGACATACTTTAATGGGATCTGTCCCTGTAATAAACAGTGTGCTAACTGTGGAGTAGCTTAAAGTGGCGTGCTTGGCCTTGGCTTACCTGAGCTAGCTTGTAGGCTTTTATTACATTGGCCAGATCAAAACCAAATAAAAACAAACTTCAGTTTAAGTAGCTAATGTTACCTGGCTAACAAAAATAGTGACTTTCGCAGATGGGACTGGCAGATAAGCCAGGTAACGTAAATTAAATTTGCAGCATGGAAGCAGAAGATAATAATCTCTTACTGGGTTAAATGTCTCGGTTCCTATGATCCTGTTCTGCAAATAGGTGGATTAATTTTGCAATAAACAGAAAACTACCATGTAGTTCCCTGAGGCTCCATGAAGATGCTGTCTAATCTGATTAACTCCCAACTCATCCACTTACTGCTTCTTTTAAGTTGAAGGGATAAATCTTATACATACAAACTATCTCTGAAGAACATGGTTACTAATACCATTACCCCCCCCAAATTATCTTTCCTTTCAATTTAAAAGAAAAATATTTCCTTCTGACTAATCTCCTCTCTGTGTATTTAGCTGTAGACATTAACCAGGTCTGACTTGACTGTACATGTCTAACATTTGTCTCCAGTACAAGCCTCGACAAAGAACAGCAGCCATAAGGAGAGAGTCTCTCTTTTAAAAAATTATTTGTTTTCTGCATTTAAAAAAATAAATCAACAGGTATATTTTCTTCTTTGCATTTATTAAACTTTGTTATCTTCTAGGCAAAGGTACTGGCAAGACCAGAAATATTTTTGTTTCTGATGAAATATTTGCTGACATTAATTGTTGGCATATCTCCAGTCTTCTGGGTGGGAAGTAAAAAGACCTGTTCTGAATGGGCCAATTTCTTCAACAGAAACCGCAAAAGAGAGTAAGAACAATTTTTTTTATTCCTGTTTTTAAAGCGTATACTTAAAAATAAGTTGGATTTCAGACATGTTTCTTTAAATATAGCTCAGGTAATCAAAATGTTGTCCATAGACCCTTTCTTTTTCGGAGTCTAGATGCTGCATATGGGCATCAGCAAAATTCCGTTGGAGTCTATGAAGGTTTTACATATACAATGACTTTTTGACAACATTCTCAGAAGATAGACAATATTTTCCTCTGCTGATTTGTTCTCTTTCATAGAGCAAAAGACATATTGTTGCGTTCAGCGTTGGCTAATACATCTCTGGTTTCCAGTCGAATGAGGGAAGATAATTTCAGCCATCAACTTAGATCCTTTGATGTGTTCTGACTACTTCATTTGGCACAGTACTTAGCTGTGTTTACTATCACGTAATAACAACATCCTCTGCTTTTCTCCTCTACCAGGCTTGTCTTATTTTAAAATTAATTTTCATTGAAGCCTCCTTGGTATCACTTTTGTCATATTAATCTACTGTTCCTTATTTTTTTCTGAAACAGAATAATTCAGTTTTATTACTTAATCTGTTTAAATCCATAGATATAAGTTTACTAAAATTATAAATGTAATCTCCATTTCTTGTAGTTGTCATTTCTTCCATTCCTTTTTATTCCTTGATTATTTCTTTTTAGATTATCTGTGTTACTCATAAATTATACTGTGTTTTTAGATCTTTTTATTTTTTTTGGATTTCACAAGGCAGCAGACCTTAAGCTCCTTTTATTTTACGTCTGCATTCCTTGATGGTGAGCTTATAGCTTCCTTTCCCTCTCCTTTCTTTTTTCCGTTTCCTGTATAATTTTTCTTGTTTCAGATGTTAACTACTTTAGCTTTAAGAATTTAAAAATAATGAAGTCAATTTTGTAATGCTTACTTTTTTTTTTTTTACTTGAATGAGGTTTACTTTACATAAAGGTAATTTGGTAATACGGCTGCTTATGAGCTAATCCTGCTTTCCTCTCTTAGATGATTAATCTACTGAAGTCATTGGACCTACTTGCAGAAGTAAGAAATGTAGAGATCTGCTTTATTTAATTGTTCCACAGACATAATTACTTTGGAGCCATTATGATCAGATTATTTTTTTTTCCTCCTCTTTTCACGTATTTCTTTTTTTCCTCCGTGTTCATTAACAGCCAGCTCAGATTGCATCACTGGTTGCTATTCTATCACGTTTTTGTGTACAAAGCTGTATTACATTATATCTGAGGTTATCCTCTTCCTTCGGTTACGTGCTTGTGTTTTCTTTCAGTCCAATCAGTGAGAGTCGAAGAGTGCTGCAAGAATCATGTGAATTTTTCTTGAGGCACAATTCCAAAGTTAAACATAAAAAGAAGCACTACAAATCAACTTCACACAGATTGAAAGTAATTTCCAAGTCAATGGGGACTAGTACAGGTGGCACAACAAATCACGGAACTTCTGCAGTAGCAATCACTAATCATGATTACTTAAGCCAAGAAACAGTTGCAGAAATTAAAACCTCTCCAGAGACATCTGAGAAAGAGACAGAGGCGGATGGAACATCAGCCCGAAGAGTCGAGGAAGGTGAAAACAGTGGAGATCAAATGTTATCTAGTTCTAAACTGACCGTGGATCAGGTGGAAAAAAGAAACAAAGCAGATAGCACGTGTGATATGAGTAGCTTGGCTGAGAGTATGAAGAGAGTAGGTGAAGGAAGGTAAGGCTCTTTAACTCAATCTTTTGCTTGTTGATGTGTATTACCACTGTTTTTGTAAGTTTCTATTTCTTCTCTCTGAAGAATCTGTATACTCTTAGTATACAATTAATGCTCAAGAGCTGTTAAGAGTACTGTAATTCTTACAAACTATTTCATATGGCTGTGCATCTTTAGCATATGGGCTATTTCACATTTTTGTAGGATTCTTCTTTTCCTTTTAAGCGTTGCGTGCTGGAGCTTCAGCTTGTCGGATATTTTTGTGTTGTTGAACAGTGACCCTCAAGAAATGTGCAGCTGCAATGCAATCATTTTGAGAGGTGACAAGTTTGAAAAAGAACAGTGGTGACCCTAAGCTTGGAAAAGTATACAGAACTGTGTTGCACTCTCTTGGAAGTAACATAGCTTAAGATATATTATAACTTCGTTGCTAAAAATGTATTTTTTCCAGTGTAATGCACTGTGCTTAGAATTGACTCTGTGTTTTATTTTTCATTGTTTACAGAATAACTCCTAAAAATGATTTTATTGAATCTCCTCCATTACAAAGCAGCTGTTCCCAAATACCTGATGTCTCACAGTCTGCTTCCGTATCACTACTTGTCTACTCAGCTTCAGACGCCAGAAGAGAGTTGGATTCAGGAAACAGTTCAAACCCTTGAAAGACTGAAATTTTATATGAACACTTTCAATGTATAAAACAAATACGGATTCTTTGTTACACTGGAAATAACGGATATTCTGTGCCTTATTGAAAAACACACATATCTGGCTTTGCACTTAAAAAAAAATGTAAGTTTTGTTGTGGGGACAGCTAGCAATAATGTACTATATTTAATCCTATCCAGGAATAATGGAAATTGAAGTTCTATAAGACACAGCTGGATTGACTAGCAGTAATTTAAGAAAAATATGTGAGAAACAAAATATTATTCCCAATATGGAGAACACTTTGTCATGAATTGCATTAAAATAATGCTTAGAAAGCACTGTTACTTCTCAAGGCATAAAAGTTCCATCTGTGCCTGTGATATTTTTCAAAACTTGTTATTTTTTTTCTCTTTTGTACTGTCTTAAACAGCAGTATCACTTAAGTAAGGGATACACAAATTTATGAATACTCTCTAAATTATGTGTCATGATGGATCAATTATAGCACTGTTTTATGGTAGCTTGTACACTGAATATGAAAGGGAAACTGGAATTACAGTGATTTATTTTGTACATAAAAATGAATTTTGTAAATAACTGACAGCATAAGGTCAATATTTAGAACTACTGTTTTGTATGTATTGTACAAACTTGGTAAAATTAACATGCTTCTGTTAGGCTGTTACTCAAGTCAACAGTCCTGTGGTGATCAGACAATGTTACTTAGTTCTGAGTAAAGCAGATTGTACCTTTATATATAACGTACACCGCACACTGTGCGTCTGGGGCAAGACTGCTCAGACCCCTCGGCATCCTGTTACAGGGACAACGCGTTAGATGCAGCACTGCTTCACAAAAATCCTTCTTGGAGCCCCTCCTGGTGCGCTGTTCCACTGCATCATGCCAAAGAAAACACTACAGATCCCTTGTGGCATGAGGGACAGAATCTGAAGTGTATACGCTTTGGGTTTGTTTTGTTGTTTGGTTTTGTTTTTTTTTTTTACTGAGCTGCGGTGCAAGTGTATGTTTCACGTTGTTTCTATGCAAGTAAATTAATTTTTTTAAATTCTGTAGAGAAATATCTTGCAGAAAATAAACTGAGTTATTGATATACAGGCTTGTTTAACAATATATTTACTTAAAAGAAGACCTTAATACTTTTTCTACAAAGCTTAATTTTCTATATGCTACAACAATATATTTTCTTTAAAGCAAAAGGGCCTTGATACATGTAGCCTTTCTTATGATAGGGTGGTTCTCAAGAGCAAGTACTACTGACGTGGATAAGAATTTCCCCATTTGGCTCTTAAAAAATCATGGTTCTGATGAAGTCGATGTGATTTATTACTTGAGATAATTTGGAGCCAGGATTTTACTGTTTTCTAAACCTAAATGTCAATGCATTTTGTAAGACTGTTCAGCATCTTGCATTTGATTACTAATAAGAATATTTCTCAATATTTTGATGCTATGCAGAGAAGTTATTGTGTTCCAATTTAAGCAGCATTCACAGTGATGCTTTGAACAGTCAAGCAAAAATGAATGTCACAAAAGTCATGTAAATGCTGAATCAATGGGAGCTACAGTTCTGATAAACCAAAGTTATTTGTTTTATCCGTCATGCATTAAAAATTGAATGTGTTTACCTTTATTACAGCATCTGCATTTTAGCATTTGTAACTTATTGCCTTAAATAGGATATGCTATTTATTTTATAATTTGCCCATTAAAAATATACAGAATTCTTGCTGCTGAGAAAGATTTGAAAAATCTCCTGTGAAACTGCACACTGAGTACCCTTCATTCTTGTAGTCATGTTTGTAAACGGGTAACTTTATACACATGTTCAGTAGTTTTGTTATTACTGTCTTTGTTAGTAATAAAATACACTGTTGTATAGTAAAAGCTTCTGAGTTGATATTTCTTACTAACCAGATGTAGCACGTTTGTTGCTCTCTTCCTGTAGTATTTTTGCATCTAAGACACTTCGATGTATTTTTTCTTAGAGCTGTGTGAGGTAAGAGGTATTGCAGTGTTTTTATCCCTCCTGTGTCAGTGAGAAACTGAGACAGAACAATGGTGGGAATTGTTCACATGAACACGGAGAGTTATGAAAGAGTGAGAAACTGAACTAGTTCTTTCATCCTAAAGTTTAGAGCATTCTTTATTTCATGACTTCTGGTTAGACCTCCTTTAGATTACTTGAATATGTATTTCCACACTCTGCGCTTGCTGCAACCTTCTTAAAATGTTGATACACAGTTTTAATTTATTTAATATTACTCCTTTTTTTAGGTAGTTCAGAAAAAGTTGTGGTTTTGTGGTAACCGCTCTAAAAAGAATACAAAGTCATTTTGAAGTTACAGCAATACCGTGGAAATGAAATATAATAATAATGAAATAAATGAATAGGAAAAACCTATGAAAATAGATACGTTTTCAAAGAACTGTGAAATACTAAGCAGTAATTGTAACACTCATTGGAAGTGAAATGCATCAGTGGTAGAATGAGACCGTAGCACTTGTGTGTTCCAGTGCTGCTGTACGAGAAATAACGTACAGACTGTGAATTCCCAAGGTGACCTTTACAGCTAAAGAGATTGTGATCTCTGGGTGCTTTCGCCTTGAGATACTCAAGCGGTAGCTGGAAAGTTAAACAGCTATTTGAATGCCCACGAAAATGATGGGGGGAAAGAAAGTGAGAGAAGTGGTGCAGAGATGAGCCAGGCTGTGGAAGGTGTTTGCGTTATTTGCTTTCATCTGTTACCTGACCAAAGTTAAAACAGAAAACAGGCAATTCATATTAAAAGGGCTTTTCTTAAACTGTAAGAATAACTTCTTACTGGAACATTTCCATCAGCTGAAGTCATTTAACCGAGGCTGGCTATCTGCTGAAAGATGCACTATAAATCCAACAGTTTAAAAGATTGATACAGCCGTTTCAGTCTTGCTTTCTGCCTTTGTTTGCACAAAGCTAGAATAAAGGATACTGACAACCTCTCCGAGCCTTAAAATGTGTGTACCAAATGGTCTTTTACTTCTCTTCTTTCTCTTAATGGAGCTGTCATAACTCACTTCAAAGTATGTGTTATGCTGAGTTTTCAGGTTGCATGTAAAAATCTTTCAAAGGACAAGATACATTTAACATACTAAATTGTATTTGATTTCTGAGGTAAACAGCACCTGAAATCACTAATACAGTAGGTTTATGGTACACGTTGTGTGTACTGTATTTTACTGTCCCATTTTGCTAAATTTTTTTTAGTGAAAACTGGGCTGAAGTTTACCTAGAGTATAAAATAAATCTATGCACGTATTTGGGAAAAAATAGTCAAAGTTTGAAAAACTTACCCAGGATATGAAAAAAAAAAGTTATTTTGTTCATATTTGTAACATTTAAAAAGTGCTATTAGCAGCTAATAAGAAAAACAGATGCAGTATTTAAAACCTCTTTAAATCCTTTTGCTTTTTGAAACTTAAAAAAACCCAAACCAATTCAGGAATGGAGCGCTAACAAGCTGAAGCATCACACTATTTTCTTTGCCTTTTGTTCCACTGATTTACAGAGAACTGTAGGTCCTTTTTCTTTACAAGCTACGGAATATACTTGGTTTAAAGATGATCGAATCCAGTTGAATTTCAGAAAATAAATTTAAAAAAAAACCTAAATGTGAAAAGTTGAACTTTTTCATAAGAATAAGTTTAGCATTCTGCAAAGCACTGAAAATGTAGTAGCTGAACAGGATGAGGGATCGCGTTTCCCTTTGAAGTTTGACCACCCACTCTCAATGTGCAATTTCAGATCGCTGCACATCAAAGGAGAAATGTGACATCCCTCCCTTGACACCGGCCGCTTGTTGAATCGGGTTTTGAAGGTATCCGGCCGCTCTCTCTTTGGCTGCGCTCACTGGCAGAGACCTCTGCCACTGTTAACCACTGGTATTTGCGGTGATTTAGACGGCTGGCACCAAAGGGGTTTTAGACTCTCACAAGAATAAATGTTATTTTCTGTGCGTTACCTTTTTTGCACTTATTCTTTCACTTTTATTTTTGTCCCTTGTCATACTTATCTTTTTTTAATGGACTAGAGTTTAACTGTAATTAAAAATAAAGAAGTTGGGCAACCTATACCCCACCTTCATGAGCTGTCTGCTTTGTAGCCCAAGAAGCGGAGCTCAGAGTATCTTTCTGATGTACATCTCTGAAATCCGCTTCTGTATATTAACCAGATTTTACTTCCCGTTGAAAAGCACTTGAGATGCAAAGTATAATTAAAGGATTAAAAACATGCCAGGACATTTATATCTGAGCTCTTCCTTAATGCTTATTCCCTGTATTTGAACTTTGTTCATTGAAACTGAATCTAAAATTTTAGTTTAGAAATAAAGTTTGCTTTATTTCAGGGCTTATTAGTTAAAATAAAGTGATGACAAACATGAGATAACTTTAAACGGACAAAGATCTGCCTTCATTAAATGGCTGACAGCTGCTTTCTCTGCACAAACAGGAGCCGGAGAGGAGCACGGTTTCTGCCAGAAGAGCTGCGTGGAAGCAAGCAGGTGTTGTGGAAGGGAAGTGCTGAATGGGCACTCGGTACTGGGCGTAGGCGAACTGGAGGGACACTGGTCTCCAGCCTAGAGAGCATACTCTCAGGTGTGGCAGTACAGTCATGAAGGAACATCAGTGTTTTAAGCGGAGAGGAATACACCGATGTTTTAGGACTCACTGTGGACATACAAGGTAAAGAGAAACGGAAAGAAGAAATTTTACTTCCATTAAGTAGGTTTGTACGTTACAGAGGTGATGGTGGGATCATTAGATGTGGCCACCAAAGGGATCTTAACAGGAAAAAATATGCTGCATGTTGGTCGTGTATGAAGTATGACCAAAGTAACTATATTTTTTTGAAGATAATGCACATCCCAGTTTGTCTTCCTGATGTTCTGCCTGATCACATGAAACTGGATGACAAGAAATCAGACGGGTACAAAAATAAGACACTGCAGATAGATGCTGGAGGAAATTATTAAGTTAGTTAATTAGTCAATGGCTTAAGCCAGCTGGCAAGCTGCATTCTCTGCAGACTGAGGTCTACTAGTATCATACCTACTATGCAGAGTGCATGTAAGTCTTGAATGACCCAGCCGAAGACGGAGGATTTGAGGCTGCTGGAGCAGCTCAACAGGTTTCTTGACACTGGGTTTGAGTCGCCAGTGTTGCCGACCGGGCGCAGTCCTCTCTGGAACTTGCTCTCCTTCCAGATTCCTGCAGGCAGGGCTGCGATCCAGACTTCCAACTAAAGAACGAGTGGATGCACTACAGGGACTAACAATGCAGACACGTGTCATCCCGTGAAACGTGAGGCGGTGGCACTGACAGGGGTGTGACATGCCAGTGAGCAGATGAGATGCAAATGCACTGGGCTGGCTGAAGTCAGGACTCACCATGGAAACTAATCAGAGCTTTTTTTAAAAAAAAAATGTGATTTTAGGAGGCAAGGTCATTCTGAGAATGGACACTCTGAGAGAAGCTGGTAGTCGAGATGAGGTTCTCTACAGAGGGAAATGGAAAGTCACCAAGCCGCTAGGAAAAAACAAGAAAGAGCACCCAAGAAAACACAAGGGAGGACTTTGCCTTTTAAATTAATACAGCCTCAACAGCATTAGATATTTTTAGGGCATACATAGTGAAGGTTTCTCTACTTGGCAATGGGAAATTGTGAACTCATAAATGAGATTTTTAATCAACCAAGAGGTGCTGTGATTACAGCAAAGTTACAAGGACAGAAGTAAGGAAACCACACTAGAAACAAAGTCGCCTCAAAAAAGCATAATTAGATGAGCACCCGCTGTAAAAAATATAACTCAAAGAAGGACTTGAAAAGACATTTTTCTCCACAGGAACCTGGTAGGTCTTTTGCTGTTCTGGCCAAACAGAATTTCATCTCCACGTGAGCGAGGGGTTCAGTGTTGTGCTTAATCCTTTCCAGTGCTGTTGCACTAGTCAGTTGTCGATGCAAGTCCAATAAGATTTCTACTTTAGCACATGTAATAATTATAATGCAAGAGTTTATCTGTTGGAGTACCCTCAGGGCTAGCTATGGGATGACCCCACTCATCACTGAGGTGATCCTCTCTCACCGTGCCCGGACCCAGCAGCCCCTGTAAATCCATTGCCCTTTTGGTGACAGTGGGCCATCGGTGAACAGATGAGGTAGGTGGTGCCCAGAAGTTCCACAGCCCTGCTCGCAGCAAGCCATGGTGCTTCTCCACTGAGGTCAGGCCACCCTGGGGGGGACAGTGTGGATCTGAGAAGCCGGGTCTCAGGAATGCTGTGGCTCCAGGCTCCACCACTACATTCAACAGGCAGAGCCACAGCGACCATGCGTGTTCAGCTCCATCACCGCTGAGTGGTGGGTCTGTCCCTCTCTCTGTCTCACCTGTGAGACAGGAAGTTTTGTGCAACTGTAGATGCCCTGCGCCAATTTATTTGTTTCTCTAACCAAATCTTCTTGCATCCACAGGCTTCTGTGTATTTTGTGTGCATCAGCTATGGTGGCTATAGACTTCTGGCTTCTGCAAGCCACCCTGAAGCGCTAGACAGACTTTCCTAGGCCAGTAGCCCACTCGTCATTGCTGCCTTGCTTGTCCCCAGAAACTCCTTTTCAAAGGGCATGCTGGATAAAAATAAAAACGTTTAAAAGTTCAAGTCCATTCCTTTAATTTCAGGATTATCACTAATTCAAGGTGTCATTTCCAAAACTGGAAGGACAGACATATGGCAGTGCACTAGATGAGTGGTATAGAAAAAACAAGATTGTTTCCTTCATTGAAGCGGCTTTCTTGCCTGAACGGAGCATTGCAGTTCACATCCTAATAAATATTTACTAACGCAGGATTCAAGGGAAGTTATCTTTTCAGTTCTGCAAAAGGCCTTTCTATTCATTGAGGATTCATGAGGCAGCCAAGTAATTTTTCTACCGTTGACTAATTCGCAGCCACTCTGATGAGCAAATGTTTCTCCTGAGCCTCAGCTCTTTCCTTGCACATGATGATTCACCGGAGGCCACCCTGTACATTTTTCTGCTCTCTGTAATCACCATCTTCTTCAAGAATTTAACTTAAAACCGGACTGAGTTAGTTTTCCCATTCTACTATGTGCATAAGTCCTTGAACAACCCGATCTAACTAGACCAGCTTTGATCTGATGAGCTCCAGATGCCCCTTCCAACCCCAGTGTTTCCAAGACTGCAGCCAGGACTGCGCCGGCTACACTTGGGACACGGTCTTGCAGCGGTACAGACCAGACTCCTTCAGAATCAGACATTTGCAAGCAGTAGTCAATGAAAACAGGAGTCAGTATGGGCTCTTCATCATAAAGTTTACACCATGTGTATGTCTGGACATCCTGAGTTATCCTCTATCAGTGAAGCAGACGGTTCTCCCAAATAGCTTTATTAAAGTTTACCTAACTCTGCCTGACAATTCGTGCATGGTGTTTTGTTTAAGATATTCAGTCCTTCCATTATTATTGTAAAAGCCACGGCTATAGGGAAATGCAACTATAAATCAACTGACAACTTGGACAGAAAAAATCTGCCTGGAAGCTCCAGCGGGCTTTAAAAGGAGCTGTTTCCACAAGATGAGCTCCTTAGTATCTGATATATGGCCTGTTCTTAACTTGTTGGTAACAATGTTAAAGATTTACCTCGATAGGAAACTTAATTAATTGGAGTAACAAAGTGTTCTCTGTTGTGCAAAAGTACAATATTTCCTATAGTAATATTAAGAACTGCCATGTGCTTATTCAGAAGAATGACCTAAGTAAAGAATGAACGCTTAACTGCATGGGTTTTGTCTTACTCTCAAAAAATGCCTTCCTCCTGTATACGGACACAGGAATCATCTTCCACAGATGAGCCTCTGAAGGGTTACCCTATCCTTTCCTGACGGTTACGCGCCTTTTGTCTTTGACAAACCCTGTTATTATGCTCTAACCTCTGCCTTGCCTTTCTGGCCGTCAGTCATAGAATCACAGAGTCATAGGATGGTTTAGGTTGGAAGGGACCTTGAAGATCATCTCGTTCCAACCCCCCTGCCACGGGCAGGGACACCTCCCACCAGACCAGGTTGCTCCAAGCCCCGTCCAACCTGACCTTGAACACCTCCAGGGATGGGGCATCCACAACTTCCCTGGGCAACCTGTGCCAGTGCCTCACCACCCTCACAGTGAAAAATTTCTTCCTGATATCTAATCTACATCTGCCTTCTTTCAGTTTAAAACTGTTACCCCTCATCCTATCACTATATTCCCCGATAAAGAGTCCCTCCCCATCTTCCCTGTAGGCCCCCTTTACGTACTGGAAGGCTGCTATAAGGTCTCCCCGGAGCCTTCTCTTCTCCAGGCTGAACAACCCCAACTCTCTCGGTCTGTCCTCATGGGAGAGGTGCTCCAGCCCTCTGATCATCCTCGTGGCCCTTCTCTGAACCCGCTCCAACAGGTCCATTCAGATGCTCATGGATTGCATAGTGAACTGTCAGCATGACTTGACTGTCCCCTGGAGGTATGGAAACCCCAAAAATAGAATATTGATAGGACTTCCACTTTTAAACTTTTCTCAGAGGCAGAACTAGAACATCAGTGAGTACTATAATCCACTAAAAAGTCTGCCTCACACTAATTTTTAAGAGTCAAATGTTAATATATGTACCTGCAAAGAACCCCTGGGACTACAGCGCCATGCTTATTATGCCTATATAGAAGCTACTGGAAGACTTGTTAAATAGGTGCAACTGCACTAGTAAAGCAGCAAAAGAGAGTGAGAGAAGTTTTGGATTATTTTAAAATATTAAGCATGGTATATAAATATTATATTTAAATGAAAAGGTGCTAGGAGGGATCAAGGCCACGATCCCACTGATTTTTATGCAGATCCAAAGATTTTTTTTTGTGGAAGAAAATGAAACCTGTTTCTTAAACGTGTAATAAATTTCCCCGAGAGCTCTTACTTTGGTTTTCTTCTACAGCAGTACAGACGGCTCTTTGTTTCCTTGACCAGACAGGCAGGCTGCAAAAAGCCATTCGAGAAATTCAGTGGCCTTCTCTGATCTCAGCCTTTTACACCGACTTACAACTCACCCTAAAATATCAGTGATAAAGCAAACAAGAGCCAAATGATGAACTCTGCTATTAAAAGCACGGAGACCAGCAAAGATCCTGAGCGTTGCGATGCTGAGCTCTGCAGCGCAAACCCTGAGCGCTCTGCTGCTCACCCTGGGGTACGCACGGGGTCCCCAAAGCAGTGCATAGATAGGACTGACAATCACAGACAAAACCCCCAGACATCACCAGAACGGGGAAATGTATAAAGCAGTAAGAGTTAAAAGCAGACAAAAAGTCCAGGTCTTGGCACGTACCTTACTGGGCCTCTTTTGGCTCAGGATCCTCAGCCCTGAACCTTCTGTAATATTTAGACACCTGAGCCTGGTTCTCCTGGTTGTGAAAAGCCACAAGGAATATAGTTCATGTCTGAGACGAATCTGTTCCTGAGTGGTTAAAGCTTCTCCTCACTCCTCCTCTTCTACCAGGCCTGGGTCTGTTCTACCACATCAGCGTCTCTTCTACCAGATCAGGAATATGGACATGGGCTTTCATTCCCAGGCTCTGCATTAACCATGGGCAGTGCGTTTCCCACGACAAAACATTCATGTCTTTCCTACTGTAGTTGTTTCACCTGTGAAGACCAAGGACTGAATAACATTTATTTACTGGTTGAATTCATACGAAGGCTGTAATAGTATTCATAAACTGGAAGAGTTTGCACAATAAAGGTGGAGAGACCCAGCGACCCGGTGGGCAAACCCCTGAGTTTAAACATTTTATAGCTGAGGTGAATGGAAACACGTATGTGTATGAGCACATCCTCCTCTCTGGGCTTGTGCGGCTGCGTTTTGGGATGCTGAGAGGTTATGTGGAGCGGGGAAAACAGCTCAAGTTGCAGCACAGAGACTGCACTCATGGCACCAGCCTGGTGGTGTGAGCATCTGCTATGTGTGGTGCACTGATGGAACCACGGTGACCTTGCATGAGCCTACGGATTGATCATGTGGAAGACCTTAGTGACATTTAGATGACCTCATCATCTGCTGATATGTTTGTAAAGCCACATATAAAAGATAAATTCTATATCATATGGCAGTATGGGTAAGATGAAGGAATTACTAGTTGACATAATATGGATCCTGGTTTGAAGATGCTCAGGCAAGTTTATCGCAACAGCTCCTTTTGTCCGGGAAATATTTAAGGCAAAGGAGATCAGTAGTTCTGATTCAATTTGTGTATCTCACCAGCATCCAACAATGGTTGCTGCCCTTAGAAGCATTTAAGCACATCAAAAGCCCGGAGAACATATGCGTAGCAGATGGCAAAGGCTTGCTCGGACTGAAGCAGGCGAAGGAGGATGTTGGTGTTTCTGTTTTCCAGATGGTAACGCACATTGCAAGTCAAATGAGCACTAGGAACTGCACAGGGCGCTTACCAGAGCTCGGAGCAGATGTCCCACCATTATTTGGTAAGACTCTTTTACAGCATCCCCAGTTTGCTTCCCCTGGATCTGACAGACTCCAGCCCAGACCCAAACCCTGACGGTGAGCAAAGCCAGGTGGGGAAATGCGTATGGATGCACGTGCAAATTTGGTTAGCTAAAATACTGAGTAATTGTATTAGGAAGGTGTACGGTGCTGCTGTGCTGTGGGCTTCAGCTATTGCGCATCTCCTGAAGAAATTAATTCCGTAGTACAGAAGTTTGGCAGTCTGGGAAGGGATGTGCCTTAGCAACAGCCCGTATTGGTGCTGGGGACCCCCGGCCACTTGGTGACGACGCTTGTGTGAACACGCACGTTACAGAGGAGTCCAACGTGATCTTCTTCACAGTATTACCACCAACCCGCACCAAAAGCAGGAGGGTTTGCTGACAGCGACGCAGAGTTGCACAATGAGTGCTCTGCAGGGGCATGTTTGCGGACGTTCACTGAGGCTGTCACAGAAGCAATTCCTATAATTAAGGGTTTACATCATTCCATCAGTTTTCCCAGTGGGTTTAAGGAACCTTTATTATTTACCAGCCGTTTTATGAAGCCAGCTGGGTGTATCGCTGCACTTCTCCACAAGGCAGGAGCCCACACCTCAGCAATGCGGCCAAAGTCAGTCCCGGTTCTGAGGACGGCGTGTGACAGCGTTGATGGTAGCAGAGTGACCTGTGGCGCAAATCTCACTTTGCTGCTGCGGTGCAGCCAGTGTGGACGTGGAAAAGGGGAGAAAGGCAGAAGGAGCGTAAAGTGCAGAGGTAACTGCAGTCAGACCAATATAAAGAGGTTCAGTGTTAACAAAGAAGCTGGTTCTGCGCGGTCTCGCATGAATGGCTCAACATCTTGTAACGTGCATTCCTACAGCAGAAATGGGTGTTTTTGTTAAATACTTCAAAAAAAAAAAAAAGTATTGAAGCTTATCTCCCCCTTCTGGAAACTCTATCTCTACAAATCCCGCCGAGATTGCAATGTACAGAAGTTATCTTTCAAGTTATTTCTATTTTTAATGTTTAAGGACATACATCATTCTTTATTTTATAGTGCTTTCATTTCTAGTATGATGAAAAATAAAATATTATTTTCAGTGAAAGCAAATTGAGACGGTTTATGCCGGGTTGCCGAGGACTTTTCTTGTGTTATTAAATTGGCAATGTTCGGTCAGGCAATACTTTGATAAAAGTCCAAATTCCGCTGCTGCTCGGAAGGATTTTGTGCCCTTACCTTGTACTTCGGTTAAAATTAAATCAGGGATTTATACCCAGCTGCTATTTAATCACTGTTTCCACTCTCGGTGCACCGGGCTCCTGCTGCGGCGTTCTGCCATTTCTTGGCAAAACAGCTCTTTCATCGCAAAGGTGTTATCCTCCGCGGAGCAAAACCCCCGGAGATTTGGAAGAGGGCTGTTCGGTGCTCCCAGGGGACCGGGAGAACCACCCCGCGGTACCCGCGCCCCCCGCAGCCCCGGCCCGGCCCGGGGGGGTGCCGGCATCGCCCGGGGAAGCTCGGCGGAGCCCGGCCCGAGGGGGCGGGAGCCCCCCGGTCCCCGTGCCAATGGCTGCGGGGGGGGGGTGGCTCTGCCTGGACGTTCCCGCTCGGTTAGAGGATGGAAATTCCCGGCCTCCCCGGGGAGGGAGCTGAGGCTCCGCGCTCTGAAAGGCTCATTTATCCCCGCGCTGCCGCCCAGAGCGGCGGAGAGGGGCTCCCGCGCCGCAGCCTCCCCCGGTCCCCGGCGCCTCCCCGCGCCCCCCGCCCGCACCATGCCCCGCGCCCCCGCCGCCCCCGCCGCCGCCGCCGCCGCCCCGCCGCTGCTGCTGCTGCTGCTGGCGCTGCTGCTGGCGACCGCCCCGCCGCCCGGCGGCTCCGAGAGCCCGAAGGGGAAGCAGAAAGCGCTTCGGCAGCGGGAGGTGGTGGACGTGGTGAGAGCGGGGCGCGGGGCTGGGGTCCCGGTCCCGGTGGCGGTGGCGGTGGCGGTGGGGAGGGGGCGGGAGCGGGGCGGATGGGCGCTTGGCGGTGGGGGGAGAGGGGGGCGGAGGGGCCGCGGGGCTGCTTTTTGATTGCAAAGATTGGGGAAAAACAAACAAACAAACAAACAAACAAACAAAAAAAACCCAACAAACCCGAAACAGACCAAAAAAAGCAGAGGTTTTTCGAAAAAGCGGGGGGCCGCTGCGGGCAGGGCACCGCCGGGGCCGCCGCCGGAGTTCTCTCGTGGAGTTTTGGTGAAGCCCCGGGTGCGCTGCCTCGGGAAAACGCTCACAAAGGGTTTTGGGGGAGAAACCGCTGCGTTCGGGCGGCGGCGGTGCGTGGGCTCCCGGGTTCGACAGCGGGGCCGCCTCGGGGGGGTCTGCGGCTGCGGCCGACCCCGGCCCCGCTCCCCCCCACCGCCCCGCGGCCCAGCGGGGCCACGCCGGAGCGGGGGAGGGAGGGAGAGAAGGGAGAGAAGGAGGGAGGGAGAGAAGGAGGGAGGGCGGGGGGCATCGCGTCGGGAATAAAGGCGGCACTGTGAGATGGTCCCTGCCCGCTGCACACGGCAGGGGCAGCGCCGAAACCCCGCAACCCTTGCAACAGAGGGGGGGAAGTGCTGTTGAGTTCCTGGCAGGCTGGTGGATCAGTAATACACGACAAAAAGAGGAATGAACCGACTGCTCTTCAGCAGCCATTAGGTCCTGTGGAAACTGCCTCCGCACGCTCACGGAACCCACTTTTCCGTGGAGCTGCGTGAGTGCGTTATTCCCTCTGGCACCTGGGGCTGCGTACCGCTGTTTGCAATTCCATTGCAACCAGAAATCTGAATGCGTTGGGACTGTCCCATCTCAGGGATAGAAGAAAGGAGGGAGATTTTCCAGTCCTTGGAATGTAGAAAGCAGATGTGAAGCTATTTCCGTGAGCTGCTGGACTGCCGTTCACCTTCTGTAGAAAATCAGTGGCGTGGCCATTTCTTCCATCGTCTCCTGAGAGATCCCCCCAAGTGATGTGCTGGATGCACCATTGGCAGCAAAGCTCCTTCCCTTTCCCACCACCTCATTACCCTTTCACTTCTGTTGTGGAAATTGAATTGCATCGAGCATAAGGGGTCAGAGCACATGGAGGAGCTTACGTTTTCTGCTGGAGCGGTATTTTAGGGTCCCCCATTTCTCTTGCATGGTTCCACGCTTTCGGGTGCAGCAGAGTGAGCAGTGAAGCGCAGGTAAATCGATGGCCGCCGGGTCAAGCAGAGCCCGGTTGTTCACACTGCTTCAGCTAAAGCCCTTCCAGCGCAGACTGAAGGCATGCCCGAGGGGATCCTGCCTTCAGTGGACATTTTCAAAGACGTTTTATGCATTTCCAGCTTAAGAAAGCGTGAAAAAGACTTCATTTGGCAAGCATAGATGTATTTAGTTGGAGCAGAGCCTGAAGCCCAGGTAATTGTTTCATTCACATCATTTTTTTTGGTGTGCAGTGGCTAAGCTGCTCTCTCTGGCAGGAATCGGTGTGGCTCAGGGTGGCAGCAGTGGCAGCTCCTCGATTGGGACAGCCCTGTCCCCTCCTGGTACCACTGGTGCCCCCAGGGGACGGGGAGGTGGCGGGTCGGGGCCTCAGCCTGCCCCCAGCTCTTCCTGATTTCCATGTCCTCGGGATTTCTGTGGTAACCACATGTCAAACCAGAGCCAGTCACTGTTACAGATGGAGTCCAACGGGAAAAGAGCCGCAAAAGCCGATCACCAGTGCCGTGTGAAATAGGAATGCCTCTGCATCCTTCTCAGGGTCCCTAGGTTGGTGTGTGCTTCGCCAAGCAGCCTTCTCTCCAGCTAACTTTTTTCAAACGTGGCCTTCTTGATCATAATATCCCACTATTTCCACTGCCATTTGCCGACAGCGTCTTCTTTGGTGAAGGCAGTAAGGGAATGCCAGCACCCATTAGCCCAGCTCTCACCTCATGTCTTACTAGACCTCTTCATGTAGTCACTGCGTCAGTGCCTGTGATGGCCGTACTGGGTTTTGCACCAAAGCACAGGGAAAGGAACCGCCCCAGAAGAGGAAAGTTCACCAGTCTGACAAAGGAGAGAGGGCAGGGGCCGCAGTTTGCAGCTCCTGCGGTGCAGATAGAGGCATGGCTTGCAGGAGGGGGAATAGCTGCGTGATCGTTTCTTTTGCTAAACAGGTGGGGATTTGGTGGTTTAAAACAGATGAAGAGAAATAGGTGTGAGAAGGGGGAAGAGCAGAATATAGTTACCCGTGAGGATCTGGGGTGAAGACTGGAGTAAGCAGTCAGTCACCAGATGGGAAAGCGCGGTTAAAGTAAAAGCGCTGCCGTCACCAGCCCCTGCACGTTCCTGCTCAACGCTTCTGTGCTCCGCCGGCTCCACACACGTGTGCTTCCCCAGCGTCCCGTGCTTGTGCTGCTGGGCAAAGGAGCTCAGGGCTGCACAAACCTACTCCCCAAGGAGGGCAAACCCAAATCTCATCACGTACGAAGGCAACGTGTTAACATGCAGGTTGGGAGAGCAACATTAGACCTTTCCTAATATTGTGATGTTAGGGAGGACGTTAGTGTGCCGTCCTCCCACGTGTGCCTTCCCACCGCCACGGGGGCAGGGACCCTGCGTTCAGGATTAGTCCTGGGTGCAGCTTCCCACGTCCACATCAACACCGACACGTGGTGTGGGCTCAGGAGTCGGACTTGCGTGGCTTGACTATCACAACGTGGTTCTGGGCCAGAGGAGTGGCGACAGAAGAAAAATGGCGTTAACCTCCGCTGTCTATGAAATGCAAAAGTTTCTCTACTTTAAAAAATAAAAAGGAAAAAGTAATAATGAAAGCTTATTAGCTGTGACAGTTATACAAGCAGTGGGGAGTTAGAAGAAATTAACTACTAACATATAACTTTTTTTGTTGTTACTGTATTGGAATGTTTTGGATCTCCTGATGCTTTTCTGTTGAGTTTTAATCCTTGGACTAGGACAGTTTTTAATTCTAAGATTTATGCATCTTTTCATAAAATAATTGGCATCTTAATTACAGCAAGTTCTGCTGGCACTGCTTATCTTTGACATTTTATTTTTCCTGCTTTTTCCTCTACTCGGACCATTTTCTTGGTGATCCAGAAGTAGCCCATTAGCTTGTGTCACAGCAGCGGGTTTTGTGTTTTGCTGTTGTTTGTTTGTGTTTAACTTGGTTAGCCTCCCAGTGAATGGACAGAAGCAGCAAGATCTGTTCCGTGTTTCAGTACAACGGTGGCGTGTGCTTGCAAGGCCCCAGTGGTGTTCCTGGACGGGATGGAAACCCCGGAGCCAACGGGATCCCCGGGACACCCGGAATCCCGGGACGGGACGGGCTGAAGGGGGAGAAGGGCGAGTGCATGCGTGAGAGCATCGAGGAGTCCTGGACGCCCAACTTCAAGCAGTGTTCGTGGAGTGCACTTAATTACGGCATTGACCTTGGGAAGATTGCAGTAAGTTCGCTGTGCCTCGGATGCCACACTTCACCAACCACAGCGGGCTCGAGATCTGCCTCTGTGAGCTGGGTAGCACCAGTCATACAGATTTCCTTTTGGAGCCTTTTTCTACATGGAAGGGTGAACTTCTCAAAGGTTTGGCTACTTGAGATCCATCTCAGCTGTGTTTTACAGCCGCCTGCCCATTTCATTTCTGTAACAGTGTTTGAAAAGAGCGATGTGGCTGGTGTAAGAGCACATTTAGAGGACCAGATCTGTAAGTGCAAGGCTAGAAGTCACGCTACCGATAAAGCACCTCCAGCTTGCCCAAAGTAGGGCAAGAACCTTGCCCTTTCATTCATAAGGAACAGGAAAGATTGGACATCTTTAATCTGTTAATTGTACGTGTCTTTGTAACTCCTGCTTCAAAACGGCTGCTCACTGAAACTCAGTTGCAGGGTGCTGCTGCAGAAGGGGTGAGCGCTGCTCAGGAGCAGAGTGAACAGGCGGTACCCAGGCCAACCCACGCCGTCTGTCCTCCGCTGCAGCCCTGGGTATAAAACTTGCAAACCCAGTGGTGCAAGCCCAGACGAGGGGGAGAAATCCTCGCTCAGTCCCAGCTGTGAGGCAATGCCCAGACTGGTTGGAGTAATTTAACTGCTATTGCTGTGGCTAGAGTGAGAATCAATTTTTTTTTTTTTTTTTCTCACTGCCTTGTACTTGCAGACCTGTCCCTGGCTTTCCCCCCGCCCTCCACTATCCAGCATTGTACAGATAGAATAACAACCTCTTAAAAATCTGGCAGTGTTTCTTATTCAGTTGCGGAGCTTTTATCGGAGTTTAAGCCCCTTGTTTTGTTTTATGTTGTGTTCTGTTTTGTTTTTAACCCAGACAAATCTTGTGAGTGCTGTTAAATCCAGAACAGGTTGAAAACCAGAGGCTGCTACCAAAGCATTTTTGTCTCCTTGTAGGAATGCACGTTTACAAAGATGCGCTCGAACAGTGCTCTCCGCGTTCTCTTCAGTGGATCGCTTCGGCTAAAATGCAAAAATGCCTGTTGTCAGCGCTGGTACTTTACTTTTAATGGAGCAGAATGTGCTGGGCCGCTTCCTATTGAAGCCATAATATATTTAGATCAAGGAAGCCCGGAGTTGAATTCTACTATTAATATACACCGAACTTCTTCAGGTACGTACGCCAAGACGGCATGAACAGCAACGGAGTAGAAGCCAGTAGCAAATTGAGTTACCAGGTGCAGAGAGTACCGTCTGCCGCAGAAAGTCGAAAGGCTGAGCGAAGAGGCAGGAGAGCGGCCAGCTAATGCTTGTCACTCTGCGGCAATAGTAACAGTGTTAGAATTATTTATTAAGCGATGCTTTATTACTGTGGTTTTTCATGGTGTTTACATCCTGCAGTTTAGAAATGGGGAGGATTTCTATCCAGACAGCTCTACTGATCTCTGCTACAACGTGAGTAGAGACATTCTGCTGGATTAGCACGTGGAGAACCTGCCTTGCTGCCAAGTAGGCGGTCTCATCCTGGCTTGAAAGACTGATATTTTGCATTATCTGTGCATAAAGTGAGACTTGTTCCTCCTGGAACTTCTACTATAATTTTCAGGTGGGGCACAAAAAGTATGCCCGCAGTGAAATATCTAGGAACAATTATTCCCTTGCTAAGCAAAAGGCAAATTAGTGAAGTCACTCGACACCAAAGGAGCTGATACTAGGAAAAGGGGACTAATGGCAAATCTACGCGCTGTCTCCTTTCTGATGGTTGATACTTGCACTCAGAGAAGTATTTGAAAGGCTGAGGGACTTGGGTCTTTTTAGTCTAGAGAAAAGAAGACTGAGGGGGGATCTTATTAATGCTTATAAATACTCAAAGGGAAGGTGCCAGGGGGATGGGAACAGTCTTTTTTCAGTGGTGCGCAGTGATAGGACAAGAGGTAACGGGCACAAACTTGAGCATAGGAAGCTCCATCTAAACATGAGGAGGAACTTCTTTCCTTTGAGGGTGGCAGAGCAGTGGCACAGGCTGCCCAGAGAGGTTGTGGAGTCTCCCACTCTGGAGACATTCAGAACCCGCCTGGACGCTGTCCTGTGCAATCTGGTGTAGGTGTCCCTGCTGTGGCAGGGGGGTTGGAGTAGATGATCTCCAGAGGTCCCTTCCAACCCTGACCATTCTGTGATTCATTCTGTGATTTCCAAAACCAAAGAGGTTGCATTAGTTTAACAGGCTTCTGGCCACAAATACTCTCCACATTACATCAGTGGTTTAAGCTGTATTTTGTTCTTAGCTTTGAACAGAGGTTCAAGTTATGCCAGGCGAGGTTTAGATTGGATATTAGGAAAAATTTTGTCACTGAAAGGGTTATCAAACATTGGAACAGGCTGCCCAGGGAGGCGGTGGATTCGCCATCCCTGGAGGTGTTTAAAAAAAAGGTAGACGTGGTACCTGGGGACATGGTTTAGAAGTGGTTTTTGTCAGGTTAGGTTAATGGTTGGACTTGATGATCTTAAAGGTCCTTTCCAACCTCAACAACTCTATGATTCTATGAGGTGTGATGCCAACAGCCCAGCTCTTTGCAAAAGGCCATTTTTCTCCCTGTCCTGTTTCACAACTGCATGAAACCCAACATCTAGAGCTGATAGGTTTTTTCCCATCAAGGGGTAGGTCCACCTGTCTTCATTAATCCACCTCCAACTAGCAGTGCTAGCGGGGAAACAAAAAGGGCAACTTAAGTGGAACTTTCTACAGAAGCCGTGAATTAGGAGTGGAAAAGATTACAGGGTGGCAATTGCCTTTGCAGGGCTTAGTGTGGAAGCCAGGTATGGCTGTGTCCCCTTCCTCCCTCCCCATCACTGCTAAAAAGATGGCTGGATGGGATTGAAGCCATATCCCAGCTACCAGTTTGTAAATTTGGACATTTAAAGAAGCAGGTATCCTTCCCATTTAGCCACCTGTGGATTGTGATTTGCTTCAGGTCCCGCAACAGGCGTCAAGCAGCAGCACGGATAAAGGCAGTGCGCAAGTCTGTAACCTGTGCTGCCGCATCTCTTAAGTAATAAGTTTTTATTTCTAAAAATGCCATTCAGGTTTAACTAAATAGCGCGAGCTTGCAATGAACTGCTGTTCTTAAGTAGTTGTGTCCACCTCCAGTTGTGAAATGCAAAGCGACTGTGTCTGCCGAGGTAACCCGATTTTTGTCTTTAACCAGTGGAAGGTCTGTGTGAAGGGATCAATGCCGGCCTGGTGGACATTGCCATCTGGGTCGGGACTTGCGCAGATTACCCAAGGGGAGATGCTTCTACTGGATGGAATTCAGTCTCCCGAATCATCATTGAAGAACTGCCAAAATAACTTTCCCTCCCTTTTTATAATTTCTCCATTTTTTAAAAAAATTTTGTACAATTTTATTCAGAACGTTATGTCTATAGGATTGGATGCAAGTATTTGACTGAAAAGCACCAAACTCTTGCATCTGTAGTGTTTGTCTAGCCTTTTTTTGCACATTGCAGAGGCATTTTATAATAATCATTTTAGAATATAAATATCAAAACTAAGTCCATTAACTTTTTTAATTTCTTGTTTACTGTATGAAAATATACCACCACCATTTTAAGAATTAACTGTAACTTTTTGTATCAAATAAATAAGACCTTTTACAAAAAAAGAATACCGGCTATTTTATTGATCATCAAACTGTTGAAGGTATTTTACATGGTGTTATGATACGCAATTTTTTTAGAAGACTTCATAGAAAGTTCTAAGAAAGTAAACTCAGATCTTGGCTTTAGCCTTCAGAAAGCACATGTAACATCTACTCCTGTGAACCCAACTACACAACAGCATGCTCTGCTGTTACAGTCTTAAGTCTCTCAACGAACTCCTGGTGACTTAACTGTGACCTAGACGCTGTGCTAAGTGTTAAAGACCTCATTCTGAATAACTAAGTAAAAATAGACTACCTTAGCTCTCCTTTCCTCTTTCGCTTCTTGATAGACTGGATTTCAGGACAAACATCTATTATTGATCTCCACTATTAGCATGCGGATACTAAATAATTTTACAGTTACAAAACTTAATTTCATTGCTCCAATAAAAAAAATAATTATCCTGGATTTAGCCTTTCAGATATATACAATCACTTTGGTGTTAATTAAAAGCTAGATATATGAAACAGTTTGGAAGATATAGAAATAAGGCAGGTTGAAACACCTTGGCTTTCAAAATGTGTACTGGTAAAGTGAAAGATGTCACAGCTATTTGACTGCAGCCACCACACTGGACAAGTGACAACACTGATCATGCCAGCACAGCATCAGCTTCAGTGTTTTAAGTATCTTCTTCCACATGCAGCAAGTGGTATACTCAAGTATTTTTTAAAATGTGTAGATTCTAAAGGGAAACAATAGTCATGTTTATATGACAAAATCAATTTTACATTAATGAAATAAAAAACCTAAGAAAAAGCATGTACAACATGCAGAAATCTACACTCTTCCCAGAAATTAAAAGGAAAAAAACATTAAATCTGAGATAAGGAATTTATTTCAGCTATTTAGGATTAAATATCAGCTTTTTTTTCTGAACAGGTTATAAGCTTTTCCCCAGGCATCTCTCAGATTGGTAGCTCTTGCCTGCAGCTTTTGTCAAGAGTGCTAGAGGAACACACCTGCAGCTAGGGCGGCATGCGGGCTTTCCCAACTGCAAGCTTATGCGCGATACTGCCGCAAGCCAGCAAATTATACAGCTGGTATTTTGTCTCTGAAGAACTGTACTGTTTTCATTGGCTTGGACGATGGGTTTTAAGGTATCTGAACACAACCAAGTTACTATGAGCTAAGCTATGGCGTGAATTTACAGAATGTCAGTTAACATACAGTGACCGATTGTGTACATGCTTATATGTAGCCTGTCTTTGCGTTTATCCAGGAGCACGAGTAAGCTGTTCTGGGCCTAGAGCACACTAATCCAGGGCAGGAAGTGCACAACTTTATTCTTCTCTTATGATTTATTCATATGTCTTCACAGTATTTTTTGGACCCTGGGTGGCAGAGTTAACTCGGTGTTTCATTAAATTCATTCTGCATACTAGAAAACACGCAAAAACAAGTAAACACCCTCCAAAGGCAGCAGTTAGTAGCTGTTAGGGATCTATAGAGTAATTTGCACAGTAAACCTCCAGCAAATTTGATCTTCAGCTAAACACACATGGAAACTTTCATAATAAAAACCAAACCAGCCATAATGGCCGCTTGCCTTTTTCCGATGAGATTATCAACTGCATCAGTAGAGGGGATGGGATCGTGGAGGAGAAAGTGTAAATTATCAGTAACGTTAAGCACACACAAAATGCGGTATGCGGCAATAGTATCAACAGAAACAAGCACGTGGATTGCTGAATTATGATTCAAAATATTGAGCAGTTTCCGTAGTCTTCCAGATTTTAACTTAAAATTGAAACCAATTCCCTAATCTGTTAATTTTTTATAAAAAACCCCTTATTTCTGCTTTAGGTTAGTCTCCTGTTAAACAGGAAACTTCTCTAAGTGATTATTCAGGTGTTTTGCTGGACAGTATTCTCCGCTCCTTGTGAAACTGATTATTCAATAGGTAGGTGGAAATAATCTTTGCTAACTATTTCCTCCTTAGCTAAGCAATACTTTCTAGATACTTAATACCTTCTTACTAACAGCAGAAGGCACATGTTACGGCGAGTAATATATTTTCATAAAGAACAACTAAAAATATTAAACAAACCCAGATCTCCAAAAAGTATATATCCTTGACAGTAATTATTGGCGTGCAAGTAAACATCATCATCTTACAAATTTATTGAGAGGTACTGTAATTTAGTTTATCACTGTCAGCAATCAATATATTCTTACAATCCTTTCCTTAGACCAAATCAGAAGACATTAATGGATTGTTTAGGCTTTTTTTTTTTTTAAATAAAGTCCTGTGCACAATATTTTTCAGACTACTTAAGGATTTTTTTTTCCCCAGAGAATATTATTGAAAATAAGCATGGTCACATTTGTTGTTACAGTAGTTTGAAAACGGCATCACTATGGGATTACTAGAAAAAAAACCCTCATTTTTAAAATGTAAGCCTACTTTCAAATATGCATTTACTTAGTAATATTTGGTCAGATGTATCAGTAACGGAGACAGAATCTTGCTCAGAGAGAGAGAGGGCAGACAGGGAAGAGAGAGAAAATGAATTAAGTAAGCGACCAGCAATGCACACAACATACACTTTGGTCTGGTGCTAAAAGCAAGCCAAAAACCACAGTGCAAGTCTGTCCTGGTATGAGACAAGAACTGGGTTTCATCAGATTGGCAATTATTCAAACCCAGGAACGGACAGCTGTTTTACAAAACAATTTGAGTTTCCAAACTGCACCCCACTGAGGCAGCATTTTTGTGTTGGATGAACAATGGAATTTGGAGCATTCCATATCCTAAAATCTGACAAATAACACAGAGGTGGATTCAGAAGACACCGCTGTAAACAACTATATACATACTTTCTTCATGAAACTCGGATAAAGATTTAAGAAACTTTTGACAGAGCCCAGAGTTGCTTTTATATGAAGTCTTCCACTTTTGTAGGAGTAGAATCTGACCAACTGTTATCTTGAGACTTGTCAAAACAGATTAGTCCGTTATTCCAGGCAGGCCAGGATGAACTGAATTGCTACACAGCTGCCTTCCCCAGTCACAGTGCTATCATTTCACAGTTGCAGAGACATTTGTTTCAAGCAGACACAGCTGATTCAGAGAGGAAGGCAGCAATGCAGGAACATTCAGCAGAAGAGATGTTGGCAGGCTTTTACTATCTCCAGGTTCTTTCCTCAAAATACTAGATCAATTCAGTGTCAAAAAAAGCCTGCTGAACTAAATCTCTCCCAGATCATAAATATAAAAAATAAAGGATAGATTCCTTATGAACACAAGCTTGTACCTTTAATTATTTTCTTTTCTAAAACCGAGTAAAAAACCAGACACATTTTCATAAACGACAAAGGTAATACAGCAGGCAGGAGTCACTCTGATCACATTGGGGATAATTCCTTTGTAAAATCCATGAATTCCTTCTTTCCTTTAAAGACACAGAAAAACATTTAATTTTAATTAATGTCTTTTAATAGACATCAGAGAGAAAACAAAGCCTGGCATTTTTCTTCTTGTGTTGTCACTGAGAGAGGTACTTAGGTTAGGAATAACAATTTCAGAATCATTTCTTACTATAGTGTTTCAAGAGCCACAATATATGAAACCTTAACCCATTATTTCCTCTTCTGAACATACAATAGCATTCTGCAGATCAGTTATTTAGCCTAGGATTTGGGGTTTTTTTTCGTGTTTTTGTTGGTTTCTTTTTTTTTTATTGTCTAAGTAGGAGGCAATTTGCTATCTTTCTTCATGCCACAAGAACTGGTTAAAATAGCTTAAAATTTCTGCAGCCTGTTCCAAAAAGCATTTACATATTTAATCCCACTGAAGCCAGCAGGGCTGAAAGGCTCGGTGGTTTTGGGTCATTTAACAGCAAGTGAGCTGAGGGTCAACATAACTAAGGAAAGTCAGCATTTATTTTCATAGAATTAAAGCACCTCCTCCAGAATTTTGCTTCCACTGGCCAATAAATGAGAATCTAATTCTGCCAATTTGAATCAGAGTATCTGTGTTAGGGCTGTTAAAAAGTTTCAAAGACTTTTAATCTCAGCTCTCTATTTTCAAGCTTCTTAGAGGCGTAGCACACCTGGAGTGATTAATACAGGTAACAGATCCTGGAAAGTGCTTAGGTGTGGTTTACACTATCCTCCCTTGGGCTCTAGGTTGCATTTGTTTCATAATGAGTACAGTAGCGGCCCCAGAATGGCTGTGTACGTTCACACTTTATCAGAACTAATAAGCCTTCCTATAGACTGCAGCACTGAAGGGCACAGGGCTGAGACATCAGAGCTATTTTCGCTTTGAATTGGCTTCAGTGAAAACGCTTGCACTGCCCCTGAGCCGGGGTGGTCCTGGAACAGCACAGCCTCATTCACTCATCCAGGTGGCACCCCTCAGCACCCCAGGAGTTAGCTGACTCCATTCACATCTCCCCAGCAATATGCTGCAACCCAGAAACATTGTCCAAAGCAAGATTAATACTGTTTGCATACTGCAAAGGTGGCCAGCCTTAGTAACTACACAGTTCTGCGTGAAAACTCTCACATGCCCTGTGGAGCTGAGGGAAGAGGGTTTGTGAGAAGACGTACAGAGGTGTGAGCTCTAAAGGTCCTACGGGAAGCTGAGACTAGACTACAAATGCCATCAGGCCCCTGGGTAACCCAGGGACATCAGTATAAACAGCTCCGGCTAGCTCACCTCCTCTTGCCAGGAATTTGGATTAGCCACAACTCCCAGCAGCACAACGCTCCTGTCACATGTGATAATCTAAAGCAGTTCAAGTGAGACTTCATTGTTTAAGAGCCCCAAAACAGCCAACTCAATGTTATATTTTACCCTGTAAGTGAAATTTGCTGGGGAAGAGAGAAGGGAGACAGAATAAACAGAACAAGCATGCAGGCTAGCATTGACCCTCTCCTATCTCCTCCTTTGTCCTTAGATTTTCTGTTAGTGGCACCTTGCACAAAGTGACTCCGCACAGCTAACATTTGGTTCGTTCTGAGCTGCCCCGGTTCTGCAAGTCAGCACGGAAGCCAGTAAACATAGTTCTGGTTCTGTAAGACTCACTTTCTAAGACGTAAGCTTTTAATTCTGCATGCCTACCTCCATGTCCTGCGGATCACATCAAACACACCAGAATATGTATTATGCTGATCTTGAAGACGAGCTCGCACAACTTGATAGGGATACGTTGCTGACACAGCGAATATTTTGGATACAGCTGCCATTATTATGTATTCCACAGTGTTCTAAAAGCAACAAAAATTACCAAGTTTGCCTTAAGTATGGTTTAAATTAGCCAATCTCCTAAAAACTTCTTTGATTTTTAAACATTAAACTAAACAATATTCTAGATCTTTTCCCCCTTGTAACACACACATTTAAAAAAATAGCAATATTTACTATATGCAGTGCTACAAGTAATTAATTGTAAAACCTGTTGTGCTCTCTCATTCCTATTAAATGAAACAGTTCTTCCAAAAGTACCCAACTTGAACCTGACCAGTTTTCCATGTAAGTGTTTAAGACCACTACCTATGGTTCCACAAAGTAATACATAAAAACATTCCTCCCTGTAAAATTCTCAAAACACATGCCAAAATACAAAGTTGGTTTTGCTACAGGAAAAAAAGCACTAACCAGTTGCTTGTTCCTGAAAAGTGAAGAAGTACTATTCCTTCTATCTATTCTACATTCCAATTAATGTATAAATACTTTGTACGTTTGGTTGTTCTATACAACCTAGGCAAATGGGATAAATTTGCACTTATTCACATGGACAACACATTTTGATTCTCAAGAATCGTACCAATTTTGTATCTGATACTCTGTTTCTATACTTGTTGTATCTCAGTTTCAAATCCTCATATGCCATGAACTGAAGTGCTCCATGTGAGGTTCCAAACAGACCAGGCACAAATCCCTAAAAAAAACAGAATAAAACAAGGTTAAAACAGCAATGCACAAAAACTATACAACTTGACAGCGCTCAGCTTACACACGTATGTATGTCCTCCATTGCTTTATGAATTGTGACTGCACAACTGTCACTGTGCAGTATGACTCAAAGCCAGTTCTGCGTTGGTATTCTTAATTGCAAGCATCACACAAAAGTGTAATAAACGTTACTTTTCTCCAAATGACATACAGGCTAAAGACACCTAACGAGTGAGCAAGATAAAACAAGCAGCCTAGGCACTCCACAAATCAAAGCCTTGCAAATGTGCTGCTCAGTGCCTGCCCCGTTCCAGGGATTGCCATTAAGCTGTTTAGTTCCCACCTCAGACTGGTAAGAGCAATGACAGAAGCTGCCATCACTTCAGTGAGGAGGGCCATCAGGAGTAGAGGTACAAAAAAATTCTTGTGATCACGTCCTGGAGATAGATATGTACATGTGTGCATGTGTTTGTGTGTATATAAATGTGTATATATGAGATATATACATTTCTATATAAAAAAATTTTTGTGTATATATAGAATCATAGAATCATCTAGGTTTGAAAAGATCTTTAAGATCATCAAGTCCAACCATTAACCTAACACTGCGAAGTCCACCACTAAACCATGTGCCTAAATGTCACGTATACACATCTTTTAAATACCTCCAGGGCTGGTGACTCAACCACTTCCCTGGGCAGCCTGTTCCAATGCTCGATAACCCTTTCGGTGAAGAAATTTTTCCCAATACCCAATCGAAACCTCCCTTGGCACAACTTGAGGCCATCTCCTCTTGTCCTGTCGCCTGTTATTTGGGAGAAGAGACTGACCCCCACCTCACTACAATCTCCTTTCAGGTAGCTGTACAGAGTGATGAGGTCTCCCCTCAGCCTCCTTTCCTCCAGGCTAAACAACCCCAGTTGCCTCAGCCATTCCTCAGGACTTGTTCTCTAGACCCTTCACCAGCTTCGTTGCCCTTCTTTGGACATGCTCCAGCACATCCGTGTCTTTCACGCGCACACATACACACACACGCACGCACAGTGGAAAGTTGAAGGGCACAGATGGAAAGCTAACTCATACAAGGGCTTATGGATGATTTACGTCAAAGCAATAAATCTAAGATTCGGATCAGTTTGAGTGCATTCCTCACCTCGCATCCCAAAGCAGTTCAGCAGAGGTGAACAAAGGTGTAACCAAGCAGTCTGAGAAATGCTCCCCATTTGTAAGAGGCAGTAACGGACAGTAAGAGTATAATATGAAAATATACAGAAACCTTTTCTTTCAAAAAAGTTGAAATGAAGGGGGAAAACAGGTATTTTCTGAAGTGTCTCTACAAGAAAGAGAAGGCAGCAGTTCCTTCAGGAGGAGGATTAGCTCAGTTGAAAATAAGCTGACAGCTGTATGGTTTCAAGAAGCACTAATTCTCTTTTTGAAGAGTTGGTCATCTACACTGGAAAAATACAAATAAATAGGGAATTAATCATCTTGGCCAGAAATGACTTAAGGGAGCCAAAAGCTTGCTGGAAACTGCTGCAAAGGGACAATTATAATAGAGTAAGTGATCAAAATGTGGGTAAAAGGACTCAAAGAATGAAATTTTCCCTCAAAATACTGGTATTGAACAGTTTTATCTTATTTCCTATGATCCATTCAGGTAAGACAGAGGAATTAAAAGGTATGTCCAGACACAAAACTCTGTGTTAGACTAAATTGGAAGCCCAGAATATTGAATAAAGACTTATCAATATACTACTAAGAGCCTGGAGAAGAAGAAGAAGAAAAAGAGAAGGGATCCTGGTAGGAGTCCACTGGAATAGCGTAATAGGACAAAATGATAAATTACTTCATATACTTATAACTTGCAGAAAAAAAAGAAAAAAAAACCTAAAACAACAGCCGGCACAAAAATTGCACAGAGCTTCTACCACTTCAGAGATTAGCTCTCTGCATGCTATAGATCTCTTGTTTATGAGATTGCAGTCATGCAGAAAGTGATTTTTAGTATCTCTTTGATAAATGAGGATGAATTTCTTCTCACAGTAGAAAATAATGGCCACAAACTAATCATCAGTGACCATGAACTGACAAAATGCATTAACGGCTAGCTAAAGTCCCAGAAAATACATTTTCCCAAATAAGAACACGTGGAATTAAACCAACCATCTATATGTGATCAACTGTGAGCATAATCATAGAATTTTGTGAAGTTTGATGCCAAAGGGCCACAACAGAGGGAAAAAGCACAACTTTGGTTTTTAGAAATCCTGGATCAGAAAAGAAAATTAACAGGTAATATAAAAACAGAAGAGAAGGAACAGAAAAAAAACCCCAAATTATCAAAAATATCAAAGAAAAAATTATCTGGGTCAGCAGAGCAAGGAACAGTACAAAATTTATGTATAGTGATAGCAGGGAAATCTTCACAAACATTTGCCCACGATTAGACAGTAAAACCACTAAAAGACAGAGAAAGTAATTGCTCTCCACTTGGAAAGACTTCGAATGATGTATTTATATCATAGGAGAATGAGGTAGTATTTTCCCCACCAACAAAAGAAGAATGCTAAACAACATTTAAGAGTGCTAAACTCTTAAATTTAAGCCAGCAGATTTGGATAGCTTGCACCCAAGAGTCCTAAAAAATCTACTGATGGTATTTGCTAAATGAGTACCAGCACACTCTAAGTCTTGTGCTGATGAGGAACGCTTCCAAAGACTGAAGGACTTTTAATGTTGGGCCAATATTAAAAAATCCAAGAAGGGAGGGAGACAACTGTCAGCCAATCCGCCTCAGTAAAATAAGAGCTGACCCAGGGTTCTATTGATCATACAAAACAATATGTTCTTATGGAAAAATGTTTCAAAGCAAAACTGTTTTCTTGACAGTGATGAAATAACTTGGCTGAGGAAGTTTTTGAAAGATATTCCTATTCTATTTTCTTATTCTTACTATTTTACACAAAAATCTTTCTTGCTGCAAAATTTAATAGAATTTGAAATTTAGTTTTCATCTATAATACAACTCTGAAGATAAATTTTAAAATCATTTTACTTTATGCACTTCTTGTTATTTTTTACTTTAATATTCAAAACATATCTTTAGAAGATTTTTGCCATGAGGGCTTGACAGGATCAATGGTTGCTCAAAGAAGTGCTGTTTGAATTCTCTTTTGGAGGATTAGAACAATAGACAGAATTAAATACGTAATTAGAAATTTAAATGGTAAAGGATATAATTCTGAACAGTAGACAGTAGGAAAAAAATTCTATTTTAAGTTGGCTTAAACAGCTGTATAAGTGCCGAAGATCCAAGACAAGAGAAAAACATTCCATTGGTTAGTCTTTTAAAGGTTGCCCGTAACAATGAAAAGGACTATGCTGCTTAATAACGCAGGGAGCAAGGTTCATTTGGTGATGTGGTACTCGCATCGCTGCCTGAAGTGTCTGAGAGCGCTCACGCCAGAGCTGCCTCTGCTATATGTTTCGAAATAATGCACCAGATTGTCCTTGTAATCTGTTGTCTTCATTTGGGTTCTCAGTGCGCCAAAAAGCAGTAGTATGAGAGTGCCCTGCTCTGACAGCTTGTGTGGAAAGACACTGGAAGTATGCCGTTATCTCCCTACGCATTTTGATTCCTTCATGGTGAAAAATGATACTATCTTTTACGTGAAAGTTACACTTTTGTCTTGCTGTAGAACCTGGGACTAAAGCTAAAACCAAGACGGCCAAATCTCAGTGGATTTTGCTATATACAAGTACAGACATAGAAAGTCATTAGCTTACAAGGTTCACATTTGCAAGAAGGAAAATAGCGTAAGCAAAAGCATAGCAAAATAAAGAGAGCTAAGTGCCTTAGACATTAATGGACTGGAAAAAATACTTTATCCTCAGAGTATAGAATCTTGCCTACCAAAGGTGAAATGACAATACAGAAGTGTACAATACTTCTATTTCACTTGGTAATGAGCACACATTACTGCTAGGATTTTTTTGTTGTTAGCATACTGCATTATTATTCTCGGTCTTGATAACTCTGTATTTTTCTTTAATCTCCTTAAATTTTCTGCACTTCCTTTTTATTTTACTGTTCTCTCTTAAGCATTGCCTTATTTCTAATTGCTGCTTCTACATCATCGCTGAAAGAGAACAAAACTGAAAATACAAATACAGAAACACGGAGGCATTCTTGATTGATGTTTTAGTAATCAGTCACTTAAGACTAGACATTTAAGAGTTTCCCAAGAACTCAGAGATATTTTATGTTTTTCTGAAAGTGCCAACTCCTACAATCTTACGATTATTTTACAATGTTTGGTCTCTCCTGCCTTACGCTTGCCAAGAACTCTACAGCACTCTTAACATGGAGATGGTTGCATGGCATTCAACTTCATGGCAAAGTTAATTTTTAGAGCTCAGATCTCCAACAGATCTACAAGCTTGTTCAAATTACATAATCTCAAGCTGTTTTTTTCCTCAGTCTGGTGTGCAGCAGAGCAGCTCTGTCCCCGGTCACCCAGGGGATGGAGGCCAAAGGACAAAGCCTAGTGGATGGAGGGGGAGGATGATCACTGACTAGATGATTACTGGGATAATTCGTGAAGGAAAGGCTCCTGTCTTTTCAAAACCAGGCCAAGTTCAAGAACAGGTTATTGAGGAACCCACCTTCAGATGAACTATAGTTTAATAAATGAACAATAGCTAACAGAGCTAATAAAGACAGCTTTGATCCCTGCTAGAAAGATCGGTGCATCCTGACATTACTAGTCTTGTGCCCCAAAGGACTTAAAGGAATTGCTCAGACCAGTAACAGCACCTTGTGCAATAGAGAGCAAGATATGGAATTGCCTGGACAGAAATACCATTCTTTAGAAGACTAATCTCAAATTAATCAGAAAGAAACTGCCTCCAGATTTTATTTCCAGCTTATGGTTGTATTCTCTGAGATCCCCTTATTTGCTATAAGGAATTCTATCTGAAATTAAGATGATGAGGAAAACCAAGACTTTTGCGTGCAATACAGCTCCTGCAACTCAGGGCAATTAACAAAACTTCAGACGTCAAATTTCAAATAGAGCAAGAATAAGAAAAAATGAAAACTCCCCCAAAAAGCAGAAAATGGAGGAAGGCTAAAGTATGGACAAGTCAAAGAGCCACCTGAAGAGGTGCCTTTTCCCCCAGTATAGACAAGGTTGAGAGAATCTTGACATCAAGTGAAAGTTGCTCAGTGTGCATAGCTATATAGGTCACTCAGGACCTATCTGGGTCGCTTTCTTTGCAGATTTAAGCAAGTAATTTGCTCTTTCAAAGGAAGTACCTGCTTTAGTTCCCCACTTGCAGATTAACACTACAAAGTAGTGTCTAGTGCCAAAGGGAAACATGTGCTACATGCAGGAATAATCTGAAAAGTAACTCAATGGAAGGACATTTTAAACCCTAACAGATGCAAGAAATTAGAACTCATCTACAAGGAACAGAGCAGACATCCAGGCAGGCAAATAAAAAATCCTGACAATTTCAACTTCGGAATAAGTAAGGTGCCTTGTTCCTGGTGTCAGAATTTGGCATCCATCGGTGTGTAGCATACTAGTCTTTCAGCACAGGAAGGATTATATTTTTGACTGCAAATAAAAGAAGTTAATGTTCAGTAATCAGGAAAATTT
This sequence comes from Pluvialis apricaria, assembly GCA_017639485.1. NCBI lineage: Eukaryota > Metazoa > Chordata > Aves > Charadriiformes > Charadriidae > Pluvialis > Pluvialis apricaria. The sequence continues at coordinate 147,908,098 of CM030008.1, forward strand.
CTAAGAGATAGTGTTCTTGTTCTACAGCATTACTTGAAGAAGAGCCAGACTGAACTAAAATAGGTTTCTTCACACCTTCCAGACACTGATGAATACCTCTCGATGTCATGGCCTGAAGGAAGGAGGAGGCAAAAAGTCCAAACCCAGTTACCATCTGTTTCCCTAAATTAAAGGGAATAAAAAAAACCCACATATGCAGACTATATTTAGAAGTCTGCAAATTTTATGGATCTAGAGATGACAGATTACAGACCTCAGTAACTAGAGGGCAAATGTTGTGAAACCGTCCATTGTGGAAGAAAAAATTAGCAACTACTTTAGACATACGTTATGTTCCACAAGATGTCAGAGAGACAGAGATAAGGGATGAAGTGGAAGAAAGCACTACCAGCAAGACAGATTACGCTATTGCTGCCCTCCTTATCCAAATTCTAATTATAGGAAGACTCCAAAAAATTAAAAAGCAGCTTGTAGTTTATTCTCATTTCAGCATTATCACCTAATAGAAGACGGCTTAGCCATAAAGCTTACACTCTATTCTTCAGTGATTTCCTACCTTTCAACAGTATAATAGCTTTTCTTCTGATTAAGCCTTTTCGCTGCAGTGCTTCAGTGGGAAAGAAGACTCACAGAATAAAAGTAAATGAGCTAATACAAAATATGACTTTTTTGTAAATGAGTATTTACATGTCTCACCATGCTACTGAGTGGTGCCAGCCAATCCTGGAATTTTTCTGAAATTTTATTACCTTATATAAGCCACGTACGCCCTCCATCTTGTATATCTTTATAAGAGCATCAAACATTCCTCTGTATTGCCGCTTTGATGGATCAACACCAGCATTATATTGTAGCACAAGTCGTGTCTTCGTTACCCATATTGGGTTTGTGATACAGAGAGTCATGGCTCCTGAGAACAGATGGAAGTTAGACTGATGGTTATGCCAACTCCAAAGCTTGTCCTGGTTTGTTCAGTCCAGTGTAACACAGGCTTCTACAATGACAAAACTACTTATCCTACAAGGGTACTCATATTACTTTAAACAAGTGAAGTTTATGCCCATCATTGTTCCCTCTCTCTGCCTTCAAAGCTCACAATCAAGTCCAACTTACTCCTGCTGGGGGTACTTCTGCAGAGCATATGTTTTTTTCCATATTCCTAGTACATCCCATTTTTTGCCTCACCTTTCCACAGTCAGTAGTGTAATTTCTTAATGTACTCCTGATTATCCAAGTTACTCTTAGGTACACAACTATTCAGAATTTAATGGACACCTCAGTCGTGAGAAATTTTCTTCATCATATTGACAGGTTAATAGAAGCAACCTGTTACAGCTTTATAGGTTATTGAAAATACAGTTGCAAAATAACCCATTACTATTTTTCACATCAAACAATATCCCTTATATTTCAACATTAAATGAATACTCCAACATCCTAACATCCTAACAAAAAGTCTTCTCAATTGCCTAGCTTAAATACAACACAGAAGCATGTACAAGAACATACGTTAGAAACAACATATTAAAAGTCTTGCTGACAGAAGTTGTATTTTTACTTCAGATCTTTAACTTCTATGAAAACTTGGACCATAGATAAAGATTTTCAAAGACCAACGACCCAACCAATTCACTTATTCAATTACCTTCAATAGGCTTTCTCTTTTCCAGCTCTAAGTGTTAAACATTTAACCAGCTGACAAGCTGATAGCAGCAGATTTATATAGTTATATTTTGGGACTCGATATAGTACTAAATATGGAAAACACTTATACACAATGAAAACAAGGTCAAAAGGTATTTTCACAACTGCTATTTCTGAGCAAAACTGAAAAGACCACAGCGATCCATCTATTTATCTTAGACATCATTAATTCATTTACAGACAATAAATGATTGCATTTGGACCCGAGCACTTACACTTGCCACCTGTAAGAAAAAGCAGCACTGACAGGCAGGGAGCGACATATGGAAAGGCTAGAAGCAAACATTAATCTTCTTTGCATTTAAACTCACCAGCCTCTGCAGCTGACACTAGGTGTTCGGTTGCACTGAGACTTTCCAGCTTTCCTTCCTTCTTGTAAGCTTTGATGGCATTGTAACTGGAAAAATGTAAAATATATTTTGGTAAAGGTTAAAACAAACCTACATCACTTAAAAAATCCCAGCCTTTGAAAACAGATATCTAAGCAAACGATCTTTGTTTAGTTGATTAATTGATCTCTGAGCAGTTAGCTCTTAAAAGTGTACTATGGTAATACATATTTAAATTGATAAAGTATTACTGTCAGTATCACTGGGACTGCATCTTGAAACAGCTATCGGGTCTCAAGAATTAACTTCTAAAAGAAACTGATTAGATAGCCTCCTTTTTATCAAGAGCAACGGTGACAGGTATTTATCTTCTAGCTCAGAAATGCACTGAGCTTTCTTCTCTTGATCGAGGTTTCAGTCTTTGTGGATTGAGAAACTGTCAACAGGAGCTGAACCGTCAATAGGAGCCTATAGCAAAGCTGAAGTACAACAATAACAGAATCTAGACAACTGACAAGTGAGGTTTGCATAGGCATAGCAATTAAGTATTCCCTAAAGTGTTTCAATTAATAGGGATCAGCAGTACATCAGGTAAGCTACACAGCTAATAACATAGAAAAGATTGAGTATTAAAAACCCAGGCCTTATAAGCAAAGCCTGTCAACTCACAACAACAATGAAAGAAATTAGTGTCAGTACAATTACTAAAAACCAGTTAAACATTTAGCTTTAGTAGAAAACTGTATCATGTTCTCCAATTCTTAACACATCAGTTTAGGTTTTTATTTTTCGTGACATTCTAAGCACTTTTAGAGGATTCTTCATGAATGATGTCACCATCTCTCAAGTTCCTTAGTATTTTCACAGCATCAAGGGAATGCACTGTACTTGACAAAGTAACAAGTCTCTGACTCAAACTGCTTAAATTCTAAAACAACAAACCATAACAAAGGTTAACAGACCTGGACTTACTAAAAGAATCCCAAGTTTATAAACCACTTAGCACATTTTTATACTCCCCAAAGAAGATGCAGCATATATCTGAACATTACATTGCACAGGATATGACACATTTTACAGTTCTACTTACAAGAAAAAGTAAAGTCCCCAGGAAGCTCCTGCTCCCAACATGTTTGGGGTTACCCCTTGATATAAGCCTCGTAGTCCTTCATGCTTCCAGACAGTGGTCATACAGTGGAGAATCCCATTGTATTTTGGCCTCAGCTCCAATCCATCGCTTACTATGAAAGAAAGAAATTATACCGGAAAACATTTCAGGAAGCATGAAGTTCAGCTGTGTAAAAGCCACCACAGAAGTACACAGCCTCCAAAGCAGGTTGCAAATGAACATGAAACCTAACTGATCGGCTGTATTTTAAAAGTATGCAAGAGTTGCGGTTTACAGCTTTGTAAGTCTAGTTAAAGAACTTATGAAAAAAAAAAAAGGGGGGAAAATGAAACAAAGAAAAAGAACTTTTAAGGTCTCTGCAAGAGGAAAGTTCCCATCAATCTGACAAGGCTAAACAAATGCACTGCTGTGTATTTTTGGTGACCAGTACCTTTGAATTGAAGTTTTTTGTCTCTTCTTTTTAGCGCCCCAGCAATTTTGCATCATATTTCAAGTGATAATGTGTGGGGTCTTTGACAACATATTTCTATAAGGAGTTTAGAAGAGCCCCAAATAACAACTCTTAAATTCAGTCTTCCACTTTAAAATTTTCTATAAATATCTGAATATTATCAATGGGTCATGTCTTACTGATTCCAAAGTCAGTTTATACCAGACCACTCAAAGCTTATTTCTATCAAAAATTCCCGTGTTCTCCTCCTATTCTCATTGGATGGATTTGCAGGAGAACACCAAATGCATACACTTCTCCCACCCAGTAACCAAACAGCTGGTTGTCCAAATATTCAGAAAATATCACTGTGGAAAACATAAAAAACATGCAAGTTTTTGTTTGATAGACTTCATTTAGAACACAGATATTCATGCAACTTACAGTGGTAACTACTATTGCTCCTACCGTAACAGCAAGAGAGTAAGTCGGTTACTGACAACATGCAGGATACAGCACATGGTGAGATGACAAGAGGTAACAGACACAAGCTGGAACAGAGGGAATTCTGACCAGAACTTTTTCTCCATCAGAGTGGTCAAATACTGGAAAAAAAATTGCCTGAACAGGCATCTTTGGAGCTACTCAGAACTCTAGCAAACAAGACCCTGAGCAATCCGATCTAAGCAGACCTTACCTGAGTAGGGGGTGAGCTCCATAGATCTCTTCTGACCTAAATTTCTCTATGATGCCAACATAGCAGCAGCTTTCGTTCTTAATATAGACATAAGGCTAGATTGCAATTTTACTGAAAAAATAATATCAAAGTTTTACAGTCACCACAGTTTTTGTGTCTCCATCTTAGTCCTGGTAATCATGAATTTAAAATGTTTTCTCTTCAGTGACACATTTATTATGCATTATCCTTTTAACTTTCTGTACAGCACTGCACATCGTGACTTCAGGACTAAAGACAAAATACTTTTTCTGAGCACATTGTGACAAGGCTTAAATGCCTTGACAATCACTCAAAACTCAATCACAAACTAAATGCCTATTTTCTCCATCCTGAATGAGCATTGCTACACCTTTCCCAAAGACCCTTCTGAATTTTTTACCATGCTGTCACTAAATAAGGTTTATAAACATATTAAACAAGGTGGGAAATCAGGGATGTGAATGCAAGTCTGTCTGCCAAGGACGCTCACGAGAGTCTTCACAACATTTGATTTCTGATCTCAGCTTTCACTTCCTGATTGAAGACAAAACATAGGAGTCATTATTTTCAACCCAAACAAGCATGTGAAATTACCCCTTGGTTTTGCTCCCTACAGTCTGACTAAAAAGCTCCCTGGAGGTAAGGTAGAGTAAGTTTAATGCTGGAGTATCAGCAAATAACTAAGGTATAGTCCAAAAACATACCAAAGTAGCCTCCAACAACGGAAAGAAAGGGCTGTTGACACGCATACGCAGCAGGAAGGAAGAGCCTGGATCCTTAAATGACACCCAGACTCAAAGCATATCAGCATCTTACTCTGTCCTGTGCCAAAAGCTGTATTTTCCAGGTATCAAGAACCACTATGTGAGCTGGTCTGTTAAAAGATGGACTACAGATCTCAGTGATTCAGAACAAACTTTTGCAAAACGCCATGAGTTTTGGTGAGTCCAACCAAAACCTGACAGATGGAAATCAGGAACAAAACGGAAACCATGATATAGAATCATAGAGTAATTTAGGCTGGCGGTGACCTCCAGAGGTCATCTAATCCACCCCCTGCTCAAAAGATCTAATTAGATCAGGTTACTCAGGGGCACGTCCAGTCAGTTCCTGGACATTTCCACGGCTGAAGAGATTACAGCCTCTCTGGGTAACTGCTTCCAGTATTTGACCACTCTCATGGTAGAAATCCTTTTTCCTAATAAATAACTGAAATTTTCTGTGTTCCTACTTGTGCCTGTTCCCTCCTGCACTATCACTATTCACCTCCAAGATGAATCTAGCTCCACCTTCTCTGTGTCCTCCAACCACATAGTCATAGACTGCAATAGTATCTCCCCTCAGCCTTCTCTTCGTGAGGATGAACCGGTCCTGTTCTGTCAGATTGTCCTCCTATGTCCTGTGCTCCAGCCCCTTCACCAGTCTGGTGGCCTCCACTGGAGCCACGCCAGTATGTCAATGTCTTCCTTGTACTGGTGAGCCCCAAACTAGACTCGATACTGCAGACATAGTCTTACAAGTGCGACACAGCGAGAAAGGAGGACTTCTGGTCGCTGCGCTCCTTGTAACACAGCCCAGGATGGGCCCACACTGAGATATGCAGGAGAGTGTTTAAATCCAGCTTTCTAAAAAACCTGTTTGGAAATGTAACGCTTTAAATTTCATAAAACCTCTCTGTGATAGTTCACTACTTGTGCTGGGTATCTTAAAACACTCACGTATCCGTTTAAGATAACAACCCAAAGATACAGCCAGATGTTTCAACCTCTGTAAAAAAGAGTATGATAAAAGGGCAATGCGTTTCTCATATTAACAGCCAAATCGATAGGCCTAAGCCGACACGCTTCCCTGCAGAAAAACAAACAAGTTAAAGAGTTCTCTGCAAGACAATACCACTACTGTTAACAAGCGGGATTCTCGTAAAAGTACTGTTATGCTTTGAGTGTTGAAAATCCTTGGCACAAAGGTGAACTTTGAACATTGGCTTGAGACAACGGGCCTGCTGAGCCCAGGCAATGTTGCTGTGTCCTGTGGCACTGGTGGTCACCACGGGGAGGGGACAGCCTGGCCCAGGCTCTAACCTGCCCAAAAACAGCCTGAGGGACACAGCACGTTTTATAGTCCCTCGAAATCACAAGAAAATTAAGGTTTGGGATCGGAGGGCAGAGGGAGGGGAAAAACTGGCCTAAGGCCTGGTTATTCCAAGCCGCGGGGCTTCCCTGCCAGCGCCCGCTGTCCGGCTGGGGACACACGGCAGGCCGGCCCGGCAGGACTCCCCCTCAGGAAACCGCCTGGGAACGGGGAGCTCGCTGGGACCCGTACACGCGTAGCGGGCAGCACGGCCTGCCTTTGCGGCCCTCAGCGGCAGGCTCCGGGGGGCGCCGGCCTCGGGGGCAACACGGCCCGCCGGCCCCGCGGCCTCGGGGCCCGCAGCCTCCCCAGCCCGGCCCGGCCTTACCTGCGAAGCGGATCTTGACCAGGTCCAGCGGGTGGAGCACCAGGGTGGAGACGACGCCGCCGCTCAGCCCCGCCGCCAGGTTCTCCAGCTGCACGTGCCGCAGGAGGGACCGCACGGGCGGCGGCGCCGCCGCCGGCGCCTCCACGGCGCACACGGGGCCCTGAGCGCTCATCGCCGGCGGCGGCGGCGGCAGCGCGCGGGCAGGGGGCGGGGCGGGGCGGCGCGCGGGTAGGGGCGGGGCGAGGCGAGGATGTGCTCCCTCCCTCTCCGCCCTCGCCCGCCCGCCCGCCGCGCGCTGACAGCCGGTGCCGGCGCCGCGCGGAGAGCAGCGTCGCGCGAGAACAGCCCGCCCGGCGCATCCGGTCACGTGTGGCGCGCGCCAGGGGAGGGGCGGGGGCGCGCGCTTGCCGGCGGGGCGGAAGCAGCAGCAGCGAACAGCAGCGGCGGCGTGCGGGGAGGTGGCGGTGAGGATGCGGGTCAAGGTGCTGAGCCGCAACCCCGACGACTATGTCCGGGAGACCAAGCTGGACCTGCAGCGCGGTGAGCGGGCGGGGGGGGGGGTGTCGGTGGGGAAGGCGCTCGGGCGGCCGCCGGCCCTGCTCCCCTCCCCCAGCGGAGCTGCCCCCGCCCCGGCTGAGGAGGAGGAGGAGGCGGTAACGGTCGCCGTGCGCGTGCGCCCGGGCGGCCCGCCCCGCCGTGAGGCGGCGGAGGGAGGGGGGGCTGCGGGCCTGCTGGGGGGAAAACGCCGGCTGTCCCCTCCCCCGGCGCGGCAGGAGCCGGAATTTGGACTCTCGGGGTGCCAGAGCGTGGTCTGGAAGGCCGTGAGAGCTGAGGGGGTTTTGCGCTTACTGCTGTTTCTTTCCTGGTACAGCTCGTCCCGCTTCTTGCATATCCCATGTTAAAACTGGAGAAAATCGTGTAGGTTTTAGGCGTTGTTTTTAGGTGCAGCAGCTGGAGTTTGGTAGAGGAGATGGTGGCTTCCCATGCTCTGTTCTGCTCGTCCTGCGTAGAACTGATCGTACACAGCCCTGCAGGTTCTCTTCTGTAGCATGATAGAAATTAGGTTTAGTTTCTACATAGCATCAGAAGTAAAGTTTGTAAAACGGCCACCCTTTGTTAGAAGAGCAGGTGTATAAGTGGGTGTCGTGGATGCATTAAATCAAACCATGTTGAGCAGGACAATACACCTGTGGTACTTTAAATTGCCTATACTTCATTATTTGATTGAATTGGGGGTAGGTGACTGTTGTGTGAATTAGCACCGTAACTAGCATTCTCTAGTTATTTAATTGTTGTAATGTACTTACAACATGGAAAAATATTATTGAAGTTACCCACGGGGATAGTGGCAGAACACACGTTAATTTTCCAACTATGATGTGTGCGTAAGCTGTTAAATCAAATTCTCTGTCACATTACAGAGTGATATCCATTTCTATTTCATCAGAGATTTTAGAGGTTTTGATGTGCACCAAATAGTCTTTAGAAACCAGCAGACTGAACTAAGTATCAGTTCTTAATGTTGTCAGTTGCTCTGCTGACTTTTCAATCTTTTTGAATGAAACAGAATGAAAGAGACAAAAACCAGAAGCACAATGTCAATATCCAGAGTCTTTCTCGATTTGTTGTAAGATGTGTCCATGCAGGTGGGTGCAGAGAGACTCTTGCTTGAAGCTTGTTGGATGTAAACACTCTGGGAAACCAGATAGCATTAGCAAGCTAATGAAACTAACGAGTCTCATTTCTGAGCCAGGGCTGGCTGGCAGCTTACTAAACATGAAGAGAGCTAGGTTGCCTCTCTTTGTGCCTGTCCATGTAGCTGTGTCCTTTATGTGTATGTTACAGTTTAGTGGTAGGAGGTTGGTGGTGTGGGGGTCTTCTGGTGTTTTTATTTTGTGGTTGTTGGTTTGGTTTTTTTAATAATAGTTGCAAGATATCTGCAACTTCCAGTTGTGACATTCATATCTTCGTTAGCTTAGCAGTATACCCGTGAAAAGGACATTACATAATGTCAGAGTTATTTCAGACTTTCTTAACTTCAAGCTTGTTAAGTGAGCATACTAATGATCCCGTGGATCAATTTCAAAACAGTAGGAATGGCAGAAATCTTAGTGTTGCAGAAAATTCTCCCATGGCAGGAAAATCAGAGAAAAGCTTCTGAATTCAGCTCACCTTGAAAAACCATGGGTTTCTAATGTCTGTGTTATTCTTATTGCAGTTCCAAGAAACTATGACCCTGTATTGCATCCATTTGAAGTTCCACGAGAGTACACAAGAGCTCTGAATGCAACAAAGCTAGAACGTGTGTTTGCAAAACCCTTTCTTAGCTCACTTGATGGTCACAGAGATGGAGTTAATTGCATGGCCAAACATCCAAAGAGTTTGTCTACAGTGTTGTCTGGAGCTTGTGATGGAGAGGTAAGCTGCAGTTACAAACAGCAAACAAGGTACCTTTCTTCCTTCTTTTCTTTTTTCTTCCTCTTTTGTAGTTTTTTTTCTTTTTCTTTTTTTTTTTAAATGCACCCTGCTTTCTTTTCTCCTGTGTCTTTGTCCAGCATGATACCCTATCTTCTCTCAGAAGGTGCAAGTCTACCCACTTTGGGGTAGTGTTTCTCAAACTGCAGGTTGTAACCTCCCAGCACACAAAGGGTTTCAAAAATCTTTAGCCAGCAGCTTTTGGCTGTTCAGTTGTGAGCAGAGAGTGTGACATTCAGTTCCTCAGGATGCAGCAGTGAATGTTAGTATTTACAGTTCATAGCGATTGCTTTTTGCTGCCCATGCGACCCCCCTCCTCCCCTTGGAGAAGTTAAACTGCTGCAGGTTCAGAAGATTACATGAAGTCAGATGAGCTAGGGGGAAGGAGCACACAACCAGACACTCTGTGGAATAATAATGTAGCGTATTGCCTAAAAAATGCTAACTCTGTATTTGTTTGATTATTTTACATAAATATTACAAATAGCAAGCAAGAATGCTTTAATTGGAGTCAGTTGCAGAAAAAAAATTGCCTGTCTTTTCTCTCTTCTCTGTCCTCTCTCACCTTTACATCGTTCCTTTGATAGCACTTGTATATTTTAAAGGTGTCTTCTGGGTAGCTGGTTGCTTTCTGCTTTTTATAGAAGGCGCTTATGTCATGCGGTAGTGTGTAAGGGAGATTAACCTTTTCAGAGAGGAGGGGAATAAATTGATATGAAACGTTAGCCTGATTTCTTATCCACTGGTAGAGCGAATAAAATACTGTGTACTATAAATACATGCAAATATAAAAACTGACCTCTGTTTCTTTGTTTTTTAAATGGGCCCAAATGCTTTGAAACTGAAACCTCTGTAAGAGTTGGACATCTATATAAAATGTAGTACAGCAACTGGATTGAAAACATTCTGTTTGTTCCAAAGGCTATTTCCTTGTGCTTTTCTCTTTAGAGGGGTATATTTTGCTAAAATTATCACTGCTGCTGTCTTTTAGCAGGAATTCTAGTTCAAAAACAAGGAATGCAAAAATACGGTAAGTATACAGCTTGGGTAGGGGGAAGGGGTAAGAAGGAAAGAGCTGCACTTTTAAAACTTTTTTTTCAAGAGAGGAATAAATAAGTAGTTTTAACATTATAAAATCTGGCCAGTGTTCAAGCCAGCTATACCATTTCATTACAACATGTGTGATCTCTTGGAGATTATGAACTGCAGTTGTGGGCTGTAGAAAACTTAAATAACAACTTAATACTTTTCGGGCTTTAACAGGTTAAAATTTGGAACTTGACCAAACGACAGTGTATTCGTACTATACAAGCCCATGAAGGCTTTGTTCGAGGCATGTGTGCTCGTTTCTGTGGAACATCATTCTTCACTGTAAGTATAATGTGTCTCCTTAGTACAGTGTAGCAGTACAGAGTGCCTGTTCACCATCTGTTTTGCAGTGAGCAACTTACTGTCTGCCATACAATATTTAAATATTGTATGAATACATTTATTAAATTTGTCAGTGAACCTGAAAATTCTGTTTCTGATGAAATTTTTTTGATGCTGTGATATGGATGTTATTCAAGACTATGGAAGGGATAAATACCAAAAAATTCCTAAGAGATGGTCATGTAATTAAAACTTGAGTAAACCAGTTTTCATTAAAGTAGTAGATAGATTATGTTCATTGAAAGATGTGCAAACACTTAAAGTAACCATTTGTATATATTATGATTAAAGATAAGCTGATTAAGTGAAGATGTTTCCATGTTAATTAAGCTTTATTAACTTATATCAACCACAACTGATTTAGTTGCATGTAAACCATCTGGAAATAATATGTCTTCCTGTTTGCATTAAAACAATTCGAAGATGATACAAGAAAAAGAATTGGTTTTGAAGACGAGAGTTTCCTGAGGTTTTGCTGCTTTTGAGCTGGGCATGGAAAAGCTATTTTCACTACTATCTATTTATCTTTTCTGAAGTACATACGACGTCATGAGGACAGTAGTTAGGATGTAGGGGAAGTCATAGCAAAAAATTCTAAGTGACTCCAAATTAGAATCCCCTTTTGATAATCCCTCTGCCTGAAAATTGAGAGGAAGAAGAAAAAGAAGCAGTGCTGTCAGGACAGGAAGTTAAACTTGTATGGCTAATATTTTCTGGCCAGTTTGCGTGATGCAGGTCACTGCATAGCCATGCAAAAGCTTGTGCTGGCGTAGTGCAAGAGGTAGCGTGGCGTCAGGAGCAGGCAACTGGAGCAACTGAGGTGGAAAGTGCCTTTTAACTTTTTCCATGCTCATCAAAATGACATCCGGAAGATAATTTGCAGTTTAAGGTGCCATTTGGTTAAGAATCACAGAATGTAGCCTAAAAAAATAGTCACTGTTCCAGTTTACCTTTTTCCTATTTGACCCTGGAAGTATCTCTTTTGAAAACTGAAAAAGATTTGTGGATCGAGATAAAGACAGTAGAATAGGTGAAGGAAAGGTGGTGGTTGCGGGAGAAGCAGTGACAAACAGGGAATCAGTCACCTCCTTTTCACAAGGAGACAGTCTCTGAGCAGCAGCCACTTTGGAAGCCAGCCCCCCACCTCCCATTTCTTCTTTCACTACCCCAGTTTTTATTGCTGGGCATGATGTTATATGGTATGGAATACTTCTTTGGCCAGTTCAGGTCATCTGTCGTGCCTGTGTCCTCTCCCAGTCTATTGCCCACACGGGGGAAAGCAGGGATGAAGACGGACAGAGTTGGGGCCAGGGAGGGAATGCCTTGACACTGTGCAAGCACTGTTCAGCAGTAGCCAAGACATTGGTACCTTATCAATGCTGTTTTAGCCACAAATCCAAAACACAGTGCCATATGGGCTGCTATGAAGAATGTTAACTCCCTCCCAGCCAGATGATGTGCATACACCTTCTCAGTTTCTAGTGAAATATTATGATGAGGATAACTAATCTTCAGCTTGGAGGTATAAAAGGGAGCAGTGAATAGGCAGGAAAGAGCACTTCTGTGTATGTCATAGATCATTCTCTTCTGAAAGGCTGCCTGTACTTAATTGCAAAGCTCATCTAATAAAATAAACAGAATATATTTATGTAAAACTGTACATGCTTTCTCCAATATTTCCAGGTTGGTGATGACAAAACTGTGAAGCAGTGGAAAATGGAGAGCCCGGAATATGGAGAAGAAGAAGAACCTATTCATACAATTCTTGGAAAGGTAATAAATCTAAGTTTTGATTTTCTCACATCTCTTCTTTTGAATTAAGTTTGAACCAATTCTTATCTAGCTTTTGGAGGAGAGAAATGGTTTGATATCACCTGTTATCATAATGGGTTGTAAGGTGATGGCATCAAATTTTATAATGGCATTTTTAAAGTATCTTCAAGTTTTTGTTACGTTTATTTCACATGAATCCAGAAAGGAATCTCTCAAATGTCATCAGAGACTACTTACATCTGTCTCTACTAATCATCCCTTTCCTGTGATCTGTTCAGATCTTTCTGTAGTCTCTTTCTGTTCAGACGTGTGTTGTCAGTGCGTCTGTGTTAAATAACTTTCTTTTCATGCCAATACCTCACAACCATTCAATAAAAAAATTTAACTTTACATCTTTCTTTTTGATAAAAGCAGCCTAAAAATAGATACTTCAGCACTTTCAATTTATGATGACCCTATTTTAAGAACAAAGTTGAATGCTTTTTGTAACTAGGTAGTTTGAAACTCTTAAATTATTGTGATGTCTATTGAATCTTTTCAGGTCCCCATTGAAAATTTGTAGTTGTACCCTTAAAATTTCCATTTGCTTTAAAGTCAGCCAGGACTTTGTAAATGGGCTTCTAATGCTGACTGCATTGTAAATTAACAAGAAGTGCATGCGTGCTCATTAAGTGAGTACACAGAAAGCTAGTCTATTGTGTAAGGGTACATCTGATAAGACTTAGTTTCTGGTAGCAGTGGTGACTTGATTTTCAGTAATATAAATGAATAAAAACATGGCAGACTTGATATGCAATGATTTGTTGATCTTTTTTTTGTAACAGAACATACTTGCATATTTGTTTATACAATTGGTTTTGTAAATTTGTTTTTGTTTTTTTTTGTTAATGTTGTTTTTTTCTTTTAAAGACAGTGTATACAGGAATTGATCATCACTGGAAGGAAGCTGTTTTTGCCACCTGTGGCCATCAAGTGGACATTTGGGATGAGCAAAGGACAAGTCCCATGTGTTCTTTGACATGGGGTTTTGATAGCATAAGCAGTGTAAAATTTAATCCCATTGAGGTAATGTTTCTGTTATATACTGGTCACGAAAAATACTGATTTCCAATATAAGATGTAAACTCTATTAACACAATCTTTAATGGCTTTTTCCAAATTTAGATTTTGATATGTGTTTTAACATAATGTTTAGGGGGGTGTATACATATAATTTTTTTTATGGCTGTATTGCTTTGGAATGTAGTACCATATATTTTCATCTTTTTATCTTTTGTCTCTGACAATGGGGGAGAGGAGAAAAAAAAGTAGGGTGGTCTCCATTCTGCCCACAGCAGTACGTATCCTGTACCTCAGTCGTACAGTGTAGGAGTTATGTGTCTGTGGAACTCTCATCTCTTCCAGTATTGTACTCCTTGTGACCAAGGCTTCTCCCCTTCTCCATGGCAAAACAATTGCATGTGATCTTCTACAGCAGTTCCTATATATCTCTTGGCTGGGCTGTGTTCATCGATGAAGTGTTTATGAGGAATTGCTTGTTGCTTTTGAAGTAGAGAGGACTGGCTGGATTCAGAATCTTACAGGGGAAGCTATTTAAAATGTTTATGCTGAATAATTAGCTGCACAGAAAGAACAATGAATGTATTTCCTTGACTGAAAAAGGAACTATTTGACTACCAGCTTTGTGAAATAGCTTAGGTATCTAATGTAAGCTGTTAACTGTACTCTAGAAGTATTTAGAAGACCCTGCACACTGGTTTTCTGTGTTTGTTTTTTTTTTGTTGTTGTTTTTTAGACATACCTTTTGGGAAGCTGTGCTTCTGACAGAAATATTGTGCTATATGATATGAGAAAATCAACTCCATTAAAAAAGGTAATCTTTTTCTTTTTAGCAGAAGCTTATGGCACTAATAGTTGTACTGAATATGTAAATAGTCTGTAACTGTTGATGACGATAGAGGAAGGGAAGCTCCAAACTGTGAATTCACTGAGTTTTCATCGTCTGATTTTGAGTCTTTTATCTGAGTTTGAATTAATGTTGGGATTTAAACCATTCAGAGTTAAAGTGCCCTTTTCTGCATTCAAACGGGCTGTCATGCTTACTCTGTTGTAATTCTTGATAAACTGCCTGACCTGACAGCAATTTCACAATAAGAACTTTATGTTCCTATATTGCGTTCTGTCTGTGTATGTGTGATTTTTTTATTTTTTTTTTTTTTTTTTAAGTATTATTTTTTTCTCCTCCATGCCAGAAGCAAACAAGGTAACTTCTAAGGCATTTCCTTTCCACTACTGGAGAGCCTTGCTCTGCATTTGAAAAGGTGTTTTTCTTTTGTATGGAGATAACATGCCCCTCCCCATCCCTGCACCTAGTATAAACATTCAGAAATCCTTTGCAGTGGAATCAAAATTGTATTTATATGTGGAATTTACCAATGACATGAAGATTCCTATTTATTTTTAAGAGAATGTATGTATTTACTTAAAACAAGAAGCCAGTATTTCATACACACGTATTAACCTTGATTTGAGGTAGATTTGAGTCCTAGAACTATCTTAACAATTTTCTTCTTGAAATACAAGATTCTGGCTTGTGAATACACACTCAGTATCCTTCTGGTATGTTATGTACTGCCTGCAGTGACACTGGTCTGATATACTCTAGAACACTATAAGGGTACTTAACTTAGTTATAAAATAGGAATATTGTTGGCATAGCAGTATTTCTTTCTCTCCCTGTGCTACAGCAATTTTTAGTGACATTTCATTTGGGCCACTGAGACAGTGCTTATAAAAAATTGTCAGTGATGCTAGCTGGGGACCTGAATGTTGAAATGAACACAGCCAGTGCTGTAGATCTGCAGTTACAAGTTAAAAGGATGTAATTTGAGCCTTTGTGAACTAAGTTTGAAGCTAACAGGATTTTACATATGTATAGATGCTAAATATGCACATGTACATATACTTTTTTATATATACTCATGTGTGCACGTATGTATGTATATATATGTGTGTCTCACGTAGTAAGCATTGTGCTTAGGTGCATTTCCTGCTATACGCGTAAAACACTGATGAATACTTCCTTGCATCTGTGGATATAGTGCTGGGTTTCCTGCTGGGATAGGGACGATTCTCCTGTGGAGAGGCAGGTTGAATGTCCGTTTGTGCATTGAGAGCTAAGAGCTTTGTAACTCCCAAGAGAGGGGCTCTGCTTGTTACAGGTGCTTTACCTATGTATGGGCGCTGGCTCCTAGCACTGCTGTGTTCCTGATGGTTGATCAGCAAAGCAGCTCACCCACTGCCCTGAGTTTGGAACTCAGTGGGAGTCCTTTCCTTAACAGAAATAGAACTTTACACATCACGAAGCAGTAGCTGTGTTGTCCGTTTGTCCTGTCTGTGAGTTTCATAGTCTTAAGTTTCAAGGAGGAACATATAAGATGGTGAGATGCTGCCTAAGTGCAAAATAAGAACCAGTCTAAAAAAGCTGGGAAAAGTTGAAGGGAAGCACTCCTGTTGCATGACAAGAGGAAGATGTTTTAATAGAAGTTGGTACACTTTAAAACTAAAAGTTGTTCCTGTGCACCCTGTGGGATTGCAGGAAAGCTTAGTGTGTTTTAAACATAGACTTTAGCATTTAAACAGCTGACAGGAACTGTGTTGTCTGTCGTTTGTAACATTCTTGGGTAGGTGGTAAAGGAGGACAGATTACTTCAACACAAAACTGGATCACACAAAAAATTAATCTCAAAATCTCCGGGCTGACACTCTTTGTAAGCAGGTGCTCACAGTTAAAATAAGTAAACCGAGACAGCCAAGTCTTCAGGGACTTCACAACTTTGACTTGTTTTAATAAGGACTTTTTCTTATGAAATGCCTCAGCTTATCTACAGTTGATCAAAAAGGTGTCAGGAGATGGCTCTGCTAAAGGTTTAGATTGTTCTGAAATGCCATTATTAATGTATTTACAGCAGCTTCCAGCCCAAGTTGCCTTACCTAGTTGTTACTGAATATAATGCTAGAACTGTACAGAGAATCCTTTGCTTAGGCACTATTTTAATTCTGAATGCCACTGCTGGAATAAACTGAATGCTTGTAAATTTGTGTGAAAAAATAGTGAAGCAAGATGCAGAGCATGGACTTTGACCAAAACCAACCCCTTTTGAAAAAAAGCTGGGTTTTTCAGCAATATCAGAGTTATATTGTAGTATGATTTAGCGCGTTATATGTGTAATAAATATTTGAACATTTACCGTGTACTCATTTTGCAGTGGCTGAAAAACTTGGACAGGGAAGAATAAAGAGCCCTCCTTCAATTATTAGCTTCCCAGATATATGCAAAGTTTATAACTAGAAGAATAATACTGAAATCTGAACAAATTCCAGTTGTCACATTACTGTAAACATGGGGCCTTTAAGTGGCCTATCCTTTCAGTAAAATAATTTTTTAAAGTAGAGATCACTTTAAGACATATGAGGATTACATTCAGTTCTGGATGAGTGTAGTTTCTGATAATGAGCAGTATTTTGCAGCTCAGACTTCATGTTGAACAGGATAATGTCACCCAGGAAATGAGGACTTATGGAGAATGACAATCATCAGAATATGCACACACTCATAATATCACAATCTTTTTTGGGGAGGGCGGTTCAGTAGAGGTCGTCGCTATTAACTTCCTTTAAGATTGTATTCATTGTTGTAAAAGTTATAATTGTACAACTATATTTTGTTTATATGTATGTAAATTTATGGTGATTGGTATAGTAAACAGAGAACAAAAATGTGTTTGGAGTACCATAGCATTAAACACCCAAATTTCAGGATTTTCAAGTAGGATTATGGCTGGCCTGGAGCATTGTAGAAAATCCTGTTTAGAGTTGTTCAGTTTGTTAATAAGTTACTCTGTAATTATACATCTACTTTGTGTCAGGCGTACTGTATGGGATTTATTTTTAAATACAATGGTTGAAAGCTCCTCCAAGACTCAGCAGAAGCCCAAGCTGTTGTGTCGTGTGGGGTGTCAGATGACCTCCTCACTGCCTCCCCTTCTCCCACAGGGGCCCAGCTGTTACTGCCACAGCTGTCCTCCAAGGTGGGGGGATCCCACATACAGCTTCTTAATACTTCTTGTCTAATCCACTGTTAGCAAAGTAGAAGGGTCTTATTAGGCTGTCATCAGCTTCCTTCCTCCCACTTAAAGGCAAACTGGCCTCTTGGTAGCCATCTGCTTACTAGCAGCAAGCCAATCTTATGAATGTGTAGCAAATGACTCGCTGCTAATACAGTGATGGTGGTGAGTACATTACAACACAGTGACTTCTACACACATTGCTTGGCACTTCAACAAGAAATGGCAACTGTCCTGAAGAATTCATGACCATTCTATGATTCGATGAGCTGCAATTTCAAAGATGAAATAATGAAGTGTTAGTAGTAACTGGGAGAACATCAAAATGCTATAATAGCTTTGCAAATGCTGGTTCACAGCATCAATTAATGACTATATCCTTTGAAATAATAATTTGATTACGTGTATTTATAGATTACTTAACTAAAGGTTCCTGTAAATATGATGGAGAAGTGAAATTTTTCAGAAGTTCCAGGTTTACGTGTTCTTCACTAACATGTTTACATATTAAATGACCACTTTAGAAGAATTTGCTTCTAAGATGACTTACAGAGGAAAACTTCATTCATAGAATGGTTTGAGTTGGAAGGGACCTTAAAACTTAAAAGATCATCCAGTTCTAACCCCCTGCCATGGGCAGGGACACCTCCCACTAGACCAGGTTGCTCAAAGCCCGATCCAACCTGGCCTTAAACACCTCCAGGGATGGGGCATCCACAGCTTCTCTGGGAAACCAGTGCCAGTGTCTCACCACCCTCACAGTAAAGAATTTTTTCCTGGTACCTAATCTGAATCTGCCCTCTTTCAGTTTAAAACCATTACCCCTCATTCTATCCCTACACTCCCTGATAGAGAGTCTCTCCCTGTCTTTCTTGTAGGCCCCCTTTAGGTACTAAAAGCTGCTGTAAGGTCTCCCTGGAGCCTTCTCTTCTCCAGGCTGAACAACCCCAACTCTCTCAGCCTGTCCTCATAGGAGAGGTGCTCCAGCTCTCTGATCATCTTCGTGGCCCTTCTCTGGACATGCTCCAACAGGTCCGTGTCCTTCTTATGTCGGGGTCTCCAGAGCTGAACACAGTGTAGTATAAAGCAGTGAGCGTATGATGAGGGACAGGAAGTCTTGAGTTCCAAGTCTAACACTGCTGTCATGTCACTATTCCTCTGCTATAATTCTGTATCTAGGAAGTGCTTGTCTCCAGTGGTATAGGAAGCTTTGAATATAGTGAGTATTTTACTGCCTATAACAAGGTAGCAATGTGTAATTATCTTTCAGGTTATCTTGAACATGAGGACAAACACACTATGTTGGAACCCCATGGAAGCTTACGTTTTTACTGCAGCAAATGAAGATTACAAGTAAGTGTGACCTTGCTTTTTTGATAATCCTGATCATGTTATGTTTTTAATCTGTATTTTTGTGATTTATCATCATGCTAAAGTACGTTTTTAAAAAACTACCTACATTCTAAATTTGAATCACTTAATAACCTAGAGAATTATAGGCTTGCTGATTTAAAACAAAAAATTAGTTGATAGTAGACTACCTTCTTTCTCTGTATTTCGGTACCTGAGGGGAAAAAAAAGCAGTGTAACTTACAAAAAATGCAGCTGAACTAATGCAAGTGCAACTTGCAGTGGGACCTGGAAAATAAATACTGTTGGTCCAGTCTGAGGCAATAAATATAGGTGTTTATTTTCTTGCCAGCTCTTGTGAAGTTGATACATTGTACTGGTCAGCTATTTTGAAAAAAACCTTTCTTAAAAAAAAAAATAAATTAATCTTTTGTGAAGCAGTTCCAGATACTGCAATACTTATCCTTTCAATGTCTCAGAGCAGTTTTTTACTTTTGAACAATACTATTCATGTGAACGGCTAATCTGATATTGAAAAAGCTGTCTCTTCAAAACTAGGCCACTGCAAAATGTGTTCCACATCCTTTTTTACAGGAAGTCAGTGATCTAACAATAGATCACTGTTTTCTTCTAGAACATGGGAATTTTATCACTTAAGGCTCTTTTTTTCCAAGGAAATGGAATCTGGCCCAGACCGTGAAATTGGGTGTTGTATTTAATGTACCGCTTTTCACCTATTTCGGTTATGTTATGGTAAGGCTAACAGGTTATCTAATCTGTTTGTTTCTAAATTGCACCCACTCCTCCCTCCCCGCTAATCTAAAAATGGTAGCTCTTACTGTAAGGGGCAACTGTCCTTTTGCAAACTAAAGTAATTAGTATAAGTGCAATGGCAAAAGCGTGTATCGATAACGTACATGCAGGTTTTACCTCCTTATATGGAGTAGCGATTTTGAATGTGATGCTAGCATAGTTTTTCTTGGGGAATCTAGAAAGAAAAAGCAATAGTTGCCAGTAAACTATTGAATAAGAAACATTGAATTAATTCCAGTTATGCATTCATCTGCAGCAAGGAGGGTGAGAAACCTGCTAAATTACAAGTTTTTAATATAGTAGTTCTACTGAATTGTATATCTTAAGCAGGTTTTATTAAATGCTTTGTCTGTGAAGCACCTTTGCTTATTGGCCCTGGGCAAATTAATGATCTACTCAGTTATGCCTCACTGTGTGTCAGTAGGCTTATTGATTCAAAGGGAGTACAGGTAGACCTCACCTGAGCTTTGAAGTGCTTAAGAGCAAACCAGCTGTGGTCCAGAAGCTGTGTGTTTATTTTTAATGTAATGCTTTTCTACAAGGATTGTGCTCTGCTGAAGCAGTATCTCCATGTATCGGAGGACCAAGCTTTCCTTGAACTCCTATGTTTCCTGGCCTAAAGACAAGGTGGTAGGAGAGGGTGCCAACCAAATAGGAACTTCACGGAAGACTTGGAATCACTAGGAGTTCCCAATATGGGAATATCTAGGAACCTTGGAGAGTTGATAAACTTGCTGTAATGATTCAGAGATGCTTGTCCAAGTATGGATTATATACTTCTATCTGAAGATGGAGTAAAGGAAGACAGTGTGGTTGTTGGAGAAATGGGTTTGGTCAGTGACCCATCAACAGATGAAGAAGCGAATAGTGGAGACCATCTAGTTTTTGACAGTGAGCAAGAAACCTAGGTCTGATCCAATAACTAAAGCCTCTGGTTAATAAACTTTTTTCAAGCCCTAAACAATATATCGTTCGTTCTTTTCATGTGTAATGAGCAGTTTTAAAGAGTTCCCTCTGCAATAAACTGGAAGAGGGAAGGTTTAGATTAAACATTAGGAGGAAATTTTTCATTTTGAGGGTTGTGAGGCACTGGCCCAGGTTGCCCAGAGAAGCTGTGGATGCCCCATCCCTGGAGGTGTTCAAGGCCAGGCTGGATGGGGCCTTGGGCAACCTGGTCTAGTGGGAGGTGTCCCTGCCCGTGGCAGGGGGGGTTGGAACTCTATGATCTTCAAAGTCCCTTCCAACCTAAACCATTCTATGAATATGGATCTGTCTTTAAGTGTGGTTTATGTATGATTAAAGTAGCTGTTCAGCAAAAATGTACTGTTTACTTAGGAGCTGTTAAGATATTAAGTTGTCGGTGTATTTCTTTTAAAGCTTATATACTTTTGATATGCGCTTTCTTGAATCGCCTGTGATGGTGCATATGGATCACGTGTCTGCTGTTCTTGATGTGGATTATTCACCAACTGGGAAAGAATTTGTCTCTGCCAGCTTTGATAAGTCTGTCCGCATTTTTCCTGTAGACAAAGGTCACAGCAGGTGAGTGACTCTACAGTTTTCTCTCTTGCTGTCATTCGGTCCAGTGATCTCCCTAGTCCTCAAAATTCTGAATTCATTCAGTAACATCTTCATTGGGGTATTCACTTCCTGTGAATATTGAAATCTTATTCTGTATATAACTTGAGATTGACAGGTCATGCAGTTGACATAATTCTGGAGTATATATTAGAGTAGAACTACTTAATGGATAGCAGTACTTATGCAATTTTGGGTTAAAATTACAGTGGATTATTGCTTTCGGGTGTACTTATTTGTATTTTACCAAGATGAATCCCATCTTATTTCCCTCTACGTGTATGTTTAATGTTTTTAGGTCACTTTGTACTGTATCTGTCACCACTTAAGTTTGCAGTGTCTTACAGCACTGTAGCATTTAGTTTCCTAGGGACTGTCTTCATCCTGTATCGATGATTGCTAAAGACATTATGTGAAAAGCATTGTTGTATGAATGAAACTGAGGATCAGTTTGGGACACTTCTGTGATCTGTTTCAGTATGCTTATTACCTTTTGTTCATATTTTGTTAACCAGGTTTTGATTCATGTGACAATGCTTTGAATACAATTCACTTTGAATTAGTTTTTCATGTAAGATTTCATAAGGCAGTGTATTAAATATTTTGCTGAAGTTCAGATTTGATCTACTCTGTCTCCATTATTATTTTTCTTCAATTTGGTGAGAATTGAAGCAAGTTATCAGATCTGTCTGGTATCATTTGTTCTTCATAAACCTACCTTCCTTATTCTCTGTTGTCAGTTCTTCCTCTTTTTTCTTTATTCTTAACTTTATTTTACTTCTAGTTGCCTTCCTGTGTCCAACCTTGGCTCGCCCAAAAGTCGCTGTTAGGTCGAGTTCTAGGTGGTTTAGGGGGTGATAATGTTGAAATATTGATTGGGGGAGGAGTATATTTTCTTATTGATTGATGCAGTTATGTATGCATTATTCAACGTAACTGTTTGTATGCTCCTGTACTGCATTAAAGATTAAGAAGGGCTGTTTACATTTTGATTTATACCTAATCTACAAGTAGTTTTCATTTTCCTTTTGTCTTGCAATAATATTTTAAATGTAATTAGATATTGCAATTCCTTTGTGGGTCTGTTTGTTTTGTTTTTTAATTCTTATATTATTAAGCAGTTCTTGTGTTCTACAGATTTTCCTTGCTGTGGAATAGTTATCTTCACAAAAGTGGTGATATGCAAAGTTAAAGGACGGCATTGAGGGGAAGCTTGCAGATGGCATAAGGCAACAGTAAAAGGCTTTATTCCACATTATAGCAGATTGTTTCCAAGGCCTGTGGAAGCAATTTTCCTCTTTGTCCCCCCCTTTTTCCCCTTCTGTGTGGTGACCATAAATCTAGTGAGGAGGAGCCTTACAAATGAATAACTTAGCCTCATATAAGCTGACTAGGGCATTCTGGAACACTTAAAATTCTTTAGAAGCTGGGCTTTTTCAGAGTTGTACAGTTGAAATTAATCCCATGGAATGGAGAAAAGTCACCAAATGGAAGATCTGATCCCACCTGGAAAACTGAGAGGGCAGTTAAGAGTGTCTGTAAACAAGGATCCTGACGATACTCCAGTTTTGACTTTTGATCTGCCAATCTGAAAAACTCTGAACTCCCATTGCTTTCTATTTTATTTTAAAATGGAAATTGAAGTTGAAATTAGGAAATTGATTAGCCATAAGAAATAAGATTTATTATGAAGTAGATTAAATTTACTAAATTTTTGGTAAATGGAACTGGATGGCTGTGTGAATTTTTTAAATTACAGATCCAGGTTATTTGGCCATGTTTTGTGTTTTTCCTTTCCCTGAGAATGTTATTTAATAACTTGTGATGACAGCAACAGGAGAGGCAAAGGCTGAAAATTCAGAGTAAGGCAAGGAAAAGTACTCGGTTCCCCAAAGGTGCATGAAGAAAAGCTTTGTTATTGAGCCAAATAGCAAAATACAAGTAAACATAGGAATCCTTGTGAATGTGCGTGTGCACACACCCTATTAAACATCAACATCATTAAAAAGCTGATGTATTAATGTTTTCTGGAGGTACTCGTGCTCAGTCTTCCACACAGTTGTTCTTGTAGAGAATCACTTGACTCTGAATTACAAAAGGTTGTTAAGCTTATTAAAGCTTATTTAAGGTATTGATTACTTTTGTTTTTCTCACAACCCTTCCAGCTCAACCCCTGTCTAGTTTTTCCACTGCTCTTGAATAGGTGTTGTTTCCCCATTTCCTTTCCATTACTGCTTGTATTTTACTTGTAAAACTAACGAGGTAGAAGAAAGAGAATGGTCTATAAGCTGCACTGCGTGGCTGATATACCGAAGGAGTGGGTATTAGTGGACAATAAGTAGGCCTTATTTATTCTTCACCTTTAGAATGCTAATAAATAATTAAAATTACCAGGAAAGTGTACTTAGTCCTATATTTTTATGGCAGAAATAAAAGAATAACTTTATGAATAATATTGCGCTGCTTGTTTGGTACATAGTGAATGAAAATTAGGTAAGTTTCATTAAAATATTGGTTTAAATGTAATGTAGAAACCTTTTTCAACAGGTGCTAGCACTTGTTGAGCAGGAGTCTAATTGGCAGAAATTAAATGTAGTTTGCTTTAATGGCCACACAGCTGTTCTGAATCCTTTTTTACTAGCTGATATTTTTTATTAAGTTCTTGTTTGCAGGACTGAAGACTTTTCTTTGAGTTTTAAGGGTTATAAAATTTTTCCTAGAAGTCCTTTAGACAATGATAAGGAAGTTCATTTTTGGGGAAGGGAGGGAAATCACAATGAAGACTAGCCAATCCATTGCCATGTTGTAAATGGGCAGCTGGAGGTGTTTACTGCTCTTTTTTTGTTCATAATGGTGCTGTCGGATTCTTTGGCACCCATTCTTCTGCAGTCCCATTCTCTAATGCTTGATCAGTGCAACAGCATATTAGTGAAAATTATTTTGGGAATGGTATACACATCATATTGTACACCCGTGGCATGTCTTGCAAAAATTTATTCTTTAGCTATTTACTGTAATTTCTATGAAAACACCTGTTTAAAAAGCATCTTATCCTAGGTGATCCTTAATCAGTCTAACCATCATACTTTATATGAATTTCTCTATATATAGATTTAAGATCAGCACTGTGGTTTTAAAAAAGTCAGATTTAAAAATAAAACAATGACAAAAAGTAAAAAATATTTTTTTACCTTGAACAGAATGCTTTCTGATATTGTAAAGGTAATGTTGATGAGAAAAGTGATGGTAGATCATTTAAAAATGTTTTTCTTTCCTTTAGGGAGGTATATCATACAAAGCGAATGCAGCATGTCATCACTGTAAAATGGACTTCAGATAACAAATATATTCTCTGTGGCTCAGATGAGATGAATATTCGTCTGTGGAAAGCTAATGCTTCTGAAAAACTGGGAGTGGTAAGAATTGCATTTTGCTTTTTGTTATAACAAGACAGGATGTTTGGGGCTTTTTTGATGTTATTACAACTGGTCAGCCTATTCAGCTTTTAAAAACTTATTTCTAAAGGGGTGAATGTAAAATGGTAGTTTGATATTTATATTTAATTTGAAAACTGACATGCACAGTATAGCTCATTGAATTTACTGCGACTTATAATAATAATAAAATTACATGCCTTGTTATTCCTACACAAGGTGACTTTTTTTGGTCTTGTTTGATGTTAACAATAATCATCAGTTCTAACTAGATTAGAGTTTTTTACCTGAGTGCTACAGGTGAGAATTCATCCCTTTGCACTAGAGAAAAAGCAGTACATTCTGGTTTGCCATGCATAAGTCATTCTACTGAAGCTTAGGGTTACTACTTTTAAAAATTTCGAGTGGAATGCGACTGGTTCATGTGTGGTTCATTCTGTGATAGGCACATGTGTTGTAAAATAGACCATTTGCACCGATGCATAACTGAGATTATCATAACCTACATAATTCTCATATGTCAAGTGGGCAAACTAGTGTGGTGTCTGAAGTCCATTTAATTCAATGTAAGCCGGTTTGGTTGAAGTGTTCCTAGTAGGAACAGACATCAGTCTAATTAGATATGTGTCTTTTCAGTTACACTTGTTCAAAAGTTTATGTATAGACAAAGCCAAAACATTCTGTTACAGTTACCACTTGCATATATTCATCTGCACAGTTGTATTAAAGTATTGGATGACTTTGGAGAATGAATTTGACACTTTGTCCGCTGGGAGTAATCCCTTTATGTAGCTTTATATTGTTAGGGTATTTTGGAGGTGCTTACATTGGTTTTTCTGAGCCCATCAGCATAGCTGTCAAATAATGCTTGGGGGAATTTCTTCTTGATCTTGTGGAAGATTGAGGGGGTAGGAAAGGGAAGCTGTAATTCAGGGAAGAATATTGTACAGTTAAGGGGATGGGTCTATGGCATAGTGATGTCTAGGGCTGCTTGTGATTACCTGAAGCTCCATCAAGTGATAGTGTCTCCATAGGAGGGAAGTGAGGTGGAGTTGGGAGAGGTGGTGGGAGTACTTAGGGCTACAATGCAAAATGCGGTAATTCAGGGGCTGTTGGGCACTGTGAAGCACTGGGGATGGAGTAGCACAGCTAAAACTACATGTATATCTTTAGCCACAGCCCACCATTGGTATTTGGAAGTCCTGTGATTTTTCTCATCTTTGCTATAGAGCTATAGATTAAAAAAAGAGAAACCAAAACAAAACACAGCTTTGTAGCCTGTACAGTATTTGTGGTTACAAACTGCTATTTAAGTTGAATTTCTTTATTGAAATAACTCTTCTTTTTTGTTGAGGGTGCTTTTTTTTGTTATTTTTTCTGTTCTGAACTGATTCTCAGGATTTTCCCATGTAGTGCTTCAGTCAAACACTTAAATATCAGTCCCATGCTTGCTAATTCCAAGGACTGCACAAAGCTCATTATAGACTTTACTTTTTTGATTTAACTTTTATGTTGAATTTGCTTAGACAGAGCGGTGTTGGGCAGAAATATTTCATGTTTGCCTATTGTTGTATCTGTATGCTCATGGCAATGCCCTTTTCACCTGATTTTATAGTATTAACTGAAATTTTCTCTCTTTACTTACTGTATCCTTAGTGAGAGAGCATGCTCTCTCACTTTAAGATGTTCTGTGACAGAATGGTCTGGTATTTTTGACATCCATTTTTACTCTGTGCCCTATGTGTGAAGGACAAGTAGGTAAAAAGAATGTCAAAAATATCATTTTCATATAGAATGATTCCTAATATTTTCAGGTGTGAACAGCAAATTCACTCAATTGCCTACTAGGTGGCATTGGCTCCTTTATTATGGAAGAGTAAGGATACTTGCCTCTGGGAAGTAATGGGCAAACCCAACTGTTCCTGCGTAGTAGAAGTACCACGTACCAAAAGGACAACTTGGTTATTGTTTAAGTATTCAAAATGTAGAGTGGTAGATGGCATTCTGCTGTGTTCTATAGTATTTGCATCAGTGAAAACTGGCCACGGATGGGTCTGAAAAAGGCGCTACTAATTATCACTACTGGGTATTGAACGTTGCACATTAAGACTCTTGTGTTCTTTGACCTGACAGTGAATCCTATGTAAAATAGCCTGTCGTTTGGTTTTTTGGTTTTTCTTGTAAGTACATTGTTCCTGCTTAATGTGCCTCTTGGAGGCTGTGCATGCGATTCACTTCTGCTGTTGTGGGATCATACAAATACGGCTTTTGTAGCATGTGTGTCAGGGTTTGTAAGCATTTCTTTCAAAGCTCTTTGCCTATCAGCTTCCAAGAGAACTAAGTCACTAGCTATAACACACAGGTCAAGTAGCATGTGTTTTCTTGTTTGATTTTTTTTTTTGGTTGTTTGTTTTGGATTTTTTTATTCACTATCAGAAATGAAAGTAATCCCATCCTTTAGAATACAAAACTCGTCATGCTATCTTAAAAAAAACATCTTGAAGCATCAAAAGATATCTTAAGAAAGCAAAATTATTTAGAAATATAGGAAGAACTTAAAAGGGACATAGTGAATTATGTAGAAAAACTGCTCTCATTTCACATGGATGATGCTAATGAACTTGTAAAGAATTATGTTATAATAAGAAGAGGTAATGTTTCACATCCCCATATCTTGTGTGGAAATGTGTTCAAGCATTATGCTGTTGAAGCCTTGAATTTAGGAAGGCACAGAATTTGGATATTAGTAACTCCGAAGCTGCTATAGTTGTTGTTAAATTTTTTTTTTTTTTTTAGAAGCACTATGAAATTTTATTTCTCAGATGTTTAGAGAGTAGTTATTGCTAATAGGACTTAAGAATGGAATCTTTATGGCTTATCACGTTCTTGTATATAACTTGGAAATGTTGCTTGGATTCAGGCAACTGCCAGTCCTTGTTTGATCCACCCTGGTAGTTCCTGGGATTCTTAACGTTGCAACTGTTAATGGCTATTTATTAGGTTCCACTGTTTTTCTTTAGTACCTGGTCCCTCTTTTTTAGAGGATAGGTGTTCTTATCTTCATAGACATATGCTTGCTCATTTTGTAGATGTCCAGTTCTTCCATAGTCTGTGGCTATTTTTTGAACACTTTGAATATTCAAAGCTGAACATTCAGTAGTTCTGTCAGAAGTGTCAGAATAGGTCTTAAATGCTTAGTTGCTTGGTCTGCTATTTTTCCTCGCTGAGAAGATTTGATTGAATGACTCATCCAAAGGTCACTGTATTTCTGATATAATGCTAACATCCTGTAATACATTGTATTTTAAGATGGATATTTTTGGGGTGGGGGTGGATGGAAACCAGCATCCTGAAAGAGAAAGAAAAATGGTAATCAAACATTTTTTTTTTTCTTTGAGTACGTAGTCTTACTTGTTTTTAGCGTTGCTGGGTTCCAAGGAAGTACTTACATTGTGACTGATGAACATTTATCCAGTTGGAAAGTTGTACTTTCTGAACTGTGGCTACCCTAGCAGTCATCAGTTCTGACACGCATGTTTCTTTTGGGTTTTAATGTATTTGGCATCGTACTCATTATTCAAAATCAGTGAAACATTAAAGTAAGAGTAAAAGTCTCTGGAGGAGCCAGAGGCATGCTGTGTCTCCACTCCACTGACAAATAAGTCTGCATGGGTTTTACATAGGGGTAACAAACCCCAAATCTCTGGAGCTACTGCAGAAGTTGCTTTAAAATAATTTGTGATGTTTAGGTTTTTTAATAAAAGATAAGATAGTAATTACTATTAAATAGGACTTAACAGGTGTTATTTTTAAAGCAGTAAACATCTAGCTCTGCATGTCCAGAAGCAAAAGACTCAATTAAACAAGACTGTTGAGATACTCCAGACTGTTCAAATACTCTACATAAAATACGACATGTTAAGTATCTTTGAGGCTTCTGTACCTGTGCTCTTGGAGAGGTTTGGGATTTCTGAAGCAGCAAATGACTTTGGCTTTTGAGGAAAAGAGGGAAGTAGAGCCTTGTCTGAGTGAAAAGGCTGGAAAAGCAGCAGTAATAGAGTAGATTTTAGTTAATAGAATAAAATTAATCTAATTAATACAAAGAAAGGGATAGATTTTTTTTTAATTGTAGTGAAAGCAATGAACCATCAGTAAAACTTCAAAAAGCTGTATTGTTCTTCAATTTATTGATACATTATAAAAAAAAAAAATCTACACCTGCAGTTCTTAGAGTGTAAATGCTTGGTAACATTACTTCTGTGAGTAACAGCTGCAAATTTGGCTCTGTTACATTTCCAAAGTAGTTAGGAATTAGAACAGAGCACTGGACAATTGAAGAAGAAAACTTTCTGATTGGGAATGATTTATATTTCAGTAAGTGTAAAACTAGTGTCAAGAGTGAGTGAAACTATAATAGAACATATGTTTGCTGCTTTCTTAGAAGATGCAGAAATAACAGCTTTTGAGTAAGGACTGAAAAAGATGTGCGGTTACAAGTCTTGGTTTTGATTAGCAGGAGTGCATCAAAATGGTCTAAGTAATTGTGTATCCTTTCAGTTTCTTCTAGTATACAGTTCCATTTTGTGTGATAAGGCTGATAACAAGCAGCACCAGATATTGTGTGACATGGCAGTCTTTTCGTAGTGATTTTGGGTTTGTGATTCAATGCACATGTAACTTCACCCCTTTTGCTATGATTTTATGCTCTTATGTACATTACCTTTCTTTTTTTGTCATCCATTTAGATATAAAGAGGCTGCAAGTTTGTGGTCCAAGGAAACAATGAGTAATATAATTTATGACAATAAATTTAGAAATGTGTTTTCAGCAAAGCAATGGAAAAAAATTAAATAAAGACAAGCTAGTGTAGAAAACTGCTGGGGTACATTTGCATTCTAAAAATATGTTGCATTAGTGCTCTGTCTGCCCTAACCTAGAAGGGCAACCTGGGCAAGGTAGATAAACAGCCATTTCATATTCTTATGCTGAATTGCAAGTCTAATAGTGTGGAGTTTTAAATACATCCCTCTTTAAAAGGAGAACTTTTCGTTAAAGGTGGTCTTAACTCTTCAATCGGGGCTCTGGAAAAATGCCTACCTTCCTTCTGCTTAGATGGGAAAAATAACCAGCCTCTATCATCTGGAGGGAGGAGAGAGGCATAGGCAGTTTACTCGAGGACACACTTTCCTATTGCTGATGACTTGGTTGCATTTTAGAATTCTCTTTCCCTCTTTTTCACTTTGGATATTTGCCATGAAGGACTGGTGTGGTAGTGACACAAATCAGCTGTCTTTCTGCCACATAACTTCTATTTCCCTGATATAGGAAGAAAGTTGCACATTCACTTTTGGAATGTATGAAAAAAGGGTCATACATCATCTTTGAGCATGTCTTCCACCCATGATGTCATCTAAATCCTAATTTATTATATTGTAGAGTGTTCTAGTCCCTACAAACAAAATCTCTAATCCTGCTAAATCGTGCTGTGTTTATGGCACCTTCTCCAGCTCAAAGCAGAATGGGAAGTAATGCTGTTCTCTTCAGCTGTATACATTGACCTTTGTAAAATGACTTGCAAGAGAAAGGTTGGAATTCAGTGCATTATTGCAGTCTGCTTTCTTAGCTATCTGCTGTCTCTCATAAATAGACAGAAATTTGTCATTACTGCAAAATTTTCTTTTACCATGATGTAGATGAGGGTGCACTTAGCACAGCCCGGTATATGGGACATTGGCATGCGGTAGTTGGATGGAAAGTCACCAGCTACGTGCCTTTCTATATTCCACATTACACATAAAAATGGAATCAGATTCAAACATAACCACCTCTTAAACTATATTAATTTTTTAAATAAGATATCATGGATGTATCTTTAATTTACAGATTCACTGCTTGTCTGTAGAATCATCAAGGTTATACGAAATCGACAGCAATCTGCTCTTCTTAAATTAAAGGAAAATCATTGCATTTAATTAAAATAAAACCTCTTTAATTTGGATTATGTTGGCAGTTTTCTGCTGAATGGGAACACCTGGGATTTATTGAAAGTGAACCAGCTATTCAGACTGGCACAGTAGAAGGAATTTCAGTAAAGGGTGGGAGGGAGAATAGCTTTAGTGGGTTAAGATTGTAAACTTTACTCACTTGCAATTTGAGAGGTCATGATAAATGTAAGTAAAGCAGAAGGATTTTTTTTTTAATTTATTTTTTTAATTTATTTTTTTTTTTATTTTTTTTACAAATAAGAGGGTATGGAGAAACAGATCCTGAGTAAGAATTGGCTGAGCAATGAACAACTCTACATCTGGTACTTGGTTTCTTTATTGACCCAAAGGAGAAACTCCTTTGCCATATGTTTTATTAATACTTGCTTCCAGACCATTAATGGTATTTCGGACCAAAATGATCTGAGTATAATATTTATTTTTTCAGAATTTATGAAATATTCTAACAGAAGTCACTTCTAAAAGTGACCTCCAGAGTGGAGAAGAAATAGCCAATTGCTGATTTCAAAGGGGAAAAAAGCATGTTTCATAATAATGTAGGTGGAACTTCCAAATTTGTGTGTGTGTAATAAAGTTGTTGGTCTTATTACTGCTTTTTTTTTGTTGTTGTTAGTATCTGAAACTCAGGTTCTGTTTTTTCTTGAGAAAGCAAGAAATTAGTGAAACTGAGTAATTTGCAAAGCTGAATGAACAGAAGTTGTCTGAACTAGTTTTACTTTTAATACTTTAGGCGCAGGTAGTAGTGGATGAAATAAATGTGGGAGGGCAAAGGACTTGTGCCACTGCTTGTTTGAAAATATGAAGGGTTTTAAGATGTCTGAAATACTGGAGTTATAGAGTGTATTTTGGGCGGGAGGGTAGGAAGAGGAGGATAGGATTAGCTTCTGTTAATATTTAATATTATCAGATTTTCTGTTTATATGAAAGCACACTAGACTGAAAAGTAGCTGAAATTCTCAGACATCCGAGCAAATCCAAAATACATAGAGACTGATATTCCTTATGAAGCAGTGCATGCTTTAAACAAAACCACAGCGCGCACAGATTTTTTTCCTTTTGATAAATAAGTATTAGGACCAAAAGAAACATGCCTAGTTGAAAAAAAATTAATAACCTCTGTAGGTTAGCTGTCAGGAAAAGGGCATTTCTCACTTTGAGTTGTTAATGGTGGCTCAGGCATAATTTTAAACATGAATACAATTAAAGTCTTTTGTGGTAATACTAGCTTACCTGTATTTCATGTGTTTGTGATATGAAGATATTTTTAGCTGCGTGATGGAAGTTGGAACTCCCTGTGTGCTATATAGTCAAGCTAATACTTGAAATCTGGTATGTGCGCTGTGCTTCCTAATGGATCAAGGTGCTGGGTAAGATTTAGGCCACCTAAAGAGCTGTCTGTAAAGCTGTTCATGAAGGCAATTCGTTTATAGCATTTGTACTTACCCTGGCTGGCGATTAAAATGCCTGCAAATCTTTGTTTCACAGCAAAAGTTGATCATCAGCAGAGGTTAGAAAAGCAGGCAGACTGATCAAAGAGGTTTTACTGTCAGCTATTTCTATTCCCTCTTCTTTCTCTACAGCATATTAAAATCTGATTTTCAGGGAGTAAATTCAGTTACTTCACTGAATTTTGCAACTGTGATAATGCTTTGTGTTTGGGCATTGGAGTATTGTTGAAATTGCAGGGTTTTAATACTTACCTATCCTAATTTTGAAGTTCCTGTGGCTACAGCCATTTGCTAGAAGGAAGCCATTTGAATTAAAAATTAAAATTTTGCTTTTGTAGAGAAAATTGTGTCAGTTAAATCCCTGTTCTTTTATAACATGCTTTTCTGTGGTGTTTTACCCATAGCTTGCACCACGAGAGAAGGCAGCTATGAATTACAATCAGAAGCTGAAGGAGAAGTTCCAGTATCACCCAAAGATCAGGCGCATTGCTCAACACCGTCACTTGCCTAAAAGTATATTTTGCCAAATTAAGGAGCAACGTATCATGAGAGAAGCTCGTCGGCGAAAGTATGTCTTCCTCTTCTGGCTTTGTTTTCTTGTGATCTTAATAAAATGCATCACTGCAGTGCTGTAGCAGCAATGTATGGGAGTGATAGAGCTACAAGTGTGTGGGAGGAGCAAGAATGAGCTGCTTTTAACATGTGAATAAGTGATCGTGAACTACTGGATTGATTAACCTTTGATTATAAGGAAAATGCAGACAAGTGCCAGTATCGGTGAGGACTGCCTGCTTCCCAAAAGTTCACTGAAGAAATGGAAGCAAATACCATGTTGGAAGGAGCTGGAGTGCTCTGTTAAGGATGACATGGTGCAGCATTGCGAGGGAAACAGAATGGGCTGGTTTGGGGGTGTGGAGGGTTTTTGGGGTTTGGGATTTTTTTTTTGTGGTTTTTTTTTCTTTAATGCCAGACTCCAGGATGAGTGTTTTCTGTCACCTGGATCATCACCATATTGGAATTTCTAGGAGCAGAAGGTGGCATACTTTGCTGTAGCCATTAAATTAACAGTAAAACCAAAAAGTGGTGGGTTTCAGTCTTTTAGTCGTATTTCTCAGGTGAAAGATTCTACAAACTTGAGCAGCAAGTGCTGTTGACATGAAAACTAAGTAAGCTGAGCTCCCAAGAAAAGGCTCTATTTGAATCTTTTCTAAATTAGCCAATTTTAAAGTTATTTTTCAAAGGGACAGTTCTCTTCAAAGGCGGAAGTACGTGGCTTTTGACTAATAAAAGCAGATCAATTCTTAATTATTTTTTTTATTGTAAGATATCTCCTTTAGTAGCTTAAGGAGGAAGCTAGTATTTGATAAATCTTTGACTACTGAACTTCATTTTTCTGTTTTTTTGTTTCTAGGGAACTGAATCGTCGTAAGCACAGCAAACCAGGATCTGTGCCACTTGTGTCAGAGAAGAAGAAACATATTGTGGCAGTAGTGAAATAATTGTTCTCACACGTACAAAAATGTCACAATGAAAGCAAGTGTCACTATTGAATGAATCCACTGTAAAAAAAAAATTGATGGACATTGGTAAGACAGCATATGGCTCCAGAAACATGCCACCTTCCAAGAATACACACGCTCTGATTTCTCAAGCCATCGTCTGCTTTGGGCAGTCGTAAGGCTTGGCCCTGTAATCTTTTATTGCCATTTGCATGTCTGACGTTACTGGCCCAATGCTGTGCATTGCAGTGGAGTTTGACCCTTTTGATGTAAGCAGATAACTGGGTAGTTGGTGGAGGATATCTGTAGTCCCAATTCTACTCTTTGATACTGTTACTACGAAAGAAGGATGAAATAGATTCAGATTTGTCAGAGGAAAAAAAAGACTTTGTCCCATACAGAATTATAAAATCAATTGTCCTTATGCTGTTTTTTTGGGGGGGAGGGTTGTTTTTTTTTTAAATAAATCTAATAAAGTAAACAAGTGACCTTAAGGCAACGGACTAGATTTTGATTATTCCAACTGACAAATATATTGCATTATACTTATTACAGTACAAGGTATTACTTTTCTTTTATCCAAGAGGAATTCAATGGGATTCTCAGATATCTGTGAACATATTTATAGTTTTGTTCTGTCTTAATTATTGTTCTATGACTTGACAAAACTTCAGACTGTTGAAGTTGCTAATATTAATAATGACATAGTTGAATAAATATATTTTTCTCTTTAACTTATTTAAAACTTCTAAAATCTGGATGAAAGATGACACAAGTTATATAAACACCAGAAACTTCCTTAGATGAGATTTATTATAAGCCTTCTATTTGGAGTTTATATGAAAAAAAAATAAAAGCTTTACATTTCACAATGTACCTGTAGCCCAAAATTCTTTTACTATTTGTCTGGAAAATGGTCTGCTTCTCTTCCAGTGGGCTAGTCTTAGGTTTTTACTGAGGACACTAAGGTGATCAGAAAACTATGCTGGAATTCAAGTAGGCCTTCTAGGCTGAAGGCTTCTTTTGCAGAAATATGATATATTTAATAACCATAAGTGTTGCTTAACATCTTCTGTACAAAAGGATTTTTTTAAGCCTTTGCACTACTGTGCAGTCTGTAACTACGCTCCCCCCCTAAGTTTATGCACACAAAAAATGTATGAACTCAATTACGATAAACTTTATAGTTAAATGATAAACTTTTTTTTTTTTAATCTGGAAATTGAGCACTTTGACCGCTTGCGTTCATGTAGCATTCTGTTTAATGTATGTCTACTGACACTAACATCCATATGCATTTCTAGTTCTTACTCTTTCACTTGTCTCTTCCAGCACTGTTTGGGCAAGATTCGTGGATGATCATGGCAAAATTATGGCTGTTTGGTGATAAGAGGCTATAATGTATCTTTTACTCTCTGGATCACTTACCTTATGGCGTTATGCAGGAAGAGAAGCAGATCTGAAGTACTCTAAGTAGGATGATGAGAAGTGGTGGAACAGATCAGGGAATAGACTGATGCTGGCTGTGTGCCTGTTGTACTGATACAGTGCGCTCTGTGCCAAATACAGTTTATTTCCTTCCTGAAACACTGAGAAAATTGAGGGAGAATGTGCGGTCCAAAGTATGGCTTGTGACACAGCTGTAGTCAAGTCTTGCACAATTTGCGAAACCAGACTAATCTTCTGGAATGTGATTAAAAATTTTCAGCCTTGTCAGTTTAGCTTGAGTTGATGTAGTTGGTTGTTGATTTGTTGAGTCATGATAACCTCTAGTGTGAACAAGTCCTGCCACGTGGAATTTATTAGCTGTTGGTGCAGAACTCTGAATACAACTAGAGAACTTTCAGTTCTGAAGTGAGTTTGGTTACGGTGTGGTATTGGTGTAGAGCTCTACTGCATCAGCCATGTCCAAAGGATTTACGTTGAAAGACCTTTGTGTGCTATTGCTTTCAGACAAGCACCCAAGTGGAGCAACTCAAAGGATCAGGGTTGGCTGAAAACATTGCTAGAGAGATTGTAACAGCATGCTGAAACAAGGAATTTTAAAGTTAGGAGGGTACTTGGAGGCTGTGTATTTGGGTATGAATTCCTTTTCCAGATTCAGTGCGTGTGGTCTTGTACAGAGATCTTAGTCTTGTCATCGAGTGCGGCACCCCCTTAGCATTCCAGGAAAAAGTCTGCTTTCTAAAATCAAGTCTTGCTATGACTTCTAGAAACACATTCGTTGTAAAACCCGTGTAGGTGTGGGCTGGGGTTTTCTGGTTGCAAGTCAGTTGTTTGGAATTTTGCAGGTGGCAATCGCAGTCTGTCTGTTCAGAGAATCCCTGGCCATGGATTTGTATGCTGTAGGGCTAGCTGCTGTTGATTTGTCCCTTCTGGAAACCTTTACAGTTGGTCTCCAACACTTTTTGTGGCCATCCACCAAAAATACATAATGCCACAATAGTCAGGGTAGGGTTTTTAAACTTATTTATTTAAATATAGTAGTTGCCAAGTGGGAGCTCTGCTTGCAAGAAGTGCTCATCCAAGTCTGTCACGGGCCATCACTGAAATGATGAAATTACATTAAAGGAGCTGAAGCTTTTAATTGTTTGGTTTGGGGTTTTTTTTTAATTTGGTGGTTTGTTTTTTTTATTTTCCCTCAGTGATTTGAGCGGCGTAATCAGGCCTCTTCTTAATCACCTTAAAGGAGTTACCTAGATTTATCAAAATCATTACATGCAAAAAGATATGGATCCATGCATCTGCATGTATGCATACCCGAGTGTATGTAGAATAAAACCTTAGCATCACATAAGATACTCCAAATACAAGGAAACTGTTAATGATTGCCTTCAAAATTTTGGTGTGGTTGATTGAAGAGGGGAAGAAAAAAAAAAGAAAAGAAAGGAGGTGATAGGCTATTTTCTAAATCAAATGCAGTGCCTACATACCTGCTGATTAAGGAAGACAGCTTCTGTATGTATTCTTACTCTGGGCAGATATTTAAAGTCTGTTTTGAAAGAGAAATAACTTCTGTGATACAGAAATATTTAAATCAGTATTCATAGCCCTGTTGAATTTTAGCTGTTTCATGATAAGGTATCTGTGGAGTCATCAATGTTTCATTCCTGTTTTATCATAGGTGGGCTATGTAATGATACAGATATTTGAATAAAATAATTTCTTTTGTTCTGTGTATATTCTAGATACCTAAAACAAGCTAAAGTGCCGGTCAGGTTTCTGAGGTATGTATGGAAATAGATAAAAATTCTAGACCAACTAAAAAATTCCGCAGTTTTTTTTTCCGAGTGTTTTTGCCAGTGTCCATGTGGGGTTTCTTCACTTTGTTCGTGGCAGCAGAATCCCCTGGCTTTTGGGACCGCAGGGATTTCCCCCCCCCAATCCAAAGGATCGAAGGCTGCTGTGACTCTGTATCCACACGCCTGTAACAATAACCCCGTGCGCACCTACACAAACAATAAACGCGTGGCCAGCCACAAATCAATGTGAGCAGAGAGAGCAGTGCCTTCACTGGCACCTGTGTAAACACGGGCTGCGCTCAGGGATTGCCACTCCGCCCCCTTCCTTCTCTCCGGTGTGCGAGGACTGACGCTCGCCCCTGGGTGTGCACGCTCCTGCAGTATGGGCCTGGCAGCTGCTGTGAGACAGCCCGTGCAGCCACGGGCATGCAGCCGTCTCCCAGTTGTTGGCCTCTAGACCCTCAAGTCCCTCAGCCGTGTCCTGCTCCAGTGGCTCATGCTGACTCCTATCAGCCCACGCGTGCGCTCGCCCCCCTCGAAGGGTGCCAGCATTGACACCCGCACGCGAGGCCGGTTAGAGATGGGGTGTGACAATAGTATCAGGTGGACTGCAGCCACGAAGGGCAAGGCTCACGCGCTGACGTGTAATGGGTAAGCTGTCTACATGGCACTGCCCCCCTTTATCCTTGGTTTTTCCGTGCTTGTTTCTCTCCAGTCTACCTTAGTTCCTCCCTTTACGCGCCTTTGGTGCTTTCCTTAAACATCCCATAGTAAGTTTTGCACGTTGCTGCCATCCCCTTAAAAAAATCCCATAATAAATTTTACATAGTCCCCAAATTCTCTCTGTTCTGTCCCTAAATTCTCATTCCCCTGTATTCTGTAAGCAGTCTTATACCCCTTTAGGTAACCCCTCAGGTTGCACAGCTTTCTAGGGAGTTTCCTGCGCTTGTTTTAGTAGGTGCTGCACCAGGGACAATGATCTGAATCATTCTGCGATGGTTTCGGGACTAGTGAGTCAGCGTGTTCGGTCTTCACTAATTGTTCTTCTAATCCTCGCCATGGCTTTGTGTTTAATTTGCTTAGCTTTTACTCAGATAACCTAACATGCTCAGTTATATGAAAATATCTCTGCAGTGCCTTCTGATCCTACTTACTGCACCGAGAACGTGCCGGTTGGAATAGAATTCATCTTGCTTAACCTTAGATGTCTACAGTACAGGCAGGGTGACCAGCTTTGTGTACTTGATCTCGCCCTATACTCGGTGGAGATAAATAGTTATTTTAGGGGACATTTCTCCCATACTTCAGACGTTTATATTATGATTTAAAATTTTGTTTCATTTTATAATTAACATTGTGATATGAAAGGTGGCTGGTAGACTTGTGAATATCTATCTAGGTTTGGAGAGAATCGCGCACAGAGGCGATTAGGTTTTAGCAAACCAGCTATAAATGAACACCACCTGGAAGTTCTTGTCTGCTATTCAGCATTGTAAAAGTCTGAAAACTTTTGAAGGGAGATGAATGAGGTTCTGTAACTGAGGACAAAGACGTTTCTGCGGATAATAGCTTGCAGAAAACTTAAGGAGCTCAATGTTATACTAGAGAAAGATGGAAAGGCATTTAAAGAAGAGAGACTTTAATTAGAAAGAAAAGACTGTGATGTGCTCACCTAGGACTTCTGAGGCTTTAGAAGGTATGTGAAGAATTCTAGGACAAAATCATAGATCGTAGTTCAAATACCACCAACTAAAAACTGAAAGCGTTGTTCCTTACTATATTAAATGAAAAAAATACACACTGCCTTGGAGTTGAAGATCATGTTCTTTATTATACACAGTTCAAAACAAACTTACGGACTTATTTCCAAAGGTGATGAGTAATTACTGTTATATTGACTTTAAGCAGAGCTGGTGTTTTTCAGTGCCTTGAAAGTTTGATCTGGGATCTCTGTGGATTTTAGGACATAAAGTGGAAGATCTTGGGTTTTGAAGTTTTTCTTATATTAATAAATGTTAGTATCCTTAGTGATTTCATTTTGTCCAAGCCTGGAGCAGTTTCAGCAGATGCAAACGATGTGTTCTCAGTGGGTAGATGGATGCGATCAGGAGTTTATAGCACGTTGCATCATGTTTTCTACTTTTAGGGCTTGTGTGGGCAAGACCAAAGATCTTTCAGCAGACAAAGGAGCATTGCTGATTATTAAGAAGATAAATGTATGAAGATGGTATTTTGACCGTCATTGTAAAAAATGTGATTAAAAACCACAATATGATAGAAAGCCACAGATTTAATATAGATTTAGTAGACTTGCTGCACACGTATTTATTACAAGATTGACATCCAAGCCTCTAACTTGTGTTCAAGCAGAGTGGAATTATTTGAAGATGTGACTTTTTTCTAAGAGCCTTATTGTAGAATAAGACAATTTTTTTTCAGCAACCTGAAAAATACCAATTATTTACAAAACAGTATATAAAAGTTGTTATGGCATAAGGTGCAAGTGAACAGTGGGAGGTAGCACGGTACAGGGGATCTGTTAGGTCTGCTAGAGAGGCCGCTGCATCAAACACCTGCATGAGACAAGTCCACTACTTCATGATAGAATCATAGAATCACAGAATGGTTTAGGTTGGAAGGGACCTTGAAGGTCATTGAGTTCCAACCCCCCTGCCACAGGCAGGGACACCTCCCACTAGACCAGGTTGCTCAAAGCCCCATCCAACCTGGCCTTTGAACACTTCCAGGGTTGGAGCTTCCACAACTTCTCTGGGCAACCTGTGCCAGTGTATTACCACCCTCAAAGTGAAAAATTTCTTCCTAATATCTAATCTAAATCTAACTTTTTCCAGTTTGAAGCCATTCCCCCTCATCTTACCGCTACTTGCCCCAGTAAAAACCTTCCCCATCTTTCCTGTAGGCCCCCTTTAGGTACTGGAAGGCTGCAATAAGGTCTCCCCGGAGCCTTCTCCTCTCCAGGCTGAAACAGCCCCAACTCTCTCAGCCTGTCCTTATTGGAGAGGTGTTCCA
Source organism: Pluvialis apricaria (assembly GCA_017639485.1). NCBI lineage: Eukaryota > Metazoa > Chordata > Aves > Charadriiformes > Charadriidae > Pluvialis > Pluvialis apricaria. The sequence goes on from CM030008.1 coordinate 147,948,070, forward strand.
ACCCTCTGATTATCTTCATGGCCCTCCTCTGGACCTGCTCGAACAGATCCACATCTTTCCTATGTTGGGGGCTCCAGAGCTGGACGCAGTACTCCAGGTGGGGTCTCATCAGCACAGAGTAGAAGGGAAGAATAGAGCCAAGCCTTATCAACAGCTGCAGAGTCTCAGTCTGAGCGCTCCTGCTTTTACTATGCAGGGCAAACAGCCCTGGGTAGCTAGGCAGCAACATTTGGTTGCTCCTCTTTTCCCTTTCGCTCTGTCCTGCAAGAACAGCTGTTTGCTGTTTTTCTGCACTTTTGAGGTCTAGGGTGGAGATTGAATAGGACCTGAGGATGAAATCACTTCTTCCTATTTGTAGAATTGGTTTGGTCAGAGGATTACAGATTTTCCAGCAGTACGGCTTGCTTTCTCTTCTGTTTTTGTTCTCTTCATATCCCTGCTTCCCTAAATAGCGCCTCAGAAATTCTTGCTTTCTTTATGGTCATCATTAACTTTGCTGTATCACTTAGCTTTTGCTAACCAGAAAACAGAGAGACTTCTTTCTTGAGGTTTCTTTCTTGACCGCTTGGTGGATAAGGAACTGGCTGGATGGCGGCACTCAAAGGGTTGTGGTTAACGGCTTGATGTCCAAGTGGAAACCAGTGACGAGTGGTGTTCCTCAGGGGTCGGTATTGGGATCGGCGCTGCTTAACATCTTTATCAGTGGCATGGACAGCTGGACTGAGCGCACCCTCAGGAGTTTGCCGACGACACCGAGCTGTGTGGCACGGTCGACATGCTGGATGGAAAGGATGCCATCCAGAGCGACCTGGACAGGCTTGAGAGGTGGCAGAGGGGTTGGAACTAGATGATATTTAAGGTCCCTTCCAACCTAAACCATTCTATGATTTTATGATTATTTGTACCATATAGTGTTATCTAGTGGGACATTACCCCGAATCCCTTCAGTTTAGGATGGTTAAGCTCTGGAAGACCTATGGTCGCTTTAATCATTTGCAGATGCCTACGAACCTACACTACGGTGTGTGTAGTATCTGGGATGTATTAGGGGAAGGGAAACCTGGTCTCAAAAATGCTTGGAGAATGAGAAGAGAGGAGAGCCAGAGGGGGAGGATTATTACCAGAATATAACAAGGTTTTGCAAACTGGCCAAAGGGGTGGGGTTTGGCATGGCAGGAGTCGGCGGAGCTGCAAGGCACAGATGGAAAAGAAAGGAGCATGTCAGCAGTTTTCTCACTCGGTTTGAGTAAAGACGATAGGGAAAAAATCAATTTCTGTCTCTTATGCTTTAAGAATGTAAGGCAAAATATCTAAAAATCCTACTTTTTTTTTTTTTCCCTCACAAATGGGATAATCCAGCATTTAAGTCTGAAGGCAAAAGATTCATTGGCTCAGCTGGATATCTAAAGGTATCATATTTATAGACCAGCTATTTCAGGAATGGAGCCTGTGTTCTTTTGCATCACTTAAGGCAAAATATAACCTTGGCAAACAAAACCACTGGCAATATTTGCAGTTGCGTCATTCTCAAGTGAGTATTTAACATCAGAAAATGTTAGGACATTCATGATAAGCCACTGTTTTTACATAATCCTGTCAGTTATGGCTGTCCAGTGGCTGCGGTACAATATCTTGAACAGAAAATGTTCACTATCACAAGTTAAAGCAGCATGGAGTAGGTAACTGGATTATGATATTGATGTCAAACTGTGGAATAAATTTAATACGGTAATTGGGTGTCTAAATGTGATTTGAAACTAGGGTTTAATCAGAAGAGGTTTTTTTCCCCCCAGGAACAAAAAGAACAAAAACAGGAATCTGGCTCAGTGACAATTCTTTAAATTATGGACAATGCGTAGTAATTGGCTTCAAAAGACAAATACCTTTATGGGTTTTGTGCCTTATTCTGTGGAGAGTCTTTTATGTGAACTGCCCGAAACAGAGTTTTTTTTCACTGAGCTCTGTGCATTGAAGAAATGTCACTGTGAATTTTGGACCGAGTCAAAATTCAATTGGGTAGTCATGCTAAGGGATGCATTTATGGTGGCAGACATGGAAAAATGTGGCAGAACAGATCAGAACTAAACGCTCAAAAAACCCCCAACCAAAACCTATAAAAAAAGTTTTCTTAAAATGCTTAGCAACCAAAAACTTTATTCACGAGATGGGAAGAGCTGAAAGAGTGTGCAGCGGGATGCTAAACTAACCAGTAAAGTCTTTCAGCAAGAGGTATCTGAAGGAAGAAAGTGCAGATCGGTCAGGTTCTCATTTTGTCCGCCTGTCTTAATTCAACCCACTTTTCACATCATCAGAAGCAGAAGAGTTCATCTGCCTTTAAGCTGCTCTATCACAAGCCAGTGCCCTCACTGTTTTCCAAATTTTCTTGCAAAAGAGCTGCTTCAGTTGATACTCTGCTGAACACGTCCCTCTGCGAAGGCGTGATGTCAAGGCGTGCCCAGTCCAAGAACGGGGCCTGCCTTACTCTGCGCAACTCTGTCTCTCTGGGTAAACAAGGGGAATACCAATGCTGAAAGCAGTTTTCCATCCATCCCGTCCTGACCCGCGGGTATATGTTTAATGCATAGCTACAAAAGACTCCCAGCTTGTCGTGGAGGGCGTTAGATTTCCCTGTTGGAGGCCGGCCACGGGAAAGCAAGGCTTTCCACTCAAGTCCTTTACTCACAGATGCAATCATGCAAAAGTTGCTAGTTTAATAAGTGAACTAATAAACAACACTTCCCAAGACTTCCCTCTTCCAGAGAAATATGATCACCTGAGGTCACGCTGGTTTTCACCACCTTTGTTTTTTGACTTTCTGACGTCGGGACGTTTTATTCAGTTCTGGCAGTTCTTCAGAGGCATGTTTTTTATCACTGTCTCCAGGAGGCAGATACCATCAGCAATGTCCAGACCTACACGTGCGTGACCTGACCACAGAATTTCGCTGTCTGGAAGATCTCTTACCTCCAAAATACAGTAAGTTCAGTATTAACTCCAAAATAACTGGTTAGAGATCTTGGCCCATATGGTATCTTAATGAAAACAACAAATTTTCCTGGGTATTGTACAGCGTTACTGAAAAACTGCAGAAATCCTCTTGAAAGCTTTCTGAAAGTCAACACAGATATGTTTGGTATGTGCCACATGTTGCTGGTGTGCACTGGTTGTTCAGTGACAGTGCACAGCCTAAAAGCACTGTCAGCATACAATCAGGCTGCCAAAAGCTATCTGTTGTTCTTAAAGCACCTGAAGATGCAATGACGTTGCAAATCCAATTCAGCTTAAGTATGTAGAAGAATTTTCTGGAGAGGACTGTGATGGTATGTCAGTTTTACGGTCACTAAAAGTGTCTTTCATGTAGTTTGTTGAAGATTTTTCTTCTACATTCTTCGATAGTGGACTCATTCTCTTGAGCTCAGTTCAAGATTTAGAGCATCATTTTGTGTGCCTTTTTGCTGCTTTCTTTGAGCAGATCTGATCTGTTTTACCCCACGCTGTGCCTTCCAGTTCTTCATTTTTAAGCTACTTTCAGCTTAATGCAAGATGATTCTCTCACAGTTATTGTCTTACTTGAATTATCCAAATCAATTCTTTTTTTCCAGGTGACAGGGCAGTTTCAGTATGCAGCAAAAATCTCCTCTTTAATTTATTTTTTTGGATGGTAATATTATTTCCTCATTTGTTTTTTATTAATTCATTCTAGCTATGATTAAAATCACCTGCAAGCTTTTTGTGGTTGGAAGACAATCCTCAGGAGCCCCCTTATTGCTGCCTGCCAATGTGATTGTCTTTTCTTCATAACCACTTATTCTCTTTTTCCATTTTTAATGGCATTTTGGCCTGAGCATTTGGGAGGTTCTGCTTTGCTGGTCCCTCTCTGATGGTGCCACTCCATCGCATTGCAGTGACCCACCCCTCCTTTTTCTAGCCACTGAAAAAATACCAGAAAATTCTTGGTTCTCCTAACATGTTTTACTAAAGATCCTCAAAATTTGCTTATGTGAAAGCCAGAAATTATGCCTGTCTGTGGAAAACTTGTTTTTTTAAGAACTGACTTTTAAATTCCACACATTTGAGCAGTTATTTTCTTATTTCCTTCTTCTGCGAGTATTTGCTTTACATTTATTTTCACAATGGCAGCACATATGTTGTACTTACTGTCAGCACATACAACTTACATGCCCAAACATTCAGAGGAACAAAAATTTCTGCAGGTTAAAGCCTGGTATGCCCGTGTTCTTGTTACAGCCCGTCTGATGTGATTTTGTGGGCAGAAGAGCATGTTCTTGCCATCAACGGATGATTTAGTTATCAAAGTTGGATGAGCTCTTCATTGGTGCTGCTGTGTGAACAAATTCCAGGTACCCAAGTCATGTTCGGTCCATAATAGTTGTCCCTACTCTCCCATTCATGGCCAGCCATGTCAATGAGGGCGTGCTGCTGCTAATGAGGTTCTGTAAGATGTTTTAGAAAGTGGTTTTGTACTGTGGTAGCACCTGGAGGGTTTTCATCTTCACCTACTACCTTGAACCGTGTACCTGCTCCTTTGCCGTTAATTGGTTCCTCGTCTGTCTCGCAGGGCTCTTTACATGGTGTCACTCACAATCAGTGCAACTCTCTCTTTCCCTCCAGCTGGGGAACCTGAGTAGTTCATGATTTTATTATTGTTCTTCAATTTGATACAATCTGTTCCTGACCATCTGTACCCACTCATGCTGAGAATATCAATACTGTAATTTTCCATCTCCCTCATAACTTGCGCTGATTTTTCCAGCTTGCAGCATTGTATGTACATGCCAGAATCTTATACATAACATGGAGTGACTCTGGAGCAGCAGCTACTTCAAGGTCCGAGCTCCTTGCTGAGGCAGGATTGGACTGATGCTTGTTGCACAGATTCATTTGGGACTATCCACTAATCCAAGGGACTGAGATGGAAATTGTCATGGAGACAAAGTGAAGACTTAGCCAGTAATATTTTTAAGGAGGAAGGTGGTCAGCCTTGCATCCAGCTCCCACGCTTGAAGAATCAAGAGAGAAATTTCTGTCTGGCCTCTCTCTTTGATGTACCCAGCCTTGGTAGACCTGTCGGGAGTTTACATAATCCTGCTGACATAACTCTTTGGATCAGAGTCTCCTAAGCAACCCAACACAGCAAGGTACTAGTTTCAGAAATGGGGAAAAATGTGGGTTTGCCTCTGTGTGGGGTGTGTGTGTGTGCGCGCGTGTGTGTGTGTGTACTCCGCATAATTCTGGCAATTTGTATTCTAGTATACTCAGAATTAAGCAGGTTAATTTAGCTTTTCCTCTATTTGTTCATATCTGGTGCTTAGAGGATTTTGAAAATCCTGTTCTCAGCCATCAGCTAATTTCATTTACATAGAAAATACTACAACTGTTATATGTTGTCTGGTGGAATATTTTATTATCGTTTGGTGTTTTAATGTTTTTTTCTTCACTTAATGTCTTGAAGTAAAACGCTTCTAAAATGGCATGTGATTAGAAATATGATAAATTAGCTCCTTTCAGTATTTAACTAATCATTCGGGTCCTGCAGACTCCTACATTTGTGGGTGTGTGAGAATATGAGGGAAAATAAAGATGCATAATGGACTATAACAAGAGGTTTCAGTGACGTTGTAAACCACAGGACTGGAGTTCAGATGGTTTATGGTCAAGTTAACAGAAACTCTCAATAGAATTATATTGCTATAAATCAAAATTTGTCTGTTGCTTATTTTCTGTGTGTGGTTCTGACTCATGAATGTATGCCCTGTAGGAATTTCTGCTCCTTCTTGAGACATGCAAATGTTGCCTCCTATCACCCCAGATCTTGCTTTCTCCAGTGATTAGCCCTGTTGTACCCTACTCTGTTGTCATGTATTTTTTACTTAATTTGGGGGCAAAAAGTAATATTGATTTTTCTTCTTTTTCAAAAATAATGTAGAATTCATTGTACTAAAATGGGGAAGTACATGAGACAATCAGTATATACATGACGTAGAACCAAATAGGAAAAAAATTAATGTAAACACAGACAGGATACTTTATGGTACTTCCTTCATGATACCTTCATCCTGCTTCTGAGGATGAAGGTCTGAATGCAACAAAACACCATTGATAAGCACATGTGGGCATCATCAGATAGAGAGACGATACATTCCTCCCTATGAAAGGGTTTTAGTCAGGTAGTGAACAGGTTTACCTGTTCCTCTTTAAGCTGTTCTGTGAGAGAGTAAAGCAAACTTGAGACATCATTGCATATGCTTCTCATCCTATGTGCTGGTACAGAAAAAGCATGACATAAAGCAATGGACTTAAATAGTTGCTGGATATGGAATCATGCACAGTAACAACTTAGACTTCAGGGCAATAGCAGATGAATATATGAAAGCCTAAGACGCTACATCAGGTGGGCAAAGTCACAGGAGGCAACTTTCTGACTAGAAATGAGAAACAGCTCCTTGCGAGAGAAGCAAGCAGCCACGTGTCCAACGTGTCTTTGTTGCTTTCAGGATGTGAGTCAGCAGTGTCATCGCTAGCTGGCCTGTGGTCATCTGCTACTACGGGCTAGATGCAGCTCTTCTGTTTGTAAATTTTAGGCTGCATCTGCTGAAGGATAGAAAGAATTTAAACTTTTCTTCTGTAACAGAAAGGTTGAGGTGTTGAGCAATGGAAGTGCTTTCAGTAATAGCCAGATCAGCAAAACCCGACTGCCTGTTTTGAAATGAGGTTGTCGATGTTCTGATGCAGACAACGGCCTAAATGACATTTTTTTGTATTGAAGTGGCTTGTCTTTGAAGTCAGATCAAATGTCTCATCTGTTGGTCAATAAAGGGCAACAAAGCTGGAGAAAGGGCTGGAAGGAACGTCCTATGAGGGGCGGCTAAGGACTTTGGGCTTGTCTAGTTTGGAGAAAAGGAGGCTGAGGGGTGATGTTATTGCTCTCTACAGCTTCCAGAGGACCAGTGAAGAGGGAGGTGCTAATCTCTTCTCCCTGGGATCCAGTGATAGGACTCATTGGAAATGGTTCAAAGCTGTGCCAGGGAACATTTAGACTGAACATTAGGAACCATTTCTTTACCAAAAGGGTGGTCAAACACTGGAACAGGCTTCCTAGAGAGATTGTCGATTCCCCAAGCCTGTCAGTGTTTAAGAGGCATTTAGACAACATCCTTAATAACATGCTTTAACTTTTGGTCACCCCTGAATTGGTAAGGCAGTTGGACTAGATGATCGTTGTAGGTTCCTTCCAACTGAAATGGTCTGGTCTAGTCTATTTATTCTACTCTACTCTACTCTTTCTACAAACGACATCATTGGTAAAGCTTGCAATCTGGAGACCGGATCCATGGTCTGTATAGTTAGGGAAAGCAAGGAGGGAAAACCCCTAGGTCACTGCTGTAAATCGTTCTTTCCTTGGAGAAGGCAGGTTGCCAGTTTTATTAAAACTGGATGACCAGACAAGTAACCCATTTTTGATGCCAATTTGTCAAATGTTGACTTGTCCTACACTCCTCTTGGGGCACAGTGATTTTTACATAAGTAGCAATGCTTTATTTCCATATATAACTCGTTTTTCTATATCTTTTATGACTGAGTTTTGGATATGGGTGTGTTACAGGCTACTCTTTATGTTTTTTTGAACTGCTGACAGCCAGTAATGCTTTTGAAAATGATGCTGAATGACAGGTGAATACCTATGAAATCCATAGTATCACCAAAAAAATGCCATCAATTGTTATTGATAGTTTCTTTCTTTCTTGCTATCCTTTGAAATAGCTGGCATAGGGAAGAATATGCGCACAGAAAGGTGGCTTCTCACCAGAACAGCTCATATTCAAGACAGAAATCTAGGAAAGAATGCATGTAGATAACTAGAGGAATTTATTTGCACATTTGCTTTTAACACATTGGTGGAAAATAAAGAATATTATTTATCTGGCCTTTGTTATGGAGAGAAGTACAACAGTAACGAGACGAGCATTGTAAGTACAGGACTGCATTACTGAAACAACTATAAACATCTGACCCTCAGTGCAGCTGGGTAACTTCTTGCTTTTGCACATGCAACAGGTTTGTTGCCCCCTTAAATTAATGTGCAGAACAAATTCAATCCACTGTGTGGTTGATGCTAGGAAGCATCCATGCCTGCTCGTTTTGCTCTGTGGGAGAGCACGTAAATTTGCTGTGGAAATCGTCCCTGTGCAAAAATAGAGATGAGGCTGGGAAGTCTTTCTGCACAAGTGTATCCTCTATGGGCTTTGTAGCACTAATCTGAATTGTAGCACGGTGGTTAAGGAAATACAGGCCAAGCAGCAGTTTTAGCTCGGTGTTTTGTACTTTCTAGGTATTAGGGTAATTACTGGTTCCGTTCTTTTCCTTTCCAACTCATAAACCCCCTGCTTTTGAAAGTGTCCTCCACTAATTTTTGAGTGGATACGATCCCTTTTATAAGAGACACGGCAGGCTTTAACAGCTGATAGTCTAAAGTATTGTCTCACTAAGAGATTCCTTGCACTCTGAGAGTGAAACAACTCCCTTTACATTCAAAGAGGGAATTTCACTACACTTACTGGTTTTTGACATGCCTCTTTGAAAGGCAAGATGAAGTGTCAAAAATTGGCTCATATTTTATCACCTCCTCCCCTCCATCCCTTCCTTTGTAAGACAATTCTTCACAGAGAATGCTTTTTTTTTCTGTCCACTGTGAAAACAGATAATGTGTCCAAGCTGCTGCTTCTCCTACCTCACTATCATCAGGAAAAGCTTGAAGTAAAAATAAAAAAGTAAAGTTACCATCTATTAATGTTTTAAATATCTTTGCTGTCTGTCAGCAATCCTAACATATACTTTTCATGTCAATTTGGAAGATACTGTAGCCTAGGAAAGGTAATAGTTGTGCTCAAAGGTTGTATATTTTCTTAGACTAATACTGCTAGTAAAAATAGCCCAGCTTTTGTGCACATGAATCCCTTCTCAGAATGTTTTGATTTCCTACTTATTAGGAAATCATTATGAATGTAATTACGTTAATGTAGCTAGTGAATGAATCTTGTTTTAATCATACTTGTGCTTTTAAGTATGGCAGAATCCTGGTCTGGAGAGCAGAACACAAAGCAGGCATCGCTGTGTTACCATGTGTTTGCTGACTCTCATTTAGGCTAATGCAATTTTTCCCTTAGCCTAGTAAAATGCCAAAGTTGATTAATGTTGATTAATACTGTTCTTCATAAACTTTTCATGCTGCACAGTTTGATTTTATCCGAAGTATGTCAACTAGTATCATGGGGAGCTCTTTCAGGAACATTGTACTAGAAAGTGTCAAATAAGTGCTAATGATCTCCATACACAAGAAAGAAATTGTTTTCCAATTAGACTTCAGCTTTTGTCATTCTAGTGCCTTCCGTCTCTGGAGTATACAATGAACTTTCACAAAATACTGGCTCCTTTCTTCATTTACCGGAGCTAAAATTGTAATGAAAGACTGTTTGCTTGAATAAAAAAAAAAACAAACACCTGCCTATACCCTTATGCTTTTAGAAGCAGTTTAGCAGTGCTACCACTTCTGCCTTTGCCTATTATTTGAATTAATTGAACTTCCTGATTAATTTTCTGGTCATTTGGCAGATGTGAAACCTAGATAGATAGGTAGATTTCTAGACAGAAAATATCATATGCTAAGCTTTAATTATCATCCCTTTCAGGCATGTTTTCTTTATCAAAGCTGCTATATTCCAGGTCTGTGAGAATTAACCTCAGCTGAAAATCCAAACAGCTGAAGTCCAGCTGCCTTTGGATTTTGAGGAAAATGAGCAGTCCAACCAGGGTTTTCTTTCTCTTGCCAACAGAGAGGGCACAACTTAAACTGTGTGCAGTGAAAGAAGGACCTCAGTAATGGGCTGGTTTTCCGTGGATGGATGTTACCTTGAGAACTTCCCACTCGTGTGATACTTTGGGAAAAGCTTAAGCAGTTCCTCTACGGCAATGCCCCTCCGCCTCCAAAACCCTGTCTCCTTATTTTTCTTCAAAGATCAGTTGAATCCCATCTTATGATACTGTCTATGAAAAAATAGTCATTTTCCACTTATTTAGTGTTGCTACCTTTACTTTATTGCTGTCACCTCATTTCAACCCGCTGCATTTATCTGAGTTACCCGCCCGTTGCATTTTGTCTATGGCTCTCTGAGCTTTCTGTGGCAACAGGCTGTTGTCTGTGTTATTTTTTCTATCAATATCTAGGGCACTAGAGCCTTCATACACGAATAGGCTTTCTAGGCATCCCTGTAAGAATAATAATAATTCAGGATACTATTACTACTTTTAGTAATGAATAATGACTTGAGAGACAGAATTACATAGTAGACTCCATAAAAAAAAAAAAAAAACCACAACCAAAAAGAAAAATTAAAAAAATGGGGTAAACAATCATTTCTATCTTGTATAAAATCAGGAGATTTGGGACTTTCAAGCTGTCACTACAATAGGAGCGAATATATTCCTGAGATGTGGTACAGGGTACTCCATACCAACTCTGAAGGACAATCTTATGACTGAATGAAACAAATAATAATCACATGGGACTTAAGAATACTGGTGTTTCTTCTGAAGCTGCTTGAGTTTCAGAAATGTAGGAGGGGTCAGCGAAGAGGAATTAGAAGGCAGCAAACAGGGAAGGCAATGCTGCAGCCACACCTTACAGGAACACGTGATAACGTTCTAAGCACCTACTGTGCCAATGTGAGCCCGTGCTTTATGTGTTGAATAAGGTCTATATACTCATTATTTTGGATTTTGAAACCCATTTAGTATCTGACAACTCAGAACAGTTAAAAAGAAACCCAAGTGTCCAAGTTGGGGACAATTTTCAATATGAATGAAGGTATTAAATACCAATGAATGGCCTGTGAGTGACCAACAAAAACAGACCCTTGTATGGTTTTGGTAGGATTCTTGAAAATTGGCTGGACAATTGCTACACTGTTGAGAACAAAATCCTTGACTTATCACTGTCAGGGCCCGTTAGAGTACAGGAACTAACTTACTGCCCTGTTACTTAGAAACATTGGTGGTACAGGTCAAGAATCAAGCAGAAACGTATAAACAAAAACCTCATTATGCAAGAATTTTTAGCTTCTTTCAAAAATTCCTCCTTTGAGTTTCAACTGACTAACTGAACAACAATCAAAATTGAATTTTCAAATTCATACAGAAAATATTGAGTAAGTTTAAGACCCTGTAAAGACTTTTGCCTACACCTTTAATTCACCATGTTACATGTCACACTTAGTTCAGTCAGAATATTTCAAACTGAGCACGTAAACAGAATTGAAGGAATGAGACATGATAAAGTTTTTAGAACTGATCATATTTACGATCTTATGAACTGTATGTCTGTGTATAATTGCTCTGGAAAAAAACATCCCAAGCCCTAGAAATCATGTTTATCAAGTCTATCATTCACAGTATCATACAATAGTTTGGGTTGGAAGGGACCTTTAAAGGTCATCTAGTCCAATCCCCCCCCTGCAATGAGCAGGGACATCTTCAACTAGAGCAGGTTGCTCAGAGCCCCATCCAACCTGACCTTGAATCTTTCCAAGGATGGGGCATCTACCACCTCTCTGGGCAACCTGTGCCAGTGTTTCACCACCCTCATCGTAAAAATTTTCTTCCTTATATCTAGTCTGAATCTACCCTCCTTTAGTTTAAAGCCATTAACCCTTGTATCGCAGCAGGCCCTGCTAAAATGTCTGTCCCCATCTTTCTTATAAGCCCCCTTTAAGTCTTGAAAGGTGTCCCCAGAGCCTTCTCTTCTCCAGGCTGAACAACCCCAACTCTCTCAGCCTTAAAACAGAAAACAACCTAACTGATCTGAGCCTTTCTTCAGTTTTCAGCCAACTGTGCTTACAGAACACCTGCGTGCCAGGGCCTCTCCCACATCGCATTTCAAAATACAACCTGGATACCAGCTCCTCGGTCCACTGAGAGAAGGCAAATCAGTCTCTTGCCACCCAAGCTGGTTTAGGAATAAGGTTGAAACTCCTCCATACCTCCAGCAGCTGCCATGATGCCCGTGGTGAGCCCCTACTCCTCTAATCCAAAAAGTTTTTGCTAATGGTACTTCCTGACCAGAGAAAGGGTTTGGAAGTGGGTAGGATTAAGTTATACGCTTCAGCACAATTTAAGGACTTTCTCCTTCTGAGCCTGTGGAGGTACTGATCACATGCACAGAGAGGAGGAAAAAGTAGGGGCACTAGCTAAAAGACCAGTGATTTTCCATGTACTGCAGACAGATCCTTTACACCAGTGAAACTGGGAGGGGGTTGTTTCATTGACTACAGCTGACACAGGGGTATGGGCAGTACTGTGTAAACTATGGATAATCCTCTTTTATGAGAAATGAGAGTAACAAACAAAGAAAACTAACTTTTACCCATAAATATATAACATTCTTCAAATCACATGTGAGGAAGTATCCAACTAAAGAAATCTGCTTGGAGCAGAAAAAACTTGCATATAGAGCAAGCAAAATCCTCCTGAAAGAAAACAAATTAAAATGTAGGCGACATAATACAATATAATTAGCTTCCTCAGTTTGGACATGGGAAAGCTGGGAAAGAACCAGTCCATGATGGTTTGATAGCACTTAGTATAGGACCCGGGAATCCCAAATTGTTGCAGTGTAAAGTTTTGTCCTTCCTCAACAGGAATTTGAGGCAAAATGCTTCCAGGAAGAATCCTACAGGACGCATTTCTTGCTGGTTATACATCTGATTTGTTCCATTGAGAGTCTGAGTACTGGAGGTTTTTGACCAAGAACATGTTTTGCATTTTCTCCATTCACTGATCCATAACAGAATACTTTAAAGTTCCTTTTGTGTCAGCTGCATAAAGATGTTTTCCAAGTGAATGTTTCAACTTGGGACAAAAATAACGGAAAGAATTAGTTACACTGGATTTCTCCCTTATACAAAACATTGTAAAGCAGATGTTAGCGTTACCTTTTCAGGAAAGAATTACACTTAGCATGCTTGAAAGATGAATCTACCAACTCATTTACTCTTGTAGTTGCTATGAGGAAGGAAATGGGAGTAAGTATAATGAGACCCTTAGTGAAAGGCATTTTGTGGTGATATATAAAACCAGGTTACAACACCACTGTTTCCTTGGGAACCCCTCTTGTCTAACAGAACTGGAAAGGAACAGGGGGGAAAAAAAAGGATATCAGAAAACTTATGTTAATAACCCTGCTGGTGTCGGTACATATAAATGACTTAGAGAAGCCACCAAAAGAAAGTATCGTGTAGCTCGATTCACTGGAGTGAATTTTCAGATGCAGGTTATACCATAGAAGAACAATTCCAGCAGAAGAATGTAAAACAGGGATGGGAATCTGTTTTTTTCAGAGTATGGTAGTGAGTTTGGAACGAGAGCTGATACGAACAGGAAGGGCAGGTACCCGGAGCCAGGGGAAGGTGAAGGTCAGAATTTATAGCTGTTTCACTCCTGAGGGAATTACAAATAAACGCTCCTTAAAAATAAGTTTCATGAATGGCATAAATGGTCGTACTACATGATAATAATTTGTTTTGTTGGTTGATTGTAAATTATTGTTGGCACCGTTACTCTGGAGTAGGTAGGGAATTCTGTGCTGTGAGTATATTTTCATCAGTATGTCACCTGGGTAATGGAAATAACAGTAACAGCATGAGACAATCCCGTGCAGGCTGACAGGAACGTGAACAAATAATGTTTTAATTTAATTGCAGGAAAATGTGAGGAATGATGGGTGGAACTGACGGGGAGAAAGGAAGGTAGAAACATAGAAAGGTCAAGTTGAACCGTTTCTTCAGTGAGTCACAGGATGTCTTCTGCTCTGAATCTGCTCTCTTTTCAAAGCAAATAGCTAGATAATATATGAGGATTACAGTTCCTGTCCCTGGATTTGTTTGTTTATAGTTACCCACTTAATGGTACAGGATTTAGTGGGAACAGGGCAAATACCAAGGAGAAAAGAAAGCTCTTGAAACTCTACAGTCATGCTGTGAGAGCAGGTATTTGTAATTTGTGGATGAAAAATCACAGGCGCCTCGAAATGACTGCAGAAGCAGGCACTCTAAATCCAGAAAGTTCAGAGGTAAATATCCAGCAGAGAGAAATTCAGATGAATGAAGCAATGCACAAAGAACTGTAGTGATGTCTTGCAACCAAAACTACAGTCAGAATACTGTTAGTGTTTATGGTTGAGACATGGCATGAAATATTTTTGAAACAACCGTGTAACCTGACAGGGTGGAGAGATTGCTTTCGAGTGGTCTGGTTCTTTTTAATTATTCTTAGAAGCAATTGAGTGATTTCTCTCTTTCCTCCCTTCCCCAGGATAAAACGTAGTTTCCCCAAAAGATCAGTCCAGTTAATTCTTCCATTCAACATTTATAGATTGATAAGGACCGTACTATCTTTGGTACTCTGATGACACACAGTTCTACATTTCCTCCTCTTTTTGTCTTAGATGCCAGATTTATCTAGTGCCTGGAAGAAACAAGGAACTGGGTGAGAGCCAGCTGGCTGGAATCCAGTCTGAAAGGTGAAGGTGATGTGGACTTGAAGAGCAGAATGCTTTCAGGATTTGATGAAAAACCATACAGTTTATTTTACAAGGGTATCTGCTTAAATATAGTATGCTCAGTTTCTAGACAACAGTTTATGTATAATAACAAAGGGTCTATTATACATATTTTTACATCAAGAAATGGAACAGGCTCCTTTCAGCTAAGGATGCCAATGACATTTCTTAGACAAAATTAAAATTTGATAAATATATATGCATGACAATAGGTATGGATTACTATTAAGACTTGCTTTACCACAGCCAACCTATCATGTCGCCCTGGTTTTCCCAAAGGAATGATGTCTTCAGCCCAACATTGCATGAAGAACTCTTTAGCTAATGAAGGTACATCCTCGAATTTAGTCTCTGTGGAAAGACAGCTAATGAGGACCAGGATACTTTGAGGAAGATGATGGTTTTTTTTCCAGGCCTATATACCTGGCTATAAGTTGGTGTCATAGTCCATTAGAAATAGCGCCAGCTCCAGAAATGTATGATCTGTGGTGAAGGTTTTAAACTGTCCAAACAACTTTATTATTGCTACATACACTTGTAAGACACCCAGTGCTGGTGTGAAATAGGAGTTATGTCTCATAATGTAGAAGGTAGAACTCTACTGTCTGCAAATAGATTAGAAACCTACAGGTCTGGATTGAATTGTTCCTTCAGCATTCTTGGACGGGTTATTTCCCACTTATTTGGGCTGGATGGCATTTTGAGCGTTCCCCAGAAATTACTTCTTGCCATCAAAATGACTGCTCAGGTGGGGAATTTACAGGTAGCAACAGCATTTTTCTCCACCATCGCGTGGTTTCCAGGGTGGGAGGAGGACTGCCTTCTCCAGCCTTTTCTCATGGGTGTCACATTCCTGCTCTTCAGGGTCGAAGGAATCTGTCCAGACAGACGCTGGGGCAAATCTCACACCTCGCGTTGGCTGAAGGACACTCCAACAGGACGTTGCATAGGCGATGGTGGAGCAGCAGCTCGCTCGGGCTGGACCCGCACGGCCGAACAGCGGTGCCGCTCCCGGCCCCGGAGAACCGAGGGGCCGCCCGGCGGCCTCCCCACCGCTCCCCGCGGCGTTACTCTCCGGTTCTCAGCCTAAACGGCAGACCGCGCCGTCGGGCCTCCGAGGGGACGGGGCCGTGGCGGCCCTGCCGCCCTCCCGGGCCGCTTCCCCGCTGCCTCCTCCTCCTCCTCCCGGGGGCCGGCGCTCCCCCCGCCAGCTCTTTCGCCCTGGGGCTGCTCTCCAGGTGGGCCCCCGCCGAGCGGGTGCCCCTCTCCGCCGCCCCCCTCCTCCCGGGCAGCCCCGGCGGCGGGAGCGGCGGTGGGGTGGAGGGGGGCGGCGGCCGCTCAGCGTCTCCCCGCCTCCCCCCCCCCCCCCGCGGCCGCCGGGCTCGGTCCTCCCAGCGCGTCGCCGGCGCCTTGGCTCCTCCTTGTCCCTCCTCGCGTGATTTTTATCGCGTCCATTTTTTTTTTTTGTGCGGGGATAAATAAATAAATAAGGAGGGCAGCCAGCCAGCCCCCCCCCCCCCCCCACCACCCCGCCGCCCAGCGCCGCTAGGGGCGGCAGCCGGGCCCCGCGCCGCTCAGCCGGGGGGGAGGCGGTGGGGCGATGCGGAGCCCCCTCCCGTGACTCCGGCTCTCCGCCATGCCATGGGTTAGGCGGACTCCATCCCGCAGCCGAGAGGGCACCAGCCAAGCGAGGCGGCGGCAGGAAGCGGCGCGGCGCGGCCGAGGAGCGGCGGCGGGAGGCGGCGGCGGCGGCGGCTGCGGCGGCGGGGGGGAGGCGGGCGCGGCGCCCCGCGTACCCCTCCATGGACGGCGGCGAGGAATTATGAGCCGCGGCCGGCGGCCGGGACCGGCGCTCGCCCGCTGGGGCTTCCCCCGCTGCGCGCCCCGGGGCGCCGGGGCTCCGCTCTCGCCCGCCCCCCGCCTCGCCCCCCTCCTCCTCACCCCCACCCCCCGGGGCAGCCTCTGCCCCCGTCTCCTGCCCCCCGCCGCTGGCTCCGTCCCCCCGCTCCCCGCTGGGCGCTCGGGGTTAGGATAATCTCGCTCGCACCCAAACCACAGCGCTCCCGCCGCTAATCCTGCCCTTTCCCCTCCGCCTCCCCTCCCCACCCCGCCTCCGGCCCTTCCCCTCCCGGCGCTGCCCTCTCCCCTCCCCGCTCCCCCTGCTCGCCCCCCTGGGCCCCGCCGTCCCCGTCCTCCCCGCTGCCCCCGGCGAGCCGGCGGGCGGGTTGGGAGGTCGGGGCCGCCGGCCACCCCGCCCCTCCCCGGCGGGGCCGTCATTAGGCTGCCGGTTGATTACAGGGTATTGATTTGTATGTGCTTCTCCCGGCGCCGGCGGCGGCCGCTCCCGCTGGTGCCGCCGCGGCCGCTGGAGTTAGGGCAGCGCTTCCCGTCGCGGCGGTGAGCTCCCACCAAACATGTCGGCTCCCGCCGGGCCCCGGGGCGGCCCCGCTCCTCCTCAGCCTCCTCCGGCTCCTCAGCCCGAGATGCCCGACCTCAGCCACCTCACGGAGGAAGAGCGGAAGATCATTCTGGCCGTCATGGACCGCCAGAAGAAGGAAGAGGAGAAGGAGCAATCCGTGCTCAAGTAAGGGCGAGCGCATCCCTTCCTCGTCGTCCCGGCCCGCGGCCGCGGCCGCCGAGGTCTCTTCCCCGGCCTCGGGGGCGGCACGGCCGGGGCGGGAGAGAGGAGCCGGGCGGCCCGGGGGGGTGGGTGGGACGGGCAGGGGTGTCTCTCGCCGCCGGCCGTGGCCCCGGCGCCGGGGCGAGCGTGGGGCGCGGCGCGGGGGGGCTCCGCCGCCGCGGGAGCGGGCAGAGACGGGGCCGGGAGGCCGCCGGGCCGGCAGGGCGCCGCGGCCCGGGCTCGCCGCCTGCTTCAACCGCGCTCCGCCGGGCGGCTCCGGCTCCGCACGCCCCGGCGCTGGCGGGGGCAAGGCGCCCAACATGGCCGCACAGGTGCCGTTCTCACCCGGCGTGTGCCATCAGGGGGAAGGGGAGGGGGGGGGGGTGGGTCGAGGCGGCGGTTGGCGCCGCCGGAGGGGGCGGATCGGCGGCACCGGGCCCCGTCCCGGGGGCGCGGCGGGCTCCGGGCTGGCGGTGGCGGCCCTGCCCGGCGCTGCCGCGGCCGCCCGGGGTGGCGAGGCACCGGCGGGGCCTAGGCTCCGGCCGTCTCGCTGGGTGGGTTTGCCACAGCCGCCATCTTCCCCCGACAACGTGTCTGCCGCCCGCCCCCGCCCCGCTGCTCTTTCCAAGCGGGAGCCCCGGCGCCGGGGGAAGCGGGGCGCCCTGCCGCCCGCCCGGCGCGGGCACGGGAGGCGGCGGCGGCGGCGGCGGGCGGGCTCCAGCACCGGGAGCTGTCCGCGGCGGCGGCGGGCGGGCTCCGGCCCCGGGAGCTGTCCGCGGTAGCCGCGCTCCGGCCCCGGGAGCTGTCCGCGGTAGCCGCGCTCCGGCCCCGGGAGCCGCCCGGCTCCAACACCGGGCGCTGCCCGCGGCGGTGGCGGGGCTCCAGCCCCGGGGGCTGCCCGGCTCCAGCCCCGGGGGGCTGCCAGCGGCGGCGCCGCCCTCCCTGCGGCCCCGTGCGGGGCTGGGTGGCCCCGGCCCGGCGGCGGCGGCGGCGGGGGGGGTGTGGGGGGGTGTGGTGTCTCGTCCTGCCGCTGCTGCCCGGGCCCCGGGGGACGGGGAAGCGTGAGCGTCCCCCTCGCCCTGTGCCCCAGCCGTGAGGGGGGAAGAAGCCGGCTGGTTGTGTTGGAGGCGCGGGGGTCCCACCCTGGCGAGCGGCATGGGGGGGTCGTGTCCTTCCCTGGACCGGCACCGAGTAAACTCAAGAAGGCTGTTCTCCCTCCGTGGCGGAGCAATCACGCTGACTTCAAACGGCGTGAAAATAAGCAAAGCTACTAGTGTCGTGGGCATGAGTCTTATGAGAGCCGTGAAGCTGAAGCACTAAAGCATTTTTTTTTTTGTACCAAAATTAGTATTGTGTCTTGGACATGGTAACTGCAGCTGTCCCTTCACACTCGGTACCTGGAAGCTGTCTTCTGGGCTTCAGTTGCTGACTTGGGAAGTCTGTTTCCAAGATTCATTGCATTATGGTTAGTGTCATAATGAAAACTTCAGGTATCACTTGTGTGACAGCTGCTAAACTGTGAGGTGATCTCCTAAATACATTTCAATGTCTGTTTAAAAAGATATTTTATTGGGTGAACATTTTGAAGAATGACAGTGGAATGTTAGCAGTGGAAATAAAGTGCCATACCTCATTTTGTTGGTAAATACCTCTCAGTCTCATGCTATACAAATTGCTTGCTATTGTGAGTATCGCATTTTATTTTAAAGGAATTTAAACTCCCTCACATTGCTAAATTGTGTGGCATATCAAAACAAATGCAAATTTTTGCCTAAAACTTATACGCTCTTAAAAATCATTAACGAAGAAGGAAATGGAAAATTATTCAAGTTGCAGTTTAAATATATAATAATAGCATTACAGTTTTGAGGAAGGCTCCTGGCAACTTGTATTGCGGATGATAGTATTTATCATCCAATATAAAGTACAATTTCAGTAATGCTACTAGGATCAACTTGAACTGTTAAGCTTACAAATGAAGAGTAAACTGTTTTCAAGTAATGACAAGGTAAAACCAACTTAAATGAAACAGAACTGTTTTCATTTGTAATTTTCAGAATCTTGGAAGCAGACAATAGACAAAAGAAGGCTCCTCATAAAATCTAAACTATATAATTTGTGTGGGGTTTAGTTTCTCATTATGTCCCACTGAAGCTTCGAGTTCTGTGTAAGCCGTGAGAGAAATGGTATGGTGTAAAGTTTATACACAAAGATAGCCTGAAACAGCTCTTTCAGGGAAATGCTTTTGTCAATGGAATTTGGATAGACGGCCCACAATATTTTACGGGATACTGAGAAGTGATCTGGTGTCAGATGAATAACTCACCAGTTTATTTTTTCTTAAAGTGAAGTGTCTCCTTGAACCACCAGGTACATGTTTATTCTGAGAATATCTGCAGATTTATTAAGCACAACCCCCCACCAAAGTCATACCAGAGCTTGTTCTGCATTTTTAGGTAGATAATACTGGGTTTAACTCTCTTGACAGATGTTTTCCTTCTGTCAAGAGAAGAGAAAGAAGAAGAAAGAAGAAGCCCCATATTTATATGAATGAACGACTGTTATTTCATTAGAGATAAACACAGAGCTAAATCCTGCCGTTTTTGTTTAAGTGTAATTCTCCTCGAAGGCAAGCTCCTTTTGAAGTGGAAGGTATTTTGTCTGACTAAGCAATAAAATTGTGTCATTTCATTCCATGGAGAAATATGGGAGGATAAAAAAAGATGCTGAAAACAAGAGTTGGTATTTAGAGATATTGTCACAAGAACTGTTCAAATGTTGTAGAAAGGGGCAAGCATGGATTTCCTCTAATTTTTTTGATAATTTATGGTAATTGAGTGTCAGTATGAATGGCTAGTCCCTGGGCTCTACTTCCTTTCTCCATTCTATTTCTATTTTGGCTTTTCAAATTCTTATGCTGTGCCCATCACTGTGGTATTTGAGCATCTTCCAAAAGTGCATTAAGTAGTGTGACTCACATCTGTAATGTGGACTATTTATTCTTTTCCTTTTGCTCCCTGGGGTAAATATGTGTGGATTTAAAATAGATACATAACTTCTTCTCCTTATGCCTGTTTTACTCTTTTTGGGGAAAGGAAATGCAGATGGTATTGAGTTGTAATCTGTAGCAATAGTGATCAGGTCAGCATGAATTCTTGCCAGGATTTGCTGGAACATGATGGCGTGGAAAGCAGAAGCTTTCCAGATTTGCTCTCTCCTTTGGCCTGGTTCGGTCTGTGAAATACGCCCAGCTACAGTTGTGCACTGTGTTCCTGTGGCAGAAGTTCGCTTTAAAAAGGAGGATGGGCAGCAAACTCTGCTGCTTTGACTGCCTCTCTCCCGGAATTTTTGGGACCTTTGGAGTGCATTTTGAATGTCATGTACTAGGAAGGTGCCTTTTTGACAAGGTTATTGAACATATATTTTGCATAATATTTAATATGCATAATGCATGACACTCAGAGAGAGTGAATTTATGTCTGTATGCTCAGTCTAAGTCCTTCTCTGCTGTTATAGGAATATTTACATATTTTCAACTTTTATCTTTGTGGGTGTTTTTCTTCATGCATACAGAATAGAACTTTTGATGATGGCTTTTCCTTTACATTATGCACATCCCTCCTCTTATAAATTCTAGTTTTCTGTGTATAAGCTTTCTAACGGATTTTAGATAGCACATTTCCTCCATGTGGATTGATTTGTGGCATCAGTCTTGTGCTTTTTGACTTTTCTTTTGTACTTCATTTCTATATCAAAAGACTGGCTTGAGAGGATGGACACAGGAAAAAAAAGATTTGTAGAAGATGTTAGGATGCTGACATTATTTGTAAAGACTTGTGTTTCAGCCTGTGATGCGCGTACACACTTTTGTACTTGCAGTATCATGAGTTTCCAGCTCCTTTGCCTAACTATTCAAAAGATAAAATGCTGTCCTTGTAAAGTCAGAATCACAGCTCTGAAAATGCAGGCATTTCAGCTTTTCATGGGTATGGACAGTTTGGCCTAGTAGAAGACAAATTTTCCCAAGAGAAATCTCATTATAAAATCATCCAGCTTTTCATATATTTGTGAAGCATCACGGGTTTACCATGAGGTCCTTATAAAAGATCTCTTTTGTATGTGTGTGTGTGTGACTGAAATCAACTGGCATTGTCATCTGCTTTATCCAGGGACAGAAGACAGATGGAAACGTGGTGGGCTAGCTAGAGAATGGTCCCTCTCCGTTAGCCACCACTGTCAAGTCCAGAGTAAGTTTTAGGAAGGCACAACTGACTGCAGCCCTACGTGTGCTCAGTTGCTGTGTCCATGATGGCACAGCTGTGGTTAAAAATTGGGTAGCCACACTGACTGAAATAAAATCCCTGACAAGCAGACCTCAAAGAAGCTAGACTGCGTGGGCTCTGCGTGGCACCGTGGGTGAACGAGATGTGGGGCAGGATGCTGGGCCTGGGGGAGAGGAAGCAATAGATTGATGGCTGTGAGTCACAGCAGTGTAAATATCCACCTCACAAAACTATTGTACTGCTTTTTAAATAATTATCCTGGCTTATAAATAATCAACTCTGTTTTCTGTTGCTTTAAAAGCAGTGTATGTTTAAGTTTTGGGTTTTGGGGCTAGTGGGATGACAGAGACATAGGTGGTGATTACTGGTTTTGGGGTTTGAAAATAGAGATATGTATATGGGAATTTTCGAAGCTTATAGGGTAATGCAAAAAGATTTGCTTTTGGGCACGTAGTAAACTAGGACTCCAGGCAATGTTAGTTGTTTAAGTTATACTTCCATAACTACATTGTGTTTTGTCTGAATCTGGAGTGCTGATCAGAGCAGCCCATTGTTACACCGCTCATGATTTTGCTTTTGTTTCTGTGTGTTATAAAATAAAATATGGGCAAGGTGACTTTAAAAGTAATAACTTCATGCAGTGTAAAATAAGTTATAGTGATAGTTATACAAAAAGATATAGTTGAGGCAGAGAGTTGTCCCTTTCCCTGCCCTGTCCTGCCCTACCTTCTTCTCTACCCCTTTCCCTTCCTGCTACCTCATTCTCTGCTCCCTCCTAATATTCTTTATCATCTCCCCTTTCTTTTGTTTTAACAATTTGAACTGCTTTTTGGGCGTCTCTCGAAATTGTCACTATTCCTTACGCTTCTCTCTGACCACATGCTTAGACATTTTATACTGTAGATGATACTTGTCCGGATGCTATGGCTTGTACCATTTGCTCTTCAAGAAGACCCAGTGTTTACAACTGTTCTGTAAAGCATCTAGCACACTTTCGGGCACTGTCTACAAATAATAGCAGTAGTACTTCCTCTTAGTGACTAAGCAGAATGTATTTGGAGATTATACAGACTGGCAGTTACACTAATTACTGGGCTTGCTAATGTTAATGTTGAGTAAAATTTCAGAAGACTGCAGCCGTGCTGATGTTCCCGCATTCAAGAAGTACAAGCAGGATGGGTTGGATGTAGAAAGCCCTGACGTCATATGGGGCCAAAAAATTGAAAAGCTGATACAGGATTTAGTTAACAAGGAACCACCAAAATAGATATTTAACACCAGACAGTGTGTGCTTTCTGAAATCTTGTCAAATAAATCCGCTTTTGCTCTTCTTTGAAACAAAAAGAAGAAAACATTTAATTTTACATCTGAAAGACAAGAGTGTAGATCATAATTTAAGGGGGTGGGACTGTATCCAGTGGTGACTGGGTGAAATTCAGTGGTCTCTGGAGGGGAGGTTAGGGCACTGAATGGTTCATTCTGGATTTTGTCTGCATGCGTCTGTGAGCTGGGCAACGTCTAAATATGTCAAATAATTGATTTTTCCATTGAGACAACAGCTTAATTAGTGTATATATTGTAAGTGCAAAAATACACAGAAATGATAGGTTACTACAGAACTGATATAAAATGTGTTTTTACCCTGCCAATGAAGTTTTAAAATACTTGCAGCATATTTAAAGTTCCATAATAAGGAGGAAAAAGTAATTTAATAGTGTGAATTTTGAAATGTAATCCAGTGGGGTGTCAAATTAGCCAGGTACATAAATGCTCAGTTTTTATCTGTGAGGTAGATCTTACAGTCTTGGGAATTTTCATCAGCTGAATGCCACGGCTCACCCCTCTGCTTTACTGGCTTCCTTCAAGTTTTAGTGTCGTATTCGCAGTCAGTCAGAATGTTGTGAAAGTTTCTACGTCCATTAGGCCTGCCTTTTTTAGGAAGGATTTTTTTTTTTTGTGTGTTGCCATCTATCCGTTTCCCCTAACATCTTCTCTGATGGCTTTTTTGACAGGAACTGGGGGAGATAAAACCCAAAAGAACACAAGAAATTATGAGTTACGATCTCTTCTATACTTGTTTGATTGCAACAGACATTACACCTTAACAATGAGCTTTGGGGTGGGGATGGTTTTTTGAGTTAAGATTAGATCATGTGGGCTGTCTTAATCATATGTCTTACTATATCATGGTTAATAGCTGCAAGTTATCATAGACAACCTAATTTCTTTAAAAGTGGGCAAAAGTGAGTCTTCTTAATTTAGACTCATAAGCAGGAGGAATCTCTTTAAATACTAATTGTTTAAAAATTGCATTCAAAACCAGTTGTCTTTCAGAAAAATTAGTTCATATTATAAATCTCAAGTTTAAATCAAACCACATTGCTTTCAGTGCTTACTGAGTTTAGATTTTGTCTCTTTTGCAGGACTACGTGGCATAACAGGAGAAACTGTTACGTCCTTGAAGTATAACTGTCTGTTGAGGGTATATTATAGTTTATTAATAAGAACAGTTTACATCTAATCTGGCAGTGCTTTTGTAAACTCGGTAAACTCCAGCAACTGCATCTTGTGATTTGTTAAATTTCAGGTGATACAATAAAATTGCAGAACTAGCACTGTGCTGAAAAGCTGCTTCTGCATGATACTATGTTGTGACTGTTTCCTCATGTTGTTTCTCCAAGGTATTGTCTTGAAGCTGCAAAGGGATCAGTCAGGACTGAGATTATAGACGTTAATGTGACAATACAAGATTGAATAGGGGAGTAGTAGTGCATTGAAGAAGTTAATACATATCATTTTGGGAGAGTAAGAGTTCAAAGTAATTTATACTGTTCTCTGCTGTTTTCATTGAAGGTGGGAGACAGTTCTTTTATAGTCTTGAATTCAAATATCAGCTGTCATCACATTTGTCTGCCTAAACATGTTTGCAGCGTGATCTTAGTTGTATTTCGATAAACTGAAATCAAATTCATGCATTTTGATAGGGGAGGAGTTTATAATAGTTGACTTTATGTGCCTTCTTGAGTTTTGAAGTTTTGATATGAGACCCTAAAGAATATCTTTGATTTAGACTTTAAACTCTTTTATTAAAATCATAATGAGATGTCCTGTTCATTCTAGCAGGAGCTAGCAAGAGCTGGCTTGCATTTCAAAAAAAGCCTGAGTGCTTTCTATTTAGAAAATTCACAAAGAAAATCTTTAAACTTTAAATAAAACATAAAAAAGTTATTTTCTTTTTACTGTCTCTATGGGGTTGGTTCTTTCTTCTTAAACCTCATCTTAAGTTGCTTAAACACTTCCTGATGACTTATTCTTTCTCTATTTAACATAAATATTTTTGAGGTGAATGGTTTCTTGTAGCAGATATGATATTGTACTTGTACGTAGAATATCTCACAGGTCATATAGCATTGCTAGGTATTTGATACAACGCTGCATTTTCGTTCTATGTATTTGTGAGGACAGTCTTTAGAATGTGTATTACCTTAAGCATATCAGGGACATCAAATGTTTTTACCTTTAAATACAATTGTGAGTTAGAAGCAGTCAGCCTTTTTTTGAAAATATTTTGCAACCACATTTCATATAACTTTTCAGAAATAAGTACTCCAGTGTATTAACAAGAAATCTTTTTCCATGTAAAATTTCTCTAACTCGTGGTGCATTTACACATCTTTCTCTTTACAGAAAGGATCGGTAAAAAGTAATGCTTTTAAAGCTGTTTAAAGCCCAGATAACACATAGAAGAATAGAAAATAGGGCTGGTTGGGACCTCAGGAGGTCTTCCAATTCATCCTTTGCCTCGAGGTATGACCAACTATAAGACAGCAATTTCTGACACTTATCTGCCTAATCTAGTGATTCCCAGCTGTGAGGGCCCGCCTAGCCAGCTCCATGGGCAAGGCAAGAACACATAACAGACAATACACAGAATTTGAGCTAATCAGCTCTGAAAGAGCTGTGCAGCCTACGTAGGAGAAGTAGACCAAACAGATCTTAGGGTAAATCTCTTCGATCCAGTAAGAAACTTTTACAGTTTTTTCAAATGGTAGTTTACTACTGAAAGGTACGGGAACAACGAATCCAACTACTGATGTAACCAGGGATGGAGATTCCTTGAACTCCCTAGGTAATTTGCTGAAGTTACTCAGTCTCATTATCCTTACCATTAGATTTTTTTCCTGCTGTTAACCCTAAATCTCTTTCCTCCTGTTTGCTACTTACTCTGTCCTCAGTGGAAATGCAAAGCAGTCTGTTACTTTTCTGTTTGCAGCAACTTTTTATATATTTCCCAAATGTGATCATATCTCCTCCAGTAGATTCTCATCATCTCCTTTCTGTAGACTCAACAGGTCATATTTTCTAGGCTTTTGGCCATTCCTGTTGCTGTTCTGTATATACTTTCTGATGGATCTTTTTTGGAATACAATGTTCAAAACCAGACACAGTATTCCAAACAAAAGTGTATGGGGAGAACACAAGAGTATCACCATGTATCTTGCACAGAACAGTCTCCTTGTACAGTCAGTGTCATGTATGTTTGGGTTTTTTTTGTTGTGATACAGCATTATGGACTCATGGTCAGCTTGTGATTTACTGTACCTTCAACACGCTTTCCTGCAGAAGTGCTCTTGAATCAATCATTTCACGTTTTGTATTTTGAAGTTGATTACCTCAGCTATGCATAGTGTTTGCCTTCATCCCCGTTGAGTTGTATTCTGTCTGTATCAGATGCCTCTTATGAATTTTGCATTACAGTGCTTAAATAAAATGCACAAACAGCCCTTGGAGCAAGAACGAGGATGTGCCTCTAGAGAGTATCATAATCACAGAGTTATTTAGACTTTCTCTTGCTTGTCCATACATTCATGTTGCTGACTGCACAGTTGCACAACTTCACTAGTAGGATGTAGAATAATCTTATTCCAATTTTGTCCATAGCTTGTTTGTTAGGGAAGAGAGAGCTGTGTTCAGATCTCCTCAAGCTGAGAAGGGTCTACAACACAGGTCTCGCACCTCCTTGGAAAGATATAACTGCGACACTATTGTAAGGGAAATGGTTGCATCCTTTGCTGTATTCATTCAGTCCATGGAAGCTGTTGGCTGACTTAAAACACATTTGACAAGAGAGTTAAGGTCCCAAAGATGGTCTAATGAAAATAAGTAGATGGGTAGTGGAAAGGGATTGTCCACACTCCTGATTGTGGAAGTCTGCTCGCACCATATTGCATACCAAGGAGTCCTTATAGGCGATAACCAACCATAGACATCAAAATAAATCAATCATGAGCTGTGAGTCCTCATGAAATCAGACTTCTTTAGGCTCAGCACTTGTAGAACTGCTTGGTTAATGAAAATGATTGCCTCTGTTTTGGTATCTTTTTAATTCCTGTGTTACAATATTTAGAGCTTGGGTTAAGGATCGAGCTCAGAGAATCTCTGGGATTCTGACTAGCTGTGAATATCCACAGTGTAAGACATCTGCATCTGAAATTGCTTAGATTCAATTTAAAGCAAATGGAAAGAAAGAGGTGTCTTTAAGATGTGATCCATCTCATCTTAAATTAGACATTTCAAACAGGTCAGATGAATTGCAGAGTCCATTTCTGGCTATGGCCTTAAAAAGAAGATAGAGTGAATGTGTCAGACATAGAGGTCTACTTTGTAGACATCTTGAGCTGGATAAGATGAATCTCACCCTCAGAGTTCTGGCTTTGAGAATAACTTTTCACTATTTGGTCTTATAAGAATGCCATAGCCACTTTCCCTACTGGCACTGACTTTTATGGTTATCCAGATTTCTTTGGAAGCCCGTTTGTCAGTCTGCATCTTTTGCTTATATTTCAATCAATTATTAATTAGGGCATGCTCATTTAGCCATATCTTTACTATTTAAGGCTTACTGCTGGGAACCTGAGTATGTTTCCCTTCTAGTACAAGGTTATTCCTAGGATTTGATACATCTTTTATACTAAATTCAGAAAGCCTTCGAAGAATGACATCTAAAAGAAGACTTTGGAATACAATATCTTTCAAGCATGTGGGATTAAGCAAACCTATTAACAAAAATACATGGCAAAGAAAATCTTCACATGCCGTTTACCAATAAGAATGATTAGTGGATATTTTAAGCGGATAGATAGAATCTCATAGCTGAAGCTAGTCTGATTACTAGATGAGAAGTTACAAACACAGGATTTGTCTGCTACTGATAAACTTAAGAGTGTAATGTTAAGACACAAAAAAACCTCTGTAAACTCAATTTAAGTTGATAATTTCTTTCCATAACTCACACACCATCTCTCTTTTGCCATGTGTCAATGGAAGTTAAAGAGATTTCAACATATGCTTTGAACGTCGTCTATGCTTTAGGGGTAACGGTTTTAAACACAAGAGGGTAAATTTAGATTAGATATTAGGAAGAGATTCTTTACTCTCAGGGTGGTGAGACACTGTCACAGGTTGCCCAGGGAAGTTGTGGATGCTCCACCCCTGGAAGTGTTCAAGGCCAGGTTGGATGGGGCAACTTGGTCTAGTGGGAGGTGTCCCTGCCCATGGCAGGGGGCTTGGAACAAGATGTTCTTTAAGGTCCCTTCCAACCCAGACCATTCTTTTGTGATTCTATGCTTTAAATTTCTTCTTTTCTGCCAGTTAGCCATTGCTTTAATAATATTTATTTAGCTACAGTGTATTTACAAGTTGATATTATTATGATGCCTGACAAATTTGGTGGCCTTCTACGAAGGGGTTACAACGGCAGTGGACAAGGGAAGATCAACTGATGTCATCTACTTGGACTTGTGCAAAGCGTTTGACACTGTCCCACACGATATCCTGGTCTCTAAATTGAAGAGACGTGGATTCGATAAATGGACCACTCAGTGGATAATGAACTGGCTGGACGGTCGCACTCGAAGAGTTGCCGTCAACGGCTCAGTGTCCAAGTGGAGAGCAGTGACGAGTGGCGTTCCTCAGGGGTCGGTACTGGGGCCTGTACTATTCAACATCTTTGTCAGTGACATGGACAGTGAGGTAGAGTGCACCCTCAGCAGTTTGCTGATGATACCAAGCTGTTTGGCGAGGTAGACACGCTGGAGGGGTGGGATGCCATCCAGAGGGACCTGGACAGGCTGGAGGGGTGGGCCCAAGCCAACCTCATGCAGTTCAACAACGCCAAATGCAAGGTCCTACATCTGGGTCGGGGCAATCCCAAGCACAAATACAGGCTCAGCGGAGAATGGCTGGAGAGCAGCCCTGTGGAGAAGGACCTGGGGGTGCTGATGGACGAGAAGCGTAACATGAGCCAGCAATGTGCGATCGCAGCCCAGAAGGCCAACCGTATCCTGGGCTGCATCAGAAGAAGTTTGGCCAGCAGGTCAAGGGAGGTGATTCTGCCCCTCTATTCTGCTCTCGTGAGACCCCCACCTGGAGTACTGCATCCAGCTGTGGAGTCCCCAACATAAGAAGGACATGGACCTGCTGGAGCGTGTCCAGAGGAGAGCCACGAGGATGATCCGAGGGCTGGAGCACCTCTCCTATGAGGAGAAGCTGAAAGAGTTGGGGCTGTTCAGCCTGGAGAAGAGAAGGCTCCAGGGAGATCTTATTGTGGCCTTCCAGTACCTGAAGGGGACCTACAGGAGAGCTGGGGAAGGACTTTTTACTGGGGCATGTAGTGATAGGATGAGGGGGAAAGGCTTCAAACTGGAAGAGGGCAGGTTTAGATTAAACATTAGGAAGAAGTTTTTCACTTTGAGGGTGGTGAGGCACTGGAACAGGTTGCCCAGAGAGGTTGTTGAAGCCCCGTCCCTGGAGGTGTTCAAGGCCAGGCTGGACGTGGCCTTGGGCAACCTGGTCTAGTGAGAGGTATCCCTGCCTGTGGCAGGGGGGTTGGAACTCGATGATCTTCAAGGTCCCTTCCAACCTAAACCATTCTATGATAGGTCACTTCTGATAGAAGCCTATAAAAACACACTACGGAATTGCTATGCACTCTGAACTCAGCACTTTATTGCTTTAAAAGGCTGGATAAACAGGTATCTGTGGAGGATGTTGTGTGGTGTAGAAATCAAATATATTTTTGCTGAATCAGGCCCTAAGACAGTTTGGGAGCATGGGTTTTGATTCAGCATGCTTTCATTAATTTGGTTAGTCATTGCGATTATGATTCATTTCATTCTGTGTAACCGACTGCTGTACAGTAAGTGACAGCTGAACCATGTATTATCTAACAGCTAGAAAAATAGCATCACTGTCACGTTTAGAAGGCTGAGGGTTGTACTTTTATAGAACACGTGTTTTGTACTAAAGTTAAAATGCTTCAGGACAATGTTACCTTTTCTCAAACTACCTGTAGCATTACATATTTGAAATAGCACAGCAAACAGTATGAACTATTTAAGAAGAAGAACTTAATTTTAATTTATGAATAAAATGAAGCTTCTTGTTCTGATAATAATTTATTGGCTTTTTGAATTGGTTGTAAAATTATGTGTGTGGATGCTTTGTTGATAGTCTGATTTACATATAAGTGGTAGGGTTGAGAACCTAAATTTAACCGAATGGGAAATATTTCTCAAGTGCTGATATTACTTCCATGCTAATATATATCACATCAGAAGACATTTTAAGAGAAGCAGTAATTTTAATTGTTCTGCTGAACTTTACCAAAAATGCCAGGAAGAATCAAAAGTTAGGAGGTTATAAAGTTCAGAAAAACCCACTATGATTGAAAGAAAATTGTATTTTTACCTGGTATCCACATTTCTTTTTAAAAAGCGTATCTTCTGTGTTTGAAAATATGTGTCAGAAAATTCAAATATGTTTTTTCCTGCCTTGTTTATGGATTATCTGAAAAAATGCTTCAGAGGGTGCTGTGAAGGCACTGAGCCAAGAAAAGGTATTTTCAGGGTAGAGTACAGAGAACGTACTCAGTATTTGAAAGCGTTGGATTCTTCTGTCTGCTTGATATCTGAACATGCAGGTGGCCAAAGATGAATGGAATTTAATGGACTATAGCTGAGCGCTGATGTACATTTATATGTTATGAATTTATTTAGGTGTGGTTGGAAGATAAGTGTTTTTAGCTACTTTGTAGTGTTTATTTGAACACGTCTTCTACAAAATTTACTGTGTTCTTGTCTAAAATTTGCCCTGAGTTATATATTTGAAAAGCCTTTATAACACAGGCATTCTCTTGTATAAAAGAAGCTTTTATTTGGGGAAGGGAAAAATAAACAGTTAGATTTTTAACTATTAGTGTGAGTAGTTATATTTGTTCTGCACAAACAAGAGTGATTATAATTGTAAAATCAGGCCATTATCACACTGGCACTTATGCCCCAACTTAATTTCTCAGACATAAGTAACTATTTTTTAACTAAGTAGGACCAGTTATTTGCAAGTCAGAGATTCATTAGTTAAAAGGAATATGGGTTAAAACACTGCCTTTGTTTAAACACTGCCTTTGTTTATAATTCATAATTTTGCCTAATAGTACTTTCAAATAAAAAAAAAAGCATTCACTGAAACTGGAGTTTCGCTATGGAAGTTGAGTCATCGTTCAATAGTTAGTAATCGGTTTAGGTTTTTTAAAGTTTTTAACCATTGTGCTCATAAAGAATATACAATATGCTTTGCAAATGACAATGTTTTCTCTTTTAATAAGAAAGGATTTCCTGAAAGTTTGCCAACAAAATTCATTAGTTCAGTGGGTCATTACACGAGTAAAGGCACTGTTGTATATTTTTGTTGTTATTCTTGAAATAATTGAATAATATTCTCCTAATTTTATTCTTAGGTTAAATAAGAAAGAGTAGTTTAGAATTGTTAGCATTTTTTGTCACTCTTCATAACCACAAGGTTTTCCTTTAACAAGGGCTTGGGAGTGTTTTATTATAGTAATCCATGAAAAATTTGCCTTTCAAAGGGGCTACTGTTCCTAACACAAGTAAGACTAAGCACTTCCTTA
Organism: Pluvialis apricaria; assembly: GCA_017639485.1. Lineage (NCBI taxonomy): Eukaryota > Metazoa > Chordata > Aves > Charadriiformes > Charadriidae > Pluvialis > Pluvialis apricaria. The sequence goes on from CM030008.1 coordinate 147,979,569, forward strand.
ATAACGATGACCTATTTTAAAACAGCTCCCGCCTCCCATTGGCACTGCTGGGTGTTCAGTAGAGCTGCCCACAAGAAAGATAGTGGCTTGTGCTAAAAGAAGGAAATTGCCATTAAATACCTTCTATCATCTTGGACATAAATAACTTTTATTCAGTATTTATAAAGTTACTGAATGGTTTTATCATGATATGGAAAGAGGTTTATACAGGAGCTCTACTGGGCGTTTCCATTGCTTAATATGTTTGGTCCTCATTAGTATATGTTTTAGGGATGGTTTGAACACCTGCATAATAGTTTTTATGTTTACATTACTGAAATGTATTCTAGCCTTAGTTTGACTTTAATAAAGTTTTTCTTCAAAAAATTTCTCTGTGTGAAACAAAGGGACGAAAGGATTGTTATTGAACTCTTGCCCATCAACCCAATTATCCTTTGCCTTTTAATTCATAATTAGGTTTACAGTGCCATAATAAATGAAAACTTACCTGAGAATTTAGATGGAAATAGCTTAATAACTAGAAATTTTATCACTTATTTTTCGATATGGAGTAAGTATTTGTATTTGGTTTACATGTCCAGGTGTTGGGAGGGGGTAGGGGTGCAGGGGTGGTTTCTATCGGAAGACACCAGGAGCTGTCCCCATGTCAGACTGAGCTGGTTTCAGCCAGCTCCAAAATGGACCTGCTGCTGGCCAAAGCTGAGCCCATCAGCGACACTGGTGGTGTCTCTGCGATAACATGTTTAAGAGAAGATAAAAAATGCTGCACAGCAGCTGTGAAAGAAACAACTCTGCAGAAACCAAGGTCAGTGAAGAAGGAGGGGAAGGAGGTGCTCCAGGCGCTGGAGCACATTCCCTTGCAGGCTGTGGTGAAGACCATGGTGAGGCAGGCTGTCCTCTTGCAGCCCGTGGAGGTTAATGGTGGAGCAGATATCCACCTGCAGCCTGTGGAGGACTCTGGTGTGGGGTGGATGCACTCTGAAGGGAGTTGTGACATCATGGAGAGCCCATGCTGGAGCAGGCTCCTGGCAGGAACTGCGGCCCATGGAGAGAAGCCCGCTCTGGAGCAGGTTTTCTGGCAGGACCTGTAGCCTGTGGTGAGACCCGTGCTGGAGCAGTCTATTCCTGAAGGATCCCATAGAAAGGACCTATACTGGAACAGTTCTTGAAGAGCTACAGCCTGTGGGAGGGACCCATGTTGGAGCAGTTCATTAAGGACTGTATCCCGTGGGAAGGACCCCATGCTGGAGCAGGGGAAAAGTGTGAGGAGGAAGGAGTGGCAGAGATGAGGTGTTAGAGACTGACCACAACGTCCATTCCCCATCCACATACGCTGCTCAGGGGGCAGAGGTAGAAGAGTCAGAAGTGAAGCTGAGCCTGGGAAGAAGGAAGGAGTTGGAGGGGAAGGTGTTTTCAGCTTTGTTTTTATGTCCATTATTCTACTCTATTAGTAATTGGCAATAATTTAAATTAATCTTCCCAAAGCGGAGCCTGGTTTGCCCGTGATGGTAACTGGTGAGCAATCTCCTTGTCTTTATCTTGATCCATGAGCTTTTCCATCTTATTTTCTGCCCTGTCCTGCTGAGGCAGGGGAATGAGAGAGCAGCTTGGTGGGTGTGTGGCAGCCAGGGAAGGTCAACCCGCCACAGTATTTTGCAAATATATTTGCAAGCGCTAACTTGAGCCTAGTGACACCACTCTTCCTGGGTTCCCTGCAGAATCAACACAGAGAGAGAAAGAGAGGCTTCTCCAGAAGGCAGCTCTGAGGGGCTAAATTCAGCTCTGGATCCCTGGGTAGTTCTCTGCTGTCACTGCAGCACAGGCAGCTCCATCACCACCCCACCAGCTCCTTCCTGCCTCCGTGACACCATCATGGCCCTGGTACAAGTGTCTGATGAACTGTCTAGTGAAACTGCTTCAGTGAAGTTACGCTGATGAAAAATATTTTCCCCTTCGCCATTTTGGCAGAGCATTTTTTTAATCTACAAAAATGAACTGATCGGGTTTACTGTACAGTCCCGCAAGCTGCTGAGCTAGCACAACTGGGGCTGCGAGAGATTAGCTACAGCACTTTTGGAATTTCTGGGAGCAATGGACTTATTCCACCTTTATTTCCACAGTCTGCAATGACTGGCCATGTTGCAGTCATTGAGAAAAGCAGCAGCCAACACTTATGAAATAATTTCTGGTTTTGAAGGTGCCGTTTGAGGTCTATGAGAGGATGCAGCCAAAATGAGCGTTCAGAGCTTTTCTCATGAAGAAAACAGAGAAAATGCTCATAAAATTTTGCTGTTGAATAACTGGAGGTGGAAGACAATTGCTGGTGTTAGTTCAGATGATAGAATTAGCTTTTGTGTCTCTGTATCAAACAGTGTATGCAGGTTTTTTTTCTCAGACACTTTTAAAACTCTGATTTTCTGACATAATGGAATAGGTTTGTTCAGCTCATAGGACATGGAAAGAATGGAGAGAGGAAATACCTTAGGTGAAGCTGGCTAAGTGAATGGGCTCTAGAAAGCTGTGTTGTTGCATTTTCCGATGTGATCTGGGACATAAATAATGAAAGAAGTGTAGCAAAGGCCCTAGTTGTAATTGCTGCACACACAAGCTTTTATATTTTCACAGGTGACCGGACACTCTTTTTATTGTGTAAAATAATGGGAGAGCTGCTTTGCCCCTAGTATTTCAGTTTTTTGTATGGAGATAAGATCTTCTGATTGTTCAAATTGTCTGATGGCTTTGGCTCTACATTTGTTTGCAATTTACTTGAAATATAGGCCACATTGATACTTAAAAAAAACTGGACACATAAATTATTTTGCTGTAACTTAATCTGTTATTAAAACATAATTTTAAATAGTGAATCCTGTAGATGACAACAATTATGATTGAATTTCCATACGCTAGGGTCATGAACAAATGAACTACCAAAAGTTTGCAAGATTACACAGAGAAATGCAAAGCGTGAGCTTACCGTTGCCTACTGCCTATGCCAACACATAAGAAGACAGACATTGCATCAAAACCTTTTCTTCTGATTGTAATAAAAATAATTGATTCTGCTAAGTTATAGACGTGCAGACTTGTGCATCTGATATGTAGCCTCATTGGCTTAATTGAATTTTTTGAAAAAATGACTGAGAAATACAGCAATTAAAAATATCACCAAGCTAGCAGCAATTTTCTGAATGCCTACCATATTATTTTTAAGCAATGCTATATTTAGAGGGACATTTCATTCTTTCAGAAGAGAAATAAATCTATTAGGACTAGGACTATTATGTAGGACTATTAAATATTCACATATTTTGTACTACTTCGTTGCTAATATTAGCTCAGTATTCATTAGGAGCTGCATTCTACTATTGGTTAGAAAATGTGGTGTTTGTTTTGTTTTTTTTTTTTCTCTTGGATTGCTCTAACAGTCATCTTTGATCTGCATTTTATTGAAAAATAAAGCAGCTGTCCCCTTTCTTACGCCTCCCCTCTAGACTGCTGGTAAAACTTACTACAGAAGCAATATTTTAGCATGTTAACATGTGTTGTACCCCCAAATGAGTGTGATGGTCCTCCCTTCAGAATCAAAGCCCACTCTTCTGGAATGATTTGCTGCCCCCAAATATGAATAAATTATACATTTTTAAAATGTCATATTCACTCAGAAACCAGCTATTTTATTAAACCTAACTTCCTTTTGAACATTTTTTCTACATCAGACACAAATTTCTGGAGGATATAGTGGGCTTTTACTTTTTCACAGGTTAATATTCAGACTGTCTCAGTGGCTGGTTGAATAAATGTCCAGTGTCTGACTGGATCACAGTGACTCCATTACTGGTTTGTACTGCTGGCTCGAATACTTGTGTTATTGTAAAATGAAATGCTAAAAGGTCCTTCTTCCTAATGCTGTATGTAAAGAAGATGCAGTTATGTTAGATGTTTATCTCTGTAGAGAATGAGGATGGAACTTCAATAGAGATCTGTCTGGGATGATAATGGAGTTATTCTGAAAAAAGGAAGATATTATGGAGGGCATGTTCATCTTAACCAAGACTTTTTTTCCATCCAGTAAGTGATATTTTTCTTCCAGTGCTCCAAATATATTTTAAATTATATAAGTGCTAGTTTAATATTTTTAATTTTACTTACATTTAGTTTATACAAGACAGGATTTTCCGATTTTTATATTTTTTTATCCATTTTATATAAAAAAGTGTTCTGGGAGATGCCCATTTAAATCTGTCAGTCCTGTAGATTTTAATACAGATTAATTTTACATTATACGCTTTCCACAACTCATTTTTTATGGACGGAGCCTGTAAGAAAATATTTGGGTTAGACCATATCACTGGCAAATAAAACACTTTATTGCTTTTTTGTGAGGCTTTCCTGAAAATTTTGTTTACATAATAAAATGATTGAGCCTGATTTTGGATTAACTTGCATTCTTTTATTCTGTTATAAGTCTACTGATGTCATTAGATCACTTCTGATTTAATCTTATTGTCAAAGAAGAAAAATTAGTCCCATTATTCCTCATCATTTATGTCAAAACCTATAATGGCTATGCGGGAGTGAGAGACTGCAGACAGCCTCGCTCCCCTCCTGTAGAATTTAAGCAGTGAACTTGTAGTTCCTGAACTGGCATTGCTGCCTGTGGAAGAGCAGACAGAACAAAAAATATCTTGAAACAAGTAAAAACCTGTTCTGTCACCTTGGAATTGTATTCTTTAATCTCATAAGACTTTTACCGTTTTCACTTGATACAGACAACCATATCGTATTGTCATCATCACTGTACAGGCTTCCAAATTTTCTGACATTTACTTTTAATACTGCTTGAGCTGGAGGTGTATGTATTGAAAGCACGGATTGTAGATTGGCTGCTAATATTTTGCTGATGTCTTTATTATTCTTACACAGTAAAGGGTTTTCTGGTAATTTATTCAAAGATTGATAATGTTTTCCCTTCTTAGACATGGATAAACATCATAACGTGCAGTGTTGCACTATATGTAGATAAGTGGATAAAATCTGTAAGATAAATACAGAAAAGTGAGACAGTTTGCCCAGTATGCCCTACCAAGAGAGTAAAGTGACAGTTATCCATTATAACTGTTGAAATTAATCAACCTATTCACTGTACCTGTTAAAAATGAACTTACAAAGTAGTGAAGAAGTTAGCAAGCCTTGTAGTGTCAGCACTTCTTGTGTTCACTGTTGCTTCCAGAGTTTTTTCCTTTCTGTATTTTTTTTTTTTTAATCTTGAATACTTCATTAATCTCACGCGTCTTTAGCTACTCTGTACCTCCAGGTATTTTTGTGTAACATCAGTTTGTGGAATACGTGCAGTGTGGAGGTTAGCATTTTAATAAACAGTAAAACTAGTGTGCATTCCACAAACATGGTAAAGCTTTGGGGTTAAAGTTCATGCTACACGTGTAGCAAGTATTGTGCTTGCAATAATAAAAAGTAAGGGAGTTGAAGGAAATTGCAACTTGATATCTACACTTATGACATCATCTTGTATATAGATACAGCTTTAGGTTTCTATTTGTTTGCAGTAGATAAAGGGAGGACAGTAGGGCTTTCAGTGGTTCTCATTCTCTGTTTTTTACAGCCAGTTACCTAGCCTTTAAAAGCATGCTCGCTATTTGGGTTACTTGAATCAGTTTTTATACAAGTTTTTCTGGAATCTAAAAATACTTGAAGAATAATTCTGATTTAAAGCTAAAAGAAAGCTATTTAATGAATAAAGTGCAAAGTAGAAATTATACATGCATTTGTCTAATATTAAGAATCTAAAATATCCTCTGTATGTGTGTATATATTATTTTTACGAAAAAAGTCAATTGTTTTTGAAAAATAAGCAATAAAAAGTCAATATATTTTGGGGTCTCATTAAGAAAATCTTTCTGATTGAAAGTTTTTTACTGTCTGTGTTACACTATAAAACACTTTCACGCGATTTTATCTGTAGTAGACAATATGTAAAAATAGATGTCTTACTGTCTTGAATTATCTTTGTCCCGATATCTTTTAGCTCTTTTTGGGAGCCAATCCCTATATGTCTGTTGCTAAAGGAATACATCTTCATGGGTGGTAACAAAATTAACTCACCTGTAGTTGGTTAATCCAGTTTAGTCAAGTAAGAATCAAAGTACAGAAATTTGAAAACGACATATTTAATTAATGTTATTTCTAACAGTTGGCGTTTGATAGCTGAAGGCTTTTTTTTTTTGCGCTGTCAGCTGCACCATTTCAAACTGAAGCGCTGCTTTTAATCTGCTTGTGACAGACAGCCGTGCCAGTCAAAATGCGAGAGCCCGGATGCTATCAGTTTCTGTTCATTTGCTTATTCAGTTTCTTGCTTTGCTACAACCTACTTGTGCTCTCTCAATCTGTCAGACACACTTAAAGGAAGTTGTAGTCTACATTTCTACAGTAGTTTTGTTTTCCCATGTTTCCTTATTTTAATAAGCTGTTTTATCCAGTTTTAGTTAGAGCAGATTGATCAGAAGACGGATGGATTGAGTCAAGGCGCCTGTAAGAACGACACCAAAATGCTGCACATAGAGTGAAATCACCCAACTCTGTTTCTCACTGTGCTGAAGAGGGATAAAAAGATTTTTTCAGGACTGGGAAGGAGGCCTGCTACTCTCCGTTTCCAGCAGCTATGTGGGTGTTTCCTGGGCAGAGGTGAAGAGGGAGCTGACCTTAACATTTGTTAGCAAGTTTTGGGATTGTCTGCACTCTCACAAAGAAGGAAGTGATTAGAAACAGGAACAAATCTGATTTAGATTATCCCTTTGCACTCCCAAAATACATTTTCACAGCCTTGAACAAATGTTGCCCCTGAAGCAGCACAAGTAGTTTTTGTTCCTTTCTCTGGGCTTTTAGTAAAAATAGAGCAAACGCGGATCATCCACGAGACTCATATCTTAGTGTGTTCATCTTTGTCTCTTTCTGCTTCTGTTATTTTCTGTCCTTGAGGAAGGATGTCATTATTGCAAAGAGTTTTCAATGGGAAGGTAGGCCATTCATTTTAAGGGGCATATGAATTTGAGCTCTGTCTAGTAGTTGAAAATAAATAGTTGCAAAACTTGTGTTCCAAATTGAGAATGCAATTCTTAGTACTGAGGATCCAAGAGTTTCTCGGAATACATTTCCCGATGCAGGTCCCAGTTCTCTGGATCCACGTGTGCAACTCAGCTTTGAGGTTTTACCCTGTAAAGGCACAAAATTAAAGTCTGCACCAATTCTCTCCAGTTTCCCTGTGCGCTGGACACATTGCCGTGGGGATCAGGTGAGAGCTATGGCACACTATAAAAAATAGCTGGTTTGGATGATTCAGAGGTGAGGATATCTGAGTCCTGATGTACAATGAAAAATTTGTTTAAGTTCACCCTAGGTACTATCCTGAATTCCGTTACCTGCAGCGTACATTGCGTTGTAGTATCTACCATCTATGTAGCATAGTGGCAAAATGTAGTTCGGCCTGCAGTGATGTTTTTAACCATAGAGTGTGTGATGAGGTGTTTTCTCCCAGGTTATTCTTGTTTGACAAGGAGGTTGCTGAATTTTATACAAGTTATGTTTTCTCATCCTTATTAGAAAAAGTTGAGTAGTCTGATCAGGAAATGATTAAAGCATGAATCAGAGTGACAGTGTCCTCATTTGAAAAGTGCAGCCTCCTGGATACTTAAGGTTTTAAAAACGCTCTTTGCTATCAGTACAACTGTGCCTCCAGGAGAAATGAAGAATCCAGTATGACCCCATGACTGTGCACTTGATAATCATTTCACTCTTAATAATCTAATCCGTCCATTGTAATGAAGCAATTAGCTTGCTGTGCCCCTAGCTGTAGTCTAGTAGCGAATAATGGCATTTATTCTTATTTTAACAGTTTTACTGTTGAATACTATTATTAGGTGGGGTTTATTTGACCTGTCCTTTCAGGCGTCGTACACAGTAGAAAAAATATTTTTATAAGTCAGGCTATCTGTTGTGAGGACATTTATGATGGATGAATTTAGCTCACTGCCATAAATTTCTTTGGATCAGAAATAAAGGTAATGTAACAGTGGCGGAGAAAAAAAAGGAAAAAATAAAGAAAAAAAGGGCAAGGAAAGGAGAAACCACAGCACTAAATCTGGCTGCTATTAGTTCCTCTGGTTTCATTTGAAGTGATCAAAGAAGTGATCTGTGACAAAGTATTACACATTCCTGATCTCGTCAGCTAGCCTCAGAATCTTCTCTGTATTTTTCAATTTCTTTTATGGTCTAACGCTCCATTTCAATATAGGTTATCTTTATAGGGCTCTCCTTTTAAAATAGGAACGAACATTCCTTGTATATTTTTAAATTGGATATGGGAAAGGTTTTATTTGATGTGTAATATTTAAGGTTAAAATATATTTATTTTGACTGTGCCAGAACTGGGTAGCACTTGGTTTTTTTCTTCATTCACTGTCTCTCTTTCAGACTTCCCTTCACTCTCTCTTTTTTTTTTTTCCTGCAGTGCTTATTCTCTGTAAGAGCTTTCTATGACACAGGCAGGTTTTGTCCAGTGCAGCTGTTACTCTGCTCCTACAATGACTTTTTTCTTTGTAGGAATGGCACGCAGTATCAGACATGGCATTCAGGAGATGTGAGGAGAAGGAAGGCAGAAGGGAGAGTGTCTGGGTTTTGTTCAGTCTAACTGCTGAAAGGCAGATCCAGGTGGAAAGTGACATGAGAAGGTTCTTGAAAGGAGAAAGCACCTTTTTTGTGTGTAGAGTTTTCAAGTTTTCTTTAAGGTTTTATTTATTTTCAAACTCTACCAATAGAATTTCCTACTGCAGTGTATTGTGCAGAACTACTACAACTGTGTATGTTCTCGTGCGCTCCTTGGCTTGTTTTCACATCCTCGGTAAGGTCTGGGTGTACTCAAGGCTTCATTAGACCCTCTCAACTTTTTGTTGGGATTTGCATGTTCACCGAGGTAATGAAAAAAATCTTTTCAGATTTTTTCAGGATTTTTTTTTTTTTTACAGTACTTTCCATGTGCTGCTAGAAGCCAGGCAAGTTTTGATATCTGTATTCTGCTGGGAGAAGCCAGAATTTCTGCCAGCTCCTCTCCGCACCTCCTTGGCAGCCTCACTGGCAGGCTGGTGGGAAGCCGTATTCTGCATCCTTTGAGTCGTTCAGTCCCCGGTTCTTCAGCAACAGAGACAGCTGGGGCTTCCAGGACCCTTAGTTCTGGGCAGCATGTCAGGTGGCTTGTTTCAAAACCCAGACTCCCGATTAAACTAGGTCAAACCCAGTAATTCCACTTTGTGGAAAATTTCTGAATTTTTGGTGTTCATTCTTCCATAAAACAGAATCACTGCTAGGTTTGAACCTTGTGTCTTCCTTTCCTTACGTGGATTTTGAATGTTCTCCTGTCTGGATTTTTTTTGGTATTTCAAATGAGTGTAACTCCTTTCTCTCTTTTACCTTTCTTTCTCCATACAGTTACAGAAAATGGTTACAGAACAATGTTTATGCCTTAAATGTGCTCTCACAAATACGAATGAAAATATTGAATTGTTAAGAATGTATGATCTGACATGTTTCTTGGGTAAGAAAAACAATTCAGCCCAGCTAATCTGTACAGTGAGAAACTATTAACTCTGATTACTTCTCTCTCTACTGGGGACCTCAATCTTCCAACTAACTACTGAAACTACATAAGACAACAAAATTTTCACCCAGAACAGGCATACAATGTTAAATTGGTTCTGTTCTGTTTATCTATTTGATCAAAATAACTTGTTGAACTAACACTTCATTGTTATATGAATCTAACAGCATAGCGGGCTAAACATCTGCTATAAAAACTCTGATATTACCTATATTCTATAGTGTTTAAATATTCTTTTCTGTGTATTCAGCACAGCCAACAAACAAAATGTACTTCTAATTATTGTTATCACTTAACAAATTGCCTTCTGTTGTCTCATTTAGAACAAGAAAATTGTTTAACTCCTCAGAAAACTAAATTAGTCCCAAGCTTAGAGAATAATAGAGAACAAATTTAATTGCCTACCTTTCCCTATTCTTCCTTATCTAATTTATATTGTGAGCATTTGGGAGCAGCTCACAGGACCTTTTGTTGTTTTAGAAGTGTATGTCTACTCTGGATTATGCCAAAATTTGTAGTAACTATTTGCCTTTCTGCAAGTTTTGTTAAAATGTAACTGTGATTGACATTCCCCAAAGGAACTTCTCTTAAATATGCCTTTTTGCTTTCATTAATTTTTGGACAACCCAGAAGAGAGCTCATGCTGAGAACATACACAGAGACAACAATAAACATTTATAAATGAAACAGGAGAACAGTAAATAACACTTAGAACTAACAACAATTTTGATCTTAAATTTCTTTGAAGGCTGCATCTTTGTTAATCAGTGTCTTTAAATGTAATTGGAGCTAATTACTAATTCAGACACATGGTGGATTTATTTTTTTTCTTTTTCTGTTTATCACCAGATATTATTCAAAGAGATTAAGGTAGGAAGTAAGCAGTATTTCACACTTTCACCTGCTTTTTAGGTTGAGCTTTTTTTTTGGCCACTGGAACTGTCAGAATTTGAAAAATTTTGGAACATTTTTCTAAAAAAGGTTGGGGCCTGAGAATAGCTCCCTTCTGTTTCCTGGTTCATAGCTTCCTCCACCATCTGAATTTCATGTTGGGCTCTTCTCCCAGGACTACTTTACTGGCGCACTTCTGCAGGCTCAGACAGCTGCCCTCTTAGTCAGGGGTCAATCTCTGAAAAAAGAGTAGGTAGCTGCACAAGGAGAGGCAAGAGAATAAGAAGGGGAATGTGTCTGAGCTATTCACAGATAAACAGCCTGGAGGAAAGTGCAATTTCTCCTGTACTGTCTTTGGACTTTGCTCCAAATGATGAAGAGTGAGTGTCCTAGTCAGAAAAGTATTTTGGAAGATGCTGATTTATACTAGCTGAGGCTGCGGTCTTACACCTTTATTGTAAGACTAAATTACAGTCTACTCTAACTTCCCATGCAGGCATTGAGGAAATTATCATGATATCCTAAGAAAGATTGGAGGATTTAGTTTTCATATTTTCTCCTGTGTTTGTTTAGCATTCCAAATGAAAAAAAGCTTGAAGCTTGACTTGTGGGTGAAGCAAATTGCTCATCTGCACTTGGGAGAATATAACTACTCCCCTCTCTTTTTCACCATTCTTGCTTCAAGCCTGAATGATTTTATGGCACATTTTTCCAGAATTGTGTTTAGTCCTTGTTTGAGGCTACACACGCAAATGTGTATGAAAGCATGGAGTGCTATGCTGCTGTTGCTGTTGATAAAACAGAAAATAAAAACAAATTGCCAAGTCTGTTTCTTACAGATGGACATTCATTTTCTTGAAAAAGTTGGTTGTTTTTTTTCTGAAGATCCTTGGAACTGACAAGGAATTTTTTATTAGCTTAGAAATAATTTGTGGTGTGGTGATCATAGAATCATAGAATGGTCTGGGTTGGAAGGGACCTTAAAGACCATCTCGTTCCAACCCCCCCTGCCATGGGCAGGCGCACCTCCCACTAGACCAGGTTGCCCAAAGCCGCATCCAGCCTGGCCTTAAACACCTCCAGGGATGGGGCATCCACAGCTTCTCTGGGCAACCTGTTCCAGTGTCTCACCACCCTTAAAGTGAAAAATTTCTTCCAAATATTTAATCTAAACGTTCCCTCTTCCAGTTTGAAACCATTCCCCCTTGTCCTATCACTACATGCCCTAGTAAAAAGTCCTTCCCCAGCTCTCCTGTAGGCCCCCTTTAGGTACTGGAAGGCCGCAATAAGATCTCCCCGGGGCCTTCTCTTCTCCAGGCTGAGCAGCCCCAACTCTCTGAGCCTGTCTTCATAGGAGAGGTGCTTCAGCCCTCTGATCATCTTCGTGGCCCTCCTCTGGACCCTACAGTGGCACAGATCAGGAAGTCTGTTGGTAATATGGCCATGTAAAATCACCAAGCATGTTTTATCCTTTTTATTTATTTTGTTTTTTTTTAATTTACCATAGCTATGCCTATATTTAGCTGTTGTTTCACCCTTTCTCTCTTCCTTATATTATTGACCCAAAGCTCAACATTGCTCAAGCCCTGGCGGATCAGATCATTACCGATTGTGTTTGAATGACTCTGTGGGTCTATCCAAAATGCTATTTTGCCACTTCTGGGATCCCTAGGGACCTAGCTTCACTTGTATATCGTAGCATTTACAGATTGGGTGTGCTGTTGTACCTCTGTAAGGTTAAGGAACCAGAAAAGCTGTTCTGTCTTTACCGCAAATGCAAAATGTGGAAGCTGGGATTGCTTTCATGGGCTTGCAATACCTGTGATAAATTAAGGTATTAATTTTTCCTCAAATACGAAAATAATTGTGGATTAAAAATGGTCAATTCATGAGGCTCAAGTGTCTCTGGAAGAGTAGGAATTCCAGTTTGTGTTGAACAGGGGGTATATAACATTAAATAGTTTTATATTACAGAGCTTTTTATGAGTGATCATTTCCCAAGCTAAGGGTATAAGATGATACAGAAAGCAATCACATTTACTAGTATGCATGCCTGAGACAACTGTCATGGTTAGGAATTTGGTTTAATGTTGCTAGGACAGTGATTTCTGAAGTGTTGAAGAAAATACATGAAAAAGGATATAGCAGAATCAGACTGAACAACCTCAGGGGTAAGCTAGAGGGCTTTTTCACAGGACATGACACACAAAGAAATGTTATGACATCTCTCAGACTTTGCAGGATATGCTGTGGTAAAGGGCATACAAGAAGCTGGTGTTGATGGGACACAAAGAATTAATTCATAAGGTAAAATAGTCATAGATGTGTAAATGCATGCTGAGGAAAAGTTTTCTAATTCTACATTACTATTTTCACTTCCTGCAGGTAGCTTTACAAGAAGGCACTGCAACTGAAGTGATTTTGCAAACCAAATATGTTTTACATTTTGTAATACCTGTCAATTGATCTGTTTACTGGACATGAGTCATGCAGTTTGCAATACAGTTTGGTATCAGGTGTGTAACACTAACCCCTGTTCTTCCACTGGTTGGTGAGGAATGGAATGAAAAATAATGTGAAACCTGTTGGATGAAGCTGGGGATATTGATTTGTTTTATTGTTTTTAAAACACATAGTATCTGGAATATTATTTGCCATGGAACAATCGATGGTCGATGATAACTTCCTTCTGCAAGTGATAGAGGAGCCAACAAGCAGAGGTGCTATGCTGGACCTTGTTCTCACCAACAAGGAGGGGCTGGTGGGGAATGTGAAGATCAAGGGCAGCCTTGGCTGCAGTGACCATGAAATGGTGGAGTTCAAGATCCTTAGGGCAGCGAGGAGGATGCACAGTAAGCTTGTTACCCTGGACTTCAGGAGAGCCTCTCTACTCCGCTCTGGTGAGACCCCACCTGGAGTACTGCATCCGACTCTGGAGCCCCCAGCATAAGAAGGACATGGACCTTTTGGAATGAGTCCAGAGGAGGGCTATGAAGATGATCAGAGGTCTGGAGCACCTCTCTTATGAAAACAGGCTCAGAGAGTTGGGGTTTTTCAGCCTGGAGAAGAGAAGGCTCCGGGGAGACCTTATAGCACCTTACCAGTACTTAAAGGGGACCTACAGGAAAGATGGGGAGGGACTCTTTATCACGGAATGTAAGGATAGAATGAGGGGTAATGGTTTTAACCTGAAAGAGGGTAGATTTAGATTAGATATTAGGAAGAGATTCTTTCCTGTGGGGGTGGTGAGGCACTGGCACAGGTTGCCCAGGGAAGCTGTGGATGCCCCATCCCTGGAGGTGTTCAAGGTCAGGCTGGATGACGCTTTGAGCAACCTTATCAATACTTATAAGTACTTAAGGGGTGGGTGCCAGTTGTGCCCAGTGATAGGACTAGAGGTAACGGGCACAAACTGGAGCACAGGAAGTTCCATCTTAACATGAGGAGGAACTTCTTTACTCTGAGGGTGGCAGAGCACTGGCACAGGCTGCCCAGAGAGGTTGTGGAGTCTCCCACACTGGAGACATTCCAAACCCGCCTGGACGCCGTCCTGTGCAACTGCTGTAGGTGTCCCTGCTGTGGCAGGGGGGTTGGACTAGATGATCTCCAGAGGTCCCTTCCAACCCTGATGATACTGTGATACTGTAACCTGGTCTAGTGGGAGGTGTCCCTGCCCGTGGTAAGGGGGTTGGAACTAGATGGTCTTTAAGGTCCCTTCCAACGCTAACCATTTTATTATTCTATGTTCCTTTGTTCAAGAGAAATGTATAGAACATAGCAGACTTACCAGACAAATTGAGGTTTTGCAGAAGAAGCAAATAAGACTTTGTTTTGTTTTGGTGCCACAAGGGGCTTTCACTAATTCAGTAAATGATACCATGATAAATGTGTACCAAGGAGATTAACAACCTTCAACATCAAGGATGTCATGTGAGTGCATCCTTAGATGTTTAATATTTTCACCACAAACAGTGGTGAAGAAATAAGTGGTATTTTTCAACTTCCACAGGAATATGAGGTAGTACATTTCCCATTCTTTTGAGAAAGTTATGGATGGGCAACGGTAAAATGAGGGTAAGACAGACATGCAGTATAGTATGTTCATAAGTATTTGAATTTCTGTACTATGTAATTATCGATAGTTCACTGGTAAGTGTGCTGGGAAAGAAACAGTGCACTACACCTTTGTCAGAGTCTTCTGATGTATAACTTGATGTACATATTGTAAAGGTCAGAGGCATGAGGAATTGAAATTGTAAAGGAAACTATTGGTTCCTTGATTTGTAGGAACCTGGCTTCGTAAGAACATACAGTGGAATACAGGAAGTAATCTTTAAATGCTAGAGGAGATGTGTCTTTTCCCCCTTCTGCCCGCAAAACAAGGAGACCAATATTTTTTTTCTGCATTTTGTTAGCTTTTCTGTAAGAGTTGGAACAAAGTCTCATTTGTTCCATCTTGACAGTTAAAGAGGCTGAACTACGCTGGTTTTACAGTTCATTGCAGAGTGGGGAATGATCTGGATTGCCTGTGCATTGTAAATGTCTTTGAATGTATTAAACAAATAGCTTGTTTTGTCTCACCTTCTCAATAATACAAAAGACATACAAAATAATTTTTGTGAATGACAGAGTAAATGATTAAAATGTACAAACTACCAAACTGGTCCCCCTGGACCCATATCTAGGCTGATATCTTTGACAGTGGCCAGGCATGAATGTTTAGGAAAGAATACCTCAACGGGCATTTTTATAGCTATCCTTGTTCAGAAAAGTTTTTGCCAGAATCTAGGACTTGCTGAGCTGGGTGTTCACACCACTGGGCACTGATGATCTGTTGTGTGAACTTCTCTTAATCTTTTTTGAATACATTCATACCTCTGGTTTCAACAACATACTGTGCGTCATGTTCCCAACTGAATGAATGAAAGCAGTGTGGAAGAAAACCCTTCAGTTTTGTTTATTTTAAAATTTGCCACTTAATAACTCCAGTAGGCACCACATAGCTTTACTACCCCGATGAAAGTCGTGAAGCCTTATTCACCGTGACCACATTCATTGTGTCCAGATGGACTTTTATTATATCCCCCTAACTTACTTCTTTTTACAGTTTAGACAGTCTCAGTTTATCTCAGTTTGATTGTGGGTCCTTAAAAGGATATGTAGATTTTCCAATATGGAAATCATTATCTGCTTCTGATCACCCTTACTGTCCTTCTTGCTAGATTTTTTGAATAAATTTTCTTTTTTCTGAGGGGTGGTAACTAGAACTGAGAGATTAAAGATACAATATTTTTATCAAGTGATATAGTAATATATTGTCTTTCATAATAATCCCCCACAGTTATTGCTTTTGCTTTTTCTGACCATTGCTGTAAGTTCTTTTTCCTGATACATAATAGCTAACATATTAGCAAGCTTTATATCTGTAGCTAGGGTTATTTTTACCATGTGCATTACTTTGTATATACCCACACTGAGTGTTTTCTAGCAGTTAGTTATCTGTCTGTTCAGCCTTTTAAGATTCCTTACAATTCTTCTCAATCAGCTTCAAATTCTAGTAATTTTGTACCATTGGGGGACTTTTGTCACCAAAGTTTATTTTTTCATATTTGCCTTGCATTTAGATGACAATATCCAAGCTTTGAGAACTGCCATTTTAAATTGAAAATGCACTTGATACAGAATGAAACCCATATATTTTAATTAAAACTTTGTAATGCCCCATATGAAGGTTTTCTCAGATTTTTTTAGTCCGAATTACAGTATGGATGAGGAATTCCTGTAGTTTGATAATTTTATTAAACTGATAACATCAGAAATTGATTTGAATATAAGTATTACTTACCTACCTTCTAATGTTCCAGTTACTGAACTTAAATCTTTTTGTACCTAAGGACTACAGGAGAGAGTTTTCTTATTATATGTTGGACTGTAATTGTTGTATATAGAAATGTAAGAGAAATTATAAAAAATGTGGTCTAAACATGGTTATAACCTTATGTAATAAAACTTGCCATCTTTTTTGTTCAGAAATTTTGTAAAGAATTTGTAGTTTGCCTTAAAAGGAGTAAAGCAGGCAAGTTAGAACAATTTAGAGAACATAGATGTATGTGTATATGGTCATAGTATGAGATTTATTTACTTAGCTGGAAATCTTGTAAAAATGGTATATGTGACTATAATTTAGATAACAGAACAGACGGAGTGCTGTTCTTGCCAGGTGTTAATATTTTAAAATGTATTTATTTAAATCTTTAATAGCCATTCCCATCTCTGTGAGGTTTTTTTGTTGGGTTTTTTTTTTTGTAACATTTAGAAAATTTGGCATTACAGTGTTTCCTGATAGGTTTGGGAAGCTTATAAAGCACCTTCTGTACTGCATTTGCACTGTGTTCTGGGAGTGCAGTCCTTGAAAAAGGTACAAGGCTCCTACAAGCCAGAGGATTCCACGCGATACACAGAAATACCTACTGAAAACTATTTTCTAAGTCTCACCAGTAAGCTTCAATATTCGAGGTACCTTTACAACCAACAATTGAAAATGTAGACATTTTTATGTGCGGGGCATATGCACATACAAAGATATGGAAGTGTTTGAGACAAAGTGGAGAAATGCCAAATTTATACTGGTATACACATATTTAATACCAAATGTTATAACTAAAAAATCATTGATTGGTTTGCTTTTAAAAGGAAACCCGATAATTATTCTTCATTCCTGGTTTTTTAGTGTGTAGCTGAATGAAAGATGAGTCCCTAGAAGAAATGAATGATTCTTTGGTCACCAAGTCCAAACCCTAGCTCTCAGACAAGCGTGTCTTAATAGTCCATTTCATAACTATTTTATAGGTAAAGCTTGATTAGTTTAGCTGTATTTTGCTCCACTTTTCTTATCTGGAGGTGTGCTAGTATACCACTCTTTTTAGAGCCAGAAACAATCTTCTAATTTCCTGCTTAAACAAGTCCCAGCCAATAATATCCTTTAACATTTTTCTTCTTTCTCGGGTATTTGCCTCTACTTTTACTCAATTTTTTAATTTCTCATTTCACTACAATTCAAATCTCTCATCCCGTTTCTTAGCTTAGGCTCTCTATTCCCTAATCATCCTCCTAACTCTTCAGGTAGAAGTTAATCTTTCTTGAAGAGGGATAAACAGGACTGTGTGTGGTGTTCAAGGCGAAGTTTTACAAGGATCAGTGTGTTGGCACTAACACTCCTTCCTTTAGCGAACGTGGCTGGACTCCTTCTCTTTCTCCAGTTGCTCTCCTCTTTTATTCTGCAAATTAGGGACCATTTCTAGTCATTCTGTGAGCATGAACGCCTTTTGTATATTGGCTTCTTAAATGCATGATCTTGTACTTAGCACAACTGGCTGTAGCAGTTTGAGAAGGAAACGGGAGCATGGAGACTAAATGAGCTTGTATACCAACACCACACTTAATCACAGATACATTTAACATTAACGAGCGCTGCGACTTCCCTGCTCTGCAGGGTGGATGTCACGGCCTGGGAGCAAAGCTGGGGGTCAGCGTTGCAGTTCCTCACACAGCCTCCTCTGAGGAGGGATGGTGCAGCCCCACAGGAGGTCGGGCTGGTCAGGGCAGTCCAGATGTGGGGCTGTGGGGGGCCTCCCTGCTGCTCAGAGCCCTCGGTGTCCCCATTGCTGCTGCCACCACCTCCCCCAGCTCCTCTGCCAGCACTCCTCAGTGGACCCTGACCCCATCATTTACAGGTGGGGGGAGCGAATGCCCCATTCCAATTGGCTCATGAGGCCATGGCGATTGAAGATTGACCATCACTGTGTGGGCTCAGCCTGCCCTTCTGGAACGTTCTCCACAGGCTGGTGGCAGCAGCTGTGTGAGGCTGCGGGTCCCAGGGGAATCGCTGGAGAGTAACAGCTCCTTCAGCGGTCCCAGCCCCATGTGACACTGCCACACCAACTCTCAGCCCGCTTCTGTCGTGGTTTTACTTCAGGTCAGCTAGTTTTTATCGCACAAAGCGTTGATCTGCCTTCGTTCTGGTGGTGGGCCTGACTTGGTGGTGTCAGCAAAAGTATGTGTTGTGCTCTTTTATATGCAAGATTAATGACAAATTTTAAAAAAATTCTTCCCAAGATAGATTCTAGAGGAACTTTACTATTTATGTTTCTTCAGCTTAATGCTTCTTCTTCTAATAGGATACAATGACATGTTTTTTTGGGCCAGTTCCTCACTGGTTTAATTAATTTCATAGAATCATAGAACGGTTTAGGTTGGAAGGGACCTTAAATATCATCGAGTTCCAACCCCCCTGCCACGGGCAGGGACACCTCCCACCAGACCAGGTTGCTCAAAGCCCCATCCAGCCTGGCCTTGAACACCTCCAGGGATGGGGCCTCAACAACTTCCCTGGGCAACCTGTGCCAGTGCCTCACCACCCTCAGAGTGAAAATTTTTCTCCTAACATCTAATCTAAATCTACCGGCTTCCAGTTTTAAGCCATTACCCCTCATCCTATTTTCCTGGGGCATACCTCAAAAGTGTACTGAAATCTAGACAACTTAAGTCTGGTGGTTTTTTTTTCCCTCAAGAATCAACTGTTTTTGAAAGAAAAAGATTAGTTTGACTTGCTTTTTTACTTTAATTAGTCTGACTTTATCTTGCAACTGCTGCACAGTCTTATGGTAGAGGCAGACCTGAGGCAGACTGCTGAGTGGCCAGTAAACATGGAGTTGCTTTTGCAACCAGAGGGACAAGTAACTTTGCAGAAGTAATCTGAGCATTTAGAAGCCCAAGCATCACTGGGACATTTAGATCAGATTTCTGCTAGCCTAAATAGTGGTATAAAAGTGTAATTAACAACTTTCTGTGCTGGCAAAACTATGAATGGAGACACACACTTTTTAAAGCAGGATGGCATGTTCAGTAGAAAGGACAGTTTTCTTCAAGTATAATCTTTCTCTTATAACAGTTTTTTTTATTAGTAAGTTTTTTTCAGTTGTGTACTAGAACTCCTATCTGTGAAAAACATTCCTAATATAGGCATAGTGTGTGAACTACTTTGCATTCTTTTGGAGATGTTACCATTCCTCTCCTGCTATCTTCGATGTGACTTTTGCTAAAATATTGCATTCACTTTTAAGGCCCCCTGGTCAGAAGTAAATTGGTGCATTAAGATTTGTTCAGAGAACTACGAAGCCATACACAAGAACCTGGGAAAGGATCAAGAATGTGAATTCTTTTATTTTTTCATGTTGTTACAGGGTTTAGTGATAGTAAAAGGGGAAAAATATAGCAGTCTGCACAATTTTAGAAGAAAATCAAGGAGAAGAAGTAAATAAAAGTACAAATTGTTCATAAAAATATTCTGGGAATGAGGACGTTATTAGTCTAGAGGTAATCCATTACAGGGGTTGCCAGAACTCTTGTAACTTGTTTCTCTTGTTGCTTTCAAAACAAGACTAAGCATTGCATCTGTAGGTACACAGTAAAAACAGTACTGATGACTGATGGAACAGTTATTTCCTTTTAGTTTATGATTCTACAGTTCCTAATTTTGACTGAGTGATTTTTACAATGGTCTCGAGAACTTTATTCTCCTCAGGGATTTCTGTGCAGCATACTCCTATTCAGCCCCATATACATTCCTTAGAAATGCAAATGAATGAGGCAGATCCTGGATGCCATATGTTTAAGTTGGAACAGCTTCTCTTTGTTTTGGACCTCTTCTATTTTTTTTGTTTTGTTTGTTTCTGTATTTGCTTTATTTACTTACATTTTATTTACTTTTGTTTTTCTTTTCCTGGCTGTTCTTATTCAGTGGGGAAGTTAATTTCTTACAACTTTTTCCTGGACTTTAGCTCATTTTCTTCACAAAGCTGCTGCTTAAAAAAATCCTCTGGCTTCAGGCCTTGCTTGGCATGCAGTATAGCCTCCTTCTGTCAGACAGCCATTCTTACCTTCTTGGATGTCTGTCTGGGTGAAGACATGTTTGGAAGAACTGTAGTGATTGCCAGACGTTTGAGCTCAGAAATAGGAAGGAACTGCAAAAAGGTCTCAAAACTACTTGTCTGAGAGTTTCACTAGATAAATTTCCAATCTGGCAGTTTAGGTCAATCTGCTTAGAATGTCAGATGGGCTTCTCTCTGGACTTGTGCTTGAACAAGAAGGGAATTTTCAACATTAGTCTAATACCTGGTGTGTATCATCTGCAGAACTGGTCTTTAGAACATCATTTTGACCTTATTGTCATGCTCTTTCCCATTGGACAGAGGCACTAGAGCAAGCTCTTCCTCTTCTGCTTTGGTGGGTTGACCCTGGCCAGCAGCGAAGCACAGCTGCTCACTCCCTCCCCTCTGCTGTGGGATGGGGAGAAAAATAAAAGGAAGGTGAGAAGATTTGTGGATCAAGGTAAAGACAGTTTAATAGGTGAAGCAGAAGCTACACACACAAGTAATGTAAAATAATTTATTTACTGCTTCCCACTGGCAGACAATTTAACCAATTTCTGGTAAGCTCGCCCTCAGCACGCAAAACAGTTCAAATGGCGTAACCATGACTATCCCTGCTTCCTTGTCCTTTCCTTGAACTTTTATTGCTCAGCAAAATGTCACATGGTATGGGATATCCTTTTGATCTATTTGGATCAGCTATCTCACCTATGTGTCCTCCCAGTTTCTTGCCAACCCCAGCCTACTTGTGGAGGGACAGACTGGGAAAAAGCCTTGACGCTGTGCAAGCACTGTTCAGCAATAGTCAGAACTTTGGTGTGTTATCAACACTGTTAGTCACAAATCCAAAAAACCCCAGAACCATACAGGCTGCTATGAAGAAAATTGACTCCATCCCAGGCAGATCCAGTACACCTGCAGAGTTTCTGTCTAAGAAGCTCCACTACAGAGACATGAGAATGGGGCATTATTCAGAATGTAGCGGTGTTGCGTGGAACAAAGAAACTCTAACTTGTGACACATGGCTACTCAAGTGCTTGGGAGACTGTAGCAGCATTCCTTTGTTCTATGTTCAGTTCCTCAGCTGTTCTCATTATGAGTAATTTTTTCACTATTGTACCCTGAGGTGACCTTTCTCTTCCATCCAGTCATTGATAAATGATATCACTGATGGAGATGGTAGATTAATTTGGTGCTCATGTGCTTCTCTATGTTTTATTCTCTGGCAATAAAGTCACTCCTTCACCTCTGGACAAACCCATCTTTTCTGTTGGCTGCTATTTTTGCCTGAAAAGTAGAAAGACTCTTATGGATGATTCTCACTATATGATGTTTTTCCGAGTAAGATTTTACTTAGGAAGGGATCCAGTGTAAGTTCTAATGTGTTCTTTAAGTTAATTCTTGCCTTTTTTAATGTATATTGTTCCAGAAGTGGGACATTGCTTCACGTCCTGGATGTCACTTTGCATCTTGGGTGTCTAGAATAATTTACATTTTATTTATTTTAAACAAAATTCTGTTGTCTCTCTGTCTCTGAATCAGAGGTATATGAAGACCCTCACAGTAAAGGCTATCAAAATTGTTTCCTGAACTGGTATGAAAGCACTAAAAAAAGCTAGCCACACTGAGGGTGAGGGTCAGCTGCCTGGGCAATGATGACGGTATCAACTGCATCCTTGAGATCTGCACTGAGCCACTTACAAAGCACTGTGCATCAGTGACTTCCAGATGTGATGCAGCACCTGGCAGAGAAGTTCTGCCGTAAAACTGGGTAATTAGCACAGGAAATAGTGGAATTCATGTGAACTCTCAAGCTAAGAAGTTTGATCTTGAGTCTTTAAATGTGATACTCACACTTGGTGGGAGCCTGTCTGTGGATTACACGTTGTGAAGAATTTCCTATTAGTGATAAATAACCTTCTTTTTTAAAGATTTGGTTTATAGCAGCAAGAATAAGTGAAAATTCCATTGAAAATACTGAATGAATGTGGTGAGAGCAGGATTTGAATAGTATGCATTAAATTCAGCATGGGGCAAGTGAGGAGATCTGAAATGAGAAGAACACAAAATATTGAATAACTGCTGCTTAGCTGAACTACGCTAAGTGAGCCATAGGATCTTTGGTAAAAACGACGTGTGATCATGTAATTATTGTGACACGTGCATAGAATCCAAGTAGAGATCACAGAAGCAACACTAATTTTTGAATATATTTTCTAACTCTTCAGTTCTTCATTTTATAAAGAGAAGCGGTGATGTGTGAACATAGCACATCAGGTTGCCTTGCACTGATCCTCACAAGGATGGAACCTTTAGAATGACAACTCTTAGAACAGTTACAGGAGATAATGAAGTATTAGCAGTGACTGTTCATTGGTTTCTGCCTGAATGCATAAAAAGAACATGATGGGATATGCTGCCAGTGACTGTCAGCAGTATTAGCAGAGGAGTGCTTGATAGTTGCGGGTTCTGTTTTTAGCTGAGGTGGGAAATAAGTGTAATACATATTAGGATTTATAGAGGATTATAATGCACCTCCTGTAAGATGCCTGATCCCAGCAGGGAGCTCGGGAGAAAGGGCCTTTCTATTCTCATTTCAAGTGTCTGGATCAAAACCTGGTATGACTCATAGAAGCTCAGAGCTATCGTTTCAGATATGGTTTTGTTCAGTCCAGGTTAGAAGATTCTCCTTGCAGATGAAATGTTTGGAGGATTTGGCTTCTAAAATCTAAGGGTTCTCTTTAGTATGTGTGATCTGAAGTTACTCTCAAAGGTTTTTTGTTTTGGTTTCCATATGAGGACCAATGGCACATGCTTTGTCAAATGTTAAGGCTTCCTCCAGAGTAAGTTGCTCAATATCATATCATCAGATTTTTTTGTCATTTTTTGAAGGTAAAGCAGTTTGTTCTCTTGCAGCTTTGTTTATGCAAATAGAGAAACATTGATAGAGGTTATTAAAGAAATGCAGAGTGAAGTAAAACCTGTAATGTAGAATGTCAGGCCATATGGTTGAAAAGTGACAAAGTTTTATGCAGTTGAAAACAGTATTTTATAATGGGAAGTGCATGGTCATCCTTGTCTATTAATAAAGAAAAATATTTATTAACATATATCTACCTGAAGTGATATGTGTGTATACATCTTTTTTTTATTTGTTTGTTTTAAATTATAACATCTCAATTGATTCATTTTGGTTTCTTACCATAGAAGAATAATTTATGAGAAAGTATGGCACACGCATTGCTAAAAATAAAATCTGAAATCTACTCTAAAAACTAGGTAATTTCACATTTATTAGGATATAGGGTCTGGTGCTCTCTGTACAAAATACTATGTGTTTGGTACGCTATATGAGAACAGTAGAGACTAAAGGCAGCCCGTTGTGTGGTTATGCTTTGAAAAATGGCGAAGTGAAAATGACCGTATGGAGTTATACCTCCATGCGGTTAAATCTATCGCCTTTCAGAAAGCAGAAAAAAGACAAAGCAAAACCCCGAAACAAAACCTAAAGTTGCTAAACTTTAAATTCTGGAAATTTTAAGTTAAATTCATATTTTTTTCCCCCTTTTGTTCTTCATCATAGACAAATTCAGATATCAGGAAAAGGAATTTTGGTAAAGAATTCTGCTCAAAATGAATAGAGGTTAAAGGTAACATAAAATGTAGCACAGTGCAAAATCAGTCAGTAAATTTAAATAAAATGTGTCTTATTGTCAGAGCAATGCTGTCTTGGAGATATTAATGGAGGTGAAAATTCATGGAAATGAACTTACTAAAGTAAAAGCGTGACTTAAAAACACAAAGAGAACATGTTAAGACAGTAATTTTAACTTTTTATTGATTTTATACACTGTAAACAAAAAATTGCTCTATTTTATGGCCTCTGGCAGCACTGGGAGAACTCTACTCTCAAGTGTAAAGGAATTTCTTTTTAAATTGTAAATATATTTGTGGGAGAATCAGAAGATTGTTGTCTGTGAATGTATAATTATACTCCAAAAGTGTTATGCCTCACCTATTACAGAGAATTGATACTTAAATTCATAAAAAGATAATTTAAATTTGTGTTTAACTGTGCATTGATGATATGTTTTTACGTCCTGAAATTAGTTTTTATTGAGAATAGGTAGGATAGTTTGCTTAATTGCCTGTATTCGATACATGAATTGTTTATGCTTTATGCAACGTTTTCTTTCATGTTATTAAGGAGTACAAAGCAGAGAAAAAGTGGCAAATACAGTTGTGATTTAATTTTTTTAAGTATGCTAAGTGAAGCAGGTATAATCTGATTTGAAGTTAAGAGAGCATCTAGCTTGATTGGGGTAAACATGGAATAAAATAATTGACTTGCTGACTTACTATTTTTATAAAATGTATCAGTGTCATTCTCCATGCCAGCTTGTGACTGTAGTACTTGCGGTGTGCTTATGTGCACGATGGAGTGCGGACCAGGAACGGTCATTTCCCATCGATGGCTCCTGGTTAGGAGGGCAGTGCTGTGTCTCAGCTGTGATGCACACAGCTTGCCTAAAGCACAGAAAGAACCAGCATTTCCCGCTATATGAATTTGTAGATGTTCTTTCTAAGATTCTAAACAATCTCTTAAATGGTATTGAAACGTTTTTGCTGTAAATCAAAGGATGATTTCAGTTATTTTTTTCTGAGATGGAAACTGGGATTTAACTTTTTAAAGTGTACTTAATATTTCTATAAAAATTAAATAATGTTAAGTATTTGCTGTTTACCCTGTCTTGTATCAGTGTGAAAATAGATTATTTGAATACAATGTGAACATTATCGCAGTTGGTGAAATGGAAGGCTGAATAGCTGTAGTCCATGGGCCTTTCTGTCTTTGCGGCAAACCAGTAACTTTGCCAGATCACAATGTAATTGATGGTTAGGAAAAATAAATTCAGTTCACTTCTTTGTTCATTAAATTGTGATGATTTTTCTCAAATAGAATTGTGAAACTAAACATTTTTCTGCTTGATCTTACAAAAAACTTGAGTTAGCAAGATATGCTTCTGACCTCATGGGGATGACCTACCCTGTCTTCATATGGTATTACTAACTTGTATTACTTTCCCCTGTCTTTTTTTCTGTTTAGTGATTGAAAATTCTGATTTGGTGTAGGAGAGGTCGTGATGTCTTATATTTCATATAGCATTTAACACTCAGGAGGCTGCCAGAGTGCAGATAAGTAATAATAGTCTGGTTGAGCTGCAATAGAGGAGTTATATTCTGTCAGTTTTGAGGGGATGAATCAGTTAAGCAAATAGTGTAACAGCACAACTTTATATTGCTGAACAGCTAAAAGAAATTCAAAGTTTTGAGAAGAGAGACCTGGGCCTGCTTAATCCTATGGTAAGGATGACCACAAAAATCTCTTAAAAGCTCTTGATTAAGTGACAGGGAAAGAAGGAACAATTAAAACATTTTAAAGTGTAAAATGCTAAATAACACTTATTTCTTGACAGTATTTCATAATGCTTTCATGCTAGCTAGGGAGTTTTTAAAAAGAGAACTCTCCTTCACAACATCTGACAGTCCTTTAGATGTCCCATTAGGAAAAAGAAGAGCACGAAGTCGTTAGCTTGAATTGCTTTCAGCTGCCTTATTCCTCGTTGGCTCATGGGGGTGCTGCAACCATGAGGCTGTGGCTGTGAAGGCACTTTCTGATCTGGTGGTAGCAACAGGAGGGAAAGGAAAGAGGAGGTAAAAGGCAAAGAAGAGAAAGAACAGTTGAGACAGGTTTTGAGTCTTGCCTTCTAGGGTTTTTTCTGTGATCTGCAAGTAGCTGCTTGAGGTGCCTTTTTAAAAATTTTGATCTTGTTGGGTTATTTCTTAGGATCGGGCCAATGAATGCCTGTTAGGATTGTTTTGGTTATTGGGCTGTAGGAGATGAGAGGATGGCAGGTTGTCCTTCTGGAAAATGGTGACTAAATAAATAATCCAACATAGCCCATTCTTCAGTTGGTTTTTTTTTCCATCATTTAAGGTTAATTTCTGACATTCTGATTAGTTTACCATTCATCATTAACATGCTGTCCTTTGGTGATGGAAGTATTTTTTGAAATGAAAGTGTTTTTCAGTTGCTAATTCACTTTATCTGCCTTTTGTATCTCTGCCTGTCAATATTAATTGTTTTAAGATACTTGACATTTTAAGAGTCCTTATAGTACTTCAATATGCAACATTGCTGATTTATTGCAAAAATAAGATTTCTTCTTGTTCAGCACCTTTATATCCTGAGTTCATGAGGAATGAAGCACAGTGACAGACCAGCAGACACTTCAAGAAGCACATTTCCAATACAATAAGCCAGCTTGTATTTTAAGTCAAAGTTTAGGTCTCCAAATTTTGACAGACGCTCTTGTAAACTAGTGTTAAACTTCGATTATTTTTTTTTTTAAATTTAACCCACAGTTATTGTGGTAGTTAGGATGTCTCATTAACCTCCTATTTAAGGCAGAGAAAACCACATGATTGCACTGGTATAAGCTGGCCTTTTTCTGCCTTGAGAATTCGTTTTTACTCTTGTACATGTAAATGAAAAGGAAGAATAAAAGAATGCATACATTAATAATATATAATGTAAGTATTGCTTACTGAAAGTGGGGTTGTTCAATTTTTTTGCTGATTTTCATTTTGAATTATAAAAATTTTCAAAGCAAAAATAAGTACACTTTAGTAGAACTAAAGACATTCCCTACAAATAAGTTAATTCAATCAAACATTTAGAGGGGAATAGTTGTGCTGATTTATTTATTTATGATAACTTCTAGATATTCTACTTTCCAGTGTCATTATTTCTAAGTAGTCTTCTGTATTAGATTGATAGATCAGTATATTTGTATGTGATCACTAAATCATCATGAAAATGGAGAATGACTTGCTGTTGTAGGAGAGAAAATAAACTTTTAATCTTATTTAAAAAAAAATGCTAATGAAACAATAGTCACTATTTGACATCATCAAGAATTTCTTTTTATGTGACATTTTAGACTTTTTCTTCAGAAAGAAATTCAAAATTACTGTTACTGGTTGGTTCTGCTCAAAATGTTTCAAGCTGTCTTAAACTTAATTCAGCATGCATCCTAATAGTTCCTAGTTAAAATGTTCAGTCATAGGTTTTGAAGCTATGAGGAGCTCCTCCTGAAGAGGAGTCCTTATGACCATATGGTCTAACTTCTGTATAACAGACTGCAGAATTTTTGTAGTGGTCTGTGTTAACAACTTTTGGCTATGAGAGCTAGAAATACCTAGTCTGATACATATTCCCCTTATTTTTGGGTATTAAACTTTGTGGTTTGAGGACTAGCAGAATTTGTCTCCTTTTGTTGTAAAACTAAAAAGAAATACTGACAATAGCTAGTAATCATGCTATTGTCAATGCACATCACGTAATTTCTTGTCTTCCAAATGTGTATTAATGTATGCACTTAGTTTTTCAAATTCTTGGTCAATAGAGAAAGTCGTGAAATGTACTCTTTCATATCTTTTGTCCAGATGTACATTTCCTGGCCATGTTTCATCTGCCTTCTTGTTTTAGTCCCCTCGTATTTTTCATGGTGGGACAGCTGTTGGAACTGTGTGTCTGTTGTTTTCCATGAGAAAGGAAAACATCTTTTATGTATCAATTCATTGAAATGTCTTAAATAACTTCTGTGAGCTTCTGTGAACTGAAGAAGAGGAAATGCCTGTTTGATATCCATGCACAACAAGATGATTTTGCAGAGTATGCTTTGAAAATATTAAAAAGAATTAAAAAATGAAAATAGCCAGTCCACTTGTTGCCACTTGTGGTAAATCCTTCAAAAAGCAAATGTTAGGAATGTTATGTTCACTTTGTCACTTAGTGACAGCTTGTTCTGTATTAAACAAGGAAGGATCAGTGGCATCTGTCAGAAACCACCTGTCATGTTGCTTGATATGGTTGCTTTTTAGATGTGTTTTGCTTTAGGTAAGAACAATTACAGGAACTGTGTTTGCGCATTTCAGGACAAATATTTATTACCCTATTTAATTTTTTTTACAGCTAGTACATTTTGTAATAAGTTCCAGCAATCACAAAAATTGAACGTGCATAGATTTTGCTGTTTCAGCTTTTCAGATGACAAAGCTAAATTGATAATTTGTCTCTTTTTGGACAGTATTTACTTAAATGAAAATAATAATTACTTTTTTTTTACACTAGTAGTTATCTATCATTTAGCAAAATGGCAAGTCTTATTTGTACAGAAGCTTCTTTGAATCCTCATTCAAATGTTTGCTTTTGTCAACTGCATTAAGAATTGTAAATGAATGGGCAGTGTAATGAATGATGACAGGATAAAATGTAATATAAAAAGTGGAGCTGATACTTGTTTGTGGAATGAGCTATTTCTGTTTGAAATAGAATCAAAACAACACTGATACTAGCAATGAACAATTAATGTGCTACTTTGCCTTGAACAACCATGTTTAACTTTAGTAAAGTGAATAATCTCTAAAATTGCTAAGATTGCTCACAGCCTTGGAACATAGGTAAGATCCAGATGTCTAAGAAATTTATCTTCTGACATACACCTAACCATCGTTATGCAACAAGATATTTGTTCTAAAGCTAAATTTGGGCACTAGCATGTGCACAGAAGTGTCTTAGTGTGAAGAAACAGAAGATTCAGCTTGTCATAAATGCAAAAACTAGTCAGAGAAGTTCCTGAACTCTGTCTGAGCACCATCAGAGATACAGTGAGCTCACCTTGGGAATACCTATGGCTTTGAGTCTGTTGTAAAACACAGCAAATGTGGCTATATTTAATTGAAAACAGCATACGTTTTTTATAAGGGAATGAGAGAAGGTGGTTACAGAATACAAGCCCAGACAACAGAAGATAATTTCATAGTATCATAAGATTGTGCAGGTTGGAAGGGACCTCTTAAGGTTTTGTAGTGGTTCAGCTCAAAGCAAGATCATGCATGTGAAGTTGTTTAGGAACTTGTTGGATTTTGAACATCTCTGAGGATTGAGGTTCCACAGTCTGTCTGGGCAGACTCTTCTGGTAAGTGACAACCCTCAAAATATGAGATGTTTTCTTTATGCATAGTTGGAATTTCTCATGTCCCAGGTTGCCTGACACCTCTTGACCTATACCTGTGCACCTCCAAGAAGAGTCTGGCTCCATCTTTTCTGTGCCTCCCCCTGGGCAGTAGACCTCCCCTTGGCCGCCGTCTCTTCTTAAGGACTACTTAGCTTCTCAGTGTCTTTTTGTACATCACATACTCCAAACCTGTGACCATCTTGGTGGCTCTCTGCTGCACTTGCTTCAGTATGTCAATGTTTCTCTTGCACTGGTGAGCCCCAGACTGGATGCAGTACTCCAGATGTGGTTTCACAAGTGCTGAGTAGAGGAGAATAATCACTTCTGTCAACCTGTTGGCTAAACTTCTGCTAATATGGCCCAGGATGTGCTTGGCCTTTGCTGCAAGGCACACTGAGGACTCCTGTTCAGCTTCTCCACTAGGACTTCCATGTCTTTTTTCAGCAAAACTGCCTTCTAACTTGTTGGGCCATGAGTTGCTTCCAAGATGCTGTACTTTCAGCTTACCTTTGTTGAAATCCATAATGTTCCTGTGAACCATTTTTCCAGACCTTTGATGTCTTCTGCATAGCAGCCCTGCCCTCCTTGACAGATAGATTGACAGATTCCCCTTGTTCCTTCCCAATTTGGTGTGATCCACAAATGTGCTGATGGTGGATACCATCCCTGTTGTTAATAAAGATAATAAACAGTGTTAGC
Organism: Pluvialis apricaria; assembly: GCA_017639485.1. Classification (NCBI taxonomy): domain Eukaryota; kingdom Metazoa; phylum Chordata; class Aves; order Charadriiformes; family Charadriidae; genus Pluvialis; species Pluvialis apricaria. The sequence continues at coordinate 148,009,835 of CM030008.1, forward strand.
TTCAGGACTGATCCTGGTGGAACATCACTAGTTCCTAGCTACCAGTTGGACTTCAATGTCTGGTCACTATGCCTTAAATCTGGCTGTCCAACCAATTTTTCATCCACTTGTCCAGTCCATGTCTCCTCAGTTTGGCTATAAGGATGCCATAGGAGATCAGCTCAAAAGTCTACATTTACTTGTCCACACAGCCGATCATCTCATCACAGAAGGCAATCAGGTAATTCAGGCATGTTTGCATTAACCTTCTTGTCCTTCCTGTGCTTGGAAATGGCTTCCAGTAGGATTTACTCCATAAGCTTCCACCCAGGATGTTTGAGACTCACACCTCCTACAAGAATTAGGTGAAAGGTCTGATAGGACATTCATTATCCCAGCTGTTGAACCTGTGATATTATGCAGAAAATGCAGAAAACCTCAGAGGCTGACAGGAAAGCAAGCTGGAAAGCCTGGCTCTGTAGCCCTACAGGTACAGACTTCATCTGGGAGTGTAAAAAGGTATGGGTTGCCTTTTCGTCACTTTCGTTTCTGGCTGGACAAGCTATTTAAAAGATCAATACCATGTTTATAAAAAGAATGAATCCCTTCAATTTGGTTCTGACTTCTCCAAGAGTATTCTGTGAAAAGACAATTCATGGTACTATTGCACATAATTTCAAATGGGTAGAGAAGCCTCAATCAGGTACCCAAATTCATGGAAGAGACAGAAGTGTAGAAGAGCAGTGTCCTTTTCTTTCTGTTAGCTAGATCTATACAGTTTATTTGTCGGTTTTTCAAGTGTCTGGATTCTGTTTTGAGGATACTTAACTTCAGTAACTGTACTTAGTGAATAATTTAGACATTTTAAATAGTTTTCTTGGGGTACTTTTTAGGCCTTATAGGAATGCAACACAATAGTCACTAAATCTTGCCATTAGTGCTTGCCTGTGCAGAGACTTGTGTAAAGTTAAGCATGTTCATAAACATTTGCAGTCTTTGAGTATGAGCTTCAACTTGTTTGAAAACAGAGCTCTCCAGTTCTCTCTTGCTCTAAGTGTGGACTTTAACATAAAAGTGGTGGGAGGGAATTATCTGGGGCCTCAATGTGCTGTCATAATGCAGAGAAATAGTAATTTTTGTTGGAAAGCTAACTGGGCAGTTACTCTGTTTCTCGAAGGCTGATTTAGACTTCATAGAATCATAGAATGGTTTAGGTTGGAAGGGACCTTGAAGATCATCGAGTTCCAACCCCCCTGCCACAGGCAGGGATAACTCTCACTAGACCAGGTTGCCCAAGGCCACGTCCAGCCTGGCCTTGAACACCTCCAGGGACGGGGCTTCAACAACCTCTCTGGGCAACCTGTGCCAGTGCCTCACCACCCTTAAAGTGAAAAACTTCTTCCTAATGTTTAATCTAAACCTGCCCTCTTCCAGCTTAAAGCCGTTCCCCCTCGTCCTATCACTACATGCCCTAGTAAAAAGTCCTTCCCCAGCTCTCCTGTAGGCCCCCTTTAGGTACTGGAAGGCCGCAATAAGATCTCCCCGGAGCCTTCTCTTCTCCAGGCTGAACAGCCCCAACTCTTTCAGCCTCTCCTCATAGGAGAGGTGCTCCAGCCCTCTGATCATCCTCGTGGCTCTCCTCTGGACGCGCTCCAGCAGGTCCATGTCCTTCTTATGTTGGGGACTCCAGAGCTGGATGCAGTACTCCAGGTGGGGTCTCACGAGAGCGGAGTAGAGGGGCAGAATCACCTCCCTTGACCTGCTGGCCACAATTCTTTTGATGCAGCCCAGGATACGGTTGGCCTTCTGGGCTGCGATCGCACACTGCTTGCTCATGTTGAGCTTCTCATCAATCATCACCCCCAGGTCCTTCTCCACAGGGCTGCTCTCCAGCCATTCTCCGCCGACCCTGTATTTGTGCTTGGGATTGCCCCGAACCATATGTAGGACCTTGCACTTGGCCTTGTTGAACTGTATGAGGTTGGCTTGGGCCCACCTCTCCAGCCTGTCCAGGTCCCTCTGGATGGTATCCCTCCCCTCCAGCGTGTCTGCCTCGCCAAACAGCTTGGTATCATCAGCAAACTTGCTGAGGGTGCACTCTACCTCACTGTCCATGTCGCTAACAAAGATGTTGAACAGTACGGGTCCCAGTACCAACCCCTAAGGAATGCCACTCGTCACTGCTCTCCACTTGGACACCGAACCGTTGACCGCAACCCTTTGAGTGCGACCACTCAGCCAGTTCTTTATCCACTGAGTGGTCCATTTATCGAATCCATGTCTCTTCAATTTAGAGACCAGGATATCGTGTGGGACAGTGTCAAACGGTTTGCACAAGTCCAGGTAGATGACATCAGCAGATCTTCCCTTGTCCACTGCCGCTGTAACCCCTTCGTAGAAGGCCACCAAATTTGTCAGGCATGACTTGCCCTTGGTGAAGCCATGTTGGCTCTCGCCAATCACCTCCTTGTTTTCTGTGTGCCTCAGCAGAGTTTCCAGGAGGATCTGCTCCATGATCTTGCCAGGCACAGAGGTGAGACTGACTGGCCTGTAGTTCCCCGGGTCTTCCTTGTTTCCCTTTTTGAAAATAGGGGTTATGTTTCCCCTTTTCCAGTCGGCAGGAACCTCACCAGACTGCCACAACTTCTCAAATAGGATGGCTAGTGGCTTCGTGACTTGATCTGCCAGTTCCCTCAGGACCCGCGGATGTATCTCATCAGGTCCCATGGACTTGTGCACCTTCAGGTTCCTCAGGTGGTCTCTCACTTTATCTTCATCTACAGTGGGCAGTGCTCTGTTTTCCCAATCCTTTGCTTTGCACTTGCCTTGTTTAAGACCTGTGCATTTGCTTGCCTGACAGCTATGTCTACATTATGGCCACAGAATATGAATACGTCCCTGATTTAGTAAGAAATATCAAGCAGACATGGATAAGATAGTGCTGCTGTTTTTAAATGAGAAACCTGGAAAGTCTAAGGGTATTGCAATAAGATTTTTGTCTCTGAGTGCTGAAGAGCTCTAAGCTATCACTTGTACACAAGGCTAGGAATCCTGGGATGTAATTCCTTCCAACAATTTGCTCTTTTTTTCCCCAGAGGATGAATGATAATGCATTTGTGTTTTGTTTCTTTAAAAAAGGACTTACAGTATCCACCATCAATTGATTTATATTTAAAGAGCTATATAACTTTTAAGTAGTCATTGCCATTCCAACCAGAATATATTTTTTGTATAGTGATCATGGAGCTATTTACGATAAAATATGTTAACTATAAAAGTGTCATCACAGATGCTGCTATTCTGCTCAGTTTTGTAGAAAATAGCTTACATTTCCTGTCTACTTGAAATTTCACAACAGAAAAGACTACATTGGCACGGATATATTTACATATCATACATGGTTTTTTTTTAAATTATTAGTTGACCACCTTCTTTAGTAATTCTCTTAACTTCAATAATATTTAGGAAAGTGGTTAGCATTTTCCAAATATTTTTAATGATATTTAAGCACATTTAAACTTTAAGTGCTCCTTTTGTAGGAATTTGGTTTGAACTCTGAGGTTTTTAAGTAACTGCCAATAAATGCAATTATTATACATTTTTTAGATGTCAATTTTAATAGTTTTTTAATTATCACTTTTTTTCAAAGCTAGTGTCAGTGATGCACAGAACAAATGTCCTGTTTTGTTTAAAGAAAGTCTGAGTCCACGATATTTTTTTCTTGCTGTGATAAGACCTGTAATTAATAATACAGTGATCAGAGGAATTTTGACATTAATTTGTGGTTTTAGTAACTAGCTTGTGTAGTGTTTATAGTGAAGTCTCTCCATTTACATCCTGAAACCTTGCACAGGAACAACACAAGACATCACAAATAGAGTATTATTAGTATCGATCAGTTTGACCACAGTGCTGTGTCATCTGTGGCTGACAATGTTAGTTTTGAATCATAGTCTTCTGGGGTTTTGGCAGGCTTTATAGCAAATTGGACGTTCTGCAACATCTTTGTTGGGCATTCCATAGTTTTCAATTTAATTAAATGTGAAAAAGAGAATTGTCATCATTTTTTATTTTATACTGTTCCCTCATTTTTAACAATAGATACTGAAGTAGTAATCCCATTCTGTTCTGCAGAGGTTCTTGTGTTGTCCTCATCAACATAGTATCTTTAGTCTTTCAGTCATGCATTAAATGACATGACTAACATCTGTTACGTTTGGTTTGTTCTCTCACATTCTCTCCCTGGGGGAGGAATTTCATGTGCAGTTAGTGGGGTTTATTTTAACATGGTGGGTTTTTTTTTAAATATGTACATTTCTTTGTGTTCGTATTAGAGGAGGTGAGATCAGTGCATCTTGCAGCTATAACAAAAGACAGGGTGGTCTAGGAGTCAAGGATTATTGTAGATAAGCTCTGAGTCCTATCATGTGTGTTAAAAACACTATTATGCTCGAGGAGTGAAACTGTTGACCATGATCTTCATCCTGGACATATGTGTCACAAGACGCTGAACATTTTGAACATAAGAAATTAAACTTTCCACTCAATGCTCTCTTCTGTTAAAAATAAATACAGAAAGTAGAAAACGAGGCTACAGCCCTTATGGTGGAAAAATGTAGATGGGAGTTTGATAATGGCTGATAGCTTCTTGCTGAGGAATTTTGTATTACTGTGGTTGACATAGGTAATGACAATGGCAGTTGATAAATCTGGGCACCCATGAAGATGAAATGGAATCTCCTGACAGGCTAGGAAAGGAGAAAACGGCTGTAGGTGCTGTATGGTGGGCCATTATCAGGAGGAATTCCAAGAGAATTCTTAAATATTTGACTGAATTGACAGTTTGGGGATATATATGTTCAACAAAATAGGGATACAAACATTTCAAAGTGGTCTTTTCTGCCCTTTCACTTCATCTTCTTCAGCTTCCACCAGCTGTTCTTCATTCCTGAAGAGATCTTGTTCAAGTAGCGAAACCCTGTTATCGTTATAAATGATAAAAATCAGCACATCCAGATGCTATGCTGGGCTTTGAAGCCTCATAGAAAAATTAGGCAAGATTTCTAAAGCCATGATCAGTGTAACTCTTGTGCTTATTTGCAAAGATATAAATACATTTTATTTATAGAATGCTATTTTATTGAAATCAAAAGAGCTTGCTATTTCCTTATGAGAACTGTGGAAGAAGGCAGAGTACTTCCATCACTGCTTTCTGTTCTGAGAACATTTTGCAAATCAGTGTTATTCTGCATCATTGTCCCAGCCGTAAAAAACATTATGTGTAATTAATTAAGTATTAATTTTATGTGCTTTTTATAGGTCAGTCTAGAGTGTTTTTATTTTGTGCAGAAATGAGGTTGCTTCCACACTTCCATTTTCTAAGGGTTTCTCTTCCAGGTATGATCTTTTCTTTGAGCTGCATTATAAACCTCTGTATATGAGTTCTCCAGAAAGTAAGAAGATCCTTTCTCACATAAGTTGGAAGAATTGGCTATTTTCTCCTTCTGAAACTCAGTAATTTTATATTTTTATAGTTTCATCTAGTCTTATTGAATGTAGCTTCTTTTTTTCACAGTGCTACTTTTTTTAGTCACTGCAGTCAATGAGATAATATTGCAATATTTTTAGCATTGCTTGTATTACAGCTATTATCAGAGATGTTGAAACAAAATAATTTTGGACAAACTAAAAAAATTACTTCTATAGCTTTAGCTATGCCAAATACATAGATTTGTTTGACAATGCATGAACAAAATGGATACATAAAAAGCCCATATCTTTTTAGATAGCTTTATTTATTATTATTTAAATATCAACTTCATCGTATACATTTGAAATAACTTTAAATTTGTGTGGTGGTATTGTATTAACTTAAAATATGCCCTGTGTGTAGAATGCAACCTTTATTTTTTCAGTGCATGTTATTATTTATCCTTTTTAAAAAATGTTTGCATAACTGTAAAAATGCTCACATAATGTTCATTTCAGGTATATCTCACTTGTCAGATGGTTGTTAGTAATATATGTTTAGGACATCACAGGTGATGGCTTATCTTAGAGAGGGGTGATCAACTGAAAAAGGCTGCATGTTTGTATTTACACACATAGGAAAATTTCTCTGTGTGTAATAAGAGAAGGGAGGAATGGTTAAGTAGATTTTCAAGTCAGAGGAGGGACTGTTGTGATCTAAATTCATCCATCACATATGTAATACAGTATCTGAGCAATTATTGCATCAAGCTCAATAAAGTGAAATTAAAACAGAACATATTTAGAAATGCATCCAATATTGACTTAAAATTGTGAAGTTTCACTGCTATTGTGAGTAAAATGTTTCAATATTTAAAAACCTCACCTTTTAAAATTTGCATTTTTTTCCTAATCTTTTTTTCTGTCCAACTTCTATTCCATGAAGATTAGATTTTTCAGTCTATATCAATGCTGTCCTTTTATATATGTTAGGAAACAAGCCCAGGATTCCAAGCCAGATGGTACTTTTATTCACTGTGCAGACCAATCTTTATTATCTTCTCATTCATAGCTGTTTTTTGTGCATCAAGATGACTGCTTGGTTCACCCATAATGGGCCTGGCTGCAAACTAATATGTGTACACTTTGGATGATCAAGGAGCTAGAGTGCCAAAATGGAAGAGAAAATGAACCAAATGCACAGTCAAAACACTCTTTATGAGGGCCTATGTCTCCAGTGTGTATAGAAATTGATGACTGAAATCAAGTTACTGGTTTTGTCACTTTTCAAACAAGGTTAAAAAATCCTGATCTCAGGTCTCACTGTCATTTCCCCAGTCCTCATGCCCATTCTTGGCCCATCTTTTCTGAACTCTTCAATATTGCAATTTTCCTGGTCACTCTTTTCACCCCTCTTTTGTTGTACATCGTTTGTAAAGAAAGTTTTAAGTAAAATTTTTAATTGTATACCCTGTTCATGAATTTTGTGATTCAATTTAGCTACTTAAGTCCTACTTCTCCTTATAGTTGGGTGTCTTTTTTGAGAGGAAAAATAAAGAGTATTATTTTCTGTATGAAAAAATTCAGACTGTTAAGTAAGGCTCAGTTTCAAAATGTGTTGTTTCTGCAGCTGTGACAAGCGCATCCATCTGTCTGTGCATGTTCTATTCTCCATCAGGGTCACTTCTGCAAGCAAGAATTCAGCTCTGGGTAAGAATCCTGAGATCTTGGGGGAATAGGCCAGATAAGTTAAAAAAATCTGGAACATTTGATACAGGCAAGCAGTGGCACAGACAGGCCTGGCAGGGCTATGATACATGAACCTTCTCTGTCTTTGGTGAATAGGGATCATCTGTATTAGTAAGTAACCATTGTGTCCAGAAGTATTAAACAGTTTTAAATTTTGTTTCTTGGTTAATACAAATGTTTTAACTATAGGAGAGAGTGTTCAGGACTACCCAGGACTATTGCATTTTTTTTCAGGAATGGGAATGAGAAAATTTTTAAAAGTGGTTATAGATATTCTATACCTTGTTTTGATCCTAGAAGGTCAAGATTAGACATTCTACTAATATTTGATTATAATAAAAATAATATGACAGCCAACATGGCTTCACTAAGGGTGAATCGTGCCTGACAAATTTGGTGGCTGCCTTAGCTGGTGTTACAATGTTGGTGGGTAAGGGGAGAGCAAGTGTCATCATCCACCGGAACTTGTGCAATACATTTGACACTGTCCCACACAACATCCTTGTCTCTAAATTGGAGAGACATGGATTTGACAGATGGACCACTCAGTGGATAAGGAATTGGCTGGATGGCTGCACTCAAAGGGTTGTGGTCAATGACTCAATGTCCAAGTGGCGAGCAGTGATGAGTGGTGTTCCTCAGGGGTCGCTAATGGGAACGGTACCATTTAACATCTTTGTTGGCAACATGGACAGTGGGACTGAGGGCACCCTCAGCAAGTTTGCTGACGACACCAAGCTGTGTGGAGCGGTCGACACGCTGGACGGAAGGGATGCCATCCAGAGGGACCTGGACAGGCTTGAGAGGTGGGCTCATGCAAACCTCATGAAATTCAACAAAGCCAAGTGCAATGTCCTGCACATGGGTTGGGGCAATCCTAAACACAAATACAGGCTGGGTAGAGAATGACTGGAGAGCAGCCCTGAGGAGAAGGACTTGGGGGTGTTGGTGGATGAGAAGCTCAACATGAGCTGGCAGTGTGCACTCTCAGCCTGGAAAGCCAATCATATTGTGGGCTGTGTCAAAAGAAGTGTGGCCTGCAGGTCAAGGGAGGTGATTCTGCCCCTCTACTCCGCTCTGGTGAGACCCTACCTGGAGTCCTGCATCCAGCTCTGGAGTCCCCAGCATAAGAAGGACATGGACCTGTTGGAGCGAGTCCAGAGGAGGGCTATGAAGATGGTGAGAGGGCTGGAGCACCTCTCTTATGAAAACAGGCCAGGACAGTTGGGGTTTTTCAGCCTGGAGAAGAGAAGGCTCCGGGGAGACCTTATAGTGGGCTTTCAGTACTTAAAGGGGGCCTACAGGAAAAAATGGGGAGGGATTCTTTATCAGGGAATGTAGGGATAGAACGAGGGGTAACGGTTTTAAACTGAAAGAGGGTAGATTTGGATTAGATATTAGGAAGAGATTCTTTCCTTTGAGGGTGGTGAGACACTGGCACAGGTTGCCCAGGGACGTTGTGGCTGCCCCATCCCTGGAGGTGTTCAAGGTCAGGCTGGATGACGCTTTGAGCAACCTGGTCTAGTGGGAAGTGTCCCTGCCCATGGCAGGGGGGTTGGAACTAGGTGACCTTTAAGGTCCCTTCCAACTCTAAATGTTCTATGATCCTTTATTCAGACCAGCTGATCTGAATAGACAGGGCTTTAGAAAGTACTTTTCTGTTTCTGTTGCCTAAACTAGTATTTTAATTTACTGAGATGCTAGGATTGTCGCTAAGATTGTGAGTTTAAATGTATTTGTGAGTCACAAAGTAATAATCAAATTACTAATTAGTTGGGTCTCATGGATTTTATTCTAAGCTCTTTGAAGAGTTGAGGAAATCTGATGGAATCCCTTTGTTGGATATTCTGTTAGAGAAGACTATAAAAGAGCAAACGTATATTGCCCCTTTAAAAAGTGAGGATGGTGTGAGTGGAAGAAGAGCAAGAGAAGTAGAAGTGAATCAGTCCACTTTAATTCTCAGAAAAACAGTGGAAGAAATAGGCAAAGTTTTTGTAAGTATCTGGAAGATAAAAAAGAAATGAATAGCAGACAGTGTGGTTTTATCAAGAACAAATCGTGCCAAAAATCTAATTTAATTCTGCAACAGGTATCAGGTTCTGTAGGCAGAGAAATGGCAATAGATAACATATCTTCACTCAAGGAAGACTTTAATATCATCTTGCAGAACATATTCCTAAGCAAGCCCGGGCAGGTGATATAGAGAAAACTGCTGTAGAATAGTAATATGTACCAGTGAGTAATAGTCAGAAGGTTTTACTTAGTATCTATGGATGGTTTTCTGTCTAAACAGAAAGACGTGCAAAATGAAACTTTAGTGAAGTTGTCAAGCACATTAATGAATGTCCAGAATGATGGAATAGGGTGCGCTTACAAACATGTTAGGAAAGAGGTTTAGAATTATTTTGACCAATTAGAGATACCGTCTAAAATAATGTCAACAATGACAATATTCAGTAAGTACTGTGCTTAGATGCAATCATACATTTAAATTGAAGTTAGCAACTGATTAGGTAGCAATTCCCAAGTGCAACATCTAGGCTCTAAACTGCCTCTTATGCTGAACATGAACTTTAATTGTCCCTGTTATTATGGAAAGGCTATTTGCCATCATAGGTTGCATAAATATTACTATGAGGCAATCCTTCACTTCTAATCAGCACCAGTAAATGCCCAGCTGGAATGTGTCCAGTTTTGAAAACTGCAGCTCAAAATAACGGTGGATTAGCTGACAGCAGTAGAGGTGAGATCACTAGAAAACATGCGTGAGGAGATGCTGAAGAAATTTGATATGCTTTAGGACAGAAGACTGAGGGGAACTTTAAGATTTTCAAAGGGATGAAGGGCTGCTGTTCTTCGTTCCTGTAGTAGATGAAATATTGAGCTTAAATTGCAGTTTGGGAGATTCAGACAAGATAGAAGGTAGTAGGTCTAATTTTTATTACACCTTAGGTTATTTAATACATGTTTTCTCATTTGCTTCTCACACATGACTGTGCGTATTGAACTTGTGCTTGGGATAGACAATGATTAATGAGAATAACCGTGACTGAGGTGTAGTAAACTCATCCTTCCACCAGTAATTTCTGCAGTTTTGAAACTGTACTCCTTGTCATGATTTTGGGTAGGTTTTTCATGTACGAAGTACATTTTTTCTCTGTCACCGTCTCTTTAAGCAAAAATGCATGTGCCTCTTTTGTCAGAAGAAAGGGGTTAGTATTTTACTTACAAACCAGCAGCATATGAATTCATTAATTTATGAACTTGAGAATCACTGTTTTCTTGAACATGTTTTCTTGAAGTGAAGATTGCCTTTACTTCTCGTTTATACTGCTAGTGTGGATTTAAGAAAATACTGAATTTACAAAATTTAGTTTCATACTCCCAATTAGAAATGGATACTAGTGTTGTAGCTCTGCAAAATGTGTTAACTAGTGAGTTTTTCAAGGATGTTTAGCGTGTGCTCCATTTTAAATCATAGGACTATTGTCTGGGCTGGTTTTGATGTCACTTTGTGTTTACTAATTTTCATTTATATATAGTGTCTCCATGAATGGCAGTTCTATTCATTTTAAATGCACTCTAATTGCAAACAGACATGATTGAATACTTGTAATTGGCTGGAAACGAGAACAATGAGTGTCTGCATTACAATAAAGACTTAGGAGTTAAATGATCATCCAAAGCTGCGATTCAGAATTCCATGATTAAACATTTAGAACTTCTCTTCACAGAAGAGTTTGAATAACATATGTTTATGAAGAATGGTGCTCACAAAGATGACTATTTCTATAGGTAGCATTCAGTTTATGCCTCTAGTACAGGTGTAGTTTTGCTGGACGAAGAATGTGAGATTTGAGGGAACTGAAGTACCTTTTTCTACCCCTGCCTTCCCCCTACAAGTGCCTTTAACCTATCATGGCCAATCCTAGTTCCTGAAATCCAAACCTGGTGACTCTGACAAAGTAGTGAGTGTTCCAGATAACATGTATGTAAGGCAGAGGGTTCTGGGTTCTTAATTGGTTCCTAAATTTATTCCAAGGAAACAGAAAACAAAGGGGGCATACTTCAGATTCTTCTTTTTAATGCAGGAGACATTACATCCTTTCAGGAAGGTTAGGTGTTGAGTCAACATTGAAATGTTAATTGTTGAGAGAATACTGTAGTTTTACTTAATTAGAGTATGATGTTTAATTATACACTTATTTTTCATTGGTATTTTGTGAAAAGGTTTAAAGGCTACCAACCTAGACACTTGATTTTGCCTCTGACTTTTGGAAGATTTTGTGCAGCCTGACTAGGAAAGTTAACCCTAGGAAAAAATAGAAGAAAGTAATGTCAGACAGAAAACTGTTACAGTTTCAGTTATACTTTATTTATATTTAAAAAAAAATTATGTTAAAAGTAATCACACGATTGAAGTTTTTCACTGCTTCTGGGAGAGAATTTTGATTTTTACAGAAATGTCTGTACTACTTTCAGGCACCAATGTGATGTATTTTTGAACCAGAAGAAGAATGAAATTAAATGTTTGAACAACCTCTGTTGATTTAGACTGTAATTTATGTAAGATCTCAGAAGTTAGATAGTTTACTCAGAGGAATAGTTACACTTGTGTGTGAGTAGTTGTCCTATGAATCCCAATTAAAGGAGTGTAAATAAACACAGAATTTACTAAATAGTAATACAGTGTTTGTTTGGTTATGATCTCTCATGTTTGGATTCCAGAGTTCTTTCCTAAAGCCTATTTAGAGAGTAGATGTTTTGCTTTCATTGGGCAATGGGAACAGTTACACAGATCAGATTCTCACTTCAGTCTTCATTCTACGATGCAGAGAGAGATTAAATTTAAGAGTTTTTTCACTGGTTATTAAACCAATTTGCTGAATAACCTGTAAAAAGATACTGAAGGAAATTAACACCCAAAGAGAAAATAAATATATAATATCACTATGGCCTTGAAATTTAGTACAGCCTGATTCATCAACCTGGATTGTACTCTGGAACATTAAATCTAATGGACCCAAAACATCACATTTCTCAAGTTTTGGTGTAGCAGGACTATAGTAGGCTGAGTAAAACCACTACTGACTCAACCAGGAACTGTCTCAGTTAAATTCAGCCACTGGCCAATGCAGAGGTTCATATGTGTCAGGGGTTAATGAAAATTAATCAAAATGATACAGTTTTAGCTTTTAAAACTATTGGGATTCTCAGCCAAAACAAGATATTTTGGAGAGGCTAAGGAATTCTGATCAGAGAACCTTACATCTTAGTCTGAAATAAATAATTTTCTTTAATTTTTATAGCAGAGCATTTAAATGCTTTTAAGCTTCTGTTTAGTGTGCAATTTGTGATATGGAAGCTATTTGAAAGAATTTTAGTTCTGGGCCAAAAAAAATCAAAATTGTTAAAAATGATTGATCTCACCAATGTGTTCTGCAAAAGTTTTTCTTTTTTTTAAGTGGTATTTCCTTCATGAATTAGACCAGATGAGTTGGTTTCTGTTTAGAATACTTTTGCCAAAGCAGTTCTTCTTTTAAGACAGGTAGTATTCTTTGAACATCAGTTTTAAAACCTTAAAAGTTGAAACTAACTGTAGAGAGTGGAATCTATGCAAATTTTTCAGTAGTTTCAAATCTGGCTATGTTCATAGTATTGGGTTATGTTCATCTCCTGAGCCTAATGCCTGGTCACTAGATAAAAATAATTGTGAACAATTAAAACACTCCAGTTTTATTGGTATCTGTGATAAAGCATTAGAATCACTTTGCTTGCTAGTTGTAAGTATACCTGTACAGCATAAGAACTAAAAATTTCCACAAAAATTATGAATTTAAATAAACTCCTCAGGCTAAGAGACCCTTGTTCATACAACAAGGAGTACAAGACAAGGGGACTCAAAAAAAGAATCAGAAAAAGTCGAGAAAATTTTGATGAGTTCCAAGTATTATCTAACTTTAATTCATTTTAACATAAAGATGCAAACAGCAAACATACCCCAACAGAGTACTAACCAAAGGAGACAGGGAGACAGAAATAGTAAACCATTCTGTAAAAAAATAGACTGATACCTTTTATTTCTTAGTGGAACATTGATTCAGGCTTATAGAACCAATGGAAAAGAACATTTCCATTATTGTAAACTGTGTTACTGTAGCTAGTTATGCAGACAGTTTATAATAATATTGAATTTATGAATCTAGCTCTTTCATGCTTCAAGTCAATCACCAGACACATCTGTTTTAAAGAAAGCCACTTGTGCTTTCTTTCAGGAGCATGGAAACTGAGCATTGTATTTACCTCAAATATCTCGTGTAGATAGAGAGATTATATTACAGATAGATGAGATTATATCACAGTAATTTCCAGTGATTTCCCAGATATAAACAAATAAATTCTGTAGAAAACGTGACTAGAGAATTCGAAGTGAGTTAATAGTATTCCCATTTATATTTTTATTCAATTAATTATATTTGCAGAAAAAAATCAGTATTTTGTACTTTATTCTCATAACAGAAGGTTTTAAGAATATTGGAATTATTCCCTCAAAAAGTATTTAAAAAATTTCTTTAATAATAATATAATTTCCACCTCTCAATATTTATGTGAACAACAACAGCAAATCAGCAAAAAGGAATGATTTCTTGATAAATTGGCTATTAAACATGGCCATATCTATGATATATGTAATTACATTTTCTGTTCTTTAACAAGAGGATGGCACAGTAAAGTTTGTGTCAGTAAGAATAAATTTCCTAGATTAAAAAATCTATTTGAAAGTATTGTGACAAAATTTTTATGGAACAATAGACTCTGCATTAGTCTTGTATTTCTCATTTATTTTCCTTCTCCTGGTTTTTCATTTCCTGTTTAAATCTTAGATTCTAATCTTGTTTTCATAGCAGAAGCTGTATTGTGTTTCTTTTTTGGTAGAGAACTTGTATTTTTCATGCCATTTAGTAAGCTGGCCTTACTGATGAAGTATGTGTACCGACAATACCACTGTTTATTATATGAGAGTCATTCATGAGTGAATGCAGGATGTAAGTCTACCCTACAAAGGGGCTCTCTGTGAGGCTGATTTTAAAGAGGCTGAGCACAAGAACAAATTCATGATATTTGTTATTTCTGTTCCCGTTACTTTCTCTGCAAGGAATCCTTCTCTAGGATTGCCTGCAATCTGGAAGAAATCTGAATCCATTTCACGCAATTAAGTGTCACAGTCTGAGCAATACTAATTTACTATCTATTGTGTAGTTGTTAAGATCTTTAATGTATATGGTTTTCACCCGGTGAATATACTACAGCTAATAATGTAATAAAATGCTTATTTAACAGGCAAAATAACATATCAAGAACAAAGTAATTACTAATGCATTTCAAATTGATTACAGAGTTAAAATGAATTTTTATTTAATTCACCTGCTAGCAGCTGAGCCCAGGGTTGCATATTTCACTGTAGCAGCTGGTGACAGTACAAGCATCTAGGAAAGCAATTTCTGCAGGAGATGCTTGGAATGCCATCTACTGTTGAAGACGCAAAAAAACCCCAAAACTCTACAAACAAAACCCAGAGCAGAACCTGCTTTTTTGGAGTATTTTGTTCTAAAATGAAAGTCTACTTATATTGTTACATCTGTACGTTTATTACTGCCACCTTTTTTGCAGAATATTTAAAATATATCACATAGAATTCAACTAGTGCTCTGAAATGGGATTAAATGTGTTTGATTTCAGTATCCTAGCTTTTGTATCAGTTTTAAATTTAGGCTTTCTGCTTTGTTTTGTGAGTTCCCTGGGAATTTCAGTTAGTTGCAAAAGAGTTTGGAGCATAAGTAAAAAATAAACTACCATATTTCCAATGTAGAATTAATAGAAATTACATTAAATAAGGAAGGTTGCAATCCAGACACTCTAATAAATATTCCTTAAAAATCCTTGCGATTAAAGTTTGCATTTAAATCATAGAATCATAGAATCATAGAATGGTTTAGGTTGGAAGGGACCTTGAAGATCATCGAGTTCCAACCCCCCTGCCACAGGCAGGGATACCTCTCACTAGACCAGGTTGCCCAAGGCCACGTCCAGCCTGGCCTTGAACACCTCCAGGGATGGGGCTTCAACAACCTCTCTGGGCAACCTGTTCCAGTGCCTCACCACCCTTAAAGTGAAAAACTTCTTCCTAATGTTTAATCTAAACCTGCCCTCTTCCAGCTTAAAGCCGTTCCCCCTCGTCCTATCACTACATGCCCCAGTAAAAAGTCCTTCCCCAGCTCTCCTGTAGGCCCCCTTTATGTACTGGAAGGCCGCAATAAGATCTCCCCGGAGCCTTCTCTTCTCCAGGCTGAACAGCCCCAACTCTCTCAGCCTCTCCTCATAGGAGAGGTGCTCCATCCCTCTGATCATCCTCGTGGCTCTCCTCTGGATGCGCTCCAGCAGGTCCATGTCCTTCTTATGTTGGGGACTCCAGAGCTGGATGCAGTACTCCAGGTGGGGTCTCACGAGAGCGGAGTAGAGGGGCAGAATCACCTCCCTTGACCTGCTGGCCACAATTCTTTTGATGCAGCCCAGGATACGGTTGGCCTTCTGGGCTGCGATCGCACACTGCTTGCTCATGTCGAGCTTCTCATCAATCATCACCCCCAGGTCCTTCTCCACAGGGCTGCTCTCCAGCCATTCTCCGCCGACCCTGTATTTGTGCTTGGGATTGCCCCGACCCAGATGTAGGACCTTGCACTTGGCCTTGTTGAACTGCATGAGGTTGGCTTGGGCCCACCTCTCCAGCCTGTCCAGGTCCCTCTGGATGGTATCCCTCCCCTCCAGCGTGTCTGCCTCGCCAAACAGCTTGGTATCATCAGCAAACTTGCTGAGGGTGCATTCTACCCCACTGTCCATGTCGCTAACAAAGATGTTGAACAGTACGGGTCCCAGTACCGATCCCTGAGGAACGCCACTCGTCACTGCTCTCCACTTGGACACCGAGCCGTTGACCGCAACCCTTTGAGTGCGACCATTCAGCCAGTTCTTTATCCACCGAGTGGTCCATTTATCGAATCCATGTCTCTTCAATTTAGAGACCAGGATATCGTGTGGGACAGTGACAAACGGTTTGCACAAGTCCAGGTAGATGACATCAGCAGATCTTCCCTTGTCCACTGCCGCTGTAACCCCTTCGTAGAAGGCCACCAAATTTGTCAGGCATGACTTGCCCTTGATGAAGCCATGTTGGCTCTCGCCAATCACCTCCTTGTTTTCTGTGTGCCTCAGCAGAGTTTCCAGGAGGATCTGCTCCATGATCTTGCCAGGCACAGAGGTGAGACTGACTGGCCTGTAGTTCCCCGGGTCTTCCTTGTTTCCCTTTTTGAAAATAGGGGTAATGTTTCCCCTTTTCCAGTCGGCAGGAACCTCGCCAGACTGCCACGACTTCTCAAATAGGATGGCTAGTGGCTTCGTGACTTGATCTGCCAGTTCCCTCAGGACCCGCGGATGTATCTCATCAGGTCCCATGGACTTGTGCACCTTCAGGTTCCTCAGGTGGTCTCTCACTTTATCTTCATCTACAGTGGGCAGTGCTCCGTTTTCCCAATCCTCTCCTTTGCAATCTGTGTCTTGGGCAGTGCGGCTGCTGTCCTTGTCTGTGAAGACTGAGGCAAAAAAGTCATTGAGTACCTCAGCTCTGTCTCTGCCCCGGGTAACCAGTTCTTGCGTATCCTTCCGGAGAGGGCCTACATTTTCCCTAGTCTTTCTTTTCTCGCTGATATACCTATAGAAGGATTTTTTGTTTGTCTTAATGTCCCTTGCCAGATTTAGTTCTAGCTGGGCTTTAGCTTGTCTAACCCGCTCTCTAGCTGCTCGAACGATTCCTCTGTAATCCTCCCAGGCTACCCGCCCCTGTCTCCACTCCCTATAGACCTTCTTTTTTCTTTTGGTCACTTCCAGGAGCTCCTTGTTCATCCACGCAGGCCTCCTGGCTTTTCTGCCTGCCTTCCTCTTTGTAGGAATGCATTGCTGCTGTGCTTGGAGGAGGTGGTCCTTGAATATTAACCAACTTTCTTGGACCCCTCTTCCTTCCAGCGCTTCATCCCACGGCACCATACCAAGCAGATTCTTCAAGAGGCCAAAGTCGGCTCTCCTGAAGTCCAGGGTCATCAGCCTTCTTCGTTGCCTTGAGGATTTCAAACTCAACCATTTCGTGGTCACTGCAGCCCAGGCTACCCTTGAGTTTGACCCTGTCAACCAGCCCCTCCTTGTTGGTAAGAACAAGGTCCAGCACGGACCTTGGAATGGAATGAAGTATTAAGAGGAAGACCTTTCTCTGGAAAAAAAAACCAAAACCCCAAACCATTTTTTTTGGGTATTTAAGAAAAACAACTAAAATGGTATTTGATTGTCTGTTACTGAAGTTCACTTTTGTAAAATTGTGCATGGAGATTACAGATTTACTCAAGCTTGAGTAGCCTTGTAAACCTGTATGTTACATTGAGATACATTTATGCATGTGTTATTACTGTCAATGATACTGGTAAATGAGCATTTTGGTCATGAACAAGACAATATAATTCACGTCATCAAGTTATAGTCATCTCCATTTCCAGAAGTAAAATATGGCTTACTGTGATGCAGTTATTGTGGTATGTTTCACCCATTGTGTAGGCAAGAGTAGAAAACCATTTGGTTTTTTCTGTTACACAAAATATAAAAGATTATGGTGGTAGACCTAAGACATAAGTGCTATTCCAGCACTTCTATGGTGAAAGCTGAATTTTTTAAGGTAACATTAGGTATAAAAGTAAAGTATTTGTCTTAAGGATTGTATTGGAGGAAAATTTTCTTTCCAATTGACTGTTTGTTAAACTTCTTAAAACCATAGGAAAACAAACAAGCAAAACCAAAGCCTGGCTAAATTCAAACTAACAACGGTAATTAAGTGAAAGGTAATTAGAATTTTCTTCAATTTTATTTAAAAATAGATACATTCAAATGAATCCTAGCTGTGAAAAATTATTCTCTGTTAGGAGATTGAGCTATAGTAGTATATGCAACTCAAACATTTTTCAACCCAAATCTCACCTGAGACTTGCTATGGGGTCCCCGTAATTACATAGAATTGCGTTTAGTAACAAATCTTATGTGACAATTGGACAATTTTGCCTGTGTCCCTTTCAAAATGAGAGGAGAGTCCAATATTTTCTGCTGATTTGACTCCTGCTGTTTAGGTTGAATTTTTTTTTTTTGTGTAAATCACCTTCCTGAAATATTCACGTATCTGCAGGATTTATAAGAGTACCATTTATTAAATTGGAGAGAAAAAATTAAACCCAAATAAACCTGTTGTTTTTTTTTTCCAATGAACTTAAATATACATTTTTTTAAAACTTAGCCAGCTAAAATTTTGTTAACATAGTTTAAAACACCTTGAACATCCTGAGTGGAGGCAGTTACTGCTTATGTAAAGGCCTTGAAGAAGTGTGAGGCTCCCATGTGAGGCTTTTCAGCATGTACGTAGTATGAGCACTGAGATTATAGAGAAGTCGGGGCTTTTCAGATTGTGTGAGAGAGGTGGTATTGGGACCAAACACTGCAGGACAAATGACAAATGATTAAATTATTGTCTCACAATGTAACTTCTTAAAGAGAAGAAAATTGATGCTCCTAGGAACATAGTCTTTTTGTCTAGAAAGGGGTCCACTGACAGAACAAACCTATTAAATTCAAGGAGGTATGTACCTATATCTCATGTCCTTGAGATTGGATTCGGAAATTCATTCTAGTGAAGAATTATGTAATGCTAGCTGCTCTTTAGATGAACCAATAGAAACTGAATAGGTAAACATCTATTAAAGAAATATTTACTACAGCTCAAGGACTTGAGGGTGGCTGAGCAGACAGGGCCCAGTCACCTGGAAGCACCTCCAGACCCCTGACAGAATATAGGCATTTTCCTTTGTCTTCCTTCAGACAGAGGTAGATGTTAGGTGAGGGGTCTGGAGGACAAGTCTTATGAGGAACAACTAAGGCAACTGGGGGTGTTTAGCCTGCAGAAGAGGAGGCTGAGGGGAGACCTCATCGCTCTCTACAACTACCTGAAAGGAGGGTGTAGAGAGGTGGGGGCTGACCTCTTCTCCTGGGTGACAAGTGATAGGACGAGAGGAAATGGGTTCAAGTTATGCCAGGCGAGGTTTAGGTTGGATATTAGGAAAAATTTTTGCACTGAGAGGGTTATCAAACATTGGAATAGGCTGCCCAGGGAGGTGGTAGATTCGCCATCCCTGGAGGTGTTTAAAAAAAAGGGCAGACGTGGTACTTGGGGATGTGGTTTAGAAGTGGTTTTGTCAGGTTAGGTTAATGGTTGGACTTGATCTTAAAGGTCCTTTCCAACCTCAACAATTCTATGATTCTATGACTCATTAAAACTTGCTTGCCTTTTCTAACTGCTGTCCTTGACAACCTTCGTATGCATTGACTGAATCTTTGTTTTGCTCTTACTGCATTTCTAACAGAGGCTAATATTTGATTTTACATGTTGCAAGTTAGCTGATGGTATCTGACAGCTATTATATATGGTGTCAGAGGTGAACAACTAACAGGTAATGGCTAATTTTGCCAGAGAAGATCAGACTGGTAAAACTCCTAGTTCAAGAAAGTTGGCAATGTGACAGCCTGAAAAAAACTTAAACTTCTGGAACTTTAAGATTGGAAGACACTTCTTCACTGAATATCTTTTCTTATGTTAATATTGTTTATACAGAATGAATAATGCTACTGTCTTCTAGCTATTTTTATTGCCCCTCTTTGACAACTTTGCTTGATCCAAGACTTTCTATTAATTGTTGCTTTATAATTTTTGGTTTTGCTAGTTTTTGTACATGCCTAGTTCCGCCAGCAGACATAAGATATCCAAGTGGGAAGCAGCTGGCATATTCCACATGGCAACCAATTATAATGCTGACGGTTACAAATTCTCACTTACTCTGTGATAGCCGAAATACTCTTTTGTTTGCTAAATACAGGAAAAAGCCGCAGTAGCCCATTTTAAACAATGTGGTAGGTTTGGACAAACACTAGATTTTTAACATTGACCTTTTAATATCACCTCCCTGGTCAAGGCCTCCTGCTTGCAATTTTGGATAACCTTCAAAAGAGAGCATTGATCCATGAATTAATTACTGGAACTGCACATAACATAATGGCTTCCGTTCAGTGTAGTACTTATTTATCATTACAGTTGTACTATAGTCATTTTCTCATGTGCTGATTTGTGATTTTGACACTTATTTTATAGTTTTACTATCAACACCATAACAGAAGGGAAAAAGTCTGACCAAGGTAGGAAAGGTGTGAGAAGTGTGAGAGTTTTAATTTGTCTCTGTCTCTTACTGCAGAAACAAATAATAGGAAACATTTTTGCCCTGAAGGGTTCATATCCTAAGATAAGCAGAGTCTTATTTATTGTGTTGGTTCTGAAATAGTCAAAACATACTGTCAATGTCTTCAGTTTTAGATTTGAAAGTACAGGGCTGTTGGGCACTATGTTTTCAGTTGCAGTGAGCCACATTTTAGTATATATTTTCTAAAAATATTAGTGTCAAAATTTCACATTGAGACTTGTTTATCTGGAACCTTTGATAAAGCCATCCTGTTTCTAATTATCATCTCAATGTCAGAGTAGTCTTAATCTTACAAAATTTCTTATGTTTATGGGTGATGTTCGTGTGAGGTTCACGCAGGGAGCTCATTCAGCCTCGACTGTTATTATACAGGATCATTTATAGGTCTGTGCTTACCCGTAAGTGTGTATGGTACTTTCTTCTTGTTTCTCATGTACCTTTAATGTCACTCAGTTTGGCCTTCAGGGATGTTTAGCCTCTTTATCTTGGATTTAGATAGGTTTTAAATTTATTCTGTGTTACAGGTATTGTTTCTAGCCCAAGTACCCAACTTCTCTACCTGCTTGTTCACGAATATCAAATGTCCAATTACCTCTCAGCTACTGATCTCGGAGGTGTTTTTGTGGAAACTGCTGATACTTTTGTTACAAACAGGTCCAAATTAGTCAGGAAAATCACCTACACACTTCTTCAGGAAGATCTTTCCTTTTAAAAGACATTACTTTATTATCCAAAATATGATCCTTCTTAATTTAACTACCTATACTATCTAAATTAATAAAAAAATTGGAGTGGTCATGTAAAATAAAGACTTTAATTTTGATCAAAAATAATTAAGATGAATGTTCTTATAGCATCAATAGGATAATCAATGCAGAGTATCAATTCAGTTAATATGGCATTTATATTCAACCTCCTTAAATTCTCTTTTCTTGGAGTTAAACATACTTACATAGTTTAACTTAATCTGTAGTGAAGCCCTCTTTCAAGGAAATAGCTTATTTTACACATATTTGACTGTGTGACTGTATTAACTCCACTGTTTTGTCAAGAGTAGGTGCAGGCAAAGTTATATATCGTGTATGTGTCATGTGTCTTAACTTCCAACGTGTGATCAGATAGTCACTGCATACTAATCCTTTTTTTTGTTTGCCTCCTGGTGCAGGGCATATCATTGGGATACTGTTACAAAGATTTAGAAAAAGAAAAGAAAGAGTCCACAGCAGGCAATCTAGGAAAGTGGACTAATGGACCTTGCACCCTAAGACAGGGTGGTGGAAACCTCTGAATGTGGCTGGAGCTGATAATCTTCCCCCTTTTTCAGTACCGTCCCTAGTTAGACCAAGGGAACAGGCACCCCACAGTGGTTTAGGTATAGTTATGCACTGAATGCCATTTTTGGTGAGAAAGAGTAGGAGGCAAGGGAAAAGGAGAAGGGTAAGGGAGTAGAATTTTATAATTGTTTTTTGAAATCCTATTTTATTTTCAGTGCCGTTTTCCAGGGTATATTGGGGAGGAAGTTTTCCTACATTAAGAAATATTTGTGATGGTAAATACTTTTAAAAGATTATGATGTTCATGTACTATGGGAATGGGAATATATAAATTTCTGAGAAAAACTGTTACATACCTTAATCAAAATATTTTAAAAGTGCTGAAAACTGAAATCACTTGCTTTTGCTTTCCTTACCAGCTTCCCAGGCAGTCTTCAGCCCAGTTCATGTTGGGTAATGCTATTTTTTTTTTGAAGATTGTTGGAAAGTATTAATTTAGTAATTATATATTTAATTTGTGAAACGTTTCATGGAGGGATTCAACAGTGATGTCCTTTTTATTCTTGCTCTTTGATGTGTAATCAGGGTTTTGGAACCTAAGTGATGAGCCAGAAAATGCAGAACTCCCAACTTGTTGATAATATTTAGTTAAACATTTCCAATGGCAAGGGTAATTCCTTCTCCTTTGTAAGTATGGCAAGGATTTACCTGTAACTTGAAGTTTTTACAGACTTTGACATTTGGTAAACAGCATGTATTACCACAAAACGTGAACAAATTTGTTCATCTAGTGTATGTTGGGTACCTACACAATTTAGTGTATTAACATAATTTAAGTTGGTTTGTTTTTTTGATCTGCTTATGAATTTTTGTTGAAGTGTCTTTCATTTAAAATGATGTGCCCTAAAGGATGTAGGTATCTGCCTTTCAGATGGGTTAGAAATTCTTTGGTCAGGTGATGGAAGCATCAGCTTGTAAAGGATGGCTTTAAAAAAATCTCCTTACTAGGCATTTGTTAGTAATAGACTTTTCATAAGATTTTTTTACTGTTATAGCAACTATCACAAGCATCACAAACACAGAGATACCCTCTTTTTGCTTACAGGACTTGGCTTCTACAAAATACTTTTTACTTTTCAGAATACTCTATAGTGTGCTGTAGTCACAGTAGTCCTGTGAATTAGTAGTATCTCGATTTTTAGACTTCTGTGCAAGAAATAGCAGTACCTAACTTAAAATCCATAAACTGAATTTTTAGTTTTGTTTTCACTCTGTGCTTTTCACTAGGTTTGCATCGAGAAGACAATTGCTAATTATCAAATGATTTTTGGAATCTTTCAAATCTGCTAATAATTGGAGACAGTTATTAAAAAGAGAGAGGCAATACCGTCTTCGCTTTAAAGATTGTGTGTTGGCATCTTGACTCTTGAGAGAGCTGCTGGCTCTGTACTGCCATCTGGGCTAGTGGGGTCTGGAATGAAAGAACAACAAATGCAAATCCTGAGGACAGTTTTCAGTTTAATTACCTTTATAGTATACGTGGGTATCAAATAGTTAGTATTCATGTTGTTGTTTTTATTTGAAAGATAGCAGCTCTATAGATGTTTGGGGCTTTTTAATGTGTATAACTAGAAATATATATTTGAGACAAAATTATTTGCTGCAGTCTTCTCTCAACTATTTTCTACTTCTTTGCTGTGAACCCAGCTGGAGGTCAATCTCAGTACTGTATCTGTAGAGGAAGCAAAAGGTGAAGATTCTTTTTATAGATCTGAGACTATGCCTCATTGTTCCTGTATGATTTGCTTTAGGAAGACTAGATAGTTCTGCACATTAATATTTAATCTCATCTTAATTCTTAATCAAGCTCAGTGTAACATGTATTGCTCATTGAGACTACTGTACATATATTCTGCTTTGGGTTTTGGGCCATTAGGCTCTATATTCTCTAAACGTAAAATTTCCTACAAGTGACCCACTCTCTGGACTTCATAGGCAATATATTTAGTAAAAATAGCTACTGTAGAAGCACCAACAACTTCATTAAATTGATACCAGCAACATCAGTTACAACATCAATTGTAATAACAAATATATATTTAGATGTTTTTGTTAACGGGTGAGGGAAATCAGAATCCCAAACAAAAGATTAGTTTGTATTTCTAATCCTCTCAGCTTCAACAAAAGGGCTAGAAAAAGCTTCAGTCTGTCTGTCCTCTTCTAGTCACCTCACTCAGGTGGTTAGGAGATAAAGACAGTATAGAAAGCTACTGAGCAAAGAACTGTAACTACTGGCCTGTAACATTTTTAAATGAAAGTGACGTAGAGTGTTACATGGTTTATGCTCAACTCAGTGTTCCTAGAAGACATTAGGTACACCCAGACTATTCCTGCAGATCAGATCTCCTTGTGCTTGTAGGCCTGTACATGGCAAAGTTGTGAATCTTGAGAGCACTGTTGTGTTGGAGATAGATACTAAGATGTTTAACCTTTCCAAGGATGGCTGATTCTGAAATCTGGATTTTCCCAAACTTCACTGGAGAAGAACTGGATACCCGATTCACTTTAGATATCTAGGAGGTCTAGAGTGTGCTTTACAGGTCATTTTCATGGATTTAGGCACCTGAATTCTGTCCCCATGTTTTTGTGGCTATGTATTCAAGTATGTAAAAGTAGAGAAGAGGTCTGATAACAGAGTGCTTGTTGGTTTACCTGTGACCAAAACATCTTTTGGGAAGAACACCTTATGGTTTTGTCATAGTAGATTTTAGAGAGGAGCTTTTATTGGTGGCAGTTGATTGAAGAATAGTATTAGGAGTTTAAAGGGCTAAGAAAATGTTAATGTTTTCACTACCTTTTCTCCTGGTTCCCTTTTTCTTGTTCTCTTCCCTCTTCTTTCTGTTCTGTTCTCCTGTTCATTCTCTGTGTCAGTGGGACTAGCCATAATCTTTGAGGAAATTTTTAGTACATGGAGAGGATCTAACTTCAAAAAGTGTTCACTGAGACTTGAGATATAACCTAATGATGCTAGCTCTTGGAAAAGATCAAAGGGCTCTGGCACTTGCACTGTGTAGGCTTGCAGAAGAACACAAGAAATGGTCCTATGAATGTTTCAAAGGGCAGAGGTTCCCAATGACAAAGTGCGAGGTGCAAAAATTCTTTATTGTTGACAGGTAGAAAAAACCTGGCTTGTTTTCAAGTGAAGCAGTACATGGAGTTATGATCTGTGCAAAACAATTGTGAATGAAACTTCAGAGTCTTCTAACATTGTAGAATTAATTTCATGCTTGTGCAAAGTGTTGGGTGAATTCCTGTAATGACAGAAATAATAAAAATTGAAAATAGGTGGTAAAGTAGTGTATTAGTATGCATTGTACAGTCACTGTTGATCAGACACATTATCTGCAGCCTGTTGGTGGTTTTACTAAACAGGTATAAGGTGGAAATTGTGAATTCTAGTGAATAACTAGAACTGGCATAGTTCTTGGCAGAGTTTTGAGAAGATAAGATTGAAAAGATGTGGGAAGGTAAAATGAAAACAGGTAGTCCAGAAGAAGCAGAATGCAGTCATAGTGCTTGGGGTTTTTCAGCTGGTCTCTTGAGTAAATGGAGGTTTGGGGTTTTTTTTCACTTCTTTTAAGGAATTATTTGTTGCTGATTTTTGAAAGGAGGGGAGAAAGCAATGCATATATATGGGAGTACATAATCTAGTAAAACAGAAAGCTGTTCTTGTAACCAAAGCAAATACAACTGTATGTGTGTATATGGAAAGAGTAAGAATCTGGAGTCTTTTCAGTCCTGTCTTGTCTAGAAAAAGCTATTTAAACCACAGCAGTGTTAAAAACACATTCTGTGTATTTTATCTAATATGTCATTATTTCTATCAGTTACTACATCTTCTACTCCTAATTTCATCTGATTGAAGTGTCTTTTGGAAAGACAGTAACAGGCATTAGCCTGTGGTTTGCTGATTTAGATCCAGAATCTCTATCTATTTTCTGACCTTGAAAGATAAATATCTGTGCTGTACACCCGAAGGGTCCAGGCCTGTTGGTCCACAGCATGAAGATTAGTTTAATTTCATATGGTAGGATCTATTTTTTTCAATAGATTTTCATAATTTCTTTTCAAATTGTAGCTTGCCTTCCATGTTTGTTGTAAACTCAAGGAAGATCGTTGCCTAATCCACGGACTGAAGGATGTATGGAGAGTGCTCAAGGAATGCGTCACAGTTATATAATAATGGAAGCTGTTGTCCTCACATAAACTGCAGTATTGGGAAGTGTATAGTGGATGAGACACAGAATTATAGGAGAAGAAAAGATTATTTCATAGGAGATATATTTTGAATTTTGATGTCAAATGATATCCTGACTTAGAACACAGCGTTCCTATAAAATTCTGGGAAAATTATTTTAAATGCATGTTTTCAAAGTGTCTTCTAATGGGCAATATGTTTTATTTAATGGTGCTAAACTAAAACCCTCATTGTAAGATTTTAAAAAATACCAAGGGTTTGCAGCTGCAATTGAAGTCACCAAACATATGCTATTATGTTAAGATGCTAGATTGCCTTGAAAAAAATGTACCAAAGATTTCAAACAGCACACTCAGAATTAGTGTGCACTATTGCAATTTTGATCTTACTCTATTATGATTTCAGTTCCACATGTGAAAAAAATTTACCGTGGTCACTATCCAAAGGGAAGATGTTGATTGTAGTCTGATTATGTGAAGTGCTCAGATTTCCTTTGTTTATTTCAATAGAAAAATTCACAATGAAGTAATAACTTAAAAGTATCCAGTAAATATGTTTGGGAGTCATGTACGGAGCAGAATATAAGGAACCACAGACTAGCTGCGTATTCAGTTTTCTTTGTCCAGTTGCCAGGAAGGTGATATTTACACTGTCTAGCTCTAGGCATGTGATTTAGGAGCTCTGAATCATTGTCTGGGAGTGTTTCCTTCTCACTGTTGACCATATAGACCTTTTTAGGTTCTTACTGTTAGGGAATCTGAATTAAATGTCCTAAGCTGCCTAGTGAAAAAAGTATGGAAATGCTTCGATTCCCTGCCCCTCCCACTCCTCACCCTTTGAATTTCCTGTGTGGAAAAACTAGTATGGAATCTCATGGTTAAAGATAATATTATGATTAAGATGCATGGTAGAGTGGAATTGTGACTGCGTGAGAAATTTTTATTTTCGTATTTCTTAACTTTGGGGTATATCTGCTTTTTTTTTTTTTTTTGTGTTACTGGAACATTTATTTGTATATAAATGTCTAAAATACTGAAGAGGCAAAACCATGCTAGAAGACTTTTTACTGTGTGCTGTGTGTTCAGTTTTCCCTTTCTGTAGTCAGTTTTGGAAAATTTTTAGTATGTCTTGGTGTCCACTTGTTTAGTTCTTGTGTAGTCACTGAACCCTGTGTATAGAGGTATTCACTGTGTTATCGTATGAAGGAGATGTGGATCTATTTTGATGAGCTTTAATTTTCTGTCCAACATTAAGCATCTGCCTAAATTGGGAGCCTGCGCTCCTGTTTAGTTAGGTGAGAGAGTATTCCTAGAGACATTCAGAATATCTATTTAGGAATCTTTTTAGATTTTTTGAACACATACGGAAGCTAGATGCTAACTTGATGTTTAAGACACATATCTGCAATTAGAGGATGTAAAAATTCCTGTGAGTGTATGTGTCCAATCTTGGGTTCGGTGGAGAGGAATAGTATAGAACATCATCTTGCTCACTCTAATTAAACCATGTATTTCAGATATAATGTTTTCCTAAAGACAATGGACAAATATTAATGAGTACTATACAGACATAGTGTGTGTATTATCTATTTATTTTTTTAGCAAGTCCTAGTAAATTTTAGTCAGAGTAAAATTCCTTATCTTTCCTTCCTTAGTTTTTAGAGTTACATTTTCTGCAGAGTCTGACATCACTGTTGTTTAATAAGTATAGTGCAGATTTTCGTTTAATCTACTAGTTCAGGATACTGCATTTTAAATGGCATGTTACATGTTATAAATTCACCTTGAATTATGATAGGTAATTTGGTTGCAAATAAAAATTAAAAAAAAATAGATTATAGTTAACATAATCAAACCACCTTCCTTTGTCTTCGTAGCTGAATGTATTGCTGGGAATGTTCTAACATGATACTCTGTTCAATGAATTGTAAGCCAGTTATAGAACATCACCGATTTCATTTTGTAACTAAAAGTTTTAGATACCTGGCATTCCCCATTTTTAATCCTAAATGGAAATAAGCACAGAATACAACTTAAAATAAATATACAACAGATATTAAATGAATTCCTTTTAACTTAAAGTAAGAACTTTCTCCTGCCCCTGTGATAGAGATTATAGAACTTCAGGGTAGTTGTTTTACAATATGTTGCACTCAGTTGTGCAAACTTATCTTTTTAGGGTCAAAGAAGAGCAAAAACCACAGCTGACACAGTAAGTAAAATATCTTAAAAATGCAGTAGGCTTGACTTTTCTACCTTTGCCATGTTCTGCTTTCTGCACCTTTGATGGTATTAGCTTTCACTAATACCTGACAGGCTGCAGGTAGTCTGTCATCTGCTTCCTGACTGGCTTGTAAGAGAGCTGCCTGCAGCTTCTTACTTCATCCACATGTTAGCTGGATGTAGGTTCTTGCTGCCTGCTTGTGAACTGGTGAACTGTAAAACTTTATTTCCCTTACATCCTTAGTGGCTGACTTAGTATTGCAGCTAACATTCCCATTGGCTCTAGCTTTTCCGCCTGTATATTTCTATTAACATTGGATAAGAAAACATTTAAACTAGTGTGGTTTTATTGGTTATTCAGTCACATTATTTGCTTATTTAAACAGGTGGTTTCCCTTTAGTGGGATCACTGAGCTGGTAAATAACGTTCTTCAACCACAGCAAAAACAGCAAAATGAAAAGGAGCCCCAGACGTAAGTAAGCTGCTCTCTGTAGACTAAGTAATGTCTGTATACCATTAGAACATACGAGAGAGTATGTTTAAAATAACTGCCCGTTTAGAACACCTTGCTGAGGGCATTTTCAAGCTGACACCGTTTGCTTTCCAACCCCTCATTTGCAAAGGGAAAACTAAAAAGCAGGTTGTGCTCTCCTTATCAGTGATTACATTAGAATACAATCTGAGGAGTTACTACTGCTCCATTTGCTTTTTTCTGCAAATGCTCCATACATGAAACTCCCAGTTACGTGACGTGTTTTTTGTGCATGAGGAGCTGGAATTATAAGCCATATAGTATCATATATAGCATGTCTATGCACATGCATGGTATTTGTGATATTGGTCATGCATAGAATGCTATAAAAATCTACATAATATGTATGAAGAGCTTTTTAAAGGACCAGGAAAATGTCATTTCATTTTTTTTTCATGCTTCTAAAATATCTGTAAAGTTTCAAAACTTTAGCAGATATAAGGTGAAATCTTGGTTCTGTTAAAGCTGAAGGAACTTTGACTTTGATGGGGCCAGTATTTCATCCATGGACCTTTTACAGTGCTAAGCCAGTATGAGAACCACGTGAAAAATTTTGCTTTCCTTGCTATCTGAAAACTTCAAGGTTTAACAGAAACTGGCAAAGCTAGACATTCAGTCTTAGAGTAGCACTTAATGAATGGAGCTGAAAATATTCTTTTCATAATGAGAAACTAAAAAATATTTATTATTTCAAATTTTCAAATTCTTTAAATGTGATTTCTGATATTATTTAAGGTTTAAACAATTAAGTTGCTGTCTTTTCTTTCTTCTAAAGGGGAATGCCTTGTAAGGTCACATGATAAAAGAAATATTTGCTTTTGAATCCATGCATAACTGGTTTAAAACGTGCATATTATTTGTTGTTAATTATCTTCCAGGCAGAATCAGTTTCAGTTTATTTTTAAATATGTATATTTAAGTGGAATTTCATACTTGCAGGCCACGAAAGCTGTGAATTATTTTTTTGAGAATACACAGTGGGGAATTTTCACAAAATTAGACAGAGAAATAGGCCATAAACTTGATATTCTGTAAAGCAATGTATTATTCTAAGCTCTGTTTCTGATATCCTCACTTAAGTTCTTATAAAATGGCATATTATATTAATAGTGAAGTTTTTATTTATTGGTTATTGTTAGTTACTGGCAATATTACATTTTGCTCACAACACCTCAGTACCTCCTTTGTATTCCCAGTTTCCTTAATGCAGTGGAGTTTGTCCTGCTTATTAGTGTTGTACATATGACGTATATGGCTTGGAAGAAACTGAAAATACTATCTACACTCAGTGTAAACAGTTGAGTTACAGTTGCCAAAAAGTATTTGTAAATGGTTACTGTGGAAGGATATTTCTGAACAGTGATCTCTTTGGAAACCGGCTTTATTCAGTGTTTTTATTAAACAACTAAGAAGTGAAATAAGTTGTATACGTATTGAATTTACAGATGGCACAAGGCTGGGAAAAGTGTAACATCCAATAGCAGGATTATATTCCAAAATTATCTTGAAAAATCCAAACTATGGTCATGATGCCATTCAAAATATAAATGCAAAGTGGTGTAGATATGTAGGGATAGTTTATGTGGTTGACAGAGGATATAGAAAAATGGTAGAAGTTCTTTGGCAGAGAATCTGGGAGCCATAATAGTATGTAAGTTGAGCAGGAGCCAGTATTGTGAAAGAGATAAATATCATACTGGAATGTATAGACACTAGCCTGGAAGTGCTGTGAAGACGTTTTCACTCTGCCAAGCTTTAGTAAGGTCTGTCCTGAAATAGCGTGCCCTTTTTTGGACACCATCCTTCAAAAATTATGTGGAGCAGTTGGTTTTCAGTGGAGAGTAATAAGAATCAATAATCATATGTCTAAGAAACATGGCATATATAAGGAAAGATTTAAACATATGAGGTGATTTATCGTCCTGAAGAGAAAATCCTAGAGGATGGAGGTGGACAAATCTTTAATTATGCAGAAAGTTGCTGAAAAATGGAAGGATATAATCTCTTCTCCATGCCTCTGATGGGGAAGCAGAAAGGAGTAAACCGAAGTTGTGTCAGGAAGGGTTCAGCTTGGTAGGGAAAACTTTTTAATCAAAAGAAAACTTAAAATGCTTGTGTAGTTTGCCTAGGGCTTGTGTGGAAGTTGTGTTACTGAAAATCTTAAGGAGTGGGTTTGGCAAATATCTATTAGAAGAGATACAAGTGTAGCTGGTCCTGCGCTGGGACAAGAGAATGGACTAAGTGACTTTTAAAAGTGTCTTCCAGCACTGTTTATTTGTGATAATTTCATTAATTTATTAATGAACATTATTTATTTTTGTAATTATTGTAAACTTTCAAGGAGAAAATAGAACAGAAATACTAATGGTGCAATTTCTTTATTTAATTTCTTTTTCTGACTTTAATGGCTTTCAGAGAACTGTTGTACCTGGGAATGTTGTGGCACACTGGGGAGCTCTGCATGTCTGAAGAAATTTTTGCCGCTATCCATACATATTGGGGTGTTTTCCACTTGAAATCACTGGCAGTATCTGAGTCTGTAGTGGATTTCAAGATACATCTGGCTGTCCAAATGAAAAAACTTAGGTACAGTTAATCTGGGGGGGACAAAATATTGTGAGAGAAAGCAGAAAAGGAATCATAGTACTGGTTGAAAATATAAGGTATCATGTTACAAATTTCAGTTTTGCTCTGGCAAAATTGTTTTTGAAAAATGGTTGACCATGTGTCCTACGGGCAGAGGCAGGATTAGTCTAACACCCTTGGACTTGAATTTTCTACCACAAAATCACAGAATGGTTGAGGTTGGAAGGGAACTCTGGAGGTCATCTTGTCCAACCACTCCTGCTCAAGCCGGGTCATCTGGAGCCAATTGTCCAGGACCATGTCCAGATGGCTTTTGAATATCTCCAGGGCTGGAGTCTCTTGAACCTATCTGGGCTACAGATATATGTGCTAGTGCTCGGTCACCCCTACAGTAAATAGTGTTTCCTGACGTTCAGAGGGAACCTCCCATTTTTCAGTGTGTCCCCATTGCCTCTGGTCCTGGCACCAGGCACCACTGAAAAGAGCCTGGCTCCATCCTCTTTGCACCCGCCCTTCAGGTATTTGTGTATATTGATAAGATTCCCCCTTAACTTTTTCTTCGCTAGGCTAAACAGTCCCAAGTCTCTCAGCCTGTCTTCATAAGAGAAATGCTCCAGTCCTTTAATCACCCTTGTGGCCTTTCTCTGGACTCTCTCCAGTATGTCCATGTCTCTCTCGAACTGGGGAGACCAGAACTAGACAGAGTACTCCAGGTGTGGCCTGACCAGTTCTGAATAGAGGGGAAGGATCACCTCCCTTGACCTGCTGGCAACACTCCTCCTAATGCATCCCAGATACCATTCCCGTTCTTTGCTGCAAGGGCACCTTGCTGGCTCATGTTCAACTTGGTGTCTATCGGGACCCACAGGTCATTTTCTGCCAAGCTGCTTTCCAGCTGGGCAGCCCCCAGTATATACTGCTGCATGGGGTTGTTCCTTCCCAGATACTCCTCCCAGTTTGGTGTCATCTGCAAACTTGCTGAGGCTACACACTGCCCCATTATCCAGATCATTAATGAAGATATTGAACAGGACTGGACACAATATTGACCCCTGGGCTACACCACTAGTTACTGGTGTCCAACCAGATCTTGTGCCACTGATCACCACCCTCTGGGCCCAGCCATTCAGCCAGTTTTCAATCCACTCACTGTTTGCTCATCCGGCCTGTACTTCATCAGCTTCTTTATGAGGTTCTTATGGGAGATTGTGGAAAGCCTTACGGGAGACAAGGTAGACAATATTCACTGCTCTCCCTCATCCAGTCATTTCATTGTAGAAGGTTATCAGGTTGGTCAAGCATGACTTTCCCTTGGTGAATGCATGCTGACTACTCCTGATCACCTTTTTGTCCTTGATGTGCCTGGAAATGGTTCCCAGAATTAGTTGTACCATCGCCTTTCCAGAGATTGAAGTGAGGCTGACCTGCCTGTGGTTCCCTGGGTTCTCCTTCATGCCCTTTTTGAACGTAGGGGTGACGTTTGCTTTCCTCCAGTCATCAGGCACCTCTACCAATCTCCAGGATCATTCAAAGATTATTGAGAGTGGTCTAGCAATTCTGGTCTTCCTTGATAAAGAATACTTTTGTCTCCAGCTCCTGTGTACTTCATCATGAGTTTTATCTGCAGTGCTCAAGATATTTCCATGTCATCCTTACAGAGCAGAAATCCTTAGCTGCCCCCTGAAGCAACTGCTTTTGATGCTCAGCAATTAGCCTGGCAATTTTTGTTTCTTCAGATTCATATGGCATATATTTTGTAAAAAGTACATTCAGATTGTTCCTCACTAGGATTTGGTGGTGTTCTTTGTGTGTAAGGGTTTGAGTTAGAGTTTATGTTTTTGTTTTGTATGAATTTTGGAACATTATGTAACAGTATTAAGCTCCGATCGAAATAAAGGAATTCCCATGCTAGGGAGGCACTAAAGATTCCTCTAGTCTAATATGGTGTATTGGCAGTGCCCAGCAATTTAAGAACTCAGAAAAAGAGGAGGGCGTGCATGGACTAATTCTGATACAGCCACTTGACTTTAGGTATTTCAGTGGCTTCCTGAGGCAAAGGCTGCATGCATATTGCTGTATGTATTTTATGGCCATTAGGAATCTATCTACTATAAGTATTTTCAGTCCCATTTTAAACCTCTTTATATTTTTGGCTTCAGAACTTGGTGAAAATGAATCCTACAGTTTAATTATGTGCTCTATAGTAGAAAAGATATAAATACATATACATGTAGGTTTAAATAAACCTGTTGCTATATAGACAATACAGACTGCAATATGTTGTAACATAATTAAAGCAGCTCCTAAAAGCTTTGTGTAAGAGTATTTTCTCTCTGTTACCATTTTTTAAATTTCTCAGGGTTTGTGGATGTCGCAGGCTGTGGTGCTACTAATATGCTGACAACATCCTGCTTTGAGCTGCTTTCCAAAAGAAACGGACAGTACCCCTAGAGGGATGACAGGTTGTCTGAATGAGATAAGGAAATAGATTTAGAAAATGCTGGCTTAAGCTTAACTTAAACAAGACAGAAGTGATACTCTTACTCTAATAAGAGGAAAGCACGTTAAGCATGCAGCTGAATCAGTGACCTCGGTCTCCAATGGAAACTGCCTTCATGGCAGTGACAAAAGGGGTTCTTGCAAGACATAGAGGCTATCCTATGACTCATTTTGTCATTGACCGTAGCCATAATGGATATAATTTTTTTTTTCCAAATAGGAATTGTGCATTTCATCCTATGAAGAACTGATGATAAAGGTCATATAGCAAGTTTAATTTGTATGAGGTTTATCAAATCTTGTCTTAGGAGGGTCAAAACTTCTAGAGAGGATCATATCACAGCTGCTGCACTGTACTGGCTATGCAGTATTCTTAATAATTTAAAGTCTCCTTAAAATGGCAGGTCAAACTACATTTTGTGAGTAAAAGTGGTGTAAACCTTATTTTACTTGCAATAGTACCAGCTCCAAGACTTCTATTTTTATCAGAAATTATTAAAATAAAATTGAACAAGTTGGTTTTGACAAGCCAAGTAAAATTTGAACCTTGCTTTCCCTAATGTTCGTGATCATTTGAAACTGTGAATGATCATTTACACGTGTAACAACGTGTGGCTATGCAGTATAGTTCCTATCTTGTCTTTGGTGCTAAGTAAGCAGTGTCCCTTATGCTCCTGTGTCTGAAGGGTGTGAATATCAATTACTTATATTTTTTTTTTCCCCTCGTCTAACATGCTTCTACTTTCCCATGCATTTTTCAGTTGATTACAGATACCTGCTCCTTTATGTAATTTTTTGTATCTGTCAGGGACTAAGGTGGTGAAGGAGTGGCTGTTTTTCGTGAGGCAAATATTGCTGGAAATATTAAATAAAATTTAATATTATTTTTATTTAAATTTCATATTTTATAATATTTTATAATAATTATACATAATAATATTATATAATAATATATAATAATAAAATATACTTTTTATAATTTTTAATTAAAATTTAATAAAATTAATATTTTAAAAAGCTTCAATTTTTGCAAAGGGCAGACTCAATTTCAGGGTAGGGCATATATGGAAATGTAGGTAATTGTTAATTGTTGAAGATACAGATTTACACTGTAGAGACATCTGGACTTTTAATTAGAATTGACTATAGAGTGCACCCACAGCTGCTACATATATTTTTCATTGATTGTCTCAATTTTTAACCATTCATGATGTATATTTTTTATTAAAATCGGTTTTAAGCAAAATCCAAGGTTGCAGAAGTAACTTTTAATAGCTATTTTAGTCAATGAAATATTTTTATAAGTAACGTATTTGTAGCTTTCTTATAGAGCTTGTATTTTGTTAAAAAAATCTCTTAGTCAAATTCAAGGAGACAACTTGGCAGAGACTAAGCAAAAGAAAAGAAAAAGAGAATACCTTCTGGTTCTTATGTTTTGTTTGCAGGTTAATGCAAGCTGTTGTCAGCTTTTTGCTACTTTTGGCTTTCTCTTCAAGTGGGGAACATTTGTCATCCGATACTTAAGAGGAAAATAAAGAATACAGGAAGTGGTATCACACTGATGAATAGCAGCCAGCTTCGTGATTCTCATTGTGAACATAACTAATACCAAAGTCTGAATTTGCATGGGCTTTATATTATTTAAGTCAATTTACATAGCATGCTGTAAATCATTCTTTGCCCTCTAGTAATTCTTGCTGATTCAATATTCCCATTGAGATTATAGGCCCAGCACAAAAAACTTTCTCATATTGAAATACAATTAAGGTGCTTGAAGCTGAAGGGAAGCTTGGGAGCTCAGCAGCTCTAGAGCATTCCTGCATAGACAGAATCCTAGTCTGAAATTTAAAGGAGAAAACTGTATGGTACAGCTGGACTGTGCTTGTTGTATCGTCTGAAGGCATAATGATGTAATTTGGTGTCATGGTTTAACCCCGCACAGTCACTTGCTGACTCCCTTCCAATGGGATGGGGGAGAGAGTTGGAAACATTACCAAATTTTTTTAAGAACTTTGATCCTGCTACAATTTGAAGACCAGCTAGTAATGGTGATAGTACTTAATAACAGCTGAAATCAGACCAAGATATGGTAATTAACAAGGTAACAAACATCCCAAATTCCTATAAGGAAATGTGGTTCCTTTCTCGCAACATAGAACATAGTTCACAAAGCTTTTTATTTTTTTGAGGAGGTCCTTCCATTTAAGAAGGACCTGAAGTCAGCAACAGAATATGAAGTTGTGTGTTTGTTTTATTTGTGACTCTGAAAGCTGAAATGGTTGTTTATTGTTTCCTTATATACTGACTGACAGAAATAGTGAGTGTGCACAGATTTATGTACTGCAAAGTAAATGTGCAAATAGGATCCCTGCAGTATACGGAGAATTGAGTTCTGTGGCACGGAATTGTCACCACTAACTGCAGTATCTCTGGGCTCTGGTTAGTTGAGACAACTCCTTTTAATAACACCAAAAATGTTTTCATAGATAATTTTTTTCAAACTCAAGATTTCCCCTTTTCTAGTTCAAAGATTTCTCTGTCAGCTTCTCTCTGGCAAGTTTTATCTCCCAATGTATTTGCTGTTGGCTCTCTGGGCTTGTCCACTCTATTACAGTTTTCTTCCCCATGGACATCAGTTATTGCTGTCAGTGTTTTCTACAATTCTAAACATTTAAAATTTCAGTTGATACTAGTGGATTTGAAGAACAGCTCAACACATTATGGTGTTGTCTGCGTTATCTAGTTTAAAAGTGTGTCAAAATAGATTTTTATTACTTCGCGTTCTTTTTTGTTGAGGTTTCCAAGAGAAAATAATAAGCTTAGTTGTCAGAATTACAAAATCAAAGGATGTTGGAACCAGTTAGTAGCTTCAGTGGAAGAAATATATATATATCTTTCCCCAAAAGATGCTTCTATGAGTCATGCTGCTACTCTAGTAGTACTGTAAATGTAAAGAGTGTGTTAAGGAAGCACTCATACAAGACAGCACAGATATGGGTGTTTATCTTCATCACTTGGGAAATATTTTTATGGCACAGTTAATTTGAGCTCATTTTGACATTACAGCTTCTGTTTTCACATGAAAACCGCTGACTTGAGCTCACTGTTGTGTTCAGCTTTTGTAAATAGGCTCACCTGGTATTACAGGCTAAAAGCTACTTTTTCCTGGAATGGTTCTCCAGACCTTTTGCATGAGGCTGTAGATTAAAACAGTCCTTCAGTACCTCTTTTCAATTTATTCCTCTGTCTCCTTCTTTTGACCTCTTTCATCCTCTTAACTTTTCACTTGGAAAAACTCAAATGGCTTTTACCAAAGTGGAGTAAAACCCCAGAATATTGAGTATAACACAGGAGTAGGACTAATGTAGAGGTGGTAATTCGTTTGGTCTTTGCAGAGCAGTAGCTTTCTACCAGAGCAATCCCTGTTTTTTTCCATATAAACTGATAGTAAGAAAGCATGAACAAAAGATAGAATCATGGATTCATTTAAGTTGGAAAAGACCTTTAAGATCATCAAATCCAACTGCAAACCTAACACTACCAAGTCCACCACTAAACCATGTCCCTAAAGTGCCACATCTAAACATCTTCTAAATACCTCCAGGGATGGTGACTCAAACGCTTCCCTGGGCAGCTTGGTCCAATGCTTGATAACCCTTTCAGTGGAGAAATTTTTCCTAATATCCAGTCTAAACCTCCGCTGGTGCAACTTGAAGCTATTTCCTCTTGCCCTGTCACTTGTCACTTGGCAAAAGAGACTGTCCAACACCTCACTACAACCTCCTTTCAGGTAGTAGTAGAGAGTGATAAGGTCTCCCCTCAGCCTCCTTTTCTCCAGGCTAAACAACCCCAGTTCCCTCAGCTGCTCCTCATAAGACTTGTGCTATAGACCCTTCACCAGCTTTGTTGCCCTTCTCTGGACACACTCCAGCACCTCAATGTCTTTCTTGTAGTGAGGGGCCCAAAACTGAACACGGTATTCGTGGTGTGACCTCACCAGTGCTGAGTGCAGGGGGATGATCACTTCCCTAGTCCTGCTGGCCACAGTTTCTGATACAATCAGGTACCTTCATTTCTTTTGTTGTACAGGTATTGATTGGAAAGTTTCTGAAGATAATTAGGATATATTTTTTAATTATTGGATGAATTGAGAAGAAAATAGACCAAGAATTTGAAGAGATGTATAAAAGGTTATTTAGAAGTTGAAATAACATTTCCTGAAATAATCAGGATGACTTTACTGTAGATTTTTAATTACTTTTATCAAATACATCAGACTTCTTAAGTCAGTAGTGATTGGTGTAATAAAAAAGGCTTTCAAATGGATAGTTTTAATGAAGGGTAATTTGAGATATTAAAGATTCTAAATATTTTTATTTTGCACCAAGGGTAGAGATTATTCTTAAAACAACAACCAGCAGCCCTTTCTACCGTGTATGATTGATATTAAGACATGAAAAGAACATAAAGAGCAATGTTGAATAAGTACTCAGGAGAGAGGAGAGATTTATTGATCATGGTTGAATCAATTATAACATTGTAACTGTGTAACTACCCTCAAAAAGTAGGATTAACTTCTAAAAAAGAAAAAATCAGGTTCATGAACCAATAACCAATTTCAGAACCAGGAAGTAGTTTCTAAAACAGTTCATGACAGTAACTCTAGAAATGCAGGTGGATACCTTTTAACTCCATCAAGCTTCTTTGGTACTGAAAGACGTTTGGCAGTTGATAAAGGCTACCTGTGTGGTTTAAGCCCTACATCTTAATGTTTGCTATTGAATGCCAAGTACTGAGGGTAGTTTGTTGCTTTGCAAATGACTTCTACAAATGACCCTGTTGCAGGTAGCGCTGAATCCTACTATGAAGTATTGAGCGCTTCCAGCTGCTAATGATACCAGTGGAAACAGCAGTTGTTTTTCATGCTAAGTTTCACACAAAAGTGTGTATTTTTGCTTACTTGCAGGTTGAAAGCAGAGCCAGACCTGTCAGTCATCAGTATCTGGGGAATTCCTGTCCCCTGGAGTCAGGAAACACAATTAGGCTTGCTGGAAATACAATTAGGCTTCCCAGGTGCAGAGGTTTTTTGGAAGCAAGTTCAAATGTTGGTTACATGGTCTTAAACTTACAACTCCTTTCAATAACATTTCTCTTTAATCGATAGCTATGAATCACTGTTGTGTTTGTCTTTGGAAGAGTTTATTCTCTCAGTTATATGCTTCTATTTTGATGTATTTGTAGTGGTTGATTGTATTACATGCTTCCGAGTGAGTGAGGTTGAGTGAAGTGTTCTTTTCACTGTTGTCTTGTTTTATTCCTTTGATAAGGAATAGTTGGAGTATTTGGTCAATTCATTAGATAAGGAATGAATACTTCATTTAATTTTCAATTGGAGAGGTGTGGAGGGGCAGCAACGCTAGAGAAAAGAAACGTCTATCTATCCTCCCTTATTTAAGGCAGGAAAGGATCAGACTGATTTAGAAAGGCTGACTACAGGATGTGGAGGTCTGCTGTGTTTACCTAGGGAAGATATACTAGATGAGACAGTTGCCCTTTATCACCAGGTGCATATTTTTGTGGTGTGGTGGTAGTCCTCACTCTAGTTCTGGTGTTAGAGATTTGAGAATGACTGAACAGATATCCAAAACATCTCAGGTATGTTCTGAAAGGAGCATGGTCCTCGAAACATTTGTATCGTGAAACCCTCAGTCAGCTCTTCTATTTTACAGATGAATGGATCTTTTTAATTTTTCAGTGTAATCATTCCCATTTGCTTCTACATGTGTGCTCAGGGGTGGCTTTCTGTGATCATAGTAGAAGTAATATTGATTTTACAGAAGAAGGAAATTCACTTATTTCTTCCTAAAGATGTTTTTCTGATTATGTTCTGTGTAGAGAGAAAGTTGAAGGAAATTCATAGTGATGTGGCTCCTGGAGTATCTTGGACTCAGAACAAACATAGACAGATGGTGCCAGGGTGAGTCGATCAGAAGCCTGGGGTGAGGATGAGTACTACTGGGTACAAAGTCTCATCTATGAATAACATCAACAGACGGTGAAGGTTGTCACAGAGCAAAAAAAAAAGCAGTCTCATAGAAACAAAAATCCAGTTTTTATTGTGGCCTATTGGGAATTTTGATCTGTCACAAACATGGTTCAATGATTCCAAAATTTGAAAGCTTGTCAGTAATTCCAGTTATCCGTTCTACATATCACCTTTTCTTATCCTTTAGGAAGCTTTACATCCATTTATATATTCCCTGCTTCCACAGCTGATTACTAATGATAGCTTTATTTTAAGAAAGGGATATTCTTGGTTCAGTGCAAGGCTATTCAGCATAGACAACCTGGGTTCCATCAACAGGAACACTGTCAGGCTTCTCATCACAGGTGTACTTTGTCCATGGATACTGACTGTGCCAGAAAACAGTTTTGGAACAGTTCTGGACTCTCCATGTCCCAATTATGTACCTAAGAACAAAACATGTTTTATTGTTCCTAGTGCAGTGTTCACCAACAGAGTGAGAAACACTAACATTTGTATGACAAAAATCTGATTAACACATGACTTCTGAAACAGCAGAATGTTGTCTATTTCAACATTAAATGTGTATTTAAGGTAACAAATGTATTCCAGCCATATTTCATCGTATGTGGTGATGACATTGTATTCTCCTTTTTACACTATCCATACTGAATCTCTTAAGAAAATGTTGTGCTATCTGTTCTGTTGGAAAACATTCTCTAAAAGATGTACTATTGAATTTGTGACTCCATTGTGTACATTTCTTAGCTCTTAGAATATTAATTACCTATTTACACTAAGTAAATATGATTTATTTGGTTAAACACGTAACATTGATGAGTTGTGATAATCCTAGGATTACAACTTTATCTTCTCTGGTGATTTGTTCAAGTATTGGCCGTTATGTCCTAGCCAATGCCTTTGCCTCTCTTTTGACTCTATCCTTAGGGGACAGGGAAAGATGAGAGAGATGTGTATATAATCAACTTCTTTTTTGGGGTGTCCATATTTAAAGAATACTTCCAATGCTGGAAACCTACTGTTACAAAGATCCCATTGTCACATGTTAGTAACATTAGCAGAAAGAAGAACTGGAAATTTATAAGCATTGATACTGTGCCGCCTTTGAATAGTAATGTCTGGTCAATCCTGGATACAAAAGACATCTAAAATAAGAATGGCAATTGATTTTGGACATCTGGATTTCTTTTCTTTAGGTGGAATTGACCATGTTCTGCAGCAGGAATGATAGTATATATTCTTTTCTCCAAATTATTTTCCACAATGTCTTTATTTAGGATAGTAGATTTATTGAAAGGCCATGGCAGTTGAAGATACCTCAGTGAGAAGGGGGAAAGGGAGAGCAACACTGCAAAGTAAGGTTTTTCTTCTGCCAGAGTTCACCAAGTTTAATTTGCAGTGAACATCTGAGCTGGGCTGAACCCAGTCAGGGGTAAGTCCATAGGTCTTATTATTTAAACAAAAAGACTTCTCAGCAATTTATATGATGACATAACAATACAGTAATCTATGAGCCCTGATCAACAATATGAAAAAATAGAATGCAGGAACATGAGAAAGGAAAAAAAATTGGTTGATGAAGAGCAGAACTAAGACTTGTTCTACTTGTTTAAGTGCAATTATGCTAAACCAAATATGAGTAGAATCTGTTTATATTTACTATTTTTCCAAACAGAACTACTCCAGAAGATGGCTTTAATAAACTGATATCAAAATCTTGGCAGAGAAAAGTGTTTAAGTGTTATAGGAAAGCCGAATTTCACAGAGCTGTCTCTGGGATAGTTGCTGGCTTTTGAGTGTCACAGTGTCCTTGCTCCCTCTGCGAGTGGACAGGACCTGCTGTTACTGCATACTTCCACTCCACAGGGTTATAAACAGCAGAGCATGATCAGCAGGCCTGCTGGTGGCCCAACATTGTTCTCTTACAACCCTCATTTATACTCGGTAGCTCTGAGCTCTTAATCGTTAATTAATAACCTTTAATTAAGAGGTTAAAGGATTTAAATATAGGCTTGAATTCTGATCTTTTCTCTGGCACTGGTTTTTTTTTTTTTGAAAATTTTCCAATTATTTGAAAAACTCAAGCATTCTCTCTCAGAAATAGTATTAGATTAATATTTATACAGTTTTTGAAGCAAAAATCTCTTTTCGATCATCAAATACTGTTTATCTAAAATGGAGAAATACTGCTGCAACATAAATTAACATCATGTTTTACTTTCGCAAAGTAAAGTTTGTGTTCAGTGCACTTTTTTAGTAAAGGGAAGGTATGGAGGCATGGGTTTAGGTATAATTAGTACAGGGAAAATTGTTAGGCAGCTTCTTCATAAACTTATGAAAAATCTCTCCTGCAGGTGAGAACATTTCTGTCCTTTTGTGAGCTCCTTCCTCATAAAAATTATAAGTATTTTTTATATTTGAATTTCCATTTCGAGACCCATTTATTTTTTTTGTTTGTTTCTAGAAAAGGTTGTATTAGCATGATGAAAATAATTTGTGTTTTGGTTCTACTTCCTGCTACTTTAAAAAGATGAACAGTATGGAAAATTACAGCCTTTTGAGAATTGGTAAACTGTTTCAAGAGGATTTCCCCATATAGTGCTGCTAGCAATATGGCACCACTGGTAGTATTTTTGCAGTAAGAATACTGATACAGTCAAAACCGAGATGCACCACAGCTAATTACTACCACCAGTTCTGGTGGTGATTATTCAGCATCAAGCGTGTTGATGTAATTTGCTTAGATGAAGTTGAGACAACCATATAGTAAGCACAACCGAGACTTTGTTACACTAGCTTTCCTAGCATTGCTCAAATATTTTCCTTTTTGTTGAAAAAGGAAAATCATCAAGATAGGAACAATCCTGTCACAGAGGTAAAAAGATAGGGGCTACTTAATAATTGAAAATGCTCATGAATATTGTAAACAATGTGGAATGAACTCGCTCTAATCATGATACTGTAATGTCAGGAGGTGTTACATTTCGGAGCCAAGACAGTCTGACCTATTATTTAGCATGTATTTATTTTGGCTGTCTGTGTAATGTCTAATGAAAAAGTAATTTTGCCTTTCACAGTAAGGATAAAAAAGTTTAACACAGTAACTTAGTTATTTTGGGCATTTCTAAAACTACAGGTGTGAAGTTAATGGCTTGCTTTTGTAAGTCAACTGATGATGCAAATAAAGTAACCCGAGTGACTGTGAGAAATATTATCTCTGCTGGAGATGCCCTTTATAAATGTAATAATGTTGCAATGTGCTTAATTGCCAGCAACTGAATTAGCCTCTTTTTAAGGTACATTTGGTAAATACTGCATACCTTTAAAATGAAATTTAGTATAAAGTAAATATAAGTATGATTTATGAAAACAAGTCAAACATAAGATAAACTGTGAAGCTTTTTTGTGGGTGAATTATTTGTATAGAACAGTAATTTGTATACTTTTTAATAATGAGGCTGTTTAAAAAATAAGGGTGTAGTAATTAAAAATTATGTAAGTGTGGCCCAGCTTTCTTAAAACTGGTATTTGAATTCCTAACATAAACAGTATCAGAAAAAAATGTAGAAATAGCCAACATGCAATTAGATTTCTAATGTTTTTAAACTAATAAAATTTCTGTTACAAAACAATTCAATCAAGTGAGTGAATCAGGAAGACATGTAACAATAGGTATAAAAATCAGCATGTTTTTAAAATATAAAAAGTAGAATGATAGGATACAAATAGATTGTAAAAGGAAATTTTTGTGAGAGCCTCAGCCAAGTGTATTCCTCAGTGATTTAGATTTCAAGTGAGACTTTTTGCACAGGGGATGAACGTCTGTGTAATGTCTGTGTCAACGGTGCATGGAAAATACCCAAATCGGAGTCTTAATTTTTGCATAAAGCTCACAACATAATAAAAGTGCTGTAATAACTGCAAAATAATTCTAATTCTAGTTTACAAAGTAGTTTTCTATTACAAAATAAGTAATGAGATGTTACTTCGCTTCTGTTTAACAAGGAGCTCTGACTCTTCTTTCTACCTTTTTACCTAGGGGTCTGTTGTGGCTGATTGGCTTAGAGGTCTCAGAAATTTTGGGTTCTGGTTAGAGTTTTCTGATACCTAGACTTCGGCAAGTGGTGATAGTCGAGAGTGTCGTGATTCTAAATGTATGTGATGCTACGTTTCATATGCCTATTTTATAGCAATGTACGTGCTACAGATTTTTCTTGTCCTTTGTGCCTTCTCTCATAGAAGTTAAGGACAGATGCTGGTCATCAGCAATTTGAGCCTGAATGCTGAAAGATTCATTGCTCCTATACACAGTTTCTGAAAACTCCTCTGCCACTTGTCCAAAATGCTTAGCAGCAGCAATTCATGATGATATTACAATATCAGTATAGCTGAAGATTCAAATAGTATCACCTATCGTAAGGTGTCTCTCTCTGATTGTATCCATTCTAATATTCAGTAAAGCTTGAGCTCATGACGCATCTTTACACTTAGACATGAAAGTTCCAAAAGTTCTCTCCTGTCACTATGGCTATTTTTCCAAACTTGAAAGCCAATTGTCTTTGAGACAATTTTTCTTTCCCAACAGAATTGGCAGAAATTTTTCAAGTGAGGTTGAAAGTATCTGTGTATCTAAGGCACACAGAGTGGCTGCTTACGTCTTGTTTCATGAGAAGTTAGTAAAAAATAAGTTGACTGTAATTATCTGTAATTTTTAATCTGTAATCTTGTCATTTCTTTCACTTACTGTAACTGGGATGAAATACAAATGAAATGACAGTACAAATGCCCATCTTTAAAGATCCTATTCTTGTGCTTTGCCACATGCACTTCCTGGCAGCCTGCTGTTACTGGAAGTTCGACTACGTGCTGCTGATCTTCATTGTCAGCTGAGGATTAGTACTTACGGTTTCAGCACTTTACCAAAGCAGCTCCTTTGGGATAG
This sequence comes from Pluvialis apricaria, assembly GCA_017639485.1. Classification (NCBI taxonomy): domain Eukaryota; kingdom Metazoa; phylum Chordata; class Aves; order Charadriiformes; family Charadriidae; genus Pluvialis; species Pluvialis apricaria. The sequence continues at coordinate 148,054,783 of CM030008.1, forward strand.
TGTGGTTTGCAAGCAGAGGGACAAGGCCCATGGAACTGGAGATAAAATATTTTTAATTGAGGGAATGCAGCTGTAGAATGAACTTGGAGAGTTTCCTTGGAGAGTCAGGCACTGGAAGATTCCCATTTTCAATGACTGGCATGGTTAATCTTACTTTGAATGTGACCTGAAATTACCTGGGAAGTGTCAGTCTTGTCACAAGTGTAAAGTGCAGAAGGAAAATTACCACTGTTGTGTATAACAGTATGGATTTAATTTACCTGCTTCATGCTTAAATGTTAAAAAAGGAGTCCTACTGATATTTCCAGTATAGGTGGAGAAGTTACGGAAGTAGGAGGCAAAATTTATTAGAAGAATAATAGAGAAAGAATGAAAAAATTAGCTAAGGATGTTTACTTTAGAAACAAATGGGAAAAACATGATGTGAATCTATCGGCTCTTAATGGTTTAAAGAAGCTCTTTTACTGCCTTTTTTTTTTCTAATACAGAAGCAACTAATGAGAATGAGGAAAAAATATGCCAGTATAGTCACCAAAATATTTGTATGAAAGTTGTGGAAACTTCTGTTGTAAGTTAGGATTTTAAATAAGATTCAGAAAAGGATAATTAGAACCTTCTCAGTTACATTGAAATAAAACACAGAGGGGTATGAAGATACTCAAAGGTGTAAAGTAATTTCCATCTGGAGTTATAGCTGTCCATTATGGACAAATTAGGTAGCTTTCTCTGAATTATTTGGCCATTGTTAAACTATTGGAGGAATGTCGTATTCTCTTTATTTTAAATTCCCCTCTTATTTATTACAGCTAAAAAAGAGTGTTGAAAAAGTTATAGGTGCATTGGATGTGTTACTGTATTCTGCCTGTTTAAACCTTAATTGGGACTTTATAGCTTTTTGTATATTACAGATCATAAACATACAATAAACAATTCTGTTAAAGATTAATTTTAACAAACAAGAAGAAACAATTAGTCACAAAGATACCGCTTCTCAGTTTAAACTTGCAATTAGTTTGAACTGCTGCAGAAAAGGTAGAAGCAAGTATCTGTCTGTTTTTCTGAGGAAGCCTGGAAGTAACAAGTACAACCAGGAGTTACCTACTTTTTTCCTTTATATGCATATTGTCTAGCATTATCTTGATATCGTTAAAACCACACAGAAATACGGTAACATTAATTGGGTCAGCCTATAATTGACCATATGTTCATCTTCTCCATGTTCACTTTTTCTTGTAAGCTTGCACAGGACTATTGTGCTTAGCTATTTTTCACTACTACCTTGCCAGCAAAGAGCAGCCTCACTGCTACTAATAAACAAAGTTAATAAACAAAGGCTGCAGTTTAATTCAATACTGAACATTATAAACAGAAAAAAATAGACAGGTAAGGTAATCCTGCCAGTTCCAGCTAGGCTTTTTGTCTAGCTGACATGTAATCCATTGATTCATTCACAGAGTCATATCCTACTCAGTTATTAAAACTGAGGGTTTTTTTTCCCTCACATCCTTTCTTGTCTTTTTATTGAGTTTCTGAATGTATTAAAATAAATTAGATTCAGTGACGTGACTTCATCTGTAGTTAAAAACTTATTTAGGATCATCCCAGATTAATTAATTAATTCATTATGACATCAGAAGAGTGCAATAAGAGGAATATTTGCTATTTTGTGAGGGTGGTCAAGTAAGCTGAGAACAAAATGTGCCAAATTGTGAACTGGAAGACTTTGAAGAAAACCCTAGTGAATGGGCAAAAGAGAGAATGGAGCCAGGGCAGCTTGAAGACCTCATCGTGGCCATATGTTTTACTTTGAAGAGTGGCTTATACGAAGTTCCCACTAGAAGAGAATTTTTGGTTTCATTCCCCAGTTTGAGGCAGATGCTGTTAGGGCATAAAAGGACCTGCTCCCCTCCATGACAAGGAGAGACTGAAACAGAGATCTTAATTTTGAATGCTGATTCCCTTTGCTGTAGTTAGCTTTTTCCTACTTGAGTTACAAGTGAGCAGCAGCACTGGTATAAATCAAGGGCAAGATAGTTTAGCAATGACACTTTCTTTCCATTTTCTTAGCTTTTTTTTCTGTTCAGCATTTTGGTCATGGTCAGTATAATTCACTTAGATTTAGAGTGCATATTTTCACTTAAAATAAAAGTATATGTTTTTAACAATAGTCCTTTCAGTGAAATTATCGGAAAACATAATGTCACATATGTGTGAACTGCAGTAACTTGTTTTAACTGCATCTATGTCTTTTTAATGTAGAATTCAGTTTTTGGCCACTTTGTGTTTTTCGTGTGAATTTGATAAGTGTTGCATTGATAAATAAATACTTCTGTGATTTGAGAGACAGGTAACATTTTTCTTAGTGTGAATGAGGTTATTTCTTTTGTAAGTCAGTCAGTCTTTCACCATATGAAAGTGAAGTCCTTGTTCTATGATTACTGTATTTCGTAGACTCTTTAAAGATGTTCTTGTACTTAAAGTTTCATCAGTGTTGATCTGTTCCTATTTCAGATTAATGAATATCACAGCATAATTAAAGTACATATTCCTTAATGAGTTAGAGGATGGGAAATATGAAAATCATGGGGGTTTTTCCAGTTAGCTCCATCTCTAAAGCAACTCAAACCATATATAGGTGAAAAAAAATAAAAACTTCAGGGATTTGTTTCTACTGACAATTTCAGGAGGATTTACTCTATATTTAGAAAAAAAACCCTTACAGTGAAATATCTTACTATTCCACACTGCTGTTATTGTCATGATATGGCTTATATTTAACCTCTTTGTTCTACACAAAATACTTACAGAGACTTTTTTTCTAGCTTTTTATCTGTTAACTTTTGTTTTAGAGTTGGGAAAAATGCATTTCCCCCCTGAAAAAAATAGTGTGGAGTTCAATTTCCCCTACACTTTTCACTTGAACAGACTAAAAAGTTGCAGATTATTTATACAAAGTGCAACAACTCCCACAGGAGAGGCTATGCACAATTTTGAGATAAGCTTGGGAGTTACTATTCCTGCATAGATTATGGAAGACTGGAATTCAGGGCAGGTAGAAACTAATATCTAGTCCTCTTACATTTCAAGTAAATACCCAAACATATTGGATTTTATGGTATCTTCTGTTTTCTGGACATTATATCTAAGATCTAAAAAGAAAAGTTAGTGAAAGTTTAGCTAAAACTGGTACTTTCAGCAGGAAATCAAAGTAAGTGCCTCAAATGAAAACCTATTTAATTAGAAAATTCTGAATGGCTCTTTTCAATATCTGGATTTCTCCCAGTTATTGTAAATTCTGGGGCATAGACTAAAAAGTAGCATTTTAGTCTACAGCTGTGGTTTTTAACCCGTTTCAATTTGCATTCTCTAAACTTTTTTGGTAGAATTTTTTAAACTGAAGTTTAAGCTTAAACATTTCACTTAGGTAGATGGCTCCGAAGTTAAACTTACTGACAGAAGAATTATTGTTTATTTGAGGAAACCAGACAGTTAAAACTGTATACCAATTCTAATGAGACAGGAGAGATTTCATTTTGCCAGCAAGAAAGTTAAAGTGCGGTGGATTAAGGGAATGTTTGTAGAGATCTCTGCCGACATCTAATTTCTGTCAATATTTCATTTTCACTGATACGAAAGCTGAAATCTGAATTGTGAATGGCATCAAGACTGTAGTTGTATTCTCTGCCTGGGTATGATAATCCATTATTTTTAAGCAGAATTGCATGTGAAATTCTTGTTTGAAGTTATACTTGTGTCTTTAATTGCTTAATAATTTTTCTTTGTCTGCTAGACTTGAAGTAGAATCATGTTCTTCTGAAGAGGAGTTTTATATAGTGTCCTTTCTCATTTCAGTCAAATACTGGCAAAACTGTCATTTGATGATTAAGAAAAGTTGTATTTTGCATTGCTGAACGTAGTGGCTTTTAAGAAAAATTGCTTTTCTATAGCCTCCACACATCAGTAAAAAAGCACAAACTCAAGGCTTTTCTGCCTGTTGCATCACGTGGAGCTGAAAATACATGTGAGGTCATTGGTCAAACTTTGAGAAAGTTAACAATTTTCACAGCAGTTTATAAAAGCATGAAGATGATGTTTTTTGGGTTTTTTTTCTTTTGGTAAAAGTTAAGTCACATCTTTTTTTCAGGACTGCTGAGCCGAATAGTTGTTGTTGAATACTTTCCTCCATGTTTCTGCTTGAGTTTAGACTTCATATTTCTTGTCTTATTCCACAAAGCCATTGTCAAGTACACAACCACAGAAACGCTGCTTGAAGGGGATCTCTGAACCAACCTCTCACTCAAAGCATGGTTGTTGCCAACAGTAGATCAGGGCAGCTTGAGGTTTGTCTACGCGAGTTTTGAAAACCTCTAGGGATGCCGGTCCCACAGCCTCTTGGGACAACCTGTGCTAGTGCTGCACTGCCCTCCTAGTGAAAAAAACTTCTCCTCATGTCCAACTTGAACATCCCAATGTGCCATTATAGTGCCTTTTGCAGCTCATTTTGGATTTGCGACTGCCAGGAAGAATTTGACTCTAATTTTTCAGGTGATTTTTAGATTAGATAGCTAGTTTCCCTTTATCTGCTGCTCATACTCTTGCTAATGTATCCCCATATGTAATTTGTTCAGTTTGTAATGAGAGCACACACACCACCAGCTCATAGCCTGGTTTCCACCCTGCTTTCTAGGGTTTCTTAGCAGAACTGATGTTCAGCCAGTTGTTTCCTAACCTCTACCAACACATGGGTTTATATGTATAAGAATAGCATCCATTCAGAAGAGAAGTGGGTGTACTCAGTGACAGGTTAGCTAGCACGATTGTAAACGTAGAAAGCATTAAGTGCTCAATACGGTACAGGGAAGAACCTTGTATGTTACCAGATAGACATTGCCACCAGGCAGAAAAATCATTGAATGAATGGACTTGGCAGAACTGAAAGCGAACAACCCCTTTTTGAAGCCTGGATTCCAGCCACATCTGTGCTCCGTGCCTGGGAAGCAGAAATGAGGGACAAGCTACAATCCGTAATAAAACTTTTGAGAGAACTGTAGCCAGGAAATGAGAAGTGGCTGCTACAACCGCTCAACACCCTGGATACTCACTTAGTCCCCAGTCTAGTGGGAGATTTTAAGCAGCTTTGGAAGTTTCAGAGGCATTTAAGTGAACTTTTGGAAGGCAGGAATGGCTTTGGAACGTCTTGTCAGTATTAAGGATTTTTTTTTTTTTTTTTTTTTGGTAAAATGCTGAAAGCTTTGTGGGCGTTTCTGGAGGACAGGAGAAAACAAAAGAACTTCTGCACAATAATAAGATACATCAGATTACTGAACTTGCTTTTCTTACTTGCCTTTTGCAGTAGCTCATGGATCATGAGAGGCCCATGGTTTGCTGCTTTTTGATTGATACTGAATTTCTCATTTCCAGAAAGTGTGGGGAACCAAGAATAAGCAGAATTAAATCAACTCCATTCCAGAACAAAGCAAGTATAGCAATAGAAACTATTTCTTGACCTTGGTGGAGAAATCCAAACTCTTACAAACAGTTGCTTTTGACACCAAAAAGTCCTCTATGCAGCTGTCTCGGATACGATGTTTTACAGTACAAAAAAAGTCTTCACTAGTGATATAAGCCTCATGAACTTCACCACTGTAACTTCCAGCAGATACAAGTGTGCTTCAGGGAACTCTTTCCCATGAGACAAAAATGAGCAGAACTTAAATATAATTTTTCTGGCCTAACTTATCATTATCTTTAGGTCTTTGAATAAACTCATACCAACTTGTCCTTTTCCTCTAAAATTTATAGCGGTTATTAAAGTGGATACTTGTAATTTTTGAAACTGTGGAAAAGGAGAGAGATTTTGCATCAGTACAGATAGATGGCACGTGCTATTGAGGCCATCGTCAAAATACACATATATAAGGGCTATAGATAAGCATTGCTGAGTTTTCCACTTAAATACTCTGTTACTGCATGGTTTGATGTAATTATCTGGGTTTACAACCAAAAAAACTCCTATGATGCCTAAGAATAAGACGTGTATTATGGGCAAGCATTTTTGGTGTAATATGCAGCACATCTGCAGAGCCTGTTTTTTCAGTTTCACAGCACAAATCTTGGCCTCTTGCATTAACAGAGTAACTCACTGGAGCACAGGGACTGGAAATGGTAGCCTTGGGATGCCCGAGTTTAGTTCCAGGCTCTGAAGTTTGCCTTGATACTGGTTACTTCCAGTTCCCTGGTAGCTGAACTCCTGAGCCCTCTCAGACAGCAATGTTCTGAGTGGAGACACAAGTACAGGCAACTTGAACAGAATGGAGTTTTACTTGCATTCGTTTTCTGAAAAATATACACTGTACAATTTTTACTAAGTGTTCTTCAAATACTGTGCTATTCTAAACACCTTATTATTGCTGCAAGTTAGGAGTTCAGTTTTTGGCTTAAAACCTTGCAGGCTAGATGATAAAAAATAATTATTAATCTGTAAAAATAGATCAGAAAGTCTTTTTATGGACTTCCTAAAATGAATACTTCTTATTTTGTTTCAAGTATGCGTATTCATCTCAAATGGTTCTGCTCAGTAAGTAGAACACATATTGTGTGTAACTAATTATTTAATAGATTTTTGTCTTCTGTGTTTAATTTTTTCTGACAGCTATCAATACATGTAATATTTTTCTTGGAACAGAAAAAGATGTAATAACAGATTATTTTGGCAGACAATAAGTTTTTTGCTACTAGAACAAGGATTTTAGAAAACTAGTCTGTATAACCTTGAAAAGTTTATACTTTGAGGCAAAAGTTGTGACCTTGTGCCCAAGAGGAAACAAAAGTGAAATTATTTCAGTACATGAGGCTTAAGAATTGGCAAAAGGCTTATGCTTTTTATGCATCAGTGAGACTGGTAAGCAAATAATCATACAAACAAAGGCTGTAGATTATAAGGAAGCCACAGAACTGAATGTAACCAAAAATAAACTTGAAGTTCAGCATAGATAATATACTTTAAATGAAGAATGCAATGTTTGGCAAAATTAAAAGGCAAGCAAGGTCTCAGAGATTATGTGTTATTGATGGAAACGGGCCAGACTACCAACTACCAATTATATACTATTGTCAGTGTAAAACGTTGAAATGTGCCAGGCTTCCAGACTTCCAAATTTTATTCTCAACTTCATTCAGCTCTTTTGTGTCCTGCTCCATTCAACAAAGAACAGCCAACAGTGAAGTCTTTTTGAACCAGTGAGAAGCCGGAGGAAGCTGCTTACCCCTGACTCCACAAATTCCTGTTAGGGCGATGGTGACCCTCATGACCTTGCTGTGGAGGCCGGAGACGTGACCCCTCTCACTGCTCTGCTACAGGCCAGAAGGTTCTGTAAGCATGTCGGGGAGAAGGGCTGAAAGCAAGAGAAAAATGTGCAACTGCTGTGTCTGGAGGGCAGCGTGTGGACTCAAAATTGAACTCAAGTGACAAGTGCAGGTAGATTAGAAAAATGACACATAAGCAACATGAAGTAACCCTGCTTTCCCTTTCTGGAAAAGGGTCAGTGGCCGTTGAGAGCTCAAGGCAGCATTTTGGTACGCAGAAGAGGCATGCCTCCAGACTCCTGGCTTGCCTGATGGAGAGAGGGAGCTGCCGATATGTTCCTACAACTCCTCTGTGGTGTAACGTAAAACATATTCTTAGGGGAGTTTTCTTGAAAAAACAGAGCAAATCCCAACAATTCTTGCCATATGTGCGGATATCCAGGGTAAATAATATTTAAGATAATTTTAAACTGACTCAGTGTGGTAATACTTGTTTTGGTAAGAGCCTCTGACACTAAAAAATAGGTAAAATAATTTTGTATCATTAATTAATATCTGAACGATATAAAGGATATATTTCTGCATTAAGGAAGTTGGTCTCGCAGGTTTAGTTTTTTCCAGGAGGTTATTCTTTGTTCTATCTTAGGCTTCATGTGTGTTTTTTAATAATCTCATCTCAAGAGTCTCTGGAAGGATAATTCTAAAGCAAAATAAATCTCTTCTGCACTTTAAATTTTTTGGCTTGGTATACCATTTTAATGTTTCATAGAAAATGCTTCATTTTGGGGGTTTTGTTGGTGTCTGTTCAGGGAGCTAAATAAACTGCTTAAACTAGTTTCGTAATTTTTAGATTGCTAAAATTAATAGTCTCTATTAGCAAAACTGAGTTGAATTCCATGCTATGAATTTAAAGATCTGTTCAGACCCCACTGGATCACAAGGATAAAAACAAAAGAGAAGACAAAGTTCTTTTTGTTTTCTCTTTGTATTTAAATCTCTTACAATATGCTATATTGCATATATTGCATATATTGCATATATCCCTGCCTGTGGCAGGGGGGTTGGAACTCGATGATCTTCAAGGTCCCTTCCAACCTAAACCATTCTATGATTCTATGATTTTCCAGCTCTTTTCAGCAACAACAGGGCCTAAAAAATTCTAACAGTTTAGAATGAAAATTAAAATTTCCATGATATCATTTACCTTCAGAAATAGGGGCTTTGAGAAAAAACTGCCATTATAGAACATGAAATGAGTTTGTAACTTTGGTCACAGTGAGACGGTTTTAATTATCATATATGGAGATTTGATTATTGTGCGCTCAGAAATATGAATGAAGTAGCATGCCTGAAGGAATCATTGCAGTTCTGTATGCACATGGCAGCTGACTGTGGATGTACTCCCAGTCCACTGGAAATGGAAGGTAAAACGTGTGTGTATCTTAAACTGCTGTCCCTGGATTTCACATCTAAGGTAGTCTTCTATCTTACATTTGGCATGAGATGGCAGTACCTATATAGTGATATGAATGGCTTAAATGATTTATAATAACTTGTGACGCTGAGGCAACTTGTTATGGACTTGCACCCAGTGCTTGAAAAGTGATTGAAAAGCATTTTAGAATCATTATTCTGTGCAGTATTGTTGGATAAATGAAGATAAGCTGTAACAAGAGAAGATACTTGCATCTGTCTGGTAGAATTAGGTAAAAGTACACTTGGAAGAATAAATTAGATTTTTTTTTTGTTGCTGTTATTAACCAGTTTATTGTCTAGGGCCATGGGCTCTTGGACTACTCAGCCCGTGTTTCCTACTGTTGTATTTGCGGCTAACAGCTGGTTACATCCTAAAGCGAAGTTACTTCTCTGTAACAGCTACAGGTTATCAGTGTTGGGCCTCCTCCTAGAGTTTAGTTATGAAGAAAAAGAAGTAATTCTTGAATGTTATGCTTCTGGAGCATCATAAATTAAATGTATTTGCTTTACTACAGTATTTCTCTCTGCTTTGTGTTTTGAAATTGGTTGCAATTTTGTGATTGCAAAGTATTTGTGGGCTTAAATAAAACAATTATTAATGATCTTTTCTTTTCTGCAGAAAATTACATCAGCAGTTTGAAATGTATAAGGAGCAAGTGAAGAAGATGGGTGAAGAATCACAGCAGCAGCAGGAGCAGAAGGGTGATGCCCCAACCTGTGGCATCTGCCACAAAACAAAATTTGCTGATGGCTGTGGCCATAACTGTTCATATTGCCAAACTAAATTCTGTGCGCGCTGTGGAGGAAGAGTGTCTTTACGGTCAAATAAGGTATGGAGTTATGAAAGTTTAGTAACAAGCTTCTCCTAAACTCAATGTCTCTTATTCATTGCTTATGCATTCAGATCACATAACTACTGAAATGGATTTCCTTTAAGGAGGTAATAATACCTACTTTGGCGGCTTTTAAGTCATCTGTACTGATTTCAAATAATTTCCATTTGCAGGTGGATTTGTGACTATGGCTTTTAAGTTAATACATGCCACATTTCTACTAACAGACTCATGAAAGTAGAATTCTTTGATTGGAAGATTGACTCTTTGTATTGGAGACAAGGAGGTGATCTTATGCTAATGTTGAGACACCGATTATTACAAGTTAAAGCAAGGTTTTGTTTATTTTCTGCTTGCCCAGGCCCTTCTGTACAAGATTATTGTAAAACTAGTGTTAGAACAGTATATACAATACATTATGGATTTTAAAAATGTTTATTATCTATTATATATACACATATATTATGTACATGTACATATAAATATGCATACATACGTGAAAATATTTTTAGGACAAAATTAAATGCACTAACAATATAGAGTTACAGCTAGTATATTGGTGTTTATTGTATAACAACAGGTAAATCAGCAATCTGCATTTTTAAAAAGTTTGATCATAGAGTAAAAAATTTAGCAGAACTGCGGTAATTGCAGAAAACAGTTCTGAGATCAGTTTATTCAACATTTTAGATAAAGTGTCCACGTCTGATACATGTCTTTCTCAGATTCTGACAGATGTTTGTAGAATATTCATGACAATACTCAAGATGTCTTATGCTAGTCTTTTGTGGAAACACATATTTTGTAAATCAATGCAATAATTTAATAATTGAATATTTATTAATACAATCATTTCTATAAATCCTTTTTTTTTTTCCTGTAATATTTTCATTGCAAATACCATGCAATCTGCCAATATTATCTTAATCTTTTGGAAGGTAGGAGACAATGGTATAAATGCCATGCATTTCTTTGTCCAAGATTGAAAGGTAGGCTAAAATAATGGACTCAAGTTTTTGACTGACAAAGTATAAAATAATATGCTATTTCCTGATGATTAAAGCAACTGAGATTATGTGTAAATCTCTCTAACTGCCTTGGATTTTGTTAAGGTTTTTTTTTCAGTAAGCTCACATATTTTTATTGTTTTTTTATAACCACCTAAAACATATTGCTAGTAATAAGATATATAATAATTTCTCTATTAATTTCATCTGATTATAAAAGACAATCGGGACAGATATTTGAGTCATTAGGTCTGCGTACTTAGAAACATAGAAAAAATGCACTACAAGGAAAGCTTCATCTCCTAATGAAGCATTCTGATACATCATTTAGACTGTCCTCAGGATGGATCATGTGAACTTGGCAGATCTGTGTCTGACTTCTCTTGACAGGTTTCCAATGAGATTCTTCCACACCCTCTTAGATCATTTGTTCCACTGCTTCACCATCCTCACCACAGAAAGATTTTCTTACTGTCTAACCTAAATCTGTCTTTCTGTAAGCCGACTTCTCCATTCAGTATTATGAGCCTGTTCTGCAACTCTTCTTGGCTGGCTTTTTTTCTACTACTGTTGATAGTTTAGCGCGATAAATAAGCTTTTCTGTCTCTCATTTTTGTTCTAGATAATTTATGAATACGATGAACAGAGCATCTCTAGACAGATCCCCTGTGAGGCTTCCCTGGTGATACCTCTCCCTTAAAAAAAACTGTTCTTCTTGTCTTTTCATCAATTAAGTTTTCTCATGGGTGAAAATATTCCTATTCCATAGCAGCTGAGATTCTTTAAAAGCCTGGAAGCCCAAATCAGCAGTGTGAACAAAACCCATTTGCTCTCTCTGTGACTCCTTGAAGGAATTCTAACACATGTAACATGCACGAATTCCCTTTACTAAAGCCATTCTGACTTTTCCACATTTCATCATAATTTATTCATATGCTTTCTAATTTTACTCTCTATTTTGGTTTCTACAAATCTATCCAATGTGGATGTCAGACTCACTTGTCTATTATTCAGTTGGTCTAATGCTGAAATTCCTTAAAAATGAATAAATTGGCATCATATTTGCTACCTTTTATTCTTCTTGTCAATGAAAGACTCTATTGCAGTTAATAGTTAGATATTTTAGATGAGATGTTTTACGCTGAATATCATCTGATTTTAAAAATTTGTTGCTGTTTGTTTTACTGACTCACTTTATAGCTTCTCTTTCTGAGATATCGGTTCAAAGTATATCCACTGGTTGATTTGGCATAATATAATATTGTAGAGTAAGTATCTTTCTAATCACCGTGAACATGAATACAGAAGATTTAACTCAGGCACAGGCTGTGGCAGTCTCCTATTTATGATCTCTTTTAAGCCTGTACACATTATTCCATGAAGGTTATTTTTGGTCTACCAGAGTTTACCAGAATTCATTCTTTTATGTTTTTCATAATGGATACAGCTTCAGCTTCTTGAAGGATAACTTCTAATGCCTTCCTGTTTTAACTGTGCTAGATTTTCTTTGGTCTTTGTAGCCATTTTTTGACAGGTTATGTATGACTGCTTTGGACCTTATATATATTGACAGGACAAGGGGCAATGGGCACAAGTTGGAACATAGGAAGTTCTGTTCAAATACATGGAAAAACTTTACGGTTCGGGTGACAGAGCCCTGACACAGGCTGCCCAGGGAGGTGGTGGAGTCCCCTTCTCTGGAGATTTTCAAGACCCGCCTGGATGCAGTCCTGAGTAATGTGCTCTCGGCAATCCTGCTTTGGCAGGGGAGTTGGATTAGATGATCTCTAGAGGTCCCTTCCAACTCTGAAAATTCCGTGATTCCATGATAAGATGATTCTTAAACTGTCCGAAATGTTCTTTGATGGCGCTGTTTGATCTGTTTGTGATCTTTTTCATAATATCAAGTTTCAAGCCAAATCCGTGCCATTTACACCAAATTCTGCTACTAAATAGTTTAGTACAGACCAGTGTTAGCAGTATGCATCTCAGAAGACGTAGGATTGCAAAGAACACTTCTCTTTGAAAGGTCACAAGGAGGACTACTGCTTACAAGGTTGATGGTTGTGAGTAGGAGCAGAGCATGGCGATGTTTGAGTGTTGTCAGATCATTAGATTAGGATTCTCAGAATGACTGGCTGATTTATTCCTTTTTCAGTTTAGTTACAATGCCTGAAATATAAGCATTAAAGTTCAGTTCAGGTTGTACAAATATTATCATTATGTGGGAGTTCCTTCTAGATCAAACAAATAAAACTGATAATGGTGGTACTGCTGCTTCTGTACTGCCTATTATCTTAGTGAATGGAGTATTCAGCCAGGTTGGGGTCTTAAATTTCATGGGAGGAAGGGACCTTGAACTGTCATCTTTTATGTTTATGAACAGTCTCAGATTGATTAAAACTGAAATAATAAATCACATGACAGCAAGCAGTAACTGTTCTTAGTAATATAGGTACCACTGATATACAAAATATACTATTGTTATTTTTATTATATATTGATTTGTATAGGGAAATGCACACTGAATGAGGCAGTAGACAGCAGAATGAGGTTTATGCAGTTGAGAAATCTACATGCCAAAATATTGGACAAATACAGCTTCCAGATAGATACAACTTTGTATGCAGTGAATATAAATTCTGACAGCTCGGAATGCCAATTCAGCAAACCAACGTTCCACTCGTAGAGGAAGAAAACAATACGTGTCTGAAAACTTAATTTGACATGTGCCGAATACCTTCTTTCATGGTGTTTGGCAGCCTGCTATCACTTGCAGCCACTGAAACATCCTTCTCTCTTTGAATACCACAAGTAAGAGATTTTTCAGATGCTTTATAGGAGCCAGCAACTGTGTGTGAAACACATACGGTATAAGAAGGGAACTTCTTTCAGCTCCCTCTGGTTCTGTGAAAGTTTTACGTTCTGATTATTTCTCTGGGTCTATGTTTGATTTTCAAAAAACCATCCAGTTCTCTTTGTTGAATGATTCTAACTGCAGGACTTGCAGTGTGACCATCCATATGGAGTCACAAAACAAAATTTTAGCATGCTTGTGCTAATGTGTAATCCATTTGGTTCTGTTGACAATTGGCAAGCACCAAAGAATTAGTCTGTCACAATCAGGACTTCTAAGTCACTAGGATTTGGGATAAATTCAATAATTTCCTATTGCATACAAATAAGTTGTTCCTCGGGAGACATGGTTTGATTCTGCATTTCTCTAGAAAAGACATGTGACATTACAAATATGAGCAAAGGATTTCTCTAAACCAGGTACAGGTTTCTTTGGTGGTTTTTTTTATCTCTTCTTGCTTTTAATTTTAGTCCATGTAACAATGTAACACCTGTAAAATCTGATAACCTGCAACTGTATTCATCTTTCTGGAGAATCTCAGTACAAGCATCTCTGAAAGAAAGGAGTCAGCTGCTAAGTTATTCCAAAGACAATCCCTTGTTTAGAAGCTGTAAATTCACAACCGGAGGCTGTAAAGGTTATCCATCTAATTATGATGAATTTCAAATCTCAGTCTCTCCATGAATAGAATAGAGTTTGTATTATCAAATACATTAAAGACTTCCAGTCTGAAATCTGATTATATGAAAACGTTGATGCCATGGTGAACATCTATGATTGTTAAGACATCTTTAAACAATGATCAGCTCCCTTTTATTTGAGGTGATCAGCCTCTTTATTCTTTCGAAAGTTATACCCAAGCTTATCAGAACTACAGCTCAGCTAGCATACATCATGGTCCTTAGTATCAGTCCCCACTCCTTCCCCAAATGGTATTTAGCTGCCTGTGCTCATGGGCAGTTCTGATGTGGTGTAGCTGTAACCGTGGGGAAAGAGCTGTGTGAGAAGAGGCTGCAATGAGCCCTCTTGGGGCCTCCACCCCCTCACCCGGGAGCTGCTTTTCAGCTCAGGCACTCGGCCTTGGTCCCTGCCTGAGCTGTGCTGATGCTGTCCAGGTCCCTCGCTGCCCTGGGTCCGCACAGTTGACTGCCCAGCTGGCCTTGTCGCTGCCTCATCACCATGGACCTGTTGGGGACCTGGATTCTTTGCTGACCCTAATTACAGTTCTGGGCCTTAGCTTGCTCCCCTTGCACGCATGCTGTGGGACACAACCCTGTAGGTGGGGGCATGGCTTGCCTCAGGTCACCCTTTGTACCCTGCTCCTGGCCCTGGCCAAGCTGCTGATCCTGCTTGTGCATGGACAGTATAGAAGTAGTGCACTGTCCCAGCAAAACACTTCTTCAAATTGCTGCAGGTTCTCTTGATTTCTTCAAAAGAAACCAGTGATTTTGATATAAACTATGTGGATGTGATCATTCCCTTCAAATGACAACTGCACAAATTATTTCTGTTATTAATGTTATTTATTTGAAACCATTTTCATTTGATAGCTGTTTTGAATCTCATGATCGTCTCAATTTCAACAGAGGCTAGGCATGTTTGAACTCTTCACTTTATTTCAAAGCTTTCAAAGACCTTAGAGGTTATTATGATCCTGACACAATGAGGAACTGATAATTTTAGACGAACTGATAATTTTATACAAACTGATAATTTTAGGCAGTTAAGGTGAAAAAATACTGTCTTGAAGAGTGGCTTTGGTTCACGCAGTCAGATGCCAGGTTGGCCTTCTAACAGATATTTTTTAAAAAGGATGAGGTGTGGACATTGACTCATTCTCGGTTTATTTTGAGTATGGAATGGAATTCCAGTCATTTTGCTAACATTTCTGTGTGTATGAATATCCATGGAGTTAAGGTCTTTCCCCATAAAACCGATATTAAAATATACTTGCATTTTCACATGGAACAGAACAAATACCACCGAAGTCTGACCGATTTGTTGTTTTTTTAACATCAGTTCTTTGAGAACTGAATTTAATACTTTCTTAAATGTCTTTGCTATTGAAATAACTGAAGACTGTCTCTCACATGGTCAGTCATGTCGTTACTTACATTGTACTGCTATGAGCTCAAGAATGGGTGACAGCAATGTGGGGGAGGTAGCCTTAGGTGTCTAGTAAAGCATGATATTTCTGAAAAGAGACTCTTCATCCTGGAGGTCATTCAGCATAGGTAGCTTGTGTGAACCAAGTCTTCATTACTGTTGTGATCACAGTGTGAATGACAGGATTTGGAGCCTTAACCGCCTTTTCAAAGCCACCAATTTTTGGAATTACTGCTTTTTGTTAGAAGGCTTACAAAAGCTTTTGAGACTCTTCATTATGCCATTAATTTCTAAGACAGATCTTTCATCTTCTTTTAATATATAGTTTATAAATATGTGTGTATATATATTATTTTAATTGTTGCCTAGGTGGTGCTTGTACTTTGGGGTTTCATTTGAGTTAAGAGAGAGGGAGATAATATCTGTGAGACATGAGAATTACTGATTAGCCATGATTCCCACTAATATAGGCTGAGCGTTCAGGAAATGTGAGTTGGTATGTTCTTGCTGACAATCTTAGGATGCATTTAGTATGTATTTTATCTTTTCTGTCATTAAAGTTAAGTTTATTTTTTGGAAACTCTTGATTTGAGCACAAATTAAGATTTGGCAAAATGAGACAGTCATGGAACAGAGGAGTATTACCAGATCACTATTTATGAGCCAATAGTTTCTAACACTAGAACCTCGTGGCACAAGAGTAGGTATAAGAAAAACTGTCCCTTCCAACCCAGACCATTGTGTGATTCTGTCTCAAAACTTTTAAACTGTCCTCTCTAAAATATGTATCAGTGGTGTAGTAAGAGTTTGTCCTCTGTTTTAAATTTTTTATTTCTGAGTCATCTCTATTATTGGTGTGTATGTATACTCTGTTATGTTGTCATCTGAATTTACTTTTCTTGTATGAGTTTACATTTCTTCTTGCGTATTATGGTTTTACTCCTCATAAGTGTTTTAAAAATCCTTGTATCTTAGGTGAGAACTACTGAGTGAAAAAAATAGATTAGAACATAATTCATAATATGAAGAGGTACAGATAATTTGTGTGTTTGCAGAAGACAGAATAATTAATAGGTGACATTTTCTATATCTAATTATCACTTATGATTTGGCTAGACTGGAATAGTATGTTAGAACAGCATAAAAGTAGTCAGGACAACAGATAATTATATTAGTCATTGTTTTTGGAATATAGATAAAATTGGGAAAGAAATCCATACGAATGACAAAACAGAATGTTTAAGTATATGTAGGTGTATGTAGGGAAAAATTATTTAAAAAGGGTAATATAACTAGATTTAATTAATGCATGAGGAAAAAGTTAGAATAGTTATGTTGGAAAGGACCTCTGGAGGTCATCTCATCCAACCTCTTGCTCAAAGAATGTTGAATTACATGAGTTTTCAGAGGGCCTGACCCAATTAAGGGCCTGATTCCATCAAGGATGGAGGTTCAGCAACCACTCTGAGCAACCTGTTCCAGTGCTTGACCACTCTCATGATTAAAAAATAGAATAAAAATTTCCTTATATCTAGTCTGAATTTCCCATGTTCCAACTGGTATTTGTTGCCTTTTGTTCCATGCTTCAATGTGTATCTTTGAGGAGAATACTACACATAATACTACTTGTTATCAAATGACCAAATTGTGGATTTTGTGTAGTGGAAATTGTAAGGAAATAGCACAACTTCTAAGCATTTTCTTGAAATATTACGGGCCTTACTTATAGTGTGTTTTAAAATTTCAGGGATAGTGGTGCAGTGCAGAATATGGAAAACAGAAGGTAAAGCTGAAGACATTAAAATTATTAAGACACTAAGGACAGTGCTAGAAATGGTCAATTCTGCTCTAAAGAATAGTCAGCCTAGACAGGTAGAATAGTAAGCTAAACTATCTGATAAAAAAAAATAATAATAAAGATACTTTTCATCTCAAAATCTTTTTTCTTAAGGATCTTGCCTCTTTTAAATCTTTGTATAAGTTTTAACCTCCTCTACTTAATATTTATATTTTTCATTCATTATTGATTGTTTTAAAGATGTTCCTATTTTCTAGTTTGAAATATCACTGTGTCTGTTTCCCATTTTTTTCTGAAACCTGCTATCTTTACTTTTTTCTTCAGTTTAATGTATTTAAAATCTTGATCTTTGTCATGTGCTATTTACCTACTATGTCTTGTTGGAGTTTATTTAATTTTCTCAAGCTTTTTTGTTTTAAAATTTTATTTTTAATTGCTGTCTGCATCCTTAAAGTATAGGCACCTGGACTATTCTGACTTAATTGCTCTTCTGTGCTGTTACTTACCCCTTCCTGCAGCTGTGAGACATTCGCTGAGAAAACAACCTAATCGGGCATTTACAATTTTAAAAATTTCTTACCCTCTGTGCTGCTAAAACCCCCTGCTTATGGATTATGCTCCTCTTGCATAGTAGAGTATATTTATTCAGAGGTGAAGATGAGAAATCGAGGCACTAGGTGTTACCACTCAAAATATGTATGAGCAACTATTGCCACTCTTATTGCAGTGGGACAGGAATCCCTGCTAGGAGAGTAGCAGAGCACCTGATGCTGTGCAGGTAAATATGTCTTTGCACACAGAGTGATAATGCTTAGAGGTCCTGTGATTTAGATAGCTTTCAATGATATTTCCTGTTTGTGTAACTAAGAATTCCACTAAAACCTGTAGCATCTTTGAAAATACTTTCAATCTTTTAACACTGTGCATAGGATCATAGAATTAGTTGGGTCAGATGGGACCTACGGAGGTTATCTAGACCAATCTCCTGCTCCAAGCAGGATTAACTTCAAAGTTACACCAGGTTTTCAGGGTTTTGTCCAACCAAGTTGTAAAAAACTCCAAGGATGGAGAATGTACTGTTGTGATTTTGGTTTTTTCTTATATCCAATCCCTTGATTGTTGCATTTTGTCCATTAGCTGTGCATCTTCAAGAAACTTCTGCCTTTGTCTTCCCTATAGCTCACCTTTAAGTAGTTGAGGAATGCAAGTAGTTCCCCTCTTCCCATGCCCTTCCCCAGCCTTCTTTTGGCTAAATAAGCCTATCTCCCTCAGCTTCTCCTTGTATATTGTGTGCTCTAGTGCCCTCACTGTCTTGGTTGGCCTCTGTTGTATTCTCTTCTGTTTGTTTGTATCTCTAGTATTAGGGGGAACCCTAAAACTTCTGTAAGAGCACAGGAGCACAAAGTTACATGTCTATAGGTATCTGAACAACAAAGCAATAAAATGAGTTGTCACCCTTTCTTGGTGAGCAGTTGTATTTCCAACATGGCTAAATGCTTAATTGCATGCCTACATTTAGTCTCTGTATTGGCATGTGAAATTAAGGTACCAGAAAAAATCATCATTCACAAAAATGGGAAATAGTTTTGACTGAAAGCATTTTGAATATTTTTGTTTTTTAAAATCATTATTCCATTTACAGTTTTAGACAGCTAAAAAGACAATTCCTTCAAGGAAAATAATAACCAATGGGAATGTTTGCATTTAATATTTATGGGTATGAAAAAGAAAGTATAAAAATATAGATCTGACATGACATGCAGTAAAGACTTGTGACAAACTGTGCCTCCTTATGCTTTTAAACTCTAATATTTTAAAGATCTGTTGAATGACTAACATGCAGTTATGCCATTATGCATACCCTATATCTGGCTGTAGTAAACAAACATTCTTCATTTCACTGGACTCTTTGCAAGTGCAAAGGGTTGATGCATGTTAATCATTTACAATACTGGGGTCCAAGGCATGTAGAGCTAAATTCTGCATCCTTTTTATTAGATGCCCCATTTGTTTCATTAAGGTAATTAGGACATGACTCCTAAAGTATTTTTATGAAAATAATTTTCTTTGAGCAGTTTTTTTTTTTTGTAGAAATATTTTCTTTGATATATAAAATCATATCAATTTCACCCATGAAAAGATTAAGGACATTATCAAAATGACATATTTTCCACTAGATCTTCACCACTAGGGGAAATGAGAAAAAGATATATTAATTCCTTTGAAATTTGTTTGTTTATTTTACTAACAAGTACTACTGCTTGCTTTCAAAATGAAAGTGACTCTTTCCTTCTTTGTCTTTTTTCTGTCCTTTCTTTCTTGCTTTCGTGGATATGAACTCCAGGAGGACAAAGTGGTTAGAGCCTTTTTTCTGTCTAAAGTTCTTTTCTTTTATGGGTAGACTTACTTCCTGGCCTACATTTGCTTTCATTTACACAGGTGTAATTCCTGCTGAAGGCAAGGGGAGTTACTGTCATTGAAGTGAAAGCAATGTTTGGCTTGGGAGGCTTACCTGTTTTTCAGATAACTTACTAATAATCTGTGAGTTGTTGTGAACATTATGCATGGTCTTCCTCTCTGTTTGCAGCTTTTGTGAGCATGCCCCCATATTTCCTTTAGTTTTGCAATATGATATGTGCACAGTTTTAAAAAAAAACAAAACAGGTAATTGCCTCATAGGTGTTTCTCTTACAAAAATAGAAATGAATTTTACCAGTGGCATAAAGTTATTAAAATAATTTTTGCACCCTGTGGTAGTGATGTTTATGTCATTGATACATATGCACTTAACATTCTAGCTTGTAACTTTTTTTTAGCATGGTAGTTCAGTTTTGATTTTTAATGACAATACAATTTGATACCAGTAAACATTAAGAAAACATATTTATACATTTAGGAATATGCCAGCAGTGTCATAGAATTATCTATTAATATATAAATTATTCTCTAAATTAAATGGTATGTGGCATTCCTAAAATGCAGTGCACATATTGTATTGAGCATAATGTTGAAGTAATGTTAGACGTTATGCATGCCACTGACACTGTGTTTGTCTTGCTAATATTACACCTACAATAAATATTTTAATCTTATTTTATTTTAACTATGTTTAGAAAAGGTAGTATAAAGCAGAATTTGAGAATAAGCCTGGATATATTTCAGTACTTTACCAAATTTAATGTGAAATTGAGAAAACTACCTGAGCTAGCATAAATGTGCTCTTCCATTAAAATCTCTAGTGTGTTCTAAAGAATTGTAATTGCAAAAGCAACTTGCCCTGTAGCGTTTGTCAAGTGATTTCCTGTATTAGATGGACTAAAGGAATCCTTTAGCGTTCATATGCATCTAGTGAATGTATATGCAGCAAAAGCTTTTCTACAATAAATGTCATTTTTTCTTACTGATAGCAGTGTCAAGGCTCACATTGAACTCATGTGTGGTTCAGAAATACATTGCTTCGTACACTTAGGATATGTTTTTACTAGTGGACAAGTGATCTTTGTGGTGGGCCATGTACTGGTCCTCCAGTCTGTTAGAGGATTACATAGCTTTCTTTTGGCCTACATCATTAGAGTTTTTCACAATTAAAAGGCTGTGAACTGATAGAAACTGTGAAGTAACACCAGTTCCTAGAATACAGAGGTAGTTGTAGAGTACAAAAGGTAGACGAAGGAAAGGTACAATGTTCTCCTTTAAGAATTTACCCTTTCAATGTAATCTTGTGTGTAATTAATGCATGCTAACAGTATTCCCACAGTCAATCCAACAACCAATGTTTGTGAGGTACTCATCTATATTGCAGCAGTATCAAATTTGCTTGGAAAACTAGAAAAAAAAAAGAGTGAAGGAGGACACGGTAATGAGGTGGTATGATTATCTAGTTTTACCATGTACACGTGTTAAGGAGGAAGGGATTTCTCTAGCTAATCAACTAGTTAGATTTTTCCATAAATAATGGCACCTCAAGTTGCTCTAGGTAGTATCTGTTTCTGCTAATTTGTAACAGATGTTTTAGAAATTATGAAGGCAGAAAGAACAAGAAGTATTTTAGGTCAAATTTTTCTCCGCTGCAAACATTGTGAAGTAGGGACAGCAGTGGTATTCATCTTGCTATTTTAGTGCTAACAGTAAGGTTAAAAACCCTGATGCATTGTATGCAGATACCCTCAAAACAGGTACTTCAATGTAAATAGGATTTTTAAATTTCATGTAATACAGCATTTACCAGTAGGTTAACCCACTTAGAGAATCCTTAATATTACTGGTTATCCTTTGTTTTCCAGTGTTATCATATCAGAGAAGGTGGGAATTGCAGTATTTCTTAAGAAGCGTATTCTGTATTTTGTAACCACAGATTGGCAAATTCAATCCAGAGTGTTCCTAGATAAAGCTATAGATACTTGGTGACTGTTGATGGTATGTTGACCAAATTAAACAACATGGATTTGGAAAATTAGGTGTATTCAAAGCGTCAGGTCTGCAAGGAGTTAGAGAGTAGAAAGACATTATAGTATGTCCCCTTGTAGGAATCTCGTCACATCTTTTGATAAAGGTTAAGACTGTAAGGAAAAGGTAGGATAGTGCATGGTGTTGAATGATTGGGACAATCATACACCAGTGTGCTATTTAGGGTGGTGGGGAGTGGAGTTGGACATGAATTGACTGTGTTGTAATGTTGTAGGTGTACCCTTAAACATGCATGGAAGGGAACTTATATTACATACTAATACCACTTCAGAGTATAAAGCTCACTGTGCCTTTTTCCACACAGATCGTGGGAATGACTAATGAACATCCCAGTCCTTCATTACTCTGATATCACAGTATATAAAGAAGTACTTTTGCAAAATGGAGACCCAAATGTGCCAGAAAGGAATAACTTATGTTAAGTTATAAAAGAGTAAGATCATCTCTGAGAAGGAAACAATTGACTTTTAAAATTGAAAAACAGTGTGATTAGTGAATTTTTTACATCTTCTGTATTTTTTTTCTTCAAATAACAAGGGTACATTTTAAAGGATTTCCTGCATTTGTGTCACTATTATTAAATCAAAATGTGACTATGAGGTAGCAGAATGCTCTTTGAGAGACCAGAGTCAACTAAAGCTGATTGAAGTGAAGTTTATTTAAAAAAAAATAAACATTCACAGGATCATCTTCCTTTTACTTAGATTTTGACAATTATATTCCTAACCAAATAACTTTATTAAAATGAGCAATGCCATTAGCTAGAGTAGTGAAATCGTATGCCTATATCATTGAAAATCATGGAAGGTGTGGTTAAAATAATGAGGAACTAAGAAATGCAATACAGTTTGTGTAAAAAACCCCACATCTTCATTGCAAATCGTAGGAAATGAAGAAATAATAGAATATTTTCATTTTCACTGAGTGTTATCCTGAATTTAAATGAAATGATATACTACATACCTTTTCTTGGAGGCAGTGCCTTTGAAGTAATTACTGATGTTTCTGGAGAAAACAAATAAGTAAGCAACCTAATAAGAAATTTTTGGAAACAGTTGTCAGGAGAAAACATGTTTCCTTCTGATTTAGCTTCCTTCACCTGCTGGTCATGATCTGGCTTTTTAAAACTTTGATAAAATCCCTGTGCAGTGTTTAGTTATGGACATTTGAGGTTTAGATACATCGATTCATGTTTTGTTTTTTGAGTGTTCATTTCTTATTCTTTGCTTCATAACTGTCTCTGGTACAGCGATAAAAAGACTGGTTTTTTGGCTCAAGCTAGGTGCAACTTCATTAAGTTACATGGAAACATTATTTGCAACAAATGTTCTTTGGGTCAGTGCTGCCCTGTCTGAAAGAGAGGGAAACTCTCTTTCTGGATTAGACAATGCCTGTGGCTGATAGTGAAATGTGTTTGGTGTTGTGGTTTTTTTTTTTTTTTCCTTCATCCCAGAAGTTAGGGATGCAGTTATTGATTGTCTGTCATAAAACCAGTATCTGAAACAAAAAGATGATGTATATGTGTGTTTATGATATAGAGAAAACGTGGGTTTTAAAAGCTGAAGGAGAAAGGGGACTTCAGAGAAACCATGATTCCTTTATATTCCTGCTAGTGAGAGGAAGTCTTCTTCATAGAATCATAGAATGGTTTAGGTTGGAAGGGACCTTGAAGATCATCGAGTTCCAACCGCCCTACCATAGGCACGGACACCTCCCACTAGACCAGGTTGCTCAAAGCGTCATCCAGCCTGGCCTTGAACACCTCCAGGGACAGGGCTTCAACAGCTTCCCTGGGCAACCTGTGACAGTGCCTCACCACCCTCAGAGTGAAAAATTTCTTGCTAATGTCTAGTCTAAATCTCCCCTCTTCCAGTTTGAAGCCATTAAACCTCATCCTATTGCTACACGCCCTTGTAAAAAGTCCCTCTCCAGCCTTCTTTTAGGCACCCTTCAGATACTGGGAGGCTGCTCTGAGGTCTCCCCAAAGCGTTCTCTTCCCCAGGCTGAACAACCCAAACTCTTTCAGCCTGTCTTCATAGGAGAGGTGCTTCAGCCCTCTGATCATCTTCGTGGCCCTCCTCTGTACCTGCTCCAACAGGTCTATCTCCTTTTTATGCTGGGGGCTCCAGAGCTGAATGCAATATTCCAGGTGGGTTCTTAATTTTCTTGCATCCCTTTCATTCAGTGCTAGGTGGAATAATTTCCTGAGAAAGTCCTGATGTCACTGGAACTTGATTTGGGGTCCATCAGAGGAAGTGGAAAGATTCTGAACTATTTGATATTAATCTCACAGATTCTGACACAGACCTGTAACTCCAACTGGAAGAGTACATTTTCTTTTCATAGCTGTATTTCTGCATAATCCATTAAACGTGTCTCTTGCTGGTCGTGATCTGGCTTTTAAAAACTTTGAAAAAATCCATGTAAAGTGTTTAGTTGTGGACATTTCAGGTTTAGATACATCAATTCATGTTTTTCAAGTATTCGTTTTCAAGTGTCAAGTTTTAAAGTTACATGAAATGGGCAATTCGGTCTCCTGGCCTCCAGAAGTTCTGATGCTTTCTCTTTTTCATCTCCTTTACTGGGTTCAGGAAGTTGTTTTTAGGGAAACTGTTTTAAACTGCTACAGGTAAATCAAAGCCTTCAACAGAACTGTTTATAATTCTGTAAAAGATAAACCTGAGGAGCAATGCTAGAGAGCTTCCTCTTTGTTCTGTCTTTATTTCCTGTGCAAGTGGATAAAACATTTGACACTTTCTTTGAAGTAAGTCTTCTACCTTTGTAATGTTATGCATTTCAAAATAGTTAAGACAGAGACAAATAGCTTCTCTTTAAAAATCAAGTCTTCAGTCTTCACTAATCTTAAGAACCTGCAGATTTATTTTTTTTATAAAGTCATCTCAAAGACTCTTCTAAGCAAATTCAGAACTGAATGTATTTACTGAATAGTTTCGTAGATTAATTTCTCTAATAACTTGACTGACTTTGGAGTTTTATTTGAACTTTAATCATTTAATCAAAGTTGAAAAATTTTTGAGATTCCTAGACAGTGTTCAGACAGTGACAGTTATTTTTAGCAAATTAGTCTCATAAAACAATTCTGTATAAAATTACATTAGAAAAATTGAAAAGCAAGTATCATAGGGCATTATTCTCCCTCCCTTTGTCTTACTGCAGTTAAAACTTCCTATTCCCCAGTTTTCCTTCACCGTGTTTCAGAGTAATGAATATTATTATTCCAGTCAGGAGAGACCAGGGTGGTGGTGAGAATGCTTCCTGTCACTTTGTGGATATTTCACTGTTAAACAAGGGAGAAGGCTTTTCTCATTTTACCTCTGGCTTTCTGAACAGGTCCTGGGCCTGCCAAAAATCCTATTGTTTCTAAACCATCTGTGTTGCAGGTCTGTACTTCCACAGTATCCTACAACTTTGTCACCTGGAATTACACAAATGTGAAAAGTATTTGTAGAAACCATAGGTGGCTCCTCCTACTGCTGCCTTCTTGCTATTGGAAAATATCTGTTTGGTTAAACTCTTACCCTGTTCTTGACACTTGACTGAGACTGACTTTGTGTCTTATGAGGAAACACACTCTGTGTCTCATCAAGCTTTTCATTGGCTCTAAAGGATATGTTTTGTTTTGTTGTTGTTGCTTTGTTTTTTTTTTTTTTTTAACAAAGAAATATGTTAATTTCCAGATTACTGAAATTTGGAATAAAACTTTTATACAAAGAGACTGACAAAGCCAACACAATATTTCCTAGACTTACTTCTGACAAAAGCCTCCTGTACTAGCTATTATTTAGGATCGTTTTCTGAGATATCTCTCTGCTGCAGGAGGCTTAATGATTTTCGTCAGGTCTTGAGTATTGTCTTTCAGATTGGGATCTCTAAAAGTAATTCGGAGAGTTGGCAACTTAGACCTTCCTGTCTTGGGCCACTTGTCCTAGGCTGTTCTCTGATCCCGTTTCTCATGTATCCATTTGTCTAAGCGGCTCTCCTTTATCTTACTGTGTTCAGAGCTCACTTTTGTTTCCTGCATCACTACTGAATGCACTTCCAGTAGCAGAAGGTGCTTTTAATGAACATGGCGCTGAAAGCCGACAGTTTTCCTGTCTTCTGTCTCTTGGAGTTGGATTGCAAAACATAAGTAAAATGGGCTCTCTGTAAATGTAAATATTAAGTTGCTTCTTTTCTCTCTGTCAGAATTTCTCTGATTCACAGTCAAATCGTGTTCTCTACTCACAAATATGTTACCTATCTTTCCGTTTTCACTATTTTCAAGACTGTCACAATGTGACATGTAATAGAATGCATTCAGTATGCATGCATCTTATTAAAGTTGCAGATTTAATCTTGCCTGAAATCCTGATGAAGACTACACATAGTAAATGCATCGTACTGATGGTTAAATTGGCATACAAATGTTTTCACTAAATTAGATCTTTTCCCATGTGTTGTTAACTTTGACGACCTTACTGTAATAGTAAGATACACTCTGTGTTGGCCATCACAGCCAAGGAACAGGGAGATTACACTGCGTTATAGACTGACTTTGTATTAACTTCGGTTCTTCTTTCTTTTTTTTTTCCTTTTTTTTTTCCCACCACAATGCCCTTTTGCCCATTTCCTCATGCACAGATCAATGGCATACCCTCCACAGTGTTCAAGGAAAGGGAGATGTGATCCTAGGAACTGCCAATCTCCTTTTCCAGCTTCTCTTGTATTTGACAGTTCATTGGAAAATAAAAATAAAAACTGCTTGACATGATGGAGCTTCAGAATGGTCTTAACTAGTTCAATCTAATGACTACATGGGTTTTTATGTATCTGTGTAGTAATTCTTTGCTTTTGTTAGCAAGCTCTATGCTTGAAGAACACATTCAGATATGTTTCTTGCTTAAGAATAAACTAGAAGAGTAAGTCTGAAAATCTTTTTGCAGTCATATATGTACTTCTGTATTAGATGAGGAAGGGTTTATGTGCCCAAAAGCTTGCATATTTTTCACCTGCAACAGTCAGTGTAAAAGTTACTGGTTCCTCCTATAAACCTTGTCCTGTACTGTACACTATGGTGTTGTAATTTTATAGTGCAGAAATTAGCAGTAATTGGTTTGCTTTTAGATGGTACTGAATTTCCAAAAACCATTAGAGTTGATTTAGAGAGAGCCTGGTGGAATTAGAGGGGCTGGCTTTCATTTTGCTAAATATTTTTTAAATTAATTTCTCCTATCTAGCACTAGAAATTTATCTTTTAATTTCAAATTGTTCAAAGTAGATCAATTTTCCATTTAATTTCTTCTTAGAGCTATCCTAAAATAATCTTATCTTAAAATCTGTATGGAAACAGTGTAATAACAATATATACTTTATCATACCAACAAATTTTCACTTTCATTTTTTGCTCAAATTAATAAAGCTATTTGTGATTCTGGAACCAGAAGATGAAACAGCTCTTGAGCAGTAAGTTATATTTGCCACCTGTTGCAATATTCAGAAACCATATCATGTGCTATTAAGTTCCAGGTGTAGACCTTTATCAAAGGTAGCTCAGCAAATTCCTTGTTTGAGTCCCAGGTGTGTAACAGCACACCTAGGACTCTTTGGACACAGTTAGACATTATGGCACAGCAGGGGATGGTATAAATGTTTAATTATCTAGATTCAGCTTCAGTGGCTGGAAACCAGTGCCTATATATATAAATAATGAAGACATTGCTAGTAATAGAATAAAGCAGCAAACCTCCCAAGGTGGTGGTTGTTTGTTTGTTGTTTTATTTTTTCCTCAACAGTTTACTTCGAGCTTTATTTAGATAGCGTCTTCAAGGAACAGTTTATTGATAGGTTGAGGAATCAAATGAAAAAAGCCTTGCACCTGGGTTAATATTGCCTGTTTGCTGTTTAGATCTGTTGTGTGAAAAAAGGAATTTCTATGGTGAATATATCAAATATTGGATGCACAGACAAGACAGGTATTCAGTATAGTATGAATGACTTTATGTAGACAACTTCAGCAGATATTGGACTTCAGTGCATTCATGGAGAAATTTAAATAAGTGTGAAAAATATTGTGTTTAAATGAGGTGTCATCTATGAAGTATAAATAGCAGGGTATTTGAAAATTAAAAATTCCTTGGTTTGAATTATTGTAAAGATGCCTTCATTCAGCATCAAGGAGATCTACGGAAAAGCCTGGAATCCAGGTAGCTAATTAAATTTCAGTCAATTGATGTGTAGTAATGTTTGTAGTTTTTTGAGAATGTTTCATGTATTTCACAAGTCCTTCTTATCATTTTAGATCTGCAATAAATAAAATAACTATGCTTTTTAAACCAAATACATAAAAACATTGGCAGGAGTTCTGCTTGATGTTGGGCATAATATGCTTTCACAAAATAAATCTCTAGAGTGTTTTTATACTGATAGAAATGTAGATATATCTTTACTAACTGAAGTTAGAATCTTAGTCAGTTTACTATGTATACAGGTACACCTTTATCTTTAAATGTTTAAACTTCTTGGGCATTGTTAATCACTAGTGTTCATTTAACCTGTTCATCTTTCAGTTTCAGTGTAATTGCTACATAACTTCAGAGTCATGACCTGGTTAATTAAGGTGTTCTTGCTCTCAGATACTTGGTCATGTGATTATGAAAGGTGATAGTTATTGTTGTTAACGATTTGGATTTCTTACAGTTCTAGGTAGGGAATGTATGGTATCTTTCCAAGACATTAGAATACTTTTACCTCTACATTGAAGACAAGGCTCAAATGCTTTTTTTCCCCCCACACGTGCAACTGTCGAATTGTCTGTTGGCATTCAGGTTTAGTTAATTTTTAAACTGTAACACTGTGATGATGATATATATTTTTTTTAACAAATTAGTTTTGCTTTGTATGTGGGAGGAAAAATCATATGTATCTGTTAATCTGCTTTAAATTATTTTTTAGTTTTATCTAATCCTGGTTTTGTTTTCTTTTTGTCATGGACATCATTGGGAGGGGTCAAAGAAAACTTTCACTATGGTGGATGTCTGGCCTCAGTTATTTGGGAAGAAAATTTTTTTTTGCATTGTTATTCATATATTTATTTCATAGCAGAGTGAAAATTGGCTGACAATTTAGCCTATAGAACCAGACAGCAATCTCAAGTGCTCATTAAAAATGTCTAAAAAAGGTTGTGTTTTTTTTTTTATTCCAGAGAAAATACTTTATTATTATGAATTATGTTGTCAAGATTTTTTTGTGGTAATTTATGTTCCTCAACTCTTTCTACATTAATATGATTATTTTTGTTTTATAGCCTCTTCATTTATCTATCTTAACTGACTATTTATAAAAGACTGAAATAAAATAGCTAGGAGCCTGCAATATTAGACTTCTACAATTTTATTGTGCCAAAAGCTTAAGAAAATACCATAGATACTTTTTGTATTGTGAATAATTTTCTGATAGTTCTATTGTAGTTGTGTCACAAACTTAGATTTGGTATTACTTCAAATTTAATATTAAGCCTTATTAGGTTTTTCCTTTTCCTATAAATTTTAGTTTTTATTAACGTTATTTATTAATCTTTCCTTCTCATGCTTAGCAGAACGCTACCAGCACAAATTATCTGGGGATTATTTAAGAAAAACCTCTTGCAAATGAAACACGTTAACTTTTTTAGTAAAACATGGCCCTTCTTTTCAGTGATTTTTAAATAGGTATATTTTTATTTACTGGTTACCATTCAGGTCAGCATGGGGTTCTGTTAGTTGAAGCATCCTATAGAGCATAATTCACATGCTGAACAAAGAAGGTTGTGAACTAACTGGGTCCTTTAATGATAAAGATCCAGGCCTTAACATAAACATACTGTTTTGATTCTGTGTGTAAACTGTGGAGCACATCTGGGATGCATATGTCCTTCAGAAATTGTCTGCAAGATATTTTAAATCAGAAGTTTCACAGAACTTCTGTGGTCAGTCACTGTTTCAGATCTTTGTGATACCTTTGTCAAAAAATGTTCATAAATAAATAAATATTTTTTTAAATAGATAACTGGAGAAATATGCATTTAATTTGAAAACATACAGTGTCTGAGCCAACTGAGAATAATAGTACCACTAGTCTGGATGTACTCTGCAGTGATGAAATTAGTAAGCACAGGAAACACAGCATTACTTCCTTCAAGGATGGTGAAGACACAGATGATCCAAACTTGCTGCCCCAATGTGCTACCTTGTTCCTGTCACTGTGATACTCAATAGGTGAGATGCTGTAGTGATTTATGTTTCTCAAGCCTCTAATTAACCCGCTAAAGTGTTTTCTTCACATCTGTTGATGTGGAAAGACAGAGTTAGATGATATTCACATATTGTAAATTTGTGATTTACATTGTAAATACACATGCATGCTCTTTCCTCTTTTTCCCTCAAGGGTGAAGTAGTTCTGACAGCTGATGCTAAATTGGAAAGAGTGTGTCTCTAGGCCAGAAGGAGAAGAGCTGCATATAAATCTCTGAGTTTCCTTTTATTGACCTCTCCAAAGCCAGCATTTCTTACCTCATTAGCAGCAGTCCTGGCATGTGAGAAAGAATCCAAAACTGACTTTGGGGCATTAATGGAACTTAAACATATTTTGTTTTTAGATAGCCCTGATGTAATTTGCGTAGTTTTTTGAAACTATTAGATGCGAACTATCTTTTTTTACTCAAAGTGGAAGTACAACTCTTTCCATGCATACCAAAATCATTTGGTTGAGATCTGGTTATATGCTGCTGTTTAGTTACAGTAAGCCGTAAGGCAGTCCTTCAGAAAGTTCATGATGTCATATGAAATGTGAAAGGGCAAGTTGGGTTCTTCCTCCTCATAATTTGAAAATTCTGCAATGAGATCTTTGTTATGCCTTTACAATTGTGGCTGTCCAGTGAGGGAGCTGTGGCTAGTGTTCTTAAAGCCTGAGGATATAATCAAGTTACTGAGACTCGTCTCGTATATCCCGCCATTTACTAGATTTTCTACAGTTAATTGGAAAGCACTGAAAACATGCTACTTAGGCAATGGCCTTAGTTGCTACTGGTGTAAATTCATGAAAAATAATTTTACTGTGGAATAGAAGCTTTGTCGTCCTGTGTTGTGGTTTAACCCTGGCTGGCAACTAATCACCGCAGAACTGCTCACTCACTCCCCCACCCCGGTGGGATGGAGAGAGAATCAGAAGGGTAAAAGTGAGAAAGAAGCTTGTGGGTTGAGTTAAAAACACTTTAATAATTAAAAAGAAATAATAATAAAAATAAAATTGTAAGGAAAAGGGGAAAAAAACCGCCAAACAACAGAGAGAGAGAGAGGAAAATAAAACCTGAGAAAGACAAGTGATGCAAATGAAAACAATTTCTTACCAGCAACCAACTCATACCTGGCCAGTTCCTGAGCAGCAAGACCCCGCTGACCTCCCCCCTGAGTTTATTGCTGAGCATGACGTCATATGGTATGAAATACCCCTTTGGTCAGTTGCGTTTAGTTGTCCCAGTTGCGTCCCCTCCCAACTTTTTGTGCACCTCCAACCTACTCTCTGGTGGGGCAGTCTGAGGAGCAAAGGCCTTGATGCTGTGTAAGCACTGCTCAGCAGTTATTAAAACATCAGTGTCTTATCAACACTATTTTCAGTACAAATCCAAAACATAGCCTTATGCAAGCTAATATGAAAAAATTTAACTCTCTCCCAGCCAAAACCAGTACATCTTGTGGCTTTCATCCTTGCAGTTGTGTGTGATCATGTTCAAACTCTGGTTATGGTTATATATATGGTGATGCTAATTTTGATGTGAGCAGTTCTTCCCCTGTCTTATGTGCCATGTGCTTATAGGAAATCAACTTGTCAAATACGAGTGAAGACATAACTGATCCCAAGAAATTCTGCAAATAAATCTTTAGTAGATAAAAATATTTGCCTTTCTAATCACTTTGACCCAGCTTCCAAGGGATCCTTTAAATTAATGAAGTTTAATTTCATCTTCATCCTGTTTTTCTGTAACAGTCAGTGAAATTGCATGAATGTGGGTTTTTTTGCCTATACTTCATAATTTTAGTTTTATGAGCTTCCATAATTTGAAGAAATCATCCTTCAGAACTGTTGAACTTAATGCTATGTCCGTATGAGGGCCATTATCTGAATGCGATGAAAGTGATGAAAGTAGCTAGCGTTATTGACTTGCGTTTTTTGAGTAGGATGACTAGTGAATTTAGAAAAATGTCATAAAAAACTTAGAAAAATGCACAAGGCTTTATCGAATATACGCACCTCTAGGAGAGCCACAAAGATGATCAGAGGGATGGAGCACCTCTCCTATGAGGAGAGGCTGAAAGAGTTGGGGCTGTTCAGCCTGGGGAAGAGAAGGCTCCGGGGAGATCTTATTGCGGCCTTCCAGTACCTAAAGGGGGCCTACAGGAGAGCTGGGGAAGGACTTTTTACAAGGGCATGTAGTGATAGGACGAGGGGGAATGGCTTTAAACTGGAAGAGGGCAGGTTTAGATTAAACATTAGGAAGAAGTTTTTCACTTTAAGGGTAGTAAAGCACTGGGACAGGTTGCCCAGAGAGGTTGTTGAAGCCCCATCCCTGGAGGTGTTCAAGGCCAGGCTGGACGTGGCCTTGGGCAACCTGGTCTGGTGGGAGGTGTCCCTGCCTATGGCAGGGGGGTTGGAACTTGATGATCTTCAAGGTCCCTTCCAACCTAAACCATTTTATGATTCTATGGTTCTATGATTTTATGACCTGTAAAGAAAGATAGAAGATTCTGATTTCGGGCAGAAAAACTGCTATTTTAACTGCTTTTGATTGTAGTGTAACTGCACTTATTTTTATTTTTTTTTAAATTGTAATTTATTTTTTGAAGCAATTTCTCTCAGAACCAAAATTTTTGTCTTTTCTGATAGGGCATTTGAAAACGTTCAGTAAACTACTCTGAATACATGAGAAAAAACTATGCAGTATTCTTGTTGTTTTGACGTTCGTTTTGTAAAAGTTGAAAGTGTACACGCTGTTTGCTTTCAGAAGTCAGAGTGCGTTTACAACAGGGAGGTTAGAAATCTGTGAGTTACTCTCTCAAAACCAGTGTTATTCATCAAAGGTTTTTCAGGCAACATATAATTCTGAATCATATATAAGAAAAATGCAGTACTATCATATTGCTTCAAAACTGAGTAGAGTTTCCATCATTCATTAGTATTAGCTGAAATCAGACTCGCAGTTGGATACAGCAGGCTGTAAATTGTGTATCAGTTGTGTCATGGGAACAAGTTTTTCAGATTAAACACATTAAAAAACAGAGTACAATCTGCCTTTTTTGTGTATTAAATCAAGTCTTCTGTGTTGTCTATTGGTAGCTTTATTGCTTTCACTCTTAACTAATATTGGTCTATTTTATTTTTTTTTTCCCCGGTAGAGTGCTTTCCTTCCCTCTTTTGAAAATCTGAGTCACATGGAATCTTTGAGAGATTTATGACTTCGTGGCAGTTTAATTGAAGCTGGAATAATTTTGCTTTTGCAAACTTTAGTTGTAGTGGGGGGAGCCCTCAATCTTTCAGAATTTCTTTTTGAAATTTACCATTTTTTAAAAATCTTTCAAAATACTGTCAGTTTATGTAAGTGTATTTTGAATAACAGGCTGGAATTTAGTTCTCGAATCCATGATGGTAAGCTGATCTTCATAAGCTCAGTTGTGGTCATCCATTACATAAAACCAGGAGGCAGTTTACTGGCATATTCATCATCTGTCATCCACTTTGATTTAAACATATTACTACAACTAGTGTACTAATTGTAAAAACAAAGAACAAAACTAACCAAAAGGCTACAAAAAACTTTGTCACTGCTTCTATGACATTTAAATTAGGATTTCAAACATTTGATTTCTTTGTACTGGCAGATGCAGGAAAAAAGAGAAAGAGGTTTCAAATTACGGAATAAAATTAAAATTCTTTAAGTATATTTTTAGTCAATTACAGAAAAATGAAATGCTTTGTTGGTTCTAATTTGGAACTTGAAAGTTCCTGCTACTGAATGCTCTGGTAATATGAGCTGTGCAACATAATCACAAGGAAGTATTTAATTTTTTGTTCACTTTAGTATATTTAAATGAGTGGAACCAGGTATTTTAATGAGAACCCATATACTATTGAGGTGTAAAAATCTTTAAAAAAAAAAAAAAAAAAGAGGTGAAACCAAGACAACTGTTCTAAGAATAAAAATAGTTCAAGGATCTTGATCTGTAGTTTATGTTCACTGTTGACACGGGGGATTTTGCAAATTCAGAAGGATTCAAGGATTTGCACCATAAAAATTTGTACTTCACAGATTTGAAGAAAACCTAAATTAACTAAACTTAGTTTTGTCTGTAGAAAAGCTGACACTACAGCATGCACTATTTTATCAGAGAACACTGTAATGAGGGAGGGGGGATGGGACGGGACAGGACACTATTCAAATACTTTGGTATTAGATCAAAAAATACATTGTCGGATCGGGGCCCTTAAGCCTTTCAAGTATCTAGACCTGAAATCTAGAAGAAAAGAAAAAGAAACAGGAACCTTTAATGAAATCTGGCTAACTTTAGGGGTTGTTTACAGAAATGCTGAAATTATTGAGGAAAGACTTCAAAGTTTCTGTTACAACTTTCCAAAGCCTTTTACTGTTTCTGTGCTACTGTAACGTTCCTAACATGATACACGACTGAAGCCCACTAGGGGGAGCCAGAAATACTTTGGTATGATATTGCCAAGTCAGTATTTCAGATGATTTGCATTTCTAGTTTTTAACTGACTCTAGGAAAGTGTAACATAATGCCGTGTTGTTTATGGCACATTTTAATCTGCATGTCTTATACTTATCATAGGTAAGGGTTTGTTCATTCTCCAAATCCACAAAACATGAGCTGTCTGCTGTGTGAGGCAATTATTTGAAGGAGAACATGCCACCAGTTACAAACTTACACATAACAAATAGGGAAGAAAGAGATGGCTTTATCAGCGAGAAATAGACTGCTGTCTTCACTTTCAATGTGGTTAAATGTGGGTTAGGTCTGGTCCAGAACTGGGAATGAAAGCACATATAACTTCACATCCTGAGAAGATAAAAAATTCTTTCGTAAAGAAACCATTGTGTCAGGATTTAATCTTAACAAAAGTGCCTGTTTAACCACTTTTCTTTCTGAAGCCTCATTTAGCCTAGCCCATTTATATAGGCTGCACACGGCGTCTCCGCAGATCTTGACTTGCTTCACCCAACATTTTCTGTAGTGTATGCTGAAAAAATGAAGGGGCAAGCAGAAGCCACATGGAGATGACAGTAGTAAGATATGCTGGTTTATCAAGGCAAATTGGTAAGAGCTTCCAGCCGTGAGCTGGAATGTAGTAACCGCACAGCCTGCATAAAAAGATTTCCTAACAAACTACATGCTCTTTGTTGGGCAAACTGCATGTAATTTCTATGGCACAGGCATAGTTTCCAGGACATACTTCTAGAAAGCCTTTTATTCTGATGAGAACTTCAAATCCTACAGCAAAGTTTGTCAGGACTGAATTATCTTTATAATTAGGTAATATTCTTTGAAAAGTCGGCTAGTTGTTAGCTGCAAACTGAAACTGTAGTGTGGATGCTTTTTTGAAGAGAGATTACTAGCCTATTTGGTTATTGGTATTCTTCAAGACAGTTAGTCTGTGACTTGTTTCCTGTTCTTACTTCATCTGTATTCTCATATTATAGGTTTTGAAGTACACGAATGACTTAAGGTACTAGACTTTGCGTTGTTCTGCTTTATACTGTCAGTTCACATACAGGTAATGTGTATGTGAAGAGTTTTACCACCTTCTGTCTCTCTTTCCTTGCAAGAGGGAAGGGTGCAAAAGAACAATAAAGCAGAAAGTGGTCGTTAAACTGTAGATACAATTATCTGAGTGAAATGTGAAGCAGTACTTATTTTAGGGAAGGCAGTAATTCTCACTAATAACACTTTCAAAGCCTGCTAATTTGTACTAGCAGTGAAGGGGAAGCATTCACCTAGCTACCTCAACAGACTGCTGAAGTAGCAGAAGGACTTTGTATATGTGGAATTTGTAGATAGAGGAAGAAATAATTATGGAAGTACAGAGAGTTGTCAATTATATAAAGCAGAAATGTAGGGAATTAACCAGATGTGTTTCCTAATAAAGGGAATTATTTGACACTGGAATTAAAAAAAAATTAGCTTTATTTCATTGTTCATAACTTCCTTTTTCCTTTTGTAAGATATGGTTGTTCTCTTCAGCATATTGATAAGTAATATATACACGACTGTTAGGTGTCACTAAGTCTGTTGCTTTTCTACACTTGTTCTCCTGTTCTGTCTTGAAATTCATTAAACTGACATACTGACATACATGTAAAATATTTTTTTAATCTTAGATTTTCTTATTCTTCTGTCAGGGTTAGCTGTGGCTGCATCTTGTGTAGGCATAAGTTGCACAGCTGTCGTAGCACGGAACTCTAAATTCCAGCCTGGATAGCACAGCATAGCTAGCCAGCCGAGGGGTATGATTGTCCCACCCTACACTGCACCATCTTGAGTACTGTCTGTGGTTTTGGGCACCTCCATGTATGAAGGACGTCAAACTATTAGAGTGCGTCCAGAGGAGGATGACTAAGATGGTGAAAGGTCTCCAGGGCAAGACTTAAGTGGCTGAGGGAGTGACTGAGGAGTGGCTGAGGTCAGGTGGCTTGTTCTGCTTAAAGAAGAGAAGGCTGAGGGGTGACCGCATCACAATCTATGGTTTCCTTGAGGGGGGCAGCAAGAGCAGGAGGTGCTGATTTCCTTTTTCTGGTGACTAGTGATAGGGCATGAAGGAATGAAGCTGCATCAGGAGAAGTTCAGACTGGACATTAGGAAAAGGTTCTTCACTGAGAGGGTGGTCGGTCACTGGAACAGGCTCTCCAGGGAAGTCGTCATGCCACCAAGCCTGTCAGAGTTCAAGGAGTGTCTGGACAATGCTCTTATTCACATGGTTTAGTGTTAGATAGTCCTGAGAGGAGCAGGGAGTTGGACTTGATGATCATTACGGGTCCATTCCACCTTGATATATTCTATGTTTCTATATGTCTTATTTTCTTGGCTGAGCTTTGCAGCCTGCACTGAAAGCTGTGCTGCTGTGATTATGTTCTTAGATTCTAGGCAGCAAGTTTATGTTAAGTTGGAGAATGTTTATGTGGGATTCAATACAACAGTAACTGCATGATAAGTATCTCAATTTTTCTATTACCATTCTGTTACATTTCATTACAGTTGGATCTTTCGTTTTTCTCAGACAATTTCAGTAATGAGTGATGACACAGATGATGTATGTGGTGTAGTTCTGTTGACTTCAATTTAATGCCATCTGCATACAGACCCCAGGCTTATTGTGGTCCTGTCACATTTTCTCCCTTTTTGGCCTCTTATTGATGTTGATACTGTGTCTTGTAGTGCTAAATAACCTGTGAACATTTAGTGCCATTCGTCTTCGGGCAGTTTACAAGTGTTAACTAATGAATATGCTCAGCACCTCTGTGCTGTACATAATTTGTTATTTTTATTAGCTGGTTCCTTAATGAAACTGTGACATTAGTACAGAACTTTGAACACAAACCAGTATAAATAACATCTAATTGAGACTTTCAGGCAACAAAAGTCTCAAAATCAAATAATTGTAAGATATTTGAATATTTTTACCAGTGCCTGTAAGGGTAAAAATCTTTATGAAATAAAACAGCTTGGAAGTGTCATTTGGATGATTTCTATTGTGTGCCAAATCTGGTGGAACACAGTACTTATTTTTCCTGAATTAATTATTTTAAAAATATTTAAGAAAATAAGGAAATTTTGTAATAATATTTTCTTAAATAAAAGTTAATATTTTCAAACTTCCTGAATTTGTATTGTAAACTGTTAGCGTCAATCACTTAGCTATAAAATTGTGGAAAATTAGAAATTGTAATGTCTGTTTATATTACCTTACTCCAGCCATAACTGCCTATTTCTATTTTTCTACCAAAAATTTAACTGCCTTTCCTCTATCACAAATATTTAATCCATTACCAAAGTTGCTCTAACAACAGTCTCTACAGAGAGAATTATTTTTTTTAGGAATTAAGGGAGTAAATAGGCAAAAACAGTTGGACTGAGGAATTCAAGGAAGTAGTTTGGGAAAAATCTTTAATATTTTCATTAGTGGCCTTGGCATGGAGAACAAGAATGCCATAATTAAATACTTTGGTGACACAAAGTTGGATACTTATCAAGATAGAGGAGCAATGGGATACCATATAATAAAAAACCGGATGATCTTGTGAACTCCAGCAGTAAAAATGAGTGAGACTAAATAGCACTTAGTGTAAAATCAGGAATTTAAGAACTAATAAGAATTTCTACTCTGAACTACAAGCCAGGGACTCCTGCGCGGCTCAGTCCTGGTCAAGAATCCCGAATTCTGCTTTCCGTAGCAGGGTTGCTGTGTCCAAGCTGCTTACTAGGAGCAGTTCTTGCTTCATGCTGTTCTCCTACACTGTGTGCTGGCATTCTCTGGGAGATGCTGGTTAGCAAAGGCCTAACTGTGCCAGGAAGCATAAGAATTAACGGGCAATCATGGGTCAGCACCTGGCCCTGTGACACGGTTATGTCTTGCTAGTATAGGAACAGCCTGAAAGAGCAAAATCTATGTGGCCTTGAAAAATGAAAGGAGAGAGGGTATGTGATTGGTCTCTATAAAACATCAGTCAGCAAGCACTGAGGAGAGAAAGGAGCTATTTAAACTAATGACAACACTGGTACAAGAATAAATAGCGATAAACTAGCTTGGAATAAATGAGCACTGGAAATTAAAAGGCATTCTTTCCATTGTAGCTGTAGGACTTGGAAAAGCATTTTGATAGATTTTTGCCTCATTATTTCTAGTTAATTTTAAGATGGAACTTTATTAAGTTATATATTTGATTAAAAAAAAAATACTGCTGCCTGAAGCAGCAGGCAACTGGAATCAATATACGAGGTCTCGTTCTAGCCAATATTCTTATTTAGTGAGCTTAAACTTGCTGAGAAAAGTGACAGCAAATGTGTGCTCAGTTGTCTTGCTTTCTTAATATTCTTACAAATCTGAACAATTGGTAAAGGTGGAGCTTGGTCAGCTGTATATTCTCAATATATTACATAATTGTGCAAGTTGTTTCCAAGGTTAAAGGAAGACTTTGTGGAACTGTGCTGCAGATTCTGTTCACCTATGGCAGGTTTCTTTCATGCCAAAACCTACCACACTTATTTAATCAGCCCTCATTGCCCTGTGGAGTACTGTGTGGGCTTACAAATGCTGTTTTGGAAGCAGCACAGCTGTGTTTGCTGGGATATAACACTCACTGGTGTGTACCATGTCCAGATCACACCTGGTTTCACATTAGCATTTCCTCACTGGAAGTTTTTACACCATCTAGTTCTTCATGAAATCACGAAAGAGTTGTGTATGGTCAATATGGCACTCTGCAGCAATTACGCACTATTTCCATTGGCATTGATTGGAAACTCTTTGGACTGGACAATGCTGAGTTGTGCCTGTGCCATAATGAAAAAAGCTGTTGAGTTGTGCCTGTGCCATAATTAAAAAAGAAAATTAGTGTCTTTACAGATCTTGAAGAATATCAGTTATTTTATATGGGAACTAGTCCTTTTATTACAGGATACTTTAGGGAGGATATGCTCTGGCTTATATTAACCCACCTAAATTAGTGCTTCAGCTAATAGCTTCTAGTCCTACTGCACATGTGGAGGTCTTTGTCACATTTTTTGAACATAAATAATCTGTTTTCCCAGTCAGATATCTTATTCAGTGAGTGTACGCTTGGTTTTTAAAAAACACGTGAACAAAATTGTTAGTGTATGCCTTAAGGATAATAATAAAAAAATATGAGAGATGCACTGTCCCATTAGGATGATAAGTACAGTGTTAGTACAGAAGAGTGAGCATACCTTTTCAAAATTGTAGTCACTTATAATATTTTTCTCTTATACTTAAAAGAATCATGTAAATATATACTGTATCAAATGCATGCACAAAAAGGGATATACTAATTTTTTGCTGACTTTGTTGTTCATGACCATCATAACTTTTCGTACATAAGAGCAAATGTGTAGGATGGTCACCCGCTCAGTATTCAGAATTTTTGCGTGCAAATACACATATCCTTTAAAATATATGTAAAGATGTTAGTCTCATACTAGTATTGTAAGCTTTCCCACTTTTAGTAACTGATATTGGAATCCTTGTAGTATTTAATACAATTCTAGGGATGGGCATCCATGTGTCATTATGGATATAGGACCAACAAATATTGTATCAGTTTTGGTGGTTGGTCAAATTTATTATAACTTTATTACTTGCATGAAAGTGAAAGTCAGTATCATAGCACATACTAGTGGCATAGTAAAATATTGAAAAATAGGTAATATTTATCAACTCATAACAGTCACAAATTCAGAGATTATCTTTGCTGCTGTAATATACTTCATTGACAAAATGCATTAATTTGACGGAAGGAAATGGTGTGACACAAAGGGTCAAGGTATTCCACAGGTATAGTTGAATGAATAAGGTAGAGTTGAATGGATAAATACTAAGATATAACCTCTCTTTGCTATAGTGCAGTATCAGAAGAAGCTACCATGCAATGACAATAATGTTATTAATGTCTTTTTAGATGATATGAAATCTTGCAGATTCATTTTGCTTTGAAAGAGACGCAGTAAAATTGATTGATATCAAATAAACAACAAAACCATCTTCAAGGTATATTTCACAGTACTGTAACCACTGCAAGGAGTTTTTTTTCTCAGTTGCAATGAAATAAATCCGGAGTAGTTCTGTTGATCATAAAACAGTTATTTGGATTTATTTTTATGTAGAAACGTAGTTACTAAAATGCAGTTGCAAATGATCATAGAATCATTTGGTTTGGAAGTGACCTGGGATTTCTATAGTCCAATCTCCTGCTCAAAGTAGGATTGACACTGGAAAAGAAAAGAGAAAAATGATTGTTTCAAAAAAGAATAGAAGCTTGGAAAAAAACAACAGGAAAAGAAAAAACAGATTTTTTCGAAAAAAAAGGTAGAATTGATAATGGGTGGGCCCTCATGTTTACATGATGATGACTTGCCTGTACAGTCAGAGCAGTAAAATGAATTGGAAAAGTTTCTGCTTCATTAAAAATATATCAAGACTCTGCTGTTTACAATGTGTGAGCATAAAGTAGGTAGGATGTATTCCATTCACTCTGAAATAATGGGTTTGTGTCTTTAAATAGATCTTAGTAACTGGAAAAGATGCATCAGTAATCTGGACCTGAACCTCTAGAATGATGTCTCTATAGATGATCCCTAAACTCCAGCCATTGTAAAAGTCTCTGTCTTTTCCAGAAATACAAATGTCAGCTATTGATAGTATATGCTATGTATAAGTCTTACGCGGCCATAGGCAGTTGCTTTTATTAAACAGAAATATCAAAATTAAAAATTTTAAAGGAAGCACCTCATAGAAAGGAATACAAGCTTTCCCTCACCAATAATGGAAATCAGTACTCTTAGCTGCAAGAGAGCATGCCAATTTCAGATGGGGAGAAAAAGTGAATTATTGTTTTTTAGACCAAACATGAGCCTTTTTTTTGGTGGTGTATAGAACCAAATGAATAGGATTTTACATTTTACCTGATTTCAAGAACTCTTTTATTCTAATTCAAAGACCTTTGAAATCTAAATAAAATGCAAAGTATTAAAAAGTTTTACTTCTGACAAGGACAATTAATAGTGCTGTTGTATTTTACTGGAAGATCCACCTCAAATACTGTGTTCAGTTTTGGGCCACTCACTACAAGAAAGGCATTGAGGTGCTGGAGCGTGTCCAGAGAAGGGCAACAAAACTGGTGAAGGGCCTAGAGCACAAGCCTTATGAGGAGCAGCTGAGGGAACTGGGGTTGTTTAGCCTGGAGAAAAGGAGGCTGAGGGGAGACCTTATTGCTCTCTACAACTACCTGAAACGAGGCTGCAGTGAGGTGGGTGTTGGCCTCTTCTCCTAAGTAAAAAGGAATAGGGCAAGAGGGAACAGCCTTAAGTTGCACCAGGGGAGATTTAGGATAGATATTAGAAAAAATTTCTTCATGGAAAAGGTTGTCAAGCACTGGAACAGGCTGCCCAGGGAGGTGGTCGCATCACCATCCCTGGAGGTATTTAAAAGCTGTGTAGATATGGTGCTCAGGGACATGGTTTAGTGGTAGACTCAGCAGTGCTAGGTTTATGGTTAGACTCGATGATCTTAAAGGTCTTTTCCAACCTAAATGTTTCTATGATTCCATAAAACTTTGGGGGATTTTAATGTATTCAGAAACAAATATATAACCAGAAAAGCAGATCGATCTTGTTTTCTGGGGAGAAAATGTTAAAAATGAACCCTTGCAGTTCCAGAACCAGAAGACCCACTGATTAAACTTAGAGTTCTTTAGAAACACTGTTTTATTTCCAATAGTCAAAATGGGGAAAGGTCAGCATATAATCATAGAATCGTAAGGAAGGTAAGGAAGATACCATTAAGCACTACTTATACTAGGACCACATTAGGCAAAGAGGCATAGATTTGCTATATAATTATAACTTCCATGGCTGTACAGAGGAAGCTGACTCACGTTACTGTGTGCCAGCGCTGATTCGGCAGTGTCTATTCCAATTCAACACATTGACTAATGGGGAGATAAAGTACTCTTTCCTCAAAAAAACTTCCTTGGTACAGGATGGCTTCAAACATTGCACTGCTCTATGATGTAATGAAGTTGTTTTGCATCAGTGACATTAAAAAAAAAAAAAAAGGGACTAACTTTAGTATTTTAGTAAACATGATTGTAAACTTTGATGTAAACCTTAATGCTGGACCCAAACAAAGAGTTTTCCTACTTTTCCGTTTTGCTCCCCCTTCCTTTCAATGCTGTATTATTGTTACCTTGTATAATGTTTAAGGTACTGTGTCCAGTTCTGGGCTCCCCGGTTCAAGAAGGACAGGGAACTGCTGGAGAGGGTCCAGCAAGGGGCTACAAAGATGATTGGGGGATTGGAGCATCTTTCTTATGAGGAAAGGCTCAGGGACTTGGGTCTTTTTAGTCTAGAAAAAAGAAGACTGAGGGGGGATCTAATCAATGCTTATAAATACTTAAGGGGAGGGGGCCAGGTAGATGAGAAGAGTCTTTTTTCAGTGGTGCCCAGTGACAGGACAAGAGGTAACAGGCACAAACTTGAGCACAGGAAGTTCCATCTTAACATGAGGAGGAACTTCTTTCCTTTGAGGGTGGCAGAGCACTGGCACAGGCTGCCCAGAGAGATTGTGGAGTCTCTCACACTGGAGACATTCAAAACCCGCCTGGATGCCGTCCTGTGTAACCTGCTGTAGGTGTCTCTGCTGTGGCAGGAGGGTTGGACTCAGATGATCTCCAGAGGCCCCTTCCAACCCTGACGATACTGTGATACTGTGAATTTTCTTACATAGAATACAAGGACAAAAAAAATTAATATATATATTTAAACCAAGTGAATTTTTCTGAAGAACTCCAACAGAAAGCATAACAGTTAATATAATGCTTATATATTACGTGCTTCTGCCAAGCAGATGAACTCTAAGAGATCTGCTAAAACCATAATAATAAACCTTACTGTCCTATGGAAGCCTTCCAGTACAATTCTGCACCTCTGCACACCTGCAATTCAAAGTAATGTTCTGAAGGCTGATGTGGATTTGGTGCAATTATTTCTTAGATTGTAGCGCTTAAGCTATCAAACTCAGGCTGATATGTAATCAAATATACTGTGTCTTTTAATATGATCTTAAATAAAGTAAGATTTCCATTTTGTTCTTAGAAGCTAGTGTTAGGCCATCTATAATTATACTTAGGGCAACAGTGAACGGTATTTTGTAAGTTATCTGTCATTTCACATAATGTATCTGAAAATATTAAAATGATTTTAATACTATATATTTTTATTAAATTACATATTTTTTCTTTAAAGTGCAGATGTAATTTCTTTATAAATCTATTTTTTTGAATTTACAGTGGTGTGTGAAATGTGTTTTCACGAATTTCATCTGCTAGACAAATTTGTGATGTTTCATTAAGGACAATACAAAGGAGTGAGTTTTTGTGCATTTATTATGTCTGATGTGTAGATGTGAAATGGCTGATTATTTGGATATTGTAGGTTTTGCAGAATTTGTTTTTGTGTGCTTATGTAATAAGTACTAATATTATGTGACACAAGCTTTTGGGCAGTGTTAGGAGAAGGTAGAGCATATAGAATAATCTTGTAAAAA
Organism: Pluvialis apricaria; assembly: GCA_017639485.1. Taxonomy (NCBI): domain Eukaryota; kingdom Metazoa; phylum Chordata; class Aves; order Charadriiformes; family Charadriidae; genus Pluvialis; species Pluvialis apricaria. The sequence continues at coordinate 148,099,009 of CM030008.1, forward strand.
TTGGTGAAGAAAGCAGAAAATAGTTAGAAAGTGTTTGTTCTGTGTATGGAATTAATCTTTGCAAATGGAAAGGTTTCAAATAAATCTGTCTAATCAAATTTGGAATACTTCTTTTCAGTTTTATGTCAATTTTTTTTTCTTAAAAAACCCAAATTAAATTAAGAGGTAAATGTGAAAATATCAGGCTAGATATATTTCGTGTGGTTATTTTCACATTTTACAAGAGAAATTTATTTGAAAAGAACTTCAGCAATTCTTATCCTAGGCACTAGGTGGTGTTTCAACCTTTTGTACTGAAATGCACGTCTGAATACAGTACCACTAGCACTTTCGATTCTAGTTTTAAACTAGTACTTAAATTATAATTAGAGATGTTGGAAAGCAGACTTTAGTCCATTTTTTTCCTTTTCAAATTGGCGGTGTTCCCATGCTGAGAGGAACTGACACCCACAAATTGCAACACTGATGTTTGTGCGCAAATTTACGGCTATTGAACTCTTCGGAGTTCAGGTTAGGAGATTTGAAAGTGGGTGTAGTAGGTAGTGTGCCTACTTTAGAGTGCAGATTTCTGATGTAAGGGGTTAGCCCTTTTTATATTACTGTTTTAGAAGGGAAACTTCTGTGGTTCTTCTTTGCAGATATGTCAAAACGCATGTATTAAGCATGCAATCCACTGGTTTAGTCTTCCCTTTCCCACTCTGCTGTGCTGCTGTCACAGTCCCATGAAATGCTCTGTCCTGGCGGGGACTTGGCAGGGACAGAGCTGCTCTGCTTGTGTGCGAGCTGCTGAGCTCTCTGTCACAGGCCCCTGGAGGCAGAAGGAGAAATCCTGTCCAGGAATATGCCACCTTCCCGTCTGTGCTCTTATGACACTATCTTACACACGTATCTGTCATTTAATTGAGAGGTCTGCACTGTAAATTACCAGTATTTTTCAAATTGCAAGAATGCTTCTACATGCTACAATAAGATGGAGAAGTCAGTTTAGCCCTGTACAAATGGAAGGCTTGAATCTCTTGGTGCTCACTGAAAGCAGCACGTGAAGTTCTACGTGTGTGTGACAGTTGCTATTCTGCTCATTGTGTGTGATTATTTCAACCTAAAATTATAACTGCTTGGGTCAACACTATGGAAGTCTGCATGTTGAAAATACATTGGAAATAAGGCTTTATTAGAAGTATTAGCTATAAATATTAAGAAACACTCATAGGCAGAAAAAATCTGCAAAATGCATAAATATATGCATTTTTCCTACTGTGTTTTTGAATTTTTTTCAACATGAAATACCTTAAGTAAATTTTTCTTTTTTAAAAAATTTTCTTTGTTTCGTGAGGTGCTTTCAGTTTAAGTGTTCATGTTGTTTCCTGCTGGTCCGGCCCAATTACTCTGTTAGTCTGCAAGAAACTTTGCACACTCAAAACAGTTGGAACCAGTTTGGCTTCAGTAGGGCCTGGGAGATAATATGATGTCTTTCTTAAAGTGTCACTGACAGTCAGTGAAAAACAGCTTCCAAGACATAAAGGTGGAAATAAAATACCAGATGATGATACAGTAGATAGTGACAACAAAGATAGGCATAGCATCTTTAATCAGGGACTGGGTTTGCTCTAACTTTTATCATAAAATGTTTGCTTGTTTCATATGGGTCTCCCAGCACTGACAATTGCTTTGCTCTGTTCTGCTATACATTGTCATCTACCTGGTTTGGCAGGAGATGGCATTTGTGTTGAAACAGGTCACTAAATTTTCTGTGTCACGGGGAAGAGGTTAGCTCAGGAGTACTCTTCCTGATTCTACTTTTAGAGGAGGAGATAATAAATCATGTTCATTCAGAAGGACCTCTCATTCTGTTGAGTACAGGGGAATGACACTGGTCATCCTGGAGTGCATTGTCCTGGGACAAAATGTGGCTGTCAGCCAAGGACATAGTTGCTCAAGTGTTTAGACTGTGATATCTAGTTTTTGTGACATTTTAGCATCTACTAATAGAAGGAAAAATCACACACAAAAACTTTGGGGGATTTTATCTTGTAGTCATTCAAATTGTTATATATTTGTATACTTAAATAATTGTTTCAGATCTCATCCTTTCATTGCGCTGACACATATATGGAAACTTTAACATTTCTTTCATCTGTATACAAACCAAGCAGAAATATTAAAGGCTTTTAATTGCTATTGATTAAAGAAGGCAAAAATGCTTCTGTCTTTGGTGCTGAAATTTCAGTTTCGTGTACTCTCTAACTTAATTAGCAAAGGTAAAACAGACCTGTTCTTACATTGGTATTTGAATAATGGCCAGGCCTGAAGCATATACAGTACTGACCTTCGTTCTCACGACATCTAACCTACTTCAGAGAGCAAGCTGCTACTCAGGGAGTCTCTCTTTTTTACCCTCGGTGCTTTGATAGCTTGTTCTGTCTTGTTGAAATAAGCAGACGTGAGTTCTCAAAGATGGAGTATCAGCACTATAAAAAGTTAAGAAGGAAACTTACCAGCATGGGGCATATTGCCACCATTAAATGGGCAAGTGGTACCTCCTTTTCCTGCCCCAGCCTGTCAGTTTGTGAATGAAGCAGTCAGTGACTTTGAGTACAACCATGCATCCAAGTAGCCTTCTAAATGAAGCTTTCATCAAAACATTTATGGTGAGACTTGACCAGACAGCACAGTCCAAATTTTCTATTAGATAACTGCCTGGAGAATAAAAGTGAGATACAGATTGCAGCTTCTGAAACCTTTTCAGGTGGACTGAGCTAGATGTATTGTGAGGTAGAAACTACATTTTCCATGTAGTTCAACCATTGGTCTAGCTGCATTTAAAAGAATAATGAAGAGCATTAATGTAAGCCCTTGAATGTCCTGTACTGCAAACCCTTGAAAAAGAGGCAGCTCAGTGTAGGGTTAGAACTGGAGGCATGATAACTAGATTGAAGGCTGAGGGTAGACATTCAAGGAACATGCAATAAAAATGATACAATTTTGTCTGTGAACTAAGACAAAAATATGTAAGGGACAGAAAAGCTGGGTTAAGGCTAAAGAAAAATGAAGATTAAGGAGTGAGGGACTAAACTTGCGGTGAATTAACGCTGTCTACAATCCAAATTTTAAGATAACACAATGACCAGTTTGAATGTGCCATTGTATTAATAACTGGTCTGTTGTATTTGATTCATTACATCCTGATTTATTCTCATATAGCATCAGAACTGAATGTGAAATTAACTTACAGATAATTGGCACTGGCAATTTCCTGCACTGCCATGTGACTAAGGTGATCAGATACAAAAGCTTTGCAAGCAAGTACATTTTAGAATATTAAACAATCTCATTACTATGCACAGAATCTCACAACTGGGAAGCTGCAATCATTTTAACAATTTAGTAAGAACCCAGTGAAAGCTAAATGTTGGTTATGAAGTGGAGAGATTATTTTTTTACTTTATTTATAAAATGGCTTTAATTTACAATAGCTTTGAAAATCAAGTCACTTCTTGAAGTCAGCTTCTTCAAGTAAATACAGACCACCACTGAAGTAAATCAGCAGAACATTTTGGAGAATTGTAAAATTACTTGTTTGCAACAGCAGAGGATCTATTCCAAAGTTCCTTACTCTGACTTAGCAAGAGAATGGATGAAATGTTTTACCAATTTTTTATTCCTTTCTTTTTTCTGTCATCCTATCATCATCAACACATAGTCTTCATTTTCAATTCTTACATTTACTGCCATTGGAATGTCAATAGGTAGATCCTTTTCATTTATATGGCTACTATCTGTGGTTTTCCCTTGTATTATAAATGATGAAGCAAAAGTAGAATATAAGTATTTTTGTGTTTGTATTTTTTTCTAAAACAATTTCCTCCAAGGTTGTACAGACATATTTTATTGTGCTGTGGTTAACCTATTGTAATTTTAATGGAAAGAATTAAAATAGTATTCTTTCTTTGAAAATGGCAATCAGTTGATGTATGCTTGATGAAAACTTCATATACAGTGTTTACGAGCTAATAGATTTTCCATTTACTATGTCTGAACAGGTAATGTGGGTATGTAACTTGTGCCGAAAACAACAAGAAATCCTCACAAAATCAGGAGCCTGGTTCTATAACAGTGGATCAAATGCACCCCAGCAGCCTGACCAAGAAGGTATTAGAGGTTTGCGGAACGAGGAAGCACCTCAAGAGAAAAAAGCAAAGCTTCAGGAGCATTCGCAGTACCAAGGACCACCAGGTGATGTATCCACACAAGTTTTGGACAAAAACAGATCTCAAGGGCTCACAAGACAAGACTCAATTAAGAATGGTTCAGGAATAAAGCATCAAGTAACAAGTGACACAACATCAGACAGGTAAGAAAGTGTTTAATTTTTATACTGATGAGGTCTGCTGAATTTATGCTACAAATTTTATATTATCTTTTTAAGTTTTTTGTTATTTTTATTCTGTGCCTATAAAATACATAGTGTGTATTTTGAAACAATCCTAAGAAGCAGCAGCTGAGGAGTCTCTTATTGTATTCAGATGGTCATGGACAATGTGTGTTCTTCATTCCTTCTCATTAAAAAAACAACATGGAAAATGACAGTTGCAGTGTGACTGAGGTTGTCCATGTGCTTGCAACTTTGTCGAATCACAGTCATTGTGCTGTACAGAATGTTATCATATTTATTCTGTGGCCACTAGCTTTATAGCAGAATTTTAGTAATTCAAAATAGAGCTCAAAAAAGCAGGTTCATGGAAGATGGTGGCTGTTCAGGCTACTGAATTAAAACTGGTAGTACTTGCGGTATATAGTATTGAAGAAAAATCTTTGTGGGATGACCTGAGTCTTTTCATGGTTTCTAGGTTTCTTGCTGTTAGTTCTTGTCATTAGTATGAAAATTTTTTCTTCACTGGTTTATGTCAGTGTTATTTGGCATTGGTTGAAACTGTGGCTGTTGTAGTAGGACCTAGTTTAGCAAGAGGCTGGGGCTGGAACTTCGCTCCCTTTTCCTTGATGTGATTATACCAAAAGGTACCAGAAGGCTGTTAACCTCTGCGACTACATTTTACTGGAACACAAAAGTAAAAACTATTTCATTGAATAAGTTTAATTTCTTTGTAAGCAAGACCAGAATAGAACTTTAAATATTGTGGAAAAGGAAAGACAAGAGTGAGCTTGCTCACATATTTCCATGGAAATGATACCCTCTCTCTCCAGAGACCTCCACCTGCCTTGGAATTTGGCAGCCAGAGCAGTATAATGTGGCAGCCTTCCTCTGCTGCCCAGCTATGACCTCGTTACAGTATTTATTCCTCAAGTTTGAAACAAGTTAGACAGCTATAATATCTTTTACGGCTAATATAATTAAAACTGTTTTCCTTTTCCCTCACCTCTTGTATTCCACCATATTTTATTTCCTATTTTTGGTCTTATTTGGGAACAAATTGAATGTAATTAATCTAACCCTTTTTGTTTCACTTATTCTGCCTGTTACCCTTTGCTCTGATTTCAGCTGATGGGTTTGGCTTAGTTGCTCTGAGTGCTCCTCTGTTATGTGCATGGTCTCTGAGAAATACAGCTGTCAGCTTAACTTTATGTTGAGGAACAGGAGAGAGAAACTGATTCTCTTGTGGTTATTATTTTTTGCTTAATTTTGCCAGGAAAATGGGATCATATGTAATGTGATGATAAAACCTCCCCTTCTTTTCTCAGCAATAATTCAGCTCTGAAAGTGTTTTTATATTATATGTATGCAGAAAGAGGGAGAGAGGATATACAAATAAGTATATAATTCAGATATGTAATATGCATTTACCCTAAGCAGAGTTATGTTATAAACATGGACAGTATAAAGTAATATTTACCAATAGGAGGAATGTAGACCGTGAATAAAATCAGAACAATTCTGCTGATTGTGATCACTTCTACTCAACACTTTGTTTAAATCCAGATTGTTTTGTCAGTGATTATCCCCTTCCTGTTTATTTGGATACTAATACTAGTGTTCCCTAATTAACATATACAAGTATGCTGAGAATATATTTATAATATATATGACATGCTATTGGAGGTTAGAGGGTCTTCTGAATAATTTTCTTCTGTAATGTTCCTCACATTAACTGTCTTTCCTTTGCTGGGAGTAGTGAAAAAGAGTCCTCCTTGATGCCCAATCAATGTCTGATTGGTCAAATGGGCTTTCAGAGGAGAATATCAGCATCTCTGAGAGAGACTATCCCAGAATTCAAGGATGGATAGGCCTTAAGTTTGGACCTGTATATGCTGTGGTGCCATTGCTACTCTCAGCAATAATACTGGGAAGGCTTACAATTTTATTACATTCCACCACTGTTAAGAGTAGAATATAATATATTATTACCTTTATAATGAATTCACGCATATAATATGTATCATAATTTGATATAATTTTAATATTAAAATTTATAAATCCATATATGCACTACTTATTATTGTTGATCAAGTTAAGAAAACTCATTTTGTGCCTTTGAAACTTGCAGTTGTGGTCAAGCAATTGTATATAGCTTTTCCTAAAGGCTTCTGGCACATCCAAAGAAGAGCAACAAAGCTGGTGAGGGGTCTAGAGCGCAAGTCTTATGAGGAGCAGCTGAGGGAACTGGGGTTGCTTAGCCTGGAGAAAAGGAGGCTGAGGGGAGACCTTATTGCTCTCTACAACTACCTGAAAGGAGGTTGTAGCGAGGTGGGTGTTGGTCTCTTCTCCCAAGTAAGAAATGATAGGGCAAGAGGGAACAGCCTCAAGTTGAACCAGGGGAGGTTTAGACTGGATGACAAGAGAAGTTTCTTCACCGAAAGGGTTGTCAAGCACTGGAACAGGCTGCCCAGGGAAGTGGTGGAGTCACCGACGCTAGATGTATTTAAAAGATATGTGGACATGGTGCTTAGGAACATGGTTTAGTGGTGAATTTGGCGGTGTATGGTTAACGGTTGGACTTAATCTTACAAATCTTTTCCAGCCTAAATGATTCTATGATTCTATGGTCTTCTGTTGTCTTTTCTGAATGCTTTGCATTATGGTTTTTCTTTTAACTGAAAGAACCAGCCAGTAGAGAAACTGGGAGTTATATGGGAGATCATCACAACAGTTTGGTTTTTTTTTCTATTCTTAAATTAATTCTATGCAGAAATTGAGCTACTCTAGTACGGTAGACCATTTGTCTAGATTTGCTAATTCTAGGAGAAAAACGTGGCTGTTCAAAATGTCCAAAATAATAGGGAAATAGCCATAAAAAATCTGAAATATTTAGAATTGGTTGTTGTTTATCTTGCATAGCATCAATAATAGATGTTTTATGTAATAGAATTTTTTATAATAGAATAGTCTGTTTTATTTTTCATCCCAAACACATTAGTTTTGACACAAAAAATAATTAAAGAAGTTAAAAACAATAAAACACTTGTGAAAAAAGTATTGCTATGACTCTATGTACATGGGTTCTTATGATTCAACTAGAAAGACAAAATGTCATTTTATCAATTTTTTTGAATATTTGCAGCTTCCTTTGATGTTGCAGCAATCTTCACTTAGCAGTTCTTTATATCAAGTCGTATATATGTTATCTTGGTCATATGGAGACAAGTTGGTGGTAGAGTAAAGGGCAGTGTTCACTCCCTGAATCTCAAGAACATCAAAGTAATTTTTGTATCATTCCTTACTATGTCTTTTTTGGTTGTGCTTTTTTGTTTTTGCATTCTTGAGTAGTAATTACCATTTTTTTTCCTGTTTTCTTTAGTAGTATTATTCTTGATTAAAATAATATTCATTGTTTCAATTGTTAGGCTAGTATTCTGTTGCCTTGATGTATGCAACAGTCCCATTTGCAATCAGTAGATCCTAAACTGTTCAGAAAGACAGATAGGTACTTTATTATAGATCCTCTTTGATTGATCTGAAATATTTTGCCTTAAAGAAGCCTGATTATGGATTGCGTATTCTCCAAGGATGTTTTTCTTGTATTGGATCCATTGCAGAGGAAAAGAGAAGTCAAAAACTATTCAGGAGCAAATTGTACTTACCATCAGCAGAACAGTTTTCCATTATTAAATTTTATTCTAGTTCATATCCAATATCTATAATCTGCCTTACAGTGTTTTTATTGCTTTCTGTGTAGTGAACCCATGGAGAAGGCAGAGGCAGCAGGCACACCATAGGATCCAGTGTGAGCTTACTTTCAGTAATTGACCATCTTATATTTGACATTGTATGAGCTGAGACTAGCGTAATTTGTATCACACGGAGATTTTATGCTAAGGGTAGTTGAGAAGTAACCATATGCAGTGGTTTTCACAGACTTAACCTTGTGAGCTGATGGATGCTGATGTAGTGTAACACTAGACTCCCTGAAAACTGCCAAATGATGAGAATCAAGGAAATGCAAAATATTGCTCTATGTAATCCATAGACTCAGAAGGTCCATTCTGAGGTCTGCTGTGCACAGATGGTAGATTTATGGGTGTATACGCTGCAGTTCTTTGATTTGTGCTATCCAATTTCACATTAATTCTGTATTATACAAAAGGATCCTTTTTATCTTATTTTGATGAAAAGCATTCATGTACTCTATTGTTTCCAAGACCTACGCTACTTATAATTCAATACGTTATGTTTTCTTTCTAGCAACAAAATTGTTTGAATAGGCATAATCTTTTTTCAGTCATTTTGTAGCAGGCAATCAGCTTGTGAAATGGTTGATTTCTTCATTCCAAAGCCTAAGCCAAAGCAAATGTTTATAATGTCCTATTAAAATGTGCATAACATCCTAATAATAAAAGCCTGGGAACAGAGAACCTTAATGCTTATACAAAGCTTTTTTATGTGTCATTCCGTTTGCCTGAATTGTTAGATCTTTCGGTGGTGTTGCCATGCTTGAATTGTAATAAAACTATTTTTCTTGCTCTTGGTAGGATCCATTGTAAAGTCATTTCAGTCTTTTTCCACATATGAATTCAGTGTTTTAAATTGTAAATATTTTGTGACATTCTAGGGGTGTTGCTTCACGAACCTCTTTTCTATATGCCTGACATTTCACAATCCTTTTTAAGCAATAGGTCTCTTGAGTAGGAAACAAGAAGTGCGTCTTCCCAGTGCACAGTTATGACAACATAACTATTTCTAATCTAATGCCTATCTGAAATGATGTTACGTAGTTCAGGTAGATGGGAATGATTGAGTGTTTGGTTTTTTTCTTTTTTCTTTTTTTCCCCTAATCCATCCTGTATGAACCCAAAATGCTTTCCAAAATTTGAAAATGTTAACTTTGAATTTACAATATATATTTGTCGTGCATTCTATTACTGTAAGAAAACCTCACCTCAAAAATATTTTTCATGAGATTCAATGCAAAAAAAAAAAGTCAAAATATTGTGAGAAAGTTTGTTGAATCAATTTATCATTGCTGCACCTATCAGAGGGTGAGCCATGTCAAAAAAAGAGAATTGGTTCTTGGTATCTGTAAAGGTCATGATCTGTAAGATCATGATTTGGAGCAAGACTAATGAATAAAGCTGCCTGAACCCTTTTCAGATTAACTGTAAGGATATGAGATTAAATCATAAAAACCAGAAAGAAAACAACAAATTGAGAGAGTGAGCAGCTGCAGAGTTGCACAACAGCAGTATTTATTTTCCAGGCCAGCAGACACAGATAAAATGTATCCTCCTTCCCTTCTCCTTCCCTTCTCCTTTCAAAGACATATATGTATTTTGGGGGTTCATTTTCTATCATCCTTCTTCTTTTACCTCAGGAAAAAAGAGGATTTATATAGTGGTTTCCACATGCTATAGTGGGTTTGGAAGATGCGTTTTATTCTGGCTAAGAGCAAACAAGACTGCTGAGGCTACTGGGGTCTGAAGATGCAGATTTTGTGCATATATTCTTTATAGAACATATACGCGCGTTTCTCACATATAAAGGTTTTATTCTATTGCGTTACCAATGGCAGGAGAATGAAAGTGGTCCCCTGTGTCCCTTTGCTTCCGTTCTTGGAAGGAGTGCAAGTATGAGTTGGCAGCGTAGGCTCTGTCTTTTGGGACTGCAGTTGGGGATGTCAGGGTGTGAACAGAGAGAAAAAAGAGACCAAAATAAGAGGGAAGAGGAGGAGAGAGGAAAAAGCAGGCATAAGCTAGCTGAGAAACATCAAAGAGCAGCGTGAATTAAATAAGTGAAAATTTGCATCCATCTGTTTCATGTTATATCTTTTCAAATGGCTCTTTTTTAATTCCTGGATTACGAACAACTGATACTGAGAGCATCACTGATGGTTGTTTATTGCAATTTAAAACATGACAATGTAATCTTAAAGAATCAGTCAGTTACATTTCTTTCTGAAAGGTTGAAAACTGGCCATTTCCCAAGATTATCGCTATTTTTCTTCTGCAACTCTTATGACACAGCACTATAGTGCAGCTTCTGATTTTGATTGTTTCTATTTCTGAATACCTGAGTTGAGAGATCTTTAGCCCAGGTGTCCTTAAAAAGTGTATGTGATCTTTACTTGGACTTGTGGAAACTAAGCATATTTGAAAGCAATCTCCAGTAAAATAGAGGCATTTTAACTTTTTTACCTATGTTTCTCTGCTGCTGACATATTTAAAGACAGTGAGAAATATTAAAAGAATTGTATAGAGACAGTGTTTAAAATAAGGGATTTGGTATCTAAGAGTCAGACTGACAATGCTATATGCAGATTTGTTTGTGTTCAGAAGTATCCATTAAGGACAACGGTGTCTCTAAACTTTTTAGAATTCTTTTTGTAAGAATTAACTGACATGATTTTTTTTTTAACATTTTGACCATCGCAGTAGAAAAAAACCCCCACAGTTGCAGAGAAAGCATAATGATATTCTTTCACTTCATGAATAGATCTAATAATTTGTACAAGTATTTTGCAGGTTGAGTTTAAAATTGAATCAATATTCTTTTCCATGCATGACTGCAAAGAGCTGTCACTGACTTTCCCTGATGCTAGAACAGGATGCAAAATTTGGGCATTAGAGGTACCCTACAGTAATTTTAATATATTAACTAAAGATTTAAGTTTTATGGGATTTGAACTGCATCCAAATAAGGTTTTATCTTCATCTTCCAGCTCCTGTTCCAGCATTTTTCACCACTTTGATGGTCAGTCCTTGGAGCTGTAAAGTGAAACCAATGTCAATCTGAAAACTGTAGTCTCAGTAGTTTTGCTTTTGTTTCTTGTGCCGTCTGTCTTCTATTTCAGAGTATGCTTTGTATGATTCTTAAGGTAATAACTTAGAACAAAAAATTTAATTTCTTCTTCGCAGAACTCCTCTTTTAATTATTTCATTCCTCTACATATAGGTTTAGGGGTGTGGATCAACATTTCACGGCTATTCCAGTTTTCAGGTAGAAACTAAAGCTATGCTTGTCTGCTGTCTCAATCTGGAATGGCATAAAAAGGAATTTAATAATGGCTATGGCCAGAGGAAGCAATAGAAATTTATGGGAAGGGAGCCAGAGAAAATGTAGTATTTAATTGTTGAAAAGAAGTACCTTGGGTCCAAGAAAGTCAGAAATCCTTCAGTGCAGAAGTTTTAATGAAATAATTTGACACTTACGACAAGGATTAAGCTACACCTACTTATGAGGATGAGTAAGGAGTTTGGTATCATCTGTAATGTCTACATGCAGAGTCTCTGGAAGAAGTTCCTGAATGGTACTGGCGTTGTCTGTTAGCAGCCTAGAGTACCTATAGTGGGCATACTATGTTTTTCCCTGTTATTAATAGGTTGCAACAGGTTATAGCATTATTACCTTTGCAGAACTGTCTGTCTTCTGAGAACCAAAACTGCTTGTACAATTCTCTGTCTCCTAATGTTGGTTTTGTTGGTCTCCCACTCATGTGAATAGTGACAATGCTAACACAGCATTCAGGACGTGCAGCCATGCTGTGACTTCGGTGTGGATTTTCTGAGATGTGCACTGCTTCCCTCCTTCCACTTTATTTCACCCAGTGTAGCAGAACAACCAATGAGCTAGCTGTTCCTAATTTTTCCTGATGATGCTTTATTAAAAGACTTTTTTTTTTTTTTTTTAAAGCCAGCCTTTAGCTGTAGAATCTGTACTGAGTAGTGTTGAGCCTCTGACCAACAGTGGATACAATTTGGGATCCTTTTTTTAGAGAAAGCTATTCTGTTTGGAAAGGAAAGGGAAGAGGAAAATTCCCTAACTGCAGCAGAACTAACCTACCTTAATAAACACTCTAAAACTGCTGTGTTTCTTTTCAAACATTAAAGAGTGTTTTAATTAAACACATAACAAAGAGATTGAATTCCAGCTTTAAGTGACAATCTGAACTCAGCAGCAATCACTCTCTGCAGTGAGTAAATCTCATGTTGGTTTTAGGGAATTTCATTTTCACAGTTTACTGTAAAGTGCCTTTTCAAAAATAATTCTATTGCAACACGATGGTTGTATTTTCCGTACTGTTACTGATTAACTGATTTTTTTTTCTTAATTATGCATATTTGTTACATACTACATACTGAAAACTAGCACTGACTATTCGAATTTTCTCACTCTTATGCAGAATGAGCTTAGGGATGTCTTTGGATATTCAGGCCAGTACTAGTACTGTCTTAACTTCTCCTCAACAAACTTGTTTTGGATGATGATAGACTACGTTGCAGTAATGACTGATGCACTGGTGTAGATCAGGACCATTCATTCCTGCCTACTTCTTCACTCTGCGTTCAAGTACTTAAGATGATATTTGGTATCTTTGAAGCAGAGTTTGGCCTTCCATTGCGCTGTTTTGCTTCTGTATATCACAGCTATGTCTCTAACCGTGATAAAAAGACCATTAATAATCTAAATCTGTAAACACAGATTTGATACTCCGCTGTATCAGAATATTGAACATTTTTTATTAAGTACTAACTACAGCTAACATTTATGGAATTAGATGTAGTCTTGCTTTTAGCTAAATTGTCCCTGAAAGAAAGCTATACCACAAAAAAATTAAGGGTAGTAGTATTTTTAATTTAATTTTTTAAATCAATGAGGCCAGTACCTTTCTGGGTTGACCATGTCTTCTTAAAATACTGTTTTGTTAACCTTGCACAAACATGAATGCCAGAGCTCACTGTGTGTTCATGATCCTTAGTTGTGCTGTGCTCTGTTCTTTGGAGGCTAGTTTCTCATCAGAAGTATAAATAACAGGTTTTGTTTGAATTTCATATTTACAAAATCAGTGTGTAAAAGTGAGTAAGTTACATCTGTGGAGTGCAGCCGAGGGAAATGGCTAACATTTAATAAAGGACTCTGCTAACTCAAGTTTGTAGTGTCTGGCAGCAAAGTGGTTCTGGAACCTGCAGGAGGCAATTCAGTGAATGGCCTTTTATTGTCGTACTTTTTACCATAGCTATATAGACTGAATTAAAATAAAAAATGAGAATGAATAATTGTTACAAATTCTTTCTTTGGCTCTTTCTTTGTGCCTCTAGAAGTCACAAATGATAAAGCAATCACTTCTGTAGTGCAATTTAGTTGTCATTTATCTTTTACATGGAAAGTTTAATACATTTAGGAAATGTCCGTCTATTTTATTAAGTCAGATTCAAGGAAAAAATATAACTAAAAATTGATTGTAATAGGACCAGAGTGATCATATTGTCATAATTAAAAGTTACATTCAGCAATACCATTTTGTTTTCTAACTTGTCATTGGCATGATTATTCTGTTCCTTTTTCTGCCCCTTATTCAAGCCAAATCCTTGTTTGTCCCTTTGTCTACTCTGTAATTTATTTATTTATTTATTTATTTAATTAGCTCATTTTCATCATCTCTTTCTCACTGGAATGAGTGAGAAATCTCCTTCTCTTACAGAACTCTGGCTAGACACTGGAAATGTTTCAAAGAAGGTAGTCCTTCAGTTAAAGACAGCTATTCTTTTCTTCTCTAACCCAGTTCTTTTTCTTTCCTTGAGCTCTAGCTCACCTCTCTTCCTCAATTTCCAACAATTTTGCATTCATTCATAAGTGTCCTTTCAGATTTGTGGTAAAGTAAGTGGACGCTTCTCTCTCAAGCTTTGAGAAACCTTGATTTTGTGCCTTCCAGTGAAAGCAGGCCTCTCTGCATTCTTTATTAACCAAAAGGAAGACAGCCACAGTCATTTTAAAGGAATGGTTACCTGTTTCAGCGAAGTAGTGCAGTACAATGTCATTTCAAGTTAAGTAGAAAATGTAGGTGACCTGAAGTCAGTGACTCTTAAAGTGGAGTTTTAAAATCCAAGGTAATATCTATGTAAGATATGCAGTGGATTGTGTATATGCAACTTGTTCTGATGTCTTTGCACTGTGCAACGCTGTGCCCTGTAATCATGCCCTGGTGTTTCAGAAAGTGACATCAGAAAGTGCCCATTTCTGCAGCACTGGGCTTCCTGGAAATGCTGTTAGGGCCGTCAGTAAGTGTATCATCTTCATCAAATAACAGGAGGTTAAGTTGCTCCAAACACAGTTTTCCCAATTTCTGGTCCAGTGTTTTGTCAGCTGATATTACATGCTTGAATGGGTCCCTACAAGTAGTTTATCTGCCAAAGTAAGTTTTTATTATGCAGCTTGTAATAGGTTGAACCATGAACTTTGCTGCAGTGCCATTCCTCAGGGGCTGGTACTGGGACTGGTACTATTTAACATCTTTGTTGGTGACAGGGACAGTGGGATCGAGCAAGTTTGCTGATGACACCAAGCTGTGTGGTGCAGTTGACATGCTGGAGGTAAGGGATGCCATCCAGAGGGACCTGGACAGGATTGAGAGGTGGGCCCAAGCCAACCTCATTAAATTCAACAAGGCCAAGTACAAGGTCCTGCACGTGGGTTGTGCTTGGGCAATCCCATGCACAAATACAGGCTGAGTGGAGAATGGGTTGAGAGCAGCCCTGAGAAAGACTTGGGGCTGTTGGTTGGGGCAACGTGCGCTCGCAGCTCAAGAAGCCAACCATATCCTGGGCTGCATCAAAAGAAGCATGGCCAGCAGGTTGAGGGAGGTGATTCTGCCCCTCTACTCCACTCTGGTGAGACACCACCTGGAATCCTGCATCCAGCTCTGGAGCCTCCAACATAAGGACATGGACCTGTTGGAGCGAGTCCAGAGGAGGGCCACAAAGATGATGAGAGGGCTCGAGCACTTCTCCTGCAAGGACAGGCTGAGAGAGTTGGGATTGTTCAGCCTGGAGAAGAGAAGGCTCCGTGGAGACCTTACTGCAGCCTTCCAGTACCTAAAGGGAGCCTACAGGAGAGCTGGGGAGGGACTTTTTACAAGGGCATGTAGTGATAGGACGAGGGGGAATGCTTTCAAACTGGAAGAGAGCAGGTTTAGATTAAATATTAGGAAGAAATTTTTCACTTTAAGGGTGGTGAGGCACTGTCACAGGTTGCCCAGAGAAGTTGTTGAGGCCCCATCCTTGGAGGTGTTCAAGGCCAGGCTGGATGGGGCTTTGAGCAACCTGGTCTAGTGGGAGGTCTAGTGGGGGTTGGAACTAGATGATCTTTAAGGTCCCTTCCAACCTAAACCATTCTATGAAAACCCACTTGCTTTGGCAAAAAGAAAACAGCAAGGACAACAGTTCTTATGATAACATTTTGAGAGAAAGCAATACATTTTAGCTGCGAGAGGTTTTATTCTGTAATGACTTAGTGAAACTACTTAGCTGGACTTTAAATTATAGGCTTCCTTGATGCTCACTTAAAAAAATAATAAAAAAATAGCTGTCAAGGCAGATGAGATTAAAGCAGAAAGCATCTGATTTTCTTCGTCATTCCAAATAAACTGGGAAGCTTCAGAGGGACATTGCTTTCTAAAGTTCCAAATCAGTGCACAAAACTAATTCTTTTTCACAGAGGTAGATTAATTTTAATTAAATCTTTTTGACCCTGGCATGAGGTTCTGGGCTGACAAAAAAGGACGTGCCTTAGTTGTATCTTTATGCTTCCGTTAGAACTGTGAGAAATACTTTAAGCTAGAATAGAAATCACAATGAATTCAACAATCTCACCTCTTGAATATAAAAAGTTTGACAAGTCAACAGTTAGTTCAGCAATTTCACCTCCTCATGATGCTGAGATAATTGCATTTTATTCCTAGAATGGACATGTAATGATTCATCTTCCTGTGCCATTCATTAACAGGGATTGGAACAAGAAGGAATTCTTGACAGAAACACAGGTTAATTTGGGTTTGCATTTGTTAGAAAACACTGTATATTTTGAGTGTTTCCTGTGTATTGTAGATCAAGTAAATACAATGGTTGGAGAATTTATTTTCATTGAGAAAATAGTTATCAATATTTGAAGCAAGAAGTTGGATATTTGAATAAAGTAAAGTTGAAAGCAAAATTAATTTAATTGCTACTCAGCAGATTTTTTTTTTATGCAGAGATTCTTCCCTGAATGAGAATATCAATTATAAAACCCCTGAAAATCAGAGAAGGAAAAGAGGAATATATGTCACTTAAACAGTGGAAAAGGGAGGAATATTTTGTAGATGAGACTCACTCAAAACAAACTCTGGAGCTTTGGATATTCAGGCCAGTACTAGTACTGTCTCAACTTTCTCAACAAACTTGTTTTGGATGATGATAGACTACCTTGCAGTAATGACTGATGCACTGGTGTAGATCAGGACCATTCATTCTTACTTACTTCTTTGCTCCTCATTCAAGTACTTAAGAGCATTTATAGGAATGCTTGTGTCCCATTTGTAGATACTCACAAAAGCTGTCAGTTATTTTCAGAGTTAAGCCCGGTGAAGCTAACTAAACTGGGAGATTTCCCTCAAGACAAGCATTTTAAATTTCATGCTCTGTGTGGCGTATGGGTACTTCTTTCGGAAACATTTTTTTATCTCTGAAAATGAGACCTGTTTGGAAATTTATAGTGTGGTATATCACCAAGTATCATGAAGCCTTACAGTTATGATAACAGTCACTTATGAAATTAACCCTAACCCCCACCCCAAAGCTTTTAATGAAATGGCCGGCACTGCCTTTAATTCACTAACATCAAACTCCAGTATTAAATGGAAATCTTTCCAAAGTAAAGTATTTACGTTGCCTTAATGCTTATAAAACCCAGGCTCCATGACACTGTCAAAGGAAATGAATTCCAGAGGTGGTTGATCATCAGGAAAATATTCTTCTGGTATTTCAATCAGCTGAAGATAGGAGCAACCCAGGAGACCATAAATCTTATAATGACATGAAAGGAAGATAAATTAGTCTCTTTGAACTCGTTCCCAAGATATGGAAGGCTCCAACTTTTATCCAGTGTACTGAATAGCAGAAATTAATAAACAATCCAGTGCATAGATGTGTTCTTTTAGCTCCTGTTTCACGAAATTAAAAGGCTAATCTTAATCTTACTGTCATTTGGAGAATGATCTATCTTCTAGTTTACACATATATTAGCCTTTGTTTCCATCACAGATCACCTGGACACATTGACACCCAACACAAGTTTGGAGGCCTTTAAAAGTCCAAATCAGTTGTCTGAAAGTAGAGATACTACATTAAATCTCTTAAGATATTTTCCAGGTGACTAAAAGGAATTTCTAAAATTCATTAAACTCCCAAGTGCACAGGGAACGAGAACCAATTTCTGCAACATATAACCACCATGGACTTCAAGATCAGTGTAACTGTTACTTTCTTTGTATCAGAAGCAGCTCTATGATCAGCCTGCTCACCTAAAGAAGTGTTTGTGTAAAGGATCTCATCCAAATAGGATAATAACTCTTTATTTCACAAAGAGAACATATATCTCTTTATCTGAGTGTGTATGTTGAAATCATTACTGTGCTGGGTGCATTTACATTGTTGGTAATCATTAGTGGACTGTTGTAGGATTTAATTTTAGCTGTCTGCTTTGTGCTAATCATGTCCTCTCTTAAATTGGTATAATTTGGAGAATAAGGGATATAAATACAAACTGCCTGTGAGCACTGAGGAAATCAACTTTCACCTTGAATACGTCATCCAGAGGCGGACAGAAAAGACAGATGTCTGAAAACTTCAACTTCTGTTTTTAGTATTTTACATTATTAATTGTGCGTAATACTTTGTTAGTAGTATTTTAAGTCACCTTTTGTTTTTTTGAGAAGTGACAAATGATAACTTTTAATGAAAGTGAAGAACAGAAGTCTCTCTTGTAGCAGATGAAGTTTTCAATGCATTATTTCAAAAATCAATCAAATCTCTGTTCTAGGCCAGCACTTCTTGAGTAGCGAGACACATCTTATTGGTGAACCATCCAGAACTGCAAATGAGGCATAAAGCAGGATTCATGTACTGTAATGAGGTGCAAAGAAATATCAATTGATTGTGAGTCAGCTTAAGGTAAAATTGGTTGAAATACGCTACACTAAACCACGTATTCTGCAAGGTGCAACATCTACTGCATATTGAGCCTGCTGCGTCAACGTGTATTACATGTACTCCTCTGCTTATTCAACCGGAGTGTAACAGCTTTCTGTTCCTGTCAGGTAATGCAGCTATTCCTTTAGTCAGGGAATTGAAATCTCAGTTAAAGCTTTTCTAACTCTGATTGCCCGATTCTTCCATCTTAATAGTATTCCTTTAATACTTTAAAAAATACTATTTATATGTTTTATACCACATGTATCAACATGCACGAATGCATATATTCATATTAAAAGCTTAGGATGTATAGCCATTTCAGTAAGCTGTCAGATGCTCTGAGGAGAGTGGAGAACTCATTATAGGATCATTCTGTGACCCAGAATTTACAGACATTATTCTGTGGAGAAAAACAGATGCATCTCTCCTGTAGGAAGCCTACCAGTCCTGCAGACATGAAACAAAATTAGCACTATGTATGAATTATTTTAGTACAAACTAGAGTCATGGGCTTGCAGGTTGAAGAAGTAATTTGTACATTTATTAGACAAATAGGTTGGGTTTTGTTTGCCAAATGCAATTTCTGCCCCAGCAACATTTTAGATAAATGATGTGTTAGGTCAGGGCAGTGGGTTAAAAAACACCTATCCCTAGATTTTAGGGCTTCTTTTTAAATATGGGAGATCTATCATCTATAGGAATTTTGCTAGAAAACATGCAGATCCATAAAATGCCTAGATTATATGCTGGGACAATGCACGGGTAGGAAAAAGGGAGAGAATGTATACACCTAGATTTTTTTGACATGGTGTCAGGACAGAACCATGGCAGGAATTGGAAAGTGTTCTCAGATCCAGCAATAGAAATGCAACCACAGAGTTATGTTCATACCTCCTAAATAAGGTACTTAGACAAGCTTAAAAACACCTCATTAAACCTATTTTTGGGCACTTATGCAATTTTTGGTGACTTGAATTTTTTTTGCATGGGCCTCTTTATATTGATTATACAGTAACAAAAAGGTGGCGAGGCTTCTAAACCCTGCACCTTAGGCTTCTATATTGAAGTGGAATGAATCTGGGTGTCTGTGTTAATAACTTCAGACAATGATTCAGACAATCTAAATTCAACCTCTGAATTTGCCTAAAATCAATAATGTCTTCATTTTTAAGCATAGAATTCCCTAAGCAAGGAATTCTAAGAAATGCCCAGATGTGGCTCGTGAGGCAGGAACAAGACACTGAAGCTTTGTTGAGGACCAGAGGTAGGCAACAATGTACTTAAAACTTAGTGTTCAGAGTTGTTTTTGTGAACATGGCATGTAGCATATAATATCATTATCAAAAGAGCAAAATCCAAAGTGCCTTATTCCACTTGTTCTGGAAAAAACCCTCAAACTCAGTGCTATACCATTTCATGTTTTCAAGTCACAAGATGCAACTTGTACTTTTTCTTTATTTTGTGGTGTGCCCTACCAATATAAGCTTTTTGTTTCACCATGCAAGTTGTATATATTGTGTAATATTCAGAGTAAGAAGGACAGAGATAAGAAGAATAATTAAAATTAAACATTTCATTTAATTATTTTCAACTATTCTTGTCATATTTAAATAAAATTTCCCATATTGCTGTTCAACTAATGTATTAAAGAGTATTCCGGGGAGAGGTTTGAGAAGCCATAATCTATATTGAGCTAAGGAAATTAACCAATAAGTCAAAGTTATTCATGTTAAAGGTAGCTTGAAAATAATTATACTAGGAGGTATACCTAGTTCTGAGGCATACCTACTGATTCATTTCAAGTACTGTTGTGGTATAGTCTATCATCATTAATAACAAAAGTATTTAAAATGGTAATTTTCATATTTCCCTTGTCCAATTTATTTGTTTTTTTCTGCTATCTTACTCATCCCGGAATGCGCAATTTGTATGGTCAGTGCCAGTTTTTGTATGTGTCCACACTAGGCCGAACAGCAGGATTTCCCAAGTGAACATATGGCACATTTCCTAGTATCTGCATAAGGAGCAAAATCAGACCTATCATTGTGTTATGTGAGTTTTAAAAAATGTAGATTTTTTTTTTAACACTGAAACTATTTATAATAAAAAAGTCATCTAGCATTTAATTTTCACAAGTATTCTTTTTTTCCTTTTGTAGATTTAGAATTTAATTAAGCCATAACTAGTCAAAATAAGATAAAATCTCAGCTCCCAAATATTTTATTTATAAAATATATTCTTTCCAAACTAGTAAGAATGCAGGTAAAATCTCATGTTTAACTTGCTTATCACCTTTTAGAAAGTTTTAAAGCCATATTGAGCAGTGGATCATTATTATTTTTGTGATTTACTTTAACCATGATGAGACACAGGAAAATGAATTGTTTTGTGTCGTCACAGAACTTGAGTGCACCTAATCAGGGACAGTTGGCACTTTCCTGCTTAGGAAGTCCAAAGCTGATCTGGAATCTCCCATTAAGACTTGGCCTTTTGGGCTGATGGAGTCTATAATCCTTGATTTTCTCGGGAATCTATACATGTCAAGGTTAATTTTGTTTTTCGTTAAAAAATAGGCATTTCCTTGCATTGCCGTCCCCCGCCCCTGTGTTGATGACATTATTTCTGAGCACTTTCAGAGATGGGAATATCCAGATTCCTGTAAAGGTGCAAGATGTTAACTGACAGCTTATCTTTGTATTTTATCCTGAATGTAAGTAGATTAATCAGAGCATCCTCTTAACCATTTGGAGTGTTGTGGTACTTGCTGGGTAAGTTCATGACTGAGGAACAGTGCACAGACTGCTTCCACTGGCGCTAGAGCAGTTCCAATATTTGGAAACACGCTACAGGCATAGTCCTGAACTGCCCTTTTGGGCCTTGATCCAAAGACTATTGGCATGCAGTGATATCCCTGATTTCACTGGAATTAGGCTACTAAACAGTTGCTGCTACAGGGAATGGTAGCTCAACAGACTTTGGAACAGTAAAGTTCTGGTACCCTAAACACAGCGAGTAAGAGAATGGATTGGGGTTCACACGTCTTATCTGGAGCACTGATGTTATTCTTATCTGTAATCTGAATGAGATCACTTAAGCTTCATTTCCTAAAGTTTTGAAAAGTGTGGAAACTGAGGAATGAGGGAGATAAATACAACAGAGGGAGGTGGTTCCATGAGCACCGGAATCAATACAGCCTATAATGGTGCTTTATGTTTTTCTGTCCTGTTTCCTCTGTCATGTGGTGGAGGGTCACAATGACTTAAGCATCTTATCCCACCACTTATGATAATTTTGTAAAACTTTAGATACCAATGATGTGGCTATTTACTGACCATATTCTGACTGTCTTTCTACTGCCAAAGCCAATGGGTAATGGCTCAGTCCTACCCACCCTTCCTCTATGCGCAGACTTGGGTCTTTCTCCTCCTATGATGATGCTAATTTTCACACAGCTTGCTGGAATTTAACTATTTTAATATTTATGCCCCTTGTGAAATTAACCAGTCTCCTCAAGCATATTAATCATGGTGATAGATGGCAATACAGACAGAAAAATGGATAAAAAGACTGTCCAAGTTTCTGTCTCTCATATCCTTGGTTTAAAATTTGTAATTTAGGCTAGAATTTAGCTAGAAGCTATGAAACAGCTAAATGGGAGGAAGATGAAGAAGGACATTGAAAAGACTTATATGAATACGGATAGAATGCCTGAAAAATGAAAGTAAGGAAACAGGGAAATGTGGAAGATACAGAGATAAAAATGCAAGCAAGAAAAAACAGTATTTGGTGGTTGAACATGAGGATGGATTTACTTTCTTTTACATTACCATTTTTTGTTAGTGGATATTTTCTGTAATGAGGTTTGGTCCCTTAGCTGGAATTTCAGTATCTTCCATTGTAGATCTGTGACCTGACTACCAGGGAATAAAATCAGTATCACTTTTCCATTTTCAATGAATGTTTAACTCAGTGAATTAAATAGTTCTTTCAATATTTAATTATTTTACGGGAGAGAGAACAGCCTCAACAGCAAAGACAAGTTCCCTTTGGAATAACCAAGAGGGTGTTGGTGAGGACTTTGTGGGCACATTGGAGGAAGCCAGAAGAGAAACTTGGGGCTCAGTTTTCCATGTTCTCAGACACTGTTCTAACTGCCAAACTTCTTGTAATAAAAAGGATATGTTTTGAATGACTGCTCAGGCGCCAGCTCAAGGAGAGGATTCATTATTACAGTTCTTGGGCAGAGACTGATGCTTTGCTGCAGCCTGGATTTAGGTACTTTTATCCTTTTGGGGTTGGGGCTTTAGCTGCATCCCTCTCTTTATTATTTCTGATCCTAGATATTCAGGGTACTGGCTTCTATGACTCCTATTCTTATGTGATTAAATTTACAGTTGTAGATTTTCCCTTGGTTCTTGCTAAACTTCTCTTGTGAAACTGAACCTTTGAACATTGATGTGATGAAATACAAATGAATGTGTGCTTTATCCCAAAGGAAAGTCTGGTTGCATTTCACTTGCGGTAGCAAAGAGAAATGTCCATCCTTGAATTTAATTTAAGTTAGTCCTTTAAAATCATGTCCCACCTCAGAGCATCAGTTTGCTCCTCTGACTCCAAATGAGTGCTTTTATAAACTGTAGTGATACAACACCACCCAATGTGCAAGACCACTGTTGTTAACTTACTGGTCTGAAAAGTACTTGGTCAGATTTGTTTTCATAATGAGAATACTTAAACAGTCAAAATTTTTTAATCTTAAAGGCTTTGGTAAGGACATATTGGAGAGTAATGGTTGCTGCATTACAGGTATTTATGTGGTATTAATAACCCAATTTTATTTAGCGTCTAGATGAAAAAAAATAGAGGTTTGAATTTCTATACATTTAAAAAATCCCACTCTTACCCCCAAACTCCAAATGACTCATCTCTACCATTTTCTTCTGTGTTTCCATCAAACTATACTTACGTAATATCCAGTAAATTAGAATGGAATTGAGTCCAAAATTGTACTTGATAGTATCTTTTATCACACAGCAATCTTTGCCTTATGAGCTGTAATGTATAGTTTTAATGAGGTTGCATGACTTTACCTTGTTTAAGCTACAACTTTCTGTGAAATGTCTTTTCTATGTGGCTGTAACAAAGTGATGCCTGCAAGTAATGTTTGAGATATTTGTATATATAGTCAGCTTTCTTTGTATAATACATTTATCTTAAAAGCTTTCTGAATTCTAGAATCAAATTCAAAGAATTTTAATCTTATATTTGAAATAGAAATGTTTTATATAAATTGAAAAACACGCATACGTACTCGGAAGCTTTCTAGAATAACTTTTCTTTCAAACTACTTGTAGCTGGAGGGTGTTTATTAAGATTCAACTTGGCTAGAGAAATAGGTATGTGTATGGATCTCAGTGTAGCCTGACTTAATGGATCCAATGATGCTTTCCCAGGCTTGTCTCTTGATTTTGAAATAGGCTGTCAGCCATGTCAGGTAGCTGCTTAGACTATCTATCTGGTACTTGTTTTTCCCATTCTGTGCAATATCCTTAAAGCACTTTGTGTTCATGTCTATGAAATCCTTTATAAAACTGTTGTAGAAATGAAATTTATTATTATTAAACCATAATTAGCAAGGGCGTTTACATATATATGCTAGTATAAATACACAAAATACTATAGTAAAAATCACTATCAAAATTATTTGAATTGGGCCCTCAAATGTTAGGAAATGCCAGAATCACAAGTGCCTGAGTAGTGCTTGGCTTACCTAGTGCATGTTGAAGTACACAATTAGGGGTGTTTTGAATAAAGAAGCCTGTGCATATAGGACCCCTTTTCCTTCTAATATGGGTATTGTATTGTGTAGAATGAGTGACCTGAAGAAAAGAAAAGGAGATCTCAAGTGTAAGGAAATTAAATATCAAGTAGGGAAGAAAATTAATTCCTGCCTTTTCCAGAATTCTTACGTGAGGTTTTTAATCTGGGAATGCTGAGGATATAATTTCCTAGATCTTAAAAATGACGCTAAATCACTGTGCCCTTCACCGTGGGAAATTTTTTAGTATAAGAAATTCTGACACGTTTGAAGATCACTAACAGGATTGACATAAGGCAACTAGTACCTGTACTGTTTTGTTCTCAAAACAGTATTAGTGTACAGGAAATAAATATTATGTGTGGTTCCATGGACTTCTCTTGATTGTCAGTTCCATTCTGGTTCTGAAAGCATGGGTACTTCAGTGGGCACAGCGTATTCCGCTCGTGCTCCTTCATTCCATCCCCTCCAGCCTCTTCTTGCTAGGCCTCTTTGCTTCCTTGATTCTTCTCAGCCCAAATGATTATATTTTCGAAAAGGTGGAAGGAACTAAGAAGAGGGCTTAGTAATAAGTCTACATTATAGGGTCAATACAATAATATAGGCCACATAGTAAATATGGGAAAGGAATCAATTATTGACTACAGGGTCTCTTGGAGAGCAACGGAAGGGTCAGGAAAGAAAGCCAGTTCTGTTTATTTTTCTGTACCATTTATTTTTTGAAATAAAATAATTGTATTTCTAATCAACAGTAAATTACATCTTGATGAAAATTCCATATGTCCAAAAAATGTATATCTGCACAACCCCCCCGTCATTATAGCTGAATTTTCTGCTAGTAGCAACTATGGAGTATTTGCCTTTAAAAGTATCCTTTTACTTTTATCTTTTCCATATTAAAGGTTTTACTTGCATGAATATCTGCAGAGTACTCTTCATTCCTTACCCCAGAATTAAACAAAAAAAATAGAAGTTTTAAAAATATATTCCATTTTGTCAGTAGTTTTAGAACAACTTTACGAAAAAAAAGAATGTATGTCATAACTTCCATTTTAAATATCTGAAAATGAAGACATAGAAAGGTGAATATCGAATGTTCAGACATTGGTTGCAACTACAGGGGCATTTTGGCTTTGATGACCATTCATAAGGCACACAACAAAATGGTGATATAATTGAAATAAAAGATAAAATATTGGTCTTGTACCTACTCCATGGTTGACATTGTCTCTGAACTGTTAAGTGGTGCATATGAAACTAAAAATTATTTGAATAACTTGAATCGTTTGTAAGAAGATGATTCTGTTTCTTGCAGCAGATATGAAAATTATGTCTTTCTGATGGAATGAATGCGTAATTGCTTAGGGACATGGTTTAGTGGTGGGTTGTCAGTGTTAGGTTAATGGTTGGACT
This sequence comes from Pluvialis apricaria, assembly GCA_017639485.1. Taxonomy (NCBI): domain Eukaryota; kingdom Metazoa; phylum Chordata; class Aves; order Charadriiformes; family Charadriidae; genus Pluvialis; species Pluvialis apricaria. The sequence continues at coordinate 148,124,630 of CM030008.1, forward strand.
AGATGATCTTACAGGTCTTTTCCAATCTAGGAGATTCTGTGATTCTGTAAAGGCAAATTTTCGTATGTTACAAACGTGAATTCTCTGTAATGTAGGCAAGGTGGTTACCAAGTATTAAGTTTTCATTTTACTATAGATTGATAGTCATAAATACTCATTGGCTCCTACTCCAGGATCTCAACAATTACCAGATTTGCCATACATATAGCCTAGTACTTTTAACCACAAATTGTAATACATTGCTTAAATACAAATGTTTCCATAAAGTACAGTATGCCATAAGCATAACAACATATATTAAAAACTATTTTCTGTAGTAATTTGTAGGTTTTCACATGAGTTTTGGGAACATTTTTATTAGTGGATGTTTTCTCAATTCTTTTTTTTTAAATATTTAACATGGGTGTTAGTAAGGAGTCTTCTATATCTGTTTTAGAGGGACCTGGACATGAATTTGTTCCTATTTCTTTTTTTGTTTGAAAATCTGAAATGTAGCTGCTATCCTTCTGGCCAAAAAAGCCTGGATGGGTACTCCCTCCTGAGCACATCAATACAACGCTTTAATTAGCTGGAAGGTTGCTTATTCCCATATCTTCTGGGATTAAAATCACTTTCAGTGGAAGCGCTTTAATAATGGCCCTCATTTTACGTTGGTTTATTTGGAGATTTTGTAATTAGTGCTAAGATGTTAAAAGCTGTGGATAGAAAATGAGATATTCTAAGGAAAATCTTTTTAATTGTTATTTTTCAATTTGACAATAGTAGAATATATTCTGTAATGTTATGTAATGCCATCCTCTGGCACAAGCATTGAAAGAAAAGAGGAAAAAATATGTTTTGTAGTCAGGGATATTTATTTGCTGTACATTTAATGGTATTCACTGTGCATGTTATGCTGCAGAATCTCACTGTGTTCCGTTAGACGACTGATTCAGCTTCGTGCTCTTTGACTTCCTATACTGTATGTATACTGGAGACGTAGGCTCCTAAGACAGTGGGTTTTCCTGGAAGTAGACAGGTATGGAGCACCCAAAGAAGTGATTGATTTTGCTCGGTTCCACCATGGCTGATTCTGTGCAGTAAACTTTTAAAAGATGCTGAAGACTTCTTATTTTGAAATGTAGTACATATATAATGCAGCCATTCCTTTTACTGATTGTTCAAGTTTACGTGATAAATCATTGCCTTGATGCTGTATGTACAGTACCTAACAGAGTAGTTATGTATAGAATGTATACTGTTTGCTTTAGTCATGAATTGATATTACATTTAAATGTTTGCACTGAAAAACCTGTTATCTCATGTACGGTACGGTATAGCTTTTCAGATACGAGACGAAAGGTCTATTGTTACAGCCTCAGTGCTACATGTTATTTATTATATGAAGAATATTTCTAGAGTGGTCTTTCTGTCCTGTAGAGCTGCCTTTACATTAAAAAGAAAAAAAAGACCTACATACACGGTCACTGATGTTAGTCATTTTTACAGGGGAGGGAAGGAGGAGGGGAAGATGCAGAAATCCTCCTCCTCTTAGACAGTAGTAACAGTGTGAGGATGCCTTGTCCTCATTTTTTTTACTTCTGAGATTTTATTGCTGGCAGCCAGATGTGCTGAAACTCCTGACGACAGCATCTATTCGCTGCGTGTTTTTAATAGGCTTGGAGAAATATGAGTAGAGTACATGAAAGCAGCTCAGCTTCACACTTCAGCTGGGAATGCCCAAAAAGCTTACTGCTGTTTAGAATTCTTGCTACAGTCAGGAGAAAGCCGCACGGGTACTAAATCTTCTACGACTGAATTAGAAGAATAATGACTGTACAATTAACTATCAGCCCCTGCTCATTTAGGCACAGTTTTTACAGAGATCAGGAGAAATATGGAACTTGATTGGCATGTTTGCATTTGATGGTGTGTGCAAAATAGATGACTTTTAAGACAGGTGGTGAAGAAAAATAGAAGGGAAGGAAAGAGAGAAAATGCAATTTGAGACACTGCGCCAGGTCTGCAATTCTGTTTTATCTCATTTTCATGGGGTTTTCTCATCCCCTCCAAATATTTTACAAAATGATCTTTTTGGACAAACGTTGAACAACACTAGGTGAGTAGAAATGAAACATTTTTGTCTTACCATTTCTATGCTTATGCTGACAGTAATCTATTTGCATGTTTTTCAGTGGGGTACTTTTATAATTGCACTCTTAGATGTTAATATTTTTATGGTAGCACTGAGTCTCTTCTGTTGGTGCTTTTATGTTTTATGTAAGGATTTAAATGAGAACCCAATCTGCAGAAATAAAGCCAGCAAAGATAGAATAAAATATTTAAGATGGGTATGTATCTTTCAAATACATTAGCTACCATTAGAAGATAGCATTATTAGCTGTAATCCTTAAAGCATATGAAATATTCATAAACAAATTTGTCTGAGAAAATGATTTCTGTGTGGATGTGGCAGTGAAAGGATTAAATGCTCAAAGATGTGTCTGTTTAACCATACATAATTTGTTGGAAGATGTAAATTAGTAGTCCTGCATACCATTTGCAAAATAGGCAGAAAGCAGTTTCTTATTTTTAGAAGACTAGAAGACTTAGATTCTGTGTGCGACGCTTTTCAATAACCTTTTTAAGTGGCCAAATTATAGCTGATCAGTGGATGCTTTGCAGCAGGTCAGTCAGCTCTGTAGGCTATCCTTCTGTGAATAGCTATTGTTTTGTGGGAATTAGAAATGCTAGGGAGAAGTTGTTTATTGGTGTGAGGTTGTTATTAAATTGGTTTCTTAGGATTATTTTGGGGGGTAAACTGAATTAATAATGACTCATTTTTGTGTCATTAGTCAGTAAACATACTATAATACTGATGTTTAGAACTTTTTCATACAGCTATTAAATATTATCAGTAAAATGATTAAGGATTTTGTCTAAAAGACTGTGAGTGCAGATCAGGGAGAAAAAGAATCCTGTAGTTTTTTATAAAGATAGTGCATTGATGGAAACATTCTGGAAAAAGGGTGGAAGTAATCTTGCAGAGACTATATCCAGCATTTTAATCTTCTTCTCTGTATCTGTGGGAGAAATCCCTTTTAAATGGGATATTATTTCTTAAATACAGTGATATTTGCACTTAATACTTCAGAAAGCTATCATTTTATTTCCCTGGATATTGTTGTAAGGATTCTCTGCCTTACTGCTGGTGTTTCCTTTATAAATATTTTAACGTTTATTTAATGTTGCTGTTTTCAAGTTTTGATATCTTGGGTATGAATTTCTAATTAGGCATGCAATATTATGGAGTTAGCTTTTGTAATCATAATCACTTTAATGAATTAAGATTTTTTTACATATATATGAGATGTAGTCAATGAGATTTTTGTTACATCTTTTTTGGTGTACTGTGAAATCTTTGAAGCTCTACAAAATGGAGCAATAATTTATGTATTATCAACTGTGACTGTAAAACAGTGCATATTTCCAAGTGCATAGTTTCAGGCCTGCAGCAACCAACAAAGCCCTTAGCAACTATTCTAATCAGCTACAAACCAAGTCCTGATTCTCTGGATCTGGTTTTGCAGATCAAAGTGCATGCTTTTTGAAGATCAAGGTGCATGCTTTTTGCTAGGTTTTTTTACAGATATATGTGCATGGCGCTTCTAGGTGTGTATTTTGCTTGTAGGTCTCTGGCAAAAGCTGCATATGGTATCAGTTTCAAATCAAAAGACATCAGAGAATTATTTTAGTGCATTAGCTGTGCCTGAGATTTAGAATTGTATTTGTTCTAGAAGACTGGCAAACAAAAAAGGACTGTTAGGAAACCCAGCCTCCTAACTAGTATGGGCTGTCTTATTTAGGATGAGAATTTTTCTATATTTATGAGGAACAATATTGTGTTTTTCTACGTACCAATGCTTTTGACCTCAAGAAAACATTGTGCAATTTTTCAACAATATGCAGCAGTAATCATAAGAGACTTAAGTCATGCTTTCTGTGTCTTCTGAAGTTAAAGTTAGTTGAAAGTTAGTTATTTAAGGTTATTGAGTAAAAAGATTCAGTCTTCTGAATAAGTATCAGTATTTGAAATTTGTTCTTGATAAAAGGGCTTTGAAGAAGTTGTCTATTGGATAGTCACTAAAAAATCTTGCTGACATTTATTTCGGAGGCTAGTCTTTTTTGTTGTCTTACCGATTTAAAAAATATTTTATTTTTTCCAATTAAATCAATGTAGTGTATATTTTAGGTAGATTTTTCGCTTGAAGCTTTGCACAATTAATGTAACAGACTTGCTAAAAACTAACTGATCATGCATTAAGAGTTAATGTTTCAGAACTCTGGTAAGGAAAACAAAAATACTTCTAGCATGTAAAAGATTCTGCTTTGATGAGGTATAATGTGGTCTGTCTCTTTAGACTTTGAAGTTAAACATTTTGTAAGACTAAAAGAGATGATCTTTTTTCTTTTTACTGTTTTTCTTTCTGTTTTTACATCTACAAAGTAAAAGTCAGAGTCCAGAAAGATAACAGCTGACATTAAGCACAAAATGATTAACTGCTGCTTACATGAAGTCATAATGTGAAGAAAACAGGTTAATGCATACTAATAGTATAGTAGATAATGGAATGTAAAACAAAGTCATAGGAAACTAGGTAGTATGCCTATAACTGTAACTGAAAAGACGTTCCTATTAATTTTCACATGATCTGTTCTTCAAGTTCTTCAGTTCTTCTGAAAGTTTACATACACTGTGACTTTGTTGCAGGAAAGACGGTTATCTCGGCCTCCACTTTCTGATATTACACCAAACATTAACAGGAATATATATCAAACTGGTGTTTATCATTTTGCATGGAAACCTTCCATGAGTTGGGTTTTTATTTGCCTTTTTTTTTGCGTTGCAGTAGCTGATGTGAGAGGACCCAAATGATATTAAACTCCTTGTGAGTTACATTGATTTTACCATTTAAATGGGTTATTGTTATCCTCTGCTAAGAGCTTTTGTTAGAGGAATATTGCGATTTCATTCTCTCTTGCCAGCTACAGGGCAACTCTTGCTGCAAGATGTTACTGTGGGTGTAAAAGTGGTAGCTGGTTTACTGGGCCTTCCTCCTGGTCCTGCACGTCTCGATTTGACATCACCAACTCCAGCCAGTTGAACCAGTAAGAGCTATGACTTCACCTCAAAATTGTTTCACCTGCGTTGGGGACTGTAGTGCTATTTCCTGTGTAGTAGACTACTTTCTATTGAAAAATGATTAAAATTACCTCATATCAGGAAGGTGGAAGAATTGTTCTGCGTTCTTAGCATTTGGCAAACAGCTGGCTTGTGGAATAAATTCTTCATGTGTCTGGGAAAAGAAAGTATGGGAAAAGAAATCACAAGACCTTTTCTGAAAACATGCTAAGTGCTTACATTACATCCAAATTCTAAAGCAGCATCTGAAGGAGCTTCCGTTTTTTTGCAGTCCAAAATTTTTCTGATTACTTTTATTGACATACTCTTCATTCAAATGACTAAAGACAATGAAATAAAGTTTTTAAATGTCTTTAAAAACCATTAGTTATCAGATGAGCTGGATTTTCTGATTGCCGTTCTTCATTTAGAGTTTAGTATACGAATACTGTGCTGTCAGATGCTCTATTTGTGGCAGCATGCTTTGCGAAGTCACAGTTGCTTTGGGCAATATTCAGATTAACACATCACTGCATAATGGCGAGTATCCTTTGTGACTAAAATTGATACCAACTGTACAGAGCAGTAACAGTCCCATTTTACTATTGCAGCATATATTAACAGCTTTTCTCTGAGCATGGAAAGCAGTGGATTTACCTAAACCTGGTTTCTCCCACAACACGTTGTTACTTCTTTGTTAAAGCTATGTGGAAGTGAATTTGTTGTCTAGGTTGGCCACACAGGGGCGTAAGATAACTAATATATTCAGCCCCAAAATAGTACAAAGGTTGTTCACAAATTCTGTGTACAGCAGAGATTTAGGAATGGTCTGTGTTTTGAAATTAGACACACTTAGTTTAAAAAAGTAAACTGCATTATCTTTCATTAAATTAAACCCCAATATTTTTAAAGATTCTTAGGAGTTTTCACTTTTTCAATCCCTCGGTAAGCATCTTTTACATAAATAGATTGATTTGCAAAAAGTTACTAAAATACCTTATAAATTAGTCTGTTTGTGAAACTAGATATTTACACAGAAAATATCATTGTAGCAGAAAAATATGATTTATTTTCATTATTTAATTTTCTGTTTTGCTTCCTAAATATACCTATGAGCTATTTACTAATACTCCATTTTATAATGAAGCCATCACATGATATCAAGAATTACTGGCACAGGCAATTGTTATTTGTCACGGTGCAAGTAATGATTACTTTGACATTGAAGGAAAGAGATTATTTTCTGTTGCTTGGGAAACAATTTTGTCAAGATATTTCTGTAGAGTAGATTTGAAGCTTTCTTCTGACTATATCAGTTCAACAAAGCAAGAGGTTTGCTATAATTCTAAGATCATGTTGCATTTTCAGATATTATTAAACTAAGAGCCAAGGATAAAAACACACTGATGGTGTTAGGACTGAGAGTATATTGTCCATATTCTGACATACTATAGTAAAAAATAACCGAAACTGCCTCTCCTCACTTTCAAAAACTAGCTTGTCTATAGTTACCTTTAAAATTTTAGTTCGTTGGGATTTTCACATCTGCTACCTTTTTACCTCCATACCGGACTCGTATAATCCTGTTTTAAATAATTTCCTGAAATTTGCAGCTGATGAACTTTCTCAATTGAAAAAACATGCAATGTTGGAAAAAAACCCAGAACTTTTATTTGTATTCCTACTATGTGTTTTTTTCGTAATGAGTTACAGGCATAGCAAAGCTATTTTGCCCCTGGTTCTTATGTCTTTGTGTCTTGCATCAAACACAATCATAATTCCAAAACTAAGCTAACACCAACCCTAGATGTCCATATTACTTCAGAGAAGTTACCCATGTCAAATGATCCCCTGTCTTTTTTCTTCCTAAAATTAGAGACATAAGCCATAATCAGGTCAATCCCTGTGTACATATATATATGAAAACAACTGTAAACACAAGGGGAAGACTGGCTGAGACAGCAAGTTGTATATAAAAGGCAGATAGAGACTCTTAACAGCTGCGCGTTTTGTGTTTTTTGCACCTTTGCCATGCATCTCTCTCATAGAGCGCTCTGTCCTCTTTGAGCTGGGATAAGTATATCTAACACCATCCGTCCTTTGCCCCTTGATTTGCTACTTTGGGAGAAAGGGGGAAAAGTAGCATGAGTTTTGAAATCTTCTCATCTTTCTATTTCCCTTGGAGGAAGCAACTGAACATACTTACTTGCCCCAAAGCTATTTCTTTCTGAGAAGTTCTGTATTCCGTCCTGTCTTGTTAGCTGTTGGTTTTTGGGTTTGTTTTTTAAATCCCTATTTCTAGGAAAACCATCGCTGTAACATCCTGTTACAGATATTTTCAGAGAGAGAAAAGTAAGAGATTTCCTTACAGAACTGTTTCTCTTCCCATCTCTTACAGCTCTGGAGAGAGATACCTTCTGTTACTTCCACCTCAGTTGCTACAGATTTAATAAGGTGACATATGCTTCCTCCATGAATCTCACAGAGCTGTGGATATTTGCAGCCATAACAGGTTTCTCTCTATTCTCATTGTGCATCAGCTGCTGTTATCTGATGATGGTAATAAAATCCTAGCTGGCATATGATTTTAACCTCCCACCAGGAAGAAAAAAGAGGATGGGTCGGAGGTGAATAATGTATCTTAATTCAGATAGTATGTTAAATTGACAAATTTAAATCATCCTAACTTTGGAAATGATTAAACATGCCTTAAAACTTGATTTTTTTTTCTCACCTGGGTGAGAGCAGCAGAAATCTAAGCTATATTTGAGTTACCAAGTTCAACATTTTTGATCAGAACATGTAAAAAGAATCTCTTTCCGTTCTTGAATAACTCAGATAATTCCTGTCATTCCTCAGAACATCCACATAAGATGTGGGTATTATCTTCTTTGTCTGGAAGAGGAAAAGGCAGAGGCCATGATATTAAAAAATTACTGGTGAATTTGTGTACTTAACTGGAAACATTTTAAAGAGATTTGTTCAATGCCAAGAGCCCAGTAGTTTATGAAAACTGGCTCTTCCAACATGGGCATCCAGAAAACAAAGTTACTAGTCATGACCCTTGATTAGGTCATAGATACATTTGGGAACAGATTGAGCTGGGATGACTGAAACAATAACTAGCCCAAACTATCCATTTTACCCTTCCTCAGGGCACTGTCACTGCAGTAAAACTGGTACGAATGCTATGTGAATCTGCTCCATACTGCCTCAGTTTAGAGTTTGCTGTATTGCTATGAGGCAAAGGCAATACGCCAGGTCCTTTGCTGTAGCTGGTCAGACTTATATTCAGAAATATTTCTGTTTTCCCAGCTGTATGGTCAAAAACTCCTGGTAAGAGTCTTCACCAGTCCTGCTTTGCTCAGTACCAAGTATGTAAAAAAAATGTTTAACAGCACTCGTGTAGTCCCTCACCTTGTTTTCACTCCTTTTTTTATCCTTTTAGATCTTCTACTTTTGGGTCAGTAAGTTACATCACTTGCACATTTATGGCGCAACGTGCCTACTAGTGGCGCTATTCATTTACCAAGTCAGTAATAGTAATTATAATGCATTGTAGAAACATGGGCCTCCAAAAAGCAAAACTTTTCTTATCAGAACTAAGATACGTCTTTGCGTTCCTTGATGGAGAAGTTTTACCAGCTGTTTCTGCCACCGTTACTGACTCACTGAAGCAGTGGAACAGAGGAAGACCACTTCTGTTGGTGTGGGCCCTGCTGTTTCTTGATGTTTTTTTTTTTTCCTCTTTTTTGATCTTTTTGGCATAGTGGGATTCTGGGTAGGAAGAGAATTAGAAGGGAAACCAAAGCTACTTACAGGTAGACAGAACAGCACAAATAAAACTGGGAAGTTTGGCTGTATAGGTCTGGATAAACTGGGGAGGATGGAAGAGAACAGTATTGCAGCTACACTGCTGCTTTCTGTTGTCCTACCAGTTCCTAACTGTGGACCTAGCATCCCTTTACATTTCTCAAGAATATACTCTTGATTTTGGACTATAAAGGCAGAACAAAGGTTTACTCATAGAAAACACCATGTTTCAAAACAGTTCAAGAAGGATTGGTATCTGGTCCTCAGGTAATTTACAAGGTTCTGAGAAAAGGAGTAAAAAATATAATATTGGCCCCTGAAAAACTGTGAAATCTGAAATCTGTATCGGAGGTAACAGTATCATTTTAGCTTTACCCTGAGATAAAACGTTTGAAGGAGAAGTTGGAAGTATCTCAAGTCCTTGGCTTCACTTCAGCATGTGCTTGCAATAGGCAATTCTGGTAGCTGCTTTTTGGATTCTGCTTTTTTTTTTCTTTTTTTTTTTTTTTAACCTGACAAGTAATAATTATGAGAATGAGAAATGAAATAAAAATGTTGTGTATTGGAGAATTTTGTCCCAAATTTGTCTAAGTATGACAGGGATTACAGATTGAATTGCTGAAACATAACTTTTACTGATTTTAGAGTAAGAATTGAGTTGGATTTATCATACAGAAGTCAGAGTGAATTTGTATGGTGTCTTTATTTACAAGACTGAAATATATCTTGATTAATACACTTTATCCTCCCTGCAATTTTTGACCTATCTTTCTGATTAAGATATACTTCCAAATTCCTATCTTCTGGTATTCCAGATAATCTTTTATCATGAAACTTCATCAATATTTTCAAGAAATTACTTTTCAGTCCATGTCTCTCAGTTAGTAATAGCCATATGTATTATAATAGGAACAATAAGCTTTACTTGTTAAAAGGTGCACAAAATTAAGCTGACAAGCAAGGTAATGCAATTATGATAATTGCTTTAAAATAGTTATCATTTTTAACCTATACAATAATACATAAAGTCACAGAGAAATACTCTAAAACAAAGAAATTTAGTATGTGGTTTTATTGTGCACCAAAGATGAGCCCTTTTGGCATGTACTATGTATGTATATTTGTAAGTAAATAATAACTCATTGCATTGTTAAATAAGTAGTAGAACAATTAAATGAGAATATTTGTGGCAAATTTTAGTATTTTTTCTCCATGTAACATTCAAAATATTATTTTTAAAGTGACTTAAGATGATGAATAAAACATTACTAAAAGATGGAACCTCAGAATTTCAAGAGGGCTTTGCACTCCAATTATTGATTTATTATCTCTAGTCCTACAAAATTTATTTGCAAGTATAGGTATACAAACATAATTTTAAAAAATCTAGGATAACATTGAAAACTTTGGCTGAAACAACAAGCATAAAATCTCTCCTCCCCTCTTACACTCTCCTCTTCTATATACCAGTGTTGTTCTTTACATATCTTGATTTTCCTAGTATTATTTTTTATGTTGTTGCTCTTGTGTCTTCAGATTGCACTCAGAGCAAGTGCATCTTGCGTGGATGTTAGGGCCCCAGAGGTAGTCAGCATTTCATTCACTTGTGGACTTCAATTTTTGTTCAATGTTTGTTTCAATGTTGTTCTGCTGTAAAATTACAAGAAAAATGTGTTTTTTAGAGAGAACCCAAATTTTATAGCTCTTCTATATCACAGTGAGTCTGACACTGTTTGATCATTATTCAAATAACCTACAGTAAAAGCTTTTAAGTGACCTGTTTTCAAGAGCTCTTCCAGTAGAACCTGCTTCATCTGACTGTCATACTTTTGGAAGTTTTGGAAAAGTGTCAGGGAGGACAGAAAATATTTTAAAATGTCACAAGAATTATGATATTATAACCACAGCTATTCAAATAATTTATGTGCACAAAAGTTTCCTTGCGCTTAGCATGGATCTTTAATGTTGAAGTATGCTCATTTGTAGGACAGAGCATGATCATGGTGTAAAAGGAGTACCTATAATAGTAATTAAAATCTCTTATTTTTGAATCAAGCATGAGAAGAAGGTATTAATGTCGTTCAGTCAGAGAACTGGAGGGTGCAAGAGTTTGAATTCTACACCTGCCACTGTCAACATCTCCTTTGTAGTGCCAGGAAAATCATGTAAACTTCACTGCTGGAGTTTTCTGGGATGCATTTCGTATTTAATACTTCATGGGAGTCTCTGAAGTTTAATTTATAAATATTTGCAAAAGTCGTCATGATCCTGGGTTTTTAAGTACATGCAAGTGAAAGATCAAATTAAATTTGTATTTTGTCTTCTGGGAATTTAGGTTCATCTTTAGATTTTAGGCCATGTGACAGAGTAATTTAAATATCTTAGAGACTCACAAGGATTTTGTGCCATACCCTTCACTTGCACCAAGGATGCCCTCTGTCATACCAGCTGCAAACTGCATCATATTACTAACTACATTATTTCCTTATGTGCTGTCAGCTACATAGGTGATGTGTCCTCACTGCAGTGATTTTTTTTGTCTTGGGATAGGTCTTTCAGAAGTCTTTTTAATTCATTTAAGAATAGAACATAGTTTCTCGATTCAGCATTCATATACAAATAAAGCAAATTATTTGTATTTGTGAAGAAATTCTTAACACGTGTGAGGATATTGTGCAGTAAGCATGTTTGATAATAATTGCCAAGTGTAATGGAGACACTTAAAATTGGGTGACTATACAAGATATGGAGAGACCATGCTCGCAAGATTGCGCTACTGTACAGAAATACCTTGTTCTCCTGTTAAGTGCAGAAAAAAACAACTACTTCTGCAGGGGGTGTTGTGTGTCCTCCTGATGGTAAACTGGGGAAAAACCTGATGATCTGCATTTTTGTGGATTTTTATTGTTGCAGTATTTCTATGCAGCTAATCCAAAGGGATCTTTACTGGATTCTGGTCTGTTGATGTAATCCACTATGAGTAAGTCCGTATTTTAGAGTTCACAGCTAAATATAGAAATAAACACAGCTGAGAAATTTGAACATTTCCTACTTACCTTTAGCTGGGAAACCTTCTGAATAATCACTGGTGTTTAAATGCTGTCTCGATAATCACTTTTCTACTGAAGGTATGCAAGGTACATTAATCACTATTCCATTTTGCTCACATATCGGTGATATCTGAACTGTTCTTGTGTCATGTAGAAAAAAAGTCTGTTGCATATATTCACCTGTGATTGGAGCAAGTGGATATTGAAACAACATTTTAGGTCGGATTGAGAACTAATCTTGAATCTACTGCTGCTTCAGCTGAAGTGAGATGAGCTAACTAAAAAGAAACAAAAATGTATTTTTTAATAGGTCTTTGGCAATACATCAGCTTTACTTGAATTCTGTGAGTTTTGTTATAACAATTTCAAATTTGGAGTGATGTGTTAGTGATGTGATACGGTTTTGTCTCCGGAAAATAATGTTAGTTCATTGTAATTGCCATGAAAATGTGTAGAAAAAGTGCACTGAAATCTAAGGAGTGCAACAGTGTGGAGATAAGATAGGAAATAGAGTTTATCATACAGACTTACTCACTGAGTTGTGGTGTATTATTTCTGTCTCTTGCCTGTCTGCATTTTTTTCCTTGTGCTTCAGTTCTCTCCCCTGACGAGAAAGTGCTGCAAAATAATAGAATATCCTCATTAAATCATGTGTCATGCATCCCTCATGTAATGTAAAATTTAAACTATGGCAATAGAGTGGAATATTTCATTATCTCCATGTACCTAAATAACACATTTCAGAAACTTTCATTTCTTTCCTGGTTACTTTTTATGGGGAAGAATCTCATTCTGTTGCATAACAAGCACTTCATTCAAAGTTCAACATCTTTCCCTGCTCCTATCACTAGCTAAAAACAAGTAACTTATATTTGTTTCAGTTTTTGAAATGATTTTGCACGAACAGACATTGGTGGCTTTTTTAATTTTCCAGAAGAGAAAGTGCTACTTTAAGTTATATAATCAAACCCAAGAGACAGTAACATGTTCTCAGGCCAATATATTAATTTCAGATTTTTATCAGCACTGCACTGGATTACTCTATGTACTGAACAGATCTAGAAAGAAAATTTTATTTTCTATTATTTTGACAGGCTTTGTACTTAATCACTTCTATGCTGTGTATTTTTAGAGTGTGCTTTAGCAAAGACTGAAGTGGATACACTAAAAAAAATAGGAAAATGCTACAATGAGTAATTTTAATGTACTTTATACTGATTGCAAAGTGACTAATGCCAGCATGAAACTGATACAGTCATAGTAGGGACCTTTGCATATAGACCATATACCCAGACTTTGCCTGTACTCAAAACATGTCGGGAAGTCCAATTTAGAAGCATTACTGAACTGGAAGAAGAGGTTTTCGAGAGCAGCTGTGAGGAGGGATACTGTCAATATCACAGTAGAAGTCTGTATTAACTCTGCAGTGGAAGCATAGCCTCCATTTCACCTGACTGTATTTTCTGTCTACGATATACTTTGTGCTGATTAGCTGCACTTTCTGCTGCAGGGCTGCTCCATTTTATTTGTGGTATATAATCATGTATAATAAATACGGCAGTTTGAATACATAACCAGGAATGATGCTATGTTTATACAGGTGTCCATGTATTATCAAGGATTAATTATGGTTCTATAGTTAATGGTAAATCTTTTTTTTTTTTCCCTTTGAAGCAGAAAACTTACCTTTGTTACTTGTATAAAGGAAAATAAAAAGCTCAGGTGTTCCTAGCATTCTCTCAGGAAAGCTAAATTTCTCTGAATATCTTGAAGCATCCCAAATAGTGTAAAATAGTATTTTAAATATGTACATACTGGGTCTCATTTTTTTCCAACTCTGTACAAAAAGTACAAAGAATAAGGTACTAGTATAGCCTTTTTCAGTTTCTTTGTAGCTATATGACTCGCTAAATTAAAAAGACTAAAACCGGCTAGTTAAAGATTGCTTTCCATGAACCGTTATTGATCTTGATTGGTCAATAGAGATTGTTTTTACTCTGGCAGTTTAACTATTTTAAGTTATATATACAGAATAATTTATTTGTTAAAACGGGATTACAATACCTACTGCTGTCCTCAGTAAATCTAATACAATTAAATAGGTATATATTTTGTCGTTAAAAGCTCTTACAGTATTCCTCCCAAGCATCCTTATATTCCTTCTCTAAACCGTCTTTCTGTATGTTGATGAGAATTTTGGCTTCTAGTGAACTAGTTGGAAAAAGGAGCTTTATATTTGAACTCTAGTGATGAACAAATGTTTATTGTGTGTTGCTCAGGAATTGAGACCGAGATAGTATAGACTTCTAGAAAATAGCAGTGAACTTTAGATAAACATCATTTGTAGAATGGAAATTTAATGTTTTCCACATAAAGCCCACAGGTGCCTGTCGGGGCTGACCATGACTGATGGGTTATCACCTAATTAAAAGTTTTGAACACCATCTTAGGTTTTGTGTAATATTTCTAACTGTTAAATACAAGGTGGAACATGCTGTCCTAAACAACTCTGAGACACTGACACTGGGATCACTGTGCATAATTCTGGACATACGTTTTTAGTAAATCTAGATTTCAGAAAAGCAATAAAAGGAGGTTAAAAAATCCAGAAGAGAATAGGGAACAGAAATGGAAATATGTCCAGGTTGGTTTAGTTAGAGTTGAAAGGAGACAGATTAGCAGAATGTATTTGTATTAATTACTTAAACATCAAGAAGGAAAGACATTTATTTAGGAGATATTAAAAAAAAAATGTGTGAGGGAATCAATAGAAGGTTTTGACTGAATGCCCATGCAAATTTCTTAATTTACCACATTATGGAATGAACCACATAGGAAATGGTATGAGCCTTAAAAAAATAAAAACTTCTGAAATGAGATTGAGAAAACTCTAGAAAGTGTACTGTGGGAAAAGATCCTTCATTGTCATGGAAACAAACTAGATGATCTAATAAATGTTTTCCATCTCTAGCTATGTTCTATTTCTGCCATTTATTTTCAGGTGAAGTTAGAAAAGGGAGGCATTTTTGATTATTTTTACTGTCTGGCAATACAGTATAGTATACTAACAGCTGAGATTTCAGTACAATCTCTGGAAGCTTATCTTTCATTAAGATTAAGTAGGAATTATTGTTTACAGTAGATGAATGCTTAATTAAAACTCATGGACTAAATAGTATTATTAAGAGAGCAAATACTACTGCTACTATCTCTGTTGTTTTTTGCATCACGTGAGCATCACTTCTATTATATTTTGCTAATTCTATTGTCTTTCAGTCCAATGCAAGGCAAGTCAAATAACTGAAACTAAAATTAATTCATTTTATTTATTCCTTATCTAAATTATCTCTTTGACAGGAAAGACCTTGTTTTCAGAAAAATGTTTAGATGTGCTTGTATGTTACCTCTTACACAAGTTTTTATACAGTAAATTATTTGCTTGGAAGATTCTCTAAAGAATAATCACAGATAAAATATGTGCTTCTTCCCGTAAGGTTAAAAATTAATTTGACCTAACACCGATCTAACAGCCTTTTTTCCAAATAAGTAACTGTCACCTGGTCACATGAGAAGTTTGTAGTTAAAACATCATCAAAAGTTTCTTGCTTAAATTCCCATTCTATATTTAGTCTTTCTTTACAACACTAAATTCAGAAGTCAAATATCTATATAAAGAAATAGTAAAAAAAACCCAGGGACAGAATGTATAGATTCTGAAGGCATTTTAAATGCTTGCTGCACTTATCTGCAGTTTCTAAGTTTTCAGCAGAAAGGTTTTACCCTTTGTATTGCTAAAATAGTTTTCAGTTACATAAACCTTTAAAGTCAGTGAGTGTATTTACAAACACATGAAATGGAGCTTGTATTAGTACAAAATCTAGAAGAAATATTTCAAAAGCTACCACTGAGCTTAAGAGGCTGGTATCAGGCACCGAGAACATTGTAGGCTGCAGAAGGAAATGAGACCTTTGCCCGACTCTGTCTCACCTAACTTCAGATACTCATCAAAGCACCATAGGCTTCCTGTGAAATCAGTGGAGAGACATAGACGTTTTAGAGCAGAAACCAGCTGATGTGTTTTAGAAGGTGTATTGCTGACCAGAAAAGGTGAGGTAGTAGTAGCTTCATCTTTTTGAGGAGCTACCATTTGCGGAGGGATGTGAGCGCAAAGGCTGTAATTACTATTACTCCCTGAGAATGTTCTTCCTGCCTGTGTCCCACCTTAATGCCCCTGGCTCATGTTGCACGCCTAACATTTTACATGCTGAAGATAATTAACCAGTTAATGGTAGTTACAATGAAACTCAGAGTATTCTGAGGAGTGTGAGACAAATACTAATTGCCTCATATGAATATGACTATTAGATGAACCCAGATTTTGAATCAGCTGTCGAAATGAGGTCGATGTACCCTTGTTACAGTGATTTGAGTGGTTGTTTTGGCATTATAATCTGAAAATATTTAATGATGATATAGCTTCTAAAGAAAACAGAAGGTGCTAAAGGATAAATATTTGTTTATAGCATTAATAATTTATTGTTCCTTAGGCAAAGGTAGTTCCTTCTACTTAGATTGTAAGAAGACTCATGTATTGAAAAGTAGTTTCTCAAATAGTATGATAGAGAAATGTTATCTTTTTCTTTCCCTTAGTAGTTGAGATGTAGTGTCTATATAAACAAATGTCTTGCTCTTTCCTCTAGCTACTATGGCTGTTGATAGGAGGAACAGTGCTGCTTAGAGAATAAACACAGAAATTTTATTACGTAAAAATTAAATGAAATAAGTAACATAAGATTAATGAAATTCACATTACCACAGCCCGCATCTGTGAAAACTAAAGCTTTGATTGAGGCTACTCAAATAAATCTACTAAAATACAAAAAAATCTTTGAACCCTCTTTTAAGTGGGGGTCCAAGCCTGCAGCAATATTTGCTTATCCTTGTACGCTTTGACAGCAGTGGAACTTTTCAAATGGTAAATTTTTCAGACAATTCACTGCAGATACAATTTAATGTGGTTTGCCAAAAATGAGCTCTATACTGTATCATTTGCCATAGAAGCAGCTTATTTCAAACTATACTGATTATCAATATACTGCTCTCGACTTATTTTTTCAAACTCCTTCACTGTTTAACACCATTCAAGTTCCTGCATTTTACAAAGATAGTATGATTTCAAAAGTGAAGAGAGAGTATCAAATATAATCTTCACAAAAATTTCTCAGAAAATATTGAAGACTGATAGAAAAAGTGAGGTAGTTCTTCTTCTTCTTACTTCATA
Source organism: Pluvialis apricaria (assembly GCA_017639485.1). Lineage (NCBI taxonomy): Eukaryota > Metazoa > Chordata > Aves > Charadriiformes > Charadriidae > Pluvialis > Pluvialis apricaria. Next base: position 148,141,935 of record CM030008.1, read on the forward strand.
CTTCCAAAGAGGGTACATTTTAATATAATGTATATCAACGTATTCAAATTTCACTTAAATCTGTTCCACATTCATGTTAGTCTAATGAAAACTACAGTGCTGCCCACTTTTTTTTCCCTTATGGCTGTCAACATCAGCTGTTGCAGCCAAACCACTGAAATGAAAAGGAATCAGCACAAAATATAGCCACATATTCCAGAATATGAATTTAGGCTTTGTGCACCAAAAGAAAAATAAGACTACTAATTCATTAAAAATTATAAGCAATGCGTGTCAGATATTTATTTGTCTAATAACATGGTTATATCGATTCTGATTGTGTTTAAAGAAAAGCCACAGGAGAAAAATTTAATATAAATGTTTAAAATTAAAATTAGATTTATCATTAGCTGTTTATTTCTGTTGTCTCTTGTGCTACAGTCTCCAGAACTTTCTTGTTTCATAATTATTTTTTCTTACAGTAGAAGCCACGTAAAATTTCACTATCTCTGAAATACTGTACAGAGACAATCACAATTAATTTATTCAAGTGAAAAACATACTTCGCCAAATGCTTCAGGACACATATCCAACTGCACTGTCAGTCTGACTGGTTCCAGATAAGTTTTCTGCTCAGTCAGCCAGAGATGCAGTCAGACTATAAATTATTTTTAAAATCCATCAAGGATATTTTTCAGTGTATATATATATATTTATGTATACATATATACACGCACACATTTTAAAATAAATTTAATAATTAACACAAATTTATGGCTGTTCTAAAGAAGAATTACTCTTTGTGTTTATTTAGCTTACATTTTGAAAAATAACTCTGTGTGCATCTTGTAAATTAAACATTTCATAGAAATCTGTCGATAAGTACTTAGGTAGCTGATAGATCATGGACACCCATATTTTTATGACTAAATTTACATACTGCTTGCAGTTCTGAGAAGATCCTATTAGTTTTGTGGAGCTGCACATCTTGTCACCTAACAAACATAAAGTACTGTATGGATTCCCAAGCGAGGCGCTCTTTGATGCAGTAGGTGTGCTCAGAGACAAGCAGAGAGCCCTGAGGCCAGCACAAGACACACTGACTGTGGACACACTCAGAAATACAACTAAGTTATGAAAATACACAGCCGTGGCCTGGGAGCTTTTGTCCTTCTGTTAGTGAAAGCATAAGTCCTTGAAGGTGACTAGAGTGAAAGACGTGTAGGAAGAAAGGGAAGTATTGTGAGTGTCAAAGGCTCAAAATTGGATCACAGAGACACCAAGCAGAGCACTCCAGGTAGTGGCCACTACTCCGTGGAGGCACCCAGGAGGTGGGGGATGCTCCAATCAGAGATGCAATTGAGTCAGTGGAGGCAGGAGATGAGGGAGTGAGAGCAGATCCCCGAAATGCCAAAATACCCAAATGATTTTCTTTTCTGGTGACATGGATGGCCTGTTTCAGCACAGCCGAGAACTTGGTGGAGTCTTGGAGGAGGGCCACCCATTTGTTGTCATAGGTGTCCTATATATGGTTGGACTTGATGATCTTACATGTCTTCTAACCTAAACAATTCTGTGATTCCGTCTACTGCTTAGAAACATAGTGAATCAAATTCTCAGATTCCTAAATCTTCTCATTTGCCATCTAAGAAGTGTTAATGATTAACTTAGTGTTTCATTTCCCACCTCATGAGCTACATACTTAGGAGGCAATTATTATTGTCCCCATACCCAAGTTCTTGTAAGGAAGCAAGATTATCTTGCCTTCTCATCTTTGACTCTGCACTGCTAGCATAACCAGCTCCTATTTTCTGATTTTAAGATTTTGTTGATTAGAAGGCGGGGCAAACAGTTACACATATTTTTCTCTTATATGTGTTATGGGTAGTTATTTATGCACATATGTAATAAAATCTGCCAGCAGCACTTTTAAAAATATATTCATTAGCTCTTAGAATAAGAAACAAGTGAACAATTTCATTTTAGTTCATTTCCTGTAAATGTAAAACTCAAAATTTCAAGCAACAAAATAAGTATTAAAAGCAGTATGCTGTAGAAAAATCCTATAAAATTGGAGAAATAAAGGAATCTTTATAAATTAATTGAAAGCACATAATTGATAATTTATCCATTATTTGGTTTTATTTCGATACATTGTTTTATGTCTTTTACATGAAATGCTGAGATTTTTGATAACTGCAGTTAAACATCTTCTTAGCTGTTGAAATGTACTGAATAAAATTTACTTGCTTAGCACATTAAGCAAAATGTTGTAGATTCTTTTTGTGGAAAGATACAATAATACAAAATATGCCAGGTCTCTACTGATGGAGAGGGTGAAGGAAGAAATGGAAAAAAAATAATATTATATAGTACAGAGATAAGTATTGTCCAGCTTTTTGAGCAAATGGGGTGAGTGTTGTATCTTAAATGTATCAACAGATCACAGTCATAACTTGAGGGCAATTTGTTCTGTTCACTTTTGCTCCCTCTCTGCTATTCAAAAGAGCTCAAAGGGATCCTAAACTACCAGTGGAATCTCCTTCTAGGGATTCTCGTAGTTAGTGATGTCACCAGGGAAGTATAAAGATACCTGTTAGACTTCAGTCTGCAATACTAATACTTTCTGTGTTATCAGCAGGTTTTTTCCTGGTTTTCATCTGTAGGTGGTAGTATGGTAAGTTAAGGCTCTGGCAAGAAAAATATGAAGCTATGTATCTTGCTTCTGTTTTCCTCTGTTTAGTGGGTCAGCAGCCAAGGCCAGGGGCAATGGTGGGATGGAGGAAGGTCAGAGTGCTTTGATCTTTGATATCCCATACCATGAGTTTGGTCTTGAAAACCTGAAAAGCGGGGTTTGTTGTCAGAGGCAGGATGAGAGAGGCAGGACAGATTCAAATACTTTCATTGTAAGGAAATTGTGTTTCTGAAATGCATTTTTCAGACTGTAATGAAAATATTTTTGGGTTTTGATGCAGTGCTGTGGTTTAGGAGAGACGCCACTGAAACGAATGACAGATGCTCTCCCCTACCTCTCCCTTCAGGGAGAGGACGATGAGAGAGAAAGAGACTTATGAGTTTAAATGAAACTAAACTACTTTAATGAAATACTAATTATAAAAGGAAAAGATAATAATATATATATATAAAAGAAAGAAAATAATGAAATATATACAAAAAATACAAAACCAGTATCAAGCTCCCAGAATGACAGTCATGTCACCATAAGGCACTGAGCAAGTCCCAGACTGGACTCAGCGATGGACAGGAACTGGATTCCAGATCTGGATTCAGGAATGCACAGATTAGGATCAAAGGCAGATGAACTGACAGAGTCCTCCTTGGACACCAGCCATTGAAGAAAGAGGGCTGATGCTTTGATCCCTCAGCTTTTATATTGAGCATGGGGCAGATGGGATGGAATACCCCGTTGATCAGTTTTGGATCACCTGTCCTGTCCGCTCCTCCCCACAGGTGCGACCCCTCTATGCTTTTCTGCTTCTGACCCTCCAACAGGGCAAGTAACAAAGTTAGCTGGCCTTGGGTGTTAGAGCAATAAGAACAAGCAAGCACCTCTCTGCATACTATGCCTTGGTATTAATTATAAACATCAGGCCTTATCTATGCTAGAAGCCGACAGTGTCTGAAAAATAGGCTGTTAACTTCAGAGAGTTCAGTAGTTAGAAGAGACTTAACTGAAAAGTAAAATTACTGAAAAGAAAATTGGTTCTGTTTTACCTCAGACCAGGACATGCATTAATCTTTGAGATTTTTTTTCTGTACGCTAGAAGTAGCACAGGAGTGCATTCTGTTATTATCAGTTATGTATTAGTTAGCCATTTTTCCATAGATTACAGGTGACAAGGTAAGCATCGGCAATGACAATTACATATCACACAAATTTTTCCTTTTATTTAAAAAAATCTGCGTTTTCTATTTTCGCTATTAGGAGCTTAATTTCTAAATTAGAAAGAAACTATGTCTTGGCATTTTGTCTGAACCTCTCTGTGAAGATTTAATTGTAAACATAAGTAAAGTGAAAAGTTTCCATGCAACTCTCAATTTTAAATGATTTATGGCCCAGTGTAAAAACTTATTTTACTATTACTTTGTTATCTATAAATAGATTATTAATTGTTAATTACTTAATGCATAAGTAGATTATTATTATATAAGCTTGCAAAGCACTACTGTATTTATTGTAGTCTTGTACTGTACTGTAGCTTGAGGTGATCAAACTCTGGCAGAAATAATTGCTTCTGAGTCATGGAAGACCATAATAATCTAGATCTTCTTCCAACACAGTGTACTGTGGGATGCGATTAAATGGTGTCCAGCTGGACTCAGAGCAGCGCAGTCAGTATAGTCAACCTGATGGATGGGAAAAGATGAGTTAATGAAAGGGGGTGAAAGAGGCAGGGAAAAATCAGGAGTATCTTCCCTGTGGCTTTGTCTTAGGAAGAACCCTATCTGTGGCTATCATAAGTGAAGGGAAAAATTTGTCACCTTCTCAGCAGCGTGTGACTTATTATCATTATATTATGGTTATTGTGTTATGATATTACAGTTATTGTCATTAAATCTCTTATGTGAGAAAAGAGAAAGAACTGATAAGGCTCAAGCAGGACTGTAGGTGAGCTGCCATTTGGAGCAAGAACACGAGTGTCTGAAAAATTGATTGGGCTGCTAACATTTCATGAACTGCTCATGTGAGTGTTGCAATCCCAAAGCTGACTCATGATAGAGATAAAATGGTTGGACAATTAGTTGGGGAGAAAAGTAATAAAGGAAGAGTAAGAGTTTCAAATGGGTGAGTTCCTAATGGCTTGACAAGTCAGTACCTTTTTTTTTTTTTTTTGACAACTGTAGACTTGTATTTCATGACTTAATCTTTCATTCAGACAAAATTCTGTCTTTCAGAGAGGTGTGAAAATAAATCAAGTATGACCAGATTTGCCCATGTGGGAGATAAGTGTGAAAACATTAGTAAGATCATTAACTGTATCTATTTTTAGGTTCAGGTTTCCAAAGGGATTTTCACTCCTGGGAAGAGGTTAAGAAAGTTCTACGGGGGCCTTCAAAGTCTGGAAAACCTGCCTTAAAGTTTAAGAGGCTAAAGATGGAGTATATTTAAAGAAGGGGAAATGTTTACTTGATGATGGTTGATAGATGCCTGCTCCCTGAAAAGTTTTCTTGGGTGCAATGAAATCCATTAGCTGAAAGGAAAGCAACATCTCAGACTAGACAAGGGTAGAAGTTTTGTTCTAGAATTAGGGAACTTTACATCAAAAGACTCTAAATCACAATTGAATGTTTTTCAGAAGCTTATTTTTCTACTCAAATGCAATTTATTGTCTTGATGTAAAAAATCTGGTCTTTGTAATCTAGGAGACCATATGGGTTGTGTCGTGGTTTCAGTTCAGACAGCGTTAACTTTTTTACTAGCAGCTGGTATAGTGCTATGTTTTGGATTTGGGATGAGAAATACTTTTGATAGCACACTGATGTTTTTAGTTGTCGCTAGGCAGTCAAGGCCTTTTCTGCTCCTCATATCACCCTGCCAGCAAGTAGGCTGGGGGTGCACAAGAAATTGGGAAGGAATACAGCCGGCACAGCTGACCCCAACTGACCAAAGGGGTATCACATACCATGTGGTGTCGTGCTCAGTATATAAACCTGGGGGAAGAAGAAGGAAGGGAGGGACATTTGGAGTTATGGCGTTTGTCTTCCCAAGTAACCATTATGCGTGATGGAGCCCTGCTTTCCTGGGGATGGCTGAGCACCTGCCTGCCGATGGGAAGCAGTGGATGAATTTCTTGTTCTGCTTTGCTTGTGTGCACAGCTTTTGCTCTACCTATTAAACTGTCTGTATCTTAGCCCACGGGTTTTTTCCCACTTTTAGTCTTCCAATTCTCTCCCCCATCCCAACTGGGGGGAGTGAGCGAGCGGCTGTGTCGTTCTAGCTACCAGCTGGGGTTAAACCATGACAGTTGATAAGAATAATTCCGTAAGAATTTAATTTATAAACTAACTAAAGGCCAAGTGGAGGATAAAATTCTATAAAGAAAGCCATACCCTCAAAGATTTGAGACAAAGGGAGATAAGGAATGTTGTAAAATTGAGGAAGTAAGTGTCCAGGTGGAGATAAAACTATGTTATATAGGAAGAGAGTGGAAATGTGCACAAAAGTAATGTGGTCTGCTTATGGACACGCAGCAGGTGAAAGCTGTGAATATGTTAGGCATCAGGGTCATTTGGTAGATCTTTTTTTTCCCCAGATATTTGCACGTGAAATGGTCTTTATGTTTAGTTCTTGTGAACATAATATTCATCCAATTTTATTGTTTTATATATATAGAAGAGCTGATATGCATTTATCAAAAATAATATGAAAAAGCAGCAATATTAATTGGGCACAAGCAGGTGAACATAATTTCACTTTTGAAGCAAGGTTTCTGAAGTCATTTTAACAATTCATCTTGCTAATAAAATATTATAGATAATGATGTTTAATTTTTTTCCCTTAGACACTTGTTTTTGTATCATGCTTGTCTATCCCAATGAAACAGGTTACTGAGTTTCAGAAAATTTTACATTTTGCAGCTGCAGTCAATCAAGAAGAGACATTTTAATTCAAGCAAATTTTCCATAGCAGGCATTTGAAGGAATATTGATTTTGGCAATAATTTTGTTTAAAAAAAGCTTTAAGGGCTTAGCTGTCTTACCTGATAACATAACTTTAAATTTATGTTTTTTTACTTAAATATGTACTACTGTATGTTTTGTGTTGTATGTATTGCATGCCTGATGTTCAATTTTAGCAGTCCAAATGAGTGGAGGGTGGATATGATTTCTGTGCATTTTAAGAAGCTTCCCCAGATGGTGGGTATTGCTGATTCACCACTCCTGCCACAGGTAGCTGTTTTCTATGGCCCTTATCAAAATATTTATGATGATTCTCATCAATTTATCTGTATGCTTATCAATCTCATAAATGCTGAGACTAAATGGGCTCATGGCCTAAATAATATATATTGTTCAGGAAATATTCATATTTCAATCAACAGTTTTCATTACAATCCATCGTAATCTTTCAAAATTATTTCAGTTCTAAGAGCGTTGTTATTAGAGGAGCACAGCTCATAATTTAGTTTCCAGTTCCATGTATTAGGTCTTGTTACTCTAAAGTTGATTTCCTAAATCAAGAAGATACCAATTAGGAAATTTACTTCCCATTTGATAAGCTAAATAGACTGTATTAATTGAGTCTTTTTTAAGTCACATATTCCCAGTGGCTGAACTATACCTATCTGTACTTCCCGGAGTTCAATCATTAGACCCGGACATGATCTTCAGAGGCACTTGCCATATAACTTTAAAGCAATAATGGAGGTAATACAACTTCTGTAATGAATTCAATTTCCTCGTTTCCTAATTTATACATTCAAGGATTATATTAGCCCCTTTGCTCAGATTCTTTCTCAAAAACTGAAGTGACCACTTTTCAGTGTGGAGTCTTCCATCCTAATGATATTGCTTACCTGTTTTTTCCTAGCTGTTAAAATTTACATTTAGCTGTGCTGCAACATGATTTTTGAAGTTATCCCTTTCCTTTAGTCGTTCAGTCAGTGTCATCGTGACAAGTTCATGCTTACTTGGGAGATACATAAATATCAATGTGTGAATAACTATTGGCACAACACCCCCAGTGCTTCAGGATCTTGAAATCACTGTTAGCACATCACCTTGCTCTTTGTGTAGCCCTTTTCAAGCTACTGGGTACAACTTATAAACTCTATATAATTTAAAAATGTAAACCAATCATTACTAAAAATAGAGATTTCCTTAGCTACTGATGGGATAGGAAATATTTATGATCATCACCACCTAATATCAATATATCATCTGACTGACTTCCCAAACACAGGAGAAAAATACTTAATGAGTGTTTCTGTCCTGCAACTGAAAATTTTCCATTTAATAACAATTAACAATAATTGTTAGAATTCCTGTGCTCTTAATATACTTGCAGAAATACTTCATACATTTTTTGTTCTCACCTCATCTGACAAGGGATTTTCTTTATATATTTTTTTGTTCCATTACTAGATTTCGGTTAACATCTAGCTTTATGTTAATTATTCTCAGCTGCTTCTTTTTTGCACTTGTTATATTTGTGTAACTGCTTTCACTTACTGCTGATGTAAAGGATAGCTGCTAAAATGTTCTGAAGAGTACTCAATCAGAATTTCCACTTTTCAGTTCACATTTTTTTCCCTCATATGGTTTGGATCCTGATTTGGAATCGTTTTCAGCTTTGGGGCACAGATTAAAACCCATTGTATGCATATTACAGGCTTGGACTTCACTGTGAATCATGGAACAAATACAAAGTAACTGTGACCATTTGTACCTAGGATGTTACTAAGTTTTATTTCCAGTTCCTCATCCTCTTAGGATGAGGATTGTAAAAGTTGTCTTGTGTTGATGAAATATTTTTTTTTTCCCTATTGAAAGCTATCTTTCTAAAAAATTCTAGGGCCATTTTGGCTTTGATAGCCTGAGATTTCCAGTATGTGGCATATATGCTTATATTAATGTCTCCCCATTATGAAAAAGCTTTTCTTTTGTTACGCTATAGATGAGTCTTCATGAATTTGTCATTTACTCAGCTAGCATGTCTAGATGCTCGCTATCTAGTCTGAAGCTCAACAACCATAATCTGGAAGAGGTACGGCTTGATGCCCTGTCACATGACACTAGGTGATGCTCATGGGTGGCTGGGAAATTATAGCAAGCTTGTAGTCTGTCTTTTGTATTTATATGTTAAAACATTGATCTAAAAACATTTGAGATAATTTCACTGAAAGTTCTTCAGTGAACAGAACGTAGGTAAAGGAAGTAAAAGGAACTCATTTGGTAAAGTGAATTATCTGCTCCCCATTTAGTGACATGAATTGTATGAAGAAATGAGTCTTTTTAGAGCTGGTGCATTTATGTTCTATAAATCCACACCTAGACAAAAGTTCACTTCCAAAATGTGATCAATAATGTCTTCAAGAATAGTCATTAGTTCTTCGTGTTCTGAAATCATCTATAACCTGCAAAGGTGTTGTGTGGCAGTGTCATTAATTCTGATATGTGTTATTACCAGTAGCAGAAGCCCATCAGGCAATAATTATATCTTGTATTTGACTTTAGAAGGCAGTATGGCATCTAGTACTGTATCTATTTCTTGCAGATTTTTTTTTTTAAGTTTGCATTACCTTCTATCAACAGATATCATCAAAGACCATATCTGTCTCTTGGATATTTATAGTTCTCTCTATGGACATGTTTGTTTTGCTGTTGGGACTGGGTAGCCATTAAAACAAGTATGTCCTGTGGTTTACTCCATTCCAGTGGCAAGATATGGTTACATTCTTGGGCAGTTTTCTTCACTGAAATCTTGGATAACCTTGTTTGACAGTTTAGAGACTTTCAAAAGACCTTGCCTATACTTTTATGCTAGTGAGAAAACCATCCCCTTCTTTGAAATAAAACTTGGTGGATTAAAATGCAACTGCAAGCAGCATTTGAATCTCCAAAACTTTGTTCCTTTGCACAATTATTACTTAAAGCTGCCTTCTCATAGCCATAACAATATCTGGCAGATATTTTGCAAGATTGGGACTCACTACAGGACATATAGATGAAGTGTTCTTTAGGTCACTTCTGTAGTATTTGCACACTTTAAGGTCAAACAGCCTATTTTTCTTTCTGTTCTTTTCCTTTAGGCTCCTGCCTACTCAGGAAAAAAGCCAACAAAGCAACAGCCCACCAACCTTTGCATGCCCTTAATGTGAAAAAGAATCCTTTTTTTTTTTTTTTTTTTTGAGAGAGAGAACAAAGACCTTTAAAAACTAAAATGTAATGTTTGTACCCTACAGGGAAAAGTGCAAAGGTGATTCCATTTAAAGGTTTTCCAAATGAATGAGATCATGTAATAAAACTTAAGAGTACACATAAATTCTTAGTGTATAAAGAGCTCAGCCAAGCAGGGCTATGGTCACATTTATTTGAGGTACATTCAGCGTTTCAGTCTATAGAACAGTTCTTGGTAGCTGAATTCTCTTGTTTACTAAACATGGTTGCTCTGACTCAATGTCTTATTTCTGATTTGAGAAAAGCTGTGTTATAGTTTTTGTTTAGATGAAAACCCTTTGGCTCTTCTTGGCTGGGTTGTGCTGCTAATTAATGTCTTACTTTCAGAAATGTATAAAGGTTCTTAAAAGAGATCATACATCCTCAAACAGAGGATAGGGTAAAAGGTACTAGAATTGAGTCTGATCTCTTTCACTACAGTTAAGGGTGTAAGTAGATACTTTCAGGAGGTCTACAAAATACTGTTTACTACAAAGCACTGTGGGTTTGTTTGTTTTGAGTTTTTTTCTTTTCTTTTTACATTTAAATAAGTGAGACCTATTATCTGAGATTTCAGGAAAAGGGAAGTAATGAGCAAGAGCTTTACCAGTATCTTATGGTTTTGCAAAAGGAGTAACACCCATAGATAAGAATGCCAAATGACCTTAAAAAGTAGACCAGACTTTATACTCCAGAGGAAGACAAAAATTATGTCCCTGCCAATCTGACATAACTAAAGTTCGTTGTTGACTTCAATTGCATCAATTAGTCTATCCATGAAAGGGTAAGGAAGATGCAACAATAAGACAGCTGAGATTTTTTTCATACCATCTGGAGCATGCTTGTCCTCCTCTCAGAAATCTGTTGCTAGATAGAGCCAAATTCTCACACATCAGTGAAAACTAAAGTCTAGCAAACCTAAAATCAAATCATGCTTCTGGAAAAAGAAGAATGCACATGTGAGCACTGAAAGTCACAAAGCACAGGACTTGTTAAGTAAGATGGTAGAACAAGCAGGATCCAAGCCTTGTTTTTCAACATCTCCTGATGTGTGGTAGTTAAACAGATTTCTCTATGGCCATATCCTCAAGCTTATATTTCTAGATCATGGTCAGATGACGCCTTGTTTAAAATTACAGTTTCTGTTGTAAAACAATGTAGGTTTCATCCCTCTGCTACTGTTTGGAACACAATCCCAGTAAAGTACTTCATAGATGATTAGATAAATTTTCATTTCTTAGTCTTAGTTTATTCATGACTGATTTGTATCTATCTCATCTTGTTACAGCATTATCCTGTAGCTTAAGTTCTTTTCTTTCCATGTTTGTCCCTAGGGACATACACAGAGTCATAATATTCTCTCTTGACTTCCATTTTGCATAGCTAGATAAGCCAAACTATTTTCATATTACTTTTTAGTGAAATTCTCCATTCTCCTAGCCATTGCAGTAGGTCTTCTATGTGATTTAGGCTTTTTTTGAAGATAAGTGACCAAAAGTGTACAAGGTAGTCTAAATGGAGTCTTACTGCATTTCTTAAAATGACACCAATACTTCTTTCTGTTGCTGAAAGTAAGTTTTTGATTAGTCCTGGAATCACGATTGCCTTTTTCACTATATGACGCCTTTGTATTATACTACAGTCATTCTGTGATTGGCCACTGCATGTGTCCTGCATTTGATTTAGAAACACCTCCCCTCAGTCAAGGACAAGAAACAGCTTCAGTCAAGGACCACATAGTTTGCAGCAGAAGTTTTTGCGTTTAAGAAAGATTCCATTTGTTAATGGCAAATTATCTCATTTCTGTTACTGTGTTTGATTCTGTATGTCTGGAAACTCTCAAATTCAGCTGATGAACATGGATTGTTCTGGACTGCACATTTCTGTGTTTACTTTCTGCTGTACACTGTATAACTTTATTAAACAACACTTGTGCAGCCAACTTTTAGAAGTAAGACAAACCAAAACTGTGCTTAAAAGATTCAGTTCAGGATGGCTGTAAAATCATAGGGTTGTTTTTTTTTTCTCCCCACCCCCCAAATGGATGTTGTACCTTATAAAAAAATGGTATATTTGCTTTTTAGATGAGACCTGAGATTCCTTTTTTCTGCTTAATGTGTAGATCATCTAAGTAATATTCAGCCCGCATGAATTTTCATAAGAAGCAATGAATCCATCAGTCAATGGAGGGTAAAGTGTGGTCAACTACACAAAACTCACCATCTGCTACTTTAGTGGCAAAAAGATTTACTAGATATCCCATTGGAAAGCAAGCATATAATTTAAAGAAAATAGAACAGCTGTTTTGGCTATATAGTTGCACTTGTAACTGTGCACCTAGTCTAATGGTATAGACTATGATATATAATGGTAATGAAAAAGTCTGGTTCCTTGTGCCTGTTGACGCACCACTTTTGTATTTTCTTTTCCCACCCTATTGACTTTTTCGTGATGTAAGTGAGGCCATACAGGTCAGAGATTTGACTACCTAAGTGTCTGTCTCTGACAGTGATGAGCAACAGAGGTTTAGGGAGGAATACAAACAGCAGTGAAAGTGTAGAACATGTTAGCTGCCAAGAAATAGAAGTTCAGGGACTTCTTGAGGCATTGTTATTGCTGGATTGTCTTTGGTAGCCCTGTCCTCCCATTTTATAATAATGTTTTGGCGTCCACAGGCTACTATTGCAACACATGAATTATATCCTTTGTGGAACAAAGTGTTTCCTTTTGGTTTGTTTTAAAATTTTAAATCTTACATTTTCATCAGGTACATGCAGTTTTGTGAGATACAGTGAGTAAGTAATTGTTTCCTATTTCTCTTTTCCTTTTCATACGTGATTTTATGAACTGATGTCTTCTTCCGTCAGCCTTCCCTGTGTCTTTTCAACATTTCAAAGCATTATTTCTATGCTTTTGACTGCTATTGACCACTAAGCTGATATTTCAAACTGTCCATAATACCTCTGGTTTTAGAGTAGTTACTAGCTAATTTATGGCCTTCTGCAAGTTAAGTCTGGTTAGGTTTATTTTTGCCCTTTTATGTTTTTTAACATTTAATATTATCTGCCAGCTTATTATCCAATCATTATTGTAAGATCTCTATTGTAATTCTTAGCAGTAGGTTTTAATTGTATTCTGAATAACAAGACTGTCATGTCAGTATTTCAGTCTGTTTAGAAGTCACCCATAAGTATACTGAATATTACCAGCATACATCCTTTGCGCCGACAAAGGAGAAACAGGCAACTTGGAATTCACGTATGTATTTTTATAATTCTATAGCCATTATTACCCATCCAAGATTCCCACGTTCACATGGTGGATTAGTTCGTCATAAGTTATCTAATACACATTTTGCTCAAAGAAGAGCAATCTTTCTCTGATTCTGCTTTCTTGAATGCTTGCATTTTCTGATGCCTTTAAAGACCTTTTTTCTTGAGTATTGAGTTTGTCTGGTAACATTCCCCCCACCCTACAACCACTGGCTCTAAGGATTGTATAAACCCCAGGTCTTTTTAATGTGTAATGTGATAGAATGAGAGAGGAAGGTAAGAAGCACAGTGTTTCCCTTTTTCTAAGTGCATCCTTCTTCCATCAAACTTGGTCCCCAGATGCCCAGTCCCTGGTATTATTGTAAGTGCTTCTTTGAGGTCCATTACGCTTACTACTGTATGTACTTCACCGCCTTTGTCTGCTTTAATAGCCTAATTCACCTTCTACTGAGATCCATAGCAAGTCTCCCACTGACTTCACTAGGGGATGGATCAGACCCTGTTGTTAATCCTCTCAGAGTCTATTACCTTTCTCCAACTTTATTCACTAGTTTGGTGATTTCCAATATCCAAAAGGAATTGCAGCTTAATTTGCCTAGTTGCTGTATCTTGGATTTACACAGCTTTTAAAGGTAATAAAAATGTGTAGTCAGATGGGATAGGATATGTAGTATGAATCTTCAAAACTATGATGTGTAAACCTGCCAAATTCCATCTCCTACATCCAGCTTCAATTCCTAGTAAAATAATAAAAAATTTAAAGGAAGAGATCTGTAAATTTGTACAGGGCCCTAAAAGCAATTGTTATTTTGAAAGTAGGAAGAAAGAATATTGCTTAACAAATGATTTTATTTGACAAAATTGTGTAAGAGGATAAAGAGGATGCATAGTTTACTGTGCTCTGCAGAAGACTTCAGTGCAATCTCTTAAGTTGCCTTCAGTTCAAGTCATCTGGGCATAAGCACAATTGCATGTATTGAAAAGAGATGGAAAGACAGCATACAGTAGGTTAGGATAAATGGTAATATTCAGGCTCGAAGACAAGTGAGTAACACATGGATTTGTGTAGTCTGATCACATGCTACATTTTTATTAAAGTATCTAGAGATTAATGTTCTGTTATTAAATACTTTGATGATGCTAAATGAGAGTTGTTGCTAACACCGGGTTTGATGAAAAAGGGTAAAATAGGGTGAGCCCTAGAAAAATACCATCTATAATGAAATGAATATATTGAAATATGGCTTTAAAAATGCAAGTGACTGGCTCTGTGCAGGAAGATAATGAAGTGTGTGCCTAACTTTGAATATGTGAGTCATCAATTAGCCTGCTCAGAATGCAGTTTAGATGACACGTTGTCTTTGACAGCTGAAGAATTTTTTGGCCCATTCTCGTCTGTCCCATATCCTGGCTCACACATTCCCACCTCTAAAGACACTGTTTACCATCCCTTTGGGCAAATGTGCTGCAAGTGCTCATTCGTAGCTCCTTCAATTTAGACAGTGCATCCTTGAGCAGTGTGTTGGATGATTTCTTATGGCATTTTAGATGCTGAAAAAATGAACAGCAGTTGAGTCAAACTGAAAACATAAATACTGGGGACCCTGTGCTTTCCATGCTCCCATTAGGGGTTCTGCTGGGCCATACCTTTGTGTTCTATTATTGGGTATTGGTATTTGATGATGGTAAAGAGAATATTTGTTAATAAAGGTCAGAGATAATGTGTTAGTCCACTTCTACATTACTGGACTTCTATTTATGGTAGTGAAATTACACTATAAAAGACACAGAATTGGTTTTATATTGTTTTTCCTTGTACATCTTAACTGTATAGAAGTCACTAAAAATCTATGCCCTAAATGCTGATTTTGTTTAGTTGCTTAGGGATAATTTGTTAGTTATGCTTCTGTACAGTATATATTTTTTTTTTACCTTTAAAAAAAAGGTTTGGATTAGAGATACTGCCCAATTACAAACTGAATTTTTAATATTTGTTCAGACGTCTATTTTTACCATCAATGCCCTTAAACACCTACACCAACTGTCTTTGAAGGCTATGTAATTAGCTCCCATAGGCAGTGTGAGCTTTTGTTTGAAGCTTCATTTAGGAGAAAATCCCTTGTGTGCCATTGTATTTTTTTTTACTTCATTTGCCAGGCAGAATTACAAACTGCTATGCATATATAATGCTTACACAGCTAAAATAGGTGTCTCTTACCTTCTCCTGTTACTTGTCTTTTTTTTTTTTCATTTGACTAATGACAGACTCCTAATACTTACACCTCTAAAATAAATGTGGCAAAATGGTCACTGCTTGCTAAACTATTATTTCTGGGAAGTAAATTTTTAAATGAGATCACACTGTACATTAATTAGTTCATCATGTTTTCTGCTTGGTAAGGTATTCATGTAGCCTCTGGCTTGAATGTGGATATTTCTACACATGAAAACATTGCTTAAAAAGAAAAGTATAATTATATCTTTTGTCTCACATTCTTTGGTTGTGGAGTGATTTTTTTTTCACTTCACAAGTCCCAGTATGAAGGACAAAAGACATTAAGCATAATTTGTGAAGACATGTTACTTTGCTCACATTATTTTTGAATAGCTGAATGGTTGAATAGGCTTTTTATCTGAGGCCAAGTATGTTAAACTACAATATTCATGTAATACAGTACAGAATGTAGTAAAGCATAATATACCACGTAGTATAATATTTCATTACCAAAAAGGTAAGGGCTTTTCCTTAACAGTAGAAGAAAAGAAATTTTAATCAAGCTTTTACTGTTTTGGATTTTTTTCTGTAAATTGCTTTACAGTGAATTAACACTCTTAGTAACTTGAAAGAACAAAATGTGGATCCTAAAATTTTAGCTGAAGCTGATGTTATTTTGAGATGAATAGCTGACTAAGGTTGCAGTAAGCTGTGAAAGCACAGTTGAGAATGTTGAGAATGATCAGAATGCAAAATATTTCAGATTTCATTGTACTGGAACTACAAGTTTTTCCTAATTTGGAGTGACTGGATTGTTTGAACAGCTAATCTGGATACACTGGATTTAAATTGGACTGTACTTTCTTTACTGAAACATCTTTTTCTCTCTGAACAAAATTGAATTGTATTACCAGAATGTTCATGTAACATATTTGAAATTCCACAATGAATGGAATCCAATGGTTTGGGTTGGAAGGGACCTTAAACCTCATCTAGTCCAAACTCCTCTGCTGCGAGCGGGGACATCTTCAACTAGATCAGGTTGCTCAGAGCCCTGTCCAACCTGGCCTTGAACGTGTCCAGGGATGGCGCATCTGCTACCTCTCTGGGCAACCTGTGCCAGTGTCTCACCACCCTTACAGTAAAGAATTTCTTCCTAATATCTAATCTAAATCTACCCTCATGAATCATGTATTCATTCCCAGTAAATGACTTATGGACCACTGTACATGCTGCATGTGTTACTAGAAATTAAACCTTCATTTGCCTTTAAAGAAATTGTTTGTTCTTAAAAGATTCCTTATTCTTTTTTTTAGTGTTCTTATAAAAGCCTTTACTTTCCAACAGTTTTATTTAATTTTGACATAAGAGATTTTTTTTTTATGGGCTCTAAATATATATTATTCTGTCTTCCATAGCTTTTTATGATAAAGGTTAAACATTACATTTCTCTATTGTGATTTTAGCATTAAAAATGGACTATTATGGAGTTTTAATTTTCATTTTGGCTTTACATTCCCATAAAAATGCGAATTGCCTTTGAAGCATACTATAATTTTTTTACTGTGAAAGTCTACAGGCAAATACGATTGGGATATATTTTGACTGAGGATGGCGAAAGGAAGGTTTACCTTAACTGTTTCCCAAATTTCTGAATATTTGCCCGTCTGATCCTTATAGCTGGTGGGTGTAAAAGTAGCTGCCTACATAAATTCCTGTCATCTTTTTCAAAAGCCAAATAAACATTTAATTTTTGATTCTGAGGCCTATGTAAGAATGCACATATCAAGTTTCAATTAAGTCATTTTGGAACTAGAGTAGTACCATAATTTCCTAGCATGAGAGTGAGTTCAAGTTAGGGAAGAAGGTGCTGCAGTCTGATTGAAGGGTGAAAAGTAAGTGGATGTTTAAAAATTTAAAACCTTTCATCTAAGTGATTTGGCTTGGTGTACATTAGATGATAACAAAATTGGTCTTTCTTCTTAGCAGCATCACACGTAGGAAGTGTGCAAATGATTTGCGTTTGTTTTCCCGAGCCAGTTTGCAAGCTATCTCCTGTTGCTAAATAACTTGAATAAAGAGAAAAAAAGGTGACTGAAGATATTTGTTAAGGAGGATATCTAGCAAATCAGACAAGGGGCAACAGCTAACCTTTGATACAGCTGTGAGTGTTACTGTGTGTAATCTCAGTAAATAAACATTATAGATGGTAATACAAAAATGGTTCCTTAATGACCATGTGTGACTTCCAAGTGTTTACTTAAGAATTGCTTGTTTAGGGGACATGCTTTTCTTGACCCACCAGCTGAGAACTTCTTAGTCAGGAAGTGTAGAAGTTCAGATCCCATGATAAAGCAACACAGATTCCATTGAAATGGAATTAACTCACACATGAACCCCTTCTTCTCTCCTGCAGTGTTTAACCATGTGTATTTAACACAGTCCTGCATTTTGACCTTGTGAACATGAGCCAATCAGTCTGTCAGCTCACATTAATGCATAAACTCAGTAAAATTTCTTAATGAAATCATTCAAGTTCTGGAACAGACCCTGTTAGGGAGTGGGATTTTCAAGACTGACTGCAAAAGATACCTACTCAAGTCAGTAGGTAATGAGTGGTGCCTGAATGTCTCTCAGAAAAATAATTAGTTAATTAGTTTAGATTTTGCTAACAGTTACTTAGTTAAGAAAATAGTTATACTCAATAGCATTTAAATAGAGCCTTTGTAAATTGGCTGGAAGTGTTCTGTTAGAGTGGCTATTGTATTTGGGATAATAATATAGTACTTCAACATACTATTTAAAAACATATGTTGGCAGGAAAATCTCACACTATCTAAAACGATTGACTTAAAGTTCCTCTGTTTTGCTTTGGTAGATCAGTTTAATAAAACAGAAAGCAAAAGTGTTGTCTTTGTTTAACAAAAGTCTAGAATTTCCCATAAAACTTTGATGCAACAGGCTTCACTTAATTTTATCTAAACAGGTATCAATAAATTGTTTCAGTAATCTGTATTGTTTCATGGGGCTTTCACTGTTTCATGATACACCTTAAAAATATGTATTTTTCTCAGTGTTCAAGGCAGTATGTGCTCACGGCCCAGAAAGCCAATTGTATCCTGGGCTACATTAAAAGAAGTGTGGTCGAGGGAGGTGACTACTCCACTCTCATGAGATCCCACCTGGACTACTGTGTTCAGCTCTGGAGTCCTTAGTACAAGAAAGACATAGACATATTAGAGTGTGTCCAGAGGAGGGCCAGAAAGATCAGGGGCTGGAGCACCTACCTATGATGAAAGGCTGAGAAAGTTGGGGCTGTTCAGCCTGGAGAAGAGAAGAGTCTGGAGAGATCTTGTAGCGGCCTTCCAGCACCTAAAGGGGGCCTACAGGAAAGACAGGGAGGGACTCTTTATCAGGGAGTGTAGTGATAGAATGAGGGGTAATGGTTTTAAACTGGAAGAGGGTAGATCTAGATTTGATATTAGGAAGAAATTCTTTACTGTGAAGGTGGTGAGGCACTGGCACAGGTTGCCCAGAGAAGTTGTGGAGGCCCCATCCCTGGAGGTGTTCAAGGCCAGGCTGGATGGGTCTTTGAGCAACCTGGGCTGGTGGGAGGCGTCCCTGTCCATGGCAGGGGGGTTGGAACTAGTTGACCTTTAAGGTCCCTTCCAACCCAAACCATTCTGTGATTCTATGATTCACTTCGTATAACATGTAAAGCTCTGTAACATCGAGGATACTAATTTTGACTAAATTAAAGGGAATCATTAAATGGAATCATTTGTGATGGAGTCTTGAGATATTAATAAGTCAAGATTAGAAACTGAAAAATTGAGTGAATAATGCAAAACAATTTTATTAAATATCAACTTAAAAATCAGAATCCTACAGGAGCTCTTAACAATACTCAGTTTCTTTTCAGCTTACAAATGCTTAGGGCCATTTGCCAGTAAAATTTTATGAATGTTTGATAAAAAGATGTAACAATATTTGCCTGCTCAGAAGTCATGAAGTCTTGTAATATGGACTAAAAAGATATATTTTAAGTTTAAAAACATATAGTTGAGATACATCTATCCTATAACAACTTTTTTATTAGTCCTTTAGTTTTTTCTGACATGTAAATTAAAGTGCTCTTGATTTCTTTCGAAAAAATTCTTCGAGACTGTTTTGGAAAATAATCCAAAACCATCTAAGGCATTATTAAGGAAAAATTAGTTGCTTTCAGTTCCTGCTTTAAACCTGGCAAGGTCTGAGTCAATCCTCTTTTTGTCTGAAAGTTCACATTGGACATTTGGAGGGCAATGTCGTCATCCTGGCTGTCAGTTACTGAGAAAGAGAGAAAAGAACATCCATGCCAGCTGGTCTCATCCTTTTTATCAGATATGTAATGGTGATAGACAGCATGTGAGTTAGGCTTCAAGAAGAGAAACGAGATGGAGGAAAGAAATATAGATGTCAAACAGATACTTTAAGTCTTTCTTGCAGAATA
The DNA here is from genome assembly GCA_017639485.1 of Pluvialis apricaria. Classification (NCBI taxonomy): domain Eukaryota; kingdom Metazoa; phylum Chordata; class Aves; order Charadriiformes; family Charadriidae; genus Pluvialis; species Pluvialis apricaria. The sequence continues at coordinate 148,161,793 of CM030008.1, forward strand.
ATGGAATAGATACCAATGCAGGGCAGGAATCCGTTGCGTCTGAGGAAGCAGTGTACATGTTAATTCCAGGCTTTGCAGTGTGTGTATATATATATATAGATATGTATATATACATACCCAATACTGAGAGTATAATTAAAAAAATGAATTACACTGATTTTGAAAGGTAAAATAATCCTATATCCTGAGTCTTTGCTCTGGTGTTGCAGCAAGTCTTTCAGCTATCAGAACAGCTGTCCCAACCTTTCTGTCAAACTTTGTTAAAATAAGAAAATCTGTGAGACTGTTTAGCATGCCACATTTTCCTCATCATGTAGGATGGGGATTGATTATTCAGTTCTTGCAGAGTATCATAAAGATTCAAATCATATCCATAGAGATTCAAATCGTATCCATAAAGATTCAAATCATATCCTGGGTTGCATCAGAAGAAGCGTGGTCAGCAGGTCGAGGGAGGTGATTCTTTCTGTCCCTCTACTCCGCTGTCATAAGAACCCACCTGGAGTACAGCATCCAGCTCTGGGGTCCCCAGTACAAGAAAGACACAGACTGTTGGAACAAGTCCAGAGGAGGGCCATAAAGATAGGGCTGGAGCACCTCTCTTATGAGTAGCGGCTGAGAGAGTTGGGGTTTTTCAGCCTGGAGAAGAGAAGGCTCCAGGGAGACCTCATTGCGGCCTTTCAGTGTATGAAGGGGCTTATAAGAAAGATGGAGAAAGACTTTTTATCAGGGCCTGTAGTGACAAGACAAGGGGCAATAGTCTTAAACTGCAAGCGAGTAGATTTAGATGGGACATAAGGAAGAAATTTTTTATGATGGGGGTGGTGAGACACAGAAACATGTAACCCAGAGAAACTGTGGATACCCCATCCCTGGAAGTGTTTAAGGCCAGGTTGGATGGGACTTCGAGCAACCTGTACCAGTGAAATATGTCCTTTCCTATGGCAGTGGGGTTGGACTAAGTAATCTTTAAACGTCCCTTACGACCTGAACCATTCTATGTTCTGGGAAATACTGCCTGTCCTGGTAGTAAATAAGCACTCAATGAAAATGCCATCAAAAGGAGACCAAGATGCAGAGGGGCCCTATTAAACACATTATTTTAATATTGCTTCCATGTATTTGGACTTTTCATGTCAAGTTACATAAGCATTGTCAGAGTATTAGCAGTAGACAAACTCTTAAACATCATGCAGATCGGGTAAGAGTACATGCAGTACTACTTGTTTAGTTTTAGGTCAATACGCTGTTGGTCTCAATTCATGTTGCAGCAGCTGCATCATACATACCCCACCTATACCATAATGGTCCTAAAGTTAGTGACAAGCTTTTTCTTGTACTCTGATCCTAAAAAAACTTGGGTTTATGTCACATATTTCACAGCTCAGAGCAGGGCTTTCCTATTCCTATATTTCCTATTTCTCTACATGATTAGTTTGCCTTTGTGTTGCTGTGGGGTTTTTTTGGGGTGTGTGTGTTTGTTTGGTTTGGTTTGTTTTGGGTGTATAGTTCTTTTGGTATTCTTTATCTTGGGTTCATCTCATTTGTCTGTATCTTAGCTGTCTAGTCTTCCTTTACAGTAAATTGAGAGAAATAACGAGTTCTAGGGAACAGTTAGTCTCTTCCCATGATAGACGTCTAAAATTTCTTAATCTCTGCAAGTGTAATTTCTTTCTAGTGACTCTAAAGGAGTGACTGGTGACTTAGGGAGCTTGCTCTGGAGTGCTAAAACTGCTGTTTTCTCAGACTAGGTGAGATCACCCAGTCCCTTGGGTCTGAGGTTTGTTTTTCCACTTGTTTCAAAGAAAATTTAAAATAAAAAATGTTTTGTTTTAAATAAAAATGTAAAAAAGGCAGCCGTTCTATTGAAAACCATGTTGATGGTGTCTTTAGGCTGCTTTTTTTTCAGATTTACAATTGAGTCGATGACAATGAGATTTCTAGTTTGAAGATCTTAACGTGTAATGTTAGTATCGGAAAGGCAAAAGTTTCAATTTCGTTTAGTATTTTTGGAAACTGTCATATATAAATGAATGTTTTTTCTGATTTTTCACAAAGCATTGTCCAAAAGAGATATAGATGCCAGTTCTTAGCCATGAGGACAGAGATAGTTTATTCACACTTTACACAATGTGATACCATGCAACAGATTCCTAAATGCTAACTTTAGCTTGAAGCTCATCTCCCTTGGCTCCCTTCATAGTCAATGGAGAGAGAAAGGTTCTCTCCGGGATGATTCAGAGAACCTAAACTTACTTTTCTGCTCTGAATTGCCCATTAGAGTCGTCTGCCTCTCTCCATTGACTGTAGAGGGAGCCTGGGGAGAGCAGATTCTCTGAGCTAAAAGAGTGTTTGAATATCCCCATGCAAGTACATAGTCAAAATCTAATGCTCTGTAAGCTCTTGAAGTCAGTGTGCACCCGTTAAGGTGTATGTTGAAAACTAAGGTTCTCGTCCCATATTGTGTAGAGATAGTTAACCTCAGTCTATTTTCTTTGCATCTTTAAAATCAGTATCATAATGTAGCATGTCAGATGGAGTAAAATCTGTTAATTCTAGAGTAAAATATGCTATATGGATTTTTATTTTAAGGTACAGAATGATACAGCTTCTGGTAGATTCGTTTTCTTGTTCTGATTCTTTCTAGATATGCTGTTTTAGGTAGATTTCAAGCACACACACACACATTCTTATTACATTATAGATCAGATTTTATTGCTACTGAACAGAGCAAAAATGTATGTAGTCATGAATTTTATCTTGATATGAATTTTATCCTTATGTAGTATTAATAATGTCAGGCATAGTATTTATTCACTTTAGGTAGGTAAATGTGATTGACTAATACGATTGTATAGGTACCTCATCTATATGATAAAGTAAAACAAAAGTATAATCCCTGTGTATGCATTCTTACCATATTTTGAATTAAGCATTTAAATTTTCCAGTGTCATTTGGCTGTATAAATTAAATTATTTTAAACAGCTGGGGATAACTGGATTAATTCAATGGAAGGCCCAATGAGCAAAATGGTATAGAAAAACATTCTTTGTTAGCAAGACTGAAATTTAATGTCCCTTTGACAGCATCACTTTTATGGTCAAGTCTAGTTTTGTAGTGAATCTGAGAAGAAAAAAAGGTTTTATTTATGACTAACCTTTTAATCACATTTATTAAACCCTGAGTTAAAAGATGTTCTATGTGTTTCCCTGTAATTAATTTTAAACAAGCTTACAGAAGCACAATTAACATTTTTCCCCTCTCTTTATTTTTCCTTTCTGGGAAGTCCCTCTGCCCCGAATAAAATACTGTGAAATGTTGGGTGATTTGATATTTTGGGAGCAGGAGGGGTTGTTTTTTAATATTTCAGTGAATTATTTTAAATGTAGATGAACATGCTGGAACTTGAGTCCTCACTTACAGGACTGGATTGTAGGTTTTCTTAAAAAGCTGCTTTCTGGGAGTTATTATGAACATTTATGGGATACTATTTCTTTATAAAGGCTTATAGGTATGCTGCTCATTTTGGCAGAATCGTATGAGTCATTTTTAGACAGGCTTGGAGCATGTAGATTCTGCATATCAGGTTACTGTTTGTGAGTCAGCAAAAATGAGGTGCTGATGACCAGTCATTTGAAAAAGAAAGCGGATGTCAATACTTGTGGTTCCTTGAGGCGTCCTGTGCATATGGAGGCATGGTACTTCCTCCGTCCTCACCACTGAGGAATCTCCCATCTGGATTCTGCAGTGGCAAGGGAGCTGCAGGTCCTCGCATCGCCCTTTTCATGCCTTGTAGGGAGTAGGGTGGGAGCAGTCAGGTACAGCCCCAACAAACATCGATGGCCTTAAGATTACATGTTGAGTGCCTGAGGTGTCTGTGCATCAAAGCGATACATCTCAAAGAACTCCAATTACTGTAAGGTAAGTAATTATTCTCTCGTCTTTTTTTTTTTTTTTCCTCATGGTTATTCCTACAAACAGGCAAACTGATTAAGTCTCCATATATGCGAGAGTAAAGGGGATTATGTGCAAAAGTGATGACTGCAAAAGCTAGCTGTATAACAAATTTTTGAATCTTTTTTGTTACCCTTTACTCTTAAAAATAAAAAAGCCAAAAAGTCTGTCTGCTTCTTCCCAGGAAATTTTTATGTATCTCCCTGATCTGCAGTGGCTAAACAATAAGTAGCTAAATTAAATATTTGTTATTACAGACACGGGTGGAAGAACTAAGTACATTTTGACACATCCAGAGCTATTGCATAATATCTGGTGATTCATAAAAGTGTAAAGATAATAGTTTTCAAGAGATCTCAGTCTCCTTTTTAGGTTTTAAAATGTGAGGTCATCCTAATTATTCTCGGAATATAATGCTCCTGAATAACTGATCCGGTACCTTAATTACTGTAGATATTTCTTCTCTTTTGGTGTCTGCACCTTGGAAAATAAATAAAAAGCAGGCTGCTTATGTAGTACCGTATTTTTTCGTCTGATGATTTTATTTTCACTGTCTTTTTCTGAGAATTCTGCTGAAAACCTGTTTCTTTGTATGAGGCACTGAATTCTCAGAGAAATCCAGCTCTGATTAGATTCTTCTGTTGTTTCTTGGCCAGTTAATTACATTTCTTAAGCACAGTCGCAAATATAGACTGAGGCATATCGCTTTTATGGTTTATTCAGTAGACTGCATTGCATATTTTGAATTGGTTAGCTGCGTCCTATTATTAAAAGAGTCTGTAAAGGAGCGTGTCTTTGTGATACTAAGTGTGCAGTTACATTTTGTATATTCAGTGACCCAGTATTTTGGAGCATTTCATACGAGCCATAAGAGAAAATGAACAAAGACTAAATGCATGAGTCATTATTTGCTGAAAGGATCTTATATTTGTATTTTTATTGTGTCCCTCAGAGTGAACATGTATGTTTTTTGCTTTGCAGGGATTGAAGGTTTTTTCTAGTGAATATCAGAGTAAATGTGCAGTTGTCTCCTTTTGCTGTTCTTTCAACCGGAAAGTACAATGCAGCCCCAGCATGTACTCTCTAGTTCTGATAATGGCATGAAAAGTATGGAGCTTTAGAGAATATCAACTAAATACTACGGTTATTTTTAAAAACTGACCATTTCTCTTCAAAAAAACCCTTTAACTTTTCAAAGAACATATGCATTAGTAGAATATAAACCACTTTGACACTAAACCAGACACTATATAGAATTATTTTGTGATATAATTAATTTTGCAGAAAGATAGGTAAAATAGTGAAATAGTCTATGCCAGAATCTGGACATTTTAATAAAATAATTATCATAATTTAATTATTGTAAAAATAATATTGTTTCTGAATGCTAGAAAAATATACATTATTGGTATTTTGGTATATTTTCTATTCTAAACTGATAATAAAAGTTTGTCTAACCTCATTGGCTTGGAAGTAAGAGATGCTATGGATTTAAAAAGCCATGATGTGTAGAGACCTCAAATTAATGAATTCACTGAAGTATGATTTTCAAGAAAGAACGCATAAGTAAAAATTTCTAAGGCTTTCTAAGCCTGAGGATCATACTTCAGGAGCGTACTGAATTTTGATAATTGAGAAATTTCCATATAAATGTCTTTGGAAATGTGACAAATGTAGGTGCAATATTCCAAAGGAGATAAAGGAGCATCTTTTCTTCTCTCCCTCTTGGGTTTTTGATCCAGCAGTCATGTTATGTCTTGCGCAATGTCCCCATTAGATCCTGATGAGAAAAGCAGTTGCACTTCTAAACTACAAGTGCGTAACATGTTTTAAGCTAACCTTAATTTATTTCAAAAGTATTTTACAAGTACTTGGAAATTGTTTTCTGTTTCAAAAGTAATGTAAATCTGGGATTTAGAAAAAGATATCTGAATTTTAAAGACATTTACTTGCCATGTTTTCTTTTATATTCATTATTGAAAATATGTTTTACTGAACAGAATGTGGTGAAATAATATTATTTTGATTTATAGAAAGGTATAAATCTCAATCTATATAGAGTGAGCCAGAGAGTTCATAAAATGTACTTCACTGAAGGTTTTGATGTTAGCTGTTGAAGCACTGAAAATTGGCTTACAATGAAACTGTCTCATGGCATTGTCAACACTCTGCTTGTTAAAAGATTTGAAACTTTATTAAACTTATGGCATGGTTGACCATTGTCTCAGCCAGCTTTCATCTCACTGACAGGTCTCTGGACATATTTTAAAAATTGGCAGTATCTGTTGGTCATGCCTGGAATTAAAATTGAAGTTATGTCTGTTTGGACATCTTTGTCCTTCTAGAACTCAGGCTCCCTACCAATACTCAGTTTTAGCTGCATAAAATAAAGGCTGAAGTTATCCATATATAGACATTTTTTGTGACATTCTGGTTTTCATCAGAAAATATAGCTCAGTGTGAGATTTAGCAATGAGCAATGAGAGATCTCTTTTTTTTTTTTTAACAGTCTTTTTTTTCAGATTTAAGGGATTGGATTTCTTTAGAGGATGCCACATTATTGTCAATAGTGATCTTTGTAAGAGAGAGTCTCAGATAATAAATGTCAGGTTAAGCTTTGTTATAAATGCATCATTCTACATTTGGCCCAAAACTTCTAATTTTTTGTCTTCTTTTTATTATAGCAACAGCAAAGAGCAAATGAAAAGTTTTAGTAAAGACAACTACAACCAAAACAATCCAGTGATACACGGAACAATTACTTCCTGTTGTCAGTTCTCCTTTTGAAAAGTCCCAGCTTTAAATCTTGTTGAAATCTCTTGAATTCTCTGGATATGACTGAGTATGTGGACTTGATTTCATGATTTTCATTTTCAGTAGGCTTTGAAACTTACTGGCTCCTGGTAGTTGTCCTGACTGGATAACTTTTGTGTTGTTAACCACCACTACAAAACGTTTTTACTCTTTATCATAATAAAGTTAAAAAAAAATAAAATACATATTTTGTTAAAACAGTAGTCGGAATATAAGAACAATTTCTGTTTCAACCATTCACATTTTTGCTAAATTTCTATGCTGAATATTCCAAAAATATGTTCAGATTTATTAGTGTTTTGCCGTATTACAATTTACTCTGAAAAAAGTTAATCATGCTATAGCCAGGGCTTATTATTTTAAGAAAACTTATTTTAAAGAATTTTTCACGTAGATTTCTGAACTTCAAACTGCTACTCGTCTGGGTGTTATGGAAAGTTATAAATAGGTTTTAAATCGCCAACAGCAACATTTCTACTGAGATATAAGTAATAAGAGGAAAATAGCTTTTCTGGTGAAGATGATCTCTCTTAAAGTAATGGTTTTGGGAGAAGCCCTGAAACATGGACTCAGATGTTAGGCACTTTTGAGAATCTCAGACTCCTAGCTGGAGTTAATTTGGTGATATCAGAACCACTAAATAGGTCTCCTAATGTGATGAAGGGAACCTCATTTATTAGTCGGTGCAGGTTATGCTGCACATGGTCTCGTGCTTCTCTTTCTATTTCTTTTCCCCCAGCCTTTTCTTTGAAGTTCTGCAGATGTATGCTTTCCTCTTTCTTCTCTCTCTATTCCTTCTTATGCTGAAGGCATAGAGGAATAATCTGAAGGTGGTCACTTTCTGGATGTGAAGTAGCCCATCCATTGCATAACTACTTGTCTGAAATTTTCAGGAAGTTTCAGTGATATATCCCCCTCCTCCTTTGCATTATCCATCTGAATTCTAAACAAAGGTCTTATCTTTGCCATGGACCTATTTATTTTTTATCCATTTGTTACTAAAGTAATGAATTCAGAAGACTTAAATCTTATTTCTAATCAAAGTAAGTGTGCATTGTTGTTACATGCATCATGGCTTCCATACAAGAGAAAATGGACAGTTGGTATTGAAACTTCCTCATATGGCTGCAACATTGGGGGCTTTGCATACCAAACAGCTGCTTCAGTGTTCTCATACTTGTGGTTTCACCCTGAACTTCTGTTCAAGGCTAGGTATCATCCCACTCTGCAATCTGAAACACAATATTGAGTAAGAATGGTGAAGATAGCATGTTAAATCATTTCAACTGTAAAATTAAATGTTAATAATTGTAGAGTAATTGTACCACTATTCCTTAGTGTACTACTTACTGTAAGAAAAATGTGCAGGTCACCTCAGACCAAGAATTCTGGGAGTCTTCTAATTTAAATTGCTGTTTTTAATCTTGCTCTTTGCTTTGTATCCACTTCTGATATCAGTGTGTTTCAATTTTATCTGCCATGCTGATCTTGAATCATTACTTGAGAAAAGCCTCCATAACTGTTTCGTATTTAGAGATACAGTTCAACCCAAAGTCTGCTGTTTTGTTGCCTACCTTTGGAATGGGGTGTCATAAAAGGTGACCTGAAAAGATAGCATGATCTCTCAGGAAAAGGCTCTGAAGATAAATGCTTTAAAAATACGTTTTATTGGAAGGCCAGACACAAACGGATTCTCTAACAGAAGAGATCTGATTTACAGTTGGACAAAATCACAGCACTGTGCCTGAAAGCTAAATACTTTTTGTTAAAAGGTGGTGTAGTAATATATAGGTCCTGGATCCCTGGTGTTAATAAGGTTGTGATTTTGCCATGGTCACAAGATACTTTTGAAGGCAAAGAACAGCAATATGTGTGGATTCAGGAAGAGTAACTAAAAAATGAAATGCATATCAGTATAAGGTGTATTGCTTTTTATTTGCTCTTTTGCCATCTTGTATTATTTGCCTCAATATGCCAGCCAACTACGGAACACATAAGAATTGGAAAAGTCTAAAAAATGCATAAGCAGAAAACAGTTTTTACAATTAAATTGGTGTGCAGCTTGTGTTACTGCAACAAACCTATGTTTGGTTTCTGGGGACCAGAACAAATGAACCCATGTACTAGAATATTTGGAGTATTTATGTTTTGCTGTACTACATGAAACACTGGCATAATTATTGTTACACAGCAGTTAGCTTGACACAAGAGGGAATCACGGAAGGAATTCATATCTGTGTTGAAGCTCCCTTTAACAGTCACCTATCTTAAGAAAGAAGTCCAGAGAACTAATTTTCTTGTGATCTTTGGAAGTAATATATATTAAAAAAACCCTCTTCTTACGCTGATGCTTGAGCTTGGTCATTGAATCAGGTGATAAAACTGCTTTTCACGTGTCCCCATCAAAATCACTTGTGATTCTTCACTTCCAAAAGCTGTTCATATGAGCATTTTTATAGGGACACCTAGCACTGATGTACTGGCCCTAACCTTACTTACGCAGTCATTCCCTTTTTTTATGAGATAATAATTCCAGAGACATTTTCAGGCACATTCAAGCTTGCCATAAACAATGAAACATGGAGAGTTATACTCCTACTTTTTCAACTCTATCAAGGAGATTTACTGAAAAATAAAGAGTTTGTGAGTATGTACAATGAGGCCCTTATGATCTTGAGTTCTTAATCTTGGCCACCACAGATTTTTGGAGTGCAAAAGTGCATGGTTGGTTTTTTTCTAACGACGAGGAATAAATTATTATTATCATGTTGCTAGTCTAAGGCTGATGAGGACATACCTTTCTCAGTTAACCCTCTCCTTTCCTTTGAGTTCATAGATAAGGAGGTACAAATGCTGTAGGCAAGAAATGCTGTCCTATTCCAGACTAGAAGTCTTTTTGTGACGATATCCATTCTAAGAAGGAAAAATAAGGGGCAAATCATTCCTGATCATAGGAAGCCAAAAGACAAAGTTTATGAATAAAATAAAATGTTATTTGAAAATTTGGGAGTGGGAATGATAAGAAACATCTTGAAAGCAGGAATATTTCTGGTCATGTGTGCAGGCAAAAAAATAAACTAGAATATCACAGTTTGCTCCTGCATGGATACTCAGCCTGTACTTATACCCAGCAAGTCCCAGCTCCTGTGCAGTGTACAGGAGCAACGTACAACACTCCCTTCTTGTTTCCTACAACCATTGCTATTACAGAGAATGTAAACTAATGACAGAAACTCAGATTAGAAATATTCTGGATTGCGTTTTATTTTGTGTCCACCTTTCCTAACAATGATTTTTTGTTTGTTTGATTTCTGTAGGCATTATTTGTAAAGCTGTAATGCTGATTTACAGCTTTATCTTTTAGTCAAATTTTTATTAACAAAAATTTGATTATCTTTTTGAGTACAACTTCATTAGGTTTAGCATTTATCACATTCTTCATTGCTTCATGAGTATCTTTGGCCATTGTATCAACTAATGCTAAACACTGATTGCAAGACAGACAACTTCCAAATAAAATAATTAATGAAATCATTTTAGTCCACTTAATTGAAATTAAAATCTCTGTGTTTGCTTGCAGCTTCCCTGTATTTTTAAGATAATAGCAAGGAAGTCCTGATCAAGTCCCCAGTCCAGGTTCTTGCAGTATTTATAGGCTCCTGTGTTACTCTCTCTGATTATACATAATTTACATAAAATGCCAGTCATCTCACTCTTTCTATTATGATCTTTAATCACTGTATTTTATATGATGAATATATCCATTAACCCTGGTAATCTGGAACTGAAATGTCAAGTCCAGGTTCCTCTATAAGTGAAAGACTCTTTTTAAAATCCAGAATTTTTGAACTAAAAAAGTACTGTTTGCAGGCGGTGAGACAACGTGGTCCTTCCAGTGTGTCAGGTTAACCTGACCTGAAAATGACTTTTGATGCAGTAAGTGTTCTCTTAAAGCAACTTGTTGAGAAAGGGAGAAAACAGATTTTTTTTTTGTTAAGTTTAATTGAGATGAATTACATAATTGCCAGTCTTTGCCAGCCTTTGCAAAGCCCTCAAGTATCTTCCTGGACCAGCCTTTGCCTGTGAGCCTGCATCTTTGATGATTCTTGACAAAGAGTTTTCAGAATGTCTGGCAAAATGTTGAATCTCTTGGCTTATGAACATGTTTTCAGTGTTAAGTTTGCTGTCTTGCAGAAATGTGTGTTATTCCTGATGACTTTAGAATTTTGACTTCTTTTTCTCATATTTCTTCCAGCAGTGTAAAAAAATTCCACTCAACATTCCCTTAAGCCAGTGCTTTAAGGAAGAGCTATGGCAAAAGTACGCATAGAATAGGGCAGCTACAGCACCTGTCAAAGCAGAGTAGGTGATCCTACTGGCACTTGTCTCTAAAAGTCTCTAAGGAAGTTGCACCCAGAGGAACTATCCTGCTGCTATTTATGCTGGTGCAGTCTAACTTTGTTGTATGTGGTTAAACTGCCTAGGGGAACAGAGTTGTCACAAGGCAAAAGAGCAGTCCTAGTGCAGAATAAGCAATCAGCAGGATAAAGCAGTAATACAGCACAGAGCATAGATAAAATGCTTCGCTGTTAGTCTGAATGGCTTAGAAAGAGAAAACGAGTCATAAAGTTCCTCTATTTTCCAGAAGAAATTTGTGCTTTACGACCGTATTTTTATAACATGGAATATCGTTTTGAAGTCGTAGGTAAAATTTCTACTTTCAGTTAAACTGATCTAATACCTTTTCTTCTTATGTTTTTGCTAAAGAGGAATTTTTCTTCATATGCCCATTTTTTTGTTAAAATTGGGCAAATGCTAGCTAGAAAATGCTTCCATACCATTAACGTCAGTTTTTAGGCTTTACACTATTGATCGGTAACTGCACCTGAATTCTCCATTCAGAGATAGTCTCTAATGCATTATTGAAGGTATTCTAAAATAGTTTAAAAAAGCAAAAGGGGCTGAAGAAGAAAAGTCTATAAACTAACACAGTAATATCTTTCTGTCCACTTTTCACAAAACTAGATTTTAGAAACCAGTTCGTTTCTGTGATATATCGATGATGGTAATTCTCTCAAGGTTTTTTTTGTGTATTTTCAGTGCTTATATCTGCAGCAATAATTTTCTGTGGATTTATAAATAAAACTCAAAATTCCAACTGAGTACCATTGGTTCTTCTCGCTGTGCTACAGGAGAAGGTCTTGGGGGTATTGGAAGATGAAAAACTGAATATGAGCTGACAATGTGTGCTCGCAGCCCAGAAGGCCAATCATATCCTGGGCTGCATCAAAAGAAGCATGGCCAGCAGGTCGAGGAAGAAGATTCTCCCCCTCTGCTCTGGTGAGACCGCACCTGGAGTACTGCATCCAGCTCTGGGGTCCCCAGCACAAACAGGTCCAGAGGAGGGCCAGAAAGATGATCAGGGGGCTCGAGCACCTACTCTATGAGGAGAGGCTGAGAGAGTTGGGGTTATTTAGCCTAGAGAAGAGAAGGCTCCAGGGCGACCTTACAGAGGCCTTCCAGTACTTCAAGGGGGCCTACAGGAAAGATGAAGAGGGACTCTTTATCAGGCACTGTAGGGGTAGAATGAGGGGTAATGGTTTTAAACTGGAAGAGGGTAGACTTAGATTAGATATTAGGAAGAAATTCTGTACTTCGAGGATACATTGAGACACTGTCACAGGTTGCCCAGAGAAGTTGTTGATGCCCCATCCCTGGAGGTGTTCAAGGCCAGGCTGGATGGGTCTTTGAGCAACCTGGTCTAGTGGGAGGTGTCCCTGCCTATGGCAGGGGGGTTGGAACTCGATGATCTTCAAGGTCCCTTCCAACCTGATCCATTCTATGATTCTGTGACTTCCAGTTGTAGGGAAATGGACATATAGTGCAAAGGTAAAATAATCTAATCCTTTGCTTTGGCAAATATCACCCTAATGATTAGGATTAATGAATTTGGTGCCACAGTAACATATAAGGATATATAAAATATAAGGAATTTAATTTGATTTTTGTTTTCCTTCTCAGCAAAGTTTCAATTATGTCTGGTATTAATCTAATTTCTAGAAAAAAAACTCCCTGTGGAGGAAGGACATCAAACTATGTGATCATGGTTATTCTTCTGCCATTACTATATATGAATCTATTAACCTTGTAACTGTTTTGTGTTTGTTCACCTGGATATGCATTTCAAAATTGCTGTATATCATGAAATATTCTTTGGCAATTATAAAAGTCAAATCTGTCCAACTATCCATTTTGATTGGTTTTCTCCTTTAAAATTATAGAAACTTGATCTTCACTTTCTGCTCTGTCAACTCAAGCATCCTGAATGTCTTTTATAGTCTCCTACAAAGATAGCATGGCTCCCCAGCCTAACATCCAGTTGCTCTCATGCTTGAAAAGTGCTTCAGTGAGCACACATTTAACCTTTCTTGTTGCTTAGCTCAGCAACGAAAGTAAAGGTTAACTTAAAAAATACTAGAGATCCCAACAATCTGACAATAATAGTATTGAGTGATGAAGTCATCACTAATTCTAAAAGCTTTCATGAGTGTCTTCAAAAAATGTTTTAAAACACCAATTTCCTTATTTTTTTTTTCTGTTCCTTTACTGTGTTCTCTTAGCTGATTGCTCAAATTCTACTTAAGAATGAGTTACTGAGAGTACTCTGTAATTTTTATAATTGTGTTATTGAAGGTGCTGAGTACCTGTACAACTTGAACAATTCCCTCTTAGTGTTTCTCAGCTGTTTGCCCATTGAGTCTAGTCAGTCTTGGTTGGCCTTCTTTTTGTTAGTTCTCATACCTTTTCTAGAAATGCTGTTTTTGATGGAAGAAGTGATCAACGTTAGGTCCAAAATCTTCCAACACGTAGCCCTGATCTTTAGTTATAATTTCATCATTTGTATCTTGACTTTGGAGAACCCTACTGAAAACTGGCTTTTTGGGTAATGCAGGTTATGCTGGTGACAGGAACTGTAAAGCATTGATTAGTTGGGATGTTTATATACATGTGGAGTTACAAAATAAGCATTCATTTCTTCTGTGGAATATAAAAAGCTGGCATCTTATTTTCTTTTTTGAGTAAGACTAGAGTAATTAAGTCTATCTTCATTGCAGTAGAATGCAGAATACATCTAAGGGCTTGTTTATGTTACAAGACTAGCTTGTTTTAGTTGTTTCATTTTAAAGTGCCTTTGATTACCCACACAACTTTCTCAGAAGAGACATAGTTATATATTTCAGTAAATTTTCTTCATGACTATTGTGTTGCTAGTAGTTCTGCAAGGACTATTCCACAGTGGTTTGCTTCCTGCTAGAAGAGGTCGGTATTTTCCTCTGTATGTTTTATACTGTTGTCATCTTGACTGGATGCTACCTTTCTGTATAAAAGCTACTAGGCAGCCAGGGTTACCATTTTGACTTCCAAGTGTTCACTTCCACACACTTTCTAGAGTAGCTGGCGATCTTCCATATGGATTTTTACAAAGATCCAGGGAATAAATTTTCTTCTTTGGAAAGCTGCATGTTAAGCCTCTTTTATGGAAGACTTGCTCTAGTGCAGACAACTGTAAGAGACGATCAGAAACTAAGAGGGGGGAACATCCAGAGCTGGTCTCAGCACTGCAGAAAACCAAAATGGCTCTGGTAGAAATACCTAATTCAGGAATCTGAACTGGATATCTGAGGTTGACCCTGTTCTCTGCTGATATTGCAAGAAACCAGGTTGTTGTTACACACATGATGTTTTTACTACATGGTAGTGCGGTGGGAAGTTTTTCACATAACGTCTCTAAAAACCCAGGCAGCACATGCACGGTGAACGTCTCTCTTCCTCCTGTCTGAGCCCTGGGATCTAAACTGAAGGAGGTCTGTCTAGGCAACCGTAACTGTTTGGTCCTGCACATTGGGGCGCACATTTGGGCTCATCTAGACTGTGGATTGAGAGCCCAGTACATAAACTACTGTGGAACAAGTTCTTTTAGCTTGAAAAGTGTTGTAAAGTCATGTCCTACCAATATCTAATATATGTACATATATGTGTATGTATGTACATATATATGATATATATGATATATATAAGTATATATTTGTAAATATATGTATATTTCCCTTTTATGGAAATACAAACTATTTTTCTGTAAACTTGCAGTCTGCTCCTGTGTTTGATAGAGTCAGGTACTGCTTTAAAAATACACACATTTAATCCCATCTCACCAGCATGTTGAGAATGACAGTTCAATTGGAAATTTAAATTTTTATATACTGTGGTAATTTCCAAGAGTTACTGAATGCACCTGTCTCATTTCCTGGTGGTCCAGCTGATGTTCCCGAGCATGAACACGTTTAGTCTGCCAGCTTTGTCTTGGAGAAGCTGCTGCACGCAGCCCACCATTCATTGATGAGCCACCACTGATTTAATTCACTGAGTTTAATAATGGGCCTTTACCTCACATTACTGAAAAAAATGGACATTTTCACAGTGGTTATTTTCTGCTTGCTCTTTTGTGGAGGCATCAAAACAGCTCAGTATGTCCTATTTCATCTCTTCCAGGATGAAATATGAACCATAGAGATATTTCAAAACTGAATTCATTGTATGATATCACATATATACTGTAATTGTGGATACAATAAAGAGAGAAAAAAAAAGAAAAGATACGCTGATTCACATTCATTAGTAAAGTTACAGTTTTAGGAGTTCAACGATCCAAAACAGCCTGCAGAGATGTTATTAGGCAAAACAATTCTCATATGACTGTCCATGTTGCTGATATTTTCTTGCAGTTTGATCATTATTGAAGTAGCTATTTTTTTTATTTAATAGTGATAATACCCTAGTAATAATGGAGTATTTCTTTGAAAGAAAATTCTCCTGTTCATCAGACTTAAAGGTTTCCTTTGAAAAACCAGGATACTTTCAACTGCTGGGAAAAGCACCTGCTGAATGATCCCTGTGGTAAGAAACCGAAACACTTTAAAAAATTGCGCTCAAAATTAGATGCAATCGTGTACAGATGAAGTGTATTATGATATATTCTCTGTGATGGCTGAGGGAAAAAACTTTGGTGTCAGAATGGCTTTTCTAGGAGTATGAACTCACTATTATTGGGGTGGAGAAAATCTAGGTTGCTGGTAAATCTGTATTTTTCCCATCTCATGCCACTTTATCATGGCTTAAATTTATTACAGTAAAATTTGGCTGGGGTATGGTGCTTTATATTAAACAGAATTTATTTGTTAGTTAGTTTGCGTAGATAGAAGATACCTTCCTTGTGAAATTGTGGAAAAATGTGTTTGTAATTATTTAATGCAAATAAGACTGTCTACACATTTGCTTTCTATTATTTTCACATTCACTCCATATTTTGAAAGAGAGTTTTGATGACTGTTGCTAGAAATAACTAGTCCATTGATTTTCACTTTTTTTTTTTTAAATGGTATGTTAAAAAATGTTTTCGGTTTTTGAGTTCTGAAGTATGTTCAGCACATCAGACTAAAGTAGATGGTACAACTATTTCAGCCTAATGGTTGAAAAGTATGTCAAAATTTGACATGTTACAAACTAAATAGAATAGATACTACATAGTTTCATTTGAGACCTAGAACACAAAGAAGATGCTGGACTTCGTAATATAAAACATGGAATACTGGAACTGCATAATTTTAAAAATAGTTTAAATTAAATGCCTTGACCAGCATGTAGGCAATAGTACTGTAGCAAGACACTAATCAGCTAAGTACCATAATCCTCCTTATAGGGTAAATTCTTACTTGACCTCCAGCTATATACAGCACATGGTAACAGCATTAAACTATAACACTCCTCTCATGCTCTCAATAGCTTCCCATTGGGTCAGCTCTTTGACTTGAATTGCTGTTGTTTCATACACTAGACTTTTTTTTTTCCCCTAGATGCCTTATATTTTGTAATTACATTTTTGGGGAAAGGAAAAGATTGTAAAGTATATCTAAAAAATTGTGTCTCAAATTTAAGAGACTGTTCATACGATTTCACTGAACCTAGAGGATTAGATGAAAAACCTAGCCAGAACAGAAATTGATGTATTCTCATGAACCTGAGGCTTCCTACTTCCCAGATGTGCAGTGGCTGATCAAAAGGTAAAGCAGGGAAGAAAGATGCTGAATGTGTTGTGTAAAAACAATGTGTAATGCTCCGATTTTTTTTTTCTTTTTGGGGATGATTAGGAAGATATTTTTACTTTTAGCAAAAAAAGGCTCAATGGAAGTACTGAAAAACTTTTTGTTATGCTTCATATATATGAGAATAGTATCTTTAACAAAGTTTTATACTTTTCTTTAAGGTAGTAATTTAAATTTTACTATATTTTCTGTGACAAAAGTATTTCTTGAAAAGTTGCATTTCTTTTTATAAAAAACAGTATATGCAGAATTTTGGAATTTTCTTGTATTTTATATTATTTGAAGTCCTTTTTAGTAACAGTTCAGTGTTTTAACTCATGTTTTAATGTTTCAGTGACCTACTATTCTTTTAACACCCCAGGTTTTAAACTCATTTGAGTCCAGTTGTATGGCAGCTGTTAATTGATTCCACCCTTCTGCAAATGATTTCTGTGGTGTCAGTACTGAGACATATAACAAGAATGCACATTCTGAATAATTATTTTTGAAACCAATTTAGTCAATTTAGCATTGTTTTTATGATTAGCTTTTTTAAAATGAGGTTGTACGGAAAAAGTAGGTGAGATATTTCTTGTTTATATATTAATTGGAAATAATTAGCAAAGTATTCTTTTTGAAAATGTTCAAAAGTAGAAATAAAGAAAAATCTCAGGATTTTTGTTTAACTTATTTGTAAAAGGTAAGCCTTCATCAATGTAGCTGAATGAACAGTAAGATTAAAATATAGTTATTTTATTTCTCTCTTTGCAGTTCTCTAAAATCAAATTATATGATATAAGGACTACTGAAAACTCAGTCAAAATAAAGGAGGACAAAGCCTTTTCTACTCGTAGTCCCATTTTCCTATCTGTGGTGTTCTTGATATAATAAAAAACTGTGAAATGAACTTATTACTTAAATATTTGTAGATTAGCAAGGGATACTTAAAATCTCTAGTTTTGTTCAGTAGTTCCTCATTTTTTCCATGTTATAACTCTTTTCCCCACACAAATTGAAATTAGCCCTTGAAAGCTGCAGTGCTGAATTTTTGCTGAATTGCTTGAATAGAAAAATATGTGATTCTGAAGTAATTGTATTGTTTTATATGTCTGTGCAATCATGTCAAGTTCAAAGCAAAGTTGTTATCAGTGGTGAATTTAATTATGTTAATGTTACTACAGATTTCCTTTCATTCTATTGATACCAGCCTGCAGTCAGTGAATTTATATTTTCAGATAAAATCTAATAGAGATCAACATCTGTAGTATCACTCTCACGCTTCAGTAAATTTTATAATCAGCATTGTAAACTTAATTCATTATTGTTAGCAGATAGTTAGCTGGAAGGTATTTTAATGGTTCAAAACATGGTTGCTATAAAATAAAATTTGTAAGGCATGGCTGAAATGAGAAATGAAATTGTGTCTCAGATGAACTTTAGTGAATTGCTTAGTTAGATAGCTGAGTGTTAGATGTACTTCAGGGCAGCCTGTTTAAAACTATATTGGTCAAGAAGTAGGATAAATACCTTTTCTTTTTATCAGAGTAGGCTGTTTAAATGACTTAGCTTGCAAATTGTGCATTGGTTGCTTATGTTCTTTCTTCGTTTTGGGTGGGTGAGAAACCAAGGAGGGGGGAACAGACAGATCAGAAGATTAATCTAGTATAAAACTAGACAGTATAGAAGAACTGCAAAAAGAGATCTTGGTAGAAACTGGAACTGCTTAGAAGTCAGAAAAAGTTATTTTTTTTCAATAAGCTGGAGCCATAGCTGCTTTGGAGAGCGTGCAAAATGATTTCTCATGCACAATGTGACTCAGCAAAAGCAAAAGTTATAAGCAGAGAATGAGAAAGGGAGTTAAATCAATACCAGCTAGTCTCTTAAAAACACTGCCAAAAATAGGTAAACATTTTGCAGATTCTTCAGTATGGCAAAGCAAGTCTGTGGAAATACTTTCATGAGAGTACCTAGCAGTGAGAGAGTAGGACCCTCCCTGAGAAAGGCAGCTGGATCTTCGTTTTGCACAGCAAGTTTTCTGGGTTCACTGCAGTAACGAGAGTTTTGGTTGCAAGGTCCAGAGTGCGTTCAGCTTGCCTTCTTGCAGCCTAGGAACTTTTTTGCAAGGTGTCATGATCGTGTTTTATCTGCTCCCTGACACTGTTGTTTTAAAGCAAGTGCCTGTCTGTTGAATACAGCGCATCGAAGTATAAAACTTTAGAATAGTAGAATATTCTTGTCTGATCACTCAGGAACCAACAAATGCTGTTTTTCTGACAGGAGCCATATAGTAAAGGAGACACAAAGCTGTGCTCAGTGTATTTGACGGGATCTTTAACACGAAGCCCTATCTCTTGCATGTCTTTCGTGACAGAGTTCCACATGGGAAATGTGAATTTTTACCTACTCTGAATTAATTTTTCCGGTACTGGAATGATCACATTTTGAAAACAGTTAAGCAAAATTACACTATGTGCAAGAGAAATATTATCAGTTTTAATTTTCCAGTCAATTTTATTCCTTACTAGTTTATAGGAAACAGAGGAAAAAATATTAAAGTATTGTCTAGCAAATTATAATTAGGTCATACAAGTAGGTGACCAATGTTCAGTTTTCGAGCAGATGATGATGGCTCAGGCCCACTGAGCCCTTACTGTATTTTAATTGACCCAAAACTTATTTATAAATGTTTCCAAGTAAATATACATGAATTCAGGTATCCATGTGTTTGAACATATCTTTAGAATGATATTTTCTTGAAAGTTTTCTCCAGTTCAAATGTGTCTTCTATTGGTCTGAGAACAAGATTAGTAGCCAGCAAGATCTGAGATCTCGTTTTGACTGTGATATAAATGCTTTACATATTAGAGTGTTTTCGAATATCCGTGGCTTCTGAAATGTGATGGAAACTTACCTTTTAAAATTTCCTTTTCCTCAGTACGCTTGGATTAATTTTTAAAAAATCTAAATCATAGCATAAGAGTGTTTTCTCTTCAAGGAATAATACAAGTGAGTGTTAAAGACTTTCAAGCTATTTAGTTCCATTACTGAAATCAGAGCCGTCAAAGCAGAATAGCTGTCTTATATTCTTCTATGCCATATTTTAAGTACTTTCTTCGTACTGTAGTGTGGGAGAGTTGAATAATTTAACTTTATGAGCAGGAGGTCAGGTTACAGTCAAGCTGTACTAGTGATATCTGTAGTGCACTGCAAATAAGGTTTCCATCAGTGTAAGGTTAAGACACGTGTGTTAAAAGACCAAATGTCATGTATTGATAAATTACAGTTTAAAAAAAATATAATTAGTGATAATTAGTAGAAAATACATTTCAGTTTCTATATCTGAAAAGAAATATTTACAGAATGTGCCTGATGAACAGATTTGTGCAGGTTCTAGAGTTTTCTAAACGTAATAGAGATTTTATTTTATTATTGTTTCAAAGAAGCAGTAATCGCAGTGGCCTGGAGGATTTTTCAGTGGTGTGGTAACCTTTTCAGAAAAGGTGTTAATCCTTCTGACAAGAGATATATAGTGCTTAGTTGAGCTGACAGCTGGAGGGTGTGTATCACAGCTGTTGACACACATTTAAAGTTCTCTTAACTTTTAATTTTCCAGGGAAGTCCTGGAAAGACAGGAGTAGTCATTTTCCATGGTGTATCTAGCTGGAGGTACATGAGGAAAGGCTTTTATTAAGGTATCTTTAAGGTAGTTAATGGTGAGAAATGGATTAGACAAAGGCTCGTGAAGGTGAGGGAGAATTAGCTTGTGATCTAAAAATAACAGCAGATTTTTACTAGTAGTAACTGGCCGTAAGTTTTCTTGATTACTGTTACTCCTACCATGATTTAATAACACAGGTTTAAAATGTATAGCATACATTGTACAACTGTGTTTGTATCAGGTATCTTTAGCATGAAAAAAAGTGACTAATGGTAAAGGGGGGCGAATTGTGCAGTGATGACCAGTAAAGATAATGACAGGCTTGAATACTAAGTGGTGTGGTGACTGCGGGGCAGGATGAGCCCTTTCCTGCTAGCAAAGTTTCTGGCTGATCAGGTGTACAGGTACGGTTAATTTATTTCTGAAGGACAGGATTACAACTTCTGTCATTTGATCCTGGTAGTGAAGTTAGATCGCTTCAGCCGGGGGGAAATTAATTACAAAGGGAGTTTGATAGTGCCAATCAACATAGGTCAGGAATTAAATTAGTTATTTCTACCTATCAGGCCGCTTTCTCTGAAGAAAAAGGTTGCATTTTCAGGAAAGTCCTTATTCTGGCATGTGGCCTAGTATTTGCCACATGCAGGGCACCTTTTTCCCTCATGAAAGGTTGGAATAGATTGAGGGCCCAGCTGATCTTTACAGTACTGTCAGCCATGGATGGTGTTCCTATATTCATGTCTTAGCAACAAAATGCAGGAAAGGCAACGACTGCTTGTGGTAAATGTAACAGACAGGGTTAGAAACTGTTTGTGTAAGAGGTATAAAAATACAGTGCTAAATGGGCACATCCTCCTCTCGTTAACATAGTTCATGCTAGAAAAAGGGGTGGATTTTTCAGTAAATCTTGTGCCAGTTCCTCAGATGATGTGTTTTCCTGTTAGAAGTACGTTTGCCTCAGCAAAAAGTTCCACAATAAGTGTTTTCACTCATACAGAAATTCCACGTTTTTTATCCCCTCAGCCTCTCCCCCCATGACTTTCTAACAGCAATGTTTCCAGAATAGATTTGTCTGCTATTCTTTGCATCCATGTGAGGACACTGTGACATAGTCATATATGTACACACACAGATGTATTTGCGTGTGTGTGTAGATATATATATATAATCTTCTATATGTAGCTAAAACAATTCTGTTTGTACTACTGTAGATACATGTATGCAGATGTTTAATCCTGAAGAACGTGTACACTTTGCTGCAAGGCATGAGTGAGATTTGTCAAACTAGATTCTGCATGGGTTTGTGTGTTACACAGTTCATGATGGAGTTGATCCTATAAACCATACTCACTAGAGTGTTTTGATGTCTTGAAGGATCAAATCTATGCAAAAATCTGTGGCTGTGAATACAACTTGACCCATATGTAATATAGAATCATATAATCATAGAATAGTTTGGGTTGGAAGGGACCTTTAAACGTCATCTAGTCCAATCCCTCCTGCAATGAGCCGGGACATCTTCAACTAGAGCAGGTTGCTCAAAGCCCTGTCCAACCTGACTGTGAATGTTTCCGGGGATGGGGCATCTACCACCTCTCTGGGAAACCTGTTCCAGTGTTTCACCACCCTCATTGTAAAAAATTTCTTCCTTCTATCTCGTCTAAATCTACCCTCTTTTACTTTAAAGCCATTACCCCTTGTGCTATCACAACAGGCCCTGCTAAAAAGTTTGTCCCCATCTTTCTTATAAGCCTCCTTTAACTTCTTATAAGACCCCTTTTATAGACTGAGTATACACAGTGTATTAACAGCAGAGTATGTGTACATTCCATGTGCACACATACTTGACTCAGTCTTGCAATGAGATCTGCCTGCATGAATGTCATATCTGTTCAGTGCCATTTATTCCAATTGGATTTGCATAGAGATAAAAGATTTTGCCTATATGGGGAACAATATTGGGGAGCGGAAATTAGGCACATTTTTATTATAGGCATGGCAGAAATTTTCACTGATGGACGTAATTTGCTATTGGAACAACTTACTTTGGGATGTGGCATATTTTTCTTCAGCTGAAGTATTTGAATTAAAAATATTTGTTTTCCTTAAAGAAAGTCTCCACATGTAATCTCTTATCTTAATGAAAACTTCTATGTATTTGCAAGCTGTCTAGGTTCTGGTAGTTTGGTTGTCCTAATTGTCTGTTCCCATTGGCCATTCTGGTTTTAGACTTATGAAACTCTGTTCATGTCACATTAGAGTAATTCAACTTGAGTCCCCAGTAGCAGACTCCATAGAGTTTTTGTTAAACTTACAGAGGTTATGATTTGTGCTGGTACTAACATGACATTTTTATAAGACAGATAGGACATCTTAGCTCCACCATAAGCAAACAGGCATCCAAATGATGCTTATATTACTTGTCATGCTTCACAGGAAGAGATGCAGTTTTGCAAGACTGAATTAGTTTCCTCATTTGCAGATGCCATTGTAAGGCTAAAGTACTTTAATGTTTACAGGGCAAGACTGGGTCCAAATCTTTCAAGCACAGTTTAGTGACCCTGTGTGGTACCTAAGACAGGATGCCAATTTGCCAGTCACCTCTCTGCGCATGCTCTGCTCAGACAGTTGTGGTTTTCCCTTGCTGAGCACAGACCACATTTCCTTTCTGGCTGTGAGAAGAGCATTTTCTCTCCTACTAGCTAAGGAGAGGCCTTTCTATTTTCCTGGGCACAAAGGAGAGCCTGTTTTTCCTTCTCCCCTTCACTAAGTTGAAGCCTTTCCTTTCTTATCCCTTCTAGAACAACTGAGGCAACAACAGGGCTGTGTCTTTGCTCTCCTTTTTCCTGTCCTTCCTTTCCACTAGGCAGGATCTCCTGGTTGCTGTCTGCAAGGCTGCCCTTTGGGATCAGTGGCCATTTGTGAGGGCAGAAAGCATTTTCAAAGGGATCTCATTTATAAAGATAGAACTAAATATAAAGATGAAAGGGCTGATAACACAAAAAATAGGTTCACGTACATATTTTCATTACTTAAAGCTTGAGCTGATCTATCTTAACCCATAGAAGGCCCACCTCAGTCTCTTTTATCCACATCTGGGAACGGGGATCTTTGCTCCAGTTTCCTGCAGGCAACTCGTTCAGATCCATCTGGGGTGAAAAACTAAGTACGAATCTGGATGTGTCTGGAAGTAGCATTTTAAATGCTTGTTACCCTGTTAGGATTGATAAAGGCAGGATCTGAAGCTCCAGTCTGTTTTTTCCCTATGAATCGCTACTCCCTGTTTAATTGAGCCCTCCTAATCAAATAGCAAACAATGTTGTATCAAACAAACAGAACATATAACATTCATAATATATTCCAGACACATCCTCTATTAAAATATTGCATATAATAAAATCACATGCTCCAGTCAATCATTTGTCAGTGTCAGGAAAGAATATCTGTTGATAATTATTTTTTTTTCACCTTCATCTGAAGGCTCAGAGGTTGTCTGTCTGTGGCTAGATATTGACTGTGACAAAGAGTCAATGCTTAAGGTGGTACAGGAACTCCATTCTGGTATCTGGCTGGTGTGTCTTGCTCAAATGCTTGGACTGATACTATTGGCATCCCTATAGGGATGGGAAGTATTTTTTTGTCGAGTCAGACAGGCAGGACTTTGAAGCTCTTTCCCTTCTTATGCAACATAAAAAATGTTTTGTTTTCTGAGTTCAGGTCTTCTGAGTTCATTTGATTTAGACAAGTGCCGCCATTGATCTTTGTCTGTCCTGTTTTCCGCCCTTTGCTCACATTATAGTTTTGTGGGAACTGAAATGTGCATTTTTAAGCAATAATGGCTGCTAAAATATCAAACTAACTGATTGATCCATCTGGCCTTAATTTCTATGGTGATTATAGAACCCTATGAAATAGAAGTATATGGTCAAGTTATATTGCTGTAAAATGATTACAAAGGATTATAAAATTTTAGTACTTGTAAAGCAGTTATGACTAAAAAGTAGCGTAAGTATTTGTATTCTGTATTTTAGAATGTTGTATTAGCATTTTTCTTTTACCGTTTCTGTTTCTGATTGTGTGCACCATAAACAGATTTGCAGCGCGACATGCTTTCTTTAATTTAGTATAGAAAATGTGCGAGCACATTCACAAAGAAATGCAATGAATGGATTTTTTTTTTCCATCAGCTGATCATTCCATCATTTAATTAGCATTAACTGTATATTTGTGCTACAAGAAATATTGACAGAATTCTCTTTCTTCTTTCTTGTCATGTTTATTTAGGAAAAGAAGCCCATCGATATCAAGAGAACAGAACAGAAGATACGACCAAAGGGACGAGAGAGACGAATATTCACAGTATGCTACATCAGACAGTGCGATGCCCAGGTCACCATCAGATTATTCAGATAGGCGGTCGCAGCGTGGGCCTCAGTTATATGAAGAACCTGAACTGGGTGATTATAGAGATTCCAACAGAAGGAGTCGCAGGCGTTCCAAGGAGTATCCGGTAGAAGAGGAAGATGCACAAAACAGGGAAGAATATGAAAGGCAGCGGAGGGAAGAGGAATACCAGGCACGATACCGAAGCGATCCTAATTTGGCTCGTTATCCAGTCAAGCCACAACCATATGAGGAACAAATGCGTATCCATGCTGAAGTGTCCCGAGCACGTCATGAACGGAGACATAGTGATGTCTCATTGGCAAATACTGAGTTGGAAGATTCTCGGATGTCTATGTTGAGGATGGAACGACCGTCAAGACAAAGATCAGTGTCTGAGCGCAGGGCTGCCATGGAAAATCAACGTTCATACTCTATGGAAAGAACTCGAGAGGTTCAGGGACCAAGTCCCAACCGTCAGAGGACCACAAATCATAGCCCTCCTACACCTAGGAGGAGTCCAATTCCTCTGGAAAGACCAGACATGAGGCGCTCTGATTCATTAAGGAAACAACACCATTTGGATCCCAATTCTGCCGTACGGAAAACAAAACGTGAAAAGATGGAGACCATGTTACGGAATGATTCACTCAGTTCAGACCAGTCTGAATCTGTCAGACCTCCACCACCAAAGCCCCATAAAACAAAAAAGGGAGGTAAAATGCGCCAGGTTTCATTAAGTAGCTCAGAAGAAGAATTGGCATCCACTCCAGAGTATACGAGTTGTGATGATGTAGAGATTGAAAGTGAAAGTGTTAGTGAAAAAGGTAAGATTTCTAATTTTTTGACTGTTTCAATATATAGATGTGATTTAGTTTCCCTTCCATTGTATGTTTATTTTACCTGTTAGAATTGATTGCAACCACATATCTAATATCTACAGCCCTTCAGAAGTAACTTGTTTGTTGTGATGGGAATTGTTTTTTCTGATTTTGTGTTTCATTTACTTAAATCTAAATTTAATGATTTACATGGAAAACAACATCACAGCTACTAGAAGTATTTGGACATGTTAAAGGAAAAAAATATGCCTATTGAAAAACCTGTTAATTAAATCTGCAAAGTATCTAAAGCTGGGCTGCCATATATGGCCCTGGTTTTATGTCCACTGATACCAGATTTGTGTACTCCTAGATCACAATGAGTGCATATTTGCTCTGGATCAAGTTGTGGGTGCATAACCGCATTTCTGTTGAATTAACTGGAGCACATGATACAGAGCTTATGCCAGTTTCATGCTGGCTGCTGCAGGTTAAAGAGCATCTGATCTGCAAAAAAAAGTTGTGTGTATCAAGTTAACCCATTCAAGTTTTAAAACAAATTTATAATGACTGGTGTGGTTTATACCAATGGAGGTTTCTCTTTGCTGTCGGGCTACGGTACTTTTTGGTTACAGTGCTTTTTAGGATTCATGATGTTGGAGTTACTCTATTGTGAGAAAGAAAAGCTAAGATTAATTGAAATGGTTCCCAACCTATCCAAAGGTAATGTATGACTTAAATATGAAAGCATTGGGGACCATCAGTTTAAAGTAAACAAAATTAATAATATTAGTTTGTTTACCTTCATGTATGTCATTGGTCTAAAGTGCAATAGCTATAACTTTTTCCAGTTATTATTCTTATGCTAGTGCCCCTTTACTAATTCTCATGAATGGTCATCTGCTGTCGTGGATTGGGATTAGAAAATTTGCTACTATATGTTATCAATATTGCTATCAAATTGGTTCTGAAGCAAGTAATCTATTAGAGTTAGTGAAGTAACTCTGAGTTCTCGTATGTCAATAGCAGCAACCATGGTCTGATAAATAAGGAGCAAGATAGTGTAGAATGGAAGGAAACATCACCCAGGTCAAAGTAGACATGCGCTTACATGAAACAACTGTGATGAAACCTTGATTCCCTTAGTCTTCCTGATGAGTAGAAAAGCTTCTCTCAACTTCAGGGTGTTCACAATTTTGTTCTTAGTAGCAACCTTGAGGAAAATAGACCCAATCAATATGTGGGAAGTAGTAACAAAATGTTTATTTAATGAAATTCAGCATAGGGAACATGGTATACGGAGCAATATACAAACAATATATTTTTTGCACATGTAACATAAAAAACATTTAAATCATCCTGTATGCACAATGTTTGATTCTCTGTCATCATAATAATCTGTCAAGTTATAACTTTCACTTATATAATTTTGTATCTTAACTGCCAAAGAAAACATTATTATTGATAACAATAGTTAATGATAATTTCATGTCTGTGCTGATTTCTGAGGTAGTGAATGAAGCTAAATTGAGCATGTATTTCATAAATGAATGAAAAAAGCTTGCAAAATTTTACAGGAAAAAATGCTGGTTTATGCTTTGTTAATCTTGACTGAATTACTGTCAGCAGGTTTCATGACATATAGAGTGTAGCTGTGTCAGCATGGCCCAGTGATGGCCTGTGGCTGGAACCAGTGTGGAAAACAGCCCTGGTTTTTCATAGATGAAGCGTGCAGCTGCTTGACCCGGGGAAGAGGTCTGACTGCTTCTGACTGTGCCTGCTTCCAGCCTGAGCTGGAGGGTCCTGTTTCTGCCCTTGCTGATGGGCTGGGGGCAGTGACCGTGCATGGAACAGGCAGCCATCCCAGCAGTAACACCTGGATCTGGAGTCAGAGCCAGCTGGTGCCAGCCTCAGCAGCCCTGGTCATGTTATCAAACAATATCCTCAGCCCCATTCATATTTCTCCCCCACTCTTTAACCCCTGGAGCAGAAGGTCCAGAAAAGTATTTGTTTCAGTGGATTTGGGAAGATTTGGCTTCTGCTGGGCATGGGGGAGGAGAGAAGAGATCTGCTAGGATGAAAAGGGAGAGGGAGTCTCGTCATCTGGATCTCGCCTTCACAGCTGCTATAGGTAGACCCACAAAGTCCTACCTCATTCTTTTTATTTTCATTAATCTCTCTTACCGTGTAAACCAGCCTGCACCCAGAGTCCCTATAAAAAAGTGTTTTCTTCATGAATACCACCAAAAGGAATCCAGCACATAAATCCTCATCAGTCTTCCTGGTATTGCAATACATTATTTCCTTAATTGATAAAATACAATTAATTATTTTAAACACCTCCTATAAAAATGGGTTTCTTCTACTCCCAAATTATTTGCTTTTTGCCCTTCTAAAAACTCCCCAGACCTCATGATTTCTCAGCTGTCCTTTTAAGCTACATACAAAGTCTGTTTGGCCAAGGATATAATGCTGAATGTAAAACATTTGGCCTTGGAATGATGAAGGGTGCCAATGCGAGAGTGAGAATTTGGATGCAGTAATAATGAGTTCTCCAAAAGAGGAGACTAATTTTTTCTCCATCTCTTTCTCTATGGAGTACCCATATCTTTTCACAGATTCTGCAAATAAATATTAACAACCGCTCAGCTGCGAGGAACAGCCTGGGCCTGAGCTGCAGGAGCAGCTGTTCGCTGAATTACATCTGAGATTTTACAAGGCCCTGACGTTAGTTTTAAGAAACTAGTCTGAAAATTGCGAATTATCTGAAGATGTAGGAAAAATTATAGTCATACGCTCTTAAAAGGGCTGAAAGTTTGCCTTTTTAAGCTTATCTCCAAAATGAAAAGGATTGATACATATATATGGTTGGAACGTATATATGCATACAAAGTGAAGATAGCCATTTAATTTTACAAGTCCAACAGAGACATGGACCAGCTGCTGGGTTAAGAGTTCTGGGAAGAGCATCCATTATTACTGAACGCCTGTGACTTTAAGTATTTGGGTCTGATTGTATTTCAGCAGCTGTCTGCTTTAAGGCAATTTTTTCCTTGATTTTTAAAACTGTAATCTGATTGTTTTCAGGGAGAGGGCAAGGCAAAATTATTTTTCTGCGTGTTTCTGGTAATGTCCAGAGAAATCATTGCCTTAGAGTGCTCCCACTTCCTCTCTACGGGGCACAAGCAAAACTGTGAGCAGAGAAAGCTGATGAATACCCAAACAACACTCAGGCATGCAGTAGACACCCATGTGAAACACAGGCATGGTGGAGAAGCATTGTAGATAGAGATTCAACTGCGGAAAAGAAGAGCTAGATTCTTAAGATAGTTTTTGTAACGTGACTATATTTGGACCAGGAAATTGGGGTCATAAACTAGGCTGAGGACTGGCATGTTGGAATGGGAATCGGGAGGCTTCGGGAGGATGAGCAGGCAAGGAGAGAAAGTTTAGGAACTGCAAAACAAAATGTCATTGGGTGGCTGGAAACCAGTGGACTGAGATGGAAACTGAGGCTGAAGAAGTAGAGGGGAGAGCAAAGCTGGTGAATCAAGCAGGCTAGACCTGTGACCTGTAGTTTGGGAAGAACAGATAAAATGAAGGAAGCAGATCTGATAAAGGTAACTGGTATGAACTGGCGCTTCCTGAGGGGTAGGTTAGAGGATTCTGAGGTTGGCTGAGAAGCAGAAGCAGCAGTCTGAGAGGGACAGTGAGTGGCTGGGAAAAGAGTGTTCAGAGAGAAGGACAGGAGGGCTGAGTTGGGCTTGGGAGCTTTGGCAAAGAGGGAGTGGGACTCCCTGAGCAAGGAGTGTGGGCCTAGCAGCACGGACCTGAAGTGCTGAGAGGGGCTTTGGTGAGGTGAGAAGCGCAGAGTGATGGTGAGGGGCCAATGGTGTGACAGACCAGTTCATTCTTTAAAAGGTCAGGAAATAATGCATGACAACAGTGTTAAATGGACAGAACAGATTAGAAATGTGTTTACCTGAAACTTAGGTTGTGCCAGAATTAGACATATTTTACAGATTGAATTTTGTGCAGGTCTTCATACACGTTAAAACTGTCCTTAGTGACATAACTGAATACTAATTTACCAGATGGCCTCTGCCTTTTTCTGTGCATAGGATGACAATTCTTATTTATTGTACTAGTCAAAATTTTCTGAAGCTCCCAAGATTTTTTCCAATTTATCTAAGGGACCTTTCTTTGCTCTTGCTGTGAACACCAGGCTTCTGAAACTGCAAAGTCAGTGTCTCCATTTGCAACGCTTTTTGCCAGTGCTGGAGATCAGGGTAGCAGGCAGTCTAAGGCTGTATCTCCACAGCAGCATTCCCAGTCTGTGTTAGGAAATACACATAGGACCATATGTTTTTGACCAAAATATCAGGTATATTTCTATTTTCCCTAATTTTTAGAGACCATAACTCCTTAAAATATTAGAGGAAAAACAATTCTTGAAATGCCAGTGCTTTTACGAAATTGTAAATTTTAAATGGCAGTAAAATCGATCCTCAATCAGTAAACATAAAGATCAAAATGACCTATTTTTAAATGTTCTAGATTATTCAATTCACCAATTATTTCTCAAAACCATCTCAGTTGGTTCAGTTTCAAGGCTCTGAGAAACATGGTTTATAAAGTAAGAATGCTTGTGGTGTTAATTGCAGTAAACATTGAACCATGTCACCTATAAAGATCCAAATGAAGCTGTGTTTTATGTGGTGTGCAAGTTAGGCCAAGCTGTCTCCATTGCTTGTCCAATTTAAGTGTCTTCTATTGTGAGGGAATATTAAAGTATTTTTCATTTGCATTTTCAGTTAGATGTTTGTCAGCGTAATTGTAAGGAATAGGCCTTGGGGCAGGTTAGAAAGGGCCCTCATAATTTGTCAGCCAGCATGAAGCAGATTTGAAGCAGAGTGCTACAGCCTTGTTTTCTGTGTCTACAGGCTTTCTAGGTAGAGCTAGAAAATCAAACAGTAGCACTGCCCGTATATTCCGTGTGGCAATACTGTCACACCTTCAGTCCACCAAAGGGCCGGTCTGAAGAGACTTGCCACAGCCGTGCTCAGGAAAGCCAGTGGTCCCTGGGGCTGTCGTACCCCCACTCAGAACATAGGCAACGGAGAGGTGATCTGCGCTGGAGCTGGGGTTCCTTCTGTTCCTTCCCCAAACATTTGGGGGTTCTGGATGTCCTACAATTCTTTACAAAACTCTCAAACTACAGGGTTCCAGCAAAAGACAATCTCTACATGGAAAAAGCGAATTCATTCAAGGAAATCTAGGTGTTTGAGAGCTTGAAATACTGCTCTAATTTGCTCTAAATATGAAGTAGGACATAGTAGATTTTCCAATGGTGGTAAACAGTTCAGGCATACGTGCATACTGTGCCCACAGCTCCCAGAGCACCCTGCGAGAGATATCTGTTTGCACAGACGGTGGCTGACATCTCATGTGGGTGGAATCTGTGGTGGGAAAGGCAAATGTGTCTGTGTTTTGTCAGAGGTGCAGTTCTTAACTTTAGTGTTTGCTTTTACTGTTCTTTTATTAAAACATGATAGCTAGATGGATGCCCATTTTTGTTGTCATAGAGACTTGTGTGCAATAATGTGGATAGATAGGCACCAGTGATCTTATATACTTCAATGTCCCCATGTCGTTGATTGAAAGCTGCAGAGTCCAGGCTGTGTGAGCAGAAATATGTGTATGCAGGACAAGGGGTTAGTACGCTCTTCTTTGTCATTAAGCACATTGAGAATGTGGATATATAACCTTGCCTTGGCTGTGTTATGGTCATTTGCAAACATGTGAATAACTTCAATTTTTCATTACAGAAGTTAAAAAGGTCCTCATGTCTGGAACAGCTTGCAGGACCTACTTGTTTATTGCAATACTGAAACCAATCTGGTAGAGACACACTTTAGTTTTTGACAGAGAATAAAGGCTGTTCAGAAACAATATGCTCTTGTCACGAGTTAAAAATGTATGGTAGCTCATGGTGTGAGGAGCAGAAAGCAAACTTTCTGAGTGCTACCGCAAGAACAGTGCACGTCTTACATGAGCAGAGATGCCAAGCAAGTGGGATAACGTCACAGTGCTCTCACTTTTAAATTCTAAGAGATAAGGGACCTTATTTCAATCCTACTTGTGCCAGTTTCATACATCTTCCACAACTTTGGCTTCAAAGTTACACTGAGCTAAATTAGATCAGAATGAGGTCATTGTTTCTAAAATTTGCTTCATTCAGGTTAGCGAGTTCCTGAAAGTCTAACTTTACTGGAACAAATTATACTAGAAGGCAAAATTTCAGGACTGAGCTGCAGCACTTGTCTTGAACACAAGAGTCTTTGAAATTCCACACAGTTTCAGTATGGAGATGTCTTAGAATTCAAAGTATGAAATTTTGAATAGTCTTGAGGAGAATAATTGATTATTTAAAACACTGAAATGTTTGACATTTGAGGGAAACTAGATTCGAGGAAGTTACAAAATTTCTTCTTATTATTACTTCACTTAATGTTGCAGTGTAAGAGAATGTGTTTTGCATTTATAAAGAAATCTTCCTTTTCCACAAAGCCCTCTACATCTTATGTATGGAAAATGTGGTTTCAATGTATTGTGAGTTTGACTGAAAATTCAGAATTCTATTTTTCTGTTTCTTTTTTTTCAGCTTTCTCCTATGAACTGCCTCTATTTTAAGTGCAAAGATAAGAAATATTAAGAGATAAGAAATATTACAGTTTTCTCCTTATTTGTGTTTGAGCAATAAAAAAAATTATTACTTTTAAAGTACTTCTTACAACAGTGAATGAGAACTGTAGTACTACTTTGAAATATTATCGTTGGCTATGATAGAGTTTCCTACAAAAATATTTTTCATAGATGCATAGATAATAACAGAACTAGCATGTTTAAAGTTGCAGATTTCTAATAGTAAAGAATACTTTTTTATATTTTTACCAACCTTCTCCTGCTTAGACACTTGTCTGTTCCTTAGAAGATAAGGGATGCGATCTTCTGCAGCATTTAGAAAAAATCTACTGTAAAATATTTTAAATTTGCAGTCACTTAAACCTAGCATAAGCCAATAATATCCCTCACAGAAAGAGCCTTGCCTTTTCCTAATTCTTGGCTACATATTCACATCCTTATATCACTCCTTTCGCCCTGGTGGCAGAAGCATTGAGGCAGGTACACACTGCATCAGGCCAGGCAACTTTTGTGGGGTAACACTAGTTGGGCAAAAAGATGGTAAATATTAACATTCAAAGCTTTTTGATAAAATTATATTGAATGTCTTCTTAGATATTACAGTGCATGCTGAAAAGATGATGTGTAAC
Organism: Pluvialis apricaria; assembly: GCA_017639485.1. Classification (NCBI taxonomy): domain Eukaryota; kingdom Metazoa; phylum Chordata; class Aves; order Charadriiformes; family Charadriidae; genus Pluvialis; species Pluvialis apricaria. Next base: position 148,194,897 of record CM030008.1, read on the forward strand.
TGATTATGCCTTATCAGAATCTGAGGATAGAGAGGGATTTGCTGAAGTAAGGAAGAAGAAATATTTTCATATAATAGAATATTTTCTCATAAGTGAACATGAATAATTTCATAGCACTTTGAATCCAACAAAAAATCAAATACTTAATTTTATTGATTAAAAACTTGACTAAATTGCATCCTGAACCTTCTATATGCAAATATACACAAACCATTAAGACTGCAATTCTTTAATCATGTTTTCTTTTACTCTGTGTCTTTGCTAGAACTACAGCTATAGCAGAAGTGTTGTGCGGGGCACCAGATTAATTCTCTCTTGATATGGAAGAACTATGAGTTATTATTAAAGTATTTTAGTGCATTAGTTGTTGGTTATTAATAGGAAAATACAATTTTAAATATTTTTAACTTAGGAGGGAATTTTTATAATTGAAACTTATCTTCAGTTTAGCTTTATATTTTTAACATGAACTACAGGATGTATTTTGCCCTGGAAATTGTCAAAAATTTCTATTCTGAAGGGAAAGATTTTTTTTTTTCTTTTTCAGTTGAAACTGTAAGCCATTGAATTATCTGAGTGATCATTATTAAAAGTATCATTAAAAAGTATTATAGCTTTCTCTGAACACGTTTTTATCTTTTTCAAGTTTAAATAGAAAACAGAAAATGCTTGTGTTATAGTTTAAAAATAATTTCCCATTATCCTTTCACATCTTGGCAGCTGCAATATTTGCTAAATAAACTCGGTAAATATTCATTGAACTTTTATTGTAAATAGCAATGAAAGAAATTACTGTCCAAAAATACTTGGAAAGGGGTTGATCCTAAGAAATGCAAGGCTTCCTACGGAGGTAGTTCTTATCTTATCCAACCTGGTTCCCATATTTCTAATCAAAATGCCAGTTTAACTAAGGTAGAAACTTGGGCCTTGTGCTCCAAGTCTTGCATCAGAAATAAGTGCTATAAAGATTTGGCAGAGATGAGCCAAAATGAAGACCTGCTGGATTCTGTGTAAAGTATTTCAGTTCTTTACAAGGCCATGGTAGAATAAAAAGCCATCATGGAATTTTTCCCTCAAGTTTTCAGAATATTTAGCTAAATACTGTGATGTTTGTAGTCTTTTCACAGAGGAATCCCAGCAAACAGAAATAATAACAGCAATAAAAATGACATGCCAAGTCTCCAGATACATGGAGCATGATTTTCTTCATACTTTGATGAAATCATTCTACTTCTAGTAAAACAAAACACTCAAATCTATCTAAACCGATCTAATGACTGAATCAGACTCAGTGTCATTTTAAATTATAGCAGTGCTTTCCTATGACATATTTAAATTGATTTTGCAGGTAATTTTCCTACTTCCCCAATTAACCATCAGAAACTAAAAGGGACATTGTCAAATAATTTTACTCAATTAAAAAAAATATTTAGTGGGAGTATTCTATCAATAATATGGTATGCTGTTTTTTACATTTTCTTTAAAAATGTAAGCGTCTCTTGTTCTACTGCTATTTTTATGTGTATTTTGTTAAGGATATGATAATCAGGAGGGAAGAAGTAGAGAAACAGAAGTGGAAGGGGAATAAGCAGAATGGGCTCTATGTGTGAAAACTGTGTTCCTAGGATGCGCTGTCCTTTAGCGCTGTTGCCCCACGCTTGCCTGAATGTGCCATCCAAGACCCGGAGTTAATCACAGAAGCTGCTTGAGCTTAAATTGAATATTGTCAAAGGCGAGAGCTGGAAGCATATGCTTGCCAGAGGAAAGCATATCCTTTCCATCTTTTCGCAGTTCTCTCCCATCCAAGCCTCATCCACTGCAATTCACAATCTAGGAAGAAATATTTGGCATGAATAATCTAGGTAAGTGGCACAAATTTCTGTGTCCTTTAATGGGTCTGGCTGTAATTTCAACTACAGCAGTTCAGGTTCCTGTGATGAACACAATAGTGGAAGTGTGAGAGGTGAGCAGGAACTGTCACTGCTACAGTCCTACAGAAATCTGTCCCCGCTTCTCAGCCAGAGCCCTGAGAGGCTGGCCAAGTTTTTCAAAAGGATGAAACACTGCATCTCTGCACTACCCCAGTGAAAATTGACCCACTAAATGATGAATGCCTTTAAAAATCAGGCCACCTGCCTAGGAATCTGATTATTGATTTAGGAACTGAATTTTACCCTCTTTGTGAAAATTCTAGCAAACTTTTTTCAACTGAAATATTTTCTTGAAAATATATTTAAACCCCCGTTTTGAATTTTGTGGTGTCTTTCATCAATTTCAAAGGATCATTAGTACGTTTCTCCTGTGATGGTCCACTGTTTTGATATTAAAATCCTAATTCTAGGGGCAAGATAGAAAAAAGTTGATGTAATGATAATGACTTTTATGATAATTGAGAAAATATTAGATAAAACTGGTTGAAGAGAATTGGGTCATTGCAGTCTATCAAATCGGTACTCAATGGTTCTGTTGTAAAGTTGCATTGAAAAATTTCTTTTGCCTTGGGATACAAAGTACCTACATCTCTCCTAAGAGTGAAGTTTTATGCTAACATATATGCTTACATTTCAACTTTTCTATTGAACTAATCCTGTTTGTCATGGAAATGTTAAAGACTATTGTACAGAGAAAACAAAACCAAGAATAACATTTAGACCAGCATTGCTTTTTCTTGGCTATAAATCATCACTTTTTTAGTTATAAAGTTCTCTACATGGCTTTGAAATAGGAAAGCATTTGAAAATTGTAATTTAGAATTTATTTCTGAAAAGATTTCTATAAAATGTGTCATGTTCTATTGTTAAAATATTTACATCTTAGAACATTCAGGTGTGTTGAGGACAAAGCAAGTCTGCAGTCTTTGGTCCTCACTATTAGGTGATTATGGTTGGCTATTGTTATGTGTTAAATGAATCATTACAGGATAAAAGACAGAGGGAAAAATGGAGAGAGAGCACATAAATTTGACTGAGTTCCTCATGGCAAGATTGACATTACTTACACAGCAGCGTTCTCCCACTTCGTCTAACCCATCAAAATTTTGACATTATGCAGTGGTGCTTTTGCCCTTTACTGAGTTTATAATTTTTCTCTTACATTGTTTTTTTTTCCTCCACTGTTTCCTGAAGCCATGTAGTTTAGGCAATGATTTGATTGATCATGCTGCAGCACTTACAGGCTTTCAGACTTGAAGAGACTTTTAAAAGTTTCTTTCAGTTAATATTTAATGGAAAATTAATTTGCTAAATTGTCACGTGCACTGTTGGAAGTCACACATATCTGATGTCTTCATTTTACCTCGTTGATACTCGTAAAGGAAAATTTGAGTAGCATTTATGAGCATGGAGATGTAGATTGTGAGAGAAGGGTGTGTCGTAATGCATGTTCTGGTTTATGTCTCATCTGTTTCAATAGAAGGTGAACTTAATAGCCTGTATGTGTGCAGCAGGATTCTCTATGTTAAGATATTCCTTTGAGATGTGTAAAGACAGATGAACAGAATGAATACATACATAAAAAATACCTTTGTCACACACTGAAGTTTAGACCAGGTTGAAGATAGCAATTCTTACGGAAATGTACTCAGATCAGTGGTATTCTGGAGAAACATTTTTTAAGAAATAGTTCATGTTTATACTTTCAGCCTTTCTGAATGTTAAGATTTTGACTATCTTTTAGGGCCATAGTTATATAATCTGTTTACTTGGAAAATGGAAATATATGGACGTTAGTTACATAATCTAAAGAATCAAATAAAAGTTTTCATCATAAATCTTCATGACTATTTACTGTTATGCATATTTATAGGCCATTTTTATATACATCTGTAATAACAAGGAAAGACTTGGCTTGTGACGCACTATGTGGAGCGTCTGGGTACTACATGGTACTTTATCTAAGAAGTGACCGCATTCAGTATTCTTCATCAAATTTTATAATTTTTAAGAATTTTAACATTTCTTCTGCAGATTATAATTTGGATTTAAAATTTTTTCTCAGCCTAGTTCTGAAAATCTCTTCATATTGAGAGTTTCTAAAAGCTGAGTTCCTTTGAAAATCTTCTGTTTTCATCCTGCAATTTTAATACAATAATAAAAGAGAATTACAACAAAATGCATTTTTTAAAGCTAGTATCTTGATGAGTTGAAGGAATCAAATTTGTTCTTGAAAGGTTTTGACTGATGAAGGCCACCAGGATTAGGTTTGAACTTCAAACTAATCATCTGAGAACAATTTAAACAGCTGCTATTGTCTCTTCAGTGTGGAAAATATATTTATGAGGCTGAAAGTTCCGTGTTTTCAGACATGTGTAATCCATTGCCTCATATAAATCACCATGATTCTTTAAACAAGCGAAGGCTGGTCAGTAGTTGAAATCTTCATAGATGTAATTCAGTATAACTAAGGCTAGGTGCAGATTGCAAGAAAAGATAAATCCAATAAAACCCAGGAATTTATTGTAAAAGTATAAAACTATCGTGGAAACTAAGGTCAGTAGAGTGGCTGAACCAATTCAATTATTAATTAACAAGGCTGTCCTCATTAAAAGCTGAGAAGACACCAAGTGCTAATGTTGAACTTTAAGCATTGAGCAGAGAGAGAGCACAAGGTTTCATCTGGAAGGGTGATTCCGTAAGGCGAGCTGTGGTGAGCCAGCAGCTCGTTGCCGTCTTGAATGAAAGCCCTATTCCTCATCCTCTCTCATGCTCACTGATCTGGACCAAATCCAATATTTAACTGACTTTTAGTGAGCCAGTTTAGGTCACTACACTGGTACAAATCAAAACTGTTACAACAAATGAACACTTTTCTTTCACCTTTATAAGCTGAAGAATTACTGGGGTATTTTGCACCGTTACCAGATCTGTCACAAAAGAGCACAGTCACACTGCTGGGAGCAGCATGGAGGAGACGAATAAGGCAACTATGTCCAGTGACAATGAGCTGTTAGGTAACTCAGCCATCTAATGGACCACATTTGCAGTGTGCAGTGAATAGTAGTAAATATCCTCATTGAGATGAGCAGTAAATAATAGTATGGCTTTCAAGCAACGCTGGCAACATCATAGGCAAAAATGCAAATTTTAAAAGGCGTTGCATGTAACAGCTTGAGAGGTGATAGAATAGGTGAGAGCCTCTTGGAATTCCTATTTTCCTAAAATTGAAATCACATATCTTACCTGAAGATAGGGCTGCACTGCAGTCCGAAGTGTGACTGCAGCTCATCTTGGTAGATGAGAGCTGGTTTTGAGGGCAATAGTTAAAGTACTGATAGCGCTGGAGCTGCAGCGAATGCTGACTGCTGAGACCCTGGGTAGGTATTCACATGATGACTCTGTGCTGAGCTGCCATGCCTATGTCCTACAACAGAGGCTGACTACTGGTGTACAGATCCCCTGGGAGAGAAGTGGCTTTTCAGCCCTGGCCTCTGGAAGAAGATGGCTTCTCTAAGCAGTAAGCTTGAACAAGTAAGAATCTGTTATGGCATCTTTGTGAGATGAGAAAAAGCACCTACGAAAATGGCAATACTTTGGGTTGCTGCTGTAGGTTAAGTTCACAAAGATATATTGTCATGGCAAACTTTGTACCAGAAAATTATATCATATACTCAATGCTGTTGCCTTTTCCACTAACAGTTTTCTGTAAGAAAGGAAAAATGCAGTAAAAATAGATGTACAAGAAAGCACTGTGACATGATTCGGATTTAGCATTCTCTGAGCCTGATTTTCTGTTGCTCCACTCCCCTTTTATCTGTACAAAGTGACTGAAAAGTGGGCGTAAAACATTACCATTCTGATTTGCTAGCATTAACACCTTCCTCGTATTCACCTTACAGTAGATCAGGTGACTAGACAAGATGCTTCGGAATGGAAGATAAAAGCTTTATTTTTCAGAAGTGCTAAACTCTCAGTGTGCCTATGAAATTCAATGAGAGCACAGAGTGCTTAGTCAACCGCTATGTCCTTTTTAAATATCTGGAAAGAGACTTGTACACAGTGCCCTACCTCTTTGAGCCACTTACATTTGTGTAGTGTGAGTGTGAAATCCCATCGCCCTGTGAAGGCAATGACCTTCAGTGACTCCGCACAGATACACATCACTGAGCATTTTACAGAGCTGGGTGAAGCTGAAGTTGGCTTTTTGTTGACAACGGTAAAATGTGCTGCAAGAAGTACTATGAAAGTACATTGTAATTGTATAATTTAGTTGCTAATTATAGATAATAGTTGCAGGTCATCTAGACTGTTTTTAAAAAAACACGTCATAGCACTGACTTACCTTAAGACTTCTTCAGACTTCCTACCTGGAGATTGTTTATCTGTAGTTTCTTTCTCAGTGAGACTTGGCTGTTTGTGCTGTAGTTTTCCTTGCTGGATTTGTGCTACAGGCTGATTTAAAAAAAAAAACAAACCAACAATTCAGAAACAGTAATTTGACCATTTTGAAGGGTGAGTCCAGAGGAAAATGTTTTGTCCGTGTTAAAACGCTTAAGACACTAATTTGAAGTGGTGCCTCACCTTCATTCTGGGGTTGTGCATTTCATGTCACTATGAAAACTAGCACAGAGTTGGCTCCCTTATAAGCCTCTGAATAAAAATCACAGTTCACATAGGCTTAGGAGAGAACTGTTAGTATTCAGTTGCTAGTATCTGTGGCTCTGCTGAACTTGAAGCTGTTGTGTATAACCACAACATATAGGGACCTTTCCTAAGGAATTATTAACTAGTTTTCTGCTAGATACTCACAGACACTAGAGGATTTTCCTTGTAACTGCTCTGGACCAAGGCAGTACAGGAGTAAAAAAGAAAGACTACGTATTTTGTATTCTTGACATGCTGACTCTGGGAAGGGAAAAGAGATGACTCACAAAGGGGACTGAAGGTAATGGCAGGAAGAAACCCACTAAATTGGGGGAAGAATTCTGTGGCAGAGATGGGAGACGGAGACAGAGACAGAGACGGAGACGGAGATGCAGATGGAGAAACTGTCCCTGGGAGTGGATGGGCGAGACAGAAGGCTGTGGGAGTGAGAGGGGGCTGCTGAGTCTGGCAAGGGCAGACAGGCTGGGGAGCTGAGAGAGGAGGGAGCAGGGAGGACTAGTGCCAGCCAGTGGGAATCTGAAGCTGGTAAAGAGACTGGGATTGTTAGTATTAATTGTCCCCTTTTTTTTAGCACTTGATCTTACAACTGTATCTGTGTTTCTTGTTCTTTTCCCTGTGTGGGTTTTTATTATTATTATTCTTTGCATACTAACACCAAAAAGATTTGACGTCTACAGAATATACCTGAACAGAGGTGATACAATTTTTGTTAAAATTAGCTTATTGTGATACTCTGCAAGTACATAAGTCAGTTATTTATTTAGTTGTCTCTTCTATCCTACTTGCTCTGCTTTTCTAAAATATTTTGGTTTTTAAACTAGAACAGACCTTTAGCCTGGTGCCTTTCTGTTTCTCCTAACTGTTCTGTTCTTAAAAAGAGCAAAATAAATGTTTTGTTTAGCTAGATACTTAACTCCATTAATGCCGCTACAGTTATGCAGATCTGAACTGAACAGCTGATCCGGGGTTTCTACAAAAAATACACTCTTGGAAGGCCCCCATTTTTTTAGCAGTCTTGAACAAGTGTTTCTTTTACCTGATTCCAGCCCCTGCTATATGATTTTTTCATATTAGGAATTCTTACAGTATTCAAAATGCTTCTTGCTCAAGGGGAAGCCAAGGCTAAGGAAGGAAGAAATGTGCAGAGGAAAATGAGATTCATTCACCCATAATACTTCAAAAGAAGTTAACCACTTTTCCCTCTGTCTGCAAAGCTGATGGTGGATCCTTTCTGACAAGTTGAAATATGCTCCGAACAAGAGGTTTTTAACAGTTATACCAAATAATTAGGGATGTGAGGGCTGTATATGGAATTCTTGTTGTATTAAAGGAAAATAGTGTAATACTCTTTCAAACAGTACCTTTTTCAGCCAAAGCTATTTGGTAATATTTTGTTCCTTATGGAACAGATAGATCATCACAGACCCATGTGTAAACTGACCTACTCCTTATATTGGTCGGAGAGAATTATAATACGTTAAATATTGTTCAGAGAGTACTTTCTGCAATTTACTTAAGCTCATTATCGTAATTTATTTTAACTTGTAAAAATGTTGTTCCTTGAGTAGATTCCTACAGTCGAGGCCTCTGATACAGATGCACTAAACAGCATTATTAAGTGATTTCTGTGGGAATAACAAGCCACAGAAACTGTCTCTCCTGATAACATGGTCCTTACCAGATTATAGCAGTGGTATCAGCAAGCTCACAAAGCAGAACTTCAGGTAGTGAAGTTTGTTAATAAATGTCATCATTCTTCTTTTTGCTGCTGTATACAGTTTTTGGAGTATTGGTTGTTCTTTAGATCCTTCTAGCTGGATGTTTTTTCTCCAACTGCCTTTTGAAAGCTCTGCTGCTGCAAGAGTGGAAGTTATTAAAGATTTATCCTTGTATGAGAGCAGCTAGTACAGTTGGCAAATCTTTTCTAATCATATTTGTCAAGAGGGGTTGTAAATAATTTTGAAATGGATTGTCTGATAGCGAATGACGCAAGGGAATTCAACTCAATTGTAGAGTATAAATTGATGGATTTGCATTTTCCCCTCCATTTCAGGCTTTGGGTATGTACTCATTTGTAGATCTTTACTCATTGTGTTTGTTTATTTAGTATGTAACTGAAGTTATGTATACAACAGCTCCCTAAAGCTGTACTGTTCTTGGGGGACAGGCTGAATAGGATCTCAGTGTGACTCATGGTGGATACAGCTGCAGATGCAGTTGCACAGCTGTGATTATACTGTATCAAATCAGCTTGTGATGTCCTAGTGTTTGTTGGAAAGGTAAATATGCTTTTGCTTCCCCAGTTTATATTTTATTAGGTAAGGCTTGCTGTGGTGCCAAAATATTTTTGTTCCACAAGTATATGCCAAGTACCTGGCATTTAATTTCTGTGCTACCCCAAAACTTCCTCACACTGCCCAATTTGTCAGATGGCTAGCTAAGACCACTTTGATGGCTTAGGAGTGCACAGTAGGTCTTTTTCAAGGCCAGGGATCTGGTCTGCCTATTAGAGGTTTAAATTTGGTATTATGTAGCATAATCCACCAAATGCTTTGGCTATTATGTTCCCTGTAAAAATAAAGCAGATTTTGCTGAACTAGACAGCCCCATCAGATCATGTACTTGTAAACTATTTATGATAAAAACATAAACATAAAATAGTAGCTGCATTTCCATATTACAGGCTGAGGCGTACTCAGGAGGGCCCTAATCCTTGACTGCTGCTTTTAGGTACTATTGCAATAGAACTAATATATTGCTGTCTAGAGGCTAACTTGGTCAACTGACGATGCTTTATTGAGCAGAAAAGCTCTGCTTTAGTACTTGTGTAGTATTTCTACTGTTTTTTCTAAACCATTTTTATAGCTTCACAGAATTTAAAATGAATAATTACCATTACAACATCTAATATGACCTGCTATTTATCACAGTCCATTCAGTGTCATGCTGTTAATTTGTTATTGAGCTCAATAACTTGTATGACTGAAGAACATTTTGTGTTTGATCAAAGGGCATTTCTTGAAAGGCATCCAGCATTTGTGTGAAGGAGAGATGAGAATCTATGATATCTCTTAATGGTTCATTTCCATAGATGATTTCTCTTGTCACTTAAGGTGAGGATTTAGATTCCAGATATTCACCTAGCTTTGCACGTGTTCTAAACCTTCATCTTGAAAGATATAGAGGCTTAATTTTATGCATTCTAAATCATCCTGGTAAAGTCAGTGGTATTCATCATAAAGTGTAAGTTTCTGTATTTGCCTCAGACCACGTGGGAACAGAAACAGGGGGCAACGTTCATACCTATATGTAATCTGGGCTCCCGAGGTTGCTGCAAATGGCAAAACTTCATCTTACTAAGTTTGGATGCATCTTCATTAATAATTACGAGGACTCAGCTGAACTAAAATGATAAAATGTTCTTAGTTCAATCCCTAAACACATCTCCTAACTGCTCTGCTCTGCAGTTTAGCTAGATGTCTTTTTCACCTTTTAATATGAGTTTTGAATTTAAAAGATGTGAAGACACAAGCAGAGAAAATAATATTGTGTTTTAATTAAAGAATGACATTTCTCTGAGAATATGCTTTGTTGTGTGATATGTATGAACTAGCTGATTTGCCTTAGGTTTTCAGTATAGTCATTTAGATGTTGTGAGCTAGCAAACCTGTAAATAGATTAATATTATTTAAAGAAAAATATTAAAATAAAAAATATAGGAAAAGATCTACAGAAAAGAGAATGATAAGTTTTGTTGGAAGAAAATTTCAAAATCAATTGCATTTAGATCAAGTACTTTCCTGCCATTTAAAATGAGGATCCAAGAAGTCAGAGGATAATGGTTATGTCTATCATTATCACTGCAGTGATAAAAGAATATGTTATATGATGCTATGACTTAGCTATTAATTTTATTAGAAAAATATGCTTAGTGAATTTAAAATCAGTGAGGGGAGGCATTGCTAAAATTATATGAAGAAAAAATATGGATTCTAAAATTAGACTCAATAAATTATTCATTTAAGATTCATTATATACTTGAAAATTAGAAATTTACTTAGAATTATTTAATTTGTAACTGGCTGAATTTCAATATCATATTTTACTACATGCAAATCTAAAAGCTGTAATCACTTGAGTTAACATGTTCAGATAATATTTAAAAGGGAAAAAAGAGTGAAATTTATGATAACTGAAAGCCAAGTATCAAAGAAAGAAAATAAAAGGGAGAGAGAGATTTCATCATCCATTTCTCAATGAATGCATTTGTCAACGAGTGAGAACAGACATGAAGTATTTTTCCACTGGACCACAGAAGAATTTATGTTCTTTCAGACTATTTTTCTTCCCTCGCTGCTTTTATTACAGAGCACAACATTGTATGGTATGGGGTATCCCTTTGGTCAGTTGGGGTCAGCTGTCCCAGCTGTGTCCCCTCCCAACTTCTTGTGCACGCCCAGCCTACTTGCTGGCGGGGCAGTGTAAGAAACAGGAAAAAACTCTCTCACCAGCTCTTGTAGAGTGAATGCTAAGCTTTTGGTGGCAGAGGGGATCTTGTTGCAGGCTGATGCCGGGGAGGGTTTGTGCTGAATTGACATACCTTCCTGCAAGTGTGAGCAGCTGTAGTCATTTTTGCAATGCACCAAGTAACACCAACCTGAAGGAGCAGGGGTTGAAATGCTCTGTGAAAGTATTCTCTATCCTAAAGTATTTGGAATGAACCAAGGCAAAAATTAGAGTTTACGTAAACTATGGATACTCAAGAAACTTGGTATCACATATTCTGCAAGGCTTTTTCATGTAGAAGTAATATATTGGGACTATTAAAATAAATGCGGCACCAAGTATTTCAGGTTTGCTAAAAAGAACAGAATTCTCTGTGTCTCTAAGATTGATGTATTCTGTTACCTGGATTGGCTTGAATTATTAACAAGATGCAAATGGCTAAAATTAGCACTTGAACGTATCCACACAGCTAAGTGCTAGCCCTTTCTGTGCTCTGAACTAAAGGGGCATTTGCCAACTCCAGTTCACTCCATGTGTTAGTATGTGACTCATAATACGCTCAGTAGAGTGACTGGTCTTACTAGTATGATCACAATTTGCATAAATACAATTATGCCCTTTCCAACTAAGGGCTTGTTTGTGCATCTTTGGCAGAGGTGGTAGAAGAAGTAAGCATGTAGGACTTCGCAGCTGACTGTGTAGATAATGTCCTGGATGGGTTTCAGGACTAATCTAAGTAGGCAGCAGCCCAGGATAATCAGGGTTGGTGAAATTGCCCAGTTGATTATTTTGCATGCTGAGCTTGCTGTTGCTGCTGCAAAGAGGTTAGTGTTTGGTGCAGTGGTTGCTGCTGGAGAGGGGAGAGGATGAGCTGAGCAATTTCTTCAAGCTGCAGTGACAGCTGTGGCCTGGAGGCAGCAGGAACAACAAACCTGGCTTTGAATGTGCTGTCACCCTCATCTTCAGCTCCATCTCTTCTGTGTCCCTGACCCTTACTATGGGACATCACTAGCCCTCAGTGCAGAAAAATTCAGTTCTGTCTACAAAGTTGAGAAACGTTGCTTTGGCTCTGTGCATATCTGCTAATACTGCTAGCCTCCTGCAGGATAGAGTGGATTAAAGTGTGAGTGGATGTCTTTCTAATGAAGTTTATCAGGTCATAATCTAAAACAGCATATCGACCTTGCTCCCTTTGACTTTATAGATGATACCTATTATTAGGATGGGAATAATATGTGTAAAGGTACTCTGCTTTCACTGTTGTAGCAGCAGAACAGTTCATTATGGTTTGTGGGGCTTTGATAAAGGGTTTTCTGTCACAGAAAAATAATTCTTTCAACTATTGCTATAGATATCTATAATGCCTACAAAAAACCAGAAAAGAATTTAATAATTAGAATATGAAAGTTAAATAATAAGCAAGTCTCTCTCATATGCTGTAAGGAAAAAATCCCCACTTGTTAAAGGGACTCACAGGTGCTAATTGTTGTTCCTGGGGAAAAGGAGAGGCAATCAAATGAGATGGTTTGGCTCATTTACATTTGCTAATGTTATGTCTTCACTTTAGGATCATGGTACTCACAAAAATAAGGAAGAGAGGTGATAAAGAAATAGAGAAAGTCTTTTCCTATTGGTGATTGCTTTGTTTGGTGCAATAGGTACAGGAGTATGTAAACACATTGTTTTATAATGGGTAGGCTTTAATCTCCAGACTTTAGTCTGGGGCTATACTAATTGCCTTGCCTTTTCTCTTCCTTTCCTTTAGTTATCGGTTTGGACAATATGGCTTACTATATCTGAGCTTCTCATACTGGTTATGATAGTGGTGATAGCATGAAGTCGGTTCAAAAGCTGGACAGTTTTGCAGCTGTTAGATAGCAGTCAAGAAAATGACAGAAGAATGTGGTGAAGGGAGAAAACGTAATAGTGATTGTGACTGTATTCCTGAAGGCTGTTTCAGATTCACTCAGTCGACCACCTCACAGGTTTCTGGTCTGGCCTGTGTAGCTAATCAACAAGAACAGCTGTGGCGTGAGCAACAGTGAGTAAAGCAGTCTAAAAGCGAAGGTTTTGTTTCTAGGAGGGCAAGATGAGAGTTGCAGATTCCTGATGGCCAGCAGTATCTCTCAGTTGCTCTGCAATAGTGAAATCTAGGCTCCCCTGCAGTCATTGGGAGTTTTCCCACGCTCTTAAGCATTGCCAGGTTTCAGTCTAAATGTTGAGAGAGACATTATCACTGATTATAAAGCCACCAAAGTGTCCAGTTCTGGTGGAAGAAAGTACGTTTCCTACTTTTTATTTTTAAATGAACTTATACTTCAATGTGAAGAGTTTATGCAAAGATTTAGATATTATTTTCTGTTGAATTCTTCTGCTCAGAATATTTTTGGCTCCCCTGAATTTAGTAGGAAATCTCTCATATGCATCATTTGGAATGAGGGTTTATGTTTTAATTACAAAAATGAATTCACTTAATCTAAGTGCCTTCAAGTTAACCTGTTTTAACAAATGCAAATGCTCAGCCACTTTCTTGCAAAGATTAGTATAGATTATAGATTTTTCTGGTAGAAGCCAACAGAAGCCGACCATGACAGTAATACAGTTTGTGAAAGTGTTAAGTGATCATTTGACTCAGATTTCTTAAGAAATCTTCTCCTCAAGAAAAACAACATAAAATTGAAGCGGGCAGAAAATTATATTGGGTGCAAGAATGAATGAATGAAAAAAGATTGTTAAGCAATAGAGAAGTATTTAAATATCTGACTGGCAAGTGCACATTTGTCCTGGTTTGAGGTAAAACAGGACAAATTTTGTTCAGTAAATTTACTTCTTAGCTGGGCCTCTTCTATCTACTGAAATTAACAGCATATTGTGCAGACGATGTTCGCTCTCTCAGAGTGATCTGTATAACACAGTTTATTGTGCTTGATATTTTTAATCCTACAAAACTTTAAAAGAGAAGAAGAAAGTATTCTGCTTGGTTCTGCATTTTCAATGACAGTGTATCCACAATTTTGAATGAAATATTTGTTGCCTTTAAGAAAACTCTAATTATTTCCTTTAATAGGAAAACCCTCCAGATTAATTAATAGTACTGTAAACCTTCGTTAAGAGTTATGACAGTGAATTGGCATACCAGATTGTCTGTTCTCAAATGCCTGTGCAGACGTGGCTAAGTAAAGCATTTGTACCTCTACTGTGAAAATCATCTGCACATTAATTAGTTGCATCTGTGCCCAGACTGCAATGTTTTTGTAAAGCTATGCCTCATCTTTGATTGAAATTTTTAGTCTTCTTTTCAAGTACAGTGATACTATTTGTAAAAGAAAGTGTTTGAATTACATTTATACACATACTCCCATATGAGAGCCCTGGTGAGTTATCTTAACGGTTTTTTTACATTTTCTTTTTATGAGAATATTTAGAAAAAATATCATCACAAATATAATTTCAACAGTGCAAGAGAGAAATATATTGGTGGAAGAGTAATATTCAGGCCAGGGAAATTTAAACTGATGGTGGATAGCAGATGCACTTTTGAAGTCCAGTGTTAAAAGATCTCTCTGATAAGAAGGTTGTAAGGATTACGTCTTTTTATAGCATCACACGTATGACTAAGCAGTGAATGTCATGTCATGTACATTCTTTTTCCTAAAGTAGGTTGTGTCACAAAACTTGATTTATGACATGATACAAGGTAGGATTGTAATACAGTTGAGAAGTGTGCATATGACGTGTTCTGCTTCCTTGATGTGCGTTCCTCATGGAACAAAATGCTCACAGTATGAATAAATTATAGTAGAAAAAAAGGTAGGTAATGTTTTACTTCTAGCCAGACACTTCGACTGAAAAATAATAAAACAGTGTTTTGGCACAACAAATTCTTAAGTATGATTAAAGCGGAGATAATGTGATTGTAGACTTTGAATTTTTAATACTATGTTCAGTCAAAGTGCCAATGAAATATTTTAAGTGTTTAATCTAAATTAATCTCCCAGTTTTCTGTCCCAGAACTTATGTTGCAGTTGTAGACATTTATATCTAAAGAGACTTTTATTTTTCATAACTAGTTTCTTGATTCAGTTTATCAATTAACAACATACGCATTCTTATCTTTTGTTTTTTGTTGCTTACATTTGCAGAAAGAGTTCGTTTGGGATGGGATGCTCTCTTAAGGCAGTCAGGAGAACAGCACAACACATTCATTGTTAAGAATGGAAAGGACAGGAGAATACAATCATTGTAATGCAGTGCTTGTGCACTGATGTGAACTTAAAAGGGCAGACTTGTTAGTTGTGACCTTATTTCTCTACTATAATTTGTCTGATTGTTAATGATTTTCTTTATGAAAGCAAATTGGTTTGCCACACACAACAGTTGCAGTATAAAAGTTATAAACTATGGAAAAGAGTTGGGGGATATGACTGAGAACTAAGAAAACAAAATTCCTTAGTCCCTTCACAAAGTCTGTAGGCAGACCACAGTTTGTTTTGAAGACTCCCTTTATTGCTAGGTGTATCTAGGATGTGGAAAATTTGTAGTCAGTGAAAAATTATGCATTTTTCCCCTCTGTTTGCTTTTTGTGTTCTGTGACATCAATAAACAAACATTTGCCCTACAGGAGACCCATAATCCTCTATAACTCAAGTCTTTGGGATTAACCACCTTTTATCTGAACATATTTCTGTGTCTAATCTTTAGTCTTTTCTATATTCTGGGTTTTTTGCCCTGCTAGTATTGGTTTAAACATTGCCCTTAAGAAAACAGACTTTTAAATGCAGTAGCTGTGTTGTAAGATGTATGTAACACTAATAAGATTTGATTTTTTCTTCAGAAATATTTATATCTCTTAGCAAAGGGACAAACTGGAGATTTGGGGAGGGGGAAAAAAAAAGGCTGTTTGTGACCTAATGAAATTTCAAAAAATCATTCTGCCACAGGATAAGGTTTGATTGAGCAAAGTATTCATATTCGCAAAAGAAATTAAATTAGGATTGCATTCTGGAATTGAAAAACTCAGAACCTTTATATCATGGGCAAAAATTTATGTTGGTTTGCTCACAATTTGTTCACAGTGGATTCATTGCCATGGTATTTTGGTGGTAAAACATTTGGCAAGTTATTTCCTAACAGTGATGCTAACATGGTCCAATGCTATGAAAAAAATTGGATAATGAGATAGTCAGAAAGTGTGTGCCAACCTGAGGAGGCAGAGACATACAGCATAATCAGTCTTTGCTTTTTCTGGCACTCTGGTAAAGGAAAGGGGATAAAACAGTTGGAATGGAGAGCAGAGAGAGGAAAAAAAGTAATAGCAGTAGCAAGGAAAAGAAAGAAAAATGGGAACTGTGGGGACCTGGCAAGAGGCATTTGCAACAAAGAGAATTGGGACACAGGGCTGATCTAGGTCTGCGTAGTAGGATAGGAGGGCAGTAAATCCGGGCTAACACCCTAAATTCGCACATAAGACTGCAGAATGGCAATGCAGCAGTGATCGTGAAGTTAATGCCCGTCATTGACCTGAGTAGGACTGTTAAAATGGCTAAAAGCATTGCTAATACAAATCCTCCAAGTTCTCTCATGGCTGCTCACTGCATGGCCACTGTAACAGAAAAAAATGAAGTGGTCTGGTTTTGGAACTTTGAAGCTTTTATTGCCATTTCAGCTTCTTAAATACTGTTCTGTGTTCCTGTTCAGTGATTTGTTTGATCACCAAATAGGATAGGCTGACATATGTTTTTGAAGAGAAAATGCATTATACTGGGGGTGGGGCGTATTTTCTACTCTGAATATTTATCCTTTTGCATGTGTGTGTCAGATCAAACTAATCCCACCTCCAGCTCAATGACTAAAATAGAGATACAAATAAGCAGTTTTACATACAAAGAAAGTAAATGCATACTTCATTTCCTTCCTTCTCCTTTCTTTTTAATGTTTGAATAACATTTTGAGAGCATTTATGAACCAAAATTTGAAGTTTATTTCCCTTCAAGACTGTTAGATGCTATGCTTTTAAATAAATATACACAAATTCCCATTTTTGTGTTCTTCCTTACCTAATCTTTCAAATTTGAAATACTTTGTGAATGGTATGGGGGATCGAGTGCACCCTCAGTAAGTTTGCAGATGACACCAAACTGAGTGATGCGGTTGACATGCCTGAGGGACAGGATGCCATCCAGAGGGACCTAGACAAGCTGGAAAAGTGGACCCATGTGAATGTCATAAGGTTCAACACGGCCAAGTGCAGGGTCCTGCACCTGTGTCAGGCCAACCCCAGGTATCAATACAGGCTGGGGGATGAAGGTCTTGAGAGCAGCTCTGCCGAGAAGGACTTGGGGGTACTGGTGGATGAAAATCTGGACATGAGCTGACAATGTGCACTCGCAGTGCAGAAGGCCAACTGGATCCTGGGCTGCATTAAAAGAAGCGTGGCCAGCAGGTCAAGGGAGGTGAGAACCCACCTGGAGTACTGCATCCAACTCTGGAGCCCTCAGCACAGGAAAGTCATGGACCTGTTGGAGCGGGTCCAGAGGGCCACAAAAAAGATCAGAGGGCTGGAGCATCTCTCCTATGAGGACAGGCTGAGAGAGTTGGAGTTGTTCAGCCTGAAAAAGGGGACACCTTATGGCAGGCTTTCAGTACTTAAAGGGGGCTTATAAGAAAGATGGGGACAAATTTTTAGCAGGGCCTGTTGTGATAGGACAAGGGGTAATGGCTTTAAACTAAAAGAGGATCGATTTAGACTACATGTAAGGAAGGAATTTTTTACAATGAGGGTGGTGGGACACTGGAACAGGTTTCCCAGAGAGGTGGTAGTGCCCCATCCCTGGAAACTTTCAAGGTCAGGTTGGATGTGGCTCTGAGCAACCTGATCTAGTTGAAGATGTCCCTGCTTATTGCAGGGGGGATTGAACTAGATGACCTTTAAAGGTCCCTTCCAACTGGAAATATTCTGATTCTATATGATTTTCTTTTTAAAGTGTTCTGAGATCTAAGGGTGAAATTTGCTATATTAGTGTTAGATGAAGAAAATAGGCAAGTATGTAATGGCAGCCCTGATGAATCTGTAAATACATATTAAATACTACCAATATTTTATAAAATATATTTTTAAATATGAAATCAATCCATTATACCAAAGAAATTTATCTGTTAAGGCCTTCAATGTAAATTTTGAAATTGCAATGCACATAATAAAAGGAAAAATGTAGAAACATTAGTAGATTCAAGAACAACCAGAAAAATCCAACATTTTACAAATACAATAAAGCTACTTTTCCCATTTCATAAAGCAATAAAATAAAATAAAATAAAAGATTCAGAATATGTACTATGCAATAGTCTAAGCTTGCTGTACGGTTTACACTTGTGTTTTTGCTTATACATGGTATCTGCAGTGTTACACAGAACTCACAACTGAAGAGACAGAAAGGACAGTAGAGACAAAACAGAACTTGACATCAAGAAATCATTTTCCATTTCTTAGTACTTTTTTTTGTGGTCTTCATGATCTATAAAAAAAATAAAATTATATATAACTCATTATGTTACTGTTAGTGGTAACTCCTATTATTTGATTTATATGTCATATAAGTAAATTAGAACATGGAGGAAAGACAAACTCTGAAGTTACTTTCTCATTCAAAGTAGAAATTCAGTAAAGCAGCAAAGTATATTCTTAGCACAGTGTATTCATTTAATATCATCAGATGTTTTATATCTTCTTTGGCTATGGCTGAAAGTGCTTTTATTCCTCTGAAAGATGACTGTAAAATTGGCATCTTAGTGAAAAGACCTGCTATCCCTGTCAAATCTCTTCATTCTGCTAACCTGTTTTTTGCTGTACTTCTTGTTAAGCACCCCAGAGAGCTGGGAGAAGGAGATGGTTTGCTTGTCATTCCCAAACATCAGCAAAGTTCTACTTGCAGAGCAATTTACGGTTGGGGGTGTACAATCCTGAAGAGGCTCTTAAGGGGCAGGTTGATTTTCGTGTGAAATTGGTGACAAGAACTGCCATTTAAAGTTATAATATGGGCAGGTTTCATCCAGAAACCGCTGAGAGTTCAGTGTGGACCTCCACATTTTTATAGTGCCTTTCAGCTAAGCAATGACTGGAAATCTCAGTTCTAGTTATGATGTTCATTGACAACATCTGCTTTTTGTCTGAGACACTCACCTTTGCCTTTTTCTGGTGTTTTGGTTGCTGAAGTTCTTGTTTTGAAAGTAAGAGCTGTATAAGAGTTTCCAATTATGCCAGTTCCTAAGAAATTAGATGCTTGATTTCTTTTACCCAGCATCCTATTCAGGTATTTACAACACTGCAAAGAGAATGGCTGAAAAATACCAGCAATTGAGAGTGAAAATCCAGCTTGGGAAGTGTACTTGGTATCTAATGTTGGCCTATGGGAAGCTCTTTATTAAAATATGGAACTTGCTTTAGAGAAGTGTTTTGCATATGCACAAAAATCCTTTTTGCCTGTAGTTGAAAATATGGTAGGAAAAAGTACAAAAATTGAATTCACTTTTCAATTTGAAATGTTAATGTGTACTGGGATCGGAGTCATAAATAATGAACATGGCAGAGCAAAGGGCAGAATATGCAAGTCATGAATTCAGATGTCAGCTGAGGATTTCTCTGTTTCCTTTGGAGGCATTTATATGGATTATGGTTATCTTTTCCAGTAAGTATGATGTTAATGTATAATCAAATCTAGGACTTTAATGAGCTAGTTTACAGTTATACCTTACTCCATATTCTGCCAGTAGCTAGCAGTATGAAATAATATGGTAATATGAAACATATGAAACGTGTTTCCAGGAATAGAAACAGTGTGGTAATAGTTTTAAATGTTGACTGTTGATAGTAATGATGAAACAGACAGATAATACTATCATTTTTCTTTATCGATTGTGTTATGTTCCCCATAGGCTGCACAATATAGTGTAGATTTTTCAGAAAGTTCTAATGAGAAACAGGCTGCAGACTTATGTGCATTGTCTGTGGAAGAGCTAAATAATACAAATATATTTGATGTTAAACTGAAGCATTGGAATGGGCTGCCCAGGGTAGTGGTGGAGTCACCATCCCTGGAGGTATTTAAAAGACTTGTAGATGTGGCGCTTCGGGACATGGTTTAGCAGTGGGCTTGGCAGTGCTGAGTTAACGGTTGGACTTGATGATCTTAAAGGTCTTTTCCAACCTAAGCAGTTCTATGATTCTGTGAGTAAAAAAAGCTGTATTCAATATCTAAAAAATTTATATTTTTTTACTGTAGGCAGTAATGATGAATTTCTGGAACAATTCCATTAAATGCAGCATTACGTGCTTACAGAAAGACCAAAACGGTTGTGAATATTAACATAAGGCTTTTGTAACGGTGCTACTTTACACATTTCAGCTTAGTATAACCCATGTGACATTAGTCACCCAAGGCAAATTTTTTCAAACTACAAAAATAATTACTCTTGACAGATGAAAGTGGTATTCTAATTTTTGTAATATTTTATAAATTTCAAAATGAGAATTTTGTATATGAAGAAACACATTTTCCTCCCTATTCTACAAAAAAATGTGTGCATGAATAATTTTAGTGTATTTAATGCAATATAATTAATTAGGATACTTCTGTTTGTATGATCCTCATTTCTGTGATGTTAGCAGAAAACAAAACAAAACAAAACAATCACCATCAACAGTCATAATGTATGCATTTAAAAGTGCTATATTTATATAAAGCAAATATTTTCCTATGCCAAAAGAAAAAACTGCTATATAAATACAATTTGAGAAATGCTGACCAGATTCTTACTTACATCTGTATTTGCAATGCCAGCTGACGACGTTCTGGCTGATGTCAAATATAGACTGAGAACAGTATTTTGATATTGTTAAATAGAACGCGGTACTTGTAAGGTATCATGAATATTTTTTTAATATTGAAATGAATAATATTCAAATTGAGTTAAAAATTATGTTTTTATACTCCCAAACATCACAGCTGCAAGTACATTTATTTTTTTTCATTTTATTAGTACATAGGCTGACTAATTAAATTTAAATTCCTTTTATGTGAAATAGCTGAACTAAGCAAACTTTTGATGTAATTTCTTTCTGTTTTCCTAATTATCCTACTAGAATGTTATTTAACTCAAAAGCAAATAAGAACTGGAAATAGGAGCTTTGTAAAAAAACTACTGATGTAGAAAATGAAAAATACGCTTCAAAACTAAATTCACAGTGTGACAAAATAAGCTCCTGCATACCAGCCTGAGGAATCTCAGCCCTGAGCATTCACCTTTGAGAATACATTTGCTCTTTTGTGCACAGAATCAGAACCCACCTCTGATTACTTCTTCCCTTGAACTGAAATTTGAATACAATATTGTTCTGTTTCAGAATCAAGTATGAATTAAAAAAAATCAGTAACAAGATTGCATGGTCAGCTGTACTTTGCTTCCTTAAATATCTGCTTTGTACCAATATCTTTAATTTTATTATCCCGTGGTCCTTTTTCAGCAGGCATCTGCCTTTTTCATTATAGGGAACGGATGGTATCTGGAGAAATGAGAGAGATATTTATTCTTTTAATTCTTATTGAAAGAGCCTGGATTATTGTAACTGTCCATTTTTTTCATGGTCCTTAGCAGAACACTCATTGCAGTAGTATTTGAGTAGCTCACATTCATTCCTTTATCTCTGTAGGTGGAAGAAAGCTTTATCATCTTGATTTTATGGACTGGAAATCAATGGATCACTGTCAGAACAAAGCTTGGCATTTAGATCCATTGTATTTTGAGCTCATCGCTCATTACTGTTATGGGAAGAACTGAAGATTCACATTTCAGTTAACTTTTGTTATAACTGTTAGATTTCAGTTGGGGGTCACTTGCCAAAATTTTGGTTGAAGTGATGTTCTATTCAGGCACAAAGCATTTAAACAAAGCAATAGATCTAATTTTTTCCTGCATTCAGTTCACTTCTGTCTAACCCCCAGGCTTGCTTCTTTGACTTTCTGTGTGCTAGACTTCTTCCTTTGGTCCGCTCTGGGTCTTGTAAGATTTTGCAAACAGCAAAATCTTCTACATTCTCAAACTGTGATACCCATTTGACTCTTCCCTATTAGCAGTAGTAGCATTTGTTCATTGCTGTATGTTGACTTCATAGCTCTTTTGCTATGTTCAAAGCTCTCCTAAATCTACTCTTTTTATGATTTATCTCTTCTAGCAGATTAAGTAACCAAGACATTGTACAAGGCCAGAGCTGGGAACAGGGGCTGAAGTTTCCAGTGTGGAATATCTGCCTTTGTTATACAGTGTTTGAGAAAGAACAATCCACATCAGTGCTTCCTTGTGCTGTCTCTGCCCGCTAGTTCTCCTGACGGGTGCCTTTAAGCCAGGGAAAGAACGGCAGAGTCTTGACATCCATCATACCCGGTTTCCTGGTTACACAACCGTTCTGAAAGTCTTTATTACAAGAACAGGCAGCTTCCACAGAAGAGAAAAAGTGCATGAATCTTGCAGAGTCAACTATTTTATTAGGCCTGTCATAGACGAGATAGCTCCCATTCCTCAATGTACCCAAGCTGTGTAGATGGGGTCAATGCTCACTTTGGTCTTCTGCTACACTGTTGGATTGGTAACTCATAACCTATGGCTTACAGTAAGGAGTTGCGTGGAATACTTCCTTCTCATGTTCAGGGCCACATAGAATTAAGTTTGAAAGCTGCAGATGCCAGTGAGAGGGCTATGGCGTTGTCTGCAGCGTAATACTGGCTCAGGAACTTTTCTCATGGTTTGATAAAAGTTGGGACAACTTTTGTAGCTGAGTAAGTTTGTATCCAAATTTGTCTTTCACTAGAATTGCGTTCATGTATTTGTTTAGCTCCCATGTCTGATTATGTGATGTTGATTGTGTGTGGCAGAGCTTTTGGAGATAAGGAGAGAAAAAGATTTCACGGTTGTAAAGGACACTTTAGTAAAAGACTGTGAAGGGTCCAATTGAAGTCCTTCCATTCTCTGTAGGAATAGGCAAATTCCTACTAAGTTCTTGGTGTGTGCAGTACCTGGTATTAAAGAAAAAGTGCAATAAGTTTTTTACCTATCCCTCATTGGGACACTCTTACACTTGTAAATGTATGAAGGCTGGGGAGTTGGGGATTTTTGTATTAGCAACCTTTGTTGCTTCTAACTTTACTAAAAGAAACAACAAATTGCTTACTATACTTTTCTTATAAAAGAAAGGATGTAAAAACAAACAAAGAAGAAAATTATAAGGGCCAGATCTTAAGAACAGAGTCATATGTGAAATGAGGAAGCCATGTGTTGTGTAAGATCTCATTTGTGAATGAGGAAAAAGAAAAGATGCTGAATTGTGGCAGAGAAACAGTTAAATTCTATAACTGTTTTCATTGAGACATGTAGTTTGCCAAAGTTGTTATTCCCAAAGCATATCATACTTGCCAGTTCTTTATCGGATTTGACAGAGGATGATCTAAAAAAAAATAGGCAGGAACAGCAATGTCACCCTAAAAAATCATTAACTGCTTGTGTTGTTTACAGTGTATAGCTATAAGCATAGCCAATCCTACACTTGCAAAAGCCTGTGGTATCTATTTCAACAAATCAATTCTAGAAATGGGAATTACAAATCACAGCCCATTATGAAATGTATAGTAATAAATGTTAATAGTGTCATTCTTTGTATCTGCAGTATTACTAATGAAGATTTAATTTTAAGCTAATTTTATTTTCTTTTGATAGATACTAATAGTCCAAATTTACTTGCGTAATAGTAAGCAGCAACAGAGGAATACTGAGGTTAAAATTATTTCTAGTCACAGTAAAATAAAATATTATCACAGACTTTTTTAAAATGACAGATTCAGGTAATACAATATTCTAACCATAATAAATGTATTATAGCTTATTCAAGGCTTTGCTTTTTTGTAAAACCTTGACTTGGGCAAGGGCTGCGGTTCTTACAGCACAGCAAAGATGGTCTACGGTATTTTGTCTGTTCTGAGCAGACACAGGCAGGAAAGAATGTTTGGGGAGTTCTAAGAAAAAATTGCTGAGCAGTCTTTCAAGGGACTAATGGGTACATTTACTAGTGTTCACTGCCATATTTAAATCAGGAGAATGATCCTTCTGTTGTTTACAAGTCAGCTGGCCAATATCTGTTAAGGTCAGTGTGATGACACCCATGCCAGCTGGATCCCACAACTGTTTTTTTTTTCACATCTGAGTCCCGTACAGAGATATCAAGAATGCATGATGGGGAAAAGAGGCAGCCTCTGGCCTGATTTCCTCTCCTTTACCATAAAAGGCAACAAAAACTTCTTTTTTAACAGTAATATTTGAATATAGTCTTCTTTAGGTGGTAGCGGGTTAGTACAATAGCAGTTTATCTGAAGATGAAACTGATATGGAGTACAGGTGAATGTGAAAAGCCTTTTATTTGAAGGGTTGTGTTAATCTACATTAATTATATTGTCAAGTAAGGCACACACCTAAGGAAATGAGCAACTGAAGCCAGGGAGAAGAGGACGTTTTGAAAATGGCTACAAATGTATTTTACACAATTCTAGCTGAACTCACTTGATGGCTTTTGAAGCATTTTGCTTTGTTATCCTTGAAATATTTGTAACAAGAGTGAGTTATTAACCTCATTTGGAGCCCTATAGTTCCAGTGTTTACATCAGAAATGGGCAACTTCTATTCTGTGAATATAGTTCTACGACCTGGGGAAGAGAATGGTGGTCCAGGCTCATCTGCACTGTTTTTTTGCTTCTGAAAAACTCTTTTGGTGTGAGCTACACAAGCTACACTGGCTGAAGGACTGCTTTGTGCAATGAGAGTCTCCATAACATAGGACCTGGTTCAATTTATGAGGTGAAATTCCCTGCTGTTTTTGTACGCGTTAAGCATTATGATTTCTTTCTCCTCTCACCTCAACTTTCCAGAAATTTAAAGACAAACAAGTAGAGGATGTGAGAGAATTTTCCTTAAAAAACAGTGAAAAATACTGACCTTTTGCTTGAAATAATTCTGGAAATATTTAGCCTCAGGAGATATATTTTTGGATAATTGTGATCGTATAAAAACAGGAGACTGAGATTAAATCCCTTATGTAACTTTTATTACAGCTTCAGCTACCATGAAGGCTATAATTATGGGAGTAGTTCTTGTTGACTGTGGAAAGGTCCCTGAGCAACATGCTTATTTATGTATTCAGCTAAATGAAATAATTACAGAGCTATCATCAACCAACTATTCTTTTGTGGAACCTTCTTCCATTGTTCTGTATTCTTTTGCAATCATGAAGACACTGAAAATTACAATTAAGAAATCTACTTTTTATCATTAGGATTCAAAATTAATTTTGGAATGTGAATGTATCTGTATGTCTCTATATATGACTTTAACAATCTTACCTTTATATCTCCACAACATTTTACTAACCGTATTGGTTCTCTTTGAAGAACATCCTTAGACAATTTCTATTTAAAGGAGGTTTCCATCCAGTTTTTATACATAGACATGAGCAGTCCTGGATGGATGTTGGGTAGAGGAATTGTTTTTGTTTTAACCATATAATAAAATGTAATGTTTGTTTGGTAAGTGGAATTTTATAAATTCATGTCATTTACTAAGCATGAGTGTAATAGAGCTAGGAAAAGGCAGAACTGCAACCCTAGAAGTTATTGAAGAAAAATCAAGTCCTATATTTCTCAGGTTTGGCACTGACAATTGTTTGGAACATTTCACAGTTTTTGCTTCTACATCTATATGTCAGCAGCTCATTTTAAAAGCAGGTAGTTATAGCATGCACTTCATTTCATTATGCAGACAGGCCACACAGAAAAATTCCTTGAATTTAACCCCGGCTCTTGCAGAATTAACGTACTCTGAGAGCACCAGAGAAATATTCTCAGGAAACAAATAATTTTGTATTTAGATCTGCATTTGGATTACATTCAGTAACTAATGAAATGGGTCATTAACTGAAGAAACAAATATATCGATTTGTTAGTTATTTAATCTACACCCTTTGTTCTGTGCACAGGTGATAATTGTGGTCCTGGGGAATGGGGGAAGTTTGCCATCATATTATGAAAAATTATACATTAATTCATTTTTGTAGGCACTAAATTAATGCTCCATGGCAAACTAAGTCTCATATCATTCTTACCTTCTGTATATTTCATTTTGCAACCTAACCTTCCTCTTAATGTAACACATATGTGAATTTCCCTGCATGGGCATGTGTACATATAAACATATATAGGCGCTAAATAAGGTCGATAGCACTAAGGTGTCTTAAAAAACCACGGTCATTGGTATTTTATTTTTGCACATCAGCTCTTTAAACTATAAAACAGGTATAACGGATCATTGCTCTAAACTAATTTGATTATATAGTATCATGCTGTCAAGCCTGTGCATAGAAGGTATGAAACTAAATTAGACAGCTAATTATGATTGTTACTTCTGGAATCCACGGGAGTTTCATTTTCAGGTTTTCTGTTCCTCTTTAAGGAGGGAATTAATTTCCTTCAAAGAAGGTGGTTTGGCAAAAATAACATGTAGCCAAACTTAAAACAATAGGTGGTTTTACATATACCATATTACTTTCTTCATTGTGACTATTAAGGGGGAGATCAATAATTAATGATCCAATTACTAGTTTACAGAGGCTTTTATTGCTGTGTCAAGGTGATGAAAAACCCTCTAGCACTGATTTTTTTGCTGCCACTCCAGTTTACTGGATCAGCAGATGCACTGCACCCTCTTAGACCTTTTACGGCATGTGTGCTGCCAGGGATGGATGATTTGGATTTACTGCTGCGATTAAGATCTTGTTTCTTAAATCATTTTAACAGTGAAGTCAGCCTATGCTGTGTCTGCTGCAGTTTAGGAGTCAGTTTTGAGAAGGTAGCAGGTTGAATTAGTTAAAAATTACAGCTCTTTAGACAATCTGTTAGGCTGGTATTAGTGTTCCCCATGTGACATATTAGAATAGCTTTAAAGAAAAAAACTGCCATGATTTGTATTGAAATGCTGTATTTCCTTATTACAAATAGTTTAATCTTAGACTGGTGATGTGTACCACAGTAGTTCTATTACCCTCTTGATTGTTAGGTAGAATTTTAAAATTTGCCTATGGCTTTCTGCATAATGCAAACAGAATTATAGACAAGAAAATGTCATCTTAACTCCGGAGTAGTTGTTTGCTATTCAAAATGCCTAGTTGTTCAAGTATGTAATACAGAAGATTTTGTTTTTAAGGTTATTCTTATTTCTATTCTAAAATGTGTGTTTCCTCATCAGTGATTAAAACATAGAGTGAATTTAGAGTCCTTTTCTGTGCCCACTGAGAGCATGTAATAAATTAGTGGGAATACCATGCTCAAAAATGTGGACTGGACCTTTTATTTATTACCTCTTCCCTCCAGCTGTCCTTATAGGACAATAGCTATGTTCAAGGGTAAAAGTGGTGGATAGTTTTTCCTCCCAAACAAAACCTAGTAACTGAACAGAAAAAAGCAATGATGAACTGGAACTTAGATATGGTTTTATTATTTTATAATATTGTTTCACTTCAAAATTATAAATATTTCTATTTTTAAATGATATATTATTTTAATGTTTATTTTTATTGTATTATTCTATTATATACAGAGACACATTATTTGTTTATTGGTTATCTCACACTGAAATCACAAAATGAGTATTTCTTAATATCACTTTTTGGTTGCAAGACGTCAGTGATACTGACTGGAAGTAGTGGAGAGAAAGGAAAAAGATGTTATCAATGAAATAACTGGCTGATCCTCAATCATAATATATGGGTGGCTGTTGGGCTGATGGTGGAAATTGATTCTAGATAATGATGTGCCTATGATAGGACACATCTCTGTTAGTAGTGTCTCCTTTCATTAGGATTATCTCTGGGACTTTGGGGATAAAAATATAGAAAGCTATTATGAATTAATATGTTTATGTTTCTTTAACCTAAGAAGATTTTCCTTTCCTTCCTGACATGTTCACTATTTCAGCTTTACTTATGGTTGATCGTTCTCTTGATGAAATTAATACAGCTCTGTCAGGAGTACAACTGACATGCTAAGTTTATGTTCTTGTTTGTGAATTTGACATCACATCTCATAAAGAATCCATTCCCTTGCTGTCTCTCATGGTCTCCTGTTGTCTTCACTTTGTAAATTTGAGGCTTACTTAGTAATTAAGTTATACTGATTCAAAGTAGCTTAGGGTGATTTTCTGTAATAATTAGTGTTGACTTCAAAGCACTAAAGCTTGAAAGTAAATAAGTACACAATATAAGGGTTTAGCTTTTCTGTGTTTTTTTTTCTGTCACTAATAAGTATTGGAAGGATCTATGCATACGTATGCATATTGAGAAAATAAATATACATTTTTATTATTTGCATTGGCTTCAGCTGTTCTAGTAACCTTAAATGTATTATTTGAAGAAAACATTTGCATAGACTCTCTGTCAACAGATGCCTATTTCTAAAAGTTAAAATGCACCTGGTTAAACACTGCCTTTCAAAGGCAGAGATCTCACATGTCTGTCCAAAATGTCCAAACAGAAGTAAGTTCACATTTAGGATTCAGTGCACGTGTGGTAAATCCTATGCCCCTGGGACTTCCAGGTGCCAGGCAGACTTGTTGGAGCTACTCTGACAGTCATTTTGCCAAAATCACAACTTCAGGATGTAAAAAGAGTGTATATCTGTGGAAAGCTGAATATAGGGTAAGCCAGCACAAAGTGAACTGCATGAGTAAATATGTCTACTAATGCTAAACAGAGTTTTACTGAAGCTACTTATTTCCTCAGTTTAACCAAGCCTCCTTCAGTGAGTGTAAATAAAATGGTAACGAAAAGAAAAATCTAACGGAAACAGGTATCACGAGCACACAAGACCTAAACCTGTTTCTTAAACATTGCAGCTGTTTCTCACAAATTTTCATAGCGTTCCAATTATGAAGTGAGTTCTCTTCCAGGGTGCTATAAGGCTCGTTTCCAACTGGCTTGTCAGGTTTTACTGTCGCCTTGCTGTTGGCAGCAAGACAGTTGAATTTGCCTGGACCACTTTCAAAGTCTGAGGAAGGAATTTGTGGTGCATGTGCAGAGTGGTTCCCAGTTGTGCAGCAGCTCTTATGCATCATAGGACTGTGGATCTTCTGTGCTTGTATGACAGAACTGTTCTTCCTCAGCAGTAATTTTCCAAGGTGATTCATTTTTCTGAGCCAGCAATTTGGGAAACACAGGGTTTTTTCATACCTTCCAGACACCAGTTGATTCCTAGATGCATTATATCCAAGAGCTTGTTAACTTTCAGTAGACTAGTGTGTGAAGAAAGGTGGGCTCATTCAGGACACCTAACTAGCCTATCTGCTTTTAGTTGATGGGAATATCATTACAGTGTTACAGAAGACTGAGCACTGAAACAAAGGCCAGTTATGGGATTCTTTAATGGTATTAATAGGTTTTATTCTCCCCTGCATTACTAATAGTGCTTGTTTCCTCTTTAAACGGGTCCCTCATTCGGGTATAGTCAAGCTGGTATTGCTGATACTGGTTCCAAGCCTGAGATGGTGAAGAACTTGCAATGAAGCTGTCAGTTGGAACTCTAGGGTGGAGGGATGCATGGTAATGACAGATAAGCAAGGAAGATGTGTGAGGCCAGCTATGAACATATGTATGGTCTTTGTGCATGTGAATAGGGAAGAAAAAGGAAAAAGGCATATGCTGTAAGAAGGGAGTGAAAATTTTGATTATTTAGAATAACAATAAAAAAGTAGTAAATTGCTTTTGATTACTTACTACTGGGCATGATCCAGAAATACTGTCTTATCTATGCTTTCCAAAGCATGCTTTCCTTTGTATTCTCCTGAAGGTATTTCCTTTTCCGGGCATAGGCTCAAAACTTCCTACAGAGAGAAAAGAAGGAAGAAGTGGAAAAGTGAAAATGACTGAAGTAGGGTCAAATATGTACTTTGGAGTAAAATTCTTCTCAAGGCAAAGTCTTGAAGACAATCACACAAGAGAGAAATCTGTAGGATATCATGTTTAATTAGTTCCAGTTTTCCCTGATGTTAGTAGAAATAGAGTAGCGGGGAACATACGACAAAGGTGTGCAAATCTGAGAAACTTGAATATTAATAAGGTATTAACTGGCAGTGATGGACTGGGTTCCCAGTATAAAGTGTCTGTCTGTTTCCCAAGACTTCTTAACAGTACTGGTCTATTTTCTTGGTGGCCCAGAGCGTGAGTTTATGTGCTGGATCACATGCTAGAGGCCATGATGTGATATGTAGGGTCACACTCCAGGTGTCATATGAGAGGCATGCCTGTAAGTATATGAGGTCATGTAGCATGTGCACTGTGCTGTGACTGGAAGCATCTCTTCCAGTGGGAGTCTGGTGAGTGTGGACTTCCATTGAGAAACTGTGGTATTTCTTTGTCTCTTTTTCTTTTATTTTTTTAGCTCCAGCCCACTGGTTTTAATATGCAGTAGCTTTCTACAGGAAGAAGCCAATTTATCATACAAATGTATTTGCTATATTGATATGCTTTCTTTCAATTTACTCCAAGGAAAGTCATTTTTCAACATATATTTGACTAATAGACTAAATCTAATTTTGTTTTAGAAAATGTAATTTTGAAGAAAGTCTTTCCTGTAATTTAAGTCCTTCCAGCAAAACATACTTAAGAAAATACTTCCAGTAAATATTCTTCTCTCAGTAGTGATTCTAAGTCTCAGTTTCAGAAAGAGAGCCAGAACAAAATAGTCATGCTGAAACCTTTTTACCCTTTACATTAAATATTCCTTTCTGTAAAGAGTAGTATCCTTTCTGTTGAGCAGTACTAGTAGTAGTTGAATACAAGGCTACGTATTGTTTGAGGGTAAACCAGTGTCTTCAATTTTAATAACATTTTTCTCTAAACAGTATCACTTAAAAAAACCCAAAAGAAATTGAGAGCTTTTTTAAATTCTTAATGACTGACCCATCTAGACCAGGGAAGTTTCTTTGGTGGCATTATCTCTCGTCAATGCCTGCATGCTCTCCATGTCATCATTCCTGCCACGTGGGTATGCATTGTTATGTGCTCCTCCCGCGCCAACTGATTCCCTCACCTGCTTTGTAGATGCAGCACTCTGCTGTTCAGAATCTTCTTCCAGCTGTGTAGTTTCTCTTTTATGTTTTTCTTTTTTTGGCCACAAGAACTTAAAGTGTTTATGGATGTTCACCATTAACAAGGACAGTTATGCAAGGTCACACAAAATCACTCTTGGATCCTTTATCACCTGTAGTGGTCCTTTAAATCTGCAGATCCATATGTAAGAGCTGACTAAATGTGGACAACCACAAACTAGGCATCTACACTCAAGCTAATCATCTTGACTTCTTTTACATTCATTGAAGAAAAACAGACTTCTTGAGTACAATTCATGTCAGCCTTAAAGTGGATCTATAAAGTCAGATGAATGGAGCCATGAGTAACTGGTTTAGATACAGAAATCTAAAACTACCTGAGATGAATTCTGGGTGTCTCTACTTTTCACATGGGGGACACTTTCCTGCTTTTTACAACATCTGCTAGTATTCTGAGCTCCAAATCAGAAGTCTCTGCTGAATTGTGCATAGTGATTTTCTTAGTGCTTATGACTGTCAAGTTCCTGCGCAGAAGTGTGATTGCACTACTTAATCTTTGACTTCTCTTAAGAACTGCAGCACTGAATCTCACAAGTGGGTTAAGACCTGCTTTCTAGGAGATCTGATAAAAGATCTAGATCTTTTGCATTTATTTATCTGGTTGCCCTGAGACTTCCCAGCCCCTAGCGGTAAGGCTCTTGAGGCCTTTGAGTACAGCTCTTAGCACAGGTGCCACTGGTTTACATAGTCAGGGCTAAATGCAAACATCAGAGTGTGGTCCACAGTTTCCTTTTCACTAAGGAAGATTTATACACTTTTCTCCTAATTACTGCATTTCTCTGTATTTCACATATTCACAGAATCATAGAATGGTTTAGGTTGGAAGGGACCTTAAAGATATCTAGTTCCAACCCCCCTGCCATGGGCAGGGACACCTTCCACTGTATTAAAAGTTGAGACTGTACTTCATATCCTTTACATAAAGAACAGCTTCTCTTTTTTCTTTTGGTGGGACCAGATCCTTCAGACATTTTCCTAGGCTGTTCCATGTTGAAAGCTGACAAAACCAGAGTAATAATTATTTCCAAACAAAAATACTGAAATGCATGATAGGAAGTTTCAAAGCCTGCTATAAGACCTGCAAGAAGAAGCTTCCTTTTGTCATCAGTGCTCAAACTGCATTAGTGACTCTGTTGCAACATATTTCTGTGCTTTATGTGTGCCAGGCAACTTTTCATTTGTTGCTGCACCAAATGCTAGCATGTCCCTGAAGTGTCCAGAGCTGACAAAGCAATTGTTTAAGCACACATATAATCGCCTCCAGGCAATTCTGGCTGTGTAGCTCCTCTTTGGAGTCACCCACTGTGTGGCAGTCTAGATGGATAGTACTGCAAACACAGAAAATAACCTGCTTAAATGACAGTTCTTCAATAACTGTAGTCCACTTTCCACTTCTCTCCAGAGCCCTTCTGGTATAGGGCTTCACTGGGAACCTTGCAGTTAAGAGGAGGATCAAGTGACATGGGATGTGCTCTGCTCACTATAGCCTCATGCTGAAAATCAGCTTGGAGGGGGAATATACTCATTCAATTGCAAGGCTAAATCGTTTGTAGTTTTGAGTAATGACACACATGCACAATCACTGGCTCATGTAGTCTGTATGTAGCATGAATTCAGCATGCACTGTGTAGTCAGGTAAACTCCACAGCTTGAAGACTTTAAAGTTACATGACCTGCCCTTTTTGGCAGTGTGATTTGAATTTGAGGAATCGTTTTTGTTTTATTTGGTTTTATTTGATGTTTTTAATTTAACAAGAGAGGAACTTTCCAGTTTAGATAGGTCCTGGTTTAGATAGAAAGGGTATGTGTCATCAATATATACTATGTGAAGGTTTTGGGCACCTCAGAGCATCCCAAATGACTCTCTATGTGTAGAATTGCCAATTAAATTGAGCATCTTATGTCTAAACTGGAAGATAAATGGTTTTAGACTTGACCATGAACTTGGGCAACACTCAAGAAAGAGTAGACACATTTGTGTAGGTAAGATTCAAATTACTGAATGCCTTTTAAAAGATACTTAATTACCGTATTTCTGGGTGGGAAAGCTGTTCTAAGAAGCAAAAAATACATAATCAAACATTAAAATACAAGGAGAATGGAAACTGACTAGAATTCTTTTAAATATACGCTGTCATTCAAGGTTCCCACTGCTATGGGAAGATCCCATTGCTGTGGGTTCCTGGATGGAGAAGAAGAAAATCTTTTCCTCTGCCTATTTGGTTTTGGCTAAACATACTAAACATCGTTAAACAAAACTTACTGGAACATACTAAACATCAGTAAGCTTACAAAGGTTTCAGCTTAACACCATTTGTACAGAAAGACTAGGTCAGTGGTGTGATTTTTCTCCCAACCTGATTTGTCCATGCAAGCTTTCCATATACACATAGAGCTCCTTGACATTAATAAGAGCCGACCTCTCATATGTCCTTCCCCGTATCCACCTGCACTCCTGAACTCATGAGGCATCTGAATGCTGTTAAAATGACATTAGCTAAGATTGTATCTTGCTTAGTAATATATTAGTTCCTTTTTCCATGAAAGATGGCTTTGATATTATCACTTATATAATATATCAACGAGGTGACATTTTTTCCTGAGTCATTTCTGCTGCACACATTAAATGCACATATTCTCAATAATAAAGCATCTGCTACTGTGGAAAAGAAATATCTAAGAGACCAGCAAGTGCGTTCTCTGGTAGTCAGAATCAAAACTACAGTGTCTTTGTTACAGAAAGATTATGGTTTAACAGTTTTTCTAGTAGAACTATGTGTCTTGCATGTATTACTTTTAATTTTACAAAATTTCACAAATCTTTTACCCAGTCAAGGTTTTAATATTTATAGAACTTGCACTGAAAAATTTTTGTCCAGTGATTTTATCAAGTTGTTCATTGTACCTCAAAAGAGTGTGAGTGTACTAAGCAATACATTTCTCTCATAGAAATGTAATATGCTACAGGGCTTCCAGACAGTCATCCTGGGTATATTTTTATAATTTTAAATATTTTATTAATAACAGTTTTATTGCATTTTATTAACTTTTATAGTATTCAGACTTGTCAGATGACTTAATGTCGTGTTAAGGGCAAAATCCAGATGATCTACAAAGGCTTTATCATTTCTAATTTCTATGACTACTTTTTTAAACATATAGCTAAATATTTTAATGGAAGAAGAGTACAGATAAGAACAAAATGGTCTTTGGATGGAGTTGTTGCTTATTTTCTTGTCATTTTAATTTTAGAATAATTGGTATTTACTGTGAGACGCAACTAATTTAAAAAGAAAGTCAGCTTTCTACATCTTGACTGAAAAGAAGAGGGGAAAATAGTAGAGCAAGAGGTGGGAGTGCTTTGATCAGACGACTGGCTCAACTTTGCACGTGTTCCTCCATGCAGGTTTAGGTTCAGGGCTTAAAATTTGATAAAGGTTAACTGTTGCTGAAATAACTGGATCTTTTAAAATGTATGTAATTTCTAGATGCTAATGCCTTGGGTATGCTGGGCTAAATGTGTCTAATCTTGGACAGATATAGTATGTGGATGCACCACATAGTAATACAGGGGTGAGAGGACTCTTGGAAACCTTTTTAGCAAGCAGGAATCAGTTACACCAGCAGATGACACTGGGACCTCTGTTTAAAGACTTGAACACAGAAAATGGTCCAGAGATCCTTTAGTCTCCATTACTACTGTTAAGGTGAAGAGTGAAAAAGAAAGTATATGATACCCTGTTCAAATGACAGATTAAAAGAAATATTTGGTCTTTCTAATTGTATAAAATCAGTCCAGTAGACTTGCCTTCTGTGAGAGCTGAGTCCTTTCTGTCATAATTTTGGAATTTTCTTGAATATGTAAACAAATACTTGAGGCTGTGTCAGAATAGTAATTTAGGGTAGTAGGATCCTCCTGATAAAAAGGTGATGACCATCTAAATGAGTCACTGAGACCTTCTTTATAAGCAGTGGAGGAGAAATAAGACATTTTGGGTATCATGAAGGTATGATTTATCTCACCAGGAAGTACACATCTAAAACAGGTCAAATGAACCACACCTTAAAAAGTTCTGTTTCCAGTCAATGATTGTGAAAGAAACATAGTCTTATTAATTCAGATGTACAGATCTGTACAAGAAATATCCAAATTCTGGGTAGAAGAGGTCTCTAGATTCAATTATTTGAGAGTTGGCTGCAAAATTTCTCTAAGAGGATGTAAAAAGACTTACCTTAAGAGATTTTTTTTTTCCCCTGAAAGTAGAGAGAAATTGGAAGTTCTGCAGTAGCAAAATAACCAATGTATTTTATTTTTACTGTATAATGGGAATTTTAAAAAATTTTGTCACTCTCAATAATTTATCACTCAAATAATATGTGATAGCATATATTATTGTATGCATTAATGTATGTAGATTACTGTTTTGGATAGCTTTATTAAAAACAAGAGGATATGGAATGTCTTTCTCCTACTGAAATTCAGTGTGTGTTTCAAATGTGGGTGTGCATAAGCCAGATTGTTAGAGCCCAACACTGCTCAACATTTGCTGATATAAACACCTATAGGATGAATTTATATATGTATAGCACATCCGTACTGTAAAGTACAGTTACTGTAAAGCTAATTTAAGTCTTTGAGTGTATGCCTATATGCCCATATTGTGGACATGCAAGTAGCAAGTGAAGATTGGACCAGTTTTTGGTGGCTAAGTATATGCACATTTGCAGTATGAATGTGTATATGGTCAGTACATCTCAGGGGCCTCAACTTTTCAATAACTTATTTTCCTATTTTTAAGAAGTTATTTTCTACGTAGACACACAAGTAAAAGTTCACTTTTATAGGAATCCTTGCTCATGACAAGCTCATAAAGACCTGTATAATTAATATAGGAAAAGGCGTGAATAGGAGAGCTAGCAAAGCCATGATGGTTTTCATAAAGTACAGGTAAAAGTCCTATGTTCACTGTAGAACAGCAAGGACATAATAACTATACTCCTGGATTCCTTTCTGGTGGCTTCTTTTGGATTGTAGGTGATAGTTGAGATTGTTGCTGAGAATTTTAAAACCTTAAAAAATGAACAGTAATTTGCAGTAGTAGATTCTTAATGCCTAATGGTAGATATGTAAATTTAAATTTAGTCATTTCAATGAAAATAATCAGGAATTAGAATTGGTGACAATTATCAATTTTAACTGTTCTGATTATAAAGCCCATTTTATTTCAGTGTCCTGCTCCTAGAATTAGATACCAAATTATTGGGAACCCAATTACAACATTTTAGTCAAACTTTGGGTTTGGGTGCAGCACTTGTATTGATGACACAGAAAATAACTAATGGGAAAAAACAGTATGGGCTCATGTGCCTTTAGTTCATGCAATTAGAGGTGAGAAGTCATCATTACTATAATGAGATGAGTTTTCCTCACTGAAGATCTGTTTAAAAATGTATTTTAAAACCCAGATTTGTAAAACAAGCAATATGTAGGCTGGAACTCTTGTTATCTTCTGGATATCTCTAAATGTATATTTATGCAGTAAAGGCTAGATCTTCATGAGCTCACTGATGATTTCACTCAGTTCCCCTGAAGCAATGTCTTTGGAGGCAGAGGTAAGACAGCACTGGAAGTTCCATTGCAGAAGTGCCTTTTGCAAAATGTTATTAGCTTTCAGAAGAATATTTTTTGTCCCTGTAGCAGGATAGCCACACTTGTATCTGTAACTTAGTCAAGATGTTAACAGTCATGAGAAAACAGTTTTGGTGAGAATTTCCCATTTTAAAATGTTATCTTCCTTTCAAGAATCAAGAAACACAGTTAATACATTAACAGAAGGCCTATTTATTACTTAGAAAATATGAATTAATTAAAACTTCAAAATAAAATTGTTGTTATGAAATCAAAGGATATTTAATATGCTACAATGTTCCTGCAAAATATAAGGGACCAAGTTCAAACTGTATTTTTGAAAATAAAACCTTTGTGTTCTGTACATTTCCTTCTTTAAAATGAAAATGAGGCTTGATTATTTTTTTTTCTTATAGCATATGCAAGTCTATACATTAGGAGAAAACAAGTGAAAATAGGCCATATTTCTCATTGTATATACTATCCTTCTGAGGAGACTATATTTTACTTTTCTGAAGCATGTATTGGCTTTTTCTAGCTTAGTTTTATGGGGCTGCATCTTCACATCCTCCCTGTAAAGTTTTCTAGACAAGTGTTAAGACTGTGATTAGACCAATTAGTTATATTTCACCAACTTACTGATGTACTTTCAGAGGAATAGATTGAGCAATGTCAAAGTAGGATCTGAAGTACTGGAAGTAGAAAAATGTCAGTTTTGGTCTGTACTAAAAAGAGCAGAACTACTTTGATTTAATGTTCTTTTGGTCATGAAATTCGATAGAAAAGTCAACATTTTTTCCTGCATACAACTGTATCAAAATATTATGTAGCGTGTAATAACAAAGTATTTTTCACGTTATATGTATCATTTCCTCACCATGATACATGGTGAGGAAAACAGAAAAAGAGCAAGAGAAACATAATAATGCAAAATGTGCGGGCATAATTTACAATTTAAACTAACTACATAAAAGAGAATGTTTTATTAAAATACATGAGTCATTCTCCAGTTTTATGGACAGCAGCATTAATTTAGACCTTTTCTTTAAAACTGTTTTTTAAACCTTTCTTCCTACCATGTGTCTGCCATACAGGTTAAATTCTGATTCTGTAAATTACATATATATTTTGTCAAAACCCCACGCATTTATCCCCAGTTATGAGGTACCTGTACTTTCTAGAATTCTTCCTGATAATTAACCAGTAGACGTTTCTCTGGGAATTTCAAGCAAAGCTTATATGCTTTTTATTCTAAAAAAAGTTTCTATATTTGTTTTTCTTACCAATCGTATTTAACCGATCATTTAACCTTCCTTAAAATATCATCTACTGTACAGTGGTATATAGAGTACCATTGGTTTAAGGATTTTATCAAAGTGATTGGAATAAATACTAGTTTGTGTTAGAAAAGCAAAGAAATAGGTTCCTTAAGACAGAACTGTTTCTTTAGATGAAAACTCACTCCATATTCAAATGCTTTCCTTTCTGAAAATTCTGTTAGGAATACAATACAATTTGCCTTTTCATTAATACTGTAAGTAGTTTTGTAGAAACAATTAAAGACTGAAGCAATGATGCTTTATACTGTACATAATTTTATGCACACACAGACACACAGAAACATACCTCCTTCCTCACTCTATTTCATATTCCACGTACTCTGTTGTTGGAGCCTTAAATTCTTCTTGGAAGCACTTTGCAAGTCCTGCTAGCAGAGGTTATGAATCAGATAGGATAATCAGAAGTCTTTACAATTTTACTGTATCTTTGTCTGTCCTTTCTTTCACCTTTCCTTTACTGCACTATCTTGTCTGTCTGATTCTCGCAGGAGACATGGATTACAACTGGTTGGACCATACGTCTTGGCATAGCAGTGAGGCATCCCCAATGTCTTTGGTGAGACATGTGGAGCCTTACCATTTAGTTTCCTTTATCATTTCACATTTCCTTTGTTTTATTTACACCTTTGCATGTTTTCTTTTTTGTATCCTTTTTTTTTATCCCACACCTATAGGGGACAGTCAAAGGGGAAAAAGAAAAACTAGTGAGCAGGCAGTTTTGTTGGATTCTAACACCTTATCCGAGAGGCAAAAGAAAATGGTGTGCTTTGGTGGCCACTCTTTGGAAGAGGACTTGGAATGGTCTGAGCCTCAGATAAAAGACTCTGGGGTAGATACGTGTAGTAGCACAACTCTAAACGAGGAACATAGCCATAGCGAGAAGGTACTGAGATTATGGAGCCTGCATTTTAACCTGCTCATTTGGTCTTTGTTTGCTCTCTGTCACTCATTAAAATAGTGCATAAAATAAAAGATAGGGTGTTTCTAGAGACAATGTAGCATTTCTTAAGGTGCAGAAAAGAAAAACAAATGAAAAGTCTCTGCATGCTTGCAGCTTTTACTGTTTGGCAGCCTAAGAAAAAAATTGAGAGGCATAAAGGAATGTTGTTCTTATGGTTGCATAGTATGGTATTACCGTCAAGTATAAAGTAATTAACTACAAGGATTCTACTGATTGGCTTATTTGATTTACTATGTTCAAACTCCTGGGGCTGAAATTAGATTAATAGTTTAAACCCCAGGTGAAAAAGGGAGAAAATTTGGTCTCTCTGCACAGAAAAGTTGTTTTTCTTTTTTCCCTTTCACTGTCATGGTTGTTCTTTTGTTTTGTTGCCATGCCATTTTTGTGCAGTATTGTGCAGAATTAAAGGCTTTGCCATCTGCTTTGGTATTTTTTATTTTTGCTTTCTGTTTGGTGGAGATTATGATAAATCTTTTTAGAGTTATTAGTCGTAATGGGAGCAGATTTGTCTGTGCTTGTTAATTTTGCATGAAATAGAGCATGAAATAGTATTTTTCTGTGAAAAAGTGCTATGATTACACAAAATAAAATGTTAAAAATTTATTAATTATGCCAATATACAAGTATAACTGTGCCCCTGTATAGTAATGGAATAATAAAGTTCACTGTAACTATGCTTCATATGTGAAGTAATTATTCCAAGAAAGAAAAAATACATTTAAATAGGGTAATGGCTATACCTTTTAATGTATTCTATAATATCTAATATACTACTGCTGAGAGAAAGTAAAACACTGAAAAAGTTTTTCAGTCAGAGAAAACTGACATGTTTGGAATAGTGGAAAAAAAAAGAAATGTCTTACACCAAATTTCTGTTTTGAGTTAAACTTCTTTTTCATTATTACTCTTATACTAGACCTCTACAGGTTTTTTTGTCAGTACTCAGGTGAGATAGTCATGGTGTGTAGATAACTATGTATAGTTGTCTATATCTGTCTAATAAAGATGCAAAGATCATTCCATATATTTACAAATTTGATTTAGTAAAATCGATAATGTTATTAAATGTTAGACATACATTGTGATGGACTATATATCCAAATAAATCTTTTCCAGCACAGTTTTCTGTTATTCTTTTACATTAAATATTAGTGTAATCATAATACTTTCATGGCATTTTTGAAACATATCAGGAAATGAAAAGTATTACTGAAATATTTTTCTTTAAAATTCTATTCACTGTATTTTCCATTAACACCATATGATAGCATCCAGTAACTTGGCAACCATCCAAAGATGGAGACCGTCTCATTGGTCGGATTTTGTTAAACAAACGACTAAAAGATGGAAGTGTGCCTAGAGACTCAGGAGCAATGCTTGGCTTGAAGGTTGGTAATGAATGATTTTGGAACTAACAACTCTCTCAGTTAAACTAGCTACCTTTGTAATGAAAGTATTCTCATATTGTATAGTGTATGTGTATCAATATCTATAATGTCTTATGCTCAAAATTGCAATATAGAGACATTTTATATCAATTACTAAGAGTAATTTTACAGAGGCCCTGACAGGCTCAAAAACTTGTATTTTTCTGAAAGACTAGACATTTTTTCACAAGTTTGCTGAGAACGTCTGCTCTGCAAGGTACTAATTGCATCCTTGCTGGGCAAGCCAAGGCCTGTCCACTTTCTTCAGTATTGAGGATTGCACCATGGTATAACTTCTGTTCCACAAGAGGGAAGAAATGTGAAAGATAAATTCTCTCTTTTGAAGATCTGGGGACATTTGGAAGTTAATGACATTGCATTCCAGATCAGAGTCTGCCAATGGAAGAGCCTGATTCTGGATTTTTTCCCCCCTTGACTGTTTGATTTCTACATTTTAAATATACAAGACAGAACATTATTTATTATCACAGAGTAATGTGTTTGCATCTTTTTCATGGTGCACTACTCTTAGAACACATTACGAAGCTGTTTCTAGCTCAGATGTTGATCTCAGTTTTGTGAGATATTATTATTTGCAGTTCCAGCAGTGCAAGAATGAGAATGAATTATACACAGTAAAAGAAACAAGCGTGTATTTATTTTGATTCAACATCCCTGTTGTGAGAAATCATTAAAAAATTTGATTAATTCTCCATTTTCTATTTAACTGACAATGACTTCACTTTGGGTACACGGATAAGACTATAGTCATACAGTGTAAATAGGGATTAAAATC
Source organism: Pluvialis apricaria (assembly GCA_017639485.1). NCBI lineage: Eukaryota > Metazoa > Chordata > Aves > Charadriiformes > Charadriidae > Pluvialis > Pluvialis apricaria. Next base: position 148,236,402 of record CM030008.1, read on the forward strand.
AGTGTAGTTACTTTTATAACATATACTAAAATGCTTTGGAAATTTTTCAGTTTTTAATTTAATTGACAAATGATTTTATTTTGAAGTCAGTGGAGAAGCCAGTTGAGCATCACTTCTAGTATGTGTGTTATTGTCTTAATGTTGGAAAATGTGAGAGAAGAGACTAACAGTGCTACTATGAAGTACTTTTTGTTTAAACTTATATGTTTAAAATTCTAAAATCTTCTATTACAAAGATGAACTCTTCACTGAGATTCATGAATAGTTTAGATTCAAGAGTAACTACTTTTTAATCTCTATAGATGTCTGAAAAGAGTAATTTTCAGCAGTTATTCCTGACTTGAATTTTTAAATATTTACATTATTGAAAATAACCTAAACTGGATTTTAAATCCCAATATGAATACTATTAATAAACCTTAAGAATTTGAAGATTATGCAGTTATAACAGATTCTGATATGTGAATCTCCTGATTCTAAGTTAAATGTTAAGGTCAAACCCGTTGAAGTGTCCTGTAGAGAAATCTTCAGTATGACAAGTATTTTCATCTGAATTGCCCAGCCAACGTGAATTTGATTAATTGGGGAGTTTGATGCTTAGTGTGAACATCATGAGTTCTGTTACATTAATATATCTATTTTCAGTTAAAAGGTATTGAAGTAAGCAGTCTAATGACCAATACCTTACTTTTTGGGGGTGGTAACTTATAATACAGTGAACCACTATACATACATTTGCTGAAGTTTAAAAGCTTTAGCATTCTGTATTTGCATTGGGTTTATATTACACAGATAGCCAAAATAGATACAAACATAACCTGTCATAGCCAACATTCTGTTGTGTTTTTTCAAGTTTATCTGTCTTATCTGGGCTGCCTTGAAAAACAAGGAAATAGTTGAATTCTTTCTGTTGCCAGAACATTTAAGTCATTTAAAGTAATTTTCATTCTATGAAAATACTTCCTCTTTGAAACAGGTAGTAGGAGGAAAGATGACTGAATCAGGTCGACTCTGCGCATTTATCACCAAAGTTAAAAAAGGAAGCTTAGCTGATACTGTGGGGCATCTTAGACCAGGTATGTATCTATCTGCTATAGATCTATACTGCTGAGTTGCTTTTCTGAAGGTGACAACAAGCGAGCGAGTTTAATTAGATGTGAAATTACGTTAAATAGGTGTGATGAACGACGGCATAATTCAAGCTGACGTTCAGTTACTAGATTATTGACATTGCTGCTTTTGTTAAATATATAAATTCTTATGTTGTTCAAAATCATATTTTAACATTTTCATTCATAGAATCATGGTTTTATACTCAATATTCCACTGGTGTCCTGCCCAGTCATTTTATGGTGTATATTTTATTTAGAGCAAACCAAGCTCTTACAAATGTGCAAACAGAAACAGCTCAGCTAAGAAACTGCTGCTATCCCAACATGCAAACCATGGATTGCTAGATTGGAGAATGTGCAAGAAATATTAACTATTAACATAAAAACTATCTGAACCTTAAATACGAGACTTGTAGAGGTAAATGGATCTTCAAAATAGTAAGTTGATGAGGTATGCTCTTTTAAAGATCTGTATTTTCTAAAGAGCGTGTTGGGATTTCTGTGGGCCACAGCTGCCAAAGCGAGTAAGAGCTATATCTAATTCAATAGGGGTCCTACTGATGATATTATTGTTCCACTGAACTTCACATATTTGAAGCTGAGCTGCAGAAAACCTTTAATACTCAGAATTTTACTGTATGAAGGACCTCAAACTTGTTTGACAGCACAGGTTTCACAATGCAGTGAACTGACAGTAGAATGGCTTAAATTGTCATTGTAAGCACAGTCCACAGCAGACTTCTTAAGCAAAGTGTTATTACTGAAATTATAGGTGATGAAGTATTAGAATGGAATGGAAGGCTACTACAAGGAGCCACCTTTGAGGAGGTGTATAACATCATTTTAGAATCCAAACCTGAGCCACAAGTGGAGCTTGTTGTTTCAAGACCAATAGGGTAAGTAATTTCGTAAAAGTTTGTACTAAATACGAAAAAATGTTGCTAAATTTCACTTCTAGGGCAGAGCATGTTAAACAAATTCATAAACATTGTAAACAGTAAAACTATATGCAAAATTTGGTAAACCAAAAACATAGCTAGAATGATAGATCACACCGGTACGTAAAAAGAGCTGATGTGAAATCCTATGTTCTCTGAGAGAGTCCCAGGCACTATCTACTAATATGGTCAAAAAAAGATTCCTTTTTGTGGTTGTTTAGTTGGTGATCCAGCCTATATTGTCTCTGAAATTGTGGTTATACTCTTTATTGTTGCAATTCTCGACTCTTGATTTTTATTCCTCTATGCCCGTTTTTATAGAATATGCATATAATTCATATGCATTTTTGTTCATATTTGATCTGTGAACTGATGAGGAACTCTATTTACTGAAAGTTTGCAGTGTAGAATTTTGCCCCAAATACACTATGCTAATGACATAATCATATGCTTTGGAAACTCTTAAATCCACATTCTCATCATCTTCATCTATGAAATCTATTAAATTATTTCTTGTTATCTAATACAGAATATATCTGAATGAATAGCTAGCGCTGTGTGGGACTTTTTCTTTGGTGCTTTATATGGCCCAGTTTTCTTAACTTTCGGACCTCTCTCTCAATGTCTAAACTTAAATATTTCCTGCGTAGCAATAGGGCGTTTGTAGTTGCTTTGTTATATCAGATGGTGAATACTTCCCCTTCTTCATCTGTTCTTTTTCTTCTAAGTTCGTACAGCCTACAGCCACATCCATCCCTTTTTCACTTCTCCATTGGAAGTTCTGTAGCTGATCACACCAGGGCTGTGAAGAGGGGAGTGCTTATTACTGAATTTGAAGATGCCTACAATTGTTAAGAATTTTCTATTTTCCCCCACAGAATTTATTATGATCTATATGATACAACAGGATAGGGTGCTAGGTAATCTCATCTAGGCTCCCTTTTCCACATGAGGTTGATGCACGCAGTTATCTTACCTCTATATGAGAAACATGGGTAACATAACAAATAAAAATTAAGAAGTGCTAAAAAAAATATCTAGAACCATATAATCAGAGGATGGAATTTCAGTGAAGATAATTTGTTATCGGTTCAGGTATAATAGGAACTTAATGTGTTTGACACATGAGGAACTTAGCGTGTAGGGACTTAATTTGGTTTGACAATTTTAAACAAACTTGATAATAACAAATACTGCTTTATCTTGTCAGTGAGATGAGAGGTTTTCTCCTACGTACATATTGAATTGCAACCCCTAAAGGGTAAGGGCTGTATCAACTGTCCTGTCATTAAAAACCTTTGCATAACTTGGGAGTCTTAGGTATAATAGTAATGCTAAGGGACAGACTACGTTACTAGAAGAATAATGTCTCAGAAAAGGAGGTTTCAAATTCATTTCATACAGGTTTAAGATATTTCATAATGTCTCTCAAATAGAAGTTTTTAGCAAAAGTTTCAAGGAACTGCTGGCATCTTGAAAATACTCATTTTTTTTTTCTCTTTCTGCATTCTCTTTATTGTGCAAAACCTCCTGTATTCTTTCTTGTGCTTTTATATTTACTGTCTGTTGTTTACCTTCCTTATCATCATGTCTTCTGTTATATTGCCATGTGCTCCACTTGCTGTCACTAGAGCAGCTCATCTGTAATTCCTTCAAGAAAGTGATGTGGCCTCTCAAGATGCCTTCTTCAGCATTAACTGCTTGCCACATAGTCTGAAGAACTGAGCCAGATCAGACCTAAAAAAGATGTTCTGTGTATTTGATTCCCAGTGTCTTTTTGAAGTAAATTCAGAAGAGGGTTTTCCCCTCCAGAACACCAATTGCTGATCTAAATGGGTTTATAACTGAAGCCTCAGTGATGAATACTTTCTGGAAGTTGGTAAGGTTTTAGATTCTGGTTAGATGTATGTAACTCTTTGGATTTTGATATTGACTATATGACTTCCTAAATTTTTTTCATGAGACTTGAGCTGATGAACTGGAAATACCATATTATCTTCTCAGTTCAGAAGATTTCAGGTCATAATCAAAGGGACTGCAAAAATGAACACTTTATGGTTGCCCAAGGAAACATAATACCATAAGTCTGTGTTTTGCCCCAGGGAAGAAAGTTTCAATGTATTTAAAATCATTAAAAGTTCAGATTTGCCAGATGTCAGAAGTGATAATTATTTCAATTAGAATAATTGATGCCCACTTGAAGGATTTAACTTTTGCATTGAGGTAGATCCTATTACTTATAAAAAAAGTCTCTTGATGGTCTCATGGCAATGTGCTAACTCATGCCAGAAGTCTACAGACGGTTACTGGCAATTAACTTAGCTGAGAAAGAGAACCTGTTGTCACATCCTGATATTCTGAATACAAAACCAATTCCAGTAGACACAATTGTTAGTTCTTTGTCATTTTATTATGGGCAGACTGCTGTGAAAACTGAAGATGACAAGCTAAGCTGTCTCTTATACACAAGAACTTATCTATTTTCTGCTCTCTAATTCTCAGAAATAGTTATTTTAAAAATGCATGTTATTTTCATAGTTACTACTGTTTTGAATTTGGAAGGAATGAGGTATTGTGTTTTATTAATTATTCTACACAATCTGCTTGCAGTGGAACATATCTTAAAATGTAAAGAGGTGCCTAAAACTAATTCTCCTTCCTCCTACACCTGTTTACCTCAGTGAGAGTTCCTGGTAAGAAATACCATTCACACTACTGTGAAATACTGGGAACTGTATGCTTTAGAAATATAAATGATAGCAGCCGAAACTTTCAGGTTTATTGTTTCAACTATTGATAGAAAACTCATATTCAATCTATTCACATTGATACATGTTTTCAAGGTTTTCTTCTCAAACTCATATGACAGAAATACTTTTTTGAAATTAAAAGTTAGGATCAGGAGTGTATTTCTGAGCAAAGTAATATTATAAGTTCTACATATATCAAATATGCAAACTTAAGTATTTACTTCTTCGATAGCCTTTGTATGTTTCTGACAAGTTTTGCTTACTAACAACAGAGACAGTGATTTTTCCTTGTCTATAGCAGGTAGTCACAGCAGTTGCATGCCTTCTGATTAGTTTGAGTTATTGAGTACTGTGCATCAACTCTCTTGGAAAGATTCCTCAATCTGCTTAGTAAAGCTGTCTTTCTAGTAAATCTTGAAAAATGTTTGAAAACAGTATACCAAAAAGTAACTAGATAAGTTTTACTTCTATGTATTACAGACTCTCTTTTTTTTTCGTTGTATGAGACAGTAGGTATCACTGAAAGCATTTTTAACTTCCCCTTCCTTTTCATATACCTTTGTGGTGGGTTGACCTTGGCTGGCCACCGAACGCCCACCCAGTCGCTCTCTCCCTTCCCCTCCTCAGCAGGACAGGGGGAGAAAATAAGATGGAAAAGCTCATGGGTCAAGATAAGGATGAGGAGATCGCTCAGCAATTACCACCGTGGGCAAGACAGACTTGACTTGGGGAAGATTAATTTATTAGGAATTAATGAGAGAATAGGATACTGAGAAATAAAAACAAAAATAAACCCACCTTCCCCTCACCTCTCTTCTTCCCAGGCTCAAATTCATTCCTTTGTTCCTGGGTCCTCTACCTCCCCTCCCCTCCAAGCAGCGTGGGGGGATGGGGAATGGGTGTCGCAGTCCATCCTCCTCCTCCTTCTTCTCTGACCCTGTGGTCTGCGGGCATTTTTCTCTCTTGGGTTTTGTTGTGGTTTTTTTTTTTCCTCATTCTTCTCTCTCACAGCCGTAGCACAGCCTTTTTTTACCCTTTCTTAAATATGTTATCACAGAGGCACCACCATCTTCGCTGGTGGGCTCAGCTGAGCCCTGTGGTGGGTCCGTTGGAACGGGCTGTGTCTGGCACGGAGCAGCCCGGCCTCTCCTCACAGAGGCCATCCAAAGGAGAAGAGCTGAAGCTCTTCAACTTGCTTGGTTTTGCTCAAATATCTCCAAAATTATTTAATAGCATATTGATAGTCTTTATTAGCATACAGTAATGTTTGCCCCTCACAGGAAGAATATGTTCCTTTGGGGGGTGAGTGGGTGTAATGAGGTACTTAGTCATTGGGACTGAGTGCTTTAAAATTACATGGCTGTACACACAAGTTAATACAGGTGATGCAACCTCTCATCTGTACGCAAGTATGCAATTTTGCCAAATGCAATTGCTCATCTTATTTAGTCATGGAAAGGGTAAGATTGTCTAAATTTGGTGTTCAAGGACACTAAAGGACATATTGGGGTAGCCATTATTGGCAGTCTAGTATGCTTGAGTAAGGGTCGAATAAATTGAATCAATGTATAATGTCATAATAAAGTCATCTACTCACAGTTTTAGTCTACCATTAACTCTGACATTGTTCTGGTTTTTTATTTACTGAAATATTTAATTTGTGACTGTGCAGCCTCTCTCCTGCATTCACCAAACCACTTGTTTTGTAGGCTTTAATTTGCAACTACTTTTAATTTGCAGTTATTTATACTGGATAAAAGATAAATCTTCCCCATGGCTGAAGACAGCCAGCAGATCGTACACCTTTCCTGAGGTGTTCCATGGTGGCTTGAGAAGTGTTATAGTGTAACTGAAATTTGAATATGCTTATTAGATAAAGGATCAGCCTGTCTTACTTTTCCTGATTTCAGGGACATTCCCAGAATACCTGACAGCACACATGCACAGCTGGAGTCCAGTAAGTTTCAATTGTGGGGTAGGAAAATCTTCTCTCTCTTTTATGTAAGCACAAATAGATTGAAAAATGTCATCTACAGTCAGTATAGCTCTCGTCTCTTTGTCTGTATTTGTCTCAATATGTCATCTTACTGTATTATCTATCTACCTTTGTTTAATAATAAACTATCAAAAGCCAGGATATTTTGTTTTAGGTTTGACATTTGGTTATAAGCTTAGGCTATTTTTGATTGAAAAAAAGCCCCCATCATTCTAACTCATATACAGGAACATTAATAGTAATTTTTAATTTCCTGTTTTGTTGTTTTGCATTTCAATTGTATATATAATAAACAATAAACAAAAAACAGGGTTGAAATGTTCTTTATTTACAACCTGAGAGATAGCTACTTTGAAATCAGAATACTTCTACTTTATTAAAAATATTCAGTGCTCTTTATATCAGCAAAACCAGTATTTCATGTGGGGAAAAATAACTTGTTCTTTGGCATAGATCTGATAAGATGGATTTCAGCCTGGAGTTATTTTTTATCATTGTTTTAGAAGTCTTTTATAATAGAAGCCATGAATAAATGCAGTGGCATAAACTTGATTTTAATAATGTGAAAAACTCCTCCAATAACTTTTCACCGATCAGCCAAGTCTTAAAATAAAATCCATTTTATGTTTTGTGAGATGTGGAACGTCTTTTGTATTTATAAAAATACTTCACTTTTATGCTATGTTTTATATGTCAAAACTTGTCCTCTGACAGTTTGCAGACATTGTAGGTTTGAAACAAAATGCACAAAAAACATTACATGCATCTTGATGTTTTTGTAAAAATCTAATAAAAAATTAATCTTTTTGTACAAGAGAATAAGTGCCCTTCAGAAGACTGAATTCCTTTGACCACAGCAAAGTGGTCAAAGGGAAAAATAACTGCTATTTCGGAATTTTGGGCCTTCAACTTACTGACGTAATTACAGTCAGAAATATTTGAATAAACTATTTTTTATTGTATATGCTTCAGATGACATTTTGCAGCTATAATAAACTTGAAAAGCTTTTGATTGCATCTGAGCACCAAAAGATTGAGTATGATTATTTCATAATTTTAAATAGATAAAAAAGTGGTATTTATCACAACTTTATTTTGTTTGGTTATATTTCTACCATTTTTCTTTAAAGAACATTGTGAAAAATGCATAAGTGCTACTATTTATAAATTATTTTTATTTATAATTACAGGTTCTAGCTCATTTGAATCTCAAAAAATGGACCGACCTTCTATTTCAGTGACTTCTCCTATGAGTCCTGGCATGTTAAGGGATGTTCCACAGTTCTTGTCTGGACAACTTTCAGTATGTAAACATTTCATTAATATTAGTGTTGTGCTTTTTCCAGCATATACAATTTTTGCTGCAGAGTATAATCTACCTCTAACATAAATTTCTTGTTAAACTAGCTAAATTTTTTTGTTAATGCTATATATCTCAGTGTAGGCAGGGCCATAGTTTCATGAGGATATTCCATTTTATTAGCTTTTCGAAATTTTATATATGTTAAATTTTGCATATATATATGCATATATATATCTCTATTAAACTGGACTGGTAGAGTCAAATTTTCAGAAAGGCCTAATCTTAGCCTCCAGTTATGTTTGTGCTGTTGAGTGTATACACCTTTTCAACTGTAACTCTTACATGTACAGTTGGTAGATTTCATTACCCGTGTGCTTGGACGCTAATATTGCTTATTTCTTATGCACTAGCCTTGATATATACCTTTCCCCAGCTATCCCTTTGATTGTTTACTAATGTTGTATTCTTTGTACCAGTGTTATTCACTTTTGTTCTTTACTCTCATTGAGAACAAAGTTCATTACCTGAATGTTTTCTTTAAAAGGGTAATTTTTTGTACTAAACTTGGGTTTTGTACACCTTTCTGTGTCATTTACAACTCCAAAGTGTGATTTTTCAAAAGTGCTCAGTTGTGGCCTGGTACATGTTGAATAGGAGAGGAAAATGGAATGGAAGCAGTGCAAAACTGGTGTTAAACAAGTTTGAAAATGTCACGTTCATATTTCTTACAAGTTGTTTGTGTTAAGATAATGAATGCACCATAAAAATATGCATAAAATCTAAGCAGACTGTGTATAGGTCTCATAGAAATGGTTAATGATATTGATAGAGGAGAGGAAGAAATATCTTTCTGTCTGTTCAGCAGCCATGTTGGCTCCATTTGCAATGCATGAGACATTATTTGTTTTGCTCATCAGGCCAACCATCTATACTATATACTTTTTAATTTTCTGTGACTGTTGTACTTAACTACTTTGAAAGACTCAATCCTTTGGATAAGTGGAAAACTAGAAATCTTGACTGGAGAGTGCAGAATGCTTTGCGCAAATTACAGTGGCAAGGGAACATGAACATGAGCTGTCAAAATACACAGATCGAGGTTTCTGAAAAACAATTTAGTTTTGCAAGACAGCAAAAATTGTTGATAGTGGAAACAGGGGAGAAAGAAATCTCTTTTGGCTAAATCTCATAAAAGATTAGGCTGTCAGAAGGTTTTGGTTCCTAGCTCCCAGCATGAAATTCAAGATCCAGAGTTAGCTGCTCAGACATCCAATGCACAGAGACTGCAGAATGGTGATCCAAATAGGAACCACACAGAACTGACTTCCTCGCTTTCTCAGTTTCAGAAACAAAATATTTGGGAGTTTAAGATTAGGATTTATTAGTAAAGTCAGTAAGTCTGTTGATTTTGTGGTTTGATAGGATACTGCATTTTGAGATGAATAAGAATAATATCAGGAGATTTGGAGGTGTATTCTAATTTACTGAGAATAACAGAATTCACAAGGTTTTATGTCTCAGAACGGCACACATATTCAGTGTTTAACTCAAGAAGGCATCATTCCTATTTTTAATTATTTTTTGTTTGTTTCAAGATGTGAATGCCTTTATTAATAAGTTGATAGCATTTCTTTCCATCTAAGGAAACCAAATAATGTTAGGAGACATTTAAAGATCTTTCCTGCATTTGTCCTCTTTGTACTCCCTTATATACTGTATGTAATTATATACAATACTCCCTACTACACAATATCCTTGTTTCCCTCAGAGAGCAGCTGATATCTGAGAACACACAGCTCCAGTTGTCTGACACTGAGGTCAGAAACGCTCAGTAACTCTAAATTAAAGTAGCAGTGTAGACACCTAACATCAGAAGACAGTTTGAAAATTTGGACACCTATCGTACCTCACCAGTTAAAGAAAAGTTGGAAATAGCTGTATTTCGTGTTATCATGTTAATGGCACAACCGAGCTCCTGCTGCTGTTCGCTCAAGGCTTTGGGACGCTAGTGCTAAATTTTTTGCTTTGTGAGGAAGGCTGATTGTCACAATGTCTGAAGATGGTGTGGACAGATAGCAACGTGGCACCTAACTGGGCACATTGAAATGGGTAAACTAACATATATTTTTAGAAAAGGATGACTTTAAGACAATTGAAGTATTCTACAGGAACAGGGTTTTTTTCAAACCTGTAAATATCTGTTGTTTATTTTTGATCTGATATTTTAAATTAATCTTGAAAAATGACAATTTTTTTGACTTTTCAAATTTGGGATTTTGTGTGTCTCCAAAGGTAGTGCAATTAATAGTTTTTCCTTCACTTTTTAAAGTTTTGGGTTCTCATAACTTTAAAAAGTTTTGAAACTTTGGAACTGGAGAGCTAGTGAAAAAAACAACTCTTTGTAGCATTGGAGATGTTTTGAAAAATTAGAATGGACTATTGAGATTTTCTGATTTTGGATCTTTAACAAAGGTGAAGTAATAGAGAAAAATTGAATTTAAAAGTCTTCTGAAGTTCCAAAAGATATTTTAGTTTGAACACTAAAAATGGATGAGCTTCTGTATTTCAGTTTTCCGTGTTTTTAATCAGCTGTTTTCTGATTGAACAGTTGATGAACACTCATTTGTTTGAAATAGCTGAGTAAGAGAGAAATGGAAGGAAATACTAAATTCCAAATGTAGTTGGGAATCTGCTCTTTATGGTGAGTGCTTAGGCAGGAGAGTAACTACAGAGCCCTGGCAGTAGATGGAGACAAGATGCTGTTCTTTGTGGAAGTGGTGGGTCAGTTGACATTCTGGCTTATGGTGTATGAATTTGGACAGGTATGATGAATCTGAGGGAACCAATGATAGGCAAGACTTTGGAAGTGTTTCCTGTATTTTTGGTACTTTTGGGCAATGCAATGTAGTCCTGATGAGCCATTGTTAGGGCAACTGTGTGCAATAGGTTGTGAAATACAAGAATTGTGGGCAGAAGTGGAGATACCTACAATTCGGGTGGAGGTGTGAGGTGTTTGAATAAATACTTGGATATGTGCATCCTTATTCAGACAGTGCTACAGATCCTTCAAGGGTTTATATATTAATAGTGTTTTGGAATGTATTTCTTTATGTTCAGTGTGGGTTTAGCCAGTTTAGCCGCAGTGATGCCTCTTTATTATTCAGGGATGTCTTTCTCTGTCTGTTCAGTCTTCCATGTTTTCCTTTGTATTGGCATTGATCTGTTTTCTTCTGTTGAAGTTACAGTGACAGTCCAGAGCTGGCAAATAGGATTTCCATGAAGCAAACCATCTCACACAGCTAGGAAATCTTCTTTTCATTAATAATTATTCTGCCCAAATACATATTTAATTGAAGAAATTATGTGCAGCTACAGTAAACTATTGTGTATTATAATTTACCAAATTATATAAATAATTTATCTTTATTCTGTGCAGTTTATTTTATGGCATTTTTGATCCACGTTGTTCTTTCAGGGGAGTGTCTGGCTGATATTGCAATTATTGTTTTATTATTATTTGCTTTGTCTGGTTCCTGTTTCTGTGGTTTTTCTTGGGTTTGTTTTTCATTTAATATCATTTTGAAAAAGTCAGTATTCTTTGTGTGTTGGTGCTCTTCACTTCATTAATGCATTCTGGCTACTTTTTCAATACTGCATGAAAAATATAACTTGGAATACTTTTGCAATAGTTAGGTTTAGAGACTGATAGCATGACTAGAAGAACGTGTAAATGGATACAGGTATAAAATTACAACATTTCTTTTTTGTACTGGTGGAAATTCTAACAGAAAAGCAATGTCATTTATGAAATTAATCTATTTCCTCATACAGCTGAACCACAGAACCACTTCAATAGATTTTCCATACTTACTCAGTTTATAAAGCAATAAAAATACAGGTATAATTATAGTTGTATTATCTGTAGCATATTAGAAAGCGGATATTGTACATTGTGATGGACATAATATGTTGGCATATTGGGGCGATGAGGTCAAGTATGAGACATGCTCCCCTTGCCCCTTCACCTTTTCCTTTTCCCCTTTATTTTCTCCTCTTTCTACATCTACACAAGTAAATTACTGCTGCTCTAACATCAAAACCTGGAAAGTTCTAGGTAGCGCATACAATGTGCCTATTGCCCTCCATTTCCAAGGCAGAATATGGCAGGTGAGGGTCATTGGTGCATAGTGGGAGATATTCTATCCCTCTTGGGATTGCGATATTCTGGAGTATCTGTATTTCTCTTGTAACTTGGAGCAGAAGCACGCTGAAGATCTACTTATATTGTACGTGAGTAGGTCACATTCTGGCACCCCTACATTGGGCTATGCAGTGCTGCCTGTGCAGGGGGGTGGGGGCAGTCTGCAGCTGCTGCACCTCGCAGAGGACAGGAGTACATCAGACAAAACCCGTGATCCAGACTGTCAAATTTTCTTATATATCCTCTTGCTTTGGTGTGAGAACAGATTACTTCACACATTTTGTGGAACAGATTTCTCCAGCGTCTGTGCATGCCAAGTAAGCAAGGAGGGTGACAGAACCATCATCATACTGCCTATCTCCATACTTTGGGTACATTTCTTAGGGAAGTGAATATTGAGTAGTCGCTTCTATCCATCCCTTTGAAATAGATCAATAATCTCAGGAAAACCGAGCAGGGAGGTAGAGGAGATTCAAGTCTGTGAGATTGCTGTGGTTATTGTGACCTGCCCCCATGCTTCTGTTCCCCCACTCGCTGGCCCTCTGAGGGCCAACATGTGCTCCTGTTCCTGTCCATTCCCCATACTCAGTACCCTTTCTGTGCCACTCCATTAGCTGTTGCCCTAAGCTGAAGATGGAGAGTGGTTGGAGTCTGTAGCTAGTCCAGGAATTTGCCTGTACCAATGTAGTCTTCATGTAGCCACTGGAAGCCACAAGGTTGTGTGTGATCTGAAGTGTTACATCACAGAAGTAAAAGTTATAAGTGCATCTATGTGTGCAGTGCAACTACTAGGTTTGCAAAAATGCTCTAGATCCCATTTCATGCCAGGTTTTTCTGTATATACCATATGTAATTTCTGTCATGATTGCTAGAGAATTGAAAAACATCAATTGTACCTTCCCCCATGTAATGCTAGTAGCAGATAGCCCTAACTTTCTTTTAATTGTTCTTAAAATATTGAGGAGAGCTTTTTATAGAAATGCCTCTTAAAGTTGCGGAAAAGAGAAAACCTTTTACTTTACTCGCTTTAATCTAGAAAGAAACTGGAGCTGTCAGTGTGTGAACTGTACTTGTTTCTGTCTCTGAATATGCATCTACGACCTTCCAGAAAGAGATGGTCAAGCTGAACTTATGTTTCCTACCCCACTTTTAAATCACACTTTGTTGACCTACTCCTTTTGTTAACGTTATTTCTAAAGCTATTGTAAATGTTATCTGTAGACCTGTAAAGTGAAATCCTTGCTCCTGGGGAATCAGTGGCAAAATTCCTGCTGACTTCCCTAAGACCAGAATTTCCATCACAGGGTTTTGATATGATTTGGTAACCGATTTGCAGATTTAATTTATGCATTGCATTAAAATACTTTGTGTTAGATAAATATGTTGTTGGTGTAAAGCTGTGTTTAAAGTAATAGTTGTGTGTCTTTGTTTTTACTTTTGGTCTTTTAGTTTCCAGCGTGTTGTCCTTTTTGGTTTTGTTTTATTGCTTTTTCTTTAATTTTGCTTACCAGAGCCAAAGCCTTAGTAGAAGAACAACGCCTTTTGTTCCTAGGGTTCAGGTAAAGACTTCGTCTGCCTGACAGAAACTAAAGTTGTGGTTTTTTCTTTTGTTTGTTATGGAAAATGCATAGTAGGAAAACGTTACATTGTAGTCCGTTTTCCCATATTTTTAGTGTGTTGCTTTAAGCCATATTAACAAGTTTCATGTCATCTTGTGAGCAGCTTGTAAAATTCTGCATGGGGATTAAAATATTAAATTAAAATTTAAAGAGACAACTAGTTGTTTGCTGTTTACTCAATATTAAACTCATACAGGTTTCAATACTGATGATGGCTATGCATCCCACGTACAAAATGTGTGTACTGTTTAGGCAATAAATAATTTTGTGCTTGAGGTCATTATATAAAGATGAATGTCTCTTTAAATCATTCATTGTCATTACTTAACACATCCTTTTTTGCATTTTCCAAGTAATAGTAGCGCCTTGAGTGGAAGACAGGCAAAAAATTTGTACCTTGTTTAAAGAAACACATTTCTTCTGTGTGAAACTTGGTTCTTGCATTTTAAAAGTACATCAAAATAACCAAAACTCTATTTAAATAAAAAAATCTGAATTCTGAAAAAAATTCTGAATTCTCCCATTGTGTTACTGAATTTATTTAGCTTTGGAATTCTGTTTAGGTACAAGTTGTTTGCCTTTTTTCATTAGGAAACTCCTAAGGTATTGTAGATTAATGCAAAAGTAGGTTTTACTAATATGTTACAATGCTTATCTTGCTTTGCTGCATGTTTTTCAGTTTTTTGTAAATAGAATATTATCTGCTTTTCTTACAAAATATCTTTATAGAGTTGTTAATCTTTTGTGTGGGAGCTGTATAAATGTTTCTCTTGTTTGATCAACTGCTCAAGGAAAGATGTAAAGGATGATCTAAATGATCAGAATGAGATGACTAAATTTCATATTGAAATGTAAAAAGATCATACATATATTTATAAAGGAATTCTAAATAAGACTGTAGGAAATGGTTTGGTTATGACTCATATTTGATAAAGTACAATTTTTTTCACAATATATTGTTTCCCAAAAGTAGTCCTTACAACTGCTTAAATATAAATTTGAAATAAAAATTCTATGAAAAAAATTGGGATTAAAAAAGTAATGTCTTGATAATAGTGTTTTAGGTTAACATATTATTATTTGCTACTGACATAAACTGGCTTTGCATTAAAAATTTAAAACATCCTTTAGCATGAATAAGAAAGTTGACTTCTGCTCATGGTAATGAAACAAAGAGGGGTACAAATTCAACCATAAGTTGTTAAGTAGTTCATAAAGTTAAATATTGTATATGACATAAGTAGTCTTCTAATATTTATTTTCTTTTTAGATATATGCTAAATAAATTAAGAAATGATATGACGATTGTTCAGGTCTGCCTGAAACCTGCATGTTTCATGAAATACTGTAATGTAGAAGTAACATGTAGCAGTTCCTTATGTTAATCACATTATATAAAATAAAGAAATAGACATAAAAATTGACAGTTCTACTTAGACTAATATGCTCTAATAAAAAAAATAAATTTCTTTGATCAAATGATTATGGTAGTCATTTAAGAAAATAAAGGAAGCGTAATGTTTGGTAGACAATATCCTGCAAGAGGTGAAAGTGTATGAGGCTTACTCTCTCAGTTCTGGTTGGATTATTTTTGATCTTGTAGATAAGAATTGTCTTTAGCCCCAGTTTTGTTTCTGCACAGTGTCTGTGGAGTCATTGTGGACCTCTCTAACAGTTTTTTTGCAGAGCTCAGTAACAGTCAAAGCTAAACATAATGTTTGTGACAAGAATTCCTGAAGAACTGAAACTTATGTCCTTGGCAACATCTTTACAACTAGACTGAAACAAGAAGTCCCCCATCTGCCCACTTTTAGTAGGGATGGTAGATAGTTTAATATGGATTAATACAAGATATGTTTACAATGCAGGCTGCAGAGAACAGTAGCTCTCCAGTGATCTTTAAACAAGGGTATTAGAAGCAGTCCAGCAGCCGTGCAGAACTCTGGTTACTTTTTGGCATGAGAAATTAGCTAACTCAGAGCTCTGAGCTGTTGTTTATGGTTGTCAGGAAGTATACATTACATTGTGGGCTGTGGTATAGCTGTGTCGGTAGAATTCCCTACAAGAATGAGGATCTCCAAACATTTCTGTTTATACCTATTTGTTTCATTGCTCTCATCAGGAAATGCACATCTTTATTCTTGCTTGCATCTTCTTTACTTGTTAGTCTGAAACTGATCCTGGTGATAAATGTCCCAGATTCTGGCACAAGTTCCTCTTCCACACTTTTCTCCATGTCATTCTGTTCATTTTCTAGCTCTTGTATCACTGAATGATTTAAAAACTATATTTATTTTTTACTGGGAAGAAAAGCACGCAATTTCCTTTTTTTCCTGCCATGCACCCTTCTCCTGAACCTTTACTAATTCTAAAGTACTTGGAAAAGTAAGCATTTATTTCCTGAACTTTTAAATTCGGTAGCATACCAGCAATTTTCTAACTTTCAAAGTGATGCTTGGTGATATCTTTGTAAGGAGCGATCTGCTCTTACATTTGTGTTTTTCATGCAGTATCTCTTGTTTACTTGGTGGAGCCTCCTTCTGAGCAGAGTTGCCATGCAAACACTTGAAAAAACTTGAAAATTTCAGACATCCTTTTGGCTTTAATACAGAAGATCAGTATATTTGGTCGTGTATAAAAATATATGCATGCATTTCTTTGGCATTGTTGAAATCAAGATGAAGCCACTAAAAAAGAAAATTTTGAAATAAATCTAGATTAGGGCAGCCTAAATACCTCCATAATTTTCTGGCCTTCATATCCCAGAAGGTCGTCAACTTGACAGCTTTTTCTTGTATTTTTTCCAGCCTATCAGACAGCAACTGAAGCAGACAACAATAATAGTTTGGTTTAGGAACCCTCAGTAGTCAGGATTTGTTAGAGGTATATTTAACAACATCCAAAGCTCACCTCAGCTACGCCGAAGACTTTACCACCTCAGGGCAGTTTCTGCATCTACATAAGCTTAAGTCCAAATAAAATAATTGCTGTAAGCATTTTTTTAAATAAACTGAGAGGGTTTTTTTTTGTTTTTTTTTTTTTTTTTTTTTTTTTTTTTTTTCAACAACAGATCCTGCTGGTGTATCTCTTCTTTTGGAATAATGTGAGAAAGAAAGAAAAGTAGTATGTCAGTTTCAAAATATCACACTAATAAACAGCTATGTAGGTTACATGAAAAATTATAACGAACAACAGAAGAACAAAAATGACTGGCCAGATGTCTCTCAAACCTAGTGATATTTGAGTAGGCTGTGGTAGTAGAAATCAAGCTGCAGGGCAGGCCGTCTCTCCCAGTGGCACAAGTTTTATCTCTTTTCCATGAGATTTATGAAGCAACCCTTATATAACAAATAAAGAAATAAAGTGTAGCATGGAGTTGAGAACTTCAAATATTCTCTGTTTTTAAATCTAAAGTTATCCCTTAAGATATGGTGTGCCTGTATGTGCTGTACATAAAACCACATTAGAATTGCATAGTTAAGCAAACAGTCAAGCATTCATGAGACAGGAATATAGGAAGTGGCAATAATAATATTATCTAGATTTTCTGAAGTGATTTCTCTTATGAATATGTATTACAGTATGGGTCCTAATTACATGATTACTTCATTTCTAGAACTCTGACCTCAATCAGTGCTGTGAACAAAATTTCTAGTTGAGATCTAAAAGGAAAAGGATGAAACCTAGGAAGCTGAAGTTATATGTTTAAATTATATAACTTATGCTAGCCTCAAATAAGTCTGAGGTGCATTGGGAAGGAGCTTAGACTTGTACAGGTGAAGGAATGAACTAAGTACCTCAATATCTGCAGTGAGTGTTCCAGCCCAAATAAAGGACACCTGTCCCTGATAAATCTATTTGAAACTTAGTCTACTCCAGAGGCTGAGCCAATTCTCCAGAGGGAGGCTTCTTCTGAGGCTATAGAAGACCAAACAGTAATAGCTGCTTTTATATACTGTTCTGTGTGTAGGAGACTTATTCCAGAAACAGGACATCTGTGGTTTAAGCCCTGTTTAGACTGAAGAGGTTGAACCCGTCTCTCAGAAAAATACCTTTAATAAAAATGCCTTTAAATGTGCTATTGCACGTCCTTTTCTTCTCTGGAGTATGAAGTCTCATCTAAAGCTGAGATATTGTGTGGCTGGAATATAAGTGTGTGGTGATAGCAAAGAAAGCTTAATTTTAGTGTAGCAGATTCCAGACCTGTTACCCAGAATGTGTATTGATCTTGTATTAGACCACTATTGGTTAAAAAACAGAAAGAATCCTACGAAGATGGGACCAGACCCTCATCTCTTCTCCTCCGTGATGACTCCCTTCATCACCTGACTGCTGAAGAGTTCTTATTTCTCGCACTCTGCATGGCAGGTGTTCTCACCTGGAAGCCTGTCTCAAGGAGTGCAGCAGATGCACCTCTCTGTGGATGACAGACCATCTCACAATTTCAGGATGCATTGAGTTTAGATGCCTGTTTGTCTGAATGTAGGTTACAATGGAAGTTTAGTAAAGAATTAGGTGCATATCTGCCTAGGGAATAGGCTAGGGAAGGGAAGTGTTATGGGCGTGTGTGTGGCAATTAAGTTTCCAGGACCTCAGCACTAAGATCTTTAGGAAGCATTCAGGTTATCCAGTCTTCTAAGTGCATTTTTGGTGCTTACATCCTAAATTATCTAGGTCAAAAAAGTCCTATTCAAGAAGTTTTTTACAGGTGTTTACCTCCACATTAACATCAGCCAGCATGGTTTTCCTGTGGTGTATTTTATGTGTCATAATTTTAGCCTTCTCCTCATTTAGATCAGGATTGTATCATCACAGTTTCTTAGATGTTCGAAGCTTTTAAAAGTGTCATTCCTGTGTGTGTTAAAAACTCCTTAATGGGGGATTTGTAGATTCTGCTTAGTTAGTCAGCTGCTGAAATCTTTCAGTGCTGAGCATCACATCTGTGCATTCTTGTGGGACTTTCACCCTGTGGATTGAATAATTAAATGTTCTTCACTTTTTGGTGTTAGGAGTCTTTTCTGCATAGTATTCAACAAAGGTATAAAAGAAAAAAATAATTTCCTCATCAGCTTTTCTGTTATACATGTGCTATCCCATGTTTATTTCACAACATAAGGTATATATAATATTTGATCAGGTGTGGTAGGATTGTCCTGCATTTATTGATTAAGAATTGAGAAACTATGATCAGAGTCTGAGACAACCAGGTTCTGTCCAGACATAATACACACCTCAGACTTCAATTCCAACACTTTGCACTACAAATCAGGCTCCAGGGTCTCATGCCAGGCTCCCAGAAAATGAAGAACATGCAATTTGTAAATACCTCTTGAAATGTTTTAAGGGATACACCCCTCAATACACGAGAGCTCTGGGAAAGAGGAAGGGATGGAATTCAGTCCTCTTGGACTGTACCTGCCTGTCTTCAATGGCTTTCCTTTCCTTCTGAATAGAAAAGACAAGGTTCTTGTAGGAAAATACCATACCATCCAAATATTGTCATAATATTTATGCACAGGAGAGTCAGAATTAGATCAGTCCTAGTCCCAAACTCATTTTCCGTGTTCAGTATGCTAGTCTAACTCCTTGTTTCTCACTTTCCTTTCCAGTTTCCTGCGTTGACTTCTTGTCAGATTTTCTTTCATCCCAATCTCTCTGTGCAACATGTTTTGTGCCAGTTACAGAACGGCTGGTTCTTTTTTCAACTTATTTCATTTCTCTCATTCAGTCTGCTTTTGCCACTCTGTTCTTTTATGGTCCCTGACATTAGTGGCTCCATTCTTCCTGTGTTTCACCAAGAAGCATCCTGTATCCTTTACTTTCCCAGTACTTCTAAAACAGTTTCTGATTTGTCCCTTCTTTCTTCTTCTAACCCCATGAGAATGCAGTCCTGTCCTCCCCTCCGTGGGGTTCTTTGTCTGTTCTCTCACTCCCAGTTTCTTCCTTTCTTCTCTTTGCATCCAAGTCAAATGACTTTACTAGGGTTACAGGTGCCTGTATATTGGAGTGCTAGCAGCGTGAACACAGAAAAGAGCCTTCTGGTCATAATTCTGCCTCCTCACCTTTCCTGTAACAAGCCAAATGGTGGGGAATTATATGCCCATTATGTACAAGTTTTTCCAATTTTTTTTTTTCAGAGGATGGAGAGAAAAGTAGAAGGTATAAATCAATGAAAATTTCAAGTTCTTGTTCCAAAACACAGATGTTAGAGCATCTCAAAGAAACGGTGTCAGGCAATTTAACTATCTGCTTAGAATCATTCTCCAAACATCTTGGTTGAAGTTTTCCTGCAAAAATCCAGTCTGAAACAAATATAGCAAAGAAATATTTAACTTGAATATGAACGCATAGTTCTGGTTCTATTTTGGCACCCATGTCTGGATTATCTCACCTTCACTCAGTCACAGTTTGTGATAGTGGCTGGATCACAAATACATCGCATTCTGCTTAAGCAAATATAATCCTTCCCAAAAAAAGCAGATGAAGACTGTATTCAGTGCTACTCCCCTCGGGGTGCAGGACTAGTCAAGTATGTCCTTTGCGCAAGGACTCACAAGTAAGACTGCTGGTGGATACATTTAGTGTCAGAGAACATTTAAGTTGACTTGCACTTCAGAAGTCATTAAAGCTTTGCTTTGGATTCATAAAGTTGGTGCAAAGCTTTCTACTTGTGATCTGTAGCTGGATAGAGACACCTAATAGTCCAGATAATTCTCAGTTTAGCAAAAATAACTGACAAAGCCCCTTGCTTTGCAGGAATGTAGAAACAGCATCTAGAAGTCTCTTGAATACGGATAATTTCTCTCACACATTTTTCTGCTATGGTAGCCACAGATCTGCTATTGGTAGCAGAAACCTATAAAGTCAATAGGAGGGTTAACAGCACAATAATAGAGGACAAGTATCCTCCCCTTTTTAATATACATTCAAACACTACTGGTTGGTGGCTATGGGAGTTGCAAGATGTTGCAAAGTAATGGAGAAGGAAGAAGTATACTGCCACTGTTGAAAGAGTTGGTGTGTCTTAGTGTAATCTCACTTACACTGAGTAATTATTAAAAATGGCAGAAAGCTAAATGAGCCTCTTGTTGGTGGGTCAAAAGTCTTGAGAATCGCATCAAGACCTTTCTTTAAGTGACTGAAATGCTGAAGATGAGGAGCTATGACAGCAGAAGGAGACCTTGTCTCTGAAATGATGCAAGATGGACTCCACAGAAAGTGCACCTTTCCCCTGGTTATACCTAAAGGTGCACTGCTTGGTTAGGTGTGGAGTTGGACGTTATCCTCTTTGATTCCTTTAGTTTCAGGCAGGGTCAGTGTTTCCTTTGAATGTCCTAGTTTGTCCTGTGTCTCAGGCAAACCCCATGAAGGGAGCCTGCCTCTGTCAGCTCTAGTTAATGATACTGCAGTGGTATCACCATGTAATGACTCCCTAGCAATTTGGAAAGCTTTGTTTTGTCCTAACTGCACCGTTTCCCCCTTCCACTGTGAGTGCTCTAAAGCAGGTATATCTTCTGCTTGAATAATGTATTTGCAGCTATAGTATTCAAACTGAAATAGCTAAATAGCAACTTCAAATGACTGTAATAAAAAAGGATAACAGACGGAGTCTAAGACTGATTAGTAATAATTTCTGCAGATAAGTAATGGTAGTTTTTGCCTTGTTGTTGCTGAGTTTGACTGTGAAGAGGGTTGAACTACTGAGCCTCCCTATCTTACAATTTCGAGAGGGCTTATATGATTTTCAGCATTTTGAAAAACATTTAGAGATTTGAAGTATTTATGGTCTTATCCCATAGTCTTTCCAGCACAACAGGACATGATAAATTCATTCATTCATTGTGCATAAACTCCTTAGAAATGTATATATATGAATACCATATATCAGTAATGCAAATAAGACAGTGTCACTGCCAAGAGAGAATAATCCTAACCAGAGCACCATGTGAAAAACAATTAGTAGGAAATAATGTACTTATTGTACAGGGTTTTAAAAAAAGAGTAACTCCTGGCACATAATGAAGCTATTATAGTGTTAATTTATTTTCATCCTTTGTTATAAATACAAAGTAGAACATGATATTTTCTGTTTAAGTGACCAATATAAATAGATGCTTATGAGAAAAATTAATTTTAAGGGTTAATATGCTGCTTTGTTTAGACATTAGTTCACTAATTAATATTTTCTCATTACAGATAAAACTGTGGTATGACAAGGTTGGTCATCAGTTAATAGTGACAATATTGGGAGCAAAGGATCTTCCTTCAAGGGAAGATGGGAGGCCAAGGAATCCTTATGTTAAAATTTACTTTCTTCCAGACAGAAGGTAGGGTGAACACAAAGACAAGGAACATTTGAGTAAGAATTAATCTGATACTTATATGGCATGCGCAGCTGAGTTTGCTGGTTGTACATATACAGAAAAATGTTACAGTTTGGAGTTTCTTTAATGAAGATGCTATGTAACCGCAATGTGTCTTAGAACACTAAACATAAACTTAGCTTAATTGGACATTTTATTAAATACCGATTAGAAAAGAAAAAGTAAACATATGTCATTGCATAGGGGGATCTGTTATTTGCAAAGAATGTTGCTGGTGTTTTATATAATGCCCTTATTTTCTATGACAGTTATTTCTGTCTAGTGCAAAGAAAATGCTGCAAAGTTAGATTCACAGATTTCTGGACTGATCAGTCCAGCAGTTTTGCCAGCTGAAACCCATAGATTTCATATCACAATATAAGTGAGTTAAGGCTGAAGATGACTCATTGAGACTTCCCAGATGCACCTTGAAAACTTCCCCCAAAGCTCAGGACTCATATTAATCTGGACTGACATTATATATGCATTTAGGGAAAAGTAACTGTGGTAGGAACCCTTATTCCTGAATAGTTTCTTTATTTTCAGACAGTGGTTTTCTGCCATTTCCACTTAGGTTGTCGGAAGAACAGCAAAGGAGATAATGTGTTCCTCAGTTGATTTTTTTAATTGATATTTCTTCAGATTGTGTCAGTAGGCGAAAATGTTTAGCTTTATTTTGTAGTGTGTCAACAAAGTAATTCAAAGATTTAACCTGACTCTGTGCATAAAAGATTGATGATTGGATTGCTGAATCTGCAGAATAGGATGTAACTTTACAGTTTATATTTTTACATCCTTTGCTTTTCCTAATATCTAAACTGGGAAGATGTTAACTATCATCTTCAGTACCAACCGACTTCAGTTGAAATTACAGCTATTCAGTGTTTTGGAAGATGCTGGTTTTCCACTTTCATTGTATACAATACGTTGACAAGAAGATTTTTTGTGACTGCATAATTTGCTGTATCATTGATGACAGAAAGGTTTTGGTTGGATTGTCTTGGGCTCACCAATATTTGAACTGTTGGACTAGATTCTTAGTTTATTCAAATTGCTGTAGTGTGTTTGGGGATGCTGAAGTTGTGCTAACCTGAGAATCAGGTCTGCTTAAATTATTTCATCTGCTTTTTCAAGATTAATAAAGCTACCAAAAATGTCTGTGTTCAGAATGCTTCACTATGTAAGTTGTAATAACTAAAAATACATAGAAGAAATATATTTAATTAGATGCTTTCAAGTATACCTATACAAAAAGTTACATAACATGAAATTTTATTATGCTGTACTGGTGTTTCCCATTTATGTGAAGTATTCAGGACTTTTTCTTTAATTATTATATGGTTTTTTCCATCACTTATATAAGAATCAGCAATTTGTCTTATTGAATTGTGGTTTTTTTTCTGGCATGCAAATTCATTTTCCTTTCCTTAGAAGTAAAAGCTAAGTAAGCAACAATATATTTCTAGTGTAGTTGAAGGAAACATGCTAGAGGTAAAATACACTTAAATAAGTCAAGCATTAAATTAGATGAAGATACTGAACCTCTTTGATTAAACAAATTTCATTGGAAAAGCTTGTCCAATGTAACTTATTTCAGTTCTCAAGGGTAAACATATCTTTAGCGTAATAGAAATAATTACATTATTTGTTTTAACAATGTGTCTAAAAGTATTATTTCTTAGTTAATATTTTGATCCAGCTTCTAAGTAACAGTTCAGAAATGCAATAACTATATTACAGTTGCAAGTGTTAGCAAGCAGTATCTGCATTGCCGTATTAAAAAATCCACATAAATTAGTATCGCGGCTGCATTATGCCGCAATCAGCAAGTTTAAAATTAAGCATTGTTATGAGAACTCTTATCAGTATTCTCAGTAGAAGGAGCGTGGGTGTTTTCCAGCGAAACTTATTTCCACCAGAAAGAAATTAATTCTTTGAAGCAGAAATATTCTGCAAAACACATTGCTATTTAACAACACCTTGGAGCCAGAGCCAGGAGTTCCGTGGTAGCCTTACATGGAGTCCTCACTGAGCTCCAAAACATAAGGCCAGACTTGTAATGGAGATCTGCCTTCAACCTGGGTGGATCCTTGGGGTGACCCAAAGGATTTCAGGAGCTGTTTTGAGAACACTCGTCCTTCCAGTGTTGCTGGAAAAAGACACGCTCAGGGCTTCTGATTTCCCAGCTGTGGAGCCCTTAGTCAGGAAAACCCTGCAGAGAAGGCCCCACACTGCTCACAGCTCCCTAACCATTCCTTCATGTGGGCCAGCGGCTCCCTTCTGCTCTGCAGTTTAAGAATCAGCTGCTGTAGGACTGGAAGCTTGAGTGAACCAGCTGGCTTGTTTGTCTGAAATGCAGATTTTTTCTATGCCCAATGTTGTCCGCATACATGTTCTACTGTCAGACTGTGCCTCATGGAAATCCCATTTATAGAAGTATGTTTTGCTTTATAAAATGCTGTTTCCAAAACAAAGATATTAAAACATTTCTGTTTTTCAGGGAACTTCTTAAAATTGAAATTGGCATATGAACTGGAAATTATGTAACTTTTGCTTTTAATATGAAGTTGCGAATTATCCTGAATGTATGTGCTGAACTTTATTTTATCATAAATCATGACATAGATTATACTGCCCATAATACTACAAAATGTAGTGCTGATTTAAGATTTCCTGCTTTCCATGATATACTTCTTACAGTATAATGGTCTTTTGAACATTTTTAATATTTAATTGTTTTTTGCAGTGATAAAAATAAAAGAAGAACAAAAACAGTAAAGAAAACATTGGAACCTAAGTGGAATCAGACATTCATTTATTCTCCAGTTCATCGGAGAGAGTTTAGAGAACGAATGTTAGAAATTACTCTTTGGGACCAAGCACGGGTTCGAGAGGAAGAAAGTGAATTTTTAGGAGAGGTATACGATTATCGGTAGTTATTTTAGAACACAGTTGCTCGCATACTCATGTCTAGATACAGTATTTTTGAAAAAAAATTAAATATAGCAAAGCAAAACTGTTTTAAATTGTTGGATTTGTCCTTATTTCACTTAGCAGTAAACAAATAGTCATCTCACACTTATGACATAGTTCTGATGGTTTCTCAATTTGTTTTAGAATTGTTCATTAAAATCCATGTTATCCGTAGTTGTTTTTTACCAAAATGTTGGAATCTTGCTTGCTAAGTTGCTACAAGCTATTTGAATGCTGTAAAGGTTGTCATAAGGTAATAAAGGTTTTGTGAAATATTTTGGTATATTTAGTGCTGTAAAAGGTGCAGGAACTCCTTTCATATTAAATGCAAGGTTTTTATAAAACTTCAGACAAAGTCCTTAACAATAAGAGAACAATAGAATAAAATTTATGAACATACCTATTTTAAAATATTCTCTTATGTAATGCTTTCCTACTTTTAACCATTTTTTCTTTTTTAGATTCTTATTGAGTTAGAGACAGCATTACTAGATGATGAACCTCACTGGTACAAACTTCAAACGCATGATGTCTCTTCATTGCCACTTCCCCATCCCTCACCATATTTGCCACGCAGACAACTCCATGGCGAGAGTCCCACACGGAGGTTACAAAGTAGGTTGTTAGTTTTACACACTGTGTATAGTTAATTTGAATTAATGTGTAAAGTATATTCAATGCTTGTAGATGGGAAGCTGACAGAATTTGTGTGTTCATTTGTAGCTGTTATGAATTAGGTCACTTATGATTATTAATGAGAGTCTGACGTGCCAAAAATGGTAATATTGAACACTGTGCAATACAGCAGATTTTTCTTGTGAGGCTACCTAGTTCAGATTCTGAGCTTGAGCAAACTATCTTGGTCTTTTGCAATGTGTTGTTTTTATCTTGAAGTCCTAATTTCTCTATTATGTTTATTATTTCATTGTGTAACCAAAAGTGAATGTGCAGTACCTTTCTCTTTAGCTCATACTTGTTAAAAATAGTGACCTGTATATAACATCATATATAGCTAAATTAATACCATGGCCTGTTGCCTTGTTTTGATACTCTTTTATGTGGTTACATTCACAAATGGAATTTCTCTTAAAATTCTGTTTTGTAGAGTTTAGTATACTTGATTCACAATAGTTTGATGTTATCAGTAGATATTTTGAAATAGAGTATATACAAGATGCTAATAAAAATAGATACATAAGAATAAGACAGTAAGGGGTGAAAATCTGTTTTCTTAATATTTCATTATTTCTCTAGTTTAACTGCTTAGTACTGTCAGTGATTTAAAGCCATCCTTCTCTGAATTGGCTTCATAAAATATTAGCTGACACTGATGAAAAAAAAACCAAAACCCCAACAAAACAAAACCTATTTCTAAGAATTATTTGGGGTTTTTTGAGTCATTGTATGTGGGTGTGTGTGTGAATATGTTACACACAAACTCACAGAAACATATGCGTGTGTAGCCACGCAAATAAGCTCAGATATTTCATATGTTCTATGTGGATTCTCTATTAAATAATCCCTTGTATATAAGTATTTCAAGTAGTTGACAGTTTTTGTGTCTGTGCACTGGATCGTGAGAAGGATTAAAATGCTCCATATCATAATATTCTGACATAGATACATTAAGAGAGTTACAGTGCATAGCCTTCAAACTGTAAGATTATATTTATCTACAGAAGAAGGAAAGAAATGATAGTTAACAGGCAAGGAGTTCTGTTTCAATTCAGTCCCCTTCAGTCTTCTCAAGTATCATGATTGTTGTTTAAGTAAAGCTTTAAAATTATTATTATATATTATTATTATTGGGGAAGGACTTTTTACTAGGGTATGTAGTGATAGGACGCGGCAGAACGGCTTTAAGCTGGAAGAGGGCAGGTTTAGATTAAACATTAGGAAGAAGTTTTTCACTTTAAGGGTGGTGAGGCACTGGAACAGGTTGCCCAGAGAAGTTGTTGAAGCCCCGTCCCTGGAGGTGTTCAAGGCCAGGCTGGACGTGGCCTTGGGCAACCTGGTCTGGTGGGAGGTGTCCCTGCCTATGGCAGGGGGGTTGGAACTCGATGATCTTCAAGGTCCCTTCCAACCTAAACCATTCTATGATTCTATGATTCTATGATTTTTCTTCCATGGAATCATAGAATCATTTCGGTTGGAGAAGACCTTTAAGATCATAGAGTCCAACTGCTAACCTAGCACTGCCAAGTCCACCGCTAAACCATGTTCCTAAGCACCATGTCCACATGTCTTTTAAATACCTCCAGGGATGGTGACTCAACCACTTCCCTGTATTGATACATGGGATTGCCCCAACACAGGTGAAGGACCTTCCACGTGGCCTTGTTGAACCTCATGAGGTTGACACAGGCCCATTTTTGAGCTTGTCCAGGTCCATCTGGATGGCATCCAATCCCTCAGGCATGTCAACCGTATCACTCAGCTTGGTGTCTGCAAACTTGCTGAGGTTGCACTTGATCCCACTGTCTATGTCATTGATGAAGATATTGAACAGTACTGGTCCCAATGCAGACCTCTGAGAGACACCACTTGTCACCCATCTCAATCTGGACATTAAGCCGTTGACCACTACCCTCTGGATGTGACCATCCAACCATTCCTCATCCACTGAACAGTCCAGCTGTCAAATCCATATCTCTCCAATTTATAGAGACAGATGATGTGGGGGACCTTGTCAAATTGGCATCACAACTCTGACGTGGAAATAAAAGTGTCCAGAGAGGTGGCAGGATATCCTATTGGAGGTATCCAGAACTCAGTTGGACATGGCCATAAGCAGTACAATGCAAGCTGGCCAAGCCTGAAACAGGTGTTGCACCAGATGACCTCCAAAAAGCCCTTCCCAACCTAAATGTCCTCACCAGGGGACTGGTGAAGGGCAGACAGCGCATCTTATGACTGCCTTCACTAAGTAAGATATTTATAATATATTAATAACATATAGAAGTCTGGTTCTTCTACATTTTTTTGGAAGTTTGAAAAGAACATTAAGTTAAACTGAATATGAAACAGAAGATGTTATCTGGGGGAACATTACAACAATGTGAAAAAAATCTCCAGAATGAAGACAAGGGATGTTTAGCAAGTTTGTCTATCTTTTTCAAAGCACATCTTAAAACACTTACTGTGCTGTTACACAGTAGGCTGATTTTAATTTCTCGTGCTGAAAAGCCTGAGCAGTTCAGTTCTCCCACCTTTTGTTAATTTCTGTGATGCCTTTTTGTATAGAATTAGTGAGTACAATACGAAGTACTTTATTGCATGTCCCCCTACCCCCAAATTGTCAGTGTAAGAAATAACGAGAGAGATTTTGAATTACAAGGTGGTTTGTTTTTTGTATAAATACACATCTAAACATCTAACCTTTCTTATCTTCATGATTGCCAAGTAGCTATAAATACATATATATTTGAAGACAATACTTAAATGTTATTCTCCAAAGGTAGTTTAAAAGAACCACCTACACTTACCACTTCTATTCTCTTTTTGATATCACTGAATTGTAGCATTCCTGACGAAGAGCAGACTGTCAGCCCTGAAGACTGAACTCATATTTGCAGATAGCCACTAGCAAAGTGCAAGCTTCCCACAGAGCCCCATATGCCATTATTCAGGAACCAGATTTCAGCGACAATAGCTTAGTTTCTACATATATTTATCTCTCCGTATCTTTAAGTGGGCATTATGTTGTGGTACAGACTGATCTAAGCCAGCTGTCCACCTTCTCTTGCCCAGTCGTCTGATCCATACAATCCGTTAACTTCCCAGCGATGAAGCATCATTACCATGCTTTTTCGTTAGTATTTTTGGAAAGACATCTACTTAAAAACTGGATCTAATATAGAACATAGGATTATTACTTACTAGGTTTTTCAGCTAATTATATTTCAAATTTTCATAAACTGACTGGTTTTTATCCAATGTGTATATTTTAAGGTTTTTCTTATGTGAAATGCGAGGTAATGAGTAGGTCTATTTTACTTATCGTGCTGAACTTTTGAAGTAAATTTTTAAAATGGCTTCATTTTCTCTAATATTTGACATAAAATCAGTGATACATTAAGAATTCCAGACAACGTCAACTAGAATTACAAAATGAAGTTCTTTTTAAATTGCCTCTGAAAAGAAATTGTAAACAGAAAATTAAAGATTATTTTTTAAAAGATTTGGGAATTCATGTTATTGGTTTGGCCACAGTATTATTGTTATTGTATCTATGTATTATTATTATATCTCACATTTGGTAAGACGCTTACTACAGATTACCTTGAAAATTGAATGTGGTTTCAATGTTGTGTTCATAGTTGTTAGGATCAATGGGATGGAAGTTATTGTTAGTATTACTATTCATTGAGAACCGATACAGAAATCAAACAGGGTTTATACCATGGGATTGCAAATAAAAAATTACTTCCTCTCCATGTAGCCCAGAATACAGAGATAATAGACATCAAATTGGATCTGAGAAATTCTTATTCAATCTTTTACAGTTATTTCCATGTAATGTGTGCATTTGTACAGTGTCAGCTGGTACAGTTTAGTTGATAGAGAATACCGAGTTGTGTATTTTGAAGAACAATTGTTGGTTTTTTTTAATATTGATTCTGAATTTCTTTTAGAACCAGATTTTGTTTTACTTCAAGTATTTCAAGAATTTCCTGATTACTTAGGATTAAAAAGAACTGACACTACTTTTCTAAATCAGATTTTGCAGGATTAAAACCAAGCTGTCTGAATTATTGATCTTCAGACCACAGAGAGTGGGTATACAGTGTAGATAACAGCTACATGCCAAAAAAAGGGAAGAAATATGAAAATAACAGTAAAAACAGACATTTTCAGGTCCCTAGTTACAGCATAACTATGTATGGCAGTGTAAGGAGAGCTTTTGATTGCCATGAGAATGCACAGTATGGTTTGAAAAAGAAAAGTGAAGTTTTATATTTTGAGCATCCTTAGTAAAGGAAAAGCAGTAAATCTATGTGAGATAAACTGTGGAAAACAAGGTCTAAGAGATTTTAGAAATGACAGTGTTTGGAAATCAACATATAGAAGTCCAAAATGGTGGATCAAATTTTATTTTTTCAAGAACTGAACACCAGAAAAATCAGTCAGGATCAAAATAATTGCAAATAGACTGTAAGGGAGCTTTCTCTTGAAGGGAATTTAACTTTTATTACTTTTAGAATTAAAGTCATCAATGACTCCATTCACTGAGTTTCATGATTCTTAAGGCATATAAAAAAATACGGAGGGAGAGAAATTAGAGTAATGAGTATTTAAACTGTGGGGAAAAAAATTGAGTGTAGTTGTGTTCTGCAAAAAGATCTGCATATAATGTGCAAAAAAGTATATATAACATTCCTTTTCCCAATTTTACTTATTCCTTCAGATGGAAATAAAAAAAATATATAATGCGTAAGCAAAGTGTTTTGAATTACATGAAAAGTTTTTGTCATCTTCTGTTGTCAGCTTTGTACATTTTCCCAAGTCAGACTATATTTTCTGGGCTAATGTTGAGACTTTAACATGTTAAAATTAGTACATTTGATTAGAAAAAGCAAATCGATAGACTGAATACACAAATAAAGGAACCCATTGCTTATTAATTTTTGAGAGACATTTTTCGATGGACTTGTCATTGCTGGGTGCTGAGAGGGTTTTTTGAAAATTCTCTGGCTGTACATTCAGATCTAAGATAAACTGAATGTTGTGACTGTTGATTCAAGCCCTCTCTTCCCTTACTTAAATGTTAAAATTTTCAAGTCTATACTCTAGAACATTAAGAGATACAACTGGTAGTACCAAAATCATTAAAGTTTAATAATAATTAATTACAATGTATCTGAAACTTTACTCTGTGAAATCTGAGCCCCTGCATTTCAAACCTGTCTTCCAATGAAAGCTATTGACTTCCTTGGAACTCTGTGGAGTCTCATTTTACTGCAGAATCAGTGTCTTGCTGTCTCAGCAATTTTGTTTTAGTTTGTTGCAAATATGGTAAGTCAGTACGATAATTTTAAATCAATGTCACTGAGCCTTACTTGAGGGAATTATAATAATGCTGTTCACTAGTAGGTAAGCGAGTTATACTCAATGGAAACATGCATCAGGGACTTTTTTTTCAAATTATGATATGGAGCATTTTAAGGTCAGTGACACAGACTATGAATGATGAATGTATTATAAGAATTTTACCCTAGAGAGCAAGAATAACACTTATTTTTCTCTTTCATGCTTCTTCCTTAATTTTTCTCTTTCTTTTATGGAGCACAGGCCTTGGGCATGTTCTCTTTGTTTGCATGCATTGATGATTTATTCATAGTATATAAATATATATACCAGTGTTGTATTTATTGTACATCTATGCTTTATTTATTATATTTATTGTACATCTATGCTTTATTAAATACTTTAATTAAAAGGTATTTAACATGATACAGGGGTGTCTGAAAAGGCCTTAAACTATCGAAATACTTTCTTTTTTCTAATAAAAGAAGCTCATTTAAGATATTAATTCTGTGCTATTTAAAAATTTAAAAATAAATTTTATTCAATTGTAATTAAACTACAAAAATACTTAAAATTCTGTTTTGAAGCCATTTAATGGAATTTGATTATTTATAATATTGTTGCTCTGGTTACTTGATAAAAACATGTTATTAAACTACACTTCTGTCATGTAATGATGTCAGTAGAGCAATGTTATTAGTTGAAATAACTCGGTGGATAGGGTAAAGTAACCTTGTTAGGCAATCAATGAATAGCAAGTCAGGTGACCTTTAAAAAGGTTCTAAAAGCTATAGGTGCATACAGTAGCTTCCTTTTCTGGCTAAAGGTGGTATGTTTTGGGGTTTTTTTTATTTCTTGAAGCATAATAAACTATCATATAGCAGTGTGATGGTTCTAAGGAAGTTTTCAGATGGGTTTAATACTATTTTGACTTTTTGCTTTCTGTGTTGTAAGCATACAGAAACAAACACGTCTTCCTTAGTCCTCACTCCCATTATAGTCTCAGTATTTTTATATTCTTGTGCTATTCAAGAAGCTCTACCCTTTTCCAGATCTTTCCAGAATTTAAATTCAGAAAGTCCATAATTTTTAATTATATAAATACTATCTAGATTGTAGATAACACTTTTTTAAAAAGTGTTTTTTTGGATGGCACTCTTGAACATTTAGTGACTTTCTGGTGTTGCTGGAGTAAACTAGAAAACTTCTGCATACTCCATTTTTCATAATTTTGTAGCCAAAGAAGAGTCCATTTTTCATGAAATTCGTAACTGGAAGAGACTAGTACCAAGCTATACAAATATTAAAGACGTTATGCAGTAAAGTTCATATCTAAAAATTTTTAAACGATGCTGAAAAAAACCCTATTATTTACTTTGACAAAAATTAACTGCCCTAGCCAAAACTAGCACAATGGCCTAATGGAATTCTGGAGCTGGGCCATAAAACTGAATTATATTTATCAAGAAACTCAATTTGAAAATGTAGAGTTAGATACTGTAAGTAGTAGATTATTTAGTGACATAGTCTACATATTAAAATAGTACCTGGATGCCAGAAAAAGTGTGACTTACCAGAAGGTACCTAGTCATACAGTGAGTTCTTAACAGCACCAGTTGGCAAGAAATTAAAATTTTAATTTTTCCTCTAACACTGTCATATCTTGTCATCTGAGGTGCATCATTTACTCATAGACTGTTACTCTTTAATATTTAAGATGGTGTCTGTGAGCTGTTCAACTGTAAGGAATAAGAACATTCATAATGTCTTGCTAATGGCAAGATACTATTCATATTATTGTGACTTCCTGGCTTCTTTGTATCACCTTATGGAGGTCACATTTACAAAATCTGCAATCGCAAAGTAACAATTCACCTTTCCATAACTGCCCAGATGTTTGGATACTACTATATTGTCAAGTTTAGAAAAACTGGTATGGTTGTAGGAAAAGCTAAAATACATAAACCAGCCAGATGTAAGGAATGCAAACAATAAATCAGATATTGCAAGTATTTAATCATTTTGCTCACATCAGGACTCTTAAATTCACTGGTAATAATGATATGTAAATAATATATTCATGTCTGTGCATATTTACCAAATCAAGACCTAACTGGGGACAGAAGATTGACTGGAATGTCACTTCTGAGTCTGTTAAATTTAAAGTAGGATTCATAGTTACATCTCAAGAAAGTTCCACTAATAACTTCCTGCTGAGGTGCCAACAGCAGCGTGCAGTAATTTTAAGGGTAGCAGCTCATATTGTATGCCTAGTTGAATATACATTTTGCCCTTAAAAAGTTAAACACTTGCTTATAGTAAATGTGCAGTTGTATTTCAGTTAGAAATTACTCTAGCTCTACTAGTCCTCTGTGACTATAAATGTTGATCCAGAAGTGATTGGCATTTTTGTGGTTTAATTTCTCGTAGCTGCTTGAGTTTTATTGTTTTGAACAAATGTGGCCTACAGTATAAAATTCTTCAGTCTCCAGCGGCAATTATAGCGAAGTTTAAGGTTCTAACCATCCCTGTTACATGTATTGATTCATATATTTTTCCCTGACACTACTTCATTTCAATATTTGTTTTCCAGATAAAGGCTTATATTCATATAATTCAGGTAAATTTTCAGCATGCCAGAAATGCTTATTGCATCCATACACATGCAAAATTTAATTTGATATTTTATTGGTGTGCTTTTGCTACCTATTGTGCAGATGCTAAATTGCTTAAATGTTCCTTGGCTTTTCTTGTCTGCTTTTCAGTCATAGGTCTTTTGGTGGCTTTCTTTCTCTATTCTTAACATCTTAGCATTGATATTGGAGCAGTATTGTAACACTATACTTGCTTTGCCTGCCTTTGTTTTAGGTAGAGCTTTGGTAGGTAAACTGTAGTGAGCTTTATTAACTGTACTAGGTAAATGCTATTTTGCTTAAGCTATATTAAAAGGAACACTGTTGTATTACAGGTGTTTGAGAACTAGTGTAAGTACTTTTAGAATACAGACATGGGGTAAATAAAGGATTGGCAAAATCAGTGTTTATACCGATACATATTTTTACATTTTCATATTGATTTAAATCCCCAGTTACAAATCCAGTTACTATATCTGAGAATTTTGCCTTAATCAAATAGAATTAAATTGATAACATAGAGTTTTTACAAGCTTAAATATTGGAGTGCATTTCATGTGGGGCTTTTTGCAGTTCCTGCAGTTTTAGTTATGGGAATCTCTTTGAGAATTGGTGCACCTAATTATCTTTTAGTTATGTTTAAAAAATGAAACACACGTTGTTGAGGAAATAGATCCAATACTATGGTGGAGAGAAACAAAAACCCCACAGGATGTTTCTTGAGAGTAGCACTAATAAAACCCAGTTTCCATTACATCCACCTTTAGTCTCCCATGTTTCTTCTATTCCATTCTCTTTTGAAATAATCCCACAGTCTTCTCACATTTCATAATATTTTCAAATGGGAAAAGACCACATTTGCTGTGGAGACTGTGGACTTGTGCATGTGTGGATTAGCCACAAATTTTAGCTTGATAATGTTTCTTTTTCATTAAAGGATTTTGATTTGTATCTCTCTCTTCTATCCAGCAACCATTGTCAAAGATCTGTACGAACTAATGAAATTTGGTATTTATACCGCTCTGTCAATGTATATGAAATTGGTCAAAAACTTAAAAAAACCCTATTATGTGCAGGAGGATAAAGTGACAGATTGACATGGAGACAGCAGGACTGCCTGAGAAATTAGCTCACACTAAGAGCCTTCAAACACAGACTGGATGAATACGAGAGAGCAAATTCTTAAATAGTCATCGTTAGGCTGATTTTAGGGTTGCTTATATGTCAGCTTTGAACACACAACAGTTACAGGCAATGCTAAGTTACTTTGAGTGGTTGTGAAGGCCTTCTGTGAGCTTCAGGGAAGGAGCTCATAAGCATGCTTCACTACCTTTTGGTCCCCCAAGGAGTCCACAAAACTTTGTACAAGCTTCCTGCATTGTAAGGGGCAGGATCCCCAGCTCAGGAGCTCTGTCGTCTTTCTTTTTCCTTTTTTTTTCCCACAAGAAAAACGGAATTTCTGAGCCATAAATCTGACGCTTCCTTCTGTATTGAAGCTGACTCACCTTAATTTTATTTCTCATTCTGTCCCCTGTCCTAGTAAGTTCTGATAACTGTATTAGTTGGTCATACAGGCTTTAGTAGAGTTTTGAACCTTATGTGTTGTTGGTCTTGAGGCCTGTATCAGAAATATCAAGGGACGCAGAAAATATTATATCTTGCATTGTTTCCCCAGTATATTACTAACAGAGCGGAGCACAGCTCAGCTCTGTGCCAACTTCAGTTGCCATGCAGAATTCAGAAGTTCTCTCACAACTCTCCACAGGCTTAGGCTGCCTTGCAAGAAAATATTTATGATTGCATATTGTTTCATTCATTTGGAAGAGTACCCGTTGTTTAGAGTGTTGTTATGAACAGAGATACGATTCTATCAAAGTAACGTAGAATAGAATAGAATAGAATAGAATAGAATAGAATAGAATAGAATAGAATAGAATAGAATAGAATAGGAGTAGAATAGACTATTTCAGTTGGAAGGGACCTACAATGATCATCCAGTCTAACTGCCTGACCACTTCAGGGCTGACCAAATGTTAAAAGCATGTTATTAAGTGCATTGTCCAAATGCCTCTTAAACACTGAGAGGCATGGAACATCCAAAGAAGATTCTTTAAAAATTTCTTCAATTATTTCCATATTATTTTTATTCAGAAACCGCTAAATATTTACATCATCACCAACACTGCAGCCTGTGAAAAGTTAATTAAAAAAATAAGTATTTGATTCATAAAATGGAGTAAAACACCTCACTTTATTCTTTACATTATTGCTAGCCATGAAGATGGAAAACAGAAAGGTTTTTACACTAAGAAACTATCGTATTTTAAATTCTTTTTCTGCCTAATAAAAAGTAAAAATGCAAATAGGAAAACGACTAAAATAAATTAAAATAGAAAGTACTTTTTAAACGGAAAGTGAAAATAATGGGTCTAATGTTTTTTAGGTGGTGGGATTTTTCCCCACCCCTGCAATGAAAGCTATTATGTAAATGCCGTAAACTTCCAGTTCTAGGGTGTAGATGCTCTTGCAGAGTTGTGCTGGGTGGGATGGTAGCTTGTGCAGCAGTGGTAGGGAAGGGGTAGGTAGGTGCGAGAGGGAAGGAGGATGCTGAGGGTTATCAGGTTCTGATGGGGAGGTTCTTCACTGTCCCCAAGGTAAGCTGTCCCTGGAAAACAGTTTTATTGATAGTTTAAGGCTGTTAAACCAAAACCTGCTAAAGTGAATGAGGATATATCTTTTGATTTCACTGGGGTTGGGGTTATGCTGAATTAAGGCATTTTTTGTGTGGCTTCCATAAGCTAATCATACAGCACAGGGTCTACTCTACCTTCAGTCTGTAACAGTAATAACCATTAAACCTGGTGGAAGGCATTGAAAAGTCCATATTTACCGTCTTTTACCACCCAGTTATCAGAGAAAGTGGTAATAATATCCATAAGAATTTTTCGTTAATAAGCTATATTTCAGTGCAATGACAGTGAGACTTAATTAATGCCATTCTTCATGTTTAAAATCCATCAAAGAAAAAGTTAATTATATGCAAACCATTGGCACCAATGCGTTTATTTGATGCACCCAGTGTCCTGGGTGTTACATGCTTAAAATTTTTACTGGATTTTGAATTTATGTTAGAATGGAATTAATCTTCTTGCTCTTGAAATAAGTACCATATTTGAGAATGTATTTGTCAAATACTTTCAGATATTCATTAAAATATTAAAGAACAGTTTCATTAGCAATATTCCTTTGGAATAATTTGTGAAAGGCTTCGTTGTCACATTTCCCAGATAAACTATGAATCGCTCTTTCTCTGGTTTATGGTCAGTGGTTCAAATTACTTAGATAATGAAGTGGTATTTTGAAAAGACATGGCTAAGGTGGGACTGAAGCCTAAATCTTCAAATTTGCATTGTCAAAAGGCTAAAAAGAAAATTAACATCTAAAATTAATATATAGCAGATGAAATTACTCTTGCAAATATTATAAGAAATATTAAACTAAGCTGCCAGCAATTATACCGGTATTTTGAATACTCAGTTCAATAAAGAGGTTTGACCTGTGCACTTTCTAGTCTGTTCCATTTCTGAAATTAATGGAAGACATTTTAAATAAATATAATCAGATTCCTTTGCAGGAGTTACATATTGCAGGCAGTACTTGACATTACTTATTTAATTGACATGCTTTCCTTCCTCTGTCCTTCCTGAAAACATTGATTTCCAAAGATAAAAGCAAGTAGTTAATTCTGGTTTAAATTTCTTCTGACTTCTTAACCAGCATTTAATTTCACATTTATAAGCAAATGTGAAATATTAATTAAATGTGATTATTTTTCAGTTTTTTTAAGTCTGTTGGTAGTTAAGAGTTGGCTTAAGGTAGCCTCTGCTTGAGGAGATAGAATAGATGACCTGACCTGAACAAGCTTCATATCTCATCTTGGAGAAAAAGTTTTTGTATTCAAGCGTTGTCAGCTATTACAAGAGACTCTCCTCTTTGCAGGAGCAAAAGCAATTGGAGAAAGCCCTGGAGTCTGATTCTTCCCCTGACTCCACTTTTTCTCTACTCCCATTCTTAGGGCAGGTCTCAATCCTAGCCAGTTCACTTTCCCCATGCCCCAGCTCTTCCCTGCAGCTTGGATGGGAGCAAAGAGAGAGGTCTGTATATAAAAAGAGAAAAGGGTCTCTAGGTCCTGGAAGGTGATTTGGAGTTGAAGTATTAGGAGATTCTGGAAAAAATGGATGAAGTTTGAAGGGACAAAGAGAGAGAGACTCCTGCCTTTTATAGCTGTGATCTGTTGAAGCTTCTTAGTCTCTTTTCTGCCAGATGTATCCTGTGACTAGTACAACATATAATTTTAGCTATGCAACTGGGAAGTCTAGAGCACACTGTGACAACAGCTGGCTATTTTCACCCTCAGAAACGCAAATCTTTTCTCCAGAATACAGAATATAATATTCTAAAAATATGTTAAAGCAGATGTACTTAGCTGTAAATATAAACATAAATAAAAAGCAACCTCAGTTGTAATTAATTAGACTCATTCATAAGGATGAATTAGATGATGAGTAAATGACATTCATTCAAATCATAGTTGATTCAGCCCTCTTATGTCTTTCATGATACAAACCTTTCCAAGCATCCATGTGATGAGCATCAGCAAACTGTTCAATTGCCCCCATCTTCCCATTCCACAGTCCCCGCTCTGATGGAGCCTGAGTGATGTTACTGGCATCTCTGCACAGCAGCCACAGTCCCGCTGCCAGATCAGTACCAGGGTTACCAGAGGCCAGAATCACGCTGCTGTGCACCCTCTCTAGGAGCTTCTGCCTTTTAGGTCCCAGCCAAATTCCAGCCAGACTAGTAGGGCTCTCTTGCTTAGTGTTTGGTCACAAATTTTGTCCTTCTCATTTAATGGCCTGGTTTTGAATTAGTGGCTAAGGAGAATGGATACTAACCTTTCTTGCTCACCAGAACATATATCACCACACCAGTGGCTCTGCTGAGAATGGCAGCAGGAACAGCATCATAGGTGGAATGGATGCTCTTTCTTTGGGAAGCAAGAGAGATTTTCATCGGACCTCTGTGATACTATAATTGAAAAAATAATCACATTAAATGTTGTCCTTGTCAGACTTAATTGCTTTTAGAAATCCTGATTCTCAGAAAGTCCATTAGGAGGTTGAAAACTTTTCCTTCACTCCGGCCCTCACCTTTTAGGTTTTCTCAAGTGCTAATTGTGATCACTTGCTTGCTATATCTTGTTATAGAGAAATACTTTACTTGTTATTTCTTGAATTCAGAGACACAATTCCCCCTCCCTGTTGTAGCATGGCTATTTCTAAAGTTTTATAATAAATGAACTAATGATTCTACCATGTAAGAACTGCAGAGTGTAGGAAACCAAAGCATGACTTTCCTTGTACTAATTTTAATTTCCTATTTGTAAGGAAAAAAACCCCAACCTTTACTGCAACAATATAACAATAACAATAATTAACATAGCTCTACTGGAATTGCATAATGTAATGTCAGACTAGCTTGTGTTTTCTAAGAATTAACGCATATCACACTTACACCATTTTGTAGTTGAATAATTCCTAACAGAGCAATTTATATCCCAAAAGAAATACTCTGCAGTCTACTTTATAAATTCATACACCCACATCTTGATTGCTGCAATCACATCTGAATTCTTATAAAAAGCACAGAAGAACTAGAAAATATACAAACAAATACAGCAGGCGCAATCAGAAATATGGAATGGTTTGCACATGCAGAGGAACTAAACAATGATATTTCAGCTCAAAGAGACGACTGCAGGAGAATACAGAATGCTGATTCATGTTTCTCAGAATACAAAAGCTTGGAGGGCATTGTCTGAAATAGTGTAATAGAAGTAAAACAAAGGGAAATATATTTCACACAGTGCAAAATTAAACTGCAGAACTTACTGACATAGCATATTATAGAGGCCAAGAGAATACTCTGACTCAGAAAGGAAATATATGAATTTGTGGATAGTGGGTTGATTAATGACATATGATAAAAGGGATGGCTTCGGAGAAGTCTCAGTTGCCGGGACCCCTGCCTGCTGAGAGCGAGAAGGGTGCAACACAGAACACTTTTGTCCATACAGATCTTGCAAGCGCACTTGGCTCAAGAAGGACCTTCCACTGTCCCCTGGTGGGTAGACAGGTGTTAGACAGTCTGACAGACGACAGCAGTTCTTATGATTCAAATAATTTCTAAAATTTATTTTAAATGAAAATGTTTTATTTTTGACAAAAATCCTCTTGGCACTTGTTCTCCCAGTTTTCTTTTGGGAGGGGAGAGATCCTTCTATGCCAGTTATTCACATAGAACATTAATCCTGCTTTGTCCTGGGCTTCTTTAAGTTTACTCCCAGTTTTTACTGGTATTTTTTTAATGTGTGTTTTTCAGAATAAATCGTCCTGTGGTAGGAATAAAAAAATCTTACACACGGTTGAAGGTGTGGTGACAATTAGATTAAATCTACCTGCTAGTTACCTATTTTTAGATGGCCAGAGAATTAGAACAGATACACCATCTTGCTGAAGAACAGGGATTTTCACATTTAAAACAAGTAAATGAATTATTATTCACATGCCGAGGCTTAATCCTGATGTCAGCGGTCAAATGCTGTTTGAAAGATGCCACAGAAGACAGAAGTAAAATTAAGCTAAACTCAAACTGACATATATTTTTGTCCTACGTGACCTACATTTTGGCTCTAATTGTGGATGTGGAATCTGCTTTTGCCAACTAAGCTTTAGCTATTTTGACAGGTGTACTCTTACAGAGCATTTAATAGCTTGTTTCCTCTAAAGTATCACAGAGAGATTTTATTTTTCAGGACACACTATGTGTGTGAAGCTGCCTCTTCTCCTCGTAATGCTTACTAGTACCCTACAGAAAATATTACATCCATTTAATATTATTGCCATCATTAATTTTTCTGGTGTTCAAAGACTTTGAGGAGGGATGGTGCCTTGTATATGAAAACTTGGAAGATGAACAGTGTGATGCCAGTTTCTGTATGGAATGAATACATACAGATAAGAAGTATATGAAAATATTTCATAAAAGCAATGTTGTGGAGCTCTATTTCAACATTTCATTGTATATTACATTAAACATGTAGCTGAAAATAGTTGGTACACTAATACATTTGCAATAATATAACATAAATAATTTCCCTTATATGCTTACATTAATGCTTCATTGTCTAGTAAGAAATCCTTACATTTATTTGTGTATTATTGACTGGTGATAGTTTTATCTTACAGGAAGATAAATGATACATTTCTGATTATTTTTTTTTTTTGGCAGGGTCCAAAAGAATCAGCGACAGTGAAGTCTCTGATTATGACTGTGATGATGGAATTGGTGTTGTTTCAGGTATTACTGTCTAAGTTTACTTTCCTAGGTTCAGTAGAAATCTTTCTTATTTATAATTTATTATTATGAATTTTATAGTGTTTTCCTGGTGAAAATTAAGTGGAACCTAAGTGTGTATTTTTCCAACAGACACAAAATAAGTGTTATAGGTAATGCGTATTTAACCACAAAAATTACCAACAGAGGGAAAAAAATCAATGTGTGAATTTCCTTGCTGCTTTTATAAAATGATAAAAATAGCACAAAAGTGGGTTTTTTGCCAAATGTGAACTGTTTATTTGATTTTTTTTAACAGACATTTGGGTTTGATATATGCATTAAAACTTCACAGTGGAATAAAACCACTGGCAAATATATAGAATAACACTGCCAAAAATAGAATATATTTAGGATGCAGCGATGCCACCTTTAAGCCAGTACTGACGGCTGCTGGTACGAGCAGAGTTGGCTGCACAGCTCAGTGTGTTCTCTGTTGCCCTACTGCTCTACTGAGTTCTTTAACCTACCCACAATAGTCTGCGTTAGTTTCTGGTTCCCTTTGGTGAGATCTAGCTAAAGTGTGCATATATAGTGATTTGTGTGCCTTACCCAGCAAAGGGGGCGGAGTGTACGCTGCCTGGGCTGTGCAGCAGCTGTGAGACAGGGATCAGCCTGGTTGGTCTAAATGTATTCCTGCCACGCAGCCACCCGTCCGCATACGTGCAGCTTTTACACCAGGTGTAGTACGTGCTGCTGGCAGGCTAAGGAAGGGTATATAGGAAACAGGAGTCAGAGGAATTTTACTAGAGCTGGGTCTGGAGCTAGAGGAAAATAAGGAGGTAAAATAGGCTATCTTTGATACCGCAAGATGGGATGCAGCCAAGTATTGATAAATCCAAACTTTTAGTGAGCTACCTAATTACTTGAGTTTGCACAGTCCTGTCTTAAAAACTGTTACCAGCCTGAGCTTGGATGCATTTCTGTGTTGTCTATGTAGTCATTCTCCTATTTCCAGATATTTCAGTTATATCTTAGGCTCTGCTTAATTTTTGACCCTGCTATGTTTCTATTCCCTTGCTATAGGTCTTGGGCTTGCTGGGAAAACGGGATAACAGATTTTTTTGTTAACCAGCATGTAAATTTTGTCGAGCAGCCCTTTTTTAAACTAAAATAATAATATACACACTTCGTAGTACAAATAGGGCAAGTCATATTGTTAGCATGTTTATTGGCTGTGGTTCACTGTGGGTCTCTTACTGGAATATCTAGAAAGCATGTATTTTTTAAGCAAAAGTTGTCCTTTTTCATATTGGAATGATACAACCTTGCAGATATTCCGCAGTAAAACTTATTCTATCCCAAAGGAATATATTTTTTATCTTTTCTGCATAAACATTCAGATTTCCATTAACCTCTGCTCAAATTTTGCTATACTCTAAGGTTCCAAAAATTTTCCCAGAGAGTGAATGAATGTTGT
The DNA here is from genome assembly GCA_017639485.1 of Pluvialis apricaria. Classification (NCBI taxonomy): domain Eukaryota; kingdom Metazoa; phylum Chordata; class Aves; order Charadriiformes; family Charadriidae; genus Pluvialis; species Pluvialis apricaria. Next base: position 148,279,192 of record CM030008.1, read on the forward strand.
GGATGCAAGACCACTAAATTTACTTCCTTAAATCATTTATCTTCAAACAGTAATAGGCTCAGTTTTCAGATTGTTACCTTAATTAGAAAGATATTTAGGAAAACTTAGGGCATTTTTATATTCCCATTCCCCTGTTTGCTTTACTACAGTCAGAAGACAGGAAGGGTGTGAAGTATTGGAACCAGGGAGGCAGTAATCCTCACAAGTCCCTTGCTCCTACTTACTGCACTTTCAGTCTTAGGTTGGTTAGCTTTCTGTGTGTGCTTGGTAGTCACTAAGGCTTTCAGATTGCCTGTCCTCCCAAAGGGAAGGATTTTCATATTCCTGTTGGTCAGTTAAATTAGAAACATGTCAACCTAACTTCGGAGTTTAATAATAAAGGGAGGAAAAAGGTGGGTTTGATGGATATATGTCTAGAGTGCCCAGTATGGTGCCATTTTGAAACTGAAATATTTGTATTCTCCTGGAAAAAGGTACCAAGTTTTGCAGAAGTTTTACCTGGTGCTTGAACATCAGTGGGATTCTTGTGAGACGGCTGGATTTACAATTTTATGATCTCATAAAGTCCTCTTCTGACAACATGTAAAATTATGGTCTTTACAGTTCAGTGAATGAATCTGCTTCCCTTACCTGAGTGTTTGATGTACCTTTAGTTCCTTTACGATCTTTTAGCTTTCGGATTTCTGCTGACAATTCTACACCTTACTTGCATTTTAATTCAGGCTGGCTGTGTGGGTGGGAAAGTTTGATGTTCTTTTGGTTTTGAAATATTTATTTATTGTCTTTCTTTTCTGTGTTGCTGTCACTGTTTGCAAGTCTTTTGATTTATCCTTGTCATGTTGTATCATCCACATACTGCTCTTGTTTAAGGTTCTTCTATTCATTTGCAGACTCGTCGCAATATTAGTTTAAATATATGCCCTCTTTGCATGAAGCCATTTGTCTCTCTCTGTTTTCTTTCCTTCTTACTTACCCCAGTTCTTTCATTTTGTATTTTCAGGTTTTATTTAACATGACACTTCACTTTGCTCTTTTTCCTTCTGCCATATAAATACTGTATCACATCAAATATGTTTGCTAACATCTGTCGGGGACTCTCAGTGATCCTTTCCATAAAATTAATGCTTATTCAGAGTATTGGACCTGCAACCTAAACTCCAGGAACCTTTAAGAAGAGCAAGAATTCTCTTTTGGTTCCTCGTTAGTTTACTTTTATTCAAAAGAGTGGACTAGATGACCTTTAAAGATCCCTTCCAACCCAAAACATTCTATGATTCTATGAAATCCACAGACCTTCCTTGATATCATTATGTATTTATTTACAGTTCATTGAAAGATATATGCTGTCTGGCTTAACTGTGTTCCTGATCAAAGCTGAGATTTTCTCTTTTTCCACAACACCTTTTTATATAGCTTCCCTGGTATGGGCCCCATAAGGTCAATTGACTTCCTCTGTGGGTAAACTGGTGATAGGTAGAAATCCAACAATGGAAGAACTTTCTTAATGTATGTAGGTGTACAAAATTATGTTAGACCATATTTGGTGAAGCAGAGGGAACTTTATAAGCTACACTTCCTTGCATAATCATTTATTTTTAATATATCTGCAGTTGCTGTTTGTCACTGCCATGGTACTTTTTGATCCACTAATTTAATTTCCTGATTGTGAAATGCTTAAATTATGCCTATTTCACATACTATTCTTTTCTTTAATTTTTACAAAAAGTTCGAACATCTCTTGGATAGCTTCATAAAAGCTACCACTTCTGGTGGCTTGCATCTTTTCTTGCTTAGACAAACTTAATAAACTTCAGTCTTATGAAAGAGGGCATTGTTTCTGTCAACAGGAAAAGCTTTTAAGAAAATAATAATAGACAAATTGAAAAACTTTAATGTGTGTTTTTCTGGCTATATGTGTATTCTACACCAGCTACTGTCAGAAAAGGTTATAAGATATTATGTATTTAAACAAGTATGCAAAAGTAATTTTTGACAAGATTTTTAAGTAGCTCTCTTCATATAAAACACACATTCATTTCATCTTGGTATCAAAAACCCTAGAACACAATCTCTATGATATTCTCATCTCTACTGGATTTAATGTTAGCACAGCATAGCAGAAGGAAAGGCACTAGCAGTTCTGGTTTGATTTTTTAGATTGCTTGCACATAGCCTTCAAACCATTTAAAGTATTCATTTTGCTGTCCTGAACAATAAACTTTGGGCCTCATAAAGTTGTCTGTCATCAGCAGTTCTGTATGGGAGCACATCAGCACCTTCTCATGCCCCTTAGAATGCTTTTATGTGCTTATTGACAAAAGCAATACAGTATTTTTATATTTATTTTAGAAAAATTCCAAAGCACTTTACAAAACACCATTTACATTTTCATAATGCTACATACAATTCAGTGTAAAGCAAGGGGGTTTTCTTTTGTTTTTTTTTTTTTTATTTCTATTGACCAAAATTGAATGGGCATTACAGTTAAGGAAGTTCAATGAATATGGACTATAATTTCTAAATAGTTTTCTTCCCAGGTACTTCGTCATAGTGTTTGTTGAACGTGCTGTAACCTACTGAGTACAAGCAACCTACTGAATCTGACTTTATGAACAGAGACATGTATTGTCAAGACAATCTAATCATAAAAAGTCTCACCTATCATTGCTGTAAGACTTAAATATTAAGTGAGATATTAATGTTTAAAATTCAGTTCTACATCAATATATCATCTGCACTATATCATTTTATGAAACACTTGTAATCTGAGATATGTTTCAACAGATGAATCCTGGAAGAATGTAAGGCAGTGAATTCTGCATAAACTGCATTGCAAGCCTCTGCAGAGACGAGATTTTCCAAGTAAAAGAATGCAGTCTCCAGCCTTTGGAAGAAAAACATTTGTAGTGATAAGTTTTCCTCATTATTCAAAAGACAGCCAGATTTTTCAGGAGGAAATAAGAATACAAATAAGACATCTATTCAGAGGATAGTTAGAGCCAAGTACATTAGAAAAAATAGTAACAACCAGTAAAGAAATTCTTATTGAACTTACAAAAATGATTCTGTTTTTCAAGAAGAATGAAAAGCAATTACTCATTTTTGCTTCACTTCTCAAAACAGCTGAGGAGTCCTTTGTTCAAAAGAATTCTTTTACTGTCATGTTGCAACCTTCCCTGCAGAGGAAACAAAGTCCTTCTCTCTACTTGCTGATGATGTGAACTGAATTTTTATACCTGGGTCCTGTTGATTACTGCTCAAAGCAGATACAGAACACACAAATACTTTGGTTACAGCTTGAAATCAACTGCCTATTGAAAGATATCTTACAGCATTAGCACATGGAGTGGATAACTTCTACCCCTACTAAAATAAAAGATTTAATTGTAGATCGCGAACTAACCTTAAATGGGAGTCTGTAGCGTCCCAAAAGCTCAGTAACTACAGGCATAAACATTGACAAGCTTTTTATTTTATTATATGTTGATACACTCCTCTGCTCTAAAATCTGTTCTTTGTGGGTTCTTCCTTGGGTAAAAAATAGCTTTGTGTCTATGTGTCTCAAAAATTCCCCCCAAAAATTGGAAATGAAATTCAAGCAATGTTAAAACAGTTCTCATTCTGACCCCTTAGGTCAAGGGGTCCTTAACCATTTTTCTTGCTTTTAAACTAAAGAGGTATATATTATTTACACCTTTATGCCTACAGTTCTTAACACAGGAATTTTTATTATCATTCTTCAAGTTTTCCCTTGTATTTTTAGTTTCATTTCAAAGTATAAAAGGTAAAGTTTAGTAACACTTTTACTATTTTCAAAAAAATTTCTTTAGTATAATTTCCTCAGCTGACAAAACGTCTTTCTGTTCAAACATCCGACTTCTCTCAATTAATACAATTTTTTTAAAAAACTCATTAATTCTTTCCATATTTGTAGAATAATATTTTGATGCAAAAAAAAAATCCCCAAACCCATGCATAATGTATCTTCAATTTATAGAGTATTCAGATATTAATAATTCAGTTTGTTTTATGAGTTACTGTCAACACTTTTTCAGAGGACATCCAAATTCTGCATTTAGGTGTTCAAATCACCATAGAAGCTGAACACATATCTTTTATAATGGAACTGAAATGTCTCCAAAGTGCCCTTGTATGAAATCTTGGTATGTAAAACATTTTTGGCAATTTGATTATATAATTTTTTTTTATTTAGTGCTTTTCCTAAGCCCGACCACGGTGAATTTTAAAAATTAAATATCTGATAAGGAAAAAGCTTGATGCCTCAATCAAGTACAGATGTTAAAGTGGAGAAAACACCCCTTAGCATCAGTGTCTGAAACAAGTCAATTATTTTGCCTGTGATGAACAGCAATTCTACTATTGTTTTTCTAGAACAATTTTCATATAAAGAGCTTCTCTCAAGTCAATCAAGCAGCAAGACATCTAAATTAAAAGATTCATTAGTACTTTTCAGTTGTGCTTTTTTAGGGTTATTTCAGTGCTGTTGATGTGAACCTCATTTGGAGGTTTGTGATTTTCTGTGTTTTTGTGCCTGAAAGCTGCAGAATTTGATAACAATTTGTTAATATTAGTATTTACTGAACATGTACCCTGCATAGCATCATATTAGCACAGTACAGCCATATTGTGTGGATGAATACATTAAGTCAAATGTGTTAAGATTCTCTCTTAAACCACATAAAATTAAAACTTCGGCTCAGAGGAAGCTGTATTTAATGTGCCTTGCAAAATCCTTCGTTTGATGTGTTATAGTTTTAAATGAAACTCTCCCATGAAAAGAAGGTGGTGGCAGCATTGCAGATATCTTTGTCGTGTGCCCATCTTTTAAGTGTCTGCAGCTCACAGTTTATCACTGATTATCTCTATACTGATTGTCGGGTTCTGTGTGCTCCGTATGTTGATTTAAGAGGCTTGCCATAGTTATAGAGCCTTTCATTCAATGGTAATGACTTAATATTTATACTTGCAAGCAGATTCCAATGTTTATCTTATTTTTACTACTCCTCTAAATAACTATCTGTCTGCTTTACTCAATAGCAGCTCCTTGGTCAAGTTGCACTTAGGACCTGTTTTTACTGTCTATAATTTCTGCAAGAAAATATTTTTACTTTCTTTCTGTACCCTTATTTACAGGACATGGAATATTTTTGAAATTAAAAGTTAAATCATAGCTTTGTATTTTTGAAATTGGAAGTTAAATCATAACTTTTTCAATTGAGAATGTCACCTGTCTTGAGAGAGGCATGAATGTTTCGGCTTCTGCGCAAGCAAAGCTAGTCACGTTCTAGAGAGAATCAAGTTCTCAAGTTAGGAGTAGCAAAGTTACCACTTCATATCCCATGGTCAATCAGTCATCAATAGCAGCTTTGAAGTCTGTTCGGGGTTTTGAAGAACTCCAGTGTTGTTTGCTAAACATATTTATTATAGTCTTGGCCACTTCTGGGGTGTATGGATTGGTGCTAGGCGTGTTGTTAAGCCTCCCGTGTAAGCTTTGTGCTACTGTCATCTTCCTGAAACTTTATAACAGAGGAGCTGGCCCATTGCTCTCTCTGCATCTCTTGTGGCTGCAGGGTAATGACAGATTGCTTGTCTTTCCTCTGAAGATCATTTGTCAATGAAAGGCACACATTTCGTATATATAGAAGTATTTTATTTGAAAAATAGTGTTTGCAACAAAAGCCACTGAAATTCACTGAAAGAATAAACAGATGAAAGATGATTGAATCAATTAGCTCAATATCAGCAGAGTCTCAATATACTTCATCTTGTGAAGTTCATTCTTGAACAATTTCTTAGGTACTGTTTATATTCCTGCCGTATGCAACTGCATCCAAGGTTGTTTCTTAATCTTTCTAAATTTTGGGTTGAAATCCTATACCAGTTGAAGTCTCCAGGTAGAGTCTAGTATGTGCCATCTTTTTCATCTGGTTTCAGCTGGAGAAAAAAATCAGTGTAGAGGTGACATAAAGACATGGTGGATCCCACTGGCTGGGCACACAACATGTGCTGTCTTTGCAGTTCAAGCACAGACAACTGTTTCATTCTGGAACAGTAGTGATCATGCTAAAAAAGAAAAGATATGATTAACTGTACTTTTTTTTAACTATACTATTCTGATCGCTAGGTTCAGAAAGTAAAATAAATATTACACTGGCCCTGAAGCTTGGAAATCTGCATTTATCTATAAAAATGAAACAGTAAATAAAACAATAAACCTATGACATTTTTAATAAAAAAGTAATAATTAAAAAATTTTATCCACTATTATAAACAAAGAAAGCTTGGTTTTAAATAAACAACTCAAACACCAATGAATCATTAAACTGTGATATACTGGGACCAAGTGTCTTCAAGACAGATAGTGTAACTCTGAACAATTTGATCTGCCAAAGCTGGCTTTAGGCAGACTTCCTTAAGTCCAAAACTGATCAAGACACTTGCTAAGCTCTTACCTTTTGTATCTGAAAATTCTGTGCATGATTATATTTTTTTCTCTGAATGTGTTTCTCAGAACTGGCATAGTCTGAGTGACTAGTCAGCTAGCTCCTACTAGATTCCCAGGAAATGAAAAACCAGTTTTCACCTTATCCCCATACAATTATTTTAAAAAATACTCTAAGATACATTATGTTAGGAGAAAATGCAGGGTTTTGGATCCTGAGTGGATGGAAGCATCCTCCTTGCATCCTTGATTTTGACAACTAGGTTCAAAACATGTCATCTTCTGTGACCTGTATCTACATGGCTGTGTTAGCAACATGGTGGTTTTGGGGTAATTTTTCTGAAATACCTGATTTTCCTCATGCATTCATACAGTTTAAATATTTTCCTTTACAGCTTAAATTTTACTCTGGCTGTAAAATATTGGAATGATAATGCGTATACTTAAGAAACCTAAGAACCTTACTAGATCTATCCCTAAACTCCTTTCTCTCCACATTAAACACGTTAATATTTTATGGTATTGCAACTTTATAGAATGGACATTTTTATTGAACAAGTGTATTAAATTCTACAGATGTTCACAGAACATTGTGTTCTGTGAAAATCTGATATGGATATTTTCAGTAAGAGATAGCATTCTATGTCGCTTTGACTGCTAGCTAGTGAAAATCCAGAGTGTGAAATCAGGCAGGGAGCTACCTTAACTCTACAAAACTGAAAGATGACTTTGGAATTAACTCATGTTAGTGGGTTGTCCTGCTGCTACTTTTCAATGTGTGACCTGTTGGCAAAAAAGAAGTTTATAAATATAGTAGTTTTTGTTTTAAGTGAATTAATTATAAATTTCAAAGTTTATTTTCTGGCAACAAAGCATAGAGAATATTAATCTATTTCTGTGAACACAGCTTAACATGTCTAGTTTTGTTAATGCAAAATTATTAGGAGTGGTGATAGTTTCTGCCTTTTGAAATTGCTATGAGGAAGCACCGCCAGTGTTAGTTGCCAGAAAGCATTGCATGTCTGCTTCCAATGTAATGTAAAACCTTTTTTGATCAGGGTTATACTTGACAATTTAATTAGATAGTCATAAATTTTGATTTATTACAACAATCATGTGCAAGTGGTCAACTACAATAACAAGTTAGAGCTGTAGGAGGCTTTTTGTTTCAAAGTAATTAATTTGTATATGTATACAGATTCAATAAATCTAATTATTTTGATTTATTAGTTCTCACTTCTAGGAACTTTTTACACACAGTAGCTTTTGTTTGTGTTTTTCCTTGCCCTTCACTATGTTCATTCAGGTAGAATACCTTATGCTATCACTCATTCCCTTTGTACTTTGGTGTCTGTACATACCAAATACTATATAAAACTGCTGATTGAAATATTAGACTTTTTTTAAAGGATTTTCCCATTTCTTCTTATTACTGCTCTTTGTTGTGTTTTTCATCTCCAAATGCTATTAATGCTTTGTGTATGCAGAATACTAAGAACCACTTCTGCTTTTTTTATATCTATAGATATGGATGCTTAGGATAATAATAGACAATATTCTGTCACATGTACTTGTACAGTAAATCATGTTTTTCACTTAATTATATATAAACTCATAATAATTTGCTGTTTGCCTATGTGTGTGGTGGGTTGAGCCTGGCTGGACACCAGATGCCCACCAAGCCACTCTATCACTCCCCTCCTCAGCTGGACAGGGAAGAAAAAATGTAACGAAAGGCTCCTGGGTGGAGATAAGGACAGGCAGATCACTCCCCAGTTACCGTCATGGGCAAAACGGACTTGACTCAGGGAAATTAATTTAGTTCATTACCAATCAAATCAGAGCAGGGTAATGAGAAATAAAACCTAAATCTTAAAACACCTTTCCCCCACCTCTCCCTTCTTCCCAGGCTAAGCTTCACTCAGGATTTCTCTACCTCCTCCCTGCCAGCGGCGCAGGGGGGCGGGGAATGGAGGCTGCAGTCAGTTATCACAGACGCTGCCACAATCACTGATGGGCTCTGCCTTGGCCAGCGGCGGTCTTGGAGCCGGCTGGCATTGGCTCTGTCAGACATGGGGGAAGCTTCTGGCAGCTTCTCACAGAAATCACCCCTGTAGCCCCCTGGCTACCAAAACCTTGCCACGCAAACCCAATACAATGTGTTTTCAGAGTATGCCTTCTTTGACGTAACTTTGTATTTTCCCGTAATGTATCAAATTGTCTTTTAAAGATTAAAACCTTTCTGCGACTTTAAGACTATCTTCAGAAAATTGTCCATTTCTTGTTGCTGTTTACAATACTTTTCAATTAATATAATCAGCAAAAATAACTTAGAAGCCATTTTCCAGATTTTTCCTTTTTTTATTGAAAATAGAAACATTCTCCAAATAAGCTGTTCACTGTGAAACTGGCAAAGATGTGGTTTGCATTGTAAGGATGCTCATTGCAATTAATGACCTATTGTCATAGTAAAAAACCAAACCTTCATTAATTATCCCAATTTCAGTTGGGCTTCTCTGCAGAAAATATGGATTTGGGATATGGTTTTATTTCAGTATATGCTATGATATCATAGCATAATAACTGCTGGTTGTTTCAGTGTATTTCTTACTCTGCACACGATGCCTTTTAATCAGTTCAGTGAAACACATAGTATGTTGTCTTAGTGATATACACAGTAAATTAAAATCAGTAAAATATAAAAAATAACACTTAAGAATAGAGAAAATAACTTCTAGCCTATCCAAAAACAGTCTGCAGAGCTCTCACTTGCGGCCTTGACTCTCAGAATTGCTTGTAGCTCCTTCGCTCTCCAGGATAACAGATACTGGCCTACAAAACTCCTCACAGGTCTCTTGTATTCCCTTGGTTGCCTGTTTCTTGCCTGTAGATTTTTTCTTTTGGTGACACCTTGACCAGAGTCTTCAAAGAACCTGCAAAATGATCCTCTTCCTTTTCCTGCCTCTCTGTGCTCTGCAGTGCATTTCATGTTCTTCCAGCTTCCGAGCAAATTAAAATAAGTATCTTGTATGTCCTTTCCCTGCTTTCTCTAGAAATGTTGGTTTTATCAGTAAGAAGTAGCTCTCTGTGCATTGTTTTTGTACTGAGGACAATATCTGTTTAGTCTATAAAACTGACAAATATGTAATGGATTTGCTTAATTAAGAAATTTGTTATTGCTTTGTTACATTTTTTATTTTAACGCTATTGAAATTTCGGCTGTTACTTTAGCCCTTTCTCTTTTGGTTAAGGAATTGCAGAGTCTATTCTCTTCCAGACTGACTTGCAAAAACTTTATTCAGACATCTTCTATACTTTACTGGTTAGCAAACAACACCCTGTTTCAAACACAGATAAAATTCCGCTTGTCTCTCTTTTGGTGATTTCGTGCAGAACTGTGTTGCACTGGCCCTCATATGTTTTATCATTGTGTATGCTAGTAAGTGTACTTCATATACGGGATAAAAGTCTGTAGTTCATTACTGACTCTCAGCTGAGACTACACGTAACATGACTTGATTGCTTTGAAGTCAGGAGAGAGTATCTGATCCTCAACATTGTTATATTAATGTAAGGTAATGATACTGTGCTATTTTCCCCCTTTAAGTACACGCGTACAGTCACACACAGAAAGCAGCTTGCACATAAACATAGGAGGAAGAGGTTATTTATGAATTAGAGTGGTTCATGTATAACCTTGGTCCTAAGGCCATACAATGAATATGAATACTCAGTTGGAACTATCGAACGTTCTTGGAACCATAAAAGGGACTGAATTAATGAGGTTCTGCTTAGGTGCTGACCAAACATTTTCCAGGAAGAAAACTATGAACAATCTGGAGTAGAAGACCAAATACTCTTGGAGTCTTAGAAGATTCTTATGGGAAAAGAATTGCAGTTTTACGAGCCAGAATTTTTCCAGTGCCAGGTGGATCTCTCTAAATGTTCTTTACTTGGTTGCTGTCTTCAGAACACAAAGTCAGTTATATCAGTTGTCATAGCCACCAGGAGCTGTTTGAAGACCTATTTCTGCAAAACATTCTCACCAATTAAGATTTGCAATTCTTCCACTTTTTACCATCATATATTAATTTGATCCTCACAAAATTTGTGGAAACTTCATTGAAACTGCTGTGTATCTGGCATCCTTTTTTTCACAGAGGATATTGTACCCTGGGACAGTGAATTCAACTTTTTCAATTAGATGCATACAGCTACTTTAATACATCCAGCTTTTTAAAAAGATTTTTCTTAAAAGCCTACGTAAAATATCCATGTGGTAGCCTTTTAAGCTATTATCACTGGGAAGGCTTTTGCTTAGACCATTTATGCCTTCTATTGTCCTAATTCAAGATTAGCTCCAGGATGTAAGCAGGTGTCTGTGTAGCCTTAGCTTGTGTACTTGTGAAGGAATCACATTGTTGAAGTTCAGAGCTGTAAGTGAATTCTGATGTCTGTCATTGCTACTTTAATTGTTTCTGAAATACAAATCTTTCTTGAATCCAAACTCTATATTTAACCCTGTAGTAATTTCCTATCCCAAATTTTTAAACTGCACCTTGAAATAGTTTTTAATTGTGGACATTTCTGTTTGAAATATATTATACAGAATCATTACAATACAATTTTAATTAGAAAATGCAATAATCAAATTTTTATGTTGTTCTAAGGAAAAAAAGTCATTTTTATTGGTTTTATTATTAATGCATCGTATTGACCACAAATAAATGGTAAATTTGGATATTTTGCTTATTATAAATCCCCAGTTTGGTGCATGGCAATTTATTTCTGTAATTCTAAAGTATAACTGTAGGAACTATAGCTCCACTTAAATTAAGCAGGAATCAACTTTCCATATGTATTTTTTATTACAAAAAACCAAGAAGACATGGCAACATTTTTGATCAAATTCCATCTTTTATTGTGCTTCTAACTACTACAGATATGGTAGGAAATGAAAAAGTGCAATTTCAGATTCATTGAATATTTGCATTTCTTTTTAGATTATCGACATAATGGGAGAGATCTTCAAAGTTCAACGCTATCAGTGCCAGAACAAGTTATGTCATCTAATCATTGCTCTCGATCAGGGTCCCCTCACCGTGGAGATAGTATAGGACGGACTAGATCGTGGTCTCCCAGTGTCCCTCCCCCACAAAGGTAAACTCTTATTTAACTATGCAGGTACATAAATTTAAGTCGTATTGATCCTGTAACAATACTGGAAAGAATCTCCAGACTTTCAAAATGGCAATGAATTAGTTCGATCTCATGAAATTATGTAAAGCCAATAATGTTTTTGCTTACAGTATACTGACGTGCAAAAAAAAAATCTAATTTTGTCTTGTTTTTCATCAAAAATCAGTACATTGCAATCTAAGGAAAGGAAAATATTTCTCCAGATTTTAATTTTCAAGAGCTATTTGGAAGCCGCCATGTTTTATAGCATGTGATGGTTTGACATTTTCTTAGCATTCATTTGTCAGTGGCTATTTTCAACCCTTTTGTCTCCATAGAATCAAGGTTCTGGAAGAGCCATACTTCTTGCCTGTAGTAGCTTTCTTCCTACTATTTTTTTCAAACTTTTAAATCATCAAGAATAAATTAACACATGTACAAATTTATACTGAAAAATGTCAAGTCCTGATCTTAGAAGGCCTCTGATAACTATTTATCTTATGAAACAAAGATCAGGACATTTCTTCCAAAAGCTAGCTATTTTGGATGACGACTGCTTGATTGAGTATACTGTTTGAGCCAGAATTAAGAATTTTCCCGCATGGATTAAATTTCTTAAGAGGAAGCAGAAGGATGGATGTAAAGGGGAATGAAGACTGTTTTCCACTATTTTTGTCACTATGTAGGGGTAGGTTTCCAACTGGTGTAATTCAGGTGGAATAAAAGAGGAAGTTATTTGCTTTCCCCATAATGTTCACCATTCCCATTTAATACTGAAGATCTGGTGTCCAGAATTTCCCGTCAGGTACATGGGTGTATCCCTTTCTTCTAAAGCCATTCTGATTCTCTTGTGTTCTGCTTTCCTTTCTTATATTTTTGCTCTTTTTGTTAGCTTAAAATTCTCTTGACTTCATATTCTCTTATGTGTTTACATACCATTTCCTCTAACAGATACAGACTAAATGCTATCCTTTTGCATTAGCGAGGTATTAGGATCCCAAATTATCCAATATCATCACAGACAGCTAACAGGCAGAAACTGTAAGTTTCTACTTGAAATCTAAACCCATATCTAAATACAGCCTGACTTTAAATGAGACATAAACGGTAGACACAGAGGCGCCTATTCTGATTCTACTATACTGATTTCAGTCAAAGTAATTGCCTAGGCTAAATCTCCTGGGGTTATTTGTCTTGGATATGGACATAAATGTGAGCAAAATCTCTTTGTGTGTGTGTGTGTGTGTGCATGCTGTGTACATTTTGGGCAGAACTTTTACCCAAGCTAGTAACTAACACGTCTAACACCATTGAAAAACCTTCTTTTCATTTTCCTGTTACACGTATGAAATTGTTTCCTGACTTTCCTAAAGCTAAATTTTAAAATATAATTCTGAACTTACAGAGAAAAATCTTTCAGCTGTTTCCTACAATGTCACAATCAAATGCCTTATTTATGTAATATTTCCCTGCCCACACACCAAATCATTTATTTGAGGACTGGTCAAGCCCAGAGAACTGGGTTGCCAGAACTTGAGAGTTTGTAGGAAAACAGCATAATCCTTGGGTTACAGAAATGCCTTTTTTAATTCTAATGAAAATCCAGGTGTACTTGGTAAAGCTATAAGCATTGTTAATCACATTTACACCACGTTTAGTTCAGTTGGCTATACATGTGCTGCTGTAGTCGTGTTCTAACTGCAGTAAGCACACTGCATGCCCAGAGATCTCCCAGTTACTGATTGATGCCTCTGCAGGCAGGAGCTCTTGGGCCATAGGAGTGCAAGTTGCTGTTACATCTTAGAAGCCATTTTGCAGTCCTCATTCATTCTACTGGACTTTGTTAATAAACTGCACCAAAGCCCCATTGTATAGTAGTCGACAGGAAATTATTACTCCTCTTGTAAAGTTTTCAGCTAATATATTTAATGGACTGTTATTCTCTCTGTAGATCATAATGGAGTTCAGACTGTGGCAGGCACTGGACAACATGATGTTTAGATTTTTCTAAGACTGCATTTGAAAAAGAAAGATGAAGGTGACCGTAGAAAGTGGTTAGGCTGAAATGGTATGGTAAATCTAGTAGGATGCTCATTATTCTCTACCATCACCAGCTGCAATTAGACCTTTTCAGCTGCTTACCTGTTATCTGGTTGCTCCGTACATGTTCTGTTAACTGCAAGAAAGTTTCAAAGGAATGAAGATGTGTTGTGAAAACAACTTTTCTTATTCAACAAGTTCCATTGCAGAAAGTATGTCATTTTCTCTTAAATAGTAAATCTGGCTGACAAAGGCATCCTAAGCAGAGTGAAACAGAACTGAAATAGTAGTAACATTTTGAAGTACAAGATACACAGTTGTGTAGGATGTTAAGAAGCAGCATGAAGTCAGAATCTGATATGATACAGAAATTTAAAGAAGAAATTATTTATTTAGAACAATAAACCAATAACACAATCTTATTGAAAGTGATTTGAGCAGACAGGATGGTACTGAGTTTTCAGGACTAAGGTTTATAATCTGAGTTTAAGCAGGAGTTTTGATTGTGTGGGCGGACAGCAAAGGTCAGATCTTTGGGAAGTTTTGCAAAGAATGACAGCTTGAGAAAGCTTACATATTTAATTCAAAAGAAGAAATGAGTAAAATATGATGATAATACTACAGGCAGGAAAAAAACCCAAACAGGTTGGGGGTTTCTTTTGGAAACCTGATTGAAAAGAGAGACCCTGAGGAAAAGGGTCAGGCAGAAACTAGAATTCAGAAAGGAGGAAGGAGAATTGATTGTTGGCAAAAGTAAAAAACTTAACAAGAACAGCAGATGAGCCCTGCCAATGGCTGTTTTAGAGTATAAATACACATGAAAAAGTCCAATGGGCATACTGGATTTTCTATCTTTTTGGCATAAATAAGGTGGTTAAAACACACGCAGAGAAGAAGTTGTAGGAAAGACTTGTAGAGTGGAAGGTAGAAGAATTATCTCACTTTTAATATGGAAATGTTTGCTAGCCAGAGTAAACCTTGTATTTCTCTTCATGACAGCCAGAGTGTGAAAATGCTCTATGAGAAATGAAGTAGGGCTGGAGACAAAAGTTTATGTGTAGTATATCTTCATAGCACTTACATGCAGAAATAATCAACAGAATGGCAGCAGCAGTGAAGGATACACATGCAGGTTAACACTAATCAGGCACTGGCAAATGACAAAGAATAAGGATGACAGGTACCAAAAGGGGAGATAGAGTGACAAAGAAGGACACAGGAACAGAATGGTATAAAAGTGGGAAAAAAAAAAAAAAAGAAAAAAGAGGTCCATATCAGGGAAGACTGCAGGAAAGGACAGGAAGTAGAAGAATTTATTTGTCTAAAATTTAAATTTGTGTGGAGGGAAGCATGCAAACTTTTATTTTCAAATCTAAAAAAAAAATATGTTTTAATTATCCGATAATTATTACAGTTAACTGTTGTTTTTCGGTCTTCCTATTCTTGTGGATTTGTTTTACAGAGCAGAAAAAGTGAAGTTAGTATGTATCAGTAGGTGTTAATGGTTAAACTGAGTAAAGCCATCAATGAGCAAAGCTTTGGTCTCAACTAGTACAAAACTATAAAGTTGATTGGTGCTCTTTAACGAAGTCTGCACTATGTGTACCACTTACACCTAATGAAACCGTTCTGTCTTTTTCAGATTCTAGGCTAGTGAGATTACTGAATAAGCTTTCCAGTCCAAAACAAACATCTGTTGTTTAATTCAGCTGACAATGTTTTCAGCAGGCTGCACTCTACCATGACAGCCAGAAGTCCTCATTGTGTCTTACTACAGTTTACATCTTTATAGTATAGCAAAACTCAAGACCTCATGGAAAATTCTTTACAGTGTATGTTTCAGCTAGAAAGGAAATTTTCCTTGAAGGTACTAGTCTGGAAAGACTAATGAAATTTTGTCTAAAATTTACCTTCTTAATTAAAAAAAGAAAGTTATTCTCTCATTTCCAGAACAATCTAACATTTAAACAAAAGAAAAAAACCTATCCCTAGCATGGACTTATCTTCTGTAGGAGAAATTTTTTTTTTAACATGAGATTTAAAATTATGTGAAAGTAAAAGTATAAAAAAAAGACAGGTCAGCTACCGCATGTCATTACCACCATGTTTGCTAATAATTATCTATACAAACCAGTGAGGGGATGTGGTCCAGGCGCACCCAGAACTCAGAATCTGATGTCTTTTATCCTTAGTCGGAATGTGGATCAGGGACCACGAGGGACTCGATCTACTCCTGCGCATTACAATACCCTGAACCGAATGGATAGACACCGTGTAATAGATGACCACTACTCCCCGGACAGAGAGAGGTAAATATCTGCCTGGAATTAGAAACAGCTGTAGCCTACACTCATCAATAAGAATTACTTCAACATGGTAGCTCACTAAATTAAATAGCAAAATTACTTACCTAATCCCATAGATGAGCATTTCCCTACTCATTTATCCACTGGTTACATGACATACATTAAAAAAAAATACAGTGCACACAAGGCTGACAAAACTGTCAGGTTAGTGTATCTTTGCCAAGAGGGACCTGAAAAATCTATGAGAAACTGCACAGTATAAAAGACATAGCTTAGTTTTCCTTTTTTATAAAAATATTTTAATGTACTATATTAATAAATTCTTTAAGTGTTGAATATCTTTTAAAAAATCTAACAGTAGATTTGGTCATTTTTGCTGCTGAACAAAGAGGCATAAAAATGCATAATTTCAGCTCAGTATTAATGTAATGCTCCCATTGGATATAATGCATTTCACAGACATAACAAAAGTATATTCTGGCACTATGTTTGTCTTTTCTCAACTTTATGAGCCATTTCTGTGAAGAAAAAAATAAAGAAAGGTTATGGAAATGTGTGTTAGAATGAGATCAGGGTCTTTGTGTTTAGAGGCGTATCTTACCATGACTAATGTTTCGCCTAACAGAAATTCCCAAAGAGTAAGCAGAGCAATCTGTATGAATTTTAATGATGTAAAAAAGAATTGCAGGCAATAGTTGGCTAATGTAGTTAATATTGCTGAATTAATTGTGGTAGTGCCTTTGTGACATTAAAAAAAAAAATTGGTAAGATCTTTCCCACCTCTGTCCTCAGGTCAGAAAATCAAAAGAAAAAGCATTTTTTGCCTTTAATTTTGAAAATCTTCCAGCTTCTTATATGCCAAGTTGAAAACCTGGACATTATAATCAGAGGGGCGTGATTGTTAGATATCATCCCATTTCATAATTGCATATACCAAGGAGTAATAAAGATATATTTTGTAATCTTATTGAGTGCTATGGGACTAGTATTTGAAGTTAATACTTTTACAGATGATTATTACAGGCTATTCCTCAAGTGACATCAAAGAATATAATTGGTGTTGCTAACTGTAATACAAAGAATTTAAGAAATCAGTGGCTTTTTGCTAGCAATATTGAACAGAAAATGTGAATATGTCTTAAAAGAACATTAATGGGATGGTCAACGATTGTAAGGAATGTAAGACAAAATTCTTCAGAAAAAAAAATTATAATTAATTGTTCCTAATTAGGTAAGTTAGAAAAAAGAGTTCCAAAAGAAAAAACAAAACCCGAAAGCAGCATATCTGTTCAAGTGATTCATAAATTAATTGGCAAAAAAAATCAAATGAGCAAAAAGAAAAGATATTGAAAAGCAATCAAGTATTCATCATCCAGAATGTTGACTCATGTAGCTATCTGATTTTCATACAGAAGGCAGTAATTTAAGGATTCTGAGCTGCTTCCTTAAAAGAAAAAAACAGAATGCTTTTGGGATAGTATTATGTTGATTTTTAGACCAGCCATCCTTTAAATAGGATCTACATTTGTCCTTAGAGCCTGTATTGCCTTATGGAATGCTCCTGGGTTTGTTCACTGTGTGAGTTTGCTTGCTGCCTCTCAGATAAATGCATAGCAGAGAAAGGTGGCTTGAAATACAGCACTGCAATCTTTCTTCATCATTTCGATCAAATAACCCCTAGTGGACTGGCTTGGCTTAGAGAAAGAGAATTGGTTTTTTAGGGTATGTCAGAAAAACAATGTCAGAAAGTTGTTGGTGATAAGATTATTGAATTTTCACGTGACCATTTTAGATGAATAGATATTTGCTTGTTAGGTGTGCTCTGAATCTCTGAACACAGGTTTATATGTCGTCTGTATTTTCCAAAACACACTCAGAAGTTCTTCTCTTCATACATGGTGAGTGGTTGCCTGTGTAATCAGATTGTTGACTACTTATGCCTCTATTGCAACATACAGTCTCTGAAGCATGTTGGTTTTAGGCAACACTCAAGAGAATAGAAAAAGTCTATTCCCAAACATTTATAATGCTTTATATTCATTGTTAGTTTGACAGTGGTTTTATGAATGGAAAGATTATTAGACTTCAAATTTTGTTAGCGAATATTTGTGATACTTTCTGTGTTACATAATAAGAAACAATGGTGTGTACACTGGTCCCTAAAGTAACTCTTTAACGTTATTGATTCTGAAAACTGCTGGAACTGCAGGCAGTTTGGAGAAGTGGAAAACCTGAACCTTTGTATAGGTTTATAATTTCTCTACTTGTCATCCTTGTTTTGTTCCACACCTGCCTCTGAAAAAAAATCACACTTTGCTTTCCCACCGCTCTGATGGTTTGTTGTTTCCATGGTCCATTTATCCCTTGGAGCTGTTTGCAAGAAAGGGATTTTGAAAAAGTACCTTCTTGTAGACATGCTCAGTTGCTAAGTTAAAAAATGACTGAGAATATGAGTAAGAAAATAATTTCCTCCCTTTTCCAGATAATTCAACATAAAGTTTTTTAAAGTATATGACACTAAGGAGTTAGTTGAAACCACATAAAAAATGTCTAATGACCTCAAGTCTAATGGCAATACAAATATTTCTTCAAAACTGAATGCATAGTTAGAAGTGAAAATCAAATTATGTAAGAAAAGCTTAAAGACATAAATTTTTCAATTTGATTTGAGATAATTTTAATTTCAAACACCAGGTCTTTAAGTATGCCAAATGTTGCTATCAAATCATATACTGATTTTTATTGGCAGGGTAAAACTACAGATAAAATTTGTATCTGTTGCTGTATTATCAAAAATGTCAGAATTGTACTGTGTATACTCACTCAAAGGGGGAAATCAAGTTAATTTGTTACCTATATATTTAATATAGCCGTACTAGTTCATTTTTATCAAAATGCGAGGAGTTTTGTCGCAAGTAGGCACACTCTTTTATGATGCAGCCTAAATTTATAATGGGAAGAAATAGAATGCTTATAATAGAACCATAGAATAGTTTGGGTTGGAAGGGACCTTTAAATGTCATCTAGTCCAATCCCCCCTGCAATGAGCAGGAACATCTTCAACTAGAGCAGGTTGCTCAGAGCCCCGTCCAACCTGGCCTTGAATGTTTCCAGGGATGGGGCATCTATCACCTCTCTGGGCAACCTGTGCCAGTGTCTCACCACACTCATTGGAAAAAATTTCTTCCTTCTATCTAGTCTAAATCTCTCTTTTAGTTTGAAACCACTACTCCTTGTCCTATCGCAACAGGCCCTGCTAAAAAGTTTTTCTCCATCTTTCCTATAGGCCCCCTTTAAGTACTGAAAGGCGGCAGTGAGGTCTCCCCAGAGCCTTCTCTTCTCCAGGCTGAACAGTCCCAACTCTCTCAGCCTGTCCTCATAGAAGAGGTGCTCCAGCCCTCTGATCATTTTTATGGCCCTCCTCTGGACCCACTCCAACAGGTCCATGTCTTTTCTGTGCTGAGGGCTCCAGAGCTGGATGCAGTACTCCGCGTGGGGTCTCACAAGAGCAGAGTAGAGGGGCAGAATCACCTCCCTCAACCTGCTGGCCACACTTCTTTTGATGCAGCCCAGGATACGGTTGGCTTTCTGGGCTGCGAGTGCACATTTTTGGCTCATGTCCAGCATTTCATCCACCTTATGACCTGATACAGCCCTTTAAGTTCCATAGGGTCTTTTATGTGTAATGGGATAACCTTGTAAACTTCAGTTTGACATGTTTTAATAAAGCCTCTAAAGCAGACTTTTACCTCACTTCTGAAACTGAAACTAATCAAATTATGGATAAAATGTTGGAAACAGCCAGATTTCACCTCAGAGTTTTATATTTAAGCTATCAATATAATTAAGTCAATTAGAGGAACAATATGAGAATCTTAGCACAGTTCCAAAACCAGTATCTCTGCCAAAACTATGTCTGCGTATTACTTTCTGAAAGGCATATCAACAGTTAACAACAAACACCAAGACAGCATAAGGAAATTATACTCAGGCCCACAGCTCTAACCAGCTTAGACACTATTTAGCAACTATTAATCTAACTATATCCTTTAGCCTAGATGAGCTCTCCCTGAGGCATGAAATTGGTAATGGTGAATTTAACATAGATACAGTAGCCCAGAACATCCAGGGAATGCCTACCTCAAATAGTCTTCCAGTGGAAACGTGAGAAATCTCCTAAAGTATAAATGTTTTCCTACTAGGCACATACAAGAAAACAAGAAAGAAAAAATAAGTTACATTTTGGGTCCGCTATTCCTTCATCAGGACTATTGCAGAGTTTCCATTTTAAAGACTAGAAGTTGCTATCTACTATGTTAAAGTAATGAGGTAGTCATAGCCATGATTATTTAAGGAAATACTCTCCATTATCTTTAAATCACTTCAGAGATGATACCTTGGTATGCTGGGACTAGCACGACTATCCCACCGCTATTCCTGAGAGCTGATTTCATTAGCATATTTAAATACAGACTTTCTGCTGAACACTTTGTTTGTTTCATGCTGTTGAAAGAAGAGGGTTTTTTAAACGTCTTAAAGTAAATGCCAAAGTACATGCCAAAATTGTGGTTACTATAATAAATCCAGCAAAGACCAAAATAGTTGGCTACCATAAGTCTGCTGCATGTTAGATAAGGTGCCATTAATTATCTGCTTCCATTATTTAACACAAAATTAAATGTGGCCAAAAGCACTGTAAATTCTACTTTTCAAAAAGCCATCTCACACTGGCAGTTGCTTCATCTATAATTAGCAGGCTCCTAATCCAACATTGTTAATAGCTAGGTGCCAGATTATGTCAAAATAGGCAAGTAGTTTTTTGAGACATTGCACCATAGTGAAAACCAGAAAATTTAACAAAGTTTTTTTTTCATATTCTTTATTAAATACACAGCTGAATAATATGTAATTAAGTAATCATTTATTATTTACTTCATGTTTTACAGTACATATTTAAGTGTATTTTACATAGACAAAGATACTGTAGAGTATAAAGGGTAGCTGATGCTTTATGTGGAAATTCTGAGATAATATTTTCAATTTTTAGTTCTGTATGTTATACCCATGTATGGGTATGCAATGTCTTTGTTTCTTTGCATCTTCAAATACCCAGTAAACGTAAATAAATGCATTGCTGAAAATTTGCTTATAGCTATGTTCTAGAATTATAGGCATCAACTTAAATCACAATAATTGCAGCGTTTCTTTAAGTTCTTTTTGTCCTTTCAAAATTTTACCATGTGCATTAATAGTATATTGCACTTCCTAATTATTTTCTATCTTTATGCCTACAATTGCAAGTAAAAACATACTAGAGATTGTACCAGTAGAGATTCCTATATGTGAGACTATCCTACACTTTCCATTAACGGATTCTTTTTTCAGTTACTTATAAGTTGCCAAATACAATTTTCTCTCCCAGGGCTTTCACTCATGAGCCCTAATGGATTTAATTGCTGAAGGGACTGCAGTCCTAGCACACTACCATGTTTTAACCTTGCAGTAAGAATGGCAGAAAGGAGACTGTTTTCTCTTTAGCTGCTGTTATTTACAGAGTGCACATTATTTCACAGTGAAATCATTGTCAAATAGCACAATTATCTGCACCACCCACCTGGTGCCTCTGTGCATCTGCTGAAGGATAGTAACCTCCAAGAGAGGGATGGCGTAGGAAAGTGGCAAGAGAAGTGCAGTCTTGCATATGTAGCTACATCTGTAAGGACTCATGATTCAAACAATAAAAAACAAACAAGCAACAACAAAAGGTCATAGATAGATTCCTCCAAATAAAATACACATACAAAACACCCATGTTAACATAAATAAATAATGCAGTTCTGATAAAAGACTGCAGTGTTATGCCGTTTGGAGCAAGGACTTAAAATACATTACAGGGAGCATTGTGATAATGTGATATGGATTTTCTTGTTGAAAGTCATATTGATTGAATATGTGTCAGTTCACAAATTCTCTGCTGATAATTGCTATTGTTTCACAGCTTAAATCTTCAAACTGTCAATTGCAATTGCTTGGAATATTTCTAGGATTTCATCTATCCCAGGAGATAAGCAGGAATTTCTATACAACTGATGTGACAAACAGCATCCATACCATTATGGGTGGAAAAACTGTTGATTTTTTAGGTAAAGAAAATCTGTAATCTCGTTTAAAAACCCTAAACTGTGAAATAAAACTACACTGTTAATCTTTTCTAAGAAATGTAGCAGGGGAAATTATATTGCCAATGTTCTATCCTTGAGTGGCATTTGCCATTTTCTAGAGATTGAGAACTTGACTTCACATTTTGTTTATGTAGTTTTTAGGTGAGATTTCCCAGGCATTTATGAAGCAACATGGAAAACATTCTACCACAGAGCATGTTAGCTCCTGCTTTGTTTAGTTGAGAATCTAAACTTTTAGAACCACGTCACTTGCCTCGCTTGTTTGGAAAAACCATCACTGGAATGAGTAAGCTGCAATGAGGAAGTATAGCACACCTATGTGCGCTTTATGAGTAAATGTAGTGCTGAGGGACATGGTGTAGTGGTAACTTGGCAGTGCTAGGTTAACGGTTGGACTTGATGATCTTAAAGGTCTCTTCCGACGAAATCCATTCTATGACTCTACCTTTTCCCTGAAGTCACATAATTTTATTAGGTCTAGCCTCCTCTTCCCCCAAACAATTCTGTGCTCAATCTTGCACTCCTAACTTGATGCAAGGCCCAGTTTTTTACCTCATTCCTTTCCATAGTACTTACCCTAAATTTCATATGCCAGACCTCTCTCTTTTCCCTTCTACCACTTTCAATGGCTCTTTGTTTCTGAAATTTCCAACTACATGTCCCAGAGAACCACCTATTTCTTATTCTGCAGTCTGATTAAGCTAATTCCTGTTTTTTTCACATTGCCAGATTTTCAGAAAATTTTAACTTGAAAAGATTGGGAGTATTTGGGTAAAGAACTATTTATGGATATTCCAATAAGCAAAAGATTGCCAGGACCCCAGTACTTCATCGTCTCCACAGAAATACTTGGGATACAACTTCCCACTCTAATAGGGAAGCTGGAATGTTAATCAAATTGTGAGACCTGGTCACAGAGATTGAAAATTGGAAGGAATAGGTTGTCTTTTAACGCCTCATCTTTACTGTTGAGTAAAATGCCCCAAGCAGTAAAGACCAGGTTAAACTCCCTTGCACAGTAAGAACAGAAAGGTAAGCCATGGATAGTTCAGGGAGGCTCTCTGCATACGTGTGTATGTGTATTTTCAAGTGTGCTTCTGAGACTGTTCTGGTATGTCAACCCTGTTCCTGGAAACTAAGTACTTCCATTTAGGCAATCTAATTGGTCACTGAATCACCATCTCTGTTTTTTTACCCTAATGGTTCACTGGATTTCTATGAAGGTGTTAGAAAATGAGCAAAGAGGTGGGAGATATCAGAAAATTTTAAGTCATCATTTTCTGTTCACTTTACAAAAGGAAAGTTATCGTGTTTGCGTACATGTCTGGAATCTTCTTGTCAGAATAGTGGAAATCTGTTTTCATTTGATTCAGGGCTGTGTGTGTGGTGGGGTGTGTCTGTATATTAATGGTCATATTGCAAAACCTATAGTACTGCCTCATCAGACTAACTTCATTATTTTAATATAAGTGAAATGAGTTGCTGCTGCAAATTTTCTATCTATGCTATCTGTAACAAAACATGTAATGTTTCAGAAATCTGTGAGGATGCAGACTAATATTTTCATTTTGCCGTACCATCATTTGATATACTTCTGCCATCATCCACTATAATGTAGCAAATAAGCAATGTGTGGTAAAAGGCTGTAAGTCTAAATGAAGGTTGCCAAAAAAAAAAAGTATCTTGGAGTTCTTTAGTCTTTTTAAACATCTGCTGTCTCTAAACCTTGTCCATGTCTCCAGGGTCTTCCAAGCATTACCTTCTACATGAGCATACGGGATCCTAATTTTCGTGAACGGCTCAAAAGACATATTTATTTTAGATGCAGATCTGGAACATTTCTGGAGTTCTTTTTCCCGTTTAGGCAATGCAAAGCTTAGTGATTTTATTACATTATGATTTATTTACATTGTGATTTTAACTGTTTTAGACTGGCTATTAGCCAAATTAAAGTTATGCATGTTTCAGTTTTGGACAGTGAGAATTACGTATGTCATGGGCATATTTGGTGTTATGTTCTTAGCATATATAAAAAGATAAAGAATTGATTTTAAGCTAAGTACATAAAAGAAAGAAATAGTGAACTATTTACTGGATGCTCAGAAGACAGATAGCATTTAAGCATTTTGCTCTGCACATTGAAATACATAAAGCACAGAAAAATATGCTGCCTTCTAACATGCATATTTTGACCTATGTTCTCTCTTCCACACAGATATGGCATGCACCTTTCCTTTCTTTTTTACTAACCATGCATATTTTATTGAAAACATTACTCTGCTTCAAAAGAAACCATTTCCAGACACGTGCTTACATGAATAATAACTCTATAATTATTATTGTAGTTAGAGATACAAAAATGCTCAAACATTGTTAGGTTATATATTCTTGATTTATGATGAACACCTTATACTCTAATAAGTTACTGTGTTAATTCATGTATAGAACTGGTTTATCTTCTTAATGAATTCAGACATAATCTCATTTTTTACATTGCACTTGTAAGAACATTTCATAGTGAGTTATTATCTATTATGAGTTAGATAGCATGGATAACATGGGCTCTGAAGAATAGGGAAAACTATAAATAGCCAGTAAAGCCAGAGGATTGGGTCAAGTCTAAGCAAGGGCTTACCTCACTTCTCTATATAAACAAGCAGAGTTCTGGATGATGAGGAAGCATACTACAAATTTGTTAAAAGTTATTACATGTCAAACTGTATAAGTGGTTGTGTCTAAAGGCCATCTACTCTGATTCTGAATTCCTGAATTAAAAAAATAAAGAAGAAAAAAGGTTCAACTGCCATACATTCACAAGCAAATGTCTCAGAACTTGATAAGAACACCAGAGCTCTGAGTTTCTGGAAGTATTAAGACAAAAGTTGATACCAGAGGTTCAGGTTCAGTTTAGTAGGGATTTGAAAAGTAGTTAGGACTCAAATCCGAAGCAGAGCATTAACTGCACCTAAATCATTTAAGGGCATATTCGTGTGGATGTAGCCTGGGAATGTCACCACGTAGTGGTGAGAATAAGCTGGTATGCAGTTGTTTGTCATCCTCACACATATCATAGCTGCTATGAGGTAGACTCCTACATTTTCATTTGATTGTTCCTCCTGTGGGTGTGCATTTATTCTAAAGGAAATTCTAAGAACATGATGGTATTATTTTTTAATGCTTCTTGGCACCATGCCGACTGCCAGGCTGTTATGGGTAGACTGCTTTTGGTACTCAGGTGTGTGCATTAGTTTAAGAACCCTAATTCTTTTTGTAGCCTGCAGTGTATCTCTATGATTATTTTCTTAATTGTCAGTCCTTCTTAGGATCTCATCTTCAAAGTTGCAGTGTACCATGTCAAATTGGTTGGTCCCTGCTAAATTGTGTATGGCTCCTCATTCTTGTAACTGCAAAGTTTAAATTGCCTAATCAGGGACTTAAGTTAGAAGCTTTTTAAAGTGGTGACTATAATTTGCATTTATTTGACAAAAAGCGAGCACAAAGTTCTCTTGCACTATATATAATAAACCTAATATGCTTCTAAAGAATATTTACATGTAGCTGATGATATGTTTTATCCGCATGCAAAAGAGGCAAAGATATTAAGTGTAAGCAATATAGCTACCTGTAACAATGCATTTGTTTACTACAAAATCATTAATTAAAAGCAAATTAAGATATGAGAAATAAAAATGGAGGATAAACATGAGGTTTTCCATTTTTCTTGTTAAATCAGTTTACACTTCCAATGTGGACTTTTGTAATTAGAGATGGCTTTAAAATACCCCGACTTCAGAGGAGCTGTAGACCCAGGGCTCCTTTGCATTCTAATAATTCCTTGAAAATTGGAAGAAAAACAACTATTTTCAAAACCATTGTTCCTGTACTGTGTGCATATATTTATATGAAAAGACAAATAACATTCTTCTGTTTTTGAGAACTGGAAAATGTCTAGTGCTGCAACAAATCTATTTAAAATATCTAAATGTTGACCTATTTTCAAAATACACACAATATATAAGTAGCTTTTTTTTATTATTTTGAAATGGATGCATTAGTTTTTTGGTGTATTCTGCTACAGATGTTTTATCTCTTCATTAATTATTTAAACAATAACAGTGCCTTCATCTAAATTAATCTTTTATCACAATAGAATAAATATTAGGAAAACTTACACCCAGAAATGGGAAAGCTCTGGAGTTAGGTAGGTGGGGACAGATTTCCCAATGGTGGGACCCTTTCAGACAGATGAGGTAAACCTCTACCAAAGATACTATGCATACTGAAGTTATCACTGCCTTCAAGCAAGGGAACAGGCAATCTGACTTCTTGAGATTGCTTTCAGACAGATATTTATATATTTTTTCTTCCTAACTGAAAAAATGTAGAAAATCCCAAATTTTAGCTATCCGCTTGATTCATAGTCTCCTACTGGGTTCTCAGAATAAATGTGTGAATCATCGAGATAATTTTACTGTTAGAACTGTGTGTCAGATTTCTTATTTTGTTAATAATTTCAGTACTCTATACAATACTTTTGTAGCTTGTGTTTTCTCAGATTTGTATGTCTTCTGTTGTGTGATGTGTATCATTCCTTCTCCACATTATTGTCTCACATTTGTATTTTTCTTTCTGCCATCTACTCAGTCATTATGTTACTTTACCTCGTTCCCGGTACACCCAGTGCACAGATCACCATTACAGAGATGCCAGGTATATGTTCTCCTCTGTGTGATTCTGTGTGGATAATGCATGTACTTCTAGGTACCTACATGTCCACTTCTGTTTTTATTAGTCTGTGTATAGCTGTAGAAAACTTAGAAGTGTTGATTTAATATCAGCATTAGCTTTCTTAATATAGTGTGTAGACAAACACTGGGTAATTCTTCATGTGTTTCACTTTTTAAACATATTTTCACTGCCAATAGTCTATAATTGGTGGTCCATGAAGATGATGCTATATTTACATCATTCTAATGTCTTTTAAAAAGTCAAGAAAGAAAATTATTTAAATCAACAAACACAAATACCTGCTAATACTGTGATTTTCATACACAGAATGTCATACATCTATGGCTGTGTTAAAGGTTACAATAGATGAAACTGGAGTGTGATACCTTTCTTGTAGGCTCAGCTGCAGGCCAATATACCTTAATTTTTAAAAGCAGTCTTGCAAAATTCAGCTGACTTTTGTTCCAGTGTTTGTTCTGTTGCTGGCATTGCTTGCTTTTCATGTTGGTTTGTCCTGATTTCATCTTTGTGTTGCTTTTCATTGTGTTCACCCTTTATGTTTTGGCAGCCAGGATCACACAATGTATCCTCTATTTTGTGAAGATGCAATCAGATTACTTCGCTCCCGTAAGATGTGCCGTACCTATTCTGAGGGTGCTTACTATGATCTTGAGAGGTATAACTGATGTGGAGGATATCGTTAGCTCTGCCACTTATACTTTGATAGTAGTGTGTTTGGTTTCCAAACTGAAAATGTGATCTTATGTTTTACGTGATAAACACATACAGTGAAGATGTTTTTTAATACTCTGTGAGTACGTATGCATCTAAAACTGACTACTCATGCCTATGGGTAAATCCCAAGAGAAGCTGAGTAGCTTTATAGACTCAGTTTCATAAATTAGGTTATATGGATATTATATATGTGTCGTTGTGTAACTCTTATTTCTGCTGGAATTTTCCGAAGTGCTTATAGTACTTATTATTCTCTTTCAAATAATGAGGAAAAGCCCATCTACTTCAGAGTACACAGAAATAGAGTCTTTCTGAAATCTCAAACTTTGCTTAACGTAAAAATAGAGTGGAAAGTAAAAATATAAGCTTACGTTGTATATATTTGTATAGTGCTTAATCTGTACTTAATGAGTACTTCTATACATTCACAATACCTCTGTGTGATCACAGAACATCAAAGTGCCTATTTATATATGAAATATATGGCAGAGAGAAGTTGAGCCCATAGTAATTTCTATGAAATAATTATACTTGAAATACAGTGGCTTTTAAGAGATATAATAAGACATACTGGTACACTACCATGATTATGATATTTTCAGAAAATATTGCAAAACAGGAGTAAGTCTGCATGGCTGTGTGTGAATAGAAATAAGGATGTAAATCTGATAAACTCTGAGCCAATAAAAAGGAGGTGGTGCCTTCAGATCTCAAACAGCAGATACAATGGTTCCCATGACTATTGCTTCACAAGAGGGGCCATGTAAAAATTGCCCTAGCAAGAACTGAAGAACTCTTAATATATTAACTTCATGGCTGCCCTCTGGATGTGAGTTCCTCTGAGAAGTTCATTAAGGTTTGCTCTGTATTCAGATCATATATAACCATGTCTTTAGTAAGTGTAAAACTGCTTTTGGATGCAATAACAAAATATAAACTGAAACTTTTATAGTGTCATAGAAGTAGTCCTTCAAAAGAAATATTGCTTTTTAAAAATTCTCCAAAGCTATAGTGCAATAGATATTATAACCTTTAGAATTCAGTTAAACATTTGTTTTGAAATTATTACATTAAACGTAGTGTAAAGAAAGTGTGTAAATAGTTCAGTCTGCCTGTAGAAACTTTAATAAGGAGAGGGAGGGATTTTTGTTTTGTTTTCTGAAAATATGTGATGAAATGTGCTCATACTTAGCTGTTGCAATAGTTAATTTTTAAATACTCTTTTTTGTCTTAGTTATATACTTACATTTGCATTAGTTTATCTGAACCTGTTTCAGACTGGCAGCTGTATCTGACTGTTCAGATATTGCTGAAAGTTGAAGCTGTTATCAAATTGTCTTACTTTGAGGATCTTGACTTGCAAATCTTCACCTTTGTTTCTACAGAAATTAATTTCTCAAAAATAAAGTAAAATCAATGAAAATAAAGGGCAAAAGTGATAGTGATGCCAAAAGATGGAAAAGCTGGGATGTAAGCAGTGAGATGGAGTAAATCTTTTCCAAGGCTTTATTGAAGAGAAGGCTATTAAAGCTAATTTCTCCTGGGATCAGAAAGGAAAACCCAACATGAAGTGGAATATCTCTAGCTCAGTGTTAGAGCACTGTCTTGAATTTCTTTGGGCCTAGGAACTGATCCCGGATTCTTAGTCCCCTTGAATTCAGACTGCCTGTGGGTAACATTAGTGTTCAAGTTACTTGAATCTTCTTACCAGATATTAACTGCTCTGGTTACCTCATAGCCACTATGATTTTTCCTAGTTTTTCATCCTTTTTGTCCTTCCATATTCTGACAGCAGTTTTCTAGGTATTTAAGGACCTTTTAAAGCATAATCTTTATCCAGTACCTCCATATCCATTGAAAAACACAAAGTAATATCCTCTTCCTTATTTTATTTTTGGAAATATATGAAAAATTACTTTTCAAACTATATTTCCTCATTTATCTTGACACTTTTTCCCAGTTTAACACTTACCTTAAATGACATTATTTTTGTAGGTCAAGGCGTTAGTCCTGTCTTCTTAGTTCCATCTGCTTAATCAATGGTATATTGATATCTAGCCTCTCTTCTTGTCTTTTACTTCCACTTTATTAAGCGTATGAAATAACTTCCCAGTTTCCACTATTCATCAAAATAGCAAACGTTGTTCTGCACAGTCCAGCATTCAAGGAAGAGTCTCTCATCTGGGATGGAGAAGTTTTTTTCTTGTCACTGTGAATCCACCAGTGTGGGTGTCCTGTGTCCTGCAGGCAAATATGTCATACAGATACATCAGACAAAATTACTTGCCTTCTTTGTTAGTCATGGCTCCTTTCACTGCTTATCGTTTAGCCGTTCACAGCCAGCCCATTAACTCTTCTGGTCTCTTCTAGCAGTTTTTTCTTCCCCACGCCCGGTCCCCTCCACTCCCCCCTGAGTGACTACTTGGTTCTCTTTCATCTTTTCTTTGCTGGTTTGTTTCAGTTGCTGTTTATCAGCTTTGATAGTTTTTAGTTCATTAGTTCTAGGAGAAATTTACATTATCAAAAACCTTAATTTCTGAGTTCCTTCTTAGGCTATGGCATTCATCATTTTGTCTTCGTGATAGTTCCCCTCTTTTGAAGAAGTCCCAACTGTTTCCCTCCTGAAAGAAACAGAGGTGGCATTGACAAGATACTCCAGCGTATGCCCAAAATAGACAACAGGCACATAATGCAGCTTTAATGACTTTGGACCTGATGCTTTCTCAAGAACATCCTGCTTCTCAGTACCCCACTCCAATTTTCCTTGGCTCTTTAATGTGATAGTCAGCATGGTAGCACTAGCTGGTAGCAGTTCCCACCTCTGCAGCTACTCAGATTGAACATAAGACATCATGGCTGGACATGCAGAGCTTTACTTATACTTTCATTTATATCCCCCAATTCACAATCCTACAGAGTTATACAGGCTAGTTCATCATTTGACATTCACCCTTTTTAAACTGGCTGACATACACAGGATCTTAATGACAGATCAAGATTTTTATCCCAATTGTTTTTAAAATTAAAATATTAGTAGCTCATCCCAACTAAAAATCTGCTGAAAAAATCACTGTATTAAATTCTTTCTCAACTTACCTATCTTGGAGCTCAACTTAGTCACTGAGATCATCATGCTATGTGCTAGTTTCATTTTTTTCATGTAGCCTGTGAGGTTAGTCTTTGGAAGGCAATAAAAGCTGGTTTGTGCACATTTTGTGCAGGATTTGAGGTTTACTTCAGGCAGAATTTCTGTTGCTTCACTTAAGGAAAAAAACTTTTGCTTCCGTTTTGTTTTCTGGCTTTCATTTTATCAGTCAGAAATTTTCCAACATCCATATCCTATTTTTGTGAAATTTCTTGGTTGCTCAAATACTGCTTTTCTATTGAAGTAACTTTTCACTCCTATGAAATATGTGTGTATTGATCAAGTGTTCTTAACATGTTCTTAATTATCTATGAATATAATTTGAAAGTCGAAGTTTAAAATTACATATGTATGAAAATATACGTTCAGAAGATACTGCTGAACTGTAGATAAATGTGCTCTATATTCATCACTATCTTAATAATACAGTGAGGGAAAACATCATGAAAGAAGCACCCTTTAAAATGTCTGAAATATCTGTGCTGTTTATTCCATATTCAGGAGGACTAGGCAGGAGAGAAGAGTGCCTAATTCATATTATGACGACACAACCTATACTCCTGAAAGGTATTTTAATTTATATAGTAAAAATAGATAAAGCTGAGTAATACATTTTTTTCTGAAGCATAGTCTAAAATTTTTAATTGGCCTAGACTAATGATATTTAAAATTACAGTGTACTTTATGCAGTAATTCTTTAAATACAGATCGACTAATCTCCATAGTTTTAAGTACTTCATTTTCTTTTAGCTCTCCATTAACTTGACTTTGATTTTTTTTTTTAAAGCATAATTCTTGAAATTTTTTTTTATTCATTAGATGTGAGAGGAAAACCAAATAGTACAGAGGAGCAAGGTACAACAGAGGGTTTTTTCCCCATTTAACAGCAGTGTATTTCTACACCTATAGCTAACCTTTTCAGTCACTAGGAGTGATTACAGGCAAATTTAGAATTCCCATGTTCATTCTTTAATATCCTGAGTCACTTAAGAAGGTCCTCAGCTTTTGATATGTTACAACCTGTATTGACTTAAAAATGACTAGCTAAATGCCTTCAAATTGATTTTGGGTGCTGTCTGTGCTGGGACCGAAAGTACTATTGTTCTTCCTAAATTTTGGTGTGCATATAGTTTATCACAGTGAACATAATATAACTAAAATCTGATGCATAATCTGAAAACTTTTAGAGAGTCTCTGGAAATAGTTATTTGGTAACAGCATTTCATGTTTAAAGAGCTAGGCAAAGTCCAAAAAGAATGAAATCTGAAGAAAGAAGCAAGTTGATGTTCCTCTCTCTTCGCACAATTACACCTTTTATATTTCTCTGTTTATTTTTAAGTCAGTATCTGATTTTTCTCTACATCAGGAGAGCAGATAAAGCAGGAATTATTTTCTAACTAATAGCAAGAATCTTTGGTTTTATTTCATTGCTATAAATAAATACAGTCATATTTAACAAAAAAATAAAGTGCACTGCAATTTTAAAACCATGCTTATATATTTATGGTGTCTGTAAGAAAATACTTTTACAGAAGAACCTTACCTAAAATACTGGCTAACTGAAGAGACTGACTTCAGTTTTAAGGATACAGACGATCACGGAGAGTGTAAATATATACCTGTCATTCTCCATCTGTTTTCTAAATGAGATTGAACTAAATCTAAATCTAATTTAAAACCAAATTAAATTAAACTGAAGTAACTTTCATCCAGTCATTGATCTGACTACAGACCATGCAAAAAAATGCCATTCCCTATACCATCCAATTTGATATAAAAGAAACAAGAGCAGTTGAGTGACATTCACGTATACTGCACTCCAGATGGTCTTCGCTCAACATAATGATCAGGAGGTATGGGGTCATTTAGTTTGTAAACATGTCATAAAACCTCAGATTCTGAAATTTGAGAAATTTGGAAAAAAATGGAGTCACACAAAAAATATTTCATATATCCTGCCATGATTCATGTGAACAGATTCATGAAAACCCTTGGATAAGTGTATTCAAGCCATTAAAAAGTTTATCCTGTAGACTTTGGCTAGGATTTTCGGTAGAGACATAGGAAGATTTGTATCCAAGTCGATAATATGGTGGCCCCTTGATCTTTTCTGAAAATCCCTGCTGTACTTCTCACTCAGTGTCATGTGGAAATCATTGAGTAGTGGGATTATTGCAGTTC
Source organism: Pluvialis apricaria (assembly GCA_017639485.1). Taxonomy (NCBI): domain Eukaryota; kingdom Metazoa; phylum Chordata; class Aves; order Charadriiformes; family Charadriidae; genus Pluvialis; species Pluvialis apricaria. The sequence continues at coordinate 148,312,150 of CM030008.1, forward strand.
CAAGGCTTTGTCCAAGCAGGATCCTGAAAATTTGGAACTCCAGAGATTCAGTTGAAACTCCTTAACCAAATATTGTATGATTTGCATATACTCTTAATATACTGGAGTAATGGCAAATAAACAGTTTATCTCCTGGTTTCTGAGATAAAAACAGCTTTTTGTCACATTATTTTTCTTCATGGTTGTACTTAAGATAAAACATTTCTGCATGTTGTCTTCAACTGATTTGCAGAAATAATGCTGCAAATGTTTAGGTAGCCCATGTTCAGTATCTGGAAGAATAATATAGGTGTAAAATTTAATTAATTTTCATTGTTTGATCTGAGTAAAGTGTCTGTTCTTCTGCTTCCTAAATAACTGTAAAAACTAACCACCCTGTCAAATAAAAAAATAATTTTTAAAAATTTAGATATTTGAAGTTAAAAGCAGTATTTTAAACTATTGCTACATAGACTGTTATTTTTTGTTAATGTTATATCTCCATCATTATTCTTTAATTATTCCACAAACTCAATAACCATTGAAAATGTGAAGACTTCTGTGTAAGAAAAGATTTGGGATCAGTTAATCTTTATGGAACTGAAATTCATGGCTAAATTGCTGAAAAGAAGGTGAAATGTATCAAGAATTATATAAGCAAAAAATTAAACATAATTTTCTTGGGTTTTAATTTAAAAAGTTATATTTTTATTCATACCTAAGAGAAAATAGGAAATGTACAAAATGATTAGGACATATTTTAAAAGCTTCCCATTTTATTGAGAAGGGGTCATGTCATGAAATAGAGTGTTATTAACAATACATATGTTCCTTTATAACATTTCTTTATTTTAACTGCATTGTAAAGGTGGTACAATGGTGCAAGTTCATGGGCAGATCATGTAGTCAATGGTTCAGCTGAAAATTACGGGTGAGTAAAGAGTGTAGTGTCACAGATATAGCTAAAATGTATTTCTCGTCTTTATAATAAGAGTTCATTTATAATTGTACTCACGTTATTCCTAATAAGTATATCTTTCTTGATATCTTTCTTTCTTGACTCAGAACTAAGGCACATTTATGTGCTACTCTTTTTTGCAAGAGTAAGCTGTTTTATTCAGTTACAAATACAAAAAGAATATTAATTACGTTTGAACTATTTTTAAAACATGTTCTCAATGTTCAGGGCCACTTTGATGAAAAAGGGCTTTTTGACTGATAATACCTGCCTACATTCACAGTGTTGGGGAATGTGTCTTTGAGACCTAATACTTTTTAGTTGTAGAAATAATCTCCGTTCTAACTGTCTAACCTATCTTCCTGTGTGATTGATGCATAGCCCCTGCAAAGTGCTGTATACCTTACAGTCCTTGGTTCTTCCCAACTGCAGCTGGCTCCTGATCAAGGGAGCGCATAGATTTTCCTTGCTATTAGTTCTTTGACTTTATTGCTTCTCTCTCATTTTCTTCTTGCTCTTGCAACATTTTTCTTCTTTATTTTTACTTCCTTTGTGAATGTGCACAGAGCTTGCTTCTTTCTGCCCTTCTGTATCTTCTAAGTAGGATCTGGACTATGCCGGTGGCATATTTTGGCTGACTAAAACAAACAAACATATGGTGTGGGTCCAAAATACTGGTAAATCCTGAAGTTCTTAAGTGAAACTCCCACAGAGTTACCGGGAAGTTTTCCTTGAGGAAGACTAAGATTTACAAAACTGTATCTCAAAAATATTTGTTGTGAAATTATACAAAATAACACTATACATTGGTGTCGCGAATGCTATACAAATACTTAATAACATGTAAATTGGGTGTGAATATTGAATTAATTACTTATTAGTAAATTAATTACTGACCATATTTTGAATTTTATGTTTTGATTTATTCTTTTGTGGTGATACAAGTCAATATAGCTCTCTGGAGAAATAGTTATGTACCAAAACCAGATCACTGGAAGGCTATTAGACTATACTCAGTTGAATATTAAAAAACATACAAAATGATACTATATATTGAAAGGGATTAGTGTGTATATACACACATATGTATATACACTATATATAAAAGGGTTTAGTCACAGTTCCCCTGCAGTGCTAAGGCTATTTAAATAAAATTGTGATTTGTATTTGTCCTGTATATGTTGACTAAAAGAGGAATTCTGTTTAAGGAATTCAGAGACTGAAGGAGAACATAAGTGACTTTCTCTACTTGAAACTAAAAAAATCTGGTAAAAACCAGAATTAATCCTTCAATATTTTAATGCAAGTTTCTCTCTTCTTTAGAGAGGAGAGGTTTGTAAGGGTCTTTTGCTTCAACATTAGTGCAGCCGCAGAATTACTTGAGACCATATTTCTTCCCTAGCTTTTTGAACCAGAGTACCACTATTTGCTGGCTCTTCAATTTTAAGTGTTTGAAGTATACACTTAATTTGTGGTTACTGCAAGGGCCATGCTTATTCAGTTTTCCTGAGAAAGTGCACAAACATACTGAAAATGGACAGCATTTGAAGTAGGCTGGGAAGTGCTTAGTGTAAACAAAGCTTTTGTATTTGCTTTGATTGTCACATTAAATAGTTCTGGTTTACTTAACTTGTCTTAGATTTAGTACTGTGTAGATGCGACATTAGGTAAATATCAGGGGAAAAAAACAGATTTGTAACTTGAAAAAGAAACTTACTTGTTATTACTTTCTGTCCCCATTTAAATTTAGCTCCAAAAAGCTGTGGAAAAATCAATAAAAGATGAGAACATTTGTTGTCAACTAGTATGACTTTTAGGTAAACCTTAAGGCTTTAGAACATACTTTAATAGAATGAAGACTACTGAATGAATCAGATTCTGTTAAGATCAATGGATACACAGAATACCTTTAACAGAAACAGTATGCTATTTTGCACATTCGTAATTTACAAGCTTAAAAAATAATAAAGTCATACATAACTGCTTATCTTGGAATGATCTGATTGAAATCCAGGACTCATCAAGTGACAGAACTCTTGTTGACTTCGGTGAGGTCAGAATTACAGGTCTGTTGCCAAAAGTTAAGAAGACAGATAAACACGTATTTGCAGTATTAAGCCCTGTTTATGATATTTTACTAATTAAATGTCTGCCATATTATTGGTCTTTTAAAATGTTACTGGGAAAAAAAGAGGCCAACTGAATACAGTGCGCCATGTGCAAATAAAGTTGCATTTAAGATCTGAGGAAAAAACACAAAAACCATGAAGAACTAGGTACTTTTCAAATTTTACATTTAGTCCCCCAGTGTACAAGGGCTTATTTAGATACATGCTTAATTTTAAGCTTACATCTAATTCATTTGGTTAACGTATAGTCTAAGTGCTCTGCTGAACTACGTTTGAACATTCAAGCCCTGCTAGGAAATGCTTCTCTCTCAAGCTTTTCTATGCATTGTCTTATATACCACTTACTCTTCAGTAATAAAATACATCTTCATTAAAACCCTTGCATGTTCCTGTCATTGCTCATACATTATGATACAACAATCAAGTTGCGTGGGTGAAATATTGTATCCTGAAATGGGAAAAACTATGTAATAAAGTTATAATATAAAGCTGATACACTTATACTTCACAATATTTCTAATATTTTTATTAAAATTTAGATTATTATTTTGGAGAGAGTTGCAGCAGTATATTCAGTTATAAAATTGAGCTTGGGGGGAGGATTTCAGCTCTCCTCTGAGAATTTTGAGTCCTCAGTTTTTGAATGCTAATCAGTTTTATCATGATCTTCAGTGAGTCATCACATAAAGACAGAGATATGTCTTCCTGTAGTGTCATTTTTTTAATATGTGTCAATTGAGGGTCTGTGTTAAAGATGCTGAAAGTTGGAAGCAGTCGGCAAAATACAAGGTACTATAAAAGGCAACTGGCTATATAAATAAAAATGTATGTTACAAGTACCAGAAACAATAACGTAAAATCAAACACTTAACACATTACATTATAGCAAAAATCTGCCTAAGTCACTCAGACTTTTAAATTAGCAGTGAAAGAATACCTCCAAACATTTCATATTGTAGCCACAGAATAAAAATATGAATAAATGTTAATATGATAAAGTTAGTGAAAACTAAATAAATTGGTAAGACAAGGCAACACATACGTTGCTTGCACTCATTGGTTCACCTCTGATTAAGGAAATGGTAGTGTGCAAGGTTCATTTTTTGAGAAGTTACCTTTGAGTAAAGTACTGGAAGCTAATTCTTAAACTAGTTGAGGTTAACTAGTTAAGTGAAATTAGTCTTACCATTAGCTCATTTGCTGTGTTTGCTTTCATTTGAATGCAGTTACAAATAGTGTTAACTGGAAGTTAAGCAGCCTCTTTCTCAAAAGCATTCACCGCTTCTTTTTGTTTAATGTTGAGATTTTCTATGAAGAAGAAATTGCTTACATATTTTTACTATTTTCCCTTCAAATGTACAAGTCGCTCTTCTCTTCCTCCAAAACGCACAAAATTAATTGGGACTGATTTTACATATAAAGAGGATATGAAATATTTCAGCACATCATTTCAGTCTTAATTTTTCCAGGATTGACACTACTTACTGGTTTTATTGATATTTGATTGTAATAGCTAGCATAAGCCTCTGACTGCATCTGTAGAATCATAAACTAATTTGGGTTAGAAAGAACCTTGAAAAAACTATCTGGTCTAACTCCATACTTAAGCGGGGCTTTGCTATTCCTCAGTAAATAAACCTTACAATCTATTGATGATGACACACGTTTTGGAGAGTAACTCTTTACAGACATAGCTATACTTTCTTTAAGCATTTTTATAATTGTACCATGCTGTCATGTGTTAGCATGATTAGATATGTCTAGAGCAGAATCACCATGACTGCAATGCCGTGTACAGATACCTAAGCAAGCTGTAAGCAACTGAGTTTCTGTAGCTGTAGCAATCTGCGCATAGCAATGTGGAGTACAATGTGCCTGGGATCACAGCTGAGTTCTCTGCGTTGTCTGCTTAGCTGAGGTAGCTGGTAGAAAAGTAGTTCAGATACTGGCATGTTACAGTTTAGTCATGCCTGTCACTGTCATGTAGATATACCTGTAGTTGTTGCATACCCCACAGTGTAATGTGCGTGCCAATAGGTGATATGAGTGTGTGCATGTGTGTGTATAGAAATATATATACTACATATATATAAAGCCTGATAGAATATTACTGCAGCAAAAATACCTTGCTTTGCTTTCTGTTTTTGTTTATTTTGCAAGAGTACCTAAAAGCGTTATGTTCCTGGCTTTTAAAAGCTATAGCAGCACATAATTTTAAGTTTCTTTATAGGTATAAACGATTGATTTGGTGAGATATCCAGTCACCAGTTTATCTAGAGATTTAGCAGTAGACTGCTCCTTCCTGTTTTCCCATTTTCCATTACAATACTTATGAGTCAAATTTAAGTTTGCTTGGTACTAGAAATCTCAGTTGTTTGTAGACATGCTTATCTATGTTATGCTAACAGAGGATCTTGTGTCTGTGACTAAACAGCAAAGTTCCTATAGCTAGTAGAAGAATAACATGTCCAAGGATTGAAATCCAGCAGCCATCCACAGACACTGACAGGTATTACCATTGTATATTAGCTGGAGTTTGAAATTATGATCATTAGAAAATGTATCGCTGTATTTTTCTTGTTCTGTGCTCAGTGTTTCTAGATGAAAAGATGCACTAGGCGCTGAATTGTAGTGTACTGTAATCCTACAGCAATTCTATTTTTATTTCTTCAGTTTTTTGTTACAAGAACAACCTAGTACTAAAATTGTGATTGGCCTGATTGCATAGCTTGCTTTTTTAGTCTTGCACCCAGTAAAAGAATTTAACATGGGATTTCAGTTAAACTGCTTTCAGTTACTTTGGTGAAAAAGTAACTTTTATTTGTATTGTAAGCTGTTATGATTGCTTACTGTTGAAAACTGTTCATCTTTTATAAGGATTTCTCTATCCACAAGTTTAGATCACTGAATGTATTAATTTGTTGAAAATTCTACTTTGTATTTGTTAAGAAAAGTAACAAATCTGAAAAATTAAAAATTAGAAATGGTTATTTTCTGCATTGAGAAGAGTTAGCTTTTGAAATTTCCAGAATATGGATATAGAACAATGCAGATAAATCAGTAGTTAAAACAAAATGTTGTAGCACCTTTGGTTAGATATTGTAGTTCCTAGAATTTACAGTGGTGCCTAAATAGTATGGGATTTTAATTCTAATTTTTGATGGGTTTGGAATATAAAATTATTGTGAATACTCACAGAGCTTTCTGCATGGTGGCTTACAGAGAGCTCAAACAGTTTCAGAGTGATAGGTGTGCTTGGTTAAGAAGCAAACACTGCTGTACTCTTTTGTCAGTGTAGGGAAGAGTTATGCTCACAGGTCTTGTAGACTTTGACAGGGGAATAGGCCACCTACCATGCATGTTCTCCTTAGCAAAAGTAGGAGGATGCTACAATAGGTAATGCTAAATGGAGGAGGTCACTATTTGACATTTCATTAACTGTATTTTTTATAATGAAAAGTCTGTTAGCAAAGATAAGCAGCTGTAGCATACATTAAAATATTATATGGATGGTGAATACTTTAACTTAGACTATTACATTTCCCTCTTTCAAAATCAGTAACTCATATGATATGAATTATAATGAGAAAAGAGGAAACTTTGATCTGGGTAGCTTGGGAGCATAAGCCCTCAAGAATGTTATCTGAAAAGTTGTTAATTTCTGTTTTTAATTCACTGAAGTGTTTCAAAAACTCCCCCTCCATGCTTATGGCTGAGTTGTGATATTAATGCATAGTTGTATACTGTGGTAAGTGAGGAGCTTCACTGTCCAAGCAGGTTATCGGAGTGATATTTTTTCTATAAAAGGGACAGTTCATTTCTGAAGACCTGGACCATATAGCACATGTGTTTAATAAGTAAAAAGGACAAAAAAATCTGTAAGGACAAAGAACATCCTGTTCAGACAGTAAAACTCTCTGTTGAATTCTTCTTTATATGTGTATTATCTAAAACCACACAGTGAAGCTTTCAAGTGGTAGACTGTCAATATGCTATATAGCCCTCCACATGCTGCTGTGGCTACTGAGAGGTTTGCAGCATGTAGCCTGTAACTTGAGCGTAACAACTCAGTTTCGTGTCAGGATTCAACTTAGTTTTCAAATCCTTTGGTCTACAAAGCAACAGTGGTGCCAAAGCTTCATCTAAAAGCAAAAGGCTCACTGCCAAAATCCGTGTTCTCCTTCACTTCTGGGAACTCCTGGTTGTTTTTTCCAGCTGAAGTAAATGCCAGCTGCAGATGGTGGCAAACTGAATATTTATATTAAATATTGAATATGAAATTTCCGAGGCCTTTATCTGTTAGCATAGTGGTTAGCTATAGTGGCTCCGCGTGATGCTCTACGTGCAGAGCACCGGTCTCAGTGGCCAGTCTGGCCCAAACCATGACATCTGCAGAATTCAAAACCTGCCCACTAAGCCATTAGTATTCATCCTAACAGTAAAAATCCCTTTCTGCCTTCTAGTACAGGCAAAGGGTCAGATCCCTAACATCCTAAAAAATACTTTTTACGCAACAGCTAAAGAGAATGAGGCCTTAGGAGTAACAAGTGAAAGAGGCTTAACTTCTCATGAAGTGTTTATAAGGATCATGTGGTTGCTACTCACCTGTTTCTCTCTATGTCCTATTTGCTGTTGGAAGGAGAGAGAAATAGAAAATGGCACAATACCTCTTTCCATACTGCCCAGCCCCTACTGCTGTGTGCTCCAGCAATCCCCCACTCACTGGCAGGAGAAGGGTTGTTCTAGCTCTCTGTGTGTGTCTGTGTGTGACAGACCCAAAGAAAAAAAGTCTCTGTGGGCTCGGTAATTTTCTTAAACATGTGGGTACACAAAGTAAGGGTGGGTTGTTTGCACTGTGGTTGTATTCTCTTTTGTAATTTTGCTGAATTTAGGAATATTTTTTTAGAATGTATTCCCATAGTTTAAGAATTTATTCCCATGGTCATTTTTTTAATCACCATGTAGATGGCTGACACCTTTCTCACCTTCCATAGCACTGAAACTCTCTTAAACAGTTACCTAAACTAAGCAACGTTCATATCAAAGCTAAGGTTGTGTTTCTTTGTCTATCCACAATGTAAAAGAAGCGAGACAGTGGATGTTTTTGCTGATGAAGCTTCCCATTCAGAAACAGAGCTGATAGAAGAAGTGAGGTAATTTTGATGTGGTTTTGTGCCAGGCTCACTGTACTTTTCCTCCAATCTTTACTACCTCAGCTTATAATTACCATTATGTGTCTCACTGTGGTGTGTTTGCTTGTTAGGAGCTTATAGATGTAGGTTTGTGGTGAATGGTATTATTCTGAACCTGTCTGCAGCAATTCCTTTGTGTGCTCTATTGGTCCAATAGTTACATCATGGAAGGCCTGAAAAGACATTAATTTTAATGAATCTTTTATCAACCCATTCAGCAAAGTTGGCCACCCTAGAGAAAACTATAGTTTGTCTCAATATGGTCTTTTAGAAATAAAATGCTGTTAATAACATAAGACTCTTCGTAATGAGGCTGTGGTATGTCTCTCTCTTTTTTAATACTAATTAAAATTCAGCTTCTTGTTACACTTAATCACCATCCAGTCACTCTTTGTATTAACTGACTTCATTGTAAAATGCATGACTTCGCTCAAGAAAAAGTCCTGAAAGGTACATGTTCCCCATTTTTATTCTATAGCTGTTCAGTTACTCAAGGAGAGCTGGGAGGAGTGTGAATTTAATAAGTAGCTCCATCAGGGTATGGATTTTACTTTGAAAATTATCTTGATTTTATGTATTTTAGGATATTGTTAGCAAATATTACTCCTTGCAAGCAGACCAATTCCATTGTGAGGAAAGGTGGGGCTTGGTTAATTTCTGAAAGTAATGGCATGATAAATTGCCTAAGATAGTAGAAGACCAGGCTGCTTGATCAAGAAATTCTCTTTCACTCTATTTACTTTTTCCCCATTGCATCTCTAATGGCAACTTTTTCCATTGCTGTTTTGGCACAGTTCTTTTAGGCTGTAAGTTAGGCAAATTTTTTTTTCTATTATGAACCAAACATTGTCTAGTTGGTGAAACCTCTGCAAGTACTAATGACATAGATTTTCATCTGGCTACAGTCCAAGCACCGCAAATGAAGCCATCACTATAGCCTAGCCTATATTTTGACATCCTGAGTCTAATAATAGTTAACAGTGCTACATGGTAATTATAACATCTAGAATGTGAACTTTCCTACAAACAGGAGTACGACCTCTAAAGATAATGCACTCTGTAAAAATTTAGTCATGAGTGAAAATGCTCAATCAAACTGCATAATTAAACGAGTCCTTAGCTTTATTGAGACTTAATATTATGTCAGCTATTCTTTTCCTCCAAGGTTGATGTATTAATTAAAATAACAACATTTTTACCCAGAAATTGTCAGGAAACAGACTATTGCATGGATAGTCATTACTGAGACATTGGAAACATTTCAGCCCATTTATCAAGAGTGTGGAGCAAGCCAAATCATACATGTATAAAAAACCTGTATGTTATCAAGAATCAAACTCAGAAAATTTACCCGTCCCCAAAAATGTACATAACAAAATGATGTGCTCCAAACCAGTATCATGCAGCATATTTTATAATTAATAGAAAAGTCAAAGGTCAACTGAGCTGCTTTTTGACTAACATTACAGGAATTGTGAAGCAGCAGATAGACAGCCATATCAAAGATCCAGATCAACAGAGCAACGTCCTATGCTAGAGCGGACCAACTCCCGCTCCCGATCCACAGAGCGTCCTGACTCAAACCTCATCAGGTCGATGCCTTCATTAATGACTGGAAGATCTGCCCCTCCTTCACCTGCCTTACCGAGGTGAAACAGACAAATCAATCAGACTAATCCCCTTCTGCCCCACCAGCTCACCATTTTATTTTCCCAGTAGCTAATTGGTATCGCCTCATCCTTAGCTGTTCACTAGTAGCAGTAGATACTAACCCTTTCAGTACCAACACACTATTTATATTCTACTCTGGATATAATGGTGTGGCTGCCATTGCAAATTGTTTGCTAACAGTATTTAACTACATTTGTTTGTGATTTCTCATTTATCAGGAATCCTGGATGGTTTCCCACATAAAGCACCTCATAATTATCATATTCTTCTCTTACAGAATGAGAAATTGTTTGTGTTCATCAGACATCGCTTATGGAACAACCATCATAACAACATCAAATGAAACTATTTTTTTTTAAAAAAAAGTTTCTTTTAATGGACTGTACTAACTTTGTCTATTAATTACCATTTTAACCATCATTTTCTCTGATTACATTTTACTGTGCCATAGTCTGTATTGTTCCTGTTTGAGTGCTATACTTTACTGATTAACATTTTGAAGATTTCTATACATTATTTTCAGCTTAAATAAACAAAATACAATAAAAAGATGAGTACATTTTGGTCTAGTAGACGTTCAGTAAAGCCTCTCCTTATTTTAGAACTGCAGAATACATTTTTTTGTTTTCTAAAAGTTGGTTAGTAACATCAAATCCCCAGTGAGATTTAGAGTCAAATACCAATGTCTTTTCTCAGTTTATTACTTTGTTTAGACAAATCCCTGTAATGCCATTGCCATTCAATGGCAATTTAACCAAATACAAGCTGAGTAAAGATCATTGAATTTGACCTGTGGATAAATTTCTGTGTATGTGGGTATTATATCCATATGCACATGAATATACACACAATACATTTTCTGGCTTGACTGTGCAAACAAGCGTCTTATGGATGTTCAGCCTTAGTTTGGCTTGCTTCCTCCCCCCCCCCCACCCCCCGAGAGATTTCTCTTTTTAATCAGGTCTTTTTCTGAAAAGAGATAATAGTTTCACCACAGGATTGCAAGGGTCCCAAGTGATCTCAAGCCTACTTAGTCATGTTATCAGTTCTTGATGGTGTTTAACGATGAATTTGTCATTTAATGGCTATGGTTTGTTTTGATATGTGTCTCATAGGTCACATCCTCGAACTGGGTCTGTTCAGACAAGTCCATCAAGTACTCCAGTAGTAGGGCGAAGGGGCAGGCAGTTGCCGCAGCTCCCACCAAAGGGAACATTGGAGAGAAGTAAGTGTATGGTTTTCTCCTTAATGATGTTGCAAAATTGCTCATGAAGGTCGATTCTATTTATTACTTTTCATTTGGCACAACAGTTCAAATCTCTTGAGTTTTTGCATACAGAATTAGTATCTGGTAGTGGTATTGTATTTTGTACTGTATTTTCTTCTATTATCTTTTAATATGTACAATACTCTAGACTTAAATGAATCATCAGCAGTACAATAATCATCAATAGTGCAATACACACGAACCAAGATGGACTAACTACTAGCATGGTCCTGTTCCTTTTGAACTCAATAGGTGTTTTGTCATTGACTTCAACAGGCACAGGAAATTATCTATTGTATGTTGTCTAGTGACAAAACTCTGGCTCTTTTGGGAGTTAGGAGCATAGCTGATCACTTGTGGGTTCACATGGAGTGTGTTACAGATTGCTAATATAAAACCTGTGCATCTTGAAACAGGAAGAGCAAGGAAAAATAGGAAATGTCAGCAAGATATTTCATGATTCGTGTTTTACTGGTACGGTGATTGTGCTTACCTTTAATGTCTTATAAAAGCACGGGTCAACGGAGACGTCTTCCAAAATGTTTAAAAACAGAGGTATATAAACATATTTTTGATAGCAAATACATTTCCACCCTCCCATTTCTGATAACGAGATGTGCTATGCAAAATCAGTTTAAATGGCCATATACACTCCTTTTTTTTAACCCTTTTTAACATGTATATTGTATCTTTTATAAAATTTCTGTTGTTTTTAACCCCTGTGCTTTGGTTCCCTTTTTTTGTTTGTTTGTTTTGTTTTTGTTACTTTCCCTAGACAATGGAGACAAGGAGATAGAATCTTATGAAGGTCTGTACATAAAGGAGGGTTTGTTTTTCACCTGAGAGCCTTTTTGAGAGGCTATATAGGGAAAAAAAACCCAACTGCAATTGATGTTCCTTGATTGCACAGACATAGTCAGAATTAATCATAATTATTTAGTCTTTTTTATATTCAGACCTGTGGCTCAAATTTTACAGGGTTCTACGTGAAAAAAAGACTATAAATAATACTATCTAAATACAATCATCATTAGAAAAGTACCTCGACATGTACCCATTTCTAAATACCAAGGGTTTACACTGCAGCCAAAAAAAGTATTTCAGTTAACTTGCATATGTATGTACCTTTTCGGGATTAGCACTTCAGGCACGTATTTAAATTTAAGCATTTGAGGCTATTTGACGTGTTTAATGTTAGCCATGCATTTAATCAGAACAATGTTTTTATTGCAAATAATGTTATACAGTTACTAGGTATTACTAAGTCATTTTCAAATAATATAGGAGCAAAAATTAATTGAATCAAGACAGTCTTTCAAAACGTTATAATACTTTTGCTTAAAATTAAATCCCCTTATATTTTATACCATTAAAACCATTTAATTTCCTTAATAGCAAGCCGCAAGATATCAATTGCAGTCCTTGGTTATACCACTGAGGGTCCATATGTAGTATTACTGTATCTGTCTCATCAGACTTTTTAATTTAGTATTTGCAATGTTTGCAGTGTTTATTTCCATTTTGGAAGTGAAATTTCATGAAAAGAGAACTCTGTTTTCTCAGATCATCACCCTAGTATATTCATTTCTTTGTCATCTTATGTGTCGTAAAATGCTTACATGAAATAGAGTCTAGATATGCCAGGAAGTAATCACATCTAATCACATGATGTTTGCTCTCATTGCTGTATATGCTTTCATGTTTTACCACTCTTCCCTGCTCTTTGCTTAGTATATCTATTTAGAATGTGAGCTCTTTAGGGCAGCAATTGTGCAGTACTGCATATTTTTACTGTGTTTGATTAGAGAGGGTAGCAGTCTGATTTACATCATAGGTTCTATAGAGAGACATATAATAAATGCAATAAAATAATTATTTTTTATAGGAGTGCTAGAATTGTTTGCTCTGGTAAGTACTGCTGGGAACTGGAGGAACCCTGTTTGGTTTTACTTGAAGACAGAGTAACATTTTCCTGTACCTCCATCTAAAGTAGTCTTTTGGAAAGTCTGGGTTATGGAAAATTGCCAAATCCACAGATATTGGAGTTTTAATATACAATCAAAGCATCATCAGCGACTCAAGATACAGTACCTAGACACATTTCATGTTGAATTTTACACGTATGAAGGTGATAAACACTGTAGTTAAAAACATAATCCATAGATACAACTTTCACACATCATTGTGTATAACTTTCTGTCATGAATGAAAAGCTCATATTCTAATAACAGTATAGTTCTACTTTGAGGCTTTATCTATCCTTCTTTAGGATTTTCTAATCCTTTTCTTTAAGGGAATAATCATAATGCTCTACAAGAACAGCAGATTACCTAACTTCTGTCAGTGACAGAACGTAATTATGATTAACAGCAGTTTTTTACTGTGGAGAATTGAATTTTACAAAAAGTTATTTTAAGCAAATGAAGTACCAGTGATAAAACCTGAAATTCAGTAGAAGGGGTTATGTTATTATGTAACAAATAGAGCAGCAAGTAAACCTGAAAACTTTATAGACATTTGAGTAGATTCTTATGTGTTATTATATGCCCTGGTGATAATCAAAACAGTTGTCTGTTGGTGATAATCAAAACAGTTGCCTGTTGTTGGGAAGGCTATATGGCCGTACCAGAAAATGTCATTGTCACAGGTCATTGCTTTCTGTTCTTATAGAAGCATATACTTGACTTAAATGAGAGAGGGGATTTTATATTGCATGGAAACATGCTGTGAAGGTTAAGCTTTCTGTATGTTGAAATCAAGGATTTTATTGTTGACCAGATTAATTTAAAATCATACTGAAGAAAAGAGTTAGTAAAAGATACATTATAGATAAAAAGGAATTGGAAGTCATGTCAGTTTTGTAAAAGACAAACTTCTACTTTCGTAACTCCAACAGTCTCATTTAGTCTGTATACATTTGAATAATCTTTATTTGTTACAGGGTTGAAACTACATACCATTTCTTAAAATGTAATAGAAATGGAGGGACTCAAGTAGAAATAAGGAAATAATTTGCAGTTGGAAAGGTTTTTTTTTATAGTGAAGCACTCAGTATAATGTGGAATATGATGTACTTGTGGCTATGTGACTACAACTGGAAGGGAAATTTACAGGGAAAAAAACCTCTGGGTAACTGCTTTCCAGATTAGGATCAGAATTAAAAGACATTGACTTATGGTAGATTTAGTTCAGTGAACTGCGTTATGTGGTTTCAGGTTTTGCCTCCAGGACATCTAGATTTCCCTGTAATAATTTATTTCAAAATTCTGAAATAGCCAGAGAAGTTTGTTTTTAAGCAATCTAGCTGTGAGTAGCTATGAAGGACCATTCCTAACAGTAGTGTATTTACCTATATATCTTTTCTCAGTGTCCCACGTGTTCAGTAGGAGAACATACAAATACCGTTAGCTACGTTGCATTTACAGTGTTTTATGGTCATGACACTTTGGCTAATTCCTTAGCTTCCCACAGCTGTCTTGCTGCCAGTATCAGATTTACCTGTTCAAAAGAAAGACTGGGTATCTCTGAAATGCATGCCGTTATCTTATCTGGTCAGAACATAGCATAAGCATCTAGGCAGTTTGGGTTTTGCTTTAGGCTTTGTTAGTTTCATATATTTTCATGTTAGATGGCTGGAAAATGGTTCTAAAAGAAGTCTGAGACCACTTCAGGTTTTACCACATTTTCACTACTGAAATGCCAAGAGACTTTTTTTTTAGCTGAACTTTTGCTTGTATATTTTTAAATTATGCTAGGATAGCGATATCTTTTTTCTAATGAACATTTGTAGAAAAACAGTAGTATTAAATTGAACTTGTTTTCAGCAGTGAAGTGGTTATGAACTCTTAAATATTCTACAGACAATAAGTGAATACCGGAATATTTGTAGTTCTTCAGGGTTAACAAGATTTTTTTCATTTACATGTGGATACAATATATTTCTTTGTTCTTACTTGCCTTGGTAGAAGGAACTCAATGACTGCTTTCTGCTAATTAAAATGGAACACCATAAAGTGCTCTTGAAAGTATTCAGTATTAGCCCTTTCAATTTGTTGTTACTTACTAATCAGAGAGTATTTTTTTCTAATGTAAATTTTTTCCTTTTCGTCTGAAAAATAAACGTACCCCTTTCTTTCTTCATCCCTAAAAAAAACCCCAAAAAACCAAACCAAAAACTAATCATCCACCCAACTGAAAAAAATAGAAAATAGAAAATTATGTCAGACCAAACAAATGTAATAAAAAATAAAAAGTATAAAAATGAAGTGCTCAGAAATTTAGCAAATAGTAGAGCTCAGTGGGGATTTGCCCTTCTATTTATGCTCTATGGTACAGACTTTAATTACATGATCTCATAATAATCTTGTGTCTTGGGAAAGTTATTTCAGAGGCTGCTAAAGCTGACATTAATGCTGATTAACTGTCCCCTCTTAACTTCTGGTATGGATGATCTTATTCCAGAATAAAATTATCTACGAATGGAATTAACAGGGGTAGTTGATTAGGTTTAATCAGGGATAGCTATCAGACGTACCTCCAGTTTTTATCTCTCTCAGATACAATTTAAAATCTTTCAAAAGAAAATATCTATACTGTCAATTGTATTGTTGTTGCAACTCGTGCAGTATGGAGTGCAAGTTACTGAGGTGCTCTGATGGACAGGAAAACACAGGTACTATTGAGACAGAAAGACATGCTGTTTATTTTAAGGGCTTTTGTCTCATTCAGAACAAGATTTCTCTCTTAAATGAGATAATTTTGCAAAATAAGAAGAAATTTTATTCTGTGTTTTCCAGTGCCCAGTGCCCTCCCATATTGATGGGAGACAAATACTACTATAATGCAATTGCAGAAAACCTGTATTGACGGTCGTCATAATGCTATCATACTCTACCAGCTGTGATTTCACAGGTTTTTAAAAATATAAGGCATACAGGTAGTTTGTTTTGTAAAAGGTGACTGATCACATGTATATAATATAGGATAGGAACGTAGACTGCCTTCAGCTTGGCTAGGAACTTGATGACTTAGTCAAACAGCAGTCTGTGTGGATATTTCTGTGGTACTGACTATATGACATTAGTCACTTTCACGTTTGCAATGGGTAACTTGCATTATGTGTGCTTGACAGGAAAGTAAAGAGAATACATGAATCTATCTTGGGTTTTTGACTTCAATTAGGAATTTGCAAAAATATACCTTGGGTTTTACTCGTGGATGCTTAGTTCACTCTCCTGAGAGGTGGCAGAGTCAGCCATTGAAGAATATTTTGCGTTAGTACAATTTCCATAGAAAAACTGGAACAAACATTACCTATATACAGGGTTTGGCCTGCTTAATTGAAAGGTTCCAACCTTTCAAGGGAAGTTCATAATTTTCTCTTGGGTTGGCAAAAGGAGGAATTAAACACCTCTTTCTGTATGCCAGTTGAAGGTCTTACCATCTAGGTTTGAAACTACAAAAGGCATAAAGGAAAATGAGTAAAAAGTCATAAGGCTGTGCTCATAACAGTCATTGTTTATTTATGTTTCAGGGTACCAACATGCCAAAAACATTCTAGTTCACTTCTACTGGAATAGATTTTTTAAAGACCTTGGCACACTTTCTATACATTCTTTTCTATGACAGAAGATTGACTGTATAGATGGTGTCCCTGATGAATATTTTAATTGGAATTTTCAATGGCATGATTTTATTGCAATATTATAGAGCAGAAATCTATGTAGAGATAAGTTTCCATTGCATGGACTTTGATTATAACCTGAATCCCTCTCCCCATTAACAATCACCTGTTAGAACAAGTAGTTTTTAAATTATTATTACATGCTAACTAAACCTGAAGTCAAATAATTCAATGGGCTATTTAGTTGCACATAAACCTATCCAAGTAATGAGAGAACTGGAAAACATCTGAGAACAGAGAGCACAAAAAAATCAATAAGTAATCAAAATCTGAACCTTGAAAAACTACTGTATATTGCATCACATCAAAACAGTGGTTGATGAATAACTGACGTTTAACTTAAAGCAGGCATAGGGTACACCAGGTATTCAGCTCAACACTCTTCTGTATCGTTACAATTGTTACCATATTAGATGAGGTTTGTCACAAAAGAAAGTTACAATTCTTTATTAATGACATAAAAGAAATATATTTGTGTTGCTTATCATTAACTGGTGATAACGCTTATCACCATTGTTTCCAATTACTTCAGTTGTCTCTGATATTTAGATATGTTCTAGGCATCTATAGTTACTGATGGAAAAGTGTCTTTCTTTCTGAATTCTAACTATTCTGAAATCCAGGTAAAAAGCATATTACCTGGCCAATTGAGGATTTTTTCCTAAGCTGGAAAAACATTTGCATTGTTTCTTCTGCACTTATTAAGGTACTGAGTATGCACACTTGCTTATGATTTATACACGATTTTAAGTATGCTCTTTGAGAACAGAGGCTTGAACTTTTATTTCTAGAAAAACTAAAGCAAAACCAAGCAGAAGATGCTTTCAAACCAATTATATACCAATATATGTCTGCTTTCTCTGCTTTGGTACTTATTGTATGCTTTCCAGTGCTTTGATAATTTAATAAGAAATTGGCAACAAGGGATATTAAGGGCTGCATATGACCATCATTACTTGCAGAAGGATCTCACTGAAGTAGACCAAAGATATTAATGAAAACTAACACAAGGATTTGTTTAATCTTTGATTTGCTCAAAAAATAATTTATGCCACAGACTGAGGGTTTGTATGTTATTGTGAATGTCTTTTGTTTGATGTTTACCTTTTATGTGAACAGCTTGTAACAAAGCATGCATGTTTTTGTCTTGCTTTTTCCCCCCTGTCATACCTTGCTTATACAAATGCAGCAGGAGATGAAGAAAACAAGCGTATTGGAGTTCAGGAATCAGAGATCGAGGCAGGTCTGTCTGGCCACAAGTGCCTGTCTCCTTTAGAAACATTTTCCCCTGAGCATGTAGGGAAGCTTTACTAGCCATCTTGTAAATATATTAAAAGTCAAAATCCAGACAATAATTATATCATTTTATGTAAGAACAAGACAAATTCAATATAGCATAGTTTATTTACCAGTTTGTGAATGCTTAAAATAGTTCAACCTGCAAAAATAACTTTTTTACTTTTTTTAATCCCTCTTTATGAAAGTACTCTATCACTATGACCAAGTTACAGCCTTAGGCAATCTGGGTGGATACCCCTTAGATGTGGTACCCTCTATTTTGCATTGGTAGTTTTTACAAGCAGGGAAGTAAACATTCTTGTATCATGACACTTTTTCTTCCCAATTTGTGTAGGCGGGCTGTTCATGCTGAACAAAAATAGTAGGAAACTGCATTACCTTGAAATACTTTGAATATTTTGTATGAAGTCCCTCATCCTGCTTGGAAGGCAGTTCAGTTGGTAGAAAAAGGAAGCTAGTGTAATGAGAACTGATAGCTGATTATAAAATCAAACAAATGCAAGCATTTTTTCAACTCAAATCCCATGTGATTAAAATATGTAACTTTACCTTCTAATTTCAGAAAACACACACTGTACAGGTTCAAAGACATGCAGAGTTCTTAGAGATTTTTTTCAACCATAATTTTTCTGCTCTTAAGTCTCTTTCTCAAAGGAGGAATCATAAAAGCATAAATGTGCATTTACATGCACTGTTAATAGGTTACATTGTTAGCTCTTCAAGTTAAATCTATTCTCAAAAACAATTTGTTATCCCTGTTAATAATTGTCTGTGACAATACATCAACTGTGGTGGATATGGAAGAACAGCACAGATAAGCTTTTCTGGTTATAAATATTTGGGGCTAGACCAATGCTAAACTTAGCTGCCTAAAAGTAGGCAGTGCGGTAGATACCTCAAGGCCCATGGAATGAAGCCCAGAGAAGGATAATGCACTGAGGGTATTACTGCAGTTATGTGGAGAGAATTAAGTGTTCCAGAAAAGTGGCCCCAAAAAATGGCAAGCTGAGCAAGAAACACATCTGGTACTAGCTGGTAGGAAAAATTGCTAGCTAAACAATTGTATGCCTAAAATGCCATCCCTCCTTAAAAGTGTAAGTGCCAAAATCACGGGTTTTTTGGAATCCCATGTCCTGGACCCTTCTTCCATTGTTGTTTAAGAGAAGAAAATATTGATCACTGTTTTATTTGTAAAGCAAAGGAAGGAATAATTACTATGATAGGGCTCATTACTTGTTCAGAAGTCTGGATGCTAGAGTAATTTCAAGATTTGGCACCTGGGAGGCAGGATTATTATTAATTTTTTAATCGCAGCTTTCACTTAAGCATCCAAAGTGTCCTTTAAGATCTTTGCCTTCCCATTTTTCATTGTAGTACACTTTACATTTTACTTGCTTTTGTTGTGTTTCTGTCGCTAAGTGTGTACCGTTCACTGGTGTGTGTACTGTGTGCTGTTCACTCTGTGTGTTTTGTGATAACTCAAGCATAGTGCATGGAGTTGTGCTAACCTAGTTTGCAAAATATTTGTGTGTGCTATAGTTGTGCTGTTTGTCAGAGTAGCTGTTCCAATTGTTAATCATCATTGTCTGTTTTTAATGTTATAAAGATTATGAGGAAAAACATCAAACCCCACCTGTTAATGGGCGAAAAGGCAAGTTGATGGTGATATTGCTAGTGAATTGTGGGTGTTTGAGAAATACTTACTTTTTGCTGCATGTGTGTGTGTTGCTTAGTTCTACTAGTTCAAAATTAGTTCATGTATGTTCAATTTTAATGTGTTGTTTTACTTCTTGCACTTAAAATAATTTTCGACTATGGTTTTAAAATCTTTCTTGAAATCAAAAGCTCCAGATTTTTATTTTTTTTTTTGCAGCTAACTGTATTACTGAAGATGTAGTTTTCACCACCTAGCTATATGATCATGTTGCCTGTTTAGAACCACTGGCATAGTTTTTGTGCCTTTTGCTCATTTAGGAATTCCCAGTCTGCCTTGCCCTAAGAGACCAAGTACATTTTGCAGACGTCTGCAAAATTGTCTTCATTGTCTTC
Organism: Pluvialis apricaria; assembly: GCA_017639485.1. Classification (NCBI taxonomy): domain Eukaryota; kingdom Metazoa; phylum Chordata; class Aves; order Charadriiformes; family Charadriidae; genus Pluvialis; species Pluvialis apricaria. Next base: position 148,332,377 of record CM030008.1, read on the forward strand.
CACTTTTTACCAGGTCTATATACTTTTACATCACTGGCTATATATTTTACAAGTTTCACGCATTTTTGCTAGTCATAGGAGAGCTGGACCATTTTAATTAGCATATACTGGTAGAGAAAGGCTTATGTTATTAGCAATCATCTCTATTGTCTAGTTCTTATTATGTTCGGTATTCTTTTCTATTTCAAATGCTGTAGAAATAAGCTTAATTCAAAGCACTGAAATGTTAACACGGAGATTTAGATTTGTTATCTAAAAATAGAACAGGAATGTTGCAATGAACAACCACAGCTTACTTTGAAGTTTTGTCTGAGTTTATGCTTCTAAATTGCTTTGATAATTCTGAAGAAATGTTATTATTTTTCCATGTACTTCTAAAGCCATATTGCATTTAGACTTTGTCTCATCAATATCTTTTGCCAGTGCATGAAATATCATATAGATAGTGCCTTGGCTTTATTAAAATTTGGATATTCACTCTTACACTTCCCTCTCTACCAGGACCCCACGTGGGGGTTAGCCATAATTACACTCTTAGTGGCTATTCCTAACTTTTTTTTTCCCTAGAATAACTTAGCAGAGGGAATACAGGTATCAGGAGAGCAGGGATTCCGTTTTGCCTCTGCTAGTTCATTGTGTTGCAGCGAAAACCACACCATTTTTAATATGTTGCTTTTTATCCAGTGTAGACAGACTGAGTGAGGTGCCTTCACAGAGAGGGTGCTGTGTCGGCAGCCTGGCAGAGCAATGCACAGGGTCACCTCCTTTAACCTAGTGGCTGTGCCAGCATAGTCCTGACGAATTCAAGTGCCAGAAGTCTGCTGCTGTGGCTGTAATGCATGCTAATTACCAGATAACTCAGTGCTTTATACTTTTAAGATCCAAATTCCAATCCCGGTAAAGTTGGAGGCTTTTGCCACTGACTTGATGAGGTTGACAAGCCAATAATCAGTGATTGAGTCAGCTGTTCTCATTCTCAGTTTATCTTCTACTCTTTCAACAGAACCAGTATTTTTTATATTTAGTTATAGAGCCTGAAAGATGTATGTTGCACCATATACTAAATGCTACTAACCTGTATTTAACATAGTTTGTTTTCACATATTTATTAATTTCTCTAAGATGTCCATTTTGTGTTTTAGGAGGTTCTTCTGCAGAGCTCTTCTACTCAAAAAAAAATGGTCATTTTCAAATATTTATTACCAAAACCATTATCCCTTTCAATTTTTCTTCAGGTCTTTTACATTTCTCTTTCATGTATTTTGTATGATACCTTTTGATCATTTGAGTTTGTGAGAAAAGGCTCCTGGTAATTCTGTCCTCTACTGTCTTAATTTAGGATGCATAAAAGATGCTATAGTTACCAAAGCAGAATTTGAAGCTTTTCAGGTTATCACTTCCCTTGCTCATTAGAATATTTTACATAATTACACAACAGCTTTGTCTATATTAAGGGAATCAGGAATGCTTTCCAGTTCTCATCTCCCAGGTTGAGAAGTGTGTGGAGCCTATTTGCATCTTGAGTATATACCAAGACAAGACCCAAGTCACCCAGTCCTCCCCTTTCTGTGCACTCTGGTTTCTGCATGCATGGGAGCCCCATCACTCTGTGAGCAGTCTGAATGCCTGGAAGACTGGAAATGAAAGTGTGCTGTATTCCAGGCGTACTGCACAGTTTAGACACAATCTAAAGAGTTCAGGTGACTGAAGTGCAAGTTAGGCAAAATAAAGGAACCCTAGTCCAAGAAGTGATGACAGATGGACCTGCCTAACTGACTTGCAGAAATAGCGCATACATACACTTTTTTGAAAAACAAGCATGTGGCTGTCATGCCAGAGGGAGCTCTCATCCTGCTGGCTGACCTGAGCATTTTCTTCCATCTGAGACCATTTTGGATTCCTTGAAATGGGACCTACATTTTGACTGAACTACTAAACATGACTGCCGTGAGTCTCTCGTGTGCTCTCTGTTCCCCTGGCCCACTGACTCTAGACTTTGCTCAGAAACCATGACAACTTCTGAATTTTGCATGAGAAATGACACTGAATATGTGTTTTATGTGTGCTGTGACAATACTTAACATATTAAAATGTGTTATGAACATCTAGAGTAATACTAATTTTTAATTAAATTCTAGTTCAAGCAAAGTAGGGTTTGAGTAAGGTATTGACCTGTTGAGGCTGTGGTAGTTGTAGGCAGACACATAACTGTAATCTGCACACTGGGAAAATGGTGAAATAAAAAAAACCCAACACAACAACACAAAACAGTAGAAGTACCCATAAGATGCAAATTCTCCAGACTGAAGAACCTACATTCTGCTGAAGTTCCTTAAGATATAAGTGACTATTTTATGAATTTAGCTCTAAAACTACCAGGGAAATAAGGCAGATGAGAAGAGTCTAGCTACTCACTTGTCCATAAATAGCTTCAGATTTGACTTATTTATACAAAATGTGACGTGACATCTTTCAAAACTACATCGCAATATAAAGTAGCTTTTCTAAGACTGGTGCATGACAACGTGATGTCATTTTGTCTGCTAGTCAAACATAGTTTGTCTGGTTACTAATCTAAGATTTTATAAATAATGCTGAAAAATAGCATAGGTGTTTTGCTGTGGACAGCACTTGCGTGTAAAGTTGTATGTAAAATTTGCATGTAAATTTGCATGTAAATTTGAGCAATAAGAAAATTTATATGTTATTAATTAGTAGTAATGGATATTCCGAAGAACCTAGAGCTTTCTGAAGAAACAAATCTATATTTTTCATTTTTCTGTAAGCCATTTATTGTATTTTCTTTATTGGTTGGTATTAGTGCTTAAAACAGCTGGCTTATTTTCAGAACCATTTCTTGAACTGAATATTTTTCTAACGTTTTAGAAATGTGCCATAAAGTTCAATCTTCACTGCGCTTAAAAGGGGTAGAACACCTGTGATTGCTTGCAGAGTTGTTTGTTTTTTTTTTGTGTGTGTGTGAGAGACAGATGGTCAAATAATAAATTACCTTTCTGCATAGAAAATATTTGAAGACTTGCTATAAGATTGCACCTTTTCCAGTAAAGAATAAAAATAACCCAGAAAAAAACCACAACCCTATACCTTACATCCCGCATTCTGCAGGGTGGATTTATAAGCTGTTCACATTTCCTTGTGTGCACAGAGCACTGGCTGACACCCAGGGAAGGGAATGCAAACTAAGCAGCGACTATGGGAGAGAGGTGCCGAGCAGAAACTTGCATTTTGCTCCACATTTATGTTGGCCATTACTTGCAATTTGTCTTATTTAAATTCATTAATCCTTAGACTCTGGAGCTATTTTGACTTTATTTATGTTTATCTTTCGTAGCAGTATGAGGATAGACATACTGTGTCTAACTAAAAATCTGTCTAGCCCAGTCTCTGGTCCTCAGCAGACCAGGCGCGGATGCTGGAGGAAAGGAATATGAGCAGAACAAGTGTGTAGTAGTGCTTATCCAGGATACTGGATCCCTGTTCTCCTATGACTTGTGCCTCAGCAACCTACAGAAACAAGCGGTACCATCACATGGTTCTTTGTCTCCCTCATAGTGTCTCTGCACCCTTTCTGCTGCCTTAAATCAGTCCTGCCAACATAAACCTGCAGTGCTTATCCAAGCAGGTGGCTCAGTAGAACTATTCTTCCAAGAAATTCAAAATCCACCTATTCATAATGGGCCAGCAGGCCCGCTGTATTGCGTTCGTTTTGAACGTTTCAGGCATACAACCAGAAGAGGGAGCAAAACTGCCATATTTTGAAAACATATAAGAAGATCTGAAACAAACTCCCCCTGCCCTAAACAGTCCTGGGAAAAAAAAAAAAGCCTTGCCAGTGGCTTAGAAAGAATAGATTTACTTTTTTGTATTTAAATATAATGAATTAAATATTAATATACACATATTTAATGTACCATTAATTGACTGTATTTTTTCTTCTGACTAGTCCGGTGCATTTAAGTTTTCATGTTTTACAACTCTATTATATTTATAAAAGTGGCAACATGATACTTTGATTTTTAGCTAAAGGTAGCCTGTGACTTTACTAAGTCATATTGCAAAAAGTAATCTCTGACCTGGCTTGAGTACATCTACAATTTTCTTTAAAATAAGCAATAGAAGATTCAAAACAATTTGTTCCCCATATAGAAGGATCCACTAGTAAAACATTTCAAAAATAAGTTTAGAACAGAACTGATGGGATTTGCAACTAGGGAATATGATGAGAAGAGATGGCTACCAGACTAGGTTTGTTAAGTGCTTTACAGCTACAAATAATTAATGTAGCCTTAAAGTCAATTTCAAGAAAACATTTTTGGAGTAAAGGAGTAACCTACAGTGCACTAACATTTTTGTTACCCCAGTAATGATAATATTAAATGTAGATATGTGGAAATATTTTTTATTGCCTACCTAATGACTTCCATTAAAGTTCTTTTAATGTATTCCCACTGCAGCCCCAGGGAATGAAACCCAGGGTTGGCTGGTTGGTTTTTTTTTTTCAGAATATGTAGGTCAATAGAGAAGATGAAATCAAAACAATAAATAATTAAGATATGTCAGAATTTTTATTGGCATGCTGCATTAGTTAAAACCATGATATGTGATGCTTACATAGCCATTTATGAACAACAACTTATTTATTTAAAAATGTTATTAATATACCCAGCATTCATTTGTTGAGTTGGCACAAATTTGCAAACTGCTCTCATGTGAAGGTGTGCGTGTGTGCATGCTGTTTGTCTGGCCCATAAAACACACAAGGGCTGTCCCTGCCTCTATACTGTCCACACTATACCAGCATTTAGGACAACGCTCTAAGATGCAAGACCCAAATTAATTTCACTTTTTGGAGGAAAACCAGATCATCATGCCTCAGATGAATGCCTTGAGCTCTAACGTATAGAATCTTTCTTTAAAATATTCTTCCAGTGTACGGAGGGAAAAATGTAGATGGACTGTTACTGTGCCATAAGGGGAAGCTAAAAAAGGGTGTCTTCAGGTTCACTGTAGAATGTTGCCTGGAGAGACAGGAGGTCTTACTCTAAATTCGTCAGAGAAAGACTATGTGTGATGTTATTTGTCTTCAGATAATGGATGAGTCTAGTGCCTGTTACAGCAGGGTAGGGGAACGTCAGCCCTGTTTTACCGAGGCAGATGAAGCTTTCTCTGATGTAGGAGCAGCAGCAGTCTGGCATAAGGCCTTCATTGCTGACTTTGTGTCACTTGGAGCTGGCCTTGATGCCATTAGTGGCATGCTGGCAGTGCAAGGTGGGACTGGATGCGTTCCAGATACAAGATAATACATCTGGGACGATTCATGTATCATGACTTGAAGACGTTTGCTTTCCCCTAGTAGAGGTTTGACACAGCTGAGAATGTTTCTCTCTGTGTGAACTCTTGAGATTGATGGCTGGTTTTGATTTTCTTAGGGGCTTTGTTTTGTAAATTAAAACTGGAATATCGTGAATTTAGCATTTTCTATGTCTTTAATTAATTATTATTATTATTCTTGTATTCTTAATGCATAAGTTAAAAATCTTGACTCTTGGATTCAAAACTCAGTTTTTCAGATTTTGACAGTTTATCCCACAGTTCTAATGGCTTGTTTTTGTGCTGCTTTGTGTTTAAGAAACAGTAGCCATATCCACTTGTGACTCGTTTTCAGTGGTTGTCACCATACATTATGAAGAACATAATTCCTTTCTGAGCATTCATCTTATAAAATTAAAAATAGAAAGAAGTTCTGAGGATTTTTCATTTGCAGGAAAAGATGACTAAATTAAGTACATCCTAATGAAAAAGTGAAGACTTTATGATAACCTAATTAAAAGTCTAAAACTAGAAATGCACTGATAAAAATTGGTTCACAGAAATTTTAGTTGCTGAAAAGAATATAAAAGCTGAGTCGATTTATTTAAAAAGACAAATTCAAGTAAGTATATAAAAATGTTTGAAGCAAAGAGTAGTTGTGAAAAGGTCTATTATTGTCTCTAGTGTGGAGAAAAGAAAGGAGGGCGGTAGTATTTGCATAAGAAAACTCCTCATTTTTAGCATCTGGTATTTTACTTCATCATCTTGTACTTCTGCAGTTTTCTGCATCATTCCAGTTCAACTGCAACATTCCTGGTATTAAGTTGGTGTGTTTCGAAATTCAGAAAAGCTGCAACTATTCTTATCATATATTATTTCTATATTTTTAATATTTTTGATACTTAATATTGTAAACAAAAATGTACCAAATGCTGAGGTTGTGCTTAACATCAGACATACTGGAGCACACCACCTCCCTCTCCCAGGCAGCACCAGTGAGTATCATTCTCAAGACAGAATGGCACACAACCAAGTGTCATCCTGACGTGCAGCGGGGAGAGCACAGCTACATAATTCACTGTGGTGGGCAGTGCCCAGGAGTAGGTGTAACAACTGCATCTCATGAAACAACTACATCTAAAGATTTTACCTTTCATACTGATGGGAAAAACCTGGATCAGTGCACCTGTCAAATCCTTCTAGCCCCAAAGGTGCATCAGAAAACTAAAATATTCTGAGTCAAGAATCTCATATTTTATATAATCCACATGAGGTCTTTTTGTATAAATATTCAATAATTATACACCTTTCTTTATAAACATTTCTAAACTGGTTATCACAACAGAAGACAGATTGAAGTTCATTTGTATGGGAAGTAAGAGTGGTAAGAAGTGAATGATGAGTTAGAAAACTGTATGGTTTCTTTCCAGATATTTACAATTTGACCAAAGTTGGCTTTGGTTAAAACCAGGGGGATAGATGGTGGGACTTTGCCTTGGGGGAAAAAAAGAGATTTTAAAGGCTATAATGCATGTTTATCTAACCAGTGAGGATATGGGCAGCACTGACATTTAGCACGTTGCCTATTCCTCACCATCTCTTACTAGTTCCCAAACAGAAAGCTCTCATTTAACAACATATTTTCTTAGCTTTGTAGAGCATGGAGATGGAAACTGAATTAGCAAATGGTGAAGAAAAGGTTAAATGTTGGAGTAAATCTAATGAATATATCTATTTCTATTTCTCAGTTGAAATAATAACCATTACAAGCCAAACTCTTGCAATGTTCTAGAAGTCAATGAACCTTTTCACCTGATCTGGAGTACCTCCAATCTGCATATAGTCAATCTAAGAGTTGTACTTAATTGCTGATAAAGTTAAGCAGCCATTTGCATTTAATGCTGACATGCCATAAGAATAACTAAAGCTATAGAAGGATGGTCATTGGAACCTTTTCTGAAAGTGTTTACATGTTCATACTATCACTTTTAATATAAACATAAAAAAGTAGCATGTCTTGCTTTTTATAATAGTTTTTGGGGTATTTTTTTTTTCTTTTTAAGGTTAACACATGGCAAAAATATTTATTCAAAGAGTTATATTTTTATTTGATATTTATTTCATCATGTTTGTCAGTTCCAGCATTGTTATAGAAGCACTTTTAGAGTGCTTCCACGTGGGTTAACTATTTTTTAGATACTTAGATCTCAAAAATTAGCAAGGCTTAGGAAAGCTTTTCTTTTGGTGGGAAACTATGGTATGGTAAGTTATTTTGGTGACTGAGCAAACTACAGTTTTTAGGTTCAGAACTGAATCAGGAGTTCTGAGAAAGAACTCTGACCAAGAACGTCCTGTCTTCTAAAACTGCCATAAAGCTAGCATGGAAATCACTCTGGGCTTCCTGATGTTCTTCAATATTTAAACTATTTGTTATATATCCTGAAAAAATCCCGTGTTTGAGATTACTCTCTGCCTTCTTTTTATCTTATTCTAAATATCTCCACTGTTTGACCTAAGTGATTGTCTAATGTTCTTTTTTTTTTCCTACCAGTGACTATTCCTTAAAATCAAAGCTAGTTTTACTAAGCTAATTGAATTTTTTGTGTGTGTTAGTTAAGAAGACATTTCTGGACTCATCCAAGAAAAAGGAAGCATAGATGCCATCAGTAAATATTTTCTTGCTAAATGTGCATTTTCATAGAGAAAAAGAAAGAATCACATTTTTGTTGGGAAGAAACATAATAAGACTTTATTTCCACAGTTTGGAAACAGAATGTTCCTTTTGAAATTTCTTATTTCGTACTTACCACGCATGGTACTTCAAAGATGACAGCTTCTGTTTCAGCATGCATACCTGTGGTGTTATGAAATCATTATATTGACAATTTTATTGATGTATTACTTGAAGCCTACAACTCCATCATTTTCAAAAATCAAAGCCACCTTTTATAGGACAGCAGCCTGTCATAGAACCACAACAGCCACAGATAAGAAGGCTGCAGGATGCCTGCAGATATCATTTTTACATGTTTGCATTTTGAATGCCAGATATCCATCAATCTCATTTAAAAAGAAAAAAAAAGTCATGGGCTAATATCACTTTCTGTATATTTATTTTGAATTTATAAGATTGAAAATATATTCCATATCTGTCATGTTCTTCTCCATCACTGGCTGTTTCTATGACTATAAAAATGGTTATATCTGTGGGCAATGGCTGTGAGGAACTTCGTGCTTTGCAGGATCAGCAAAATAAGCAGATTCTTAACAGATCAAAGCAAAAATAGAGTTTAAGGTATTGAATTTTTCTAGTTAATTGGTCTAGATTTGACTTTGGCATGAGATACTGAAGGGTTTGAAACCTGTAGTATTATGCTAACCACGCAGTTTAATTGTCAGAAGATGGAGAATTAGAGTGTAGACCAAAAATATGTGACAACCTTAGAAAGAACAATGTCTTGCAAGTCTAGAGGATGGAGTCTGACTGGAGGAGAGTGTACGTGCTCCTATTCATGTTTTTTTTTTTCTGAGTGATTAGGTCAGAAATGCTGGTTTCACAGCAAGGGATCCATAAATAGCAAGAGAGTTTTTATTGAGTAACTTAATCTGCCTAAAATAAAAACTGAATTTAAATCAAATCCCAGATTTAGAAAGTAAATCCAACCTGGTTTTGACTTAACAACACATTGTTAAAAACACTTTGTTGATTTAAAGTAAACATGCATGATTGCTGGTTCAATTTTGTTTTGTTTGGTGTTTTTTGTTTTATTTTTTTGTTTGTTTTGGGTTTTTCTAATTACACCTTCGCAAAAACTTTCTTACCAAAACATTTTTAACTTCCTTTTTAATTCACAGAAACATAAAGATATTATAAGAAGTTATAGTTTGTAGAATACTAACTTTTAAAAATGGAAGAAATTATTGTGTAAATAACCTCCTGGTTTTTATTCCAATTGTTAAGTATCAAAGAGAGCAGAATATTTGATAAATTACATAGATACTAACTTTCATATAGCGTGTTCTGTTCCATGTTTAAGATGCTTACTAATTCTCTCCATCTCAGGCCTCTAAATTAAAGAACTAATCTCAATTTTTGCCATGTTAATAATAGTAAATTTGTTTAGATCAAGTTGTCCCAAATGATATTAGGTGTCTTATAATGTAAGCTACATAATATTTCTGATTTTTTTTGGTTTATGCTAGAAGTTACATGGGAGGACCAGCAGAAAAAGGTGAATGGTACAATAACTGATGACAAACCATTGCTGAAAAAGAAACACCATTCTGAGCCAGGTTTGTCAGGGTTTGGAAAACCACATGAAAGCATGAGACTATAAAAACACATTTCATGCTTTTGTAATGCGTGTGTGCTTGATGTACCTTATTTTTTCTTTCACTTTGGTGTGAAATTTTTAGTATGTAGAGACCATTTAGATTACATAGCTCTGTTTTAGTGTAGTCAAAATAGATCTGCTTTTGTAAACAATTGTGTTAGAATGCACATGCATTAGAAAAGAAGTGTTCTGGCACAATATTAGACTTAGCTTGCTTTTTAGTTTTGAATTTTTTTATGATTTATCTGTGTGTGAATCCAAGTATAAGTTATGCTGATTCTTATTTAGTTGACCAAACCAAGGTATCTACTGCATGTATGGTGGGAAAGCCGTCTTCTAAAGACTTGAATCTGAAACCTTCTTGCACCGTCACACATGGCAGAAATAATGTTTTGATGTAATTTTTAATAGAAGCTACATTTTATATCTCCATATGGCTGGAGTTCTCAAATCTAAGAGAACTCTTCCTTCCTACATCCTGTACATGAATGGATTTCTTCTGAAGCTAAAAACTATCACAAACTTTCTTCCACCCCAAACATAAAGTGCAATTCTTTGACTCTGTCTTTGTTCCTACAAATGCATAGCAATAAAAAGTAAACCTAGTAATAATAATGATGATAATGATGTTTATAATAATAGTATTTTTCTGTCCTCTGAATCAGACAATAAAAGGAAGGGGGAGAGGAGAAATAAAGAAATCTTTAGACTGCAGGTTTTGTCCTGTATTTAAAGGTTGATCTGCATCTACTCAAGTGAATGGGATTTTTTTCAGTTACAAGAGTACTTAGGTTCAGTTTTGGGCTGCAAATATCTCTATTGGGTACATCAGTTACCTCACTTATTCTAATAATAACACTTTTCCCAATCACACAAGTTAAATTTTAGAACGTTGGCCAATTGTTCCACCTCCTAAATTAATGCTGTAATCTCAGTTTTAGGCTCACCTACATGCTGATCATTTCCAAGTTCTTTGTTGAAGCTCAACTATTGTACAGCTGAAAGTGCGAGACTCAGAACTGAAGAAGAACAGCAAAATCTGGATTGGCTGTAACCTAGGAATTAGGGAACCTACCTGCAAAAGGCCACACCTGCAGCTGCATTTCCTGTTCCCTGACTTTTTAATGCATTTGAGGAAGTTAAGCATAAAACATGTACTGGTCATAAGAGTCAGGATCAGAATGTAATGTATCTTCTTTTCCAGCTGAGTGTTTTAGCTATTGCATGACAGATTCAAAATCCAGTGTCTACAAATCTTCACTGTTGCCTTTCCAGGGCATGTTCTGCAGAATAATGCCTCTGCCCAGACTTTTCCTTTACGTAGTAGCTACGTAAGAACATTATCTCCATCTCCCAGCTGTGGTGGGCTTAGAACTGTGGTCTAGGCAGATGGCACATTCACAGTTATTAGCAATACTTGTTTAGAACCACCTTCCTTTTTTTTTTTTTTTTCAGAAATGGGAGCCATATTTTGTTAGATGCTTGCTCTTGGGGTGTTCTAGATTTTGGAACATCAGTGAAATCTTGTAACTCTATGATAAAAACCCCAGAAGAATAGAAATCAGAAACAAATATGGACATTAAAAAGTTGTCACTTCAGAATGTTTTGTATATTAAAACAATATTTTATCGATTTTTATCTATTTTTCCCTCTGGAACAGTACCACTGATCTCCATTGCTACAGGAAGTACACAGAATGAGCTTGGAAAGCCACAGTCGCAATTGCCGAAGTCTAGAATACATACAAAGTTGAGTAAAAATTGTGGTCTGCACTCTACAGTTCTAGGTCTTTCTGTGAGGGCTGATTCCTGATAAGAGCATAAATTCTGCTCTGATTTATGTTATCAGTAATGTCTCCCATGGTATGTTCTCATGGGACAATGATATGTGAGGCAGAAACATATCAAGTGGTTCTGAATACTCTACAATGGGCCCGAAATAGTGCATACCTATATTCCTAGGTTGCTTTTCCAAACTGATTCTCTCTGTCAAAAAGCCCTATGTACTAAAGTGATAGAAGTGGAGGAGTCCCAGTGTAACAAATCAATGCAGCTTCCAGGATTTGCATTATCTGCTTTGCGTGGCACACTACTATCCCCTATAGACATCCCTATATCACTACAAACACTTAGTTCATTTTCAAGGCAGAGCAGTCAGGACACCTGGAAGGAGGTGCCATAACGCTGTACTCACCTCTGGATGTTGACATATATTGTATATGTGACCCTGATCTACCAGTGATGTAGCCTGACAGAATCTACCTAAGGAAGCTTCGAATTCCCTGAAGCTTTCCAGTGTGGGATTTACCCTCTGCATAGGACTGTGCTTTCTTTCATCTGAGAACCCTTTAAATGTTCTGTTTGCACAGAAAATGACAAGGTGATACTAATACAACTTAGTGCCTGGCTGCAGCTGGCAATCTGCAGAAAGAAGCAAGGAGGAATATGGGCACCTCATATTCCTGTTGCCCTGTTTTGATTGCCTTTTCATACAAGGATTTTTCTGCTGTGGCTTGTTATGGAAGCTTGTCCCATTTAAAGTTCAGTTTGTCTGTTAAGAATTTAACCTAACCAGTCACATGGAAATAGCCATGGCAGTATTATAGCTAAGAAAATCTGTGAGAAAAAATAGATATTGATTACGTAAATACCTTAAGTGAAGAACTGAGACTGTAAGCAAATTGTAGAAAAAAATATAAATGGATAATAAAAATAATTCCAAAACCCAGGAAAAATAACAGTAATATTGTATCATGTGAAGTGTTACTATTCAAAAAATATGCATGAATAGAAATGAGATTAGAAAATTTGTTGGAGGACAATTTAAGGTCATTAAATAAAGTAGTAAAATGGTTCTTATGTTTCAGGATTTTCAATAGAAGATGCTGATAAAATTCTTGTTCCTGAATATCAGAAATCAACATGTTTTCTTAGAAGTGCCTGTAATCTCTTAAGTTTTGAGGCAATTTGCAAAGCTATTGTGCATTATATTACAAAGAGTCAATTGTATTTATGCAAAGATTTTGAAGGATCGGAGGGTAAAGCTGCAGAAATTGCTATGCAGGTAAGGGTAGCATCAAAATTCAAGCCATGTCTTGAATGTGTGTGCCCTTCTTTTAGCCAACCTCAGCACTCTGTCAGAGAACACTGTATTCTCAGGACGCAACCAAATCAAAGAGCATGTGGAGTAGTTCTTTGTTCCTATCTAATATTATTAAGCATTTCTACTTTCAGCACCCCTGCCTCTGAGCTGTGATAGATGGCATATGAAAGAAAGTGAATAAAGCTCTGATTGTCTAACCGCATTTCCTTGGTCAGTTAAGAAAACATTTTCACATAGTTTTGCATTTTTATATGTGATGCCTTAAGAGAAGAAGTTGGAAAAGAAGTAGGCTATGGGTAGGAATGTCCTGTACTGATAGAGATAAGATTAGGCAATTACTGTTTTTCTTACAAAGAAATTATTTTCATTTAGTATCATCACTAGTCTCTCTTGAATCCATCAGAATTATTTAAATGGAGAAAATGATAGTTTAGGGTACCAAGGCAGTGATTCTCGTTTCTGTTCTCTGTCAGTTGTTTTTGAAGTGTTCAATCAGTTTCACTCTCCAAAGTTTCAGAAGCTGAATGCAGTCTAGCAAACTGTGTCTCTATCCAGAGATGATACCAGTAATACAGAAAATACCTTCATGATATAGCAAAGGAAACACTATTGTTTTCCCTCTTTTTTTTCCTACTTGGAGCCAGTATATTTGATGGTTATTATCTGGAAACCATCCTGTAATGGTTTCATTATGGTTGCCTGTTGAGAAGATTACAATCTCATCAAATGTCGAACCTTTGCCACAGACACTTTTAATTTCAAAGCAACAGTTGAAGAATAGGACCATGGGAAAATGCTGGCATATTTTAATATGGTTAACCAAAAGGAAACAGAATAGTTGAGATGGATTTATGCATCTTGGAATGGAATGAAGTAAAAATGTAGTGTCCTTGTAATTATTTTGGGGTAAGGCATACTTCTTTAATATAGTACTAAAGTTTTAGAGGAATCATAACAATGGTAGGTTAAACACATCAGAAAATACAAAGGTAATGCATGCTTAGAAATGGTAAGTCTTTATATATACTGATTGGCTTTCAATTTGAAGGGAATCAAGGCTTGTTTTATCCATGGAACATTGATGTCTCTCCTGGGTGGAAGTATTCCTTGACTGTACATAGAAAAAGCCTTTCAGAAATAATTTTAATGTGACCATAATTTTGTAACATCTTTTGCAAAGTAATCAGTTGAAGTAGTAAACCAGTAGTCAAAAATAATTCAAAACAAAGTGATGGTTATTTTAAAAGAAGTTTGTAGTCAGCACTGAAACTATGATAGAGTGAAAATTATAAAAGGGAGATACGGCTAGAAATGGGGAATTAACGTAGCTGGAAAAGACAAAGTAATGATAGGACAGGGAGAGAGAGAGGAGAGCACACAAGTACTTCATATAAATGACATCATGAGCATTGGATAAATAAAAAATTATGGTTAAAGAAGAAGGCTGGTATAAAATTACCAGCTTGTGAAGAGGAGAGGAGTTGAGTGGAGTCAGGACTAGCTTATGATTGCTGAATAGGAAAAATGACTGGGCAGTAGAACAGTTTTCAAAAGAAATGGATTGGGAAAGGGAATAAGAAAAAGTCCACGGCCCTGATGCAAGTTTCAATTTGCTGTAGTAGGGCCGGGGAAGAAGGTGCAGAAAAGGGTCTTATGGAGGTGCTATGGGATCTGAAAAGCAGTGAAGTGGGTAACGTTTACAAAAAGAGCCACACGTTCCATCTATGAGGATTATTTAACCTGTGACAAGTGAGAAGTAATGTAGATTGAGTACATGGCGTGACTGTTTTCTTGAAAAAAAATGAGTGTTTGCACACTTTCCAGGGACTCTTCTTGCACTTAATAAATGGTGTATTTAAAGCAGATAGTCCTCTACTGTATTTGCTTAATTTAAAATTTGCTTTCATCTTTTCCTATACCTTTGAAAGACAATATGCCTAGTCTGTACCAAAGTAACAAAGAATTGGATTCAAGAGAGAAAAGGGGACTCTGGTTGGGAATTGCAGTGTGATTAGGGCACAGATGTAGTCAAATATTGCACTTCAGTGCCCTAGCTAAATTGCATGAAGTTAAGGTATAGTTGTAATTTACAATGAATAGTGAGGTGGACTGAAAATGTCTAACAAACCACACACCTTTTTGTATATAACCTTTTTACTGCTTTTTTGTGTTTTGGAAACCATTCCTGTAGTCTTAACTATGTGATCTCCTAGACAATCTGATTCTGTAGGTGGTGAAGCTTCTTGATATCACTAGGATGAGAATAGATTTAGAATAGGGAGATATCTGATTTAGGGTAGCTCGTCTATCCTTTATTGACAATAGAAGGTGTATTTGTATCTGTGCTGTTAGGTATCTTTTCTGAAGTAGTATTGATGTTTGGCTACCTAAATCATCTAACTTATTAGTGAGATTTAGTATCTTTTCAGGATTTAGGATATTTCAAATCCAATCTTCTTTTATGAAGAATACATAGAAACAAGGCTTTCCAAATCTCGAAGTCACAGAAATTTCTGAGACCATGTATGAAGTGAAAGATCTTTGTTTTTAAGGAGAGAAGAAAACTGGAATTAAGAAAAGCCTTGAGGAAAAAAAGAGTAATTAACTTATATCTCTTTGTCCTATGCTGCTTTTAGAATTTCAGATGGGCATGTTGGGTGTGTAAGGTTTCAAACATGTTTTTTTGAACACTAAGTTCCTAAATACTTCTCTTTAATAAGTGACATTGCTTACAATGAGAACTTGTATATCAAAGCATGATAAAATAGATGGTGCTTATTTTTTTGTATTCAGACTTGTAGTACAATACTTGGTTTTCATTTAATTTATGAGTTTATTAATTGAGAATCTAATTTGTTTCTAAATCTATGTATAAACCCTTTATACATACCACTTTTGCATGTCAAGATGAACAACTGATCCAAATAAATGCTAGTTCCACAACAAAACAATAACTATGCAAATGAAGACTGCCTATTGACATGATGTA
The DNA here is from genome assembly GCA_017639485.1 of Pluvialis apricaria. Taxonomy (NCBI): domain Eukaryota; kingdom Metazoa; phylum Chordata; class Aves; order Charadriiformes; family Charadriidae; genus Pluvialis; species Pluvialis apricaria. The sequence continues at coordinate 148,348,134 of CM030008.1, forward strand.
AATTTAATAGAATTTTATTCCATGATTTTGTTCTCAGATTTTAATGTATTTCTATCAAAAAAGATCTATTTTAGTGGATTACAAGCTACAGAGCCAGAGAATTTTCAAACTATTGTTTGGAATTTACAGCATGGCTTCTTAATCAGGAGGAGATTGACTCAAAGAAGTGCTATTGTGTCTAAATTAATCAGTCTATTAGTATTTTCTTCTTATCAGCGTTAATTGAAAGAACTTGGTGCATTACCATGCCACAATTTCTACTAATTCATTAATATTTGCAGCAATTAATACAAAAATATTACAAGGCATTTATCTCAAGAGATGAGATATCAGCTGAACAGATATACACAATGAAGATACCTGTCACCTTTTATTTTCCTCTCTAGCTTCTATTAGAATTATTCTTCCAGTATATTTGATCATTTAAAAATTAAAACTGAAAAATATTTGTAATTTAAAATTATTTTTGCCACTTTGATGTGTAAATATTTTTTGATAACACATTCTTTGCATGAGGACTATTAAAAATGCAATTTTTAAAAAGTATTGGTACATGTGACTGATATGCAGCCAAATACTGGTCATTTGGTTCTAAAATCTTCAAAGGGAGCTTCCCTGGTATTCAATTGTGTCCACGCTGAGCCCCACTGATGCTGCTGGAATGCCTTGCCTTACTGTACCAGGCATATTCCTAATTTGGGAATAATGAGATTCCAAGATCCTTTGAAAATTTCTTGAGAAGGATTTATCTTAGTGCAGTATATTTCTCAAAGCTATGCATTCTTATGGATATTAAAAATAATAAAAGACGTATAAGGGGACCATGATAGACACTTTGTAATGACTGTTTTTGACATGGTAGAAGTGCTCGCTTCAGGGCTATAGTTATATAATAGAAAACATTTTCAGAAAAATTTAAGTACTTTAGCTGGGGTTTTGGTGGTGGTAATAATTATGTAGTTATTTAACAGTTATAGCAATTATTGCTGCACTATATTAATACAGGCTACAAGGCACCAAGGAGAAGTAGATCTTTGTATTTGCTTATTTGTATTTCATCATATGGATTCGTTGTACTTGCCCGGATAAAAAGATACTTATATGCCATTACTTTTTTTTAACATGTGAATACACAGCATCCTTTGTCAAAATTGTCAGCTGTTATGCTTTCATATTATGTCTCATATGCAGAGATGTGTTCATTAACATGTGTTCATTCTGTAAGCAAACAATTGCCTAAAAATGCATTCTAAATATATGTGTTGCAAGCCGCTTGTCTTTACAACAAAGTTTTGGTACAGTCTTGGCATTTGATAGTAGATGAAAATTATAATCTGCCAGCTATAGAATAAAATTGTTTAACTATAGAACACAGTGGTTATCAGATAAGATTTAGTGTTATCTTTCATTTCATTTTATTGATTTATATTGCTTATTCTAATTTTGCATTTTTCAATGGTATCTTTATCTTGACTGTAAAATGTGGGTAAAATTATAGCATATTTTTGTGGTATATGAACTTTTCTGCAATTCTTAATCTAGCACATGCAGTGTTAATGAATTACGAGCAATGTTTTGTGACTCATTAACAAACTGCAAGCTGAAATTAGATCAGGGCTTAGAGTTATATTTTTTATTATTATTTATTATGATTTTTGGAAGAATGCATGTGTTTTGCTAATGATGGTAGCTTCATAGTTCTTTGTAATTCTTATTACTTTTCAAGATGAATTCTTCCTATTCTTTTGCTACAAAGAGATTTTCAGTACAGAGAATGACATTGTCCCTCAGATGTTCTCCATGTCTGAAATGTCAGTGTGTTTTTGAATGTGAAGTAATAAAGTAAGTAATGAGATAGTTGCTTTGGCATTTAACTTGCATGCAATTGTAGTAACTTAGACTTCTGTGAGATGAGAGCTGAATTGACCATGAGAGTTAATAGCTGTACATTCTCTTTTCTCACGTTCTGTATTTTGGTCTTGATAATATTGCCTTTGGCAGAGTGTTACAATAATGCAGTCCTTTCCAGAGTGTGTTATGTGGATTCTGAAATTACTGAGTTTGTATATCCTTTTGAAAAAAAAAATCTTTCCTTTTGTTTTCTGTTTCGGATATGTGAAATTTGATTCAGCATAATTTACAAGAATTTAAGAATTGAATAGTCTAATAATACACTTCCCATTGGTGATGCTAAACTAATGTTTGATACTTGAAAGAGAAAAATAGTACTTGCATTCAAGTAGATAACGTTCCAAAAAGTTGAACAGTCATGAACAAAAGTGTTTATGCTAGTTAACATACCTTTTACTGTCCAGCTTTTTCTTCAGCTTCATTGCAAGGATTGACTTTGCTGTCAATTATAACTTTTGTTATTTCCTCAGATCCTATACTAACCCTGTCTTTACTGTTCTTTTTCAACAACAGTAGTTTAACCACTTCTTCCTCAGCTTTCTTTTTCCTTCTGGTGTCTGTGTTATTTTTTTCCCCATTTACTAACTCTGCTCTGCAGACTTCTCTCTAAAACAATTTTTGGCCCTTTCCCTCAGTGTCAGTTTTAACCTTCTGAATACATCCTCTCACGCCCATCTCCTTTGTCTATGTCTGTCCATTACACGATGTGATCACAGAAGAAGCGGAATCATCAAGGAGAAGAAACTCAGGTCTGTCTCTTCTACTGCTTTTCTCTGTGTTATTTTTTTCATTTTACCTTTCCTAGAGATCTTATCACAGCTCACCTCACATACTTTTCACTCTCTCCCCCCCCAGTATATTTAAATATTGGCAAACTGTAAGGATTTAAGTTTAACATGGTTATGCAATTTTTATTACCTATAAACTATGTAGTCTACAAAAAGTAAGTGTAAAAAGGTAACTGATGACATGTGTGCTATACCTTAGGACTTTAAACTGCTTCTATTTCTGTCATATAAGCATTTATTTCCCATCCCCATTATCTGTAAATCAGTCTTTAAGCTTCCAACGAGCACATGAAAACAATCTATAATTTGTTTTATCTGCGTTTGAAACGGCTACAAAATTATGGAAACTCTGATATAACTAGTTATTTTTCACCCCAAGGAGGATAAAATTTGGAAACTGAATAATTTTAGTAAGTTAAATTTCATGTGCTGGAATGTCAAACTTAGCTTCATTGAAAAAAACCTATTTGGATCAGAAGTAGAGTTGTTAGTGATCAAAAGCTATTCTGTCATGCCAAAAAGTGTAAAACATAAGGTTATGACAACGAGAGAGAGCAAGAAGTCAAAACATTGAAGGAGCTCTAACTTAGCTGTATAGTTCATGGCTTCTCTTTCATATTTTGGGTTACTTGTGATTTCACCTTTCATATCGAATTTTAATCTGCTGCTTTACTGAATTTTCCATGTACTTTGTGTTACTGGCAGGGAGCTAATGTCTAGCAAGGCATCCTAGCTCTGAAAACGCAGTAGTTGTTCACACTTACCTGCTCGTTCAGTTCTGGTATGTCAGAACAACAATGAAATTCCACATATTTAAGTTAATTAAATTCACCCATAAAATTTAAATTTTACAATTATTGTGTCAAAGGGCTAATTAATTTCCTACGCCTCTGTTATTATCCCAACAAATTCGAGAAGCCGCTTGGATGGCATTCAGCTTCTAAAATCTGAAGCAGTTTTTGAGTATATTGACCAGTCCGTCAGATTTAGGTGGTATTTTGTCAAACATTTTTGCCTTTTCTCTACTATGGCGGGCTCCTTCAGAACTCTGTTTTACCTTTGGTACTACGTTTTCCTAATCCTCTAGAGTCAGAGATTATCTTTATGGAATCTTGCAGATGTTACTTGCTGTGATTTTCATATTAAACAAATCTCAAGACAGAAATCACTTAAATTACAGGGGAAAAAAGGTTGAGTGTGGATAGAGAAGACAACTGGTAGTGTGATCTCAATTCCATCTTCTGTAAATCACCACTATTAGAAATTAATAAATTATGCTGTAGAAAGACTGAGTTTACACACCTTGTGCTTAAGATCCATTCCCAGTTCCTGTGCAGTGATTCTGAATTTTTCATTACAAAAATGAAATTAGGAGATTGGGGGACCCATTTCCTGTTTGTTCGTAATGAAAGAAAAGGAAACTTGTGGACCTTTTTATTCAAGAACCTTCCTCTGAGTTACTGATTGAATCGATACATTGAATCAGCCCGTTTTGTTCTTGGGGTTGGAAGAAATCAGACCTTAAAATGATATCTAGTGTCTCAGAAAAACACATATTTTCATGACCTATGTTTCTTGAACATATGTGAGATGGCAGTACCTGCATATTATTAACTTTTTTGGACTTTCTAACTCAGGTGCACTTTGCAAAAAACTGTTTAGCTCACCAACAGTGTTAAGTAAATGTATTAAGCATTGATAAATTTAATTGTCTAGGACAGAAACGCACAAGCATGATCAACACTGCAGTTGCAAAAGTTACTATTACTGCCCTTAAACTCAGGAGCAATTAGTTTGTTTTTTACATAGTAACATATTTTCACATGTACATTTGAAATGAGTACTCCTCCATGTTTTACCTCAATGACAAAACAGTTTACACATTTCGATACTAGGCACTTTGAGCAGCTGTGTGTCCAGTGAAAAGCAAGGGTGACATTTCAAAGGTATACCTTTAGAAGGAGATGTTCTCCAATTGTTTTAGAATTTGCTTTAAAAAATGTGGAACTAGGATTATCCATTTACAGGTTTCATTAGGAAAAGCTTTTCACAGTGTTTACCATGCTACCAAACATTCATGTGAACTAAAGCATTAGCTATTGATTTTAGGTGTTATTAGACCAGGAGGTGGTGTGAAAGCTAAATATCTGAATATTTAAATATTGTATTGAAAGAATAATATTGCCATTTCCTCTGTCTGGACATTATAATCTTTAATTGCAAAAAATGAGAAAATTTTATTCCCTGAAAAAAATCTAGATTTTTTTTAAATTGAAAAGTCCTATCAGACTGCATGCAAAACTTATGCTGTATATTTCAAGCACAAAAGAAAGTTCAGAAAGCTAACAAGCAGTAATATTTGCATATAGACTGTGTTATCTGACAGCAGTATGGTTTGATAGCATCCTTAATAACTAAACCCTGTTTTCTTTGGGTGAAGGAGGAGCTTTGTGATGCAGAGTTTTCACAATTTGTTTCTAAAATGATATTTTGGAAATAATTTAGTATGTTTCATAGGATTTAAGTACTGTGAAAGCTGTTAAAGAGACATATGCCTGTTCACTTCCCTGTGTATTCAGCATGAGCAATGGAAGTAAGCCCCTGCCTGCCAAAGAATCTTAGTGATGAAGCAGACATCTTCTCATCAGTAAAATGGTTCAGACCAACCAGTTCCCATTATGCCAACAACTAACTTGCAGTTGCAAGTACTGCTTACTCTGGTCTTCAAACATATGAGATACAGAAAACATTCTTCAGCGTTCAGTAAATTAATCTAGGCCTAGATGTGAGCTGACAGAGTAACTGTACCCCAAAACTGATCACCAAAACTATGGAAAGGCTGATCCATGACAGTTTAATGCCGTCAGTGTTAGTGCTGTGTAATTAATTCTAGGTTCATTCCAGGATGAGAAGGGATGGAATAGCGATGCCCAGTCATTGCTGTTTTCTAAGGAGGCGAATGGAAGTTAGAAGATGGAGTAGTGGGGAGAGCTCTGTTTCTAAAGGGCCATGAAAGGCAGGGAAATAGAAATTCCAGCTCTTTCCTGCAACATCGGGAGCAAAACTCTCACGTAAGACAACACAAAGGATTGATTAGAGTTTTTGCTAACTTTCAGAATGAAATTCAAATAGACAAGGACTTTTAAATATGTTTTTTCTGTGTTTTATAATTTTTATGGAAAATGATGTTTCTTTGTAATAACACGATTGCTGGGAGTGAAGCCTACCAAAACTGAAAAACCCTATCAAAAATGGGTGACCAAATCGGAATAGCTCATAGGCCTGGACAGTGGAGGGCCAAGCAATAGAAGGGTCTGGCAAATAAACTGTTGAAGAAAGCAAGGGCAAAATATGTGTATGATTGAGAGAGTTTAAGAGATCGAGTGCAGTAGAAGACAAGGATCACAGTTATTTGGATTTGTTCTTATCTCACAGTACCATGAGAGTTTTTTCAAGCCTTCCAAGAGTGAATCTACTGTGATATACTTGCCCTTTATAAACAGAACATGACACCCCACTATTTTTGAGCTATTCTTATAGTCAGTATTCAGTGACACACTTTCCTTTAAAGACCAGGATGGTGCTTTGTTTTGTTTCCGTCTTTCTCATATCGAAAAGAAACTTCTGGATGGAATTTGTAACATTTTAGCACAAATATGATTAAATGACTTGTGCATCTCTGAAGGTTTCTGTGATATTTAGTTTGAGGCGTGTTTGAAATCTGATGCCTTAGACTATGACTGAGACATTTAAAGAGTCTAACTCTGTATTTGGTCAACAAAAACCAAAGGGATACGTAAACTCCAAATTCAGTTTAAAGGTACTTAGCATGCTAATAGATGTATCACATTGGATGGCTGGGAGGCTTTTTGTCCTTACTTTTAATTTGGATTAGAATTAAAACCAGAAAGCAAAGGCCTCAAAATCCAGCCCCCAAAATAGGCAAATGTACTGAACCACAGAAATAAAGGCTGATCTTCAGTCTGCTGGAAGAAAAATAGTAAAAATATCAGATTAGATAATTAAAAATGAGAGCATAATTGTGCAAAAGACAGAATAGCATTATGAATATATGTTTTAGCTGTAAAGGTTTGCTAGTTTAATTCATAATTCTCCTGTGTCTTATGTGCAGATGCATACACCACTGTTGTTTTTATTTTCTTTGGTTAAATCTTTAGCCATATTTCTGGCTATTGAGATGCAAATGAAGATGTCTTGCATTCCTAGGATGGCTGAAGAATCTCTATTAATAGCTGTTTGCTTTTCTGGAAGCAGAGACATAGGGTCCTGTTTTACCTCAATTGCAGGCAATGTTCGCTCTCTCACAATGATAAGACCTATGTTTATAGCTGATGCCAAGGCATGGTATGCTTTCACCTGGAGGGGTGTCCACAATATGCCACTAATTTCAGTAGTTAGAAGAGGCCCAGCTGAGAAGAAAAGTTACTGAACAAAATTGGTCCTGTTTTACCTCAAACCAGGACATGTAGTTATCATCAAGTGTTTATGCCTATGTTTTGAAGTGGCTATATCAGAATGTGAAATATTCCGTGGTTGTACGGTGGAGTATATCAGTGGTGGGAACTCTGAGGAGCTTGCATGCTTGGCAAACAGGACTTGGAGAGCTTAACAATAAGACTGTGCTCAGGCTTTCATGGAGACATTGCCGAGTTTCTAGCATGGCTGATCTGAATGGATTTTTATGAGTACACAATGTAAGGGCCCACTGACTCCTCAGATATTTTTCTTTTACATTTTCAAAAGCCTATTGCATATCATTCACATAGGAAAGATGTGCCAGAATTCTTTGGAGAAGCGAAATGGCGTGTTTTAGCTCATGCTAGCCTTGGTGCTTTCTTTCTTCCTTTTTCCATGTCGACACTCAGTATTTTTCAAAGGCCACCAAAATGTACATACACTTTCGTATGAGGCAGTGAGGGCAAACATCACAGAGTACCCTGCAAAAATCACTTTGAAAAAGAATCCACACACCATAAGAAGAAAGCCAGTCATAACCCGAATCATTCCTTTAATAAACATGCAAAATAGACCTTCTCAGCTTGCTTCAGAAGACCTTTGTATTTTACCAGCTGCACTGATCTATCCCTAGTGATGAAGACCTGAGCTGACCCTGTCAATTTATGAACCCGTGATTCTAGAAATTCTTTAACTTTCTAGCTTAGATCACCACACCATCTTATTCAATTCTTTTACTAAGCAGTGCCATGTATTCTGCAAATAATCCAAAGTAACATTGTTAACATGGTTTAAGCATTGTGATAAAAATTTGTTTAATTGGTGAGAAATGTCCCCCGGGTTTCAGTCTTTGTTTAGTGTGTCAAGTTTGAAGCCAAGAAGAAAAAAAGGCCAACAAAACCATCAAGCAATTCTCAAATAGAAAACAGGAATGCAAAGGCATGCTCCCCCACTGGGAAGCTGGCTAACTGAAATTGTCTTCATTCTAGCATTCCCTTTTAAGGACAGTAATTGACACTTCAATCTCATTTAAACAGTAATATAAAAACTCTTAAACAGCCTTCTATTTTTTCTTGTTCCATATTTCTGTAGGTGTCAGCCATATTCTTTTCATTCAGACTGTGATGTGAATCACAGCATTCTTGGAAAGGCCTTGCTTGCTGCAAAAATAACTTTTTTATGTTTGCCACACATTGGACGTAAAGCCCTGGAGCGAAGATCATACATCACCTAATATTTTGCTAGACCTGTAGCAGCTGGGTAGTTATATTTTTCACATTGTAGACAGCCAGAATGACAAAATTTAGAGCTAATTTCTTAGAGGTGGAATTGGAATTGAGTGGCTCTAGAAATGAGAGGAAATGTAATCCTTTGAGTGAAAGACCTTTAACTGGCAAGTTTTGATGTTCAAAGCAAGTAACTTTTAGATTTTTCTTTTAGGAGACAGTCTTGTTTCCTTTGCCTTTTTTTGATAAGAATATTGTTTCAGATTTTTTTTTTCAGTATAAAATTGATTTTCCTGTATTCTCATAAACAGCATTTCAAGAGAAATCTCTAGTAAGAAATTTGGGTAGCATTTTTAAAGGTACTTATCGGAAGTTAGGGTCCCATGTATACATTTGATTTTTAAAATAAAATGTTACTTGGTAATTTGCACTACTTTGAAAAATCAGACTCAGTTTTCAATAAAACAATTAAGAAGCTAATTTTTCCACTCTGTAAATACAATTGCTAGTCATATTGCTGATTTTAAGTGCTTTCAAATATAAAAAATAGAAGCATAAAACATTTAATGTCATTGTCATATCTTATACCTAAACTCAGAGACAAATAAGTCATTCCACATCTGTCTGTTGTAATAAGATGCACATCCTCCAATGCCAGTGGCTGCAATTTCTTTCATTCAAAGCAAGGAAGTCTGGGTTTATTTTAGGCCCCAGCTTGAGCTGATGCAAATCTCTTTCTTCTGGATCCCAGGTGAAAGTACTGCCCTGAACCAACCTGTTGAACTGATGCCTGCACAGCTAAAAATCATTGCAGGAGAGAGAGTGCAAGAGAGAATCAGGCTCTAACCTCAAATTTGGGGCAGGCAGCTGTGAGAAAAGGAGGAAACCCTGGGAAGAAAACTATTAAGCCCAGGACCTCCCAGTGTAACCTTAAGGCTGCAAAGTCAAGCTCCCCTTTATCCTCCTAAGGAAGTCAGCAATTGTTGAGCAGTTGTTCAACGCTGCCATCAGTATGCATGGCTAGGGAGAAGTCTGCTATCCTGCTTCTTCTGTGGAACTGTTACTCTGTTCAGACATGTACAGAGATGGTCATGTTCTGCTCCAAGGGACTTGGGCTCCCTGCTCTATGGGACTTGGGGCGAGGTGGGCGAAGCCTGCTGGGGAACTTCAGCTGTGGCACCTCCAGGTTCCCATCAGAACAGCAGAGCTCATCGAGTTAAGGCATTTCCAAGAAAATATAGTTGATCGAAGCCATTTTAGATCAGATTTAATTCTTGTTAAGTCTGCTCCTGTATAAGTCTATTGATTAGAATTCTTTTCTGTTCATTTTCTCTTCCAGATAGGTGTTAGACACCTATTAGATATATTAGTACTTGTTAGAAAGAATAGACCCTTACAGGGTCCCTACAGGACCAGGGGAACATGGCTGTGTCTACTCTTTTCATGAAATGTCAGTGGTCATTATAATAGCAATGTCAACTGTGATGGTGGAAGAAGGTTCTGAGGGAGGATGTTTCAGCATTTCTCTCCCTGTATCCCTATATGTCATCTCTATATTTCATCAATATACTTCAGTATATCTGTATTCTGTTTAAGCAGAAAACTTATAGTTGTTTTCTGTAATGTGCAGAAATGTTGCCAACTGATTTTTTTTCTCCGAATTGTTTAATTCTGAAAAACTTCAGCTCTTAAATTGAGATAATTACACCACAGGATACAGTATATCTGTATATATATCTGTAGGCTTTTCACTTTGTAAGCCAAGGTTAATTCAAATGATGTAGAAAAACATTTACTAATGTGATGATATTGAAGAAATCATGTGAATAGAAATACACGAAGATTTTTAGGAGTGACTGGTGACTTTGTTATTTTATATTACTCAGTTTGAGACATTTTAAAATCATCTTTTAGTGATTTAATGGTTTTCAGCATTTTCAAGACATTAAGGCTCTTTATAGCTATTTTGATTTGAGCACCTAATAACTGTGGGAACCAAAAGCAACATTCTGAACCTGCTCTGAATTCTTTTCAGAGGTGATGACTAGGCCCGTAGCTGCTGTGAAGATCTTTGCTGTTGAGAAGTTAGCATTGTTTTATTTGGTCAATGGACAATATTGATATTGTTCAGTTCTGCTGCTTCCCACCCAAATGAGATCTTTCTCAATTCAATCTTCTGTTCCTTCTAGTACTTCTTCAGACAGCTCTTCACAATACAACTGAAACCTCAGTTTGGAGAGTAGGATCCACTCTGCTGACCTTTCTTGTAAAAATCTAAAGGATATATTTGTTGTAGAGATTTGTAATAAATGTCACAGCACTTCAGTTACACTTTTAAATTCAAGAATCTAACAGAATTTTATGCTTGCTAATACATGGTATTCTTTTCTATAAGTCAATTTGGAAATATATTTCTATATACTTTTTTAACATGGAGCAAGAACAAGCAAAATCGGGTAGGTTTCAACTTTCTCTTATTTTGACAATGTCTTTATTTAAAGACTCATGGTTGAAAAGCCCTATGGCCCAGACATATGAATGAATGGACTGCTAGACATCTTAAAAAAGGAATTATCCTACATATTAAGATGATATTTCAGGCAAAGTAAAGATTTCTTTTCACCATGCATACAAAATAACTTAGAAATGTCATCATTCTGTCTGTGCTCAAAACTCAAGGGTATTTTACTGACTCTTACTTCACTTTCATCTGTTTTGCATTATGTTGAATCAGTGCCATTGCTATCAAATTGCTTTCTGCTATAGAAAGTAATGAGGCAGTAGAAGACGGTGATGTATTTGTAGCTTTTATATTGGTGACAGCAATTTAAAAACAATAAAAGATTGAAAGCTTGAAAAGCAAACACAACTATATCTCTTTCTCCTATTTTCCTAGCAATATCCACAACCCATATAGGCGAGGCTACCCAAAGGCCAAGGCAGAAGAATGCAAAAGACCTTATTTATAAACTGTGTACAATACGGGGCAGGAAAAGTTGGGGAATGGGAAAGGTGTCAAGAACCCATTTGATACCCACTGATTTCCAAAAGTGTGGACTTATGACTTGCCATATCTGTTTCCCATTAATTTGCCTAACAGTTCCACTAGGAGTTGCCAGCAGAAGAACAACCTTGATCCCACACAGGATGGGACGCCAGATCCTATCAAAGAGTGGCACATTATTTATGGTCTCTGCAGGAGCATATTTTTCTTTCTTACACTTCTACCTTGCCCCAGTACAATTTCTCTTTAAGTATGACTTCATCCTCTGCTTTGATATCCATCCACAAAATGGTATTTCCTTAAAATATAACAGCTCTGTTTCCCTCTTCAGTCTGTGTACTATAAAGTAGATCATAATTTTGTGAGCAACCCTCAATAACCAATAATTCTGGAAAAATATTTAATTCTATTAATACACGCTATTTTTGGTTTGTAGCTTGGGGGTTGTTGCTCCACATTCATGGGACTGTTTTAATTGAATTTAATATCATTTTGGCTTACAGTAAGAAAAAGAAACAGAGAGTCTGTGTAAAAGTTAATGTATTTCTAATTAAAGTAAATTTCATTTGACTTAAAATTCTTTCACATTAATTACCAAACTTGGATTTCAGAGTGCAGTATTTATGCGCTGCCAAACTATTTGATAGAGATCCAATGTATGTTCATTTCTTTGTGACAGAGGAATGCCCTGAGCCATTTACAACCTTTGATATGCATTCAGAATATTTGTTGGCATCAGTTAGCTGGATTTACGTGCATGAATTGGGTTCTGAGTATTGTTGTTACTGTCTTTTGTTCTTCATCATTTTTTAACTCTAAGACAAGCTACAGTAATATCATTATTAAACCTTTTAAGCTGTGGAAACTATGAGAATTGATTAAACCAATGAAGATTTATAGTAATTACTGAAAACCATTTTGACACATTCAATTTTTATGCTTGAACCATTTGACTGCATATTGTGTGTGCACTGCATAAAACATACAGCACAAATTTTTTACTTTTATTTCTGTGTCATCCTATTGAAAGAAACTGTAAAGTAACTATGTCTGACACCTGCCTTGCTCTCTTTTGTGTTGAGTGTGTGATTTTGGAAGTGCACATAATGACCCATGGGTTCCCTCCAGTAAGTCTTCAATAACAGTGCACAAATGTATACACTAGCATGCAGTGAATAAGCCTCTGAATGTACAGGACCATACTTGGTTGGTTGACTAAACTCATCAATTTAAATTAATTTGCTGGGTTTTATTCATTTTTCCTTTTTAATGCATGATTTATATTACTTTTATTATTATTTCTGCATTTTCTCTCTCCCCCTCTTTTTGTTTTACATATTGCTTTCATTTGTTTATAGAAGAAAAGAAAGCAGATCCAGAAAATGGGGATACAGGTAGGGTGACATTCAAAATATTTTCCTGTTATTGCCCTTAAGTTCTTTGTTCTATTATGTTTAAGCAAATGTGTACCATAGAGTCGGATCACAATTTTGATGTATTTAGGGGATTTCAAATTAGACATTGGGAAATGGAAAACAGGAAAGGGCTTTCCCAAATGTATTTCCTCTGCTTTTTTAAGGGAGCCAAATTAGGGTGAGAAATGGGAAGAAATGGGAAGAAAGCTAAAGAAGGGTGGCTCTTTATCAGTCAGGAATTTCCCTGTGCTCATGAAAACCCCACTGAGCTAGCCTTCAGGCCATGGGTTTTTTAATGTTAGAGAGTTGTTCAAAATAGCAAAACTCTGAGATGTTGCCTCCAGTGTAATGATCCCAGTTGTGTTTGGTAAGCAACATCAGGCTTTGTTCTTCCATCAGTGTTTTTTTTTTAATTTTTGTGCTCCTGTGGCTGAAGTTTGAGTGTTTCATTGGCTATTTCTGTTGGAGGCACAGCTACTGCCTAGAAGCAAAATTCTGGAAGGAAGTTAAGGCAGAAGTGTACAAATGAACTGATTTTGCCTGGCCAAAATTTGGTTGCAGACACTTTGGTACCTCATGGCAGTACATAAGAGTATATCAGAAGTAGCCTTAATTGTTCTAGTGTCAGTCTCTATAGTCCTGAAAATGTGTTGGGCTGTGTTCGAGCTAAGGGCTTGAATAACACAAGGGCTCAATCAGCCTTGTGCTACCAGTGTGAAAGCTTACGCTCCTGCATTTTCACCACTATTGATCGCTAGTAGTTAGAGTCAGGTTAGTTCTGATTTGTCTACACACAGTCCATAAACACCTCCCGATTACAGTGGAGTCCTTAGTATAGGACTGATGTTCAGCCTTGTTTAGCAAAATCATGTTAGAAGCTAAAGCTTCCTAATGTGCCTGGACAGTTACTGAACTCTCTGGAAGTACTTTCTGCTCCTGCTGAACTCTCACACATAGATTTCAGCTAAGTATAGATTTGCCAGCAGAAGTGGAGACGATGATAGCCCTGCATTTTCACCACTTAGTGTGACACGCATGCACGCTGGACCGTGTGAACGGGAAGTGCTGTGACACTCTCTCAACCTTTCCTACTCCCATCCAGATCATGGCTGCATCTGGCTTTAGCTACATCGAGATTAGCCTGTGGCAGCCCGTAACCCTGTACACTCTTTCTGCATGTCAGCTCCATGCACAGTACAACCAAAGCTGATCTTCTGCAGTATGAACTTTCCATTGCCCTCAGGATTCCCTCCTTTTGTGTGTAACTGAATTCACTTACTTGTTATAGGCAGTTTCAAAAATACATAGTAAATTAGATTTTCTTTTAATAAGCTTTTATGCATACTGAATACTTTTTTTTTCTAAATTTTGCTGTCTTGTTTTTCTCTTGAGACTAAAATATGCCACAGATTTTGCATATTTTGCTATAGAGGACTCACACGGAAGGCTTATGTGTTATGCTTCCCTCTCAGCTGCGTATTTTAGAGTGCTTGGTTTTGCAGACCATAAGCAATTGGAAACCTAAGTTTCACTTTGCCCCATGATCATAGATAAGAAAGAATATTTTCACAAGTAATTCTGAAATTTCTAATTTATGCTCAAGAGCTGTTATTTCATCACTTCTTATAATTTCCTGAAATTTGGCAGAATATGTGGGGAAAAAGAACATATGTGATGATTTCATATGAAAAATTGACAAAATTTCCCTTTTGGTGAAAATCATCTCTTTTGTTACATTACCGAAGAATGACGAGTGGATTTGCAGAATGTTACGATTTCATCAAAAGATGATTTCTTTCTTTAAGCAAAAGTTAGAGTGTTTTACTTCAAAACCACTTATGTGTTACTTCTGTTATTGAAAAAAGAAAAATATCATCTTCCAGTTTACAGGTTTTGTTTTCAAGAGAGAAAATATGTCTTAAGAGCTTTTAAAACTAGATCCTTAAAATATCACTGCATCTTAATGATAAATTTGCAGGTATTGCTCTGGGGCTTATAATGATTGAGGAAAATCGTGACAGGAAAAACTAGCTATATTTTATTTTAGGAATTTTGATCTTCTGCTGTCTTTTTAATTTTGTTTCTCCCTATAAAACACCATTTTTTCTTTTTCATTCATTTTTGTTGATTTTAGTTTCTCTTAAAAGTTTTGATGAATGCTTTTCGTTCACGTTGTTTGCAGGGAAAAAAGATGAAGAGTTTGAATACAAAAATCAGAAGCCAGAGAATTTATAGATAATAGTACAGTTTAGCCTTATTCCCTTCCCTCTTCCTCTAACCCTCTTCCTTCCGTATTTCCCACAAAGTGCTGCAAGATTTAGCTGGCAGGTCTCTCTCTTAGTATGTGCTACTGCCATTACTGCTGTCAAGAAAGAAAATACAAGGCTCAGAGGGCCTGCAGAGGCCCTGTGCAAAGCCTGACCACTGTTAGATTATGACTTAGAACTGAGGTTGAGAGTTTAAATCAGATTTATACAGTACACTGGAATGTAATATTCCCATCGCAGTTCCATAAATAAAAGTCCAGAATGTTTAATATATATAATGTATAGAAACTTCCGTTTATGACTAGTAGGATTCTGAAATTTTAATCCTAGACAACATTTGTGTTAAAATTATAGAAAGTTTAAGACAAATGTTAGTCAAAATGAATGGTTTTTAACATTCATTTTGATAATGATTACTCTTGATTTATACCATGTTAAAATGGAAGAGAATCAAGCCTGTGTGTGTATAACAGAAAACTATATTTTGTTTGAAAATCTTTTTTTTAATTCTGGGCTGTTGTCTTCCTCTCATCTTTCTATTTCTTACTCTTCTACCTCAGCATTGGCACTTACTTCCTTATTATTTTACATAGTAAATTATGGTGTTACAGTACCAGTTGGCTGAAACCAGCTGCTGCCCAAGTCATATATTAAGAACCCATCCCTAATTGAGACTAATCACGTATTTGGTCCAAGAAGAATGAATCCTGAAATCATTCTTGAAGTTGTGTGTTGTTAGACTGCAATATAGTGATGCCACTGGGTGGCTCTTTAGCATTCCTTTATACATCTTTAAAGTGTTTTGAGCATACTAAGAATATGCTCAGATGGTAAACAGAAGCTCTGCCAGGCTGTGGTCATTACTTGATTAGTAATTTGGTATAAAAATGCTGGTATCACACTATAACAAATGAAGAACCAGGATCTCCACCCAAAATAAGCAGTTTGTCTTTGCATTCCTGTTTTTAAACAAAAGGCTCAGTTTCTCTTGAATATTTTTGAAATAGTAAAATTCTATTCTGTGAAAACATTCTGTTCCATTTACATTCGTTTCTTCCACAAAGTTGGTTTCATTTAAATTGTATAGATAATGCAACACTTAGATTCTGCTGAAATATTTATCTACTATTTGCCTTCTCTTACAATTTTTTTGTTTATCTGCAAAATTGTAATTCAGAAACTAAAACTATATACACTGTAATTTAAGTAAATAAGATTTTTCATCTCTTTCTGTTAAAACTTCCATGAGCATAACTTTAAACTTGGAATTGAAGACTGCTTGTGTATTTATTTTCTTTCTTTTTTTTTAACTTAACAGGTGCAATGGATGTAGAAGAGAGGAATCGCCAAATGAAAATGAGCAAGTACAAACAGGTAGCAGGATCAGATTCCAGGCTGGAACAAGATTATCATTCTAAGGCAAGGGAGTTTTGTTTTGAAAAGCAACAAAATATGCTAGACTAAAATATCCAATATCCTTTTAGAAAGTAATAGATGAGTGGGAGGTTGTTTCTTTAGTAAAAGTTTCTTGTGTGTCTATAATAAAATTATTGGAAATGTGCAGCAAAACCCTTAACACAGAGTGTTCTTGATTATTGAAATTTAAGAAGGATAAGTTAAATCAAATAAAAGTGGCAGTGTAATTATCTATTGGAATGAACAATAGGGCCATGATTTAAAAGCTCAAAGAGAAGGAAGGAAAGGGGTTTATTGAGTGACAGATGTTGTAAGAGCTATTGAAACCTGTTCATGGCTTTCATGTAGTTGAACACAGGGTTATCGTGATCTATTGAAAACTGGAAGGCGTAGTGTCACAGTTTAATAGTGGCAGTTTAGCTTTTGGAAAAGTATTTTATACATCAAGAGAAGCTTTCACTTCAGCTGTGGCAAGTTGCCAAAAATCTGAATTGTTTCATAGTAGTATAGCCCCAAATATACTATCCAAAATTCCCTGCTATCTGGAACAGGGTCATGTCATATACAGTGTGTTAATTAAAATAATGAAGATATTTTCAATTTAAACTTCCATTATACAAAAATAATTTAGTGTCCTCTAAAAAACTTCATTAATTGAGGTCAGATTGTACGTGGGAAACACGAGACTTCTGACCTATAAAAGCTTGGTGAGGAAGAGAAGTCTGGTTTAGACTTTATTTCCAGGATACAGTTCCTTGCTCCAAGGATTGGTGAAGATACTGTAAACTGAGCCATTTGCTATTTGAAGACAAAGCAATCATCAAATTTATCGATTATTATTAGTTTTGCAGATAACGTAGACCAATATACTTGATACAATTACTTTCTAAAATGTACGTTTCAGTGTGGGAAAATAGAGGAAGAGCTGTAGTGAAGCCCATGACAAAATGGAAAACACTATTAATGAAAATAGTTAGAATGATAAAACAAAAAGAAAACTGTGAAAAGGGTTTAAAATACTTTAAAACTCTGTAGATGTGCTGCATGATTATTTGGGTATTTTGCAAATGTAGTTTTTACTAAAGAAGGCATAGGAATTTTTATTAACATGTAGGAGGGACTTGGTCTACTGTCATGTTTAGATGCTTGTCTTATGTTGATATTTATGGCAATTATTATTTTCACGTGTGTCTATATTGTCGGCTTTGAAAGGTGTCACCTTTTAGATATGAGCGTAATACTGTGAGCAGACCTTCTTGCAAGTGTTATGATTGTATGTACCACAGAAATATGACTTTATGTATTGTATGTATAACCAGACTTACTCTGCTAATTTGCTTGCTCCCTCAATGCTTAACTGAAATTTGAGTCAGAAGTAGGACTAGTATGGAGTAAAGAGAATAAATGGTCTCTCATGTGAAGAGCTGGATAGAATATAACTACCTGAGAAAACATTTCCTACCCTTGTTTTTCCATTTCACCCACACCATATTATTGGGCCCCACTATACATCTTTTATCTTTTTTATTAAAATTTTACCTTCAGTATTATTGGAATGTATTAAAAAGGAAAATTATAAATGGAATTATTTTATGAAAATGGTGATTTATTTATTGCACACATCAAACAAATTGTCTCCAGAAATAAACAGTTAATTTACTCTTCTGCCAAAGTGTAGTTTCAGTATTTGAAAATGAGTTATTTATTCTATCAATGAACTTGTGGAACTAGACACTGAGTATTCACATACACGTATTAATTTGAAATGCATTCTTAAAATTGTGTAGTTTTAAAGCCATATGAGAACCATAACTCTCATAAGCCATATGAGAGTTCGGTCTTCACTTTTTTACTACCACTGCTTCAATTCCCCTTAATTAAGTGCTTATATTATCTAGAGACAGAAAATAAGTAAGTACAATTTATCTACCTGGTTTCTACAAAAATTCTTCTAGAATTATGAACTGAAACACATATGTCAAATGCTGACTGAAATCTCATGTTCTGTATACTTTGATTTCTTAAATCTGTCAACTGGCACAAGCAGGCAGTCAAGCATGCCATGACTGAGAAAAATGTCATTAAATAGGCACTAAGCGACATTCAGGAAAGCTAGCACATGGAATTTTCTTTTACATTTCTGTTCTATTTCTTTCTTCAAATGGAAGTCAACAGCAACTGTATGTCCCTCATGATTACTTTGAGTTAAGGAAAAATATCCTTGCTTGCTGAGAAAGCAAAAGGTATAACACTAGAAGTAATACTAAATATTAAAATAGGCATCCTGTATTATACATCTCTAATTTTGTTCTACCTCTGGAAGTCAGTACTGAAGGCTTTAGAGGAAGGTACATACACGTCCATGGTGCATAGTCACACATTAAGAAGCTTGTGGGAAAAGTTCACTTCCAGACATCTGTATTCTTAGAAGCTGCTGAAATATGAAATTGATTTTCCCTTATATTTTTTCCTCTTGATTGATAAAATTGCAGATTGTATTTTTATTAGTCATATACATGCCTCATTATTTTGGAAAACTAAGTATTCTGCTTCAATAATATGTGTTATACATGAGTTTAGCAGGTAATATATTGTGTAAAAGTTGTTTCCTTAAATGC
This sequence comes from Pluvialis apricaria, assembly GCA_017639485.1. Taxonomy (NCBI): domain Eukaryota; kingdom Metazoa; phylum Chordata; class Aves; order Charadriiformes; family Charadriidae; genus Pluvialis; species Pluvialis apricaria. Next base: position 148,367,255 of record CM030008.1, read on the forward strand.
AGAAGTTGCTTATGTATGGTTTCAGCACAGACATAAGGAAAGCAAGCAATATATTTGATTTTCGTGTAAACATATTTACAACTAAGGAGACATGAGAAGAAAAACATTGTGGGCATTAAGGATTAGGTAAAAGTATTTCTGGTATTGGAACAACTATGTATTTCTGAATATTGAGTACTAGTAGACTTGTAGTAGACTAGTAGACTAAAGCCAGAATTGCAGTGCTGTAGAAGCTGACATGCAGGAAAACCTGAGTTCTGGTAATACAGAAAAAAAGCGCGGTAGCACAAGTGTGTTCCACCAGAGGAAAAAAAAAGTCATTTACCATAGTGTGGCTCTGCAACACTAGCCTGATTGATGTAATTTTCCTCAATAATCTTTCTAGGACTCATTTCTTGCTTTGCATAAAAATGAAGCTTCTCAGTTCTTAAGTGTTTAATCAAGCTGCACTGTGAAGAGGGAAGGGCCAAGAGCTCAGAGAAGCTGCATGAGCAGCATCCTAGATTCACTTTGGACTAATTTGGTTGATCTGGCTTTTGAAGTCAATTCCCAAACTACCTCTTAAAACCTCTCTGCAACTCTCTGCCTTGCGTCTTGCCTGGTGCTGCTGCCATTAGCTTTTCTGGCAAACAAATCGATAGTGCTATGCTCGGTGAGTAACTCCTTCCCCTTGCCATTCCCACCACTGCTCAGGTTCAGGAATCCCTGCTGACAAATGAAGGATGAAGGGTGGGAGGAATCGTGCCATTCCTCTCTCCTTGCCCCCACGACTCCGATGTGCCCAGTGGATCGACTAGGGAGAGTTGAAAAGCTTTGTTGCTGCTGAGAGAAAAGAGAGAAGATACTTCTTGTATGTGGAGCCCCAGAAGTGTTTGCTACCAGTGTGAAATCAATGTAGAATCAAGAGAGAATTCCGTCAGTTCAGGCCACGTTACCCACTACAAAAGGGTCTGAGTAACTAGAAGTGTTGAATGTCACTAAAGGGGGCTGAACTCATGTAGGAGTTAGAATAGCGAAAAAAGATTGTTTTCTTTAGGAACAAAGGTAAAACAGAGACTGGAAAAGAGCTGACACACTTAAATCTCAAAGTATCATGAGACTCATTTTATTTGTTTTATTATGAGAAAATAATGACCTACAAAAAGGCAGAGAAATCCAGTTATATAATACAGCAGTTAGTAATAGTCATTAATGTAGTAATTAGGAATATAGTATATTAGAGCAACAAGGAACAAAGTTGGGGTAAGAGACCAGATAAAAAAGAAATTTTTTGCAGAATTGCTGACAAGATTTTTTAGCCAAATGTAGAAAAGAGTACACCAAATGGAGTATAATGCAGAACACCAAAGAGAACTTCCCATGATTCATATTGATGATAAGACTGAAACTTTCTACATCATCAGATGTATGTAATGCTGCAGTTTCTGTTAGTCAATAACCACAATTCAGGTTTTAGATAGGAGCATAATTGTCTGTGTTTGGTGTAGGAGACTAGTAGTATTAGGCATGCTGGCATGCTAATTTACAATCTTCTAACCTGTTAGCAAGACCAAAACAAATTAAGCTGTGGAAGAGTTAAGCATACTCTCCGTTTATTTGAGTAGTGTAGATGCAGCTGAAATGCCCTTGGAGCATGCAGACACTGAAAAGCTGCAGTTTTTCAGGCTGAGACACTGATTCAGCAATGAATCAGGTACTACCCTGTGGGTTACCTGTGTGAGAGAATGTGCAGAAGGTAAAAGCTGTAACACTGGAGGTGGAAGAGGTTGAATTTGAATACATCAGAAGCAGATCTCCTTAATTCTCAGCCTTGTCACAATGTACAAAAGTGTCCAAGAGCTGCCTTTTTCCTCTGAAACCTGCAGTAAGTAGTTGTGTCTTTGGTACAGCTACATGTGGTATCCTTTGACCTGTATTGTTGATTGGAACAGTTGATTTAATGGTGTTTTGGGGATGCCCTTTTCTCTTCCTTAAAAATCAAAACAGAGCAGTACACAAAGCAGTAAAAATTGCTAGCAGAAACACTTGTCACTTTTCTTCTTGAAATGCTTGTGGTGGAGTTGAGCAAACAGCCAAGCTAATAAAATGATGAGACCTTTGATATTCTTACTGTATATAATCTGTAGTTTATTTATATTGGTTTCAAATTGGCAATTGTTTTTGAAAATTTAAGCTTAGAGTTTGGGTGTTCTGGGAAGATCATGATATGCCCAGTAATAATTTGATAATTTATAATAATTATGAATATGCCTCTTTGATCCTATAATTTTTTCTTACAACTTCTATTCTTGAGGATGCAATTAGAAATATTCAAAATATTGAATAATATTTTGAATGGAGCCTAGTTTAGATATTCATATGCCCTCAAAACAGTGCAGAAACTGGAAATCTGGTTTGTATATGTTTCTTTTTAACATACCAGTTTAAATTTTAAAAATTTTGATATCTGGATAAAACTTGGAAAGACAAAATAATTAGAATGGAGCTGTGCTGAAGAATAATTAAGAAGGTAAAAACTAACACAGGTAATACCACACATAAATATTCCATGCAATTAATTTCTATAAAATACCAGTAAACCTAAGGGTCTAACCAGTAGAATTTGATAGGCTTATAAATGGGAATAGCTGTGAATAGTTTTGTGGGGCCCCTTCGTCTTCCCCTTCCCCACGTCCACACCAATAAGCTCTTTGCTTCAGGAAATAAACTACACCGATTTCGCTGAGAAAGAATTATCCATATGAGGAAACTATTTAATTATTGCCTGTACTATGGCTTTTGTGCTTTCCTGTGGACTGGTCAGTAATTGTATTTTTGGACAAGAAACCTGACAGCTAAACCAGCTGTCTGCTCTGGAAGGACAGGTCCTCTCTCTCAACAGCCTGTGAGCGCTCAGGTTACCTAATCAATCATGCTCATTTGTGATATGTAAGGAATTTTACTACTCAGTGGCAGAGAGAATCTCTCTGTCCCGTAGTGCTGATAGCATTTATATGTTCAATCAAGTATTTTATTGCGTTTTTAATATAAAAAGTTTGTGGAATAACTTGCTGATGTTGCAGTTCTGGTTCCTATAAATGCAGGATTTAAAATGCAATTGTAAGACTCAAAAATGTAGCAAGATGAAATAAATTCAGAATTCTAGATTTGAGCTCTATACACATGGTAATACAGAAAGCATCTCTTATTTCTGTTTTTATCAAACAGTATTTTGCTGATGGGTTAAAAGTAATTCAGTGACTTTGAATACTGAGGTGAACTGGTGTGATTTCTAGTATTTTCTTCTTTAGTCAATGACATGCAAACTCTCAGAAAAGGTTTCAGTTGCTGTCATTTTTCTTTTTCATTTAATTCAAGCTCTCTTTTAATTTATTTTGGTTTTGATGCTTTTATAATTTAGTTTTTAATCTTGAGTATCCATGTCTCTTTAGGGATTTAGGGTATTCTTAAATGTAATGCTGTGGTTAACACAAATACTTCATTCACATATCATGGTTATGGCCGAAATATAAGTACCTGAAAGTAGACTGATACTGGCTGTCTTTATTTGTCACCAGGTACATTCTGTTGTCAGCCATTTTCTTAGTTTTTGTGTAAGCTTCTATTGCTAATCATATATCCAGAAAGCAGAGGTTAAACACATTGCAAAAGGTTGTTAAAATACCTCATAATTTTACAATGAATCTCAAAGAGAAAAAATGGCTCCTGAAAGCAAAAAAATAAAATCACCAGTCTATTTTGGCTCTGAATGTTCATTAGTTATTGGAGTTTATTGGAAAAAAAAGGGATTTTCAATAGCAGAAAATTACATTTTTCCATTTAAAAAACCCACAAGAAATACTGTGTAACACAAAGTCTTGGGTTTTATGGCAATGAGTTGAATATTCTTTTGCAAAAAGCAAATATTTTCCAGAAAAAAAATAGTTTATCAAACACATATCTATGAAATATACATCAAAATGTGTATCAAAAGATTTCTATCAAAGCCAGATTCAATTAAGTAATTGTAACCATTCCATTAATATTCACATTTTAAAATCACCTGGGTGCTGTTTTGACCAACTTCCAGCCAGAGTAATCACTGCAATTTATCTTAAACCTGTTTATCCTTTTTGTAATAGAAGATCTTTTCCTTTCAGAACTGCTTTGTATAGACATGTGAATTGCTAAACTGTTAGTCTATTTTGGTTCAGAGTGGCTATCTTCTCATAGTAAACTCAATTATTTCTGTTTACAGTTCTTATCTGAATTTAAGCTGTAAAATTCTAAGATGCTGTGGAACTGAGTAGCAATTAATGCATAAAATAGTGTGACTGTGCTTGAATTAATTGTCTGAGATGTACTGAAACTGATGTTATGCTGATAATAAATGAGAAAATCTACGGAAAACAAGAAAGAAAATTAACTGGAAAATATGTACTAAATATGTGGGTGCCGAAGTGTGGCACTCAAAAATAGAGAATATAGGAAGTTAATTCAATTGCTGCAACAGTCAGGGAGCTCCAAGAAATGAGAATAATGATCTATGATAATATGTATCACACCAGACTGCAGCTTGTGCTCCTTAATTCTGTGGCAGGCAGAATAGGCGCAAAAAGGACATTATTCACATTCGAAAGATAACAAGGGCATAGCAGTGGTTCCAGCTAGATGGAAACATGTTTGCTAGATCAATTTGCTTGGCTATTGACCTTGAAAAATCAAGTAAAAAGCGTGGCATGCAAGTAGAAAGGACAGTCGTGAAGTCCCAGTGCAGTGCTCACATGGAGCCTGCTTAAACATGGAGGATTCAAAATGAAGAAGCCAGACCTTTGTCTGCTGCTTCACAGGGGGTGGTTCAGAGGCCACCGAGCACTGTCAGACTCGGAGGCAGGAGAGCTGGCTGTCCCCTTGCCTCGCGCGCCTCCTGCCCTGCCCGGCTCTCCTGTACTGCGGCAGCTTGAGAAGGGGCTCCTGGGACAGCCACCAAGAGGCACTCCCCGTGGTTCAGCTGGGCGTACCTTAGATGGAGGAGTCGCTCAGAGTTTTACTGTTCTCATTTGTAATTCTGGCTATAATGATGAGGCCTGTGAAGTGGTTTTAGCAGTGTGGAAGTCTTCTTTGGTCCAGCCTCTGGGACTGCTTCTCGTTATTAAATGGGTTGGTTTTCTCTAATAGTAGCCCCAAAGTTATCAGTGGAAATATTTCCAGTTTATCAACCTTTTTCCAAACAACAGATTTGTGGTTCTGAGGAATTTTGGCCATCTGTCACGCAAGAAAAAAGCTATGTATCTCTATCAGATTTCCCCAAGGCGTTGCATTTTTTTTTGAAGTATTTTAACTATGTAATCTCTTGCAGTTAATTTTAGTGAATATAAGTCTGACTTCAAGCATCCATATTGCAAGGAGTACATATGAAGGATTTGGGTGGATATGTAACATACCACCATTATTCTGTAAAAGCTGGTTCTGCACAATGGAGCTAATCAAAGTAGGGTCAGGACCTTGAAGTCCCAGCATAACGAGGTCTTTCCTTTGTAAAGCCTTAATGCCTTCAGCAACACTTCTGGTGAGAATGTTACCAAAACATCAAATTATCACTGTGACCCTTCTAACCTGTGGTATTTCTGACTGTTATCTATTGGAGTTAGTCTTTGCTTACAAGAATTAATATTGATTTAGTGTTAAGAAATAGAATATTTTCTTTAGTAATACATCAGAACGAATATTATCCTCCTCCTGCACATGGAAATCATTGTTTTACCAGAGATGTCACTGACAGTCTGGAATCAGCAAATAATAACAGGAAATAACAAGGAAAAAAAAAACAGTTCTGAAAATTTAATCCTTACTTCTGAACAGAGTAATGATGTACCCAAAAAGTGTTCATTTTTGTTATACAAGAAGTAGAATAGTTAAATTATTGCAGCCAACTTATTCTACTAATAATATTCCAAGATAGTTGAAAATGAAATTTTAGACCAAACTATCACATAAAGTTAAAGTCTACATAAACAAAACCTCTTTTTTTTTTTCCTAAAAGAGCATCTTGTCCTGAATCTTTGCCTTGAATATCTATAGATTTTTCACCTAATAAGCTTAAGTACCATGCTGAAAAGAAGTTTGGAAATTGTGTTTCTTCCAGAGTCAGTTTATGTTGAGGAAAAAAAATTAATCTGTCATAAAACCAAACATACACAATTTTGTCATGAAGTTCAACTTGTGTTATTACAGTAAAATTTATCTGATACATCTTTTTTCATCAAACTATGTGAAATCTTTAAAAGATGTTATATTCATTTCCTCATCTAAATTATCTTAGATCCATCAAATTTCAGAGAACCAGGATGCATCATCCTGTTTCTATTCTCTCTCAAGTGACACATGCCATCAGGTAAAAAACAATTCTAGTGATTTGCATACTTCTGCAGTTTAATCTGAAGCAACTAGCTAATTAATAATATCTGCACGTTACTTAGTTTGAATATGATTTTATAGAAACAGAATTCAAAACATGGTGACATAGTTTCCTGTATCTAAGAGACAATAAAGTAAATTCACTTCTGGTAAACAGGTTGACTTTCAAGAACCGTAAAGAAGTCACTTGGATGTTTTTTAGGAGGCAGTTAGAATTTTTTCCTTTCCCACTTCTAAGCTAGTTTCTAATCACATAAATTTAGGGAATGCTGTGCTAAGGAAACATCTGTAAAATGAAAATAACTTCAAGGATTCTAATAATTCATAGGCATTAAAGATCTTAAAAAATGTTCACAGAAGTTTTTGACCCCAGATTAGTCCCAATATAGATAACTGTCTTGTGAAATGTTCTAAACACAGTTTCAATTGAATTGTTTTTTGTTTCTCTTCCAGAAATGTTACATATTATTATCCTACTGTTAAGTGTTTTATGTGGTGAAGTTGAAGTTGTAAGTAATGCTAATAGGTGTTGCGTATTTTCTGTAAAAGTGAGTTGAAATCAACCTTGCAAGCAAAGAGGTAAATTATTATAGTATTTGCAGTGCAATATGACAGACATAAGTAGTACGTGTTTTCTAATTACTCTGTCTTTGAGAAATGAAGCACAATAACTAAAGAGAAAAAGAGAGTTCAGTTTTTGTATTCCCCAGGAGTGGTTTGCATGCTCAGGATCTCCCTGCAGCCTTTGTCCCCCTAGTTGCAATATAACAAGGGTAAAGCTGCTGACGAAACACATTTTAGGGAAAAGTAATGTTTTCAAGCAGTTTAACTTGTCTATGGAGGGATAAGGAGATGGTGGTATCTATATCTTGCAGATTTCTTTCCCCTTTGGCCAGACATGAATCAGCAGATTTGTGGACCAATTATCAACTGAGCTCATATATTTCGTATTGTACACAGATTTTCCAAGATGTATCCTAATAATGAGAGAAAAAGGGTTAAGAAAAAAAGATTATGGGACCTCCCCTCAAATTATGCTTGATTTTGGAGGCTACCCTCTGATATCTATGGATTTAAGGATTTATAAAGTGGAATCCTACAAAGATATATTTGTATCCTGTTCTTGAGCAATTGTGTTACTCATGGTCCTTAGGCACTTCTGCTTACAGGAATAAGCACTCACCAGATGGCCCATGTGTCAATCCAGCTGTTCGCTTCAGCATGATTTCCTTTGAAGGTGCTGTGTCCCAGGACAAATTTGGTGAAAGTCATATTTAAATGCTACATAGAAAAAGTAGGATTAAGGGGGAAGTTCATGTCTTTGTTCTGAAACCATCAGGTATGCTGAAATACATAACAGGCTTTTGGGGTGAAATAAAGTGTAATGAAACAGAAATTCTGTGATAAGAAACAATGGTTGTCTTTCCATCTTTTTTCATTTGTTTTTTTGTTTGTTTTTTTTTTTTTTATGGGAGACCCAAGGGCTAAAAACAAATTATGGAAATGTGTTTTAAAATCCAGGTTAAATGAGAACTGTTTAAAATGTATATTGTTTGACTTCCTAGTTTGCATTTGCAAAGTAACGTCTCAAAGAAGCCCAAATTAGGTAGAACAGAGATAAAAGAGGATTGCTTAAAACAGAAATTGTTCCTTCTTACTCTTTAAAAAACAAGCTGTTGCCTGGATGGCAGGACTGTATGAAGTGCAAGAGATTTTGAGTGCAGTGATGACAGAAATGGCATGTGAACCACTTGAGGAAAAGGGACAAATACAGGAAGCACACTGTGATTCTGTTTATCCAATGTAAATAGGATTCACTAGAGTTAGAAAACCAAAAAAGAACAGAAACAGAGTTAAGAGTTATCACTGAAACTGAACCCGCTGAACAAGTGAGTTAACTGTAGGCAGGCTCACCAGTTTGTCCTAACAGACATGCTGGAGTTCACCAGGAGATAAAGCACTGGAGATGCCATTAAATGCAGTTGCACAGTAGATTGTAAAGCCCTGGAAACATGCGTTTTGTAATCACCCTGACTTGAACAGCTCAGAATTTTACAGAGAACAGTGTCCATGATGATGCATCTTCAGGAGACTTGGCACAGTGTTCCAGAATGCTAAAAGATTGCTGATCTCTATTTTAAATAGATTTTCTTCCTTCAGTACAAGACAGTAAAAAAGTTAATGTGTGGCAGTTAAAAAGATGCTGGGAAGATTGAGAAGATCTACATCAAGAGTTTATTACACACCATCACAAAGCCAGGCTGTTGACCTGTTTCTCTAAAGTGAAACTTGGTGACTGACTCTTCCCCATTTTAAGTAGGAATTAGAAATCAGGAGAAGGTCAGCAGTAGGAAAGGGAATTTGGATAATAAATCTTAGAAAGAGCTTTGTTTTATTTTCCATTTTGCCTGCTTTCATGAATTACTTTCATGTCAGAAAAGGGAGACTGATTTTTTGACATCTTTCTACTCTTAATTCTCATTAAAGGGTTCTTATTTTGAAGCTCTTCTATATTTACCTTCATATTATGTAGACTCATATTTCTTCAAGACCTTTGCTTTTGTTCAAAAAATTGTTGGGAATATTCTGGCTACATGAGAACATTCTATATTTCAGTTATAACTTGTTAAGGAATGTTGGAATCATCAGGTCTTGTAACAAGGTGAAGTCCATCCACAGGACACATGAGATTTTTCTGTTCATTCCAATTTATATAGATAGTCACCTTATATAGTTCACCCTAGCCTTACGCTATACATGGATCTCTTTTCTACCTCATTTAATCTATCAGAATCAACTAGAACCATGGAAAAGATCATCTTACTTTAACATTCAGACTATGAAAACTCTTCTGATAAATCTCAGTTGCTTTGCTTGATAGATGATAGAAATCAGCTATCTTCATTTTTAAAGCAGATGTCTAGTTATATAGTACATGAGGCATACTACCAAAGAACGCAGGCCAGTGCTTGTAGCCTCTTGATATTATGAAATGTCATGTCCCAGAGTCCTGTTCCAATGACTTGATGGTTTGGACTAGAAGCTCTCTCTCTGAGTAGTGACTTTAAGATAGCTTTTGATGAGATATTATGAGATACCTGCTTGGCCATTATAAACCTTATATTTTCACTCCAGTGTGTAACACATCTTGGATTGCCTTTTAAGAATTTTTTTGAGGTGATGCTTAGAATTGTTCCTGTGTTGTTTTGCTTTTCTTTTACTTTACCTTAAACAATGGGGTTTTACCCACAGTTTTTTTTACAGGAGAGATGGGATTTCAAACAGTGTCTTTGTGATTTTGAATAGTCTTTAGAATAATGTGGTAACTTTCTATACCCCAGCAGAAAGTTTGCAGTGTTCTCTCCTTTCAAAATTTGTAAAATTTGATCCTGAGTTAATGTAAGATTAAATGAGAACACCTAGTTCCCTAGACTGGATGAGGCTATGTTTGTGAATTAATTCTGCATCAATAACAGCTTGATTTCAGAACAGATAGTGCAGCTGAAATTAGAGGTTGTCTTGATCTTCCAAAAGTCATACTGTATGAAAAAGAACATCAGGACAAGGGACTACTTGGTGTTTTGATACTGACTGCAGGAACAGATGGGTTTTTTTCGTAGAAAGACAAACTTGTTGACAAGCTAATTCTCAAGCTCACTAAAAGACCCAAATACTTCTTACGAGCTGCCTTACTGCTTTCTGCTTTACTAAATGTTTGCAGGTCCTATAAGTTCTCCTTTATGTAATCCCAGAATATTTTCTAGTGCTCTCCTATATTTGTTTCATATTGTGCACTTAGAGAGTTCTTAAAAAAATTGCACCATATGCCAGCATATGTGAAGCAGACGATTTTTTGTCTTTTGGTTTGGCTTGCCTCTGGACTACCTCCCTCTAGATTTCCAGTTGTCCTTAGACAGTGATCCATTGGTGGTTTCTGCATTACTGCTGCCCTTGCAGTTCGTTCTTCAGCTCCTGGATCACCTTGACCTGTGGGATGGCAGAGTAATTTGGATTGGAGGGGACCTCAGGAGCTGTCGAGTCCAACTCCTAGCTTAAAGCAGGGTCAGCTGTGAGATCAGTACAGGCTGCTCAGGGCTTTATCCCATCAGGTCTTGAAAACATTCAGGGTTGAAAACTGCACAACTTCTCTGGGCAACCTGATCCACTACTTCATTGTATCTATGGTAAAAATGTGCCTTCTTATACCAGTCGGAGCTGCTGTGAATTTCTTGGCTCTGTCTTTTTGACATGTGTATGACCTGGCAGGCTGTTGTTCCGTACTCCCAAAGCCATCACTTCTCCAGGCTGAACAAGCCCAGCTCCCCCAGCCACTCCTCACAGGGCAAATGCTCTAGCCCCAGCTGTCTCGGTGCCCCTCCAATAGATTCATTCTAGTTTATCGATGTCATTGTTGCACTTTGGGTCTCAAAACTGCATACAATATTCTATATGTGGTCTGAAGAGTGCTGAGCAACGGGGAATAATCAGTCCCCTTGAGCTGCTGCTTATGTTCCAGTCAATACAACCAAGGCTGCCTTTCTTTGCTGCCAGGGCCCGCTGCTGACTTGCTTGCTGTTTTTAATTGTTCAGTTTTGATTTACTAATTTAGCAGTAAGATGCTGTTTGCAACATGGCTTAGCTCCATAGTGAAATCAGGTTTTAGGGAGCTCCTTTGTAAGACTGTGTATGTGAGCAGTGGTTAGTGAAATCGATAAATTGATGGCTCTAAACCACTAGGGGAAAGATGTGAGAACTTTTGAAGTAGTTTTTTTTCACGTGATCAATAGAAATATGGATGTTTACCAACGTTTCAATTGGTGGCCTATCTTTATTGGAAATTAGGATGGTTTAGAAGGTGAGTTTTGCAAATCAGGTTACAGTCAGTTCTTTTTATTCAAGATAGAAGTAGATTGGAATGTTCTGAATAGTGGGAAAAAAATGATGTTGGATAAGGAACGGGAGTAAGGAATGGATGTAAAGGGAACTACTGTACATCCAGCCAGATTTACTGGTTCAGGCAGTGTCCTGCTCAGAAGCAGCAACACCATGTGTAGCTCTCTCTTTTATGCTACTACAAGACAAGAATGCCCAGAGACACACAGTAGGGCTGGGGTCTGGAGATCAAGGGGTGCCTAATGCAAAGCAAGAACTGGCTGAAGGGATAACAGGGTTGGAACAGTGCCAATGGGACTCATCAGAAGCAAAATATAGGACTGAGAAAGCAGGATTAAAGAATTAGGAATAAAAAGGAGGAAGATAGGATAGGATGCAGGACTACAAAGCAGAAGTCAGGTTCAGCAGCCAAGAATGAGTCTGAGCTAGAACTGGTTGCAGCTCCATGTTGTGAAGCCCAAGGCAGCTGTGGAGCTTATTATATACCTAATAGCAGAGCAGTGCAAGACTTAATCTCCCTGGTCAGTCCTTAAGACTCCCGAGGGACTGATGGATGCCATGTGCAGCTGATCGCTAAAGCGGGGCTGGCAGAGGCTGATCTGGCTAGCTCTACCTCACTTGCCTTGATTGAGCCTGACAGGAGTGATAAACGTAAGCATAGAATATTGAGTTGGCTAAGTATGAATTACATTCAAGGGCATCCTCATCATAGCCTTCATCTTGGGTTTGTCTGTAGATAAACATATTTTCTTTCTATGTATTCATTTGTATATGGTATTTTCTAAAAATGACTTAGAATCTTTTGCTTTATATAAATGTAATGCTATTGTTGTAAATATTAGTATTCGGTTTGGCAGACTTCATTAGGCAGCCATTAACAAAGGTCTTAGAAAGAATCAAACAATCCAATAACATTCATTCAAATGATCTGTGGTAACTAAAATTTGCAATGCCTTTAGAGATTGTGAACTTACACTGAAAGCTACAGTTGAAATTACAGAATGTTTCATACAATTGCTTTTGTCAGCGAGGCAAAGAACTATTGAAACAGTCCAGAATGGTTATTTAATCTTCTTGTAGTCGCACAATGGACAATTGTCTGAAACATCTTCCCAACATTTTGATCAGTAAAAACATTGACCAGATTTGCATGTTCCTGTGTAAGTGCTAGCAAATAAAAATGGATGAGTAGACTATAAAAAAGAAAAAAAAGATAGAAAATAGAAAGATGTTTGGAAATCGCTGACAATTTCAATTGCCTGGACAACTGCATGATTGTATAGTCCAAGATGGAAGACTGGTAACAATAGATTAAAGCAATATGAAACCCTTAAAAACTCCCTTGGAATTAAAAGTTCCAAACCAGTTTCTTTCGAGAAAGAAGTATCAGAGCAGTTGTAGCTCTATGTGACCTGTCAGTCATATAGTGGCAGCTCACAAGAGGTCAAAAGATTTGCAGAGGTAGTTGTATTAGGAAGCAGAGCAGGTATTTGTTTTTCAGCTTTAATAATCTTGAATTCGTCACAACAGGAAAGTAATCTATTGCAGTTACAAGGTATTGGGCAAACACCTGTCACTTTGTTAGGATCTCCAGCTAATTTTACTAACGCAGAGGAAAGGGCTTCTAGAAACTTTAAAACTTGTTTGATGGAATCTGTAATAATGAAATTTATCCCATTCTTCAATACAGCAAAATAGGACAAAATCATCTTACTGTTAAAAATACAAAAACGACTTTTAATCAAACCCTCTGCTTGCAGCAGACTTCCTACTGTTAAAACAGCTTGAAGAGGCTGAGTACTCTTACTGCTTTATGGGTCATAAAGTCCAGAATACTGCCTATATTATATGAGTCTTGATTGAGTTGGAAATGAAAATTTAACCTTATTCCATTAGAGGAGACATGTATTTCCAGTACAGGGAAAGTCAGGAGATAATATTCCTACTGCCTACTGTTATTTAAAAAAAGAAAAAAAAAAAAAAAGAAAAGAAACAGTATTTAATTAATCTGCGTAATAGGCAGGTACACTTCACCACAGCATGGACCTCCTGATTGTCCAAAGCAGGGGAGCTATCAGTGCACACGAGGCTCCCTTACTGTCCTCATGCCCATGTTTTCTTCTGAGGGAAACTGGAGCATACAGGGTAGTTGCTGGATCTGATGATCCAAACCTGTGGCCATGCTGCAGCCATGACTCAGCCCCGGGGGCTGCAGTTACCCATCAGGGTGCGTTCAGACGGCGCGATGCCCCACGGCACGGTACACAGGGACGGCACTGGAGAGGCACGGGGAATGGTAGCAGTGTTTCAGATATAATGGGTGGGTGGCACTTGGTTAATAATGGCCTTTTCGGTCTAATAGTTGATCTTATCATACAGTTGGTGACATTTAGAAAAAAAAGAAAGTGAAATTTGGAGGAAGAAAACAAGTATATGAAATATATGAAGATGGAATGCCTTGGGGCAACTTTAGCCACACAAAAACTGAAGAAAGAATAGTGCAAAATTGTGCAAAAATGTTTGCTTTTTACAGCCAGAGTATATGAGATGAAAGAACTGAATGCTTTTTAAAAATCAATATTCTCACAATGGAAGTGATGTTTTACTTTTGAGGCAGAGAGCAAAGGAGCACTTCAGAAACTGCCTTATATAGAATTGCAACGTAAGAAACAAATGTAAAACTGAAATGCCAGCATTGCTTCTGTCAGACAAGCAGTATGTTTCCTTTTGTCTTCTGTGCTGCAGTTACTGAAACACTAACATGCCACTTACTATTATAATCCATTTCCTAAACAAAATTAAGTCAGATATAAGGTCAAAAGTAGGCCTTAGAAGCAGAATAGAGAGTGATTTGGAGCAGAATTAATGGATGAATATGAGGCATCTGAGCTTTGTCCAGCAAGAAAGACAATTTTGTTTCAGTTTCTAGATGTTACTTTGGTAGGCAGCTAGCAGATGCTGAGACTGTAACTCAGATAATGTGTAAATAAAACTTTTAAAAACAAATATTGTATATTAAGAAATTCAGATGTAATGAAAGGAACAATTAACTTTCCCAATTTCAAATGTAAGACATCCTGAAATAGTAAGGGTCAAATAATATTTCTGTGCCATCTGATCCAATCAAAAATGTTTGATGGGAAGTACCTTTACATACAGCTGAGAAAAAAGACACAAGGTAATGATCTGATGATCTTTTTTCGCATTATATTTCCAAAATTATTTACCTTTAAGGTACTTTTCTTGCCAAAGCAATTCTCAATCTTCACCATATAGCACTAGATTAGTAGTATTGCATTAGCTTTAAAAAAACCATACAATAAGATTGTTTTATTTATGAAAATGTCTGATTTGTTATATACAGCACATTGCTATGAAAAAAGTATTTTAAGAACTGATGTTCTCCAGGTGTGGAAATGAAACAGACAAAATCAAAACCATGGGTTTTTGAAACTTTCCGTGTGCTGCCGAATGACTCTTTAGAATAGCTTTGTGCAATGCTGATGCCGTTTGCCGCTTCACGTTCTTTGTGTGTATTTAATTTGGAAGCGCTCATTTCCATGGACTGTTTGGCAAGCTCAGTGTGGGATCTGCAGGTTGAGGTCTGTTATTTTATGAATCACCACAAGTAATTATCTATCCCTTAATTGGAATGTAATTAACAATTCCATCAATGATTTACATCTGACACTGTGGTCTACCTAATTTCCCGGAAGGATAGCTATGTTAGGTCCATAATGCTGGCCGTGTCCCTACCCTGAGGTCAGTAGCCACTCTCGATACGACAGCTGTTCATGTAGGCTGTACATGAGCTCTGTTGGGAGCCAGCAGCAGCGCAGCCTTGGCAGCACAGGGCTTGGCATGGCAAGTACATCTGCTTGGGAGCCTCGGCAAATACTGAAGGCCTGAGGGCAGCTCTGCATTGCCCTTTCTGTAGTGCGTGGTGGTAGCCCAGTACTTCCCAGTCTTGGTAATTTTAGGCTAGTTCAACACCAACCACACTCATACCTTTGACTTCAAAGCAGAATTACTCTAGGGAGGGTTAGGTGGCTGGAACTGAATAGGTAGCACTCAATATATACACATTTCACTAGGCATAGTTATTTTTTTTCTTCTCCAAAGGGCTGAGTAGTTGCACTTTTAAAAGGAGTTGCTGCAAAAGAACAATTATTTTATTCTGGTATAATTTTCCATTATCTCTGATGATCAGGACAGCTGTTTAATTATTGTTTATGGTGTTCTCAAATGAATATATTGATAATAATATGTGCTGTCTTCTTTATCAGCCAAAATATTCATGGCATCAATAAAAACAGCAAATATTACAACATTTACACATTGTAATCACAGAGATACTCTGTGAGTTTATGGCTGGCTAAGTGCACTCTCACACTTAAAGGCTGGGGAGGGTTTGAGTGGTTTGTCGATGATCACAAGTACTGTAAATTAGCCCAGCTCAGGAATCCAGCTGCAGCGTGTGCAACCAGTGTAGGTAAGCGTGCAGCTCGGGCTGTCCTTGGCCGTGCTCTGCCACAGGCGTACAGTGTAACCCACACGAGCATTTCTTTATTTCAACTCCATCTCTGAACACAGGCAAAATAACTTATTGTTTCTAAATGTAAAATTCATTTATGGTAAACAGGCATTCAAATGCCTATTCTGAAATGCTATTTAGGTATTGCACAGTCTCTGAGAATATTTCACAGCATTAACTTATCCCTTGCAAGAGAACAGAAGCAAATGATCTGTGTACTTCATGAAAGACAGTTATTCTAAATCTATAAAAAAGGGACAAATTTGGTAGCCAAACCCGGACACCCTTCTCTTCTGCAGGACTGCACAGTTCTGCATTATGAATTATTTTCTTCAGGTGGCTGAGTCCAATGTTACTACCGCCAAGAGTTCAACAAGCCACTGATATGTTGTGCAGATTATTTTCTCCTTTTGTTTTCTTTCAGTCCTGTCTGTGCTGCTCTTCACATCTTTCCATACTGCCTTCTTTCCATGTCAGCCAATTACCTGGTGATCATTGACAATTCATTTTGCAATACTGTTTTTCTGAAAAGATTATCAATAGTAACCCATCGGATTTCTGTATACACAGAAATGTCCATATAAGAAGAGGAGAGGGGAAAGCATCTTTTTGCTGTTTATTATATCTGCACATAGTGCAATGGAGAGTGGCAAAGACTTAGCATTAATGTAAAGTTAACTTGTGTAACAAGAACAAATAGCCATAATGTTTTGTTCAGATCTAACTTGAATACCTCTGCACAACACTGCTTTATGTTGTATAGGCTTACTGCTGATCACCATTCACCTGCCAGTTCCCTGTTTGGAGTATACCGTTAACAAGCCTGAATACTATTGTAATTTTTTAGTTTCTGAGGTGTTTGTACATTGTCAGTACAAATTATCTTTCGTCCTGTCCCATCCTTTTGGACTTCCCAGCCCAGCAAGATGTTGGGTTTGTTTGCACAGTGACAACATCGCTTTGTCTTTTGGTTTGATGATTTCATCTACCTATTTACTTAAAAAAAAAAAAAAAGTTAACATTTGTCAAACAGAAGTTTTTGTAAATAGGCTAGGGCCCAAAAGAGACATATTTTGTATAGATAGCCTGCAGCACATTCTGTCTCCTGTTCAATCTTTCATGAGCTCAGTAATCATGGGCAAGTCACTAAGTCTCTCTGCTTTGCTTTCATGCACTGGTGAAATGGTTGTGGTAAGAATATTCTGTGATGGTTTAGATGTCTTTGCTCAGGTTTCTGAAAGCTTTGGAAGAGCTGGAAGTTTTGTACAAGTCAATCTATGGATGAAGCTGAGGAGCTAATAACTTGAATCAGACAGCAAAGCAGAGTAAAGTTAATATGAACTAAGACATAACTTGTATTCGGTATCATTTAAAAACTTTGTTATAAAAATTCAGGCAGTCTGGTGACAAAGGCAGTTTAGATAGCATCAGGGACCAGCTCCGTAGCTGATTTGTGATAACGTCACTGACAACATCTGTATCTTCGTCCCTCTCTTCTTACAGTATCGGTCAGGACGGGATCCTCAGCGAGGCTCAGACAATGTTTCCAATAAGTCTTCAGACAGTGACGTCAGTGATGTCTCCGCTGTGTCACGGACAAGCAGCGCTTCACGTTTCAGCAGCACAAGCTACATGTCCGTCCAGTCAGAGCGGCCAAGAGGAAACAAGAAAATAAGGTGAGCACGAAGAGCTCTAGTGCCAACCATAGCAGTATAATTTACATAACTGAACATTTGTCAATAATTATATTTCAAATTAATACTTAGCCTAGGTTGAAATTTGCAGGGAATTTGCAAAACACTGGTATACATGTCTTCTTAACCTAATGCTTGTTGAAGTCTTCATGGTATTTGTTTTTAGCCAAGTTTTGTCATTTTGGGTTATGCTAACATATACTAAAATAACAAACATATGCTGTCAGCAAGCATTAGGCACACTCAGATTTGCACTTTATGAAAATAATTTTGTAAAATACTTAATATGGCTGAAAAGACAGTTTAACTTGAAAATTTGTACCGGCAATGTTGGAGGTATCTTAATTTCCTTTTAAACTAGAGCTGCTGAACTTTTATAGAAGTCTTATTTAGTACCTACACAGACCAATTCAATTTAATACTTACACTAGTGCAATTTAACTGTAGGTGTACAACCATTGAATTACTCTTCAACAAGACATAGATAGTGTATCTGTGAGCAAAACACAGCACCTCCTTTGCCAGAGCCCTGTGCACACTCAGAGGAGCTTTGGCTGCAGAAGAAATGCAGGATAATTTTTTTTTTTTTTGGAAGGCATAATCCACCTGCATCTCTCAGTGAAATTCAATGTCAGCCTATGTTAATTCTCAGAAAATTTTCCTCTTGAGAGAAATGGTGTGTTTGAAAAGACTGTTTAAACATCTGTTTGTCTGAGCATTGTTAGGACCACATTGTTTCTGTCATGCAGTTATGTATACATTTCTAAATGTGATGTATTGCCACGCAACTTTTATTCGAAGAGAGACTTAGATACTGTTCTAAGAAAATGCCCCAAGGTTCTCTAGTGTAGGCTGCAGTCTTAGCCAGCATGGTTTAACTTATGACTGCTTCCGTCTTTTAGTTTTTATTCCATTTCTTTTGCATTTCCTTTCTTGTGAGTTCATGCATGCTCTTCTCCATAACCTTAACTTTAATTTATTCTTTTCTTTTTCCTTTTTGCATGCCTTTTTCAATTTTTGTTGACTTCAGAAGGACAAGGGATATAGAGGGAAAAAAAGAGGGAGGGCTGGAAGGGGATGAACAAGATGGAGTATTTCCTGAGGAGGAAGAAAAAGAGGAGGAGGAGGAGGAAAAAGCAAAGGAGCAAGAAAGTAATGAAAAAGGGGAAGGGCAAGAGGTGACAGAGAACTGTGATAAGGAGGAAATCAAAGGATCAGGGCATGATGAAAAAGCTCAAGAAGACCAAGCTGAGGAAGGGAAAGAGGATGACAGGTAAAATATATTTCTGTTTCTATACACCTATTCTTCTTCTTCCTGTACCAAGACCCTCCTTGTCTTCCCATTTTTTCCCTTTGCTTAGCTTATTGTCTGTGTTCTCTGCAGCTTTTTTTTTTTGCTTTCAATCATGATGCTTTTATTTTTAAGCAAGTTTCACTCTCAGCTTCAGTGAACTTGTTCTGCATACCAAATGATGCAGCACACTAACTTGACTCATTATTATGCATGCAACTACAGCATATTATTTTTTAAATTGGTTTAGACTAGAGTTTGGATTTGACTGTGATAAACAATAGAAATTGTAAGATTCTTTGTGATATTCCCTGCTTGAATTGTTATTTCAGGGAAAAATATTTTGTTGGGTGATATCTCATCAATATCAAAACCACCTTTACTTTCATTTGTGGCGGTACTAAAGAAAAGAATTTGGGTAATTTTTTTTTTAATCCTCATTGTGTAGGCTGATAAATATGCATATTGATCGACAATCGATGTGGATAAGCAGAGTCTTCCCTTTTTTTTTGTTCCATACAAATAACTGTCGTGGGTTACTGTATTGTGGAGGGGTCATGTACCTCTGCTGCTGTATTGTGTCCGGAAACATTTCAGCACAATTGGCTCCAGTTTTATCAGATATTATTCTAGATTTATACATTTTACCACAATTCCTTTGAACCATGACTTTTAATGTAAATGAGTGACATTTTGTATTCCAAAATCCATGTAATTTGCATTATGAGAAATACAATATTCCTTCTTTCTTCATTGGCAAAAAATGAGTTTGAGATTTGCTGAATATTCTTGAATCCCTTCTCACCTACCCAAGCAAGTCTCAGAAAAAAATACTTTCTTTTAACCTGCTAATTCTGCACTACCTATGGATAACTTCTGCCTGTAAAACTGTGCTCATTTATGTTAGGGTAAGCACAGAGCACTCTATGGCAATACACTTTCTTCCTTTCCTACAAATTTACACGTGTACATGCCTGTACATACACACACATGGGAACATGCACAAAGCAAAGGTGATACAAAAAGAGAATCAAAATGCATAGTGTTCAGTTTGGGGTGGTATGGGCCAATACAGCCATGCTACTGGTTTTATACATTAAGTGCCCTCATTCCTTCACTCATGTGAGTGCATTTTAGATTTCAGCAAAAGCAGTTGTTTAGAAACAGCTGTCTTCAAGACTGCCTTGGCGTATGTGTTCCAGGGACTGCTAGATGGTAATGTGGAAAGGATGTTTTAAAGACCTTTTTCTCTCCTGGCTCCCACTAAGTTCCCAGTTTAATGAATGTGGAAGTCCTGCCTCTCAAAAAGCATGACCCTGTTCCTGGTTTCCAGCTTTCCCTCAGGTTACTTCCCAGCCAAAATGCCGTCCCTCACAGAACATAAAGTCCTCTTTGAGAAACAACTTCATGGTCCCCATGCCAGCTTGTTCCTCTGCTTGTTAGCCGCTCTCTGCCTTCAGGAAGAAGCAGCACAAATCAGGGGTCCCTGCTTGATGGAAAAACAAGATATTACTAAGTGACTGCTGTGCAGTCACTTTTGTTTGTGTTAGATTTTGGCTGCCGACATGGAAGTCAGCCTAGTATTATTTGCTCGCTTTGCCCATTTTGACCGCTTTTAGTATGTAAGTTGCGAATAAAAAGGAAAGTTTCTCTCTATATCCACCTTCCTTTCCCATAGTACAATAAGTGCTCATCTTTTTAGTATTGTCTAAATGTTCTTCTAGGGTAAGAAGCAAACTGAAAAGCACAGTTTGATTCCTATATAAGTACAGATATAGGCATATATATACATTTATATACATACATAGTTGTGTATCATTAACATACTGAAATATCATGACTTGTGTATTCAGTGGACAAACCCGAAGGCAGGATCAATCTTAAGCATTGTTGTACATTCAGTGCCTTCTGCTTTCTTGTTTGGCAATTTATGTGATACCTTATACCTTGCAATTTATAAGACACTTACAAGAGAAGTTAACAACTTCAGCTTTCCAAAAAACATTTTCAGACCCATCACCAATATTAAACAATCACCAAAGCATCACTTAATAATTAAACATATCAATAGGTATTTAAGAGACCCAACAGAACCTAAGCAGCCAGTTCATCCAACACAGAATAGTAGTAAATTATCATCTAGTTCTCGAGATCTTGGGCATCAAGAAAAGCTATATTGCAGATGGGAATTTTCAACATATATTTTTACTTCAGAGGTGCATCTTTAGTTCAACAGCAGTCACCTTTCCTCTGGGCAATCTGGAATGTAGGGACTGCTCTCAATCACTCCACCATCAAAAATTAGCTCGTTAAGGATACATCGTACCTCTTGATGTCACTGTGCTTATATACTTTATGAGTAATGGTAATAGTCACACTAAGGGCTTCAATCTGCTGAGATCATAGGTGGGTTCAGTGTAATTTAAATAACTGTGAAGACAGATACCCATCATGGATTCATCCCTTGCCTATTTTAAAGAGTCCCACAGTGCAATAAAATGCATTAGCTTTTGGAGCACTGGAGCAAAATAAATCAATAAATCTTTTTTTGGCAGAAATAGCTGCAGCATCAGATTTTGCCTTCACTAAATCTTGTAAAACTAAACCTTGGCGTGTGGTTGACCTATAGGGAAAACATAATTGTGTTCTTTCTTGGCAATACATGTTAGTAAACAGAAAGCATGGATCAAGCTTCCTTGTTGTAATTTTTAAGGATTCCTTATGTACAGTTCCCTGACATTATTTCTTATTCCAGCTCTCTGATGATATCAGGGACAAAAAAACCCCTCTTAGATCTAATGTGTGAGCAGTCATAAATTTTATTGCAGGAAATCTGTTTAAGACTGCTCTAAATCTTAACCTTCTTTAACATTTTTCTAAATATCATTCCTAAGCATTAATTCTGATAGTCACGATAGTTTTGTTTTATGATATGAATACACAGCAATTGTAATCACAGAGCAGGATTTCCTTGTGTTACACACTGTTGAAATACAGAAGAAAAAGACAACCTCTGTTCCAAGCACACAGAGTCTAAATAATGAGATGACATATGAGTCCAGAGAGGGAAACACAGGAATTAAGAAATGTTCCACATGACAGGAGATAGTTAAATACTGGGTTAGGGACATCTTGACAACAGAGAGTACTAAGGGGAGATTTGGAGAAAGAAAATAAGATCACTTTGTGAATGTTTCTGGAGAGCTCTTTTCAAGCATTAGAGGCAATGAGAAAAAAACATGAGGTGCTTACCAAAAATATCTCAAGTGGATGCTGGGGCAGGTCTGAGAACAGGAGGAGCTTTCAGTCTTGAATATGAGAAAATAAATGTGATAAGGAACGACTGCTAAAATACTAGAAAATAAAGATGTATTGTGTACAACTGGATAAAAGAGAGAATAGCTTTTTACTGATGTATGGAGAAAGATGACACAGCCAAATCGAAAAGCTATGAAACTTGTCTTTCCTATGGTATCCTGGGAAGGGGTTAGGGTAGGTAAATTGCCAGGGCTGGAGAAAAGCACTGCAGCAGCTGGCATCTGAAATGGTGAGAGAGTGGACAAAACAATTAGCTGTGTGGGTGAGCAGAGAGGGTAGATATGTGAAATAGAAAGCATGCACAAATCACAATAAAAGTGGACCTAATATGAAGCCTGAATTAAAAGACCTGCCCAAATAGCAGGTCTGAATGACATGCGTGATCCACGTGGATGGGATAAGAAGCAGAAGAGAGGTCTTGGAGGGAAATACTGAGTTTAACGATACTGAGTTGAGGTCGGTGATTGAAGTGTAGGCAGGAAGAGAGAGGGGAGACGAGAGAGTTCTTATTGCAGAGGGGATAATGCTTTGATGTACTGTTGATGAAGGGATGGAGGGATGGTGTTTGAAGGATAGCAATAAAGGAGACAGTGCTACAGCCCTGTGGGACCATCAGTTAACTGGGTGGGCAGAAAATGAGAATCTACTAGAGCACATTTTGAATTAAATGTTAGAGAGAAAAAAATTGAGAGTGGATGAACCGTGGGAACTAAAGGAAGTAACATTTTAGAGGATGGTTAATTGTAGCAAAGCAAAGAAGAAAACAGTGTACTTTTGAAATCTTAAGAAATCATTAAAGACCGGCAGGGGTAGTTTCAACTGAATGCAAAAAGGGAAAGATAGCTGTTTGGAAAGTGTTTGAAATGTAATTGGAAAACAAGAACTCAAGAGATTTACTGAAAAAATGTGTTCAATTAATTCAGAGATGAAAAGGAGAAAGTAAACGTGGCTGTAGTTGCAGAATTGATGATCAGAGCAAGACTAGAGGTTCTGCATGACTTTCTAAAGGAATATGCTAAAGCAAGTTTCTATGATTCGGGGAAAGAGCCAATGATGACCGCGTGGCTAGAAGTAAGAATAAGGAAAGAGGCATGGGAGGAATGGAAATAAGAGAGCATACAATCACTCAGGCAAATCAAATAGTTGAGGAAGAGATCCAGTGAGAAATTTCTCCATCCATGACAGGGGCAAGGGGAGAGAAATGTATAGAGAGGAGAATGCAGAGACAGCACAGAAGAATGTCATGTGTTTTGCTATGTATCAGAACTAATTGATGACATCCTGTGTGATGAAAAGAAGTGAATGCTAAAGGAGGGTAGAAGAAATAGAGCTGATTAAGTAGGAAGATGAAACAACCAAGGGAGGAGAATTTGTGGTAGAAAAAGTCATCTGGGATGTAATTTTGAAGAGGCATTTGAAGATACAAGAAACAAAATGCAGGATGTAGTCTTAAGTAATGAATTTGTTCAGATACAAAACTTTTTCTCTTCCTAATGGTTCTTCATGCTCTCAGTGGCCTTCCCCTTGTTGGGTATAAAGATTTGTTTCAAATTCACTTTCTAGTTCTTTTTTTGTGTCAGTCAAAAAAAATCTTTGAAGAATTTAATTTGTAGTTTTTAAAACTGATTCCTGATGAGTATTTGTTCCTTAGTTTTTCATTGTATTGTAATCTTGGTATTTCAGTTTTTATGAGCCTTCCACTGTGATTGCAGCTATTATCAGTTAAATGTAGTGTTTTGCAAAGCTGGATGAAAAAGCACGTCAATTCAGTCTGTGCAAGCTCCTTCACAGGGGTGGAAGCCTGTAACATTTTTTGAAAATCTGTATTCTGATAAAACATCAAAAACTACAAAAGATAACAAGCATCAAGGATCTATTTTCAATGTGAATGTGCTGTTTGCTTTCTTAAGGTATTTCCGAATTATTATAATGATTGCTCCAACTGTACTACTGGATGAAAGAAGTTAATTGTGCCTAACCTATCTAGCCAGGCAGGCCACTTGTTTGTACGGGAAAGCTGTAGCTTGAGACTATCCCCACTGCATGACTGGTCCTTTAGCAAAATTGCAGTACAGGCAGTCTATGCTCCAGAGAGACACAGAGAGAGAGAGAGAGAAGGTTCACCCAGCATAATTTCTGCCATGTGGGACAAGCGAACTTGGGTACAGCTATATCAATGTTCATGTAATTTTTCAGGGAAACATGTCAGCATGCAGTTTCCTGCAGCTCTCAATGCAGGATGTTGATGTAACTATTTTTTTAACATCACAACAAAATGACCTTGCCATTCCTGGGATGAGAACGGCAGGTTGCAATACAATGTTCACCAGCTCTTTTCAGCTGCAAAACGTTTCGTTATTCAGGCAGCTGGGGCAGGTATGACTGACCGAGTCCTTGAACAAAACCCTGCAACTTAGTTTGGTGTCCCCTTAACATAACTCTTCTGCATACTTCTGACTAGATAAGCAGAGAGATGTTTATGTATTGCCAGTCTGTGACTCTGAAGTCAAAGGACCTCAAATAAACTTTTTTGTCAGTAAGATTTCATGAGTAATATTGGGCTGCGTAAATCTGTTAGCAGTTCACAGCAAATTCTTGCCCCATTTGAGGCACAGATTCAAACCCACTACTTTTTGGTGTAAGTTTTTTAACTTCAGCCTTCCACATTGAGGCAAATCTTCAAAAGCTATAAATTCGTATAGCAACTGGGTCTGTAGCAACACACACAGTCAATAATTTGGCCATTTGGTTTTTTATACTTTCACAGATGACAAACAGAAGAAAATTATCTGTTACTTCTGAAAAAATATTGTGGAAAAGAATATAACATATCGATGGTTCAAAAGGAATTATGTGAATTCATATATTTGTTGTGAAATCTGTACTGAAAGTAGAATACGAAACATTTAAGAAATCTAGCAAAGTCACCTGTTTCTAAGTTATTCATCACCATCTATCAAACCCTTGGAGACTCATTTTTTCCTGTTGCTTTGGAGTAAGTACAAAAGATGTGTAAACTGCTTTATAGCTAGTAAACTTATTTCAATCCACTGGGAAATAATAAAGTAGTGAATTTGAAAGTACACATTATTAACAGATGAACAGTGAAAATATCTCATTTGAAACAGTCTGCAGCTTTGATATGTGGTGCCAAGCAGGGAACTGAGACATTTCTGCTTTGACAGCAACACAATATCACCAAGACTGCTTCT
The DNA here is from genome assembly GCA_017639485.1 of Pluvialis apricaria. Taxonomy (NCBI): domain Eukaryota; kingdom Metazoa; phylum Chordata; class Aves; order Charadriiformes; family Charadriidae; genus Pluvialis; species Pluvialis apricaria. The sequence goes on from CM030008.1 coordinate 148,392,593, forward strand.
CTCTCCATGAAATGCAGCCTGCACTTCAGCCTCTGTTGAGTCAGCTCTGACCTGTGATCCAGAAAGCATTGATGTACTCCTATTACTAAAGGTTCTTTAAAGACAGTGCATCAGTAGTTAAAAAAAAATAAAAGTGCATATGGAAAGCCCTGGAGATATGCAGGGAAGTAGGGATGAGGACACAAATTAAAGTGAGGATTTGAAGCAAGTATAAGTGTTGAAATTAGTTTTTGCACTTTTAAGTATGTTAAAAAAGACTAATTTTCTGAAGATATTTAAAACTAGATTGAATCATAAGTTCTTAAATAGACAGGCTTTTTTATCTTGATTTGTACAGGATTGAGCACAACAGGTCTGTGGACAAGAATAGCAATAGCAACTACTAAGTGTGGGCTGGAAACTTACAAAAACAAGGAATTGAATGTTGAAGCCCATCAGGCTTTTCTTTCTTTGATATTATGAATCTGTGGTTCTGTATGTTTTCTATATGTTAGTGCTGCATGTTTTCACAATTTTTACCTTGGTATTATTCTAATAGAAAAATGAAAATATTCTGTAAAACTAATACAGTTCCTTTTCTGATTCCTCTAAATATACTTAATTACAAATAATTAATAAGCTTATTACTTAGCCCTCTAAGAAGCAAGCAAACTCGTTCTTATTACTTCACAGAAGTATTTCTAAAACATAGTTACTGTTTTTGTGCCAGTGCTTTTGAAACACACTGCCAGACCCATGTGGCAAGTATGATATTTTAACTAAGGGTCAGGGGCCCAGTGCTGGTCTTACTATTGCTTACTTAATCCCTATGGTAAGATGATACGCAGGCAGTTTGACATCACCCATCTATCTGATTTTAATGTTATTTGACCAAGCATGTGAACATTTTGGTCCAGTACTATCACTGTACCTGCATGGTGTTCGTACTGTCTATAAAGTCCCTAAGGTGATGCCTTGTCATCAGGTGGCCTCTAGTAGGAAATAAGCCTATATATTTCCATACAAATACCACTGGGAGCCCGGTGCTTCCCTGTTTGTAGCCATAACACAAGCACAATTCTTATGGAAGCCCAAGGTAAACGTGTGCACATTGCCTCAGCAGGGAGTTCTGGTCATAGACCTGTCCTCCCCAGGTCAGAAAAACAAATTTTGCAGACTTGTGTTCAGAAAGATGTAAGCCAAGTTTCCTCACAACATTTTCTTTTTATGATGGTCTTAAGTTTTCTGTATGCTTTTCTAATTTCCCCCAGAGGCCCAAAGTGATTCAAAGTTGTTTTGTCAAAGTGACAGAAGTCAGACAGGCAAGATCATGGTGTCCCAGATAATGTCTCTTTGGTTGAGGTAATTATGGCTTCAGATCTCTTGCTCGTGTCCATTTAGCTCTCAGTCCCAGAAGATCAATTCAGAGAGATGCTATGGGTTTGTGAGATGTTAGCAGTGCCTATTCCGACCCTGATTTTTTGGAGCTCTCAAGCAACCTGAATTTACAAGGAATGAAGGAAGCGTCAGAGTTGCTTTATTCTTTAGACACTCACTGCCACACACATTCATATAAGCAGCACAAGGAGCATGAGCATATCCACATTGTACCGTACCAATCAAAGCAGTCCAGTCTTTCCTGAGCGAAGTATAGATGCAGCTATAGTGAAATCCATATTGACTACAGCAATTTATTTAAATAAAACCCTTTCAGGACATCTGGCTCTTCCCTGTGTATTAAGTGATTTTCCCCTTAATGTAATCTCACAGCGCATCCTATCCAGTTGCTGCATGTCTATCTTTCAAAGTTTTCTAGCTGTCAATGCGTTTTCTAAATACAAAAATCTTCCTTATAGCTAGTTTCACTTTAGCAAGTAAAGATGATAAATATGGCTCCTCTTACCCTGAAGCAATACATGATGTCTCTGATCTCTGTATATTTTTGTGAATTTCTGCCTTCAAGTCTGAATTTTTTCTCACTTTCCAGACTTGATTTTATATTGTTTCTCTGGTGGTTTTAGGTCTGGGACACATAGTGGATTTAGAGTGTGGTTTATCAATTCACTGCTTGCTTTTCGTTTCATAGAGCTCTTTTCAGCCCTTCAAGGAGCAAATCTGGGCAAGCTTGCAGTATAGCTTGTGACTTAGTCGGCAGTGTTAATATAGAAAACAGAATGACCCTTCTCTTCTGTCTTTGTTGGATGACTGTAATTCAACAGTATGTTTGAATAAGCACATGACATTCAAGTTTCAAATTAAGTACATGCAAGGTGCATTTCTGTAAGAGACACCCTCAATTAAATCAGGTTGCCCACTGTCAGTTTTAATTTGGCAAGCTTGTTGTTAACCGGCTTTAACAAACACAACCGCTTCTTTGCCAGGCTCGGTTAAAGAAGTTGCTTTCTAAACTCGAAGATTTTGAACGTTACTCAAAACTGATTCTGTCTTTGTTTGGAATGTACTTACTTTTTTGCCAAGGCTTCAGAGTTCATATGGTCTGCTTGTATTTACAAATGAATATCAAATTAATATGACAGCTGACTAATGCAAGTCTTTTGGACCTCAGCTGGTTTTCTGGCTAGCCTTCTTTTGAATTCACACATAGTAACTGGCTGGCTTAGTTCACTGTATCGAAGGAAGGGATTCCTGCAAAGATTCACTACTGTTAGCAGGGTAATAAAGCTTTTCTATAACTTTCTAAAGGAAAGCTTGAAAGTTTATCAACATTAGATGAAGATGAATATAATATTTTTTGTTATAATGTTAATTTAATTTAAATTTAAAAGTTGCTATGAAATAAAAAATGGTTATAAATTGTAATGTTATATAAAAAATGGCCAATTATTCTCTCAGAGATGGTGAGAAATTTTATCAAAAATCTCTCAAGCACTGTGAGAATTCAACTGCTAGTGTTTAGAAACAGTTACCTGTTACAGTGTTTTTTCTGCATTGCTCAGTTGTGCAATGTTTGGTAAGTAACCCAATGGCCTGACCCCAAACGATTTTGAAATTTGTTCCTATTTAACAAAAAAAACCACGCTGGGCATGATATGGAAAAAGCTATACCTCTATTAATTTGTAATAATAAAGCAGTGTGCAGAGCTTGATATCTAGCAGAGTGGGGAAGATTCAGTTCAAGTCAACCTATGTACTGTAACGGGTGAGGTATTTCTGATTTGTAGTGAGAGACCTTTGAAACAGATACTTCATATAAAAATAGTACTACTTTTATTTTGAGATGTGCACACAAGTTCTGTTTGAATAGTAATATACAGAATACATAATAATCACTGCTTTATTGTTTCCCACCAACTTTCTTGTTATAATTTCAATAAAATAAACCTAATAATTAAGTGAGTCCAGTAGCTATTAGAGATTGATATCACAAATGACTTAATAGGACAATTTTTGACCAACTGGATCTCAGGAGACTAAGTCATTATAATTTTGAACCTGCAGTGTCTCTCTTTGATGTGAATTGGCAGATGAGTACGTGCATTTGCCGGAAGCGTTGTTCCCATGGAAATGTTATTTCCTACATCACAGCTGTCCCCATAATGCTGTTTTTGTTAAATTTCTTCAGCAAATTAATGAAATTAAAGCTTTCCAAATGAGTTAAGAGGTCTATTAAGAATGGCATTAAAATTCCTCTCCTGCTTGTAAAAAGCTGTGCACAAAATCTTTAGTGGGCCCTCCAGTCTCACAAGAGACATGTATTAGAACATAACTATTTGAAATTGAAAAATAGTTAAAATCCTTTCCCTAGGACATCACAGCACGTGGCTGTACTCCACACTTGGCAAAGTGGATTTTTACTGTTGCAGGTGCTTTATTTTCATTGGGGATTATTGCCAGAGAACTAAGCTAAATGACAGGGAAGTAGTAATATTGACTTTGCATTGGCAAAAAAAGAAACCTGCAAGATCCACCAAATGACTTAAGTGTAAATCTGATTCTCCAATACATACACTTTTGACAGAGTGACACGATATATGTTTACATTTCCAATTCTGCTGTAAAGAAGACTGTAAAAATACAAATAAAATCCTCAAAAATACCACTATCACTATACAGTACAATGGGTAGTATGCATATCTGCTCCTTCACATTTAAAAATATAAATAATATTGCAGATTGGAAAAATGACTGTGTTTCATGATACTGGTTTTAGTAAAGTGTATTTGTTGGTAAGTGAAAAACAAACAAGATTGTCATAATAATTTTAGCCTATCAGTCGTACTTAGAATAACATTTTTATTTATTCTTTGTAGAACACGTGATATTCTTTGTAATTTGTTAGTGATCACAGAGTCACTGGGTGTAAGGATTCTCTACTGCTCCCTGTGCTGCCTTCTGCCATGGACTGTTACGGTTCAGGGCCAGGGTCTAATTTAAGTCAGTTTTAGAATAACATTAGCAGTACTTTACTCCTGCAGACTTCCTGCTGATGTGATGTCAACTTACCAGGTTAGTGAAGAGGGAAGAGCAAGCTTTTCTACATCTAGCAACACAAAATATCTGTCTTGTCAGTTTGTTAGTGAGGAAGATGACAGAAGGAAGAGCAGGGAGAGGAAGAGATGGGAGAAAATGCCGCGTAACAGTTACGGGTTATGGGAAATAGCCCTTCAGTTCAGCAAGTCACTAGCTGAGCTACAGAGCTAGGGTTCCTGGCGCTGGGACTTATTTTGAGCTGGGTGCTGGATTATGATACTATTTAACAAATGAGATGCAGGGAAAGAGAGGTGTTCGCCTTATGAGAGTCTGATTATTGTTTTGATAAGTCAAGGAGACAAAAATGAGATGATGGCAGAGGATGTCTGAAAGGATATGATCTGTCTTTTTTGAATGACTGTGGTGTCCTAAGATTTGGGTTTGGGCCTGTTTGGCATTGTATTTCTTGTCTATGGAGAAAGACTGAGTCAGTGTATTTTCCTAGTTTCCTGGTTGCTGCCTGTTGGATTGCTCAATGTACAGAAAGAATGGGCAGTACTGCCCTGTGCAGCAACATAGGATGCCTGCAAAAATCTTAATGAAGTTCTTTAACCTGTGGGACTTCATAAATGCTTTTTATATCAGTAACAGCTTTCAGGGGAGTCATTGTCTTTAGTTCCTCCATCCCCATTCTGGTTAGTTTGCCACGTATTGTAAATCTCAGCAGGCATCATAAACATAAGGACTCCCAGGTGTCAGTGGTCTTTTTTTAGTTTGTGTTTTCTTTTGTTTTGTTTTTCTGGCCTTAACAAAAGGTTCCTGAGGAAATTTGGCACTAACTATACTAATCAGCTAGTTTCTATAAAAGGTTTCTGTTTCTGTAGGCAAGAATCTGACAAACTAGTGAGATGTTGTCCAACTCTGCAACTGGTTCAAAAGCTGCAGCCAAAGAGTGCAGCTTTTTAACTGTGGAGACAGGACGAGACTTTCGATTTGATACATATGAAACAATGAGGATTCAGTGTGTCTGCAGCTGCTTCATGGAAAATGTACCAGCAGCCAAGAATATTATCAATTAGTTCTAAAATTAGTATTTTCTTGTAAGAGTATTAAACACCTCTAAAGCGTGAATAAGTCAGTCAGAAATTGGGAGAGGTTGGATGAAGTTTCTGACTTGTTTTTTACTTCTTAACATCCAAAAATGTTGATTAAACCAAGATTTTATCTGGAACCTGTTTATCTAGGATCTTGAAGATTTTCCCACGCTGCAGTCCATCTTACCTGGTGCAAGAGTTGCCAGCTATACTGTTGTATATAAAGTGGTTCAAAACAGTTTCTCTGCCTTTAGAGCAGGATCCTTTCATACTGTGAAATCTTCCCTCTCCTTAACCCAAATCTCACACACAGTTGCTTTCCTTCTTGGTCAGATATCAAGTAAATGGACTGTCTAAAGCAGGAGATACCAAGACTGAAGCAAAGATCTTACAAGACTTACTTCTCTGCCTCCCCTCCGTGAGGATTTCCTTAGGCACTTTATGGTATTACCTTCTGGCTATGCATCAACTCCAGAAGGGATCGTTTTCCAAGCAGCCAGTCCTAGGCGTTGTATTTTGGGAGAGTTTATCTGCCAGTGTTTTCTAATATTTCTGTAATTCAGCACAGATACTGACAAGCTGGGGAGAAAAACAAGGTAGTTTCTGATTATCTGCTATAGTAGGAGTCTGGAAAACCTTGACAACAAATTTGATTCCAGAGAATAATTGCACTCCCTGCTTTGAAAATAAGTGGGTCTCTGCAAAGAGATCTTGAAGAGGAATGCCTTTAAGGAATCAAGACATTTAATGTTGCATTTTCCAGAAGGCTATGTATGGACAGCAATTTTGTACTTACTGTTTTTCTTCAAAAGCATACAAAAAAAGCTGATGGAATTTAATGCTATGTCTATGCCAGTAAACTACACAGTGCCACGACATAGTCTTAAGCACCACCCCATGATCATCTGTACTGTTTAAACAAGTGTGTTCTCCTTTATCATTGTTTTGTGCAGGACACACCAATAACGTGCCCTCGATTCAGTCCAGGCACAATTCAGGAAATAGCCTGGGTCGAGGTCTTTACATGTACATGTAAAGAAAACTTCAAGTAATTTCTGGGTTTTGTTAAGAGAAAAGGTTGTAGGATTCACTGTTTTTTACTCTGAAGTCCATCTTATATTTCTATTACTTCAGAAAGGAACAAAACCTGACATACAACTCCCTATTTTTCTGGGAATAATCCATTTCTGGCACTGTCAAAAGGCAGTCTAAGTAGAAGGATAGCTTCGCTGGTGAGGATACCAACCATCTACCGCGAATAATTAGTGAGTGAGGGTTTGGATGGCCAGAAAGGGTTCAGAGTGCTGATGAAGGAGGTGCTCGTGACCACTGCAGATTTACTATGAGGCACTATAAGCTACTCGGAACTCTCCTAGTAGTTATTTCTCAAAACATTTTTGTTGAGAGAGGAATTGAGGAAAAAAAAAAGCCACTGTTGTGTGATTGCATTCTCCAGGAACTATTTACTAATTGGGACCATAACAAAGATGTCTTCTCAGCTGCTTTTTGAGGGGAGAGAGGGCAAACCTTTAATTAAAGAAAATATTTTTAGAAGTCTACTGGAAAAAAATGGAGTTTTGTGAATGAACTTTCAATATTAGCCATTTGTACTAGTATTTGGTATATGCACACAAAATCTTTTTTCTTACTTAAATTCCCCTTCCTACTCTTCTCAGTTGGTCAAAAGAACGTGGCTGAATGAAGTGTACCTCATTGTTGGCATGTGGAAACAACAAAGCTTCATTTTGTGATACAGAAGCCTTTAGACAGCAGCCAAAGAGCAAATTTTTGTAATGCTTTCATAGTTAACTGCATAGTGAAATTATAGCAACTTTGTTTGCACGCCAACCTTTTTAAGCACATCGATTTCTTTAATAAGGGTAATTATTGTAATCCATTGCACTTAAATAGAATTATACATCTTGCGAAATGACACATGAAGCACCTCAAATGCACATTAGACTCAGGAAATGGGAACTTTCTCCTCAGTGTAAGTTTTATGAGAAAAGAGAATATTCCTGTTTTCACTGCTATGACTTAAGACCTTTCCTGAATGTTTACATCACTTATAAAGCAATGCCATAATTATTATTTCCTATTACTAAATAGGAAAAAAAACCACACCAGGAACCCACTGATTTTCTGGATATCATTCTTGGAAAATGGATCATTGGAATAGGTTGTTCTGCAAGTAGTAAAAATTTTGACCTATCAGTCTGTGCTGTGCAAATGAGCTCCCACATGAAATAACAGAGATTCAGTAATATCTTTCCCCCAAGGGGCATTCATAAGATTTCTCTCCGGGGATCTGTTTTCAAAACAGTTTTATAAAGTAAATAGCTCTAGTTTTCTACTCCTGTGTCAAACTTGAACTGATTTTAAAAAATATTGAAAAGAGAGAGGCCTGACAGAAAACAGTCACATTAATCATATTTCCTTAGAGAACTTGGGTTAAAAATAGCTTTACATGGTAAGGGGCTTTAGTTTTCTGATTCTTAGAAGAATTTTGCATAAGATAAAGTTGAAGATACTATCTCTGCCCAACACTCTTCTTCCTAGATCTCTCTGGTATTTCTTGTATGCAAGGTAGTGTTGAAACTGAGAACTAGGCATCTTGTTTCTGTGAATCAATCCCTAAAGGTGTTAGTCTGAAAGAAAATAAAGCATGTGATGTTATCCTCTTACAAGTAAGTTACTATAGTGCTAAAAAGCCCCAAAAATAGAGATTGACATTTTTTTCCTTCCCTGCCTTCCTCTTTACTCACTTTCTACCCAGCTCGTTCCTTAATGTTCAGTGTACCAATGTGAGTCATTGTGCACTAACATAACAACAAAGAGAGTTAAAAAAGGATAAGAAAAGGACTGTGTTGCAGTCTTTTGTTATTGTCTGTCCAGGCAAGGCCACTAAATCTCTCTCTCAGCTTTGTTTTCATAGAATCATAGAATTGTCTAGGTTGGAAGGGACCTTTAATATCGTGAAGTCCAACCATCAGCCTAACACTGCCAAAACTACCACTAAACCATGTCCCTAAGCACCATGTCTACCCATCTATTAAATACCTCCAGTGATGGTGATTCCACCACTTCCCTGGGCAGCCTGTTCCACTGCTTGACAACCCTTTCAGTAAAGAAATTTTTCCTAATATCCGTGTTAAGCCTCCCCTGGTGCAACTTGAGGCTGTTTCCTCTTGTCCTATTGCTTGTTACTTGGGAAAAGAGACCAACACCCACCTTACCACAACCTCCTTTCAGGTAGTTGTAGAGAGTGATAAGGAGCCTCAGCCTCCTTTTCTCCGGGCTAAACAACCCCAGTTCCCTCAGCTGCTCCTCATAAGACTTGTGCTCTAGACCCTTCACCAGCTTCGTTGCCCTTCTCTGGACACACTCCAGGACCTCAATGTCTTTCTTGTAGTGAGGGGCCCAAAACTGAACACAGTACTTGAGGTGCAGCCTCACCAGTGCCAAGTACAGGGGGATGATCACTTCCCTAGCCCTGCTGGCCACACAATTCCTGATGCAAGCCAGGATGCTATTGGCCTTCTTGGCCACCTGGGCACACTGCCCGCTCATCTTCAGCTGGCTGTCAACCAACACCCCTAGGTGCTTTTCTGCCATGCAGGTTTCCAGCCACTCTTCCCTAAGCATGTAGCGTTCCATGGGGTTGCTTTGTGCCTCTCCATCTCTTGACCCAAACTCTCATTCATATTTTCCCTTATACTTTCTTCAGAAGCACACACAATATTTCTTTGATTTGGTGGCAGAGGTCCACTTCTATAAATGAGTTCTTATGTTTTCCTCTGTGTTGTGGCTTAAGTCCAAGCATTTTGTGCCTTCATGCACATGCAGCTGTCAACTAAAGAGCAAAGCAATTTATGGGTACCTCTCAAATATCTTAAATAGTTGCATTGTTGTTCCAAATCTGATGCCTCATTCCATTTCCCCTTGTGTCAATGGGAAGAGACCCAGTGATCCATTTGCCTTTGAGGGCCCTGTGTTAAATCCATGGATAAGTTTTGTGTGACAGAACATGTATTATAAAAACTTCATAAAGAAGTAATAAAACCTTCCTTTTCTGAAATAGATTCAGGCCATTACAGGTAAGGGGAAAGGAGTACGGCTCTACCCACTAAAATTTACTCTAGAGCCATTTACTGAGAGGTAAAGCTCTAAGAATAGCTTTTGCATGTTTTTGAAAATCTGTTTTAAAAGTAGAAATATTCTTTGTTAACCTTTACATACTGGTGATTTAACACAAAAATAAACAATTTCTCTGGTTTCCAGAAATATTCCACTGTTTTCTGGATTGCCTAAGACTGTATCTAGTGGGGATTTTTCAGTGAGATGCACTGTACTGAACAGAATAACCAAGGTTGAAGTTCCGTGCAAGAACTTCACTGAAATAGAAACGTTCTCTATGTATTCGCAGGCCCACTTGCTCCAGACTTTCCAGGTCTGGATGTTTGTCCAGACACCTGCCAGTTAGATGTCAGGGTAAAATCTGGATAGGTACTGCTGTCATCACTGTAGATTGTCATTTCTGTGCGAAGGACAGGTCCCTTAGCCCGGACCACTGGTAGGTCAGGTCCGCCTGGAGCATGTTGTGAAATGCTTCATCAGATAATTTAGATGCAGCCACGTAGAACACATAGAAACAGTCTATAAATGAGTACAAAAGTTATATTAGAATAAATTCCATTGATCAGTAACGATCATCTATGTCAGCAACAAAGTGTTGTATGAAATACAGATATAATACATGTATTTGTTGCTGAAGAGAGGGACCAAAAAACCTATGGCTGTTCATTATTGTGTAATTTCATCAAAATCATAGGGTGACTGAGCTAAACCACATTACTGAAAACATTCTTGAAATGTCTGAATGTTTAGAAACCAAAACTAGACTTCAGACTGATATCCTTTTCCACTCTGTATTGAATCAAGTGTCTGTTTCCCAGAGGAATATAGATTATTTGTCTGTATATATGTGAGAAGAAGAGGGGCAGAGCACTCATTGCAGAACTTAAATTTCCCAAGCAAAAAAAAAAAAAAAAAATTATATACTGATGTATTAATTTTTTTATATGCTCTTGCTGGTAATGTGTTTTAAGACAATCAGTAAATAAGAGCTTGTTACTTTAAACAAAGTTTTGATGAGTCAAGTATGTTTACAGGAGACCAAACAGGAACCTAGAATTAAAGTCACCCCCTTTCACCCCTCAAAAACCAAACCCTACCTGTGTGAATTAGCTGCTTTTACCCTCCAGTCTCCCAAAACCTTCCATCTGAAACCTGTCCTTTTCTGTCTCCCCCTTTTTACTCTTCTTTGTCTGCGCTGTTTCTCCATCCACTGGCTGACAGTGTCTTTACATCCAAAATGCAAAGCAGACAGATGGGCGTCTCAGGAAAGAACATGACTAAGAGCACCAGCATCGGCGGGGACATGTACACACTGGAGAAGAACGACGGCAGCCAGTCGGACACTGCAGTGGGCACTGTGGGTGGTGGCGGCAAAAAGAGACGCTCCAGCATCGGTGCAAAGATGGTCGCCATCGTGGGTCTCTCGCGAAAAAGCCGTAGCACGTCACAACTCAGCCAAACTGGTAGGAACTGGAATTTTTTTTTCCCCTCTCAAATTATCATTTTAATGTATATCATGTGTATGAATTACGGTTTAATCATTTGGACATCTTGTTGAAGTTGCCTAATCAACAGTATTCTACAGAATGAAGAAAATGGTCAAATATCTTTTTTCTCTGGATACTTACTAAACTTTCTTTTTTTAGCAAAGATCCTTTTCAGGCTGGACTGAGGCTTCTATTTTCTTCTTGCTGGAACCTGCTTAATGCACTAATTCCTTGCTTCTCAGGAGCCAACATGAGCCGCTGTACTGCTGTTTGGGGAGCATGCTTACTGCAAGTTTGTGAAGGGTCGCTGAACTGTTGTGAAATTCCTTTGCTTTTGTCACAAATTCATATTTCAATACGGGCTTTTTTTCACATTTGAACATTCAACCTTATTTTGAAACAAAACAATTTTCCTGAAGAAAATGATACGTTATATTTTATTACTTTAGTACAACTGTTTTGTTGCTTTTTAATTAATTTGTTTTCAGCCTACAAGCATATTCACCATCAGTATAAATTTTCGCCATTTCTGTTTATCTCAGTTAAATTGATACTGAAATATTCTACCTTGGAAAAAGGGAGAGTTTTTCTGCTTTGATGCCTAAAGCATGTAAAATTGTATGCATTTTTTTATATTCCTCCTACATCAGAGAAAATCCATATAATGCACTCTGAAAAGCTCTCATTGTCAATTAAGAAAGCTGTATAGGACAAGTGTATTTTACATGGAAAAAATAGCTTGTATTTAAATGACATACATGAAAAAAGTGTTTAAGCAATTTATATAGTTATGCACATATATATTTATATATTTCAAGGTATATACATAAGTTACATTGTATGTTCAGCATTTAAGCAAAACTGTTGTAACATTGTCGTATGGTTCAACATAAGTTTATAGTGTTCAGTTGTGTGTGGTCTCCATTGTGCTAACCACCATTCAAACACTGATAAAAGATTTTTCAGTTCTCTGAAAGTTTGCAGTTTATACCGTAAAACCAAAGTGTTAAGAGTTTTAATGTACAAGTAAATGGAGAAAAATGATGATTTGCAATGTCAGAAATTGTGGTAAATTTTGTAAGTAAACTTTTATAGGGGGGGAATTTAAAGAACCTGGAAAGAGTAGAAGTAAAAAAGAGGGGAAAGGAAGGGTAAGCTAGAGGGGTAACAGTGCAGAAGAAGGAGGAGTATACAGAAAGAGAACAGGCATCTTGAGTGTGCGTCTTACTGAATGTGATATGAGACAGGAGGGAATGAAGAAGAGGGGAAAGAACGTACATAGTGAAAGCTCTGAAATCATGCAGACGCCAATGACTCCACCAGTAGGCAAGTCTTTGCAGCAATCTCGTTTTACCAACTCACTTCCAGGTTATGGAAATGGCAGTTTCATACGCATTTCTGTTTTCTCTGAGTTCAAATTAATGCAAGGTGAAAGATGGAGTCATCTTTACACAGTTCTGGGAAGTGTCTGGTTGGGCCGAAGATATCTTATTCACTTGCTCAGCTAGAAATTTAAGTTTTACTCATGTGATAGTACATTGGTATGTAACTGTATTGGTGTATTTGAATATCAAGTCAAATACAGTGCACTGCATTACTAGTTCTGGTCTCTCGTACTGTAAGAGGTATTAAATGAAGGATGTCAGTTTGTATGCTGTTCAAGTATGTCTCAGCACTAGAGAGAATCTGTATTGTGTGGCTTGCCTAGATTTGATTTAAATATCATGCTGTCTTAGTTATTTGGGACTTCTAATCTGAAGTTTTTCTCTCTGTTATATCCAATCAGTTGCCCAACAACTGATTAGATGCTCAAGTCAGGGACAAACGTGAAATGTAACTCTTTCAAAAGTACTCCAGGTCTCTTGACCCATTGACTGTGAATGGGGTGTTTTGAAACAGTCTTGAATAAGGAGCTGTGTTTCAGTGCTGTTAGAGGAGCAGCAGAAGCCAGGGGAGCCTGCACAGCTCTGGCCGGCAGCCCTTCTCCGTCGGCTGATCCCTGGGAGAGGTCTGTGCTCAGGGCTGGCCTGTGCCTGGCCCGGAGCAGAGCAGCCAGTGCACCTCCTGCTGCCACCTTCTGAAAAGGCCCTTCGTGTATCGGGTTGTTTCGTAGAGCTGTTACCCCACACCAGCTCCTGCTGCCCTGTTTGACAGTGCTCCTGAGGGGCCTTGTCTCTTGGCCACGTGTGGCTGCACCTAACAGGACAGGTACGTGCATCATTTACACAGTTGGGTCACACAAGCATGCTGGTCAAACGGTGAGCAAGCCTGTGGCCACATGTCTGCCCCTGGATGAAGTATGTGTATGGTGCTGTGTCCCTGGTGACACAAGGTGATGGCCTGTTGGGGGGTGAGGGTGAGGTCACATCATGAAGAAGTGTTTTTCATGTCTTAAGCACGCATCGGCACATCTTAAAGAAAATATTGGACACCGGTGTTATACACAAACACCAGAGCTTTAAAACTTGCAGTTAATGTATTTAATGAATTTATGAATTTCCCTGGTTTATCTCATCGTGTTCCTGTTTTCAGATGGTAAGTGCCTGCACAAGGACTCGTGTATTGGTACAAGGGCTGGGATCAAAACACTAATGAGCTGTAGATGTCCACTAAGTAGTTTTCTGGAACTGAGAGGCAGGGGATACTCAGGAGGCAAGGCACTGGTACCGCACAGAAACTGGTCGAAGTACAAAGGGCTCTTAGGTAATTTCTGCAGAAATTATATCATTCAATTGATCAGCTAAGCATCTCCTTACATATCAGACTTGAAAAAGCGTACTGATATCATGAGATAACAGTACCACTTCTATAGAAAGTTGTGATCATAGTTATAGCAACTAGGCTTTTATAAACGGTGTGCTCATATGGAAGTCAGTGAAGAAATGCCTATCAGTACCTCTGAAACTTTTTTCAAGTGGTTTGTAAAGCATAATTGTATTTCAGTGGTTTTCTTCATTCATATTTTATAACTAAATCCATGCCAGAAGTTTTTCTGAAGCCATCATAACTGCTTTAAGGACTGTGAATCAGACTTACAATAAGTGCCTTAAAAGATCAATTTTTACTGTCTTTTTAACTTAATTTTATGTTATTTCTTGTTATTTAGGATAGTATTAAGAAATTGACACTCAAGCTACACACAACAAAGTATTTTTTACTCTGATTAGTAATTCTTTTAATGTATTCAGGTAGGAATAGTTGTTTGGGTTTCGTGGGTAAAGGGTATGTTGATTTGTTGTTATAGGTGGGAGTAAAAGGAGTAATTGTAATAACAATAATAAAAACAACAACAACAAAATTTATTACCTAACAATAGTATTTGGATTTCATTCGACTATGGCTAGTGTATACTCTGTGTTGGAAGGCCTCCAGAGAGAGAACTGAATACATCTGAAATATGACAAAAACCTGAATAAGCAATGCTCTTTTCTCCTCAGACATATATAGTCTTAAATGCCTAGAAAATTGCTAATCTGTTAACTCTGCTGACCAAGCCCATCAAGGGTAATTTATGAGAGTAAAATAATAATTCAAGAAGCTGAAAAGATCTGACTTCATCAACATAGGCACTAGGAACTGATCTTTTCAGATTACCATAGCAAAAGAACCCAAGTGTGTTCTCATATCCATTACATTAAAAGGTCTTAAGTGGTGCTCTGTGCATTCCTATTGCTATGGGAAAAGAAAGAGCAGAAAAAATACCAGTGTTAAGACCATGGGAATACAGAAAACATGAATAAAAAATAGATGACACTTGTTCTCTGGTTTCCATTTGGGCTTAAAGGAGAGTTGTAATTTATTTTTTAAAAGTTCACACTCCTTTTAACAATGTGTATTGCTGCTGTGATATTTTTCCTATTATTTGATTTAATGAAAATTTTAAGTGTGGGTATATATCGGATCAGTATTTTGTGAGCTGATTTGATTTATTTTAAAGCAATTAAAAAAAAAAAAAGGGGGCCTGGAATTTCTTTAACCTTGGAATCAAGTTAATGGTTGGATGACACAAAAGTGATTGTACTTAAGGTAACTTTTACTTAAGATAAGAGTTTGGTAAAAGAGTTTAGTTAGTGTACTCTAGTACTCCAGAGTAGAGTGGCAAGGTAAATCGGAATTGATTTTAGTTCTGATTCCTGTACTTTTTAGTGCTACAAAAAATAGCTAAAGGTATACTCCCTACACTTGGGTCAAGCAATCATTCCTAGAAGCTAAGATTTGGTGGGTTATAAAGAGTTTATGTTGTAACCTTCAGGTCCCGATTCCACAGGCATTCTTCCTAGTGGAAAAGCTGGCTTTCTTTAAAGAGGAAAATAAAATACAAAATGCAAATCCCAAGCAGCATCTTAACAGTGTTTGCTTAGCTATTCATATCTGGAATGCAATCCTTTTCCTGCTGGACAGCCCTGAGGGAACTGATGATCAGACTTCCATACAGGTGCAGACCTGTAACTCTCAGTTATATTTCATTAATGAGTGAAATCTTTGCCCTCTTCTGATTACACAGTCTTAGATGTCCCTTTCAACTTACATGCACTGTCTCTGGCAGGTGGATACCTGAGTGCCTTGACATTAGCTGACATTTCTCCTTTAGCTGGGAAAATATTTGGCCTTTTTTAAGCGAGCCAAGACCTATTGTGTTTGTAGGCTGATTATATCCAAAAGCCTAAGCAACTTAGTTTATGTTTTCGAGACTTTTTTTTTAGAATCTGGACCACACCATGGGTCATAGATACTAAAACGTGTCCTGTGTGTACATATATTCAATCATATTTACGGAGTCCAGCACACTCTTGGAGACTGAGTCCCATCACATCTTTGGGTATATAATCACAATAGATGGCATCTATTAAAATAGATGACAAAAATCATGCAACAGTATGACTTGAGAGTGGCCAGTACAGTAATGCCTGCAGAGAGGTGTAACCATGTGTTTGAATAGAAATAAATTGCCCTTGTGTGTCTCTGTAGAGTGTTACTCCAAGGTACAGTGCTCTGGAGGGCCCTGCACACGTAAACCTGGCAGATGATCTTGGGGGTCAACAGACGCTGCTGCCTGAACTGCAGTTTCTCTGTGGCGACATGTTGCTCCACGTCAGCTAATTACTCTTTCTAATAGGCGAATTCTCCCAAGATAAAGGTTGTAGGAAAGCATTGGAAAACTATTGAAAAACTATGCAAGGTCAACCAAGGCATAGGCAAGTATTAAAACCTATTAAAATCTCATTAGAACAAACAAGTTTGGGTTGTTTTTGTGGGTTTTTTTTTAATGACCAAGATAAAAGCTGCTCCCCCCCCACCCCCCCCAGCAGGAAGACAAACTTTGGCAAGATGCCACATGTGGCATGAAGTTATGGGGCTGTAAAACCAGAGTTTTGGGACAGTGTGTCATGGTGTTCTGTGCTCTCTTAATATCCTTTGTAATTTTGGTGTGGTTAAAGTATGGCATTATATTCTTCAAGTTATATTTCTCTGTAGGAAAAAAAAAAAAAGCAAAAATCAGTTGATTCAGTGCAAATAAAATGATGATTGCCCTTGAGAGAATTAAATAGTGTTCATCAAAAAGAGGTTCTTCAATTTTAACAAATTCTGGAGAAGCCCAAAGGGTAACCCCAGTGCAACGTGGTTTTGAAAGTGTTTTGAAAGTATTTTGAAATTTTGGTATTTTATGACTACATCTTTTCTTAGAAGAAATGTAAGAGAAGTCAGTCTCTCAGAGCAAAAAGCTTGAATGGGATTTTATTTTCTGTGTGTGTTAAAAGCCAAATTTTGAATTTTATATGTTTTGTAGGGTGTTGAAACTAGTCTAAAGTGCTATATCCGTAAGTAGAATAGTCTCAGTTATGCCTGTCATTAACCAACCATGTAGCCTATAGAGCAATTTCCTCAATTACTAGAATAATTGAAGGGAATCTTTTGGGAGCATTGGTCTTGGTCTTGTATGGAATTTCACATTTCTCAGTTCAAAGTTTGGATTTATATAGAAAACAGTCTCCTGCCACACATACAGTACATATGTTTCCTATTAAAAAGAATATGATTAATCACTTCCAACACTAACTAAAGGAGAAACATTGATTGCCTTTCATTGTCTAAAATTAGATAGAATATAGTAAGCAAACAACTTACTGAACTAAGAGTGTATTTGTTTTCATAATACATGTTGTTATTTTCTATCTCTAGAATTAATTGATGTGGCCAAACCAGCAACTGAAATTATCTTTCACTACTTTTAATCTGGCTACGTATTTTAATTTTTTTTTAAATCACAAATATAATTCAGGTGATTTGAAGCAATCCATTTGTTTGGGGTTTTATTTCCTCTCGTATTCCAGAGGCAGATTGCTAATGTTAATAAATTGCTTTAATGTGTAGTATTATACTTTTATCAGTATTCTTGATGTGTAATCTGATTTAGTTTCAAAATAAACCCGTATTACATTGATAGAAATATAGGATTAGCAGTTGACAAGAGATTAAGGCCAATTTGTCCTACTGATTAGCTGAGAATTGTGACCTGAATCCTTTACCAAAGAGAAAGTACCATTATAATAAATACATTACCAAGAGCATTAATCAGCTTTTACTAAATAAACTCAGGAGAGTATGCTAATAAATAAATAGACTCTAATTGCAAACTAAAAAGGCTGACTACACATGTTTTTAACTATAATTTACTAAGGTGATAGATTTTTGGTTTTAAATTGTTTTCTTCCACATGTAGGAAAAGACTAGGAAAGAAGATGAGGCAGTACAAAATTTATGCAACTCTCCTCAACAGATTTTCTGTAGAGGAGGTAGGTATATAATTGAGTCCTCACATTTTCATAAAGCTTCTGTGAGAGATGGATGCAATGAAAAGAAATATATCACTGAGATGTCAGAACTGAACTCCAGGCAGTGCTAACTTTGATCTTATAGAAGTCCTCTGGAAGACACTTCTCACACACAAAGTGTGGGAGACACCTTATGCCATATATAAGCAGAAATTCCAGGCAGATGAGAAGAAAATCCTGTAATGAGACTAGGAAGTAAGAATAAAAGGCTTAATTTGGGGAGAAAACGTGCCGATCATGTATACGAACCAAGCAATACTGCCCCAGTCACAAATTATTCATTGAACTCTCTCTCTGTAATATGTAGTTACCAACTCAGTGAGATATACACCTGTGAGATTTCCAGCTGACTGTGGTAGAAATAAAATTAAATACCCTGGTTGTAGGCATTTATATGACTAAAAACCTTTACTTATATTTCCAAAAATTATTTTCTGTGTTGCCAACCCTTTCCTGAAAAAGCAGCATACTTATCTTACCACTTGATCTCATTAATAAGGGAAAAAAAGGAGAAAGCTATAAGTGAGATCAGAACGTTTAGCTTGACCTTCCACAAGATTTTTTTCTTTCCGTAATTAGAGGTAAAAATAGAGAGAGAAATGTAGGGTGATCTTTCTTGGTAAGAATATTGCTAAGTTATCTTTTCTTATTCAGAGCAGAAGAATTCTCATAAGATCCCCGCTAGAAAAAAAACCATACATCTCATCAAAAAAACTTTAAAGCTGTTTTATTTCTGTCTTCACAGTAAACAAGATTTGTTCTTTGTGTTGTTACATAAGGAAACCCCATCACAGTCCTTTCTGAATTAATTCAATCTGGAGAGCATTTCTTTTTTAGGTTATGTGAGAGATATTCAACAGAATAATTTAGGCTTTCCTTAAGAAAGTTTCAGTTTGAAAATGTCTCTTGGGATTTTGTAATCCCTTAGTTAAAATATGATATAATATCTGTGAATTTCTTGTTGGATATTCTGTGAAAAAGGGCTCTGACTTCATCCTGCTGAAACTTGAGAGTGAAAAGAAGAATTTTATAGGGCAATTTCATCCTTTTACTCTGGCAGTTATTCAGTTTCCAGTTTGCTTGAAATGTCTAAGATACCTGTAGTGACAGTTTGTGTCTCTATCTAATTTATACTTTAGGGGGAAAAAAAAAATGTTTTATTTGTTTCCAGTTAATTTTTTTTTTTTTAACATAGCCACTTCAATGACTACTGTTTGTATTCTTCCAGAAGGATAATACTCATCTACACATTACTCTATGAACCACTTTCACTAGGTAACAATGTGCCATGAAGGGAGTTTTACTTCAGATCTGCAAAGGCCAGCAGGAAGAGGGCTGTTGTACTTTGCTTTTGGACAGTTTTCAGAAGCGTGGTTATTACCAAAAATAAATAAATATGGCATTCATATTTACAGATTCATTAGGGCTGCATCTTTTTTTAATTTAACATTTCATAATAATACAGGATTTCTTGCCTTGTACTTAAATGGAATGAAATAGTAAAGGTTCTTTAGCAAGTCATATCTCAATATTGAATTTGTGTCTTTCACACTACCCATGCAAATCAGCAATACTATTAATACGCTTTTGATCAATGACTTTTTTTTTCTAAGGGTAGAAGGTAATTTATAAAATAATTACCTGAAAGTAAAAAATCATGAAAATAGACCCAGAAGTAAAGGTGGTATTAGAGGCATGTTTTGCAGTCTAATCCAGAATAGTTCTCTGGCCTCAACTGCGTCTTCAGCCCAGAAAGCCAACAGTATCCTGGGCTGCATCAGAAGAAGCGGGGCCAGCAGGTCAAGGGAGGTGATTCTGCCCCTCGACTCTGCTCTCGTGAGACCCCACCTGGAGTACTGTGTCCAGCTCTGGAGCCCTCAGCACAGGAAAGACATGGACCTATTGGAGCAGGTCCAGAGGAGGGCCATAAAAATGATCCGAGGGTTGGAGCACCTCTCCTATGAGGAGAGGCTGAGAGAGTTGGGGTTGTTCAGCCTGGAGAAGAGAAGGCTCCAGGGAGACCTCATTGCAGCCTTTCAGTACTTAAAGGGGGCCTACGGGAGAGCTGGGGAGGGACTTTTTACAGTCCTAGTGATAGGACGAGGGGGAATGGCTTTAAACCAGAAGAACGTAGATTTAGATTAGATATTAGGAAGAAATTTTTCACTCTGAGGGCGGTGAGGCACTGGAACAGGTTGCCCAGAGAAGTTGTGGAAGCTCCATCCTTGGAGATGTTCAAGGCCAGGCTGGATGGGGCTTTGAGCAACCTGGTCTGGTGGGAGGTGTCCCTGCCTGTGGCAGGGGGGTTGGAATAGATGATCTTCAAGGTCCCTTCCAACCTAAACCATTCTATGATTATGTGGATGTTGCAGTATTAAAAAAGTTCAGTTTTACTGCACTCTTACATTGCCCATTTCAGCTATCTGTCCTATGCTTATACTATAAATAAAAGTAATTTGTGCTCTCCATAGGATAAAATGGGGAGGTAAATGTTATAGTACTTCTGCTTTTAAACACCACACAAGATAAACAATTCATGGGAAATCGTGCAGATATTGAGAATACAGTTGTGGGGGGGGGCTCTTCATGCTTCTGGACTCTTTGTGCTGATGTCCCTCGTAATGAACTGGGATATGCCTCCTAGGCATCTCCAGACCATTTAGATTGGCTTTGTCTTCCATGGAAGAGGTGTGATGATGCTATCACTCAAAACTTCTATGTGCCACTAACAGAAAACTCTTACAGGAGAAATTATATTAACATATTAAATTATATTAACTTAAAATTAGCTAAGTGTACCAGTGATGATTCACAAAAAATACACAAGCAACCACTGGATCAGGGAGCTGAACCTTCTACTCACAAACAAAGGACTCTAACCATTAGCCTACAGTCATGGCTCTCTTATCAATGCTTTATTTGGCCTATTGGGTCTTCCTTTTTTCTTTTTTTGGGTGCTAGCAAAAACTTCAGTTTGCAAAATAGTTCATGTCAAGTATGTGGCAGATGGTGTGAGCCAGGAACTCTCCAAGAAAGTGGGAAATGTTTGTCTTGTCTAGCAGGGGAGGGGCTCTGAACCCAGGTCTGCCTCCATCACGGACACATCCTCTTGGTTGCAATGTAAAACTGAGATTTGGTTTCTGCTTCTCTAGAGATGTAACAAAAGAAAGCAGTGACCAAAACTACATTTCTTGAGGACAGTCCTGCAGCTGCAGTTTGTAAAGCTTACCTGATTCATCCCTGAGGCCTAATGTGCAGGACCTGCTTTTTCAGAATGCTGTACAGCATAGGTCCTTGCCATCTCCATGTTGGCAAGAGTCAGTAGCTTCTCAACATCCACAGAATCAAAATTAGAGGGAAAATTAGGATAAAAAACTGATTTTGGGGAACTTACATACCACTGGGGCCATAAGCAGCATTTTTTATCTTTATTTCTTTGGAATGAGGTGCCAAATTCCTGGGCATTTTAGGCACTTGTACTCAGTTTTAAACCATTTTTTATTCATATCTGACCTTTGCAGTCTGTATAAAGAAGTGAGACAAACACAGGGAAGTATAAGAGAAGAACAGAAAAGAGAAGTTACTGAGACCAGCAGAAGTCAATGGAGAGCCAGAATATAAGCCTAAAAGTTGTCAAGTCCCTATTCCATGCTTTAGCAACACAACAAAAAAGAATTTGTGAAATTATTTTTGCTGTCCTTTTGGGTGTACATTGTGCTTTTTAGCTATGCTATTGGGCAACTCCAGGTCTTTTGTTGTTTTTTTTTTTTAACAAAGTAAAACATATCCCTATACTTAGCAATTAGCAAATGCTTTGGGAATGGGTAGTGAAGGTTTTGAAGACATCACAAGTGCATCTAAATTCAGTGACATCTTGAGAATCTAGTTCAAGGAGTGCACTGGTGAATTGTATATTTTTGCCACAGTTTTTTATATTTTAGTAGTTTATGTCTGAGGAATTTCTCCAAGATTTTTTATAAATGGCACTATAGATTTTGTTATTGCATTTTGATTACTGTATGAACAAAGTGATAGGATTTTCTCTAATACTGTTAGGCTTATGTAAGTTCAGTTAAACTCTCTCTTCCTGCTCAGGGAATGTATTAAGAACCAATAAATTGTCACTGAGAACACATTACAGGAGGAAGAAAACATGCAAATTGGTCTCAAACCACTCCTAATGGAGCATGTTTAGAAAAAGGTGAATGATTCCTTAGCAAAGGCAAAAAATTGTGTTTTTCCTCATCAGCTAAATAATTTGTGTATGGCTCTTTGTGTATCTCCATAAGATGAACAGATCCTTTGGGAGATATTTTCTTAGCAGCCCTACTTTTTATTGTAACGTAATCAAAACATAGTCTCCTTAATATTGGGAGGAGGTTTGTCTTTTTATACCTATTTTTAGGAGTTCTTCCTGTGCTTGCAAGTGGTTGTATGAATGACATTGAATTTTTTTACTATCATGATCTTTTTATTACAATATGAAATGTTTAACTATATATATTATCTATTAAAAGTCAGCTCCAAAAGTTACATTCAGGTTTTATCCAGTTTTGTAACTATAGTACTCTAATATTTAGGTTTTGCCATTGTCTAGGTAGAATTTAGTGACAGCAAAAATTATTTTTAGCTCAGTCTATGAAATCACATTGAGACTTAATTGAAAATATTCACAGTAATAAGTACTCTTCTTGTTACTATTTGCTGCAGTAAGACCTGTCAAGAATAAATTTGTACTGTGAAGGAAAAATTACTTCCCTGTGATTAACTGAATTAATTAATAGTTGCCAACATTACTGAATTTTTTAATAAGGTGGATATCTTAAATATTTTTGAAAATGTAAAATTAATGCAGTATTTTCTGTGAAACCTGAAGTGTTAAGGCAGTGCCATATTTAACTAATATTTTAAGTGGAAAAAAATAACATAGTAACACCTTACAAAATAAAACCTATTTTTATAGAAACTCTGTATTGTAGATGTTCTAAAATCTGTGGCTCACATGTTCTAGCAAGGCAATATTCTACTTGTGTTTTATCACAGCATAAAAATATGCTGTGATATATGAACACGAGAAAAATTCTTTACAGATCTGTTTTAATTTAATAACTGAATTAATTTACTCATTGATTTCTGAATTCTATCAGTAGCAAGTACATATTTTTGCAATAAGTATTCATATAATACATTATGACTTGAATAAACATCAACATTTGATAATATTGACATAACTTTTTAATATTTGTTTTAATATTTTCAGTCATTTCAAGAGTATGCAAGATTGGGTAGTATTTTTGAAATCTTAAGATCACAGATTAGAATCATTATCTTGTGAAAATTCAGACATCCTAAAGGCGTCTTCAAAACTAAAATAGGACTACTCTTGAATTGGAAGGTCTAGTTAGAAGCATTGCCTGTGTTTCACCAAAATGTGCTTTTTATTGAATAGGGCAAAGAACCTCTTCTTCCTGCTACCAGCTATATTCCCTTTTTATGTCACCCTGTCTCAGTTGGATATGCCCTCTTTGTTTCCCAAGTAGTAACGAGCTCCCTGCTGTTCTTGGGCATATATGCTGACCAGGTATTTCAGTTGGCTCCTTGGGGTAGTTTGTAGGCAACTGAAAAGTTGTTTCAGCTCGTGATCTCTGTGCACTGCGAGGTGCATTACTTGACTCAAAATCCATCTCCCATCTGGAGCATGCAAATAAAATTGCTTTATATGAGTATGTGTAGCTTGGAGGGGAAAAAAGGTTCAAGAAGACTTTTTATTATTTCCTTGTTGTAAAGACATTCTGATTTTATTTTTGAGGTTGAATATTATTTATGAATGCTGGAAATTAGCTGAGTACATGTGTTTGCTCTTAAGCATATGAGTAGTTCCACTGAAGTTAGTGGTACATTTGAGGGTTATCGACCCTCACAAAGGGAGGGAAGACATGTGAATCCACTTTTCACACAAAAGCAATCCTGTTTTCTGCTTCAGCTCTCTTTCTTTGTTAGGACCACTAAAGGATAAGAACTGAAGAACCCCTTCAGCTGTCTCGCTGCTGCTGTTACTACATTTTGTGGTTTAACTTCACCATCTTATCAATAACTGGTCATGTCATCAGTAAAGGGACAGAAATGCCAAGAAGGGTAGAAAATCACTTGCAGTTAAATAGGTGAAATACATAAAAATCTGGAGACAACTGTTCGCTGTGCTGTTCCATCAGCTACCCAGCGGCTGAAGACCGTACTGCTGCCGGAGTTACCTGTGAAAGCACCACTTCTCAGCTAGCATGCAAGCTAAGACACTCCTCGTGTTCCGTTAATGTACTGACAGAAGCCAGTTGCCAGCGACAGGTGCCCATTAGAAGTCAGGCTGCAGGAAAATGAACAGATCAGTCAGTTCAGCAGCTTCCTTACAGAGAGGTCTGTAAGTGCTTAGTGCACAGTAGAAATCATTAACTTGCATGCCTTTTGCTATTCCATTTAAGCAAGTGCTTTCATGCAGCGTGTTGGCAGATTATAGGAATTGTTGAACAGAACCCCACTGAGAAGAGAATTCTTTGCAACTTTGAAATGAATTTTCTCAGATGGTCCAAGCTGGATCTTGGCTTTTGCCACCATGCTTGTCTCTTCTCAATGGGGAGATGGATCTAAACATGTGCCAGTTTAGTCCATGTTGCATATTCTTAGCTTTCCTGGATTGAGGAAGGAACTTTCTGTCGTTTGATTTTACCTTGGTGCCATCCTATACTCATCTGGCGTTTGAAGATACTCAGTATATATGGAAAGGAATCTGAAGGTCTCCTTCTGGAGAGACCTCTAAAGCTCTGAATCTTATGATCACTTAAGGTTACATCTGTACAGATAAATAAAAAGACCAAGGTCTGTCTCTGGTTCTGAGAGTGAGATCTGGCTGATGTCTGTATGGCTAACCTATCTTAAACTTTCCTTAGAGCAGTATCACTTCATCCCTAAGATCTACTGGAATCCTCCTATGCCCATGCTGCCTCCTGAACTGCTTTTTTGGGAAATCTCTGCTGGCTTGGGTCAAAATAGTGGCAGGGAGTGGGCTAAGAAATCATGAGGATGGTTCTAAGTCAGTATCCTGCCCCTGTAGACTTTGGTACTATAAATATAACCTGAGAAAATCAGTTTCATGCAGTCACCCCTCCATGATGGAGGATTTATTTGCCTGTGTTCACCCTCCATAACACCTCGTAGTTTTGTAATGCCCCGGCTAATTTCATCTACATTTGAATGAGTAGACCATAAAGATAATTAAATTCAGGAGGATAAGGAGGGCCGCAGAGCAGTGTGCTCATAATATGTACCTGCATGTAAATCCTACTGCAGCCCCTCTCTCCACGTTAGTTATTCTGAGTTTTATAGCTTTGTGTTTCATTATTCTTTTTATTCACATATAAGTGCAAACAGGATAGAAGTGGATGAAATCACAGTCAGTGATCACACAGGTAAAACTCATTAAAATCCTTGAACTTATTTTCCATTTAATTTTTTGGCATATCACCAAGAATTCTGTTCTCATCTGAAAATACTTTATAGGTAGCTAATTAGCCATTTTTAGCTAATTTGCCTTCCTTCCCTTCAGCAGAGTTAACTGCATTTTCCAGTTCCACCTTCAGCCCATCAATTCCTCCACCTCTCATCCTGAGTTATGGCATGTCTGTCCAGCATCTAAATACCAGAGAAGTGAGCACATCTGTTGCTTTTTTGTTTTCAGCACAGAGAGAGTTTGGATCTCACTGAAAGTAAGTAGCCTTGACATGAAAGCAGACATGAAAGCAGTGACCTCACAGGAATTTTCTAGATTCTAGGAAAAAAGGCTTGATAATTAAAAATATTATGAAGAAACTGTGCTGTCAGTTCTTATGAAATCACAGGCCCGTTAGACATTGGTCTTAAATCGGTATGAAAGGAAGGTACTAATATCATAGGATAATATTGATATCAAAGGAAGATAGCAAGGTATATCTGACTAGTCAAAATGTACAGATCCAAGATGAAGGGCTCAGAGTCCGTGGTTGGTAGCAGACAGCCTGTTGAAAAGATTTTCATCAAAGATGAACTGCAGCCTGAAAGCAGAAATGATTGGTGAGGATGAACAACAGCAGGAGGCAGCAAGGCAGACTTTAATGTGAGAGAAGGAGTCAAGAGGTGAGGGAAGTGGAGTATGGAGAAATTCAACAATTATATCAGTGAAAGAAAGAGAAGTAGGTGCGCACAGGAGAGGACTACGTGACAGCATGGGTCTCGCTGCAGGTTAGAGTGTGGGAATAAGGAACAAGAGAGTTAGAGGACGAATAGCAGCTGGGGAAGAATATAGCAAGAGAGAAAAGCTTTTATAAAGGAGAAGTGTATAGGACTGCTTGGAGTCACTAGGACAATCGTTCTGAGAAAACAGAGTACATGAGCAACTCAGACAAAAATTCCTTTTTCTCCTTAGTTGTCGTGCTTTCTTCTCCCCTGTTCCTCGTAATCCTTAATTAATTTTCTGCTATTGTTTGGGCTCAGTAATTATTTATTAGTGTATCACCTGTTGGTTTTTAATACCGAACAGTTATAAAAGTGTTGTAGTTTCTAATAATCAAGAATAGTAATTGAATATCACTGCTTTGTTGGGGACAAGAAATCGGATTATAGTTTCACAGGCCCATCCTCAATGCAATAAACAAAAATAAGCCAGCTGTGTTAAAATTTTTATTTTTTTTTTTAATTAAAAGTTTGTCTGGATTTTCATGTTACCTTAGGATACCTTTTAAGGTGCCTTTTTGAAGTATCATCTCTTTTAATTTGTTAATGAAAAGTGGAGAGAAAATGTCTGATTCTTTGAAAAAAATTTAGATTCAACAGTCTCAAAGAAAGCAAGCCTGATTTAAATGTGTTTGAGATGTACACACTTCTGTCAAAGATATATGTATATAATACACACATTTATATACATACATATATATATTTCCTATATACATATTTTAAGCTTTTTATTTCTTCCTAACTTCAGTTGTTCTACAGATATTAGAGATATTGGAGCCTACACCTCTCCCCGCAACAATAACCTCACCTCTCTTACCTAGCATACTGCAGTTCTTGATCACATCTCCTAAATCCCTGGAGCTCTCTCATCTCTCTCCCACATCCCCTCCTCGTGGGAGACAAGCTGTGCAAATAGTGAGTGGCACAGCCCAGCCTGAGCTCAGGCTCCTTCACGGGAGCACTGATTAGCAGCTCTCAGCAGCCATTTGTTTTCATGAAACCTGTAGGAAACTAATACCTTTACGCTCTCTGTCTACTATTTCTGCTGTTGAATGCAAATGTTCCATAGGTGGAAAAGTTAGTAAGGAGAAAAGAATGTCCACATGGGCAGACAGCACAACCGTATAAGAATCTTTTCTTTAGGAGATGCCTAGAAATGACACACTTAGTTTTCGTATCCGGCAGCTGCAGTTACCCTGTCAGGTTGCAGCACGGGGCATTGCTGGGCTCTTGGTGCATTGGGACAGGATAATTAATATTGGTGGTATATTTCAGTCCTGAAATGGAGTTTTTCTCATCTTCACTTCTCAGCCTGGGCTGAGCACAGAATTGCCAGCTGGATGTGTGAATTGGGTTGGGCGCTTGGTCATGAAGTTTGTTGTCTCTCTGAGGGATTATGTTGTGAATTGGGCTCTTGGTCAAATTGGAAGCCAAACCTATGCAAGCAAAGCCAGTAAATTACTTTCTTCCTAACGATTAACAGTACATTGTAGACATGCTGAGTTATTTTTAAAAATGTAGTTCATGCAACATACAGCAACTAATAGCATCACGCCAGTAGGATTTTCGGTCCTTTCCTGAATGGGATGCCTGAGAGTGAACACCCTTGTTCTGGTGTTGGCAATGGCTGGCTGGGTTAATACAGTTTGTTTCTAATTTCTGTAATTCTCCTGGTGAAAACTGATATTTTCTGTATATGTAATAGATATCATTCTGATTTAACTGCTTCATTCCTGTCTTCCAATCTGAGATGTGGTGAGAAAGTTGCTGTGTAACAGCGTCTACACTGACGCTTTCTCTGGCAGCCGAGCAACAGCTTGATTTCTGTGACTTTTCCATGCAGGTTTTTCTTCGTTGTGTTAGTTCTTCAGTTCATTTTGTAATAACTTTGCAGTAACAAGGATATGGGATTTTTTTCTTCTGATCTGTCAGGAGACGGCTTCAGAGACAATCTACAGATCCATCTCCATATGCAGATCATGTGCAAAATTTAATATATTTCAGGCATGAGTGAAGAAGGCCATAGAAGTGCTGCAAGAGAGAAGGGTGAGATTCACCTGCAGGTGTGGAAATGATTTCTTAATGATAACTATCGCTCCCACCCACTCCTTACTGGCTTGAAAACGCACTAAAGCTTTGTTATGCAAAAGCCTAAGCCCTAAGCAGGAAGAAGATCAATTGAAAGAATGAATGAAATGAAATGAAATGAAATGAAATGAAATGAAATGAAATGAAACGAAATGAAAGACTTCACCACTGGTTATTCCTGGAGCTGTTTTTTTCCTCTTACTTTCTTCAGCAGTTTATGATTGATCCTTGCTTAGCTTAATAAGTGTGGAGTACTTATTTTTACTGGACAGGAGTATGACACAGGAACGATGAGACTTGGTATTGCTGCTCTCAGGGCAAAAAGAGATTAGTCTTGGCCTGCCTCTAGAAAAAATTGTAAACAATGTGTTTTTTAAGGCAAACTCTATTTTATAGTAACACCTTTCCCCAAAAGAAGGCAAATCTTGTTCTTATGCTATACAGTTCTGTGCTGTATACTCACTTCTCTCTGGCAGCCCAGCATATCTTGGTTTCTCCTGTATGTCAGCATGCCCTCATGTACTCAGTAGTTAAAATAATCTTCCTCACCTACTGCTCTGACAGACTTTCTTTCTCCCTTTTTATCCCCATAAATTTAACCTCATTGTCCTGAACTTCAACATCCTTCAGGATTCTTCCTCTTATCATTACTCAGTTTTGTTTCTCATCAAGTTACTTCTCTTCCTTTCACTCTGACAGCAAAGCCAGATGCACAAATAGCATTTAGACTGAATAAAAATCAGCAGATTATGTTTGTTCACAACTGTGGGTAGACCATGGCAAGGAGTGTATTATCAATACCTATTTAGACATCATTTATGAGTAAATTCCTTTGCTTCATTGCAAAATACAGTCTTGCACACTTATAAACTAGGTAAATGGTCTCTCTTTTACAATTTTAGGCCCTCAGGCTTGGGTTACATCATTATTCAGTGGCTAGGAACCAAAATGGGGCACGTGAACAAAGTTTTTCCTCCCCAAGAAAGAAGGGAGGGGAAATGAAGAATGTTTATTATGGGACAAAAAAAGGATTGTTCTCTCTCTCACTCACTCTGCTTACATGTATATATACAGCACTGTGCTTCATGAAAAAAAAAATTGAGATTATTATAATTCAATAAGGGAGGTAAGATGAACATTGAGAAAAGACATTTTTGGGGGATACTCTTCAGTGATGGAGAAATG
The DNA here is from genome assembly GCA_017639485.1 of Pluvialis apricaria. Classification (NCBI taxonomy): domain Eukaryota; kingdom Metazoa; phylum Chordata; class Aves; order Charadriiformes; family Charadriidae; genus Pluvialis; species Pluvialis apricaria. Next base: position 148,422,086 of record CM030008.1, read on the forward strand.
AACATAAGCTGTTAGGCAGGGTAGAGTTCAGTGGAAGTAACTTTCATTAGAAGATTAGTCCTGTGCATGGTTGATGCATAAAGTGTATTGAATGCCTAAAGTGATTCTGCCTAACAGTCACCTGTGTTATGTCATCGGTTCCCTGACTGCTTTGACAGAAATGTGGTTTTCTGCACGCTTGGCGCTCTTCCCACTTCCTGAATGTATGTTCAACCTTCATTCGTATAATCTTATGGGCATTAACAGTGTGCAAGTAAATTTCTTTCTCATACATCGGTGCACCCAATTTTGTCTTGGGTGCAAACACAAAAAAAAATTAGTTTTATTCTAGCCATTAATGGATGATGTTTTGATACCTTTATGAATACTATTGTATTTTACTTCATCTGGTCATAATAAATGCTTGGAATTAACAAGTTATGTTGCAAGTAATTACATGATATGATCTTAATAATTTAGAGAAGAACTACTGTGTTTTCTTCTATTTTGTGAAAGCAAACAATATGGTATTTATTCATAAAAGTGATAACTTGCAGTAATAGAAATACAATATAGACATACTGCCCGAAAATTATATTGGGGAAGAAGCAGGCTTAAGCAGAGTGGAGCCATTTCACAATACAAGTGTTTATGCCAGTGAATGCCATGTGTTCCTTTTAAAACATTTTTAATACAATAACAAAACTGTTAGCGTAGAAGGATAATTACAATGTTACTTCTATTTGTTCTGAAAATAAATCGCCAGTACAGACAGACGTTTGAGAACCATAAAAGGAACAGGAATGCGACTTCATTCCACTCTCAAATTCATCATTTAGAGGTTCTGAGCACGTACTTTATCTTTTGATTTTGCAGAAGTATTTAATACAATGTTAAATAATAAATGTGTAGTCTTGAGAGTACAGCTTTTTAAAGAAAAGGTCACTAAAAGTATCTCAGTCACGAGGAAGAGCAGATGTGTTCCTCGCTATTGAACTCCAAAGCTCTTTGAGAAATCTGTTAACCTGATTTTCATATGACCATCATCATAGTCAGTACTTATGATGATAATATTATTTTGTATCAACATCATTATTTCTTACCCCAATTAACCTGCATGTAACTGTTCCCTTCTTACAGAGCAAACTTTTTTTAGTACTGTGATTCTCAGCAAATTTCTTTCATTTTCTTGGGAAATAAAGTATTTTTTTTGTTTTTGCTTTATTTTGTAAATTTCAATTATTCTGTATTTGAGTTAATGATATTTTTTTACAAAGTATAAATTAAATTATTACTTTTACTTGGAATCCACTGGGATTAAAACCTACAGTTTCTTCCCTCCTAGCTTCCATTTCTCCGCTTCCAAATCCTAAGGAAGAGGAAAAGGTTCACAGACTCCTCTAAAAGTCAGTGATTTCTGATCTCTAGATGGAACTACATTTGAAAGTGAAGGATCCTTTTCTAAAAATACCTTGCTGTTATGTCTTTTCTGTTTGATAGATTAGGTACAACTGATACTCACTAGTGGAGTAATTACAAAAGGAAGAGGTAGTTCTCGAGGTAGCCATGACACAAAATGCAGGTCTTCATAATTTAAAAGTGTCTATTTGGGTAGCTTTTGGGCGCTAATTTGTGTGTTTGAGTTAAAACTGTGAATCAAAGATACGATGTCCTCTTAGGAGATATAAACCAGCCTTCATGTGTATATAAAGCAGCCTCCTAGCAGTAACCTTGGATGAGATGCCAAGATGTAGGACCGTAGTAAGAAAGCACAAGGAAACAAAAGAAAATATTAGTCTGATTAACAGAACATCATAGAATCGTAGAATGGTTTAGGTTGGAAGGGACCTTAAAGATCATCTAGTTCCAACCCCCCTGCCTTGGTCAGGGATACCTGCAAAAGCACTTTTGATGACTGTAGGTATCAGACATGCTAAATCTTAGATGCTGAGCACAGACCCCTTCTTTTGTGCCCTTTTACTCCCTCACAGCAACTGGAGGTTGTGCTTTGCAGTGTAGTTGTTGGATCTCTGTTCCATGAGTGCACCTCAGCTGGCAGACAGAGCTGGTCAGAGAGTACCAGCTGGAAGGACCTGCTTCGCTGCACCTCAGGGAGCATGTGGTGGGGACTCAAGACAGTGGAAAAGGCAATGACCACATTACTTGATACTTTAGTCAGCTGAAAACCATGTCAAATTTCCCATAACATCAGTTATCTGGGCATTTGGTAGGAGCCCAGAATACAACCAAAGCCTGTGTGGTCTCTGTAATGGAATCACAGTAGTAAAAATAGATACATTTCTCTGTTAGTTTCACCCAATCCAATGGAATAAATTCAGTCTGTTCTGAACTCACCAGTGGCTCCTCAAATCTCAGGAGATAACACTTCCAGCACACACTGTAGCTGCCCCAGTCTGTGTCCTCTATCTACTTTCCCCTGTCTGTATATATTACAAATTTCATTGTTTCATGTTCGCAATTTTCATATACTTACTGAAGTTCCCTTTCACACTTAGCTTTTCCTGTTTCAGATCTTTTCTCTTCTATAAGAAATCCCATCCTTGGTCATACTGAATTCAAAAGGAGAACCACTGCACCCATTATTTGTCTTCCAACTGGCCTGTTCATGTAGTTGCCTATGTCAAAAATCCTTTTTGTAGGGTGTGGATGTTGCCAATGGCAGTCCAGGAACCTTTATGTGCCTGCAGGCTTTCATTTGGATCACCAGGCTCTACAAGCATTAGAGTTTGTGTCTACAGGTTCCTTTATGCAACTTGTGCCAAAGATTTTACTGGGTACTTGGCTACAGTCATGCTTCTAGTTCAGTCTCGGCTGGCTAGCCTAAGCTGCATTGAAAGCGAGGTTTCTTCTCTTCCAGTTGAAATTTGGCAGTGATGATCAGTGGTTTCTCCTAGCCTCATGTAAAAATTAATTGCACAATTTGCATCAAATCCCAGATTGAGGTGTTTTCTAGTTAAACATACATATCTTTGATAACTGCTCTTATTTTGTCATTCATTTATACGTCATCTTCACCTAACATTTCAGTTCTGTCTCCAGGCCTGTTTGCTGGCTTCTCATGGATGGATATCATTACCTGTTTGCCAACATTTTAGCCACTAATTTACCTTCACCCTGTCAGAAAATGTTACCTGTCTTCAAAGACTTTCATAGTTAGGAAGTCTAAAAAAGTTTCCCATTTTTCTCTATAGTTTCCTGTTGTCACATCACAGTAAAATGGCCCAGATTTATAATTTTCTGTCTGTGTCAATCACACATAACCTTGAAACGGGATTATTTGATATGCCTCAGTCCTGCTGGATGCAACACAAAGCAAGCACAGAACCTGAGTCAAAATTTGTATACTGAAAGAATCATAGGTCCCCCAGTTCAAGCACTCAGAGTTGGTCACTTCATTCTCACACCACTGTCTGAACACAGATTTTTATATGTCGAGGCTTTCCAGAATAGAAGGAGAATATTTTCATCTCTCTTTACAGCTTAGAAGTTGTTAAAAAAATAAGAAAGTTTATTTCTTATTAAGTAATCTCAAATTGAAAGTGACTAATGTTTTCCTGCCTCTGTTTTGACTCCACAGTCAAACTCCTATGTTCGTGTCCCCCCCCAAAAATGAAGTTACAATTCTTAGGAAAATAATATTAAAAAAAAGCACAGAAAATATCATTATTCTGTTGTGTGCATCTCTGATGGCCCCACAGCCTCAGAAATCACACAGAACTAGAGCACGTAGGAAGACATGCAACAAAGGTGATGAAAAATATAGAATAGAATTTTTCAGTTCAGGAAAAAATGACTGAAGGAGATGACTGAGAGCTGTCACGTCAGGAATACTGTGAAAAAGGTGACTACAGAATGTTTTATTCATTTTTCTCACAGTGCAAGAATTAGGGTGTTGCAGGCAATTACCAGGGAAACAAACAAGAGGAAGTACTTATTCACAGTAAAAATTTAACCTGCGGGACCCATTCTATAGGATACTGTATGGAGCCTATACTGGCTCAAAGAGAGTTTAGACAAAATGAGTTGGGTGGGACCTAGCAATGGCAATTAAACACAGACATCTCTAACTCAGAGAGCCTCTAAACCCGTGGTCATTGAAACAGAGGCGTTCCTTTCTATACTTTTTTTTTCTTACATGTGTTTCTTAGGCATTGGTGCTAGCCATGTTGACAAAGAGGATATTGAATAATTTGACCTTTGTTTTTTCCTGATATGGCCATTTTTATTTTCTTATGTTTTGTCCATATTTATCTCTGGTCTGGGACATTAAAAAAGCTGTCTGATTATTAGACTGTACGGATGTTGGAAACCAGAAGTTTGTGTGATTTATCCAGCATGGCAGATTCAGCTCTTTAATGAAACATCTCTTGTTTCCTCAGTATGAAGACTTCATCCATTATAAGTTTTATATGACTTTTTGCAAAAGTCTGAGTAGTTCATATCAAAGCCGGTTTTCATTATGCCAGTTAAACAGCTTCACATTGTGTGAAGCTATTTGTCTTTAATCCTGTTTAAGAATACTTATCTTTCCCCTAAGGACAATATTCGAACCATAATTTAGCTGAATTATAAAAGATTTTGGGGCAAAAATGTGTATAACTCAGCTGATCTCTATGCTTACCTGATATATGTCTATGAAATCTTAAATTCAGAGTTAATTTAGAGAGGTTCATGAAGTAACTCCATATTTGCCCAGGTGTAGGCAACATCAGAGGTGGCCCCATGTCTTTAGTAGACATTGGCACCAACAGTTTAACTGTGCAGTCTGTACCTGTCTGTTACATATCACACAGAACAGAGTAAAATAAGGTTTAAACTCACATGGGAAACTTTGTCTAAATATTTACAGAAATAAGAATGTTCTCATATGGTCATTTGTCACATTTTTACTTAGAGAATATTTTTCCTCTTTTTTCATGTGTACAGGACTGAACTCATCTATATATTAAATGACTCTGAATCTAAAGATATTCCCCAAACTAAACACAAAGATATTAAGATTATTAAACATGGTGTGACTGAATGAGGGTAGCATATAGAGAAAATTAGAAGACGTTTATTAACGAAACTATATTAAAACATTAACTAAAGGCCCACATGGTAAAATTAAGAAGAATCAACTGTCTTTGACGCACTACATAATAGGCAGACGTAAAAAAAACTGTATTCAAATAACTCATTTGCATTAGTGGGTTGCTTCTATTCTAATTGAATTTTGTAGACCTCTCTAAACAAGAATGCTGGTGCAGAATCCTGATGAAAGTCTGACATTTGTTAAATCCACAAAAGATTATTTTAGAAAGTAACAATAGCCAGCATTCATACAGAAAAAAAAAAAAAAAAGGAATTTTAATTAACAAAATGTGTATCTATTTTATTTTGTTTCTGAAACAAAAGGAGCGGGGTAGGGGGGGGAAGAAATAAGCAAAGAATTATTGGCTTGACTTTTAGGGTTCTGAGAACCCAGAGTTCCTGACAGATCCCTCCAAAAGAAGTGGGAGGGAGAGTTTCTCAGCTCCTTTGCAAAATAGCTTATGTGCTATTCAGCTGAAATTTATGGAGAAAGACTTAACAATCATATATTTTTTTTATAAAAACTTAGTTACATTGATTATTTGGGGGTTATTTTTAACATATCATTTATATGTAAGAATATTTCAAATTGAATATACATTGGCTGTGAGATATGGCAGATAGGGTATTGTCCTGATTGCTTTTTTCAGATCATCAACTCCTACACTTTCTGCAGTATAAAACCATTAAAATATGATATAGACACAAGTGTGTGTGAATAAACCCAAGATAGCTTTTTTTTATGTGTGTGTGTGTATTTTTACATATAAATGTAAATATACATGTGCACAGAGACAGACACACAAGTGTGTACTACAAAGGAGCAGTCACAGGATCACAGAATCACAGAATGGTCAGGGTTGGAAGGGACCTCTGGACATCATCTAAGTCCAACCCCCCTGCCACAGCAGGGACACCTACAGCAGTTGCACAGGACGGTGTCCAGGCAGGTTTTGAATGCCTCCAGTGTGGGAGTCTCCACCACCTCTCTGGGCAGCCTGTGCCAGTGCTCTGCCACCCTCAAAGGAAAGAAGTTCCTCCTCATGTTAAGATGGAACTTCCTATGTATGTCCTATGTCACAGCACACCTCCGTCTGGACTGGGAGGTGGGAGGCAACCTGCTGCTTTGATCTATCTGTAAATTGGCCATGGGCTTCTGAGTGGGTGAGTCAGAAGAAGTTGTATGTTGTACCACTGTGCACTCTGTTGATTTGAAAACCTGATGTGCCAAAAAGGTTTGAGAACCTCTTTTACATAGCTGACCATCACCAGCAGTATCAGATGTTTGGGTTTCTGTCATCTTCTAGGTCTGGTTCTGTTATTTTTGTGGCTGTATGTAGTTCCTAATTGAGTCCATAGGTTTTCTATTTTCAGTTAACATTGGCTGTTAACTTCTCCAGGACTGAAAATTCATTCATTTGCCATAGTTGGTACTCTGGCATTACAATCTGCTACAATCAGATTGTTTCAAATTTTTGTCAATTGACTACAGAGGGAGCTTAGGCAACTGGCTTAAACTAGACTCCTGCTTTTAATGTGCAGAAGTGAAATGAGGTGAATCTTGGTGCGTGTCAGTGCCACACAGCGTAGCAGGGTCACAAATACCTGAGCTGACTGCAGACAAACAAGTGACATATTCAGCAATACTATTTAGCCTGGCCAAAGCCAGCACTGATGTTCCAGTACCCAAGCTGGGGCTAAAGTACCAGCTCTGCCGTGCTGCATAAGTAAACACATGATGTCACACAGCATGAGCCATTCAGATCTTTTTTTTTTTTTTCCTTTCTTTTTAGTTTGAGACTCTCTTTTCTTCTCTAACCCAGAGAGACACCTTTGCACTTAGATGCATTACTTACCCCTCGCAAAAGGGACTGCTGTGACCCTTGAAAAAGAATACAATCACTCGATTACTCGATTTTGTGCTGTTAAATGAACCACTCTTTATTAGAATTACACCAGTGCTGTTTTTTTTTTTTTATTTAGAATAGCTAATACAAGGAGATAAAGAAAAAGGCACACATTTCACTTTCCCTTCCACTGAGGAAATCATAGTCCTCACTTCAGTAAGCCAGTCTGAATTTACACTAGTGAACTAGAAATACATACAAACTCTCTCTTAATATATAGGTAGGCAAAGACTGGTAGGATGTTATTTGCTAATATGTTTGAAATATTATATGCTGATGGAAGTTATCCGGATGGCAGGACGTTTGTGCTGCTGACTTACTGGGGATGGTGTAAATTTGGTGCCATTTCTTTCTGTTCTGCAGCCTGTGTTTTTTATCTGCTGTGCCTTTCAGACTGTGAGCTCTTTTAAGCAAAAGCTCAAACTATGAGTTAATACAATGTCTTTTATATTCAGGGCCAAGCTTTCTTGGTCTTCTAGCATTATCATTATGCAAACGTTGACTAAATATGACAACAAAAAGTAGCCGGCTGAAGCTAAAGGACCAACATTCTGAAATACAGACAAACAGCAAATACAGCCTAGTCCTAGGAAAATTGATCATAATTGTGAACATTATTCACAGACCCATGCTCATGGGTGGTTTTGCAGATGAACAAAAATGGCTTGAGGTTGACATCAATTATAGCTCTCTCACCTCTTATTTTCAGTCATTTACATTTCAGGTGACAGCCTAAATTATACCTGAAAGACATTGAACCACATATCTGAGAGAGCTTTGCAAAGTATGATATTTTTAGATCATCTTGGATGGGACACCTTACTAGCTGGAGAAGTAAATTTTATTTCTTAAAGGCCAAGGTAATTAAAGAAGCTAAAGTTGTTCAGCATTTTGCAGGATCCAACACAGGTCATGCATGGGGCCAAATTTATATCAGCACATCTGGTCTGTAATCAATATTAGCTAGTACTACTACTAGGAGTAACAACCGTATCAGTAGTACTAGCATGTTAGTCTATGGAATTTTACCGCTCTCCGTCTGTTATTCTCAGTCCTTAAATATGAAATTGTGAAAAGATGTCCAGTGAGGCCCTACATGTAATTCTGTGTGATTGAAAAGTTTCTAAGAGTTCCAGGTTATACACACCAATCACAACTTCACATATGGTGTTTTGAATCACATTTGAACTCATTGATAGAGTGATAGTGTGCCTAACTGGCTTTCAAACAGCTAACTTACTTCAGAAGTTATTTGTAGCATAATGACTCTGAAGCCAAATCAGTTGTTTGGCAATCTAACTTCATATTTCATACCTGCAATCCAATTCCTGTCTGGCAGTTTTAAATCTGTAGTAGTGTCCTATCTGAGAGAAATAGGTTTCTGCTGTATTACGGCATTAAAACACACAGGGTTGTTCTTTGGCGCTGAATCCAGTTGGCACAGAGTTACCCAAATCCATACTGCGATACTCTCCCGCCCTCCAAAACAGCCTTTTAGAAGAGATTTCTGGCCCATTTCAACTTCTGAAATGGGACTTTATTGGAGGTGCTCTAGCACTTCAAGCCGATAGTGTGCTAAAGACTCTTCTAAAAATGTAGCAGTGAAATGTTCTATTTCCCATGCATCAGAATGTGTCTTGATATTGTATTTACTCACGTAGACACAGTTGTGGATTACCAGAATAAAAACAAATAAAAGAGAAAAATAAAATTGTTTTTCATCAGCAATGGCATTTTGGGATTCATGTGATTGTGTGATCACGGCCGAAGAGACACTGCTATGACTCAAACGCCATGAAAATGAGAGCAGTGTAATGACAACAACACACATTTCTTTGCCAGAAATACAGTGTGAAAACTTACAAAATAAAACTAAAATTTGTGATTTTGTCAGTTAGACATGACATTAGTAGATAAAAATATCTATCTTTCCTCTCAGTCATTTAGACTTTGCTTCGAGAGTATCTTTTATGGTTATTTCTGGGTGGATCCCAGTGCCCACCAACTGACTCTTATTCTAGTCAGGGAGTTTAGGGCTGACCATAAAAGTTAAAGTGTTTCATTAGTGAATTGAATTCTCTAAATCCCTTGTAAAATCCTCATTAAGACTTAAAGTAGTCACACCACATTTATTTGCACCCATAAGAAGTGAAATTCATGACCTCATTAAAATGGTGAGGCTTCCACTGATGCTCTGGCACTCTCAGGCATTCAGAGATTCCCACCTACCGGGCAGCAGTAACCATAAGGGTGTAAGTGGAAGCTAGGCTGGCTGACGAGTGGAGCTGGTTACCTGTGGACTACACAGTGCAGGCAATTTGAAAGAACATGATTTACAAAATGGATGTGGCAAGTCTCTGCAGGGCTTTGCATAGCAAAAGCAGCCTCAGAAAACCACCGTTTGGTTGTTCTGCGCTGAAATAATGCACAGGACTGTGGCATATAGCATTTCCAAAAAATGTAGTCTGTGCTTTCAAGAAAAACAGATAACCTAATAGGCACAGAACTTTGCAAAATCATCCCCGCTTAATATACATTAACCTTCTACAGGTTATGTCAAAATTACGTTACAGACTTGCAAGACAGATGTCTCTTTACAATGCTGACATTTGGACTCACCCGAGCTTTCACTGCTTGATGATAATGTAATACTCTTATACGGCAAACATAGCGACCCAGACCTGCATTGTAGCAGCAACGTCCTTAGCAAGCTCTGTACTCTCCAGACATTGCGGTCCTTGAGTGCAGAGAACAGTGTGACAGGCACATACCTTGCTTTCCATCCTGTTGTTTCCATTTGTCATTTTCACATGTTGCTTGCAAAACACATTTCATCTCAGCAGGGGTTTTTATTTGTACTTTTTTTTTTTTTCCTGGAAAAGTACAAGCATAAAGATCATAGGGTGCTTTTCCACAGTATATCTTCTTAAGTAACACCAGCAGACTGCTGCATCAACACAGGTGCATTGACTGGGTGCGTTCATAGCGCTCCGCAGGCTGCTCAAGTGCCAGTAGTTCCGTACTGGTTTTGTCCCTTCTGTACTGAAGACTGATTTATAGAGGGAAACAAATCATGTTTCATGAAGTTACAGTCTCAGAAACTAATTACATCGTCCTCATCTAAGATGTTTTGAAAACCTTCAGTGGAGTACACAGGCAGCTGAAATAATAAGATTTGAAAGTATACGTGAATAACTGCAGGTTGTTTCTAAGCTGATGGGTCTGATGAATTATAAAGAAGGTTACTCTCAGAGACAAAAAGGTGGATTAGGATCTAAAGAGAGAGCAGATAGTCTCCATGTATGCATTAAAACAGAAAAACAAAAACCACCAACCAAATGCTTGGTTTTGGTTCTTTTTACAGCTTGATATTGTTTCCTGTGAGTTTCTTTCTCAAAACCACTTTTTCCTTAGAAGAGCATGTACATTTTTATTTCTGTGTTCTTTGTTTCTCACCCTGATGAAGCATTATGAAGTCATACATTTTGCAGGGCTCTAAGACACCTTGTGCTTTGCAGATTGCCTTGTGATCATGAAGGTGTGAAATTATTTTAATCAAAATAGAAATACTCAGCTGTGTAAAGGTTTTCTGCTCCAGTTCTGACCTCTTAGTTACATGTGAGCTAGCTACACTGCATTGCTGCATGCTAGCCCATTAACAACTCCCTTTGTTATTTAGAAAAAATATGACTTTTGGTTTTGTGGTTTTATCATAAACATTGGAGGAGAAAGTTAAGTATATTTTATTTAAATAAGAACAGACAGCTTTCACATGTGACTAATATTAGCATTAAAGCAAGAGAGAGACTTATTTTTACAGATTTCCTTCATGTTCATTAATGAAAGCATAATACAGAAGAGAATGCCAACTGCAGGACAAGTAATCTTACCATGTTGTTTATGAAACTAAAACTGGTATCTCCATGGATCTGAAAGCATCCTGTGTTTCCAGGAAGAAAAATCTTATTACGTTTCCATTTCTACCTTTTAAAACATTTTTAATGTTAAAATTTCCCAATTTAATTTTCAGAAATTGGAATCTGTGGTTTTGGAAGAGACATAATGAAAAGAATTTCTTTCTGCTCTTCAGATGCATATCCTCTGAATATGTGCAAGACTTTGAAATGATCCCTACAAGGGCTAAATTACTTACAGGTAGAGTTCCACTGGCGCAGACTGTTTAAGGCGATGGGAACAGTGGGAGCACTTTTCCAGTGTAGGAATGCTGGACTCGGGTACCAGTAAATGGGTCCTAATGTGGGCATGCAAAACAAGCAGTTCTAGGAGAACCCTGTTTTGCTGATATAACTGCATTTGCACTAACAACTAGGGAATTCTCCTAGAACAGCTGTGTCAGTCAGCAAATCTATTTTGGTAGAAATCTGTACTGTGTACCTAGCTTGATATTTGGGGTGGAGTTGACCTTACAGTAGAAAATGCCAAAAGAATTGGGGGAATGGAAAAATTTACTGTTACCACGTAAGCAGACGGAAAAGCGTGGCTGCATTCTCCATGACTGTTTAGTAGGGAATGCTCAGAATATCCAAAATGTATTGATTTAAAAAAAAAAAAAAAGAATTTAGAAAACTTATATCTGATTGCTGGGCATAGAAGCATTGTAGGAATAGTCATTATGTCATGAAACTTCAAGAAGAGTAGGAGACCACTGAAGGTTAGTGCTGCATGGATTGGGAGCCATTGCCCTGGGATGGAGTTCACAGTGATGTTAGTCATGATCAAGAAAATACTAAAGCAAGCATAGTGCATTGTTATATGATGGAAAACAGTAAAAGGCGCCATTACCTTGTGATGGTCCTTGTAGCTTTCTGGAATCTGCCCCTTACAAGCGCTTGGCTGGAGTTGGCATGTGCCCCCCTCTGTAGGCATGGGGACAGCCAGCACAGTCCTAACACTTAGCAAGTTACAGTAGGTAACAGCTTGTTATTACATGTTCCAAGTTTTTCATATGTAAATCCTGTTTTACACTGACTGGGCAGTACTTTTAATGATCTTTTCAGTGTATTGTTTTAGCTTTTCAAATAGGAAAAAAAAAAGTTTAATTTGGTAATTATTGCAGTGTTATATCCCAGCAATTCTTAACCTGGACAAATTACTGGAAATTCCTTGAATAATAACTTATTTGGACAATCACATTTACTCCAACTAATAATGGTATTTATTTTCCCTTTTCTATCTTCCTACAATTAAATCAATGCTGGGATTTTCAAACTGGGTTATTTTTTGGAGGCGGAGATAATTCAGTTAGTTAACTCTTTTTCTGAGGCCCTTGATGTTTATTGAGTGCTGCTTCTCTGTTGAGGTGTGTCAGCTGTCTCTGCTTAGTGAAGGCTGAGAGTATGAGTGGAGGCCAAAACTCAGTTAAATAAAACACGGGCTGGACTGGACCTCAGTGGGAGGTGTGGGGGACTGTCCCTCGCGTTGCAGGAGGAAGCCACTTCCCCTTCTTGTAGAGACACATTGCACAAAGATTTCTCGTAAGTGGAAAGTCATTAAAGAGTTTGAATTATACTTGTAATAGCGTATGCCTGAGAGTTGATAGGTGTAGTACAAGTTAAAGATAATTAACCTGTGTAGAAAGCCAGGCAGCTGAATTGTCTTTTCTGAAGACAAGCATGATCAAAATAAATCCCTTCTGCAGCAAACAAAAGAAATCTGTGGGCAACGACTGGCAGAAGAGCAGAAAAGGTGACAAAGAAAAGGGTAATAACTCCTTTCCAGTCCCATTCCCAGAATACCTTCCTCAAACACAGGTTTAAAAAGGGGTGTTCAGAAACTTTAGATCACCTTTCCATAGTTTCTGCACTGGAGAATCCTCTCCAAAATGTGCACAAGGCCTGAAGAGCCCCTTTATGCAATGTGTGATTTTATCTTGGGTTCAGGAGCCGGAGCAGGCTTTAGGAATTAATCCATAATATAGGCAATAATAAAGAAAAAATCATCTGCACAAATAATTTTGCATTCTTCAAGTCCAGAAAACTATGACCTTCAGGTTCAATACAGACAAATAGCAGTAGGAAGTAAAGAAACTTATTTTTTCCTTTTTTTTTTTTGGGAGGGGGGAGGTATGTTTTCGTGAAGGAATCATCAAATCTTTATGTTTCTGGAGCATCACCATTTAAAGTCTAATAATTTGTGTTTACTTGGAGCACGCTTGCTGAAATACACCCAGTTACAATTTAAACATGAAAAAAGATGGAGAATACATTAATTTCCATATTAATTCTTTTAATTACCACACATAGTATATCTATATAAAAAGAGAAAGACATGTTTATTAAAATTAGAATCCCATTATTGGCTGGCTGTATTTTGAGCAGGTTGGCACTGAAGATCCAGTGCCACAAATTCATGTTACATGCCATTTTTTAGTAATTTTCAGGGAATACAACTAGTAAGCAATTGCTTTGCTAGTTCAGTGGATGAGCCACCAAAATATTTTATAATATATCCAACACTACAAATAGAATTGCCTCAGGACAGTACATACATTTATAGCAGATGTTTGACCTTGTTCTGTTTGACCTGGATTCTTACAACGTACTGTTCTTTCAGCAAACTATCAGAAAATTTTAAAGAAATACGATACCTGTGAGTCTCATGCTTTTTCTTGATATGTAGCACTGAGACGGGAGTGTGGATGCCGTTCCTTTAACAGGAATTTGATTCACTTGCGACTGGTGACACAAATCAATGAGTGGCAGTTAAAATTCAAAAAATCAGCAAAACAGCTGGGAAATGTTGTCAATATCAGGGTAGTAATCTTGTTTTCTGCAGTCAAGGCATGTGTTTAGATTGCCATCAATTAGATTATTTGTACAATGCAATCATTAGCAACTGTTTGAGGAGAGCCTCCAAAATCCCAGAATCCTGACAATTTATGGCTTTCTTATCTCAGTTCTTTGTCTTTGCTTTCATTCTTTCAGTTAAACTTTTATTTTAAAGAAAGAAAATCAGGAGAGAGATGCATATTGAGCAAGCTTGGATGGGATGGTGATCCGATGCTTTTTCACAGATGTGCTGAACAGGTGTCTTGTATCGCAACCTCTCTGTGGGGTAATTTGGAATTGATTACCAATTGTGGAGTATTTAAAGTGATTTTCTTGGTAGAGGCTGATTTTACCAATGAGAGTTCCACTTTTTTTTTATACGCTGCGCAATAGTCACTGTTATAATCGCTGTGGCTGCCGGGTCTTGTTCGGTGTTGAGGGGCTGAGAGATGGCGGGACCCTGGCATCGCGGCACAGCCTTCGGGGTGCAGCCAAATTCCCACCGAGGCCACACACCACCGACGAACTGCCCCGGTAGCACCTTGTTTGGCGCGGCGTGCCGACCACCCCTGCGATGGCCGTGTCACGGCAGGAGGGCAGGCCTCCGTGTCAGAGGGGGACTCCCAGTTTGTGCTGAGGTTGGAGCTCAGGGAGAGGCGGCGGAGGCGCTTACCCCTCTTACTTGGAGAGGAAAACCTGGGAAGAGCAGGCTGCTTGAAAGTGTGCTGGCTCTGAAGCAGGTGTTATTTCTTCTACAAGGGATACTTCTAAAGGGAGTACTTACGAAAGGAGTATTTATAAATGGGAGTGAAAGTAGACTCAACAGATGTTACAAATCGGTTGCTTTTCTCTGAATATGCGTTTTACAGTTTGCCTGTATTTTTGTAAATACCTCTGAGTCGTCCAACTGTTTGTTTTGCCTTTCCCTGCATCCTCGTCATCGTATTCAGCTTTATTCAGCTGTTTTTATGAAAGTCTTCAGTAGCTCAGCTGAAACGTAATGAACATTAACTTCTTTTTGGCATCCAACTTCTCAAAAGCAGTCACAGATTATTATTAAATCAAGCTGCAGACATTTACTTTTCTGCCGTATCTTATACTGATAAAAACGTTGAAGGAAGTTATTTTATCTGCTTTAGTGTTTATAGATAGAAAATTCTGTAGTCACCAAGTCTTTTAAAGATATCTTTAGCAATTACTTCAACATGGGTTTTTTTTTTTCCAATTACATTAAAATTGTGTATTAGAGATTTATTACTATTTCTGTCATTATCATAATAATTTATTTTAGAGCTGTTTGCTTTATAGTCTTTTAGTCATGCCTTTTTAGAGAATCTGTAAACAGAAAAAGTTCACTCTGCAACTCAAATATACTTTAATGTGATGTAGCAGTGGTACAAAAGCAAAGGGTGATTTTGGAGGGAGTGCTGGAGGTATCGCAGGCTAACTGGGTGTCCACCTCAAACCGGAGTGGCAGATTTCTGCACTGACCGTGACCTACCCACGGGCCTGCCTGTGGCATACAAGGGAGATGTCTGTCTGTCTCAGCAGCTCACCTTCTTGATAACCAGCGAAGGGTCACATATCACATCAAAGATATGTTGGGAGGTGAGAGACTTTGGCATATGACCACAGAAACACAAACTTTCATAGAATGACCAACTAAATACACATGATGAAGGGATAGAGCGTACCATCAGCAAGTTTGCTGATGACACAAAACTGGGAGGGGTGGCTGACACACCGGAAGGCTGTGCCACCATACAGCGTGACCTGGACAGGCTGGAGAGTTGAGTGGTGAGGAACCTGATGAAATTCAACAAGGGCAAGTGTAGGGTACTGCATCTGGGGAGGAATAACCCCATGCATCAGTACAGGTTGAGGGCTGACCTCCTGGAGAAAAGCTCTGTGGAAAGGGACCTGGGAGTCCTGGTGGACAACAGGATGACCATGAGGCAGCAATGTGCCCTGGTGGCCAAGAAGGCCAATGGCATCCTGGGGTGCATCAAGAAGAGTGTGGCCAGCAGGTTGAGGGAGGTCATCCTCCCCCTCTACTCTGCCCTGGTGAGGCCGCATCTGGAATATTGTGTCCAGTTCTGGGCTCCCCAGTTCAAGGACAGGGAACTGCTGGAGAGGGTCCAGCAGAGGGCTACAAAGATGATTAGGGGTTTGGAACATCTCTCTTATGAGGAAAGGCTGAGGCCCTTAGGTCTTTTTAGTCTAGAGAAAAGAAGACTGAGGGGGGATCTTGTGGATACTTATAAATACTTAAGGAGGGTGCCAGGTAGATGAGAAGAGTCTTTTTTCAGCGGTGTCCAGTGATAAGACAAGAGGTAACAGGCACAAACTTGAACATAGGAAGTTCCATCTTAACATGAGGAGGATCTGCTTTCCTTTGAGGGTGGCAGAGCACTGGAACAGGCTGCCCAGAGAGGTTGTGGAGTCTCCCACACTGGAGACATTCAAAACCCGCCTGGACGCCATCCTGTGCAACTGCTGTAGGTGTCCCTGCTGTGGCAGGGGGGTTGGACTAGATGATGTCCAGAGGTCCCTTCTAACCCTGGCCATTCTGTGATTCTGTGATTTTGGAATATGGCCTGAATGAGACATCTGAAAGACGTCAAAGCCTAGATGAGTTGCCCTAGACATCATTTATTGCTACTGCAGAGGAAAAGAGCATTTATCTTGTACTAAAATAAGTGCCTGTGGTGTCACATGTAACATGTTTTATTAGGAATACTAGATTATAGTGATCTAGAAATGAAATTATTGTGCATATTGTAAAAATAGCTATCAAAACTCAGTGTTTTGCTGCAGATTGAGTGATGGTAGGTTCTGTCCCTGAGTGCTGAAGTTCTGATTAGTTTTCGTTCCTTAGCAAAGCAGGAGAGTAATAGTGTTGGCTGTTTATAATCTCTTGTTATTATCCAAGCACAAATATTCCTTTCCAAACATCAATGCAATGAAATGCACTCCAGGTGTGTGTGACTCTATACATGTTCTTCGTGAAGAATTTCAGTTGGCTTCAAACTGGCAATCTGTCTGCAAAGTTTGTTAGATCAAACCCTAAATATCATTTACTGTTATTCTGGGGGAGTTAAAGACCTTTGAAAGAAAACTGTAAAACAAAATCACATTTACTATCATTACTGTTTAAAGGTCAAGTAAGAAAACAACAGCCATGTGCCAGGTTTGATAGTGCTTTTGCACTGTCATGAACTATAGTGGAATAAGTTATTGTTACTGCAAAAGACTGCTACAGTGGCTCATTGCTCTTTTAAATGATGTCCAGTGCTTTAGTTTCTTGTCATTTTGGGGGAAATGTTGCCAAATGCCATACACTCCATTAATATAATATACTGGATAAACAGAAAAGAAAGGTAATTTTAAATAGTGGTGAGGAAAATGTGGAAGTATAATTGAATCAAAAATAAAAATGATATGTTGTAACTATGAGCAAATTCGGTGAATTCAGAAAAGATACACCCATGTTTGCTAAGGAGGCAGGTGTGCATTAGAGAAAAACAGCTTGCTCGATGTGGAAGAGAGTGAAGGATTTGCCTGTGGCCTGTGGGGCTGATGCCTCGCCAGATGCTGGGCTATTGACAGGACCAGAGACAATGGGCACAAACTGAAGCACAGGAGATTCCCCCTGAATGTCAGGAAAAGCTTTTTCAGCGTGAGGGTGACCGAGCACTGGCACAGGTTGCCCAGAGAGGCTGTGGAGTCTCCATCCTTGGAGATACTCAAAGCTGTCTGGACACTGTCCTGGGCAACTGGCTTTTGGTGACCTCGCTTGAGCAGAGGTGTCGGACCCATTGACCTCCTGAGGTCCCTTCCCACCTCAACCTTTCTGTGATTCATACAAACACCATTCTCCATACGACATACACCGTACAAGCACCTTCTCCATATGACCACCACCCAAGAGCAGACACTTGCCCGTTGGCTGCAGGTGCGTCGTGCCGGCCAGGACAGCTGGCAGCGGCCACCAGCCTGAGCTGCCCCCGGTGCCATCACGGCTCTCCACGCCTTGGCGAAGCGTGGGGGCCACGCTTCCCGCGGCCTTCTCCCCCTTCTCAGCATCCCCCCCGCCCCCCCGGCCGGCCCCAGCGGGGACCGTGCGGGGAGGAACAAAGTTTGCGGGCGGTGCCTGCGGGACGGCCCGCCGCCATCGGGCCGGCACCGCTTCCCGGCGGGTATTTACAGCCCCGTCGTCGTCGTGGTGTCGTGTGTGTCCGTCCCCCCCCCCCCGCCCCGGTGACTTACGCCGCCGGCTGACGGCTCACCCCGCTGATAGGCGGCCCCGTGGTGGCTGCGGCGGCCCGCCCCGCCGTGAGCAGCCGCGCCGGCGGAGGCAGCGGGGCTGAGCCGGGCAGCAGCGGGCAGAGGAGCGGGGCAGAGCAGAGGAGCGGAGCGGGGCAGAGCAGAGGAGCGGGGCAGAGCGGAGCTCCGCGGTGCGCAGCCCGCCCGGCGCTCCCCGCCTCCCTCACCCCGCTCCCCCCCCCCCGCCCCGCGGCACCGAGCGCCCGCGGAGGGCTCCGCTCCCCCCGGCTCCGCTCCCCGCCGCTCCCCGCCGCGCCGCCAAGACGCCGCGCTTCTTGTACCGCGCCAAAGGCGGGTGCCGCTCGGCCAAGATGGGCCGGCAGACGGCGGCCGGCGGGCGCAGCATGCAGCGGTCGCAGAGCCGGAGCAGCCTCTCCGCCTCCTTCGAGGCGCTGGCGGTCTACTTCCCCTGCATGAACTCCCTGGGGGAGGAGGATGGAGGTGAGCGGCCGGGGCCGGGGCGGCGGCAGGTGTGGGCGGGGGAGGGCTGCGGGTCGCTGCCGGGGACGGGTCGGGGGTCCGGGGGTTCCCCGTCGCCCTCCCCGGCGGGCGGCGGTGCGGGGACGCGGCTGCCGGAGAGTTACGTGTGTTAAGAGAGGGGTTTGGTGCTCGTAACTGGAGAATGAGGTGTGATCGTATGTTTATCACCACGTTGGAAATAAAGTTATTGGCTGAGCTTTGGTTGTGTTGAGGGGAAAAAAAAAAAAAAAAAAGGGGTAGAGGGTCTTTTCGTTTTCCGCTCATTCATAAGGAAACCAAACCACACTTCTTCACGGGTGGTTTTCTGACAATACAGGGGCTTGCTCAGGTATCCCGTGTCTGTTATTGCAACATAATTTACAAAGAACGCCAGATTTGAACAATTAAATACTGGCACTATTTAACTTTTTCTTGGGAGCAGCAGTGTAGGTAGAAGGCTGTGCGTACAAGTAGACCTTGCAGGTCTCACTCACAGTTAATCTCGACTCATAAAAGTAAGTGCAACCAGTAAAGCTCGTGTGTAATTCCCATATATTTGTTGCAGGACCAAAACTTTACATAACAAAGAAGAGAAATGCAATGGATTTTCTGTACAGCTGTGGCCAAAGAAAAAAAAAAGAAAAAAAAAGAAAATAACAAAATCGAAGCTAGCTATCAAAAAACCTGAAAAACAAAAAGTTCCAGTTACTATTTGGAATGTGTGTAACAAACGTGTGTATAGTTAAGCATGGAACTAAACCCTGTGCAGGACAAAACTTGAGTTTCATGAGCTTGTTTTAAAAACACTGGTTTTGTAAAGAAACTAATCTGGTGTCTTTGAATATGTTTGTATATAGAATGAATTTACTGTCTTCCTAGTGTTTATCAGAACTAATTCAAGGTTTTTAATGTCATTTATTGAGCATATTGCAACTTCAATAGATTTGAACAGTATCAAATTAGGATATCAGTACTTGTATAATGCCGCGAGACAAGCCTGTATCAGCTATGCATGCACACCATTCATAATCTGTATTTAAAATATCTGCACATGTATATATCGCCTTCCACATCTCAGGCCAAGAGTTCAGCGGCAAATGTTTGTCCCCAATCTTCACGCATCTCGATTTATCTTTTCATGTCCAACAGTCCCTGAAGTTTCTTCTCCAAAGCTTCTTTCCTTCTGTGAAGCGAATGCCGAGGTGTGGTCCCTCGCCTTTCCCCTGGACCCTACTCTGGGGCTGGCCAGGTTGTCCCTTTCCTCCCAAGGGGGAGCTGCTCCCTGGGGCAAAACGTGCTGTCCTTCAGTACGCTTATCTGTGCCCTGCCTTGAACAATGAAGTCAGCTGCAAAATATTGCCAGGAGACTGCAGGGGGGGCTTCAGAAGGCATTTTAAATCTTTTGACGTGATAATAAACATTATGACTGAATCCACACATTTTTAAAACAATGAAAATATCATAAATTATGCTAAACATGCTTAGGTATTCTTTCAAGATTTTTTTCTCTATCATTCCAGAATTGTCTTTTCAGTCCTGATTATTAGTTACAAGAATTGCACTAATCCTGTGTGAAATCAGATTATTTATTTGTTTTTTTCTGGTCTGTTTTCTTTACTTCTCTAGCAAACACTTAACTTGTTCCTCAGTTGAGATCTGTGAATCTTTAAAACTGTTCACTGGTTCAAAGAAATATGAAATATATGGAAGTCAGTAGAGGAATATCTGTTAATTTAAGGGTAATTGTAATGGTTTATTTAGTTTCTGCTGGCAAGCTATTTAAACAGAAGTGTTGGAAGAATGTATACTAATTTTTTTACATGTTGTGTTGATTTATGTTATCCGATCCTCTTTAGATGTAGCCTACACTTGAAAATGCATTTCATGGAATTCCAATGAAAAAATAGAGATATAATTGCTAGGCAGTTTTTATGGAGCTGAGTTTCTGCTACCTGAGATTTCAGACATACCAGGTGACAACGGGAGTGACAGGCATCACAGCTAAACTCTTTTCCCAAGTGCTGTCACTGAGACTAGGAAGAAAAAAATGCAGTGGGGTTTTTTGATAGCACGTCACCCCTGCGCTCAGATTGGAATTTGTTGTCTTCTGAGTTCTTCTGTGCAATTATATGTATGTACCACCAATGTCCTTAATTGGGTGTGGTACATGCACTCCCATGTTCACTTACTTAATGGTCTTTTACAGTTTAATCTGAAAAAGATTAAAAGAACCCACTTCATAAGATGCCCATCCTCAAGATGTGGTTATTTCTGTGTATGATGGGTAGGCTAAACAAAGATAACCTGCTACAAGGGTGCTTTTACATTTCCCACTCAGTCACATTTTTAATACAAATAGAAAATCTGACCTGTTGAGGCATTTGTTTGTGATGCTTTTGTTTGTTAACTGCTGGAATGAATACACTGGCCTATAGGTATATCTTTGGGTATGAAGGAATATAAGCAATGTCAAATTCAGAGGTAACTGAGTAGTAACTCAGTAAAATGTATTAATAAGAATAATTTTAGAAACCATTTTTGAACACGATGATTGAGAAGATCCATTTGAGTGTCAGTTGATTAAAGAAAGAGACTTAAGCCCTGGCATCTGAGCTGTAGTGTGCTGAAGAAGTGGGCTGTGGAAAGGCTGCGGTTTTCCAGTTGGCAGCCGTGAACTTGCCATGGGTAGGCCTGGACTTGCCTTGAACATGGTCGTCCAGATTTACAACCCAGGGAACTGATACTCGCTTTTGCATTTCCTACTTGCCGTTCAGTTGGGATGAGTCCTTCAAGTTTATTTACATTCGTTATTTTTAAAGGAGTTTGTTATTCTTAGCTGTGTCTTGTAAAAGGTACTGGAAAATCAGTTTTTTCATCATCAGTTTACTTCTGGCATGTGTGCATGCATGTACACACACAGAGCTAACATGTCATATGGTACCAGAGCAAATTACGTATGTTATCAAGGTTATCAAAGGGTGTCTTTTGCATTTTTTGTTAGATTCATTGATGATGAATTGTACAGCCTGCATTGTAAAGTAAAAATTGGCATCAAGTGATGCTTGGAACAGATTTAAGTTACCTGGAAATTGTTGAAGATAGTTGTGGGGTGCAGAGGGCAAATCAGTAGCTGTCTGAATTCCAGCTGCTCTTGAAGCATCCCAAGCCTCACGTTTTGTGTGAAACCCTGGCTTTGTTGAAATTAAAGGAACTTTTGTCATTGAATTCAAAGGACCGATGTAAATGTGTGACACCCTTTTAGATGTCTGTGTAGCTATAGTGCAAAATTTCATGCACATAATATGTTTAAAAGTAGTGGAGTTTACTAAACTTTCCTATGACACAACTGGAAAATGCGCTAGAGCAAGTGAATTCTTATGCAGAAAAAGGTTACTGGAGAAGAATTACAGTTATTCGACATGCGCTGAGAAAGAAGAGAGAGGATCAGATTGCATGCGGTCACTAGAAAGCCTACGTCTGTTTTTATGAGTGGGACTGTTAACTTGGTGCTTCCTCAAATTACACCATGTGGATTGTTTGCTGTCATAAATTTGCGCTACAGTTTCCTTTTTATACTTTATTTACATTCACTTCTGATTTGCATTTACACTGAGGTGTCGATATAAACTGTTAAACAGCAGGTTGCCAGGAGTGCAGCTATGGAACTGTTAGTCATGGCAAGATCTGTGCGCAGAACTATGCCTGCCAAAAGGGAGTATATTTCAATTTAATGTCTTCTTTTGCCAGTTTTTGGGTGGTAGTGAAGCTATGAGATTCAAGGGGAAAGTCAAATGCTTTGCAGGTGCTGAAGACAATTCAAGAGATAATTTATGATAATTTAAGACATAAATTAATTCAGAAAGAACTGGAAAGCATCTTGGTCTCCCAGTATGTTAGAAAAACAAAAGGCAATTGAAGAAAAAGAAAAAAAAAGCCACAGAATGTTCTTCTGCCCAAGACAATCATGCCAAAAATAGCAAGAATTAGTTGTGTTAGCTCAGGAGAAGATACATTGACAGTTTTGCATATTGATGCCTTCCGAATGAAGTATCTCAGTGTTGCTGCAGGAGTTCAGTAGGAACAGAAGCACTTTATACGGTCCTGTCACCTGGCCGGTAACTATAGGGGAAACGCGCCGAGGGGTTGTGCGATCCCACACAGATACCAGCAGGAGGGTTGCCATTGATGCGAATGAGTGAAGGATCGGGACATATCTAAATGTATTGCTGAACTGCTCGGCTGAGCACTGTTAATTGGCTTCAGTGGCATTTCTCACCGATTAATCATTCGCTCATTGGTAGAGCTGGAATAAAGCTTGGCAGTTCCTGGATTCTGTTCCTGTGGTTAGGCCGCCAGATCACACTGTCCCTCTGGAGGTCCCAGTAGACAATAACAAGCAGACAATAATTTAACCAGAAATAGAAAATGGGGGAAGTAGTAACAATAAATTCATTAACACAGTAATTATTAAAGTGAAGAGAATCCTGCACATGAAGTAGTTACGCTTTAAAATTATCCTCTTAAAAAGAATAAAGTAATAGTAGGAGTATCAGGCAATGAAGAAAACTAGAATAACTATGTCTTCTTGGGGGAATTGGCCTACTTTTTGGCCTTGGTGGTAAAGATGACCTTGTTTATGTGGAATGTTCATAGGCAGAGCCAAGGTGGAATTTGAAGGAAGGGTATCCTGCCCTGTGCCAGGGTATCCACTGCAAAAGACGAAGCTTTAAAGACCTTGGCTTTATTGATGCTAACACACCTGAGACTGTCTGCTGTGCATCTCATGTTACAGTGGGCTGGCTCATCTTAGAGGATAAAAATCACTCCAAAGGCAGAATCTGTACAACGTTTAAGTTTACGGTCGATATTTTTTTGAGTTTGCTGCTCGGGCTGTGCTCAGGGGCTGAGCTGAGTCACATCCCATCTGTCAGTGCGCTGGGGCTGGGTCGCTCCCACTGCTGCAGCTCCTGGGGCTGACTCCAGGGTGGAGGCAGTGCAAAAGTCATTCCCAGCAATTTGCATTTCTCTCTCCATTCCCAAGTGTTTTTACCAATTACACTCGGGTACTATACTGATGAATGCGATGTAGATGCCAAGATGGATAAGACCTTTTAAAAAAGAAGCATAGAAAAGGCTGTACTGTTGCTGGCAAAGTAGAGTGTGTGACTTAACGTGTTCTGGGAAACAGCTGGAAAATCAGCACAGAAAAGTAGAAGAGATGTTCAAAGTACAACATACTTCAACCTGACTATATGGTGGAAATGCCCAACAGAGTTTGAAAGCTGTATTTCTCATATTTGTTGTATTTCTCCTCTGAGCTGCTAGTTACACTGCAGCGTGTACCTGAATAGCTAACAGGTAACTCAGGTATAGCTATAACAGCAGCAGCAGCGAAGCTACAGTGTACGACAGGTTTCATCTCTGATGGTACCAACAGAAAACTGACAAAAATCCCTGTCTCACTTCTATCCACATGCTGTAATTGTCATTTTTGAATGGCAAGGTCAACAGTGTAGTCAGAGCAGCGGCACACTCTGTTGCCATTGTTTCAATTGGAGAGGTAAATGTTTAACAGCAGTAGTTTGAAAATGGGTCATTACAGTGTGAAATTTGCTCAGAGTTTTGGGAACTGTGGTTATTTAAATAATGATATTTGCATAGTATCATTACTCATCTTAGACAAAGCTAGGAGGAAGAACTGTTTCTAATTTGTGTAATCTCAGTGGCCATCCAACTACTTGGCACCATCTATCTCATTAAGCCCTAATAGAGGGTGTTGAATTGTTTCAACACACTTGCTACATCATTCAAAAATGCTGCACAGATCCGTCTGATAGTGTATGTAATGACCCTGGCTATACCAAAAATAGTCAAGGTTGGGGTAAAGAATGGCGTTACCATCATTGTTTCATATTTAGAAAGTATCTCTCAATTCAGAAAATACAGAAATAAAAGAGCAATTCTAAGCTCCTCAGTATATACACTCTTCACTGTTTAAGAAGTTTTCATCTGCTCTTGGCACTGCATGGAATAATTGTTATTAATAAGTGCATAAGAATGCTATACATCCAGAAGATTGAATGTACGTATAAACATAAAAACATTGTCACTCAAAACTGCAGTGATGGTTTCTTTTTACTTAAGATGCTCATCCTTTGTCATTGGCAAAATCAAACACTGGGTTTAAAGATTTCTTGGGGTGAAAATGTGCACCTATTTAGTGATTCCTTATGTAAATGGTATATAAAATTAGAATGTAATTCCACAACATTGCTTGCTCTATTTTTTCGGGATTTTAATAGCTTAGAGATGAGACTGGTTTCCCACTGCTTTGCACTTTTTGGAGTCATGTAGACTGTGGTACAGGATATACAAAGTGGATATAAAATGCTACTGTTCTGTTTTGACACATGCACAAAATATGCACAAAGTCAGACCTATTATATTTGAATGGTGATAACATCTGTCTGTGCAGAGATCGTAAGTGGTCCAAATGAGGGTTCCTGAAAAACTGTTCATTCAGGTCATTTGGCACGTGGGACATACAGCTGTGGGCTGCAAAGCCCCGTGCTTCATTGTCATATCTCTGCATTCAGTTTTACAGCAATAGTATGAGGCTTTTGGCAGGTGCATCCTCTGACCACACTTAGAAGACCAATGGTCTTATCAGTAACAGAAGCAGAGACATCTGCAGAAGTGCTGGAAAGGCCTGAGTGGCTATGTGCAGTTATGTTCCCGATTCACATTTTGCTGTCAGGAGCTGTGCATTTCTAAATAAAAGTAATTAGGATAGCATATTAATTCTGCATTTGATGTCTGCTCTTTTTATATTGCATCAGAACTAAACTTTTTTTGATCACATATATGAGACATTTCATAGAATCATGGAACGGTTTAGGTTGGAAGGGACCTTGAAGATCATCTCATTCCAACCCCTGTGCCATGGGCAGGGACACCTCCCACTAGACCAGGTTGCTTAAAGCCCCCATCCAGCCTGGCCTTGAACACCTCCAGGGATGGGGCATCCACAACTTCTCTGGGCAACCTGTGCCAGTGCCTCACCACCCTCACAGTAAAGAATGTGCAACAGTATTTTTCCAAGTTAGATTCAAACCTTTATGGATCTCCGGTTGGACCAGCTAGTCAAGGGGTAGGTTACTAGCTCAGTAAATCTCAGTATAGCAGCTGACTTGGAAACATAGCTCACACGAATTTGAAGAAAACATTCCTTCTTCGTCCTGCAGTCATACATTTGAAAAAAAAAAAAGCATAATAGAGATGTCCTGATCTCTTTTGGGCAAAATAGGTGACAAAAAATGTAAAAAATAGTTTATTTTCTTACTGTGTGTTACAGTCAAGATCTGTAATCAACATCTGTAAAATAAAGGATCCAACCAGGTCTGCATATCTGGTTTGTTGTTATATAGTCAGAGCCAAGTAACCAAAAGAGAGGTGGAAATCACATCAGTACCAATGCCTCTCATCCTTACAGGTGCGGTTATTTAGTTTTGATTCCCTGGGATGGCTCCCAGTCCATTGGCTGCCTGTTATCGGGGGTAAACTCTTTGTCAAGGGAATGGCCAAGCAGCAAACCTCTGTGCTGTGGTTCTGTATATACTTAATTGGGATTTCCTGGGAGTGTTACATAGCACAGGTACTGAAAACAAGCTCTAAGCTGTCAGAGATGGCCGTTTGTCCTTTTTATATGTAGCATGGTCAGTAGTGATTCTGAATCATAATACAGGGGATGCAGGAATTTTAGGAACATTAAGTAATTACCACTTATGTGGAAAACCAGCTCTTGTTAGCAACTCAGGCTTATAAAAATGTTTCAGAAACTTTTGGGACTGCAAGTGTTGAAGAGCTTAAGCTGATGGATGCCCCACACAGACAAAAGCAGTTTCTATTGCCTGATGCTCTTAAGAATTTGCTGAAGGGTCAGTTAGGACTAAAGAATGGACATCAGCACCGCAGTGAAATTAAAGTGACAGAATACAACTTTAAACACATTAAAAAGTGGGAGAGAGTAAGGATCAGGTGCCTGCCATAAACCACAGCGTTGCTTGGGAGCAGTGTGTGGTAGACTGATTTCACATCGTGCGGCCACAACAAGCCGGGGGCATCTTTTCCAGTTTGAATGTACAACCAGCGTTGCCATGAAAGGAAAATAAAATACAGACAAAGGATGCTGCAATCTGGCCAAAGCTTTATATCCCGGGAACAACTGAGATTCGTGATGACTGCCTCAGGTCCTGTGTATGGAGATTCATCAAGAATGGGACCTGAAAGCTTCATACCAGCCTTTGACCAAAAGCTCAGGAAACAGTTTGGCAGCTGATTATTTCTTTCAGTTCTCTCTTTCTTTCACTTTTTCTTAGGTGCTCTCTTAATTAACCTAAATCTTAATTAACCATGCTTCCAGTATGGCCAGAGGAAAGAGAGAGGAGGAAGCACAAAAGCACAAGACAAGAGCTTTCTTGACTGAAAATTAAGAACTAGTGAGGCCTCCCAAGAAATTAAAAAATGCATAGTGCAAACTGAGGCTGTCACTCCAGGCTGTCAGACTTTCCAAACCCGGCTTCTCCCGTACTGAAGAGCTTCCCTACTGAAGGCAGCTCTGCTTTTGGGCTATCAGGGAAGGCCATCCCCATCCCAGTCGGAATTTCTCAGTGTGTTTTGTTCAGATGTTCATGGGACCTGGAACTGGAACACGTCTTCCCTTCTTCCTTAAAAGTGCAAAGACCTGCAGATGCTCTTTGGGCTTCATAAACGCTTACGGCGTGCGCTGTGAAAAACCTTCATCAGAAGGAGTGTAACACAACGCTTCAAAAGCTGGTCGTTAGCACTGGCCTCTGAGAATCGGCGAGGTGGGCTCAAAGCTTCTCAAACTGAGGTGACAGTGGAATCTGGGTTTCCCAAAGCCTGCTTTGGGACCCTAATCTGTGGCTGCTGCTTGGGGTCTATGGGTGACACAGATGGAGAGAAACAACTGAGCTGTGGTTCCCAGCAGTGCTTCGACAAGAGCTAAATGCCTGGTTCAGTGCAGCATTTTGGCTGCATTCCAGCGGCATTTGGCTGTTCCAGACACAGAACTGTGTGGCTGCAGAGGAATTTAAAACCTACCCGATCCCCCTTTTCTTAGGCAGGATCAAATGTTCTTTGACTGTCTCCGATGATTTTATCTAGCCTGTTCTTAGCATGCCCAGAGCACGTCCCCAGGTACTTGAAGAGCTTTACTCTTGAAAAATGGTCACTTACAGGCAGCCAACTCCCGAGTTCGGCTGAAAATACTGAAGCAGTTTTTATGTAGCCTTTTTGGTGAGACGAGGAGAGCAGAGAAGAGGCACCTCAAGCACTTGAGCGTGTTTCTGAAGCCACAGCTGCTGTGGGCTCAGTGCAAGCCCTACCGAGAGACCAGGTACCACCCAGGGGTGGCATAGCCATCCCGCCTCTGCCTGCGCAGCGGTGTCCTCTCCCAGGGCTCTGTGCCCGGTGGTGAGCAGCTGGAAGCTCTTCCTGAGAGCGAGCTGAGAGCTCTCGCTTTCCCCATCCGCGGCAGGTTTCATCTGGCTAGATCCCAGGTCATGGAAGGTAATCTGTTGCATTCACTGCAGTCTTCGACTTGTCCTCATCTGATACTGAAGATAGTATCAGTAGTTTTGCATCCCCTAATTTGCAAGTGATTTGCACTCCCAAGTTGTGGGAACAAATAATTCCACGGGTAGTTCAGAAAATGTGGCCTGTGGAGTCTATTTGCAGTAACCATATTAGTTAAATTACAAGTGTGATTAACTATAAGAATGAATGTGCCTTCATAAATGCTAAAGCAATTATTTCTGGTAATTTATTCCACTCCTTACAATATGGCCACAAGAATCTGAACTAGTGTTTTTCAGATAATGTATTCCATATTTTGTGATGGGGACTTTAGAGAAATTTCTTCTTTCTAGGGCAATTAGATTATACTAATTTGGAGAACATTTTCAATGTTCCTTATTAGAATTTAGTAAATTGTGAGTAAGATGATTTTCAGTGTAGGTGGTCAGCAGCATACTTAGCAACAAAGTACACTACTAGACTCTCTTGTTTCCACATCCTTTCATTTGGTAGGATTAAAAACAGCGTGCATGAGGTGATTATAATCATAATACTTTATGATTATAAAACCAGCCCCATCTTTTACAGCGGCACCAGTTACATGTTTACTTCTGTGTTAGTGGCAGATGCTCCCAAATTATTCATCTAGTTAGATTAACATCACCTCAGTTGGGCTCATTCAGCTGTGTGTGTGTTTTCACAATTGTTTTTTGGGAAATGATCTGTTTTAAAAGAAAAAGAACAACTTTAAAACGTATTGTTGGTTTGTCCCTTTTGAGCCGGGTCCAGTACAGAATGCAGCCACACAAGTAGTTGAATTAGCATAACAGAGGAGGTTTTAATTTTCAGGCAGGAATGAGGGAAAACAGTTTGTATTTACTGGAGTGGTAAAACCTTCAACCACATCTTCCACCAGCTACAGCTTGGAAGTATGGCACCAAAGGCTATTGCTTTGAGTTGAGTAACTACTTTGCATTTTCATTGCTACTTGCAACCTGTTAAGTATTTTAATGTTGAATTCATGAAACACAAATTATGGCTTATGTAAATACTGTATTCCCTTTTAAAGTGTTTGAGGGATTGTGGGATTGTATTTGATTTGTTACATTTTTCCAGGGACCAGGGTATTGCTAGGATTGTGGGCAATCGAGTGTGGGTATTTCTCATGCATATTATTACATATTAGTTTAGCCAAGCTTAATCTGAAAGAATATTCATCTCTAAAGCAGTGGCTCAGGAGTCATGTCTGTGAACTGGGCCGCCTTCTGTACTTCTATTCCAAATTGACGTTTTGCTGTTAAATCTTCAATTCTTATTTCGAGAAGCATCAGCATCATGATTAGGAGCCTTATTGCTGAAAGGTCAGATCTTTCTTTTCTGGGACCATCGGAGAGCTCTGCCTGTTTCTATTGAAAACTGGAAAATAGTTATTCACATAGCCTCCTTTCAGCCCTCCTTAAATTTAATGTTAGGGTCAAAGTAATTAGTTTACCACCAACACTTACACAAAAGGGGGATATACTATGCATGCCTAACTTTCATGCTGTATCAAAGTTGTACCTTCTCAGCTGTTGGCCTGTCTGCACGTGAACCAGAGCACTTACTTCAGTTAAAATGTATGCAAGAAAGTAAAACTGCTTGAAAATAAGATTCAGAGGGGTGCTAGGAACAGCTGGTGAAACACATGTGCCTCTATGGAGACTAGAATGGCAATTGCACCAGTTCTGCCTTGATTTCTCAGTAAATTGATGTGCAACAGATGTGTTGATTTTTTTCTGTGAATGTTCTGCTACAGTGAAGGCATACAGATGTATATTTCTAATTCAGAAAAAAATCTGCCTTACTAATTGATAAAATTTACTATATACTCCTTCACGTGTCACATATGCAAACACATAGTTATCCCAAACCCCAAAATCTTTGAAAGATATGATATGAGAAGATTGAAGAATTGTGCAAGATGGAGATGTTCTGTGAAATTTGCATGAGAGAATTCTTGTTTGCAACAATGAACTGAGAATGGCTACCATTCAACAAGGCTGAACGAAAATTAATGCTTACTAATCAAAAGAGCTCTTACAACAGAAGAGTAATATCCTGTAACAATACTTTAATGAAAAGAGCATGGGGCCTTCAGGAGTTGTGAGCCTTTCACATGTAACTATGACGCAGTGTACCTTTTCTACAAAACTGTAGCACAATTTTTTCCAGGCAGTTTTGTGGGAATATTTCTTTGATATGAGTGATTGGATTTTAGAATAACTCTGGACCAGTGTTGGAAGTCAGCTGCCAGCTTTCATTAGTTTAATATAAATAATAAAACCAGCAGACACTTGGAACAGTACAACCCGATAGAAATGAAATTGTTGACTTCTGCCCTTCATTTTTCATGTCCTGTTAGCCTTGTATCTTTTTTATTTGTATTTATTGCACCAGATATTGATGGGCATTTTCAGAAGTAGTTTTGACGTAGTGAGAAAAATATTTCCCTCTGTAGAGCACTAAATTCATGTGGGTAGCTGAAGTTCTAGAGCAAAATTATTACTTCTGTTATTCTTTATGTACTGATTAAAAGTTATGGTCTTAAGGAATGTGTAGAAGGCTTGTAATATGATTTGAACCACTCGTGATACTGTTATAGAAACGTCTCGCTACTGCTAAATATTGCAGTGTTTTTAAATCTTTCTGAACAAGGGGCCAGTAGGTTTCCAAGGTGTTTTGGGTGTCTGTTTCCCACTTCACTAAAGTTCCCATGTTCTTTATCTGATCTGGTATCCCTCCTGACTGGAGGGCCTCAGGGATGTTCCTGTGAGACTTCAACCCACACTGCAGCCTGTAGGACAGACACTGAGTGGAGACATTGAAATCGATGTCCCTCTCCTATTCCCTGTCCAAGGGCGCAGGTCCTCTTACTCTAAGCCAGCCCCTGAGCTCACATGTCCTCCTCAGGGCATGAGAGTCCTTGTTCCAGTACAATCTCCTCCCTTTCTCATTTCCTTTCTGGTATCCCTTGGGCTTCACTGACCCCACCGGTCCGGCTTGTGTCCTCTGGTACACGAGGAGCCAGAGGAGACGTAAAGGGTAGCAGAGGCTAGAAATGACTGCAGAGGAGGAGCGACTCACTAGATGTTCTAGGATCTTGGATATACTCTACCCTCATTCTATCAATATTTAAGAATTCTGGTATCATTTGGCGTTGTGTATGTTTAGAGTTATTGCTCTTGTATAACATTATCAGTATATCACTGTGCTGAAGTTAGAAGGGTATTGAAAAGATAAAAGAAATTGGAATACAGAGTTGGTAACAGCATTTAAAATCAGAAATTACATGGAGTGACTGTCTTATGAAAGAAACACTGAGGCTTCATTCCTACTAATTTTTTGGTTTTTTTGGTGGTGCTTTCAATATATCTTCCAGCTGACGTCTTGATCAAAGTTCCTACACTCAAATGCTACTATATTAAGTTTTGAGTATTTTTTCCCTTGTCTGATACCCAGCTATCTGTCACTTTGCTGTTTTTGCAAATAAAATAAAACTATGCAAGCAGGTGCAAAAATTGTTACTCTTGGAGGTGGTAATAAAGGTTCATGTTGTGCATAAAAGTCAATACTATAATTTTTAGATATAAAGTTAAAGCAGCTAGTGAAATGAGAGGAGGGTGAATAGAGAGGACAGAATTGCAAAGGTTCTTGATTTGTTGTTTACTGTCCTCAGTAATGGATATCTGTAACATGATTTAGCTGATAATGACCAAATGTTTTTAAATCAAATAATTCATCTGAATTAGAACATTCCTCAGACATTGCAGGTTTTAACATAATGGTAACATTTTAATTGAATTCTTAAGAGGGATATATTCATCCAGAGAAGACATATTTTAAACACACTAGACTATGGGCAATGTAAATCTGGTTACCTCCGTGGGCAGACTTGTGTTTTGTGTATGCTGCCTGCCTTGGAAAGCAGGCAGTGACAGAACCAAGGTCCTGTAAAAGAGGTTTACGATGCTGCTTGCCTATTTAAAAAAAAAAAAAACCATGGTAATTTTAAAATTAAAGACTTGGTACAGGTCAGTAATTTCTGTCTTCGAGTGTTTCTGGCAGGTGGAGTGTGGAGCGGTGGTGCATCGCCCGCAGCAGTGCCCCGTGGGCTGCTCAGCTGCGGTGCGATGGGGGCTTCTCTTTGTCTCCGCAGAAGCAGGGGGCAAGAAGCTGCGGAGCACCGTCCAGAGGAGCACTGAGACAGGACTGGCCGTGGAGATGAGGAACTGGATGACCCGTCAGGCAAGCCGGGAGTCGACGGATGGGAGCATGAACAGCTACAGCTCTGAGGGAAAGTAAGCAGCAGTTACTACTGTGGTTATCTGGTGCTTCTCCATGAAACTGGTAGTTAGGCAAAGGTGAGGTGGGCACTGTAGGTCCTGTTCAGTCAGAATTCCCTTCACAAGCTAGTGTCATTAGCTAGCCTTCCCCTGTGACCAAAAAAGTCTCCCATCGTTGGTGCAGGAACGATGGGGATCGTTTCTGCAGTGCGGTGAGAAAGGCACCTGGTGGCTCAGAGCCATCAGCACATGGTGTGGCAGGAGGGGAAGCAGGCACGGTGCGCCAGGTAAAACACAAAAAAGGACAGGTTCTCTTCTGAAAACTCCTCGCGTATGTCTGAGGTTTGCAGAGCAAAGCATTTCCAGAGTATTTCCAGGTGTCATTCACTGGGCTAAGGACTTTTTAAAGATTCTGTTAATTAATCCTGAAAAAATGGTCTAGGCAGAAGTACGAGATTGTCATGTATCACGCTTTTCATAAAAACTCAAGGCAAAGACTTCGGAGTGGTATGTCGAAGACATTGCCCAGAAAAATCTTCTTGTGGATAATGGTATTCACAGCACTGGATGATACACCTGTAAGGACGACATATCTTACACGTCCAAGATGATGCACTATGTACACTTGAGATGGACATTTATTTATGGTTGGTCATTACAAATCTCATTAGTTCTTGTTGCCTTGTAATGGGTCACAGATAATTTATGGCAAGAATTTGAATTTTAAGTTACTTTGGTCATTTGCCATGAGGGATTTCAGTTCCATTATTGAATATATGTCGTTCTCAAAGACATTTTAAACAAAATGTTTGTAATGAATGCTGATTTTAAAAGGTGATTTTAAAAATAGTGACCAGTATTCAGTCTAATATAATAATTTTACTGGGTACGCTTGACATTCAACCACTGAGTTCATGTTGACTGAGAAATGTGGGCAATGTTACCTTCATGTAACTAAGTTACTGGTAAGGGCATTAGTATCTTACTGAACTGGTCTCATATGAATACTGCAATAATTAACAGTGGTCTTTAATATATTGGGAAAAGAGAGCATGCTGGAAAAATGTTACTGTGGAAATTAGACCCAGTGAGGATTAGCACTTCCTTCACCTGTTTGTTTATATGCTGGAGGCCGAATTGCTGCTTGTTGAACACTGGAAAGTTCTGAAAATTGCACTAATTATTTTGTAATCTTGTCAGTGTAAATAAGTTCCTTGTGAACAGTAGTACCAAAAATAATTTTGCTAAATGCAAAACATCTAGAAAACAACAAAAAAAAGGGTAAATTCAAGTGTATTTATTGATTTTCTTTTTAATATTATTTTTTAGTTTGATTTTCCCTGGTGTGAGGTTGGCTGCAGACAGCCAGTTCAGTGATTTTCTGGATGGACTTGGTCCTGCACAGCTTGTAGGGCGACAGACTTTGGCAACACCATCAATGGGTAAGCATTTATGTCCTACAGATATGATATAATCTCCTAGGTCTGGTAACTAGAACATAGACATTATCTAGATTCTAATTCTTTAAATATGGATTTCCCATGTGGTTTTGAACAATTCACTTCAGACCAAAACTATAATCTCAACCAAAGTTGAACATAATCGTGGATGCTCATTAGGACACTCAAAAGTAGAAAGGTGCTTTGAAAAATTCAGTCTTTTATCTCTTCTGCTTCAGTTTTCCATCTTTAAAATGTGGCTAATGAGACAAATCCTTTCTCTGAATCACTTGGATAGTATTGAATAAAAGTGGGAATTTAGGTACAAAGTGTTTGTTGTTATTTTCCTTACAGATTTTTTTTTTATATTCATGAGTATCTTTTCATACCTTGTCTTAAACTAGAGGCATGGTGAAGAGATTTCAAGCAGTTTTACAGAGCTGCTTCGTACTAATTTCCTTGCTGCCTTTTTAGCTGAAATTCTTAAGACAAAAAATAACCTAATTTGAGTGATAGGGCCATGAGAAAAGGGAGACAATGTGTTATTGCAGGGTTTTTTAATTGTTTACTAACAATAGCAGTGAAAGAGAATACATATTAAGTTATGTAGTAGTGTTAAAATCCAGATCATACTTACTGGTGGAATGAAGGCAACACAAGCCATCACGCATCCATCCTAGCACTTCCCATAGCTTCTCATATGTTTAGATATTTTTGAATTACAATGCCAGGATTTTTTTTTTCTAGGAGATATCCAGGTGGGAATGATGGACAAGAAAGGACAATTGGAAGTAGAAATAATCCGAGCTCGTGGCCTTGTTGTAAAACCAGGTTCAAAGACACTGCCAGGTAAGGAAGAAAAATCTTAGCAACAAGAAGAGAGTTCTACCAGAAAAATCCAACAAGCCCGCAGTTCCTGAGGCTTTACTGTTCAACTTAGGTAAACTCTTAGCAATTCACATGTCGATAGGTTACAGTATTGTACACTGAAATGCAAAATGTACTGAAATGGTATACAAGCTTGCAGTAGGTGCAAAAAGTCAGCCCTACTTCAGGAGGAAAAGAAAAATCAGACTGGTGTCTGAGCTACTAGAAGACACGAAAGTATTATAGTAATAACAAATGCATCCTTGGTTATGGGGTAGAAAGGAAAGTACATACTGAACATGTGATCTGGGAATCTTAGCGGTGAAGAGGATATCAACAAGAGGTGTGGAATAGGTACCTACTTGAAAAGTAGACCAGTATTTGATACTTACTGCTTATTTTATAATATGATGTCCTAAAACACTACGTGAAAAGGACAATATAATGATATTCTTAGCAAGCTCTTCTGCTAAAATAGAAATTGTGTCAGAGTCTTTTCTTCACTGATTTTCACCTTGCAGATAATTTTAAATTATTAACAATTTGGAGCATTGATCCAAATCTCACCAAAGTCAATGCAAGTCATTCATTTACTTAATAGGCCTATTTTGCATACAGTACAGTATAGGGACACTATATATAGGAATATCTGATTTTTCCAGGTCAAAATCTGAATTGTTTCATGGCAAAAGAGACATACAAAAAGAAGTAAAGAAAAAATTATACCAGGGAGAAAAGTAAAGAAAATGCATGGATGTTTTGCATGCGAATAAATGTTAATATTGTTTGTGGAGATTTGTTCATTTAAGTTGTATATCCAGTAAAAGGCAAATTTTATCACATGGTGATAGAACATTGCATCTATTATGCAAAAAATGTGGACTTCTTTACTTATTGTTCTTTATTTTCTTTCTTCTAAGCACCATATGTAAAGGTGTATCTATTAGAAAATGGAGTCTGCATAGCCAAAAAGAAAACAAAGGTAGCAAGAAAAACGCTGGAACCGCTTTATCAGCAACTTCTATCATTTGAAGAAAGTCCCCAAGGCAAAGTTTTACAGGTAATTTGCATTAATGTTCTTCTGAA
The DNA here is from genome assembly GCA_017639485.1 of Pluvialis apricaria. Lineage (NCBI taxonomy): Eukaryota > Metazoa > Chordata > Aves > Charadriiformes > Charadriidae > Pluvialis > Pluvialis apricaria. The sequence goes on from CM030008.1 coordinate 148,457,950, forward strand.
TCTGAAACATTGCCTGTACAGTTATCACTGAATGAGTTTCAAACTTCCTGTCATGCTTCATTTGGCAAGTTCTGCTATTTCTAAGGCTTGTTGAGCACATAAATACTACAGTAACAACTGTTGATGCAAGTAGAATGTGTTGAGCAAAAGTTCGTTCTAGATTATTTTGCCTCTACTATATATATGGGCTCCTTCTCTCACTGGACTTCCTTTAGCATCACAGATAACTGCTCTGTTACTGCCCAGGTAATTTCTGTCACTGTGTCATGGTTATTATACACAGAAATAAACTATATCTGCAGTGAAACATTTCATTCCTTGCTATAATTAAATAAGCAGAGACATTTGAAGAATCAGTTTGGATAGCTTGTCATTTTTGCTGAAATTTTTCTATCTTCTTGTGTTTCCTTTGCTAACAGATAATTGTTTGGGGAGACTATGGACGTATGGATCACAAGTCCTTTATGGGAGTGGCACAGATACTTTTAGATGAACTGGACCTGTCCAACATGGTGATTGGGTGGTTCAAACTCTTCCCTCCTTCTTCCCTAGTAGACCCAACTTTAGCTCCTCTCACTAGAAGAGCTTCCCAATCATCTCTTGAAAGTTCAACAGGACCTTCGTATGCTCGCTCATAGCAGCTGTGAAACTGTTGTCATAGCAACCAGCGTTAAAAAAAAAAAATTACAGGTCGCAAACCCTGGTAACACTGCATGCTTAATGTTGTGTCTTCTGAGCCTGTTTCTAGGGCTGCAACGCGATCCTGTGTTCTCAAGGAAGTTGCACACATTGTGCCCTACGGAAGGCCCTCAGGTGAAGGACTGAAGTCATGAAGAACTGATAGGTTTGGAGTTCAGGGACACTCAGTTTTGGTCCAATCTGAAGCCATGGACTAAACTAAAAGAATCAATCTGTTTCATGCAACAAAAGTCCTTTTCAGTGGCCTATCTGTTTTGTTGCTCCCGTTTCTTTATTTATCTGCCCTCCCCTCCTAAAGCTTGGTTATGCCACAGAAATGGAGTTACCCTCCCGTGAAGCCATGTTACAAGTCAGTGGATTAGCAGACATTGGAAGAAAAGAAGAATGTAAGGATGCTGGAAGTCAACTGTTGTTTGAAACAGGTGCTTGAGATCTGAAAACTCTTCATGCTGAAAAGGTTCAAGGCTTAAAGTGGCAGGCTTCATACCTCCAGCTATAGATACAGTGAAACCCCAGATGTGATGGACTCTCTGAAAAATAAAATTCTGTGGATATACTGTACTGTATGAAATTAAAGAAACTTTTTTGCATGGACACAGATTTAGCTGAACACTTAAATTATTTTCTTGGGGCTGCAACTTGCAAAAAAAAAGAGAATAAATCAGCCATTTTCAACAATTTATATTATTTTTAAAAATAAATTTCACTAGTGCATGGTTTTAAAGGGAAGAGAATGCAACAGGGTGATACAAAGACACACCACGTTTATCATTCTTTAAACCAGTCATGGTCTGTATTTTTGCAGACGTATATTAAAAATAAAAAATAATTTCTAGCAGTTATTTAAAATTCTGTTTATGTGACAAGAAATAAGTGTAATATATTAAATTTATTTAAATGTAAAAGGTACAAGCCTTGTAAAGTTCAACATAATGTGCAAATTGTACACTTCTTTTACCTCCTCCTTTCTCTATCTCTCCTCCCAGTCTCCCTTCTTCCTTTTGCTCTTTTCCCCCTCTACCTCCCAGGATGATCATCATATTCTAAAATGGCTACCTTTTGACTTACTACTCTCTTATGCCCCATGTTTGGTTCAGGGTTGCAGATTGTTCTGCATTTCTGAATTATTTGAGAAAAATATTGTTTAAGAACTTACTTTTTTTCAAGCATGTTGAAAAGGATTTTGCAACATGGCTTGGGAGTACATTAATGTAATTCAGCATGTATTTGATAAAGAAGATATTTGAACTTTTTGCAATTTATTGTACAGTGCATGGTAACTTATTTTCATTTTTTCTCACCTTCAAATTGAATTCTACAGCAAAATACTGGAATCATGTGGCCATTGTAAGATGTCTTCAATAAATTTGTTTTCAGCACCAGCATCTTTCATTCAGAGGTTGAACTATCATTTCTTGAAGGTTTTTGGAAAGAGGAAAAATTAAGTACCTGGTTGATTTTTAGAAAATACATTTAAACACTTTTATTTGCACTAAACCAAATTAATTGCTACATTTTTGAGATTACGAAAGCAACAAAGGTTACTAATTCGTACAGTTCTGCTGTAAAGTTCAATTTTCATAAACTACATTTGTGTTGCAAAAGACATAATTGAGTAATATCAGTCTGAAAAATTCAAATCTTTGGTTCGTAAAATAGCCTTAAAGAAAGCTTACCAGTACCACTCCGACAGCTATTTGACACCATTGCCAGAACCCTCACTGCAGTCAATGGATCTTCAAACCCCTGTTTTTTGTAGCAGACAGTAACTGCCGTTGGGTGGTGCTGCAAGTTCAAACTTCTCATTAAATTACATTATTTAAAGGGAATGTAACTGGCTAACATTTAATAACAAAATATCCTTTTTTTCTGGGTCTTTGTATGCCTTTAATACCTGTATAAGGTTTAATATTGAAACCTTGCAATAATTTTTGAAATATACATTACACCTTTAAGGCCACACACAATTATTCTGATTTTATTTGAAAATCTATTAAAGTTTCCCATTAAGAAATTGTACATGCCTCATAAGAGGGCAAAAGTAATAACAGTATCACTTAAAATGCCTTTTACTTTGTGCAATATCATATAAATCGAGATTGTGTCTTGTCTTCAGAGTTTATATAATGGATTATTGTTAAGTTAATGGACAGACTGGTAAAATTATATTTATTGAAATAATTTAGACACCTGTCTACCAGCAGCAAATAAATACTACTAACATGCAGTCTACAGTATCCCCTAGGATCTTAAACAAAAATACATAACCATTTTCCTGATACTGTGAGATATACTCACACATTCTTGTATGCATAGTCCTATATAAATTATTTCAAATTTTAAAATCAAGGACATGACGCATGGAAGGTTTGTACATACTTGTCATTATGCAGTATTTATTTTAAAAAAAATAATGTATTTTTTTTAATTTTCACACGTCTGCAACTCTACTTATGGTTTAGTCATGTAAATAGCACTATTCCAGTGATCACTGCTGTCTTGTACATAGTACGTTTTAAAAAGTTAAAAGGAATTACAGTTGGGGGAAAAAAAAAGGGCAGATTAGGCCTGTAATGAACACCAACTAATGTAAATCAAACTCATTCTGGTGATGGTATTTAACACTTTAAATAAAACATTTTCTTTACAGAACTTGTGTGCAGCGCTTTGTTGCTTTTCTCTGAGGTGGTCAGCAGCATCCTTTAGCGGAGTTTGTGGGAGGCGGCACGTGCAGCCGATGAACACGCAAGCTTTTCTGCTCAGCACACTGCTGCAAATAAAATGCTGTCTTTAAGATAACACATCCACTGCCAGAAGTTTTCGGAGCGTGTGTGTGCGCACAGGCAGGGAAGAAGGGGAGGCTGGGGCTGCCTCTCCCCCAGCCAGGCGTTGAGCTCTGCGCCTCGGCCGCGCTCCTGCTCTCCCATGCCAAAACAGGCGCACGGCTCCAGGGCTGGAGCTGGAGCTCAGCTGCCTAATCCTGGCTGCGAGGATGTGCTCCAACTCCGGTATCACCGGGACTGTGAAGCGTTAGTGCCAGCTGGTGTGGAGTGGTCGTGCCACCTGGGTTAAGCTTCCAGCCTTTGAAATGGGTGGCCACACTCAAAGGTGGCTGTTGGGGATGGCTGTGGATGGAACTCCCGTCCTGTTCCCGGGATCTGTCGGGAGGGCAGTGCCCGGCCTCCCCAGGGCAATGCCGGTGGTGTTCCCTGCCCAGGGACGGTTCCTGCCACCGCTTCATGCGCTAGGAAAGCTGTGGCTTTTGACTTTCAGCTGTTGAACTATAATAATAAACAGGTTGGACTGTAAAAAGAGTAAGTTTGTAAGCTTCTACCCTATCCCTTGATACCACCTAGTACTAGCTTTTTAAAATTATTTTTATGAGCAGGGCACAAACAAGGACAGAGCACCCATCCAGCAGCGGTGGCTGCTGGGGTTTACGCAGCCTCTGCAGCGGGGAGTAGGCGGTGGTCCAACACCTCTGCGGCTATGGAGATGGAGGGGGTGGAGGCTTTTCTCACTGCCCGACTCCTCAGAGGCAGCACAGGCAGCGGTGACTGGGCAAAACCCCAAATTTACTGAAGACTGAGAGGCTGGTTGGCGGTTTGCACAGGAAAATCTGTGCATTTGATCCCAGATACAAGGTGGAAGAAAAGCACTGCAGTACTGTCAGGAGAGAAAAACTCCAGGAAAGCGCGTGTACTTTGGGCAGAGCGCTATTGGGAATCGTGAGGAAGGAAACTCCAATGGTTTGTTGTACTGCGTCTGAAAAGTGGAATGCTGGGGAAACAGACCCAAACTTCTGGCGGGCTAGACTACTCTCATCCCAGTAGGTCTCTCTTCTCCTCTGCTGAGGATGACACTGCTGTTGAAGGGTGACAGGGCAGGCAGCTGCCTGGGTGGGAGCTGGGCTGTGGCAGCGGGTGAGGCTGCCCAGCGCCCTGCCGCACGTCACCTCCAGCCCCGCGGTGGGGTGGGCAGCAGGGCCGCAACCCCCCTTCCTGCCACAGCTGAACACACCAGAGCTCGTCTGCCTTGGGCACACTTTAGAAAGAAACACAATTACACCCAGCAGATTCTTGAGAAGGAGCACTGGTACAGCTGTACGGGCCCAAAAATAGCCATAACATGCTACTTTTCTAAAGGGTCTTTTTCTTCTTTGAGGCAGTTTCCCAAGATTGCTTGCTGTTTCCCCTCACCAACACCCTCTTGCCCACCTCCACTTCATTTAAAACAAAACAAAACTGTAGATCATTTTCATCTTAGCAGTCCCGCTTTACTCATGCCTACTAAACATTGGCTCAGATGGTTGATTCATGCTGTTATTCTGGCAAGTGTTTGTGCCGATAAAAAAGTGCGGTGAAATGCTACGTCACCCTAACTGTGCAGCTTGTCTGCTTCCATGCCTTTACTGCAGGTCTTTAAGGCTTAAGTAGTGAGATGCTCTTCCCTTAATGAGGGTGCACGTGTGGCCAGCTCGTGCTAACCAGCACACCATTGCATTCTCATGGCCTCCTGCTACTATCAGATAGCCATTCACAGTTGTATAACTAATGAAAATATAACTGTTTTTATACAGAAGGTTAAATACTGATGTTTAAATATGACATAAAAGTTAACAAAGGATTAGATATCACAGCTTCCTCACAAAGTCAGGTAATGCTGTGGGGGGGTCTATAGCAGTTCATATTTGCCTCCTTATCTCATACCTCTGTGCAATTGTCTCCTCCTTGTCACCCAAGCAGCAAAGTGCAGACACCAGAGCTGTAGGTCTCATAATAATCTTCCAAGTGTGACTACCCACTCTGTCCCTTCCTTGGTAAATATTTACAGTGAGCCTTTACCAGGAGCAAGCAGGTATGGGAGAAAGAAGATGAACATTTTCCCAGGCAAGAACGGCTCACATTTAAGACAGATTATGAGAATGCTTTAGCTGGCAAAAAAAAAATAAAGCTATATGCTACTAAAACCAAAGATAAATCAGCTTCTAGAATTATTGGCTTAATACCTGCCTATTTCAGCTGCCTTGTTTAGGATGGGATGAGTCACTCTGGGGAGATCAGATTCTCTCCTCTCCCCGTTGACCACAGAGGCAGAAAGACTGATGGCTGGCTTGGGTTGAATGTCTAACTTCACAGCAGCTGAGCTTAGGAGAAGTGGACCCCGCATCAGCAGCCAGGAAAAAGAACTCCATGGTCCTTCATTAGCAAGTCCTATCTGAACTGTATAATTATCAGGTCTGAGGGCAGTGGGCAGCCGATGACTGATGAGGGAGGAAATGGCTGGGAATTAATTTCCCAGATCTGACACATTGCCCTGTCAGGTCACTCCTCAGCCCAGCCCGAGGAAGAAAGAGAAGCAATCGTACTAATTAAACCATAGGGCATTAATGCCCCAACATATATTTCACATGAGGTCACACAGAAAGAAAAGAGCATCCTAGATCTGTGCAAAGTGCATGACACAGGACCGAGGAAAAGTTTGTCATAAATGTCTGTCCTCTGTGACTGTTCCCTCAACCCAATATTAAGTGTCATCCAAAATGTACATATTGCTGAACTGGTGTTGGCATGAAGACAGAATTGGGTGCACATCACTGGATGGCATTAGCTGTATAGGTGTGGGGGTTTAGGGTACCTCAATGAGGTGGGAGTGGGTTTGACACTGGTAGACTATTTTGAGGGCAAGAGTTAAGAGCAGCGGCTGACGTCAGTTGGTTTGTTCAGCTTGGAGAAGAGAAGGCTGAGGGGTGACCTCGTCAAGGCAGGAAGCAGAGGGGGACGTGCTTAATGATAGGATACAGGTTCTCCAGGGAAGTAGTCGTAGCACCAAACCTGTCAGAGTTCAAAGAGTGTGTCTGGACAATGTTCTTAGCCATATTATTTAGCGTTAGTCCTGCAAGAAGCAGGAAATTGGACTCAGTGATCCTTATGGGTCCCTTCCAACTCAAGATATTCTATGTTTCTATGATTTCTCTGGACAGCTGTTAGCAGGGCTGTTGTAAGAGTTGTTAGTCAAAGTCCTTCTGCCTAGCTGCAGTTTTGGTAAGGGCACAATCAATGTTTTAGAGATTATATTTATATTAAGCTAACACCACTCACTGAAATGAAAACAAAACAAAATACCAACACTTACTAGGCCAAAACTCAACCAGCGCGCCCTTCTATGTGAATAGTGCATTTGACACATGAAGAAAAGGCCAGTATAACACTTGCCAGTGTATGTCAACCTAGTTTGAATGCCAGTAGTGGCCAAAATTATTATCCCCTTGATGAGAATAAAAAGCAGATTTAGGGAAGACTGAGGGATGAAGTAAGAATGTGAAATTATGAAAGTAACAATGGGCAGATATTTTATTGATCCCCCATTTTGTTTCTGGTTAATTAGCACTTTAGCTGCAGCATTCCTGAATAGCAGCAGACAGCTGCCCTGAAGATGAGGAAAATTCATTTATATCAGGCACCATCTCCCAGGGACTAGCACACTGAGAATGCTACTGCATGGCAAGCAACTTGATTAAGAAGCCTGGGGACATTTCAAGTGCCTTCTTACAGTCTACCACACACTGGAAATAACACAAAGATTTTCCTTGTTTAACAGTTTATCAGCCCATATTCTGATTCTGTAACAACTTCCAAGCTGTGATTTTGTTTCAGAGTCTGAATACAAGACCTGCTTTCTCTCAAATCTGCTAACTTGGACTTTTCAGAAGCCTTAGCTACCACCTGGCATGTGCCTGAGGCATCAGTGCACATATTTACACAGCCACATGCACAAGTGAGTCCTGTCCTTCACTGCGTTTTGGCTGTACAAGCACAACTGCCTGGAAGCCAGCAGCTCTGGCTCTCTAGGAACAGCCCTGGAGTAACATGGCACTTCACCAATAGATAACTTTATTCATCACTGGCAAAGATAGAAGTTGGAGAAAAGACATTTTTTTATATACCCTAATGCACTTTAGCCGTTGAAACAAAGTGAGAGCTAACACAGTGACAAAGGATAAGAAAAAGGCTGAGGTACTTAATGCCATCTTTGCCTCAGTCTTTAATAGTAAGACCAGTTGTTCTCCGGTACTCAGCCTCCTGGGCTGGAAGATGGGGACAGGGAACAGAATGAAGGACCCATAATCCAAGGGGAAATGGCTAGCGTCCTGTTACACTACTTAGACACACACAAGTCTACGGGGCCAGATGGGATCCACCTGAGGTTACTGAAGGAGTTGGTGGAAGTGCTCGCCAAGCCACTGTCCATCATTTATCAGTACTTCTGGCTAACCGGGGAGGTCCCAGCTGACTGGACGTTAGAGAATGTGACACCCATCTACAAGAAGCATCAGAAGAAAGATCTGGGGAACTACAGGCGTGTGAGTCTAATCTCGGTGCCGGGGAAGGTTATGGAGCAGATCATCCTGAGTGCCATTATATGGCACATGCAGGACAACCAGGTGATCAGGCACAGTAAGCATGGGTTTATGAAAAGCAGGTCCTGCTTGACTAACCTGATCTCATTCTATGACAAGGTGACCCACTTAGTGGATGAGGGAAAGGCTGTGGATGCTGACTACCTAGACTTCAGTAAAGCCTTTGACACTGTTTCCCACAGCATTCTGTTGGAGAAAATGGCTGCTCATGGCTTGGATGGGCATATGCTTTGCTGGGTAAAAAACTGGCTGGAAGGCCAGGCCCAAATGGTTGTGGTGAATGGAGTGAAGTCCAGTTGGCATGGTGGTCCCCAGGGCTCAGTATTGGGGCCTGTTGTCTTTAATATCTTTATCAATGATCTGGTTAAGAAGATTGGGTGCACCCTCAATAAGTTTGCAGACAACACCAAGTTGGGTGGGAGTGTTGATCTGCTTGAGGGTAGGAAGGCTCTACAGAGGGATCTGGACAGGCTGGATCCACGGGCCGAGGCCAACGGTATGAGGTTCAACAAGGCCGAATGCCATGTCCTTTATTTGGGTCACAACAACCCCGGCTGTGACCGGCTACACTACCAGCTTGGGGAAGAGTGCCCGGAAAGTTGCCTGGCTGAAAAGGACATGGGCACGTTGGTCGACAGCTGGCTGAAGATGAGCGGGCAGTGTGCCCAGGTGGCCAAGAAGGCCAATAGCATCCTGGCCTGTATCAGGAATTGTGCGGCCAGCAGGACTAAGGAAGTGATTGTCCTCCTATACTCAGCACTGGTGATGCCACACCTTGAATACTGTGTTCAGTTTTGGGGCCCTCATTACAAGAAAGACACTGAGGTACTGGAGTGTGTCCAGAGAAGGGCAATGAAGCTGGTGAAGGGTCTAGAGAACAAGTCTTATGAGGAGCGGCTGAGGGAACTGGGGTTGTTTAGCCTGGAGAAAAGGGGGCTGAGGGGAGACATTATCGTTCTCTACAACTACCTGAAAGGAGGTTGTGGTGAGGTGGGTGTTGGTCTCTTTTCCCAAGTAACAAGCAATAGGTTAAGAGGAAATAGCTTCAAGTTGCCCCAGGGGCGTTTAGATTGGATTGGAAAGATTTCTTCACAGAAAGGGTTGTCAAGCATTGGAACAGGCTGCCCAGGGAAGTGGTGGAATCACCATCCCTGGAGGTATTTAAAAGACTTGTAGATGTGGTGCTTAGGGATATGGTTTAGCAGTGGGCTTGGCAGTGCTAGGTTAACAGTTGGACTCTATGATCTTAAAGGTCTTTTCCAATCTAACTGATTCTATGATTATGATTCAATGATTCTAGGAAGAGTAGATTACAGAGTGAGCCAAAAAGTTTTTGGGTCATGTCAAGGAAACCAGGCCACCAAATCAGCTAAAAACTGCATCTCTAATCTGTTCCCTAAACACACTAGCCAGGTGCTATACAAGGAAATATTGAGCGGAGACAGGGAGGTGACATCTTCCTGCCAGGACTTTAAAGAACCTTAAACCAAAAAAAACCCTGTTGGCACAGCTCTCAACTCTGAAAGTTTCAGTAAGATGAAAAACAAAAGAACCTGAACATAAGAATCCCTATTTCAGATTTCTGTGAACTATATTCATTTCTAACCCAGGTCTTCTTGTTTTTGGTTAGCATGCTGAGGTATCAGTAAAGATCATAGTATCTGTACAGCTGTAGGGCTAGTTTTCTTTAAGTACACACTTAGGTAAATAAGAACTTTTTTTTGTATAGTAATTGTTTTGCTTTACCGGCTAAGGCACAGTTTTTCCATCCTTGTTTTCTTTAAGAATGATCCATAAACTGAGAGCAGGACCGAGCTGACCTTTCCACATCTAATATGAATCTGGTTTATACTTAAAATGTGAGCAGATGCCTCAGGCAACAGATTCAGAATAATTTGGCATATTTTCCTCCCTCCTTCCCTCCCTCAGCAGCATTGCTTTCCTAACCAGTGTTGATTAACAAACTTAATTGTGACAGCTGGGTGTCAATGCAGTTCAGCAAGCCACACTTATAGCCTGAGATGGATGCTCAGGCTGTCTTCAGACATCTAATTTAGGTGAAACTAAGAGGGTCAAAATTAAGAGTCTATTTAATTGAACTCAGTGGAAAGAGACAGGAGGCCCTCCGGGGTAATTCTAATTTAGGATCCTTTGGAAAGCCATTTTGAGCACCTTTTACTACCAGCTGCATAGGAGTCAGTTCAGCTTCCAAGGTAGCCCATGCAAATAGCTCTCAAAACGACAATGCCACCCTCTGGATAAGACACAAAAGAAGAATCATTGCTTATTCCCTTCAGTACTTTCTGCTCCTGGAAGATGTCTGGGAAAGTCTCTGTCCTGAGACCTGAATGACAATGAATTTGAATGTTGTGAAAGCAAAAATGTGGGGAAGGGAAAAATTTACCCACTGAAGCTTCTCCACCTTCTCATGCAAACCTCAGGACTTTGGACTAACACTGTGGCTGATCTTGGCGTCGGTGAAAGACCATGGCATGAGGGTTGGCCGTATTTCTGCTCTCAAACAGCTACTTGCAGACAAGCAAGGTGCCACCTGGCTGCTGGAGCCCTGTGACAGCATCATTCTGGTGTCTCTGCCTCACTTCAGCCTCTGCACCTCGTTCAGTTAGGTCACATCTGCACTGCTAAATAAAACTCACCAGCTCCAGTTCACAGGTGCAGAGACCCAGTAGCATGGCTTGCTTTCCATCTGCACACCCAAACTCTCTTCCTTCCTTCCTTCCCTTCCCCTCCTCAAATAAGATTGCCTCTCCCAAACTGCTGGGAAAGAGGGCTGGCCTATGCTACCCCCAAAGCGTTTTCTGGTTGAGCGCTGCCTGTCATGGGTTAAAACCACAGCGGAGGCCATGCCAGCAATGGCACAGTGCATATGGTACAAACCAGAGATTTGAGGTATGGCCTATCCTTGCTTCCAGATGCAGCCTGGCCACCTTTACACATGGGGATGCAAAGCCGGATGGGAATTCAAGTGGATGAGCGAAAGACAGACCAGTCCTTTCCATACTGGGAACACGGCATCTTTCTTGCCAGATTTGAAGCCTGTTCCTTTATTCTATGCGGTCTTAACTAAATGCTTAAATAAATGCAGACCTGTTGAGGAGGAAAGGCTGAAGTCAACAAGAATATCAGAAATAAAAAGCTGTTGTAAGACGGACAGGCTCCTAGGCACTTTGAACAAAATCGGAGATTTTGGCCTCAAGCATCCGAGGGCCAATTCTTGCCTGCACCAGGAGGGCCAAGCTATGTGGAGTTAAAAGAAACATCTGGGTGGTGTTGAAGAGCCATAATGTGCTGCTGCCACCACAGGAGAGATGGGAGGTGTGGGAGCTGGAGAGGGCATTAGAAAGGGCTACAGCACGTACCCTGTCCCCCATCAGCAGGAGGCGTAAGAGCCAGCCAGCTTGCTGAGGACTTGCTTCAGGAAAAGTAAGCAACAGGATCCATTTTCCACTTTCCCAGAAGTCTGTTCTGGCCAAATATTTACCTTGCTCAAGTTGCTCTTACTTGAACAAGTTTGCAAGAAGAGAACAGACTTGTGGCCAATTAATTACAATTAACAAGGATAACATGAATGAACCAAGCAAAGTAATTAAAGCTTGAGGAGAGGGGGGAAAACCCCCAACCTACTAAGCCATATAACACCTTAGTCTCCATCCCTTGGCCACACCCAGGATGTTGCCTTGTCTAGCTGAGTACCTGTGATATTGTCCCATCATTGTTTCAATAAGTAAAAGAAATAAATCAGCATGCAGGTGGTTTTTCCAGTATAGAGCCATCATTCACCTCCATATCACAACTGGTCCTAACTGATTTTTGGAAGGGCTGCAGTTACTTGTGTTTCAGGGCTGCAGCTGGTCTGCAAGCACCAGAGACAAGGATAGACTCTTTCAGTGGGGTAGGTTATCCTGCTCCTATCTACCAAGGAATGCCATGTACTTTCTTTTGAAACATTTAGCAGGGGTACTTGTCAAACTGACATGAAACGAGAGGCTGAGATCCAGGATGGTGACTCCCACGATCTTCCAGGCTCGCCATAATCTTGCTGCTGATCTGCAGTCTTTAAGGATAACAAATAACAGTGAAATAAGGTGGCATAAAGGTCACATTTATGAGTCTCCAATTGATACCCTCTTTCTTTCTCAAGTTCCCTTACATCAAAATGTGGTTTTGCGTTTTATTTTACCACCCTATTATTTACTGAGCACATGTATCCAGGTCATAACTATTAATACAGCTTGAGTCGTTCAAGACAAATTCTTCTCTGAAAAAAAAAAAAAAGTGTTGTCTTGGGTAGAGGCCAAGAAGAAAATGGCAAATTGGAAGGAAACAGCTCACAATTCATGCAGAAAAGGAAAGTTAAGGAATAAGTGCCTGCCTTGCAAGACTCCACAATGGGCCATTGTCGAATGACGCCAAATCCCATACATCATCTCCCCTGGAAGTGAATAAAATTGAATTTGTTTTAAGAAGAACCATTACCCAAAGCTCCACAGGGGGAGAAGAAGCTGGAAGACGCTCTGGTGCAGTTGTCTCCCACTAAGACTTCACTGGAACTTTCTTTTGTTGGGAGAAGAACTCAAGTCAGCCTCAGAGCAACTGCTTACTGGGAATGTGAAACCACACAGATCCCTTGAGGTCTTTGGGGATGATCGGCAAGGCTGAGTTAGATGATGATCGGCATGTAGCCAGGGCTGGGTTTTTTAGAAGGGTTTAGATGTCTCACTAAAAATGAAAATGCAGGTACCAATAATGGCTAGTGAAATGGTGGTGAGGAGGAACTGGAAGGACTCCTAGGCTCTCGAGTGATACGAAGGCACTATGAGCTATGGGACAAGACCTGCCCTCTAATTATTGCTCCAGTCAGCACTGAACTATGTTATACCCAGCAAACCGTTTCAGTGCAGTGCCTGAGAAATGTCCTCTGCCAAATGCTCCACTCCTCTGGCAGACTGGGACTCCCTAGGACAGGTAAATGGAACTGCCTGTTGGTATGTGCATAAAAGAGGCACATTATCTCCCCCTAATGGGTGTTCCTGTGAGAAGGGGCTGTTCCAGCTTTCTCATCTAATGACACTGGACAGATTTTGAGGCCGCTGAGCCCCATTAAAGATCAGGCTCTCCTTCTGCCCTGGCACCAGGCTCTAGTCCCTGCTGCATAGGTCACATAAATGCGTAATCTGGTGTTATGAATGCCCCATGTGTTACAACATCAACTTACTACTACCTCCACTAGCTCGCTGTACTGTGCTTCACAGTGCCTTCACCTAGGATTTTCCCTCCTCCCTTGGTACTAAAGCTTGAGAGTGCTCTGCCCTCTGGCAGGTCTCTAGGGATAGAATCATAGAATGGTTTAGGCTGAAAGGGACCTTAAAGATCATTTTGTTCCAACCCCCTTGCCGTAGGCAGGGACACCCACCACGAGACCAGGTTGCTCAAAGCCCCATCCAGCCTGGCCTTGAATGCTTCCAGGCATAGGGCATCCACAGCTTCTCTGGACCAGTATTTCTAATCTAAATCTACCCTCTTTCAGTTTGAAGCTATTACCCCTTGTTTTCTTGCTGCATGCCCTTGTAAAAAGTCCCTCTCCAGCTTTCCTTTCGGTGCCCTTCAGATACTGGAAGGCTGCTATAAGGTCTCCCCGGAGCCTTCTCTTCTCCAGGCTGAACAAGCCCAACTCTTTCAGCCTGTCTTCATAGCAGAGGTGCTCCAGCCCTCTGATGATAGGACTTACCTCACCTCATTTCAGAGGTCAGCCAGATGGATGTGTGTATCTGAGTGGTTCATTCTTGTCTCCCTGTATAGACAGTGGAAATAGTACTTTTAGAACCCAATATATCTGACATTCTAGATGCCTCCTTTAAGATGGAAATGGATCGCAGCTTAGCTGTACCTATTCTTGTCACTGACTATAAAGAGAACAGCTCAGATGTACATCTAGTCAGCTGAATCCCATTAATTGAGCCTTGCTATTGACTCAAATGGGCTTTTGACTGAAGCCTCCTACACGGCTCCAGCACAGAAGCAGCACTGCTGTGGCATCCAGTCCGAGGTTGCTGGAGACAAGTATTGAGTGCTGCAGGATGGCAGCTCAAATAACTTCAGTGGCTGCAAGGCAAGAGGTGCCTTGAACTAACCGAGCAGAGACGGCAGACATCTCTGGATATGTCTGAAATGGTAGGGGTTCAGGAGTTGTTTCTGGGGTGCAGACAGATGGCTGTGACTTTTCTTCTCTCGGGTATCTAATTCATCCTCAGGCTGCTTTTTAAAAGCATGTGGAGGCAGCTGTATTGCTCAGTCTTTCACCTATAGCACGAGGCCCAGATGCTGGAGAGTGAAACTAAGTTTCCCCTTACTCCTGAAAGACTTCACACCCAAATCTCTTGCTGAGCAGGAAAAGGCCGCCAACAGCCAGCTCTGGGGCATGGGATGGAAAAGGGACTTTTCCAGCCTCTGTGAAACTACGCAGCTGGGTAGCCAAGGCAGAGATGGATGGACATGTGAGACTGCTGGTTGAGCTGAGGGGTTAAGCATGCCTGGGTTCTGGTCCAGGATCTGAGGAACCTCTGCGTATTTTGGATTTAAACAGCTGCTGAATGAAACATCAACATCCCTGGGTAGAGACTGTTCACCTCTCACAGACCACCTTATTTACAACACAGGAACAGGCTTCAACTCCTTTCTTTTCCTCTATGGCAGACTAAAATCCATGTCTCCACCATGTTTTCTTCAAGTAACATGGCCTTCACACATAAGCAGCCCATACCTGTTGTCTGAAAGAATACCTTTTCTTTCAGTCTCCCTAAATCTTCCAACTGCTTCTTTCCTGTACTATCAACTAGTGTTTTAACCCTAAAATCATACAGTTTTATCCCTCTGATGCACGTTCACTCCAGTTGGAGAGAATGATATTCAGCAGGGAAACCTGCTACTGAATTTTTGTCTCAGTGACAATTACTATTCAGCCACCTATTCAGAAAATCCCTTCCCTTTTCCAAAGTGTCAGACTACATGCTAGAGAAAGAAAGCTATCAAAATGAAAGCACTTTGGAGAAGAGATGGAAGATAGAAGTAAAGCCATGATACTGTCTGACATCTCTAGAGTATATTAGTGAAGTTTCTAACTTGATTTTATTTTGAATCTACTGCTCGATGGGCTTCCATTTATGAACAATGCAATGTGCAACGCACATGGAGAACACTTGAAAATGAGCTGAAACACCTAAGCTGTCATCCCACCTAGAGAAATGATGGAGAGAAGGATGTCACTTCAGCCAAGGTCTCCTTACACTGTTGCCCACTTGCAATTCTTAGCAGCAGTCTGTGTCCTGCATCTGAAGGACATGTCCTAACCCTAGAAAAGAAGGCCCAGAAGAGGCTCACAACAAGGTGCAAAGATGTGCAGCCTGATTACATACACACAGATACACTTCAGCTGGGCCTGGGTTTCTCTTCTTGTTCCAGTAACATCAGTGAGACCTGTGGCTGGAGAGGTGCTGATATAGGCTAAACTGGCAGACCCAGTGCTAGGAGGACACGGGCCTGTACATGGTGCTGTGCTAAAGGAGATCTGACTTGTGTAAGGACTGCAGAAATCACTGCTACACCTGCAGGTTGAGCCTGATTTTAGTGGACTGGCTTTGTAACACAGACCCTAGCCTACAAAATCATGTATGAGATCGGTTGAGAAAAACACAAACATGTAAGAAATATTTCTATGCACAGCAAGAGCCCAGTCAAGTCCAAGGAGGTGACAGCACCACGCTCTAGCACAGAGAAGCTAGAGAAGGAGCGGCGCCTCCTGAGGCTGCTCCAGAGGCATGCAACTCAACAGACACTGGAAGAAAGCAAGCCAGAACACATTGAGGGAAATACACTATCTGTATTTCCCAAAGCTCTTTCTTCATGCTACCGATAACTCCTGGGCTTTCCTTCCAAATTTACAGAACTGGTCTACTCAGGAACAAAACTTCTGCTAATAGGCAGGTCTCCATTCCCACAGCAAAGGCTTAGCAAGACCAAAGGCAAAATGCTAAGGCATTTGACACTTTCCAGTGATGAAATGGCACCCTTGTTTTTCTTAAACACTGAAAAATTATCAGTTAATGATGCAGCTAACCCGCAGACATGGTGCTTTCATCATCAGTGTGAGTCTTTCAAGTCTGGATATTGTACTAAAAGATATACTCCAGCATAAGATGAGACCGGTGGCTTCACAAAGGAATTTCACAGAGTGGTTCTGTGGCCTAAATATACCCATCCATTCTTATATTCAGCTCTTTTCCTTCATACTCAGAGGAAGAGGAAATGATCACAGCATCCAAACCAGATTTGTGCAGGTATGTTTGTAAACAACAAAGAAAATTGTTGCCTTGGAGAGCAGATTTGTGCAGGTTTATTTTTATTATCATATATTATCTCTAAAGCTGCTGAAATAAGCTGTATGCCATTTATTGCTACCTGTGCTTCTCTGTCTGGCCATCTTCTGGCTTTGCTATTAACTTTCAGTTGAAGTGACTTTTAACTTGCACCTTATTTTGAACCCTAGCTTGTAGATATTGCATAAAGGAAGGAACTGGAACTTGCAGGTTAGCCTCTGTGATTTCAGCACAAGCTGAGAACACAGCAAACTAACCCAGGAATTGTACTCACTTTTTAAAAACAATTTATTGTTTAAACCTGAGTAGCCCACCCTGAAAATGTCTGTTTCAGATCCTTATTTCATCAAAGTCAACAACAAAATTCCTGTTGACTGATGCAGTTAAAACTTGTACCCAGTGGATTTCTGCCCATTGACTTTTAAGGATTCATCACTTGGGAATGGAAAAAAGTATGCAAAGTTGTTTTTTTACATAGTGACTATTAAGATGAGCAATACAAAAGGACACTTCCTTGAATGTTTCCCCTTAGCAATAGCTTCATTTCTGTTAAAACTTATCTTTAAGGTTTGGCAGAGAAAGGAGAGCAGGACTCGGTGCCAGTCAGGGTGAGTAGAGGAGGGGCCAGATTCAGCAGTGGTGTAACATCAGTTTGCTGGCTCCGCTCCACAGTTCGAAGAGCAGCTCTTAAACATGCTTTTGATTTAGAGCAGCGCACTGTAGAGCACTTCATAAAAGTTTTATTACCTGCTATTAAACCATTGTTGACAAGAGCTGTTGAGTGTAGTGTATTGTCTATACTAAAAACGCTGGATTTCTTCAGAATTTAACAAAAGAAGACAAAGTGTTATGCTGAGAGGGGCAGACGATTTCCGGGCTGGTTGAGAACGAGGGCACCAAAAGAAGCAGTCAGCTGAGGGTGACTGGTGGGAGGAAGATCTGAAGCCTCTGCTCTGAGTCACTGGGGGCCCTGCAGAGCCCCAGGAAACCAGTGGGAGATAACAGCCTTGCCTTGTGCTCTGAAGAGTGGCAGGAAACCAAAACGTAAAAGGTTTTATCTCTACTAAAGCCTCCCATTTCCTATGTTAAAAGGTTTGCTCCCTGCAATAAATTTCAATTTTAATGGTGCTCTGAATCTTTTTGCTTTCCCTGGCCCAGGAAAGGGAAAGTGGAGAATTATCAGTACAGTTTGTTCCCTTCTAATTAGTTCTGAGGGCTCTGCCTCGCCTGTGGAGAAAGGGTTTAGGTTCTCCTTCTCACCCTTACAGAAAATACTGTTTTTTTTTTTACTGGAGGATTAATTTATTCCACTGCAGATCACAGCATACTCAAAGGAAAAAAAAAGAGCTCTGCATTAGATGCTTGTGCTAAATGTTATTGGCACACGACGGCAGACCCACAGGCTGGCAGCAGCCTCCCTTGCCAGCGCGCGCATGGCCCTTGCCTGCTTGGCTGCCCGTCCGTGGCAGCCTCAGCAGTCACACTCCCAGGCACATGATGTGCAGGACGGAGATGAACTTCAGGTTGGATTATTTCACTCTTCAAGTGCAAGGCTCTGCAGAAAGCGTGGCGGCGAAGCACTCAGCCATCACAGCGCTTCTCTGAAAAGCCTTTTGCTGAACTGTGCTACATCCACGGCTTTTTCCAGCTAGAACAGAGCATTATTTAGTGATGGGCTTTAATGCCTCTCTCCCTATTTTTTCTCTTCTACATGTTCACATATATTGTATTTGAGAGACAGGAGTCAGACACACGCATACACAGGCACAGTGAGGATACTGGCGTACAAACAGACTGTGGAGTGAAAATGAATCTGTTCCACCAGGTCCTCGCACCCGCTCTTCCATCCTCTGGCTCTGATGGTACTTTTCCTTCAGTAGAAGTTAGATGCACCACGGTCACACTCAGCCTTGCTATGTGACCATCAGACTACATGGGTTTATATTTTGAACTTTTTTCTGGAAGAGAATCCCTTATTAGCATTCTTAAAAGAACCAGTACTTATAAATGAGACCCATGAAATCACGAGAGTAAAAGAAAAAGAGGGAAGAAAAACAAGAGAAACTTTTGCAGTCTGCTCAGGCTGCATTACTTTCTGCTCAGTTATTCCTCTCACACACAGAGAAAGCTGCTAAATCCTAAGATCTACAAACCACTGTTGTTAAGATGGTGTGGTTGTTTCACAAGCACTGACCTCTGCTAATGGCAGCAAAGAATTTCACTTCTCAGCTGTGTCTGCCTGGCCTATGAGGCAAGAGTGACTGTGTACAGCACATATCCCGTACTGGACTGGATTTCATCTTGGCTTTTGACTTCCAAGGGTTTGTGGATCAAAAACCTCAGAAGTGCAGTCATAGTATTGGCTTTCAATGCTTAACATGTTTCAGGCTGATAGATATCCAGGCTATAACCTCAGTGGCTGCTTTGCCGAAATTGCCTCAAAGCTTTGCTCAGAAGGCAAATGCCAAATCACTACTTTCATCACTGAAAATTGCATGAGTATTTCTACTGACTATGCAAGGGGGTTTTGTCCCTTCGTCACCTTGTTTAGATAACTAAAACTGACTTCACAAACTCTTCTCTCAGGAAACACTGAACTGAAGTTGCTGGAGAAAACTTAGGCCTGGCTTGATAGCCCTGGGCAGCAAAGTCTTCCTTTCATCCACTAAAGCAGCAGTAATGCAAACATCCCCACACTGCCTCTGGATGCTGGTAGACTTTAAACCGCTCATTCTATTTCCAAAAAAATATCTTGGGTGCAGTCTTGCACTAAACCTTGACTCCGGACCTCCCAAATACAGCAGAAATCAATAGGACTGTTTGTGCCTACTGGGACCTTTTTAGGAACTGGATGCATTCATGAATTGTTAAGGCTGAGACATGAAACATGAGATTTCTGGATGCTATACAGTAGCCATATAAAATATTGTCCACATATTTCCTTAGTGCCAAGAATATCTTTTGTAATGTTAATAAAATTAATAGCAAGTCAGAAAGCATAAACATTCACTGAAGGAACCGAAGCTCTATGTCAAGAGGGAGGGATAGCTAGTTCAGTTTTCTGTAAATGGAGAAGTAATTCTGTGTGGATAGACCATGAGAGGTCTCAAGGGTTTCTAAAGCAGTTGATGTGGAGCCTGTAACTGGAAGGACTATACTCTGTGACCCTGTCTGGGATGCCCGCCTTTCACAGACTCCTTGTGAAATCATGGACTAGTCATTGAAATTGTATCTAAGTGCACCAAACACATTCCTGTGCACCTCAGTTCCCAATTTACAAAAAAAAAAAAAAAATTATTGTTATACCTCAGACCACAGAGCATTTCTGTGTACCTCTCTTTTGCGCTTAGAGGGTGCTTACCAAACTCAGAATCCAATTAAAAATTGTCATACACACACTTCTTATTTTCTACCCCATTTCCTGCTCACCCTAACCCCGCTCCTCTGGGTCCTAGGGTCGGTGGTTGCAGTCTGGTGTTGGTGTGGAAGTTTCCCACACATGGACAGCGTCTCTGTAAGAATATGATGTTTGTGTTGACGGTTTCCTCTTCCTCTCTGCAAGATCCACCTGGAGTCATCCTTTGCTAACACGCTCTTGCATCTTCGTTCCTTCTTCACCACTCTGCAGCTCCATGTTACATCCAAATTTACTGTAAATGGTGCCTTTTACATATGTTAGATACTGTTTGTTGTTTTCTTTGTTACCCCTAAACCCAGTTTTCTCCAGCTCCAGCTCTATACTTCTTTAACTGACCATTAGGGAACTGTTTATAGCTGGGGGGTCTCCAGTGCCAAACAGTGCCCCATCTCTCATCACCCTTCCCCTGTGCTCCTCTATGCCACATCCTGTGTCCCTTCTTCCCACCTGGAGTACTGCATCCAGCTCTGGGGCCCCCAGCGTAAGAAGGACATGGACCTGTTGTAGCAAGTCCAGAGGAGGACCATGAAGATGATCAGAGGGCTGGTGCACCTCTCCAATGAGGACAGGCTGGGAGAGTTGGGGTTGTTCAGCCTGGAGAAGAGAAGGCTCCAGGGAGACCTTATAGCAGCCCTCCAGTACTTAAAGGGGACCTACAGGAAAGATGGGGAGGGACTCTTTATCAGGGAGTGTAGTGATAGGACAAGGTGTAACAGTTACTGAAAGAGGGTAGATTTGGATTAGATATTAGGAAGAAATTCTTTACTGTGAGGGTGGTGAGACACTGGACCAGGGTGCCCAGAGATGTTGTGGGTGCTCCATTCCTGGAATTGTTCAAGGCCAGGTTGGATGGGGCTTTGAGCAGCCTGGTCTAGTGGGAGGTATCCCTGCCCATGGTGGCAGGGTTGGAGTAAGATGGTCTTTAAGGTCCCTTCCAACCTAAACCATTCTATGATTTATGATTCTCAAGGCCTCTACTATCGCACTAGGTCTGTATTTCTCTGCAATACATCCTGGTGTTGGAGTGGTAGAGATCTCATTCAATGCAGAATAACTGCTTGTTACTGCCTGCTATCTACCTACAGCTAGGGCTGTGTCACGCAAAGTAAAAGACATTAGCCATAGGCACCTGAACAATTAGAGGACTTGCTGTCACAAGTAGACCAGGTAAACCAGAGCTGCAGGCAGGTCAGGGAGAGTTCAGACAGGGCAAGCCTGATAGACCTCAGTCCTGAGTTCTTGCAGACTTGTGTTGAAGCTTACGGTCTGTTACTAGTGATAGCAGTACTGTAGTATGGGGCCACACAGTTACACAGTCCCCTGATGCTCCAGTGCTGTGGTCAGGCAATGTGCTGCCTCTCAGTGAAAGCAGAGCAAGAGCAAGAGAAAAAGCAACAGCAGAAGCAGATGTGATTTTTTCTGACCAACATTACGCTTTGAGAGAAACTGCTTCTGCTGTACATATTGAACACCAAAATTACGCTGGGAAAAAAAAAAAAAAACAACATGTGAAGGCTCTGGAATGACTCCACAAAATCTGTAGGCCAATGTGCCCATAACCTGATGGGAGCAGATAACTTGGAAAAAACACCTCAAGTATCACAACCTACAAAGTCTTGAGGCACAAGGCCTTCAGTTTACAGGAGTTTGCTCTGCAATCTCTCCTCCCATGTTTATAAATCATGATTTCCAGCTTTGCTAGGTCAGCCGTCAAAACAAAAAAATGCTGTGAAACAAACTGGAGGAAGATTAGGAAAATGGTTCCTCCAAAACATAGCTCTGAGGAGCCTAAAGCCATGGTTTATCTCCCACACCCACATTTTATGTAAAATGTGTCTGGCTTAAGGAATTACTTTTACCAGCCTCCCCAGGGCTGTGAGAGCACCCTGTGCTTGGCACAGTGATGGTGGTAGACAGGCGCTGGCTCACAGGAGGCTTCGCGCGGCAGCAGGAGGTGACTGGCAGGGCTGGAAGCTCTCCTTCACGCTGGTGGTAAGGTTTCTGAGTAACACGGAGTTTCGTGCTGTAGGCTGGGGGCAGCCTCTTGTAACACTGAGTATTATACATTTACATAATAAAAATAAAGGAATGTAATAGCTGAATACACGATATCCTGGTTTTAATAGGAAGGAAAACCACAGCTATGTTGTACAGCCGAACATGTTCTGCAGGCAGACAAAAAATGTGAAGATTGCCTCTCTGAGCCAGCTATTGTGTTTTAAAGCAAGGGGACAAAGATTTACAATCCCCACCCCGATCTGTGAAAGCTTGTCTTCCTACAGTGTCAGGGTCAGATGAAATGCAACACTTCCATAACTGGTGTTTCTCCATAGACCATGAGAAACATCTGAAACCAAGTACTTGTCACTGTAATGTTTGCCATACCCTACCTTTGACTCATCCGAGACAGATCTGTATCTCCCACCACAGTAGTCATAGCTATCAGCAGAGACATTTTTAAAGTTCCTCTCATTGTGTTATTTGTCAGACACAACCATTAAGGGATCATTAGCAGATAAATGCTACTTAAAATCATGTCTGGATGCCACTAGAAGGGCTTACTTCAACTTTTACCTATACCCTAGTATTTTTATGTTTACCTGAGGAAGTGTGCTATACAGACCTTACTCAGTTCCCTTGAAACTTAAAGCTAAGTTTTTCTTATAAGTTAAAGTGAGGAAAATTAGCCCAGAAGAGGCTTTATAAAAACCTGAGCAGAGAGCTGAGAAAAGGACTTGCAAAGAGGGCTCATATGAGCTATCTGCAAATTCCCTTCTGTAATTATTTTAGTATCAGGAAAAGATGACTCCACTTCTTGTTCG
Organism: Pluvialis apricaria; assembly: GCA_017639485.1. Classification (NCBI taxonomy): domain Eukaryota; kingdom Metazoa; phylum Chordata; class Aves; order Charadriiformes; family Charadriidae; genus Pluvialis; species Pluvialis apricaria. Next base: position 148,480,702 of record CM030008.1, read on the forward strand.
CACATTCAGCATGCAACCCTTTGGAATGATAACAGGTCATTTTTACCCACTCTATATTTGGTTTGATATTGAGAATAAACAACCCTTTGTTCCTCAAAGTAAAGCATATGAATCTGTGCGGGATTTCAGGTCAAGTTAGGCTGAGCTGTGTCACACTGCCAAAAACAGTAAGTTGTAGTATGCCCAGGATTAGTTCTTATTACTTCTCTGATCCAACAACCATGTAGTTGTGTGAATCCAGGACTGGTAGAAGGTGGAGTTGGGAATACGTGGGCACAGGGTAAGGGCAGGGAGGAACCACGTCCCCTGGCAGCAGCCAGGACCCAGGCTGCAGAGCTGCACCCTAAGGGCAGGTCTGCCCCCAAATTTCAGTGCTGCGCCAGGGACCTGCGCTGGCTTCAAGCCCCACGCTTCAGAGCTGCCCAGCTGGAGCAGCTTGCATGTATCTCCTCAGCAATAGTGCAGAGCCTTGGTGCCCTTAGTCTCACAGAATCCCAGAATGGTCAGGGTTGGAAGGGACCTCTGGAGATCATCTAGTCCACCCCCCCTGCCACAGCAGGGACACCTACAGCAGGTTGCACAGGACGGTGTCCAGATGGGTTTTGAATGTCTCCAGTGTGGGAGACTCCACAACCTCTCTGGGCAGCCTGTGCCAGTGCTCTGCCACCCTCAAAGGAAAGAAGTTCCTCCTCATGTTAAGATGGAACTTCCTGTGTTCAAGTTTGTGCCCATTACCTCTTGTTCTGTCACTGGGCAGTATCACAGTATCACAGTATCGTCAGGGTTGGAAGGGACCTCTGGAGATCATCTAAGTCCAACCCCCCTGCCACAGCAGGGACACCTACAGCAGTTGCACAGGATGGCGTCCAGGCGGGTTTTGAATGTCTCCAGTGTGGGAGACTCCACAACCTCTCTGGGCAGCCTGTTCCAGTGCTCTGCCACCCTCAGAGTAAAGAAGTAACTCCTCATGTTAAGATGGAACTTCCTGTGCTCCAGTTTGTGCCCGTTACCTCTAGTCCTATCACTGGGCACAACTGAAAAAAGGCTATTCTCATCTACCTGGCACCCTCCCCTTAAGTACTTATAAGTATTAATAAGATCCCCCCTGAGTCTTCTTTTTTCTAGACTAAAAAGTACCAAGTCCCTGAGCCTTTCCTCATAAGAAAGATGCTCTAGTTCCCGAATCATCTTTGTAGCTCTTTGCTGGACCCTCTCCAGCAGTTCCCTGTCCTTCTTGACCCGGGGAGCCCAGAACTGGACACAGTACTCCAGATGTGGCCTCACCAGGGCAGAGTAGAGGGGGAGGATGACCTCCCTCGACCTGCTGGCCACACTCTTCTTGATGCACCTGAGGATACCATTGGCCTTCTTGGCCACCAGGGCACATTGCTGGCTCATGGTCATCCTGTTGTCCACCAGGACTCCCAGGTCCCTTTCCACAGAGCTGCTCTCCAGGAGGTCAGCCCCCAACCTGTACTGATGCATGGGGTTATTCCTCCCTAGATGAAGTACCCTATACTTGCCCTTGTTGAATTTCATAAGGTTTTTCTCTGCCCAAGGTTTTTCTCTGTCTCTGTTAACTGCCTCTATAAACATTGAATCCCTCATCGTGCAACTGCTAACAGTTATCCTCACTGATCACAGGTGTTGGTCAGGTTTTAATCAGTAAAGTTGCACTGGCATCTGAAGATTTAGTTAGGCATGCCTGCTACTGCCTAAGTCCTGCCTGGATCCACAAACTAGGTGATCCTCTGCCTACATTGGCAGAGGGGCACTAAGTAAGAAATGTTTTCAGAATATACCACCCATACTGTTAAGTGTCCTCTATTCTGTGTGTAACAGTCAGGTATTCACTGGCCGGAGAGAAGCACCGGGTCAGGGCACTGCTACACAGCTGTGGAGACCTGTGTCCTAGGCACTGCTTCCACAGATCCTGGAGTTACTTCTGCCTCTGCCTCCACACTTATTTAATTGTTCCCATTCACAGCTTCAGCCTCACAGCACACACAATTGCTTGTTCTGTGCTTTGTAGCAACACGTGCTTACACATCTGTAGGTCCTATTGCCTAGAGCTAAGTCCAGAGAGCAGATGGTCTCCAGCTGTATCATTGTGTGCTCTGGTTTCATCCATCTTTCCTGAGCTGAACTATGCCTGTTCGCGTTGGGTATCTCAGGGTAGGCAGGAGGCTGGCAGGGACAGTCTGAGCAACCGAGCAGAAAAGCAGCACCGTCAATGCAGGACGCAGCCTTTTCCCACTGAGAACCGCTGCAGCAGTCCTAAGCATGGAGTTAGACATAGCGTTTCCCTCAAGGGGAATGCAGTGGTTTTGAAGGTGAGCCGTTCTTGCCACTGCGCTTTGTAAGAACTGTGGTGGGAACTCTGCTGTCCCAGGCAATAGTATCCTCCTGGCAGAGAGGGGCCCTACAGCCTCAGCTGGGAAGCGAGTTTTGCATTGCTTATCTTCATGTGAAGGGGCTGGTGTGATTAAGAGACCACTTATTGCTCCTACTGAGCAACCTCACTGGTGCATGACTGATTTATGCCACAGTGTCTGCTGTGCCTCACACATGAAAAGCATGAGTTTAAGCACTTTAGTAAGCGCTGTTAAAAATTAGGCCACAGTATCTGACCTGACATTTCTATCATTATTTTCTATATTTAGTCCTTATGTGAAATTCATTGATTATAATAGACTTAGGATCAGGTACTGTGAATGTAAAGTCCACACTGAATTTTGAAACCCATGGGCATGAGCCATTGATTTTCATAGAATCATAGAATGGTTTAGGTTGGAAGGGACCTTGAAGATCATAGAGTTCCAACCCCCCTGCCATAGGCAGGGACACCTCCCACCAGACCAGGTTGCTCAAAGCCCCATCCAGCCTGGCCTTGAACACCTCCAGGGATGGGGCAGCCACAGCTTCCCTGGGCAACCTGTGCCAGTGCCTTACCACCCTTAAAGTGAAAAATTTCTTCCTAATGTTTAATCTAAACCTGCCCTCTTCCAGTTTTAAGCCATTCCCCCTTGTCCCATCACTACATGCCCTTGTAAAAAGTCCTTCCCCAGCTCTCCTGTAGGCCCCCTTCAGGTACTGGAAGGCCGCAATAAGATCTCCCCGCAGCCTTCTCTTCTCCAGGCTGAACAGCCCCAACTCTTTCAGCCTCTCCTCATAGGAGAGGTGCTCCAGCCCTCTGATCATCCTCGTGGCCCTCCTCTGGACACGGTCCAGCAGGTCCATGTCCTTCTTATGTTGGGGGCTCCAGAAATGGACGCAATACTCCAGGTGGGGTCTCATGAGAGTAGAGTAGAGGGGCAGAATCACCTCCCTTGACCTGCTGGCCACACTTCTTCTGATGCAGCCCAGGATACGGTTGGCCTTCTGGGCTGCGATCGCACATTGCTGTCTCATTTTGAGTTTCTCGTCAATCAGCACACCCAGGTCCTTCTCCTCAGGGCTGCTCTCCAGTCATTCCCCACTGAGCCTGTATTTGTGCTTGGGATTACCCTGATCCAGATGTAGGACCTTGCACTTGGCCTTGTTGAACTTCATGAGGTTGGCTTGGGCTCACCTCTCCAGCCTGTCCAGGTCCCTCTGGATGGCATCCCTCCCCTCCAGCGTGTCTGCCTCGCCAAACAGCTTGGTATCATCAGCAAACTCACTGAGGGCGCACTTGACCCCACTATCCACGTCGCCAACAAAGATGTTGAACAACACGGGTCCCAGTACTGACACCTGAGGAACACCACTCATCACTGGTCTCCACTTGGACATCGAGCCGTTGACCGCAACCCTTTGAGTGCGACCATCCAGCCAGTTCTTTATCCACCGAGTCGTCCATTTGTTGAATCCATGTCTGTCCAATGTAGAGACCAGGATATCATGCGGGACAGTGTCAAACGCTTTGCACGAGTCCAGGTAGATGACATCAGTTTCTATTCCCTTGTCCACTGCTGCTGTAACCCCTTCGTAGAAGGCCACCAAATTTGTCAGGCATGACTTGCCCTTGGTGAAGCCATGCTGGCTGTCACCAATCACCTCCTTATTTTCTATGTGCCTTAGCAGAGTTCCCAGGAGGATCTGCTCCATGATCTTGCCAGGCACAGAGGTGAGACTGACTGGCCTGTGGTTCCCTGGGTCTTCCTTATTTCCCTTTTTGAAAATAGGGGTTATGTTTCCCCTTTTCCAGTTGGCAGGAACCTCACCAAACTGCCACGACCTCTCAAATATGATGGCTAGTGGCTTAGCAACTTCCTCTGCCGGTTCCCTCAGGACCCGCGGATGTATCTCATCAGGTCCCATGGACTTGTGCACCTTCAGGTTTCTCAGGTGGTCTCGTACTTGATCTTCACCTACAGTGGGTGGTTCTTCATTTTCCCAATCCTCACCTTTGCATTCTGCATCATGGGTAGTATATGATATTTACCCTGAAAGAGTACAGTGTGTTCTTTGCTTGTAGTCAAAAAAAGAAAAATCTGCCATTACAACACTCAGGCAGCATGTCAAGTGCACACTAGGAATTTCACCTGCTTGCAGACAAGACCTGAAACAAACAAGCCACATCATCTCTGGCTTTGATGTGACATCACCGTGAACACAGCTTGGGACCCTGAGTGGTTCAGAGATATTTTTGGATCACTCCTGACCAGCTGCTGTTATAACCTGCAGTTATTGTGAATCCTGCAGCCTGAGTCATTCCAGCTTCTTCTGTGTGTGAGGAACTTCTACTTTCTAAGGGGGTACATCATGTCAGAGCCTTAGCCTGACCCTGAGGTTTTGCAATGCTCAGTGTCTCATACGTATTCCAGGCAAAACACCTCCAGCCCTTTGTCCTTGCTTCAGTAAGTTTAGTCATTCCTGCATAAACAGCTTCAGTAACAGAAGTGCTTTATTACAAGAATACTCAGAATTTGAGGAATTTTTCTTGGTAATAGCATAGAACGTGTATTTAGAGAAGAACTTGTAGAGGAAGGTGCAGCTTCAGTTAGCAATAACCATGATTGCAATTTATTTGTTTAAAATACATTGAAAAACTGGAATGAGTTTTCTAGTTGATGTTCCCAGACGTGTTAAGATGGCATTGAAGGAAGACAGAGAAGGAAACACAGTGCCTCGCAAAGTTATAACTTTACTAAAACTGTGCATTACAAACCTGGAAAACGGTATTTGGATCGTCACTTGAAATAAACTAACTGGAAATGTCCTTAAAACATCCAAACATCCTTACCGTTACAACCACAGCAATAAGAGGCAGCATCACACCTGTGGTATTTGGAAAATTTGTTGTCAGCATGTGTAAGAAGCTCAGTGCACCCCTAAAAGCAGGCCTCCAAGATGACTTTGCTGAGGTGTACTTAGCCTGTGCTTAGCTGCAGGTCCTTGTAGATCTGCTTCTGCTCGTGCAGCTGCTGTTCCTACCTTCCGCAGTGTGGGTACAGCTCTTTGGGCAGAGACATGGCTCAGGTGAAAAAATAACCATTTTCTGTTATAGTTTATTTTCAGTCCAGTTCAGTTCCCTGTTCATCACCGGGACGCCCTAGTGTGGTGTCCTCACTTGGCCGCGAGGGGTGGGAATCACAGGAAAAGGAAGGGAAAAGAGTAGCATCATCTAGTGTCCTGCATTTTCCTGTCAAAGCATGGAGACCAAGGGCTGGATTCATTTGACCCAAGTGGTCACCTAGATTCCCGTTACAGCAGATGGAAGAACAGAAGCAGCTGTGCCATATGACACATTTCATCCTAAAGCAGTCAGGACAAATTGTACTCTACCTGTGCACATTGTCCATAAGGACAATTGTGAGTGGCAAGTGCACATGCAGAGCTGTAAAAGCAGATGAGGCCAGTTACACTCCTGTAGCCTCTCAGGATGTGAAGGTAGTACTAGACAGGCTCTTGGTACCACAGATATATAAGGTTCACCTAATTGCTATGAGGTGCCAAACTGATTTTTCATGTTGCCCTTATTTTCTTCTTGACAGAGTAGATTAAAAGGATTTCCATGCACCACCATAGGCTGGGGGCCAACTGGCTGGGAAGCAACGTTGCAGAGAATGTCCTGGGAGTGTGGACAAGAGGTTGACCATGAACCAGCAATGCGCTCTTGCAGCAAGAAAGCCAGTGTATCCTGGGATGTATTAGGCTTAGTGTTGCCAGCAGGTCTGGGAAGGTGATCCTTCCCCTCAGCTCAGCACTCATGAGGCCCATCTGGAGTGCCGTGGACAGTGCTGGGCTCCCCAGTACAAGAGAGACAAGGACATAACGGAGCAAGCCCAGTGAAGTGTCAAGAAGATGATTATGGGACTGGAGCATCTGTCATACAAGGAGGGGCTGAGAGAGCTGGGAATGTTCAGGCTGGAGAAGAGATGGCTCAGGGGATTCTCATCAGTGTGCAAATCCCTGATGAGGGGTGGGTGTAAAGAAGAGGAGCCAGGCTCTTCTCAGTGGTGCCTGGTGCAGCGACAAGAAGCAATGGGTGCACGGTGAAATAAAGGAAATTCCATTTCAACATAAGAAAAAAATATTTTTACTGTTTGGTTGGTCAAACACTAGAACAGTTTCTGAGATAGCTTGTGGAGTCTTCATCCTTGAAGATATTCAAAGCCTAACTGGACATGGCCCTCAGCAACCTGCTGTAGCTGACCCTACTGTGAGCAGGAGGCTGGGCTAGATGATATCCAGAGGTGTCTGCTAGCCTCAAGTATTCTTTGATTCTTTGATTTTTTAAAGACCTGGTTTTAAAATATTTTTCCCTTACGTTGTCATTGCTGGAAGCATTAAGCTTTTCTGACTGTCTCAATGATACATCAGTAACAGTTAACATGGTTCACTTCGAAGAGTTAGCTCAAGTTTGAATTTTCTGGGCTTAGCATAGGTGATTTGGGGTGTGTGTTTCATTCTTACCCTTATCTTGCTGTTGAGCAGCTTTATCTCCATTCCAATATACATGTCTGTCTAGAAATATCTTTGGGCTTTAAAAGTTAGCAAAGCCTTCATAAATAAACACTGAACAACATCCTTTGCTATTTTTGATGTTTTGCTGTTATGGAGTCTGGTGGTAAAACCACTCAAATTTTTTCAACTTTTAAGGAGAGATTCAGAACAGACCAAAGCAGTCAGAGCACACTGGCCAGCAAAACCATGTTTGCATTGCCAGAGCAACACGAAACCAGCCAAGCCTTACTTGACATTAGTTCCCAAATGTCTCATTTCCTGAGCGTATTCTGCTATAAAGACCAGTATTTTGTGAGGGGCAGAATAGTGCTAGTTTCTCTTGTTCACGTGTCCCTGATTCATTACAGAACATACAAACATTACAGGTCAATTCTAACAGTCAGACAAGAGAAAACTCCCATTATTTAGAGTGTTTACAGTGTAATGTTTTTCTAAATCTAGTTGACATGTAAGATTACTCTGACTTTAAACTCCAGCTAAAGTTTGGATGGTCTGTGTTTTTGCAGTACCAGACTCATTTGAGACACATTCAAGACAAGGAGAGGACACGTGGTGAAAGTTCTTAAAGGCTCCAGAGTTGACATGAAAAATGGATGGATGGACTCACATGGCAGTTCTTAGGAAGCTCAAGAAGTAGGAGCCAGCAAAGCATGTGCTCTGTTTTCCAAACATTAAGCCCTTCTAGTATCAAAGTTAGGACATGACAGTCTGGATGGATAGACAGCTAGACGGGTAAAAAACTGATTGTGTGGTCAGGCTCAGAGGGCAGTGGGCAATAATCCATCTGGATGCTGGTAAGAAGCAGGGTGCTGCAGGGGGTCTGTCCTGGGACCTGTCCACTTAAACACCTTTATTGATGACCTGGAGGAGGTGCTGGAGTCTGCTCTCATCAGGTTTGCATACAACACCAAACTGGGGGACAGGAATCAGCCAATATGCTTGAGGGCTGAGCTGCTTTTCAAAGGCACCTAGAGAGGCTGGAGAAATGGGCCAAAAGGACAAATTCAGCAATGGTGAATGCAAAATCCTCTACCGGGAGGAATAGTAGAATCATGAGATAACAGGATAATTCAGGTTGGAGTGAACCTCAGTAGGGTTCTAGTCCAGCCTCATGCTCGGGAGGGGGTCTGGAGGGGGGTTATGGACATCAGTGGGAGGTGGGCTGGGATGGGAGGCTCTTCAGTTTGACTCAATACATGTTTGAGAAACCACTCACCTTTTATTAGATTCAAGTTCTGAAGCACAAACTGTGGTGAAATTTCAACCTACAGGATTACTGCGCAAAGACTACTTGGCAGGATTTATTGCATTTAATAGTTTGCTACAAGACTAGCTCCTGCTTTTGGTATAAATCAGGAGTATTTGAAACACTGTAGAACAGTAGAGGTTTTGTGGTTTGGTTTTTTTGTTTTGTTTTGTTGTTTTTTTTTTTTTTTTTTTTTTAAAAAAAAAAAAAAAGAGTGGATACCAGCCACTCTAAATAATCTGTGGGCAGATAATCTGGGCTGTGCGTTGTCCATGCCAACTCCTGATATTAAGTGGGGAAGCACCTTGGAAAGGCAGAAGCAGGCAGCTGCCTGACATGGGGCACTGGCTCTGCCAGCCATGGGCTGGCGCCGCGTGGGACTTGGAGCTCAGGGAGCTCAGGAAGCTCAGGGTGGTGGCAGGCCGCCCGCAGGGACATGGGTGCTGCCAGCCTAAACCCAGGCTGGCTTTTCAGCAGGGATCAGCCAAGATCACATGCTGGCAGCAGAGGTGGCAGAAGTGGCAGCCCTGGGGTCCCCAAGGGACAAGTGGGGAGAGGGAAAAGACGTGGGGAGGGAGAAGGGGCTTGGAGGGTGCAGAGCTGAAGAATGTCCAGGAGGAGAGCTTGGAGGGTGTCTGCACTTCCAGAGCCCTGATGGAGTTTGTCAGCACAGCATGAGCACAGGGGCCACATCCCTGTCAGCGTCCCAGTGAGCTGGCAGGGACCAAGGAGCACCACAGGGCTCTCCAGCAACCGCCAGCAGCTCTGCAGGCAGCTCCCCACCACCGGGCAGGTATCACCGCCCGGAGTCCCACGGTACCTCTGGGATCCAGGTCTGCCCCACACTCTCCATTAACCCAAACAGTGCAAACTGTCTTGTACTGTAACGTTTACCCCCACAGGGACTGACTGTAAGTTGATGGACTTGGACTGACTTCAGAGTTTCTGTCTCAGATGAATGTAGCTTTATCCACAACCCCCCTTTTCCAGAATCATTGCTTTGGTAGCTCATGAATGGCTGTGCCATGCTGCCCTAACTGGTTCCACTTGTGGTGGTGAAGGATCGCTCAGTTATTTCCCTTCTGATGACTGGTAGGTGGCACTCAGCATCGCTGCTTGTGCTGCAGCCTCGCTGGCTCAGGGCAGAGTCTCAGCCACCTTCCCAGGCTGAGTTTGTAGTGCAGCCATCAAATCCAAAGCACATAGCACAATGCACGTTTGGATAAAACCCAAATCTCCCTCTTCGTTATAGTGTAAATCAAGAGTAGTGTCCACGTTGACTTCAAGGACAGCCGGACAGATTGAAAAGTCCTCAAAATAAATGTTTCCAGTGACAGCTGTCAACGATTTATAAACCATTCTCCATCCACATTGACAACTAGCACATGAATAATAAAGAATACACTTAAGACAAAACATTTTGTACAATTACTGTTTCCTCAGATGGTCATATTATGTTACTCAGAATTGTAGTCTATTCTGTTGCTTAACTCTGCTCTGCTTGTGTTAACTCAAATGACTACTTTTGTCACCAATTGGCTAAACTAATGCAGAGCTTGGAAAACACATTTCCTGAGCTAATGGCAGGAACAAATAGTCACAAAAGAGTGAACTATTTACACGTTTCTCCTTTGGGATACAAAGTTCAGAATAATTACCACAAACACAAAAGATGCTGTACTAGAGTTTTAATTAAAAACAAAAACAAAGTAAAATACACACAATAATTTTGAGTTTGGAAAACAGAAACAAGTCCTATTCTTTTTTGCCACACAGGCTAATAACTGGTTTTAGTGTGATGCATTTGTATCACTAAAGCCATTTATCTCAACCTTTTGTAAGTAAAGAACTTAAACTTTGAGGGAAGAAATCCACAGGCTGTTTTGTATGGTCTTCCAAGTATTGGTTAACAGTTTAAAGGGAGGAAAGTAAATAAATGAAGTGCTTCACGTTTAGACAAACAAAATGACATTCTGCAAAAATTATAATTTTACAACTTTATTGAAAATATTATTTAAGTTTGAGATGTGGGCAGAACACATCCTGGCCAGCTGCTTGGAGTTATGCCTGCAAAGAGTTTTTAAATCAGTTTAGCGTAGCTTGAGACTATGTTTTGCAGTCATGTTAGAGTGAGGGATCTCCAGCAAGCCCTGGGGTACACGCTGAGTAACCCTGATTTTGGATAGGAAGTGCAGTGGACACTTTTGCCATCAGATACCCCTGGAAGACCATGTCTGCCCAGCCAGACTCACCTTAGGGCACTGCCTGCGCCAAGCACTGTCAGTAATGTGCATTACATTGGCATCCACCATGTACAACCAACTGAAGAGATGCTTTGCTCTTCTTATTCCTTATAACACTCTGACGAGTGGAAAGAAGACACTTCAGTCAGGCTGTAAAAGGGTCTCAAGTTTCTTCTCACACACACCTGCGCACAGGCACAGCCTGCCACGCTGAAACTGAAAAAAATCCATTAAATGCAACAACATATGAAAAAGGGCCATTGAAGAAGAGTGCTAAGGGTTAGGTGGATTTTTTCTGACAAAAAGCAAAGTAAACTTCAAATGTGCATAGAGTTATTACACAGCTTTACACGAGTGAGGCAGAATCCTCTGAATGATCCCTTGGGAAGCCAGCTCCTCTCTCCCAGCATGAGCCTGGCTGTTGATAGCCAAGGCAGCGTGTGAGTTTTCTTTATGTTATATGAAAAAGGAGAAATATAGCCTGGACCGGGAAAAAACAAAAACAAAACAAAAACAAAACCACCAAAACCCAAGGAAGAGAGGGAGTGACCATGGTCCCAAGTGTGCAAGGTAAAGCAAGGGAGAGGGTAACCACCCCTTCCTTCCTTTCTTCCTTCCTTCCTTCCTTCCTTCCTTCCTTCCTTCCTTCCTTCCTTCCTTCCTTCCTTCCTTCCTTCCTGTTTGTCATGGTGTCTTGGCCCAGGACTTTCTGATCTGTCCTTCACAGCACAAAGCCTGCTCATTTTTTTTCTTCATAACACACACACAAATTTATTCTGGGAAACCTGACCACACCACTGACACCAGCAGTGGGCTTGAAGAGGGGGCAGAGCTGCCAGCTCTGTCTGAAGAGGGAACTATGTAGGGGAATGACTGTGGCATAAAAGTTGACCAGGGCTAGTGGCCAACGCTAAAGCTTTCCTTCCTCCTCCCTCCTCAGAAAGTTCTTAAAAATAGCTAGTTTAGTTTTTTCCTCAGTTCTGCTACCTTCCCAACAAGTATCTCCAGTCCCACTGTGCAGGGGGAGCACGGAAGAGCGCTGGGTGCACTGGGTTGGTATTGGGGAGCTGCAGGGAAGGGAGCTGGTAGGGCTGAGTGCTGCAAGAGTGCTGCTGCCTGGGCTTTGGGCTGGAGGCGGAGGGAGAAACATCTGTGATGCATCTAACAGATGTCATCCTGTACCAGGGTTCAAGGAAATCTGTCCACCGTGGCAGGTCTGGCCTGCATCATTTCAGATGGACACTGAGACAAGCCCATTTTCAGCCAGTTTCTAATGTGTCCAGGCTGAGGAATACATCCACCACATCTGCATGGCAATTTTGCCATAGGTATCCTGTTTATGGTGATATTTCCAGGTGAGGTCATGAACTGCAAATGCTGTTTTGATTACTGGACTAGCCAAATCTGCGGCTTTTTTGCCTTCATCTTGGATTGAAATTCCTGGAAGTGGTGACAAAGGACTAACAAGAGACATCTATGAAGCTCAAAAACACTTCTCCTTAAATCTCTGGTCAAGGGCATGGTCAGACCAAGAAAGAACCTGGGCTGGCTGGTAGCTAAGCAGCAGGTCTAGTGGGGACACGAACAACCTGACAAGGGGTTTGCTCATTGCTTCATCCTGGTGTGGAGGATAGAGTATACAGAAAGGAAGTTTGGATATTTTAGAAAGGGATATAAGAGGATATGAGAGGCCCCGTGATTTGAAGGAAATGCCTTGTGTGTGTGGCGTGGAGTCCCATTCTCTGGGAGAAAGGTAAAACCCCAAAGCATAGTTTGGAATGGGGAAGCACAGAAGCATGGGAAGGTGCATTTTATTGTTTTGTCTGGAACTGTGATTTGTTTGGGTTGCATAAAGAAAGGTATAATTAATTTATTAGACATGGTAACATAGTTTGTGTGGCTATGAGACATGGTGTCTTAATTGAAAACTAGATTTTCTGCTTGGATGGAGGACTGGAGCTGTAGGAGAAGGTCAGTTACAACTGCTCTAAACTTTTGCCAAAAAGAGGACAAACCAATTGGCCAAAACCAATTACCTCCTACGTAAATTCCACTGATGTAAAGAAATAGGCCTTTTCTCTTGGTAGGGACATCAGCACATAAAAAAAAAAAGTCTTTACATTAAAAATGTGAAAGAAACTAATTGTACCTTAAGAGAAAGAACATGCAAAAAGCTACAGCAAATGAAGAGTGAATACATAACTGTCTTCCATAGTTACCAGGCTTATTATACTGGATCAAGATTAAACTCTCCAGGGCACTGGTATTCTGGATAAATGGTAGCAAATCAGTTTGACTGAAAGTATGACAAGGTTTTTTTCTTTCCTAATCTGACAAATATGTTTACCTATTAGTTAAGTAACTAAGACATAAATCTTCTTATGAAACTTCAGTGAAACAAGGAGGATGTTCACTGACTTTTACCGAGAAGACTTGCTTGCCTTTCCTCTTATAGACATTTCACCTCATTAATATTTAAACAATCTCCATAGAAAGGATAAAGAAAATAGAATGAAAGCTTTCAGTATAATTGTGATGAAGGGGGGAAGATCCATCGGGACTTGGTAAATCAGGAAAAAGGAAAAGTAATTACAGTGTGTATTGAGCATCTTCCTTTATTCCCATCCAATTGACTCAAACATTTACAGCATGCCAGAAGCAAAGAAAATGCAGTAATTCTGTCATAGCACTGATATTTTCTTTGGGATCGTTGAAAAGTACATAATAGGGCATTTGTCAACTAGGATCAAGTTTTTCAGCAGGAGTTATTGATTTTAATTATTGTATGGTAGAACTTTTAGCATATAACATAATCTATGTTTCAGATTTTGAGCATAAGCCAGGCTAAGTCTCTTTGCAAAGTACTTCTTTACTGCCGCAGGTCCTCACGGGGGAGGAACCAATTGCAGGATCTCTCCCTGTCCTGCTTCCAGGAGGTTTGGCTGGTGTCTCCAAACAATCCTTATTAGCGTCATGGCTATTATCGAGTTCTTTCAGCGCAGTGTAATTCAGCCCATTAGTAGTTACAGTTGAACACAAATGTATTCTCAAGACAACTACCAACTACCTTTCCTATAAATCTCTTGGTTAAAATCAGTTTTTAACTGTATTTTCCCAGTGCTGACATATGATCTGTATTGTTTGAGTACTTGGAGAAAAACTCAGGCTCTGGCTGGCTAACTTCAGCTGGGAAGTTGTCTTCCTCAAAGCTTCCTCACACCCCTGTTTTCTGTCAAATGCCCGATTACCTATGAAATCTTTCATGCTGCAGCCTGTTAGCTGATCATAAAATGTATGTTTCCCCCAGTTTTCCCATATTTACAGTGTTTTGTCATTCTAAAGTGGCTTATCTCATCTTGAACACAATCTTAGCTTGATTGCAGGAAAGGAAATGGCTAATTAGCTGTTTTCTTCCTAACAAAGTACAAATGTTGATAAATGGTGATTGAAGTTTCGGGTACTGAAGAAAGGATAATACACTGGAAGCCTGAATGTTGCTTTCGATAGAATGCAGAAGGAAGTAAATCTGCTGGAATAGAAACTCCTTTTCTTATAAATCACATACTTTAACATTTAGTGTTGTTTTTTATATTTCTCTTCATTAGATAAGGGTAAGGCTAAGGGTACCCACCTGTAACAACTTAAATAATTAATTACTGTGATCATTGTACCAGACATTTCAAAACTTGCAATAAATTGGTTTAAGATACCAAAAAATTATATAACCACAGAAAATGTCTTCTGTTCTCCCTCTTTGTAGCCAACTAGAGTTATTGTCTGGTGTTTGCTATCATCAATAAGAAAAAGTTTTTCTTCTACTTTTACACTACACCAGATTTCTTGGGACATGTCATACAGATAATCCTCTGATTTTATTAGTGATTTTGAGGGTCAAAAATTCCCTGTGTAGGTCAGAAGAAAAGCAGCGTCCCACCTTTCAGGTTTTATCACTGGGAGCTCATTTTTTTACTGCCGTTGTAACATTATTTATAAATAAACATTTATCTTCTCCATATTTGAGTTATTGTCTTCCTTTTGACCAGAACTGTAATGAGATGCAACTTCCAGTTGGTTGAATGTATTACGTCTCTCTTTGCATGTTTCCATAAAGAATAATTTAATCGACTCCAGTCAGACAAACAAAAATAAATAAATAAATAATTTTTAAAAATCCACTACAGAAGATATAATAGCCTGAGATGAATCTTTCCAGTCTCGCTTTGTCATCATTCTTATTGTGGGTCCTTTCCAGGATGGCTCTGTTTATATTTGTCTTCTCTCTGTGCCTGTAGATGTCCTGCAGCTCAGGGCCCTGTCGAGGCAGAAACAGGAATATCACTGTAACGGTGGTGCTGTTTGTGAGTCCCCCTCCTTGCGAGGGCTCCTGAGAACCTGCCTGCAGAGGAGGATTGTTACAGGGAGAGTCAAGGTTAATTTTTAGGGCCATACGTATGGTGATCACTCCCTTTCCTGTCCTGTCTATGTCTCTCTTTTCTTTCTTCCTCTTGCTAAAATAAAGGCTCCACTACCCCTTTCCACATCCACGCAGAAGCATTAAACTAAAGCTTTTTGCCCTAATTAGATGGGGGAACTGCTGGATAATGCATGTTCTCAGTTCCTAAGTAGTTCAGTCTCAAACCTTCATTGGTTTTATACTTCTGAGGAGAGAACTATGCTGTTAATATGTTTTGTAGCTGGTATAGGCAGTGGCTGTCAGGGAAGGTGGCATGTCCTGTAAATTTACAGGATAGATGGGAATCCATAACACTACATACTAATGCCTAACGAAATTCTAACTATTTCCATAGCTCTGCAAACTTGTATGTGTTGAGGTTTGTTTTATAATGCTTTGTGGGTTTCATTCTGTGCCTTCCTCTTTGTTGTACCAGTTCTTCTTCCTCAAAACACTCTATTTCTATACTGGTGTTAGTACCATATACTCATTGTGCACGAGAACGAACTGTATTGCACCAACCACTTCCTCACCCTTTCTTTTTTAATTTAAAGAAGCCATTCTTTAGCTAAACCATGTGAGAGTCAGAAAACAGAAGACAAAGGATTCAGTCTTTGGCCAGAAGTAGACTAGAGGAGGAAAGGCTTTGGAAAGAACAGTGACAAGTATTGTCTTGTAACGCCTGGTCTGCCTTACTTTTTAATTCTTGGTTGTTTTGGGGTTTTTTGGTTGTTTTTTTTTTGTTTGTTTTGTTGTTTTTTTTTTTGTTGTTGTTGTTGTTTTTGTTTGTTTCTTTTTTTTTTTGGTCAGAATGAACTTTCTTATTAGTCAGTAACAAAACCAAAACATCCAAGACTGGAAAATAATACTATATTGCAAGTTTGAATCAAGTTAGCAAAGTTATAAACTCCTTCAAAGTAACTGAGGGGTAAAGATGGAAATGCCAAACCTATTTTGTAGCAACATTGCCAGATGTTTTGATAGATCCATTATAGATTCTACTTACATTATTCTAAGCAAAGATTGCTATCCAGTTACTGTTCCTTGGCTACATTATTTCTTTCCTTATCTCACTGATTCTTTTCATAGCACACAGTAAGGAATTTATTAGTAATGTATCAGATTTCCTGGTAAGATATGGTCCAACAACTGCTGTTATTATAATTTTCTCTTTTTTCCATATAACCTTTTTCCTTTATCACTTTGGCAGTCTTTCCTGTATGGGCGCCTTCACTGGAGCAATGCTGACTTCAGTTATCTGGAATAGCATATATTGTGGAAAAATTAGATCGGAATAGTTTGGTATTTCATTACAGTGTAACTGTCTGGGGCAAAACCTTTTTGTGGTGCATCCTATTTGTTTTTCATTTCCTTAGAGTCATTTAAAAGAGTCAATTCTTTTGTCTGGCATATCTTTTGCTTTGGTAAAAAAGATAATAGAGTACTGAGTGAACAATAGAGGGAAAACACAAAGGAAAAAAAAGGAATGAAAAATCAGTTATCAATGTATGAATAGCCTGGGGTTTACTTTAAGCTGATGAAAATGTTCTGGAACCCACTCCTGGAAAATGTGCATTGTGAGTATCCCCAGGTGTCCCACTGCTAAGCAGGAGCTTACACAGCATCTTCAGCCTGAGAACTTGCCCTGCTCTCCCCAGCCTGTCCCCATCATTATGGCTTGGCAGAGATTACTTCCCCTCTCAGGTTTTCTGGAATAACCTCCGTGCAGTCCCTAACTAGTATAACAGTGTCAAAGTAATACCACTTATTTTAAGGGGTTTTTTAACAATAGAGTTTTTTTCTAAGCAACATGATTTTGAAATGGGTTAAAGCAGGAACACGCGAGCAGTTGGGCACGTGACTCTCAGGAGTCTGGGAATGCTCAGGGCAGGGACTCGGGTGAGCCCAGAAGAAGGTGCATGACTGCGCCAGGGGAAGCTCCAGCCCAAAAACATGTGTCTATCCATCTGCCCAACAGGTCAGACTGTGGAGCGAGGGGCAGGAATCCCACAGGCAGCCACTGCCCAGCAACCATTTATTTTCAAATGAGGCTGTTATTACAGAGCCCTTAACCCAGGATCTCACACAGGCTGCATCCTCCTTTTTAGTAGAGCTAGTTAGGCAGGTGCAGCTCCTCATTATAACCGTGAAACTGCTACCCGTGCTTTTTTAAATGTTGATTTTATGTTTCAATAAAAATGCCTATTCTCTCTGCAGTTGGAGGTAGCAGCTGTAGCTGGCTGCATAATTTGTTGGGAGTGACATCTCTAACCGTAGAAGGGGTTACGAAACATAAACAAAGTGAAGTAACTTACAGCAGCAATGAGAGGAATTTCCAGCTTTCATTAAAAGAAGGATGGCACAAATCTATGCCTTGGGCGGTCACTTCATGATATCTGTTGGGCACTAGATCAAGACTCCACAGAAGGGTAGCAAGATCTCATTTTCCTGGGAGCAAGTGAGGAGCATTTATGCGGCCATCAACGATGATTGTTCAGCTGAAAACACCCTGCTAAACTGCTTTCCTGGAGACTGTTAGGAACCTTCCCCAGCTCAACTTACAGGAATAGTTCTTTATAGCAAGCATCCAGTTAGTGTTTTCATAGTGACTCAAACACTACCTTCGTATCATACAAAGATTACCTTCAGCTACTAGCATCAGATACAAGCTTTACCCAAGCTCAGCAGTATTTAGATCAGTTTTTTTCTCTGGAGCCCATCAGAAGTGACTTTCTGCAATCCTGATTCACTCTGAGAACCATTTACTCATAGCTGTTGTGTCGCTGGCTCCAGACATACTGCTCATCCGGTGGAGCTCTGCTCACTGTGAGTAATGATCCACTGTCATTATTTCATTTCCTCAGATATTTAGAAAAGAAAATGTAATTGTCTTATTTTAATCTAAATTTCTGCTGTAGCAGTAAAACAGAAACAGTAATTAAAGCCATGACTCAAAAACAAGAGCACAAATATTTACAAATGCTGATCTTTATTTCTTTCCTGGCTCTCTGGGAGTCAGCCACAAGGGAGGACTATTAGTTGCTAGCTGGTCTTCCTTCGGCAGAAGCAGGCAGAGCAGAATATTGAGTGATTTCAATGCACCGTGATGTTCACAGCTCTGAACTCACTTTGTTCTTGCAGCACACAGATATGTCACAAAAGGAAGCAACCTTCAGCATCCAAAAGACAAACCCAAAGAAACATGCATCCAGCTTGCTTGTTGCAATAGTTGAAGCACAGTGTTATCAAAACCGTGTTAATCACAGCATCGTTAGCAGTTGGAATGCATTAAGGAACTGCCAGAACAGTAGGGTCTTGAGCAGTGACATTTTCAGTATTTTTATGTGCAAGCAAATTTTGCTAGTCATTCTGCAGGGATTAAGAAGAAAAATGGGAAAAGAGGCCAGAAATGCACTAATTCTGAAACTATCCTCACTTTTTTAGTGCAGACAGAGGGGTCTGTACTGCACGGGCAGACAGAGCGGAAGAAAAAACCAACAGCCATTACCCTACTGTTTTTCAAATCAGTAAATTGTCAGTTCCTCCCATTTTACAGTGGCCAGTACTGGACAACATCATCAGGGAAGTCCAGGAACCAGGCAGCCACAGAAGCTGCTGTTAGCTAGAGAAAATATTCCCCCAACAGAGGCTCGTGCTGCAGTTTGTGACCCTGTGGCCTTGGCCACCTCCAGCCAGCAGGCATCCACCTTGGTCCCAGAAAATGTGTTTGACAGTTGTACTGACACAACAGTTTGTGAGGGTGGGCTGTGAGTGGGTCACTAAAATATCTGGCTGTAAAGGAACTGCCAAAAAAACCCCAGTGATACCAGCACACCTGAGAGGTGTCCCTGGCTGGAGCAGATGTGTTGGGAAAGACCAGCTGATGGTCTTTATCAGCATGCTGTGTCACTGAAGGGAGCTATGGCCTTAAGTAAATGAAATGTTAGGATACTTTTTAGGTTGCGGGATTGATTTCTGCATTGTCTGTATGTAATTTGCAGGCTTATTTGGTTCTCTAGGAGAGGCTATGAGCACTAATTAATGCCAGTCACTGCCACTATTCGATTATAATTGGCAAGTATGGGTAAAGTTTGCCCACAACTCCCTGTTCTTGAAAATATAAACAGTGGAAAGAGTTATAATGACCATATGATGACCAGATGACCATAACCTACGTTCTTTCTCATATATAGCCCAAGTGGATGCAAAAATTCCTTCCTCCCCACCCTTCTCTTTGGGCCCAGTTCTTTGGTTAAAAGCTGCTGACCTGAGCAGCGTTTGGGTTATTAGGAACGAACTTTCAGTACCATAAAAATGGCTGGTCATGGAAGAAAAGTCCTGTTGTACACTCCCACTGCTTGTAATGATGCTGCGGGAACCTCTTTTCTTCCTGGAGCCTCAAAGGTGTTACGAAGTGCTGCAAAATTTTCATCACCAAGAGATAAAACCTGTGCCTATAAAGTGTTCTGTTTCACTGTATAAAAATTGACTAGTAGACAGACAGCATCCCAGATGAGGAAAATAGAGCCGTCTCTAGACTGCATGCAGAGATGAAGAAAGTGATTAGCAATGAACGTTTGCTGGATGTTGAGAAAGACTTAGGTCTCTTTGGAGATCTTGGAAGAATCCCACGGGATATGGCACAGGATAGAAGAGGGGTCCAGGAGAGCTGGTTGATATTCAAAACTTACCTCCTCAAAGCTCAAGAATGGTTCATCACAGCTAAATCAAGCAAAGGCAGCAGGAGGCCAGCATGGATGAACAAGGAGCTCCTGACAAAACTCAAAAGTAAAAAAGCACCGTAGAAGAGGTGGAAGCAGGGACAGTGGGCCCAGGAGGAATATAGGGACACTGTGTGATTGTATAGGGATGGGGTCAGGAAAGCCAAAGTCCACCTGGAGCTGAATCAGGTGAGGCAGGCCAACAGCAGCACAAAGGACTTCCCCAGGTCTATCAGCAGCAAAAGAAAGAGATGAGGAAATGTGGGTCCATTGCTAAGTGCCGTAGGGGTCCTGATGACAAAGGACATGGAAAAGCCCAAAGTTCTCAATGTCACCTTCATCTCTGTCTTTACTAGGAAGATCACACTTCAGGAATCCCAGGCCTTTCAGACTAGAGGGCACCTCTGGAACAAGGGAGACTTACCCTTGGTGGAGGATGATCAGGTCAGGGAACGTTTAAAGAAAGCCCATGAGACCTGATGGGAGCCCCCTATGTGTTCTGAGGGGGCTGGCTGATGTCACTGTGAGGCCACTTGATTATCTTTGAAAAGTCACAGTGGCTGGGAGAGGTTTCTGCAGAGTGGAAGAAAGCAAATGTTACTCCCATCTTCAAGAAGGGCAAGGAGGAGGATCCAGTGAACTACAGTCTGGTCAACCTCGCCTTGATCCCTGGGAAGGTGATGGAGGAACTAATCTTGGAAACCATTTGCAGGGAGTATTCAGCATGGATTTGCAAAGGGGAAGACATACTTACCCAACCTGACAGCCTACAATCTGATGACTGGCTTGGTGGACGAGAGGAGAGCAGTCAATGCTGTTTATCTTGCCTTCAGAAAGGTTTTCAGCATAACATCATAGGATCACAGAATAGTTTGGACTGGAAGTGACCTTTAAAAGTGATCTAGTCCAACTCCCCCTGCAAAGAGCAGGGACATCTTCAACTAGATCAGGTTGCTCAGAGCCACATCCAACCCGACCTTGAATGTTTCCAGGGATGGGGCATCTGCCACCTCTCTGAGCAACCTGTGCCAGTGTTTCACCACCTTCATTGTAAAAAATTTCTTCCTTATATCTAGTCTAAATCTTTCCTCTTTTAGTTTAATACCACTACCCCTTGTCCTATCACAACAGGCCCTGCTAAAAAGTTTGTCCCCATCTTTCCTGAAGGCCCCCTTTAAGTACTGAAAAGCCACAATAAGGTCTCCATGGAGCCTTCTCTTCTCCAGGCTGAACAACCCCAACTGTCTCAACCTGTCCTCATAGGAGAGGTGTTCCATCCCTCTGATCATTTTCTTCATTAATGACCTGGAAAGAGTCACCCTCAGCAAGTTTGCAGATGATACGAACCTAGGAGGAGTGGTTGATAGGCCAGATGGTTATGCTGCCATTTGGAGTGGCCTCAGAGGCTGTAGAAATGGACCAGCAGGGATTTCAGCTGTCACAGAAACAGAAAATTGTTGATTTTGGAAGGGACCTCTGAAGGTCATCTGGTCCAAATTCCCTTCCACTCAAGCAGGGTTGCTTAGACCATGCCTAGATGGTCCAAAATCACCATTCTGTTATTCTGTAAATATCTGCTACATGCTACTAACAAGGCTGAGATGCTGTACTCAATGGAGACTTGGTCTGACTTAATATGCACTTACCTGGATCACTTTACAGAATTTTCCCCTATATAATACTATGAAGGATATGTTCTGCTAAAAGATCATTTCATTTGTTCATCCTATAATGAACAGAGACTTTCTCCAGTTATAGATGGTCCACGGTATCTAATTATACCCTTACATTATGCATAATTTAGCTGCTATGAACATTATGCTATGTTCATCTTGCTGCCTGCCAGCTTTCTGAACTTGTTCAGTAGCTGCTTTTGAAACAGCAGGGGTATGGCTGCTCTGTGGAGGGGCAACCTGGTCTTACGGTGAGCCAGTGAGACCTGCTACTTCAGTGCTCTCAGTACCTGCTGGAAAACCAGCTGTCTGGAAAATTACATGCAGGGATATTTCAACCAAGGGCAAATAGATAATGTTCATGCCAGCACTTAGGTAGTTGCTCATTAGACTGGTCTCTACAAAGAGACCAAGGACAGAACTGTGCTTGATGTATAGCCCTGGATCTTTGAAATCAGAGTCTATATGAGAATCGGTCTCCAATGTAGAATTCCTTAGGTGTAATAAGTAGCGTCTCTGCAATGGACCTAACCACCTGTGACATTCCTGTGAAAAGCAATGGATGCATTTTATTCAAAAAATGGATCTGGAAGTTTAAGCATAAGCAGTAAAACCACAGTTGCAAGCCAGGTCTGAAAGTGGCTTTAAGAGATGGTGTGTGGAGAATGTTATTGGAAAGGTATCACAGCTGCTTAGCAGGTTGTGGATAAGACTCCTCTTACTCATTCTGCTGCTGTTGTCCTTGTGAAGCAGTGTATCAGCCTTTGATTTCTTTTAAAGTAAATCTGTAGTCCTCTTTAACAGATGCCCCTGATGACAACTGAATGAAAGGACTGACTGGTTCAACGGATCAGTCCAATAACTGGTGGGGTTGGTGTGACCCATTTCAAGTGGAGAGGATGGGTGTCCAGAAGTATCTTCGTTCTCTCTCATACACACAAATATGCATACAAACTGCAGTGTCTGCAGAAACCAATACTTTATAGTAAAATTTTATGTGCCAAAGTGAAAGCAAAGTAAATTCTTATGTATTTTCCAGAAAGCTATAAGAAATATGATCTTACTTGGCTACTGAATGAATCAGAAATTATTAAAAGTCTCTTCTGTGTGTTGTGTGTTGTGTTCCCATATCACACCGATAATGAAATGTCTTCTAGATTTTCAACTCTTTTCATGTTTGAATACAAATCAGCGCTTCTCACCATTTTTTCTCAGTACCATGAGCAAGAAGCAAATTCATTTGCCATGTCCAATAAATGAACTTTTCATTTCTCTGCAAGAAAACTACTGTCTTGCAAAAATAAGAGATCATATGTCAGCTCATTCAAGTTATAAAAGCTGTAGGGTATTTAAGATGCCAACCTGAATCCCTAAGTTACTCTGCAGTTCTTTTTGCAGATAAAACTCCTGGAAGACAAACTGATTTCACCATTTCTTCAGGATCTCAAAGTTACTAACGTAATAATATTTGTTGTGGGGTTTTTTTATTACTGAGGTAGAATGTTTTACTTTTGATAGGTATGTAATATTCATTAAATTTATCTAGAGCAAATGTAGAATATGAACATGGCATGTACACATGGTACTGTGCCAGCAGAGATCAGAAGCAAGTTTAAATCGATGTGATAACTCAGTCTTGACTGGTTTCCTTCACTGGACACAGCACTCCACATGTGGTCCCACCAGTGCTGAGTTGAGGGGAAGAATCACTTCCCCTGACTTGCGGGCAAGACTCTTGCTTTAATAAACTCAGAATGCCATTGGCTTTCTTTGCCATGAGGGTGCATTGCTGGCTTATGTCCAACTTGTTTTCCACAAAGAAATCCAGATCTTTTTCTGCAAAGCTGCTTCCCAGCCAGTCAGCTCCAACCTGTACTGGTGCCTGGGGTTATTGCTCCTCAGGGACAGGACTTTGCATTTTCTTCTTGTGAACTTCATGAGATTCTTGTCAATCCATTTCCCCAGCCTGCCAAAATTCCTCTGAATAGCAGCTCTGCCCTTTGGTATATCAATCACTCCTCTCAGTTTGGTATCATCCATGAACTTGCTGAGAGTGCACTACATCACACCACCTGAGTTGTTAATATAACAAAGTTTGTGCACATTATGTGGCTGATGTGGCTTATCAGAGTGTCGTTGGTGATCTCTTAGTTTGGCTGACTGTTTCTATAGTATTTATGAAGATCAAGAGCCAAAAATAGAGAGAGGTGAATAAAACAGTACTTAGGTGGCATTTAGCCAATTACTTCCTGTCCTGGTTTGAGCAACACAGGACTAATTTCTGCTCTAATACTTGGGAAGACTGCACTTTTAGAAGACTCGAGTGTCTGAATTTGTGAAAATATTTACTTTGTAGCCAGCTACAGTGTGTGGGTTTCAAGATCTCAGTGTTTTTGAGCTTGCCAGGTGCAGGGATGAGGAGGAGCAAGACCTGAGCACTTGACCCAAACTGGCCAACAGGATTGTTTCATACCATGAACATCACATTCAATATAAATTAGAAAGTTTGCTGTTCTCTCTCTCCCTTGATGGCTGCCATCCTGAGAACTTCATGCCCTGGTGCCAGACTCCTGAAGCCTTCCTTTCCTCCCAAAGCCATAGCGCTTGCAGTGTCCAACATTTGCTGTCCGCTGCTGGGAGAGCACAGCTTCCTACGGATAGAATTGGCTGAGTATAATCTTTGCATATTCTGTATTGGTATTGGGATCAATATTGGTTCTTTAGTGCTGTTAATGCTAATTACCTAATCTTACTCTATTAAGTCTGTTTATACTTCAACTCCCGGGTTTCCTTGTTTTTTCCCCGATTCCTTTTCCCGGGTGGGGAGGGGTCATTGGGTGATAGAATGATTGTCTAAACGACAATAAAGTGTTGTGCCTTTCTCAAACCATAACACTTCCAAAGTACTGGTCTTAGAGTGGACTGAAAAATGCTCAGTCCCACTCATGTTCCATTCATTGACACTGCATGAAGGACAGGGTAAATCCACACCAGGGTTTATGCTTTTCCTTCAGTGATGTTCTGCGTCTAAGTCTCAGGTGCAGGCAATGAGTGTGGGATTCAAGTCTGGGGCTGGATGCAGACACACACGCACACTTGATTATCAGCATAGATGCAAATCCTGGTGTAGGAGACCTATGCTGCCATCCCAGGTGGAGCAAAGGGTCATTCTCTGGTGAGAGAGGCTCTGTGCTGGGAAGAGAGCAGTCCTAGGGTGTGATTCTGTTAAGTGGCCAAGACTAGAAAAACAATTTGAATTAAACAAGTATTTGGTTAATAAAGACAGTAATTTCAATTTATTTAGTTTGCAAACATTTTTTTATGCTAAAGGACCCCAAAACTTTGGGACATCTGTTTAATGTCCATGTCCTATGAGTCCCAAAATAGCTTCCCCAATGCAGCAGCATGTCTGTTATTTCTCTTTCCTACCAATAACTAAGTCACTAGTCATTTGATCCCCACAGAGTCAAATTCAGTTGGAATTTCTTGTCAAAAAAAGCACCAGATATTTTCAGTATGCGGAGGGTGTGGGCAAACTTCTGGTTTCTTGTCCTTCTTGGGATATTTGTAAAAAAAGGCAAAGAAGCAAAAATCCCAACAAAAATTAAAGCCCGACAATCGTTAACTGTCTGGTAAGCTATGATCACAGCTCATCATGTGGTTGTTTCTTGACAGACTTAGACTAGGACTAGGACCCTTTCTCTGTTGTAAATTTATACAGTGGCAATCTCTGTTCCAGATGTAGCCTCAAAGGTGTTCTTTAATAAAGATAATAAGTATTAATAATGAGATGTTTCATACAGGCTGCAAAGAATGCCTACTGGACTAGCAGTGTCGCAAGGATCAGTTAATATCTGTAGATGATTTTGAAAATGCAAGTGACATCAATATCTTTGCTATTATATCTCTCATTGAAAAATACTGACATACAATTCTAAAACCTCATACAAAAGTTGTATTTTAAATTTAGAGACCACCCTACTCTACAGACTACATAATTTGAGTGTCTTTGTTGGATATTTAGGGTTGGTAGCATTCCAAAGACCATATTCTGACAGATTGTCTACAGAAATATTTACACAGATCTCAGTAGAACATTTGTAGGGTAAAAACAATTAGAGCTTCAAAGTTATTTGGGCACTGAGTTGCTGCTAGCTTCAATGGGAAGCACCAAAATAGCTTAGATGTTCCAGACCTAAGGCATTATTCAACATAAATTTAAGTCTTTGAAATCTGGGCCCAGAACTCATTTGCTGATATCTATTACTCTGCCAGAATAAAAGGTGGAAAGTGGCACTTGCAAATTATATACTATTTTGGTCTTGTGCATAAGTTACTTCCTCATGAATCTTTGTCAAAACCAGAATAATTTCAAAATTGTAGTGTGCCTGACTCATTGAGGCAGAGTATGGGAAACAAATTACTCATGTGAAATATTTTACTAGTGCCCATCTCAGTTCCTCAACAAAATCAAGAGACACACAGCACTGTGAAGATCCTTCATGCGCTTTACAGGAGGTCCTGTAAGTAACGCTTTTGGGTTAATATCAAGGAACTGTGGATAGTAATCACAGACTTCGTTAGCTGCTCTAAAGTAAAAGGACTTAACTTAATTGTTGTCACCTTACTGATTGGAGGATCTATTCCTGAAGTTCATGAAACGATTTAGTCCTAAACTCTCCCAAAACTATGTAGAGTGATATTATGTGTAGGAGAAGGGACTATGTAACATCTCATGTTCCCTTCCATCCCTCATACTGGAATTTTCTGTGTTTTGTAGAGTTGTTTCTGTCGATAGGCAAACTACCATTTGGGTTTCCCAAACCGTGTCTCCATTCCTGCCTGCACTTTAAGGGAAGCATATGTCTGTGCGCCTGCTGCATCACAGCTTCCAAATGTAAAACGGCCCATAGTGGTTTGAGTGAGAAAATTTGATTTCTTGTTCCATGTTCCTTCCATAGCTGTCCATTTTCCATGGCTGCCCACAACACATTTTCTGTGTCCTGCTCTAAGTGCCCAGCTCAATCAAATATAGCCCGTGTTTGCAATGGAGAAACATAGGGAGAGGTTCATCTCGCCTGACTTTAGATATCTCTGTCTGAGTAATCCGGACCCTTTTCATAATCGAGATAAATAGACAAAAAGCTCTCATAGGGTGCAATCTATCTCGTGTGAGGGTGGATTTCTAAACCATGTCTGAGGTGTAGCTCTGGGTAACTGCCCTTTTCTCTTCATTGACATAAAGACAGATAGCTCAGATGTGGACATTACATTATTAATACCTGATATTAGATGACATTTAACCAGTTTGTGGCATCCTACAGGCTTGATAGTATCTTGCAGTGTTCAGAATTTTCCTGAGCCCTGTATTTTAAATACATGAAGTAAAATAGGTCTTGATTAGTTGTTATTTTTGGGGTTTTTTTTTGTTTTCTTGCATGTGTACAAATTGTTGTTTTATTTGCACTGTTGTTGTTTAGTAATTTGAGTTCCTATGTGCACATATTTGATTAGATATTTTAGTTCTCCCTTGTGTTTGCTGTGTTTAGTACCATTTACTTTTCTTCCTGCTGCAGTTAAAAGCAAATAATGTGAATGTGAGAAATGACAGGGGTCTCAACAAAGCCCTGAGGATACTTACAGTAACATTACTGGATTTTTGATTGGGCTTTTATTTCATTGCTGAATGCCTTGCATTGACCAAAGAAAATAATGTGGGACTCCCACATTATTATTTTTGATGGTATCCAAAAAAGGGAAATAATTCCCTTATGTTTCAACATAACTGATCTAGCCTAGGAGAGAAGGCTGCTGAAACTGCCAAAAAAGGAAATATTTGGTTTTATATTCTTATTGTGTGCTTTTACTTCCTTAATTCCTGTATAAAATCCAAGCAGGATTTATGAGGCAAAGATCATTGTGTAGCTGAAGCTTCAGCATCAATGGGATATAAGTTTCCCATTTAACCTAATGTCTCTCTTAATAAGACTATTTTTACATATGAGGATCCTGTGCACTGCACAGGGCAAAGGGCCTGCCAAACTGCCATGCTCTTCCTGAGATCAGCTCAAACAGCAGTGCTGTGCAGAGAAAGGTTGTGTCAGACTTTGTGTGAGGGCACAAAAACTGAGTGGTACTAATCAGTCCCGACTCAATGGGACTTGTAGTCCCCAGACTTTGTCTGAGCTAGGTCTGTGTCAAAATGGAAAGTAGACTTAAAGATCTGACCCTGTCCGTAATGCTTTGCCAAATCAGCTGTGTCTCTACTACAAAAGCTAATTATTTAGTAAATCCCATTCTTTTTCTCACTGTACATTTTTAGGAGACATCCGCTTCTTCCATTGTATTAAAAATCGGCTAAGAGTTTGCATGGGTGGCTAATGCATATACTAGAAATGTAGGCCTGGTGATCACCTTTAAGCAAGCAGTAGCCTGGGTAGAGAAGGTTTTGGAAATACTCCCTGCAAATATAAGGAGTTTTAATCTGTCACAGTGGAACTAGATGATCGTTGTAGGTCCCTTCCAATGGAACTAGTCTATTCTATTCTGTTCTATTCTAACTGTAGCAAGCCATCATCAGATACAGGGTGAGCAAGGGACTAGGAAAAGACCAAATTGGTATTGAACATGGCCACAACTTCTTGGACAATGAATATGTAGGGATCTTCATAGCAAGCAGGGAAGAAATCATACGCAGTGTGAACACGACATAGCTCTAGCACAGGGCTCGTGGCTGAGCTGGAAAGACCTTTTCCAGGGACTCTTGATGCTATGTACTTATCTTTTACTTACTTAAAAACTGTAGCCAATATCTGAAATATCACAAGGAGGATCTTAAAAACTCTTTAAAATTTTCCTCTTTTAATGGTGAAACTTGGAAAATACCTTTTAATTATATTGCATTAATTTCAGTACATCACAAGTCTTAATAAATATGGCCTAAACTCCTTGCTGGAGAGGCTCCTTTTGAGAATTTGTTCTTATAATTACTCCTGCCAGCGTGGCATATGGTAGATGAATATCATGCTTCCAAATCTGAGTAAGTATTTGCTAGAGAGGGAAACTAAGGCATAGAAAGGTTCCCCTTGGACCCTGCAGAAAAATCAGGTTCAAAGTCAGAGCTAGAGCACAAGAGTTTCCAGTTCCTCTCTGTGGTGTACATCACGAGACACTACGGTGGAAAGAAACTGGCACCTAAGAGAAAGAAACTGCTTTCCAAGAATAATTATTTCCTTATGCTACATAAATAATGGTAGCAGCCCCCATATTAGTTCACGTTCCAGGACAGAAGAAAAAATGCTTTGCTTCAGACTGCAATTGAAATGAAGGTTTTGTTCTTGTCAGCCTCATGTTAGAATTTCTATCTGCATCTAACAGCTTCAGGAGAGCTTTTGTGATTTATGTTTTCAAGAGGAATCATTCCAGAAAGCTCACAAGGTTTACTATTTCTTTAAGCACTGAATTAGCTGCTTTAGTCGAGCCAAAGATTTATTTCTACCTCTGAGCCAGAGTGTTATTTTCCCTTCCCAAGCATTCACAGCTGTTTAAGTGACTGCTGATATAAGAATTTTCAGCCTCCACATTTTTTTAGGTTTAGAGTTTTCGTCCTTTGCGTGATTCTTCTGTGCTGAGTATCTACTCCTGTTGCCGATGTCTTATGGGGGAAAACGGAGGTGTCAGACAAGCCACAGAGATGCATGCTGTGAGCCTGACTGTGGCCCCCGTGGTGGCTGAGCTCAGAGACAGGCTCTGCAGGGGATGGAGATGCTCCCTTCCCAACCTTCAGCAATCATGCAGTCACCTGAGCATCTGTGCCACAGGCTCCAAAAATCAGTGGCTCCTTACGATGCCTTTGCTGCCTTAAAACTCCAGGTTCATGCATGTTAGGGACAAACCTGCCATGTGTGTGCTGAGTAGTGCAGTGATCTCCTGTAACGGCATTGAATCTGCCCAGTAAAGGAGACTCGATTATTTTTAAATTTTGTCCATATTTTGCAAGTATCCAGCTTATTGGTCAAGAAGTACAGCTTTTATTAATTCTAACTTCATTCTTGACTCTCTCTCTGATTCTTAGATGCACTCATACCAAACTCCCAGTCACATATTGCACCCATTTACCGAATGCCTATAAACATTAACAGGAATACACTCTACCCATACATACAAACACACAACACCATGCAGAAACTATGCTTGAGAACAGCTGTGAAATCAGTGCTGCAAAAGAAAACTCAAAATGTGTTACTACCTCACAAGGAATTTTTTGGAGAATATTACATAAATGCTAGGTTTTTAAAGCGTTTGATTTATTATGGTTTCTTAAATCAAGAACAGAACTCCAGATCTAGTCCCTGTACAGGGCAATTTTTCTTAGATCTACCAAGAAGATGTGGGGGCACACACTGTTTAAGGACCCGACCCAGGATGTTCAGGATTTGCTGGCAGGGTTTGCTGGCTGTTAGTTCTGGTCCTGCTCGACTCCAGGACGATGAACATCTCCTTTTTAATTCTGTTCCCTAAAAATGCCTCGTGAATCTCTAGTTCAGTAGGAGGAGGGCAAAGCAGACCATCCCTGTAAGCAAAGGATAGCTCTGCTCATGGCAAAGCTGGAGTCCCGTGGCTCGTGTGCTACCTCTCCTCCCAGTATCGCTTCCACCGCTTTCCCAAACACATGGCGACTTCTACCTACAGCTCCCTGAATACTTCGCGGACGTTAATTAACTGATTTCACTCCTGTGCAGGAGCTGCTAATTGCTGTTATACTCACTTTACAGCTGAGTTCACTGAGGCCCTGGAGGGAAGCAATTTCCTCAGCCTTCCCAAGCAGAGTGAGAGTGCCAGGGACTGAGCCCACCCTGAGAGCTATTGCCCGCTGTTAATCCCTGCTGAAGCTGCTAAGTACTGAATACACTCTGCATCTTTCAGGGTAGCCCTCAGCACTAGAAAGGATCAGTCCCAAGTGAGGCCAAGGAAAAGCAGCACACCGAACACAGCAGTCCAAGGAGGTCCCAGCGGGGGTCAGATGCCAGTTCAGATCACCCTCAACTCCTGCTGCATGTAAAGCTGATAATGACATAACTCATAACTAACTACAATGAGAGGAAGGGGAAAATGGTGCAGAATTCATAAAGTCAAATGCCAGTAAAATACAGTATGTGTACAAAACTATAGTTTAGTTCCTGGCTACCTGCTGTGTTCAAGCTAAACAAAAGACAACGTAATATCTTCAGGATGTATTTGCAAAGACAGTTGTTCCCTACTATAGGGTAAAATTGCAACAGTTCATTTTATTTAACTATTATCTCATTTGTTCTAGTATGTTAAAAGGCTAATGTGCATATAAATTGATCTTGCATCTTTGGACAAATAGCACTATAAATATTATATTGTAAAAGAAGAAGAAGGAAAGATGTGAGCACTGGACTGTCTCCCATCAAATTGAGTTGAGTCTCACCAGACTATGTAATTTACAGCATGGGCATCCTGCTAGGCAGGAGGGATGGTGACAAGTACAAGCAATTAGGGCTAAAAGCGTATATGGGCCAATTTGTAGCCGTGCTATCCCAGGAGAGACCCAAAGAAGGCATGATGCCTCTGAGACACACTTTCCTCACTCTGTACTGACCTACCTCCAGCTGAAAAAGGAGAGCATCATTCCCCATCCCTGGGCAGCATCCATGTGCTGCTCCACCGGTTCCTCCCGCCCTGGCAGCTGCTGTGGCTGCTCCCCGTGGGTTGAGCCACGCTCCCCTGCATCGGGGTACCAGTGGGAAGTTTCCATGCTCCCCTCTTTCCCATTCCAGTGCCCTTGTAAGGCAAAGCGAGCATCTCTGGGGAAGCACTGGGTGCTACAGGAGGTTTGCATCCCTCTCATCTCTCCTCATACACACACACACTCAGAGGTACATACATATGAACAGCTGCGTTTATACACCAAATGAGAAATCAAAGTCTACAAAAAGAAAAAGGACAAAAATACTTTGAAAAAAAAGATAGAATACCTTTTAGAGTCATCTCTTCCATGTTTATATTTGTGATATAGGGGGTGAAGATTTAGGTCTCACACAGGGTGGTCGAATCAGACCTGCATTTTTTGCAACGTGAAGTGCTATTGATCAGCCAGTTAAAAGCACATCATTGTCAATAATGTGACCCTGTAACTAACAGTATTTTTGTTTTCCTTTCCTTTTAGTTTGTGCCATCACAGTGTCAGCAACAATCAGAAGAAAATGCGAATGTTTGTCTCAATAGCCCAGAATGCCTGGGGAATTTTTATATCCGAAAGAAAGCCTGGCTGGAAGTATTTGATGCAGCTTTTTGCAGTTTGCTCTGTAGTTGGCTTCCTCTCAAGCTTTCTCTTATTCCTTGGCATGCACTTCTCTCTGGCACACCACCCTTTGGGTCCCTTATTGATTTCTGGATTCATCTGGATCTCGCTTTCTATTGCGCTCTCCTGTTTCAAGCACCTGCGCTGCTTTAGTGTCCTGTTCCTTCTTTCTTGTGGACTGCAAAATGGCAGGAATGCTCTTATTACTGCTGGCACAGGCGTCGTGGTGGCTGGCAACATCCAAAATATTTTTCACAACCTAAAGGTTCTGGCAGACAGTATAACCTGTCATTTGGAGTATGAGCAATTTGCCTTGATAAAATATTATGTTGAGGCAGTAAAATGGATTTATGAGACGGCCAAGCTTTCCTCTGAACTATCGAAATATATAGTGTTCCTAAGACATGAATTCACACCGTCTTATTCAATTTCAGATGATGCACTAAAAAAAGAGCTAAATGACACAAAGCAAGAAATCCAGGGAGTTGCTAACCAGATATCTTTTATGCTGACTATACTGCCCTGTATGGGTCAGAAAGTATTGCCTATAGTGGGGATTTTTCTAGCTTCTTTTGGAACTGGCCTCTTTATGAAAAAATTTGTGGGCTCTCACAGTGCCAAATTTAAGAATGCTTATATCACTAAACAGTTCATCGCATTTGATGAGCACCAAAAGGAACAGCAAAGACCCTGTCTCCTGCCACTTAACAGAAAAGAAAGAAAAGATTATGTGACAATCCCATCTTTCTGCCTCACAAGGAAGGACAGAAAAAATATGCAGGTTTTTTTTCTCCCTGTAATTATTCATCTTTGCATCTGGCTTCTGTTTGCTGCAGTAGATTATTTGTTTTATTGGTTAATTATTTCTGTGAATAAACATCTCCAAGAAGTACCGGATCTAGCGATTCAACTCAGTGTCTTTCAGCAAGTAAGTACTTACCAGTACTTTATTTTTCTTAGTTTAATGTTGAAAAATTTCCCTTCATCTTCAGCAGCTGCAGGAGCAGACATACAGCCAATGAGCCATCAGTTCTTTCACGGCATTGTTATTCATTTTCCTTCAAAAAGGTCCATTGCCTTTATAGATATGTATGTGGGAGGGAACCAGACAGTTCCCCGCACTTTCCAAAGTGTCATCATATTGCTAGAGAATAGTAAATACAGGAAGAAGGACTTTCATTCCTCCATTCATATATGTGGAGAAGACCAGAAGTTTAAAATTGGAAACTCACAGTGCTGACAGTTGTGAAGCACCACTTTTATAGTCAAAATGCCACTGTGACACTAATGTAAGGGAGACTTACCTTTCTTTAGCTGAGTATGTGAGTAGCTTATAGTTTAAAAAAGTATGGCTGTGTACGCATGAAATAATAACACATTGCCGAAATCTCAAGGTTCATCTAGCAGGAGCAGCATTGGCAAACAGTGGCATACAGAACCATAGAGTAATTAGGTTGGAAGGGACATCTGGAAGCCACCTAGACCAACTTCATGCTCAAAACAGGGCCAACTTCAGGG
The DNA here is from genome assembly GCA_017639485.1 of Pluvialis apricaria. NCBI lineage: Eukaryota > Metazoa > Chordata > Aves > Charadriiformes > Charadriidae > Pluvialis > Pluvialis apricaria. The sequence continues at coordinate 148,513,834 of CM030008.1, forward strand.
TCAGATCAGATTGCCTAGGGTCTTTTCTGTGAATACTTCTAAGGCTGGAGATTTCACAGGCCCAGGAAAGCTGTCCAATTTGACAGCTTGCAAGATCAGGCTTAAAACACTTCCCAAAAGCATATAACCTTTTGATACTTTCAAGATAAAAAGATTTCAAAGGGATGCTTGACTGGCTGAATGGCCGGACCCAAAGAATTGTGGTGAATGGAATTAAATCCAGCTGGCAGCCGGTCACAAGTGATGTTCCCCAGGGCTCAGTACTGGGGCCAGTCCTGTTTAATATCTTTTTCAATGATCTGGATGAGGGGATTGAGTGCACCCTCAGTAAGCTTGTAGAGAACACCATGTTGGGTGGGAGTGTTGATGTGCTTGAGGGTAGGAAGGCTCTGCAGAGGGATCTGGACAGGCAGGATGGATGAGCCAAGGCCAATGGCATGAGGTTCAACAAGGCCAAGTGGTGCATCACCCACTTGGGTCACAATAACCCTATGCAGCGCTACAGGCTTGGGGAAGAGCAGCTGGAAAGCTGCCTGATGGAAAAGGACCTGGGGGTGTTGTTACCAGAAATTTCTTTTAGGAAGGTAGGTGCAAAAGCCATTGGATTCACTCTAACTGTGCCATCAACACATGTATAACAAGTCAGACCCATCCTGGAAAGGTTGATTGTTGTGCAAAAGCAGAGAGGCTTTCACCATCTGCTCAGTCAGTCTGATGCAAGATATGTTGAGGAGGGAGATTGCTACATGTGCTAAGGGGGCTTTACATCTCATATAAACCCTGCTGCTGCACATCTAGTATCACCAAACCAGAATCCAAAATGTTCCTGGTCCCCTGGGGTCTGTTCCTTCAAAGAAGAAGGGGTCAGCAGAGCTGGTTGATATTCAAAACTTAACCTCCTCAAAGCTCAAGAATGGTTCATCACAGCTAAATCAAGCAAAGGCAGCAGGAGGCCAGCATGGATGAACAAGGAGCTCCTGACAAAACTCAAAAGTAAAAAAGCACCGTAGAAGAGGTGGAAGCAGGGACAGTGGGCCCAGGAGGAATATAGGGACACTGTGTGATTGTATAGGGATGGGGTCAGGAAAGCCAAAGTCCAACTGGAGCTGAATCAGGTGAGGCAGGCCAACAGCAGCACAAAGGACTTCCCCAGGACTTCCCCCACTTCTATCAGCAGCAAAAGAAAGAGATGAGGAAATGTGGGTCCATTGCTACGTGCCGTAGGGGTCCTGATGACAAAGGACATGGAAAAGCCCAAAGTTCTCAATGTCACCTTCAGCTCTGTCTTTACTAGGAAGATCACACTTCAGGAATCCCAGGCCTTTCAGACTAGAGGGCAAGTCTGGAACAAGGAAGACTTACCCTTGGTGGAGGATGGTCAGGTCAGGGAATGTTTAAACAAAGCCCATGAGACCTGATGGGACCCCCCTGTGCATTCTGAGGGGGCTGGCTGATGTCACTGTGAGGCCACTTGATTATCTTTGAAAAGTCACGGTGGCTGGGAGAGGTTCCTGCAGAGTGGAAGAAAGCAAATATTACTCCCATCTTCAAGAAGGGCAAGGAGAACACTCGAGGGAACCACGGTCTGATCCGCTGTGTCTTGATCCCTGGAAAGGTGATGGAAAATATCATTGTGGAAGCCATTTCCAAATATGTGAAGGCCAATAAGGCTATTAGGAGCATTCAGCATGGATTTACAAAGGCTAAATCATGCTTGACCAACCTGAAAGCCTTCTATGATATGATCACTGTATTGTTGGACTAAGGGAGAACAGTGGATGCTGATTGTGCATTTATTAAGGCTTCCAACACTGTCTTCCACAATGTCCTCATTGACAAACTGATGAAGCATGGGGTAGATAAATGGAGAGTGACATGAACTGAAAACCAGCTGAACTGCTAAACTCAAAAGGTTCTCATTAGTGACACAAAGTCGTTTTTCGTCTCCCCCGGGAGTAGATACTGGAACCTATACTGTTTAACCTCTTCATTAATAACCTGACAGAGGGACAGATTGCAGCCACACAAGTCTGTAGATGATATAAAACTGGGGAGAGTGGCTGAAACACCAGGGGATTGTGCTACCATTCAGAAAAGGGACTTGAAAAGGCTAGAGAATTGGGCTGACAGGAACCTCACAATGTTCAGCAAAGGAAAATGCCTTGTCTTGTAGCACTTGGGGAGGAATAACTCCATGTATTATACACGTTGGGTGCAAAACAGCTGGGAGGCGGCTTTGCGGAAAAAGGCCCTGGGAGTTCTGATGGACACCAAGTTGACCACAAGCCTGCAATGTCCCCTGATGGCAAAGAAAGGTCTACCCAAGGCTGCATTAGGCAGAGTGTTGCCAGCAGGCTGAGGTGGGTCATCCTTCCCATCTGCTCAGCACTGGTGAGACGCACCTGGAGCACTGTGCCCAGTGCTGGGCTCCCCAGTACAAGAGATACATCCATATACTGGATTGAGTTGAGTCAAGATGATGATTAAAGGACTGGAGCATTCATCATACAAGGAGGGTCTGAGACACCTGGTGCTGTTCAGGCTGGAGAAGAGAAAGCTCAGGAGGATCTCATCAGTGCGTGTAAATACTTGATGGGGGTGTGGGTGTAAGAAAGAGGAGCCGGACTCTTCTCGGTGGTGCCCAGTGTAGGGACAAAAGGCAGTAGGCATAAATTAAAGGAAATGCCCTTTCAACATAATAATATTTTTGTTTTTTTACCCTTCAGGTGTAGAACAGATTTTGAGACAGGTCATGAAGTCTCCATCCCTGGAGATATTAAAAACTCAACTGAACACAGACCTAAGCAACCTGCTGCAGCCTCAGCTATTTTCTGTGTACTGCTGCATGTGATTTTGCCTGTGTTTTTTTCCTTCATACCTTGAGGACAGCTCCTTATCATGACCTGCCTTGGTCCCACCATCCATGGACAGAGGGCCTGAACCTGAGCCTGACCGTCTAGCTGATTCATGAGTCCTGTACTGTGAATTTGCTCTCTTTATGTGCAGTGTTCACTCCTGTGGAGAACTGGTTGACTCTCCCAAAACAGAAAATTATGTTGTCATCAGATTGTTTCTAGTGCCTTATTGAAGGCTAGTCACATTAAAAAGTAAAATTTAATCCCAACAGATTCTTCATAACAAGCCTCAGGGATCCTGGTCTCAGGGCGTCTAGAAAGCTGGCTGGGTGAGCAGGACAGACTCAGCAACTTTTTGAGATGTTTATTCTTGGTATGAACAGCAAAGTTCTTCACGCACTTGTACCCCTGTTCCATATTGATTTCCTAATGCAGTTTTTCCTTGCTTATGCATTGGTTCAGTTTAGGGATAAAATGTGCGAATACAGATTGGAGCAGGATAATGTCAAGGAAAGGCTACCAGGTTGAAAATGAGGAGCATGCTTTGGGCACCTGATTTTTCCAAAGAGCATCTGGCAGAAGTGCCTGGCCTCTGTAAGGTGGTTGGAAGACCCACAAGGAAGGGCTACATATCCCTCTGACATGGTCAGAAAAGAGGGCTGTGTGATTCAGTGTCCCTACAGTGTTCATACACACAGAGCAGAAAGTTGCCCGCCCTATGAAACACTGATCCCAGCAGTGCATCTAATTTAGTCCCTCTCGTTCAGTATTTCAATCCACAAGCAGTGCAAGACATCAGCTCTTCTAAGCAAAGGCACCTATTAGAGGAGGAGGGGTGGCTTTGTTAGTGTGGTAACCTTGCGGTCAGAGCACCTGCCTAGGTGGGTGTGGAAGCACTACTGATCAAGTACTGATCCACAACCCAAGGGACGGACACACTGCTCTATGTGTATCTGCTGTTTCACCCCGAAGGAAGGACCTTCCAACAGAGGATCTAAGATGATTCATGAGAGTGGGAATGTATTAAACCATTACAGCCAAATTAGCTAAATATTTGTCTGTTAGAGCCACTGAGAAGGTAAGTTCTTAGCAGTGTGAATTGTGGGACAGTCTCCCGAGAGAAATGGTGAAAATGCAGTCTGAATCATTTATAAATAGCTAATAAATATTTTGTTATGAGCATAGCATATATAGACACTGGATGGACCGGATGATTTATGGTCCTTTGTAAATCTGAATATCCAATGGGAGAAATACTAAGAAAAGAGGGAATCAGTATTATAATCAACTCTTTTTTTTCCCCCTTTTCTTGTGCAGAGGAATGACAACAGCTTTATAAGTGGTATGAGAGAGCATATTGCAAAGACTGATCCTTTCAAGATCTCTTTGTTTAAACGCAACTGTATCCCTCAGCCAGAGCTCGCTCTTTCCACAACATGGATCCAGCTTGGAGTCATCATCTTCTTCCTAATAATTTTTGGGCTATTCTCTGGCCTCCTGACCCAACTTAAAATACTCGTGTCAACTTCATTTTATCCTGACACCGAGATGAAACGGATACATTATTTGCATGCAAAATTACTCAAGAAAAGAGCAAAGCTACAAGAGAAGACCGGGAAGAACGTGTTCGCTAGAACGGTAAGCCATCAGCTCTACAAGAAAAAAAAAATCTCCCTCTCTCAGGGTAGTAGCCAGACCCAGGAAATACTTAAAAACTTGTTAATTTCAATTATGTGCTAATAGAGTTTCTCCAGTGCTCTCCTGGACAGGGGCCAGAGACAAGTTGCCTACTGGTGAGATTAGATCATATAATTGTTTTGTTCTGTCCTTCAACACACATGCATCAGACGTGACAAGGGTACACCCAAATGCCTATGCACTGGCAAGAAAATACTCCACAGGCTTACAGCTCTCCAGAGAAGAAATCTGGTTTTCTGGAATGTATGAAAAGTACCTCCAGCACAAAGGGTATTTCTGCAACCTAGGCAGCACATGTTAGGCATTTGTGAGCAGCCTCTAAATGTTGAGAAAGATGTTCAGTTGTTGCTTAGCAAAACAGAAGGTGATATATTCCTGTTTTAAAACACTGTGGGAGTGCAACTGCAAATACCATTAGGAAAAAGAACTTTTTGCTCGCAAAAACATTCACCCTGTGTATATATGTATATATACACTAGTGGAAATACAAGCACACATGCATATATTTATGGTAAATCCAGATAGATAGCTGCAGACACGTGTAGTTTGTTTTGGCTTGAGCTTTTTAAATAGCCTTCAATACTGACTATGCAGGATGTTAGCGTCTGGGCAATCTCTAACTCAGTCATACTGTGATCATAGCATCATATTTCTGTCTTTTCAGGTCAACTTTTGGTTTCCAATACTCAAGGCAAGAGAAGCAGTGAGGAAGAAAGAAAAGACTGTGGCAAATGACAACACAGTGTGAAAGAGCCCAAGTGAATTTTTGGGTAAGGCTGAGATGCTCTAGCTACACAGGGACATGTTTTACACCCATCTTTCCTATGAAGTTTCAATTTTAAAATGTAAAAATAAGATCAAAGGCTAATCAGCAGCATTTTGGAAACATGGAAAAGAAGCCACGGGAGACAGTGTGCTCTCCACTGCAGAGAGCTCTGGGTTGCATTAATACTCATTTTTTTCAACTTGGGTTCTTCATTGTCTGATACTCTACAAAGCCATGGAGGGCCTGTTTTTCTGTGTAAAAGCAATCAAACAGCTTGGAGCTTTTAGGATTGCAGCACAAACCTCTTTGGATTGAGCTAACAGAGGACATAATGGCAGCAGCAGGTTTGTGTTCTTCACATTTGCTAGATACTGAAGAGAGAAGACACAACAGAGACTGTCCATTGGCTTCTGCACTGGCCAAGAACCTAAGTAGCGAGCTTAGATGTTTCTAGGCATTTCTATCTATTTCTCAAACTTCAACTGCCCCAAACCCCTCAGCCTGGTTCTTTCCCATCCCTAGCTTCATACACCTGCTCCTGCCTCTGCAGCTGTCTCTTCTGCAGGACCAGTGCTCTATATGTCCTGTCAGTCTTGTAGCCCAGCCAAACTCTCCCTCCTACCTCCTCTCCCACTTACTTTTGCCCATTTGTCTCTCAGAAGTTTCTAATCCTAGTCTCCTACCTGGAATTCCTCACTTGGTCTTAGTATCCCACTTTCACATGTCCGTAGACTGTATTGGTAGTGCAGATTGTCCCGTATCTTTGTTAATCATGTAATATAGCATGCACAGAGTGAGAACTAGAATACAGAGGAATCAGGAGCTGTGGGTGCAAACAAGCTGGTTTTGAGGTGTAGGGGCATATGAGCAAAGGTGAGCAATGCTTTGAATCTTGCAGGGCGAGACAGCTTGCAGAAGTGGCAAAAATGAGTTTAATTATGTTGCCAAAGCCACCATTAACTTCAGTGAAACAAAACTGAGCCAATAGTGACTACTTCAGCTCTTCAACTAACATTGGTGATGTGACTGTCATGTGACACAAGCACAGATGATAAGAGCAGAAAGACATAGAAATGGCTTGACTGATGTGGCACTAGAGGTTTAATGTAGAGCTAAAAATCCACCCAACACACAGTGTACTCTTGATTTTCAGCCACAGCCAACTTATTTCTTTAGGTTTCATAAGAATAGCAAACTCTACTCTATTCCTTTATACCATGTGCATTGTCCCAGGACAGATATTGATCGATGTCTCTGTTATCTGAATGAATAAAGACTTCTTTAAAGCTTTTCAGTAGCAAGTGTCAGATGTTATTTTCCACCTGAAACACTGAAAAACACAAAGCCTTTTTTATTTTGGGTCTTCCAAACAAAGCCTCGCTCCTCCATGGACACAGGTGGTTCAGGCTGCTAGTGTGCCAGCAATTTGTCTCTAGAAAATGGGGAACTAGATTGATGTCATGCATTACCAAGGGTTGTGCTGAATGTCTCTGAGTGGCCTGGCTATGTCCTCTTTTGCTTAAAGGGGGTAGCAGAACAGCAGTAGTTTTGCCTTGGATGGTAGCAGAACATAATTCACACCCCAGGTACTACTGTCAAGGACCACTAGTAAAAAGCATTCTGGTGAAAAAGGAGCAAAATGAGGGGTGCTCTCAATTTGTTTTCACAAAACAAACTACATGTCCAGGTACTGCCGCCGTCGCCGAGATCTGTGAGTCATGCAGGACCGGAACGACAGGACACACCGATGCGATGCACAGTCGAACATTTATTTCTGCTACAAGCCCGATTTTATAGACAGATCAGCTTAGTTTGCGCAACTAGCTAAATGTTAATTGGCTAATTCCCCCAGGCACAAACTGTCCATGCGACCCGTCTTTGTCTTCCATTGGTTCCTTTTGATGTTGCCTTTATGTTGCAAACATCTTGGAATGTCCCGTTATCATTCCGTCCTTGATGGTTACTCCAACTCTTGGCTCCTTTTCCAGCTGCCAGCTGTCTCTTCTTGTGTCCTTCCTAGCCTCGGTACCCGAGATAAAGGTGCAGCCTAAAACTATCTAATGCCTTGCAATCTCATGAGGAGTAGAGGCTTACACATTCTGTTTAGACAAAGAGGTAGTTATCATGTTTATACTGATACTCTGTAGCTTCTAAAGATCAAGGGCAAAGAGGGCTATAGTGTTCAGGCACAGCTGCTACTCTGAGCAATTTAAGGTGATGTCAGAGGCATTGCAGTTTCTTTGGCCTACAATGTTAAAAGTTTCATGTTCTATTAAAAGCTTGAAAGCTCGGTTAGTCAGGACCCGGCAAGGTACTACTGACAAGAGGGTATCTTCCTTCACTCTTGTTATCACTGCAGATGAAAGGGGAAAAGGAGCTAAATGTCAGCAAGAGCTGAGCATTTTTGGCTGAGTCCTGACAAGTTCGTTGCTGGTAGGAGTTGGATGTGCTCCTTTCAGTCCCAAAGGACAAGGTGGTGAGAAGCCGTGATTTCCTACTGATTACAATGCCCAAAGGCAGGGGCAGGTCTGATTGACAGCACTACCATAAAACGCTACGTGCTTCGCTTGGCTTCAGGAGACAAAATTTGCCTTGGAGTTTCTTGCCTTTCCTGTTTGATGGTGTGTAGCCACCCAGCAAACCTTTTCTCTCTGTTATTCTGCAAACAGCAAATGAAAGCTTTGCAGCACACGGGAATGGTTTATCAAAATGACTCAGATGGGGGTCAATGGTTGGTATAGATACCTAAATATTTTAGGATTTTGAGTTTGGGAGTACACTCTCAGGACAATACCATGTCTGTACTTTGTATTTATTTAGGGAAATTAAGCCTAGTGGGAATGACGGATTATGAAAAAGAGCCATGAGTTCTTGGTAAGATAGGTGAGACCTTGCAGGGTTTACAGAAGTGTTGTACCTGAATGTGGGGACTCCCACCAGTAACTGGCAGGGGAGCCTACTGAGTATTGTGTAGCTTGCTCCCTCAAATTGGTGAGAGTCATGGCAGTGATAAAAGGCAATCCTTCTTGGGAACCTAATTGTAATTCTGTACAAAATGTTCAGCTCTGGTAAACATTTTACCTAGATACTTGACAAAGGACATGGAAAAGCCCAAGGTATTTCTTTGTCTTGATCTTTACAGGTAAGACTGACCTTCAGCCATACCAGGTCCTTCAGACCAAAGGGAAAGTCTGGAGCAAGGAAGACTTACCCCTGTGAAGGGTGACATGGTTAGAGAGTGCTTAAACACACTGGACATACTTAAGCCCATGGGACATCATGGGGGGTACCCATGGGTGCTGAGAGTGCTGGCTGATGTTGTTGTGAGGTGACTCTTGATTATCTTTGAAAGGTCACAGTGATCAGGAGATGTTCCTGAGCACTGGAAGAAAGACAATGTTGCTCCCGTCTTCAAGAAGGGCAAGAAGGAGAATCTGTGAAACCACAGGTTTGTCAGTCTCACCTCAGTCTGTGGGAAGGTGAAGGAGCAATTTCCCCTGGAAGCCATTTTTAAACATAAACGCCAGGAACCTGACTGGGATATCACCTAAACTAAGAAAACTTCCTTCTGTGAAGGTGGTTAAATACCGGGAACAGGATGCCCAGAGAGGTTATGGAGTCTTCATCCTTGGAGATACTCAAAACACAACTAGTCAGTGCTCTGAGCAACTCAGAGCAGTGGGGTTGGAGTAGATATCTCCAACCTGCCTGGTGCCTGCCAACCTCAGCCACTCTGTGATGACTTTTACAGAAAGCATTGCAGAAACCATATGTGTGCACAAAAAAAGCTTGTGTTCATTTGTGAACATGCTGTGCCAAAACCAGGGTGCCATCTCACAAATATTGTTGCCATTACACTCATGCTGGAGTCACACACTTGAGTGGACTAATGCTCTGTTTGCTTCTGTGACTGTACGCATGCATACCAGTGTGCTGAAGGTGAGCTGGACGGCAGGCAAAGGAGGTAAGTTTGCTCTTCCCCATCTCCCTAAACCTGGGGTACCAGGGAAAATGGCACATTCTGCACATTTTTTTTGAAATTCTAAAACAAATTGACCTTTAGTGCCTCAAAGACATTGAGGTTTATCTCAGCAGTAGAACAGCTCTTACCCCAATCTATGGTATTAGGTCTATTCCTTCAGCTGCTCTGTGATTGAGAAGAGAGTAGAGGAAATACCCAGTAAAGTGAGGTCCTCTTTAGTTGTACAGATGAAAGGCAAGTCTGTCTCTCCCCTGGCAGTACACAGAGACATACCTCTCATTCTCTGCAGACCTTACCTGGTTTCTGTTCTCTTCCATTTGTTTCTGTCCTGTGAGCCAGGGAAGTAAGTCTAGGGGGTTGTTTATCTTCAGCTGTCTCCTCTGCAAGTTGTTCAGCTGTTCCCTTTGGCCTCTCTGTTTACCATAACCCTCAACCACATGTTTACATTGTTCTTTTTTACTCTTTTTTTTTTTTTTTTTAAAAAAAAAACAACCTCTACAAGTTACAATAAAAACCCTGTATTCCATCCACAATTATTTCTGCTCCTCTTCTTGTCTACCCTTTTGTCACATTTCCTATGTTTTATTTTGGTTCTTTTCCCCTGTCTTTGTCATTCCATGTCTTCTTTCCTCTTTTGGTATGTTTTCTTCTGCTCCGATAGATCATTCTTCCCCATATATAAAAGCATGTATTTTTTCTTTCTGCTGAGCGCAAGTGAAATACAGGTACAGTTGAAATTAAGGGTTTTATTTATTCATTTATTGGCATAATGGATATTTTTAATATCTTTCATGTTACCATGCATTGTCTCTAACTGCCTCTCTAGGGCTTGTCAACAATGTATTCATATACCACCAGCACTCAGAACAAGAGTCTGAGGAGAAGTCTGGATTTGGCTTTTGACTCATTCATCCCTTTCCTTTCCCCAGCTCACCACAGAGCTCAACTTCCTGTTTAAACGTCCTTCACTAGTGTAGAAGCTGTTTGATTTACTATGAAAAATCCCCCAATTGGATCAAATCTGGTTTGCAAAATTAATGAAAGGCTGACCTGATTGTCTTGTGAAGATAATTCAGAGAGACATGCTACTGCTTCTGACCCTCCTGAAGCACAATACAAACGAGGCAGTTCCCTTTCAACAGCTGTGTTTATGGAACTCTCCTCGCCACCACCCTGTACCCCTGAACTTCGCTTTCTTCATAGCTAAACTAAAGGCTTTTTTTCCCTCTGTGCTAGTTTTCTTGCAGCATTTCATGTGGGCAGCTGGGTGTGTAAAGCCTGAGGATGCTGGGTTTACAACTGCTTTCACCCCGATCCCTGCTCTGTCAATGTTGTCACACCAACTCACTTTGTTTTCATCACAGTTTAAATAGCCCAGAGATGCTTGCAATTAAAGAAGAAATGAACAGGCAAAGCCTTCACTCTAGTTCTGTTGTACATTGCAAAAGTGGAAAGTAAGGATCAAAGGATCACTCTGCTGACGATGAAATAAAGCCTGAAAATGGGGATGTTATTGTCGACTTTATGGGCACAGACTTGAAAATATGTGAACTCTTCATGGGTGCTGCTGTGCATGAGAGTAAATTCCTTCTCATCTCATTCCTGATATATAATACCAGTCCTGCCCTCCAGTGGCCCAGTAAAGCTACATGCCCCAGTATTACTACTCTGCAGACATTCCCTGGCACTTCAGGCTGGAGAGAGAAGCACTGCATGTATAGGTGCTTGCACCACAGCCATGAGCTCTTCACAGGTAGTGAAATGATAGCCAACAGACAAATGGACAATAAACACATATTGGCCATATGAGAATTTCTCTGGCAAATGATGGGGATGAAAGCAATGCTTGGTATGCCAGAATCAGATCTCCCAAATTCCTTCTCTGCTTCTGCCCCTGAAATCTACATCACCAGGGAGAATGGGGTACTAAAGATTCCAAATTTCTCTCTGGCCAGGGAGAGGGACAAAAATATGGTTAACAGCATTTTTTTCCTTACTGTAATAGTGTATTTGGGTCTTCACGTTTCCAGAGGGGAAACCAGCAGAATCCCAAAGAGAAGTGCTAAGCAAGGAAAGGCTGTTCGGTGTTTCAACCTTGACAAAACAGATCCTCAGCTCCTGTGTACTGAGTCATATTGCTTCAGAGAAAAAGGGGTTTAATGCAGCAATGCCATCTCTCAAAGCAATCAGAGATAGTCTACTCTTGCTGAGTGCCCAACAGACTGAAGGAAGAATCAAAGAAAGCAAACATTTTTCTCAGTAGGTGCTGGAGAAGCCTGAGGACTGTAGCTAAATGAGGTAGGATTTAAACATCTGTGAAAACAATTGTTTTCTCACTTCCCAGTGAAAGGGCCAAGGAAACTGTGCTGCAAAAATCAACTCTAAACTAGTTTTTCAACCTAGTGTGGGGCATCTGTTGTTTTAGGACTACAGTTATAACACAGCCCCAGCAACAACTTTGTGAAAATGTAATAAACAAGTGATAGATGGGATGAGGTTGTAGGAGAAATTCAGAAGACTTGTCAGGGTCCAGAGACTGAGGTAGGACTGAGAAACCACTCAGTGCTCTTTCCAGTGCTCCAGTTCAGGACCTGTGCTGACATAAATGTATTTTATAATCCCATTTCATCTCAAATTAACTCTATGTCTACTAGAAAAAAACATTCTACTGTATTTGGCTCTGCTATCACTCATTAACGGTGTTTTGGAATTGGGACCTGGGCAGTTCCAAAATTATATCCCTGTGAAGATCCCACCATTATAGTGTGCCCCACATAAGTGGAAAAAGAAAAAGGACTGGAGGGATTTGGAGCCCAACAGTCTCAACTTTAGTAGTAGTGTCTGAATAGCACACCTGAAATACTTTTGACGTCACACAGTTTCTCAAGGGCTATTATTACTTGGCACCTTGTGGGTAGAGGCAGAATTCAGGTACTAGGGCCGTATGCATCATGGCAAAACAAATACTCATGACTTTCACAAACATGACAGCCTCAATAACTTGTTGCACTCAAGGATGTAAAAATACAGCAGATGCTTTGGTGTAAATCCCAGTTCAAATATGCAGGTAATTTTTTCTATGACATCTGCACAATAGTTTAAAAAGTCTTTGGCATTAAAAAGTAGGCATTTTTTAAGAACAAAATCCAAACCTCCTATGAGGAGTATTATAATCCATGGTACAGAGCAGTAAATACCAACATAGGGATCAGGAAAGTTTTGCTAATTGTACAGGGAGAAGCTTCTTTATTTCTAATCTAATAAAAATCTGTAGGAAACCTAAAAAGATTATGCATTTTTCCACAGGTTATACACTTCCATGGTTTGAAGAGCTCGGTTTACAAAATGGGTGTTTATATAACTCATAAAACTACTTGCTGTTATCACACTGTGAAAACATCTGTTTTTAGAAAAATCACTAGCTTTGTTCCTTTGGGCTTTCATGATCTGCAGTCTTTTGTATCACTTTGATCTCAGTAGGTGTCCCAAGAGCCCAAAGGACATTTGAAAGTCTTGGACATATCTACAGTATCCAAAGGACTGGCAGTCTTTACTCCTGGGTTTCATTTCTATGATAATTGAATAATTTTGGCCTTGAGCAACTCAAGCCAACACTGGATGTTAAACATCAGGCAACTACATATATTCAATCACTTGAGTGATTTCAGAGCTTTGAGCGTCCATAGTTCTCACAACTGTAAACTTATTCTAAATGTATTTACTTGTCTTACAGTTATATCATGCAATTGCGAGGCTCTGATAATTGTTAAAACCTGAAGCCTCAGATGAAAGAATCCACACAAATATAAGTTACTGTTAAAAGTAGAAATAGGTCCTTTCTCCCCCCTGTCTTTTCCCATACTCTTCCCAAATATCTGCTCTTCTTCCAAGATAGTAAAAGATTGATTAAAAATAATGGATTCATGCTTGATATGCACTCTTGACAAGACAGAACATTAGAAAAGACAGGCATCCTTCATGCCAGAAAGTTCCAGCTCTGAGAGACGAAGACAGGCTAGGTGGCAGGCAGCTGCAGAGTAGACATCTGCACCAGAGTTAGTCACACTGTATTCTCTTTGCAGTCAATGGAGACAAACTGGCATTGCAAGAAAACTACTCATCTCATCCCAGATGCGAACAACTCATCTAGCCTGTTTTAGATCTTGATGCAGAGATGGACGGTGTTCCAGAAGCACCTTTCTCTCTGTTGACTACCGAGAGAGACCAGACAACAAGCTCAGATGCAGACCATTGCAGTGTGGAAGTCTACACTGAACAGTGAATCCCATTCCCTTGCACTAGTCATTGTAATAGTGTTGGACGTCTGGTTCTGCTGTTCTGACACACCAAAGACAACATGTTAAAGGGGAACCTGTGCTAGCTCTTCCTGGACATCCCCATGATTATCTTCCATCATCTTACAAAGAAAATTCTCCTGTGCTATTTAAAGACACAAGAACTACTGACCTGGTAGGAGTTTGTTTCTCATACAAGCTCATAAATCAGTGTATGCCTATGAATTTAGCAGGAACTACAAGTCTACCTTCCACTGTCAAATTAAAAATAACAGTAATTATCCTATGCTTTCTGTGTCTGTCTTAAAATATGAACATCTTGCTGCGCCTGTTTGGCCCACGGGCTGCACAGAAGTGCAGGTTATACTGTTTCTAAGTATAGGACAATAAACTCATTGTACAGGTGTTTTTGTGTTGTTCTTATTTGTCTCTTAAGTATTCCCCAGTGACAGTTGCTTAAAAAGAAGGGTTATCACATGTGAAAATGCAACTTTAAACAACATTCTAGGTTTCTGAGGCAAAACCTGTCTAGACATTGTAACAGAGCCATGCTTCCAAGAATACAATTATTTCTTAAATGGGAAATCAGATAAATTGAGCAAATGATTTTTTAAAATTAGGAAGCCTATCCTACAAAACCCAAAGTATTAGTTATACCGGAAACACCTCACATTTTCAGTAAAAAAAGGCTTTTTTAATTCATGCATTATGCTTTTGCTCTGATGATCCCACTTGATAAGCTTTCAAGTTATGGGCGTATGTCTCTCCATAATGCGTGAACATAAAACAGTATTGTAGGTGAGTTCGCCAGTATGGTGAGCATAGGCTTGCCTGGGGTATAACAAAGGAAACACCTGAACACACCAATAAATGCTTGGCGGTGCAGCTGGCAGGGACAAAATGTATGAACTCCTTTAAAGACAGGGACAGGGAGATGTAGCAGAAGCTCTAAAATAGTGACAGTTCCCCTGAATCAGCATTTTTCTGTACCTGACCCCTTCCAGGAAGGGAAAAACAAAAAAATCAAATTCAGCATCTGCTATCAGAATTGTCTGCATTGTTAAACACAACAGAGATCTACCTAACACATGAAAACAGAGAATTAGGATTCATGTCCTGTGACCTGACAGAGCAAGAATGTAGAAAATGTGCTTAAAGGCTTAAATTGCTCATTGTTTTGACTTTATAGGTTAGCTGATACCTTCTGAAGATAAATATTAAGAAATATTACCCCCAAACTTGCCTACTTTTTAGAACCTACAGACTTGCTGCCACATTATAATTGTAGTTATTATTGTATTATTACTCCATTTTCTAAAAAGAATTTTCCAGTTCTTATAACAAAATTCCTTTTACAGAGAAATTGCAATGACAACTTTCATGCAGAAGCCCAGTACAATTTTTATTGGTTACTGTCGTTTCATGTTGGCTCTTGAGAAGTTGATTGTGGATTGATTGTTGGACCCAGAATGCACTGCTTTGGTGGGGACAGCAGGGTCATTTTCATTTGCTTTTTATCTACAGAGAAGAAAAAGACAATGTGATATAATCTTTCAAAAGAATATCTCTGCTTTGCAATTTGTCACTCAGAGAGGTAATAATGGAGAAAGTGTGCTAGGAGCTAGAAAGAATGATTATTGCTCCCTCACTCTATTGCAGCTTAGCCTTTAGTCCTCTCTATTACAAAAGCTTTCTCCCTTATGACAGGGAAACAAATAGCCCGCTGCACTCTGTTGCTGCTACTAATACCCTGGATGAGGTTCACTGTGAGGGAGCTTTAAAGGAATGATGCAGTGAAATGTGGACAAGCTAACTCCACCCTCCCACCATTGCAGGTTTGTCCCTGTCCTCATATTAATTAACACTAAGAACAGACACATTTTCTGTGAGGTGCAACTGGGGCTTTACATCCATCTATTGGGAAATCATTTCTCAAACTAGCTGATCTCATTGTTCATACACATATGCACCCAAAAACTCAGCCTGGATTTTGTCATGCTTACTGCCCCTCACTGTCCCCCCGACCTGTATTAATCAATCCCTCTGCTGTAGAAGACATTTCAGCTGCAGTTGGCATACAGCAGCATCATGTCTCAATTGTGCTTGCTGAAAGTCTTACCTTGTTCTTTTACTTTTTCCTGAAGCATTTCTTCTGCTTGTTAAACAGTTAAAGGGTGAGGTGGTGTCACCTAGTCCTTCTCCACAGCTGCCTTATCCCACCCATATGTTGCACTGCACTGATCCTTGCTAGGTTCTTCTGAGAGACAGTTCTATTCACTAAGCCAACAGAAAACTAACACAGAAAAGGGAAGCTAAATGTTTTCTGCTGGCTTAGCGAGAAAATCAGCTCACAGAAAGATCTACTGAGCACCAGGGTGCATACAGGTGAGGGAGTGTTAATAACCAAGCTACGTGCTGTGGAGAGGAGGGAAAGGGAGATGCCGAGTGTTATTCCCCTGTTAGCAGCACAGACACCTACAGTAGCTCAACCACCATTAGACCACTGCCGGCATTGACTGCAGCACCTCTATTGCATGAAGACAGCTGTTTTCCTTGCAAAACAGACCTATCAGCTTAATCCAAACAACACAATTGTTGTTGGAGAGTTATTGTCTGTAACACAGGGACACAAGAAAATTTCATTTTTCACATCAAACTGGTTTTGGGTTTTTTTCCTGTAAATTTGCAAACCAAATATTTATGCTTTGTTTGTACTCCTGGTGCTAACTGAATTCAGATTTTCTATGGGCCTTCATGCCCATGTCTCAGTCTAGCAGTAGAACTCCATTCGCTTTTCTCAGCTGAACTTTTGAAATGAGGCTCCAATTAGAAAGACGTACTCCGTACCTGGGCTGCCCCCTATTTTCATCAAATTTAAAGATACCAAGACAACTCAGCTTCTGAGAGGGCTTCTTTCAGACAAGCCTAGCACAAGCTAGAAGGCCTGCTGCACTCTTGTTTTCTTGAAGTTTCAGAGAAGCATTAAGTAATTTTCACTAATCAAAAGAGACAGTTACCTGCAAGAGCCAAAACTGGGGAATGAGCCTATTATTTTTGTTCGATGGATGTTGCTGAGATCGCGTCTGTATATGGTGCTCTCTTAACAGGAACAGGCTGACAGACCTGCAATAAAATATTTCAAATCTTTCACTAGTATTTGACTTCCCCTTGCAACTGCTAATTGGAAACAATGAAATTAGCAGTCCTGTGATAACCCAGCTTTGTATGTTATGCATCTCAACACTTTCATAAAACCTCTCACTTGAAAAGATCCCTTACGCTGGGATTAAACAGTTCTCAGCTTTCATAAGGAGCTGGGTGGCTCAATCTGTTCAGCACTGTAACAAAGCAATTCTAAACCCATTTTTTTAAAGAAGCAACTGACCATATTCTACCTCATTGTATTGATGCTTCTCCCCTCCTTAGTTCAAACAGATCTTGGAGTGGAAGAACCACGGAGATTATGGCAGATAAATAATTAGGATATGCTAAAAAGTGATCATAAATCAATTAATCTGGTTGTTTCTGTATATTTTTTTAATCTTGGTTCAGCTACTTCAGGATATCCCAGGAGAGAACAGGTACAGAGAACACACACCTGAGCTGCTTTCCAGAATGGCTGACTCACTGCATGTTCAAGCTATAAGCTTGTTCTTTGTTAAAGTAATCACATTTTCTGGTGATGCTCTTAATACAGGTGAGAGAATCCTGCCTTGACCAGGTATCTACCATCCACTGTCATGGCTGCTGGCTACAGGAGATTGAATTGGTCACTTCTGAGGACATTTTGCAACTGATATTTCGGTTAAGGGAAAATTCTCTCTCGCTTTGGTGGGAAATCAAAACCACCACATTCTCTGAAGTCTTTCAGAATTCTATAATTATCAAATTTCTCTTAAATTTTAGTTTAGTTTTGATACTCATCTTCTTCTAACATGGGATATAATGCTTTAGCAGAGGTGCCAGGATCTGGAGTCACTAAAACTCAGCTATACTTGAGGAAGCACCTAATTATCGTTTAGTAGTTGCAGCATGTTCTCTTACATGAAAAGGAAAGCCCCAAGATTTGCTGGTGTAATGCTGGCACAAATCTGGTTTCAATAGCTAGTTTCTATTACCATTACATGGCATTTATTTTGCATTAAAAGTCAAAGGGGTCAACATTGCACAGCAATGAAAAAGTGCTGCAATAACAAGCAGCCCTCCTTAACAAAGTACCAAGTACCTTCAACGTCAGGTGGACTAAACAGACTCACAAGCACATACAAATTTGTGCATGGTACATATCCCACAGAAGATAGATCCAAAGAACTATGATTTCTAAGAGGAACGTTGCATAGAGACTCTATCTAGAGTAAAAATGCAGAATGAGTCTTCTGTAGATGAGCAGTTCTCACTGTGAGACAATCTTATCTGCAGCTGGCCATGGAATTGCATGACCTTTGGAGCAATTGTTTCAATTCAGTTAAATGTTCAGTGCAAAGGGAAGATCTTTCCTCCAGACAAATTCACAGTTAGGACCACTGGTTCACTTCTCTACTAGGTCTGGGAAGTCCAGGCACAGATTATTTTCTTTGCCCTTCCTTTCACCCAGAAACAATAACCTTCATTCACACTGAAAAGTTGAATAGAATATATAAAATTTGTGAACAGATTTAAATGAGGAATCTGCTTTCAAAGTAAAAAGCAAAGTGGAAACAGCATAGTTAGATGCTAACATAATGGAAATGAAGATATCTCTACTTTATCTAGTCTATACTGACTCGTACTAATACCAAAAAAAAAAGTGTTCCTTTATGTTTGGAAAACCCAAAAATGCAATCATCTGTCTTTTGTTCTTAGTTCCCAAGGAAAAATTGTGCTCATGAGGGGACTTCCCTGCCTATCCACTGTATTATGTTTATCAACTTGCAGACAACCCACCAGCTCCTGTGAAAGTGTGGTCTTTGGAGGAAAACCTCACTCAGCCACTTTTATGTGCCTCAGTCCATCAAGACAACAGCAGGAAGAAATACACAGAATTATCTTGGAAACATTTCAAAGGGCCATATCTCATGTGGATGCTAGTCTGATTCAACTTTTAGATCCTGCAGTGAATCCCACTGATTCAGGTTGTGATTTTCAAATATACTTAATCTGGGTGCTTTTGAAAATCTTACCTGCAATAAGTAGCCCTAAGGACTCAAAAACATTCTTCATAAATGCTTGCATGCTAAATATGTACTGAAAATTCAATCTTCATGTATTTTGCAATATTTCTCTTTAAAAAAATTATAGGACAAGAGCTTGAACAGAGCTATCTTGCTTGGTCCAGCAATGCACTTTGCACATGTTCAGCTTTTAACACAGTTTTGCTGGAACAGAGCCAAGTGTTCAATATTCTACAGGGTTTAGCTCCAAACATCTGATACATGAAAGAGTTAGAAAATTATTGATTTCTTCCTCAGTATAAGATTTCTTCTTGCATATGATAAGCCTCTCTGATTTTCAGTGAAATCAGTGATGAAATCTAGCAGTTATTCAGATTATCCATGAGCAAAACTCTGTCCACTTTTATTGCAGCTGGGATGCGTTTATTTTAAAAAGTACCCAAGCTTAGTCTATGAGCTGTACAGACTACCCTAAGAGTAGGAACTAGGCTATGATATTTTTCTGTAAGCTAAAGAACAATAAAAATTGAGTCCTTAGTTTCATTTCTTCCCACCGTGGCAGATTTTGATTAGTAAGGGAAATTACCATTGATTCCCCAAACCTCTCTTCCCAAGAGCTAGTTATCCTCATGTTGTACAAAGCATTATAGAGATTTATTAGTTTAATTAACCTGCTCCCGCTGCCTGACTCGTTTGTAGACATATGGAGGGAATGGTGGACGGGAGACATATTTGCCTTCTCCCGCTATGACATTGAAAACTCCACCTTCATAAACCACTTTGCCTCTTGAAACTGTCGCAACTGGGACTCCATGGCAGACCATTCCTTCAAATATATTGAAGTTGTTGGCCTGGTGATGTGTCTTTGCAGATATTGTCCTGTGTTTACAAAACAAAACAACACATAAAATGACTATGATCCCTGCATTTTACTTCGTTATAAAATTTTGAGAAATTGATAAATGAAGAAAATTTAGCAGCATTATTAAAATACGACATTGTACAGTACATCATGGAACAGCTGTAAAAATAGGATAGAGCATTAACATTTCATTGAACAGTAATTGCATTTCAAAAGAATGAAGAAGGAGTCAAAAGGACAGAACTTTGCAGCCTTGAAACACAAAATTTTCCACTAGAAAGACATTAGTGGGAAAAAAAAATCAGGTTGTAATATTTTATTTGGATAACATGATTTCATTCTACCTTGTCAAGCAAATATCTGTGCACAGTAAGGTCAGAAAAAGCTCTGACTTTTTAGCTAGAATGACTTGCAATTTCAAGTTTGAAAAGTATGGCTGCAATGTTTCAAAGATTGAAATGAATAACACAAAGACTATATCACTGGAAAGTCAGCAGATGACAATGAGTTTTGGTAACACATAATGCGAGTTGGATTGATCCAGTGACTGACAGCCCAAATATCTCGGTGTTGCTAAATAGTAATGACAACATCACACTTCTACATACCTTCCCTCCAAGGGTATTAAGCAAATTATAATTTTACACCTCAACAGTATTTATTTCAGCAACAGTGTTATTGCTTCATTTATGCATAGAACTCGTTCTTTATGATCACCATTTTTCTAGCCAATTTCTCCAACCCTAACTGGCTACATTAAAGGCAGAGCCAATGCTAGAGCTGACATCAGCATCTGAAAGTGCAGGCTGTCTATACTTCCTTTATTATCTATTATTTTCCCTATTGAGCTACTTACTATCTACTGTATCTAAAATGGGTCACAAGATTTTGAACTTCAGTTAATTATCTTATTAACTTCTTGTTTCCAATCTACAGATTTTTTAAAAAGAATAAGTTGGAGAGTTTATATTTTTATTTTCATCTATAATTTCTGAAAGGAAGGAAGCTTCATGCTTTTGGCTAGCAGTAAGAATTTTCCAGAATAGGTGCTCACACAATCAAAAACCTATCATGCGTATACAGCATTAACATTATTCCAGAGACTACATCTTTTGCAAAAGAATTATCAAAGTAAAAATTAATAAAAAATAGATTAAAATATTGATCTATTTTGAGAAGAATTTTCTAAAACTTTAGTTAACATCCTTATCAAAATAAGAAAACCACTACAAAATCTCTATCTTTCTTGAAGTACAGCCATTTTCAAAAGTACATATCAGATACTTCAAATGATTACTTATACAGAGGAAAAAAGAGTTTGTGGAAGGATATTTCATTTTCCTTTCATACCATTCTGCTGAACTAAGAAAAATTGGTTCTACTACTAAGGGCTACATTTAAACCTTGGTGGAAACTGACTTTTCAAAGGCTGTATATACAGAAATGCTCTCTATGGCAAATCTGCCTATAGGAATAAAACCTTTTCCTTATTCATCACACCTTGGACAGAAAATTTATGCATGCCTGCTCACCAGTATCAGCATCATCTTGTACATTCACAGTGGAAAGAGCGAGCAATAGAAGTCAGACCCCTCTCGTACTCACCAGTCCTATGAATACTACCAAATAACTTTATCTGTGAGTGTTAGAATAGCCCTACAAAGAGATTGTGAACATATTCCTCTAGCTTATTGTATTACCCTTATGGGTCCAATTGCTAGAACAGTAAGTAAGAACAACTGTAACATAATTATCGTTAGCATTCTCTGGGTATACATCATATCTATTTGCACAATAGCACTGGGACACGAAAAGGAAAATCGAAAAGGTAATTTGAGCAAACGAACAAAAAAACAAGCAAGATCCTTCAACTCAACATGTGAACTTGTTAAATGTGCTACAGTGGGATCACTTGAGGTAAACACGGCTCAGAGGTAAGTATGTCCTTCATAAGAAAATACAAAATGAATGGAAGTTAGCACATTTAAAAGAAGCATCCACTTGTACAGATAAACCTTACAATATGACAAAACACATTTCCCAGAGCTTGGCTCAACAACAAACTTGTATAGAACTCATTTATAACTCTTCTGTTGAAACAAGCCTTAGACCACACTGTCCTTTCGAAGGTGAAGTGCATTGTCCCTGATGGAGATCACCAAAATTCGTCTGTGATTTAACCCTTTGACATTATCAATGGCAGTGAAAGTTTCAGGTAACAAGTGAGCAACCAATTAAAACAGAACTAGGCGGTATGCTTGGGTCTGAAGCTCACAACTCAGCAACTTTATGGAATAGACTGTTTACTGCCATATTAGCCATTTCAGTAGCAGGTAGCGGGAATCTTAGCAAAATTCTAGTGCTTGCTCAGAACATCTGAACACTATTGACCACTCTGCTAATGGCAAAAGCTGTAACCTACTTATTGTCCAAGAAACCAAGACTGCCACCGCAGTGAATTATAACATAACAGCTGTCTCCATCATCCTATGGGATACCTGACATAAGGGATAACTCAACATGAGACAACAGATTCTGACTCCAGGCTATAAAAACCTGTATTGGATTTTTTTTTTATATTAAATTTGTAAAACTCTCTAATTCCGGTTATAAATTACAGTGGTTCTTTTTTCAAGCAACCCTTTCTCAAATGGAGACTGAGATTGGAACGATTACTTCAATATTTAAAAGAACATTCTCCTCTACAAAGAGGATACCTCAAAGACATCAGGTCCTGTTTGTCATCACTTACATCAGTGTTTCCATGTAATTCACTTCAGCTGCTTCTGATACACCTGTCTTGCAAAAAGGTTTTAGGCTATCAATATAAAAAGTGACATTCCTCTAGTACCAAAGAGGAAGACACATTTCTGAAATTGTCTTTTTTCAATCTAGCACTTCTGTCCAACTAATTTACAGTCAAATAACAATTATTTTAGGCTGAGAGCAATTACCAGATTTTCTCAGCTTGTATGACGATTCAGTGACTAGTAAGCCTGTATTTATTTATGCTCTATATGAGAAAGGGCTTTACACCACTTCTAGATTATTATATCTAAATAAACTACAGACTGAAGTTTAAAATTTAGAGAAGAGCATCAGATTAGACTAACGCAGCAAGCTGTAAGGTGAAATTCAAAACTGTACAGGTGGTGAGCTCAAAAGTTATGCCCTGAAGTTTTGTTAAGGAGTTAGAGGTACCAATTTTCATTTCAAGTGAAACACAACCCAGGTTAAACATAAATATGTCTACGCCTCAGTCAGAGCCTGAAATACTAAATAGTGAGTTACAGTCAGGCAGGAGGGGGAACTGGAAGAAGGGAAACCATTAGACACTAGAGTCATCTTCTACCCCTCATAATGCACTGGCCATGAAGCTACATCAGCCCAGTGAAGGTGGATCTGTTGGACTAGAGTGAGCTCTAGCACGTGAACTTTGACTGCTGTGAGGATTGTCACTTTAATTTTCAAGGTGGGCATAAAAAAATGAAGAATTTAATTACTTTCAATGGAAACAGGATGCATACCTCGCACAGTTTTCTTTAAAAATTCCATGTACAGGAATATGATGAAATTCTGTGGTCTACTTCCCTTAAGTAAGAATAGCTGCTCAACATCTCAGTAAAGGGAGGACACCTAATTTATAATTACTTAGTTAATTAATTTAAAACATAGTAATAAAGACAGCTAAAATGACCCGAGTCCATTCTTGAAGAGAAAACAACTGCTTGGTTGACAGCTGCCATAGAAAACAACTTATGTAAGAGTGAGTATTTGAGCTGTAAGCAACTTCTCTCAGTGCTTACAGTGCAGCATCTCCGAGATTTTCGGAGCTGGGGGTAGGTGAGAAATGCCAGTTTGCTGAGGATAGTATCAGCCTTTGTGAATTGCCTCTTCACATCACTTTCAGATGCCTTTGAACTCTCCATATTGTTAACCTCTTTTCTAAAATCTAGAAGAAAATAAATAGACTGTTCACCTTTCTGTGCTGTCCTGAGCCATCACTCATTTATAATGATAATTAAGTTGAACTTTGTTAATGTTAAAGAGTCAGTTTTATTAAAAAGAATATAAGAGGCGGAAAAAAGGAAGGGAAAAGAAGAAAGGAATTCTTAAGATCTGTGTGCAAAAATGCTAGCTATAAGCCTACAATGTGGATTAAAACCCACATGGTCTCCTTTATATTAAAGAATTGCAATAACTGCACATGCAAATATATGCAGGGAACTATTTGTAAAATTGTATACCTAAATTCTTAAAAATATTTTTAAATAAGCATTGTGTTTGAGTAGCCATATGAAGTGAGGAGAATTGTGGATAAAATAACAGATGCAAGAAGAGGTAGGAAGTTAATGTTTGGGGGGTCCGAGTCAAAGTGACTTATCTAAGGGATGGGATCTTTATTTCATGCAATCATAACTCCTAAAATTCATCATTTTAAGACAGGTAGAGAATGACAACAAAATTATTTTTCTGATTATGGTAACTCATTTGTCAACAGTACAATCAGTCTGGTCCTATCAGTCACCCCAAACTGATATGGGATGGAAGTGAAAATTGTCTATCTGCATAATGGGCAGGAGGGAAACAGTAATGAGAAACTAAGCTTGCAGAAAAGCATAAAAAGAGAGGAAAATAAAAATTAATGCATTCAATGACTAAAGAAGATCTGGAAGTGATTACCAGAGGGAAAAAGGCAAGATTATATAAGGAGAAAATAAGAAAGCTTCAATTTTTTTTTGGTAGCATTTCTAAGATTCCGTTCTCTAAAGAGAGCAGCTGACATTTTGTGAGACAGCAAGTTACTAAGGAAACGTACATCATGGTCTCTCAGAAAGGCTTATTTTTTACAGTTCACAGAACCACAGTCATTGAGGTTGGAAAGCAGCTCTGGAGATCATCTATTCCAAGCCCTCTGCTCTGATCAGGGTCAGCCAAATTAGCTTTCTCAGGGCTGTGTCCAGTCAGGGTTTAAGTACCTTCAAAGATGGAGACTGCACAATCTCTTTTGGCAACCTGTGCCAGTGTTTGATCACCCTCACAGAAAAAAAAAAAGTAATTTCTTATGTTCAGATGGAATTTACTGTATTTTAATTTATGCCTTTTGTTTCTTTCTCCATGTCCCCTTAATTTGTGATAAAAGTCCTGTGACAGGAACTCTGATTCTGGTGAATTAGTGTACATTCATACAGGCACACACTCGCATTTGTGCAAAAGAATATGGGGCTATTGAAAATTCCAGAACATGCTTGTCCTGTGCATACCTATTTGTATGCCACATTATTTCATTTTGCCTCATTGTGTCTAGATGCAGTTATCCATATACTCAGTATTCAAAATTATGCTCATTCATCAAAAGAGTAAGACAGTTGCAGCGTTATTTATTCTAATCATCTGCTAACATCTTGGTTTCTTCCTCTTTCATGTTACAAAAAATTACAGGCAGTTGCTTGGCAAAGAGTGCTTAAATGTTGTAACTTGTCCCCACTTAAGCCTCTGAGGCTGAAGACTTGACTACAAATGAGACAGACATAGGCTGCAGATTTTGGTTCTAACAAATGCAAAAGATTTATGCATGAAATATCTACACGCAAACGAAGGCATTGAGGGAACATATGCCAGCAGACTGGGGCACTCTGACTTCTCACTGATTTGCATCCAGGGACAGTTTCCCCTAAAATGCACAAACAACACTGGAAACGAGGGCTAGAAATCACGTCTTCCCTTGTCGTGCCATAGCAGGTAGATTACAGAGTAACTTGTCCTTTTCCTCCCTCTCCTCCTCACCTCAGGACTCCTGCCTTCCCTGCTAATCAGGGACCCCTCTCCAGCAGCGGTGTGCTTGGGGCTGCAGCCATCACTGCAGTGCTCCATGAGCATGCGCTGGGCCTGCCACAGAGGGCCACTCCAGCAGAGCCCAAGGAGGATGGGGTAAGAGACTGCTACCTGCACAGCCAGCTCTGCCTCTGCATTCAAAAGTAGCTAACTTTTAGGCTATATTTAGTGAGTGGAAAAAAACTGGTGGGTGAGACTTCACAGACTGCATGCTCTTATAATGAAGCGGCTGGACTTGGAAAGTTAAACTCCATTCAGGACAGGTTGTTTATCCTTACAGGTCTTTGGTCTTGCCTTTAGGGCCTGATCCAGGGCTTATTTGCAAGGCTCCGATAGGCTACAGTGAGTTTATTGAGCCCTAATATCTGTCAGGAGGTGAATGTCTCTTAGGAGATCTTTAGCACCTTCTGCCCCTAGTTTACAAGGGATGCGCAGCTCTTTTCGCGCTCTGAATTGGGTACTGCAGTATTTAGATTCCTTGCTGAGCATTTCTGAAGCAAGCCCAAGAGATTTTGTGTTCTTGTCTACTTTCAAATAGCTAAAGGCATCAGCTATAGAGGACACTGACTTGCTGACAGGTGACATTCCCTTTTCCTTGCTTACTCTGCCCTCTCCTTCTGGAACAGTCTTTACAGTTGCTTTTGTTTCACAGACTTGAGGCTGTTATATTATTTGCATGCATCTGAAAGATGTTAGTGAACATTCTTGATCAAAGCACAGACTTAAATAAGATGGTACAGTGAGTATACATTTGCTGCCTACATGTGTTTTTCCAAGGAGTTCTCACAAAACAATCCTGTGTGCACAGGCTGTACTTGGGATGCTGAGGGCATTGAGGTCTGCAAGATGTACCTAAAGGGGGCCTACAGGAGAGCTGGGGAAGGACTTTTTACTAGGGCATGTAGTGATAGGACGAGGGGGAATGGCTTCAAACTGGAAGAAGGTAGATTTAGATTAAACATTAGGAAGAAATTTTTCACTTTAAGGGTGGTGAGGCACTGGCACAGGTTGCCCAGGGAAGCTGTGGATGCCCCATCCCTGGAGGTGTTCAAGGCCAGGCTGGACATGGCCTTGGGCAACCTGGTCTAGTGGGAGGTGTCCCTGCCTATGGCAGGGGGGTTGGAACCCAATGATCCTCAAGGTCTCTTCCAACCTAGACCATTCTATGATTCTATGATTCTATGATGTTTGGTAGTACGTGGCTGAAATAAACCAACAGGTCACTTTGACATTTGTGCGTTCTTTAATGAATATGTAATGAGTATAAGGAAGCTAAGAAATAGATCTAACCTGGCAGAACTCACAAGCCATCTTTTCTTATGCAGTTTCTGACTAATTTATACATTTAATGTGTTTCTTCCCCAAAATGCTTGCTTTGATGCAGACCCACTAAATTCAGTATTTAGAAGCTTTAAAATAAAGTAGCAAATCTGATAGCAGTTCATGTAACATTTTCTGCAGAAATTACCAGAAAATGCTACAGAAATAGGCCAGTCAATGAAGCTGACCCACAGAAGGAAAGCCTCAACTAAAGTGGCACAGTGCTAGAAGTGGAACCTTGAACTACAATTGCTCCCAGCTTGCAGACCTGTCACATTGAATTCACTAGGTTTTTGCAACTTAGAAAGAGAAAATCCTGAATGCCCAGATAGCACCCAACATGTCGCTATTGTACAATGATGTGGGAGGGGAAATGCAGCTGATTTTGTAGGGACAAAATTTTTTGTATCTTGAAGAGCTTCACTACCTTTCAGAATGACTTCAGAATCTTCTCTATAGACTTCCTCCGACAGACTGTGATAACACCAGTTCCTCACAGGAATACTTCAGCAATTGCCTAACTCTTTAGGCTAGTAACAGCCAGTATTTTAAGACTACAGTAACACAGCATCAAATCAGAACTGGAAAATTGCATTTTCCTCTTACAAGATTTAGATTTACAAACAGGAAAAAAAGTCGTGCCCAAAAGAGGAAGGACTTGGCAAGAAAGAGGAACAAGCCTATTGTGAAATTGAAAATCACTCCCCAGAGTCAGCAAAGCACATGAGTCTGCACCTTGTGTAATATCTTAAACGGCTGAAGTCCATTAGCTAGATCCTTTTTTTCTGCTGGGCTGTTTGTGCCCTCTTCAGGATTTGTAGTGAAATGAGTAGACAAGCACTCGTGAGATTTATTTATTCTTATGTAGTTCACAGAATTGTACCTGCAGAGAGGCAAAGCCAAAAGGATAAACAATGGGAACAGTACAAGATCAGGAAAAAAGTACTGGCTGAACTTAAAATCAGCTTGCTTTGTAAGAAAATACCGTTTGATATTTGAAAAAAATATTTGAAGAAAAACTGCACCTTCACAGCTGCAGTGGGCAAAAAGGCAATTAGAGCACTCAGGAAAGAGTGAAGGGAGGCAGAAGGAATGTTTGGGAGGCAAAAGGATACATAATTACAGGAGCTGACAAAGCACCTTGAGAACAATGTCAGAACTCTGCTATCCTTCCGCATTCATTTGTCCCCAGGCAGAGCAGAAGTGGGCTTAGAAAAGAATCCTTCAGGTTTGGGTTTGTTTTTTTTTTTAATCAGAGTTCATAGCTCCACTGTCCTGAAATAGCTCATTGCTAGTATCTCAAAATATGCTTGCTCAACATGCCAGAAGGCATAATGCACATGAAAATCTCTCTGACCCAGCGCTGGGCAGGCCTCTGTGTTTATTGGGGTTGACACTCCTGAAACTTCTTTTGCTGGTGCTGGCCATTTTTTTTGTGGGACTTCTGAAGAGCAACTTTCATGTCCTCAAGCTTTGCAGCTTAAAAAACAGAATGCTTTTCCTCTCACTCTCACATGGTTTTGGTACTCATTAATATACTAAAATGAGGGAGAACTGCATTATCAGAAATTAAAAAACCAGAAGATTGGTCAAGAAAATTTTGCTTGTGTAAGGTAAATTGAGGAGTAGGGCTTTTTTTCCTCCATTTGGCTTCCAAAATCAGATTTGCCTAGTTGAAGACTCTGCCATGAGGGTAGTCTTCAACTCTTTTTAGAAAAAAGAAAAAAAAACAAGCAAAGGCTGAAAATCTATTCCCATCTGAGTTACAACAGCTCAGGTTTTACGAACCCCAAACACTGTGATAACCTTGATGAAAGCTGACCTTAACGTTGTCATGCCCAACAGCCCACAAAGCTCATCTAGGGTTAGTTAGCTGTCTGCTATGAATTTACTGACTATTTGGATGATCCTGATGAAGAGATTTCAAGGAGGATCAATGTGCGCCTTCAGCACAGTTGTATGTTCACACTGCTCACTAGAACCGAGCCCAAGACAAAAGCACCAGCCCAGCACACCTCCTGACCTGCTGCTGCTGTGTGCAGGGCTGGATACGATCAGATGTAAGACTCAGCTGTTAAAGCACCTGCAGATTTAAGCCAACCTGCTCAGCAGTTGAACAGTGGAGATGCACTCACACAGCCCTTAGGCATCTCAGCTGAGAAAGACAACTTCACAGGTGAGCTGGCTTTGTGACAGCTGGCCGCTAGACCTTTTCCAGGCCATTTGAACAAGACCAGGATGGGCACAAGAGTCAGAGCAAGACTTAAATTGTGTAATTCTTGAGATATTTACAGTGGCCTGAGTATGGAGCTGGCTGATGGTGTGGATATACCTGAAGAAAGGAATCAGCTGTAATGCACAGTATGCTATGTGAGTATGCTCCTAGAAAGACACTGCATGCCCTTTGCAGCAAAAATGTAGCATGGCATCAAGTCATGCAGGGTGAAACATCAGCATACCTTTTGTGCATCTGTTGTTGGTGTGACAAGCTCTATTGTAGCAGACTTTCTGTGTACAAAATCAGAAAACTCCTTAAATAAAAGCATAAATGTGCACAGCTTGAGCTTCAGAACTAAGCTCACTACTCTCACTGCTGGCTCTACCGCTATACTTGCTCTATCAGGTACAGAGACGACATTAGGATGGGAAGACCCCACACTTTCACCACCCATCCTGACCACCTTTGAATGTTTGAAGTATCTCTAAGTTCAAAACACAAACTTGCAATGGGTCATTCTGCAGGAACGGGTTCCTCTCCCTGCTCTTTGCAGCAGGAGGAAGCTAAACATACTCCAGCACTTAACAGAGTTACTCTGAGATCCCAAGGTGGTTAGTTTTACTCTTAGGATACCAAGCCCAGGTAGCATAATGTACAGACCTTGTTATTTTTGCATTTGGTCAGCAATCTAGGAGATTTTTTTTAAATCCATCTAGAGATGAAAGATCTCTGCTTACAAACGCTGTTGTAGGAGACAAATAACCTGTAAATAATTAACTTGAAGTGCTGTTGAAAAACACCATAACCTCACCCCAAAGGCTTAATGCTGTACAGAGGCTTCGAGATATTTTTTCCCGTAGAGAGGCTGGATGGGAGGAAATAATTACCCATACATACCTTGTAGCTTTAGGATCCCAAATTACAATGTCAGCGTCTGAACCCACAGCAATTCTCCCCTTCTTCGGGTAAAGGTTAAAGATTTTTGCTGCATTTGTGCTGGTAACAGCTACAAATCTGTTTTCATCCATTTTTCCACTGTACTGCAGAAGAGTAAACAAAAGCAAACTCATTACTTTTTTAAACAGGGAATGAAAAAGATGTTCCTGTTGTTGAAAAGTCTAGGATGAGTGACAGCTCTTTGCCAACATCATGTCAATATTATTTTAAAATGCCATACTGAAGAGTTTAAAAGAAATAAAAATAACTATGTCTCAGATGCACATACTGCAATGCACATTCACTGAATATGATAACTTTATCTTAGCCCACAGCAAAGGGAAAAAAAGACAACTCTAAAGCCAAATGATCTGTCAATCCAGTCCAAAGTTGACTGAAACCAAATTTTTTAGCTGGCTTTGAATCTATAGTCCTGCTCAGCAGTTTCCTTAGGAGACGTAACATCGCTCAAGTATCTAAGTTTTGGAAAAGTGTGAGACAGTATTAAGGAGAGCCTAGAACATGACAAAGGAGAGGCAAGGCACTATGTGTAATATAGGAAAGGTGATTTGCAAATACAGCTGTAACACAGGGTATAGTACAGCTCGGTAAATGTTTGAGATGAAGTAGTATAAAAAAAAGATTTGCTAATGTGACACATCATGTGTCACGTGTCTTGGGACTGTCCGCTGCTACATAACTAATTTAGTCCAGCCTCCACAACTGTTGTTTGCTCAGAAAGCCAGCTACACTGGCGGTAATATTGTACATAGGTCAGTCTAGGAATCAGAATGTCAAAAAACATGTTTGTATGGTGGCCTGTGAGCAGTCATCTGAGAAAAAAAGCCTAATGAAAGTGGTGAACGCTGCTCTTCTAAATAATGGTGTGTGAGAAGGGAGGAAAGCTTTCCAGACAATCTCTCACAGCTGTGTAATGTTTTACAAGTAAGAAAAGGGACGATATTACTGTTGAAGAACCTTTTGAAAAATTATCTTGCCCAATAGGATACACTGTTTAAAAGCAGCATTGATGTACGTATTCACATCTCACTTTCTTACTAACCACAAGATAGACTGTATTCCAGTTTACACCATAAATAATCATACTAGAGCTATGCCACAGGTGAATATAGGCAGAAGTCTGCTTTGTGCAAGCCAACTGGAGCTGAATCAGATATTTTCTGAATCAGCTGAATACAGATAAACAAGAGAGATTCTGAACCACATCCTTATCAAGCATGCGAGATAGATAACTCTACTGTGACAAATAATTATGCTTCACAGCACATTATCAACAACACTTCACTACTGCAAGAGAGCTTAATACTAATTAGAAAGTTGAACTAGAGCCTCCGGAATTTAACAGTATTGTATGAGCCAGAGCAATTGTAACACAGCTAAGCAGCAGATTCCTCACCTGCCCCCTCATCAGACTACCCCATATTCAAAATGTCTGGCCGCTAGCTTTCTAATTTATATTTGTTTAGAACCTGAAGGGCATTGCCCTCAGAAGCACCAAGCATTCTTGTGTTGGCACTGACAATCCGAAGTCTATGGGATTTGAAGGTGCTCATCTCATCATATCACAGGGCTGAGCCATACATTTGAGAAGAATTTCTTATCTCTAGCTTCTTTCCTCTGGCTGAAAACACAAATTAGAAGTTGACGAGCACACACCCAGTGCGGAAGCTCCTCCAACAGCTAAGTTTGAGAGAGATCAAACAGGAAAAAATACAGAACTGACCAAGTCAAAACAGTGGGCACCTCCTTCCTTTTATTTTCCTTTCGTCTGCTGAAAAAAATGGTGCAAGAAAGTGTACTGTGCACTACTGCTGAAACAATAGCAGTCCTTTACTGCTAAATGATGGAAATGATTCTCTAGTGCTATCTTTTAAACACTAAGAATCTTCTACCTCTCGGGACCATAAAGTAAGAGTTAGTAAGGACTCTGTTATGGTATTTGATTAGAGGAGTTATCCTATGATAAATACACTTGATAAAACTGGAGAGTTGATAACTGCTGAGAGAATACATTTTGTTGGAGAAATCAATTACCTCCATGTTTGGACATCTTGATATACTTACAACGCCTTTTTCCCATATGACTGACATCCTGTCTTCCACACCATTCACTCCATTAGGGATTTTTGTGAAGTCATCCTTCCCCAGAGCTTTCTGGCATATGTCAAAGGTGCAGTTGTCAGTCCCTGTCACAGATAGGTCGTCACTATGGAGAAACAAAGTTCATTATGAATCAGAGCATGTACCAGACAGTGTCACTCCATATATCCTGTGAAATTTCTACGGATCTGCACAATCATCAGCCAGGGATACTTTCACAGACTCTTCGGTCAAATTCAAGCCTTTTGTGGAGTTAAACTTATTGGTAATGGAATACCAGCAAATCACACATTTTGTTAACTACATGTATCTGAAGGATACCTCTGTTCCCACTTCCTTCTGAACGAGATGCTATGAAGCAGACAACTTATATCTACCTTCAGAAGTCAGCAGGCTTAGTTTTTATGCAGCATCCAAATTTCAAGTGAAAAAGGCAGCTGACAACCAAATCCAGAACCCCTAGCTGTGACCCCACTTTTTACACTTTTCCCACCAACTTACTGTCCCCCTGCTTATGTTTCAATTTTTGCTGCGGTATTAGCAAGGCTTATTGATTAAAATCAAATGGGGACAGAAGGCCACAAGAGTTCAGAGAAACAAAATCTGAACACTTTCTCATTTCTGCAACAAAAAATGTTTTTCATCTATGGTTTCACCTTCCATTTCTCCTTCCTTATAATGTAACATTCTGTACTTAGAAAATCTCCAGGGCATCGACCTGTTATTATACACTCCAGACAGAATTTGCTGTGTATATGGGCACCAGCTGTGACTGTTCATCTGCTTACTTGGCCAGTAAGCTCATGAGGAAACCAGGAGTAGATGGATCTGGTCTCAGTGGAGGTCCCATGACATATCCTGCAGCATGAGCCCAGTCCTTATTCCAGTAGTGGGTGCCATCAGTGCCAAGACTAGCAGCAATAGGCTCCCCATAAACCACCTTTCCTGAAAAATGTAAAGCAATAGTATCATAATCAAAAACCATAAAAATGCATATCTTGTATTTTCTCTGTTCCAGACCCTTTTGGTGGCAATGGATTTAAATTTGAATGAGTGTTTTAAATTAAACATCAACGTATGGAAGGACATAATAAACTAAGCTATAACATAGCATCTCTGTTCTCAATATTCTGCTAGTGATCTCCCAATATATTTCCTCATAAGAACATTGCTTGGGCAAGTTTTTTAATTAAATTGTTGACAGATATATTACAATGAGTTTTACACATTGTTTACCAGGCATGTGATTGAGATTTCAAAAGGAACACAGTCCTCAGTTGCATTAATTAAGTTCAAGATCCATATATTTCTTGGTGCACCTGTTTGGCACTCTGAAATTATTGACTATGTAAAAACGTAAGTTAATGCATACAGCATACAGACTTTGAAAGGTGGTACTTTTAATTGTCAGGTTATAATTGTTCCAGGAAGAACAATATGGCACCAGACATGAATTTAAAGAGTGCAAAACCATCTCCCAAATCAAAAAGTATAAATGATTTAATTTTAAAAGTTATCTCCCAAATTTTAAACTTTAATTCTTTGCTGCACAGTATTCCAGATTCCTCAGAAGAGGACATCAACCCAGATCAGCTGTTAGCCTTTGGATAGAGCTAATATATTTTTAGCTATTTTTTCCTCCTAACATTGGTTTAAAACTCATCAGAACAAGACGGGAGATGAAACAAGATGTTTCACTCCCTGAGGAGGTGGTCCAGCCACTTGCAGTTCTGTGGGTGACAGGTGGTAATGCCCCTGACTGTGATGGTCACCAAAGAACCAGAGTGAGGCGGGACCTCACACACCCACTCATGGGCTGCTTGGTGCTGCTTAAAGGTCACCTCTGCTGGATCCCAGCAAGAGCCTTCTCCCTCCCCTGATCCCTACAGACAGTGGGTATCTTGCTATGCATCCCAGATTTCACTCCAGGCACAATTTTTATTAGAACTATCACTGCATTACCCCAGCAAGGGCTCAGCTGGTAATTTCTTGGTGATATAAGACAGTGAACTTTCTCTGGCTTTCTGTCTGTAAGTCATACATTCACGGTACTGTTGGAAAACAACAGAGCAAACCTTTGCAGATGTCTCTCTCTACATTAGATTCTGGTACTTCTGTGAGCTACTGGATTATAACTGCTACACTAGCATCAGTAGCTACTGAGGAGCTCAGGTTTTTTCAAAATATGTTTCGCACTGCAGTAGTGCCATTCCTTAAATCTTCTGTGCTAGATTTGCAAAAAGGCCTCATATAATTTAAACCCCCTAGTTCTACAGTTATTTCGCCAGGGTAGCAAAACCTGATCTGACATTACTGTACTGTACATTTACTCCAAGTGCTACATACTATAACATCTTCCACAACCTAAAGACTCCCTATTAGCATTATTAATCTGCTTTAACCACCTCAGCATGCTCTGACATGCTGAACGTGCTTGTCTCGTATTGACACTTTGGCTTGGGTAATTCTAAGCTCCCAGTTCCACTTATCTATGTATATTCTAGATTTACACTTGAGCTCGAAGGGAGACCACCACCATTTTTCGGACTTGAAATCATTACTTAAGCAGTTATTTACTGTTATTTGCATCTTATTTTCAAAACTCAAAGCACTGAATATGGGGCCATCCATGGAAGTGATACAACCAGTGAATGAGGAGGTTTGAGAGGTTTGAGTCAGATGATTAGTGTTTTCTTAATTCTTCTGCTGCAGGAGTCAGGGGGATCTCGGCCTTCCCTGGGCAACTCCAAACACAGTATTTGAGGGCAGGCTGCTACAAACCTAGATACATACAGAAGAAGTCCTTCATATATAACCAATCATCTCCTATATTTACCTATTAGGCTTTTGACAGATTTTTCATGGGCAAAGTCAGTAGAAAAGGGGGAGAGGGGGAAGTGTGGTGTGGTGTGTGTCTTTCCTACTGCATCTAAATAAGCTAAAGAAACTTCCATCCAAAGTAAACCTGAATTATGAATCATTAGGACATAGCTATAAATGATAAAAGTTAAAATGGTAGGAAAGGAGTAAATGTTTAGCTTCCAAAAATAATTTTCTTATCTTGGTTTCACAACATAAAAATGAAAAGAAGTCTCCAAGCTCACAGTCGTATATGCTGAGTTGCTTCTAACTCATGTACCACAGCTGATGACAGTATTTCTGCAGTCAGAATTTGACCTGAGCAGTTCCCCTTGTTCCCATGAGTGGGAACGAGTACAAGCCATTTCCTCAAGTGATTTTGAGTCTGAACACTGCGGCTTCGACAGACTACATCTGGACACTTCTGCTGACTGTGCGATTTCTTGCATTTCATTTGGACCATGACTAGCCAGACTGAAGGGTACAATAATATCAAGATTCTTCTTTAATCCAAATAACAAGGAAATTCTGCATTAAAGCTCTTTTATCCCGACTGGCAACATGGAAATTCTGAATTAAGGTTCTTCTAGCATGACTGGCTTCTGCCTATATGCATAAAAGTGGAGTAATGCGGTAATAAATCAGGTCTTTCAATTTGTTATGTTTTGCTGCATTCAATAAAAACAGTAAGCAGAAAATGTTCTGCTGTTTGGTCTTTCTGACATCTTAGCTGCCGCAAAGTAGCTGTGGATTTCGTGACTTCTTCATCAGATGCCCAAATGGGCTGGCAAGAACTATTTTCACATAAATTACTTTATAACAAAGAAGAACACACAATTGCATTTTATTTTAGCACCTATCAGAACTCAGAAAGAGTTATAATCTTGAGAAACACCAACTAACATTTATAGGCTTGAAAAAACAGTCCCTTTGTGCTTATTATAGTAAAAGTTTCAGAAGAACTTAAGATAAGGTCATATGGGGCAAAGATACTCACTGACCAGCTATAATCTGAAAGAAGCAGGACTGCAAGGCAGGGCTTATTGAATCAGGCATAGCATTGCATCAGTTAGGCTATCTACAGTCTGGACCTGAGCTCTCCTGCATGAGCCAACTAAAAAGGTGGCATTTTTAGTTGCACTCCTGGGCTCAGACCTGATTGTATAACCACAGTGATGGACATGCCCTTCCTCTCACTAAGAGCAGACCTAACCCATGACTGATGGTAGGAGGTACCAGCGTTATAAGTCTACACAAACTTCTTGTAATCTGGCCAAGTACGTATATTTGTGTGCACTTTTTTAAAAGGGAGAAACTTTTTAAAAAAATGACTTTTTAGTAAGATTCTGCTCTCCAGTTCTGATCTGCACTAGAAAGTTTTATTTCCTTAGCTGTAACAACATAGTTAAATGGGCAAAGGGACATGATCTCTAGCTTTAGTACACTTAGAATGAAACCATTTTTAAGTGGGAAGCAATATAAATCATACATCATTAAATCACACTTTTATTAGCCTTGCTTCCCCATAGGCATTACTGGCTGAAGTAATGGGTCACAGGGCCACATTAGTTTTCCCCAGTAAGTTCACATCAGGTAGTCCTAACGAGGAGAGTGACCTGCACTGCCTGACATCAGCACTCTACAGCCTTATCTTCTCATTGTAGGGAAGACTTCACACAATAGGAAGAAGAGGATGCTCTTTGTCTTCCCAATCAAAGGAACAAGACTGTCATGCACACAGAGATATCAGACTGTCCTGTGGAAGCAGAGGGTTCCTCTACCTATTCTAGCAAGATTCAAGATCATGTTTTACGAAGGGATGAAGAAACAGCCCACTGAGACAAGCAAGAACAGTTCTCACAGAGAGGTTCTGTCTGACTCTGTCAAGTGGAGAACTGGTGAGCCATTGCTTTTGGCAAACAGACTGGTAGAGCCCAAAAAAAGAACAGGATGGGGACATGAGTTAACCTGTCCCTCTCCAACACAGTCACAACATGGAAAACCTGGATTTCCTGTTGAATATTGAGCAGCACTGTAGCTGTTACTGATGTACATGAAAAACATGCTGCTACAATCTGGAGATTTCCCTCAGTGAGTGGTGCTGCTGGAGATCAGAGCAGACGTAGATGGTGGACTTTGGCATGGAGGGGAGAAGGAAAGATGGTCACTCGTGATTCCCCTAGAGATTGCTTATTCTAGTATAAGAACTAGTATCCCTTTACAGTCTGTATGACCGATTTTAGCCTTTAAGATCTGAGCCATTCCTCACTGAAGACAACAGGGTTATGCCTTCTGTCTTCAGCAAACTGTATCAGGCCTTCAGTCTCTAGCTCTAATATTATTTTTCACCTTGTATAGCAAAATGAGGGACAAATAAGTATCGGGCTCTGACTTAAATTTTGACTAGGAAAATCGTCATCCCACAGAATTTGAGAAGCAATGCTTCAATTCTGGTATCACACTGTTACCCAGAAAATATATTACGCCCACTGAAGATCAGACTCTCCCCTTCTGAGGTCAGTGATGGAATAGGAAGGATATCAATTTTCCTCCTACATGGACAGGGATGAATATGTACCCACACACTGTACTTCATGTTAAATGCGTGGAAGGAACATGAAAAATTTCAAAATTGTAGACAGCAGGAAGTTAGCATCAAAAGATGGAGAAATAATCTTGAAAAGATGAATAAACTGCATTAAAGTGAGCATTTCAAATGCTTGAGTGCCTTCCAGTATTTAAGAGTTTACACAGCTTTCACGTTAGAATGGTTTTAACCTATCCAAGTTGTAAAACTTTCAGTAAAATATTTGGATTTTATTTATGTATTTTAAGAATACTTTAAGAACTTTTGTCTGGAACTCCTTTTTTTGTATTACCACTATTAATTGAAGAATAGAAAATAATTTTTACCAAAACTAGCAACAATGAAGTTCTAATTGCCAGAATTTATGCAGATCAGTCTCATTAAAAACTGTAATTGTAACTGTCTTTGTGGTACACTAGCTATCTTTCAAAATTTCTTAATCAGTCACAGATTTCTGTTTCTAAACCATATACTTTCATGAAAATAGAAAATAATTATGGAGAGCAGTTATATGTTGATGTGCAAAAGGCAAGCATTGATGATTCTGACTGCATCAACCCAGGAAGATATAAAATCCAATTTGCACCACAATAAGCACAAGTTGTACCAATTTCTTCTTTTTACACATCGAAGCAGCATGCATATATCAAGTCAGTATCAAACTGACACCGCAGACTATTCTTACAACACATGCCTAACAATATTTTACAGTATTTACTATCAGCATAGAATTTTTTACTTAGTGCATTATAAAACACCACCTTCTATCTTAGCTCTTTTATGTTCACAGCCAGTGATTCATCTTTAATCTGGGTATTTTAGCAGTTGTTACAGCTTCTGATAGTTAATGTTGACACCAAACCTGTGCGTGTACAAATGACCGTACACTGACGGATATAATCCACGTTACCAGCAGCACTGTCATCTAGTGGAGGAATATAGTACAGCACAATACCAAAAGATGTGCTAGTAAAAAATATTCTGGTAGATTTTTTATAAACTTGAATTACTAATAAATCTTACCAGAAATCATAATCAATACATATTTCACATAAACATATCTCTCTATATTAGCACAATGATATCATGCTGTTTTGATTGCACTTTCATCAAGCTCTCACACTCTGCATTTTGCTGTTAATAATCTACACCCCCTGTGTAAGCATTCTCTAAAGTCAAGAAATAAGGAAACCAAGGTCTGTGTGCAATTCATGTTAGGTCAGATGAACACAAGCTGAGATGTAAAAAGATAATGAGGACAGATATTCCATAAAGTTTTAGCCTTCCAAATCATGGGCTTCTGTCCTGCTCCTTCCACTCATGTAAAGTCTCCTCAGAGTGCTGTGGTTCCACAGGCTGCTCTGGATGACCTTACAGATGAGGAGGTAAAACATCCTGAATCCCTATAGCCTTCAGGCCACTTCTAACCCACCCAACAGATGGTCAAGAGGGTCAGGCTCCCTTGGCTGACCAAAACTATTTATGAACCCTGCAGTGCATGACCTGAGAACCCCATCCCTGGAGGGAATCGAGGCTTTCAGACACTGTCATCATCACCATGATTTCTAAGTGCCCAGTGAATAGGAGCCCTGGTCATATCATGACACTGTCTGTAAAAACATAGTATGTCCTCTGTTGTAGAATTTCTCATCTAAATAGCTGGTAAAAGCTAGCAGACTATAATTCAAGGGAGGGGAATAGCAGAGCATATATTGTCTTGGACTGGTAACATCATTTTTAATGCAATAATGCTGTCCTGGTGATCACTTCGACCTCAGATATACAGTATGAAGGGGAAAAAAGTTTGCTCTGTGGAGAAGGGGAAGCCTCAATCCCAGTTGCTGTTCTTCCACACTGCTTAGTTCCCCTTGGGCCACACAACACACACACACACACAAACACACACAGTTTAGACATTCCACTCCAATAAATTCTCCCATGTTCTGAGGGTTATGGCACCCATGACAAGTAGGACACTGATGCTATGTTTGGTTTTCCATGACCCTTTCTCCAGTGTCATTGCCCGAGCATAAAAGAATTAGGACTTTTACCTTCTCTTCTTGCATTACTTATCACCCTTGCTGCAGATTTACTCATTACATGGACTACAAAAAGGGGGCAGTTTACAGCATTTGCTATGGTAATTGCTCTTTGAGTAGCTTCAGCTTCCACTTCTTCTGGACGACACAGCTCATGCCCCTCAGGGCCAGTTATTCCCATTGCCAACATCTTCTTTGCACCCTGAATGTCACAAAAGAACATGTAAGAGTCAGTTAAAGTGCAACCATGATGTCATGGTCATGCTGCCAGCCAAATGGATCCTAAACCAGCCACTGCAGTTAGTCAGAGAAAAAAAAACCAAGGCAGTTATGATTTTTTTCAAGATAAGTTGTTGTTGTGTTAACTGAAATACAATATATCTCTCAATAAACACAGGTCTCAGAATACCTAATTGACTTCAGAGAACACACTCCACTGGCTTGCAGGGGTAGATCGCCACTTTTGAGAACCCTTCCTCTCTCCGAATATGTACTCTTAAATGATCGCAGCCAGTGACTGAGACGACAGTACTAACCCCACGCTGGAAATAAATGGAAAGATCCTTACTAAGCACAAAGATACCCATCCAAAGCCTCTGAACGATGCTCCAAGGTTTTAAGGGGCATAAGATTTTGTCCCTACTATCTTCCAGGAACTTATGCTTTGCTGATTTGAGATTACTTAGTAATAAATTCATTTCCGTTATGGGACTTGGGGCAGAGTCAAAGCACTATTGAAGAAACTTAGACATCAGTGCAGTTATACTCCCAGTGACTCCACAGAGCACTAAGATGGCAATAGAAATGTAAAGTGAGGCTAACTATGCATAGAGAGGCGTTAGGACTTCTGTGCCAAGTGAGTGAAGCTTTCTCCATACTTCTGGATTCATTCCTGAACCAACTACATTTGGAGACACCTCGAGTTAGGCATCACACACCTGATGTCTAAATACTTGGCCGAGTGTTCCCTTTTTTGACTTGTTGAATGGTCAGGCTCTGACTGTTGCTTTCTTTGTCAGTCAAGTATACATATTATATTGCAAGTATATATATTGTATTGCAAGTGTAACTCTTATTACAACAGGATCATTTGCCTCCTGTCTACCCTGAACCCAGGACTCCAGGTTACAATTTCTTAGCCCACCAGAAGCACCCTTTACGATCTTGGACAAGATGTTTGTCTTCAGTTCCCTGGCAGTAAAATAAGGTAGAAAAGCCTTTCTCTATGATACAGTGATGGAACTAATACATCTATTGAAGTGCTTAGGTAACAGGATCGTTTATATTCCTGACTTTGATGGACAAAATATCAAATGTGTACCTGCGCAATTAGCTCCCCATTCTCCGCATGGACTTGAGCAACTGCCCCAAGTTCCTTACAGCAGGAAAAAGCTGCATATAACTCCTCATCATTGACCATGTATACATCTTTATAGGCCATAAACATCTTGAAGGAGTTGACACCTTTGTTTTGAACAAGAGTTTTCATTTCTTCCTTCACCTGAAAGACAGTCAGCAATTTTCAAAAAAGAACAACAGCATATTTTACCTGTTAAAAATTTTATATAAAGAAGTTATAAGTATGAAGAGTGAGCCTTTACTCACTCATCAAACATACATTCATTCCAAATAGCCCAAGCCACATATTTAAAGACTGATTTATACTGTTCTTGTATCAAATTGATTCTCAAAGTATATAAACCAGTACCACTGCAGTGCAGATATTGGAGGCACAAGTTAATTGCAGGAAGGAAATACTTTTTACAAAAGATAGTGAAGCAGAATTTTATTCCAAATAAACCTGATGTTGAAAACACCAATGTTACAATCAATGCATCCAACTGATACAATATGGAGATTTGTGCAAAAATGATTTTCAAAATTGGATCATAATAGGCTTCAGCTTCTGGCAAATAACAGAGTGAGAGAAAAGATCTTATCTCCTAGAGCTTTGTCCTAACTCTAAACAACACACAGCTTTTTGAAATATTTTGTTGTCAAACAACATGGCTCTACAACTCTAGATGCAAGCCTGATTTTCTTCTTTTATGCACTCCTTGATAGGATTCCCTGTTCATGCTAGGGTCTGTGAAGCCCAGCAAAACATTATGTCCCAAAGATAGAAAGGAAGATACAGATTTTAGCCCAAAGGTTTCTTGTACAGCTGGTTAGCTAGAACTATCCATTACCTAAATTTGATTCTCCCTTCTCAGTAAAATGACGGGGACAGTAACTGACGTGTATCTGTGATGCTATTACAATTTCCATGGGATGAATTCCTTTCAAAAAATAAAATATTATTATTCATCTTCTCTCTAATAATCTGGGTGGATATGCCCAAGAAAGGTGAGAAAATGATAAACAACTCAAGGAAATTTTCTGGACTTATCCAGAGGACATATGAGAGCTTATCTTGAGTGGGAATTATCAAACAAATAAATACCTGACATTAACGCCTTGGCCCAAATATAGAGTCATGTCATTTATTTTCTTCTTCACTTATTACTATGACTAAGGGAAGGCATTGTAAAGAATGTATGTTTTTAATCAATATTTAAATCCTGAGATGATAGCTAATTAGAAGGTCATGAAATACCAGTCATCTTTACCCAGCTCTTCTACAGCTACAAAATATCAGACCTTTCTATTTCTTTCAATCTTGGCCTTTAAAACCAGTTAACTTCTTAACATAAACCGGAACATCACATTGATTTACACCTTCCTAGTTTTATTGGATTTTTCAGTACAATTCCACTGTTCTCTACTAAGGCTGTTTCAAATGCACATTCCTCAAACCTCACTGGAGAATTTATTTCATGTCTTTGCTTTGACCTAGAAGTTGTGGTCAGTCTATTTAGTGCTTAGTGCACAGAAGACCAAAGATGGGGAGTCTGCAGAGTGAAGGCTTTGGTTTTTATATGTTAAAACTTAAAAATTAGAAGAAGTACTAATATTTAAAAATGGAATTTACTTAATATATCTATGTACTGATGCACGTTCTCTGAGAATCCAAAGTGGTCTTGTAAAACATAGGTCAGGTTCAGATAGATGTCAAGCACCTGAAAAGTTAATTTATTCAGTAAGGCTTTCAGGCTATCAGCAAACATTCACACAACAAGGATGATTCTCCCATATGTAAATTATAAAAAGGTTTTTTATGTAATCTCACCTTCAAGTAATTATTAGCTACAGTCCTGCTTTACTTTAAGGAGATATTACTGCAGTCATTCAGGAACTCTTCCTTTACAAATAAAGTTAAGTGCCATATTTTTCATGTATACCCTTATTAAAAAAACAACCAACCAAACCAACAAACAAAAAAACCCCAAACCATCAAGACACAACAGGAGCATAGATTATAGAATGTTCAAGTAACAAAAGGCAAAATTTATGCAAACACTTCTTGACTCCTCTGGCCTGCCTAGTCTTGGTCTTGCACAATTGCTTCCTTTTCCTTTAACCTTGTGCAGTATTATCCAAAGATATAGGCTATCTGCAGACTTTCTTAATTTTTTCAAATACATGTACTTTTAGAATGGTGTGGACTATTTCAAAGGTAGTTTTTACACACAGAAATACTAACTATTACACTGTCAACAAGCTATATTTAGCACGTGAGAACTGATTCAAAGCAGGTGGGGTATCAATTAATGGAACTGAAAATCAGCTATTGTGTCTACCTTGTTGCTCCACCATGTAACGGCCACATGCAGTGCATAATCACAGCACACTTTAGGGTCTGCCCAGCTTTTCCACGTATCAAAGGCTTCAATAAGAGAACAGCCTTTCTGAGGGATGGCAAAGTCGATGATCATAGTGGTTCCTCCTGCTATAGCAGCCTGAAAGGAAAAAAGTTAATATTTAGTGATCAGAGAAAATAAAAATTTCCTCCCACCTTCTCCGATTCCCTGTGCAACAATTAATCCTGAAACACTGAAAAGCCAAAAGCCACTGAAGAGTTCCCCTGAGTGAAGTTTGAACTTGCAAAATGATTGTGGAGATTAATTTCATCTCCTTTGAGAAGGATGTTCTCAAACAGGTTTTCAGGAGAATCATGGGGAAATTCTCAGACTGAAGAAGTTTTCACACATGTACAAAATCTTATCAAAGATTTGGAGATGATTATGCAACATTCATGCATCAGTGAGTTTCCTTAAGTGCTTGGATGTCTGAGAAAGAAGAGCACCATAAGACCATGGTCAACTTGAGAAATGTTTCCTCAGAGTCTACATAGTTGAAAAAACAAGCCTGTGTGACAGGAAAGTAATAAGGGGCAGATACACAATGAAAAAAAACAGATTCAGTTTCAAAATCCAGTGTGAAAATTCCCAAACTCTTGTCTAACAACAAAAGGATTTTTAAAGGGTTTTAAAATTATTT
Organism: Pluvialis apricaria; assembly: GCA_017639485.1. NCBI lineage: Eukaryota > Metazoa > Chordata > Aves > Charadriiformes > Charadriidae > Pluvialis > Pluvialis apricaria. Next base: position 148,557,737 of record CM030008.1, read on the forward strand.
TTATTTCTGACAGAGTATCGTGTAGTAAAACTGCATAGCAGGTTTTTAAATAGAATGAGGTATTTACATCCTCCATATAAATATTTACAAGCAAATAAATAAACAAAAGTATTACTTTATGTATCTTATGAGGATCAAAAATGCTTTTTAACCAATAATTTTCATTCTTCTTCACGGATAACTGAATTATTACCTTTTTTTTTCCTTTGAAGGATCTTTGTTAGTCACTCCCAGAAACCAGATCCTCCATTAACAGAAATTGATCCAATAGAGAAATTCTTTTGCTGTAATTGTTGCAGTCTTCCAAATTAGCCAGAGAAATCCCCTCTATTGCTCTAAACAACATCCCTTTGCACAAACAGGTATAACCAATTCAGATCAAAATATACATGGTTCAAATTCATGCTATATTATTCTTCCTATTCCTAGATCAGTCAGTCTTTTCCTTCTCTTCACTTAGCAATGAGAAAAAAAATTGTAAATATGTCAGTATATTTTGCAAAAGAAGAACTTTGGAGAGTGACATAAGCATTTGTGAATCTGACGAATTCAGCAAAACACTTTCTCCAAGAGAAGTTGTTCAAACTGTGAATGTTTTTTTCAACAATTTGTTAAACAGGATTTAGAATTAAAGAATGTTTATAGACCTCAAGAAAAATAAAAAAGTCATGGGTTCCACAACTCCACTCAAAGTCTCTTTTTTCCCCCAACACCTTTTTTCCCCTCTTTTTGTAAAGAGAGGTATTCTGTACTTTTATTTATTCAACTGAATGGGTAAATCTTAGCTAATCATTGTAGCATATTTTGCAATAGTTGGAATACAACTCTGCCTCCCTGATTCTCTTGCCAACATATTTGTCAGATGATGACCTTCAGCAAATAGCTTTGAACACTTTCCACACTTTGACCTGGGTTAAGAAGGTCCACAATAACTACTTCTTGGCATCTGATCATTAGACTGGATCTAGAGTCTCCTTTTAGGCATCAAAGTGACGATCTGGACATCCTGTTTTGTGTACACAGTCTCTGTTTTCCACCTTCCCTGTTCAGTGCCTCAAAAAGTTGTTCAAAAAACCTCAAAATGTAAAAAAAATATTACTTTTTTTGCAAGTTAGAATACAATTTATCTCCCCTACTTTGCAGTTTCACAGTATAGGCACCTACATTTGAGTTAGTCTGCATCTTTGGTTCTCTTTAAAGTCAATGGAGGCACTTTAAGAATGAGATCAATTACACCTTAAGAAGGCATCTTAAGAGAAAGCCACAGTCATTACTGTTTCTTTTACGTGTTTGCTCCTGTCAAGCAAAATCATCTCTGGCTTCAAGTCACATTTGTTTGCTTTCTATTGAGATATCAAATTTCTAAATTCATTGTTGATAGTTAGTTTACAAAAATGGTCTTCACAGAGAAATAAAGGATTGATGCAGAAAATGACAAAACATTAATATATATACTTGTGTACTGTAAAACATGTAAACTAAATATTCCAGAAATCAAATTCTGCACTTATTCAGCCAGGAAACATACTTAGTGATGTCTATAGACAAGCAAAACAGACATTGTGGGCTTGATTTTTTTCTCTCCATTTATCACAAAAAGCAGTGTGACGACCAAAAACTGCTTGTGGAAGCCATTTGGGTAACAATTTTTTTCAAAAAATATTTCTTCTCTGTGGACACCTGAAAAAGACAGCATCTTTAGGCCCATATAATAATAGATTCCCTCATTTCTACCAGATAGCTACAGACAAGACTTAGTTTGGGGAAAAAATTTCCCATGGTCAAATTTATAATCCCTTTCCAGCCACCAGTTCTGGAGGTGACAACTCAATGCTGTAGGTTTCCTTTTACATCTTATCTTATGTTTGACTTGAAGAAGTATCTTACGTTTGATAGTAGCAGCCATTTTGGTATGGCAGGAAAGATCTGTTGTGATTGACAAAATAATTTTTTGTCAAAGATTTGTAGAATAATTACAGTCTATTATAATGAGCCACTATAACTTCTGTGCTCACAGAGAAGAACAATTCCAGTGCTTAAAACTATCCAGTGTAAAATATTTGCCCCATCACATGATGGGGCAAGCAAGAAATGAAGTTTCCTGTTAAAGAATAGGGTCAATCTAAGCAAGACGGCAAACTTCAAAGGTTCTTAATAGTTGTGTGGTTACTGCACCACACCATTTGTTAAAAGGAGTTGAATTTAACTTATTTAAACTATTCCAAAGAGGCAAATTATTATTTTGCATGGTAGAATAAAATGCATATCAGTGAAATCCATTTCTTTAGAAGGGATGCACTATCGCTTTCTGCTTTTTAGCAAACGTCAGTTCTGCTGTGAGAGGGATGGGATATACAGGCTCTCTGAGGATGCTCGCTAACAGACAAGGCAAGTAGGACAACATGATTCCTTCTGAGGGCCAAGGATTTCAGCCTGCAGAGCAAAACTCTTAGAAAAGTACCTTACAAATTTTAGGGAGCTCTGTATGAGTATTTTTACTGTATGGAGATGATGCATAATACTGTGAATTGATACACATCTAATGCTGGGAATGTAATAAGATCAGCCAAAAAGCTGGAAAACAAAAGGTCCAGGTGTAAAACTGGGAGAAATTAGATACTTTTAAAAAGTGTATTTGAACTGGACTTCTACTGAGAGACACAGTAAGGTCTGAAGCGAGTGACAGAAGAAAAGCTTGCATTTCCCCATCCTAACAGAGGAGAAAGGCCAGATTACCACAGAAGTGCTCCCAACGCACTGGGGAGTTAAACTGTTGCTTTAGTTAACCTTTGCTCGGAAAAGCATGAAGCTACCAATGCAAGTTGTAGTCTGCATGACGACAGCCAAGGTAATTGACACTTGCCACCCGCAGCTGGAAAAGTCTCTAAAGGAACCCAAGAAACATACTGGTTGAAGGTGGACCTCTGAGTACCCCAACTGCTTATTAGGATGTCCCAGCCAAGGCACAGTAACAATTGCCTGTGCTCTACTCTCTCTTCTAGAAGTAATATTGAATAAATAGCAGACATCGCTTTCTAAGCTCAGACAGGCACACAGACACGCATATATGCACCCACCTTTGTTCCTGTATAGAAGTCGTCTTTTGACCTGCTGCCCATAAAAGGGAACTGCATGTGTGTATGAGTATCGATGCCCCCAGGGATCACCAGCTTGTTGGTCGCATCCAGCACAACGAGTCCAGTTGGTGGCTCGGGGTTTAGGTTTGGTCCCACTTGCTGCACCACTCCATCTTCCACATACACATCAGCCACCACAGAGCAGTCATCGTTCACGACTTTTCCCCCCTTGATCAAAAGCCTCTGCTGAGCCAGCTTTTGGGGAGGCATGGGAGCCTAGAAGGCAAGAGTGAGACCTCAGCTCAGAAAGTTGCTCTTGCCTGAGAGTGTTTCACAGCCCACCCTTCTCCCAGAGCAGCAGGTTATCTCCAAATGACCCTAAACACACACCACACAGTGCTCTTTAAGCAGACACTGGGGGAATTGCCCCCTCTGCCCTTGGCAGCTCCTCCTCCCAACTCTGGTGGAGCACCAATGCCCAGCGAGTGCAGTGAGCCGGCGCACGGGCTGCTGGCAGAGCGTTGGCTTCAGGCCCTTTCTGCTCCAGGCTCTTTGCCTGGAGAAAGCGGGGCCAGGCTTTCCAAAAAGTCTGGCTGGGTCCTCATCGAGCTCGCTCCAGCCTGCCCTGTCCACCCTGGGGTTTGAAACATGCTGGGTTGTTCTGAAAATGTGGCCATTCATCGGCTTGTGATGCCCAAAGGCGACCCAAAAAAGCTCTTTGCAACGGGGTTTGTGGAAACCAAAGGTGACGTGAGCTATTCACAGATGAGGCCGAGGAGACCCAGGGTGACCTGAGCTCCCTGCAGCAGTGCCCAGGGAGCCTGTGAGTCCTGCCTGTGCGGAGGGGCCAGGAGAGCACAGGACTGCGGTACTCCAAGCGTCGCACCCATCTCAGCCGAGCCCCCGTGGGCTGCTATGGTGGGTTCCACTCTGCTGCCACGGGACTGAGCCACCACCGGAGGACACCAGCCATCAGGAACCACTCCCGAGCTGTTTCTCAGAAGATTATTTGGGACACACAACCCTCAGGACCCAAACACAGCCCTCCCACCCCCAATGCCACTACTCGGACAATACGCTGGGCTGAGGGGAGAAGTCCCTCGGGGATTTCTGGAGGCTGCCGAGGCCTCTCCTCACCCTGTCAGCAGGAGGCTCAAGCGCCAGGGTTGTGTGGTCGCTCTCGAAGAACCACGTGAAAATCATTTTCCGGTAGCTGTTGCCTTGCGCCATCTTCATCGCCACTGGCTGTGTTGAGGCCGACACTCCCCGCTGCCCCGCGCCCGGCGTCCTCAGGCCGGCACTCCCCGCTGCCCCCCATTGTTGCCCTCACAACTGCCGGCAGCCCTGCCTGGCCCTGGCCCGTGCAGGCAGCAACCACCGGCTGCCACCGGTCGCTCCGGGCTGTGCCCGGCCCCTCGCACCCCGGTTGCCCAAGAGGGGCCCCTTCCTGAGGGCCAGGGCAGCGGGGCCCACCGCCAGGCAGTGAGATCCAGGGGGAAAGGGAAAGTTGGGGCTTCTGCGGTGGGTTTCATACAGCGCTGGCATGACCCCTGCTCGGAGAGGCTGCTTGTGCCTTTCAGAATACAGACCTGGAAAAAGAGGAGGGAAAATAAAATTAGGATGGCTAGAAAATTAGCTAAAAGCTTAGAGCAGAAGTAGAAGAAAGACGTGCTCTACACCATCCCAGAGGCACCTGCTCTATGGACTTTTCCCGCTTCTCTCCTCCGGTCACCCGGGGTTTGCATACTCAGCAGTGACACTGCTCAAGCATGTCCCTGAATATGCTGAGCACCAGCATCTTCATCCCCTTGACTTCTTCCAGTTCGGTGATCATGGCTTCAGAAGACAGAATATTATCTCTGAGGACCACGAGAAGGTGCGCACATATGCTGCCAAGAAGAGACTTAGACAAATAACAGTAGATTTAGAAAATGCTCACCTTCCCATCAGCATGTCACATTTGTTCCTTCTCTCCCAGTGGGTAGGAAAGCAGTACCAGATGTTTGCCTTTGTATCTGCTCATCCCAAATTGTCTTGTCTTATGACTCGCCTTTGTGTGGTGGGACAGAGACCTGCCGGGATTCATCACACTGCACAGCAATAGAAAAGGTCAAAACTCATTTGGAAAAGTAGAGCAGAGAAGGAGAACAGCAAAGCGAAATGCCCCAGGACTCCCGGGGCACCTGTGTGGTGCTGAATGGGCAGGAAAGGGTAACCTGCACCTACCATCTCTGCTGCATTTGAAGCTGGTAAGAAGACAAGGGTTGAGGTACTGTGGTGGGAATTCAGTCATGAACTCCAGCTCACTGGTTACAATGATATTGGTGAGTCAGGAACAGTTGAGTTTCAGCAATATGATTATTCAGATGAAGACCAGGAGAAGAAAGACATAGGAGGGAAGTCAAACTATAGTCCTTTAAGACAGGAATTGTGAACATTAGAGAGTGAGGACAGAAGAGGTCCAGGCGGGCACTGAAATGGGGTAACGGGGCTGAACTTGAATATCTGCTGCTGCTGAAGCAGCAAACCTGTTTCTTCCACCATGCAGATGGACACCTGAATAGCTGGACTGCTGGGGATCTGAGATAGGGGATCTCAGGCACAACAGTTTCCCTTTGTATGGATGAAGTGATCTTTGTTAAGTGAGGAGAGGGGGTGGCAAAGACAGGGGTTCATTCGATTATGTGCAGTCACAAGGCGTGCACCAGTCAAGTTCATATGCCTGCCCCAATGGATATTTAATGACTTCAAGTGGAACAACATCAACAAATTATTAAGTATTTATTGGCAAAGAGGCTCCATTCTGAATTTCCCAGCTCGGTGCCCAAACTGTCAACCAAAAATAGTCACTTTCTTACTATTTCTCCCTGGCCAATGAATATTTAATTATTTCTACAAAATTATTTTCTGCATGACAGACCCAGATAATCACCTCCAAGTATGCTCTTGGGCTAGTGGCAGTGGTAGACTGCTCCTGCTGAAATCCTTCCCCCAAAAGGGGCAGAGGGACATTTGAAGGCAGGCCCATCACATCACAGCAGACTATGGTAAGCAGCAGGGTATTCAGTTCCCTTTTTAGTGTGTTGTGCAGGAAAGAGCTGACACGACTTGGACACCTAAAAGGTGAAGAGTAGCACAGCTCAAAATCCTATTTACCTCTGTTTCTGAATGGCATTGGGTTTGAGCTCCATTTCTCCACCTCTGATTTCTTCCTGGCTAATTTAGACTTTGTGGATCCTACTCTTAAGCGTCTAAACCTTCCTGCCTGTAACTTCATGCCCAACTCAGAGCTGCAGGTCCCACAAACCACCAAGGTAATTGAGAGTCAGGTGTTATAATGCTGTGCCTAGGAAAACTGAATCTCCCACAGGTGGTTCTGAACACATGAAATAGCTTATTGACAGATAATGACATTCTATCTAAGCAGTCCTTTTATTTAGCTCATTTGGACAAACAAGATAGAATCACATCAGCTGCATTTACATACGTTTGGTAAATATTTGATATGTAACAGTTCAGCTGTCCCTGGAAAGAATAGCCTGAAATACCACCTATAGGACAGAAATAATCCTTCTAATACTGTGAGAAGACAACAGGCCCCATATTCTTAGTAATCACTGAATACGTGTTGCTGCTGCAACAAGGCCTCTGGCTCCTAACTGGCTTTGTAACTTTCACTCACCCACAAAACTTTTTATCCTCCTCTTTGCACAGTTTAAAACAAATCTTTGCTCTGTAATCAGTGGCTGACTCTGCACTGTTGTACCAGTTAGGGCTGGGAGAGAGTTAAGTTTCTTCATCGTAGCTTGTATGGGGCTATGCTTTGGATTTATGATGAAAACAGTGTTGATAACACCGGGGATGTTTTAGTCACTGCTGAGCAGTGCTTGCGCAGTGTTAAGGCCTTTTCTGCTTCTCACACCACCCCACAAGCAAGAAGTTGTGAGGGGACACAGCTGGGACAGCTGACCCCAGCCGACCAAAGGGATATTCCATACCATACGATGTCATGCTCAGCAATACAAACTGGGAGAAGGAGGAAGAAGGGGGGACATTTGGAGTGATGGCATTTGTCTTCCCAAGTAACCCTTATGCATGATGGAGCTCTGCTTTCTTGGGGATGGCTCTAAACACCCGCCTGCTGATGGGAAGTAGTGAATAAATTCCTTATTTTGCTTTGCTTGCACGTGCAGCTTTTTAAACTGTGCATCTCAAACCCATGAATTTTTGCATTTTTACACCCCTCATAATTCTCTCCCCTATTGCACTGGTGGGGGGAGTGAGTGAGCAAGCAGCTGTGCAGTGGGGTTTAGCTGCTGGCTGGACTTAAACCACAACTCTGCAGAGAATTTTCCTGTTAAGAAACATTTACTTGTCCTAAAATATTACATACTTGTTCAATGATTTGACAGATATTGCAGAAAGTCATCAATTGCAACCCTGAACTTGAACCTTATGCTAATGCTTTTGTGGTCTGCAGCAAAGCAAATAATCCTGAAAATCTAAACACTGGAATGTCTCAAGTTGTTATGCAAGGGGAGGTTTAGATTGGATATTAGGAAAAAGTTCTTCACAGAAAGGATTGTTAAGCATCGGAACAGGCTGCCCAGGGAAACGGTGGACTTGCAGTCCCTGGAGGTATTTAAAAGACAGTTAGATGTGGTTCTCAGGGACACGGTTTAGTGGTGATTTCGGCAGTGTTAGGTTGGTGGTTGGACTCAGTGATCTTAAAGGTCCCTTCCAACCTAGACGATTCTATGATTCTATGTCTTGTTTAGTGTAGCTATCACAGAAATATGATCAAAGAGATTTCTTAGTAACCTAATGATTAACTTAACTGATTTAAAATGAAGAACCCTAAAGAAAACCCAATCGACATCTATTATTTACCGAAAGAAAATAATTCAGCAAATTAAGGAATAGATTTGCAAGAAATGGCCAACTGAAGTTTGGAACATTCAGAAGACCTTGAGGATGTCTTCTGAAAGTCATTATAATGAAGATACTGTCAGTTTAAAGTCTTCTGAGACACACACTCACCCACCTCCCCCTGGAACCTTTAACTGCTACCTCCCAGTATAAAATATTATTAATTCCTATCTTCTACTGCAATTATCTCATGTTATTTTTATCCTCCCTTTGCTTCCATTTTCACATCCTTCCTACCACACGCTATTTCTGAAAAGCCCTGCTATCATCACTCAGTCTTCAGCTTTTCCTTAATCCAAAGATTCTTACTGGCATTAAGCTTCAAATAAAAGTCGATGAAGCAGAGGTGTGTCTCAAAATGCAGGAGAGGCAGACAAATAGGCTTTCGGACAAACAGTAAAGATGTCTTGTGACGAAAACTGAAGACTGCTGATGAGAAAGCTCAGCTAATGAAAATGCGTTATTAATCATATTTTTCATTTTTGACAACTTTCCTCCAAGGAAGAAAGACTGGATCATGAACCAGATTTTCAACTCAAGAAAATTAACAGAAAGGATACCACTGACTTTCAGTAATGCCGGATAAAGCACTTGGGTTTGGAGAATTGGGTAAAGATGTATCAATTCGAGGTGAACTCTGGATTTACAGAAGGGAATGAACGGTTATCTTTTCCCATATTCAGAAAGTCAGAAGGACTCTGAATGCTCAGTAGGCATTTCTCTCTAATTACTACAAAGAATCCATAACACCTGTTCACCTGGGACTTACTCTCACACCCCTCTTTTCTGCAGTGGGAATTTAATACGTATTCAACGAAATCAAATGGTCTACATGTAATTCTACCTGGAAAGGCTTCATAATTGTGAGAACAATCAGGTGCCCCTCATGAAAACTTCGTAAGTTTTCTGAACAATCCGGTGCTGACTACTTTCGTGAGACAGACTTGCAGACACAAACCAGGGGTGATGTTTTAAAATCTAATCTCTAGCGGCTTCTTCAGTTGGAACTGCTTTCCAAAACTAGCAAGTACATCCTGTTGGTTTTCTATAATAAAACAAGACTAAAAAAAAATTATGAAAGGAGTTGATTCCTGTAGTTCCATGTCCTCTGTACAATTGTATATACGCTCTCCTTAGTGTAAGTACCGGGCCACATCCAAGCTCCTAGTGCCAATCTTTCCCAAAATCTATTGGGAATGATGCTGCAGCCCATTAGCATCCAGCCTTGGACCCCACATATGTGACAGGAAGGAAGGCAGCCAAAACAGTTGCATGTGGCGAAGACCATCCCACTTTTATAAAGCAACAACAGGTAGTGACTGTTGTGTCTCATTTTCATAAGACTAAGTGCTTCTTGAACCTGCTCAACACAAACAGTGGATCACAGACAGCACAACCAAGGAAGAGAAAAGAAAGACCAGGAACCCAGCAGAGCAGTGTCCAACAAACTGTAATACTATGCTCTTTTCAACAGTCACTTCCCATAGTAGCTTAACTAAGGGCCCAATAAAATAGCCACCTTCTAAAAATCCATGAGACCACAAAGGCAGTTCAGCTCAGGCACTGAAGTTCTAAGCCTCAGGACATTCTAGGAAAGAGACTCATCAGATGTGTCAGTTGCTTCCTGGTGGATAAACGCAGCCAAAGAAAGCCAGTTCACAGCACAGAGATTAGCTTCCTTTGGAAATTATTACTTTTACTAACGCATTATATGGAAAAAAAGCTGCAAAATATTATTTATACTGTTGTGGCTGACTCTCAAACTCAACGTCTCTCTTTTGAAGGAGCATAAAGTCGGAATTCTAACTGCTGCCCAACATACCAGGCAAGAGAAAGCAAAACTGAACACCTCTGTTCCTTGCCATACCACTGCAGAAATCAGATACCCGTTTATGACCTTCCCTCATTATCCTGTATATTGCTCCTGCTTTTGTTTCTCATCTGATGCTCTAGAACTGCTTCTTAACCACAGGAAAGACGACAGGTTTAAAACAATACATTTTACCAATTGTTCTTGCTTAATTTTCTACACCTGGAGAAGCAGCTAAAAATTACTTCTGCATTTCAGTTGGCGTAACTTCAGACACATGAAGGTTTGGTTGCAGAAGTCCAAATGCAATTCTGCTATTGCTCTCCCTTACCTCTGTAACACCAGAAGTCAACAATGCTGTGACAAAACCTGAGATTTCTGGTCTTGATTCAGATACCTGTCCCTCTTAGGCAATACCTACAATGTATCCTTATTGCAGGGATCTTTTCCTTATTCCTTAAAACAAGTGTATTCCTTTGTCCTTTACATTCTGCATTATTATTTGTTAGGAAGTGCACCTCACACCAGAACTCCTCATTTCCTCTTCTTATGCACTCCTGATTTGGCATGCCCTACCCATTTCGACTTATTTTTGGACGGTCTCCTACAATTGTTTATCTAAAAAAAAAAAAATATCCTTTTCGCAATGTAATAGATTACAATTATATTCCTTCAGTTTCAAGTCCATTTTATTACAATGGTCCCATCATTCAAAAATCAAAACACAGTGACTCATCTTTTCATCCTAATTTTTTTTGCTTCCTGTGTTCCACCCCTTTCCTTCCTGCACAAGCAGCAGACAGCGTGACTAATGTGCAATAATCTTTCAAATTGAACGCAAGTGAACTAAGTTCTTTCAGATTATACCTTTTCTTCGGTACTTTGACAATATGATACAACTTGGCCACAAGGAATGAAGTGCTGAAATCTAAGCTCTTCTGCTTGACTTCAGCGTGGGGGGAGGAATATTACAAACACTAATTAATTTGCATCAGGATATTCACAAAGATTAGCTGCATTTTGTTAATGCTGGCTTTCTCCAAACGCCCTTTCTCAAAGTGCAATTAGGAATCACTAACCTAGATTGCTTATAGAGCTGCTTCTCTCATTTCCCCCATCAGTTATGGAAGAAGTCTTGTCTATCTGAATTGTCAGACAATTACTTAATGAGTACTACATTCTCTTCCCCCAAACTGCTATTTACCACATAGACCATAGTGTGTGACCAGATGTGAACAGAAGCCTCAACTGGGCAAATATATCGACGTGATAGGAATGTTCTGCTATAAAACTTGATATCAAGACAAATAGGCATGAACTCATTTAATTTACTTTGATGAGGGAAAGCCAGCTACAGTGGTCAAATCCCACAAGAGGCTAGAAGGAAAGCAGTTTTAACTATGGGTCTGCTTACCTCTCCATACGTTCAGTGACCTGGCAAAGGGACAGGACAGACTTCTCCCTTGTCCTTTCAAAACATTCCCCATTTTGGGCAATTGGATTATAGATGAAACACTGGAGGAGTTCAGTTACCAATTGCTTATTTTCAGAAACTCACAGGTGAGAAAGAAAAGAGACAGAGCCAAAAAAAATTAAAATAAATCACTGGTCACAACTACAGGAAGATTGAAGCTGTTGAAGATTTATGGAAAATGTGCAGCACTTCCTCGGGACAACTGCAGCAGTCAAATAACTGTTGGAGAATGAAACAGTCCAGTAAACATTCACTTTTCAGAAAGGAAGCAAAACCTCATCTCAACAGGAAAACCCATGATTAACTTTGGTCTGCAGTTAAGTATTCAATGTAAGGAGTCACTGAAAAAGTATTTGTGACCCAAACTTGAACTGTGATTTTCCTAGACTGAATCCAAGCTTTGCCACAAGTTCTTGTTTTGGCATTTGGATAGGAACTGGAACACAAGATACTGTAAGTAATTCCAGCATCCTCTCTGGGAACCTGTTTTGAAAGAAGAGCTATCAGCAATACTTGCTGAACTTGTACAGAAAATGGACTTGACTTTGGAAACAAAACAAGCCCTTGTAGCATCGGCAGCTCAGTCAGCCCCCTTAATGTTTCAATGCAAATCAAATGACAAGAAAAGTGTGATATGTGAAAAGGAACAATGACAAACTCCTTCCATGCTTAGAAAGCTTTACATGAGGAGAAAAATCACCTCACACTAACCTACATTCTTCAAAGCTTTCAGATGAAAGTGATTTATTACAGAAAGTAAGGTAATTCCACAGTGAATCATTCTGACTGTTCTTCAAAATGCCCTAGCATTGTAGGCACAGCTAAACCAAGAATCCCTTAAATAAAACATTAATTTGAGTAGCTCCAAAATAAGAAATGAAGTAACATGACTCAAGAGAAGTCTCAGCAAAAAACCAAAAAACCTACCAACGAACCAAACCATAGGAAACCCAATCAGTATTAATCAAAAGAAAATTTGATCACTCCCTTTAAACTCACTAAGAAAGAAATCACTGCAACAAGTTAGCCTCATACAAATATGAATTTTATTTACAATTTTCCAAATTCTCAATGAAATCCAACTTCTCAGTTAAATGTGTAGCATTTCTCATTTAAAACAAACTAAACATTGTGTTCTTTTTACATCTGCAATATGGAGTCCATAGGTACATGCTATTGGGGCATCTAATGGAACAAATTTAGATCACTTTATGTGTGTGCATATAACACCAAAGGTATCCTGTGAAGACTCTTCGAAATGTATCTGCGTTGGGGACAAACGTTTCCACAACCACTTTCTAATGACAATTAGTTAGGAAGGTTTAAAAACCCAGTATTTTATACCAGGACATACTGTTCACATGTATTTCAGGGTGTGTTACTATGTTCATATTGCATAGTGGCCTGCTCTATAAGCAACGCCACCGAAATCAGACTGAAGATTACCCACAGATTTAGATATTATTCAATGTGAATAAAAATGGCCATTGATGACTTCTGCTCGGGTATGTGTAATTATGGGCCAATCTGTACCTGATCTGGTACCAGTGTGATGTGATCTGTTCTGAAACTTAAAACCGCATGGGTCACTATAATAAAATCTTTTACAACTGTATTGCACATAAGTTCCTCAAAAGCACAAATCTACATAACCATGTCCTGAACTCAGAATTTACCTGCTAATTCTCATGAATAAAATCAACCAGATGGTAAAATTGTTTATTTTTCTCATCCCAGTGTTTGTGAAAGAAGGGAAGAGGGAGAAAGTACATACACTTTGGAATCCATTCAATTATTTGTTTCTTCTGCATGTGATTTGTACTTCAGAGATGAGGATTTTTAAAAAATAAAAGAAAAAGCCAGACAGACCTTGGATTTATCTTTAAAAGTACCTCAAAAACATAACAAAAATTCAATTTAATTTTGATACATATTAAAACATTTTAGTCAGTTCTGCCCGACAGCATAACACGACAGAAATGCACAAGACTTTAAACATGCTTTAAAATGACATTCAACAAAGTATTTAAAATTTAATAAATAGCATACAATCACACACAAATACATTTCATACTGGATCTTTAAGCCTACTAAAAACAGACTGGCAAAGAATAAATAAAACAGTAGTTGACATTTTTGTTTTTAAAAGGTGTAGATTCTTGTTATCACGCTAGTAGCCACATATTAACCTGCTTATCACAAAATTGGAAGTTATGAGCTTTTTTCCCCACTGGTCTTTTTTGCTCCAACATGTAAGATCATTAAAAAAAATACACTGAAAGGGATTTTTTTTTTAAACAACCAGTCTGCAACCAAGAAAACCAGTTTTTAAATACAACGAATAAATAGGGAATTAGTAAAGCAAATTCAATTGCAACAAAAATGCAACACCCCAAGAAAAGAGCCATGGAAATATATAGCCATTGCAATATTAGACAATAATAGTACTTAAAGTGATAGTGCTTGTGCACTAAGCTCATTAGAGACCTTAATATGATTTTAGTGCAAATCCCTTGAGTCCAAACAAGCTTTATACCCTACAGTATTAGGGAAAGATCTATTACCAGTTGGAACTTATTCTGTAGTGTATTTGTACATATCGAATATTTAAAGAACTAACACGCATTGTAATATCTTCGGCCCTTTTTTTTTTACTTCAAATAGAAAAGACTGATGACTGGGGATTTTATATACTATTTGGTTGTACCATATTAGATTGCAGTTTAGGAAAGTCAGTGCTATAAAAGCTTTTGCCATCAGTTCGTCTATTGTATCTAAATTTCACAAATCATTGCATTTTGTACTTCTGAGAAAAAAAGAATGCTCCTGGAGAAAGTTTCTCCTCCCTTTAAATAAGTTCACATTATGATGAAATTCAAGAATATTTAGACAAAGTGTTGTATAAACTCAAAGAAAAGTACATATTTTACATTAACAATCCTTACCAGCATTTAGTATATTAAGTTACATGTATGTTGGCAATAATACAACAGAGTCAATTCCTAAAGGAAAATAATTCTGTACAAATTCACCTGTTAATATGGGGTTAAACAGGCAGCCAAATAACTCTTGACCGGCCATGTTTCTGGTTTGAACTACAGTACCAGGATAAACTAAATTTGAAACTAACTGGGATAACTTCAGTTTAAAGAGTAATCAGATTATACTGGATACACACATCATGTATTCAGAGCCACTAAAATGTTCACTCTAATAGTTCCATAATGTCATCCAGTATAAGAAACGTTTAATCAACCACACAGGCTAAAATAGTTTTAACATAATGTTGTCCTGGATTTTTTAAAACTAAAAACTAGTTTTAATTGTGAAGTACAAAACAATGACAGATATTGCTCCAACTTGTACACAATCTTTCCTAAACAATCCGTACCTAGCAGAGTAATAATGCCTCATCGTCACTAGTTTCATTTTTCACTGTTGCTTCTAAGCAAGTGTCGGGTATCTGGGCAGTGTGCACGATGCCACAGCTCTCACAGGGGCCATCTCGACTGCATGACCTTACACCGTGATGTGTTGCACTGTAAGGCTGTCTAAGCCCTGGTCCTTGATCTGAGCTGAGATCAAGTAGAGGTCTTGAACAGTCATTCATGTCAAAGTCTGATGCTACATCAGAGACTGGAATTAACATTTCAACATCATCATCCTCTTCTCTTCCACTTACCCCATTATCAAGCTGTCTCAGAGGACTTTGGTTCTGATTCACTGAGCTTGATCTCCCTAAAGTAAAGCGTACCCAGCGTAAGCCTTGAGTCATACGACTTAGCGCGCTACTGAGCTGGTGACGTGCGGGACTTGTGCTTGGGGGGTCTACACTTGTCACTTCTCTTCCACTATCCGTGTTACCGCTACTGCCGCTCTGAGCAGAGGAACTGCCACATGCTCCGACTGTTGCTTCTATTGCTGTTGCAGGAGGGACTTTCTGAGGCAAGGTGGCAGCAACACCACCAACTGCTCCTGCTGTGTCTCTTCTTTCATTTTCCGTGTCTGTATCATCAGATTCAACTGAAAACAGACTTCTGTGAGTATTATTTCTTTCAGCTTCTCTATTAGTACTTTGGCTGGCAACATCATCCCCATCCGCTGAGACCAATGCCAATGATCCAGAATGACGTGACCTTGCAAAATTGAAAATTCGATTCCAAATGTTACTTGATCTGCCAGCCATAGGAAGTCTGATTGAGGTAAATCCAAGCTGAGATCGTACTGCCAGTCTCAGGTTTTCCAGAACTGAAGCCTAAATGAGAAGACAAGCAACATTCAAGCGTTGACAGTACATTGGCACTGTTCTAACAAAAGAACAGCAGCAACTATTGTGCAAAACAACATATAACCACAAAGTTAAACGTAGAGTCTTAAATATTAAAAAATGTTGCGTCTTTAATAGTAAGGATCTGGTGTATGTAGCAATAGGCTATTTTAAAAACAAAGCAGGCATGAAAAGAACTCTAGATACTCTTGAGGAAAAAACATTATGAACAGGGAAATTAAGCAGAAACATGTATGGAAGAAAAAGGGGAATAAAAAAGCAATGAAGTATGTAAGATATGTTTCTGCCCAAATCAAGCTCTTCTGAATAAAGGCAAAGTGAAAACCAACACACTATAACCTGGATATGGAACACTGATTACAGAAAAGTACATCCACAGACCCAGTGCAGACCCAGTACAGCAGGTACGCAAGATCTGTTACACACAATCTTACCCAGAAGATAAAGTAGTTACTGTGGATTTTAGAGTACAGTACATAGAAACGTGCCTCAAAAAGTTTAGGATTTAAAAATGAAATCTTCCAGAAAGATTTAACAGAGGTGACCTTTCTTTATCCACTATCATGGGGCTGCCTAGAATAGAGACTAAATTAAACATCCTCTCTAGCAGAGGCTTGTAGTTTGATTTCCCCCCCCAATTCTGGCATAATCAGTTAATTCCAGTTTCAAAATGCTTTAATGCTTCTGTTTAATTAAAATTATCTTATGTGTTCTAAACTGTACATTTCCCAAATTTGGTATACATTTTCTAGTCATCCAGCTATACAACAATGTATGCCTGAATTTTTCTGCTTAAAAACTTTATACAACTTTTAAATTGCAAGATAACACAAACATATTAACACCTTTGACTTGGGGGTCCCTTACTCAAACTTACAGAACACAGTGCCTCGGCTAAGTAGCTCAGTTCTCAAATACTAGGGTAGAAGATCTGCCAGATGCCCATGGTTCTGAAAATATTCACAGATGTGTTTAATCACACGATAAAGACCGTATTTGCATCTTTTAATGAAGATTATGGCAAAAATACAGAATATTCTTCAGAAAAGCCTTTTTTTCCCCAATTAAAGACTTAACATGCTGTCAACTTCAGCTCTCTTCCACAATCCTTCAGACGCCACGGGGCGTACACAGAACAGTATCCAAACAATACTTCGGGCACAACCTACCTCTTCCCTTCCAGTAGTTCACAGAATGATATTTGAATTCAAGCATATAAATACATATGTTCAGTAGCCTTACTTTCAACAGCTACTGGAGAGACTGCTACCCACCCTTGAAAATCCAGCTCTGAAGGGGTGTATCAGTTTTAGGGGGAAAGCATTACATACAAACCAGAACTCCCAGATTCCTCTAGCCTGAGACTGCTAACTTCTAGGAAATCTTGAATATGCATTTTCAGTCCTGCACGCATTTGCAATCTTAAGAGGTATATATTGCTCAAAACAAAGCAAGCTGAACACATCCTGATTTAATATTGACTCCCTCCCCGCAACACTTAACCATATTAAAAATTTAATTTGAGCTTTATAATATATAGAATACAAACTACATCAACTCCTAGGCTTTTGCTCTTACTGATGTTCTCTCTTCTGAAAACGGAATCTTTTTAAACAATGCAACTTCGTTGATTAAATAAAAGTAAAAATTTTTATCATGGAAGCATCAATGCTCTAGAATGAATTTTTCATTATTTTTGAAGGTGATGGCCTGCTCCCTACTATTCCTTATTTTTATGCTGGTTAATTTCCCAGTATAGCTATTTAAGTTTTCACGGCCACGAGTCTTATCAGAAATACTGGTCTTCATAATGGAGATTCACTAACAGTCTTTGTTCCAAACTATTGTACAAGCATCAGTATTTTTACGGAGTGTGAAATCATGGTTACATAGAAAGACTATGATGCAACTATATTTTGAAAGATTGCCACTTTCAGTAAGTCTTTCAAACTCCACTATATTTTAGTTCTGAAAAATAATTTAAAATACATCCAAAGCAACAGTGGTTAATGCAATTTAAGTCAAACTGAAGATAAACGAAAATTTCAGTAATTACACAGCTTTTTAAAAGCTCTGGTACCAATCTCTGAGTGCAGTTACTACATGTTTGGGTCTTCCGGAATTGTCCTCTCTATCAGGAGATTTCACTTTAGTAAAACTCAAGACCTTTAGGCCACCTTTGTGAGGTTTCATGATGAAAAATGGGTCTGAGTGAGCTAAGTTTGTCTGAAAATTGTAATGGTTCCTAAGTGTGTTCATGTGCACCAAACCTGAAGTGTCCCATACAGGGTAGGGATGTGCAGAAAGCATTGCTTTGTTCCAAGTTACCTGTACCAGAGGACTTACATGGTTGGGCATGGCAACTGCCCTGTCTTAAGCCTACCCTACCTCAAAAGGCTTGTGAGCATAGCTGCATCACAAACTGGTGAAGCTTGATTTTGGAAGAGAGGACAGCCAGCCAAATTTGTAAAAGTACAGAGTTGTTTTTAAACAGAAATATACTGATCTTTATTATAACCACAATAACCCATCGATTAAGAATGAGGGATTCTGCAGTGTTCATAACAGGCCTCCATTAATAAGGTCATTAACAAGTTTTAGTGCTAATTTAGCTACTGAAAAATCTTCACAATGTCTTCTTTCTGATATGTTTTCAAAGTCTCTCATGCAAATTGCAATTTATTTTCCTCTTTTCCTTTGTAAAATCCTTTGTCACGGATCACAGCTGCTGTTTGTGAACATGTATGCATGAAAGAATAAGTGAAATCTATGGCAGAATAAATGTAATGAAACCAGTACTGTTCAAAATAATAAAAAAACCCAACAATTCCCCTTCTTATGGTATTGTAGTTTTCTTACATGCTTCGCAACATTAACTAACAGTAAACTTTGCTGTACTAATTGCAACACATAATACAGGTTAATGCCAACTTTAATACAGCACCACAGCAGGGTTTCTAGACTGAGACTTTTCTTCTATTTCACAAAAGAGCATTATAACTGAAAGCCATTTTTTTTAAAATGAAAAAGTTGTTTTGATAGAAATTCATTCATCAACCAAATAAGATTTGTGCTAATGAACCACTTGAGAATCACGATGGCTAGACACTATTAACTCCCATTTACTAGCTTTTACTTTGTTACTTTTCATCCAAGAGAGATTCTGTAGCGTGCATTAAAGTCATTCATTAACAAGAAAAAAAGCCTGCAAAGAAAACTGGTGTGGTGCTACTGTATCAAGATTTTATCCAATGACTAATCCTTAGTATAATAGTATTGGCCTGAAAAGAAGAAAAAGGAAATGCCATAAAACAAAGAAATGCAGATGAAATTTAAAATATCTTTATTTCAGTCTCCTCAAATTTTAAGTGGTCTGCCTGCTATTTTGGAACCTTACCTGATTTGGTGAACAAACAGGAAAATCTTCAACTGGTGGAATTAAACCCTGGGCAATTAACTGTCCATAGGATGGAGGAGCTTCTCTTCTTAACAGTTCAGCCTCAACCCTTGACAAATGGGTTTCAAATGATCTTTCAAAGAGAAAAGAAATTTCATAATACATAAGACTATGATGTATGTATTTAAAACTAAATCAAACTATTATACTCTGAAATAATAAAATTTTGCAGATGAACTTTTATTAATTTAACTGAAATTTAATTGACAAAGGATATATAAGTCCTTGCAGTCATTCCAGTGGGTCTGTCCAGCTGAGACAAGAACAAAAAAACCAACCCAACAATACATTCCTAAAAACCACGCAGAGCGGGCTTACAAAATGCACCAGGAGAGATGCTTATATTACTTTATAAAAATTGAAGAATGTGTAATTCTACTATGAGATAGTCTACAACAGAAGAAACATGCTGTTAAACACAGAACTGAGATACTTAATTGCAGAAATGCAGCTTTCCCACACTTTCTTTTCAGTAACAACATCTGAAAGCTTAACTCTAAATAGTTAAGTGATCAGAATACTTCTATTCCCTTTTAACTAACCTCTTTTTACCGTCAAAGAAGGAACAATACCTTTAGAAATCCTATGCAACAATAACTGTATGTCAATAAAAATGTTTTAACAATAAAAGATATGAAAATATTGTAAAAATTTAAGTTCTCGAGGCGATCTGTTCTACTTACCTTCGCTCAAACATCCTGAGTGAGTACAATTTACACGTACATCCTAGTGCAATGACAAGCAGCAATCCGCAAATAAGACTCCCAATGACAGCTGCAGTTATTACTCTAGTGGGCACAATGACTGGGCAATTCTCTTCATCACTGCCATCACCACAGTCATCTTGAGAATCACAAACCCAGCTCTCAAACACACAGCGGTTATTTTTACAATGAAAATTTCCTGGCTGACAGAAGAAACAATTTTTTTCATCTGAACCATTAGGGCAATGATTCTGGTAGTTGCAGCGATCTGAGCGAGGGTAGCAAACACCATTTCGAGAGCAGGGAAACTCATCTCTTTGGCACATGGTGCAGTTGGTTTCATCCCTTCCGTTTGGACAGTGCCAGTAGCCATCGCAGCGTTGCTGCTCTGTGTAGCAACCCCAATTTCCACCGCATGGAATTTCCCATGGCAAACAGAAGCCATCTACTTGATAGGTGGCGTTGAATCCTCTGGCAGCATTCACTTTGTCAGCACAAAAATGCACTCTTATCTGTCCTGAGGATGAAACAACAGTGAGGGGAGCATGAGAGTCAAATGCTGTTAGCACACGCAACAGCCTCCGTGGATTCTCCTCTAATCCATCATATATTTTGACATAGTCTCCATAACCTGTACCATCAAGTTTAAAATCAGTGAATCGCAAAATTACTTTGCGATGGTCACCAGTGTCTATCAGCCAGGTGCAGTTGCTTCCAGGTGGATAAAAGTCAGGATAGTTGGGAGAACTGAAAGTACCATAAAAGTATTTTAACCACTGCCCACATGTTGGCACATCACAGTCTATTTCATCTCCTAGGTCAAGACAATCAATGTTACCATCACATTTCAAAGACTCTGGAAGGCAAGTGTAAAGCTTGGTGAAGCGAGAAAGACACTGGAACTGATTGTAAGCACAAGTTTGAAAGGAAGAAGCTGCCAGAGGATTAGCTTTGGCACACATTTCTTCATCCGAGTTGTCTCCGCATTCATCCATATTATTACATTTCCAACTTTCTGGAATACACTTCCCATTAGCGCAATGAAACTGGTCACAATCACAATTTGGTTCATCAGATTTCCCTGAAAGAAAAAAAAGAAATTATAAAAATGTTACCTTTTTAGAATTTAGTGCTATATGGTTTGTGTCACGTATTTATTTGCTGCACCAGGCAGTTCAGAATGGCAAAACAACTATTTAAATTCTCTGTAAGTCATCACAACTTTCAGTAAGTTTCAAGATGAAACAGTTGTTTCAAGTCGAAATTCTGCCAGCATATCAGCATGAGCCTCATCCTTAGCTGCTTTCCATCAAGTAACTTTAACCCAAGCAAGAAAACAATGCTCATTTATACTGATTGAAAAATCTGGCTTCTAAGGTGCTAAAAATAAGTCAGAAAAATACTGTTTCTCTCCTCTTTATCTCTCGAAATACAGAAACATTTTGTCCTGCAGTACCAGTTACATCCTCAAATTCTGTCTTGTAAAAGCAGTCAGACCTCTCTCCTGTTTTCGTAGGCTCCTACTTTGTACCAAAGGATCTATGGGAAGAGAGAAGCTGACAGTTGAAGATTACCTATTACCGCCAACCAAAGAGAGAAACCTCTTCTGCTCACCTCTTCCCACTGCTTGCTCCTGCCTCTCCTCCAGCAACTAAGAGTAGAGTGCAGCAAGTGCAGAAACACATACTTAAAATACACAAAACCATACAAAATCATGCTTTGAAAGTCAAGGATCCAAGTAGTGGTCCAGCAAACATGGAATTGTGGGGGTTTTTGGTTGGGTGGTTTGTTGTTTTTACTTTTTAATTCTGAACAAAAAAGTCAAAAGACACCTTTATCTAAGAAAATGCAGTCTACTGGCTACTACCTCACTTGTAACATCAAGAATACTTCTTTGACGGATTCATTTATTAAAGTTCAACCACGTTAAACACTGAAGCATACCTGGGAAGCAAGCTATTTGAGCTCTGCAATGACTTAGCCGAGTCAAATACAGCTGTATCATTTAAACTCACTGCATTTTCTACAAGCCACGGTACAGACTGTAAAATTGGCTATAAAACAAACTGCCGTAGTCAATCCTCAAAAAAAAAAATTTCAAAAAAAAAAATCTGCAATGCAGATGGTCCCACACAGCGGTAATTCAGGAACTAAATTAGACAAATATATACTAAATCTAAGTAACACTACACTTAGGGTTTTAAAAAAGAAACAGGAAAGAAAGTATGATGAACTTACTGAAATACAGATTTTCGCAGAAGATGCAGGTTTTATCTTGCTTTACAACAGAACAATTCAGATTGGAAGAGATCTCTGGAGGTCACCTAATCAAATCATCTGCTCAAAGCAAGGCTAACTGAGGTTTGATTGGGCTGTTCGGGCCCTTGTCCAATCAGTATTTCCAAAGCTCCAGCGCTTAACCACACAAAGTGATAAAAGTCCTCGTATCTAGCCTGAATTTCGCTTGCTGCAACTAATCGGCTGTGATAGGTCAAGTCATACTGCACCTCTGTTCTCCTATTTGCTATTTTAGTATCTTAAAAAGCATTAAAAAGAAATACTCTACCTTGAAATAACATATTTTTTTAAAAAAAGGTGTAACATCAGCATTTTAAGAATTTAACAAATGCTAAGGTTTTTAAAAAATGAACACAGGAAAAAGTGAAACCAGCAAGACTTGTAAATGTTGTAAGAACTGCTGAAGAGTCTTTAAGCCAACAAATTTGCTGACAGAGAGCAAAGGAGAGAAAAATGTATGTGCTGCCGGTGATTAAGTTTTAGAAAATTTTTATTTCACTGAGAAGAACATATCTAGTACAAATGATATGATCTTTTTGTTCTGTTACATACATATATATGTATTTTTATATATATATTATACACACACATATGCACATTGTTCTTAATATTAGTGTGGCAAATACTTATTATGAAGCCCGGCCTTGAATTTGAAGCCTGTAGAACTGAACTAATAGACTTGTTCTGCCTAAATTAAATGACTGTGGCCCACAGGTGGTGGGCAACATAGTAGAGTATGAATAAGAAGAGTCATTGAACTTGCTCAAGTACTCATTATACTCTAGCTCAACACTTCTACCTTGTAGAACCGGGAAAAAGATTGAGTAGAAAGCTGTAACGTGGAGCTGTAAATATTAATGGCAATATTGTAGTAACAAAACAAGATACGATTTCAACCTAAGCTCTTCATTCTGCAGGCTTTTAAACATCCCAGAAAAGAGCTGCCTACTTGATCCTGATTTAGCAGTTTTAATCACCAATCCTCAAGTCATTATATCACAAAAGTTTACATACGAATCAAAAATAAGAGTTGTAAAAATACTAAGAGATGTACAAAATAAGACTATCCTTGGAAGCTGTATCACAAAAGACTTCAGGATCAGACAAGATAATTAACAGAACCCACGACGATCACAATCCTTTCATCTATTTACAGTCAACGTAAACCTCTGTAGTTTTATTAACTCTTATTTTCCACTCTACATCACCATTAGTAAACTCCATCCCATTTTGATACCCATAATTAAAGAGGCTGATAAATTAAAAGGGGTGGCAGGAAGACAGAGGAAAGAAAGACAAATGACACAAAATTTACCTTCTAGTCAAGTACTTTTCCTAACTATAATGCTTTTTCTGTTGTTGTCGTTTTGTTTGTTTACAATGAAATATAAATATTTACCTGGAAGATATTATTTACTTACAACAAGAATTAATTCAAGCAATTCACATGCCCTATATCTTCCACATCAGATTTTAAACATGGGGCTCCCTAACGGTCCCTTTTACACCTGTATTCTATAGTTTCTATCATTCCAGCAGAAGTAGGCCTAACTTGCATCCATGTAACTAAAACATTACTACTTTTTCCCCTTTTTCTAAGATCACATGCCACCTTTGAGAGTGGCCTTAGCAACACTGAATTAAATAGTCTACTGAGGAGTTAAACTGAGCACTACTGCGTGATGCTAACAAGAAGAAATCAAACAACATAATGGCACAGTTGAATGTACACAGTTGAATGTTAGTACTTCAGGAGTCTCCCTTTCACACTGGAAAGCAGAAACGATGAGATGATTATTAAAGCAGATTTGTGAACTCTTCTCCTATACACAGGTCCGTTTACAACATTAGAAGACTGCTCTGATCACTGAAACATTACACTTCCACCTCAATCATGAAATACTTCCCAAGTATCATATCAAACATAGAGACCAAAGTGTCAGCAAGGTTCATTAAAAAAAAAATCAAACACAAAAAAAGCTAAATAAAAAAAAAACAAAACCTTTTTTTAAAAAAAACCCCAACACTTAAAATCAACAGATTAAAGTCGTAAATATTCTAAACTGAGTACCACTGCATGATGCTAACAAGAAGAAACCACACAACAGTAGAAACTGCTTATTGTTGAAAGTGTTACAGCTTCTTCCAATAGGGGTTACATACTGAAATTGTTTCAACATCAGAGGAAAATAGAGGACAAGATTTTTCAGAAAAACTCTACGGAGCCTGTGGCTTGCCTCCTCTGCCCATTCCACACGCCGACCCAAAATGCCCTTCCTTCGCAAAGCCCCTCAGGCAGGAATGCTGCCTTCCCTCTTTGCCTAGAAGGAGAGGGAGAAAAGCAGGGCAGAAGCCAAGGCCTCACACAGGACAAGAGCGTGTGCGTGGGTCGTCAGCAGAAACAACAGTAGAGGATAACTGATTAGACAGCGTCTTCCTCCCCTGCCCCCATCATGTGTTTTTGTGAGACAGTAAGAAAAACCCAGATAGAACATTGCCCTGAAAGCTGAGCCAGCATCAAATGCAAGGCTGCATTGCTTCTCCCAAGACTTGCAAAGCCGCAAGGAGGTGAAGCACAGAGGGAACTCTTTTGTAGGCTTGGAAACGGGCAACAGAAGGGGATAAGCCTGCCTGGAAACTTCAGGTTTGTGAAGGACTGACAGGGTAAAGGAAGCCATTAGATAAAAAGAGTGCAGAACACAGAACAGGGGCAAACAAAGCTTAGGCTAGAGGAGATCAGGGCTCATTTTACTGAATCTTGGTGGAATAGTTTTGAAGATGGGTGGCAGTGGATAGGTGTAAGACAGTATGAATTGTTTTATGGAGGAGAGGAGTTCAAAGCACAGATATTTGGAGCGGGTCAGGGAGTGGAGTATAGGCATACACTAAGAAAGCAAGAGAACACAAAACCATTGTGAAAACAGAGAGAAATCTAACAGAATATTTTTGATGATCAGGACATAGGACACCATGATCACTCTATTATATAAAATCCTAATACTGCTTAAGGCCAGAAAAAAGCGGAACTAGTCTTTACCTGTGACTGTCTTCCTCCTCTCTTTTGGCAACAGCTACTAGAGCAAGAATTGCCCAGAAAACAGTCTCAGACTATCACTACTGGTAAACACCTTACATTGCATACTTGAGTTATCCCAGAAAAAATTTCCATGTACAAACCCATGCCTATACTCGGTTAGAGTAATTTATTATGTTAATAGGTTTTTAAATTGTGGGCTTTTTAAAAAAGAAAGTATACCTTCTGGACACAGGAAAAAATTATGCAAATGTAAAAAAAAAATCCCCCCGCTTCCTCCTTCTTTTGCCCTACTTATGCTACTCAGAAGTCAACCCAACCATTTTAACAACTAATTTTATTGTAGTGAAAAAATTTCAAATCTTAAGCTATGTTAAAAAACTTCCCAAGTTGCCTAGTGTTACTAGTGAACTTCCCCCACCCTCAATCATTCACTCTTCTTATTACTGTGAACACTCATTCCCGCTTTGAACAGTCAAGTTGTGCATGGGATCAAAATAACCTACACAATGTATACTTTCAATAGGTCTTGAATCAACTGCAGGAAATGCATGTACTGTACCCTGCTACAAGGAACTAGTTCTTGAAACAGAAAACAAAAAAATGAAACCGTAAAACTGAACTAGGTATCATTTGAACATACCAGCAAAGTAGGCTAATCTGAAGCCTTTTCTGGAGATGCTATCATCTGAATGAAATCTGATCCAAACATGATCCTGTGAAGAGATGTATGGTGAAGGAATGGAGGAGCCGCATGCTCTATAGCCTTCAATATTCTTGTAGCTTCCAATTGTTAACCAATCTGAGCTGCATCGTCGTGATCCCTGAACATCAAAATCTTGAAAGCTGGGGGGGGTAAAGAAAAAAAAAAACAAACAAAAAAATCAGAACAAAACAAAAAAAGACAGGTCAAAATTGCTACTGAACTGGGTATTACATAACTGAGCTGATGAATTGCTATGCAGAAAAACAGAAATTAGCTGTAAGTTCTTTTCTGGTCTGAAATAAAGAGCGGCTTCTCTACCCACGTAAGAATAGGATTCAACCTTGTGGTGATGACACCTTTATTAGGACAGCAAGAATTCATTCTGTTAAACAAAATATTGCATCCCCTACTTAATGAAGCTCAGTTTTGCTATAAAAAACATATTAAGCCTTCATCTTAAAAAAAAAAAAAAAAAAGAAACAAAACTCTGTTAATGAAATTGTCTTTATGTGTCTCATTTAATGACTTACATATACTACAAAGTGGTTTTATTTAACCCAGATTTCATCTGAACTTTAGCTAATGCAACACTTAGCCAATGATATGACTTGACATTATAAATACGGCTAAATTGTTCAAAACTTTGATTTCAAATAAGATTTTCTCCCAGTTGCACTCCTCGGTTACCCAATGGGTATGTCATGGAAATGTCATGGTATGGCTACAGCTATATCAAGACACGCTGCCATGGTAATGAAGTGTGAAGGGAAGACGGTGTGGGCAGAACAGGTCAGAGCAGACAACACAGCAGTAAACCAGAAATGAAATGTGAAATGTATGCTAGGTAGAGGGGTGCAAGGAAACAATGTGAGAGGGAAAAAAAAAAGGTTTTGTGAAAAATAAACTGTATGAAAAGGTTTAGAAAGCATTCTAGTAGCTGAACAGCTCTACCTACTTTACACTGCATTTACACCAGTTTAATATTTAGTAGAAAGACTGTTTAAATTAAAAAGCAGTACTTTAACAGAGTAACTGATGTCAAAGCAAATACTTCATAATGAAGAGCTGCTTCTTAGGTCAGCAGGTCCGTACTGGAAACGGAAGTAAATCTGCAGCTAATGCAGTTTCATGATCAGCCTGCGAAGCAGTGCTAATTTGTATCTTGATGCTAAAACAAGCCTAGATTTCCCTTGTGGCGGTAATGGGGAATGAACTCATGAGAACTTTTTTCACATTACTTCTTTAGAAAAGTTATAAGGTATGAGAAACTGTGAGGAACTCTGCATCAAAAGTCAGCTTTTCCAAAACTGCAATCATATCAATTCATTTACTATTTATACCCTGCCACTTTTAAGCACACCATGAGACTTCATAGCAATGAAGCATTACAGAATTTCTCTATGCATTTTTAATGCAAAATTCTTATATATCAGAGACATTAAAAAGAAATCAAATAAATGAGCACACAGATGCTTTTTCTAGTTACCAACTCTCCAGTTGAAAATAAATGTGTAAGAGTAAATCAGATAAAAGGCAGAAAACAACCAAAACAGAAATCCTACATTTACAGGAAGGGAGATGAAATCGGTACATACACAATTGATAGTTAAAAATGTTTAGTCAGTATTTCTTCAATCCATGTAGTTACTACAGGAGCACTGTTACCTTATAGTAATGATCTCCCCGGGGTTTGCATGGATATACCAGCTACAGTTGATTCGGGCAGGATACTCAGAGGGCCACCCTGGACTTGTGATTGTCCCGCTTGGTGATCGAATTTGTTCTGGGATATCTCCACAAGCTAAAAAATACACATATATTGAAAGCAACTTGATTAATGTCTTTTTTTTTTTTAAAGCCAGTAGGACAAAAATCAATCAACACTCATCAGCGAAAACATGCCACTGAGTTGGATGAGGCAGCAATCAAAGTAACATCTAAAGGAGTTCATAACGAACGCAGGTCACAACACGTCAGACAAAAGATGTTTTCCAATGTTGCCGGTGCAGAAGTTTATACAAATGTCAATTAGCACTGCAGATTAAAAAAGATTATACACACTTTGACAAATTTGTTATTAATGTGACAGATTTTGTATTTCCTAATTTTATTTTTAGCCTTCATAAAGACTCTGTTCAATTTAACGATGCATTTAGACCTTATACTGAAAAATGCATTAGAAGATGAAAAAGAAGTTAAAGCAAAATAATCAAGTGGCTGAAATTTCCTGTCTGCAGAAGACCCAGTCCTGGCCACCACTTAAATGCCCTCTTCCAGCCCTTGGCATGGAAATGATCTTCATACACGATTCCAATGCTTGGAAGGCAAAGAGCACTCACAACAGCACACTTCATTTATAGATATTAAAAGTTAGGTTTACAAGAGATTATTCTTAAAAGGGACTTGCGTAACTACAAGCTTTCTGGTCCATTATCAGAAATGTATTTATAGGACTGATTCTATGCAACTGAAGTAACTTAGCCATTCGTATTCTTACTCTCTGTAAGAATAGCTTTCTGTATTGGCCTTAACTCAGTTGCTTACTCCTTTCACTGGAGCGTTCTCAGCTCTGCTGATTTCACTTCAAGTAATGTATTTACTAGTTTTGTGGTTTTGTTTTGCTGCCTTAGCAGCCTTAGATCCAACACGGATCTTATAGCATATTCACAACCTTCACATAAATAGGAAGGCCAGAATACTATCGCTACAGAGCCTGAAATTATGAGGAAGTTTCAGAGGTCAGAAAACACATTAAAAATAATTGCCTTCTGTGCTTTTATTTTACAATTTCCTCACTGCTAGTCCAAAACTTGTGGGATCTGGAAGTTTACTGGTAGCACAATCAGTTAACACACAGTAGTTTAAACACAAGAACTGTTACAAATGAGGAGGCATTTTTATTATTGTCTGATGACCAAAAGCTTTTAGAATTTTAAAAATTTTTAATATTTCATTAAAGTAACAAATCAGAACTGATGCGGTGAGCAAACACGATGAAGAATGAACTGTATTTGTAATACTGCAAAAGTTGTAATAATGTAATTTGGAAACAAGTTATTCATTTTTTTCTACTTTTATCCACGATCAAGCTTTTAAGATAATTTTTCAAGACTATGCGGACCTGAAATTATTGACCAGCTCTAATACAATACAAAGCTATAGTCTTAAATTATTATTGAAAATATCTCTACATGGCATAACAAATAAATTCCTAAAAATAGGTTCAGAAGGATTAAAAGACAAAAAGGCTGGCATGTGTCTGTATTTTCTGTACTAGTTTAAATATAGAAATCTAGAAGCAAAAATAAAACTCAGTAAATTTACTGTTTTCATGTACAGCTGTAAGAAAACATTGCATTAAATAGTTTTTTGCACATTTCTTATTAGAGCTTCATTCATGCTGCACAATTACATATTAACATACTTTGGCTACAGAAAGTAGCACCTGTCCTAATAGCTAGGGAGGACAGTCTCAAAATACAGAAAGATATTATTTTATTTGAATATTCAATCAACCATTGCCCGGAAACTTTCTTGTTTTAATTTTGAGCAAGCCCTATAGGTGGTGCTCTAACACCATGATATTTTACAACACTACTCCTGTGTGAATGATCTGGATATACTTTACATCTGTTCAGACAAGAAATGCAAGGACTGGAAAGAAAAACTGGTTATTTGCAACTAAATGCTGAAGTAAAATAGTATTTTTAATGGGTATGGAACAAAAACACATGCAAAAAAGTAGAAGTAAGTGTAAAACAAGCGTACCAAGCTTGCACATGTTGGCAAGCAATTCCACGCACTGCTTGCTGGCTACTGAAATAGTGCTCAGCTTAAACTAAGTTGCCTTCAGATGAAATTTATCCTATTACAACATTCATCTGGTTTTTGGTAGTTACAAACTGACATATGAGATTTTTGTCACTGAGAACTTCTGAGGAAGCTTTTAAGTTTGCCTGACAAAGAAAAATCTTACACTAGAAGATAAAAAAAACCCATTCAACATACGTTCATTCAGTTTTACAAAGTTCACCTCCCAAAACTTAAGCAAACTATAAATATACGTATAGCCTGCGCCTGTTGAATAGGAACCTCCAAACACTGCTAGCAACTATAAATTACTATGAAATTAGGTTTGCAATTTCCTATGCTGGCACAGCACACCCTGACAACTATAATTTACTCAATCCAATCCCTGCAGTAGTACAAGCAGTAACTTTTCCTTGTTATACGAGTCTGAATGGAAGAAATTCCACACGGAAAGCCTGTATAACCAAGGTAGTATTTTCAGAGCACCCTGAAAACTTTGAGTTTTACTCAAATTCATTTTTTTAGCCTTTGTTTGATACACCAGCCATATCCCTGTATTTTCTATATTCTTTTACTTAAGATTGCTTTTTCTTTGTTTCCACTAAAGCTAACACTGAAGAGCAGAGGGAAAAATGCGACCATTTCCAGCACCATCCGATACAGCAAGAAAGAAGTAGATTAAGGAGGGCATGCAGAAGCAAGAGTGATCACAGGCACTTAAATACAAGGTGGAGTGAACAATACTGTACTTCTGCTGTATAAGAGAGAAAAATCAAACTGAAGAAAGCATTCATATGACAAAGTGAGGGTTCAAAAAATAAAAGGGAACAGACTTGAAAAAGGACGTACAGCTTCCTTAACTTCACGTTAGCTAGATAAGCTAAATGTACTTGCATACTTGGTATACATTCATGCACTGAAATCTCTTACTTATAACTCACGAGACAACAGAGATCTCCCATTTGCTTAAAAAGTTTATAAAGGTCAAGATCAACTGTGTAGAAGCTGCACTTCAGAAGTGCTGTCATTCTGAGAGAGAATAATTTCTCAGATTTTCAAAATCAAGGATAACCTTTTGAAACAAAACACATTTAAAGGGAATCTGCTTTACAAAGGTAATGGCAAGCCTTTTAAAATCAATTCCTGACCCCCTGCTTAACTAGGATGCTTCTTCTAAAGGTTTTGAGAATATAATGCACCATCAAGAAGGGCATGAGAATCAAAAAAAACAATTCAAGTGACAGAGCATAAAACAGACAGGTATGAATAGAGGCAAACATCTTTTCACCAAGTCGTGGAGAATTTGTACTTCTAATTTCAATTGCTAGTGGCCCTGAAGGCATTTGTCATACACGTCAGTTATATCTACAGGAACTTAAAATTACAGCAAAACTAACCAGGTTTGGAATAATTTATTAAAAGCATTAAAAATACATAAGAAAACAGCAGAATGAAAATTAGAGGAGTCAGAAAAAAAAAGCAGATGAGTTTATAACTGAGGCAGAAGCACAAAACAAACTGAGAAGGTTGCATAGAGAAGCAAAGAGGCACAGTGATGCATGTCTAAGATGTTTGCAAATCTCACGCTGGCAGCTATAAGAGTTTTGGGTGGGAACAACTCCCTTCTGCACAACCATTTCTACATGGGTGTTGTCTCTGCCTACATTTCTCTCAATTCCCCTATATCCTTGGTACAATTCTGCACATCCATCTCCTACCTGTTTTAGACTCTTTCCTTTGTGAGCCTTTATTTTATTAACAATCTATTTGCAATTCTGTTTTTACTTTGCTGTAACTCTGTTCAGTAGATTGCAATACTGTAATTAGGACTGAAGATGTTTCATGGACTGAAGTGCAAAATAATGGTCAAAAAAACTGCTGAGAGAATAAACTGTGCGCATGGTTTTCTGGTGTCTATGGATTTTCTTGTAGACATTTTAAAAATACATACAACAATTTTCCTTATTCTCTTCTTCCTGAAATTTGTTCACTGCCCCACATTACAGAATATGACCGTAAACTACCTACAGGACTTTGACTAGTAAACAGAAAAGAGACAATGAAAACTTTACAGTACCAAATTCAACTTCCAAGTTATAACGAGAAAATAATTAAGAAACCTATACAAAAATTCTGTAGCAAGATCTAGAGAAGTAAAGTACCTGTAGTAAGAGTGAACAACATGTCAAGGAAAAAAGTCACTTCAGAAAAGCAGAGAGAGGGAGATTAGGGATTTATCTTCACAGTAATGCCAGGAGATTAGTTGAAAAGATAAAAGAATTAGCTTTCAATGTGAACCACAAGATGATAAGGTATGCATTATATTGGACATGGTAAGGACATGAATGCAGCTGGATAAATGATCTGAAGGTGTTTAAAACAGCTTAGAGTAAAAAGAGAATAATGTTGTGATAAAGTCTGAACCATGAATAGGGAGGATAATTATTGCATTTGTAACTCTCAGGAGCCACTGAAAGTCTTATTTGGAGAACTACGGGGGAAGAAGGTATAGGAATCTTTGCCTCCAGGTCAAGCTGAAAAGCTTTAATTTAAAATGCCTTTTGCTCTGCAATAGAGACAGACTCAATAAAAAGGGTTCATTATAATTTATTTTTTTTAATTGCTGTGAACCAGTGTTTTCACCAGTGTAGAAGTGCTTTAAAACGGGGTGGGGGGGGAGACTGGTTTTGCAGTAGTTACAATTATGGTGCAACATATCCCAAAGACAGACCTGAAAATATTTCTCAATTTTTCAGATTTTAAAGGCACTTGGTTTAAGGTTCAGATTTTAAAAACACTTGTTCTTTAGTGATAGCTTATATGCAAGAGACAAAATTCCATTACTGCTGTTAGTAGAAAAAGCATGCTCATATATTAGAGGTGTACCTATAACTTGGCAGATATAATATACAGCAGAAGCATAAATACCAAAGACCGCAGAGGTCTGTGCTATTAAAACATAATTTAGTAAGGTAGGTCATGTAGCCTTACAGCAGCAGCATGACAGGAAATCTACCATCAAGACAATCATTTCATTTTAAATCCCTTCTCAGCAGCAACTGTCCAAGAAAATCGCTCGCTTGGTTTCCACAACAAGTTGAAGTTGGATTTAGAAAGATTAAAGGCCAGATGTCTTTGGTTCTATTTCACAGAAACTCTGCTTAAAATTGTTGTGATAAATATAAAGCTGTCCAGGTATGCTTGATGAAATATACAATCTGGAAGTTCAAAAATGTGTTTGGGAGACTCAGATTGTTTCAAAGGAACTAAAAAAATCATCTAAATCCATCCCTATCTTTTACACTTGGGCCATACGCCTAACATTTAAGATGTACATACAAAGAACAGTAAGAAAAATGCCACTGGGTCTGTCTACATGCTTTCTTCAGGTTTTCATTAACAGACCACCTCCATCCCCATTATCTCTCAATTCTTCAGTGAAGAATTTTCACTTTATATTAAGACAGAAACTTGAAGAGTATGATATTTACTTTTCCCCAGCTGGAAACCTATTTTAGAACACAGGACTGCCACAACTACTTACTTTAAAAAAAAAAAAAAGTATTTTTTTCCCTTATTTTTAAATGGAAGTCCTCACTGGATCTTTCTTCTCAGTAGTTAAAGGTCTGTCTACCAGCTGCTTGTTATCTTGCGCAGAAAGTACATTGTGTTCTCCTCTTCTTGGCACTGCCTATTCAAGCATGCTGGCCAAAGTACTGACAGCAGAGTCAAAAATTCCATTCACCTCTTGCCCAGCAGATGCTTTTCTGCCTGTATTGTGACCTGTGACCCGATCGTTGCAGTAAACAAAGGGGTGAAGGGTTGTTAAAATATATCCTGAAAGCTGCATAACTAGATTTTAGGCTATCTCATACAATCCAGTTTCAGCAACAATTGTTCCAACAGTGGCAAGTACCTGTGCTGTTATTTTTTATGGTGTGCCATAAATGTACGATATATGATACCTGATGCACTACTGCTGTTGAAAAGCAACAACATTCTTCATGATGCAGCACAAGAATGGATAGAAAGGGTCTTCTATAATTAGACTTTTGATAGTCTTTGATTGGCAAACAATGAAAGGGAAAAAGAAGGTAGTATGGTGTAACAGAGACCATCCACTGACTGTACATTTATCCAAAAACTTAACCGCGTGCACAAGTAGCAATGTAACATTTGAAGCTATACTGCAAGGATAACGCCAGCATGATGCGCAAGCTGTCATCAAAAAGGACGAGTTTGCATTTTGACTGTTATTTTAGGAGACAGGTGTGAAAATCAGTTTGATTTCAGGATTAGTGGCAGCTTCCCTATGGAAAGAATCAGGCTCGTATTTCTTTTGCCCACTGAAGAAGAGTGTTTATCTCCCCATTTGCACATATTCCGAGTACCTGTAGCATAAAACATGACCAGCAGCTTAGCTGACGCTGCTTAACATCTGAAGAACAAAGACTATATACTGGCATCACCTAGTACCTTAACGGACATACAGTCACATCACTAACACAGAATAGTCCCAACTGTGGCTGCTGCCCAGAAGAGGCCTCAGACCGACTTACTGGAAGAGAATGTACCAACCTCTGAGCAATGTGTGCTGCTTTTATACCCCATATTCTCCCAGCATCTCATCAGTTTCTCAGTTTCATGAGTTCTAAAATTCCTTTTTTCTTGTATTAAGGAAACTGTGCAGTCAAGTGTACAGTAGTTTCAGTTACTGCTTCAATCTAATCAGGTGAAACGCATAACTCCTGGATTTATATTATTTGATAGTAGCAGTGTCCAAAATTACATTTCAATAAATTTCATTTCACAAAAACTTTACTGTGGAAAGAAAATATCAATTCAACTTAAACCAACTTTTCTCTTAGTTCAATGTTTGTATGGAAAAATAATTAAGCAGTCCACTTAGAAAGGCATAATCTGTTCATGAGCATGCAGGTATCAATTTTATCTTATGAGAATTTTTCCATGTTCCAGTTGCTTCATTCCTTATTACATGCTGCAAAAGGCAGTAATAATTTTTATAGCCAAATATCTCTTCATAAGATACCAGGTGGCTTTCAATATTTACTATTTAAGTCATGCATGAAATTTAAACATTACAAAAAATGACTTACCCGTTGACACTCCTGAAATATGCACATTTTCAGAATGTTCTGCAAGAGCACCATTTCCTAAAATTAAACATAATGAATAAGCTAATTTCCAAGATAAAATTTGTAAAAATTCTTCAGATACCCTTTTACAGAACAGAAAGAACAAAACTGAAGTTATTTTAATTAATATTAAACATTAAAGGTCCTACATTCATTTTATGATAAAACTTAGAGGAAAAACTAGAGAAAAAGTTACCATACAATGAAAATAAAAAGCAAGCATCGTTAGTGTACTAGAAACAAATACATTAGAAAGTTAAGGAACAAGAGCCTGATAGTAGCAGAGTTCTGAGAAACTTCAGGCATTTTAGATGGTAGACTTTGCATGATTTTGCATCAAATGCCATTCTCTTTTCATAAAAGGTTTATTTCAATGCATCTTCCCCATCTCCTCCTGGATCAAGGTTTGTAAGCAAATGCTACGAAAATAAAGCCATCCAGGGAAAGACACCCCTCTATCTGATAATGAATTGCAGCCTATACCCCTTATCCAGAAAGATGTTTCAGGTATAGCGAGGAACTAGCTACCTTCAAGAGTAACTCCCCGTCGACGTTCAGTAAAACTCAGTATACTTGCAAAGATGAACAACGAGACCCACGTGGTCATCAAGAGTTAGAAACAAAAAAAGTTATTCCTCCAAATCTCCTACTTGGTACTCCTCCAAAGTAAAAGAAGTCTGCTACAGAGAATACGTCTACTGACAGGTGGTAGCCCTGTTACATGATGTGACAGATCACGTTGTATTTGTGCACATTTCTCCCACTGAACAGCAGCTCTCATTCTCCACTCCTTTATTCATCATCTTTTCTTTTAACCTTTACAACAAATTTTTGGTAAAAAGTTCGAGGCATTTTGGTGCTACTTTCATAAATAAGCTTCTTTGAATATAGGCTGTGAATCTAAAACATAAAATGCATCACTACGCAAATTTTAAAACCACAACTCTTAATCCCTCAAAGTTTTGTAATATTGAAGATTTGCCATGTCACACAGATTTTCATACGTGTGAAACCAGTTGTTTTACCAGCACTGCAATGTAAGCATGATATGTAACAAGAACCTTACATACATGAAGAAAACTCAAATTCCTTTTACGCCAAGCTTAAAGACTGTGAGAGCTGACCTCGAACATACACACCTAAGCAAGTATCTCAATGCTCCTCCACTGCAGTGGTTACAAATGAAATGTTTCAGAAATTGCTCCCAGAGTTGACACCAAATGCACAAAGACATAGTTTTTTACTTCCTGAAGACCCAATGCAGCTAGAAACCTGATAATGACAATTAGTAGAAAAAACAGCAAGTCTAATTTTTCTTTTCGTTAAAAAAAACCCACTATATTCTTGGGCTCCTAAAAGTGACGTGTTCCCCTGCCCCCCGCCTCATTTGTAATGTACTAATTTCACTGCATATATTTATGACCAAGTTCCTTTCTCTCAATCTTAAAAAAAAATCCCACACCGTAACACTTCCCCTCAACATTCAAAAGATAGTATTTTAAAACAGAAACTGTTTCAAATACTGTATTAGTGACAACTATTTTTCAATTAAACTATTTTAAAAAGTAAAATATACCTGTAAGTTTTAAAAAGCTATTCTCCAAATAATTTCTCCATTTTGCATATAAACTGGCATGCTAAGGAGTGTTTGCCGCTCTGATTTCACGTCTTCAGTAACACTTAGCTCTAAATTTACAAAATAAACACCATCTTTGCTGTAAAGTGATTTTACTTGTAAGTGATTCCACAAAAGCACATTTCTGATTGCCGTGTTTTCTATTATTTCTGTCAACATAAGGAAAACATTAACACATTTCAAGACCTCTTCTTTTAAGCTAAAAATAGCTTATTGGTATTTCATCTTTTGAATTACAGTAGGGATTATTCACTGATTTTGTATTTTCAAAAAGGGGTTATTAGCACATACAACTATATCTGTACTTGTTATTGAACACTGAAAATGAACAGCATGACAAAAAAGAAGGAACTCACAAACATTTAGAAATATGAAAAAACCCAAAGTAATTATATTGAAGACAGTCAATATCTGGGCACTCCACTGATGCCCCCAGAATGTGAATTACAGACAAGCTGCCTATACATAAAGAAAAGGAAAACAAAAACCCCAGAATTTTAAAGAAATCTGTTCTGATAAATATACAATAAACAAAACATGAAAATACTGACATAACACTGAAGTGATGGAAAGAAAAGCAATGCATATATAAAAAAATTGACAAAAACTATAAGTCAGTAATAACAAAAACATACTAAAATGGGAATCCTGTACACATTGACTTAGAATTAATGGGTTTAATTAAGAAAACTTACACTACCCAAAAATGGAACGCTTTAATATTTTCCATCTAAATACACTTTATGATCTAACAATTGATCTATTGACATAAAGTGATGTCACATTTGTTGTTAAACTAAGTTCAGTGATCAGTCAGAAGCAGCACAAATGTGTGATATGAAGGCGCAACTCAGATCCAAGTACTACCATATCAAAATAAGGTGGGGTTTGGTTTTTTTAAATTATTTTCTTCCCAATAATCCTTCATTACATGAAAGATGAACCTTAGAAACCTTTCAGATCATTACTTCCTTTTTTATTGGAAACTGCCACTGAAATAGAGTGTGTTCAGATGCCATTTAAGCGTTACTAACTGCTGACACCTTTATGAAATTTTTAGGCAATGATCCTTGTATGATCTCAACAATTATATCACATGGTTCCATATAAACTGAGCCCACCAGAATATCAATATACCAGATAACAGATCAGTAATTTCCATTAAGATATGGAAACATAATTATCTTTGAAATGTCTGTTAGTCTATCTATTTAATACAGCAGAGTATGAATATACACAAAAATTTTTCTTAGGTCACCAGTAAGCTTTCATATTTCCTGATGTTTAAAACAAATATTTACTATTCATTCCCATTTGAACCTGAAGTTTTAAACTGAAACAGGTGCCACCTAACAAAACTTGACACGAAGTGTGTCCGCATCAGTTACAGGAGCTGGTTAAGTACGTGTGACAGCACAGCACTGGAAGACACACACCCAGAAGCTCCTGCACGAATCCACTCTGGACATGAGAACCCAAGCTTGTTTTTTAAAAACTGACATCCTCCATCACTTCCCCCCTGCCCCTGTGACTTCTTAAAAAAAAAAAAATTAAAAAAAAAAATCACTTGTGTAACCAGGACTATACACATCCCCTTCATATCCTTTTATAAATACTTATGACAAATGGACCACTTCAAGTGGTATTAAACAGAAATGTATGTCAACTTCAGTCCTGCAGCCTAAGATATGGTCAGCAACTGCATTTAAGTTAAAAAATTCAAATGGACAAGGCTCAAGTTAAAACCAAGCATTTACTATGTTTTTTCTCAAAAAAAAAAAAAAATCAAAATAGAACCTTTGGTAAATAGGACATGAGATATGTTAAACTACTGGTAACCTTTAGGTTAAACAAAAGTATGGACAGTACTTTTAATGGCTTTCTATTTAAGTGCATGCGAGTTTGTTGCCATCACTGCTGGTAATATGTCTAAAGATTCGTTGACTGCAATAAAAAAAATAAAATCAGCCAATTGGTTGTTAAATGAGTTAGACTCTTTATAGAGTATGTTTACAGTATGGAACAATCTCCAATTTCTGATGTGCCTTTCTGTCTTGAATAACTTAAAAAATCTCTTAAATGTTCAAAGTATGGTTACGGTCAAAGTTGGTCTCTGATTCTGATAAGACTCATCCATAAAATTTTATTTTCACAGCACAAAGCCAGTCCCTTTGACCTTCGTCATTTTTTTCTATCCCACTCAAATCCTCCGGGTTGAGAGGCTGTCTTGTTTTAGGAGCAGGCAGAAAGAGACAACAAGTAGTTCCACGAACGCTTGAATTAATTCCTTTTGATTTGTGTCTCACAGCTGACTGACCACAGAAGCAGACAAGATGCACCACGTTTGCCTTCAGGTTTTCCAGCAGCTGGGGCATTTCTCCCTTATCAGTTTATATGAAACTATGCTAAACACACCCCACCCCACCCTGAAAAACCCAGCACCCTCACAACATCCCTGCCGAACAGCCATGAGCCCTATACTCCTACACCAAGTCTGGAGAGGAGATAAAAACCAAACGGAAGATAAAACCAAATGGCTAAAATGGATAAAAACCAAACAGAAGATAAAAACCATAGCCCTGGAAGGTGTTTGACTCACTAACGTCTTCTGAGTTTCATAATGGATAGGTCAATAAACACCGGCCAGGGGAGTGGGGCTGGCAATAAGGGAAACTTCACAGCAGCAAACACTCCAACCAAACCGCAGAGGAAAACCAGAAAGGTAAAGTGTGGAAAAAACAAAGCTTTCACATTTTTTGAAATACATGACATGTTTGGAAAAAATAGCTGCCAAATCCTATATATTTGAAACCCAGACAGTAGCAGTGCTGCTCAGACTACCGCGGAGGTTAGCCATAACGCAGAAGCCTTCATTTTAGGATGTTACCCCCCTACACCCCTCCTTCCCCACAGTCTACGCAGCACAGCTCGCTCTCAAACTGGGATCAGTATCAGACTCAAAGCATTACCTGCATGTAACTTCAGAGCATAAAACTAAGCCTGCAATCCTGAAATGAGCTTCTCCTTTAAGTTTTACTCAAATTCATGGAGTTTTTCGAAAAGTATAGCCAAACAGACACTTCCCCCCCCCCCCAATAATTAAGCATCCCTCTTAGTCAAAACATTCAGATTAAACAAGACCACCTTCTGCATTCCAGATATATGAACTTGGAGGTTTCAGAAAAGAAATAGTTTATCTAAATACTGGTATATTTGAGGTAGAAAATAATGACTCTTAAATTAAAATCCTGTTTAAATTTCAATCTGACTAAAACTAGTAATACGTGTGCACAGTGAAGTGATTAATATTGTAAAAGTGCACCCAAAAAATTTGGTACAGGCGGCTTTGTACACCGTGATTGTAAAATCAAATTCTGTAACTTCGGTTTGGAAGAACATCATGTATCTTGGGACTCAGTTAAATTCAGATTCTGTTTTACAGAGAAATTAACTTGACTGTTGAAATGAAAACTGAAAAGAAAAAAAAAATCCATAGTTGCAAACACCACATTCATTTTTGCTGTTAGACCAAGTAGTCACTGTCTACAAAAAAAGCCATGCACACATATCTCCATTGAAGCTAAATTCTTCTATATCAAGATTAAGCCTCTTTCATTAGCTTTAACAGCCAAATTACAACCCCCCTATCAACAGAACTGTATAAATTGAGGAACTTCTGTAACTGAATGGCTACGAAGAGAGCGCTTTTTCTAAACTACCTGGAGTTAAAAGGTACTGAGGTGCATAATGAATGCCTAATAAGCAGCCTGGACAGGATATTTCTCATGAACCACAATTATCAGGGACAACAGATCAACACCTCTTCCTGTGTATCACGTGTTTCCAAACATCCTTCATCATGATACGTGTTCAAGTTGCTTTAGACAATGTACTTCATGATCAAACTTCCCCTTTTCATCCTACTCCCAAAATTCCTGTCCGCTCTTTACCTTATCATGAATAAGCTTAATTTGTTTACACTGCCTCTTGTCAGCTGAAGTTACCTTGCATTAATCTTCACCAAATTTTGCTTCTAACTGACCAAGTGTGGATGATGCCACCAAAATAAGAATCTTATTACACACTTCCATGAACAATTTGGTGCTGCCTTAAACATCACCCCACTAAAAAGCCACTTAGCAATGGTCCCTATGATGCCCTAGTCCAAACACAGCAATATCCTTCTCGATCTAGAGATACAGGAGCTGGAAACATCCATGAGGCCTCCGTAATATTCCAGCACGCTGCTTGGAAATGACCCCTTTTGCTAGCACATTTTGTGACAGTCCCAGCCAGCGGCCATCCCACTCCATGCTTCCCGCAGATATCTAAGCGCAGTTGTGCAGAAACCGGCTCCACCTGAAGATGCCGTGTGTCAGGCTGAGCCACGGTCACGCTCGTCTGTCCGGTCTGTGGGAGAAGAGCGCAGAGGCCAGCTGCCTGCCCATCACACCCACGGCTCCTCGAAGGTCAAGGTGTTACAGCTCAGGGCAGGGCATGAGCGACACCAACAGAAAAAACAAGTACCGTCACCCTCCTCCAGATAAACGAGACGATCTTTAAAGGTCCCTTTCCAACTCAAACCATTCTATGAGAAAAACGTTTCTTCGGTATGCAACCCAAAATGCTATATTGAATTATTTACATGTAGGTCACATGCAGTTAATGAGCCAAAAAAATTAGGTAGTCTTTCAGCTCATCGTTTATAACCTCCTCATCTCCTGAACACTTTGCACCTATATTTGTTAAATTACTGTGCATTTAGAATTAAACGCATTAGCTGCAGGGATTTAATGCTGTAACCACAGCAAAGAGTTGCATATCCATGGGTAAGTGGCCATACTGCTGCCAAACTCTCCTGTGCTGCAAAAGGAGTAGTACACAGTAACTGAGATTATGTGACTGAGAAAAAAAGCACTTTCTATGATCTCAAATGAACATGAGGTTACACAAGGGACTAGACTTGTTTCTTCATCCTTTATAACCTAGAAAAGTCTCTGAGAATATGCTTTCTCCTGTACTGTCTCTTTTATATGCACAAAATGTGTTCTCCTACCACTGCTAAACGGTATTACAGAAATTCAGGCTTTGCCTTCCTCAGAAGACAGGAACAGAGCTACGTGTGCAACTTCAACATTACAAGAGGTGAGGAAATGAAAGCAGAGCAAATAGAAATAAAAAAAAAAATAAAAAAAAATAAAAAAAAAGAGCAATCTAAGCATTTGAAACTTACCCTCCCAGAACAGTTCACGAAATAAACAGTATTATTGCTACAGGGAATGCTTCAAATTAAGGTGCGGCAGAGCTCAGAGTACACAGTCCACTGAAGCCAGGCAACATTTGTTACGTCTCTATTTTCAGCAACAAAGCGCAGCAGCAGTGTCATTCCCAGATTCCTACAGAAACCAGTCACAGGCTTCACAGGTGACACCATTTTATTACTTCCTGCCTTCTGATGGCTTAGTTTGCAATCATTGCATCCTTCTGATTAGAGATATGCATGAAACTAAATTAACACGTATGTGCACCAATACGCCTTTGGATTAACTACTCAAGACTGGACTCATGATCCACAGTCATCTCATATTTTCAGGTCTTTATTGTTCCTTTTTTATATAGCGTGTTGCATCTTTGACCAGAAGTTTTTGTCCTACGCCCAACTGCTGCTTACTTTCTTAACAAAGGGCAACACATGCTTTTGCATAAATTCATATATTTCATGACAAAAGGCAAGTAAAAAAGCATCACGAGAAGTGACAGAATTTAGTTTTAGGCATTAACTGATCAACAATCTCCAGTTTATCTATAGAATCTTTGCAAGAGTTATTGATAAATTTTGTATTCTTTGTTTTTAAATCAACAGTTTGGTGTTAACTAGTTATGTGCAGTTCTTTTCCATATTTCCTTAGGGTTAAGTACTGGAGTCACAGGAATTTCAGGCGGTCATTTGTAAAACAGTGTTAAGCTGTGCATCAAGATGTAAATTATCCTTCAGGTAAGGGAAGGATTAAATAACCATTTATTTTAATATAAAATTCCACATGCAATAGACAGAAGCATTGAGCGAAAGCCTTACTGCTGTGCAGACATCAGTCAGAATTCTCTACTAGAGGCAAGCTGAGCAACAGTGACAAGATTTATTCCAAACCCCTATAACAGAAGAGCATCTGCTACAAAGAAGATACAGTAAATACATCTAAAATTTCAAACAGTGAAAACGAATGTTCATGCAAAATAAGAAACTGTTGTATACTCAAATACTACAATGGCATAATTAATTTCTTTAATTAAGGAAAATAAAAATGACTAACAGACGAAACTATACTGAAATAGTGGCTTATTTAAATGTGTTTATGATACAAAAGCAGGAAATAGGCACATAAAATCTCACTGTAAAAACAGATAAAGCACAGAATTTGTTTACAATACTCAATGATGTTATTTTATGTAGTACCATTTTTATTTTAGACCAACTGTGATGTAGTCTTATTTAGAAAACTAAGACAAGAACTACAGAATCAATTCTGCAACCGAATTGTTTTATGTAGGTTTTAGATCTCTATTTTTCCTTTTAACAACAACCAGTATCTACCATTTTGTGCCTAGAAAATTATTTCTCGGGTATAAAACAATGGTGCTGTCCAACACTGCATTTTTGTATCACCCCCTCATTCTTATACTGTCCTTTCCTCCTCACAGAGGGACTTTAAGTGACACGTAGCTGCATGATACTTTTGAAAAACAGGTCTTTATTCATGTCTTGGTGAATAAAACACAGTCACAAAGTTTCCACATCTACATTCACTGTACAGGGCCTAAACCCAAAGTTAATCAGTACTACAGTGAACAACAGCACATACCTTTATTCCTATAATCTTGATAACACTGACTTAAAACCTCCAAAGAAAAACATGCTTCTTTTACATTCTTTAGCATTGTAACATTATTCCCCCACACCAAAAAAAGTCTGTGTTCATTCTTCAAAAATTTACTATTAAAACAGGTACCGTAAAAATCAAGTTTACTACATAAATAAATGCTTTGCATTTGAAGAATATATAATGATCATGTCATAA
This sequence comes from Pluvialis apricaria, assembly GCA_017639485.1. NCBI lineage: Eukaryota > Metazoa > Chordata > Aves > Charadriiformes > Charadriidae > Pluvialis > Pluvialis apricaria. Next base: position 148,601,192 of record CM030008.1, read on the forward strand.
CAGAACTATTGACTTCTCTACCAGAACTTAAAATATCCTTTATTCCTGATAATTTTACGATGCTAACTTGGGATTTGTCTACATTAGTATTTTATTTCAGATAAGAAGCATGCTTCCAAATCTCCTTATCTGCTCCACTTCATGTGCTTTGGTTCACATTATGCTGTGGCATGATGCTGAACCATCAAACGGGACTCCTTCTGGATGACACTAATCTGGAAAACACGCGCCTACCAATAATGGGTACTCAGTCCTCTGGACCACGCTAGAGCTGGTCCAAAGAAAAAGCTTCAGCTTTATGTAGTACCATTTTTATTCTGAACCAACTGTGATGTAGTCTTATTTAGAAAACTAAGACAACAACTACAGAATCAATTCTGCACTGTATACGGTGCAAACATTACGTCTTCAGCCTAACTGGTTTTACAGCACAAATCCACTCGTGCCAGGCTGCAGGATGAGTCAAAGCAGAGGCACCCCCAGCTACCCAACACCTCAAGTGTGCTCTCTGCTCATTGCAGCTCCCAAACTGCCAGGGAGGCTCCACCTCAACTTCAGGCATAAGCTTCAGAGTCTACGCAGTCATTTAGTGTGAGCAACGAAAGTTCTCTTTCTGGATTCATTAAGCACTGTATACATTATTCGCTAATATTACACCAATTGTAAATGCTGCTGCAACACACAAAAGAAAATTCACAAAATTCCATATAAACCATAATGAGATGCTAGCATAATGCAAATTTGACATAGATGCTGCCAGCCAGATGATGCTGGAGCATCCAAACACAGCCCTCAGCACCACTGGGATACATCAAGCAAACATATGGAAGATGCTGCGGTCTACAACGTGAGCTCTCACATTCCTGCTCTATAGGTGTGGGTTCTCAATCACTTTCCACTCTTCCTTCTCCCTTCTACAGGAAGGGACAGCTCTTCCTTACTGCCAATCAAACATATAAAGCAATCAGCAGTTCTGTACTTGGCGGTGTTTAATGCAGCACAAACCTTTTCTCCTTGTGTACGGGCAGTAAAGACTCTCACAAGGGAGAGAACAGGAAACACTTTTGAAAGAGATCTTGGCACACCAAATTAGCAAGATAACCAGAGGTTTCTTTATCCCAGGTTACAAAAGAGAAGCTAGAGTAGTAACTATAGCAACTCTGATTTAATGCTGCAGTTGGAAAAAAAACCACATCTGGTCACACCTGTAAATCCCACATGACAATTTTCAATTGAGTCTATTGCCATTAAAATGCAAAATTTTATATTAATAACTAAACTAACTTAAGAGAAGGATTTTTATGTGAAAGTTTCAGCAAAAATACAGCTAAACCTTCTCAGTTGTAGTTTGAGAAGGTGGGGACAGAAAAGAACCTAACTTTTTTTTTTTATTCTCTCTCAAAAATTCCACAAACTATTTATAGACAGCTCTAATATACTTGGCAGCAAGCAGTGGAAACTGGAAATCTAGCAGAGACACTGGCTCAGCTTCAACAAGATTCCTGATTTTAAGTACATAAGTAGTCCTATTCATGTGAAACCCCATACTTCTGCCCAGCCAGGTATAAAGGAAATTACTTGACTGACCAATGCCTGGAAGTTGTACACATTCTCAGGTGGTAAACTAGAGCAGCATTTTGGATTAGACGCAGAGTAGAAAAAGCAGCAGATTATGAAAACCAATTAAGCAATTCAAACAATGAATACAGTCTTCTAAATTACAGCTAAATCTCAAGTAACTTTAAAAAAAAAGATAAGGAAACCAGAGGAAAAAGGAGTAGACCAGAAACAGGGGAGGGGAGGGGGGGAGGGCAAGGGAGACTATACTGCCTACTCATCCTTAAATGAACCTTCATAAGGCTTAGATGCCTATTCTCGACTGATTAGACCCTATCATGAATGCAAACCTAACAATTTGCCTGCCTATTTGAAAACATTCCACTGCCACATTACTTATAAACCTAGAAAAAGCTTAAGTTTCTAACCATTTTAAACAGCTATGTTTAAAATAATGAAACAATTAGCCTTTGTTCATGTTGAACTGCAGTAACTATTCTTTTCTTCTGAAATTCCATTTCAGATGCTAAAAGTATTTCACATTTGAGAAGTGCCAGACTAGGGGAAAATTTTGATGTGTGGGCTGCACAGTCCTTATACAGCAGGGGGAAGAGCATTTCAGATTTGATTCATACTCTTCACATGCTTTGTACTTTCATCTACTACAGTTTCTTTAAATCCCTGTTGCAGTAAAAAAAACATTTTGGTTTTGCTCCATGCAGCTTTAGACTGATTTTCCATCTTAATTCCTTACAACTACAGGAACAAACTGCAGTAGGCAACAGTCTACATACAGCTTGTGTATTATATTTAAAAAAAAAAAAGACAAGAAAACAAAAAAATCAAACATCTACAGTCAACCAGAAGATTTCAGGCCTCCATCATAAGCCAGATGGTAAAAGCAGGGCTTCAGGTCATATATTCTTAAGATACAATACTGCTGGTTATCCTGTTTTCTTCAATGATTTGATTCCATTCCATATTAAAAACGTGCTAACAGAAGAAACAAAATCATTATTCGTAAACCGATAATAACAGCCATAAAAATCTATTATAAGCTTGCAGAAATGAAAATATTATCTGCAATCACCCCATGAATCCCTCCCAGGAACCCTCAAAACATCCAAGCTTCCAGTTACAGATGACAGCATGACTCAGAGTTCTAACTGATTTTTTTCAAAAAGATTTTAGTAGTGTAGGAGTACTTGATATTGGGGGGTGGGAGAGAATCACGAGGATTTTTGAAAAGAAGGAAAACACTGCTTCACTGCTGCATCTTTATTACAGAGCCTACATCTCATGTGACCAAGAACTCAAAGCAGAAGAGAAAAACACTAGTCATGTTAGAAAGAAAAAAAAAATATAAGCACCTAAGATACATCCAGACAATAACGGTTTCAAAATGCAGAAAGCTTGTAGGATTCATAAAATAAACTTACAAAATCTATTTGATTTAAGGCTTTATTCAACAGATTGGCTAAGATGTTACATTCAGGCAGAAATCAAGGAGGAAATTTCACACTTCTGACAGGAGCAAAAGCAGGGGATTAAGAAATCTAACCATAATTTCCAGATTTGCTAGAGCCTTCCTGGAACATTGGCCTAAGCATACCAGGGAATACTGGAGTCAAGAGTATATACTGGCAATCTGGTGAAGTTCCCACTGACTGGGAAAGGGGAAACATAATCCCCATTTTTAAAAAGCGTAAAGACGACGACCTGGGGAACTATAGGCCAGTCAGTCTCACATCTGTGCCTGGCAAGATCATGGAACAGATCCTCCTGGAAACTCTGCTAAGGCACATGGAAAATAAGGAGGTGATCGGTGGCAACCAGCATGGCTTCACTAAGGGCGAATCGTGCCTGACAAATGTGGTGGTCTTCTACGACAGCGTTACAGCTTTGGTAGATAAGGGAAGAGGACCAGATGTCATCTACTTGGACTTGTACAAAGCATTCAACAGTCCCACATGACATCCTGGTCTCTAAATTGGAGAGACACTGATTCGACCGATGGACCACTTGGTGGATAAGGAATTGACTGGACAGTCGCACTCAAAGAGTTGCGGTCAACAGCTCCATGTCCAAGAGACAAGTGGTGCTCCTCAGGGGTTCGTACTGGGACTGGTAATATTTAACATCTTTGTTGGCGACATGGACGTTGGGATTGAGTGCACCTCAGCAAGCTTGCTGACAACACCAAGCTGTGTGGTGCAGTTGACACGCTGGAGGGAAGGGATGCCATCCAGAGGGACCTGGACAGGCTGGAGAGGTGGGCCCATGCAAACCTCATGCAGTTCAACAAAGCCAAGTGCAAGGTTGTGCATGTGGGTCGAGGCAACCCCAAGCACAAATACAGGCCGAGCAGAGAATGGACTGAGAGCAGCCCTGAGGAGAAGGACTTGGGGGTGCTGGTGGATGAGACACTCAACATGACCCAAAAACGTGCACTCACAGCTCAGAAGGCCAACCATATCCTGGGCTGCATCAAAAGAAGCCTGGCCAGCAGGTGGGGGGAGGTGATTCTGCCCCTCTACTCAGCTCTCGTGAGATCCCACCTGGAGTACTGCATCCAGCTCTGGAGCCCCCAACATTAGAAGGACATGGGCCTGTTGGAGCGGGTCCAGAGGAGCGCCACGAAGATTATCAGAGCACCTCTCCTATGAGGAAAGGCTGAGACAGTTGGGGCTGTTCAGACTGGAGAAGAGGAGGCTCTAGGGAGACCTTATAGCAGTTTTCCAGTATCTGAAGGGGGCCTACAGGAAGCTGGAGAGGGACTTTTTACAAGCGCATGTAGTGATAGGACGAGGGGAAATGGCTTCAAACTGGAAGAGGGTAGATTCAAAATTGATATTAGGAAGAAATTTTTCCCTTTGAGGGTGGTGAGACACTGGCCCAGGTTGCCCAGGGAAGTTGTGGATGCCCCATCCCTGGAGGTGTTCAAGGCCAGGCTGGATGGGGCTTTGAGCAACCTGGTCTAGTGGGAGGTGTTCCTGCCCATGGCAGGGCAGTTGAAACTAAATGATCTTTACGGTCCCTGCCAATTTAAACCATTCTATGATTCTAGGATACCCACCAAGCTTCAACTCTGCCTTCATGAAGGTGACAACAATAAATTAGAATTATGTGCAAAGCATCCCAGCTGCATTCACTATAATGACATATAATGACATAACTGAATTGAATGCAAGCCGTTTACTGGAAAGGGTGGTGAAACAGCAGTATATTTACATACACATTTTGCACATACATCAAATATAAAAATCATAAAAGCACAGCATGTTTATTGCATCTAGGAAAAATATCCTCATTTGAAAGATAAAACCACTTTTTCTTCCCTTCTCGCTACTTATTACTAGAAATAAAACTTTGTTTTTGACAACCTTTTGTACTTTTTAATGTGTTTTGGTTTCTTTCTGATAGAATTAAAAAGCACTGCAGAGTTCCCAAGAAATCTTGTTTTCTTTAATTTACAAAAAAAAGTTCACAGAAACCACAGACCTTGCAAATACTTGTGCAGACCTGTTTATGCAAAGTCTGGCAACCAGAGTTTTTAGACCCCTAGCACCTATTCAGACTGAAACTGAACTTACACAAAGTGTCACGCAGTCTGCCCAGCTACCTTCCAGTAATACAGGACAGAGTCTGTCCCTCATTAATGCTTCACTGAACTAATTAAAGTGCAGAAGTAACCTTGCACAGTGTAACTGAACATGCCATCCTTCATATGCACTGCAAGAACACAGTAAAAAGCCCAGCCAAAGGAAGGAAGAGCTCCTAGGGCAACGGACTTCTTGACTGTGCTTTCAACATCTGTAAAACAACGCTTTTTGTCAATCTCATGCAAACACCCACGTGCAAAATTAATTTCATTATTTATTATGAATAATTTGATCTGCTCTAGTTATAGCAGACAGAAGTGGAGATGTCACTGAGTTTCAAGGGAACCACAACATTTACATGCTTCCATTCTCACTATTAAAAAGACATTCAATCCACATAGCTCTTTCTCTATTGTTATTTGTCGGCTTCAAAATTTCAATCACTACGATAGCAGAGGCTATTAATTAGCTACACTAATTTTCTAGACTTGCCTAAACTATGCTGTTTATTAAATACCCTCAGGACTTAAGAAGAGTGAAAGACGAACTTGCTATAACTTGCCAGTCATAACATACCGCATTCCTCAAAATGCACCGTGAATTGCTTCTATTCAAAAAAGACAGACATTAATAGAAGACAGATTGCCTGCAAGATATGAAATTTATTTTATTCATATTAATAACTTCTTTAATTAAGAATCAGGTCTTAAAATAGCCAAGGCATACTCCTGGTACGAACATGCACGCACACACACTTGCATGAGTACGCTCAGCACCCATGTAAGAATTCTGTGCATGGCAGCCTTGCTACCTTCACATTCTTTTGTTCAAACAATTTAGTTTCATCAAAGCAAACAAACGATAAGGGAAATATCCAGTAAAATTTATAATCCAGTAAAACTTATTTTCTCTCCAGTGTTTTACGCAAGACCTGTGTACATTTTGAGAAAATTCTGCTACAGCTACTGCATTGACTCCAGTCATTGATTCTAAAATAGAAAACTTCAGGAAGTCACAAGGATATTTTAAAAAGTCTAGAAGTAGTCTACATATATTTATATAATTAAAAAGCAATAGACAAACAGGTGTAAATCTCTAAGACGCAAACTGGTATTTCTTTCCCTCTCTTTGGAAAGTAGATCTTTTCTTTTTTTTTTCCCCTTCCATGTTATCTGGTATTAATCCTGCGATTCTTGTCCTGCAAGAACGATGTTGGTGCTGTACCTCGCACAGTAGCGTAAGTACACTTGTAAAAGAGTTTAACACCTTTTATTTCAAGCACTAGGCAGTGTCTTAAAAATAACTTTGCAAAAAGTTGAGAGTCTCCTTTACTTGGCTCGTGGTATCTGCAAAACAGTAACGTACTGCTGCATTTTTTCATAAAAGCACAAATAAGCTTTTATCATTATTATAGCTTTATTGTGTCAGGAACTGTACAAACAAGAAAAACAACTCTTGCTCCACAGAGTTCACTGCTTTGTGAAAACTGTATATGTTGCATTTTTATCAGGTAAAGGAAAGGACAATAAAAAAAGCACAATACATAAAGCAATTGGAAATCCCAGCCCACCAGCTGCCAAAACAACCAAATGGCAGTGCTTTACAGGAACCACAGCAAAGTCAAGAGGGTTTGAAGAAAGCAAATATGATGCCTTTTGTTTTTTTCCCATGGACAGATCTACCCAAGTGGTGGGAAGCACAAGGGAAAGAATGGCTAAACTTGAGCAATGTTAATAAGTGATAAAGCTATCAGTACTGAAGAACCACTGCAGACAAACAGGACAGCAAAACCAAGTGAAACAGAACTCTGACTTACAGCTATTCTGCGCTAACAACTCCTCATTGTCCCTCACCTCGCCTCTCTCTCCCTAATCACTCAGAACAAAGTTCAAAATTCTGCACACCAAAGGTAAAGGCTTGTCCCTTTCCCAAAGTGGAAACTTCAGGAAGTATTTGGAAAAGTCTGAATTACATTAATTATGCTGGAACTAGTTACAGAGACAGAAGAACTTATGTGAAAACAGCTGTAACAAATACTTCCTAAACCACGACAGTTACAGAAATTAAAAGATCACAATGACTTGTAGATGCCATAGTGTACAATAAAGCCTGTTTGTATGACCCTAAATGCACTTTCTCTGCCTACTCTCAATAAAGCCAGTAAGAAAAAGTCTCACATTGTATGGGTCGCAAAATCCCAAGTTTTATTACATTACAGTAGCTCTAAGCATGTGTCGTGGTTTGGGCTGGGCTGGCCACTAAAGAGAAGCCCTGCATACTTCAGCTTTATCTCACTCTTTCTTGTAACATGGAATTTGAACTACATCCTGCTTTCCTTGCCAAACACGCACAGATACTCCCGCCCTGACCCTCTGTCCACAACATACGTGTACCCCAGTGGAGCAGAATCATCATTTCAATTGGAGCACTCTGCAAGAAATTGGAAATATCTATAAAATTCACGGTAAGTGCTTTATTTGTTTATCTCTGGGTCAAATAATCCCAAATTTGGTGTCTCATTGCACTCTGAACCTTCATGTTTTACATGGAATTTCACAGCAATTCAAAAGAGCAAAATAGATTTCCAAGGAGTTAGATAGTTGAAATAGGCACATTTAAAGGTGTGGATTGGCCCATTTGCTTCCATCTAGTGTTACCATCTTAATGGAAAAGCTCTATGGAGGTGAACAACAAAGAAATAAGCTGCCTCTTTTCCCCTAAACACAGCCATACTTGGGACTGTACCATCCCTCTCAGCTTCAACACGGCCAGCCAGCGTGAGGCTGCCGATTTACAATACCCTCTCCTCAAGCTTACCCATGTGCCAGCCCCGCCAGCAGAACGAGGAAGGGGGTTCACACAGACACGTGCTCCCCAGTCCCTCCAGGTCCTGGGACGTGCACCACGAAAACAGGGCGCCCCACACTGCAGTATGCTGAAAAACCTTACCAAACCCCCAGTTTCCCCAGGGAGGGAAAAGCAGGTAGCCACGAGTTAATGTGTACACACACACGTGCGCGCGTACTCTCTTGGACAGAGTTCCTATGACAAAAGCACAAACAGGAAGAGAGGTTTAAGCATAATGAGATGAAGGAACACCTTGGAGAAGAGAATGTGATCTAACAGGTATTTCCAAAATCCTTATCACCATTTACCTTGACATTCATATTTATAATTACCTTCCAGTATGCTATCCCTACACTTAGCACATCTTACCTCCACTTTTGCCTTGACACAAGCTCTTCCAGCTCTTCTTCTTGTCTATTCCTTTCTTGACCAAAAAACATACTCACTATACATGTTTACATGAGTCATTAACTTCCTCCCCGAGTTTTAACAACTTTTTTTTTTTCTGCACTCCAGCTTCAAAAAAAATCTTATTAAATATATGGAATACTATACGCAAGCGTGTTTCCACTCTTACTCTGAGGAAATCCCTGCCCAGCCATTCAGATAAACACCAGATGACTGAAGGTCATAATTACATAATTACTGCCCACCCCTTTGTCCATCCAGTTCACAACTCAATGCCCCAAAAGCCACTTCGGTCATTTAGTTCACGCATATTCACTTTTATCTGTTGATCTGAATATCAACTTGAGCCTAGTTTCCCCTGGATCACATGGCATAAGAGCAGTTGTGCACGTCTGGACATTCCCCACAACTTCCAAATACTTTGGACTATCTCTACCACACTTGGCAGGAGAGTAACAGTCTCAAAAATCCACTTAAGAATTTCAAGAAAAAAATATACATTTTACTTGTGTTCCAATGTAATGGTTTCATTGTAAAAATTTCTTGTTACTAAATGTAAGAGATTCCACACAGAATACAATAATCCATGATAAAAAATATACTACCTGTCTGCTTCCAACAAAAGATAGCCGGTCTGAAGGAGGTCTCTGAGTGGCAGCAGTAGATCATCACTAAACCTTTCAAAGCAGTCTGCATCCATCCACTTAAGGAACAATAGCCAAAATAGACAATGGACTGGGTTTCTTATGAGCAGAAGAGGATTGGCATTTTGAGGATAAGAGAAATTAGCTGGTAGTCACATTTGTAAAAACAGACAAGGATAGGAGTTGGAGCATTAAATAACATAGAACAGACACACTGCTCTCAAAGTAGCCTATTTCCAGTTACACAACGAAAACTCAGCAACTGCATCTTTCCCAAAAGGGTGCTATTTGCATTCAAACACTTTAGGACCGCTCTTCCTCCTTTATCTTCCCTCTGAGGGACAGACTTGTCTGCCTACACCAAGAATTGAGACTTCTCTGAAGAGCGGTTCAGACCAGTAAGTCACATTCCTGTCACCTCTCATCCTTTCAACAAGCCTGCCTTTTCCCACACTGACTCTGCCTTAAGTTAAGCCAAACCAAGACTCCCCACTTCACACTTACACACAAAATCAGCATAGGACCAGAAATGGGGAGTAACAAACTATTCATGCACAACCATGGAGCAGCTATTTATTGTCTGTGCTTCAGTTTCTACCCTGCAAACAACAATACTTTACAGGAATACTGTCAGTGTGAGAGGTTATTAATCTATCTTAACACTTAAACCTCAGATAAAGAGCTTTTAGGCAACTACACAAAAAATATTTTAAACGAAAAATATTAATTGCAGGTTTGTTTCCAGCATGTCACATCAGTAAAGCACAGTAAATGTAGATGCAAGTTAGGTTTATAGAATTCTTTTGGTATAAGCCTATTTTTAAGAAGAAAGCTCAGTACCAGCAAGTCACCCCTTAAGACACAAGCGTTCTTTTACTTCATGTGTGGCACCTTTTTGTAACAGCAACTAGGGAAAGAAACTCAAACAGCAGCTATTTGGTGGGACACAGATTCAACCTGTACATGAACGAAACAAAATGATTTTTTGAAGAAAGGGCTGAAGAATGCTTTGGAAAAACAGCTACGTGAAAAAGATACTAGTTTTTATGTTAATACCATTTACCAAACTTGACAGGCAGTTGTATTCTTTTGGATGTAGCTTCTTTTCAATTTGCATGAAAAGCATTGTTACACTTGTGCATTGATGAAAGCAGATTACATCCCTTACAACTCCTTACTGGCAACTCTGCCTAATGAATAATAATAAGCCACAGTTTAAGGGCATTGGTTTTGCTCTCTCTTGGCTATTCAAAAAAGGAAGAGAATCTCACTACAAGAGGCAGAAGTATAAAGGAAGTGTGGAATATTTCATGGTATCTGAGTTTTCCATTCCTCATCTTTTACTGATAGTATATATAAATATATACTACTTTCTAAAATTTGGAAGTACTTTCAAGTTGATATAGATTGCAAAACTGAAGAGCAAGGCTTATTTGTGATAAAGTAGATACTGTGAAGACAGAATACTTGCAAATTTTTATGCTGTTTATACTTCATCACTGATTGTTATCCACTTGACTATTTACTTGATTTTCCTTTCTGGATCGTCTGCAGAACTACTCAGAGGCTCAGCATTGACATCACAAGACAACTTTTACATGGATTCAGTCATTACCAGTGTCGGAACACCAAGACAACATGATTTCTCAAGAGATCTGCATATTCAGTCCTGAAGTATTTTAGCCAGTTCAGCCCCCAGAAGGTAACTGTTAGGCTTGCCGCGGCTAAAAGTGATGGTACAGATGGCATTCTTGTTGGGTTCTGTCCTCACAAAGCAAAACAAACTGTATAGGTTTTTAATGTAGGCCACCTACAATAGAGATAAAAGTCCTATAATAATCCTGGGTGGGTAAAACTTTCCAATGCAGCTATTTATAAAGATAATTTTGAACTAATAAACGCTCCACTGAAAGGTCTAACTAAGGTCTAAAGTTAATTTCATTGCTTATAATTATCAAACTGCAGGTAACAATTTTACTAACTTTTTTAAAAGCAGCCAATTGTGATTTGACTTTGATCTTATTGATGCCAGCAGTAAAATTTAAGCTGATCACAACAAAGCACAGCAAAGTCAAGGCTGAGCGTGGATTACAATTCCATGTCCTCCCCCTTCCAAATACATATATACATATTCAAAGCAACCACAGGACTTAGTAGTACGCACGTTGGAAAACCAAAGATTTATCTTGATTTTGTCAACTTCTGTTGGCACAGAATTATGGATTAAGTCAATGACTAACTTCACTAAGGAAGGGCTAAGGCAACAGTCAACAAAACTAACAGGAGACAACCTTAAGCACAGAGGAAGTTATGTCTTGGCTTAGGAAACAAAGTTGTGGATGAATGACAGAGCCTGACCCACACAAATACGCAAATCCTAGCTCTTGAGAAGTTCAACTGAAGAGCACAGTACTTGGTAATATCTTTTTTAAAAAAACAGAATCGTGACCATGCTACAAGGGCATGTTTCACTCTATGTTGCTACAGAAAGGTTCTAAGGCTCAAATAGCTATGGGTTTCCTTTTTAAGGAATGTAGCTTGAAGAGGAAAATGGGTAAATTAGGTTTCATTGCACTAATTCAGCTGTAAAATAAAGGGTGAAAAATAACATATACAGGCAGATATTCCACTCTATTAAAAGCCAAACTGCTAACAAAATTCAGCACTTGCTCCTACACCCTTTTTAAAGGGAGGCACTGAATTTTAAAATAGCAAAAAATGTGACATAGCACAGTGACAAGTACAAGATCAATGTCAGACATAATGCCTACACATTTGAATTTCTATTTATCTGCTTTTATAGAATGAAGTATATCAATCATTTAAGTATACATCCTTCCTGTTTAATAGCAGATTTCCAGACACAGGGAAAAAAAAGTAGATCCAGAACAATGGAACCCCATAAACTGCAAAATACAAATTCTGATTACAGGTCTAAATAAATTAAAATATCTTCAAACACTTCAAAAATACACCAAAGTACACAGTATTTATTTCAGTAAAGGCAAGAAGGAGTTGCTTAATAAGAATCCGATGCCTGATCCTGACATTCATAGCAATAATTTATAAACTATGTTCAACTAGTCACAAGTTTAAAGCTAGTTCAGACCTCCTTCCCATCAGAGTAACTCATCTCCCTTGAAAAAAACTGCTCAATGTGATAATTTTACTTGGATAACACACACACCCCCCTGAGAAACTGTGCATGCTTATTTCAAATTAGGTGCTTTGAGCACTTTATTGGTTCCCAAATGTGCAGTATGCTCAGCAAGCGGGATCTCAGATTAAAAATTTAAATTCAGCTTTATTTTGGTCATTAATTATTTCTGAAAGCTATTGCATTTTATGCTGAATTCCTTAATGTCCAACGCTTTATATGGCTATATCAAGAGTTCAGATCCACCTCCTGTGTAAAGCCACAAACTAGGGACAGTTCCAGAAAACAGGTGAAAGATGCGAACACAGACTTACTCACTTGGCTCCCACATACATCTTCCTGGCCTCCATGGTTTTAATTAACAGTTTAAGACAGATGTACAGCTGAATATTTCATGATACTCATTCAAAAAAGTCACTATCAAGCACTACCAGAACTTTCTGTTAGTTAGGAGCGCAGAGAGGTTTCTCTCAACTCCCCAGCCATGACCTTAACTTTCCACTCTGGGCAGCTCTGACTTGCGAGGGAGTCATCCCTGGGAGATGTCACTGCATAGGACAGTTTGCAGCACTGCTGCTCCTCCTCATCTGCACATTTAGAACACAGGATCTCTTATTCCCGGAAAACTCCTCATGGACCCCAAAGACACCACACACAAGCTGTGTTGTTCCAACAGATAGTGGGGAAAACAGACGATGTTCCTCACTGAGGCAAGAGGATAAGGGTAGAGTCCTTCTCCCAAGCCTTACTCATCTCCAGTGTAAAACTGAAAGGGCTGTACAGGGAATACCGTCCCAGATTTCCACAACGGATGAAGAAAAACAGAAAGCTAGTATTGGGGATCTAACAAGAGATCAGTAACGTTAGCACTCAGCTTTGGTATATTGGATTGCCTTTTACATGAGAACTGTGATACCACTGAAGCTTTGTTACAGTGTGCACAGCTGACAGACAACACATAATTTGAAATCAGGGATTGGAGTGAGACAAGCTAGACAACACCTAGGCAACAGGCACTGGAAACAGCGTCAGCTAGATCAGCAGCAACAGGGAGGTCAGTAGTAGCTGGACTCTAGAAACATACAGCTCCCAGGCACATCCAGCAGTAAAGCTGCTGAAGACCGCACAATGGCCAAATGCCAGTATCAGCCAGAAAGAGGAACACACAGCAGGGTCACAAAAAAGGATGTTTCAAAACATTGACGAAAGCCATACACTGAGTTACAAAATGCTCAAAAATCTTTGTTTGTTCATCCACTTATTTTTTAAGGCACACGTGAAATGCAAGAACCTAATGTCCCTGTAACATCCCCCTGCCTGAGAATACTCGGAAGGCCTGAGTGAGACCTCATGCGATTCCTGAGATCCTCCTGCACTCAAACCTCTTTTCCTGCTTGCTGATAACTCGGTAAGAATAACCTCTTAGACTGATTAGATGCTCACTCAGCCACTGTAACGCCCCTTAAAATAAAAGGGGGCTGGTTCCCTTCCTCCCTTCCACTTGCACAGCCTCTTAAACAATAGCTGCTCTCCCAGGCAGCATGCCTTCCTCTTCCACACTGAAGAACCATTCTGCCACCTTTAGCCGTGAACATGCCTTCCCAAGACATCCCAATCTTTCCCTCCCTTGCCATCCCAGCAATCCAGTCTTCAAGAACATCTCTAAACACAGACACTAGCTGAACTTCAGCCATGGAACTGGTTGCTCTTTCAGTACCTTTAGAGAGGAAACATGAATAATGGAAAGTGCTCTGATGAGGGAAGCTATTTCTACAAACTACACAACTACCCAAATCCATCCCAGTCAGTACTTCCAGCTGCGTGTCGCTCTGATCAAAAGATATGTGACTGCTGATTTTATCATTCATCTTCCTGACTCACCAATAGACATCTCTTTCAGAATACTTAAAACTGATGTTTACATCACGGAAAGGAAAAATGTTCTGTCTCCATACTTTTAAAAAATTATCAACTGTGGGAAAAATGAAATATGTACTCTCTCCAGTCCAGTTACAAGTATTTCCATACAGTTTAGACACGCATTTTGAGTTAAATCCCTGTGCAGTCTCTCTGAGCACTTCTTTACAAGAGAGCAAATGGAAAAATGTAATTGCTTAATAGTATGAAAATGAGACTAGAATAAATACAACAATATTATCAATAACACAGCATGTTAATTAGGAGTCTAGAATCAGTCTATCTTTGGAAATTACTCTGTCGAGCTCTAAGACAGGAGGGTTAAAGCCTCCTCTTAAAAATATGCAATAAGAGGAACACATATATATGGATTTGTTTACTGCATGTGTCCTATCCATTATCTCCGTCCCAGTTACTACAATATCCCTAACTGAAGCTTTCACTTTCTTTTACCTGAGATACTCAAAATACAGTTTCATAGAGGGAAAACACCCTATCAGGGCATACTAATTCATTACGTTCTAATACACTTTGTAAAGTGCCTTTTCTTTTTCTACACTAAGTAAAGCGTTACGAAAATTCATCTCCAGCTAAAATCTAGAAGCCAGAGCACATGAATCGAAGCGGATGCCTTCCCCCTATAAGATGCATCAACAAGACTTCCATTTTCTGCTATAAACTGCTCACCTTCAGCTACTAAGAAGTTCTTTCTAAAGGAGCAGAACACCGTATAAATTAGAGGAAAAACAAAATCCTTTTTTTTTTTATGAAAGAACTATTCTCACAATCTGTACTTTGAGGGACCTATCTATGCCTCCCCATAGGTTCATACAAAGCTGGAGTAATAAAACCAAGTTACAGGAGCCTCTAGCAGAGTCATGTTTTCCCTACCTTTTAAATACAAGCAACTTCATTACAGACTTCCACCACATGCCAAAGCGTGCTCACACTGCTTGTTAGAGGATCACTCTACTGTTTTCTGGCTGCAACTGACTTAAAAAGTCTGCTCTATTAGCCAGAGTCAGTCCCAGGGGCTTCCACTTAGTGGAGGAAACATCTCGGAGGTTAAAGGAAGGGTAGTCACGGATTACAGACACACAATCAGATGGGTGAAAACATGCAGTTCACATCCTAATACATAGTTCAAGTGTACTTTCCAGTTACAGAGAAACACAACTAGTTCACTTTCATTGTTTTGCAGAAAGTTTATACTTCATTAAGAGTGAGCAAGTTCAGCTTTCTTGCACATCAAAAAGTTCCACAACCAACTAAAGGTATCCAGGAAAGTACTGACGAGTCACACGATGCTTAAATGAAGAGAGAGGTCACAACTCAAGCTACTAAACCAAATGTTTTCAAGTGACTTCCCCCCCCCCCCCCCAAGATATGTTCCACTTGTAAACTTTCTTAAATTTTGGGGGACTCTTATTCTTGCTTGCTAACTTAATTTTGATCCAGTAACCAATAAGTCAAGGGAAGAAAAAAAAAATAAAATCTAAACTCTTTTTTCCCTGACTAGTTCCAGAAAGTTGTTCCCTGCAAAACAGATGAGAAAGTTATACAGGACTTCCCTCATAACCTAAAATTCAGAGTATCAAACAGAACAGCAGGGGGAAAAAGTCCAACCTAGCAGATAGCTACTAAATATGCTGGCTTTGCTAAAAATACATCATCAACACATTAGCAATGTAGCAAAAGTTATAGTATATCCAAATTTAAAGCATCTATTCAGAGAAACAAGTCAGAACCACAATTTAGAATAGTGCTTTTGAAAGTATTTGCACTGATCTATTATGCTAAATCTAGTAGTTTTGACTTACTCACAGAAATCAATACTATTCATTTTAATGAACTGTAAACCTTCATGTAATAAAGCATTAGTAAAGTAACAACTGCAAGAAAAACAACAACATAGAAAACAAAAAAAATACGTAGTCAGAACACCACAATTCTTCAGTGTGTTATCATACCATAGATAGAATCATAGAATAGTTTGGGTTGGAAGGGACCTTTAAAGGTCATCTAGTCCAACCTCCTCTGCAATGAGCAGGGACATCTTCAACCAGATCAGGTTGCTCAGAGCCCCGTCCAACCTGACCTTGAATGTTTCCAGGGATGGGGCATCTGCCACCTCTCTGGGAAACCCCTGTCAGTGTTTCACCACCCTCACCTGGTGGGGTCTCACCAGAGCGGAGTAGAGGGGCAGAATCACCTCTCTCGACCTGCTGGGCATGCTGCTATTGACGCAGCCCAGGATACGGTTGGCTTTCTGGGTTGTGAGCGTACATTGCCAGGTCATGTCCAGCTTTTCATCCACCTGCTGTAGTCTGCTATAAAACACTTGGAGCATTTATTTCTACTGAGGGGTAAACACAGAAACTCGGATGGATCTACAACCAACTTCCATACTATCAAACACATTGGTACCCAGTGTTTTCTTATGACCATATAAACCAAGTAGGCTGAATCTTGCTGACCGACTGACACCTCAGTAATAATCGATACTGCAAAATGTAACAGCTAGTAATTCTGAAATGCACACAAGCCAAAAAAAAACCCAGGTTGTTGACAAATTGGATTCTTTCAGTTGAGGCCTACCCAGATCTCAGCTGTTCCAGTTTTTAACATCATCATCAAATACGTGGGGCAACATAGATGGAACACTAAAACTGGAAAATGCAGAGACATCTAGGAAAGCAAAACCACGCTATTTATACAGCACAAACAGTACTCATGAATTTTTAAAAATTTGTAAGGAAATTAGTGAATTATACTGAACAAGTATGAAAATAGTATCTACAGCTTGGGAAATTGAGATGTATGGTAAAAGATAAATGATGCGTGGAGGGATGTACTTAACATACCAAAGATACTAAGTGTAAAAATTTGAGCTCTGTTAATGAACCTCAAGACTGATCAAAATTGGAAGTTTTAGCCAGGACAAATATAAAACATTATATTTAGGGCTTAGTTGAAAATAATACCCATACAGTTTACATCTATCTGACAGTAAGATTGGAGTGCCTAAAGCAAAGGAGTCAAACACATTCACCTGGGCCCTTCCAGCACTAACCTAGCAGCACTCTTCCTCTCCTAGCAATGACAGAAACAGCCAAAAAAGCCATGCTAATTATACGCTTCGCTCTGATGACAGGAATGGAGTCAGGTGGCTTCTGTCCTGATTGTGGTTACAAGTACCTCTCTGCTCTTCCTCTGGCTGACAATGTTCTCATTTAGTGCATAATAACAATCACACCAACTACCTTAGACTCAGTTTTCAAATTCTTTTTGCCACAAGGTTGTTTAGGATGTGGGGTTTTTCTTCTCCTCTCAGATGAACACTTCTTTAAGTATTGCGCATGTGACCTCAGATACTTTGACTACCAACCTAACCGAGGCTCTGAACAGCCAGTTGAGTATGTATGTACTTGCAGAACTTATAGAATCATAGAATGGTTTAGGTTGGAAGGGACCTTGAAGATCATCGAGTTCCAACCCCCCTGCCATAGGCAGGGACACCTCCCACCAGACCAGGTTGCCCAAGGCCACGTCCAGCCTGGCCTTGAACACCTTCAGGGACGGGGCTTCAACAACTTCTCTGGGCAACCTGTTCCAGTGCCTCACCACCCTTAAAGTGAAAACTTGACGTAAGATCAACTTCTAAGACAATATAAATTTCTATGGCATTAAAATTAGAACATTTTCACTTCAAGGACTACAACACCATTCTAATAAATTAAATGCAGCATTTTTGCCAATAATACGATTTACAGTTTAGCAAAATATATCTGTTCAGTATGTAACAAAAGTATCACTAAAGAGTGACATTCAAGAGTTTAAGGTACAATAATTTATTAAGCCAAGCCATTCCTTTAGGACAGTCTGTTCTGGCTTTATAGTTCAACTTCTTTAGAAAATTAAATAAACTGACTGGCTGGCAGACTTTATTTGCTTACATGATTCAGGCTATTCTTTCAAACAAGGTGAACGAACCTGAAGAACTATTTATTCTTCCTCATACCATCATTAGCAAACTAACACGCAAGTAAAATTTGGGTCCTGACCAGTGAACTTTTATAACAATTTTACCTGCCTTATCTTAAAACCAAATGAACAATGAATTATATATATAGTCTCCTTGTAATCTCAAGCAACTTTTACCACAGAAACCTGGAATGGTTCTAACCCAACACTAAGTGTTTTAAAGCTCATATAAGTGTAATATGTCTTTCTTTAATGGACCAGAAAAATGTCAATAGCATTGCAGTCTCAAGAGTAACATGCAACATTGTTTCAACTACAATTTTTGGGAATAATAATTTTCTGACCTCTGCTGATGCTTCTCAGTCATTGGTGCTTCCAGAAGTACTCACTAAAGCTAAACCCATCCTGGAAATAAGGAGAATTAAGACTGATCTCTATCTGCCCCCACTTCTACCTTTGAACTGTTTTAGTCTCCCTGTACTACTACTGTAAATATTTTTCTTTGATACTCATTACATCTGGTGAAGCCAGAAGCAGAGAAATTTACCTACTGTACTACTCACTACTACCAACTGTACAGAACACTATAAAAGTTCCCTGTAGTCTTCTGTTCAGTGGGACAGAAATTAAAATTAATATATTGGGGTGACAAGTCTAGTTAAGACTATAAAAAATTTGACTTTCCAGAAACCTGAAGAAGCCAAGTACCCATGCTTCTGGACTCCTTTCCAAAGGAAGGCACATCCTAGCTTTTGCACTGCGCCACCTCAGAGCCTTTTCATAACTCAACCTCTGCTCCGGAACACCAGTCCCTCCCAAACTGGTCCTGAAAATGCTGCATCACAGTACCAGTAAGATATAAACCATCATCCTGCCAAGGGTTAAATAAAAATCAAACAAAACAGTAATGTTAAGAATTCAGTTCTCTGATCTAAGCTTGTGTTTTAACAAGAAAATAAAGATTCATTTGATATCCAGTTGATCAATCCTCAAACTTTGGTTTGAAAAACATTGCTTGCAAGAACAGGACCAATTTCTCAAATGACATTTTTCCCCTAAAGAAACGACCTTGGGCCAAATATGGTTCTGTTTTGAACTCAGATAACAGTCAGGGCCTTCGAGATATGCAGAAGCGTCTTCGTATTTGTCCCAGTAACAGCCATGCCAAGGTTACATAGAGACATATTCAACCAATTATTCCTTGGATATAAAATTCCCAAGCCAAGAAGGCAGCCAGACATATTAAAAACAAGTACCATTGCCCAACATCCCACCAAGTTATAACTCTCGTTAGTCAGTGCTATTCCAATATTTCACTCATCAGTATTCCTCCTTCTCAAATTTTTATAATTATAGTCATCATCAGAAGGAAGGTTCGAAAAATTCACTAACTTCAGAGAAACATTCTCTGGAGAGCTCAATGCCCACATATCAACCTTGGTGAATTTAGTTTTTTAATTAGTGGAAAATTCTAGATATTACAGCTATGCAACTGCATAATGGAAGGCAACCAAAGTGATGCACTACTGCCTTTCCAAGTGTGCATTTACCTTGAGCACCGCCTACTGTATTCAAAGCCTTAACATGTGGTAACATAATGATATCTAAAGGCTCTGCTCAGGATCAACATCACCACCCAGAGCTCTGCTGTCAGCAGTGCCTTGATCAAATTCATGCTGATATTAAATTAGTTTAGTTTGGAAGAGATAAAAGCAGTTGTACAGAAAGGTAAAATGCTTTAATAAGGAATAGTTCCCACTCCCACTTCCTTCTCCCAAAAGAAACACACAAGAGAAACCAACTGATGGATCGAGATAGGGCTACACTACACAGCGAATATTCACTTTCGTTTTGGATGCTCTGGCCTTGGGAAGAGAAAGTTCCTTTCCTTCGAGCAGTGAAACTGGTCAGAACTTCAGATATTTGTAACAAAAACTATTAGGACAAACGAATCCCTCATGAGGATGAGGCAGCACACTGATCAAAATCGGAAGCAGCTTCTTTTTCCCAGCAGTGACAATAACGGATGGTGATGTGTTTCTCAGCAAGGCAAAAGAAACTTATGGAGCCTTCATTCATGGTTGAACTGTGGAAAGCTCAATTAAAGGTGTATGGAAAGTGTTATTCAGCAAGAATTTTATTTGGTTGTTTTTTCTCTAACTAAAGATTGCCCTTGTGGTTTAAATTTTTACAGCGGAAATGCTGACAATGCCGCCTAAATTACAGCATGACAGTCTGAATCTACCTACTGAAGTCAGGCTGATGAGGTATATCACAACAGTTATAATTTTCACTTTTTATTTCAAGTCTGTCATGAGTATAATAAAAAAATACAGAATTTGTTAAAAACTTTCGCACAGAAGTTAAATTTCTCAAGTACACTAAGTATATAAGGACGTAAGTACAGCTGAATATATCCAGGCTTGAGATTTTTCCCTACCAGTTCCTGCTCTCTCATAAGCCAACTCCTTTCCGGTTGTGCTTTTCACTTTAGCTTTTTGACATATCAAAATTTTAGCAGCCTATACAGGTATTGAAACTCTTTCCCTCGACTTGGTGTGCATTTAAAAGATTGGTCAGTACCTTGTTCAGTTCATGCAAGTAGGCCCACTCAAAAATTAACTTATACCAGTGTAACTATTTAGTTACAGGTATTGGTGTAGCTGTAGTCCTGTTTGAAGAAGCCTACCTTACTTCTATCCACGTAGAGATGAAATAGAACATGCTCTTACAAATTTACATGGTACACTCACGAGTTTGCACTGATCTTTGCAGCACAAGCATGTGCTGGACAAAGCCCTTTGCACAGACAGAACCTGAAATATCTTGATGTTCCAGATTCGAGTTCGTTTTTTTAAACAGCAACAGGGATTCCAATTTCATATGCTCAATCACATGTTTAAAGCAAAGGCATCTACTTCAGAAACTGCTGAACCAGGGCCCCTGTTGCTGTCCTCCTCGGAGCGAGGCACATGCCCAGCGCCGTGCCAAAGGCTGCTTCTCCCATCGGGGGCCCAGGGACACAACCTACACTCGAGTTTGTAAAGCAAACACAACTCCCCGAGAAAACACACGACAACCCTCATTGTCAAGTATCTGCGTTTTGATCTATCATGTATCACTGGGCCACTTACACACTGTAAAAGCCAACATTAAGCACATTCCCCAACGCGTTTACACAGGTATTTCTCATTAGCAGTTCTGCGTAAAGACGGGTTTACAGCCACAAATGAAATGCCACTCGGGTATGATCCGAAAGCAGGCTTCTGCTCAGAAGCAAAGGTCCCTGGAAGGGCTTCAAGGCCTGTGCCGATGTGTCACAAACCCGTCGCACACCGCCAGCCCCCCCCCCCCCGGTCCCCGCAGCCCCTCGGCCCCCGTCGGGGCTCCCGCCGCCCGCCTGCCCCGCTCCCGGCCCGGTCGGACGTGGGACATCTCCCAAACATCGCCACGCTCCGCAGACAGCGATTTACTCGTGACTCAGAGGATTTGGGGCTGCTTTGTTTGCGCGGCCCCACGCCAACTCCGGAGTTCCCGGCAACGCACAGCTGCGGGAGCGAAAGCCGAGGGCAGCTGGGCCAAATCGCAGCCTCCGTTCTCAGGACTTCCCCGAGGAGATTTCCGCCCACCCCCACAGATAGGAAAAAAAAGAAAAAAAAAAATACCAACAAAAACCCGGAGCGACTCCTGGAGCAGCCGAGCTCCGGGGGGGCGGGGAGTACGGGAACACCCGCAGGGCCGCCGCGGGGGAGACGGCGGCGGTGGTCCCGGGAGGCTCCAGGGCCCGGGGCGGGCTGAGGGACCCCCCCCGCCGGCCGGGGCCGCCGCGCCGCCGGAGGCCGACCGGGAGAAAGGCCGCTTTGTTCCCCCCTCCCCCGCGGCGGGCGGCCGCCTCCCGGCCCGGGAGAGGCGTCACTGCCCCGGTACCTACCGCAGCAGGAGACGACGAGGAGCAGGAGCTGCGCTGACCTCCAAGCCGGGGAGCCTTCTGCGCTCCCCCAAGGGGCCATAACACCAGCCCGCAGGGAGGCGACGAGGAGCCGGACCTGCCACCGCCGCGCCCCCGACACGGAGCCGGAGCCGCCGCCGCCGCCGTGAAGAGGGGCCGGCCGCGCCTCGCCCCCTCGCCCACCGGAGCTGCCGCCTCGGGGAGCGCTAGCGGCCCGCACACCCGCGCCTCATCCGCCCGCCCGCGGAGCCATGAGCCACCGCCGCCGGCCTCGGCCTCCTTCCCCTCGCGCCGCGCCGCTTCCTCCTCCCCGGCTGCGCTCCGCCGCGGCTGCGCACTGGCGGCCCGAGCGCATGGAGTCGCTCCCGGCAGCCGCGGGCCGGGCGGGCGGACGGGGCGGAGCAGCGGCCCCCAGACGGCGGGGGAGGGCCCGGGCCGCTACGCTCCGTCGCGGTACCGCCCCGCCCCGCTGCCGCCGCCTCCTCCTCCTTCGCCGCCGCCAGGTTTCGGTCCGCCGTTGGCAGCGCTCTGCCCGCCCCGTCCCGGGAGCCGCCGTCCCCTCCCCAGCCGAGGCCGCGTCCCCCGGGGCTGGGCCCCGCCGGCCGGCCTCACCGGCGCCCTCCGCCCCGGGCCGCGCCGCCGCCGTGTCGCTGAGCGCGGAGGCGTCCTCTGAGGAGAAGGGTTCACACCGGGGGAGGGAGGGTGAGTCCTCCCGTCGCTACGGCGGCAGAGCGGGCTGCGTGCCCGCCTCGGGCGCGAAATAACCGCAGGGGTGTGGGGGTGCCCTGGCGCCCTGCCCTGGAGGGAACTCGGCCTGTGAGACCCAGCCCAGCTTATAAAGCACAGAGACACCCCCCGCCGCGGACGGCCGCTGTGTTTCTGACCTCCACGTCTGCATTTCACCTCTGAGACCGAAAAACTGCCGTGGGGGCAAAAAGCATAACTGCTGTGGAAGCCTTGCATCCAAATTACGGACCCCGTTGAAACTCCTTGTGATGCTTCTCGTTCAATTACGGCTGCCCATCGGTCACCCTTGAATGACACCGTTTTCCCCGTTGCGCAGTTATCCATCGCGCTCAATTGTTTGACCGAGTGTCAAAAGCAAGTGGGATTCACAGACAACTTCTATATTTAGCTTGAATTTTGCAGTGCCTGTTGCAGACTGGGAGAAGTGTTTATTGCCTCTGTTCTACTAGATCAACTGATCTACTTGGAAAACCAAAATATTACCATTCCTGAGAAAAACAAAAGTCAACTTACATGGGTAGGGCCTCATAGCTACACTATGAGAACAGATGGGTTGGATCAGAGCCAAGTTCTTGCTCCACGAATGGTGATTGCTATGGGGAGTGCTCTATGATATTTCTCTTTATTCCCCTCTTTTTTTCATAGAACCATTTAGGTTGGAGAAGACCTTTAAGATCATCAAGTCCAACTGTAAACCTAACACTGCCAATCCCTCCACTAAACCATGTTCCCTAAGTGCCACATCTACACATCTTTTGAATACCTCCAGGGAAGTTGACTCAACCACTGCCCTAGGCAGCCTGGTCCAGTGCTTGATAACCCTTTTGGTGAAGAACTTTTTCCTGATATCCAATCTAAACATCCCCTCATGCAACTTGAGGCCATTTCCTTTCATTGGTTGTTCTCTGATTTCTCCCATATTTATTTCCCAATCCCCATCTATTTGGGAAGGAAGATGAGTATATTGGGGGGGGATGTCTTTTTTGGGAGTGAGGAGAGGTTTATTTAAGGGTAAGCATCTGGATGAAGATGCAGTGTTAATAATAGTCACCAAAGAAGGAAGGTAAACCAGACAAGCATGAATGCTCTCCAGCTCTCTGAGAAGTTGTGGCTCAGGAACACCCTGTACTAGAGATGGTATCATTGAGTTTAATAATCATCAGTGGGTTAGTCTTCAGTAAATTTGTCCAGTCACAGTTTGAACCTATGAGGAATGTGACTGTTCACCTCTCAGAAGCCATGAGTATGCATACAAAATTAACACTTTAAGGGAGAAGAAAACACAACCTTTATTTATAGGTTTATACAAATAAGTAAAGCATTCACAGCATCTTAGCCTACAGCCTTTTTGGTTCCTTTCTACTTGCAAGTCTAACCAACTTCTCCAGTGAAACCTCAGATGGCCTATTTTCCACCCAGTGCATCCCATTCCTCTTTTTGTTTTTAATTATTGGCAATGGGGCTCTGGGAGGATGCTCAGGAAGTCTGGTCTGTAGCCACAGAGAGAGACATTACAGCTTTTATGAGCAGACACCACACGGAGCCTGTGAACACACAGGGACTTCTAACCCTCCCACAGTAATTACAGCTGTACGTGCTGGGTGCAAGTCCTTACTGGAACCTGTTAAACTCTCTGCCATAGAGATAGGTCAACATTAAACAAACCAGCACAGGATCCATAGCCTTACTCCACTCCTCCCAAAGTTATTTTTGTCTGTCTCGTTCAACCCAGTTTCTACCACCCAGTTGTGTGCTATTGAGATGTGATATGACTCTCTTTCCATAAATTTTAGTTGCATAACAAAGAAGACAACAGTAATTATCTTTTCAGATTAAATGCTATTCCAAACAACCCAAATATCTCTTTTGGCAAAACTGCTTTCAATCACTTGCACAAACAAGTGGCTACCCTTTACCATGTACCCACGTTGATCATTCATGGCAGCAGAGAGCAAAGCATCAACCCTTAGCATCGTGCTTAATTTCAACATTGTTCTCAAAGTTGCAAAGCGAAGCATGATATGCAGAAGAGGCCTGCCTGGGTACCAAATGAGCTTGGCAAGCAAAAGGTGAGATACTGACGTAATGATCTAGAGAAAAAACCTCTGCTGAAGCAGTTCGCCTACATGTGAGAGGAGCTGGATCTTGAATGTCCAGGGAAGATAATGTGTTAGTAGATCAGATAAGACACTCAGGATGTCAAGCAACATTTTCCCATGTCGCGCCCTTAGGAAGCTCACCAAATCTATGAACTTTAAAGTATTTCAAAAGACTTCTTTCCTAGCAAAGTTATCCGAGTAAAAAGTCTTACTCCTTTTTTTTTTTGCTGCTCCTTCTGTTGGCCTCTGCTGAGAGCTGTCTGTCGTAATCTCTTTGATGTTTGAGGAGAAGAATATAGTGTCTCCTATGCCTGAAAAGTATGTAGTAAATCACAGACATAACTTTATATACATGAAATTCTAATCATGACTGCGGTTTTTTGTTCGCTTATTTTTTTTTACTCTTATCTGAAGATGACTAATAGAAGTTTATCAATAGGAATCATTTTAAGCTGGCACAGAAGTTGACACCATCTTTCTTTTTTATCTGAAGGCAGGTGAAGATAAAACATCCTGAAAGTGCACACATGGCTCACCTTGAACCAAACCAAGATTGTTGTAACAGGCAGCCATTCTTCTCTCTGAACCTCAAGGTTAGTATGTGAACCTACTGAAGCAGCTTCAGCAAGAATTATCAGGCACCTACTGACAATATCAGCATATGATCCCCCCCCCCCCCCCCCCCCGTAGTTTTACTTTCAACATTGTTTTCTTTTTAACGATTGATTGTTTTACAGTCACTTCAGCTTCACTTTACTGCCTGCCACACGCTCTTCCTTCTCACCATCTTCTCTTTTTCTCTTCGTACCCCTTCCTTATCAGTTCTCCCTTTCTTTTGTCCCTTCAGACTATGCTGTTAGCAAATGCTACCCACAGATTCAACAGCAGTTTTATGACCCATTGTAAAAGTTCTCTGCAGTTCATTCCTGTCTCTCTATTCCTGCTCTGACTGTCTGTAAAATGGTAGGAGACAATATTACAGTATGTCTCTCTAATGCCAAGTCCTGGTCGAGACCTCTCGGCACCGTTTTAATACACCGTAAGAGTGGGGACAATTTAAGATGTTGACTAGATCTCAGCTAAATGAAGTAAAAGTATTTTTCCGTTACCAATTTCATTACTTTCTGTCCCATATCCTCCCTTCAGGTGAGGTCATAAGAAATGTTGGTGTATTCAGTACCAGTGTTTAATTTTTGGTGAGATCTCTACCACATCTGCATTTTTCTTCACCTGTTGTTTGCAGAACTCAAGTGCTTTATCATAAAAAGGACATCAATGGGATTCTAAATATTCTTATTTTGTGATATTAATTTTTCCAAAACAATTGTTTATAAACTTAAAGTATGAAAAAGCAGGCAGCAGAGGAAGTGGATTTCTCTCCTAGACTTGCATTTGTTTTGCAGCACAGCATATGAAGACTGGGATAAAAATTATTTGTTCCATCTATTCGGTGATTTTTTTTTTTTAACAAACAGTTGTTTGCACAGCAGATGTCTAAAAAGTGCTAATAAACTAGATTTTTATTGTACATTATTTTTAATACTAGACCACAGCTACCTCAAATCTAGAGTAGCCTATATAACTTCACTGCGAAATGATGAAAGACACTAGAAGATGGTGCCAGAAATGCCTGGATCAAGGCCATTGTATTAAAAATATATAGCATACATCAGAATCTGGTTGTGTTGTGCTGGTGTACATATTACCATTGCTGTTGCATGCTGGAGGAAATATATCAAATCTGTTAAGTGATCATTTGTTTCCCTGGTGTTTATTATTAGTATCACTATGCAGTCTAGAGGCCAATCAAGAGTAGGGTCCTATTATACTAAGGACTGTACAAACATAGGACATGCTGTACATTGTGCAGTGGAAAACAGTCCAAATATAGCTCAGTTAACTGCAAATGAAGTGTGTCTGGAGCCAGTGATGGTGCAGTTGCATCCTTGAACCTTGCACCCAAACTAATTTTGTAGGGCTTATTAGTTTAAGCAGCATGGTCCACTAACCACTTCTGGGATTCACACTGGTTTCTTCAAACCACTGCAGAGCACTTGGAGTAAGTCAGTGCTCTTTTTCCACATTTTATCACCTGGGGACTGTAGAGTTGTAGACAGTTTCTAAGCTCTCTGCCTAGAATCTAAAGAGAGTAACTGGATCCCCCACAGGAGAAAGGGATTTGTGTCCAAGCAAGTTTTAAGAACTGCCTGCAAAATTTGTTACCTCGGTTAAAAATAATTCATGTCCCTAATGTAATAGCAGTTATTTTTTCTTATTAGTCACCCAAATCTGGACTATCTCTCTTACATGTATTGGATATTATGCTTTAAATATTATTACAACTGTTTTATGTTCAACTGACTGTTCAGATTAAATCATGAGTTGCAGTCAGAGGCTCTGTAGTTTCCCTGACAATAATAGCACTTCTGTCATATGCTGCATGAATTGCTGTTGACTATTTTTGTAGTTTTAGACATTTCTGGAAGTGTTGCCCAAGCTTGTTCATTTATTAAAGTACATTGCTGCTGCTGCTGCAAGGACAATCAAACAGAAAGAACTTCAATTTGGAATAAGCCATGTGACAAAGCGTGACCTAATTCAGCCTGCAATTAACACTGTGTAACATGATGCTTAGGTGAGTACCTACAACGTGGTAACACCACCAGTGTTAAAAATGCTTTTCTTCTTTCCTTACTGTTAACTACAGCAGCTTAAATCTTACTGTGGCAACGTGGACCTAGGTGGCAGGCAAAGATCGACAAGTATGGTGATACCTTCAGTCCTCTGCCTGCATCCTTAATAACAGCCCCAGAAGTGGCTGAGGAACCACTGTATTAGCATCATTTTGCTACAGGATTTCCAGTGCACTACAGAAGCATCAGTGATTATCTATCAGAAGACAGGAGAGAATCTGAGTCCATAGTCACATCACACCTCAGAAGGAAATCTAGTCCTTCACTCCAGTCATGACAGACTTAAGGCTGCTCTTAGCAGCCATTCTCTTCCCTTTGGATTTAGCTTCTCAGGATCTGCTAGCTGATACCCGGAAAAAACTTCTGTCACTACAGTCTCTTTTTAAAACCTTTATGTTTTTTACACATGTATACACACTATATAAAACATTGTAATAAACCCAGAAGAAAAGCCTGAGTTTAAAGTCTAGTCAAAACAGTGAATTTATAGGCGAAGATATTTGTATAAAACTTTCAAATAATTTAAAATAATTATCCAATCACAGAAAAAGCACAACTGTTCAGTTGATTCAAGGATAGAACGAAGAACTAAACTATTAATACAATTTTCATTTTAGAGCAGACAAACCCAAAGACCAAGGGGAAAAGAAAGGCAAAAAAACTGAATATGCCAAAGGAAAGAAAAAGCCAAGACAAAAGACTTTACGATTGCAGAGAAAACCAAAAAATCTTTTCAATACTAACAGAACATTTCATGAGCAGTTTTCAAAACCTAAGAGGCTAATTAGCTAGTGTGGAAGGAGCTATTAAAAAGCCTACTTTTTTTTTTGTGGAATTTTTCATTTTCTGAATTCAATTTATTTTTTCTTACACACAATTTTTGAAGCAATTATCTTTTGAAGCTCCATACTGACACTGGTAATATTCTTGATTTTTAATTAGGTTAAATTAGAACTTCCTTCATCTGGCCTGCACATGCACATTATGTCCCCAGTGGTCATTAAGGCAGAAACAGCATGAAGTCTGCAGTAGCGAACTACTTCTAAAGTATAGACCAAAGTTCAAAGGAGCAGAATGAACTCTAGTTTTACAGCGGTAATCGTGTTCTGTGTGTTGACAGGACTGTAAGAAAACACAACCAACATGATGTATTAATATTTTGCCCACATAGATTTTTTTTTATCTTGTTGAGTGCAGCTAATCTTTAGCCACGGTTCCAGATCATCTGTTTGTCATGCACACCCATAACCTCCAAGTGGAGGACTTTGAGTGGGAGGGCAGGATCTCAGCCAGAAGAGCTCTGCAGCCCTTTAGCGCATTCAGGAACTTAAGCCAGTCTGTTTCCCTGATACATGCTAAAACTGATTTCTACAATTCTCCAGGACCAAGACTGAAGTGCTTTCGTTTTCTTACACAATAGCAGTTGGGATGTTGCTGTTTCAAAATTCTTAACAGGTTTTGTTTAGCTTAGCCATACCTAATGCCGTTTCGTAGATGTGAGTTGCAATTTGAAAAAAAAAGTAGGGTGTAAACTTGCAGAGGTGGGCATGAGCACTCTGTAGGAGCACTGCTAGCTTCAAAGGAAGGAGCCTCTACAGGAGCTAGATGTTCAGAGAGGGATAACATTACTTCAGAGTTACTCTTCCTTTCCACTGTCCCATCCAGTGCAAACTATCCTTCAAAGTCATAATTTGGCTCTTAATGCATGGCTGAACCGGATTTAGCAAGAAGAACACCAGTCTTAAATCCAAAAGCAATGATATCTTTCAGGTGAAGGTTCACAAGAACTGTGAGTCAGATCATCTAATTGAGTGTATTAAGACCTTAACGCAAGGTTAACCAAGGTTAGAGGAGAGGGCTTCTAAGAGCTTCTCTCAGGCTGAGAAACACAGACACATTAACTGGCAGGTACAGGCTTGAGCAAAAGCGTTCCAAGGAGTACTGCACTTTTCCGTCTAAACTTCCGAACATGACAGTTGTTCTATCAAAGGTCCAAAATGATAGTAGACACACACATGTGTGTGTCTATATATGTATATTATATTCATATACATTGTTACACCTTCCGCTCTTATCTAGGTACCTTAATCATAATAGTACCTATTCCAAACAGTCTAGGAGTCATTCTAGGTCTCTCCTTCTCTTGCCCCAAATCACATGGTTATTAAAAAATTGTAAGACTCTCAATAAGACTTTGCATATGACTTGACTCATAAAACTTGGCAATGCCACAATATGCTCACCCATTCAAGCTAAGTCAAAACCCATGTGGTAATACGTTAAGAGTGCCAGGGATTTGCAAGGCTCTGCAAGTCCCCCAGACAACCGTGAGCTTTTAGGTTGTGAAGTGTGTGCAAAATACACATGTAAATTAGAACTCAAAGCAGTTAGGGTTTGTTTTTTTTTTTTACTTTGTTTCCATTTACAAAGGTATTTTATAGTTCATTCCAATCTACTCTGACAAAACTACTTTTATTTGAAATCTAATATACGAACTTACCTTTATTTGTAAAACCAAATCTATATTAAACTGCACAGAAGACAGAGTAAGTGCATATTCCTAAAGGTGTACATTAGTATATTCAAGAAAAATGTTCAACAATATAAATTAAAATAAAATGTCTTGAGTTTAATAATTCAATATTTTAATTGGACCTCATGGTAGGGCGATATCTTGTAGTGAAGAAAGATGTCCTTTTTTTTTAGCATTTCTCCATCTTTTAATTAAAATACAAGAAAATGTGAAGGGAAGATTAAGATTATGACATTCACATTCTGTCATCTGTTCTTCAGAGAACATAACAACAGTACATTTTACATCTAGTCATTAGAGCTGCAGGAGCAAATTAAGGCCTGGGTGTCTCAATCCCATTTGCATCTTTCAATGCATCTGCTGTGAGTGAGAGTAAGAGATCCACAGCAGAAGAGACGGCCTCATATTCCCTGTTCCCCTGTAGCCACAGAGATCTGTGGGTTACAATTACCATGATCATTTGGAGAAGTATTTCAATATACTAAAAAATGCCTTTAGGACAAGACTCAGGGTTTTTTTTTCCATTTTAGTTTTCCACTGTGCCAGACAGTTTTGCACTTCCTTTTTCCCTTTCAAGCTTTAGTCCTACTATGTTATGCTGCTTATTTATTGAAATAATGTTTTCAATATATTCCTGTCAGGCTCGTAGAAGTCTTTGACACACTCCAAGTGAGCAGTAGCACAATAACACTGGAATATTTTCATGGCAATATTCAGAGATTTTAGAGCTACAGGCTGTATCATGAACTGCAGGAATTAGCGTTGTTCCTCAAAGTAAATGAATCTCCACTAACATCAGATTTTCCTGAAATCACTCTTGGATCAAGCTCCAAATTTTCCGTTTGTAAAAAGTTCAACCATTTGATGAAGTTTCACTTGTCTGCAAACAGACAGCTGGCTTTTTTTTTTTTCCCACTGGAAAAAAGTGATAACGGCTAATAGACAAAGGCTTTTGTTTGTTTGCTACAAACCAGCTGCTTCTAATCTACCTTGGACTCGCACTGGTGTTGCAGTATCAAGGAGGATGCAAGCAAACAAACAAGAGGACAATGAGATCCTGAAGGGCAGATTTCCAGCACCAGAAAACCCACTCGTAGTGGATTCAGATGCAATCTGATGCAATAGCAATGTAGTTCACTGCAGTCATTTATTATATTGTCCTTTAGCTCCAAATGTGCAGAATAGTTTTCTACTGAGCCTGCATAATTGCATTGCAGGAGATATCTGGGACTCCTGGAAATGCTGGCAGCTGGGATAATTTTCTTCTGAACTAGCACGCGAGGCTCTTAAAATTCAGAAAGTCATTTTGTTATTTTTCACAATGTTCAAATTTTACTTGTTTATTCATGACTGTCCAGGGCAAGAGGGTAAAGACAAAGGCTCTGTCAGTAATAAACTCTCCATCACTATCTGCAGTCCTGTCCCTGATGACTGGGCTGTGTCACAGAAACCCAGCTAGCTGACGCTGCAGCACCCGTCTCTCATTTCAATCCCCTGTCTGCCCTCCTCCCCCTCCTTATTCATCACAGATCTAGAGCTGGAAGGATAGAAATTGAGGGGAAGCCAATATTTCCTCACACTTAATCTGTGTGTCCAGAGACAGTATACACTCTGGCCATGCTGTTAATCTCTAAATCCTCTAAACAGATAAAGCTTTCTAGAGAAGCTGCTGTAGACACCGAGGACAAGATAAAGCTCACTTGGTTGCTTCCTTGGAAGACTTCAACTTCCTAGCCTGAATGTGGACATAAAGTGCAGGAACAAATCCCTGTCTTGGTCTGGCAATTTCTTCCTGTAGGAGGAGATAAACCCTGCTGAAAATAGGGGCAGAACTATAAAACTTCATTCCAACAATCTGGGACATCAAGAAACCTATCAAGACAACCTCCAACTCGGCTGCTGTTTGCAGCGAACACGCTGGCTTCTCCTGGCCAGACTCGATACAGCCATGGTGTTTGTTGCTGTAAGGATTAAAGTGTCCTTGACAGAGGAAAGGTCACTGAAAGCTCCACATATTGCTGCAACTTTTCTGTGGACTCTAAAGCTCTGCTCATTAGTGACTAATTTCTTGCTCTTCCAACCAGTAGCACAGAGAAGTGGAACGTATCGCATACATTTAAGTTTGCTGCCTTCTTCAACTACCCATTGAACAGACCCAGACTAAAGTCTCACTTTTGGTATAGACAACTCTGCATAGGATAGTCCAGCCTAGCTGTAAGATCTACTTAGCTCAGCGACAACTTGTGACATTTAGGCTTTGCCAGAAAAGAAAAAAGGGAGGTCAAGAATAATACAAGATTGGAGTGCTGCTGACAGGACTTCCACGGGAGCTGGCACAAACTGGCACTAAATCAAGAGATAACTTTTTGACTCTGTCACAGTTATCCTCAGTGACCTTAAAAAAAACCCAAAGCCTTTCTAAGTCTCAGTTTCCAAAGTAAAGAATGAGGTAATGCCCCTTTGCCCACCATTTCCATTTAAACTGGGAAGATTTTGATGGTGGATGTCATTGCATGAATGCACAGAGCCCACAGCTCAAGGATTCTGATTTCAAGTATGCTATAAAGTGTGTAGTAAACTGAATTAAAGAACTGCCTCTGTAAAAGACCAGTACACTCATGAAATGTACAGCTGGAAATTCAGCAGGCTCTTAGTGTAACTCATTGGTAGAAAGCCTATTCATCTGCTTTCTTTTCAAAAAAACCAAGGGCAGTGCAAAAGCAAAAGACGCATCCATAAAGTAAATACTCACAGAAAGTAGGGATGCAAATATCCTGCATCACGATAAGGCCTCTAATTCATTTTACTGCAGCCATTAAGTTTCATTCTTGGGAAAAGATCCCCATGTATAGATGTGCACCAAACACCTGGAAATCTCTTGAGTGAAATGTATAGCTGTTAGTGCAAATTGCTTGCAAATTAGGTTTCACAGGAATTTCAAGCTTCCCTTCCTTTTATTTTCCTCCCTCCAGGAACCCTTCCAGCCCCCATAAGGAACATACAAACATTTTTGATATACATATATATATACACGCGTGTAATTTATATGTTAAGAAAAAAAGTACTTTAAACTGGAGAGGATTCAAAGTGAATACATTTTAGCAATGGATGCACATAACAGCCTTCATTCTGTCTTTGTGCTTGTTCATTAGATAGCGTTCTCCAAATAATAAATGGGTATTTATTCTCCTACTTTTCTTCTTAGGTGACAAGCAGATAATATTCCCAGTGTCAAGTGGTTTATTTTTTAAACCTGTTGCTAATCTGTTCAACAGACTGCTCGGAAGCTATATGTCTGGGGTAGAAACCCCTTGACTAATAAATATAATTAAGTAATGAAGATTATGTCACTATATCTGGTGATCTGGCAGGTAAGGGAATACATGAAGAAACAGAATATATAAAGATGAGCCAGTCTAGAAGATATGCATCCCATAGTCTTCAGGGTATTCACTAATAAAATTACTGAATGACTTGTAATTATATTTTGTAAGCTAAGGGAGATCCAGAATCATATCTAAGGAATTGGAAATGAAAAGATGGCCGGATTAATTTTTTTTAATATATATAAAGAAATACTAGTAATTACAATTTGCTAAACATATCTTGAAATGTAGTTAACTTAATCAAGATAATAAATAAGAAAATCTATATGTATTTACACCAGTGAGGACTACTAACAACAAGTCAAATGATGCAGATGCAAAGGCAGATGACACCTTAACATTTTAGTTCAGAATTTGATCAGATAGCTATAAGATGCAGCTATAAAACCTTATAGGACTTTAGGAGTCATGGAGAGAGGAGTAATTTCATAGTCAACAGCAACATGCGTTTGAGTTCCCTCTCCAGTGAGACAGTACAATGATAAACAGTAAAATCCAAACTTGCCTAGTTAAATACAGAGAAAAAAAGAAAAAACAAAGGGGAAAAAATATTCAAAATTTGATAGAAAATTTCAAGAAAATTTTCCAATTAGCTTGAAATAGCGTGGGTGGAATTCTACATGACTTTGAAGTCAACATGAACTCCTGTGGGAGCAGACAATGTTTAATTCTATTTTGTTCAACATACATTTTTACACTGTGTTTATTGCTGTGGTCTCTGAGTATCTTGCGGGGGATTAGGATGATGACTACCGTCTGTCACACGTGGTCGCGCAGCTGCTCCCCTGGGGCAGAAGTGAGCATGTGCCGGGTGGTGCGCTTTGCTCCCGAGGTGAAATGGAAAGATCCCACCAGGTAACTCCAGTACTTCTTTCCCAAAAAACTGCAATGCATGTGGATGGGGGAGGTGAAGTATATCTGGAATCAGGCACATATGCCATGTGGCTACCACACCGATTCGGCCACGGTAAGGAGCTCTATAATGATGCCAACGTGCAGAGGCTGCCAGGAGAAAGGTCTGAGCCCATACCCATACGTCTCCTCACCAGCTTGACTGTACATGCGCTTATACCACGGTCTGAGTAGTGCTAGCAACGAGCAGCTGCAAGAACGGAATTTACAAACACATTTCACTTTCATAGCATGACACTGCCAGTCTTTCATCTGGGGGGTTATCTGACCTTTATTTCATCCTCTCCAAAGTAGCTTAACTTGTAAGAATCTTCCTCTTTGTACATTTTTAATTCAGAAGAGTAGCTTGTACTGATTATACTACAGGACCCCTGAGTTTTACCACAGGTGGAATGACTACCTACATTTATTTAGCTGCTCAGCAAACAGTCCTTTAAGAGCAATTACTGACAAATTAAAAAAGTCAAGTTAACTGTTGCAGAAATACAAAGGGATCACACAGTGTCTTAATCAGAAAAGTACTGTTTGAAACAAGACATCATCAAAGACTGGTAAATTGAAAAATGTAAAACATCTGTTAGATAACCCATTTACTATTTGATCCACTGTCATAATTCTTAAAAAGAAACCCAGCCCAAAATGCTGCTGTAACTGCTCACTGGTGGAGTACAGAAGATAGAATTTCAGTAATCAGGTGACACAAAATGATGGAAGTAAAAAAAGAAAATGCCCATTTCTTAATTTCAGTAGACTCTAAAGGTATGCAAATGAAAAACTCTGAAAATATTTCTTCCTAGTAAATATTCAGTTTAAATGGTGTACTTAAGAGATTATATTGCTAGCTCTGCAGAGCACCAAAATCAGTCATCTTATATTCTATACATTTGAAGAGTTCTGACAATAGATCTGATGTAGCATTTCCTCAAATGCTCTTCTTCATTGATCTGAATACAAAGAAAGCAGGTGTGATTTTTTTCCAGGCAGGCAACATTTTATAAAAGCATTCAAGACTAAACAGCCAACAAAGTCTCATTACAAATGCAAGAAAATTAAACACCATCATATTTTGTTGTTACAATTATGAAAACATTCAGCTTGTGTGTCATGCACTCCCTGCAGAGAAAACCAAGTTCAGCATTATGTAAACAACGACAGTGTCCTTAACAGTGGGAAATCTAGGGAAATTCACACCATGAAAATTTTCAGTGTAAAGGAACTAGTGAGGTTGTCTCCTTCACTCCATTCATACCTTGCATTTTAAAAGTCAGTGTTTTTTATACTGGCAGCTACAGTGAAATCTTAGTTACCGTATTAAAATAATAAATAACTATAGTTTCACAGATATAACTTAGTTTGTTGACTGCTACTAAATATTGATATTTCAGTTGTGAAATAAAAAGTCTGGTTTTCTTTGGATAGCTCTTCCAATTACAAAAATGTCTATTTATTATAAATGCACATGATGGCAACTGTCTCGGAAATAAAATGCTGTCAAAATGATACCACAGCTGGGATTTTAACTTAAATTCTTTAACTTAAGTTTTGTAACTTTTTTCTATAAACAGTAATAGGTTAAATGCTACCCGCTTAAAAATAATAATAAAAAAATGTTTGTAAGTATAGGTCATCAATATGATTACCAAGTAAAACATTTACTTAATTTCTCCTATTGAAGTTTTCCCATATTCTGATCAGCAGAAATCTCTTTCCTTCCCTAAGGACACTTCACATTCACACTTGCTTTACACTTTGCAGAATTTTCTCTTAAGTTATCCAATTGTGCGTTTTAAATATCTGGATCTACAAGTCTTTTGCAAAAAATTAAATAGCCCCCACCGCTATTTTTTTGTATCCTGGGGAGTTCAGAGCTGTAAGCAGTGGTGGTCCATACCAAAACTGTGGCTCTGACGTTGACGCATGCACGTTTCTTCCCAAACTTGGTGTTCATACTCCTTTCTTAATCGCCGTGCTCAAAGGGTCTCCCTTTGCATTTTGAGGGGATACCTTGTGCAATGTGAACATAAACATATATTAAGAAATCCAACAAACACGTCAACTGGAACAGGCAGGATGGTGCTTTTCTTATACTTTCTGCAGGTGCTAGCCATAACGTGCACAAAAAGAAACAAATATTCCCAATATTGAAGTGATGGAATTTTGGGAGGAAGCCATTTGTGGTGGTGTGCTGGGAGGAGCCCGTGTTTGCCCTGAGCAGACCATCTGGCCGGAGTCCACGGGCAAGCGGGGCAGCCTTTGCTCCTGCAAAGTGAAGGAGCAGTTGAACCTGAAGCTAAAGGCCAGGAGGTAGGATGGTGGGGCCAGAGCGTGGCTAAACCGCCCGGGCCAGCAGACGGACAGATCGCAGGTAGGTGCATCTGTTGATCCAAGGCAAAAGGGCACAAGGAAGGGAGGGCAGAGTCATCACCCGAAGGAGCAGCTGTGCCCGGAAGGAGCGGGCTGAGCTCCCGAGGTGAAACTCAGTTCCTGAGGTGAAACTCACTGGAAGGGACAGCTTGGCAAGCGTGAAGGAGTGAACTGCCTGCTGCTATTTGGGCTTAGTGTGTTCACACAAGCAGGACGCTGTGTAGATTTCTTTGTAAATAAACTGAATTTCGCTAAAGAAAGACCTGATTGTAAAAATCAATTTCCCCTACCAGCAGAGTAATTGGGCACAGCTCTGAATACTGGCTAAGCACTTGGGTCAAAAAGCAACAAGATACAGCTTTGAGCCTGGTAGAAAGGTTACTAAAAGAATCTTTTCAAGCCTATTCTGGAACATTACAAAACTTATTTCTTCTCCAGCCTTATCCCCGACGCTCACTGCCACCATTCTCAGAGGTTTCTTTCTTACTGCCAGTATGTGAAAAGCATAAACACTAGAGAGAGTCTGCCTTCCTACAGCAGATTTCTTTCACGCCTGTTCAGGTTTCAGAACAAAGTCCAAATACAGATGATGTGGGAAAACCACCCCTAACAAACGGGAAACTGGTGGCAAATAAATGGGTGGAGGCATAAGAGGAATGCTTATCTCTTACCAAGGTTTATTTATCTTTGCATCGGTGTGGAAGTCATACTGGTCCTGACTGTGTTTAAAGGGGAGGCATTTGAAAGTCTGTGTTGGCACAGAAGAGTGAAGAATCAGGAGAGATTCCAGCTAAGCAACGGCTGGACTCATTACCAGCTTGTTTCCTCCAGCCCACAAACCACCAAAATTGTCCCTCCATATCTACTGTCATAACGCAAAAGCATGTTTCTTCTCTGCTCTGACAGCCCCATACACAATTAGCCTGGGGAACTTAGAAGATGGTGTGTACATATATGTGTATATGCCTTTTTGATAAAGCCCTATACTCAGAATACATCACTAAATACTGCTATTCAATAAGCCCATGTTTCCTGGTGCTTTATTCCAAGACTAAGCAGACTATCGTGCAACAGTCAAAAGAGTACAGTATCCCTGACTGCACGGGGATTTAATAGGAACAAAAGATGTCCCTCATACAGATATGAACACTAAGTAACTTCACCAACTGTAGTAAAATTACTCCCTGTAACCTAGGGCAGTTCATAGTCTTAGGTGTTTAAATCTATGAATGTGTCTTCAGTCTTGAGACAATTGGTCAGTAATATAAAACTTTATTTGTACGGTGTCGTTCATTTGTTTACATGAAAGTACATTTCTTTAATTAAAGGATTCCTTCTCTTTAGAAGCACTTATACACTGAGTTTGGGGCACTAAGTAAATAATAGACAGTATATGCAAACTAAATAAAAGTAACATTTACAGCGTGAATTATTTTCTTTTCCCTTTTGTTGGAAACATTCCCTCCCTCTCTGCTAGTAACCATAAATCTTTTTCTGTAATGCTCTGTTAGCTTTAATAAGTACAGCACAGTAGCCAGTGCTGGCTTTCCCTTACTGTAGCTGAATGTTAAGCAGCATTGCAAAATGTTAAGTTGCAAGATAACTGACGAGTTTTCTTAAGACTTTTTAGGGAGATTGAGAATTAACAATGCTTCTCACCTCCCTCTTCACACTCCAATAGGAAAATGCTAATTTATTATTAACCTCGTCACAGCTGTCTCACATTCCATTTTCTCCGTTTCACAATTCAGACAGGAACATATGTGCTGGCACCACGCGTCTTTGATGGAAAAGCAGTTGGGATGCCTTTCAGCAAAGATTCTGCTCGCAAAACTTCATGCAAGAGAGAGAGAAAACTTGCAATATTTAGGGCATAAACCCCATATATTGGAATTACAGTGCTTTCTCCTAAGACATAGTTGATAACGTCCTGATGCTTTATGGCAAAATTCCTTACTACAGATATCTATCACCTGACTCCTGAGAAACAAAATATGGCTTTAGTTCTTTTAATAATGACAGTGGCAATATGTACTGAGAGGGGGTGTTTATGCTGTTGGACTGAATTTCTTGCAGGAGTCCTAGTCTACAGACCTTCGTACTGCCTATGTGTTGATATGTCTGCGAGGAAAAGTTTGGAGGCAGGCAGACAGTTTCACAGCATCCACAGATGGTCCCAGCACATCGCTGAATTCCAGTTTGCCTGCCCGCCACCCCCCAGGGTCTCCTGCCCCTCCTCGCTCGGTGCTGCCAGGCACAGGCACCGTGCCTATGCCCCATGCTGGGACGTGTGCTGCTGGACGGAGCAGCTCTCACCTTTTCACGTCTTCTGTAACAGCAGCAGAGGTGGTGAGGATGAATAAAAGTTTCCCACCAGTGATGGTTCGGTCGCAGTGGATCTATCCCAGGCCTGGTACGCACAGATCAGGAAAGCATTTCACTTCAAAATAAAACTCCGATGTGGAACGTGGTCATTCCCCTGACAAAAGCCTTCAACCTGGAGCAGCTCAGCAGCTTTACCCGTACTACCACAAGCTGGACAAGATCCTTTACAAAGCAGCTATGACCGAGCCAGGCCACCCCTCCTGTCTATAGTGGTTTCAGAGACACAGGGGACAGACTATTTCTTCCCAAGCTCAGCCTGGGGCCACAGCAGTGACACTTTTCCTCTCTTCCAGGGCAAGTCAAAGCTGAGCTGCCCGACCCAGCCAGCTCTGCGGCATTGCTCTATGGGTGCGCTGGTGCGGGTATGCATGCTGCCAGAGAGGGCAGCAAGGCTGAAGGGAAGACAATGTCATCTTTAGGGAGGGGACATGCTCTGCTCACCCCTGTTTATGGAAGGCATACAGGCAGCCTGAACTGACCCGAGTGCCTGGGGCTGGGAAGGGTCTCCAAAAGACTCCCCCCTCTCCCAGTTGCCTCCAGTTATGCATCTTGGTTCTTCTCCCTTCATCCACCCAGCAGTAAAGCAGTCATGGTAAAGGGATTGTACACTTTACTAGTCACACTCACAGCTCCTCAGACCTGTACTGCAAATCTAGTCCCCACCTATCAGCCTTGTAAACAGGCAAATTTCAAGCCCTGATAGTTGCAGGCTGTGGTCAACAGCCTGTAGTAGTTACAACACTCCAGGCTAGACCACTTTTTGGTCCAGTGTGGGTCAATGTGGCATTAAGCAGATGTACTGTGACCATAGCACACCGTCACTCCGCTAATCTTAAATGGCTATTTTACTTTCCAAGGGCACATGAAGAAGCCACAAGTTCTCTGCCCACGTAGATGCAAGTCAAGCATCTAAGACAGACAGCAGAGTAGTACCATTAGCATGGTGCCAGCAAGGAGACAACTATCTCTGCCAGGTGCCCAGGTATTGCTACCTGGGGCCAGAGATCTTCTCCAGGTAATTCTACCGGGTCAAGATCTGCAAAGAAATGAGCCCAGCCTTGCAAAGGGATTCGAGCAGTGATCTGGCAGGAGCCTGACTTCTAATGTAGAGTCTGCCCTCTCCTCTTCTCCAGCATATTGGGAGACAGAGGAGAGTGAAGGTTTGCTCCTGGGAGACTACCTTGCATCTCCAAGTACAGGCTCAAACTGGCAGGATAAGGCCATGAAATACGAGACATGAAAAACATGAACATCAGTGCCAAGTTGCTGCGCCTGATTTTTGCCCATTCCTATTAAACCGCCCGTAATCAGAGAAGATGCCTTACGGCACGTTCATGGCTTCTGTAGCTCCCAGCCATGATGCCCATGCAGCAGTGTCCATCAGGGAGAGTTCTCAGACCCAGAGGATGGGGAGGAAAAAAGCATCTGGGCCTTTTTAAGAACTAAAAGATTAACAGGCCACACTAAGCCTATGTTCCGGAAATCACAGACCTGATTTCCAGAGGGAGTATTTTAAAAGATTTCCAGGCCAAGAAGGAGAGAGAAGGATAATGAGATTTTTGCCTTTCAGGTACAGGTACCTCAAAAAGAACAGTTAAAAAGCACAAGTCCCTATGGATAGGGCTATTCTCCTAAGAGGGACAGATACATGTTCTCTGTGATGTAAAAGATGGGTTTTTCTTTTGCTGCTAATTAGGCAGAGTTGCCCTGTTTTGCTGAATTGAAAGTGTCTGGTCTTTGGTTTTGTATGGGAGTCAGCTCCTGGCAGAAAGAAGAGAGGACACTTTCCTTCCCTGGAGGTTTTGTGCACACCATGGGCTGTGTCAGGTGTGGCAGGGCAAGTGGTCTTACTAGTGCGTTTTAGTTTCCCTATTCTAAAACTGCCAAGAGCAGATGGGACACTGGTCCATCCTTGACTGGAGACTTTGGCTAAATACTTCTTAAACTGCAAGTGCCCGCAGAACTGTAAAATACCTTAGGACTGTTCCAAAGTCAAATAACATCAATATAAGGTGACAGAATGAGTCAAAGCCTATATGTGCTTGTCTATTCATTGCATGAGCTAGGTGGCCAATAAAGTTGCAGCAATAGCAAAAAAAAAAAAAAGATACAGATGTTGACATCTATATACAGAGGGGAAAACATTATTTAAGAGTCTAATGGTATACATTCAGTTCTGCTGCCTGTGGAGTCAGAAACCAAAAAAAACCCCAAACCATAATGCACAATGGTGGATGTTCCTCATGTAGAGGTGTGAGTGGTTGAGTACATGGTCCTAGCAGCAACTGGTGGTATTTCATCACCCAGTGGCTGTTCCACCCAGGGGTGGCTCTCCAGAGCTGCTGATTGTGTAGCGTGGGCAGAATCAGGCTACCAGGTGGCATAAGCTGCATTAATTCCCTTTGATACTGAGGAAAAGGTGAGTTGGAAGTAGGCATCATATGGCCTTCCAGACCCAGGTCTCATGTGACTTGCTGTCAGTCATAGGAGCACTAGGCAGCATGGTCATGCAGTTGCTTAACAGTCTGATGAAGGGCCAGATAATGTGATTTGTGGTGTCTGTGGGCTGTGGATAAG
The DNA here is from genome assembly GCA_017639485.1 of Pluvialis apricaria. Taxonomy (NCBI): domain Eukaryota; kingdom Metazoa; phylum Chordata; class Aves; order Charadriiformes; family Charadriidae; genus Pluvialis; species Pluvialis apricaria. The sequence continues at coordinate 148,642,953 of CM030008.1, forward strand.
GCTGGGATGCACATAAAGCTGGTAAAGTGTGCACTGGGTAGGTCTGCAAGGCTTCAAGGTTTGTAGGACCCACAAAAGCATCTCGGTGTGTCCCAGTTGATGTGAAAAGCATAGAAAGCTGAGGTACCAGGAATGAGTGCATGACAAAGATGAAAGTTTAAACTAGAGAATTAGTATTACCACCAAAGACATAGCCCACACTCTTGTACTTAAGTTTCAGGCTATATACATAACAGTCCCATTGTCTCCAGAAGCCGATGGATGTTTAATTCAAAAAAATGCCTGAATACAAACGGAGTAAGGCTTCTAGATTGTGGGCAGATACCAAATAGTATCTCCCTCCCCACTCATGCAATTGCTTCCTCTTTACACATAGAAGAAATACAGGCTGAATATCTTAGCAGGCTTTAACAGCCTCATTTATAACATCACATTTTCTCAGATACAATAGGTAATTTCATTGGGATTCAGACTTTCCTGGTGCAAAGGAAACATTTAATTGCTCACATGTATTTTAATGGTTCTGTTTTTTACTGGTAACTCCATTAATGTCAGAATACTGTAAAGACATACAAAACAATTTTACAAGAAATCGTTAGTCATTGTACAGAAACAATTTTCTAAAGCACAAATGGAAGTTTTCAATTTTCTGAAAATCCCAAACTGTACCAGCTTACATGACTATTTTAGTGAGCTTCAAAATGTTAATTCCATTAAAAACAATGAAACTTGGTTTGATGACTTAGAGACATTTTGTGAATGTTCATATTTTTGCCATTTTAAAGGCTGCAATCATATGTTAATCATATTTCCCGTATTATCATCTTTACCTTGTTATTATATTTAAAATGCTTAGTTTAAATATTTTGGATTGCTAGATCACTGAAGCCAAACAATAACTTTTAAGCAAACAACAAAATAATTTTAAGAATGCAATGAGAAACAAATGAAATTACAGCAGGGCTTCTGGTGTGACTGTAATTCAGTTTCTCACTGAGCGTGATCAGCTCTTCTCTTGGCGAGGAGTGCGATGGACAGGATCTGCTGTCCGCTCCGTGAACAGACGTAGGGCTGTGTATTGGGTTTGTGAGGCAAGGTTTTAGTAGGGGGGAGGCTACAGGGGTGGCTTCTGTGAGAAGCTGCTAGAAGCTTCCCCCACATCCGATAGAGCCAACGCCAGCCGGCTCCAAGACGGACCGGCCGCTGGCCAAGGCAGAGCCCATCAGTGATGGTGGCAGCACCTCTGTGATCATGTATTTAAGAAGAAAAAAAACCCAACCTTCACAACAGAAATTGAAGTGGGAGAGAGGAGTGAGAATATGTGAGAGGAACAGCTCTGCAGACACTAAGGTCAGTGTTTGTGAGCATAAAATTCACAAACAGTACTCGAAAGGATGCAGCCTTACAATAGGCCACATCTTCGTGACTGAGCTTGGCAGGAAAATTTTCTTCTGTTAAATACAGCTTCTACTCCATAAAACACACTTTGATGATATCCGTTTGGATTTTTTTGACTTCATAGAAGAAGGGAGTATTCAGAAGAGATTCAAGGCGTAGAAGGCCGTGTGATACAAGATGTGACAGGTATTGTACATGGAAGCCTGCCTCACAAACACAATCAATGGGATGAGGCAAAAAGATGTAATGTAAACAGAGAATTTATTAGAAAGGTTCTAGAAGGGAAAAGGAAACTAAGAGCAATAGGATGAAAAGGGAGTCCAGCTTCAGATGGATGCGGAGGTGGCTGCATTTAGTCTGTGCCAGAGGGAAGACATTTAAGGCTCAAGAAGGTCAAGCTGTAGCAAAACCACCATAGTCAGGATGGGAGATTATGAGCACCTATAAATAAGTTATGATCCAAGAACTGCCTAATAGGATGTGAAGGGTGAAATGAGGGCTTGATTCCAATTCAGTTGGAAAAATTTAAGATTGCAGTAATAACTCCAAAATCCACTTTAGAACTGAAGTGCAAATGGAGCAATACATTATTCATTTCCCTCTTTTTCTGTATTTCTCTTTTTCCACTGTGCTGCCAGTGTCTTTGAGTTCACTTTCAATGCATCCTTCTCTTCCAGCAATGATTCTTCTGTTTCCATGCTCTTTCTTCCTCCCTAATTTTCCCAGGCTCTTTCCTTTTGCTTTTTTTCTAGCTTCCTGATATTAATTTCTAACTACTGTTCCCTATTCCCATGTCCCTTTTTACTAGCTCAATTCTAGTGGTTGCTTACAGTTAAAAAACATGTTAGACTCACCACTAACTACTCTTATTTTTAAATGCAACTCCTCTGATTTCAGCAGCCAGCAGCATTTCATTGGCATGGCGCTAGAATAGCGATACAGGTGGGGAAGGGAACTGGACTCCCATATTTACAGTGGTTAAAATCACAGACTCAGTAAGGCTTACAAGAAGTTGAAACTCTGCAGTTAGTTCTGCATCATGCCTTTACACATGTGGAGGTGTCTCCCTTATCGGCCACACCGCCAACATATGGAGTCAAGGTGCAGGAGGAAAGCTGCAGTGTGCAGTTTGGAGGATACGTATGGCACCAAGAGTTGTCTCTCAAAAAGAGTGACTGACTCTTTCCCATAACACATGTCAAGCTGCGGCACTGCAGTAGAATCAGGGGGTAAATCAGGGCACCCGTGACTGTGAGCAAGGCTACCAAATGTCTGGGGTTTGCCCAGACTTGTCTTCTTTACCAGCCTCAAAACAAAATCTTTCTGGGTGAATGTCTGACATATGAAAGCCCTTTAATGATAAAATTGTTGGCCCTACTATACTTTGTTGTCACACAGGAACATTGGACTGATGCTTCTCCTCGTGGCTGTTACACACCAAAAAGGTTGTATCCTCTGGGTTTGGCAGCACAGATCCTAATCCTGATCCTGACAACAGTCTGTCAAAATTTTCCCTTTGCCAAAAGACCAAAAGTTGAACGCAGTGGTTGAAAAAGAGGAAAGCAATGATGGTCTGGCTGTAAACTGGGAACTGATGTACCGCTGGCCCAAGGATGACCCCAGCCTGGTATTTGGATTATCCAACAGGGTCAGGCAGTGCCACAACCCTGCTTCCACTCGTATGAAGCAGCCCTGGAGCAGGGACAGCCCTTGAACTCCTCTCAAGCTAAACACAGATCAATAGTCAAAGACTAGTCAACCTAATCTAACATTTTCATGGATGGTCCAAGTGGTAAAAGCATTAAAATGACGGTGTGTGCCCTGCACAGTCAAAGCACTCCTATGAACATGAAGGAAAGATGAGCTGGTTAGCCACCCCAAACACGGAGCCTGCCTGCGACACTGTCACTAGCTGTTTGTGTCACACAGTGGCAAGGGGCTGTTACGTAGCCAGGGACTATGCCATGTAACCACATGGAGGGGAAACCCTTGAAAAACCTAAAATACAGACAGTAAAATAGATTAAGTTATATAATTTTTTTTAGCTATCGGCATATTTTCTCTGGTTGCATTGCAAGCTAGTTTCTTGGAATTTTTAGTACCATGACTGTAAGGCAGCATGTGCCAATACACATGTCCTTACACAGTAAGTACTGCTGATAAAAATAGTTTCTACATAAACGCTTCTTCTGGAAAAATGGGTGATTTCTTCCTCTCCCTTTGTTATGATGATTTGTACCAACTGTTAACAACATTTTTTAAAACGTCAGTCTTATGAGTAGTATGTTGTCCCAGACATGACACTATCAAAAAATGTGCTTAAATTAGGCACCCTATTTCCCAACCCGGCTCCTTAAACTTAAATAAAACCGTGGTCAGTGAATCTTCTCACTGGTGCCAGTCAATTAGCATCAGTGATGATGAGAAGTATCAGTACTGCAGAAAATTAAGGCTCCATCAAAATCATCCAGATTTGTCACTAATTAAAAATGCCAATGGTTGTTCTAATGATTTATTTTGATATCTGAATGTTAAAATCAACATAAATGAGACATTTGCAGAACTAATACTTAGTACCTAATGAACACTCAACTGCTGTCCATCAGTTTATTAATAATTACCGCATGCATAATTAGAGTTAAAAATTTATCTCTAGATTTTCAGCTTCATCTTGGTTTTGATGAACTGATTTACAAAAGGCCTGTAGCATATCATCAGTGTAAAAGCCTCCTTTGCCCTGAGCTCGGTAAGATTATTTTTAAACCCTTGAGAGTTTTTGTTGGTGAGCTGTTAGAGCATGTGGGAGGACAGGACCAAGTGTACAATTTTGGAGAATACAGCTGCCATTAGTTAAGCACACAGTGTGAATTAAAGTGTCTGTACTGTTGAAAATGTTCAGAGCCTTTTTAAAAAAGCCTCCATTTTATATCAGTCAATTCAAATACATTAGTTTTGAGATTTTTTTTTTGCAATTTTTCATCACAGGAAGTCAAGATATTTTATGCTCTTTCATATAGAAAAAGCCCTGGATTATGTTAAATACGTTATATATATACATTCCATATAAAAGCTATCTTCAGAATACATAGAGACTGCAGAAACAGCCAAAGTTAAATGTGTCTGCACAACCTCTTGCATATTCATTACATGCAGGCTTTTTGAACACACACTTTCATTCTACTGTCTATGGAATATTTTAAACCTGCTTTCAGTAGAAAAAACCTTCCTGTTACATAGGAGCAAGCAGAGCAGCACACCATCCTGAAATAAGCTTTTGACATTTTTACACACCAGCCCTGCAGGTTGAGTGGGCTATTGCTTTCCCAGCTGTTTGCTGCCCACGCTTTGCTGGGAACTGTCGCCATCTCTGTTCTGCAGCTAGGAAAATTAGAGGACCCTTCCCTTCTCTGATCACTCCCAGCATGTCCAGTGGATTCAGTCCACCCAGGGCTCCAGTTTCAGGACATCCAACTGGGTCAGAAGTGGTGGCATGATTATTTTCACCTGCAAGGCTGTGGACAGGGGCAGGCAAACAAGAAGCAGCCTGGGTACAATAACATCTCCAGTCAGTACAGTCCAGCTTAGACAAGGATGAATTTCCACAGCCTCGCTTACACCAGCAAAATAGTATTTTTGCTGACATGGCTGCTACCAGTTCCCTGAACAGAATTAAGGAGCGTAGCACTTGTTCATCTGCTTTCTTTTTTCCCTCTTTTAACTTAATCTCTCATTGGAGTCTTTGCCTGTATAAACCAAAAACCGACAGTAAGATCCCAAGAGATTTTAGATCTAGACCTGACATTAGACATGTTGCCTTGAAGAGCATCCAAAATTTTGAAAGTGATTACCATATGGATCACAGGTCTGCATTTAATAATCAGTCCTTCTAAGAAGCAGTGATTAAGATGTGGATCACAGGTCGGCCTAATAAATCCTTTTTAAAAAACAGAAATCAGCTCCTGAGGCAAAGCTAATGATTTATTTCTTGTACTTGTTTAACTGAAGTTCCAGCTTTGATGTGGTGGGTATTCAGTTCCCTCCTGTATTGACTCCTGGGAGTGCCACATGCCTCCCATGACTACCACTGTAAAGACATGGTTTGCATAGGACTGTGCTGTAAGCAGCACCCCAGAAACATTGAAGTTCCTTCTTTTAGCAAAATTCTTGGACCCTGGTTAATCTTAGAATCAAAGAACAAGAAATCACAAACTTGGGATCATTTTTTTACCCCAGTGACTTGAGAGATTAGCTTTCATAAGAGGTAGACATACCACAAATCTTTTCATTTTTCTAATATTAATGTTCTTTACAGTCAGTAAATTCACCTTCCAAAACTGAGTCATTATATTCACCTCTTCCTAAAGAATTATTCCCATTAGATAGTATGGTTCTGTAGTTTGATACCTACATCGAGAAGGTAGGCAACTCCTGTTCTTCCTTCATAACAATTTTTTATTCCAGACATACATGAAAAACTTGGAATAAATCTTCAGTTCTTCTCTCTTGACCTTGATTATAGGACAAAAAAAAAATTACAACCAGCTACTCCTCTGTGACCCATTATAATAATTTTCAGCTTGGCTAATGTTTGTTGCTCACCTTGAATGTACATTTCCACTGGTCTAATAGACACCATATCCCCTGGGAATGAAAGCTTTTCTTTGAATAAGACAAAAAAAAATCTCATTCAGATTTTCTACAAATTCCTTGACTACTGAAAGAAGAAATCCTCTTGAAAAGTAAATTATGAGAGTGCCAGCTCTCCTGCTCACTCCTGCCAAACTTTCAGTCATTTCTGTGGGAGACAGAAATTTGATCTCTACCATCCACTCATTTTTTGTCCCTTCTTTGGAGTTGGCCAGCAAACTGGGTCAATTAACATAAATGGCAAAAGAGGCTGGACATCTGGGGAATGACACCAAATTCATTTTCCATAAACTTCCAAGTAACCAGATGGCAAATGATTCAAAGGCCTATCTTCAAGAACCAGCTGTATAGTCCAGTTACCAGACTGGTGTTAGAAGTCAGCCTTTATAGTAAGAAATTACACTTACAACTTTGCCATTGACCTTGCATTAAAAAAAAAAAAAAAAGTTAAAATAAGAATTGCCACACTACAGGAAATTTATTAGGAGCTTATCTGTAAATGAAGTATAGGCTATCAACAGTTAATTGTATAAAGATAGTACTTAACAACAAACTGGTTACTTCAGTGTACACATCTTACCTATGCAGACTGTATATTCAAAACAGATTAATGTTAATTAAATGGTCCATCAAGCTGGACTGTGCAAAATCAATGAGCACTGACAGCAGTATAATAGAGATAAATCTAAGACACTGCCAACTACGGAAGGAAAAGTTTAGACATTACACATAAACCATGGCATCCAAATTTTATTTGAACCTCCTCACAGATTTAATGTTTACTTTGGATGGGTATTAGGTTCAGTTCACAGTATAGATAGGGACCAACTTTCAATGTTAGTGGCTTTCAGACTGAGACAAGGAGAAATCATCTCTACTGATCTCACATATTTAGGCTGAATTCCACCACCACCCCCCAGAAGCTAGGTGAAGCATGACTCTTAGAGATCTAAATCTCATGCAAAAGCTTTCTGCTGAACATTTACGCTGAAGTCAAAGTGACATTTGACTAAGCAACACCCATCACTTAGTAATTTGTTATTTCAGCTCTCTTTGCAGTATATGCAAATTTAATTAGCACAGTTTTTATAGCATACCATTGTTCCTAAAGAAGGGATTTTCGTCCTTCTGGAACTTCCCCTCCCTGGTCTTTGTATTAATAAATACACTAAAATGTCTTCCAGTTCTGAAACAAAGCAAGGTTTTAAATCAAAATGTCATGGAGTATTAACTCCATATTTTATGAAATGCAAGTATTTTAGTTGTTTCTATTTAATACCAGTCTGACCTGGAAATCCTAACAGTCTCATCTCTTTTTCATCAGAAGACCTACTTGATAGCAGGATGTCAAAACAAAAAGGGGACAAAGTCGAGTTCATAAACCTCATCCTATCTAATACCAACTCCTCTTTCTTTAGCAACGCTGCTCCAAGCATAGCGCTGTGGCATAAACAGAGACCAGAGCATCCCTTGATCATGGCTTGAGATAGCTGCATGGTAAGAGTGGAGAGAAATAGATTAGTTATATTTAACATGTATTTGTAGATACTTTTCTTCCATTGACACTTTCCAGCCAGGACTGCTGCAAGGTGACTGAAAGCTTTGGAGAACTGCAGGAGTACAAACATCTCACTGAAAGACTTTTCTCTGTCAGCTCCTTAATCCAGGTTCAGAACTTGTCCCTTTGAATGAATGGCTACCATGGGAGCATCAGGCAGAGGGGAAGAGAAACGTTCTCTTAAAACATAACAAGCACTAAAATGAGTGATGCCTGGTTTCTACAGCTTGTAAGTCGCTTCTATTTTACTTGTGTAGAAAGGTGCAAGCTTATCTGAAATTTCTGTGGCCAGCTCATTTGTGTATCATCCCTCTGCTGTTGATTACCTGGTGTTTAAAAGGGGATGAGCTCACCCAGCATTTTTTCCTGAGGGCATGTGTGGTATCTCCTTCCTCTAACTGTTCACCTATTTTCACAGAGTGTAATTATCTCCGAGGGCTGATTTCCACAAGGACAATGAGCTCAAAAGTGATTAAGAAGGGAACCCACATATGCATGTGCTTGCACAAAAGCAGTATGATTTCATATGCATGACAAGTCAAAACCCAAAGAGCTTCTTAGATACTGGTCCATCCATTCAGTTTCCCACAGTCAAAAACTGTGAGAAACATTAGCCAGCTACTTTCAGTTGACTGCTTTGGTCACGAAAATAAAATAATAATAAAAAAATTTTCTCAAGAATCTCAACTAAACTGAGTTGGAGGTCAGTACTGGGTCCAGTCCTGTTCAATATATTCATCAATGACCTGGACGAAGGGATAGAGTGTTCCATCAGCAAGTTTGCTGATGACACAAAACTGGGAGGGGTGGCTGACACACCGGAAGGCTGTGCCGCCATACAACATGGCCTGGACAGGCTGGAGAGTTGGGCGGGAAAGAACTTAATGAAATTCAACAAGGGCAAGTGTAGGGTACTGCATCTGGGGAGGAATAACCCCATGCATCAGTACAGGTTGGGGACTGACCTCCTGGAGAGCAGCTCTGTAGAAAGGGACCTGGGAGTCATGGTGGACAACAGGATGACCATGAGCCAGCAATGTGCCCTGGTGGCCAAGAAGGCCAATGGCATCCTGGGGTGCATCAAGAAGAGTGTGGCCAGCAGGTTGAGGGAGGTCATCCTCCCCCTCTGCTCTGCCCTGGTGAGGCCGCATCTGGAGTACTGTGTCCAGTTCTGGGCTCTCCAGTTCAAGAAGGCAAAGGGCTACAAAGATGATTAGAGTGTTGGAGCATCTTTCTTACGAGGAAAGGCTGAAGGACTTGGGTCTTTTTAGTCTAGAGAAAAGAAGACTAGGGGGGGATCTTGTTAATGCTTATAAATACTTGAAGGGAGGGTGCCAGGTAGATGGGAACAGTCTTTTTTCAGTGGTGCCCAGTGACAGAACAAGAGGTAACGGGCACAAACTTGAACATAGGAAGTTCCATCTTAACATGAGGAGGAACTTCTTTCCTTTGAGGGAGGCAAAGCACTGGCACAGGCTGCCCAGAGAGGTTGTGGAGTCTCCCACACTGGAGACATTCAAAACCTGCCTGGACGCTGTCCTGTGCAACTGCTGTAGGTGTCCCTGCTGTGGCAGGGGGGTTGGACTGGATGATCTCCAGAGGTCCCTTCCAACCCTGACCATTCTGTGATTCTGTAAATAAAATAATAGCATAGTACAGGTATCAAAGGAAGATTTGTGGAGGTACATCCACATAAAGGAAACAAGTAGTAGCACATCCTAGACAATAGGCTAAGAAAAGACAATTTGAGTCACTCAGTCTCATCAAACGCACTATAAATGACAAGCAGTTCTTTGTTATTCACGTAAAATCCTGATCCAGTTTGTGTACCCAACATTTCATGGTGCCATGTTTTAGAAATTTGTCTTTCTTTATGTGTCTTCTAGAGCATCTTTTCTTCCTTTTGGGACTGATTGAGACTCCTATGACCATTCATTCAAATGTTTTCTAAGCTCAAATATTTTGATGTTACTTTTGTTCCATGAAAAGAATAAATACCAAAACATTCTGAGAAATCATTTGAAATGTTTTCAAAAAAACCCAGAAAAGATCTCTTTTGCCCCAAACTGGAAAGAGACATTTCAGCATTTTCGTGTCAACATATTTAATTTTCTTGCATGAAAACCAACTGAAGAGAAGTTTATTGAAGGCCACATGAAGTTGCAGCAGCCTGTGATGTTGAAGTGCCTCGTGGGACCTGTCATTCTGGAGTCCTCCCTCCTGCCTAAGAGTTAGGCAGTCTTTCCTGCAGCGCATGATTGCCATGACAGTATGCCATAATGCATCATGAGAGATACATAGGCAATAAGAAGCTCAGACCATAGAGGAGAGGAGGGCCACAAAGCATTTGCACAAATCCATTAAACCATTCACAACACTTAAGGGTTAAACTGACTTCAGATAAAAAGTTTTAGCGCAGTTCAAAAGATTTTAACTTAGATCAGATGTATTCAAGACAAGGCCTTTTTTAGCTTTCTTCTTAAAAAAAAAAAAGAAAGAGTGACATTTGAAAAGTTATCATCTCAGCTTCATGGCTTTGAGTAAAAATACCACTTCTGCTATTCCTCTAGTACGCACAGAAATATGAGGCTGAGAATAAAGCTTTCTGACAGACAGTCCCTACATTCACCTTGCTTGAAGGAAGTTTTCTGGACAGGTTGGGCTATAAATCCCGCTCTGCCTTTTCTGCACAAGGCAGCAAGCCCTTCTGGGACAGAATCAGCTAGAAACTTTGCTGCTTACCCTGAAAGCTCACCAAAACCCAGCAACTGAATATGGGTGTCAAAATAGTGAAGCATGTGAAGTTCATTTTGACCTAACTGTTCTCAGCTGAGGTTCTCACGTTCACATAAAAAACCACAACATAGATCTGCACATATTAAAAAGTTTGGCTCCTTGTGGTGCTTCAAAAAGCCAATAGCAAATGTACCTATTTATGTTTAACTAAGCCAATACATGGCAACAATGGAAATTACTACTTAGGGCCGTCTTGCATAAAGTTGTAAGTTCCAGTCAGCAACAGTTTTTTCTGTCTGTACCGTATGAACTGCAGAATGCCATTTCTGACCATTATTTGGGGATATGCTTTGAATGTGCATCTAACACAACCGCAACTTCAAGCACACCCTCCGTTGTCACTTGACTCGAAAGGCCAGGGCAGAGTTTAGCAGCTTGGCACCTGGAATGATTTTATTTCTGAGACAGACGGCAGGCTGTCTGCGTGATAGGGAGGCATGGGGCAAACATGGAGCACAGCTGCGAGATGTTACACATGCAGACCTCGTGGGGAGGGGAGCCATGGCTGAAGTTTTTCCCTTTGTGCTGGAGCACATCCAACGAAGAGCAACGAAGCTGGTGAAAGGTCTAGAGAACAAGTCCTGTGAGGAGCAGCTGAGGGAACTGGGGTTGTTTAGCCTGGAGAAAAGGAGGCTGAGGGGAGACCTTATTGCTTTCTACAACTACATGAAAGGAGGTTGTAGTGAGGTGGGCGTCAGTCTCTTCTCCCCAGTAACAAGTGATAGGGTGAGAGAAAATGGCCTCAAGTTGCACCAGGGGAGGTTTAGATTGGATATTAGGAAAAAATTCTTCACTGAAAGGGTTATCAAGCATTGGAACTGGCTGCCCAGTAAAGTCGTTGAGTCACTGTCCCTGGAGGTATTTAAAAGACATGTAGATGTAGCATTTAGGGACATGGTTTAGTGGTGGACTTGGCAGTGTTAGGTTTATGGTTGGACTCGATTATCTTAAAGGTCTTTTCCAACCTAAATGATTCTATGATTCTATGAGAGCAGAAGTGGCTACAAAGGGAGCAATATTATAGTGTCCTATTTTTTCTCAGTCGCGCCTGGAAAATAAATCACATGAACAAATAAAGTGTGAACTTAATTTGCTTTGCTAGGCCTGCTGAAATTGCCAAGGTACAGAGGACTGTAAATCCCAGTCAAGCCAGGCTCCCCCTGTGTGGTGCGTTGATGCCCACCAAGCCGCTCTATCTCTCCCCCTCCTCAGCTGGACAGGGAGAGAAAATAATACGAAAGGCTCCTGAGTCAAGATAAGGACAGGCAGATCACTCGCCAGTTACCATCAGGGGCAACATAGACTTGACTTAGGGAAAATTAATTTAATTTATTACCAACCAAATCAAGGTAGGATAATGAGAAGTAAAGCCAAATCTTAAAACACCTTCCCCCATCCCTCCCTTCTTCCCAGTCTCAACTTCACTCCTGATTTCTCTACCTCCTCCCCCACAGTGGTGCAGGGGGATGGGGAATGGGGGTTGTGGTCCGTTCATCACACATTGTCTCTGCTGCTCCTTCCTCCTCAGGGGGAGGACTCCTCATACTCTTCCGCTGCTCAAGTGTGGGGTCCCTCCCATGGGAGACGGTCCTCCATGAACTTCTCCAGCGTAAGCCCTTCCCACGGGCTACAGTGCTTCACAAACTGCTCCAGCGTGGGTCCCCCATGGGACTCCCATGGCGTCACAAGTCCTGCCAGCAAACCTGCTCCAGCATGGGCTCATCTCTCCACTGGTCCACAGGTCCTGCCAAGAGCCTGCTCCAGCACGGGCTCTCCATGGGTCCCAGCCTCCTTCAGGCATCCACCTGCTCTGTTGTGCAGTCCTCCATGGGCTGCAGGTGGATATCTGCTCCACCGTTAACCTCCATGGGCTGCAAGGGCCAGCCTGCCTCACCATGGTCTTCACCATGGGCTTCAGGGAAATCTCTGCTCCAGCACCTGGAACACATCCCCCTCCCTCCCTTTTCACTCATCTTGGTGTCTGCAGAGTTGTTTCTTTCACATATTGTCGTTCCTCTCTTCTCTGGCTGCAGTTGCTGTTGCCCAGTAACTTTCTCCCCTTCTTAAATATGTTATCACAGAGGTGCTGCCGCCATCACTGATGGGCTCTGCCTTGGCCAGCAGCGGGTCCGTCTTGGAGCCGGGTGGCATTAGCTCTGTCGGACATGGGGGAAACTTCTAGCAGCTTCTCACAGAAGCCACCCCTGTAGCCTCCCCCCAACCAAAACCTTGCCTCGCAAACCCAATACGCCCTGCAAGCCAGGCAGCTCCTGTTGGAGGCCACCCATTGCCTGGACTATCATGCTAGCTTGCCTTCCATCAAGCAGTTCTGGAAGGAAGGTATTTCTGAGTCACTTACACTCCCAAAATACTGAATTAAAGATCCCTTTGGTTCCTAGGAATAACATCAAGATATAATCCTCAGGATATGAAGCTGAAACATGATCATCTATGCAATATAAAAATTGTTCGGCAAGTGTAATCTTGCCTCCTGAAGAAAATGATCTTTTACTGAACTTCCTGAACCAAGAGACTGTCACACACAGGCTTGTAAATGGTTCATGTTTCAGTCTGCTGCTGAACTACAGTGTTGGTGGAAACCCAAAGGTTAATTGGAGCACTTTAAAAGAATAACTCTGTTTTATTGATTGCACAGTGTTGGGGGAAATGGATAATTATTTACTGGTATGCATATTAAATGATCTAGTAGTTTACATATTATTGTGAGAATTATCAATACATATTAAATTAGCTGTTATTTTAATTAACCAAATACTTACGATGACAGAAGCTTTACTAAAATAACTAATTCTGAATCTGGAACTGTTTTAGTATGCCGGAGAGATGAAAAGTGCACAGCTGAATTCAGGCTTCTTTCTGGCCTGATTCGGTTCTTTCTTTATTGGTCTCAGTAGAAGAAGTTTATAAGCAGGAAACAAACTATCTGAAAAACTAGGCTGTTGACAGTATGTTATAGCAATGTGAAGTTTCATTTTCTTTATGAAACTGTTTTCTGGTGCTTTTCCCACTTCAAATCTCAGGCTGCTTCAGAAAGTTTGTTATTAATAGAATCATATTTTCTTTTAGAGGAAAAAACATTACTTTACTGATACGTTAACATTTATGAAGTTGTATTAGCTCAGACAAACTGATTTTGGACAAAATAAAAAAACATTTTAAAAATATGTCAAAACTACTTACATTAAGCGTTTATAAATTAAGGGGGTTCTGTTTCAGAAAAGAATGTGTGGAAAAGTACTTATTATTTAATAATGAAATGGAAAAAAAAAAAAAAGGAACACCTTAGAAAGAACAATACTTTCTTAAGCCTCTAACATTTCCTGGAATGAGAATCCGTTGTTCTAACCTCAACTTATTTTGTCCATCATATCTATATATATGACTGAAAAATGATGATATTTTGGCTTAAGCTAAAAGATGGATGCATCAAAAGTTGGAATTGTCTTTTCCTTGGACATTCTAACAACTCAAGCTTCCCCAAATTTAAATAAAACCTCCACTTTTCCCCAAAAAGAAAATATCTAAAAAACATCGGTTCTGGTATATCTAAAGTAAGCTTATAGAAGAGTTACAGTCTAAAGTTAAAGTGCTAAAAATTAAATTGAAGGACTTCAGCCTTATTGAGTCCTGCCAATGTGTTCCTGAAGATTGCTTCACTACTTAGATCAGAAAACAGTTCTTAGGTATTTATTGAAATGTTTTAGAAGCCAACATATTATATAATCAAGAAACTTGTACCCAACAAGTTTCTTTGGTAATAGCGCTGCTGAGCTTTGGGAAAACCCAGATTCATCACTGCTTGACCCATACAAAAGTAAATGTAAAGTAAAGTAAATTTCTGTAGGAAGAATTTCATTTAGCTGTAACTGCCAGCCAAAATGTTGGTAACTTAAACACCTTCTGGGTTGATTTACGAATACACTGACCCCACACAAAACTCTTCGTTTTCTTTGGAGGTAGGTTTTGTTCTCAGAAATGTTGACTCCCCTCTGGTAGGGTATAACTTTCTAATCTCTTTCTGAACCAGTTTGAAAGTGTTAATAATGCCCTGTAATTTTAAGAAATAATTCTTCCTAAAAGGTGAGAAGATTCAGGTGGGGGACCCTTGAAAACATGTTATTATGTTCAGGAAAAATATCCATAATCTTGCACACACAGAAAAAGCCTTAGAAGGGATTAGGAAATACCAGTGTTCTTTGTCTGTAAGTACATAATTCATTCAATTTAGTTACTGCTAATCTTTTTTCTTTACTTTTTTAGAACTGACCCAATGTGTCAAATTTACATACATTTCAATAGCAACACATTTTTTAGTCATACAGAAAAGATTAGCTATATAGCATGGTCCTTAAGAGCTGCAAACTGCTTTTAAATCCTACAAAGCAATAGTTTATAACTTGCTAAGTGATCTTTTTATATAATTGCTAATAAGAACATTAGCACTCTTCGAACACTAAAAGTATCAATTAATCTCGTCTATTAAAGATAACTTGGAGTTAATGTATCATTAGATCAACAGTGCTGATTTCAGAAATTGTTTATTATGTATATACTTTTTTAGAAAAATCAGATTAAAACAAATTTTGTTTTATAAGTGTCCTTTTGCATATGCTTATCATTATTAAGGTTTTTTAAGCATCCTTTTCCCAAACAGTCACACCAGAGGAATGATAGTAAAACAATCGATCACATTGAAGGAAGAGTTATCTATTAGGGTCTCTGCAGCAACCACTGCACAAAATACCTGCTTTAAAAATTAAAAATAAAATAATAAAGAAAAGACTTTCCATTAAACAAAGAACAACCCAAAGCCAGAAGAGAGGTTGGCTGGACCACTATGTGATTAAAGGCTTGGGTTTACATTTAGAAAAGCCAGAGTCAGTTCTTGTCTTTACCAATTCACTTCATGTTTCTGTGCCATAACTTTGCATTTGTTAGATGAAAGAAAAGCACTTTGCTACTTAAGCAGCTAATATGTTGCAGAGGGACTGTTTCTCCCCAGGCTTCTGTACTGTTGCTACACAACAGCATCCTGGTGTGACTGGAGACTGGGCACCATGGTAGCACACATTAAAACCCCCAGAGAAATATTTATTTTAAGATTTCAAAATGGAATTGTTGTGCTATAGGTAGGGGCTAGGGGTACTCCATAGCAAAATGAAAATGAACTGGCTACACAAGCATGAAAGACTAAATTTAAGGTCACAGGGTGAGGTATAGAGAAGTTTTGGAACAAATGCATAGGTACTACATGGGTTTTGAAGACACCAGACCAAAGGTGATCCTGACTATGTTTGTGTTGTCATTTTGGACGGAGATGTGCACCTCCTAGTCACATAGAGAGGAAAAGATCAGCTGTGTAGAAGAGTGTTCAAGAGCTGGAAATGACTTCAAATCTCACAAGGCAGCATCAAACATTTTCTGTTTGTTTTTCCCCCCCTCTATGCTTTGTGTCCTTTGGTGGATTTCAGGAAAGAGGAGTAAGGATGAAACACCCCATGACTACTGACCTCATGGGAATGGGTGATGTATGTTATTTCACAATTCTGTGGGAATTTGTCAAACCCCCAAACCAGTTGAAAATCATTATGCACATCCTATTCTTAGTTCACATGGTATTTGTTTGTTTGTCTTTTTCCCGTCTCTCCTTCTTCCCACCAGACTGAGGGCAGGCACTGTGGGAAATTAAACTCTTGTTTGATACATATTAATTTTGCTTTTGTATGTGAAGTAGCAACAAAATCTTCAAGATTAATAGGCTAGAATGAACCACTGCAATAATAATTTTTTTTTCTTCTAGACAAGACTATAGAATATCCTCAAATAAGCAACCACTTAAAAACATGTAGATCTATTAGAATGGCTTAGATTTATTTAAAAAGTAATAAATGTAGTAGGCAACCCACAGCATTCATTGGTTAATTGTTTGCCCTCACTGTTCAAACAACAACAAAGAAATGATGAAGAAAAGTAATCCTCTGGGTTCAATTTCTAGACTGAATTTTGTTGAGCATAAGCTACTGGCTACCAGTCATACCTTCATCTCCAACTCTGAAACCCCCACATATATCAATTTCCTATCACATGAAAGTTGGGAAACAAGTCAGCCCTTAGCCTTTTCTCTGTCACTCTGAAACGAAGGGCACCCAGAAGTCTCACAGTCAACGACGGAGTAAAGGATGGTTTCCAGACTCTTTTTTAAGCCCTCATTTAATGAGGGTAAGAACACAGCCCTGAAACATCTGCATGGCATTCGAGCTATGTCCTGTGCTTCTGGTCCTCCCAGTTCCCATCTGCCTTCTTCAATCCTCTAACAAAACTGAGAGATCAAATCTGCCAAGGTCTCTTCAACCACACGCACAGGACTTGCAGATCCCCATTGCTGCTCCTGTCCTGCTGCTTCGCTCCAGAAGAACCCTGGCAGCCAAGCTTGCCCCAGGAAAAGAGCATTTTGTGTGTCAGCTTCCCTTGAGACTGCCACAGCACATCATTTCCAGAGCTTAATTTCATCCATCTTGCAGTAGGCACAGGTAGGATATACTGAATTACAGCACACATAAAAGCATCTGGAAGAAGTTGTGCGGCCAAAAGTTTTTAGCTACGCAATTACACCCCCCAGGGCTCGTGCTGCGTTATTTATAGCTTCCTGTATCTTCTCGTTCTGCCAACTTCCAGTTAACAAATGCCAGATACGGTTGGATAGGTACTTCAAAATTGTAAAGTCAAAGAACAGTTACAATAGACAACAAATATTTAAAATTGTCATGGAAAACTACACTCTGTTCCATGCTCTGTCATTTTAAATCTCTTTTAGGCCTGACGGGCTGAGCAAACAAGGTAATTACATTCGAAATACACCTAACCAAAGTCAGGTAACTATTCTTTCCTAGACCGTAAAGCCATAAAGAAGATGAGATGCAACACTGATGGTAGTAAACTCAGTGATAATTTTAAGGCTAAATACACCTCTCTCTTTTCCATTTATATGTCTTTCCTCCAGATGGGCCTTAAAAGCTTGGTATCATTTACTAACTGATTACTGGCTTAACTGAGACCCAGTTAAAAACAACAACAATGAAACTCCCAGATGTCTCAAAGGGATTTCAATACTTTTCTTCTTACCAAGGAGCTGTCGATGATCCCAAGGTGCTGGGTCGTCCCTTCCATGCCCTGGCTGGGTGACACAGCCCTGCCAGCAGCAGCCGCATATGCTGAGCGAAGCCTTGCTGCCCCTCAGGCCAGGAGGAATTTGTCATCACCTTCTGAAGAGACACCCCAAAATCTTTTCCATAGAAGTCTGACAAGGATCAAAGGGAGGCACGGCACAGCCAGGTTTCTGCTTCTGGCATCTACCTGAATCTTGCAAGAAAGCAGATTACCCTTATGCAGATGTTTAAGCACCTCAGTATTTATGGAAAGTTGTTTGCATACATTTCAGCAGGACCACCTGAATCATCTGTATAACACTTAAATACTGAGTTGTGCAAATGTTTTCCAAAACTGCATGATAAAATGGTATTAAATTAGCTGTCTTGAGGGCCTCTTTTGATGCCAGGACATTTATCTATTTTAAGAGGAGAATTTGGAAGTTTAAAAATGTGAATGGTGAATTCCTGCATAAGCCCTCTAGAGAACAAGGAGTTGAAGATGAATGCATTTACTCTGCCTAGTCGATCTTTGAGAAAGAATGAGAAAGCAGCTTAATCCCCTAGTTGGCTCTAAGCAAGTATGGACCTTTAAGGGTGTCTGTCTCTGACTCCAGATCTAGAATTTGGATTTTATATCAAGTCTGTCTCTATTAATAACAGGCCAGAATCATGCAGTCATTAAAAAAGTAGGAGTTAATTACATTTCTTCCCCAACAGCCTTAACAGATAAGTGGAAAGGTAAGCGACTGCACATGCAGTCTAACAGTCTTTATGGGAGGGTGAACTGAACAAACACATCAAATGACCTAAAATAAATAATTTTCATGATCTAAATAGCTGTTGATTAATTCTCATTTTCAAATCAAGCTCTGCGTTAACTTTTCAACTGGTTACATTATGCAGTTCAAAGGGTAGTCTACCTAGCTGTTCATACTCACCGAAAGACGTGATCTTTTTTAAAAAAATAAATAAATTACAACACTGCTCATTTTCACCCTTAAAGATCATAATTTTCAGGATTTTTTATCAGTTGTAATGCTGGCTAAAATCTGGACACATTTCAGTTTAGTAATCCCTAAAGTGCTGCTTTTCAAGCCGAAGAAGCCCTGCAGAAAATGTTGTGAGGTCACCAACAGAGAAATCTCTGTCTTGGAGAAGGATAAAAAAGAGCTTTTAATAATGAATTATGGAGTTATAGTATGCAGTCATCTTAAAGCTCCTCAGATGCATTGTTAACATTGAATTTTGTCACTCCAAGGATGGAGGAGCCAGGCTTTGACCATGGGAAAGGGCAGAACCATCATGAGAAGCTGGTGAACGTACAAAGTTTGCTGGTTTTGCTGCTGTCGAAGAGGAGGACGGGGCGATCCTGTGCAGCTGGGCTGCCCACACGTGCCTGCATCTTTCAACAGTGACCTTCCTCCCCATTTTGCCACAGGCAAAGTGAGCAGGAGGGGCACAGTGAAGTAACAGCCTTCAGCAGTCTGCTGTCCTAGCAAGTACCAACTCTGCCCCTGCCCACAGCTGGTGATAGTGTTTAATTATCAGGATGTCCCCATGGCCGACAAGTTCCTACTCCCAGGATCAGTGCCTAGTATCACCTTTTGAATGCATAATGCAATATTTTTGCAATCACTGCATGCATGAGCACAACAGAAAAATACAAGCACACATACTTGATGTAGAAGGATCCTCAATTTGCTTCCTAACAAAAGACTTGTTTCAAGTATTAAGGGCAGATACTCAGTTGTTATAAATTGCGACATGGTACAGACATTCAGAAGTCATTTGAAATTCACAGATATATGACAATTTTCATTTTCAAACAAATCACACATAATAAAGCATGGTAGCTGTAATTATTTGCATTGTGGTGTACATAGGTGGCTGGAGCAAGTGGGAGCTGCGTTATGCAAGACAACAGGCAGGCACCCAGCCGGCTGCGGGCACCATGCAAATGGACGGTGTGTAACTAGAGGATAAGACCAACAAAAATCAGTGCGTGATGAAGACCAGACAAGTTGGATGATGAAGTATCATAACAGCAAGAACATGGCTTAGTATGAACTAGTCAGGAGTATATTTTATGTAAAAAAGAAGCCACTGGTAGCAGCAAGCATGGTACAAATGTTACAGCTAGGAAAATAAATACATCTTAGCTGATTTTAGGGCCTTTTTAATTTCCACATTTATTATCAAATTCAATTTCCTTGAATTTGCTCACTCATGGCTATATTTGCTTTCTCAAATAGCTTCGCAAGACTGTCTGGTTCTCTGTTGTCAAATTGGTTTAGAACCACTCATGAACAGTGTTTGAAGTGGACTTGCACAAAGTTTGGTAACTGAGGTATTTGGACAGCTAACCTGCTAACTTTGAAAATATATTTGAGTTCATCCTGCTTATTCAGCTATCATTAATGAAACTCAGATTCCTTTTCCCTCATTACGTTTCAGCTGACCAGAGATGAGAAGCAATCCTCTTTGGCAAGACTTGACAAAGTCCATATTACCAACAGTGAGGAACAAATAGCCAAGGCACAGGAAGAAGCCTTGGGCTAATGAACATGCTGTGCAGCCTCAGGCAAACATTTCTAAGACTTAAAGATGTTCTGTGAATAGTTTGCAACAGAAACAACTGCAGACTGAGAAGATAATTTAAAATTTTATTTTATTTGAAATAAAAATTTCTTCACTGAAAGGGTTCTCAAGCACTGGACCAGGCTGTCCAGGGAAGTGGTTGAATCACCATCCCTGGAGGTATTTAAAAGACGTGTAGTTGTGGCACTTAGGAACGTGGTTTAGTGGTAGACTTGGCAGCATTAGGTTTACAGTTGGACTCGATGATCTTAAAGGTCTTTTCCAACCTAAACGATTCTATGATTATTTATTATGAATGGCTTGATGGGATTTATTTAACACAGCAGCTGGAAAATGCTTATTATTTTTTATATTTTTAATAAAATATTTATATTTTGGAAGTAGAATCAAATAGCAAAACATTCAAGTTATATCATAGAATCATAAAATGGTTTTGGTTGGAAGGGACCTTAAAGTTCCAACAGCCCTGCCATGGGCAGGGATACCTTCCACTAGACCAGGTTGCTCAAAGCCCCATCCAACCTGGCCTTAAACACTTCCAGGGATGGGGCATCTCACCACCCTCACAGTAAAGAATTTCTTCCTAATATCTAATCTAAATCTACCCTTTTTCAGTTTAAAACTATTAATTACCCCTTGTCCCATCACTACGCTCCCCGTCTTTCCTGTAGGCCCCCTTTAGGTATTGGAAAGCTGCTACAAGGTCTCCCTGGAGCCTTCTCTTCCCCAGGCTGAACAACCCCAAGTGTCTCAGCCTGTCTTCATAGGAGAGATGCTCCAGCCCTCTGATCGTCTTTGCAGTCCTCCTGTGGACTCACTCCAACAGGTCCATGTCCTTCTTATGCTGGGGGCCCCCGAGTTGGATGCAGTACTCCAGGTGGGGTCTCACCAGAGCAGAGTAGAGGGGCAGAATCACCTCCCTCGACCTGCTAGCCACACTTCTTTTGATGCAGCCCAGGATGCGGTTGGCCTTCTGGGCTATGAGTGCACATTGCTGGCTTGTGTTGAGCTTCTCATCCACCAACACTCCCAAGTCTTTCTCCTCAGGGCTGCCCTCACTCCGTTCTCTGCCCAGCCTCTATTTGTGCTTGGGGTTGCCCCGACCCATGTGCAGGACCTTGCACTTCACCTTGTTGAACTTCATGAGGTTTGCATGGGCCCACCTCTCCAGCCTGTCCAGGTCCCTCTGGATGGCATCCCTCCCCTCCAGCATGTCAACTGCACCACACAGCTTGGTGTTGTCGGCAAACTTGCTGAGGGTGCACTCAATCCCAACATCCATGTCGCCAACAAAGATGTTGAACAGCACCTGTCCCAGTACCAACCCCCGCAGAACACCATTCGTCACTGGTCTCCACTTGGACATCGAGCCATTGATTGTGACTCTGTGTGCTGCCATACAGCAAATTCCTTATCCACTGAATAGTCCATCTGTCAAATCCATATCTCTCCAATTTAGAGACAAGGATGTTGTGTGGGACAGCTTGCACAAGTCCAGGTAGATGATGTCAGTTGCTCTTCCCTTGTCCACTACCACTCTAACCCTGTAGGCCACCAAATTTGTCAGGCATGATTTGTCTTTAGTGAAGCCATGTTGGCTGTCACCAATCACCTCCTTATTTTCCATGTGCCTTAGCATAGTTTCCAGGAGGATCTATTCCATGATCTTGCTGGGCACAGAGGTGAGACTGACTGGTCTATAGTTCCCCAGGTCTTCCTTTTATTCCTTTTTGAAAATGGGGATTATGTTTCCCCTTTTCCAGTCAGCGGGAACTTCACCAGACTGCCACGACTTCTCAATTATGATGGATAGTGGCTTAGCAAAGTTTCCTCAGGACCCGCGGATGAATCTCATCAGGTCCCATGGACTTGTGCACCTTCAGGTTCCTTAGATGGTCTCAAACTTGATCTCTAACAACACTAATTTTCTAGACTTGTTCAGACTGCACTGTTGATTAAACATCCTCAGGACCCAGTAAGAATTAAAAATGAGCGCGTTATGACTTGCCAGTTACACAAACATGACTTTCAGCTACCAGGAAAGTCTTTGAGCTACATAAATACTTACCGCATTCCTACAAAACACAAACCACATGGTGAATCGCCTCCACTTAAAAAAAAAAAAGGCAGCAGAATGGGATGTAACTAGTCATATGCTTTTTCACTGCTTAAATTATAACTTCTTAATAAACAAGAGGAAAAGCAGAGATATTGCAAACTGATCAACACACATTTGTGCATAAACCTTTGTGCCCACACGTTTATGCAAATATGACCAGCATTTGTTTTTCCACAAGTGTCACTTTTTCTCTACATTGTTCCAGTTAATTTCTGCATTACTTTCTAAGATAAATAAGTAGTAGGAAAGGAAACAAATAATAAACGAGACAAAGACTGTCTAATTAAATAAGGTATCTACCTCCTCCCTGGTACTCCATTACATCACACTCTCAGAAAATATTTTCTGAAAATCTATTTATTCTAGATATCTCCTTCTCTCCGGCTAATACACATATAGCTTGTTCTGCTCTCAAAACACTTCAGTCTTAATATTTTAACTGGTTCACATTGGAACGCTTGTCTGGATCCATTCACATAGGTTAGAAATGGCAGAGATCCAAGCACAAATCCTTGAAGCACTCTGAAGAGTATTCTTGCTGGGATAAGAGACCTTTTCTTTTTCTTGTGCTGGACATTTCTTAACCTAAGCCTATACTTTCTTTTTCTTAGATGCTGGTCCTGCACTGTGTGCATGAAGACAAAGAAACCTGTAAGAGATCATTTATACTACCTGCAAACTCAGGTGCACTGGACCACAGAATGTTCTTCTAAGTCATTTCCTCTGCACTGACCTTAGAAATAAAGCTTCATGTCCTTCTTGTCTGCTTTGTTCTCTTTACTACCAAAAAGTACGGTAATTTGTTGGTCTATAATACAGCACACATCAAGGATTTGGACTCCATTGTGCTACAAACTACACAAACAAGGACAAAAAGAAAATCCTTGCTCTAGAAAGCTTGCTGTTCTAAGAATTATGTATGCTAAGTTACAAAACACTAATGGGGTAGACCAATACAGTATTTGTTATGTCTTCCCTTGCTTTGGTCCTTATGGAAAGCAAGGAATAGTCTCAGTTCACTGGCAGCCAAGCTGTGAGAAGTCACAATGAAGGTAAATCTTGTGGTAGACTTGAAGAAGGCTCTATGAATGTCTCTGGAGAACACAGAAAAAGCAGAAGTACATTTACAGGAATTGTATGAAATTACCATAAATTTACGATGACAAAGGTATTACCCTTCAAATGACAAATGTTGACACAGCTTAAAGACCAGATGATGAAGAGTCACAAAGACATAAGATCCATTCAAGCCTAGAGGCCCCATAAGGACATACCATTAAGACACGGTAACGGAAGGCGAGAGGCGGCTGTCCATTTGTGTAGCTGTTTGCAACTCCACAGCCCAAGGAACCGGGTTTCCATTTGCACTTGGATCGATTAAGGAGCTCTGTGGAAAGCTCAAGCTGCTCTCTGTAGAGCCGTAACACAATACATCAGGTTGTCTACCCCCACATCCTGACAGGGTCAATGGCACAATAAAATTGAGTGACAGCTTTTCTAGCTCATCTCCTCTCCTCTCATTCCATCAAGGCATTTGCCTTCTTGAAACCGTTCACGCAGGAACACTTACCCCTTGCTGCCCAGCACTTTTGCTATTGCAGACATAAATCAGAGGCAGCTATTACACTCTGGTCTCATGCTCCAGGGCTCCGGCAGCCCAGCCAGGACAGCAAACCAGGTGGCCTCCAGGACATCCCACCCAGCTGACTACCAGGCTCTGTCCTCCCATCCTGCCGGATCATCTGCTCCCCCGGCCTCTGCCTCCCTCCTTTTGTTGCTACCACATGCAGAGAACTGTGGCTGCTCAGCTGGTGTTTCCTCAGAGCAACAGTTATTTCCTTGGAGGGGTTTATTTTTTTTGGTATTATGGGGCAGGTCACAGGGCATGACTATATAGAGTGCAGGAAGTGAGGCACAGGCATAACCCATCCCCACGTGCAGGCAACATAAGAAAATGGCCTATGAGCATTCAAAGGAGAAAAGAATTAAATTGCACGCACTGCTTTTTGCTGCATGCCTCAGTAATGCTTTCCCAGGAGGCGATGGGGGCCTACTTGATCAACAGCCAGAGGCATGATTTAATTCTACATCTCTCGACGAAAAAACTTAGAAGATCTTATTAAAACAAGCAAACCCCAGCCTTTTTTAAAGGCCCTTATGCAAAGACTGCCTGGCACAGGCTGCGCGGTGCCTCCACAGTAACTTCATACTGACCCCCACTGTTCACATACTGGGAATACAGATGGGCCTGGGACAGCCTGGATTTCCCGTACAGGCAGAAAAGTTAATGTACAGTACAGCTGCTGTTTCCTGAAAGTGCTGGCAATCACTCCGCAGTGGAGTCGCTCAGGGTTTGGAGACACACAGCACATGGGCGGGAATACCTGAGGAATTACTCTGATCAGGTTGCTGCATGCCAGGAAACCTGGGACAAACATGAGAAAAAAATTAAAATCCACCCGGAAAATGTTTTCAGGCAGGAGAAGAATGCATCCAAGATAACCTAAATATGCAGTAGCTGTAGTCTAGAAGAAGACAACCTTTCAGCCTGTACAGAGGACCTAAGGATCACTCAGCCCCTCGGGAAAGGAGAGCGCCAATCCTTCCAGCTTCCAGCCTCATCTGTGTTTCCTGATCCCACTGGTCTCTTCCCCGCTGCCACTTCTCCCTGGGATTCACTCACCATTCCCCTAATTTCCCTCTCTCCCCACTGTGTGAATACACTCTCTGTGTTTATTCGCCCTCCTGACCTACATAGGGCTCTGCCCATACTGCATGCAGCTCCTCCATCCCCTCCCTCTGGCCGTCCGTATGCGCCATTTCTGTCCTTTCTGAGAATGGAATATTTTCTGAATTTTCCACTGCACACAGATTACACCTCTTTTTATATCCCCCACCTTCCCCCTCTCACTTTCCCGAATCACTTTTCCCCCAGAACACAAGGAGCTTTATTTTTTCCCCTTTTTTTTTTCTGATTATGGCTCCAGCAGCCACTGCCTTGGGTTGAGTCAGGGTCATTTCCACTTTCCTGTGGAAAAATCTACCCATCTCACATAAAAACGGGCAGGCAAAAGGTCTTTTGGCACCTCTTGAGGTTTGCAAGTGAGGCTGACACTCCCCTCCTTAAAGAACTTCCCCTTTTTCTTTTTCCCCATGTTTTTTCTATAAATACCATTCTTCATGTTATTCTCCCTGTAGGGCAGTGAGTGACAAGCTTTAGCTGGAGTAAGCTTCAGCCATCGGGAAGCACAATCAAAACATATGTTTTTATTTCTCTGGGTTTCTGGAAAACTGCGTCAGAATGTGACAAACCTTAAGCAAAGCTATTTTTAGCAGAGGGCTTTATCCCAGAGACCTTTTACCGAAACCGTACCAAGCGCACCTTGCTACCTGGGGCACCCCGCACTCCCCCGGCGCCCAGGCGGCTGCCGACTGTTCCCAGAGCTCTGACCTTTCAGCAAAAGTCTACCAGAGCTGGCATTTTGCCCCAAGATGAGTTGTGATACCAAGGCTGGAGCGAAAGGGGCGGGGAGAGCCTTAAAGGTAAAGAGAAGTCTTTATCTAAAGGTGGAAGATGTCGTTGTATTTTTTTAGTGACTGGTAGGTGCTGGGAAGGTTTTAGTGACAGGAGGAGCAGCAGGTATAGACTGCTAATGCCAGTCCATAACTTCCTTTCTGAAGACAAGGATATCAAATAAACCGAGTGAAAGGATGCCGATATGTGAATCTGGCTTGTGAATATCAGCTCGATCGTTCCTGGAAATAAGTGTCTTCTTTTTTGACCTAATTTCTTAAAGGATCAAATCTCGCTCTGTGTTTTGCAGAAGGTACCTGTTAGAAGAGCTCCGGCTGCCGTCTCTCTGATGCGGAGTTCAGGATTATGTTGCAGTTTGGTGTGCTCAAGGTCAGCGGTCGGGCTATGCCGGAGCCCACAGGCTCCCTACTAAAAAGAGAGACTCGCGGTGCACTGCAGAGCTGTTTAGCAAGGTCAGCTTGTTCAAGTAAAGGTCTCTCTTTCAAAAAGATTGTTTGCAATACAAGCAATCCCAAAGGTTTTCTGCAACCCAAATTTATCATAAAAGTTCATGTCTGCAGGTATATTTGTTTCCAGTGGTTTACATGTAATAAATACTAGGATGTTAAATCACAACAAAAGACAAGGGAATTTGTTTCAGTCTTCTACCGACAGAGCATGTCAGCCGCTTAACTGGAAGCCCAAGGGAGGAGAACAGCTCACTGAACTTCAAATAAAGCCAAATGGAGGCTGAGAAGATTTGCATTGAGCAAAGAGAAATACAACACACATATAAAAAGCAGCAACTCTATTTCCTATTTGAAAATTTTATATAATATTTCTGTAATATGACTGAACTTAAATTTAGACATCTGTTTAGACAGATTACTTAGCACCTTGGCACAGATGTTCTGTGTTTTTTATTGTAGCGCTTTAATTAAAGAACATTCATCAGCATTCACTCAGCGCAGTTAAGTGCCACTTTGAGGAGAGCTGCACGGGGAATGAGTTCTGCGTGCCATTCGTCATAGCAGCTTTAAATCAGATGGTGATGGCGAATGATTGCCACACAGCCAGGCACAACCTTTTTTGCCACTTCTGAGTGGAGAAAGAGGTCAGGAGGGGACTCGCACCCTCACATCTGTGCAGCAGATGCCGACACACCTTCCAGACCCCCCAGCTGTCCCCAGTGCCCCCCGGAGGGAGGGGAGCAGGCGCTGAATAAACTAGCTGGGACCTCCCCGCTGGTTCCCGCTCCAGCTCTGCCCTGCTGCCTCCTCCCGCTGCTTTCTGCTCTCTTCCCACTGGCTCCCCAGCAACAAGTGTGCTTTACCAGTACGGGGTTTTCAAAGTAGAAGTGGAGGAGAAGGGAAAAGGTGACATAAAATTTGTGTTAGCTAAGGAAGGTAACCTGGAGTGGGTTTAGGCTAGATCCCAGAAAAACTACAGAATGCTATCCAGGGAGGGTACGGAACAGTCCTTCAGAAATATGTGCCTGGTGCTGTAGTACAAAAATAAATTCTTAAACACTGTGAACCAAGGGATAAAAGTTTACAAGTTTAATTCCACAACCCTGCGAAGTGTTCCTGGCAATTCAGTATATTCATCTCACAACCATCTCCCATCAGCCTGTTGCAGGTGCAGCATGCCTTCTGCCCCAGGCTCTGCCTGGCAGAGACCTGCAGAAATGACTGTTGCGTACCACAGAAATGTGCTGGGTGGGTTTGATTTGTAGAGAGCCTATAATTTGCTTCCTATCTCTTTTTAAACCCATTATATCCCTAACAATGGAAGCTGTCAGCTGAAGTGATTTTGTCAGCCAAATTTGAGAGACTGAACACTTTATGACCATTAAAGTTTCCCTTAAATTCTCACTTGAATTTCCATGTCTGAGAACATGGGTTTTTCATTTGTCAAATTCCAAAGTAATCATCAGCAGTGATAAGAACTTGTCAGCTCAACAGGAAAAGAACTGGGGATTTGTTTCCTGGGTTATTTCTATTCTTTTAATCTAGTGAATGTTCAGTATAAAATGCATGGACAATCCATGTCGTTAAGTTACACTCACACTCTCTCTTATGGCACCATGGGTTTGGTTTGCATTACCCACAGAGGCAGTTCTTCAGCAGCAGGAGGAGAAATATGTTCCCCAAAGCTCAATTTCACCCCAGCAGTTATGGCACTTTTCTGGATCGTGTAAGGTGCACACTCGTTTCAGGCTGAGAGGGCGCTGAACCTCAAACTCCCCTTCAGCAGAAAATGCCCAGCTGGGTCTCAGTGGGGAGCAGGCTTATGGCAGCCTGGAGCTGGTGTGTCAGCTTGCACTACCCATACACGTCTCAGGTAGGCATATCCACACGTTTATGCTCTCCTGATGCAGTGCTGTCTTGGGAGGTAGGTAGCTCACCCACCCAACACAGAAAGCAGCCAACTAACGTGTATCTTGAGGTCCACCTTGCCGGATGGGATCCCAAGTGATTTCATTTTATTAAACCCATCGTTTCTTCTGAAAGTCACTCTTAGTTGACACTTCCCTGCCATTTGTGTTTTTTTAAACTGCTGTCAGTATCTAGCCGTTAAGGATAGCAGCCTGTCCTTCTCCTTTGCGCTAAGTAGAGCACATAGCAGAGGCTTGGCCAAGAAGCACAGTGCTCCCTACTTATTCTGCTGGGGCACCCTAGGGTAACTCGCTGGAGCTTTGGGGCAACACACACTAACTCTTTTTAGCATTGTTTCTAAAACAGTTTTGTGAGTGCCTTTCTGCATGTGTCCTTTCTCTTTACTCTTCTGGAGTTTTTTTTCTGTCCTATTTTATGCTAGTACAGAAATACAGTATCAGGATTCTGCTTATGTACGCTTTGATTCTTGTTCTATGCTGATATAACAGAAAAACAATTGAACGGCTACGATGGCTTAGTCTCTGTTCTGGTTTTGAAGATGTTAAGAAATCTGGGAGACACTGTATTTTGGAATGCATTTCTCATACTTCGATCCCTACCCTGCTGTCCATAAAAGACTTTCTGGATGAAAGGCGAAACCCTGCATGCCCTGCTTCAAATGCCGCTATTTACCTTTCATAATTACATGAATCAACAAGTTGGATAAATATTTTTCCATGAGAAAGGGATGAGAGAAAGATGGAAAGAACAACATGTGACAGGTCTCAGTGAGTTCACTTAATGTATTTCTGGAAGGCATTCAAATACTTCAGGAAGAAAAGCAGGCCAAGAGGAGACAACGATGGAGGTAAGAAGCATTGAGTGTCCATGATAGAAAGAGCTTTTTTGAAACTACCAGAAAGACTGAAGTGATCTCTTGATTTTCTTACATGCAGGGCAGGATATTTAGTGGGGATGGCTACTTAAACAGGATTTGACGGACTCTAGTCTTCAGTTAAACATCAGTGTAGCTGTATGTTAAGATGCCATACTGCAAGAGTAGATACAGTTTCTCATCAAAATGTCCTGTTAAAAAACAAAATAGGTAAGACACCATTTCTCGCCTAATGTAGCTGAGGAACCTACAGAAAGGTGGCCATCCTGCAGAATAATTCACGGTTCAGTCATTTTTCTTTTTTTTTTTTTTTTAATTCAAATTCTCTGAGACTAGCATCATGTTCCCGACTTGCTTTCTGCCTTATGGCAGAGCAGTACGTTGCCCTCCTTCCAGATGCTAAGCCTGCTACCCCTTCTGCCTCCCAGATTTAACCACTTCATCAGCTGCACCCCTGGATTGCGTGCTGCATGCATATGGGGATGAGCTGATGCAAGCAAAATACACATATTTGTTTTGGGCAAATTTCCTCATCTCTTAGAAAGCCGAAGAAAAAAAAAATTGATGAAAACAATTTTGCTTTTTTGGGGCAGGGAGGAGATAGATTTGAGATTCTTTCCCTAAATTTCATCTCAATTTTACTTTGATATTTTCAAGACCAATTCTGAATTAAACAGAAATCAGAGCATTTCTCAAAATTACCTTCAACTGAAGACTGAAACTTGAAATTAAATGTTTTATTCCATCCCCGTCAAATGTTCTCTATCTCAGAAATGGTCTGGAGCTGGCGGTTCAGACCCAATGTACTCAGGCACACAAACTTCTTTCCTATCACCCTCCCTCCTACGCTGCCTCACTGTAACGTTCCCCTGGAGTTTTGCAGATGAACCTTTGAGCCCAGGGAAGTGACAAAACCAGCATTAATCACCTGCAGGACAGGATTCTCTCTTTTTCCTTCACTCAGTGCCATCAGGAGCAGAGACAGCTTCTTCGAAACAGTGGATCGCTGTTTCTGCTCCCTTCAAACTACTTTGTCCACGACAATGATCTGGTCCGTGTTAGAATTCGTGTCATTTTTTCTGCTTTCTGACTTAGTTTCAGAAATCCTTTCAGGCCTGCATGCAGGCTAAAAGTAACTTAAAGTCACAACATATATAAGAGAAAGCATTAAAAATAAAATGCAAAAATCCCTCAGTAGCATTTGCAACTTGGAAACAGAGAAGGGAAAGATAGCGGTCCCCATCAGTTTGAATGAACATAGAAGGCGGCACAGACAAGGCTCTGTCTGCCACCTCACTCTTAGAAACCAGTATGGTCTGTGAGCTAAATGGTGAGAGATACTGGAAAGGACACGTGGGGATTAGTTGCGTAAACTTCATGGGTCAGGGAACTTACAGACCACCAAAACCAAATGCCAGTGTGCAGACCTGTGATATCCCTTTTAACAAGCCTGGCTGCGGGATTAGACAAAGAATCCAGCAGGCTGCAGTATTTTGGAGAGGTTTTTTCCAGCGTGATTTAGTTATTCTTTGTATTAACATAGAAACAGAAAAAAGATACACACACATCCAAACAGCAACAAAGGACTACGGGTGCTATGTAGCATCCAGTGTTAGCAAGAATAGTTTATAAATTGTAAAACTGAAGCTGTCTCCAAAGGGCAATTGTGAAATTCTACACACGGGTCTTCAGCAAACCGAAAGACACCGAGAGAACTTTAGAAGTAATGAATTTCCCGCAGAAGTGTGCAAACAGCATCGTGGTCTCAGCCTGACCTGCAAGAGGCTCAATAGCGAAAGAGGGGCTGAAAGCTCCGTGCAGTGGCTGACGCACAATCCTTTTCTACCAACTCTGTCACCGTTATGCTGAGTCTGACCCACTTTTTTATTTACTGAACAGCTTTGTGTCATTGCAAAGGAAAATTCTGAAAATGAATAGACTTTTTTATACATATGTTCAGTTTCCCAAAAGCAATTTATGATCTGTTACGGAAAAAAGAAAAAGAAAAAAATGGGTTTAATTCACTTTCTTGGTGGAAAATGTAATTTTGGAGCACTGCTGCCCAGAGGGATTAATGTATATTTTAGTGTAGAGTTCACTGTAAGTGTGGAAATAATTTTAGAAAAATTGGTGCTGAGAGAATTTTGGTTTGAAAACCAGTTTTCATGAGAGTATGAATATAGAGCTGGTTATATATATAGGTATATATATTAGGGCACAAAATAACTACCTTTTTATTTTTTTATTTTTTTTTTTAAAAAAGGCATGAGTTCATGCCTACAAGGTCCATCGGGTAGATCCCTATGTGCAGAGAGACAGGGAAGACCTTCGCTTGATCACCTTATGCCAAGTGTCTGAAAGAGAAGTGCCCACGAGAACTGTGCAAATATATATAAATGCAACCGTGCCTGTGTCATCCGGGTCACTGCTTCACGGGTCACCGCAGGGCGAGAAGGGTAATAATTGGGATGCGAGACTGTGCATAATCTCGCTGCATGGGTTCTGTCTGTTCGTTACGTCGTAAATATTACGCTGGCTTCATGCAAATACCGGGTCGCCTAAATAACATAGCTGATGAGAATTGTTTCGAATACGCGGAAAAACTTCTTTACGGTTCGGGTGGCAGAGCAGTGGCACAGGCTGCCCAGGGAGGCGGTGGGGTCCCCTTCTCTGGAGATTTTCAAGACGCGCCTGGATGCAGTCCTGAGTAATGTGCTCTGGGCAATCCTGCTTGGACTAGATGATCTCTAGAGGGCTCTTCCAACTCTGAAAATTCCGTGATGCCGTGATTCTACATATAAACAGTGCCTTATTTTTAACCCGTAAGGGGTTGAACCCGGTACCAAAAAGAAAACGGGCCACAGTTCGCCGGAGTTCCCGGACAAACTCCTCTCCTGTAAACGCCGGGAGAGCGTTTCCACCCGGAGGAGCAGCGAACGCCGGCGCGGACGAGGGGGATGCGCGGCGGAGCAGACGCGGCCGCGCGGCGCGTCGGGGCGGGGCGGGGCGGGGCGGGGCGGGCGCGCGGCGGGGCGGGGCGGGGCGGGCGCGCGGCGGCGGGCCGTCGGCGCGCGCTGCAGGGCGCCCCCTGGCGGCGGCGGCAGCTCGGCCTGTGACAGGGCGGTCTTCCAATCCGCCGGGGAAGGAGCGCCCGGCGGTCGGCGGCTGCAAAGCGCCGTGAGGCGGCGGGCGCGGCCCGCGGAGTTACGCAGCCGTTGCAGTAGCGCCAACGGAACTGCGAGAGCCCGCGCGAAGGCCCACGGCGCCACCGCAGGCCCTGCCCGAAGGGACTCGCCTCGGGCGGGTCTGGGCGCCTCACGATTTCGGCCCCAGTCCCGCAGTCCGTCCCCGGCCAAGGCAGTCACGTCAGGCTGCCACCAACGGCCTTCTTACCGGTAACCGTTTCCCCCCACTCCGGCGCTCCCCATCCGGAATTCGTCTGCGTGCGGATGCAGGGACACGTCCCGCCGGGGAGCGCTGGCTGCGCCAGCAAAAGCAAGGACAGAGAGGGAAAGAGGAGCTGGGACGGTGAAACAACTTGCTGAAGAGTACAGCACAGGCAATCAGCTGCCAATGGGCCAGCGGAGTTTATTGCACGTCTCCCATTTCTGGGCTCCCCGGGTCAAGCAGGACAGGGAACTGCTGGAGAGGGTCCAGCAAAGGGCTACAAAGATGATTAGGGGACTGGAGCATCTTTCTTATGAGGAAAGGCTGAGGGACTTGGGGCTTTTTAGTCTAGAGAAAAGAAGACTGGGGGGGGATCTTATCAATGCTTATAAATACTTAAGGGGAGGGTGCCAGGTAGATGGGAACAGTCCTTTTTCAGTGGTGCCCAGTGACAGGACAAGAGGTCACAGGCACAAACTTGAACATAGGAAGTTCCGTCTAAGCATAAGGAGGAACTTTTTTCCTTTGATGGTGGCAGAGCACTGGCACAGGCTGCCCAGAGAGGTGGTGGAGTCTCCCAGACTGGAGACATTCAAAACCCACCTGGACGCCGTCCTGTGCGACGGCTGTAGGTGTCCCTGCTGTGGCAGGGGGGTTGGACTGGATGATCTCCAGAGGTCCCTTCCAACCCTGACCATTCTGTGATTCTGTGATTAGTGTCCCCTCGCTAATGCCAAACAGGCACTTCTATATTCATCTGTGAACAAACAGATAAACCTAAAATGCGCTCTGCCAGAAATGAAGATATGAAACTATGTTTTCTCTTTCCCACAGTTTGCATTTATCTGACCCAATTAAAAGTCTGTTCTGCAGGTGTGTAGATCTGTGAATGCCGTGTGTTTAATGCTTTGCTTTCATCACTTACAATTTATCGAGCTATTAAATAAATATTATTTACACGTGCTGAAGCAACCCAAGCCACAGGAGTGGTTCTTCAGAAGCATATATTGGAAGTGGATCCTTCAGGTAACAGAGCACACTCTGCATCATACCAACACCATCAATCTCAAGGAAAATCCATGGACTGATTAGGTCTGGATGGAGCCCTTGAGGTATATTTTATAAACACACTGGTTTCGTCATCAACATTAGCATAGTGGCCAGCGGCACTTGAGTTGGGAACAGGGTTGCATCATGCTGGAGATTGAATAACCTTTCAATAAACACGATTTTTGTCCTTAGAACTAGACAAATTGAAATCAAAGTGTGAGTAGTGTGTGAGACTAACACCAGAGGCACACAGACTGTAGAATGAGAAATGAAGCAGCAATAACCCCACAGTTCAACTGAACTGCCATAACAATCCCATAGCAGACCTGCACGGTCTGGATCTAGAACCAGACCACAACTGAAATTTCATCCCAGCCAACATTCCCCATTTGTGATGTCTCCTAAACCGTCATGAAAGATCCTCTATTTGTTCCCACTGTCTTGGAAAACAACTTCAATGCACCATCCCAGTTCCCAGCCTCAGGGACAGAGGGTGTGCAAAGCACGCTGCCCGCCCCTAAAACATGGGATTGAAACTTGGTGGAAGCATGAGGAGTGGCCTGGGATAGGTCTTGTTCAATAACACGTCCTCAGTGTGCTGACATCCACAGGTTGACCAATAGTAAACTTTTTTTGCTCCCGATAGTTCTGCCAAGCTATTCCTGACAGTCCTGTATGCTGTATACACTGAATCATATAGGCTGAGTACTGATACAATAAACAAAACATGTTTATTTGAATGGTTTTCCATTTAATTTCCAATTTTGTTTCTACAGTAGAGGCTGAATATGCCGAACAGATCTCTGTAAATTCTTTCATGCTTATAAAAATTGTTCAAAGTTCAAGTTCCTGAAGCTGAAGAGCTTCAGTCAAAGTTGCGCGGCAGTATTCTGCCTGAAGAATTTTTCCAGAGATTCCTTTCATACGGCCCTCATTTTTGCCCTGAACTTTTAAAGCTAAAACCAAGCAATTTCTAATAGTTTCAGCTCATGAGTCTTGGTGTATTTATTCAACAACATAAAAGAGCTGCTCGTCATCCAGTTTTGTTAGTGTCTCATAGCTCTAATCTTGACCTAGTTTGTGAATGTTTTATTTATTGACAGCGGGCTACGCAAACAGCCTCGTCTCGGAGGAATTCCAAACACAGGCTCCGTCCAAGAGGACGCAGCTTCTCCAGGGCATCCCCACCTCACCATTTTTGTTTTTGTCAGCTACTCCCTCCCTCCTAAAAGGTCTTTCAAGCCTCATTTTTCCTTGACAGTATTTCTGTCTTTCTTTCATCAATAAACATTGCCAACAACATATACTTACAATTAGTTTCTCCTTTCTCCTACGATCTGTGACTACAAATCACACACACAAATCTTGCGGCATTATTGGGAAGCGTCCATGATGGTATGACTCATTTCTCAGCTGAGAGTGCAAATGCTTTGCAAGTTGGGGCTTTGCATTTTTCTCATCTTTCAATATAAATAATCTAGGAAAAGAGACAGTCTGGAGCATCAAGGGAGGAGGAGCGACAGAAACCCTGAAAGTAGAGCACGTATCATTAGCTTCATCAAGATCCACACATAACAATGTGAATTTGTTGCACTGTGCTTCCCGGTGCTTTATGGCACTTCTAATTTAGAGAACAGACAGAAGTATTAAACCCTTAATGTCAACATCTGAGAACATCCTTCAGCCAAAAGACCAAAAAAACCCAAACCAACACAGCCAAAGAAAAAACTCATGTAGAGCCACAGAAGGGCTTTTCCCCATTTAGTTCTAAAACATAACATCATGTTTCATAGTTGCATATAGAAAGAAACTAGCCATTTCTACCCCCTGCCTCTTCCTACACCTTTAGAAGAAGCTCAGGTAAGTGAGCTTGGCCAGAAGGTGTCTGCTTTCAAGATAGCCGTAATGCTGTTTGCAATATCAGAGTACCGCCATACCAAACAGCCTGAGAAAACCAGTGTCAAATGAGAGCAAATAGAGACTTCCACTGCAGGAGGAGTTATTTCAAGAACAAAAATAACAGGCTTTAAACAAAGCAAATTGACCCAGGAGAAGTGAAATAATTGTCTCTGGAGCAGGGCACAGGCATCCACAAGGGAGCTACAAAGCCCCACGGACTCCCTGGGGAGGCTTGTGTCACCACCCTGAGCCCCGGGTCAGGCTCGACCCAGGTGGCAGCCCAGAGCTGCTTCAGCTCTGAAAAACCTCCAGCAAGATACCGCGTCTGCTGCGAGTTCCCGCAAGAAAAAGGAACCGTGGCATGAAATGAGCAGAACGTGGGCACGAGAGTGGAAAAAAGAAGACAACTCCTTACCTCTCTAACCTCTCTAACCATCTCCCTAACCAGCCATGGCTATTTTGACTCTCGGCTCACCATGCCGTCTCAGAGCAGGTGCTGCCTCCCTCTGCCCACAATATATTTACAGATTGAATATACTTCATTATTTTCTCGTCAAATTTACTTTATTATTTTCTCGTCATGTGCCCAAGGTCCACCTTCTGCCCAGCTCTTTGTCTCTGCCTCTGCCCCAGCTGTTACCTTCTCAGCATCTCATCAGCATACACTTTCAATTCCCTTTGAGACTATTTATAAAGTTATAAAGGAACATTCACATTTTTTCCTCAAAATGTATTAGAGATTTGGCTACTTCACAGCATACTAAAACTGGACTCATACAAAGAGGCTTTGAAAAGGTCAAATTCTGTGAATATCCAGTTTCTAACTACATTATATTCAGCTGTGCTTACACTCCTTTTGTGTTCATTTTGTCAGGCTATACTAACAAACAAGTTTGCTGATATTATTTATGGGATAGTAAATCTTATGTGCAACAACATAAAGTTCATACTAATGAGCAGAAATCCATCACTGATCTGTATGTTCAGTCAAAACAAAAATAAATATCTGAGACTGTGAATACCAAATTCTTAATAAGTCCTGAAGATACACAATTTGAGGATTAAATTATTCATAAAATTTCCACTGACTTCAAATAATAAGTATATTTGACAAATTTGTAACTCATTTGTGGTTAATTTGTAACTGGGAAAAGGTAAAAATTCCCACATATGTGGTTCTTGCAATTTATTTCAAATAATAACCTCCTAATTTTAATCAGTTTAGACTCCTGAAAGTTTCCTAATGAAGCCCACTTCGATTAGTTTCAAGAAGATTTTATCACATTCCAAATTGATTTACACTGATACGATTTCCCTGCAGTCAGTGGAGCTAAACTGATTTATTTCTGACGAAGATCTAGCCTGCAACAGGGTACTAAGGTCCAAGAGATGGGTTGCAGAGCAAGGGTTCACAGCTGGAGGTGCCTGCGGTGGCACCCGTGGGTCAGGGAACCTCTGGCTGCTAGAGAGGTCATGCAGTTATTTCCATCACACCTGCTCCTCCAGACATCCAGTGAAAGAAGGGGTTGCTGGGTGTAATCCTGACATGGCGTGGAGGTGACACAGTAGAATTCATTGCACCCATCTCATTTTATTTTGAGCATCTGAGGGTGACAGAATGGGAATGGGCGCATTTCTCCATGCTCTGTCCCTTCAGAACAGGGCGATCTTGAACTTTGCAGCGAAGATGTCACTCCTGTAATACATCCAGCATGTGCTAACATGTAATTTCTTATCAGGCACTCAGTGAGGGAAGCTTTATTTTTATATAAACCTTTTTACAAAATCTTTACAATATCAACCAATTAATGGAATTGGAAAGAGAGAGGAAAAAGTGAAGAACAGAAAGCAAAACCAGAAAGAGAAATGAAGAAATGAAATCCAGGAGGAAAATAACAGCGGAAAAGGAGACAATTAATTAATATAATTAAGTATGACTTGAAGATGTTAATGAATATAGTGGTACTGTGGTCTTCAGCAGAAGGCTATAGCATTCAATAGACATTGTCAGCTTTTGTGATTAAAGTCTCCTAGAAAAGAGTTTGTCATTAGATGTCTGCCCTTGTTCTGCCCTTACATCATCTTAGAATCATAGAATCATAGAATCATAGAATCATAGAATAGAATCATAGAATCATAGAATCATCTTCTTTCTTATCCTCACAGCCCTCAGCCATGCTGCCATTCAGTTCCCTGGGGGTTTTGTCCCCTGTCCTCTTCTCTTCTGCTCCCTCCAGCCACATTTCTGCTTCTTTTACCATCCCTATGGCTGTGCATAGGCACAGCATGCCCAGCCAGGCCTCCTGCACCCAATGGCAGGAGCGGGTTTGCCTCTCTGTTACTCACAGGTGACACTAAAGAGAGCAGAAGGACATCTGTAACACCCTCCCCACTTCCCCATTTCTGCATGAACAGACTCCCAAAGGAGAGGGAACGAATTTCTTCTGTCTGCCGCCGTTACCACTGTTGGCTGCAGCCCTTCCAGAGGCAAATGTGGGGAAAGCAGTCAGGTACACAGCGGTCCCCACCACACCATGCTGGGAAATTATGTACATCCCTTAGGTGTGCATTCACGAGCCACTGCAGCCTGTCATGCACACTCTTTGTCATGGAATTTATGAGTAATAGTAATTTGTGCTGTATGCAATCTTGAGAGGTAGAAGCCTCTTCTTAATCACATTCTGTGTCCCTCCACCCTCAGTCTAAATGCACAAAATAAGGAGGGAGCCAGGAGGCACCGACCGCTGGGGTGGTTTGTGCAGCACAAGTCAGTGGTGGTGGCAGAAGCAGAATGCAGTTCTTCTGCCCTCCTCTGTCTGTTTACTGAGACTGTTCCCCAATAAAGCAAATAATTTATAGCTCTGCGTATTGCTAAGCCATTACAGCTCTGGGCTTTTACTCTGAATCATGAAAGTACATCAGATGGTTGGATCGATTCTATTAAATGACATATCATCGTATGTCTTTTGTGCCAATGTTCTCTTCTCCCCAACTCTCAGTCCCAAACCCCTGCCAATGACTCACTGATTTCTGAAGTAAGGGAGAGAAAAAGTGAGAAGGGAACAGTAACATTGCTTCTTTAGATCCCAATTACTAATGCAGACCTTGGATTTGTCTTATGGATGGTGTTTGGCTTCTAGCAAAGTTAGTGAGTACCACTGCTCTGAGTCAATGTGGGGGAAATCAGATTGACTGCACAGATCAATGGCTCAGACACAAAAGCCTTCTGCATGCAGGCTAAACAAAGATCTGTTAAAACGAGCCATGTAATCCGTGTTCAGAGGGCTGAAATTCTCAGAAACAAGCTAGTATTTAAACCAGACCCTCGGTGTGAATAAATCTCAGTATCTTCTGCTGGAACTGACAGAAAAGATCTAGTGGATTTCCTAGAAAAATGACAGTCTGCTATTTGGGAGCTGCCAGAGAATGAGGATGTTTCCTGTATTGATTGATGCTGTAAAATACTCACCCACAACCAACTCAAGGGTACTCCTTCCAAGAACACAATGCTTGTGACTTTAGTGGAAATGAGAGATAAGGGGAAGATCCTTCAGGCAGCCTGGAAAGAGAGAAGCATTGAATTCCAAGGGCAAGTGATAACAATTTCTCCAGACTTCAGCCAAAAGATACAAGAAAGAAGGAATTGGTAGAACTTTAAAAAAGCCTTTGTAGATTTTAAATCCAAGGCTGTCATCTCTTCTGAAACTGGGAGTTCTACATGAAAATAAAGATTGCCTCCTCTGGGATGCAGATTGAGGGAAACAGTTTGTAACAGATATTACCCTCGTTGTTGCCCCGGGGCGTTCAGATGGATTAATTCCTCGCGTTTTGCTGGCAGAGCCCAGGTAGCGAGTCCCGGCGATATACGTTTTGTGCAGAGGGACCCATGGGAGTTACAAGCAGCCCACCAAGTCTACTCCATCACAGGGACTGAGACAGATGGTGCAGCTGCCAAAGCTGGCGGGGCCCAGCATCTGGTAAATGTGTTGATTTAAAGCAGTTCTCAAGCAGCGGCCGCTGCTGTGGCTGAGACAAGCACAGTTCAGAGCTGCTTCCCCGGCCGGAGCCCACGGGGGAGCCAGGGCGGTACTGCCACAGCCTCTTCTTGGAAGCGAGTACCAAATGTTTTGGAAGATGAAGAAAAGCAGCCTCCCTTCTGGGCAACCTGTCAGGGATTGCTGATATTGGGGAGGGAGTCAGCGTCGTGGAAGGTTACTGCTACCACTATTTCACAACGATATTTAGATTCCTCTAGGAAGGCTCTGGTCAGGTTTTAATTTTATTTCTTGGCTTTGTCAGTGTCTTCTGTCTCTCCCTCTCTCTTTTGAATAAACAATGTCTGGTTTAAATATAACTGTAGTTCAGCTTCTGACTATTCATAGTCAGAGACGAGTAACAATTTCCCTGGGGTACAGAGAGCACATGGGGAGAGTTTACCAGCCCCAAAGCTGAGACTACAGCTTTTGTGGCTGCACCCCAGCTAGTTTTAGACTGGCAGTGTGGAGGGCTGGGCATGTTATTCTCTGTTTTAATTTGGAGTCTGAGGCAGCTTTAGTTCCCATTTGTCTATAAGTGGGTTGGTACCGAGCGATAGCACACTGCTTAAGGGCCATGTAAATATAACCTTAATGATACCAAGTCATCGAAACAAGACTGGTGGGAAGGGACTGAGGAAAAGATTACAGGCTTGCAAAGAGTACTGCAGTTTTTTAATCTGCATGGAGAGCCCCAGAAAAGGCCATGAGCCTACTGTTAAACACTGCTGTCATGCCCAAGAAAGAGAGCACCCATGGCCTATGAGGCCATATTAGCCCACATCCTTCCAGTACCGAAGGGCGGCCTACAGGAAAGCTGGGGAGGGACATTTTACAAGGACATGTAGTGATAGGACGAGGGAGAATGGCTTTAAACTGGAAGAGGGTAGATTTAGAATAGATATTAGGAAGAAATTTTTCACTTTGAGGGTGGTGAGGCACTGGCACAGGTTGCCCAGAGAAGTTGTAGATGCCCCATCCCTGGAGGTGTTCAAGGCCAGGTTGGATGGGGCTTTGAGCAACCTGGTCTGGTGGGAGATGTCCCTGCCCATGGCAGGGGGGTTGGAAATTGATAATCTTCAAGGTCCCTTCCAACCTAAACCATTCTATGTTTCTATGTTTCTATACCAAAACCATTCCCACAAATGCAATGGGAGGCGGCCCCTCAAATCCATAGATACTTTTGAAAAGTACACTTCACCACTCTGGAGATGTAATTATTTATAAGAAGAATTAATTTAAATAGAAAACAAAATACTTCTTGTGTGTGTCAAGCCCACGATGCTAGAAAATTACTGTTGACAATGCTGTCAGGAAAACTCTCCCAGTACACCTCACATGAAAAGCTAAGCGAGACAGCATGCTTGGTGGTCAGATACTGAGGATACTGGAGAATCAATTTATAACTGTAAACCTTGTCAGTTTTTACAGCTGAAAGCTTCTTCTTCACCAAGAAATCTGTGTGAAGTGGCCACCCTGCCAACAGCAGTGAGA
This sequence comes from Pluvialis apricaria, assembly GCA_017639485.1. Classification (NCBI taxonomy): domain Eukaryota; kingdom Metazoa; phylum Chordata; class Aves; order Charadriiformes; family Charadriidae; genus Pluvialis; species Pluvialis apricaria. Next base: position 148,683,889 of record CM030008.1, read on the forward strand.
TCCCTCTGCTTCTTCCAGCCCTTTCTTGGATAAAAACTTTGCAAATGAGGCCAGAGTTTGCCCATTCCTTTTAGTTATAGAGTCTCCTCCACCCTACAGGTCCCTTCATTTCTGTGACTTTTGGTTTACCTAAAGAATTAATGCTTGATATCGTAGGGCCTGGTTTACACCTTAAGAACTGAGGAAATTTTTGCATGTTGATAAAATTTGACATGTTTTATCTGTGCCCTGCCATCAGAGTACTAATGGGAATCCAAATGTTTTTAGAACTTTTTAACTGCCACACAAACTGTCAGGAGAGATACCCTATCTTTAAATCAGAAAATAGCTTCTTTCCTGCTATCTTATCAAACAGCAGCACATAGTCCTACAAAATGTATCCTGGCCGAACTACTAATGGGGAGATGTTTACATACCAGATGGGAAGCTACGAGACCTGATTTGGGTAATCATAGGAAATGAGGGAAGCAAAGTGTGGTGGAGAAGGAATGCCAGAACTGATCTGAAGAGGAAAGAAATTTGGATATGAAAACTCCTCTTAAAAGCACCAGGAGCATGGATAACAAGGCTTGATGAATATGGGTGGAAGAGATGTGGTGACCACTGAGAAAGTCATTATTTCACTGGTATATAGAAGATCATGAGAAATTTGTTAATATTCATTTTATTTGTCAGTTTGTCATTTTGCTATGATTTATGTTAAACAAAATACTTAACAGTTCATGTAAGTGCAGACAAAGAAAAGCTAAGTATTTGTGAATTAAAGGAAGAACACATGCACTGTATACATTTATATGCAATACACTACCTTGAGATGGAACAATGGGAAAAGTCAACAGATTTTATTTAAAAAATAAAAGAAATTCAAAAGTTTTGGTGATATTTATGCTTCTGACAATCCAAGAATATTGGCACATAGAACATAATTATATATGAATTTATAATTTTCCAATTACTCTTTAAAAGCTGTAGTTGAGTCTTACTTTGGGAAAGAAATAACAGTATTAATAATAGCCAAAAGCACAGCTCTGATCCTCAGCCCTTGGTGTTTTAGTGATCTCAGAGAGGCAGAAAGACACTGCTTTGCCCCATAAAGTGCATTGGCCGCACTAGGCTGATGGGACTTTACCCCTCTCACCTCCTTTTGTTCCTGTGTTTTTCTCAGTTCAGATGTCAGGTACTCATCCTCTCTCTCATCTTCCATGTCTTGCTTTGGTTTTGACATGGTGGATTCCCACCTCCATCCACCCCATGAGCGCTAGCCATTGCTGCCTACTTTTACCTTTTGCCAGAAGCATCTTCCTTCTTTCTCCTCTGCTGCCCCCAGACTTAGGAGCTGTCTGAGACAATGGTCTCCTTAACCTCCATCCTTGAAACCCCTTTGCCTTGGTGTCTACAGGACAATCTGACACTGTTGAGATGAATGGTACGTGGATAACTTTGTCCATCACCTACAGTAATTGTTGGCTTCTTTCAAGCCTGTTTATATCCTTCTAACTAATAGGGCTTGTGGGCTTCACTCCTGTTAATTCTTTTGCATTTGCGCAGTTCCTGGGACAAGCCTCTGAACAGAGTTGGGAGGCACCGCCTCAGTAGTCTATATATTGCAGCGGAAGTATGTGGTCTTTGTGTGAGAGAAAGCCCACTCCTGATCTGAAAGTTTAAATATAGAAAAGACAGAGTGTTTTATCCTTGCCTTACAGAATATCCACTTGGATTTAGGAGCCAGCTCAGAGAGTCTTGTTCACTCGCTGAGTTCAGCACGGCTGTAATATGCTTAGTTACAGTCCTGCTCTTGAAAAATTGATTCCACTTTCAGAAATATTACTGATTCTAGGGGCATTCACCACTGTAAATTTAAAGAATACTGCAAAAACTTGGGAACTTCGATGATCTTAAGCATCCTTTCCAACCTAAATATTTATATGATTCTATGAAATCATGAAAAACATGGTCAGCTTTATAAATGTGCTCATCAAGTTCTCTGGTTCACGTGAAGGGAAGGAGCACAAGTCCCAGATATCTGCAGGCTCATTTCATCTAGACTGCTCTAGTCTGGGAATATCTCAGAAAAAGAAATTTTCTTACAAATTTTTGTATTCTTGTTACAAACCTGTTGGAAACAATATTAAAAACCCAAGCTTTCTCAGCAGCTCAGCCTTTTCTGGTTTAAGTACAACTGGTATCCCATAATGCTATTCCTCCTTCTCCTGAGTTGATTGTGGCCTGCACTGAAGATACATCCAGAACTTCACACCTGAGAGAGAGGGAGCATCTGAGTGACGGAGTCATCAAGGCGCCCTGTGCCCTAAGACCCCTTCATCCAGGACCATAAAATGGAAGGGTAACAACCCGGTGTGTCCCTTGACAAACAAGCCTTTGTAGGTTTCTAGAAGGCAGTCAGGAGGTGTGGGCCAGCACTTTTGGATCTAGCTGAGCTAGCACTGGCCTTGAGCAGCTGTGAGGAGAGCGCCTCTTTCCTGTGCGCAGCCGTGCTGAAGTCCATGCTGCTGTTTCTTCCCGCGTTGCTAGCTAAAGGATGCTGGCTGAGAGGTACCTGCTGCGTACTGTTAAAAGATTTTTAAAATCCCATCTGTTTTTCTACCCAAGCTGTGGGAAGCATGGAGGAGTAGAATAAGAATGAGGGGAAAAGGAAGAAATCCCTCCCTTCAACTTTAAACAGTTTTTTTAAAGGCTTTTTTTAGTGTGTATGATAAGTTTGGATTAAATATTAGGGTTTTTTATTTGCCTGATTTTTGTTACTGTGTTGCTGTCCATTGCGGGATCAGGTGTGGGATCATCCCGTGACCATCACACGCTGTGTCAGGCTGCTTATTTCTATGGGAGGGGAATGTGGCAGGTCCAACTGGTAGCGACAGGACCCAGGAGCTTCTCAAACCATAACACCTGCTGCCGTGAACACACAGCACTTTATTCTGATCTTGCTTTTTATGGTAAAAATTCCGACCAATATATGCATATGCAGTGACAACAACAACAGGAACCCAGTTGGACTTACAAGCCACTCTTCCCCGTGATATAGCCTAGTTAAACATGTCCCTAAATAGAATTTGCTACTAAAGACAAGATAGGAGAAAAATACATGGCATATGTTAGTCATATCACTTAGTGTACTCCTTAAAGATTCTCATAAGCAGTGGTGGGGAGGGCAGTATAAGGACATGAATAGAACAGAGTAGAATAGAGTAGAAAAGAATAGAAGCAAGGTGACTCATGAAGTGAAGAAAACCAACCAGTGGCCATAAAATGAAATATGTCCATGTCTGGACCATCGTGTACCATAAAATGAAAAGACCTAAAACCTTAGACAAATAAATCTTCTGTGTTTTTTTGTTTGTTTGTTTTTGGTGGTGGCTTTTTTCTTATTTAATCTAAAATACTAGTTTTTTAGAGGTTCTGTTAATCTCCATATGGACGCTAGATGGGGATCTTGAGTCAGCCATGCCAGAGACTTCTTTATCCTGCTTTTTCTTTATTTTAATCTGTTTTATCATGGACAAAGTACATGCAACGCAAGTTTACTCTTCAGGCATTTATATTTTTACTAAGGTTTTTGAGGGGAAGGGTAATCTACAGCAAATAAATATTTACTTTTAAACATACAAGTTTAATTAAGGTTACACTGCATCTTTCAAAAGAGAAGGGAATGTATCTGGAACTGTAGAGCACATGCTCTTCTTCGTCCTAATTATTTGTTTAATTCTAATGGCACACTGCAATTGTTTTCTCGCTTTTCAGTGCGGGATGCGGTTTACAGTGACAATTGTCTTACCGCTGTGTAGCACAGATTATGACAAGGGGAAAGACGGCGGAGTCGCTCACTTGCGGCAGTACTAATGACCCAAGCATTGTTATTTCCATAAATGGGATCTTTGTGTGCTAACTAAACCTGAGCAATACAACTGTGAAAGCCGCTTTCCTTCAATCTTCCCCAAATCTCCGTACGACTTGTACACACGATAATAAATGAATCTGTCTTGTTAACATGTTGTTTGTTTAATAAGTGCCTCTTTCTTTCATGCGATGTCAAGCTCAGCCATAAAATGTGAATCAGATTTTGAGCCATTGTCTTAAATAGTTCATTTCTTGATGGATTCTTTCTTCTCCCTTCAATAAACTGGGCTTTTGCAAATTGCTTTGCAGAGTAGCACATAAGGCACTGACCTCAAGCCTTCGGACGCTGCTACAGACTGGCCTGAACTAAAATGAGTTTGGCTGTCTCAGCTCATTTCGTAGGGACACGCCAGTCTACATCATATAACATGCAGTTTTGGGATTATTGCCAGTGCCTGCCCAGAAGATACCCAGAAACGAATTAGTGAAAGGACTGAATGGCTTCTTGCTGCATCTCTAGAGACAGGGTATATCCAAGGTGAGATGGGATCATTCCCCAGGCAGCAGAAAGGAGAGACAGTGAAAAAAACAGCCCTGCAGTGGGCCTGTTGTTCTCAGTGTCTCATGCCATTAATGTTGGAACACTCCGTACTGAAACATGCCAAATAATTCCTGCTGCAGAGAAACAAGCCGAACGCCGAATCAGTTCTTTTAAAAGGATCAATTTTTAGGATGTATTATAAATAAACAATTGTTTCTTGATATGGGGAATGATTTTATTTGGTGGCACACAGTGCTGCTTCTGCAGAGCAGATTGCTCTGTCAGAGCAAAGGGAAAAAATAATATATTAAAGACATGAGATGCATGAAAAATGTCATTAAATAAGTCTTTACTAGCCTTGAAATGGGGATGGTTTGCATAATTGATTAATCATAAGGGGACATTTTTGGTCACAGAAATTATCATTAGTAGAGCTCCAAAGTTAAATAATCTTTACACTAATAAAAAATGCCATTTTCCCCTCAGATCTTTCCAAGATCTCTTCTTTCTTTTAGTCTCTCTGACTTTCACAGGCCTTAATAATTGAACGATATTTAACCAGAAGTGTGGGTGATGAAACCACTGCAAGAAAATTTATTCCCACGGCGCTCTGCAAGAGCAGCAGCACTCTCGGGCCCAATCCTGCGAGCTCGGCCGCGGTGCTCCACCTGCCCCCACCAGCCGTTTGGATCTCGGCTTTTCTCTCCAAACACCGTGCAATGGGAGCTCCCTGAATTTCCTTCTCGTAAAAGAAAAACATAAGCGTGCCGAAGCAGCATCTTTGTGCACCGTTTTTCATTCTGGTGGTGAAAGGCAACTCTCCTGATTGTTCCAAAAATTATTCCGACAGATAATTTCACCTCCTTGGGAAACGGTGGGCATGACAAACACGTACACACACTTTGTGAGACAGTTTGCGGTTCTTTAGGATGAATGTCGCTGCATCTAATTCAGAGATATAATAATAAGCATTTTTTTATTGCCAAGAATTTAATTAAGGGAAACAGCTTTAGATACACAGTTCTCAGAAGGATTTTCTGTAGCCTGCTTTCTTTAATGTTGTTTTATATTGAATAAAGCAGGTATGGCCTGGAGCAGGAATGGGTTAACCAAGGCTTGCCATACCTGATTTCATTCATGAAATAAACAGAGTATGGGTCCTAGCCTGTTCCTGCACAATGAAGGGGCCATCTTCTCCGCTTCTCATTTACTGTAAATCCTTCAGGAGGTTCAAACGGCTGGGAATCACGTCCATGGCAAAAGGAGGAATGCAGATGTTTGGCATCGTACAAAAGACTTTCCTTTTCTGCTGTTTTGCTATGGCCAGTTTAATTTGGTTTATTTTACTGGGAAATGATCCTTAAATTAAGACATATAGCACCTTCTTATCACAAATGTCCTTCTCAGGACATCTCTAATCAAGTGTTGCAGTACACTGCAGACAGGAAAATGTGGTCCAAAGCTCATTTATTACTCCAATTTTTTAATGTAAAAATAGAGGAGTATTCATATACCTTAGTAATATATTCTAATGGCTTCCAAACATGAACATAAAATTGGGGTAAAATTAATCCCAGTCTGTAAAACTTTCTGATTTGTGTTTGTGTGTTTATATACTGAACATAATACATATTTAAACATAAGCTCACTATTCACACTAGCTTATATATGTACTGAACATAATTACACAGAATTGAATATTGATACATATGGGAAATACATTGTGTAAATATTTAAAGGACAATGCAATAAACTTATTTAAGAGAGAATTTCAATGCATTTAGATATTAATTGTTGTACAAAATCAAGATTTCCTTCATGACTAATAGTGGTCATATTTATAACTGTATTGCAATGTGAGGAACTGTTTTCTAAATCTGTAGTTATAATCAGCCAAATTCAAAGCTGAGTCTGAGTGTTTTGAAGCAAACCAGATTTTCCGTTTCTTACCCGTTGTTTTTAGTAGAGTGGAACCAGTGCAATGCAGAGATTTAGATCTTTTGAGATTCCATGGGGCAAATTTATATATGCCTTTGGCTGTAAAGAACACAAATAGTGATTACTGACCATAACGAGTACTTAAAAATCCTTTACCATTCTCCTCCAAATTTGCTTCTATTCTATCTATATTTTATTAGTTCAGTTTCTCAATCTGAAATATATATATTTAATTTCTTGAGATTTGTATCATTATCTTGTAGGTATGTACAGCAAGTGTATTTTAATCCTGTATACGTTTTAAAAGATGTCTGCCATAAGCAGGGATTTGTAACTTGGGCAAAATTTTTTTTGGTGTCCTTTTTTATCAAGCTTTAATGATGCCTGTATTGAAGTTCATCTCTTTCTGCCTCTCTTTTGGTACTCTGTTTTTCTGCAACAGCCTGCATTGGCTGTTCACTTTTATCAAATATTTGTATGAACAGGAACATATTACAATGCTGCAATATGCTCAAGCAGTGTGACACATTTATTTTGCATTTTGCATCTGAGGTTTTGTGGTAATTTAGTCTCTAGACCTGCAGCTGAGGTTTACTAACATGGAATGACTGTATTAGAGGTGCAGGGACACCCCTCCCTTCTGAATTCACCTGCCAGTATGTTTTAATAACAATCCTAACAGCTCATTTAATGCTGTGATTATTTCTTTTTTCCAAAGAAGTTGTTCAACAGATACGTCCTTTCTTCCACTTCATATTTTCCTTGTGTGCTACAGTTCAGGAAAGCTTCCCTTCTGTATTTAGGCAAGTCCTGAAAAGCATACTTTAATTTTGACAGGCTCAAGCATTTTTCTGAACTTGGTGTGAATATTCCCAGGAATTGAATAATTATTTAATATTTACATTATGAATGCATGACAGCATGCATACTATCATGACATTTAAAAGAATGAAATATTTATAAACACAGTAGTCATTTTTGTCCAGCCCTGGAAGAAACCAGAGTTCAGCTCATGTTAGTGTGAGTAGTTTCTCTTAAAAATACGAGGTTATCATGGTCTCAACCCATGTAGACTACTAAAAATCCATTGGATAGCAATGACTTTCAATCACAAAAACCAGGTTGCCTTCAGACTAGTGAACTAGATAAGATGGGATCTGTATTTTGTTATCACTCCCTAAACTACCTAGTCACACATGGCACTTTATCACCTTCATATCCCAGTGTGTTATAGTATGCTGCTACATCATATAGCACAGGATACTGCAGCTTAACATGTTATTCCTGTATTTATTATGCTTTATATTTATTATGCCTTTATGAAAGAGACATCTAGCCTACTGGGCTTGTTGCAAACTATAAGAAAAATAAAAATAAAATAAAAGGGACTTTTCCTGAGGCGATACAATTAAACCCCCAAGAGAACGAAATTTCTCTTCTCGACACATGGAGCTCCATATAGCCAAACAGGACTGACTCCCATCTACCTCATCATGCACATTCTCCTAACGTGTGTTGAATGTACATTGATTCAGTCAGCTGCTAATTCAGGAGCCCGAGTGAATTGTCCAGGGGGGGAACAGAATATCTCTACCTGGAAAGACCAGTGTTGTCCACAACCTACTAGGTTAACCTATTCATAGAAAGCCCACGTTATTTCTGGCACAATTCTGTTCAATACAGATACTTTTCATGGAAAATCTGTTTCCAGTATTGTGCACATGCCACTATCCCCTCTCTTGTCATAGTTGAATGCTGACATAAATCTTTTTCTAATAAAACGAACTATTCAAATTATTTCTTTACTGAATGATGTCTGAAACAGATGTATTTTAATCTGCTGGGCATAGAAAATGAAATTTACATGTCAGTGAGGTCTTTCTGGTTAATAAATGTTTTAAAAGAGAGAAAGCAGGAAGCTAAATATATGTAAAACTGCACTGCTTTGCATACGGTGTTTTTAGCAGAAAATACAATATCCTAATACTAAATTATGTCTTATTTATGAGACAAAAAGTATACATATTTTTTTATAACAAATATCATCCCTGTAGGGGTATCATATAAAACGCTGGAAAGAATTCTGATTTCACCAGCAATACTTTCCTTGTGCTACTCCTAGTAATATTTTTTTTTCCATGTGGGAACAGCATCTGCACAAAGCATTTTGTTTATTATCTCTGTGTGTGTGTAATTTTGAACTCATTATGTTTTCCCAATATTTTAGCTGTTTACATAGCACGAGTTTTAGTACATTACTGCAGCTTTCTCTTGCTTGGAGAGAGCTGAATCCAAACCCCACTGAAATCAGTGGAGGGACCCCGTTAGCTGAAGTTGACTTGCCATTGGGGGTGGAGGTTAAAACAATGAAGAGTTGGCTTCAGCGTCCCCTGGAGATTCAGATGGGTTTCCAAATAATCACACCACTTCTAAAAATAGCTGGATATGTTGTTGAAATTTTTAGTTCCTCATCATAATAGCATCACTCATTTTGTAGCATTATTTGGTAGGCAAGCAAAAAGCATACCTATTAAAAATGAAGCTTTAAACCTGATTTACTTTACTGTCTGACCTGTTGCCAAATTTGAAAAAGGTGCAACGGCAGAGTTAGCCTATATTGCTTGTACGGAAAACCCACAGACAGCCCCGCCAAAGGAAGGCTGCCTGGCTGGGCTCTGCCACACACCGATATCCTCAACCAGGTCCTTCTCCCAGTCCCTTCCTCCCTCTCTCCTCTCCCTCCCTGGTCCCTGCTGCTCTCCTCCCAATAATAATTAATAATAACAATAATTATCATTAATTGTATTTAAATAATATAATAAAATAATATACTTAAATAATATTAATAGAAATAATTAATAATATTAAAAAATGTCCCCTTGCTCAATACCCAAGGGATTCATTCCCAGGAAATAAACTGGTAGCTGAGGTAACAAGAATTGTACCTCAAGCAGGACAATGCTGTGAGAGAGTCTCTTTTCATCACAGTCAATGGTCGGACAGTGCAGGAATTCTCTCCCGAACACACCTCTTCTCCTCTAAAAAATGAGACTTAAATACCACAGTAAAAATCATTCCCCAAGTGTCTCAATGAAGAGCTCAGTTGTTATCTCATCCTGATTAAAAAGTGCTTGAGTCTGTATAAGTTTTCAGCCAGAAAAACTCAGCAATGATGTCCAGGTTCATTTTTTAACAATTAGCAACTCTGAGCCTCAGACTGACAGATTACCGCCGTTTGGCAGTATCACCAATAGACAGGGAGTTGTGAAATTGTAAGACATTGTATTGTTGGTAGCCTGAGTAAATCTAAATCTTTTCAAGCTTTGCTTCAGTGGGTTAATTCCAGGACCTGAATTACAAGTGCAATTTGAATTACATTGCGAAGACTGAACTTACTTCACTTTAGCAAAGGCCTTTTTCTTAAGACTTATGAATTCCAGTTATTTTGAAATCCTGAAATGTGGAAATCTTTTGATACCTTCCATATTATTTCCAAGGAAAGACGGGTACAGGTTTCAGGTTTTCACTGACTTTCCCTGCCAGCACCTCTTTATTTAGGTAAGTGTGTTTCTTTGACTCTACCTTTATTTTGTGGTATCTCAGCTGCTGGTACACTGTGTACATCCACATGAGCTTTTTATTCTCCCAGTCCTAAACTTGCGATATTAAAATAGCAGAAAGAAAAAAACCAACCTTGCCAGAATCAGAAAGTAATAAAAAGAATATGAACAAAATATATGTTCTGTGTATATTTAGGGCAACTGAATACACCTACAAAAACCAAGGATGATTTCAGTTTGTCTCTACATATTTGGTCTGGGAATTTTAAAACACTCAACTGACTCTGACTAATTAAGTCTCAAAGCCTGATGCTGAGCTACATGAGGCAGGGCAGAGGACATCACCCATTTTGTAGGGGAATGAAGTGAGACATGATTACATGATTTGCTGGGTACAAAAGATTATTAAATATTGGATTTGAGAATAAAGATACATATTCCAGTTACAGTTTAAACATTAGGATTGATTTTTTTACCAAATAACAACAGCAGTGACAATAGAGAAAAAAGATTCTGCAGTGAATTGTCTTATAAAATAACTTGTTTCAATAGCTTGTTGTTAGATGAAACCTGTATCTGACAATCACACATATAAAATTTTATTTAGAGTAGAAAGGAAACTATTGTTTTTCAGATTACTGAGGTATTTATACATTCTCCACAATAGGAATACTGACTGAATAATTGCTGCAGAAGGCAAAAAAAATCAAATTAATATTAGCAGTTCAAAAGATCAACAAAATTTTTTAAGAGAAACAGCTAAATGGGGCTGTGGCCCTGCAGTTTTTTGCAGTAATCAAGGACTTTGAATAGACAAGTCCTTATTCAGTTTCTCACAACAGTATGGAACTGAATAATCAGACTAGAAATTGAGTACATATTGTTCAGGTTTCAGCTTGGTTTCTGAGAGCTTCAGTTTTCTCCAGTGTAGCACTAGGATTTTTAAAATCTCGTCAGATAAATTCTATCTGTGGAAAGTAACGGTATGCTGTGATGATGCATAATTCTGCATCTCTGTATTTCTTATGTTAATAAAATAAAAAGAACAGGAGACGGACAAGATCTGTTGCTAGAAATGTTTATTCTTCTGCATCTACCAATTGGAATTTTTGCCTCCCAAAGTGTATTTGTGTTTTCCTTAATCCAGCCTTAAAAGCTTGAAGTGATGGAGCTTCCTACTTCAGAGAGCATTGCAAGGTATAATACACACCACTGTTCAATATTTTTCATTATATTCTGGTTCTGTTTAGCTTTTTATGTGAATTCTATAAATCTGATATACAATCTTTTATTCGTAAGAACTCCTCATTATGCTAGAAAAATATATGCTATTAATATTTCCAGCCAGTTATGCTAGCCTCCCTTAATTGTTTCTACTGACATATATTTCCAATGATTTTAGAACAATTTAATGCTAGGAAAATGTGTCTGCAAAACAAAATACTGGTCAAAATATCTGAGGAGAGTATTTTTACCTTATTCTGTCTGGAGATGAATTTAAGACTTGGCTCAAATTGAATTATGGGTGCCTTATGTGAATTTGCAGGTTGCGTGCCCCTGTGGTACTGGGTCTGTTTTTCTGTGCTGTTCTCAGATTTCTCTTGCAGTAAATTCCTGGGCATTTTGGGATATAATATAAGCAGGGGCAGTAATAGGGGAAAGCAAGATTCAAATTCACTAGAATTTGGTTTATGTTGTTCAGAATCCATAATGTTTCAATATCTATGGCTCTATATGCAGTGTCCCTTATTTATTTGCAAATTCACTTACTCTCCTGCTCCCTTCTTGTTATACTACATGTCTTAAATCTCTCAGGGTAGTACACTGCAGCCACTGATGTACTGTAAGAAATGCCTCATGCTGACTCCGAAGAACGTATTGGAATCGGTTCATAATTACATTTAAACACATGTTATTAGATCTCCTTCTGATTACATATAAACTGTCTCCTGTAACCATTTGAATCTGTGAAGCTGGAAGTGGAAGGTTGCCACATTCACTGATTCCAGTGGGATTAAGATTTTCAAAAACCTAATATGTCCCAGATGTGAAAGGAGGGAGGCTCTGACCAGGACTGGTGAGTACTGTCGCTGACAGCCACATTACATCATAACTACCCAGAACCAGGGAATGTTCTTCACACAGGACACCTCACTGGGGGAAGGAAGAAAGAAATGGAAAGTCATTCTGAGATTCAGGGTCTGCAATACTACACAAATGTGTGATGTCCATAAAATATATCCTGGAGACAGCACCAAGCTATTTTTTTGATGTTTCCCTCAACACAAGCAAGGTTTTTTTAGTGGTTGTTTCAGAATCTGTTTTTCTCATTAAGGTTTTAAATCTATGGCTTCTTACTTTGATCTCATTGGTTGACATTAATCTTTCGTTTAACCTTCTCTCTGTTTCTGTTTTTGTTGTTGTTGTTGTTTTTTTCCCCTCAATTCAAGACATCCATCTCTGCTGCATCTCAGTAAACAAGCAACCATTTCCCAGGAGAAGGCACAGAGAGTTCTGCTTTCCCCCAGGCGAGGAGGGAGGAAACCTCAAAACCAGAATGAGTTAGACACCGCTGCCAACACCTGGATGCAACCCTTTGCTCACGTATTTACGGCATTGCATCTGGATTTTTGAAGCTTGATTTACACATAAGAGTATGAGAGAAGCAGCTCTCTGAACTGCCCAAACCACCCTTTCTTTGGTTGGCTCCACTAGCACAACAGTAGGTGGATGGGTTTGGAAGAGAGAGAAAAAGGAACTTGCTCCCAATTAGCTGGGCTTTGACTGTTGAGTTTTGTATGTGAATGTCGCTAACATTACATAGCAGGTCATATGTGAGGCACGTTGTGGTGTAGCCCAGGCAAAAGAGAAGTATGGCTGGAGAATGGTGACATCTGCCTCTGTCATGACTGCAGAACAGAAACATGTATATGGATCCTTTTTATTCGGGAAATCAAAAGCAGAATGAATTTAGCATGACCACATATCTGCACATCACCTTATAAATGTGCAGGAAGATACTCTTCCTAAATGGAGTGGTTGTAAGTTTTACTCCTTTGCTACTGGGCTTGCCTTTGCCAACATTGCCTCCGTGCCAGCAAGACCTTTACCTGGCAGAATTTAATTCAGGGCCAAGATCTGGAAAAATAGCATGCCAAATAGAATATCATCAGCTTTACATTTGCAAATTTGCCCAGTTTTGCTCAAATGACTTTCCTGCTTCCTAGATTGTCTTCCCCTTAGCACAGAAAGAAAGAATTAAGGCTGTCAGGACTGTAGCTCAGAGGCAGCCCCAGCAAAGCCCCTACAGAGGAAAAGGGAATGCTCATAACCCATTAGGATCATCTCCAGCATAAGAAAGGATAAACTAATTTTTTTAGCCCTCGTCAGGTTCCACAGTCAAATAAACAGCACCTGATAGTCTCTGGCATCGAAGACAGAAGGTCACTAAGACCTGGAGTTATTAGTAAGGACACTGAACGTTGTCCCATTGCCCTAGGGAGATTTTCAGTTACTGAAACTGATGCCCTTCAGATGCCATGTCAAGGTCTGAAGCCTGACTGATCGGTGTCTAAAAATTAAGAGCAGATGCTGCTAGACACTATTTGCTATCTATCATCTCTTCAATAATCTTGCCCAGAAATGGGAGGTTTAGCAATCAGACAATAGTTGGCAAGAAAATTAATGTCAGGAGAGGATTTATTGAGTAAGGACCCAATAAATGCATGCTTGAATGCTTCTGGCAGTCTGCCTTTTCTTAAGGAAAAATCACCAATAGTAGGTATTTTCCCCTAATTTTCACCATAGGAAACATACTTCTCATCTGTGGAGTGCTTAAGAAATTTTCCTTTGAGTATCTAGGACCTCTAATTGAAACAGGCCAAAACTGAGTTAATTAAATTATCTTGTATCTTTATTCCTTTTTGGTAGTTTTATAGTGACAAATTCACACCCAGCATTCAAATATAATGACAGCTTTATGCAGCATGAAATAGTACAAGCTAAAAACAGTTGGAGGTAATCTTGGCTAATCAGATAGTCTAACATCCATAATAGTTTACTGAGTTTTTAAGATTGCTTGATATTTGCAACGTTAAGTCCAGTCAGGACTGGATTTTCATTGGAAGAAGATGCTGTCCAAATGCTGTGGCCTCTGCCCTGTAAACTTGCCGTTTATTGTAAGGCCAATGTAATATTCAGTAGGAGTCAATGAATGTTAGATGTGCATAATGATAAAGAGGTCACATCTTTCATCTGATGCATTGCTTGCTGATTCAGAATTATTTACAATTTCTGGCTCGGTGGAAGACAAAAAGAGCTTGCGAAGAAAGTAGGGATAAAGTTTGGAAGGCTGGATTTTGCATTCATTAGACTTCATGGAAAAGAGATTTCTCTTTTTTTTTTTTTTTTGTCAAAATTGTGACGTCTTCTTTATGTGAGACAGCCAGATGAAGTATTTTCTATTAGGTGTTTTGAGTACTTTTTATTTGAATCTAATAACCCGAGTTAGCAATCTACCTACCAAATAATACCTTTGAACATCATCTGGGAGAAGGAAATGCAAAGTTCTGAAATCTAATTCCAAGCATTTGAAGTCCTACAGACTTATTGAGACATGCTTTTAAAATCTTCAGTCTTAATTCATCCTGTTGTTTAGATGAGAACCAACCATAACATTGGGATACAAAGCAAAACAAGAACTCGAAGTTTAAATATCTTTGGGCGCATATTTTTTACCCACTCCCTATATAACACAATCACAGACTCAGCCCTACTGAGTTTTAAAGGGGTGAGAAGGCAGGGGGAGAACACCTAAAAATTAGCTTAAAGAAAGAGCCCCTGTAAGTTACTTATTAGAAAGACTCTATCTCTGTGTCAAATTCTGTACTTTATTTGTTTCAGCAGTAGCGTTTTTTTCTATTTCCTTTCTTCTGCTACTCTACATTAGGCATCTGAGCTTTGTTCTCTCTCATCTAAGTGAAATTGTATTTCTGGGATTGCCAATAAAGCATGTCTTCTCCAGGCAAAGAATTTTTTGTCAGAATATCTATATTGGAGTTCAAAGACAAAAGCCCCGTTACTCTAATTTCTATTCTGAATTCTGAAATGCTGTTACCATTCCTCAGTTCTCAGTTTCAAAAGGATATGTGTGTCTTGACTTACTACTTAAGAAGCCCAATTATTAGTCCTCAAAATAATCTTTGCGGTGACTCACCTAGTGTAGACCAAGAAGTAATGGCTCTTCTTGATGTTAGGTGGCTTTGCCTTTCCCTAATGTAAACCAAGCATAAAGATGGATCCAGCCTGCACTGTCTTGTGTATGATGGGGGCCAAGAAGAACAGACTTGCCTGTATAGTTACAAGAACAGTCCAAAAGAATAGATGTTAAACAACGGAGCTGGAATCGAGCTGACATATCACAAAATAAAACAGTGGAAGATTTTGTCAGTACAGGCGTAAAACAGCCTTTTAGAGCAAAAAGAAAAGATGTAATTTGCTTAAATAACAATCTGCTCGTAGTTTCTCCAAAAGTGCCTCTTCGGTAGCTCAACACTGCAATTACTGCTTTACAAAATGCATTAGAAACAGTGATATTAAATATATTTTTTGTGTAATACATGATTTTTTTTAAGCCTCCTGGGTAAAGAACAACGGTTCTTCAACAGCTAAGGAGGGCTTGATTCTCTCCCATTTTCACTTGTTAAACAACTGTGTAACTTTCTAGATTTCATGGTTGTTCTTTTTTATTTGTGCGTGTGCAAGGGCTTCATCCAAAGCCTACTGTATCATTGGAAAAATTTTGATTAACTTCCACAGGGTTTAGATAAGGGCATAAATGAAAGACGAACTCTCTGAAACATCGTGCTTCATTATTTCTGTTGCAATTACGGCCTTGATCATGCTGCTTCTGACACAGGGCATAAAAAGAAGGACACATCCTCCAAAAATTTATTCCTATGAAGACAATTTGCAGAAAGAGTATTTTGAAAATAATATCAGACCTCAAATACTCCAGATCCATGTATTCATTCAGCCATTAAATTAATTTCATTAAATTCATATGGGTGTGGATGAGGATTTTCCTTGGTTTTGTTCTACGCCTACTGAAACACTGGAAAGTCTTGGCTGACATTTCAAGCAAAATACCAAAGATAGGATCGTCTTACTTGATGTTGTATTCTGCCAAATTGCATTTGTATTTCAGAGTAGATATTTACTTTTTACAAGACACACAGGGAATTAGAAATATTTTCTACTTATAGAAAGTGACTACATCTGAAAACATGCAAGCTGTCAATTTATCTCATGTAATGTATATTGCAGTACATCATAAATTATACTCTTCTTGGAGGAAAGGGCCTCTTTTAATCTTAGAAACTAATGTACAAGACTCACAAAACCTTTCAATTATACCTATTAGAGGAGTTGAATCTACAAATCAATAATAAAAAGTGGATTTCTAGTGACAGTCAAATGTAATGGTGAAGAAGGAATTTTGTAGAATCTCCTAAGTATGCAGATTCTCTAAGTTACAGAATAAATCCTTCCTGAGCTGCAGAACAGGGAAAAAAAAAGTTGTGTTTTTATTTTTCCTGTTGATTGTTTTTCTGTGTATGTATAAATGAATATGCTATAGTTTTCTATGTATGCCATTGTAACATATGTTGTAATATTTAATTTTATACTGTAAGTGAATAAGAAAGTTTTAGTTTTGTGTTTGAGCATGTATTGCAAGAAGAAATTCATTAAAAAGTAAAATCATGGCTCCTTTTGCTAACATATATAAGCAGTTTGAGATGTATCTGTTGGAAGCCTGTGAACCAAGCAGCACTCAGCTGAGGAATGGACACCTGCCGCCAAAGGCTCTTCCCTCAACCTGGTCTATGGTGCGCCTGCTTTTTGATGACAACCTATACTGGGGCTTTGTTGTGTTGTCTTCTAAGAGAATATGTTTTTGTTTCATAACATACTTATTGGTACAGAACGAGTCAGTGAAAACATGGTACAATTCTTTACTTTATTCAGCAACAGAAGGGTACACCATTATGAGTTTGGTCAGTTCTGGAAACTGATATTTAGTCCCAAAGAACTGCCATCGGGGTTCCTGGGTTGGTGACATTTGTGGACTGCTAGGCAGAAACCAGAAGTGAACTTTTATGAAAAAGCAGGCTGCAGCATTTGACAGTAGGTGAGCTTGTATATAGATTTTCTGAAGTTGCCAAATGGGAATGCAAGTTTCTTCTGCAGTGATAAATACAGAGTGGCTTCTGTTGTGGCACATTTGTGTTGCTGTGCAAATATCTTGCAAGTTTTGAAGCCTTGCACTTCAGTTTTGTTAGCCTGTTGGAAGAAATCTCATTTAACTGGCATTCTTACATCTACATTAATTCTTTTAAAACACTGAAGTGAGTGTTCTACAGCTATGTAAAGAAACGCATTATCAAAGCATTAAGATATGATTAAACTGACATTTTCTTAAGAAAACGAAAGGAGCAGGAAAAAGCCATTCTAAAAGGACTGAGTGCTACATACTCCAGATATTATCTTCAGTGCTTACTCAGGGATCTTTAAAGAAGCTTATTACCAAGTACCCTAAGAAGACAAGTGTGGATGTGTACAGATCAGAGGAATGCAAGTTAATGCACCTGCCAGATTTTACTATCGTACAAAGCATGTCAATCAGCACTCAGACCCTGCGTTTAAAAATGTGTTCCCTCAGATTTTTTTCAGTGCTGTATCTCACATAGCTAGGATTTCCTAGTCGGTAGCCATCCAGTGTTGCAAATGTCATAAATTATGCTACTGAATATATATCACTGAAATTAATGTGAATAGTCCTTCGTTAGCCTCAGTAATGGCTCATACAAATACTAGTAGATATGGTTGCTGTGGGTACATATAATTAAGTCTTCCTGCTACTCTCGATAGGACAGAAAAATAGTATTTGTTAAAGTAAAAAGAAATAAACCAGTTCTAAATGTGTTTTCTTTAAGAAAGATAAATTAAAATACATACTTAGTTGAATAGATTGGGCAGTTTATAACAGATGAAAGTAAAAGTTGTTTGAAGCACAGCTACTTGATAGCTACCTACAGTTCATATCCCACAGGGCCATTTCTAAAGTGATGCATCAGTTTCAGCTTGGTCTTCATTAGGAAAAATATGATCAGAAACCCCTCCTGAGAGCTGAGAGGTCACCAGCTGGAAACGCCTGTAGCGGAGGAGGGCCCGGTGTACCAGATCATCCCAGGGTGGCTGCAGGCTGCTGGGATGCTGCAGCCATGAAGGAGAGGAATACAGAAGAGCACTTATGAGAGATAAAAGGTATTAGGGCCATCACACACTATGCTAATAAGGTCTCCTTTGTTGCACTGTACAAAATTCTGGCATTGGTATCTAAAAAAAATTAATCCAAACTGAAAGAGGTGTAAAAAGGGCTACCAGTAGGGTGTGGGGAAAAGAAACTCTTTCACAAGAGAAAAAGCTTCTTTAGCTTTGTCTACAGTAGTTAGGAAAGGTATGACTACTGGCTATAAATAAATGGGGTCAGAGAGAAGAGCCATACAATCTAAAGGCCACTGACCACACAAGAACAAGTAGATCTATAAAAGCAGATGAGCGAAAAAGCTGGTGGCAGCAGGTGGCTGGGCTTGGTTGCCCAGCAGGACCCTCAGGCTAAGGTTCTCCACTGAACCCTGGAGCTTGAACCTTGGGAGGTTCTGTGGCCACCTTGATGTCCACATGCTCTCACTTGTAGCTCTCACTGACACAGAGTGAAGGGTGTTCAAACTGTGCAGAAGGGCTCAGCACCTTGCAAACCTGTCTCTATTCACTGTATTAATTGGTTTCAGGATTTACCCCAAATAATATTTTATTGAGCGAGAACTCAATACTCACTGAGTTAGGATGTCAGGTTCAGTGTTAGATGGAAGTCACTTTATAAGGAAACCAGAATAAACATAAAGTGACTGAAGATATTCAAGTGACACTGTTGTACTGAAAATATAGTCATATAAATAAATGGGCTTTATCAGTTTGCTGGTACCTCCAGCAATGTTGACATTTGCATTCTGCTCTTCTACCTCTGTCAAACTTTAGTTCTATTAAAATAATGAATTCTCATACTGATATTCGCCTCTTAGCATGAGGCATTTAGAACAAGTCAACACATTTTCAGGGACGAATTTTGGAAGTCTATTAAGATGCACAGATTTAAAAGGAAAAATCTGTACATGTCATGTGTTAGAGATTTCTCTTTTTATCAGTTCTCATAAAACATGTCCATATATGCTGTGTTTTCCAATAGGAAAATGAAGCACAAATCCTATTGGGATCACCAGCAGGGTCTGATGTCCAAAGGCAGATATTTTATTTAAATGATCTTATACTGCTCAGTAGGAAATACCATTTTCATTGTGTTTACAAACATGTTAGCATTCATTAAAATGTTTTTGTGCTGCCTGTAAGATACATATTTTAAAAGGCATATTTCTGAAAAGCTTTAGATAAGTAGAATTTTTTTTAAGACTGATTATTTGACAGGTATTACTTCACGTTGAAGCTTCCATTGTGGAGGACAAGAAGCCAGGTGTTCAGAACACCTTCAGCACCAGAGAACAACTGGACCATAATGTACTTCAAAATAGTTGTTGTTTTATAACTTTGTGGTTACTTTGGGGGTCAGTGTAATGGTACCTACCTGGGATACGAGCTACTGCAGTACAATCTAAGTCAGTGGTTTCCTCAGTCAGCCCCATGCTCTGCTTCTACTTATCAGCATCTCAACACCATCATTTCCTTTTGATGAATTCTGCATACATGACTTCAAATGCAAACAGCTACTGACTAGTTTTGGCATCATCAGTAAGCCCTCTGATAAACTCTAAATATGTCATGCTCTGAAGACTGTTCATCCTCCCAACATTTTCTGTGGGGCAGAGACACGTTTTGTGAAGACAGAGGAATGATTTTAAATGCTCAAAAAAGGGAGGATCCCAGTCCCATCTTGAGACATTCTGACCTATTCAAAATTTATTCTCTTCACTTTACCTGGCTTTTAACATAACCATACCTTCACTAAGTGTTCACCAGCTGGAAAGTCAGGAGTGCAGGAGAATGATGATGCTGTAACAGGTGTGGTAAAGGAAAGCAGGGAGTAAATAGGAAGAGAGGGGTGAGGCTAATACTGAATGTGGGGAAAAAAACCCGAGATAGTAGTTACTCACCTTCAGTCCCTCAGAAAACATTACCGAGTATTGATTATTTGTATTGTACTCCTGCCTGCAGGCACTAACCACTGCTTTCAAGGAAGAGAGGACAGACTTTACATGCTACAGTGGGAACAGAGTGGTCATCTTGCAGCAGCGATAGAGAGTGCAGAGCTGGGTACAGAGGAACATGAAGGCAGCTCCTGGGGGTTCACATGAAAGAAAAACAGGTCTTTAGTGAGGAGACCATTTTCTAAAATTTCACTAATGGCTACTTGAATCCTTTTTTCAGTAAATTGAAAATATTTTAGGTATCTTTAAAGCATATTTGCATTTTGAAATTAATATATATGTATAAATAATTACTTTAAAAGTAAAACAGTCATACTGAAAAAATCAAAACAGGATTCTTAAATATTTTTAGAGCATTTTTCACCAATGTTTTTTCATTAAATATTTTTAGTCAAATGAGTATCTGACAAAGGAAAACTTTGTCATATTTCTTATGACGAGTTCTGTCTTAATTTAAAAATTTCAGGCCTCAAAAATTGATCCAATTTTAATATATTCTTAAGACACTGTGGCTCCTCCTTCAGAGGATTTAAGAACCCAATTTAAGTCACTGATAAGTCCATTTTTCAAGAAGTGGGTATCCAGTTCTTTGACACTGCCATCATAGGATCACTGGGAATTTCTCTACAGTAGACAAATTTTGGAGTGATACGAAATTTCTTTTCAGACCTACCCCAAAGCCATTTGTTGAGGCAAGGAGGGAATGATGACAGGTAGGGAGCAGGGGGTGGGATTCTTTTCTATTCCAAATGTGGTACCCTGATATAAGTTTTCATATGCAGCCCAAAAAGCCAAACATTGTCTAGCAGAGGCAAGAGGCTGCTTGTGTAGCACTGCTGAAATATTTTTTTAAAGAGCTGGAAAGGTCCTTTGGTGTTCTTCCTCTTCAGGTGCATGAAAGGATCGTTAGAGCAGCTATTTCTCAATCTGTAATTGTGGTTCTTTAATCCTCTGGCAGAAGTGGTACAATTTTAGCAAAATTGTTACCACCAGCATTGTCACAATATGGAGAATTTTCACAAGGATTGATTGTTTTCATGGTGTAATACAAAAATATTTATTACTATCTCCTCTGACTTTGCCTGAAATTAGGGGTCTTGCAGAATGTTTCAATGAAGAGAAAATAACTATAGAATTTGGGTATTTTCTTGTTACAATCCTGCCTAATTGTAAAGAACATTAACTTCCATATGCCTGCCTCATGTGGGAGGTCAGATGACATTACCAACATGATTTTTTCTGGGAATGCATGAATTAACCACAAAATTAAAATAAATTTTTAGATTTAGAAAGCTGCTGAAAAGATTTCAATACTTAATATACTTTGAAAATGAATATTTAATTTCAGTCAATAAATATTGGTCTATAGTATTTCCATTATACCATGCAGTGCTTGGAATGCAATCAATTTTATTGGTATATATATTTGAAGAGACCTGTGCTCTCAGGTATGGTAAGATGGATTTCTTAGCTTAGTACATGGTAAAGTGTGTATTCTCTAAACACTATTTTCTACATGAATATTGCATGTTATGAGAATGATTGTTCTGTTGAGTACCTTAAATGTACACCATAGTTTCTTACTTTGGGTATATGAAATTGATAGGGAAACATTCAAACACATATACCCCTTATGACAAATTTTCCATTGTGGTTAATAAAGTTATGATATATGATATAGCTTCCTTTTTTTTTTTTTTTTTTTTATTATCCTGCTAGATTCTTGGGCTAAAACATACGACCTTGAGATACTTTTAAGTGAAAGAGGTGTTTCCAACTGTCAGAGATGCCCAGCTCTACCAAGACCTCACACCGTCCAGCAATTACTTCACAACATACTGAAAGGTTATGATTATATCCCGGAGATGCTAAAGGTTTTTTAGCCATTAGGACAAACAGAGAGCTTTGTGTAAAATACACTTTTTAGGCCAAAAATCAACTGGAAAACAGTTTGAGTAACAGTTAATACTTGACCCTCTGTTGGACAATGTTCCTTTGAATGATTTCCTCAAATGCATAATTTTCTTTACTTTCTTTAAATAATTCTATTTTTTAAAAAGGGCTAATTAATGTGCATGAATAACAATGAATATTCATGATTAGGGAGAAAGCTGCATCATCCTTGTTGATTACTTCACACTAGCAAAAAAATTTTTTTTTGAATAGCATAACCAGGAGATACTGGGAGTTTCAAATTTTGGGTCGGTACTGGTATGCTGAATCAGAGGCAATCACTGTTACAAGAAGACTGTGAGCCTTATTATACACTCCTTGTTGGCAAGTAATTATTCCTAAAAGTAGTTCCAGTTGGATCACCACAGTTGTGGGTGTGCAGTGTTCCTCAAAGTAAGTTCAGTCTACTCATACAACAGAATTTATGTGTCAGCCTGCCCAGCAAAGCCATTTAACTTCTTGGAGCAATTTAAGAACGGATTATTTCATGTAGATAGATTCCTCCAAACTCTTAAATTATTTTGCCCTCTTACCACCAAGAACCACTCATTATTTAGTGGCAAAATTCCAGGATTTTTAGAGTAAACTCTGTAATCCAACTTTTATGCAAAACTCTCATTATACCTGTAATTCTAAAGTCCTTGAATCTGGGAAAAAAACTTTATATATGTTTCCACCAATCCAAGATAATAAAGATTTAGCCACAGTTTGTTTAGATACAGCTGCAAATGAAATAGTATTTTTTAATTTGGCCCTCACATGATTCATTCCTGAAGTAAATGCCAACATTCGTCTTTATCATAAAATCATAGAGTGGTTTAGGTTGTAAGGGACTTTAAAGATCATCGAGTTCCAACCCCCTGCCATGGGCAGGGACCCCTCCCACTAGACCAGGTTGCTCAAAGCCCCACCCAACCTGGCCTTGAACACTTCCAGGGATGGGACCTCCACAACTTCCTCCACAACATTATGAGTAAGAGTTTTCTTGATCTTCCTCATGCCAACTGCATCAAATTTCATTGTTAGCAAGAGGAAAACTAATTCTTCGTTGAATTCTCTAACAGAAACCCAAAGAAGCTTTTATATTTAAAACAAAATAATGACGATCCAAAGCAACCATTGCACAACAATTCCATTCTCACTCTAGAGAGATTCAACCCATGTGGAAAACATAAGTTTAATGTACAACTTGAATAATACTGTGATGTGGGTGATAGAAAAAGTTAGATAAAGGTGGTTATGTTTTATTTTCATTGTCTGTACAGAATAAAAATGGATATACTTTAACATGTTGCACAACATTTTACAAGCCCTAACTAATCTTTGAAACAACACTGATTTATGTACACAGTAACTATTTGCATCCTTCTACTTAACAGAGAATTAAAAAAGAGATTAGGACGAAGGTTCAGGATGAAGTTGCCTATAGCTAAGTATTTGATTTTGGCTTTAGGACTCTAAATAAAAATAGCCTAGTTTTTAGAGCTGCTGAGCATAAATACCTCTGAATCAATCTTGTGAGAGCTATAGCTCTTACACAATGAGGAAGCTGTCCACTCTTTCAAGTGCCTAACATGGGTTCAAGTGTCTGGTTGATGTGCTTAATTTTGAAAATGTTGGCCTAAGGAGCTTGCCCCAACACAGGCTAGGCAGTTAATCAAAGAAAGAAGGAATTCTGCCAGAGGGACAGTAAGCTTCTGCTTCCATACGGCAGGCAGAAAAACTCCATGGGGCAGAGCAGTAGGAAGAGCAGCAATTAGCAGGATTGCCCTTGCCTCTGCAATATCCACTGGATTTTAATGGATACCTGCACGACACTATACAATAACGTAGAGCAAGCCTACCTAGCAGCTGGGAACTACCCCTGGCATCAGGAGAGATGATCTTCAACAGCATCTATATTGCTTCTAAGTCCCAAAGCGTTATCTTTTTACAACATTTTTCTTAGCTGTGTGGGTACACATCCCAGCTCATACTTAACACAGGTGCCTCTAGGATGATCACTGTTATGCTAGGGGGGGTCTAGTCTTGGGTTTATTTGTTCTCCTGCATTGAACATATTTAAAAATATCCCTTTTCCCCTTGATTTTCTCCACCTAACTTCAGTCTATTTCAGATTTGTGAGCTCTTTTCCACATGCCAGTCATGATTGCAACTGCAGTTTGAAGAAATTTATCACACACATGCGTATGAATAAATATTCATAGGTAATGCTCCCCTTATTCAACAGACTTTGCTTTTACCATATCCAGTTGTCATTCTGGTGAGGCAGAATCTAGGTAATGCATCAGTATTTTGCACATCTGACTTTTTCAGCAGAACTATAATTTACCCTTCTTTAGCCACTGTCAGTGGCTACTCTAAAAATACAAGCATGTGTGAGGCAACGTTGTCTTTCTCCCACTTAATGGAACACTTAATTTGTTGCAAAGCCTCCAAGTATGTAGAGGTTAGGGTTTCATTTCCTAAATTGACCTGGTTTTACATGGCAGAATGATCTTACTTTGCTGTGTCATTGTAATAATATGGGCATTAATAAGCACAAAATCAGGCACAAGGATGGATTTGAACAGAAGGCGTACTATTTCAACTTGATAATGATAGGGATGTTCCCACACCCATCAGGCACTATATTGTTTCCAGTGAGAGCTGGAAGGTTTTATACCACATAACTGTTAAGTAGAGACTGGCTTTTCCCATCCTGTCCCAAAGACACCATTCATTTCTGAACACTGCCGTCCTCTGCTCTGATGGAATAGAGGCAAAGGAAAAGGGACTTCTGGCATGCCAAATGTTACCAGCCCCACATCTCAGTTACCGCCAGCAACTGACCTCTTTTGTCTTCATCTGCAGAGGACTGCAGTAGCAACGTATTCAATATTTCCATATCTTCTGCTGACATGAGCTTCCTATTCATTTAATGACTGGTCCTTCCCTTGCAATCCTTGCTAAATAGACCCAGGAGGGGAAAAAAAAGTCTTCCCAATCTAGACCAGGTGATTCATCATGATGACCATGTCCAGGGAGCTCAGTTCTGCAGAGAAGGAGGTCAGGTCAGTGATGGAAGCAAGATGACTGTAGATGTCCAGGTAGGAATGGAGACACCAAGAGGATCAGCCTGCTTCTTGTGGAAGGATTTAGAAAAGTTAAAATGAAAATCCCAAACCCCCAAAGTTTGCATGCCACAGACTAAGCACTGTTTTTGACTATATTCTGAAGTAGTCCTGCAGCTTAGGCACTGCTAAACAATACTAGAGATCAGGGCGCTCTGTCTTTGATGTAGAATTTCACTGCGACCCAGGCAAAGCTATTTGGCCTTGGTTTCTGTGTGAGCAGGGGATAATGCTGCTTCTTCACCTCACACATGGGCAATTCCCTGTGTCTCAGGGACAAGAGCCATCAGCACATGTAGACATACAATGTTAAAAAATTGCCCAGGCTATTCCTGGGGCTGGATATTTTAACAAACCCCCACACAAACAGGGTTGTGACTTGTAGCTGTCACTTGAGGGGTCCAGGAGAGGTTTCCCTGGGTTTTTCTTGCTGTAATTCAATAACAATAATAATAATAACAGCAGTTAACACTTCTTTTCTACTGTGCAGAACACAATATAAATATTAACTAATTAGCCCACCCGAGTCAGGACAATGATTGCCACATGTTTGTCCAGAAACATACAATGAGGCTGGGATATTCACACAAGCCTGAGGGAGTTCCCTGCCCAAATCACACTGCATGTCATGGGGAAGTGGACACTAACTCCCTGAGGTACCCTTGAAAAACCGAGCTTTAATAGATCATGTCTACAGTCAATTTAGCATACAATTAAGCATTTGCACAAAGCAAATAGCACCAGAACTGTTGAAAATGTAATCCTGCCCCCTTGTTAAAACACGCTCGGCTGTTTGGCATTATGCAGAATGACTGTCACCACAGCGCTTTGAAGTCACTATCGCTAATGCAAACATGCGCAGGTACAAATAATTCAGCAGCAGAACACTGATGCTACCCGAGTTTCTTACGCCATGTATGATCCTGAAATCTTCAGGATCATATTCTAGTCTATTTATTCTCCACACAAAAGGTACTTTACAAAATCTGCTAAATAGCTAGGCCTACTTACTGGGTCCCAGAAATATGCCCTGCACACATCTCATCAGACACATCTGTTTCTCCGTCTCTCAGCTCCTCTGTTCTCTTTCACCAGCAGCTGGGCTCTGAATGGATGTCGGAGACTGATCTCTTTGCTTTGCTTAGGCTGTGGGATTGTTTCTCTTCTGGTCTGCAGAGATCTGTCAATATTAGCTTAAATGTAGGTTCTTTTTCCTTGTGAAAAGAAAAGATAATAATTCTTCCTCCTGATGGTGGCTTAGAGCACTTCAGATTATCCCTTGTTATTTCTTTGCAAGAAGAAATGTATATTCTCTTTTCATAAGAATTATACCAGTTAACAATCCTCCGGCCCAAACTTTGTCCCATGAAGAGCTAACATCAATGGGAGTTAGCAATATCTGCTAAGGGTAGAATTAGGATTCTCGCAGAAATCTTTAGGTTCAAATAAGACAATCTTCACTGGTGTAACCATAGCAGCTCTCATGTCCTACATAGTACTTTTTAAGGATATCTTGGTCAAACATAGCTTTCAAAGTAAAACATTTTTTTTCTGACTCTAGGCCATGTACTTTTTCTGTCTATAGGTCTCTGTTCCACAAAGCACCAAATTTTCCTTGGATGTCAGGAGTTCTGGGGGATACTTCAGCCTGGTTATTTATTTGTTCCTGTTTCAGTCTTGTTTTCCAGATTATTTCACAGATTCTAATTAAACAGTTTAGGGGGGGAAAAAAAAGCTCAATTCAATTAGTAATGATTTGCATTGTGTGCTGTCTTTGTACAGTTATTAGTTATTTGTGTAATTTGTTTTCCTTTTCACTAATATTCTCCTTGACCAACTTTAGATGCCTAATTTGCATGCTTAAGTCAGGAGGCTGTTTTTTCTCAGCTTCCAATATAGCTAATGAAGACAGTGTCTCCTCTAGAGGAAACTTTAGGCTGCCTAAGTTTATTTCCTGCCTGACCCATTTGCTGAAGAAACCTTTGTTAGAGCCAAAGACTTCCAGTTTAGGACCCTAAAGTACCCGAGGTTTGGTGCTAGGAGAGCTTCTTCCTGCTTTATTGTTTTCTGTGTCTCTAATGGCAGTGGGTCACATACCCCCTCGTCTAGGCAATGATGTGCCCTACCTATGCAGACAGAGAAACCCTCTCCACATGACCTACCCTGTCATTTGGTTTTCCTTCTGACCAGAAGTTACTAACAGGCCAGAAACAACGTGCTGATGTAGGGCCAACATGCCACCACTGGCTCTTGCAGCCAGTGAACCAGGCTAGGACCTCGCCAGGCAATCTGGTTTCCAGTATGGCCAGTGGAAAGGATGTAACACATATGATTCCTTCTTTTATCATTACATTTATTAATCTATGCTTGGACAAATTATGAGGTTTTTCAGGGTTGAAGAAGCACTTGCTGTGCAGATTAATGTTTCTGTGGCAGTTTTGGGGGCTAACGATGAAGCATCAATCCATACATGTGATTCAACAAATGGAGGCACTGGAGTTGTTCTACAGCAATGATTTTGTTTATCTTAAAAAGGAAAATGCATTTAATTTGAGGGAGAGTTGAAACTGGTATATGATATGTTGCAGTGAACTCAGTATTAAGTTTTAATGCAAGTGGTCACACTGCCAGGGAGAATGGGACAAATATCCATAAAATAAACAGCAAAAAGACTTCGCTGAAATGTCAAAAGAGCATGATTGTGAGCAATTAACTTTACGTGTTGTCTAGTTTACAGGACCAGTTGTCCAGCATGGGAGTAAGAAGCTGTTCACTGGGTGCAGTAACAACTATAGTAACAATGGGGCGAAAATAGGCAGCAGGGTCAACTTTTCTTCAAAAAGACATATAGTTTTACGAACTGGCTGAAGATTTTGCCTGTCATCAGTATTTTCTTCTAGATCTATCTTCATATTACAGAGCCATGGCAATGGTAACAATTTCTATTTGCTTTTTTTTGAAAAGGAGGATTATTCTAATTTTAGTATGTGAATATCCCAAACGCTGTCCTTCTCCTGTCATTTAAGTATGTTATATAGTGGGCTGTAGCCTGACTCATTGATGCAGAGTGTACAGTAAGCATTAACAAATGTGTTAAATCTTTACTGCATATGCCAGAAAAGCGAAGACACCTTTTTATATTTGAAATGTGCCCTAAAGCACCTGGTTTTAAAGAATCTATAGGGACACTGTGTGCTTAGGCCATTCTGAGAGCTGAATGCCAGATAGCAACGCACACTCCCTTCCCTCAATGAAGATCTGTAGCAAAAACCAGGTATGCACATACGGTACTGTTAAAATGAATAGTTCCCAAAATGTAAGTGCATTTAATTGTGGAGTATATATGTCTTACAGGATCACATTCAGATACATGTGCCTTCCACAATGAAAAATGGATTTGCAATTTTCATTTTCCCTAACTATAAATATTTGTATACCACTTAATTTAAAGATTATACTGACAGATATCGTTTTCGATTAATATGCTGTATTTTACACCGTTTACATTCCATTTCAATATGCTTGCCTTCTATAAAATGTATTTCAAGACTCCCTAAAAAGAGAGAAAATAGGCACACTTTAAGCAGTTTACAAGAGACAGATCATTATCTCCTACAAAGGAAAGGAAACAGGAAAGCTGTAAATAATAAGTTCTGAATAGGAATGACATAAACAGCCTAATCAATGTCTTCCAGAACTGGCAAGTGACACCTCTTTGTTTTTTGCAAATAAAACCCTTCTTAACATCACAATATAAACCATTATCTCTGCAGGCAAGGTATATTTAGAAATGTACAAAATGTACATTTCCTGCCAGCCACTAGATCAGTAGGTGGAGATCTAAAGTCATGCAAATATTACAGTAAATGCAGGCAACCAATTTCTAATTATTCCATATCAGCAGATTTGTGAGGAATATAATTTATTAAAAAAGAACAGTTTATGATCAGCAGACCTTAGTTATGACTGTTTAGGAATTCAGTGCATTTTGATCTAATCACAAAATCAAAATATTCATGAAACACAATGATATCTCCCCAAAGCAGCCGGGCAGCCATTAATTTTGAAATTCGGGTAATTTATTAACACTTATCTGTAGCTGTAAAAGCTTACCTCTGTGTTTGTAATACGGGTAAAAGTGAAAGCAGTTTTAAAACTGATTCCTAATGATTTATAATGGTTTGCTGTAATTTGAGCCAGAAATTCAATTAAAATGTATGTCTAGTTTTGTTTCAAGATCTTTAGTTAAAAATTCTATTAAAATTCTATTTCCTTCCTGCATTAAATGTATCTGTTATCTGCATATATGAGAAATATAAGAAAATTCTATCATTTATTCCCCAGACTCCACAAACGCCTTTAAAAGCATTCATTTTTATTTCATAATTCTGCCAAGGTACTATTTAGAATTTATATACAGTAGAGGAGCAATAAGTGTGCATGCTATTTTCTTTTGAAGAAAACCAGCTTCTCTACTGAGTGCTCATGCAAATATTCAAGTGACATTTATCAGTTCATCAAAGAAAGAAAAACAAATAACACCGAATTATCGGATGTTTTAAAAGCTTAATTACAATACCAAGGGTATAGCTTCTTTCAGTATATTTCCCATTATAAACCCCTCTGTAAAGGATATGTAACTTCACTACCAAAATTCCTTCCTGAGATAACACTTCGCATTGTTATTTATAAATAATGAGAAGCAAAACTGGTCACTCGCTTGTTTATTTATAGGGCAACAAAAAAAAAGAGACAACTCATTGCTGATGTTGGTGGAGTCACTCCAGGGTAAAGCAGAAGTGAAAGAGCGAATATTACTCACTTTCCCTCTGTGATGGTCTTATCTCAGAATACTTCACTACTTGTAAAGGTAAAGAAGGACTGACTTTATAGATGAGCACGTCTGTTAATGTTGATGAGAGTGATGTGGCCAGCCCTAATTCTCTGTGTTGGGAACTGATCTTTTGTAATGCAGTTAATCAGTAGCTTCTAGATAAAGGGAAAAATATTCAGGCACCCAAAGAAATGTTACCTTGTGAAAAATACTCTCTATTTCCAAATTCAATTATTCAGCATTCACCATACTCCAGTATAATTGACTTGGAGTAGTGGTGAATCAAGACCATATAACAGCAAACTAAGGATGCATTTCAGTAGACTAAGTGGCACTAAGAAAGCACTGAGGGCTTTCTTCTTTATTCTCTTTGATCTAGTTCAGTAGCCGCTACTGACCCTGTGAAAGTGAGTTTTACAGAAGACTGGGACACTTCATAGTCTCTGCAGTAAAGACAAAGCTGAGAGGAAGAAGGTCTCTCAGTGTAGGATAATTACTGCATTGAATTTACAGGAGATCATCCACTAAATTATTTCATCAGTTTTAAGACTTAAGTGTTTTTGACTAGACAGTAAGGCACCTCTGCAAGTGAGGAGCTTCCCAAAAGAACGTATTTCATAAGAACAAGGAATGTTTGCTTTGGGAAATATGGATTAACAGAGAAGCAAATCATAGGAGAAAATTACACGATGCAAGCTTTCACAAGAAAAAGAGCAAAGGATTAACTTTTCTGTCTACTGTTGATCATAGAATCATAGAATGGTTTAGGTTGGAAGGGACCTTGAAGATCATCGAGTTCCAACCCCCCTGCCATGGGCAGGGACACCTCCCACTAGACCAGGTTGCCCAAGGCCACGTCCAGCCTGGCCTTGAAAACCTCCAGGGACGGGGCTTCAACAACCTCTCTGGGCAACCTGTTCCACTGCCTCACCACCCTTAAAGTGAAAAACTTCTTCCTAATGTTTAATCTAAACCTGCCCTCTTCCATCTTAAAGCCGTTCCCCCTTGTCCTATCACTACATACCCTAGTAAAAAGTCCTTCCCCAGCTCTCCTGTAGGCCCCCTTTAGGTACTGGAAGGCCGCAATAAGATCTCCCCAGAGCCTTCTCTTCTCCAGGCTGAACAGCCCCAACTCTCTCAGCCTCTCCTCATAGGAGAGGTGCTCCAGCCCTCGGATCATCCTCGTGGCTCTCCTCTGGACGCGCTCCAGCAGGTCCATGTCCTTCTTATGTTGGGGACTCCAGAGCTGGACGCAGTACTCCAGGTGGGGTCTCACCAGAGCAGAGTAGAGGGGCAGAATCACCTCCCTTGACCTGCTGGCCACACTTCTTTTGATGCAGCCCAGGATATGGTTGGCCTTCTGGGCTGCGATCGCACATTGCTTGCTCATGTCGAGCTTCTCATCAATCATCACCCCCAGGTCCTTCTCCACAGGGCTGCTCTCCAGCCATTCTCCGCCGAGCCTGTATTTGTGCTTGGGATTGCCCCGACCCAGATGTAGGACCTTGCACTTGGCCTTGTTGAACTGCATGAGGTTGGCTTGGGCCCACCTCTCCAGCCTGTCCAGGTCCCTCTGGATGGCATCCCTCCCCTCAAGCATGTCTGCCTTGCCAAACAGCTTGGTATCATCAGCAAACTTGCTGAGGGTGCACTCAAGTGCTCAAGTGCTCAAGTGCTCAAGTGGTAAAGTTAAGGAGGGACTATTCATTCATTGTGTTTTACCCAGAAGGAAAAAAATAGATGGTCAGGGTTTCTGAGAATCTTCATTCCTTAGGTTGTCTCACCAATATATGGAACATACTATTGTCATGTTTCTGTCCTTTCAGACTGTTGCACTGACCATCAATGGTTTCTGCCAGATGAGATGAAGAGGAGTCTCCACAAGGTGTGGCTGTCACAGAGATGGTATTTGGACACAGTTGAGTACGTCTTCGATTCTCTCCTGTGGAGGGCAGTGGTACTCTTAATTAGTAGCTCCAGCCTTTAATAGTGTACTTAATGATCTCAAGATGAAGCAGCAGCCAGCATGTTAACACTATTATTTTATACCAAGCTGGCTGAGAGATACTTCAAGAAACAAAAAATGATACAAAGGATCATAGAGAGGTTAGAAACGTGGGCAAGGAAATAAAAAAATTACTTTATCTTGCTAGCAAAATACATAATTTTCTAGTTGTTTCATGCTTGCAATAACAGATCACAACAGACAACAGAAAACAACAGACTTCAGGAGTGGGTGAAACTTGGAGAAACCTGCTATACCAAGAGATATTTAGGGGTGAGAGAACAAGAGACCTTAGAGCAAAAGAACAAGAGATATTGGAGTGATAGCATCAGAGACCTTATGGTTGTAGAATTAGAGATGTAGGAGTGACAGAAGAAAGCAAACTGGATGATAAGTGAAGTGCACATAGGCGTATGAGACCTGGGATACAGAAAAGACTCTAGAAGCATTAAATGAAGAGTTCCTAGAGCCGAGTATGCATATTTCAGCTGAACAAAGCTTTTACTGTCTTACTGGTTATAGTCAAAATGCCAGTAAATAATCGGGGGGGGGGGCCTACTGGGATGAAGAAATACAAATATGTATAATTTGAAGGGACTGTGAAGGAAGTCTTGACTCCCAGACTTAGGGCACTTAGAAAGTGTTTGCAAAGGACCTTGACAGAACTTCTTAAGATATTCAAAATCAGCTAGGGCAAAACACTTCTTTTATTAACATCTAGAGGGAAAATTTGCCTCAAGGGCTTTTTTTGCCTCTTACCTCTATTATTCTCCTAAGAAAATTGTCTGCATCTCATTGGTGAGGGCACCGCCTTGGCCTGTGCTGGGGTTATCATCTCCTGGCTTGTCTTCCCTCTTGGAGCAGCCTCATGCTTGCTGCACCCTGACACCAAATCCCATTGAAACTATTAAGAGTATCTTCACTGGGCTTCTATTTAGAGTGAACTGGCTGTTTGCTCTTTCCATTTGGTAGAAGGACTGACATTTTTCACCTGAGTTAATACGATCTTTTTCTGCTTTTTGATTAGAAGACATTTTTTAAATATAAAAATGATATATGAAAAATAGTGATTAAAAAATAGTACAGTTCTAATATTCATCCCCAGACAAATGCTGTTTGTACAATAATTTCAGAACTGAAAACATTTTCACAAATACTAGATGATCATCTGAATGCTTGCAAGAAATGAGCACTGTGACCCTACGAATAAGCGTAAGGTTGATCTGTTCATTTAGGAAAAAAAAAATGAATCTGTTTTCCATTGTTCCTCAATTCCCAGAAAAAAAAAAACCAACAAAGTACTATTAACAGATGCTGAAAATTGTGCTTTAGGCTGAGTCAGACTCCTCTGAAGAAGGAATATGTAACCACCATCTTTAATGGCACGCAGTCCATAAGAAAGTTTAACTCCTTTATGTAACTCGTAACCTGCCTTCTGACTAGAGACACGTCTCTGCCCAGAATATATTTGCAAAGTGTAAGTAGAAAGAGTTTAATTTGCTTTTATTTACTGAAAATTTTGCGCAAGGACAAGAAACAGCAGGAACACAAGAAAGGAGAAGAAAGAGACCCAGAGCCCAGTTCTTCAGTGGCATAATCCCATTTTGGTGGGATCCATAATGGCCGTCCTTTCACCAGCTCTTGGCTGCTTATTCCTGGTCATGAAATTGCTCTGTGCACTGATTCAGGGAATGAACTAATCTGTTAAAAAAGTAATCACTGTTTTATCTTCATTCATATCACTTCTCCCTTTACTCAGTCACCATTGTGAATGGAGTACAAATAAGTGATACCGGAGGGGGCACAGGCTGTAATTATGGCAGCTCCAACTTGGACAGTCTTAAGCTGTGGCAGGGCAGCATCTGCAGAGGCACTGACAGCTTGGCCTTGAGAAAGTGTCTGTGAAAGACCTTTGAGGAAAGATACTGGCAAAAAGAGGCTTGGAGATATGAGCAAAAAATTACTACTTGTGGTTTCTTACAATATTCAGGGAAACTGAACCTCATACCTTGTTGATAAATAGATGGAATTATACCAAAAGTAGCTAATGCTATCATAAATTTATTCCCCCTTGGGCAAAATTTACATGTCCCTGAACCATGCAGATAAATTATTTAGCCCTTACAATTGTGCCGAGTGTTTTAGACATGTAAAAAAACCCAATCCAAACCAACTCCTGCTCCCCTTCTTCAAATCAGGTTCCCAAAGAGCTTACAATGTCATCTTCCAGAGGCCCGTGAGGTAGCCCTATGTCTCACTGACATTAGCAGGCCAATAACAAATCCCATCCTACTTACTGAGCGGTTCTTCTGACAACATGTTAGAGTTTAACTCTGGTGGTGCCTTAAGCCTGTGGGAAGCTGGTGGAACTATTCACTTGATTAAAGTAAGTTTTTAAGTCTTCATTCACATCAGTCTAGCACATTCAGCCTTCCTTGCATGAAAGCTGACAGTCACCCGTATATATATATGAAGAATCAAGTGCTCTCACCTCTGTACTGTTTGATGCCAGATGTTCTCCACCTGATTTCAATGGGATTTGGAGCAGACTACAAGAAAAGTTTAGTCTGAGAGTCTGAGAAAGAGATACGCTGGTGGAACCATGTGCTGACCTCCCTGAGACAGAAACAGGAACAGCCACCAAAAAAAAAAAAACAACCAGGATCAGGGGAATCCTGTATCCTCCCCCTGCCAGGCTGAAGGCAGTAGCTTAAAGGATGGGAGTGAAAGGAGGCAAGTCCACGCTTAGGGCAGCAGGCGAACCCCCTCCTTGCCCACTCAACCTTCCCAGGTGCCTGTATACAACATGTATGAGACTCTGGATGTGGAAAGCCAGTCAATGGATGATGTGGATGATGGTCCATCTTCACCAGAGGTGCTGCCAAGGTCAGAAAGACCTACCCCCCATATCACCACCACCTCCACGGGGAAAAAAAGTCAGGTTATAGTTGTAGGCGACTCCCTTCTGAGGAGAACAGAGGGTCCAATATGCTGGACAGACCGTCCTCTTGGGGAAGTCTGCTGCCTCCCTGGGGACTGGGTTAAGGACATCACTAGGAAACTTACTAGCCTGGTACGGCCCTTGGACTACTGCCCGTTACTGGTTTTCCGTGTGGGTGGCGATGAAGCTGCAATGCATAGTCCAAGGGCAATCAAAAGAGACTTCAGGGCCTTGGGATGGCTGCTAAGGGAATCTGGAGCAGAGGTTATTTTTTCCTCTCTCCTTTCAGGTGTGGGCAGCGACGTTGAAAGAAACAACAGGGCCAATCTATTAATATATGGCTCCGTGGCTGGTGTCACCACCACAATTCTGGGTTTTTTGACAATGGAATGGTCTACACAGCACCAGGCTTGCTAGCATCAGATGGGATTCTCCCTTCTAAAAAGGGGAAGAGGGCCTTTGCTCGCAAGCTAGCAGGGCTCATTGACAGAGCTTTAAACTAGGCTTGGAGGGGAAGGGGGAAGGTATCAGGCTTGTCTGTGACAGTGTAGGAAAGACATGGGCCTGTTGGAGTGGGTCCAAAGGAGGGCCACAAAAATGATCAAAGGGATGGATCACCTCTCCTGAGAGAGCTGGAGTTGTTCAGCCTGGAGAAGAGAAGGCTCAGGGGAGACCTTATTGCAGCCTTTCAGTACTTAAAGGGGTCCTGTGGGAAAGATGGGGTAAACTTTTCAGGAAGGCCTGTTGCGATAGGACAAGGAGTAATGGCTTTAAATGAAAAGAAGGAAGATTTAGACTAGATATAAGGAAGAAATTTTCTATGATGAAGGTGGTGAAACACTGGCAGGGGTTGCCTAGAGAGGTGGTGTATACCCCATCCTTGGAAACATTCAAGCTCAGGTTGGACGGGGCTCTGAGCAACTTCATCTAGTTGAAGATGTCCCTGCTCATGGCAGGGGGGTTGGACTGGATGACCTTTAAAGGTCCTTTCCAGCCCAAACTATTCTATGATTCTATGATAAAGATAAAGGAAAGAATTGAAGGTGCCTTTCATAGTTTACATAAGAGAATAGAGGTCTAAAATCTTTTGTAGGCAGTCCTTTGGTTTTCCACACCCCTGAATGAACGGTGCTGGCCTCATCTCTGAATTAGCCATAATATTTTATAAGCATACATAGCTATGCTAGTCTGTTTACTAGCTGCAGTGACTCTTTTTTTTCCTGTAAAGTGGGAACATGGCATTATGTATCAGAAAACTCCATTGTTTTCCCATAGAAGTCTATCTTCTCTGTGATGTATTAGCAGCCCTTATGCACTGGAGAACAATTTGTATAGTAAGTTTCCTAATTACTTATGAATTTACTGCTTTTATTGTTCTATGTCACAGCCTTAACATCCCTTTTAATGTACTTTTGTGTGCAAATTAGAATAGCAAGAGTTAAGAAGTAAGACTTTCTGTACATGGTGGTGGATGTTCAGAGCAATTCAGCATGTCAAGCTGAGGTCAAATGGAGAGGGAATGTCATTACTAAATGGTAACATTTTCTGTGGGTTTTAGAGAAATTCAAATCCTTTTTTAATCTAAATTTATTTTATCTTTTTTTCAGGGTTAAGGGTTGGACTTCGAGTTCCTGTCAGACATTTGTATATTAAAATGACTTTACATTTAATTATTTTCTAAACCAACTTTCAAAATAGTTATTCACAGAATTGCCATACCAGAATGCAATCTATTTCAATAGGACCTTTTATCCTGACTCACATATTTTGTATGATATACTTGCCTACTTGTAAGGCACAGATTCACATATCCTCTAATTATTTTTTTAAATCTCATGACCAGGAAGTGTCTACTGTCATTCTAGAAAAATCTGGGACATGATTCTCTATCCACCATGTATATTCTTAACGACTCAGTGATGCCTGAATCTCACTGATTTACTCTGAGTAGTTGAGTAAGAAATTTAAGGCACAATCTATTGCATGCAAATTGGAATAACAGAAGTTAAAAAGAAGGGTTTCTATCCATAGCACTCATGACAGTGGTCAGCTGCCTTATTTTTATTTTTCCCCAGTCCTGTATTCAGTGTGCAGTTAAAATTCCTATTTTCCTTTAATTCTGCAGTGATGCTGGAATGAGTTTGAGATGGGGTAATGTATTCAAAATCATAATGGTTTAGAAAATTACTTTCTATTTTTTTAGCTATTACCACAAAGTCCTGTAATACATTATCATGAAAACCAGAAAAGAAAGGACAAGGCATGACAGGTATGCTGTAACTTGGTCATAATTGTACTAATGTGTGTGGGACTGTGTGGCCATAGATTATCCTGTATATCGTTCCCATTATAACCCATTTTAGCTAGTCAAGGGCAACCATCAGCACCAAAACTCTTCTTTCTATACTGAGGAGGATTTCTGATGGCCGTTCCTTTTCCTGCCTGCCCAGTTTTCCTCCCTTTCAGCCACATGCACCTTGCTACCCCATGGCCAGCAAGCACTGCTGAGGCTCTATGAGATTCACTAAACTGCATGTGACATGATGAGGAAAAAGGGATGGCTTTCCTTTAGCACAACTTGTTACATCATTACACATCTTCCAGTTTTGTTCCCAGCTTCTCCTGTTCCTGCTTTGAATTCTGATTCCTCAGCAAAGCAAGGCTCTGCAGAGTGTTTACTGACACCTAGATCATGAAAAATGTGCCGGCCCAAGAAGCAGGGGGTGGGAGAGAGACCTGAACCGAAAAAATAATCCTGTCTGTACCACTCTGTCAATGAGAGAGATTCTTCCCCAGCTCAATATGATGCCTGGAGCAAAGCCCTGAAAGCACAGTCCAACAGAAATTCTAAATAGGTTGAAGACTCAAGGGCGGATGCGCATGTATTCCCACGTATACACAGCCGTTTCTGAAGCTAAGTGAGGTTGCATTGCTGATGCAAACTACCTTGAAAGGTGTCTGAAGCTTTTTAGAAGACTTCTCTGTGGGGAGCTCTCCATCACTCTTTATAATGACTGTTTTCTTTTACATGACTTGCAATAGTTAAGGTGAATAGCAGGTTACCCTTGTGAAAATAAGTATATTCATTTGGTCATTTCCCTGTGGGGCCCATATTTTATTGATAATTAGCATTTACTCTATCCATATAGTAGGAATTTCCTTGTTTTGTTACTAGCAGGAAAAAAAGAACAAGTTTACATTTCTGGCATGTTCAAAGAATATATTTAAGAAATTATGTTTTGTGGTTTTCTTTTTCACATTACAAATAGCCTTATAGTTAGAAAAATGTGCCTTTTCTGGCATTCTGAGACAGTGACCAAATGCAAACAATTTTTTTCAAAATAATTTTTCCACTGCAGAAATTATTTACCAAGTATCTGCATTATTTTGAAAATACTATGAAGGAACAAAATGTCTTTTAGTTGTCCCATCTTGATAAGTGGTATTTAAGAGTGCAGATCAATATTTACTAGAAAGATAAATGCCCTGATGGGGGGCTGTTTGAAGCCCAGATGTTTCTTATTGTATTCAGATTGTATTTCCACACTTCCCAACAGTAGCCCAGATCTGTAGGGAGACATAGTACTGCTTTGATTTTCTGTAGAACCCCGCCCGACACTCAGACTCCAATATTGTCTTCTGAGCTGTGACACACGTGAGAAAAGATTTCAGTTTAAAGTAATGAACATGGCCATGGTGTCATTCTTTAGCTGAAAATTTCTAATGCAAAAGAAACCACAGGCCAGATTTTGTACTCATCTTCACAGCTGTAAACTCAGACTGACTCTACTTAAGTGAATCCAGATGTGCCTTGCGCTAATTCTGCAGTTTCCATTAATTGACACACTGTTCCCATTAATTGATTTCTGGAGTGTAAGTGTCAAAGACAACATTGAAAATTAAATGTTCACAAAGAAAATGAAAATTTAATTTTTCTACAATTATACAAATTATTAAATTCTTCATACATTCAAACGAGGACTGATTCCTCTCCCTTGCTGGCAGCTCTAGCCTCATTTAGGGTTGACTCATAGAAGTAATAGGAGGCTTTGGACCTAATTCAAGGAGGAAGGAAAAGTGCTTTCTTTTAATAGCACAACGGGACACATTATGGAAGACCTTCCAAGCTTTTTAAATCATGTAGCAGGAGGGGTGCCTTTGAAACTCCCACTGCTATGCTGAAGTAGTGAAGCATCTCCCAAGGATCTGCATGCTATGCTATGAGAACACCGTTGGTGAAAGAAAAGGAAATAGAACAGCAAAATTCAAGTTCAGCTAACTCAGAATCCTCCTGCTCTATGTTGACTACATGAGATCCAGAAGAAGGAATCAGAGACACTAAGGAAGACCAGTTTTCATGATAAAATCAGTCTCCCTGTTATACCGTCTTCTCTTTAGTCACAGAGAGAAACAATATCCTGAAGGGGTCAGGTCAGACACTGCTGCACTGAATTGTTCCCCAACATAGCCTGTAATTCTACTGATTGTAAATGAAGTGGGGACAAATTTTTTAGCCTGAATTTCCCTAGGCTTATGCTGACTTTAAAGATTCCTGTTGATTAAGTCCCCACAAAATATTCTTATCAGTACAAGTAATGATGGTTGGGGTAACATGGTTATAATATTGTCTGCATCATGTTGTTAGTAGAAAGGGTTTTATCCAGATTGTTCTTGAAAAACAAAAAAGATGGAGACCACAGAACCTCCCGGCAGGTACTGGTAGGATGCTCTCAGGTACCTGAAACTGCCCCTTCTCCAGGCTGGTGCAGCTCAGCCCCTCCAGCCTCTCCTTACAGGGCTGACAGGTGCTCCAGCCTGTCCAACCTGGGGCCCCCACGCTGAACTGGCCCCAGTTTATCAGTGTCCTCCTTGCACTGGGGTCTCAAAACTGGATACAGTGTTTCAGGCACCTTGCTAAGCTCCAGTTCTCTCTGTATGCTTTGAATAAAAGTCCTTACTGGACGTGTAATTGCTTCCCAGGGTATCCTCTTCTACAAACGTCTATCTAATCCCGAATCTGTTTAGAGAAAGGAAAATGAATCATCTGGTATTGTGGACAAGGGGAAAGTCTTTTGCCTGATTTTAAATCTAGGAATAATTGTTCAAAACAGATTTCTGATTAACAAAGGCTAAGCTAACACTCCAGTTGTTATATCCTTTCCCTTTTTGTGAGTTCACTAAACTGAAAAGAATTGCTAGAATTTGTTGGTTTAATTCTCCATCCTGTTTCGTCTAGCCAGCTCTTTGCACAGGACGCTCTGTGATACCTCTGAGACCCTTTTAGTGTCATTGTGATCTTTTTTCCCATTTCCATTTTATATTACATGTAGAAAAAATAAAATATCAGAAGTTTATACCTGATGGAAGAAAATGCTTTATCTTCAGGAAGAATGCCTAAAAGAACCATTTTGGATCTGGCAGATTATTTTTGAGCTGTTCTATTAATTCTTTTTTTTTTCTTTCTCTTTATTTTAGAAGTGTTTGTCATGTTTTGAATAATTTGATTTTATAATTCTATTGTCTTAGCTTTCTTTAGAAAGTAGAGAAGTGGTACTGCATGTACCATGAGCAAATGTATGTTTCATTTTCTAGTAAAGATCATTAATTAAAAAAAATATTGAGGTTCTGCGTTAATCGTTATATTTTATGCAAATGTGCATCAATTCTTCTGTGTCACAATGCTGTTTAAGTCCCAGATATATTTTCTATAAATTTTTTTGTGGTTCCAATTTTTTATCCATTACATCAATAATTGCATTATAAGCATGAGTAACAAATTTAGTTATATCAAGTGCATTTAGCATAAAGTATTCTATCCCATTAGTTAAGGGTGGTGTATTCAGATCTCTATGAATGGAAATGACCCAATGCTGTATTTGATAAAAAAACTGTATTAGGAAGAGAAAATTGGATCTTGAATTGCTTGAAATCTTGAAAGGATTTAAAATAATATGAATCGGAAAGATCACCTATAAAATTAACACCGCTTACCTTCCAATTCTTGAAATCTGAATTACCGTAGAAAAGTGGTGAGAAAGGGTTTTGCCTCAAGGATTCAGGATGCCAAGCTCTTCCACTGGAGAAGAAGGATAGCCCTTCTTGGTCTAGCTATTTTTCTGAGGCTAAGAGATGGATTCAGTTCTATGGTGCTAAGTTCAGCCCAGATTCCTCCAAGGGCTGTCTTCCAGTTACTGCAGTACCTATGGCCAAAATACTCAGCTTTAGGGGACAAATCCACATTGCCTCCATGCTAAAAGTTTTCTGTAGGGAGTGCTGGATCCTTGACCACATTGAAGCACTGAGCATGAAAGTTTTGAAGCTGGCGAAAAATGGAGGCGTCAGGCATTGCCCGCAGCCCTCGCTCCTCTGCACTGTTCTTTGCTGGCGGGCCAGTGGACTGGTCTCGAGAAGGGCTCCTTACAGATTGGCTCATTTTTCTTTTCAGGGACAGGTACAAATACAACCACAGCAATGAGAAATGCTTGAAATAATTTCTAAAAAAAAATCTGCTCTTATTTCATATTCAAAAATTATGTGATTGAACGAGTACTTCATGCTCCACTAGCTTATACCTTTATACTAATGCCCCACTGCATAGAGCAGTCTAGAGGATGCATTTAGGAACTGGAACTTCTGAAGATTCAATTTCTGTTGGAGCGTTTCATCTCATATACTTTTATTTTAAACTTGAAATAATGGGCTGGCAGCTATGTTTTGTGAGCTTCTTTACACTTGGTTAGAGCAATTTGGGCACTCAGGTGCCTTCATGCAGAGTGAAAGTCCACCACCTGCTTGACAATAAGGGACCTTGTCCTATTCATTATTGTTTTAACATAACAGTGTTTCATGAATGGCTAAGTAGCTCTCTTTTCAACAGCTTTATAGCTATGGCAGTGTGACACTTATTTCCCTAACATGCACCATTTAATGAAAAGCCCAGATTAGCTCTTCTCTCCCCCACCCCAGCTAGGTGTTACGCTGCCCCTCCAGCTCTGGGCTGTCGTGCAGTGGCAAGGGTGAACGCCGCAA
Organism: Pluvialis apricaria; assembly: GCA_017639485.1. Taxonomy (NCBI): domain Eukaryota; kingdom Metazoa; phylum Chordata; class Aves; order Charadriiformes; family Charadriidae; genus Pluvialis; species Pluvialis apricaria. The sequence continues at coordinate 148,725,938 of CM030008.1, forward strand.
GGCAGTAGGAAAGCGACACTATTAGTCAGCTCTGTCTTGCCTGACCTTAGCGACCAAGGCTGGAGTTAAAAGCAGGGTAGTTGTGTATAAAGCAAAGTGTTACAGACATGTTAATAGCTTCCTCTCCCCACCCACTGTATCAGTGGAGATGCCACGTTCTCTAATGCTTCAGTGGTAACCTGCTGGCTTTTGATTTTGCTTTGTATGAAATGAAATCCAAAATTAGAGGTTAGTTTAAAGTTAATTTAGTGTCCTCACAGTAAAGGGAAAGTTCAAACAGGTTTCAAGCAAGGCTACAGCTGTGTTGTTGTTGGGAGAGGTGCTCCAGAGATAAGGAAGGGGCTGTGGAGTATAAATGTATCCTATACATGTGTTTGCGTGTGCATGTCTGTATCTGTATGTGAATATATATCTAAATGTGACACTCATCTAGGTATATATGCACAACATTTACTTATAAATATGCTGTATATGCTTATATGTGATATAAATCTCTCACTTTGCATTTATACACTGTATTTTCTTATTTTGTGTACAAAGGCTGTCGCATCCAGGTTGCCCTGTCTTCCATCACAGACAACAATGTAGCATGGAAGAAGCCCAAAGTTTCGTTTTCCTTCCTTTTTGAACTAACTGAAGTTCGTTCTCCCAGTAGCAATCCTCCTGTTCAATAAAGCTTAGCGTAGAAATCCAGAGGTTAAGTACTGCCAGCAGGAGTTTAATGGTAGCAGGATTTCCTTCTTGTTTATTTACATGCAGTTTAAGTGGAGAATTCAGCATCTGGATTTTGAAGCATGCTGGTCACTTAGCTTTGCTTGGAGATGCACATACACTGTATGGTTTTCTCTTTCTTAGGCCAATGAAAGTAAAACTTAAAAAAAACACACTGTTGGTCCTACTTAAGAATTTCAGCTTCTCTTCTGTTTTGTCCTGAGTCTGGTCTTTGACTTGTGCTGTCACATAAGCCATGTCCAGGTGTTGTCACAGAGAAAGCTACATGGCATGAGTGAAAATATTGCAAGGCAGTGCATTGACAGTGAAACAGTGTAGTCGTCTGTATTATAGCGCTCAAAACCAGGCTGTCACCATGTCAACCAAGGCAAAGCAGTTCACCTACATCTGGAAGAAGAGCAAACTATCTCAAGAACGGGGATTGGTTAAGGTTTGATTGCAAATACTTTTTTTTCCCCCTTCTTTTCCTCCTTCCTACAAAGCTTAAAAAAGCTAATGAATCTCTAATGGTTGTTGAGAAAAGCCTGAAAATGTGAACTGGGTGCACACTGCAGGCTCAAAACCCAGAAGGCAAATGAAACATACCTTGTATGACACTTTAAAGACATATTTTAGAGCCAATTTGATAGTTTGTAGGGGGCCTGACTTGTGAGTATTGAGTACTTGGTATAGGTAAGACAGCATCAGGCATCCTTGTTTGCTGATTTACCAAAACAGGGCTATTCCTCTTTGGAGATCCTCATGTGAGCAGTGCAGCTCTCACTACCGTTAACAAATTTCATGTGATAATGCAGAAAACCATTTACCCATACTTAGAGAAAAGCAGTACTTAGTTCACATTCTGGCTCACATCACTCTGACTTTGTTTATACTTAGACATTCATCTGAACATGGGAAGAGCAGTTATGTTAGTCTCCAAGGTTCAGATGCTGCAGTGAATTCCTGCCAATGATCAAAGACTGTGATATTGGTCTCAGTTTATGTGTTGATTGTTATCAGCTACAAAATCACAGAATTTTATGGGTATCTAATTCACTGTAATGAGATAGGAGGCTACCAACCCAGCAGGCATTGTCTTTATGCTCATTTTAGCCACTTATTAGTTCATGGTTTGACAAGCAGTCACTTTTCTTCTAAGAAATGAAATATTTCCATATTTAGTGTTTCCAGGAGAAATATGTTCATTTCACTTACTCATTGTATCCATGTGTATAAACTCGCATTATTTATTATTTGAAGAATAAGCATAGTAGAGACCTTTGCTGGGGACATTTGAGCTCTTTAATTTCTGGGACACACAGGACAGTCCACAATGCAGTCATACAAATGACTGTCAAGAAGCAGTCTACAGATATATCTCACAGTATCCTTTTGTGTGTCTGTGGAATCAATGCTTCATTGTCATGGGAATCACAGATACATGGGGCTGGAAGGTATCTACAGACATAAGCTAATTCATTCCCTATCCTGACTGTACATAAAACAAACCTGACATATCGCACTTGTTCTTAAAAACCTTCAGTGAAAGAGAATCTGCAACCTGCCTCAGTGAACTATTTCAACCCTTAACTGCCCTTTCAATTGGAAACCTTGTAGCCTGAATCTCCTTTGCTGCAAATTATACTTCTTTCTTCTTGTACAAATCCCACTCAGGCCCTGAGAATAATTGATCGCCATACTCTTACTAACAAGCTCTATATATTTGAAGACCTTATCACGCTTCCCCTCAGCCTTCCCTTTTCCAGACTAAACAAATCCAACTCCTTCAACCTTTCCTTGTAGGTCACGTTTTCCAAACCTCTTATCATCCCTGCTGCTCTCCTCTGGATTCTCTCTACATTGTCTGTATCTTTCCTGAAATGTGGTGACCAAAATGGGAAATGTTTTTCCAGCTGAGTTCTGAGCAATACCCAAGGAGAACAGAACATCACCTCCAACAGCTTATACACAACACTCCCGACTTCCACTTGAGTTCCAGACTTTCTTCCAACAGCAAGAAATAATTTAGTTTGTGGGCCTGTATGTTTGTTTGCTTTACATTTATATTGCCTGCTTTTTCCTCATCTAACAAATGCTCATATGTTGCTGAGTTTAGTATTTTGCATGTCTATTAATTGCATTTCATATTCACATTTGAATGTTTCTCCAGGGCTTGGTGAATAGCTTGCATTCTCACTGAACTGCCAAAATACTTTGCAGTTCTTGTCTCATTCCGCTTACTCTTTAGACATTACTCACAAATGCCAAGTATAAAAAATGTAACTGTGTCCTCCATCCCACCATCAAGACTGACTGTGAAAATCATGCTAGAACAAAGAGGCACAGGCCCTGCAGAATCCTATTTGAAATACTCTCCAGTCTGAGAGAGAGTCGGTACTAATTATTTTATTGGGTACTGTTTTTCAACCACTTGGTCACACATCTTTTCATGAAACCATCCAGACCACATTTCTCTTCCTTGCTTATGAGAACAGTATGCAGAGCAGTGTTGAAAGCCCTACTGAAGTCAGGATTTATCAAATCTTCTGCCTTCTACTATGTTGTTATCCAGTCATCCTGTCAAAGAAAGAAATTAGATTGATGTGATCTGTTATTGATAAATCTATGCTGGCTGTTTCTTTTCACCTTGTTATCTTCTTGGTGCTTTCAGCTGAACTGTTTAATAATTAGTTGGTGTGCCTTTCTGGCTGTCTTTAACTGGGCTGTAATTCCAAGGTCCTCTTCAGCTTTTTAAAACCAGTTACTATATTTGCCTTTCATGGTCCCCTGGAACCTCCATCATACTTGACAATATCTTGGACACAATCGCTGATGGTCCAGAGATTACGGGTGGCTGGATACCGTTTGGCACCGTAAACTTTAATACATGTAACTTATGTAAATACTGGGTCTTTAACCTGATTTAATTAAGATTTTGTTGGCATTCTTCTTAATATATTGCTGATACTATCATATGAATATGGTATTTTCATGAAAGAAACACTGCTTTTATGGGTTTTATTTTCTGCCATGATGAAGTATATCATTATGAAATAATATCTAGAATCTGTTTACATTTTAAAGAGGCCATGTGGTACAAGTGCTAGTTTAGAAAAGCTTTGGCTCCCAGAAGTATGTCTATGCATAAGTGAAGGTAGTGCTCTAAAACTGGTCAAGAGAAATAGGACTGGAAAAGTAACAGGAGGAAAGTAATGGAATTACTCAACTGCGAGGCTGAAAGACACCTCAGGAGATCATGCAGTATAACCACTTTCACAGAAGGAAGATCACAGGGGAATAGGCAAGCTCCAGCAGATATTTTATACCCAGCTCTTAAAACCTCTAGTTATGTAGTTTCCATCACAGCCCAGTATTTCACAGTTCTGTTTATTAAAGTCTTTTGCTAACAACCATTCTATTTTTTTTTCTGCAAATTAAGGCAATTTCATCATGTATATAAATACCTGAAGGGAGGGTGCAAAGAAGATGAAGCCAGGCTCTTTTCAGTGATGCCCAGTGACAGGACAAGAGGCAATGGACACAAACTGAAACACAGTAGTGTTTGTCTGAATATAAAGAAATGTGTTTTTTTTTTTTACCATGAGGGTGACTGAGCACTGTTATGGGTTCTGCGTGGAGACTGTGGAGTCTCCATCCTTGAAGAAAAACTCTCTAGACCTGGTCCTGGGCAAGTGGCTCTAGGTGGCTCTGCTTGAGCAGCTGGGTTGGACCAGATAACCTCCAGAAGTCCCTTCCTACCTCAGCCATTCTGTGATCTCATCCTTCTTCCAGAAGTCAAGGAGAACATTTGAATATTTTCACATTTATCCACAAATTAGGCTTTTGCAATTGAGTTTCTTCTAAATAAACCCGACATCTTCAATTTTTTTCTTTTATCTGCTGTTCATTTCTAGCTGTCCATATATTTGGATTACTAGGATAGTTAGGTATCAATGTGTCTCTATTTTAGGAAGGCTTCAAACATTCTTACATGTCATGTTCATATGCAATGAAAATGTAATCATCACTGGTGACTGAAAAATATAATCAGAATTGATCAATTATACATTGCCAAATCGGGAGGTATTTCAAATGAAACACAGTAGGAGTCTTTTCCAGGTCTAGATTTATTCAAAAGTCCCACTCAGGAGCTTCTCCAGCTCTGCCTATCTTCACATCAGCAGAGCAAATAGTGATATCATGCATCCCTGGGGTTTGCGTTCAAGCAAGGTGAGGAGTGGAGAAGATACATTCTTTGATAGGGAATTCACAAAACAGTTAAACAAGTAAAAGGATTTTTAAAAGCAGATGTGAAGAAAAAGCTTTTTTTACAGTAAATCTGATGATATGCCTATAATTAAGTCAAATAGGTTAAAGGCTTGTTATGCTAGGATTAACATATGGTAAATACATCCATTGAATTACACTGAGATTCATGTGATGATTACATATAAAATTCCATGTAATGAGATATATTTATCATCAAAAGGTCTTTGGCCTTTAAGAAAATGTTACAACAATTATCCTGTGAACGTGAAAAGTCAATAGAGGTATAAATGCATGTCTTTATGCCATTCTTGTGACTGGATTAATTTCAACAAGACCAGCCCTGCTGACATTAAGCCATCAAGGGGGAAGCCTAGTGTTACTGATAGAGCCTCTCAGCATGCCCTCTTGTCTCTCCTTCTCTGCTTGGACAGCCAGAAAGAATTTTTTTCCTCAACTCCATCTCTTTAGAACCACAAACATCAAAATGGAGTTTCACGATGAATATTACAAGATACACAATCCTACAGCTCTTCCAAAGTTTTTTTCTCTTGGATCTCCCAAATCTCTCAGTGACAACGGCTGTATTTGACAGCAGCCGCTAGACTTCATTGGTCACTGTTATGATTTGCAGTAACGTGTTACTATTAACCAGCAAGCTCAGCCTCGTAATCACTAGTGCAAATAAACTATGAAGTAATAGCAGAATAATTATTTTCTGCCGTCTCTGTGAAAGCGAGATGCAAAAATGAAGATGGGGTAGGATTCAGGGGTATACATGGGCAAGCAGTAAAGAAATTTATCAGGTAGATAGACACACAGGCAGCAGGCCAGCCTGCCCCTCCTGCCCCCCAGAACAGCAAAACACACCCAGAGACAAAAATATGAAACATTGACTCTGTTTTTTCGACCTTAAGTGTCTGTTAGTTATTTTCTTCCTATAATATAACACTTGGCAGAGGAATATTAGCTTATAGGTTGATCCTCTTGTGTTTATTCACACCAAATTTTGCATAATGGCATCAAGTGAAGTCTTTTTTTTCCCAACCTCTGTTGCTTAGTATTTAGACTGATCAGTCTCAGGAAGACAGTCTTTCAGTCACCAGTACTTAGTAACATGTACATTTGGTTGTTCTGGTGGATTTGAACACAGACACTGCATTTAAGAAGACTGAAAGCAGGTCTGGAGTAGATGGTCTGCCTTGGACCCAGAGAGGGCTGGTGCGTTGGTTTCAAGGACAGAATCAATCAGGTGTAATTCTTATTTACGAAGCAATTTTTGTTTTAACATTTGTAACAGCAGTGTTATACCACTTGACCATTTTATATCAACAGCAATATTCAACCACAAGGTGATTTAATTATAAAAATCAATAACACTGTTCTTCGGTGGACTGATTAAGCAAATACATTTTATACTTCTATTTCAGCTTGCAAAATGTTGAGAATTTGACAGAGACCTAGATGACTATTTACTCATAATTTATTTCTTTCTCTTTCTTTAGTAATGTTCTACATTGCAGAATTTTGTTTTCCACCATTGTCTTGCAAAAGCCAGTGAAAGACAGGAAGAGGAAAATATGTAGACATATCAACACTACTTATCATTTCACATTCTTCCTTTTTCTCCTCAAACTGATTTTTACATTTAATAGGATACCAAGCAACTAAGAATACTGCTCTTGTCTACAAATTGCAAATTAAGTTTAGCTATGAGCTCTGGGTTGGAAGTATAAAAGTTTACATTGTATTATATTTAAAGGCAGCTGTCTTTTGTGGAATTTTAAAATAGGCTAATTTTTATCAAAGGTTTTCCTTTCATGTCCTTTGATTACTAAGCTATATAAGTTAACCAAAAGATAACTAAGCATTAACCCGTGTTGCAGTTTTTATCTCCTTTGGCAATCCCATGAGACTTCAGCTAAGTACATTAAATGGAGCATAAATCTTTAAGTTGTTTTCATTAAGTCACATATTTAGAATACATATCCCAGTTTATTTGATCAATTGTAAAATATTAGCTGCTGCACTGAAGATTTGTGACATGGTTTGCAGCAAGTGAACAAACATTTCTGAAGAGCACTGAAAATTTTTGCTGGAATGCATGGATAAGTTACAACAATTAGGTTTTGGAACATTCATTTGTGGGTTTTTTTTCTTTATGTAACTTGCAAATGTATGCTTAAAGGCCAGTAATACCAACAGGCAAGCTTTGAAGATAATTCTAATATCGGCTTAATATTCTCGGTTTGCATTTCTGTTAATTTTCCCAGTTTTCCAATCTTTTGTTCTTTTTTTTTTATTTATTCACCAGCCCTAAAACCCAACAAGAACACTAGCTGTAAAAGGGCAGGTGTTGGGAATAGCAGTTTTAGTGTGTGGCTTGGCTTACCATATCTTCCTCAACAACTCCCTTTTCAACTCAGTAATGATGTTACAATATGATAAAGGAGTAGTTATGATAAGTATTAATACATTAATTATGTGTGTTGGTGGGTGGTCTGAATATAAGATTTGTATTGAATAATTTATTGAAAGTTTTTGTCCTTGAAATAATATGTTGTACTTTCATATTAGTTTTCATCTAAGACTTTCACATTGTTCTATGAGCAGTAGCAAAACATTATGTTCTATGAGCATTAGCATTGTGTGTCTCAGTACACAGCAGAAAGAGAGTTATTTTTCTATTTACAGAAAGTGAAGCTCAGGTACTGAGAAACTATACAATTTATTCCAAGTCACAGCCAATAGCAAAGCTTAGCTTATTGCCAAAATATATGGACCTCAGACAGAGCCTTGCACTGACATGGTCCTTCATATCCTTGTGTCTTTTCTGGCTCTTGTGTTGTAAAAGAGGACAGTTTAGCTCCTTGGCTAGATTGTCCACAGTGAAAAGAGCCTGGTTTAAGCACTGTCTTATACACAAGCATCTTAAACAATCAGGCCTCTGTCCTACTTATTTTACTCACAGGGGTATTCTTATGTGAGCTCCCCTGCCTGAATTCAGTAAGGCAGTTCATGTAATAGAAAATTTCCTAAATGAACAAAGGATTTTGCATTACCTTGTTAAATAAGTTTGAAAGCATACCATTAATGTTGTGTCTAAAGCACCTTGAATTTCAAACCCTCGCTGCCAAGGGTAAAATTATAATGATATTTACATGAAAAGTGTCCTTACACTACAACCTATGATACTATTTTGGTATTTCTGACCAGATATGTAGGATGTGTGGATTTGTCAATACAAAATGGTGTTATAGAAATTCAGACTAGCTGCAGAACTACATGATAATTTGGCAAGAATTACATATATACTAAGCAGTGTTCACTTTTAAAACATGTAGAAAATGCCACATGGACATTTTTTGTCTTTCCTTTACGAAGATAATCCTGCAGTAATACTATTTAGTTTTACAAGTATTCAAAGAGAGTACATGAATGTCCAGTATTGGTTTTAAAATTTTAACTCTGTATTTGACATGACTGTTCAGTCAGCAGCTCAAATAGAAACATTCTGAAATTTAAAAAAATACAACAAGCCTGATAACAGCCCTTCATATCCTTTACAAACATTGCTAAAATCTAATCCTTAGTAACAGCAGATGTGGTAGCTCCAAAGTAAAAGCAGGACATCTGTATGTGTCCCAAATCTGTTTGGTATAGACAGTATAGCTTCATCTTCATTTGTGATAACTGTATGAGCTTCTTTACAGCGCTGGGAGGTCCGCAATTCCTTGTTGAGTTGTGCATCTTTTGGTGAAGGATTTAGCTGCTACTAACTCAGCAACACAGGGTTTTAGCTATCAAATATTTTGAATCCTGGTCTGGAATTCTTTATTTTCTCAAAGACAAACAGCTAGGTAATGCTCAGCAAATGCAAGAGCGTGCTTTACGTGTTCTAGGGACGGTTATAAACGCTAGTTTTACTATCAGTAACACACCATTTGGAAATCAGTAACACATTGTTAAAAACTTGTGTACAAGTCTTTTGTTGGCAGTGAAATATCCCTTTTTTGTTAATATACACTGCAGTTCTGCTTATTTTAAGCATGCTATACATTAAGTAGATATGATAGGTTGGCATTCATTGACAAATTAAGTGAGTTGATTAGCAATCTGAAATCTGCATGGACCTTCATTATGTTTGTCATGAATTGTAGGCCTAAAAAGTGCTTTTCAGATAAAAGACACAAAACATGAAAGTGAAGCAGAGGCTGATAACCCTTTCTGAAGAAAGAGCTATTAGTAAGTCTCATTGCCTAGCCATCTAGTAAACACTTCAATGACTTCTGATTACTATTAACCAACAGAGTGATGTTTTTCTCAGGAAAAAAAGAATTACTTGTGTTTCCCAAGCTGTGCATTTCAGTTCAATAGAAAGAAAGTAGCTTGGCAAGCCAGCTGTGCAAATGTTGGCAGTGTAAGAAAGTAAGAAATATAGGCAGATTTCACTCTGTTGAACTACCTGTTTTACCCAGTGAAATTAAATTGTGAATAGAAATTTTGGCCTTTTAAATGTTTATTTGGTCAGATCCAAAGCAGTCATCACATTTTTAGAATCATTGTTCATTGACTCTTCTCAAATCAGCCATCAGGTGAAAATCACAGGTCTCGCTTGTATGTGCTTGACTTAGGATTTAAACATGTTTTTTTACATTGCTTAGAATATATCTAAATATATAACTAGGTGATAAATTGAGGTCCCGTGTAGATGAGGAGCAAGGGAACAATTCTTTGCCAACATCCACTCCTGGGCTCCTATGGGAGCCCTGACAGCATAATTTAGGATAGCCTTAAAATTGCTTTAAATTGCATCCAATTGTCTGGAGCTCCAAGATGCTTCCATATAAGCAAAACATTGCCAAACACAGAAAAATTTCTATCTTTTTCTCCTCCACAATCTTATGGGAGGAGCTGTGAAAGAGACAAATTCAGACAAAGACCTTATATCAGTGTGGGAGTTGATGGGACAATATAGTCAGGGTTCCTGAGAGAATGATAACAGAGATCAGAATCAACATCCATGAGCGTATATAAATGCATTTTAGCCCATGAAAGACAAAATTTTTAAGAAATGGTAATATGTAGCTGGAAAAACAAGCATGCTTTCAGGTGTACAGCCTCTTCTTTGTGTCATTCACAAATCTTGTTTCATTTAAATTTTTGGACAATCGTGGCTACAACAGCAATAGGAACACCCATGTGCCGAGGCAGTTTTGAGCATTTATTTTCAAAGGAGGCAGTCTCATCAGTGTTGTCAAAGCCAATGGTCAAAAGAAAGGAAAAATCATTGGATAGGTACAGCTTTGCTCATGTTATGAGGAGGCAGGGCATGAACAACTGAAATTGCCTTCTAGTGTGTGTAGAGCACAAGAAGCCACATGAAGCCTACACATGCTGTTCCTCTTTTTTGAGCTATGGCCTAAGTCCACACCCATCAAAATGATCAAAATGTTGTTACTGATTTAACTTGGATCAAAACCACTTGACAGGGACAATAATTCACGTCACGTTATATAGACAAAGTTTCTCTCTGCTACGTTAGAGTACGTCTAATACTCTAGCATCTAGGTACCCAGAAATGATTTATAGCTATAAAAAAACCTCTTCATGTTTCATTATTTCAGCCATACTGCAGTAAACTACATCAATATAACAAAATATTTGGTATGCAGAAAATTTTTTCCTACCATTTTTGAAGGAAACTCAAGTAAAGTCTTAACAACATCTATAGCACAGTAGAAATCTTTCATAAACCTGGGGAACACAGTCAGCTCAGAAGAATGCTGAACCATGAACTTAGTTCTGCACTGTTTTCCAGGTAGGCTTGAATAGTTCGTCAGATAGACAAATACCTTTATTTATTTACCCAGTAATCAGAAGCAGATTTAACCTTTTGAGTACTTCCCTGCTGTCAAAGAGGGGGTTTCTAATGAACAGCTCTATTTTGTCTTTTGTCATCACTTGTTCATATTAAGGAGCATAAAATACTTCTGGTTTGTTTAGTATGTAAATTATGCCTTGCATGATCTAAGAGGTAGCTCACAGGTCCAAGGTCCTGGGAAGAACCGCTGTATTCTTGGGTACAGGTGGGTCAGCAGCAGAGTTTCTTCACAGTGAGGGCATAATCACAAAGAAATTCACAAATAAAACCTTCAATGACTTTACTGTCTGTTGAGGTTAAACTGTTTTGCATAAGTGTGGAAATGAATTATCTATTCATTTTAGATCCATTGTGTCCTTATTCAGCATGGCTCTTAAAGAAAGGCCAAGAAATCCTGCATAACACCAGTGGAGCTTTCAAATGCTTCAAAGAGCACAGTATCAATTGAAATATCATCAGGCGTGCTAACACATAACTGTCAGGTGAGTCTGATGGGCTGTTATTACCACTGTCATGACTATTATTGCTATTATAATTATTTGATCTAATTCTAGGATAAGCCAGGACCCCACTTCTGTAAGTGGTATATAAGCACAGAAGGTCCCTGCAGCAAAGGCTTATGAAGTACAAACTTAGTAAAGTCTTCCCTGGTTCTGCGTCAGTTAACGTATGAACCGTAGCAATAGTCGGGTATGCAGGAAAGGAAGAGAGGCTGACTTTCTGTATTAATCAGTGATGTCAGGTATGTATATTTACTGTAGTTAGGATATGCTACATTTGATGCATTTAAATATTTTTTTTGTGAGTAAACAATGCAAACATAAGCAATTCTTACCCATTCAAATCAACTTTCTCTAGTCATTTCTGAGCATTAGAAAAGACCTTTATGTTCTTTTCAGCCTTTAGTATGCAACAAGGGGCCAAGCATTTTACCTTGAGCAATTTTGATTCCCCTTTACATTCCCAGTGTCCTTCAAATTCTGGGGCCTGTGGCCATAGGCTTAATGAAACTCAGACACTGGATCTAAATGCTGATAGTTTTGAATAATAAATTTGAATCATTAAGCACTTCAGGAAGGAGTAAAGCTTCCATGTAAAGGGACAGATTTTTATGGAAAGTGAATTACTGACGAAAGATGGATGAAGTCCAGGAGAAGAGCAGGACACAATTCATGTTCTGGTTCCTACTGAATCGTGAGTTTTGTGGGAAAGGGATCATTTAACTGTGTTAAACATTGAAGTCACATTAGAAGCCCCCCATTTGATTTTTTTCTTCTAGTATGACATTTCAGAAATCAAAACTGTGTCATATGGGAAAATCCAAAATGCTTAAATTTCTGTGGTACATGTTTTTCTTATTGTGCAAAAGTTGTTCTGCTTTCATTTATAGGCAGATTTCTTTCTTAGCAAAACCTTTAAGATTATTGATAGCTTATATTTGGATAATATAATATAATATAATATAATATAATATAATATAATATAATACAATACAATACAATACAATGCTGATATTAAAACATGCAACATTTAAAAACAAAACTCGGATACAACCTCTTTTAACAATACTTTTAGAGATTTCAGTATGAGGATAATGAAATGATCTTAAATGATCTGCAGAGTCCTTTTGGAAAATAATAGCTTTTTCACATTTCTGTAATCTTTTTTAAGATATGGATACTGATTGTGCATGATGATTCATAGTCTCTCTTCTATATCTTAGTTTTCCTTTCCTTTTTCTCCCCTTCACATATTCTCAGCTCAGCTTAACTAGTACCATTTTGTGTCTCTCTCCACTTTATGATATGATGAATGCAGCCATTCTTCTCTCCCCATCATTACAGCTGCTCTTTGATCCAGTACAGCTAATTTATATTTACCATCTATCATCTACCATCAAAACTTTATTGGAAAAGAGGTGCACCTGGACTGAATGAATTTCTTTTGATGGAGTTTGAGACTATTTTAGGACTTGTGATTAGGACACATTCATCCTCTTAATGGAACACAACAGAGCCATCTTCAAATTTGTGCCAGCAAGCACTTGGTTTGTTTCAGCACGTCATGGATATTTCAGAGTTCATCCAATGTGAGACTTGGCTACACTCATTTGTCAGTGATTTGATCAGAATGGTTATCTTCCTTGGTAAATTCTGCTGTGTTTTGTACACATACAAATTGTATTTATATTTGTAGCACAATCCTAATCATCGGGGTTGCACTAGGTGACCTTTAAAAGTCCCTTTCAACCCAAACTATTCTATGACTCTGTAAGTCATTGTAAAACTATAAGGATGTATCTACCCAACAGACTGTAGAAAAGCAGAATATATTAGATAATTATGATCCCTGCTCTTCCATAGCTGAATTGTTACAAATACCTGAGCTTGTTGGTTTTATCCTGTTTAGATATGTCTTCATTGCACATTAAGACAATACACAATGTGCAATTAATACTCTGAGATTATAGATGTAAGTTAAATTAAACGTACACGCCTTGCACCTGTATACAGGCTTCAAAAAATCTATCATGAATTTTATTTAGACAATTCATTCATAAATGACTCTTTTACCACAGACGGTGTTATTATGCTAACAATTGAAAATCGTGCAAATAAGAAAACTGGAGAGTTTCTTTTAGATCAAATGGTTAGATGCAGCTGTGAAGTGTGGGTTACACTGTCAATTCCCCTTTATGTGATTTGAAATATGTGTTGCAGTAAGGGGTACCGGTGGCAAATATCTACACACTACTGATATAACTTATTCTTAGTTAAGTCAGCTCTAGGTTAAGACACTTAAATTCAGGACTCTACAGGCAGATGCCCACATGGGCACTAAGTGCCTAAACTTTCATTGTAGTTACTGAGGATCTATTTAATAGAGCCTAAAGAGCGATTTAACTCATTTAAAGCAGAGATCTACTGTGTGTTCAGTAAATGAGTATTTAAGCACGGCTGACTCCACTGGGCTTGATTCAGTTGCCCTTAGACAGCTAACTAGTATTGTTTGAGATGCCCCAAGGTATCTCAGGCATGTGCAAAAGCTTAGGAATATGGGACAGGGCCTAAAGGAGACCAAAGACCTTCTGGAGTGGCAGCAGGAGGACAGTGGGGCGTTCTAGGGCAGCTCAAAGGGCACGAGCCTACCCAGAGCAGTATGCTGAACTGCACTGACTTGGATACCTAGCACAGAGGTTTATGTGTAGATACTGAAATGATGTAGATGCTGAAATGGAGAGCAAAGAGCTTTTTGGAGTGAAATGACAGATTTTAAGAACCAAGGACTTACACAGCACTTCAGGCAGTAACATGACGATGCTCTGACTTATAACAAGGTCAGTGGTGGATTTACTCTGTGTGTAGGAGAAAGTGCAAAGGGACTTGTACTCCTCCCTGCCCATTCAGATCTTATTAGTGTGACCTGTTCTAGTTGGCGATATGATTCCATGGTGTCTCTACAGTCTGCTCCCCACCCTGTCCCCATCACAGCTGCATCCAGTCACCAGCTCACCATGGGACTGATGACGGGTTGTTCGCTGATAATAACCCACACATCATAACTCTTTTTTTTTGGTCCTCCCTGATAGATCACCAGCTCCAGCAAACCTGTACAAGGCAGGGACAGAAATGCAAGAAGAGACATTATTAGAAGAAGCATAGCAGACTCTGAACACCTAGGCAGAGTCAAGGCATCCATACTTTGTCATGTTATACTATGATAGTAACACAGAACACCGCACTTGAGTGTTGATACAATCTTTTTCTATGTTTGATTTAGAATAAAACCAACAGTTGCTACAATAATCAGGGTCTATTGGCCTTGGTCAAGTGAGAGGGTTGCAATCATTTATTAACTTAATCCTTTTCATGTGTTTCAAGCTAGAAAATAAACACCAATTTCTAAGCATTGTATCTGTCTGTTCAACTTTTATTGTAGCCAGAGCACTGGCATTAATTAAATGCTGTGTGGGATTTTAATCCCTATCATTTGCCAGGATGCACACAGGAAGACAGCACCTTAAACAATGCATCACATCAGAGAAATCTATTTAATCATTTGCTTTATTATTCAGGGAGTGTAAAACTTCTTCTTATGGTATTGTGATGCTCTGTATTCACAGTCCCCTGATAGCACAGGCGTAAAACAGTTAAAGCATTAGCAACCTCAAGTTTGCAAAACCCTGAGACTAGTTTAAAAATAACAAGATTTTTGAAAGAATACAGCTTAGCATTTTCCCCCCATTTGTGATCTTTTTTTTTCTGAGCTTTTTGGTTTCAGTTGGGTGCATTTCAAGATTTCCTTAGCCTCCGCATGGTCTGGGAACTCCTTTTTAATGAATGTATTTCTGTTATTTCTTGATTCCAAGAACTGAGGCTTTTTGGGGAAAAAAAAACCACCAACAAAACCCCCAAGTAAAACAACACAATAAAACAATAATGGAGTGTGACAGAATCCTGACTTAGTCAGGCCTTTGAGGGGCATCTGCCTGTGTTTGACATACTGGAAGTGACGACCCCCACCCAAAACAAAGACTTTTAATTCAAAATTCCAGATTTTGTTGTAATCTAAACTAAGGTAATTAACAAATTAACAAAGAGAAAAAGCAAAGGGGTTAAGTCAGAGTGCATGGAAGTAACAAGAAGGGAAAAATGCCCTTTCCTGCAGCCATCTGAGTCCTCCCAGGTCTGTCTTTGCTTCCCCACTTGGTGCAGGCTACTAAGAAACCATCACCTACATTGCACCCATTTTGCACACTCCTCTTTGGTCCCCGGGCTCTTTCTTCTTTCATCACCTCAAAAACCCTAGCTGTGCATTTCTCCCTTGCTCTTCCCAGTGTCCCCTCCTAAGCTGCACTCTCCCAAATCCTCACTGTGACTCCCTGCAGTTTTCATTCCCGCCCAGACGATTTCAGAAGCAGCTTCTCTGAGAGCCCCTCGGCTGCTGAAACAATGCAATGTCCCCTCCCTCCAGGACTCTCCCCAGACTCAGTCACTCTCCTGTAACCCAGGAAAAAATACAGCAGACACTTATCTGTTACCCCAGTGTTTCGCAAGATTAATTTTACTAGAAAATTAAGCTGACAATATATAACTTGCATATGTCCCTTATAATCTACTGTGCTAACCTCTAAGTTAGACAGATGCGTGTTTCCACAGCCTTGGTCCTGATTTCAAGTAAATTGCTATGTTTTGTTTGTTTATGCAAATATACATATCACTCGTGTTCTTTACATTGCATATTTTCACTTGCATCCAACTATGCATCTAACTATATGTCTGCCCAATTCACAAGTAGCGCAGTTTAAGGCTCTGCATGCACAACGTGAATGATATCATTAGATATAGACACACCCACAAAACAAAAGACGTTTTAGTGTTAGAATATCATTTTATAGTCATGCTCACTGTTGTGGTAATCAAATATATTTACTAGTTTACTATGTAAGTTAAATATATTCTGCCATTGTGTTGCTCTCAGAAATCCAAAGTAGATAGCAATTGACTTTCTGTAGCACACATGACAATATATGAAGAGTTCTCATTCACTTGATTGGGTCTTATATATTGATTGATAAACGGCCAATAAATGGTACTAGATGTTTACCAGATGTGCTAATAAATGATTTATCAATAGTTATGAGTTGTATTAAAGCCTAATGAGTAACTGGAGTTTTTATGTTCATCACTCACGACTCCTTTAATAGAGATTCTGAGAATCGTCTATGACATACCATACATGCTTGCACTATCAACTTATTTTTCATCTTAAAATGAAAATGCCATATAAAGTTTGATCCAAAATAAAGCTTAAAGATATTATCTCATCCTTCTCTAAAAACACGATCATCCAAATACAAGTATAAATTAGATACAAATCTACTTACTGGCAGATGGGGCTGTTATATCCTGATACATTGTCTATGCAACTAGTGTAGGGCCTTGGAAGTAAATCCTTGGTAGGAGTTTCAAAGTGAAGACTATAATCCAAATATAAGCCAATAAACTTTGTAAAGAATAAGCCTTTGATACTCGGGACAAGAAAACTCTCTCACTTCAGGAGAGATGTTTTTCTTTCTGTAGCTAAGCAATCACTTAGCTGATATTTGAATCTTAACTTATGTTTCCTGAAGTTGTTCTTTGATCCAACACTGCTCAGTCAAAATCCACTATTGTAAGTTTATATATGGGATAGAAAAGTGACCTCAGAATGTCACACCATGTGTTTCTCATGAGCTGTTAGCATGCTATTCCCTTGTGATTAGAAACGGCAAGATTCCCCTGTGTTGAATGATCTGGTGATATCATGGGGCTTGCATTTCTCTGGATCTTTAGCTCCTTCAGGAAGACAATACAGCACAGAATATTTTTTTTTCCAACAAAAGTAAAACTTCTATATCATCAGAACAATGGAATTTTGGGTAAGCATGAGGACAATAGCTGATTCAGACTGTTGTTCTGGGACAAGAACTGGATATTTAGCTAGCAGATATTTAGCTGGAAATGTCTATTAGGTGGAGACTAGCTAAATGGTACTGCAAAGCACAATGCACCTTTGAAAGACTGACTCTATGTCAAAATGAAAACATAGGCCTGTGAACCATGAAGCAAATTTTGCTTTCATACATTTTGCTGTCTATTTAAATACAGTGGCAGCATGCTCAGTAGAAGAATGCACTCCACACACATGCAAACGTGGCAGTGTGTGCTGCTTAGAGCTCGTTGTACAATAGCCATCTGCAACCGAGAGGCAGGAGTGATCAAGAGGTAAAACGGGGCTAGAAAGAAGATGAAGCAAGACAGATGGTGAGGACCAGCCAAGAAAGGCTGGTTTTAGGGGTGGGAGGAATCTTCAGATAAATCCCAGCACTTCAGGCATTAGGGCTCTAGGTGAATTGGCATCCAAGAGAGGGATGAAGGTGAGGGAAGGTGGGTTGCAGGTGTTCTTTTCTGCTAGTTACAGAGCAGAACTGTAGCCTCAAAGGAGGCTGCCTTTTCTCTGAAGGAAGAAAAGTGCAGCGATTATGTCTATTCCTATAAACTGTGGGGAATGAGATTATACGGGGGTGGAGTGGAAGGAGGAACAGAATGAAGAGATGGGTGAAAGCCTTAGGGTTCCCACACACACACCAGCTAATCTCCCGAGACCACATGTCTTGGAAGAGGAAGAGCTCATGCTAAGATGCCTGGGGCTCTTCCACTGCTGAGCTGCACACTCTTCCTGCTGTGACAATACCTCCTTTGGAGGAAATGCTAGCGGGAAGGAGGAAAGGATGAAACTTGGAGCTTTCTGAGTTTATCACCAAATATTCACCCTGGACATATTCTGGATGCAAGTGTCCAGTGTTAGTCTGTAAATAAGAACGGAAAAGCAGTGACTACAGTTTCAAACCCCATAGAAAAAACCTTTATTTGGAAGTGACTTTGTGAGTTTATTTGGAAGAGCTGTCTCTTTCCTTCTTCTGCTCTGCCTTGAATCAGAAAGTGCCATACAGTAAGGACTTGGTGAATATAGTTGTTTCTGGGTTTCTTACTTAGCTCTGAGCACCTCAGAAAAGTTCAGGAATGACTTTCAATCAGGCATTTTTAAATTGTTTTTAATTTATCTAAAAACAGGCTAAAGAGTTTAATTAACAGGCTCAGAGTAATAGTTATACCATTTTTCCTCTGCTATCAGCTTTCACTTTTATTTACGATGGGAGTCCCCCTTGTATCTCCTTTCCCACAGGGCCCACTATCACTAATATTTCTGTGATCTGTGAATAAACCAAAATTTAAAGTTAGTACTTACAATCAATGCAAATTAATGATTTCTTAAAAAAAAATATTTCAATCAGGAAAAGCAGCTTTGTAGTTGAAAATCCCATGCTGGCCTTAGAGTGGGAGTTTTTCCAGCCTCTGCTTAAATCCAAAAAAATACTGCAATCTTCTGGCACAGGCTCACTGTAATGCTTTAAAAACAATTTAGCAACTGTCATTGCTGTAATTACAGTAACTAATTACCATCCTTAGCAAACAAATAGCTTAACATAATACGCAAGCCGAATCAATTTTGAAGAAATGCAAATTCCGAAAGCGAAAAAGGGCATTTTGGCAAACCTGAAAGAGAAGCGGGAAAATAATACACTTTGTTTTATCTGCACATAATTCCCAGGGAATATCATATCATAAATATTTGCATTCAGTTCTTATCAGGACATTTGCATTTGCTTCTTATCAGTCTGCAGGCCGGACTCTGCCAGATAGAGAGTAGAGCTCCACACCATGCACATATTTCTAATGAATCACGTCTCAGGCCGAGAGAATATTTTGGCTGGAACTTTATCACTGAGATGAAGAGGTCATTTACTCTCAGAGTCGGTTCATCTTAGAATTGTCTTGAGATTTTGATGTGATTCAACCAACATTTTTTAAAACAAAAAACCAAACCAACTTTGCATTCTGTTCATTTCTGTAGTACTTATTAAGTCTGATTGTCTGAGAAGCAATTCTTCCCCCCAAAATCAAAATCATGTGTAAACAGGTTTGATTCATATTTATGTCCCACACTCCACAACAAACAATGCTGCACATTTTCCAGTGTACAGAAAAAGAATAAAGCAATAACAGACTAAAAATAAAGACTAAGAATGAAACAAGCCGCACTTAACCATTATCTTGAAATTTAATGCCAAATCCTTTTGTAGTACTTCAGAAATACCTTTGATTAGTGGCAGTTTTCTCAGTAATGAGAGGAAATATTTATGATGAGAAAACAGTCTCTCTAATAAGCCATCAGATTTCCTTAGCAGCTTCCCCGGAAATTTCTTTTTTCATCTTTTTATTATAAAAAGTGCATCTCACCTGTAAGAAAAACAAGCAGAAAATGTCATAAATCTGAAAGTTGCCTACATTTTCCTGTTGCTAGCTCAGACACACAAACAAAGGGAACATTCACCAAAAGCACTGAATCAACTCCATTCTGCATTCTGCGTTTTGCATGCATTCAAGGAGGTTTTGTTTGTTTTTACTTGGAATACAAGTGTGATCCCATAAATACATTCTGTGATGGCAAAAAAGTCACTTGTGACCTCCTATACCAAAGTATAAAACTGATAACTATTACATGCCATCTGGGAAAAGGCAGATTTTGCACATTAATTCAATGGTATAGCATTTCCAAATATTTTAATTGAACTGAGTAATTATTTTCTGTGACTTTGGTTCACTGCCATCCCCCTTTTTTTGTTTTTCTGTCTATATACATTTTATATTCTTGTATTCCAATTCAGAATTTAAAACAACTTTTGTCCCAAAGTGTGTATTTTAAAGCCATACAAATTACTGCTTTCAAGTTCCTGAGCTAGTGCAACAACCAGATCCTCACCTGATGCAAGTTGGTATTGTTCAGCGCAGTGCTACTGTTTACACCAGCTGACTATTCGGCACTATTTATTTTTTATATAACTTCTGGGAAGTTAAATCTTGACTAGTGATCGATCTACTGTGTGCTGTGTGATTTCTTTTATGTGTTGTAACATAGCAAACAAATTTGTCTCCTGGTCATTTGAAGCAGTACAAAACCATTTTAAAATTAATCTATTTTTTTTCTATGTAATGATCACTTAAAGTTAGTTTCACCTGATGCCCAAGTATTCCACTTTGATTTATTTGTTGAAACACACTGTGCAGTTCCTAGTTCATTATTATTCAAATGACTGATACAGCTCATTTGGACCAAGGAAAACATTGCATCAGTGGTGTCAGTATTATCTGAAAACAGTTCCTGAAGCCATACTGCTGTTGCCAAACCTGGGATATTTCTGATAATATACTGTGACCATTATAGAATGAATGCTCTCCTGCCCTTTCCTGATGCAATATTTGGATGCATTATTGCAGTGCTGTAAGCATAGGGCAGGATACTTGACTGCCATTCAGCTTTAATGAAGAAGAGCAAATATGTGTAGCACATATGCAGGAAGAATTGATGGAGATCTATAGTTGCAGAAACCATGCAGTCATTGTTTCTGTAGAAGAGTTAGCGTCACCTTGAATCATCAGAAACTGGTAGAAAAAACTCCAGCAGCAGAGACACGACATCCTCAAGACGTCTTGGAGATCTCCTTTGGAATAAGTACATATCTGAACTCCTGAACATTTCCCTCACATATAAAATGTGTATGAAGAGGAAAAAAAAAAAATGAACAAGATTGTCTCTCTCTAATATATTCCTATGAAATCAAATTTGATTTCATTGAAAACTAAAATTTGGTATTTGCTGTAAAAATAGAGCAGTTAACATCTTGTTTCTCTGCTGCCAGACATATACCACTGCAGTCAGGGCTAATTTAGTTATTTTACCTCATTGGGAGCAGTTTCATCCTCATCCATGGCTTTTTTCTCCTTGTCTCTCATTTTAAATTACATTCATATTAAACTAGGACTAACAGTATAGTGCAAAAGCCATTTTGAAAATGTAGTTGAATTCCGTAACTCATCTGGTCTAGAAATCATCTCTATGGTTCATGTTTTATCATTTGTTTTTAGCTTTTTCTTTGAGGTGGGAAGGGCTTACAGTTAAGAGCCCATTATCAGAGTGAAGGATGCAGGAAATCCAAAATATTTATGTTTGTTCATGGCACATGGACAAGAAACAGTGCTCAGGAAAAGGGTTTTCTGATTAAGTGATTGAAAACACTCTGGTGTATGTTAATGGCTTCTTCTGTCCAACAGATAACATCATCTTTAGCCTTATCGCTGTTCTTGAACTTATTTTAAACATTCTCCTGTGCTCTTCCAATTATATACTATGCTCTTTTGGCATCCCGTCTCTTCACTGCAAATCATCTCATTTGTTTGCTTTCTAATTTTTTTTTTTGCCAGCAGGTTGGGTGTAAAAAGAAGCATTTAACAGATACTCGAAGTGAAAAAATACATTCCTGAGTGAAATTAATTTACATGGAATTAAACCATACACTTACAGGAGAAGAAAAATTGGTTTTAAAAAGAATAACCCTTGAATTTTAATACCTTGATATCATTCTGGCTGCACAAGCACTGTGAAAAGGTAAAGATGAAGGAAGATCTGATCATTATTTAAATGTATGCAGAAGACTCCCAATAAGATAAAATTAGGTAAGATCATGGTAGATCACAATTTTTAAAATACTGAATATGTCCTTGTCTTTTCCACTCGAAGAATCTGTCCAGGATAAGAGACTATGAAGGCTTTTGTAACAATGATAGTACCACTAATAGTAACTTATAAGGCACCTTTCATTGCGCAGGATCCCAAAGAGGTTAAAAAACTATGTCTGCTGCTTCTTCATTAAAATATTACTGCTTCTTGTAAAAGAGCTGTCTATATCAGAGGTACATTGTTATTTAGATATACACTGTCTGTATCAGTAAATGGGGAAGACGGCTGATCCAGAAATTAGTACATAACTGCAGGCCTGGATTTGACCTCCCAGACTATTGTTGAGGGTGCAGCAGATGAACAAAATAAAACATGACTTCTCTGGTGAGAGAGAGAGGGAGGGAGGAGACAAGGAGGGAGGGAGAACACAGAAGGGAGCACAGGGAGGACTGCCTTCCGAGACCTGCTTCAAGATTTATTTCTCTATTTTGCTCAGTTTTAAATACAGAAATGGTTCTTAAGCAGCGTCTACAGTTCAACCCCACCTTTCCCATGCCAACCAGCCTACTCGCCTGGCCAGTAGGAAACATGTTTAAATCCCTTCAGAGTGAGCTGGTCATTGAAAGAAGTCTGATATTTTCTTGTTTGAGGGACTAATCACCATGATATTTTACAAGAGGTAGGTTGCACCCATAGAGACTACAGTAGTTTAAAAGAAAAGGTGGGATGAGCTATAGGAAGGGAAGAGAGCCAGGCTGTGCACCCCAGGTGCAGGAGCTCTGAGCGAGGGAAGGGCCAGCAGGGTATGAAGCACCCACACTTTGTCAGCACTTCTTGTGGACTGGTTTTGCTGAAGTGTCTAAGATATAGGTCCTATTTACTAGCAGTTATCAGCTGTAAGCAGGTAAATGTTCCTAGAAGGGGCTTACTCTGTCTTTGTGTACGTGAAAAAAATCTGAGTCAAGATCTGTATTTCACATCTCTCTATCTCCAGTCTCTAAAATGAGAATAGGAGACCTCATTCAGATGTTTATTCTCTTGGTGGTGCAGGGGGGAATGTTGATCAACATTTGCAAGGTGGTCAGTATTAGAGATGTACTAATATTTCTTTGTATAGAAACGGATTGAAGCTGATCACATTTTTAAAGGACCGAAATAATTGAATGTATTTTTTGATACATATTACCACTGTTTATTGACTTCTTTATTCACGCACGTATAGTATTCAACTACACATAAAATTACTCTAACACCTCATAAAACTACTTGTTGGACACATTATTTGATGAAAAATGGTAAAATTTCTCAGATAATGGATTCCTTAAGTACTATTCACCCAGCTATAATACAGATAAGAGATTTTTACTAAACACAAAGCACTTTAGGATCCCTTTGAATTGAAGGACCTACATAAATATTGCGTTCTATGTATAGAAGGGTATACATCAGTCTAGGTCTATTGAAATTACAGCAGCTATACCCACTTCTACTGATATGAATCCAACCCAGGTTATAAGCATTGCATAGTACATGGTGGCTTTTTTTTTATATTAACGAACATACCATGTGCTTGCCCATTTATCTATCTTTATGTCTTTGTCTAACTTTGTATGGGATACATATGTGAAAGTCTTCATGCATCACTGAAACGCTGGCATCCATTGAGGTGAAAGGCAATTTCTGTTTAACAGGAGACAGAAACATAAAACAAATGTTTAGGACAGGAAGTGAAGGAGAACTAATCCAGCTGAAACTCCAGGGGATTCCAAGCAGACAGAATAATATTTGCAGATGTGATTAAATTATTTGTTATGAATGATTTTTTTTCCCATGAATTTAGGACTTTTTTTTTCTGTATCTTGTTGTGGTTGTTGCTGTAACATAAACTGTATCATAAACTGAACGTAATGTAGATATATTTTAGTCACAACTATTTGCTTTTGACTTTCTCAGAAAGTTATTACAATTGATATATTGAATATGATTAGTCCCAATCATATTTAATACTTGTTGTCCATAGGGCATAACTGATCATCTAAACTTTATATCATTGCTCTGGATTCCTGATGGATGGCTGCTACTTTTTAAAACAGGCTCGGGGACTTGGGTCTTTTTAGTTTAGAAAAAAAGAAGATTCAGGGGGAATCTTATCAATACTTATAAATACTTAAAGGGAGGGTGCCAGGTAGATGAGAAGAGTCTTTTTTCAGTGGTGCCCAGTGATAGGACAAGAGGTAACGGGCACAAACTTGAGCATAGGAAGTTCCATCTTAACATGAGGAGGAACTTCTTTCCTTTGAGGGTGACAGAGCACTGGAACAGGCTGCCCAGAGAGGTTGTGGAGTCTCCCACACTGGAGACATTCAAAACCTGCCTGGACGCTGTCCTGTGCAACGTGCTGTAGGTGTCCCTGCTGTGGCAGGGGGGTTGGACTGGGTGATCTCCAGAGGTCCCTTCCAACCCCGACCATTCTGTGATTCTGTGAAAACCCTCTACCCCCAAAAAGGAATACCAAGGGATGAAAGGTGAATGCCTAAGCATCCTACTAGTATGAATATTCATGCTGAAATTACTCCAGGTCTTGGGAATCATGGACATTATGAATGAAGCGGCAGTTTTCAGCATAGTCTAAAACAGATTTAACTATAGTGGCAGAAATAAAGAGCTGAACAGTGTTAACAGCTTGTTTTTTTAAACTAGTCAGATAGCACTTCTTGTATTCATGCTTCCAGCCACAGGAATTGTCCAGATTGTCCCAGAGGTCCCTCTTCATTCTCAGCCAGGACTACGCTACTGGTAAGGTGATGCAGGTGAGTATAGGCACTGTAACAGAAGGATGCCTCAGAGCCATTAATTTAACCTTGCCTCTATCTATTGCACAGTAGATGTTTAAGGCAGTTTATAGAAGGGTTGCTGGGCTACTTGACAGCTTAGTTTTGGGTCTCCTTGCCTGCATGGGCACAAGGCCACCCTGGAAATCACAACTTCCTGGTTTTACATCCCATTTGGACTTTATTCCTTTTAGTCAGCAGTCAGTGTCATGACAAACTAAATGTTCATCTAAAATTCCCAAGTCTTTCTCCTTTCACCAAAGTACTCTGGTGCTGTGAGGAGGTGACGGGGAGGGAAGAAGGTCCTGGGTCTGTGGCAGCTTAGTGGGACAGGAATGCTCCTCCCGGACCCACAGCAATCGCTTGCTCCCACCCACCACCTTGGGAAACACTGCTCATCAGCTGCAAGCACAAAGACGAAGGGGCTGGAAGGAGTGCAATGGCCGGGACACAGGCATGTGGGCTGGCAGGCTGCCCATTCCCCCAGGAGCAGGTTATGTGGCCAGGGTCACCCCTCTGTCTTCTCCTGGGCTGCTTCCCACCAGCCGTTCCCACCACTGCAGACCTGCCACATGCTTCTTGGTGTATGGCCACAGAAAAAAGAGAAAAATATCTTGCTGGTAGAGAAAATCACTGAAAGAGGTGGTGATGACCACTGTGGAAAAGTTTCTGGACCTGGCAGGTTTTCAAACTTATATTTAAGAACCTATTCTATACCCTGATTCATGTCCTAAACCTTCAATATTAATTGTTCTTTTTGATGCAGTCTAGGACAAAGAGAGGAAAAATAGGGTCTCTTTGCATCTGGAAAGCACACCAATTGAAATATCATCATCAGTAAGTCCGCTGTACAGACACTAATTGATATTGTCTGAATAAGTGGAAGTGCCTCTCAGAGAAGCTTTTTAAACTGCTGACTTGTTTTCCTATCCAGTATACTTAAAATTGGCATGATGTTAGCTTTCCTCTTAGAAACTCTCGTATTTTGATTTATGAATGTTTTCAAATTTTTAAGATTCTCAAAAACGTTGTTTCACCTGTAAGTAGAGAGATAGCTTGTTTGGCTAACTGCCTTGAATGAGTGTGTGCCAGGTAATGAATAATGCCATGTTCAATATTCTAAATTTGTGTTCCAAATTCTGAATTCCGAATGAGCTGCATGGAAGTATACTGATAAGTGACTGATTTTTACTGCAAGGATTGTCTTATTTTAAACTTTAAATTTAGTTGCCTTACTTTACTCAAAGGATTTTTGAGTGGAATGGGATTTAAAGTGATAGTCAATAATATTCCTACATCTTTCTAAGTCTTGGAACATGCCAAACTGAATAAAAGAGGGATAAATCAGTGCAGTATATTTCTGCAAAATAAAAGGACCAAACTCATCCCTGGGTGTATCTACGAAGAGTTAAGCCAAGAATGAATTTTGCCCAAGTACTGAAGTGCAAAATCTGTTGAGATAATCTCCTGAGACCAGTCAGTCTTTCTAAATAAACACTATATTTTAATTCCAGCACTCCTCTTAATTACATTATATAACAAAATTGGAAAAAAATAGCAAAGTAAGGAACTCAGGGAAAGCATTTACCAGGGGTGGGCTCTGGGATACTGTACTATTTTCCAGTCTGGAATATAAGAAAAAATTGTGTTTGTTTCTCATTTACATAACCTTATGATAACTGCAGACTATTTAACAAGCATTTTTGAAAACTGAGGTTAATAAAATCAATGTTGACAAAGAGACAAAGGAATTAAGTCTTTTATTAGAAATTTAAAATGAACATGAACTAAATGTTATTTGAATATATGACTAAAGTCATCACTATGTAAAGAAATGTGAGATAAAGATAGAGATAGTTTACATATTTTGTTGCTGCACATGCTACAGTGATTATGTATTATTCTAAGTTCTCTTTTCCTCTTTAATTAACACTTCCAGACCATAACTGGTGTCATATTTACAAACTAATAAAATGGTGCAACTAATAAGCAAAAAACCATCAAAAGTCCATTACAATTATCACAATATATTTTGCTCAGTGTAATAACATGGAACTGATAATCATTATTTAAGTGCAATTAAGTAGTTGCCTTAACACCAATAAAATGCAAAATAAAAACCATCTTGGATATCAAGAAAGGCATAGCAGCAGGATTGTATTTAGTTGGTCAAATATATACAGTGCTGTAGCCGTGGAAATTATTGACTACATTAGCTACTACTGCATGTTGTGATTGCTCTTGACTTTTTTGTTGAAACCCTTCACATTATCCTGGTTTTTTAGTAAATTATGATTTACAGACACTTGCTAGACTTTTGTTTCTCCTGATGTTGTTTTAGTCCATTTTATTAGGATATTCTCCATCACCAGACTGCCCTCTGGAGAAGTGTATTTGCTGACTGTTAACATAAAAAAAAATGGGCATCATCTTGAACAACTCATAAGCCTCAATGTTTTTTGGCTGAACTCTGTGTGAATTCATTTACACCTCCGTAGTTTACATGAGGAATGTTTCTACTTCAGTACGGTAGAACGTGTTTTGCACAGTCATAAAGGGCAACAAAAAGTGCAAGTCAAAAGTGAAAGAACACAACCAGAGACAGACCAGATTTAGTTTACGGGAAAAATAGTTAATATCTGTAGAAAGCTATTACTGAAATCTTAAAAAGTAAATTTGCTACTTTTAGGGACATAGGCATGGAACTATTTGAATGCCATATACATCCATCACAAGAATTTCACAGCAAGATGTAGAGAGCAGAAGGATTTCTAAAAGTCATTTGGTCACCACTGATCCTGTCTCAAGACCAAAGTTATAGATTAATTTGTAAAATTAGTGCCAGAATACCATAGTCTGCAGTAAGAGATGTAATCCCTTTTCATAATGCATAGTGAAACTGGGTCCTGGGTAGACAATGGATCTTCTCCTGTCATAAATTAGGATTCACCGCAAACAAATGAATTGAAATATGTCTTAGTATTGATACCCTGTTACAAAAAGGTATGTATCTTGAAACAAATAGGACAGAACTTGGGCGTGTCAATGTTTTTTTTTCTCAAAATTTGTTCCAATTGAAATCTAAAAGAGATTATTGGTAACATTTGATTTCCTGTCTTCTGAGTTATTTTTTGCCTAAAAAGGGATAGACTTCTGAGTTTTCTTCTTTAGGGAACTTCCTGTGTAGGTTAAAGCTATCTCATATATGTGAGGAGTTCTTCAGGTGCTTCTACCATGTTAAAAAAAAATCCAAAATGCTGTTTTTGAAACTTCTTATATTCTTTTCACTTCCCCAGTTGGCATATTGCTTTCTAATGGCATTTAATGTTAAAAACTTTGGCTTTCTTTTCTTATCTGTTTTCTTATCTCTGTTTCCTTATCTGTCTCTCCTTGTTTTTCATTACCGTTATGTTATCCATCAAGATAAAGGGGGGCCCAGAACTGTCTTTCTCTTTCCCAAAAGATTCTTTGTACACTCCATCTTTGTAGGAGAATTTCCTTTTTTAGTTCTTGACCTTTAAGAGGAGCTTGTGCCAAGATGGGCTCTGTACATTATCTGAATCCTGCTAAATATGTTTGAAGTTCAGCCCTATGTTAACGATGTCCACAGAAGTCTTGGCATCATCTTCAAAGACACGTAGGGCCGTATTTTAAAGGTATTTAGGCACCTAAGCATGTTTTTATCTGTATTTTTAGGTGCCTAAGCATGGATTTATCTGCTGTATTAGCTGATTAAAAAAATGTGTTTATGTGCAGTTTTAAAAATCTAGCCATAAATTCTCAGGTAACTCAAGAAATGTTGAACCAGAAACAGAAAAGGTTCCAGAGGGGAATACATCACTGTATGATTTGGAGAATTTGGTGGCTGCTTCTTCAGTGTTAATTCAGGACTAGCCTGTAAATCCAGTGATAATTCATGTGAACATTAGCATGTTTGTACTGGAGACGATGAAACATCCATCTAGCCTGCTGTCCCATGTTCAGTAGTTGCCAGTAGCAGACTCAAAAAAACCCCACCCATCCAAAGAAACCCAGGGCAAGGAGACAACAGTGCTTCTCCTGGCGTATCCTGCGACTCTCATCATGGATTAGGGATTTCCTGAGACAGGGGCTGCCCATTTAACAGCTCCTTAACACGCTGTCAGCACTTAGTAGTTGCAGTACATCACTGACCTGAGGTTTCCAAAAAAAGTAGCCACAGTATCTACAGAATCTCCTTTTGAAGGGTATATAGCTATCTGATATTTTATTGCTGCTATTTAATTTTCATTTAGGATTATTTTCCCAATATACCTTATTTTGGATTCATTGAAATATGTTTGCATCAGCACAGAGATGTGTGGGTACCTTCTTGTAACCTTCATCCACTACCAATATATTCCTATTGTTTGTTTCTCCTCCTTTATACAGCACGATTAACCTATGTCTCTGTTCCTACCAGCTTTCCTGGTTTAGAAATGAGACTTACTGGTCCGTAGTGCCAAGAGTCTCCCCTGGAGCTCTTCTTAGAAACTGATGTCATGTTTACCTCCCTCCATGCTGCCAGGTCTGAACGTGAGATAAGCAGTGAGTACCAGACCACAGTTCAGCAATGTATTGAGATCTTTTAGAGCTCTTGGGTGAATACTGTCTGGTCCTAGAGATTTTTACAGTTCATTTTATCCACAGACTCTAAAACCTCTTCAGTTTACACTTTTGTTTGAGAGAGTTTGTCAAACTTGTGGTCTTCAAAGAAAGACTCCAGTGTTGGAGTCCCTCTATGCCCCTCGAGAGTGAACACTAATGCAAGGAATTCTCTGAGTTTTTTCACTGCTAAAGCTTTATTTTCATTGAGCTCCCCTTTTGCATCTTCATCATCTATCAGCTCTACAGGCTCTCTGGCCAACTTCTGGTTTCTTGATGTGTCTGAAGATGACTTTACTGTTAGTTTTTATGCTGTTAGCAAGTTGTTCCTCAAAACCTTTTTTGGCCTGCCAATGGTTTTATATTTATGGTTTGCATTTAACTTACTGGTGTTTAGACTAGAAAGAATTTGCAGACAAGCTAAATGCCAAGATTATCCATGGAAGGAGAAGAACTGGATCAGATTAGGAGTCCACTTTTCTTATCTTGACAGTGGCTAACCCCAGATATTTCAGAAAAAAAAGTGCAAAAAAGGGAAAAAAGTATATGTTTTCAGAAGACCTACTCTAAGACATTACAGTGGCTGGATTTTTCCCTGAAGCATAAAATTTTATATCACTAATATTTCTAAATCCAATCCTCGTATGAACCTCTTCCCTTAAGCATAAAATTTTATATCACTAATATTTTTTAAATCCAATCCTCATGTGAACTTGACTCCTTGCTTTTACAATATCTAGCAGCAATGAGTTCCACAAAGTGTTTGTTGTGGGGGAAAAAACATCTTTTTATTAACTTGAAACTTATCAAATTTCAATATCACTATTTTTTTTTCTGTGAAAAAAAGGTTAAATAGATCAGTGAATTCCTGTTCTTCATCTCATTCTTTCTGTTCTGGATTGTTTTGAGGGCAAGAGCTTTTATTCTGGATGAAAAAAGAAGAAATTGGATGCAGTCGACATAGATTTGATTTACTTAGGAGGGACTTTGACAAATTTGTGGACAGAAGGCTCATGAAATGGAAAGTTCCTGATTCTCGTGAAAGGAAGAAGATGAGGAAAGTAATCACAATAAACTTTGAAAAGGAAAATGTCAGTAAATTATGGCTAGGTAAGTCCCTTGGGAAAGAATTTTGAGAAGAAAAAATGAAGTTCAGAAGAGCTGGCCATACATAAGAGAGACAAGATTAAAGGCATAGCAGTAAACTATCGTGAAGCATAAGCAATGCAGAACCAACACTGCTACATCTGGAAATCTTTAATGCAATGAACAAATGAAAAATGAAAAAAAAAGAAAAGAACACAATGCCAGGGAAGGGAAGGGAAGGGAAGGGAAGGGAAGGGAAGGGAAGGGAAGGGAAGGGAAGGGAAGGGAAGGGAAGGGAAGGGAAGGGAAGGGAAGGGAAGGGAAGGGAAGGGAAGGGAAGGGAAGGGACGGGAAGGGAAGGGAAGGGAAGGGAAGGGAAGGGAAGGGAAGGGAAGGGAAGGGAAGGGAAGGGAAGGGAAGGGAAGGGAAGGGAAGGGAAGGGAAGGGAAGGGAAGGGAAGGGAAGGGAAGGGAAGGGAAGGGAAGGGAAGGGAAGGGAAGGGAAGGGAAGGGAAGGGAAGGGAAGGAGAGAGGACCTACCTGAGAGTAGGGGAAAAAAAGGCCGGATAATACTTTTACAAATGAGATGTATTTTCCTAGATTTTTCAACAAGCCAGTCAAAACAATCCAGTAAGTGATCATGTTTAGGAACTCATACAATATGGAGGGCATTCGCAAGGCAAAGGAATGGAAAACAGAATACTTTATTTATACAAATGAAAAAAAAAGGGACATAGGACACTCTAGACTTAATTTTGTTATGTTGTACCTTATTATTAGCCAATAATCTGTAAGCACATAGAAGATAAACATGGCTTTGTCCAGAGAAAATGATCTCAAACCTATCTATTTTCTTTCTTTGTCAGAGTAATTGGAATAAGCTGGAAGAGATAATGATGATTTATCTTGACCTTTGTAAAGATTTTTATGTTGTCATATACAACACTCCCAAGAAAATCAAGGGAATATGAACTAGATTAAATAATTACCTCATAGATGAACAACTGGTTGAAAAACAATACTCAAAGAGAATATATCAATAACCTTCTACAAAACTGGGAGTAAAATTGAACCATGTACAGTATATTTCATGACCTGGATTAAGAACTGGAAAGCATGGTTACAAAATTCGTGAATGTTGAAACTAAGTGGGAGGATTACAGACACTTTGAAGAATAAAATAAAATAAACCATTAAAATCTGCAATTAATGAGATTAAACTGAACGGGAAAAAGTAGAAAGTGATACATACAGGAAGGAGAAATCAAATACATAAATGCAAAATGGACAGTAACTGGAAAGAATGCTGTACTAGAGAAAACATCTTCAGCACCACAGACTGAATGTGAGGCAGAAATGTTCTGTTGTTTCAAAAAGAGAAAAACCTAATCCAAGATGCAGAAAAAGGATTGTTGGATGGGAAATATGGGAGGCAATTATTCTGGTCTATCTACTACTGGTGGAATACTTTGTCTAGTTTTGGGCACCACGCTTTAAGAAACACTGAACTTGGAGAGAGTCCAGGAGAGAGTGACAAGAGTGATTAGAAGTTTAGAAAGCATGGTGTATGAAGAAAGGTTGAAAGAATTTGGTTTGTTTAGTCTATGAGAAAACAGACTGAGAGAGAGACATGGTAGCAGCCTTTCAATATGTAAAAGTTTGTTACAGAAAGACTAAAATGACTTGTTCTTCATGTCCACTATATGTAGGTTCAGAAATAATTGGGACAATTTTCTATAAAGAAGATTTTGGTTATATGTTAGACATGACTTTGTAGCTGAGATTCTTAAGCAATGGAGTACAGAAATGAAGAAATTTATGCAATCCCAGTTGTTGTTTTTTCATATCAAGTAAACCAAACCTTTATGTACTGTTTAGGCATGTTACGCCCTCTCTCGGGGCAGGGGGAGGATTAGATGTTCTCCTTACAAAACTATTTTTCCATTATCCACAGTTTGTTATCGTGAATATTTTGTACCTGTTACCCAGAAACCTAGATGAAATGTGAGTAAACTAGTAAAACCCACTATCTCTTATTACTATTTTTTATGACTTTACTCTCCTTATTGCTTATTCAGGAAGAGCCAGGTGCTTTTTTTTTCAGAATCATTTTATAATAGTTCTCTCATGACTCTAATAATAGTAATCTGCTGTCTGCAAACCTCTTCTCTACCTAGGGTCTTTGCTTTAAGATAGGATGACCACAACTGAACACAGTGTTCCAGTTGAGGATGTACTACTTGTTTATATAATGACCTGATATAACTTGTCAGGGTAATTGGTTATCCCATTCTTTATTCAATATTATATACTATTTTCTTCTTTGATCATTGTTAACACTAAGCTGACTTTTCTTAGGATGCCCATTCATGCAGACTTGCATGGTGCTCTAAACTCCTTATCTTTGTATATGCTGGTTATTCTGAATGATGTTGTGTCATCTGAACATTTTGTCACATTGTTGTTCATCATTTCTGCCCATTGTTCATATATATAAAGAAACAGTCCTGGTTTACCTTTATGTTCTTCAATCTTAATCTGTTGCCAGCATAAAACTATCCCATTAACATCCTCTGCATTTTTCTGTTCCACACAACAAATGCTTATAAAGTCACTCCATAACCTTTATTTTGCCTCAACCTCTTATATTGAGGGGAGAACAGTAAAAGTAACTCCACATCTGACTTGGGAACAGTTCAATGTCTTTTATTTACTGGAAAAGAACAGGGTCTTAGGAAAGCTAATTTAGATGTCTACTTTAGATGACATGAACTAGTTGCTTGTTACACTCCACTGAATATAAAGATAGTCTGACTGCTCAGAGACAGTTTCAACATGTGGGCAAGGCAAATTCTCCTAAAAGTGTATGCAGATCTTAGAAGAATCATGCTGTTTCATTGTGACTGAGAAGTATGTTTTGGAAAACATTAGCTGCTCAGACTTCAGAGGCTGAAATTATTACATCTAGTAACTACTTCAGCATAAGCATGCATTGTTCTGTATCATAAAATACCAAATAAATATCAGAAATGTATTTGTGGTGGAATCCACAAGAGGACTACAATGGCATTGCCTCTTTACGTGTGTGACATAGCATGGTCTTTCTCAGTATATGGCACACAAGGGGGATGAACCCTGAAAACCATAGAGACATCAATAGTAGAGTGTGCTCAGGGATCATCAGTCCTGCGTAAACTCTGAGATGCTGTTCAGCCTGAAGAGAAATCAGACAGCTCCACAGACAAGCTGAAACTACCATCTTCTGCAACGCAGTGTATGAATGCCAGAAGGCCATTGTGAGATTCTCGGATGTCGCTCTACATTAAAAAAAAGTCCTGATTACAATTTCTTAAGTCCAGAACAATTATTCTCAATCAGAAGACAGTGGATGCTACACACAGCAGGAGAGCTGGCTGAGAGGTGAAAGCAGAGGTGGTCTATACTGAATGCTCTCTGTGAAGACACTGGATTCTTTTACAAACTGAGCATGAAAACCCAACAACAGCAGCAAAACCTGGGAAACGATACTCTGTAGCTGAAGCCTAATGGAAGAGAAACATCATAGACATAAAATCATAGAAGAGCCCAGGTTGGAAGGGACCTCAAAAGACCATCTGGTCCAACCTTTTGTGGGAAAGGCAGCCTAGATGAGATGACTTTTCCTTTATAAATGAGCCAGGACATCTACCCTTATGACCGGGCAGATTTGCTGTTAGATGACAAAAGCCAAGATGAAGCATGTGTTGTTGGCTGATATGTAAAGACCTACAAAAATCCCCTTCACTTCCCCAACCCATCCAGATTCAACTTCTCCATGTATGACTGAATGAGGAGGTCAAGAAAAGAGAGGACATAAGTAGATCAACAATGTATGTAAGATCACTAGAAGAAGTCTTTTAGTACCATCATGACCAGCCTTATCTCTGGTTTCCCTTACCACTTCCAGCACTGACAGTAATCCCACAAGTGAAAAAAAGAGACGATTCTGCTTCTGGGCTTGCTCATTCCCTGAAAGTCAGTAATGAAAGTGACCAAACTGAAGCTATGATTCAACCATGGTATAGATGGTTTCTAGGCAACTTCTTACAGAGCAGTAAAGATTTGTCCATTGACAAATTTCCACTTGAAAGGAGTCAGCCACTTGAGATAGCTACAAGCAGAGATGTCAGGTTTTGGAAAATAAAACCCATGAAAGCCTGAAACTTAAGATCACAGAATTAGTACTGGTTGGGATGAGTGGATCTGGTTAACCCAGATTTTTGCAGTCACCGAGCCTATGGAGATTATTGCACTGTTTTATGTTTAAAACTAAAACCCCAGGATTTTCTCTGCATAATTATCACTGGCTGCAGAATCATCTCCTTGATGTTGAATCAAAAAACTTTAAAAAATAAAAACAGCTACCATATGTTCATCACTGTGATCTTTTAAAACATGCACCAGGTATGAGCTGATAAAAATACTCTTCTGAATCTTCAGGGAGCCTGAAATTTTATCTGTAACAGAGATGTAACCAAATTGGTTCATTCAGTTGGATTGTCCATTGTGAAACTTAAAGATAATAGAAGTGCCACAATTGTTAACTATTAAAGTGCTGATCAAGTGGAAGGATATTTCTGTGACTGTTCCACAACCCCAGCCCTCTACCATTTTTTATATGTGTCCTTGTTTGTTCCTTAGAGCTCTCAAAATCCCATCTTTCATCTTTCCCTATCTCTGCTGAAGGCAACTTCCACAATGCAGTTCTGTGCACACCTCCCAAAATCTGTAGCACACTGAAGATGTCTGGTTAGAGTCAGATAAATGAGATGTCCCAACAGCAAATGAAGAAAACAGTAGGAAATTTAAAACTTCATTTACATTTTCAAAAGTTTCTGGCTGTTTCCCTTAATTGGCCCAACTGTGACCATCGTAACTGCTGAGCAGTAGCTCAGTCTGAAACAAGTGGGATCACTGAAACCAGTGAGGAGTGTGGCTCTGCCATGGGTCTGGTCCAGGCAATGCTGCCTAAATTAGAAGAACTGGTCGCACACTCCAGAATCCATCATTGTATATCCCACCAGTTTTTCAATGATCATAACTGCAAGCCCCATCTTGCGTTGGGATTTATCTGTGGTAGATGTTACCATACTGAGGAGAGGCCTTCAGTGTAAACTGCAGTATAATTCAGAGATAACCAGGTTAGCCTGGCTACCAGAAGCAGTATAGGTAAGTTAGCATATAGGATCACGGTATGATAGGTGCTAGTTATCCTTCCTATTTAAAGCTAGCTCAGTTATCTCTCTAATGCACTGCTGTCTGCAGTGTGACATACCCTTAAAACAGTTCTTATTCCAGGAAAAAATGAGTATTATTAGCACAGTCACACAGGAACTATGTGGTAGAATAAGGAACTGACTCCTTAACTCTCCAGCTCCAGTGTTTAATTAGACTACCAGACTGCAGCGTGCTCTTTGGGGAGCCTGGCTCTGGCGGTGTACCCAGTACCTGTTTGGTAGTCCACATCCAGGCTGCTGCCTGGTGCCTGGCCACAGGCAGGGCACCTTCCCTGCCCGACCCCGGGTCCCCCAGCCCAACTGAGCTGCAGACGGAGTTCCTCGTCTCACTTCCAGGGCTCTGTACCAGTGCTCTGGGCACCATGAGGGTGATTTCCAACCCTGGGTTAAAGGACTCTTGCATCCAAAGAGGCAGAGACCTTATTGTCAGCTAGTTGAACCAAAATCAGTCATGACACAAGCCATGCTAATGTAGAAACAAGTAAGGGAGTTATGTACAAGATCTGAATGTAAAAAAATGTTCTTAAAGCAGGTGTAGAGAAAAGAAGGGAGCTATGCTTATTTTAAAGGCTTTTTTCATAGTCTGTTGACAAGCTGACAAACAGTTTATAGGCTTATTTTACCACATGGCTGTGAACTAGAACTCATAAGTACTTTTTGTCCTTAATTTTGTAGGCATGGAACAAATCCTTTGTTTGCAGGAAGACACTTGCTTTAAAACCTAATTCCTACACCTTGGTTCATTCATTGGGAAAATTCCCTTCCTTCAGGAATGATTATATGAAAACCAAAGCATAATGTCCTTGGCAGAAGAGATTTCCACTGCCGTGTTTACATTTCATATGAAACAAGCAATGTGACAATCGTACCTTATACAGGCAAATTAGCACATTAAGTTCCACACCACCTCTGGTTTGAGACCAGGGAAAGTCATGAACAAATTGTTTCAGGTGAAAAAGAGTTAGGAATTGTAACCTGTTCACTAAAGGGTACCTTGCAACAGACTGTCTTTTTTTGGACTCAATTAGAAAAGTTACAGTCTGAAATTACTTCATATTCACCTGCTATGGCTATGTCTGCTACCACAAGTTCT
This sequence comes from Pluvialis apricaria, assembly GCA_017639485.1. Taxonomy (NCBI): domain Eukaryota; kingdom Metazoa; phylum Chordata; class Aves; order Charadriiformes; family Charadriidae; genus Pluvialis; species Pluvialis apricaria. Next base: position 148,762,828 of record CM030008.1, read on the forward strand.
GCGAGAAACAGGAAATTTTTGAAGTTATTGACCTAATTTTCTGGAAAGTGCAAGAATATTCACCTAATTCCCTGGGAAAACATTAATTCCCTTGAAGTTCTTAATTTCCATACCTACAGTTCTGTATGTCTTCCTTCAGTAATGTACTATTGAATAACACTATAGTAATGGTGTTTGATATGTGCATTGTTCCAAAATAGTTTTGAGACTATTAACCCAATCAAACTCCTGAAGTATCTATTGGCCTAAGTATTTGATGGGAAAAATTCTGAAATGCTGTAGAATCAGGAGGATTTCCATGTCTGAATATTTTCACCATGAGAGTCATGAGACTGCAATTCCAAAGCAACGTACGCACAAAGCCATTGTAAATCATTCCTTTCTCTTCGGACTCCACAAGGAACATGCCAAGGCTCTCGCCTCATTTATGTCAAGATGAAAAACAATTAACAAACACATGAGAAAGAATTAACTTTAAAAAACAAAAAGGTATATATTAACACTATAGCCAATAGCTTTTATAAATATACAAAGAGATGATAACTAAAGACAAAGAAGATTTTTTTGCCAGAGTTGAACTTGTTTCTGACTTCTGCTGCTTGGCTGAGAAATCCCCCCAACCCTGTCACTCTCCTTGCTGTGTTCACACACTGCAGAAATCACAGCGAACATGCTGCCAAAGCAGATTGTGGTGGTTTCTTTCCTCATCAAACTATAAAACTGTTGCATTTATCTGTACAAAAATGTTACAGCTACTTTCAGACTCCTGAAGAAACAGTATTCCTCCAGTTTCCTTTGCGTATCATCATGCCAGAACACAGCAATGTCTGACTTAGGCAAACTGGCAGCCCCTGGTCCAGGGTAGAAATACAACTAATCAGTCTTTAAAATACAGAAGGTATGACATTGAATAGATCTCCCAGCATATCTGCAGGTTAAATAACAAGACAGATAGTGGTTCGCCCTGAGGAAAAGGCTAATGAGACAAACAGCCCCTGCAAGATTTGTCTGCAGTTAAGCCATTTTATTTTAGACACCAACCTAGAATTGTTTCAGTTTGTGTCACTATAGCACCTCGGAACACTGACATTCTAATAAAGTCTTCTGGTTTTGCTTTTTCTGGGGGGGTTATTAGATCTCTTGTGTGGCATGCTCATCTCTAGAATATCTTTAAGGTCAAGCTATAATTTATTGCAAAGAAGAACATGGTTAGTACATGCGAATGTAACTCAAGAAATCTGTGTCCAGTTGCCAGTGCTCCGCAGCTCTCCTGTTGCTCAAAGAGTCTGTAGCACGGATGACCCCACACTGAGTCTGGTGCTTACTGGGACACTCCAGTTAGCAGCTGGTCTTGCTGGTGTGCATTGAGTGAAAAATAACAGACTGAGGCATGCCTGTGCCACTTTGAGAGCCTGCCTTATAAGACTGGCAGGCGCTTTGAATCACCAGTCTGTTGCAGTAAATATTGGTTGATGGCTGATTGATTAGCAGTCCGGTAGCACGTCCTAATGATCTTTCGACCCTCCAGCATTTTTGAGAAGGTCCCTAAATGTAGCTTCACCTTTTTCCTAGCATGGCTTACAAATGACTTGCAGTGGGTTGAGTAACAGAGCACAATATTTCTACCTTCTGGTGGAAGTCCCATGCCAAATCTGATCCACTGCAACACTGAGAAATTTTGATGGCGTATTATATGCCTTTGCAGGAGATGGAAAAAAATTATTTGCCTCCTCTCTAGTTTCTGCAGGGTGATTGATAGCCTGATTAAACCAGGCTGACTCCATTTGGTTACAGAACTGAGGTTTTGTTACTGTGAAAAAAAAATCCTGTTACAGTGCTTTGCAGTTTAAAAAAAAAATCACGTGGGTTTAGACAGAAATATCTGCCTCCATGGAGACAGAGCAATGTTCAGAGAGGACAAGTTCTCAGTTTGAATATTACTTGCTACTTCCAGAAGTTCAGGAGAGTCAGGCCCTCACAACACGGAGAATTACATCTATAACCTTTGCGGTGAAGGCAAAGGCAGTCTTAGGGAGCTAAGATCTACTTCTGGTAGATATGAAACAAATTTATAACTATTTTCAATTAGCCTACATGCTAGATCTGTGCTTATAAAAGGCCTATTGAGATATGTAACTGCATATTTGAATAATGAAGTGAACACCTTTTGTTAGTGAATTAAGAATTTGAAGAGGTAGGTCCATATTCAAGGGGGTTTACATAGGGACTGGGTTAATAAAAAGAAATAATTATGCCTAAGAAAATAATAAACTCCATTTTAGTTGAGACTTAGAGGTTAGCAATCATGGAGTGAAGATGGCAGATCTCTGAGTGACTTAGAAACTTTTGTTGTATTTCTAGAACCTGTTCACATTTTCAGCATTTCAGTCCATTAAATACTACCACAGAATTGGGGAATGCCTTCGTATTCCCTCAGGAATTTCTATTTTAGCCTCACAGGATCTCCATTTCTTTCTGCTGTTTACTTTATGCATCCCAAGATTCATTGTAAAAACGTTTTCACAAACAGCATTGGCTTTTACTTGCTAGCAAAAATCTTACTAACTGTACTTTACTGAAGATTGTACATAAAGTATGTATTTGTCATTGCCTAAGTGAGTTGTATGAGTTTTACACCACTTCAGCAATTATGCCAAGCTGATGAGTATAATGTGAATAATCCAGCAATTGTTTTTGTATTGTGCCAGCATATAAGGACACTGCCCTAACCACTGCATCCTGATTTAACAAAAGTTATCTTTTTTTTAATAGGGCATACTAATCCTACTGTATTGGTAGCTCTGTCCCTTTTTTGAGTTGAGCTCTGCTATCCCACAAATTGGATGGAAATCTCATTAGTGGAGCTATAATGAGCTGGCAATGAAACCCCTTCAAGCTTGCGTGCTTACGGCCATTTGCCTGTTTGTCTTACTCTTCATCATAAGCCTGAAATTGCCCATTAGGATTGCAGTGAAGAGCAAGTCTGACTGGAGCTGTGATGCTGACGGAGCCACCAAACAGGCAGAAATCTGTCAAAACTAAAGCAGGCCGTAGGGGATTATTTACGGGGAGGCTGCACCTGTGTGCATGTGTATATGCATGTTCATCCTGAGGTCAAACTGTAGGGCAAAAAAAAAATGAAAAGAGAAAATGGAGATGGAACAGAGGGGTAGAATTAGGAGGGAAAAGGGAGCAAAGACTGTTTTATTAGAACTTTTAAGTGTGAGCCAGAAGCATTTTATTGTACCTGAAATTAATAAGATGTCAATGAAAGGAACTTCTACCAAGCTCTTGCAGTGAAGTGTCATGAATGCCAGCATTCATGTCAGAGTAGGGAAAGTCCCAAGATGGTTATGCAGATCCTTTGAATCAAAACTATTTAAAACTCACTCCAACACAGAAGAAAAGAAGTGCAAGCTCTGGTGAAATCACAGCCACTCAAATGGCGGTTACTTCTGTTGCCTACCAGAGAGACAATATATAAAAAGCTAATATCCAGGATATTGAATACTTCAGAAAAGTAACTCCTGGCATAACTCCCCTCAAGTTATGCCAGGGAAGGTTTAGACTGGCTATTAGGAAAAATTTCTTCACAGAAAGGGTTATCAAACATTGGAACAGGCTGCCCAGGGAAGTGGTGGAATCACCATCCCAGGAGGTATATAGAAGAGGGGTAGACGTGGTGCTTAGGGATATGGTTGAGTGGTGATTTCGGCAGTGGTTGGACTCAATGATCTTCAAGGTCCCTTCCAACCTAGAGGATTCTATGATTCTAAAAACTGAATTCCTGTTGTGGTGGCAGAAGCCTCAATGTTTCCAAAGACTAACAGGAAACTGAGTAAAGTATTCTAAAAGTCCAGCCTGTCACGGGTACAGTGAAGTTGCACACAGTCTACAACAGACTATCAGCATATTTTAGTGTGTTGTACATAGTCAACAAATATACTAGAAAACCAAGTTGCCAGTAAACCGTTACAGAAAACCAAGAAGATTTTACACTGTTATTTAAAAAAAACCCATTGTGACATACATTTGAAACTGCAATCCAGCTATTACTTGAATGGAGATTTAACCAGACGTGGAAGATAAGTCAAAACCCTCACTCTGTTTATCAGGATGATTCAGCCTTAAAGAATCTTAAGAATATTCCATTTACACTCTTTTAAATGATATACAAATATAAAAACATCCTTCTCAAATTAAGACTTTCCAAATAAAAACTGAAAACAAAGTATTTTAGAAAAGCTCTGAAACTGCTAGCATTTAACAACAAGAATAAACCCACCAAATATAAATGGGAAACAAAACCAGGATGGAGTCCTTCTCAGAAAAAAATATGTTCAATAAGATGCACTGTTTAAACTGTGAAACTGCATGTCTTAATTTTCTTGCTTTTATACTTTTCTTTTTTAAATGTGTTTCTTGCTTTGAAATCAGGAATTTAACTCTTTGCTTTGTTAAACTAAAATTTGTTAAAAATGAAGTCGAGAAAATTTGATTGGCATAGAACTTTTAATGAATTCTTTGTATCCAAACAATTAAACTTGAATTGCAGCCAGGCTTCTAAGATGTCTATGCCCCAAATCAAGTTTAGCAATCTTTTAAAATGGTGAATGTTACAAGTCAAAACACAGTTCACATTAAGCACCAAGGTAAGAAACACAGTCATGTATCGAACCAAAGGTGAACCTGATGACAGCTATAGAGCACCTGAGGTGGGATTCATTGTGCTTAAAATTAGCTATCTAAGAGTTAGAAATATAATCTAAGCTAGTCTTACAGACTTCTGCAGAAAATAAAGAGACAGGAAACTCCAGAGAGTGATTCATCACACTACAGTGAAGAGTTTCAGTTCATTGCCTACAGGAGTCTAGATGAGAAGTATAAGCTTTGAGAAAGATACAATAGAATATTAAAATTGGATAGCTGAGTTTGCTATTGCCCCACAGCCATCTGCCCAAATTTCTGAAAAATATTTCTGCCCTTAAGGAAAAAACATCTCATCTAAACATTGATCAGCTCCTGAATCACTGCAGCTTCCAAACTGCAGGTTTGAAATAGGACACAGTGGTTCAGGAGTAAATTCATGTGTGGATCAGGTGTTCCTGTCTTGGGTTGACTCTACATGTTACAGGTGCAAAGTGGGCTTTCCTTCTGCGGTCCGTTTTTTAAACACTTTTCCTTTTTTATCAGAGCTCTCAAGGTAGACATCAGCTTTCAGAAAACTGAAGTTAGATCATCAATTTCCAACTTCAAGATCTACCGTGCTAACTATAAAGTATAGTTTATGTTGTGTGAAATTGGTTAGATGGAAAGAGAATTAGTGTACAGTAATATAGTGGAAGTGATATGATTTGCACTACAGACCTTGGAGACTCATTATAACTTACTACGTTTTGCAAGTGAGTAAAAAAGCAAAACCAAAAAAAAGACAATTTGAAGTCCAAGATGCAGTATTTAAAGATGTGAGGTTTTTTTCTTGTTTAGTTTTAATTATTTATTATAGCATTGCATGGAATGTGTTCTGTAAAAATAATGAAGTCTTAATAAAAGGAAACTTTACTGCAGCACTTCACATTTAAATCTTTCTTAAATCCAAAAAGATGATGGAAAGTTTACTAATTACAGACCATACATATTAGTGATTATAAATTAACTGCTTCTTTTCCGCAAGTTTTGTTAATCGTAAAATAACGCTCAGTAAGCATCGGATCTATATTGATTTCCCACAGCTGGACCCAATCAAGAAGTCTGCAACTTCTACAATATTGTGCTACTTTACTGGGTCACGTCTCTCAAAGCAGACTTGGAGCCAGCTACTTTATACTGTACTGTGCTCTCAGCCCGTGTGTGTGTGTGTGCATCAGTAGATGTGTATAGCTTTAACTCCACCTGCATTAGCTAAACAGCATGTAGGAAGACCAATGACCAACTGTATCATTTTCTTCGAGATGAAATAATTTCTTCTCAAGTTGTATAAGAGGCGGGACCATCTGATAATGATGCTGGAGAAGAGAAATGAAAACAGTAGCCACAATTGATCAAAACCAGTGTGCTGTTGAGGTCACTGTTTTAACAAAATTCACCCTGGCAATGGCATAGACTAAGCGCGCTGGCACTGAAACAGTTGTAGAAGTCATATACTGAAGGACCTGAAGGCAATGATACAAAACTGGAGAAAGCAGGACACATTTGATTTCTTATGCTGTGCTCCGCATGAACATTGCTGCATCTCAGCTCTGTGACAGAGACCCTGTCTGTTTGTGCAAATCCAGACTGCTGAAGTCAGTCCCATTTTTTTGTCTATAAAGAAACATACAGTCCACCATGTGAAATCATGATGATCGATTTTCCTTGAAAGCTCTTTATTGGTTGTTTATAGAAGTGGAGCACATGCATCAACATAGGCCCAGTGAGCAAAAGAGTTTCACCACTGTGACAGAAACACAACACAACAGTAAGTCCCAGAGGAAAGTCGGTAAGGGCAACAGCTTGACAATGGGACTATCTTTTTATTGACGATTTACAGTCTTTTCCATACACTTCCCCTCCCGCACCCCTTATTTTTTGGTAGAGAACAGGATTTTTTTTAATATGAACTATGCTAAGGAGCTCCAAACTCGGATATTTTTTTTCTGAGTAGATAATAGTCAGAGTAACCCGTCCCATTTTGTCGTGGGTTACTCCACCCTCTTCTGCATATTGTCCACATCATGTAATGATAACTATTGTTGGGCTATGTGAAGTTACATTCAGTGCTACACAACTTTCTTAACACACAGACAGTGAGTCAGGTGCTTAGGTAGCTCCATGTGGGAGTAGATTTTACCAACAGAAAACAGATAGCAGCTTTAACTGATTTTTTTTTTTTTTAAGGAAGAAGATATCACCTTTGAACAAAATGCTGCAGAGCTTGCAATCATCATTGGTTTTATGTGGGTATTTTATCCTTGTGATATTCTCTTGTTTATCCTCTAGTTTCTTGGAATAATTAAGTTGCCAAAGTTTTTTGTTTTTATTATTTTTTCGTATCACATTCTAATGGATTGGTGTCATTGTTTATAGATTGGCAATGTTTCATCTCCAGCTAAAAACCAGATCTTTAGGGTCAGGGTGTGGTCAAAATGTAAAAGATGTCAGGGAAAGAAACAGCCAGGTTCCCAGGGACTCTAGTTACTGATGGAAATGTTCAGGTCACTGTTCAAGTCGTTGACAGATTGTCTAGGGGTTTTCAGCTGAGCCACAGAAGAAGCTGTAAAAATCAGTCCTCTTCTGATCATTCTCCTTCCTGTCCTTTTCAGTGCTCTCCTGAAGGCTTATATTCAAAGTGTTGTGCTGAAATATTAGAATTGTGCTTCCCTTTCTGTCTTATGTTAAGCTTATGGGCAGGCAGTGTTGACAATGGTGATGATGATCTTGAAGTCTCTGGAATCCGTTTTTCTGCCTTTTACTGATCTACCCAGATACAAGATCCCAAAGGTTCTTTCCTTTTTCTTTCATCTGCCAGTAGATCAGGCTTCCGATTTCATTGTTTGTGATGTCTAGGAGGGGAATATTGGCCCCACAGATCACAGTGAAGGGCAATGTTGATGCTATCTGTGGTTTACACATTGTGCCAAATGTATTATGGCATTATGTTTTATAGTCTTTCACGTGTGTTATCCCTCCTCCCTTTGTGTGTGAAGAGGCAGTGTACAACTGCAGCCAGGACTGCAGTGAATGATGTTAGCTGAGCTATCTTACCCAGAAGAGTACTTATTGACATTTTAATGTCTCTTCACCCATTTCCTGTATCAGGGCCTCCTGCCTCTAAAACTGATTTTCTTCCCACGATTGGATTTCTTTCCTGCGTTTTCCACAATTACTCCCTTACCCAGTAACTGTAAAGCTTGTCTGAGAAATAACTCTCTAAACAAAAGTTTTTCAGACCTCTTCCAGCTTTCCTCCTGAGTATATTTAATATTCCAGCATCTGGTTTTGGACGGAATGCTCTATAAAGAGTAAGTCACTTTTTTGGTTATTTTTCCGACTGCCTCAGTTCTATTAAAGTAAGTCCCTGCAACATATAGCCAGGATAGAGCACGGAATTGTTTGCCTTGAAGAGAGGACGTTTCTGCTTATTTGCCATTTAAGGAGTCAGTTTTCTCAGAGGTATCACAATTCAATGGCTTCTTCTGGCGTTAAATGTAAATAATTTCTTGCAATTTGCCTGAGCTGCATGATTTTTGGAAAGACTCGGTGATCTTCATGAGGTTAGGATAACTTTACCTAACTTAATAATCATGTGAGATTATTTATACATGGGGCGGTTATTAGCGATTTTTTGCAAGATAAATTAAATTTTCATTCAAATTTTCCTTTGAAGGCTGAATAATGGCAAGTTGTAAATTATGAAAATTGGTATGATAAGAAATCCCCCAGGAAATTTTCCCAGGGTTTATGGACTGGGTATAAGTTGCAATCTTGGACGGCGAGATCTGTCTGAGATATTTTTATTTAGGTTTGCAAGAATTATGTTATTGTAGTGCTACACGTTCTTAATGCTTTCTTTATTCATGTATGAGGGACAAAATCAAAGACCTCATAGTCTTTCCACATTGTCCTGAGATTTTCTGGCTTTGGCAGTCTTCATAACCAACATACCAATTAGAAGTTGATCCCCAGAAGTACTAGTATTTCTTTTGCATCCTTTTCATTCCCATGTGAAATTTGCATTGGTAACCACACTGTAGTAGATCTGCTCTGATGTGATCAATGTTAGCAGTTTGCACATGGTTGAGAGACATGTGATTATTTAGGAATTAGGAACTACTTGAGGCCCATGATTTTGTTTTCCATAATTAATGCTACTCTGACATGCATCTTAGTGATTACTCCTGAGCGAACTGCCTGGAGTTTTGTGCTGGTCCTGGGTGCAGAAATACGAAGCACTGAAGCCAAAAACTACAGATAACTTCTGGTCTGCTTTTTTTTTTTTCCATTGAGGGATCTCTTGACCATTTCTGCTGCTAATTTTAGTTTTATTTGCTGTTAAACCTCTGTTCCAGCATCTTTAATCCACCTGGTATTACTTTTCTGTTTAATAAGGTTGGTTGAGATTTTTTTGCATAACTTTATGGACTCCAGAAAATTTCTAGACATTCATCCAGAAAGTTTCTAGAGATTCCTCCTAATAAAGTCTTTTGCTTGAAGTCGAATGGTTTTACTGTTCACATGCCTCCTTTGTGATATTTTATCTTTTCATATCTTTTAACCTGCAGATAAGGGGGGCATGGCTCACTTGCTCACTGTTGGAAAAATGATAAATATTAATAATGACCTGTGTATAACAAATTCAGATAAAGATAAACAAAGAATATTTTTTCTGGCTTTGCAACACTAGAAGACAGGGCTTGGGCCACTGCAGTTATTCTGATGTACTTGAACAGTAAAAAATTATTTCATTCCCGAGACAGTGATTGACCTTGTTCAATGAAAACATGGGGTTTTTTTTTTGTTGTTAGTGGTGTTTCCCTCTTCCTCCAAATGTTACCTTCATCTTACCTGAACTTATCATCTCTGCACAGTTTTCGTTTTGTTTGTTTGTTTTGGTTTTGGTGTGGTGTTGTTTTTTTTTGGTTTTTTTTTCTTTTTTTTTTTTTTTTTGTCATTCTCCTTCATATACTCTGCTGGAGAAATACTATTATCTAAACTCCTTTTGTTGAAGAAGAGATGTTGTTGGGAATAATCCACAGGCCAGAAATTTGGCCATCCCACCAGTTTTACACAGGAATTGAATAAGAAATGTTAAAGGATTAAAATCTCAAGAATGAAGAAAAATTAACTGTTGTTATCTCTGGAGTCTGCCAGAGAACCTGAGGTATAGTCAGTATAGCATTCATTTATTCACAGAGAGAGGAGCCTCAGAACTTTGTGATCCATGGTAGCAAAAGTAATTGATAAAAAGACAACATTAACGTCTGCTTTGATCAGTAATGTTTGTGACACCTCAATCATGTCTATAAGATTAGCTATCATTACAGCCAGAGACATCTCTATACCTCATTCATTTCAGTAGTCTACCTGGAAAGATTTGAAATATGGATAGGAAGACATTATGTGCCACAGGAATGCCACCATTGCTTTTCAAAATGAGTGTGGCCAAGTAGCAAAGGTAAAAGTTGTAGCGATTATTTCCCAAACATATTTTAATTGGCAATAAATTAAATGTCTTTTCCCCAAGTCCAGTCTGATTTCACCTGTGACAATAACTGGTAGGTGGTCTTCCTGTCTTTATCTGAACTCACAAGCTTTCTCATCCTATTTTCTCCCCCTGACCCACTGTGGAGGGGAGTGAGCAGATATAGGTGGGAGTATGACCGTTAGCCAAGGTTAACTCACTACATTTCATCATAAGTTGGTTTATTGCCCTGCTTACTGAGGCTCATAGCATAGGTGCATCTTGGCATTCCTCTTTGGTGAGTGTGGCTTTGAAGAGGATCCCCTGACCATGCCCAAGGATGACATTGCAGAGAGGTCTCAGAGCACGCAAGATGGTTTCCCTTTGGAGGAAACTAACCAGAAGAAGCTCTAAAGGACTACTTCTCATGTGGGCCATCCACTAAAGGATATTCTGGCTGCAGGAAAGGCTGGAACAAGCTCGTTGTGAAATACAGCATGGATATTGCACCTGAAAATACCTTTTATTATACAGATCCAGTCCTGTTGTGATACCTGCTAATGAAGGCAAAGCCCATGGCCTCCTTGAAGATGACCTTCATTAATGATAAGGAGCATGGACTAATTAAGCAAAAGACAAGATGAATTTGCTTTGGTGTTTCATAATTTTTGGATGCATCTATAGTGCTGTAGGAACAGTCCCAGACCTAGAGACCAAATGGTACAAAATATCTCCCACACCGATCTAGGCCAACTGCCCCCCAGCCATGATATGCAACACTTGGTGCAGATACTTTCAGGCCATAGGAACCTCTCTGAAATATGCCCCAAAATATAATTTTGTTTTCAGTTTGAAGTCACTAGGATGTAACAGCTCTGTCACGGCCTATGACATGGTGTTTATAGCAGCATGCTGAGGATGTGATGTATGCTATGGGTAGTGGCAAGACGTGAAGCAGGCAGAGTGCTTGTAGGTATAAAGTTCGCAGATGCAGACTTGGACTTTGGTACATTCTCCTTTCATCCTCCAGCAAACAACATGTAAGACCGCATCCAAGTTTCACCTCAGAGGGATATAATTGGGAGAAAAATGCCTAGGAGCAATCCAGAGTGTGTGTAGTTTGGACAACCAGTGGAGCAGAACCTGAAAGAACCTGAAAGAGAGAAACGGATAAGCTGAGAGAGTAGATGCACCTTCTCCTGAAGAGAAGACCACTCCTCAAGAGGAAAGCATGTAGTTTCTATCAAGAAACCAAATGTTGCTAGCTATGCAAATAGTTTCAGTCTATTTCCATAGGTTCATATTGAGATGAAATTTTGTACAGTTATTGCATGTATGGTGTTCTCCCTTGATATAACTAAATGTTAATCACTAAGGTGATTACAAAGAGGCATCATTATCAGTCCTTCCAAGCCTGGTTCATTTTCCTCTGTTTCCTTCCTGTTAAGCAAAACAGTCTAAATGTTCTCTTCAAGGATAACCTTGATTTATAAGTAGGCAAAGACAGTCAGGGTAAACAGACAGACCTATTGCCACCTTCTGGAATACTTCAGCCAGGCAGGATTTAAACAGAAATTAAAGTACAGGAGAAGGAAAATGTCTGAAAAACTCTGTGGGCCGTAACTCTTGCCAAGACCAGCTTTTAAGACTTTTACAGATGACATTCAGGTTCAGATTCAGCGAAGTGGCTCTGAACTTCCCATTAAACCCAGGCCCTGGGTCTTCATCTCTTTCTGTTAATTAGTCTTAGTCTCTGAAGAATTATGATGTCTTGTGATGCCAGCACAGCTCCAAAAGGTCTAAGTTTGTCAGTTAGCATCGCTATCTCCTGTTTGCAGGGTTTTATCAGTCCTCCACCACACTCATCGCAGGAAAGGATAGCATCCTTCATCAGGATGTTCTGGAATCCACGTCCCTCAGTGTCCTGCTATTTGGTTATTTTTAAAGTGTGTGAATTAGAAGAATGAATCACTCATACTTTTACAAGTGTATAAAAAATATCACTGCTTTACCAGGAATATTATTAAGTATTACGTCGCAAGTGGTATGAGTGACTCCAGGAACAAAGCTTGAGATTCAGGACAGGATTGCCAAGGTGCATGAATCATTCACTTAAATTCAGAGCAAATTCACAAAGCAATTCTCAGAGGATTAATCATTTTAGTAGAAAGTATATGAAGTACAGCAGTTGGCAGCTGGGTTTTTTTTGTTTTTGTTTGAATGGTTGGTTTCATATGGAATTTTCTTTTTTTGGGCAGGGGCAGTTAGGATTTATGGATGTTTCAGTTTGCAATGGATGTCTTGAAACATGATCTTTGTTCTGATCATTCACAACGTTTATTTTCCTTTAGAGTTCACTTCAGTGTGAAGGGCTGATGTTTTCATACTTTCATTACTCAGGTTACACACAATGTTTGCTGTGTATGGTATGAGTGGTTATATTTAGGTTTGGACGTATACACCAATTTTGGAGAACTGAGCTTGCTCAATACACAGAACAATTTACTGAAAGAGCCACCAGTAAAATGCTGCTGGTTTCACTATGGTTGTTCAGGTCTAAATTGCAAATTAGCCCCATTTTCATTTGAACTCATACAAAAAATATTTTTTTTCAATGCCAGAATTTGACCATATTATAGGAAAGATGTTTATTATTATTAATTGTTGTACATCTGAAACACTAGTATCAGGTTCACTTTTATTTGATTGCACAAAATGAGGAAAATTCAGGCCTTCTGTGGACAAAATCAGCCTCAAAGGTACCTCTAGCATTAGCAGAAGAGACAAAGGGACTCTGAAAGCCAATGCCTCCAATTATCGAGCAATATAAAAAGGAACGTTTTTCCATGGCACACTCATAGGGAAAGTGGAAATGAGCTATGATATAAAATGGACCGTAATCTGGGTTGATAATCTACCATGTACAGAGCATCTTCTCTGCTGTTTGTGCTGCATTGACAGTCCAGGAAGATGTTAAATGCAGGTGGGTAGAAACAGGGAGAGGAGGAGGAAGAAACAGGCCAGATGCTAGCTTGAACCTTCAGGAGTAATTTCATTAGATCTGTTTGTCCAACACAATAAAATAATAAAGCAAGAATATCTGCACTTCTGGCTGAATATTTTTATTGGGATTTGCTGATAAATAGAAAGGAAAGGGTCACATAACAAGGAATCAGAGAAAAAAAATTATGGAGACTGTTATAGGTTAAAATGAGAGGCTGTATTCTAAGTACCGAATCAGGTTTATAAAAAAATTGTGTATCATAATACACTGAAAGGCTATCAAACTGTGAAAAAGCCAGAGTTACAGCACTGAAATCTGTCTAGTTACATGAATAGTTCAAAATTTTGTCAGGTTTTAGGGGCTGTTTTTGTTTTGTTCAGTTTGCTGCTCTCCTAAGAACTGATCTGTTCTTTCCTGGCATAAGTGAGTGAAAATGAAGGAAATATTCCCACTTACACCAGTAGGAAGTTGGCCCCGTGGTATTTCACATAACATGATTTTATTCTTGAAACTGATTTCTGTAAATCATATATTTTGCTCTTTGAGCTTGATGATTATACTCTGCAGCTGATTAACTGAAGTTTGTTTTTAAAATTTGCATTTTCTGGAGCATAAAATCTGTGGAAATTTTGCCCACTATATATGTCATTTTGTGTTACTTCTACAAAGCTAAAATGTATCATATTAATTTGACTATATTGAATATACTAAATTGCTAATAAAGAATAGGATGCAAGAACTGATCATTGCCAATGAGCAGTAAGTGCCTAGAGAAGCGTTGAAGTATGGTATTTCTAGACAAAACAGGTAATAATTTCTGTGTCTTCTCGCAGTTCATCTTCCTGCTTTAACACATTACATGTTATAATGTAATCTATGAGATAGAAACAATACCAGGAGTCCTAATTAAATTAAAAGTAATTACCCGTTGTGTAGATACGGCTTTCAATTGAGCAGCTGCAAGTTGATATTTTGTCATCCTCAGTTTATCTATATGCACATGCGTGATTCTTTGTATCAGTTATTAATGACGTTCTCAGTAGTCATGAAGTGTTGTGGAAAACAGGAGAAGAGGAAAAGGATGAATGAAAAAAAATGTTGTAGAAAATGCAGGCAGTGAATGAGTACATTTACTACTGTAAGTCTTCAGCTGGGATGCTAGTTCCTCAGTCACTTATTTTCTGTTATATCTGAGAGAGATCTGAAAGAAACATAAGATGACGCCTATGTTTTTCTAATTTTTTTCAGGCTATTAGCAAATTTTAAAAACAGAGAATCTGTCAGGTTAAGCACAAGGACCTCATTCTTTTGCTTTATTAAGGACCTTCTATCGTGCCCTGGAAGTGTCAAAATATCCTACATTGACTATAAACAGAATTTATTTGTTTAAAATATAGATATAATCAACACATGTTTAAAGAGCTTTGAGGAGAGGAGAGGAGAGGAGAGGAGAGGAGAGGAGAGGAGAGGAGAGGAGAGGAGAGGAGAGGAGAGGAGAGGAGAGGAGAGGAGAGGAGAGGAGAGGAGAGGAGAGGAGAGGAGAGGAGAGGAGAGGAGAGGAGAGGAGAGGAGAGGAGAGGAGAGGAGAGGAGAGGAGAGGAGAGGAGAGGAGAGGAGAGGAGGAACCTCAGTGAAAATAAGACCCAAAAGGTTTTTGTTTTTTTTTTTAACAATGCAATAAATTTTCCATTTTTAGAAGAAAAAGTTTCTGGTTTTTAAGCAGACTTTTATGTGAGAACAAAAAGAAGCTTCATTACAGAAAAAACATTGCACTAGAGTATTATTCAGACTGATTTAGTGTCTTTTTCAGCTGCATGGTTCTCCTATAACAACGGGATACAACATCATTCTCCAATTGAGAATATTATGCAGCTGCTTAAGAGTGTACGCAGGGTGATGTCTATTTGAGTGACTGTTATCTTGCTGGCATAAGCCTGCTACCAAACAGGAGCAATTATTCCCAATGCAGTCAAATTAAATTTTCATAACTACGAAGCTGCATTTTACCTTGGGGCCGTACCTGATGCCCATTTTTTCATTCTTCATTCCTTAATCCTCTATATTAAATCTAAACAAATCAATGTTTACTAACATTAATATTTTAACATACAGTACTTGCTCTGCCTTCTGACATCTTGTGCCTTTATTAGTAGCGTGGTGAAGGCATTCTGCAGTCAACAGTAAAAGGCCCCTTTTTTTGTTTTCTATTCTTGTTAACTGGTTTATTTCTTCATGTGCAAATGTGCACGTACAGGCATATATTTTTCTACCACTTAAGTCACCAAAAATTCCTAAGGGATTAGAGAAAACCAATCATCATTTCACCGCCGAACAAGGGTCATGTTACGAAAAGACTAAGGTGGAATTAAAAAAAACTCTGCTTCAATTTCTGCATTAATCAAATGAACAAAATGGGTTCGCTTCCCTTTAAAGAGCCATCGGTCACTTCTTGGTCCCCAGATTCGCCAGTACAGGTCCATACACCTTTATCAAAGCACACCTCTACCTGGAGGCTGAAGGCGAGGGCTTCACAAATCATATCAAGAGCAGAACACCTCTGCTGCTTGTGAAGCTGCTTCCCAGACACAGTGAACCGGCAACTGTCCCCACAGCCACAGATCCCTGGTTCCCACCCTGCAGTTCCTTCATACTCCGATTAGGTGTCTGCCAAATACCCAATTATAGTATTTGACTGGCTACTCAATACCTGGAACTAGTGTTTGTCTGTACGTGATACAAAGCAAATTAATGGATAGGAACACAAATCAATTAAAAAAATAATTAAAATGGTATTCTATTTCCGTTCCTCTTTCCCTTACTCCCATCCTTCCCACTCATTTTGCGATTTTTCTGCCTATATCTGTACCGTAAGTCCCCTGGCATTATTTCTCTGTCCCCAGTGAAGTTTGAAACTCCTTTCAATTTAGTATCAGCAAATGTAATTACAGGCTAGTTACTTTCACTTCCAACTCATTAATGAAAATGTTAAATAAGACTGAACCTAAAGTACCTTCCTAGAAAACCCACCAGATAGTGCTTCCAATTTCTATAATATGGTCACTCTCTCTCTTCCCAGAAAGACTTTTCAGAAAATATCAACATCGCCTCTTTACTTGGTGGATTCCCTGGAAAGTCATCCAGATTCCACCAAGACTAAGTATAATCTCTCCCATCCCCTTGAATTTCTTGCCAGCAAATAAACTAGCAAAGCAAGGCTTGAAAACTGGGATCCTTGGCACGGAGCTGCTGTTAGTTTAAGGGTTTTCTCCCTTTGCTGAAGATGAGGAGACGGAGCTAGAAACAAAATTACCTTTATTTAAGGCTTTATAACACTAGCACGGTTTTACCTATAGCTAGGACTATAAACCTGAAAGTAGAGTTCAGTAGGCTGTGTCCATCAGCAATGGGAGAAAAAAAGACAGATAATATGGAAGCTGATAATTACCAAACTAACATCAGCAGCCACATTTTCTCTGCCTTTTTATTATTAGAAAAAGTTAAATCCTGATATCTAGTTCATTCGTTGTGTTTTCTGGCACACACTAGATGTTTGTATGCCTGCTGGGCTGGAATTCTGATGCCGGAAAAATAAAATAAAGCGTGCTGCAATTTCTAGCTGGCTACTGGGCTCTTCTCTGCACTTAGCTTCAAAGATTTTTTAAAATATATTTTTCTGCACCACAGCTCAGGGTTGCTAAATCCAGAAATTGAAACATTCTGGGAACCAAATCATTTGGGGCAAATCAAAGCTTTTGGAATGTTGCCCTAGGATTTTGAAGATAGCAGTTAATAGTAAAAACTGTTCAATATTTTTAAGGAAATCCCAATTATAGAAGGCTGCACCATTCAAATCCTTGATTTAGGAGTAGAATGAATGCTGCATGTCTAACAGAGGAGGCTGCATGTCTGTGTTGTGAAGGCAGGAATTAGTGATGGACAAAAGGAAACCCCTTGCATTTTACATCTGTTATGCATCTATATTTACATGTTGGTAACAGTTGCTTGTGAATCCAAAGATGAAGCTTATTTAGTCTTTCAGGTCAATCTCTAAAATATGTCTGACAAAAATTGCAGTTCCCTATCCAATTTATGTAATTTATTTTTAAAATATTGCCGTTGTTTTCCAAATGGAAAGAACAAAGATTAGGGGCAGGAAGAGTTTAAATGGTAGTGTTAAGCCTCCTTTCCCTGCTCCACCAGGATTCCCTAACAATTGAATTAGAGTCATAGAATCATAGAATTGTCTAGGATGGAAGGGACCTTTCAGATCATCAGGTCCAACCATCAACCTAACACTGCCAAAACCACCACTAAACCATGTCCCTAAGTGCCACAACTACAAGTCTTTTAAATACCTCCAAGGATGGCGACTCCACCACTTCCCTGAGCAACCTGTTCCAATGCTTAACAACTCTTTCTGTGAAGAACTTTTTCCTAATATCCAGTCTAAATCTCCCCTGGTGTAACTTGAGGCCGTTTCCTCTTGTCTTATCGCTTGTTACTAGCAAGAAGAGGTCGACCCCCACCTCGCTACAACCTCCTTTCATGTAGTTGTAGAGAGCGATCAGGTCTTCCCTCAGCCCCCTTTTCTCCAGGCTCCTCATCAGACTTGTTCTCCAGACCCCTCATCAGCTTCATTGCCCTTCTCTGAACACACTCCAGCACCTCAATGTCTTTCTTGTAGCAAGGGGTCCAAAACTGAACACAGTACTCGAGGTGGGGGCTCACCAGTGCTGACTACTGAGGAATGATCACTTCGCTAGTCCTGCTCACCACAATACTGCTGGTACAAACCAGGATGCCATTGGTTTTCTTGGACACCTGGGCACACTGCTGGCTTATATTTAGCTGGCTGTCAACCAACACCCCCAGGTCGTTCTCTGCTAGGCAGCTTTCCAGCCACTCTCCCTGAAGCCTGTAGCGCTGCATGGCGTTGTTGTGACCCAAGTGCAGGACCCGGCACTTGGCCTTGTTGAACTTCATACAATTGCCCTCAGCCCATCGATCCAACCTGTCCAGATCTCTCTGTGGAGCCATCATACCCTCAAGCAAGTCGACACTCCCACCTAATTTTGTGTCATCTGTGTAATGATATTTTAAATCATAGCTTGGTTAAAATGTAAGTTTGTAGAGGTTGTAATTATGTTGTCATTTTCACCTGACATAAATGTGTGGCCTGTGGAAAAGGGATGCAAAGGACACCAAGACTCAAAGCTGATCAGGTTAGTTTTCAGGTTAGTTCTCAACAGTACCCAGCTCTCTGACCAGCTGTGCAAACACTAGTGCCAGCACAGTGGAGAAATGAGTAGCTGAGGATGGAGGGAAGGACCTCAATGGCAATACATCAGACTATAACGATTATGAAGCTACAGTCAGAGATAAACAAAACTGACAAAAAAAGACCTTCAAGACTTTCCCATGTGCTCCCAATCCCAAAGCTACAGTAGCCTCAGGATTTCCAAGGTAGCAATTGTGTAGCCTGAAGGCCCTGTCTTTTTAGGCAGATTACTGGTGATCCACAGGGAACGGTGTGTAGTCAAGGTCAATCCAACCATTGGGCAAAGCTGACCGGAAAGCCTGAGGAACTGGAAAAGCATTAGACTACAAAGCACCCTGAAAGTTCTGCCAACTAGAGCCCCTCTGTCATCATCATTTGAAGCCTTGTACAGAAAATTCCTCAAAATATTTTTAAAAAATGTGACAATTTATACTTACTTCACTATAATATATGAAAAATTATAGTCTACTCAGTCCAGGAGCACCTGGTTTTAAAGACCATGTGTTATTGAACATTGGGAAAGCTGCATAACAGGCACCCATGCAGTAAAGATGCAGTAGCAATGGTGGTGCACACATATGCTCAAGGTGTGCATATTAAATGACAGCAGCATGATGTTTTGCATACGGGACTTAAAGATGTTACATGTAGAACAGCATCTCTTCATAGTAACTGATTATATGCATTATAAAGCAAAAGAAAATATTTCCACCAGTCTGGCTTCTTAATACTTATATTTAAATGGTAAAGCTCAGTGTATTTTTTTCAATACCTTTATTAAATGCATTATTCACCCCATCTGTGATTTGTTGGTTTCAAACACAGATTCACACTCAGTTATCTAATGTTAGGCACCTGACTGCAGTGTCTAAATTAGGGCTAGAGATGCCCTTGACACTGCGCAGTCAAAGAGGGCGAGATGTTTCCAGAGGATGATTTAAGACTTTGGTGCCTGCATTTCTCCAGTGTCTGCAAAGAAACCTTAGACTGATTCTAGTTTCAGCAGCTTTAGTGAAACTCTGTGTGAGTTGATATGAACCCTAGTAACAAGGATGGATGCCAGTCACGTTTGCCTTTCTGTGGACCTCACAGAGTATCTACTGACAATGGTTAAAACCTGCACTGGAGTTCTCACTCTGGAGTCTGTTTCATTACTTCTCTAGTATTGTTCCATAGCAAGTTTTTTTATTCATCCCAGCAGAAGACACAAAGCTTGCAAAATATTTTCTCCATGAAGGTGCAGTCGACACCACAACAACTTTTCTGCACATCGTGTTAATTGCCTGCAAATTATTTGTGTCTTATTGTTCTTGGCCCTTGAAACATAAGAGTAAAGGAGACATCTCTTCCCTATCTACAGATACATCTGAGACAGCATCAGATGAATTAACCGCAGAATTTAAAGCAGAGAAACAGTACTTTGGCAGTGCTGTGCCTGTCTAAATTGCAGATCGACCGAGCAATTAACCTGGGAAGGCATGTGCCACAACACAGCCAGAGCCACTCAGGGATGGCAGCTGCCCTGCGTGCAGATCCTGACTCAGCACTTCAGGGCACTGTTTAGTCAAACTTGTTGCTGCTGACAGCTAATGGGGAGTCTCTTCTCCCTCAGGAAATAGGGTTAGTTAATGCGTTCATTGCTCTGGCTTTGTTGTTTGCTTGCCGAGCAAAACAATAGTTACAGATATGGAGCATTTGCAGCAGCGGGGCAGGACAATCTCCTTTCCCAGAACTGTTGACATGGCTCACTTCTTCAGAAAAGCAATATGTTGGAAGTATGACCCAATTATTATAAAACAATGAGAAGTAAGAGATTACGTGTTCACAGTTTAAACTGTTCAAAATCTACCTGACAAGATATTTTTGTTTCAGAAAACAAAATATTTTACTGATGACAGAACATTCTGCAGAAAATGACTGGGTTTAGTAGATTTTCCATTGAGGGTAAAATATTATATTTTGGCAAAAAGCAGTCTTCACATACTACCACAGTGCATTTCTGTTTCCTCCAGGTCCTTACCAGGATTCAGCTGAACTAGGTTTAGGTCTCTGCAGTGTATCATTGTGTCCTGGTTTCAGCTGGGATAGAGTTATTTTTCTCTCTAGTAGCTGCTGTGTTTTGGATTTAGTATGAGAATAATGTTGACAACATGTATTGTTCTAGTTCTTGCTAAGTAATTTTTACATTAACTGCCTTTTTCATCCTCTCATAGAAGCTGAGGGGGAGCATAGACAGGACAAGCTAGGCAAAGGATTATTCCATACCATAGAGGTCATGCTCAGAATATAAATGGGGGTTGGCCAGTGGGCAGGAATCCATGATTGCTTCTCGGGGTAGGCTGGGCAACTGATCATCAGGTGGTGAGAGCAACTTGCGTTGTATCACTTTTTTTTTTTTATTTTTTTACCATTATTATTATTACTACTACTATTATTGCTATTGTTGTTGTTGTTGTTGTTATTTTCCTTTTCTATTACTGTTCTATTAAACTGTCTTTATCTCAACCCACAAGGGTTTTTTTCCCCTCCTTTTCTCCCTCTTCTCCCTGCCCTCCTGGGGGGAGGCAGGGAGTGAGCGGCTGCATGGTCCTAGTTGCTGGCTGGGGTTAAACCGTGACACATGGTATCCTGCAGTCCAGGTGGCTGTAATATAGAAAGTGAACTTTAGTGGGCTATTTTTTCTGGAATTTACTTCCATACCAAGCCATATCTCTTGCACCATGCTATATTGAGTGCTGTGTTCAGTTTTGTTTAATTGTCGCTACCAGCTCCACATTTTCTAAATGTTTCAAAGGTGGTTAGGACATTTATTTTTTAAAAAAAATAAGTCATGCCTGTGAAGACGGATTTTTAAAAAGTCTTTACTGGCTTAACTCAGCTCTCTTTGATAAGGATAATACTAAGACGGTTCCAAACATTTTTCACAGTCCCAAGTATTATGTAGTGAACCTAAGATGCACCGCAATACCCATGTTTCCCACTCAGTATTACCTACTTTTATTTCTCCTCACACTTAGTTTGCCTTTGGGAGACTGATTATGGGTTCTTTTTCCCAGTTTGTTGTTGTCTTCATTGCTGAAAGATGTGCTAGTGCTGCAAGACTATGACTTGAAGCATCAGAGATACTGCCCTTCTGGTGATATGATTGCTGTAAGTTCTGCCCTTGTCTCACGTTTCTCCTAGATGAGTTATGCTGATAAAATTCTCTTCTGATACGCAAGAGTCATTGAAGTACTCCGTCCACTGTTTAGTCTGCTCCATATTTTAGAATATCTTCCCTGTCTTGTGGAATCCCTAAACCTATGTTTCGCAAAGCAGCAATTATTTCAGGAATACTAGTTTTGCATATTAGTTTAAGAAACAATAAAAAGTATGATTTCATAACATACTGAACTCAATCTTTTCAGAATCGGATCTGTTTATAGACTTGATGGTTTCTATCTAAAAAGCAAAAAAAACCGCTAGGCAATCATTTCAGAAATTTAAATCACATGCAAGAAAAAAATGGGCATTCAAGACTGGTATCTTCAAAGTTATGAGTGCTTCTTTCGGGATTCTTGTTACCTATTTGGCACACTGCATTCCTAAACATTGCATACTTTAAATTACATTAGCTAATAAGTGTTCCAGATGTGAAAAATACTTCATTTCTGATTTCAACAAAACCATCAGGTGTTTATTCTATTTAGCATTTCAACTTAAAGTGAACCATTTCTGGACATGTCAACTTTAGTACTTTTAACATCATAATTCTAGTTCATAATGTACTCAGAAAGAGACCTGTTCTGTATTTGCAAAAAAGAATATGCACATGAAGATTAAAATGTGCATGATTTTTCTTCTCATCACAAAACATCCTAATTACTCTTCCCTTGAGAGAAAGAAATGATACACAAATAAATTTTCTAACCTCACTGACCAGATTGCTGATGAAACCTCCCTTGCACTCTAGCACTTTCTTTATCACATTTATGACATGTTCAGAAGCGAAGACCAAGTGTTATTAGTAGAGAAGGAACGATTAATTTTTTTGCAAGTTGAAGTGTTAATATTTAATTGTGACCTTTGTAGAAATGCTAAGCTTAAAATGTAAAAGTTAATAAAACTTCTATTTGAAATAACAGCAGATGGCCGTGTAGTGAATACAAGCTTAAAATTGGTCTTAGGGCTCTATTATGTTCACAAACTGCCTCAGCTATCAATTACTATGTATGTTGCTGATGAGAGAAAAACTGAACTCCTGTTTCATGTAGTGCACCTTAGCTGAGTATCATCTGACATGAAGGGCTATAGAAGGCTCTGATTCCTAAACAAATCCCCTGTAGAGGTGCCTGGCATACTCAGTTAAAAGGTATTCTTTTAAGATTACTGTAGGATTTTTTTCCATGGAAATTTTCATGAGTACAACACAGATTACAAAGTCACATGATAGCAAAAGAAATACTTTAATTCCACAGAATATTGCTTCTGAAAAGATGAGAGTGCTGAGCCATCTCATCTTGTGCAGAAATTGAGTTGTGATACACGAAAGCAAATATTCAGTGAAAGCGAAACTCAAGTCTGATGCTTTGGAACTTGGACAGTGAGTCCAGTTTCTGAGAAGCTGGAAAGGCAAAAGCAATACACAGCAGAAGGAAAAGAAGCTGGATGAAAAATGTAGAGAAGAAGATGTAAGCAGACCCAGTGAAAGAAGCAGGTGATACAGCTGAGACATGAAGAAAGCAGACACTCCCTTCTATTTTTGTACCTTCTTTTAAATAGTTTAACTCTTACTCACTCTGGTTGAGTTTTGACTAGCCTCTTTGACCTAATATGCCCCGCAGAGGAGGACTTTTCTTTTCTGTTTGGCAAAAGCAGACAATGCAGGCGGCAAATTACTATTCTTTGTTTCATTTCCTTCTTTTCCTGCTGGCAGGTATTTCTAACCCTTATTACATTTTCCTTTTTATTTCCAAGGCTATGCTATGTTCTTCAGGGCAAAAGATAGGAATGAAAAGAACTATCAAAACAGGCCTTTCTAATAATATTTTTGCCGTCTTTTTTTTTTCCCCTTGCTGATTCTCCAGAAAATGTCTAACAAATGTTCATCAAAAAGATGGTACAGAGCTTACTTGAATCAAATTTAAATACAATTGCTCCAGTTTTGCCATACACAGGAAAGACACGTGCAGGAAATGGCAACCAGGAAAAGTGATGTTTATCCACAGTGCCTCATATGAAGTCTTCAGGGAGTTCCTCAAGTTCTTGCTTAAAGAAATATAATAGTGGATATTTTCATGAAGGAAAGAACGTAAACTCAGCCATAATGGCTTGACAGTTCAGCAAAAGGGGCTTGGTCTGACAATGGCCAATGACGTAATCATGGAAGAGGATGTCAGCAGAGGGTATATGCACAGCATGAGGTCTGCCCTATGTCCTCTCAACCTGCTCCAAATGGCAAGGCAGGGGTGGCCTGAGCTGTAAGATCTTGGTAGTTGATTTTTGTAAAGGTAAAATGCTCTTTGCTTTCTCTCTGTGTCAGGAGAACCCCTTTATCTTTATTAGTTCTACTGTCAAAACTGCCTAGTGAAAAAACAGATAGTAAGGGATAAGCAGGGAGCACACCTTAGGGAAGAAAAGAGGACAAGGTGGGAAGAAGTTCATCAATTGAGCATGGAGGACCCACTGCACACAGACCCATAGGTCAGCCTTAGTCACCCAGCTGATCCTAAAACCTCCCAGGAGAGGTCTTCAGATCCATTCTTAGCTTCCAGCTAATCTGGATGGCATCAACGCTTTTGCTTCCAATCATAAGGTGACGCAGATGATCAAAAGGTAAAGTGCTTGCAGGTTTCACAGATTAATTAGCAACACTGCATCTGGGGCACACAGCACATAGCGACACTCCAAAGAGATCAAGGAAGGGCTGTTACAGTAAAACAGCAAGTAAGGGAGGTTTGCTAAAGTGATAAAAATTAATCACTAATACTTTTTCTGATATTTCAGAACCAAATAACCTTTCTGATGATCTGGAGGACCAATAGCTGACCAGAGTGTGCAGGGAACACTCACAAAAAACTTGGGTGCAGCAGGAAATCTAAAGAAACTGTTTTCATTTGTGTTTGCTGTGGAGTATGTAAAGAGGCTCCAATGCTAGAGCCTTCATGGGGAATGCCTTAGAGAGCCTGCTTGAAACCAAACTGTCAGAAAAAGAGATTTTAGAATGAGTTGATAGTCTGAATAATAACAAATCTTCAGACATGGATTGAGCACATTATGATGCAACTGACCCATGAAATTCTTGACCTTCTGTTTACAGAGTATGACTTATCACTTAGTGCTTCTTCCATGCCTCCGAAAAAGATGGTTGCAAATATCATGCCAATTTTTAAAAGGGGCTCCTGAATGCTCTGCAAGTCTGATGTCCAGGCTGGGAAGCTTTGTAGAAATTATCGTAAAAGAAATTAATCAGCCAACAATTTGACAAATGCAGACAGAAGTGTTAATACGGCTTTTGTACAGGGAACTTATGTCTCACAAGCCTATTAGGTAATCTATTTAAAAGAGTCATTGAGTATGTGCACAAGGATGAGCCAACAGACACAGTCTTCTGAGATTTCCAAAGACTCTTCACAAATATTTCTTGTAAAAACTTACTTGCCATCAGTTCAGCAAGAACAGATAAATATCTCCCACAGATAAATGTCTTAAAAGATAGTAAATGAAAGGTAGGAGTAAGCAGTCATCAGAGGATGAAAATAGTGTATCCTACAGACACCTATGCTGAGGTTTGTCCTATTCAGTATATTCATACAGGATCTAGAAAAGGTGGTAGAGACTGATAAAGCTTGACGATGTTAAATTATTCAGTGTAGTAAAAATGAAAACTGGCTCTTAAGAGCTGTGGATGGATCTCACAGTATTTACTAATTGGGCAGTAAAATGGGAGATGAAATTCAGTGCTAATAAATGCAGAGTAATTCAGTTGGAGAAAAACAAGCCTAATATTACAAACATGGTATTGGTCTCTGAGCTGTTACCACACAGTAAAGAAATCCCACAGTTGTAATAGGTAATTCTAAGAAAACATTAGCCTAACGCACGGTAGCTGTTAAAAACATACAAACAACAAACAAAAACAAGATAGAAAGTTGGAAATTAGGAAAAGAGCAGGGCACAAACAAAATGTGTTAATTCTGCCGTTAAGTAAGTCCAAGTATCCTCTGTGTATACTTTTGATGTCTCCATCTCAATAAGGATAGAGAGATTTGACTACATTTGATGTTCCCCTTTTATCTATGAAGATCTGAACGCACATCCACTGTTGCAGTGGCTGGACCTTACAGATTCAGAAGTGGGTGCATTTGCAGTAGTGCTTCCTTTTGAATTTTTTTTTCACTTTGCAGGACTGCTTATATGTACATATGTATACCTTCAGAGCAGTCTTGGTGTGAATGTAAAAGCTTAGTTCAATGAAAGCAGTGCTGAGATAAGCATCAATGAGCAGGCTCACCGGGATACATGAACTGTGCATGGATGGATTTGAGAAAAGATTTCAGCTGCTGATGATTGAGTGAATTTCAAAGGAAACATTGAAATGTGGTTACATGACTACAAGGGCAGGTGAAGACGGGATACAAAATGAGAAGATGTTTTATGTGCTGAAACAGCAGCAGAAGTCAATAGAAGCAGCTTGTCTGGTTGTTCGGATGCTGATTTGAGAAGTGTGTTGACAGAGATGGCTTTCAAACAGTCTTTGAAGGGGAGGTGATGGTTTTAGTTGAAGGCAGGGTGACCTGAAGGAAAAAAAAATCACAAAAAACCCCTGAAATTGTTCACTCAAACCTGATTATGTATTAGAACAGTGTCCAAACGTTGTCCCTTCTGAACAGAAAACTAGGCTAATGTTTTAAAATAACCACAGGGTGGGCGATGGTTGGGCTCTGGGGGCCCGGGTGGATATTCTGCATTTTCATCCAGAGAAGGCTGTTTCTATAGCCAGGAAATTCCAACTGGGAACAGGGTTAGCAGTAACGTCCTCTGGGGAGATGTGAAATAGGCAAGAGAGAAAAATCAGCCCAGCCCCTACGGTTTACAGAGATTTTACTCTCACATGAAAAGAAAATGCTGAGCATGATGAGAAATGAAAAAGTTGCGGACAATAACCAGTGATTATACCGAGTCCAGGGGCTGGAAGTCCAGCTGTTCCGTCTTGCATTTATTTTCTTTTAAAAAGTATTGTTGTCAAACAACATCCCTGTTTTAAAAGAAAATAAAGAAGTCCAGCTGCAAGAATACAAAGGTTCAAAACCAAACAAAAACCGAGCGACAAAAAGAAAATTAAAATAGTTGACTAGGAGGAAGGGGTCTGGGGAGTGTGAAGGGGAGCTTCTTTGGTCAGCCAAGCTGCCAGGTTTTCAGCAGGGAAGTGAGGAGGCTGACTGGAGCATCGAAGGCAAAGAGGGGCTGGCAAGGAACTGGAAGTTTGTCTCATTTTCTTCATGCCTTGCTGAGGACCTTCTCTCTCTTCCCTTCTGTCCCAGATCCTCTGGTATTTCTCCTTCCTCCTCTTCTTTCCACCCATCTGTGGATTGCTCTCCTTTCTGGTCTCAGCGCTTTCCTTAGCCTGGATCCTGCTCTCTGTGGCACAGCTCATTACTTTCTGACACGTTTCTTTCCTTCTTTCTGCAAGTTACTTCCTTTTAGGCTTCTCTTCTGTCCTGCTTCCTTTCCCCAATTACTCTTCATCATGAGATAGGCACAGAAGAGACAGCTAGCCAAGTAACGTAACAAAAAAGTGCAGTCTGGACAACTTCTTTGGAAACAAATATTTCCAAAAGCTGAATTCATTCACTGAGAAACCCACCATAGGATGCAAATCCAAATCCTTCCCCATGGCTGCTCAAATGAAGGCCTTTGCCCTCAGAGCCACTGTTACTTTTCTTCAGACTTCAGGACCGTTTTGGGAGCCCCACCTTTTCCTGGGGGAGCCTGTGAGCATTGCCGCTCCCTTGCAGGGTTTCTTTCCACAGCTACAAGCAGGTTGAGCCAATAGCTATTATTTTGTAAAAAACAAGCTGTAGAATCGGCAATAGACATGCATTGACTAACTGATGTAGTTAGATACTTTAAGGTTGTGTGAGAAACCTGGTTTGATGACGGCTCCTGTACACTTATAGTTGCTCCAGAAAAAAAAGTGGACCAGTTTTTCCTTTTGAAATAGTCTCTGATTTTTATGATCTCCTAATTACAGTATGTACAAAAGAATTTCACATATGTTTACGAAACAAACACTTACGGTACTTGTGTAATTACAAAGTCTGCTATTAAATTAGTGTTTCATGTGTTTGTGTTTTAATTATTAACTGTGGCAGAATATAGCTAAAGCAGAAAACATGTAATTTCTATGATAATAACTGAACACGATTAACTGCCTATCTTTCTATAAACAAACTGTGTTTTTCATTTGCATTCTTCCCTTGTCTTAGTTGCATTTAGGGCAATGCAAAAGAGTGGCGTGCTCCCTCTTCACTGTAGGTGACTATAAGGCATTTTATTTTTCGGAATCTATTGTGCTAAAAGTGTTTATTTACAAGGCAGCTTGATGTGGCATATTGTAAAGATTTTCGTATCGATCTTGCCTCCTACTCATCCATACATAATTGTCTGTATAGCAGTTTTTTCATCCTTTTTCTGATGTACAAATGGCTGGTATGTCTACTCCTGACACTTGTTTTTCTTTCCCAACATTCAGTTATGTCCTCATGGGTCTCTATACAAGTTTCCTCTCCTCAGCTGTGTAGTCCTAGTAATTTCAAAATACACTTCACTACTGATGCTCCCTCTACTGTTGTCTATTTTTCTTCCGAAATTTTTTTCTCAGATTTTCACCTGTTTATATAATTTCTCCTTTATTATTGCTATTGAATTCTATGTTATAAAGTAACTTTTCAATGTAAAATTGACTCATCTTGTCAAACTTTTTAAAATTCTTTAATATAGATTGCTAAAGTTAAGGCATTCTAAAGAAAGACGACTAGTGTTTCTGGAAAATCTAATTTCTAATCACATTTGTCTTCCTAATCAGTATGAAAATAAGAGGGTTTGCATTCTTTATTGGGTGACAGTCTAGCCATCAAGAATTTCTCCACTGAGGCCAGCAAAAAGCAATCATTTCTTCAGCCACCTGAAAGACATAGGGAACGATCCAGGTTATCCTTCCCAGTCCTGATGAAACATGGCAGGCTGTCTGTAACTCCTCAGTCTTACATGCAGGGGTCTAACTGGGACATTGGATTTCACTTAAGTCAGGCAATAATTTTCTTCTTTTAGCCTCACAAAAAAATTGTGTGCAGATTTCTTATAGGGTTCCCCATAGGGTTTCCCTCACAGAACAGAGGGAAACATCTCCATAACTCCTGGAAGCTGCTTCCATGGTCTGTGAGCTGATTGTGACAGCTGACAAATCTTGAAAGTTTTCTGAGGGCTTATCTGGTTACATGAGTTGCTCAGATTACAGGCACTCCTTACAGACCAGTACGGCACTGCTCTTGCAGCTTCTAGAGATAGACTAGTCTCAATTTCCATATCACTTTATTCCCTTACTCTAGGCATCAAGACTTGATACCTACTTTGGAAAAGCTGCCTTGACAGACTATTCAAAACACCCATAAGCACAACCTCCCAACCACAGGGAGAGGGCTCGCAGTTCACCTTGAGTGGCACATCTTAGACAGCCCTTTGAAGGCTCAGTCCATTACCTACCCAACACTGACTACAGTCCTCTGAGATGTGTTATCCTCGTGTACTCTATGACCTGCCCTCTTCCCCCGCTATTAGAGATTCCTACAACCTGGATTATGCAAAAGAACTGAAGGACATGCAGGACCTTTTTAGCCTCAGTGCTGTCAGGGCAGGAATCCAATGGGAGGCGGAGGAGAGCAGGGGCTCCAAAAGACATGGCATGCCAGAATGCCATGATGCTGAATGTACCGGGCATGTATAGACCACCTGCATAACTGGTGTGGCAACAAACATACTGCAGGTCGCAACTACTCTTTCTTAGAGGGAGGGAACTAGGGTTGTCTTCACCCCAACTCATTATTTTCTGTAAAAGATACCGCATATTAGGATTTAATTAGGTCACCTTTTAATTTTATTCAGACTCAAAGAAGAAAAAAAAAAAAAAAAGAAAAATTTGACTATGAAAATGACCGCTGGTGAAGACTTCCTTGAGTGATACATATGCTCATTTCAGTAGGTCTCTGTATGTATAGCAAAGAAACTGAGAATTTCACAATCCAATTCATATTGAAAGATAGGATAAAACTAAGCCCTCACATAGGCAGACAGAATTTCTTCATGGGACTCTCACCCACTTCTACCATGGCTGAATTTGATCCAAATTGCTTAACACTATTTTCCTTAAATATTCATTTTTCAGAGAAAGGGTTTATATAACCTGTCGCCTTATATTACAGCTGATGTAAAAAGTTTGTGACTGCAACCCTAAATGTTTTATCACCTGTCAGACATTTAAATGATAATAAAAAGTAACATCCTTTAAATTAATTAGACATGATTAGGACTTCAAGCCCACAGGCCACTTCATTATGCAAAAATTATAAGTTAGCTATTTAAATTACCATTAAATTGATTCTTATGTTAATTGATATCTCACTTGTAACCCCTGCTTTTAATTTCTATAGGATCTTATTAAGGTTTAACACAAGTAACTAAAATGTTTTAAGCAATCATCCAAATAAAGAAAATATAGTGAGAAAATTATGATAAATATTTTTCCCTGTTTCCTATTTATGTTAAAAATAGGAATTACTTTAATAAAATATATCAGATATCACTCATAGCAACTCTATTAGTATGCAAATTGTTGTGATTTTCTCCTCTATCCTGCCATTCAGCGTAAGTAGAAAGTTGCTTCTTCTACACATGCGCAGCAGTGATTTTCTGCGATATGCAATGATTTGCCCAGAGTATTGAAAGGCAGAACTCAGGTCATGGAATACAATCAAACCAGTAATGCAGAATGCTAATAGTGGAGATGGGCATTCAAATTCATTTAAGTCCCATGTTAATGCTTAGACAGGATACATGTCTTAGATTTTCAAAGGCTGTTTGCCTTGCCTATGGCAAAGGACCAAAATTCTTTGAAAGTATGTAATTTGTTCCTCAAGTCAGTGTCTGCCAATACCATAGCAGAACAGCCCTTGTTGTTTCTCCAAACTATTTCACTTTCTTTAGTATTATATTAAACGGTGTTTAAGTTAGGTGAATTCAGTTTAGTGACCTTGCCCTTTTGGTATCTGATATTCGTAATGAAATCTCATCTGCCAGTTAGTTTCTGTCCCTGATTATTAGGTTTCTGAATAATGTAATTCACATCAGAAATAGAGATATAGGGTTATATTATCCTGGCAGTGTTGTTGGCAGAGGCTATGCCATCAGTGATTCAAGCTAAGACAGTATTTCTTGGTCCTTTCTAGAGAGTTCAGAGTCTATACCATGAACAGTGCAGGCTAGATCTAAGAAGAGATAAAAGAACATCTTTTATGTCCCAAATAGCCTCAAAATTCTTGTCCACATCACCATTACCTTCAAACTTCATTCATGCTCCTAGGTATGCAAAAGATGCTTTTAGTGTTGTGCTGTTAAAAATACCACTCTGGTGGGCTGTGGCAGAACTCACAATATATCAGGCACCTTCACTTGAAAAAACATCACAATGAAAAAAAGTCCTAGGGCCCCCAGCTGCCAGGTGGGGCTGTGGGACATCTTGGCCCCAGAGCCAAGCGTTCTACATCGCAGATGTGGCTGACCCCCTCTGCAGGAAGATAGTCCTGTGAGAGCAAAGCACTTGGCCAGGTATCTCGGACTGCATCGTGGTGTATACAGAAACAGGCATATGTTTAAATGCCTTCTCCAAAACAAGAAGTGCAGCTTTGATAGCAGCCTATGCTTTAAACACTTGACGCTTCATCTGCCAATACCACACGTAGATAATTAAAGCTTCTGAAGACACCTGGGATGATAAATACTAAACATAGTTAAATTCTGGAGATTTTCAACTTGACTTAGAGATGATACGCTTTATCCCTCATGCTATAGCTGTGAGACGTTAGTCCCCAAAGACTGCTGGATCCAGAATCCTCTGAAACACCACTGGATAATGCAATCCATGCTAATGGGTGACAACATCTTTCAGCTGCCAACACCCTACCTGGATTATTTATTCTCAACAGACATCTTTTATTAACAGGACTGCCACCTGACATTGTTGTAACAGAAGAAAGCCAAAATAATATTTTCCTCTAAACTACTATATAGTGGTCTTCAGGCACAAAACAAATACTGCTTTAGATGCCATCAAGGGTCAGATATTTAACAGTTTAACAACACCTTTCAGAATTCCCATTAGTCTGTTAGTGACAGAGAAAAAAATCTTAAATTAACCTTACCAAAGTATCTGTTTTAACTAGATTGCCTTAGATCACATTGAACTGTTGTGTTAATGGCTTTTTCTTGAGGAATGAAATGTGAATAAATGAATTAATATTGCAGTAAGTAAGAAGGGTTATTGGAAGAACAGATCTATAAAGGGTCAGTAAAGTAACAGTTCAACAGATAAGAATCAGACTCCATTATCACAGAGGAGTAATCTCTGAAATAATGTTCACTTTTTACCTTTCTGTTTCTTTATCTTATATTTGTTGTTATTTGTTACTTTTTGTATTCATGGTCTAAGAATTCATTGTAAATTATAGCGGCACCCAGTGGCATCACAATAATTAGATTGTTTAACTTATTGCATTATAAACTTTCATTTCTGAGTTTTACAGCTCAATAGTGAAAAAAACCCATGCTGTAGTCTGAAACTTGGCATTCAGAGCTTCAAGGATTTAGCTTGGGAGTGATGTGAGGTTTTAAAATAAATTTTCAAAGATAGTGGTTCAGCTGTTTGGGTTTTTTCTATTGAGGCTTTTTTTTTAGTATTTGTGTAACTTGAAAAGTGTTGCAGTGCAAGCAGGAAAATTTGGCAAGGAATTAGTTCATAATATGGTTTAATTGGTTTTGGCATTACGCATATATATTTTAAATAGCCAAGATATTTGAGTCTGAAAAAGGTGCTCAACACAGGTGTATTCATGTGGATTCTTTTTTAACATAATCTGTTACAAAACAGTTGCTGTTATTCTATAAAATACACTTTCAAGTACCTATGGCTTAAATGTGCTCAAAACTTTATAAAAGCATTCCAATATTTTCTTCACTGGAAATGAGACATCTATCAGATTTTGCAGGTATAGCAACTGCAAGGCAATCTACAAAAGTTTATGGTGAGGCTATTGCTGGTTTAGCTTGTATCTTCAAAAAGCAAACAGATTAACATGAATTCTTACATCAATGTAGTGCTTTTCAAGCTAGATATCAAAGCTTTTTATTGGGGAAGATATCACCATCCTTATTTTATGAATGGGCAAATATAGAAATAGAACCCAAGTTGCTGGCCAGTGTCATACCGGGAGACAGAAGAGAAGACTACTTCAAAGTGATAGCATTGATGCTAACATGGTCTTGGACAATAGAGTGAATGCATTTAAACTGGGAAACTATAACAACTGTTACAAAGGTCAATGGAAAATAAGGTGGAAGAGCCAAGTCTGTTTTTTGTCCTTTGAAAATCACATATATGCTTCACTGGATCATGGGGTGGAACTGATATTTCAGAAGAAGCATTGCTATTAGCTCTGAACAGAATCAGAATTTCCCAGCTTGGAAGGGACCTCAAAAGATCATCTGATCTACCCTAGATGAGCCTAGACGAGATTATCTAGCACCTTGTCCAGTTGCATCTTGAAAACCTCCAGTGAGGAGGACTCTACCACAACCCTGGGGAGGTTGTTCCAGTGAATTATTATTCTTACTGTAAAAAATTTCTCTTTTATGTCAAGATGAAAGCTCTCCCCTGATGCTCCTTTTCTTCTCCAGTGGCTCCTTGTGAAGAGAGAGCCTCTGTACCCTTTGTAGCTGCCCTTTAAGTACTGGAATACTGTGATGAGGTCCTGCCCTGAGCCTTCTCTTCTCCAGGGAGAAAAGACCTAATTTCTTCAGTCTTTTGTCATAAGGCAGGTTCTCTAGCCCTTTGATCATTTTCATGGTCCTCCTTTGGACCCTCTCCACTCTGTCTGCATCTTTCTTGAATTGCCAGGACTGGAACTGGATACAGTACTCCAGGTGCAGTCTGGTAAGTGCTAAGTAGAGTGGGATGATCATGTCTCTGTCTCTGCTAGTAATGCCCTTGTGGATACAGCCCAGGATCAAGTTTCCCTTGGTTGCTGCAGCAGCACACTGCTGACTCATGTTCACCTTGTTGTTCACCAGGACCCCAGATCCCTTTCAGCAAGTCTGGTCGCCAGACACACAGATCCTAGCCTGTAGGAGTTTGCACTTGTCTCTGTTAAATTTCGTACAGTTCTTGCTAGCCCACTCTTTCAACCTGTCCACGTCTCTCTGTAAGATGGCTCTCCCTTTTGATGTGTTCACCTCACCACCCTGTTTGGTGTCATCAGCAAACTTGATGAGGGTGCTTTCAATCCCATCATCCAGGTCATTTATGAAAATGTTGAACAGCGTGGGGGCCAGAATCAATGCCTGAAAGGCCCCACTTGTGACAGGCTGCTAGCCAAAGTGAAAAAAAACCATTGATTACCACCCTCTGAATGCAACCTGTTAGCCAATTTCCTACCCACCTCACGAGCTACCCACCCTATTTGTATCTTGGCAGTTTGTCCAGGAGAAGGCTGTGGGAAACAGTGTCAACTGCTTTGCTGAAGTCCAGAGAAACTCCAAGAGAAGTTGCAAGAACCAATACTAAGGTCTTGTTGCCATGAGAGGGGACACGGTTCCTAGAAAATACATTTTCTTCAATACTGAGATAGAATCAGAAAGAGATGTTCAAGGGTCCTTCTCTCCCACCCCACTCCCCTACTCCCCATTGGTTCGTCTGTGCTACTGGATAAAGACCTGTATATGGAAAGGGATAAAAACTCTGCTGTCTTTCCAAAGTCTGATCCTACTTACATGCCTGGGTTAATGGCTCTTACCTCTGAGATCAACGTAGTCAGCTGGGGATATTATATATTAGATGCTTTCAAAATATCATTCCTCTCACCTTTATATTGTTCAGTATGGGTTATGTTTTTTTGCCCTGTCTGGTTAGTCAGTCATGGGGTTACCTACTTACTATTAACCAAAGTTTACCTTAGAGAGTTCTCTAGTGAAGCTATTAAGTCTGTGGTGGAAAAGATTTGCTTGTGAATCCACATAGGAAATGGTTTTAGGGGAAGGTGTCTGTTAAAGAAATAGGGGGGTAAAGTTGAGTTTCTAATATCTAACAAGCAAATGAGTCCAGTAGCTCAGTGGGGTGGAGTTAGTGGCAGTCCTCTTCAGTTGGAAATGATTTACAAATTACTTCATGGTGCAGATAATAGTTCCCAAATAAATTGAGTTGTGGCTTAATTAAACAGTGTCCTTTGCTTCTTTTTCCCATTTACCTGAAGCAGCCATAACTAGGATTAACTCTGTGTGAGAACATAAAATAGAGAGGCAGTCTCTAGAATTGCAGACCCTAAAGCTTTGTAGGGATTTAAAGATTATAACCAACACTTTGACCTGGCAGTAGATGGGTAGCCAGGGAAAAGCATGGACTATGAGTACAGTGTACCATTCTGATAAAATGAACCATAACATTCAATAGCAGATAAAGCTTCCATGGACATTGGCCTCCCAATGTTATGCTGTGTGTCAGCTCCACTCTTCGAAGACATTAATGCTGTAACATTTCCTCAGCATCTGATATCTGTGCAATTTAGTTAAATAACCCAACTTCAGCTACCATCTCTGTGCAGGTGAATCATATACATGTATCTCTAATGCTCTGTCCTGAAATAGATATTTGTGTTGAAAAGCTGAACTGTTACATCTCTTCATGGATGCAGCTTTCAACTCGAGTGCAACATGACTAAGAAAAAGCTCTTTCCTTTCTGCCCCCAGACTCTTCTCTGTTGCTATGAGCAGCAGCACCATTCTGCCTGCTACTCACACCACTAACATGGACATAATCTTTGCCTCAGATTTTTAGTTTTCATGCCCAAGCCATGGCTCAGTTTCACATATTATGGCATAGTATCTCTAAAACACAACAGATGGTGCAGGCAGCCAGGGAAGCTCAAGAAAATAATGAAATCATATCAGTCTTTGGAATAACTATTTTGTAGTTCCTTGCAGGAATGACAGGTTTTCAAGAGAATCCTCGCTTTTCAGATCTTCAGTGACTCTCTACCCTTTATCACCTCAAAAAAAACCCTACTTTTCTTCATGTGCAAGGCCCAACCAGATTATCCCCATTCAGCCCTCATTCAATATCTAAAGACTGATGTTGACTCCCAGTAGGCCAACTTTCAATTTTCTGTCCTTTCTTCTGTGCTACCCCTCATGATTAAGAGAAGATGACACTGCACTTCTCTAAAGTTATGCCTTATTCTTCTTTTGTCTCCCAAATGTTGTCTTTGTGACATGGTTTTCTTTTTGTTCTGTTTTGTGCAGTCCCGAGTACAATGCAGTCCCGGTCCAAAGCCAGAAGCGCCAGATGTTACATTAATATTGTACTCAGCATTGATCTCTCTTAACAGCATCTGAAGTCTCCTTTCACAGCTGTGACAAAGCATGCAGGATTCAAGAGGCACGAGGATGAGGGAGAAGCCCTCTGACCCTCGCGGTGGAGCCCAGCCAGAAACTGAGGATTCAGGCCCCTCCAAAACTGCATATCAGAAAAGAAACCATGACTCGTGGCCCTGAAGGGATTGTGCTCAGGTTAAAAGAGAATAGCTGAAGTCTTTTACTAGACCATTATTTCCAATAACTCCACCCATCCCCATCTCCCCAAAATACATTTTGATTTTCATTTTCCAGTTTTTGATGAAAGACTGGAAACTCTTAACATTTTTCATTTATTGGTGTGGGGTTTTTTTCCATTAAAGGAATTTAGGGGTATGAAAAATAGTTTTAAAATATTTAATTTAATCTTTTTCCCTCAATCCAAAAGCAAAGGTGACATGTGGTAAACTAGGATCTGCATGGAGGAGCTCTGCATACCATGGAAAAGGTGGCTGCTCGGGGCAGGCAATGGGAGCCTTTGAACTCTGAGTCTATTGGAGATGCTCTAGTTCAATCAGGAATTAATTCAGAGAAGTCCTGTGGCCTGCATTATGCAGGAGGTCAGACTAGAGGGTCACAATCATCTCTTCCAGCATAATAATCCATGAATCTGTAAGAGCTACCATCTTTTACGGTTCATTTCTTCTAAATGCCAATGTTTATTTGTAGCTGTAACATTCTTTGGTATAACACGTATAGCTGGTAGGGTAAGTTAACACAAACACATTTGCTCAAATATTTTAATTTTGTCTTTCATCAAAAAAAATCAGAAAATGAGGCATTGGTAAGGTGATGAAAACTTATTTCAGATGTCATCCTAAGAGAAAGTCTAACTACTTTTTCGCTGGATCTTTTTCGTAGGCTAAAAGTTTTGTTTTTAAAATATTTTAACTGAGTCTAGGAGAGGATCCTGAGCTTTTGCACAGGGTCAGACTA
This sequence comes from Pluvialis apricaria, assembly GCA_017639485.1. Classification (NCBI taxonomy): domain Eukaryota; kingdom Metazoa; phylum Chordata; class Aves; order Charadriiformes; family Charadriidae; genus Pluvialis; species Pluvialis apricaria. The sequence goes on from CM030008.1 coordinate 148,799,917, forward strand.
CAAGAAGTTTGATTTAAATATCAGCAGAACTTTAAATACATCTGTCACAGAGTTCTATATTTTTGGCAGTTATAGGCCACCTTTATTCTGTGTAATGATGAAGGTCTGACTTCGTTTGATTTTTCTTTTTTAACCAAATGAACAGTGCATCTTTCTTTAATTGTGATCCTCATCAACCATTTGGCCCAGTAATAGTATGCAAATTGAACTCTTGAAAAATTAATGCTAACATTTATTAAATAATGCATCATACAATAAGTTAATTTGAAATTCTAAGTTGAACTCCCTGCTCATAAGAGAGGGATTTTTTTTTTCCCTGTGTCATCTTCATAAAACATCTTTATAGTCTTTTTAAATACCTTGAATGTGCTATTTGGGTTTTGACAAATTGATCTCTACTGAGGCTATTGATAAGGAGACATTCTCTCTGTTCCAGAGTTTTGACACCTTCTATTTCATGATATCTTCTATTTCCACATAATTATTAATATTTTCTTAGTCTGAACATTTTGGAGAAAAATATCAATTAAATGCAAGCATTTGGTAAAGATGTAAAAGCTCAGAAAACATGGAGTAACACCTTCTGCAAACAAGCATTAATTTTATACCATTGCAAACAATACGTGTCTGGCCACTAATTTTCGCTGACATAGTATCACACTTGAGGCCGCATTGCAACATGTGGAGAGGTGAACACTTGAAGGATTTTTATATATATGTGTATGTATATAAGACTGGCTTTTTTTACAGTTACGAATTCAGGGAAATCAGAATCAGGTCCTAAAAGCAGACCACAATTTATACTACACATTTCTTAATTTAGTTTGACAAACCCAAGTGCAGATTTCCACATTTCTCTGCGTTTAACCATTCTGAATGCCTTTTTGAATATGTCTTTTTCTGAGTCCTGCTTGGAGTTTTTCCTTTTTTCTCATATGTTTAATGCGTGCATCTGTCTGTCACTTTCCACTTATTCATTCACTGTCCATGGCACAGGCAGGTGCCTGACCACAGGCTGGTAAAATAACTGAGTAGAAATAAATACAGCAAAAGGTAGTAAGGTCTGTTCAGTAGGAGAGGATCTTTGCGAACACAAATCAAGCACGGTAACAAAACCATCCCTCGCCCGGCGATCAGCAAAGCCCCGAGCGAGCAGGAGTGGGCGGGCGAGCGGGAGCTCTCCTTCCTGGTCTTTGTAGCACTCCTCAGCATCCTCCTGCAACACCTGCTTGCTCGCCAGAGCCAGGCAGGATGCACTTTAACCTCTTGTGCTCCTGCACACTGCCACGTGGAGACAGCAACAGAAAAGTCAGTGTTTGAGGGAGAATACATCCAAAACAATACATATATATTCATTTTGATATAATATTGCCACTGGCATGCTGCATTCTCAGCAGACTCACAAGTTTAGGTTAATTTTCTCTTTCTGCATCTTAAGAATGTCTTCACGTTTGTGTTTTGGAGGAAGGTGGGCCTTTAGGTCAGGCTGTCTCTAAGCAATGGTTTTCCAGTTGTGTCTACGGTTTCCTGGAGCGGCCACTTTGCCAAGCAGACAATCAGCAGCAGCAGCCTGTGCAGGTGATTGCTTTAACTGGGAGCAGAATAACAGTGTATAAGGTGGTGTTTACTTGAAGAACAAAAAGATTCACCCTTAAATACATGGCAACCTGAAACACTTCCAGCCGGGTTTCACCCCTCTTCCCCCGTACAGCCTACCCAGGCTGAGATAACAGTGCAGCTAAGGGATACAACCAGGAACATGGAGGTGTGAGCTGAAGATTTGCTTCTGACTCGTGCTGAGGACCGGCTCCATTCAGCGCACCAGGAAGCAGGCACTGGCTGTTTGAACTGCGGCTGGATGTGCCATTAGCCATCTCACTCATCTGAAAGCACACCACTGCTTTCAGAAACTGAGGGGCCTTACCCACTCCTTAGCCTGATGTGCTTTTCAGTTGTGGAGGCACTTTTGTCTTTTTTGTTTCTTTTGACTAGAAATCCCTTTAACAGTCCAAAAGGCCACTACTCTATGAGTGGAAAAATGTGATCTATTTGAGTATGATGGGCTCCTACGTGAGCACAAATGATTTGGCAAAATTTGCAAAGAGAACATGTGGCCTGAATAATCAACAAGAGGAATTCACAAAGGTTTGGCTGGGTTTGCTTAATTTTTTTCTCTGATTTGTCTGTTCTTATAACTGCCACCTGTTCTTTTGTTTTCCTGTATATCTGCAGTTTTTTAAAACTGGAAGAGACATAACGATAATTTAACTTGACTTTCTGCATAAAATAGAAGCTATAATTTCATCCACTGCTTCCAATGCTTTTGCGATAAAGCCTAGCCTTTAGAAAGACATCAAGTGTAGCATTCCAGGTGATGTCTATCACCTCTCTAGGTAAAAACTTCTTATAGATAATTATTTTCAGCATTTAGAACGTTATATCAATTCTACCTCGAATTTGTCTGGCTTTACTTGCCATATATTGTATTTTCTGCAGTCTTTGACTGAAGGTGGAAAGAGCCCTCTGCAAGCAGAAATCTTCTGCCTCAGCTCTTACTTGGAGGCTGCTTCTTTCATGACCTCTTTGATAAACTAAAGAAATAAAGCTTTATACTTCTCTACCATTAAGGCCAGATCTACATTGTCAGTCATTCCTGTGAGCCTTTACCAAACTCCTTGCACTGAAGGTTCAGTGTTCCAGAAATAGTTGCACTAAGGCTACACCACCTTAATTCTAAGAATATTCTCATATATGTGTAGACAAAGAAGTCATTTGGGCACATACTATCAATCTTGTGCCAGAGTTCTTGTGGTTCAGCTTCTGCTTCAAATTCAGTGATGCCAAAAACTTCTGAATTTTTTATTCAAATGAGGAGGAGCTGTATCATATCACTCAAGGTTTCTACTTTTAATTGCAATTTCTTCTGCAAAATATCTGCAATTAAACAAATGAAATTGATCTGCATTAGTAACAATGGATGAAGAAAGATGGTTGAATCCTAAAGGGAATAAATAAAATCTGCTTCCCATAGGAAGGGAACAGTTTTCAAAGATAGCAGCTAAGGTAATGGAGAACAGAGATCTTCGATCTTTCTTGGGCATACTGCTAGGTGAAACCATACGGGTCATGGCAGTTCTTTGGAGATTTGTTTGGAGATTCATTTTAATTTCTAATCCAGTGCATGAGAGCGAGGAGGTCAAATGCATTGAAACAAACCCATGTTTCTATGAAACCATTTGCTGTGAAACTCCACCTGCTACAGAGGGAGGAATACCTTTGATTTTAATCACTTTTAATCAAATCTTTTAATCAAACCACTTAGTCAAACCTCTCCATCTTCAAAATGAATCCTGCTGAGGGAGCATGTGAGCCCACAACACCACAGAGAAAAGTGGCAATCAAATTGGAAAATACTGCCTATCATTTTGGCAGAGTTACAGACTGCCTTGATTTACACAAGTATAGACCTATTGACTTGCGCAGTGTATATGTTCAGGGTGTACACTGTGATTATTATATTTCATTCTCTAATTGGTATTGGTAAACAATGTATACTATCAGACTTAAACCTTTAGTAATAAAACACTCAAGGGTAACCTCTACTCTCCAACCCACACATGCAACGTTAATTCTCACACAATTTTAGCTCACACATTATCTAATGAAGTTACTGACTTGATCTAATATTTTCTCAGTAGCAAAGAGGGGCAGTTTTGGGAGCCAGAACTCCTTTCTCTTGATTCAGGGAGATAGTGTGTAGCCTTCTAAGGGAGTGATTTAAGAGCATTCTTTCCTTTTTCTTCCCCACAGAAACTGCATGTAAATTGCAACTTCCTCTATAAGTCCTACTTGCATTACATTTCCATTCTGTGCAGCAAATTATAACACACTACATATGGAATCCATTTATTTCTCTGCCCAAATTCTTTTAGGTATTCCCCATGCATTCATTACAGAATAATCCATCAAGTAATGCATACCTCTGTATCTTTACTTATCACACAGAGCATTGTTTCCTCATGGAGTATCCATCCAAAAAATTCTTCTCTTTCACATGACTAGGAAGAAACAGTGACATTGCCAGCTTTTAGTTTGCTTCAGTTGCAGATTTCTGTATCTTCATTTCTGCCACTGGTTTTATTTTTCAAATGGGGACTTCAGCAGAATTCAGCCCAAAACTCAGGTGTTTTCACACCGTGAGCTTTTCCCATTATCTCAACTTATTTTTCCTCATGTATAGACTTTTATTCCTAGGGATGCTTGCCTTCTTTCTTCCTTTTCTTCCTTTCTTTCTTCCTTCCTATCTTTCTTTCTTTCTTTCTTCCTATCTTCCTTTCTTTCTTTCAGGAAGATGAGGGGAAAGTTGCTTGGCTGTAAAGATTTAAAAAAATCAGAAATATCTCTTGTTTTATAAGTCAGCTTCAAAATTACTGTGTTTTTCCGTTAAGCTCAATGCTATTCTTTGTGCATGTGTGACTTAGTATATGCTGGCATTGTTTGTCTTCTGTTACAGGCTTGTAAGATTCTTTCAGTCTAGTAAGGAAGACCACAGATTGAGTATACACGATTCTGTTTTTAAATGTTGGACATGTGCTATGCTATCTTTTTCTGTAGTGCAGCAGTAAATTCTTCCTATCGCACTGAGGTAAGTATGTTCTATGTTTGCTTGTTATTTTACAAGTTTTAATAAAAACGTAATTAAAATGTTTCTTAGGCTAGAATATGTGTAGTACACACTTGCTATTTCTATAGCATACAGTATATCATGAATAATGTGATTACTCTAGATATAATATAGGGCTCCTCAATATGAATATGAATTATGTCCATGCAATGGTTTTCTATATCTATCTTTTATTATGTGGCACAATTTGCTTTATTTTCCTCAGGGCACAGCTTGAGCTCAGTTACCACCTCTGATTTTTGTGTGGATAATAAAATATTTATAGTCTTCAAAATTAGGTGCTGAGACAGTGATTAGTGCGGTATGAATGAGCAACAGAATAGATAAGGGCATGACATTTTGCACATACATTACCACATACTGAACTTATGCACGCAAAATCCCAATTTGTGTGCATGTATATGCCTGTGATTCCAATTCAGCAATTACTTTCTTCTTACCTTACCTCCTGCAGTTTTACCTGGCCACTGTGGTGTTCTTATTTGGAAGAGATTTGGGCTGACATTCTCCACTGCAGCTCTGCTGTTGAGGATGCAGCTGGGGCCCTGTTAAGGAAGGCTATGATTTTTCTAAATCTCCATTCAAATTACAACGTGATTGCCTTGATCCAGTTGACCTCCCTGGGTAAATAACAGCATTCCTTGCAATTTTCTGTGTGCTTCCTTCTTAGGTGGACAATACCCTAAACGTCAAAGAACACTTTTTCCCTACACAGACACTGAGGAGCCTGTGACACTCCAGAAGTGCACAGTTTCCTTTGCTGAAATGCCTTCTCCCCTCACCACATCTTCTATTGCCCTCCTACTACTAGTGGCTACCTTTAACTGTAGACCATTTCTATGTCCTTGTACTTATTGACACATGTTTCAGAGACAATTCGGGTGAAAAGTGCTGTGTTATGGTAAAGAAACCTTTAAAGCCAGTTGCTGCTATCAATGAAATTTTAGGATGTGACCCTACTTCCCATGCCTGATTCCTTCTAGACGTAGTATTGAATTCAATTCTTGCCTGCTTGCCTTGCTTGATTCAGATCTGTCTATTTTAAAGGGCTTATAAAAGCAGATGTTACTTTGCATAACCAATCATATCAGAAAAGCGTGAGCTTCCTCAGTCCCCAAAGATATTGGATGCAGGCTTGTTTCTACCAGAAAGTGCCCCATTTTACATTATGGCTGATCACAGTACGCAAGCTATTTGCCTGCACAGAGCCCTTAATAGAACCAGATTATAGGGTAATTCATCATTTAATCTGTTCAGTATTTTTTAATAGAAAGCTAATTTCTTAATGTTATGTTCTTGAAATGTTTTTCTCTTTGTCAATAAGTTTCTTCTATGACAAACCGTCTCTTAATAATTACAAAGTAATTACAGAGGAACCTACCACACTGGGAGTCTTTGAAAATAGTAGGCAATGCAGGCAAAAGATTGATGGCATGATACTGATCCAAAGGAATTGTACATTCGTATGATCCTTGTAAACTAAAACGGTACTATACTGAAGTATCCCAGCAATTGCTGCACATGATTCCTCTGCTAGTATCCTCCTTTTCATAGTGCTTAAAATCATTGTTTCATCCCTCCCCAGAAGTAATGCCGACATTACTGTGGCATATACATGTCATATAATAAACTAGCTGATAGCAACATGACTAGCTGAAGCCAGATTTATTTTCCCAACCAAGTCGAGAAGATTTGGAACGGTGAAGCAGCATTGATCAGACAGTGTGTTTTACCATTGAATATCTAATTTAATATTAGTTAAACTTGATCAACAATTCAAGAGTTTAGGGTCACATTATTAACAGAAAACATCAATCCTTTGGATAATTCAATTAAAAAACATCAATAAAAATCTAATTTCAAAAGTCACTGGTATACCAATATACCATATCCGACAGACAGAAACTGCTCAGCCACCATTGAATCATTGCCTGTTTTAATAAGTATTCAGAAATTATACTGAGACTTCAAAAGAAATTGTAAGGAATTGTTAGCAGGTTTATTAATGTTTTATGTTTTATTAAAAGTTTGGGTGTACATTTCACAATGAGCAACATCAAAAATCAGACTTTCTGCCTGTAATTTTGCTTCCTCCTGTCTTTCTGCCTTTGGGATTCGCTCTTTTCCTTTCATCAGCTGCCATTTTCAGCAGCATGCAGTAATTTCATGGCTCATTGCAAGCGCTGAAAACCTTTGAAACCACAAATGCTAACCTACCTGGCCTGCAGCCATTTAGGAAGAGATTAATTTAGCAAACAGAAGCAAAACACTTTCTACTTCTAGCCTGTGCATAATTTCACTTCTATCTATATTTATTTTACAGTGAGCAGCGTAATGACAATTTCAGTAATTGCAACTCTGTAAAAATTTGCCTACCTAGCTTATCTCACTATCACAAGACTGTGAGTCAGTCAGATTAGAAAAAGTACAGCATGTGAACTGCATTGGTTGCCTTCCAAAAAATATGTGCCTTATATAAAACTTAAGTGATGCTTTGCTCTTATTTGTATACTTATCTACAGGACAATGGATTCTCCATGATGTTTGCCTGGGATGTGTGTGCCTTTTTAATGCAGTGTGATTTATGGGTGCTTTTCCCATACAAAAAGATCAGCAATGCTAGTAGGCTGCAAGTGCCAGCCCATTTCTGCAGACTTAGTTACAAATGGCTGTTATGGTGCTGTCAAGCGATTTGAACAGAACTGAAAGTCCATCTGGGGCAAATCTAAGCTATCATGCTTGGAATGAATTCAAATTCAAAATTAGCCTACAAACTGTTAGCTGAAAAAAAGTTCAAAATGTTTTATTGTTTCTAATTTAACTCAAGATCAAATTCTGTAAGTAAACACACCAACTTTTCTTCTAACCCTTTTCTTTATTCCATTTGACCAGCATATTCAGAACAAGATGCATAATGCCAGGCTTATAAATGTTTATTTGTACAGTAAAATAGAAACATCTTGATTTCTGTGTTCCCCCTGTGATTTCTCTCGGTGCTGGGTATCCCACTTCTTACCAAGTTCGTTGACTGTGGAGGTTTCTATGTTTATCTTCTGACAAATGTAGAGGTTACAATAACTGAACCCAAAGCCTTTGTTGCCATGTGCTGTGTAAAAAAATTGAGCAACGAACAGCTATTGTAGTGGCATTTTCAGACACACAGGAGGAAAAAGATTTCTTCACAATTCCCACGTCTGCCTTGATAGCCAGCATGATGGCCTCAGGTAGGAGGAATCCCTAAGGTATCTCACAGCTCCTGATTTCTATATTGGTATCCTGGCACTGGTAGCAGGGCAATCTGGTGCTGATTTCTGACAGCCATTGCTCCGGGCCCAGGCTGGTTGGAAGGGATTTTAGCGACCTTGAGTGACCTTGTGGATGGCAGTCACTGGGTAATGATTTTGACTGCAGGATTACGCAGTGGTACTTCCCACCATGAGGGGCTGCAAGAAGATTGCTGCCAATGACATGGAGGGAGATGGAGTCAAAGGGAGAGAGGGGGTCCTCAGCGTTGGAGATGAAACGGTTTAAAGTGCACGGCTTTCCAACTTTTTACATGCGGGTAGTGAAAGAGCAATTGAATATCGTTGTTAGCTTGCTACACTGTGATTCAGATACTTTTATATCAGCAAAAGGAAAGTGTACAGCATTAAACTTGTTTATGCAGTGTTTTTATAATAGCTAATTCATTTAAGCATACAGATACACAGACGGCAGTGGGATGACTGGCCAACCCACACAGATGTACACCTCCAATCTGGCATCCCATAACATTCATAAAATATGTCAACACAGCCTGGATTCCTTCCATAGTTTATGTTAAACTATTGGTGTTCGTACCATACAAGCAAAATATTTCATGTTGTTAAAATTTGTGTCCCTAGTAAATAAATATAAAAACTAAACACATTCCCTCTAAATGCACAAGCCGTGCACAGCAGCGCTGAAGCAATATGTACTGTTTGTACTTCCAGTAACATTGGAGAAATTAACATTTGTAGAGCTGTTTATCATGCAGGCAAGTGATAATATGGAGGCTCCTGTGTTTTATTAGTATTCTGCTTTTAGCTGTGATGTTCCTCATACGGCACCCTCTCCAGTTACTAGATTCCCAATACATGGGACTACACATCAGACCAAGGAGTGAAGGAAAGGATCTGGTGAGGGACATGGCCGTGTGTGAGTAGCCCCATGGCCTAGGCATGCCCCCCATATTACCACCCCGTACCCTTGCATTGCCCCTTTTGCTCACACCCAAGCCCCCGGTTGCAGGCACAGGCAGTTGGCAGAAACCAGCTTAGTTTGGCATGGAGTGTCCTTGAGCAGTGGGAAGGCAGCAGCTCTGCTGAACATGAGTAAGTGCAGATGCTCTAGTGCAGGATAAAGGCCAAGAATGAGTCTGGTGTTCAGGGTGCAGGAAGAAAAGCTGAATCCTATTTTTAGACCAGAATACACCCAGAACTCTGAATGTAAAGTATATTCATGGTTGGAGTCCTCATGATCCACCAGGCACTTGAGCAGTGTTTGCACAATGCTGCTACGGTGCTGGTTCCCCTGAATATGACAGCAGAGTTATCCCACCTCCCCTCAGTACTATTCCCACTTTGCAGAAGACCATGATGGTCTCGGCAATCAAGATATTCAGCTCAGGAAAAACAAGAATGGTTGTTGCAGACTAATAATCTGTAGCTTTTGGGGGAACCTTTGACTCCTTGGTGCTTGCCCAGGTTGGGTTTTTGACTTGTTCAGAGATCTTCTCCAAACATGATGATCTGAACTTCCCTAAGCACGGCTGCTTCAAGTGTTTCAGCTCCATGCATCTCTGATATTTATATATTGTTATTCAATGATGAAATATTATTTTTATGTTTAGATTGTTAAATTCTGTCACTAATAAATTATGTCACTAATATCTAACCATGTAAAGTAAAACAGATTAGTGTAGTACTGTGATACACTATAGTATATTGCTGTATAGTAAAATAGATCTGTTGCCGTTATGTTTAATGAATAATATTCCCCATTAACACACATCTCTGCGTTTCAGTAATTCCAGAGCTATGACACAGACCAATCAAGGAAATACATGGTAAACAAGCTATAATTTTGCTCAGGCTGTGCAACATAAAATTCTTACTGAAATTAGTGAGTGCTGTATGCGGAGGCACTGTTGGATTAAGCAGATATTCAGGTGTACCCTCACCTTTCCTTGGTTAACAAACATGCCTATCAAGATAAAGGAATAGTGTGGAGGGAAGAAAGCAATACTTGATCATTAAAACACAAATGCAAAAATACACTGCTGTTAGACATGAAGAAGTCAGTAAAACCACATGCTGTTTGGAGAGGATTGAATTATCTTCAAGCACTACCATCTAATTAAATATGTATATATTTCTAGGGCCTGAGCTCTGGAAAGCATTCCTATTCAAGAGAGCGCTTAAGCATATGCTTAACTGTAGAATGGGGGCTTGGAGGAGGCATTAGTATGTGTAGTCAAAAAGTACATTTAGCAGATGAGCAAAAGAACTTTTTTCACAATCAAGACTGATGACAGTTTGCTATAGGTTAATCAATTGCCTGGTTTCATTATTTCATTTGAAGGTGGTTTTTTTTTTTCCTGTTAGATGGTGCAAAACATTGTTATAAACAAGTAAATTGTTCTTTTTGATTAACAGATGGCTCGTGACCAGCCAAAAAAAATTATTCCTTTTTAAATTAAAGGAAAAGTGTTCCTTGTTGAAACCTTCTATGTTGTAGTTCAGCCAAGAGAAAATTTATTAAAATGAAATTATAAACTTATGAAAAACAGGATTTATAATGGAAACACTGATACAGCCATAACCATAACCATGTGAACCATGCTGCTATTATTTACTATGGTAACATTACAAAAACCTACACTGTTTGGGCCATTATCCTTACAGTTTTCTTTTCAGTACCAATCATTATATTTATTATCTGTCTTCTTGTATAGAGGGTCATGGAAAAGGCCAATCAAAAGCAGAAGAAGCCTGTTTTTCAGAAGGAAATTGGACCTATTTCTAATTCTTCTTCTTTATCAAATACAAGGAGTGCAGACTTTTTTTGTGAAAAATTGTTTCATGTAAGATAAAAGTGCAGATTATTGGTGAGAAAATGACACACTTTTCCCTACATCTTGAGGATTCTTGGGAGATATTGCCGGTTTTCCTAAGAGATTTTTACCTTACTCACAAATGCATTTCCTTACAGACTTCAAGCAGCAGGTGATGGGGCTCTGAGTATTTATTTGGGAATACACTGCATAATTGAGCTATTGTGACTCGGATAGATGTCTTAGCAATGTCGTATCTTAGAATGTATATTGTACAGAGTATCAGACAAAATGGATGTTTTTAGAAATACTCATTTCTAATTTACAGGATGAAGAAAAACAAAACTGAATTTTTGTTTGTTTCTCTCTCTCATCACTTTTTTCTTTCTCTGTGTCTGGAAAAAATATGAATCCCAACACTGTTATTCCTGCCTGCTTGGAAATTGTCATAAACATACCTATGTCTATGTATTATCAGACTTATTGACAGTAGTCTAGTAGATACACCACAGCGTATGGACACAGAGCCCCAGTGCCTGGCTTACACAATCACCTTTATAGTTATGACTAAATATGTGCCAGTTTTTTAACTCTTTCAAGCAAAAAAAGGGGTGTTGTAAAAGTTACCTCTCTCTTACAGGTTGGACATGATGTGATACGTGTTCAGAAAGCCTTCAATATAAAACATGAAAATTAGCCTTGAAATTATATTTAGGAAGTGCTCTGTGACTGCTAAGTCAGCACTAACCTGAGATGAAAGGTCAATGTACGTGGAACCTCTTTCTTTTTTTTTCTGAAACGCCCATTTGACTTAGACATCAGTGTAATAGAGCACAATATAATTATTCCATATTTAAAATAACTTTTTACTCTGTTCTGTTTATCTGTGGTAAGATAGCATGCACTAAAAGCATGGCTTGGAACTATAGTGAGTCAATATTAATACCGATGGTTTAATACCATCTGAGTGACAACTATGCTTAATTCAGTAAATATTCCTGACATCGTAAACACAGCCAGTATAGCTGTTAATACAAAGTAGGCAAATTGATTGACAAATATGTTTAGAGATACAGGTCTCAGAGAGACTATGGATCAGTTGTTTACTGATAACTGGCAGAATGCTCTGACTTGATTGCTAACAGTAAAGCTAAAGAAAAAAAGCCACTTTATGACTGCTGCTTGATGAAACAATATTCCTGGGTTTTCTTTCAGACTATGCTGCCAATTTAGGAGTATCAGCTCTGCACAAAAAAGCTGTGTCACAATTTGAAAATGATAATGCTGCTAACACGCTGTGGTGTTTCTAAAGTTGTGACACCCAAAGCACTTCGCAGTATTTGATGACTGCTTATGACAATTAAAAATCACTTCATTTATTAGGAAAGCAGACCTTGAACATAAGAGTTAACCCAAATGGATTTTATTTTAGACTACCTATTGTTATCTCAGAGTATGTCAATACTACGTGCTTCAAAAGAATGGATAGGAAATGTTTATCAGTAGACAAAGAAGGCAAATAGATTGTTTATGACAGTATAGGGAATACATTTCTTGGCAAGATTTTGAAGTGCAGTCAGGAGGGTCATTTTTGTGGCTGCTTTTGTTGACATTCATCATAACTGAACATCTAGATTGTAAAATATGTAGTGTTTTTGCACCAAGTGATTCTCTAGGTACAGCATGTTGTGTTTGTATTGGACTTAGACAGCACAGTCACAAAAGATAGGATGTTCAAATACCACATATACCACTGCTGCTTCTATTTTAAATGTTTCTTGAATTGCTCATTGCAATTTACAAATCACTACCAAGCTTTGATGTGTTTCTTTCCCTATCAAATTTTTAAAGTATATTTGGATATATTTTTTCAGCATTCATGATCTTCTCTTATTTCTGACACTGAAGTCTAGAATCATATTTTGAAAACAAATAGACAAAGAAAAGGTATTTTTTAATTTTAAAATACCATACACCATAGACTAATATTTATATTTCAGTTTGAGTTTATTTGCATATTCTGGGGCAGTTTTTCTTAAACTATTGTCTTAACACATTAATTTTACCACATCAGAAATACAATGTCAAGCAAGGTAAAATCATGTAGTGGATATGATCAAGGAATATTGCTGTTGTGAGGATTACAGGAATATAGCTAGTTTCATAAAAACATTGCATTTCATACCACCCCATTTTGCATGTTAATGTTTTGTTAGTAGGATAGGGAATTCCAGTTTTTACAAGGTCTATAAAAATTGCTGAACAATAGGCAGTGAAGGGAAGCCTAGAGAAGCAAAAGCCTCATCACCACCCAGACCCTTTCTACTGTTATTTCAACAATGCACTGGAATCTTTACAACTAGTCACCAAAAATGATAGTCTCAATGTGTGCAATCACTGCAGATAGTACAGCACATTTTATTTATTACTGAAGTTATTAATGGTATTGTATTTTTAAAACTTACGAATGACATTTCCTTTATTTACCACAACTTACATGGCTGTTCCACTCTACTTTGAGCTTGCCCTAAGTAACCTGTTCATGATATCTATCTTTTTTCATTTTAAGTAGTGACTCCTACTCCTGTTTCAGAACAGGCTGGCTTTGTTCAACTGCTCTGTTGCCGAGCCCTGCATCAAGCAGTGGTAGCACAGATTCGCACAGCCTCCCACCATGCTTCGTCCTTCTGCAAAACGAATGCACACAGACGTGGAACCATATGCAAGATTTGGTCCAGTTAGAGCACATGGATTTTATTGCCCCTTACATAGGTTTATCACTGGTTGAAAGCAGATATTAAATAAGGGCTGTCCTGATTTGGCATCATCTCATACCTACTTCACACTCACCAGTGTGAGTTCACAGCTGGTTCAGAGCAAAACAAATTCAGGCATTATCAGCACAGATACATTTTTACAGAACAAAGTATTGTCAGCATGCCACACTCTCCATGTTTGATTAATGTGCACATTCAATACAAATCAGAATGGACCTTCCAAAGAGCTCAGTTCATGTAATTGAGGCCAATTTTTAGGGACTGCTGATTGGTGAGGCGATTTTGAAAATGTGGCACTTTACACAGAGATCGGTGCCTTGCTGCTTTAATGCCATACAAGGTGTCAGAGATCTTTTTGTGCACATCTCTTGTCTGAAGGTGCAGTCTTAAGATGCACACAGGTGAGGGAGGCATCATCACTGCTCCCATATGTGCTTTAATAACAAAAATGAATTATTTAAATATCACAGCAGCCCTGTGACGCAAATAATCAGTAACACACTCATCTGAACGACTGGAAAACTTGAAGTAAGAACCTAATTGTGATAGGAGAAGAGTAAATGTCTTTGATTCCTGATTTGCAGTTGAAAAGGCAGAGGGGAAATACAAGATGATCCAGTCAAATACTTAAATGACATTAATGCAGTCCAAGAAAGTGCAACTCACAGGATAAGGAGCCAGAAGAAGGAAGCTGGAGGTTCATGATAGGACAGGGAAACTACGCTAACGGAACAAATACATAAGGGGAACCGTAAGTTACAAAACCGAAGGCTTATTTCATATGCACTTCTCTTTTTGGCCTTGTGGTCTAGCCACAACACCATGCTCCTTTTCTCCATGTGTTTGAACTATTAGCCTTTTAACCAAATTTACATAAATAAAAAGTCAGAAATATAAAAAATATAAATAGAAAAGCAAATATTTAGGTAAAAATTTGGGGAACTGGAATCCGATCAAAAAATTTGTGAATAAAATGCTAAACTAAGAATCGATGATAAAGTTAGTATTATGAATTTAAAGTAGACTTTGAACGGTAAACAAAGTCCATCTGGATTTCCTAACTATAATAGTATATTCAGATACAATGCAGAGGAAGAAATACATTTTTAAATGAGTAAGTGTAAATAAACCCTCACATCAATTTGGCTAAATCAGAGAAGAAAGCAGCTTTGTTCTACTACATTTCAAAGGGCATTAAAGATGTTTGCCGTTGCATGTATATGAAAACCCCACCTTCTTCACTGTTCTCAACATTGAAATCCATTATATTCACTAAAAAGAACTTGGCATTAAAATATCTGAAGATTAAAAATATTTGGAGATGTTTAAATCATCAACCTTTATTGATTTGCACTTCAAGAGAAATCACCTAACATTTAGATCAGATACCTACCATCCAATCTGAAAGAAAGCTATTAAAATTGTTCCGGCTCCCCTTTGTAAGTTTGCCAGAGTCTCACATGGTATGGTGCATCATGTTGGCATACAGCATGATGCTGCATAAACAACAGGACCGTATTGTACATCATCAGAAATATGTGAAAATTCATTTGGATCTGCCACCAGCTATCAATTTTGACAAGGAATGTATTTGCTCTGGCTTAATTAGAGAGGATGAAAGCAGGGCATGCAGGTCAGCCTCCCCAGTGCTTGCACACCACTGGAGACTGCACTGTGGCAGTCTGCTAAAGTAGTCAGGACAGGTCAAAACCAGATGTTTTCTCTGTAAAACGTTCCACTTCCCACTTCAGTGACATTAGCCATATCTGATACAACACCAGTAGTCATGGGTTAAAGATGAGGAGTGACTTAAAAAAAATAGTTCATGCTTTGTTTTCCAAGTCAGCAAGAGGAATATATTCATCTTTCCCCTTAGCCGGTCTCAGAGGTGGGATTTGACTGACTTTGGTGGGGTAACTCCTGATTCAGAGCGATGCACAAGAGAGCAAACTCAAACCTCTGGGAAGAGTTCTTTGGCTGTAAAACTGGCATCATTCCGTTTTACACCCAAGATGTGGCCTTCTGTGTTTGATTTTTGTATATTTGTGGGGGGTAAATATATATATATGTTTATATGCACAGACTGTTTTACAGATCAGGGTTATAATACTTTTCATACATTACCCTGTAACTGTCATTCAAAAAAAAATAATCTTCTTTCCTCTCCTCGATTCACTCCTTTTATCTTATTTTAAGTCTGCTTTTTGAGGGTGTTACATTTAGCATAAATTTCCAAAACTGTAAGGAAAATAGAGTTTTAAAAATCCTTTAAATTTTCTTATGTCCTTAACTTCATACTGTTTCCAGTACAGTTGCATTTTACAAAGTAATTACATTACTACCAGCCCACCCAGGTAGTTTGTGACCTGTTCTTTCACTAGTCTAAAGGTGACTTTCATTTTCATGTTGACTTTACTCTGTGCCTATTTGGAGGTTCACTCAGTGAAATAAAATTGCGTTGCAATTATTTCTACTTAGAGAAATATGACAGCTAGAATTTTTATGTTAATTAATCTTTGTTTTTTTATTATTGTGTGGCTGCCTATCATAAATTTCTTTGCAATCCAGTTTTAATGCATTCTATAAATTATTGCAGTTTCTCCCAGGCCCATCATGCCTTGCAAATAGTTAACTTTGCATGGATTTCTGTTGTTTGCCCTAATACCTTCGTATGTGTAATTCAACAGGAATGGTTTGCATCTCTGAAAATATACGTGATCAGGAAGGATACTTGCCAGGAATGAGCCCTTGGTCAGACTGTAGTCTTGTTATAAGTATGAATGAGTGTAAAAAAATTAAAATACATTAAAAAAGATACAAACCCAGTGCATACTGGACTGAAGGGAACAAACAAAGCATTACATTTCTTCTTGTTTTGCTGGCTCAGTGAAATTAGGAAGCCACTGTTTCCTCACCTGCATGCCCAGTTAAGGGCCATCTGTTTCCTGTTTAAGTGTAGTATCTTACATGGTTTTTCCAAAACCCCTCTTGCATTAATCAACACGATCCCAATACACAGAAACACCAAATCTTGCTTATCTTTCTTACGCAAGGAAAGCATTTTGGTAGTTGCAACTTGAACACAGCCTAGCTTTGCTGCAGTGCTTTTTTTTTACTAACATTCACTTTTCTTCTCTGCATTTTTAAAATTTCTCATCTAGTTTTAGGATGATTTTGCAAGCTTTCTGCAACAGCCCGAAGTCCTTTTTGTTACTGTGGATTAAACCAATAATATGTTGATTTTTGTCACTAATGCTTTTAATCTGGTTCTGGTGTCATGTGTTGTACTTTACCATCCTCATGAATGTTATTATAAATTTAACACTGAGTTGAAGATAATAAGGTCAAATGTATCCTTGACGTTATACTTTGCCTTTGATGAAGGTAACAAATAATGAACGTGGCCCGGTCTCCTTATTATCATGGTTTAGATTTACAGGAAATCATTGGTGGATGGATACTCCTGGTAGGGAGAATCAATGAGCCAAAGTGGTTACTTGGATTGTGGTAAGATTTACACAGAGAAATAATACTTTTTATTATATCAAATAATTACAGTATTATGATGCCACCACAATGAATGTAGACATCATAAATATCAGGAGTCATCTTTAGAAGATATTCTTTGATAAAGTACCACTATCATTGATGCCAGGATACTTTTTTCATTCAGTTTTAAATAAGAAATGTACATTAATGACTATATGTAAAAAGTGAGGAAAACAAGTAGCTTATAAAAATGACTGAGTGAAATATTTAATTTCATACATACACGCACATACAGACAGAAAAAGGCTCCGCAAGAATTTCATTAAGATTTTCAGAATCAGCCACTCAAACGCTAGAAAAGATGTCTTGGGCAACATTGATTAGGCTCATCTGTTGCCTTCATTCTGGTACAGCCCTTAACTGCATGGCTAAGGTCTAGCTGTACACAAGGCCCAGCCTCATCCATCGTACCTGATGGACAACCCCCACTTAACAAGCTGTTGTTCTGTAGTTTGTTGTCTCCTGATTGCTCAGTGTGTGCTGTGAGACTATATTTATAGCACGCTTTTCATACCTTCCCCGAAGGCAGAGTCGGTTATTTTTGGGCTCGTTTCTGGTGCTCATTGCTAGCAATGCTTTAACAGCAGCAGGGAGAGCCGTGCAACTCCTACAGTGACATAACATGGGGATATAACACCCGCAAGTGCATGCCATGCAGTGCCTCCTACAAATCCTGCCCTGCCAGCAGTGCGTCTGAGTGCTTTGCCAAGTTATTTTTCTCAAAAAGTGGGGATTGTACTCAATAAGTCTCATCATGCATAGTTATGGTACTGTTATTATTTCCAGGCTAAGCTGAAACAAATTTTGATGAAAATAGAAAGCTTGCTCTAATTTTGCATTTTTAACTAGATATATCTAGGATCTGATTTTTCTGAGTCCTTGGGAGGACTCTGCGGCATCCCTGTACACATACAAAATGCCTTTCATTTGTGTCAGGCATAAATGTTTACCACTTCCACAAATCAAACATCCCAATTTGAAACAAGGACCCAGGAAGTGTATAAAATACAGTTATTGACATCTTGTGGAAAGTTTAGTTTCAGTGGTTGCCCAGCATCGCTCAATCCTGCCACTTTATGCAACACATTTTGCTGGAGTCCAACCCTTTACTCTGCTGTCCTAATGTCATTTCATGTCCATTCTGCACACAGCCATCTGGCCTTCCTTATCCCATCCCCAGCCTGGTGAATCACTTGGTGCCACTGTCTCACCTTGAGTCTGTGCTCAAGCCCCTGTCACTCCCTGTTTTAGTTGAGCAAGTCAAAGGTTGGATGCAGCTACTTGCAACCTCCTTGACATGTTCCGTGGAACCTAAAACCCACAGAACAGAGGCACGTGCAGGTCACAGCAAGAACTGGGTCAAATTTGGTAGGAGCAGAACTGCTTTTCATAGTCCCAGCGCAGACCTGGGACCAGCAAAGTTGCACTGGCTGCACATTTGTAGGAAGGTGACTTACTCCCACATCAGTTCTGCCCTCCTATCCCAGTGACGGTGGACTCCAGTAGGAGAGCAACTTATAGGGGAAAATAGGGAGATTAAAGCCTGTTTCACCACCACCACCACCTACACTGGCATATATTACCACTTAAGTGGGCTGACTTTCAACAGCACATCAAGCTGGGATGACAAGCAGCCCCGTGTAGGTTGGCTTTATCTCCCCTGTAGGCTAGATACAAAGATCACTTAGTCCAAGCCTCAGTGCAAAGAAAAGGCGAAATTCTTCACAGCAGTGATACCAGTCTTTTTCAATATGAACAAAACTGCATAGTACCCCTCAACTTGCTCTCGAACAGGGCTCAATTACCTTGGCTGAAATTTTCTCAAAAAATCCAGCCTACGGGAGACACAAGGCATAGAACCTTATTTTATCCCAAACAGCTGAAATTTGGCTAAGCTCTAAGTAACTGAAATCAGCAAAGTGTCTGGCAACCTTAAATGAGAGGCCGTGTTTCCAGTCCCACTTTATAATGTGCTGAAAAGCCAGTGTGAATGCAAAACGCAAGCTATTAAAGTGAGCCAAACAACCAGAACATTTAGCAGAAAAGAAGTGCACAGCTCAGGACGAGGAAGTTGTTTCAGCTTGTGAGTCAAATAAGTAAGTATAATAAACAGAGACTGGCATAAAGGGTTAAAGCTTATACAGCTGTTTCATCCTGAGTGTATTGAACTGAGCTAATATTGTTAAATGACTTAAGCGACTTACATTTCTATATAATAGGGTGATTTTATAAGTTTATAGAAGCAACAAAGAATGTAAAGCAGGTTATATAAAGGCAAAAAAAAATCAAAATTAACATTTCTGAAAGGAACAATGTTGCTGGCAGAGGCAACTTTATGGGAGAAGAAACACGGGGCTCAATTTACAAGGGGGACTTAGGGATCTCAATGCCTCCTTAGGCACCTAAGTCCAACATTTAGGTATCACTGGTATCTAATGCCATCGTATCACCTTGTCTCATCCTCAGCTTCCTTGACACCTTGAGAAAGCAAGAACCTCCTAAATCCAGAGAGGTCGAAGTACCTTGAATAGTCACAGGTTAGTCTTCCTCTACTTATGCCACCGGTGGGGCTAGATGTAGCAGGCTCAGGTAACAGAGAATAAGAGGAGGAGAGAGTGACTGCATCCACATTATTACCTAAGAGGTCAGTGTTGAGTTTTTTTAATTTGGGGCTGTGAAAGGTCAAGTTTAAAACTCCCCCTCCTATTGGGCCCTTAAATCACATCTTCAGGTTCCCCAGAGAATGCACTTGGCTCAAGGGTGACCTGCAGTGGTGGGACCTCCTCTGTGAATCTATATGTCTGCAGTATTTATTTGGGCCAGTGAATGGATAAAGGCAAGAAAATGACTCGGTAATGTGATTTTTTTTTAAGACACTTGAATGATATGTATATAAATAAAACCCTCTCCTTAACAGGTCAGCATTCTGCTTTCATGAATGCTATTCTTCATATCCATCCCTTCCTATTCACTCTATAGGGGACCCCTGAGAACTGACTGAATCAGGACTGGCAACTCCATTAGATAGCAGGACGCTTTAACATGACAAAGTTCAACACAGGAGCAAATAAATCTCTCTGTTCACTTCCCCATTGAGATGGCTTCCTTCCTTGTTTCCTGTAGCTGGATATGTGCTATGCAGGAGAGGGGGCAGGGTGCCTACCTGGTGTAAATCCTTCTCTCCACCTGCTGAGATTTTTAATTAAAATTAACCTTTTAATAGTATATCTGAATTGGCATATTCCTGACTTCACTCTACCTGTCTCTGTTGTAGTCTTCTGAAGATGGACTGGTAAAGCTTCAACGCATCATATTATCTAACACAGTAAATGTGCAGCCTTCTTATTATAACAAGTCTTTCTCTGTAAGCCTCATATTAAGACAAAACATGACACCACAGATACTGGAAATTAAAATGGAAAACTTTATTTGAGTGACATTCCAACAAGCTCTGCTCTTGCTAAAAGGGATATTTTTCTAGAAGAAACAGCTCAAACAACGTCTGCCACTGAATTGTCTCCTATGCTGTGGTTTGGACCTGGAGCTGCCTCCCTCCTCATGCAGGCAAAAGACCCCAACACTTCGCTTTAAATTACTCCTAAAAGTCAGGGGGAGTTTGCTAACATGCACCAATGCATACTCACTCATCTTGCTGCTTCACCATAGAGCCCTGCCATTTAACTCGCATTAACAAATTCAGAATAAATCAAAAGGATGTAGGAAAAGAGGTAAGTTCCAATGCAAGGGCTCTTTGCTTTTATGTCCATGGTGTTTCTCGTCCAACTATAGCTTATACAATAGCATGTATAATAACTTAGTCCCTGGGTTTTCACTTTTAGAATTTCACAGTGGCCAAAACACTGAAAAATACATCCACCAGCCTAATGTTAGCTGCTTTGTTCTTCCCTCTATTTTTTTCTTTCATCCCTTCTTTCTCTTTTGACCTCACCTTTCTCATTTCCAGTTCTTTGTCCCTCTTTCCAGTATTATAATACCTCTCCTGTCTTACTAAACTTCAGTTCTACTTCCAGTCACTGTGGAACTTGTTTAGTTTTTCCTTCTTCTTCTGTCATATTCTGTTTTTATAGCATTACGTCTTTTCCTTTTGCTGATCCATTATTTTCTCTGGTCATCCAAATTCTCTACTTCTTTCTCTCTGTAGAGAGTCCATTATCTTTTTCTTTTTGTCTGCCTTCCACCCTTCCTTCAGTTTTTCCTCCTTTCTCTTCAGGCACATTTTGTTTGTCTTATTACTATCCCAGAATATTTCCTTTCTGACTTCAATGGAGAAATTTTTATTCGTTCTGTCTAGCTTTTCCACAGTCTCAGTTCTCCCTCATCTCTCCCTTTTTGACTTCGAAGTACTTAGAAGCCACAAATATCCGTTCAGGAACTCAAGTAACTTAGGTTGACCAGATACTGTTGATCAGACATAGATGAGATTAAAGCATAAATGACAGCTGGACTGCTCAGGAGCATACAGGCTGTGAGCCCAGGACTGCCCAAGAATAAAATAAATTCACTAGCTTTGAGGGTCTCAGGAACTCTTCAGCGCTGTCTACAGCTTAAAGGGGCAACCCGAGGAACTGTGAAGAGAGGGATGTGGGAAAGGCAGGGGAGATGAACCAGGGGAATATTAATTTTATATTATGTTTCTTTATGCCTTTTAGGACATTAACATTTTGGGTCTGTCGAAGCAGCTTGAGAGAGCCATTTATATTTATTGCTAGACTCTTCTCTAAGTTGTGTTAGGCAGAGCATTGTTGGCTCTGCTAGGGTTATTTCTAACATGGGAGCAAAGTTAATTCCTCCCAGAACAAAGTTATTATCATAATCTCCTAGCATATGTCTATCATAAATATGTTTTTTCTTTGGAGTCCTTCCAGCAGGTAATTTTGGGAGACCGTTTAAGACAGACCTTTTTTTTTTTTAATTGTGGTTGCACCAGACTTTCCGCTACTACATTAATGGGGGCCTGGGGATTTTGATTACTATTACCCCCTTTTTAACTTTTAAACTGTTATTTTAAAAACTGAGCATTGGGCTTTTCATTCTTCCAATTCAACCTACAGAACGCAAAATGCAGGTCTGGCACTCCAGGGTGTATGTTAGCTACAGGATAATGTTTATGGCAGAGAAGTATACAAGGCAAAGAAATGGCTTTTGTGGGTGATTAAATGCTGAAGTGAAGCTGAGGTGTTTGATAACCACAGAAGCTATTTATTGTGTGTATACTCCAGTGCCATGAACATTATTCCTATTATACAACAAGACAAAGGAAGATTCAACAAACCATAACGAGAGAAGGATGAAGTGGTTTTTTTGGTTGTTGCATTTTTGCTTGATGGAAGTTTGAAGGCTCTGTTTCATTTTCTTCCTTTCCTAACATTTCCTTTGGGGGGGGGGGGGGATTAAGGCCAAAAGACAGAGGTTGGCCTGCAAAGGATAGTAGCAGCAACTAAATTCTGAATAAATAACTGGGAGTTATCATATCTTATCGTCAAACAGCAGTGCTCACTGTTTTACTGGGACAAAGAGAAAGACCCTGCTAATAGTACTCATAAAAAGCATTTCTTTAGGTTGTGACAAATACGCTTAGGAAAAGAATCAAGTATTATCAGGTTTAAAAAAACAACAATGAGATATATTAAGAAGATAATGGTAATATACATCTTCTACACGTTCTATTAATCCTCACAGAAGCAGTGTGAGTTCAGGAAATATTGCGAGACCAAGCTCACAAATACTACTTAAATTCTCAGCAGCAATTCTGTCTCCTAGTTCCCTGCTTGTTTGCTGCTGTTCCTGTGGAGTATTCTGGGTTTTTTGGATGGCCTTCAGTGCTAGTCAGTGAACTCCATCAAGACCTATGTCCATTCTCAGAGGGAACTGAAAAATACAATGATATTTGAATAAAAAAGACCCAGCATATGGGAAAACATACCTGTTTCTCACTGCCATTACTTAACAGGTGTTCCTCTTTAAATCACTTGAGTTGTTAAAAAAAGCAGAAACAAAATGGTGTGGCTAAAATGACCAACAACCCAGTAGAAACCCTGAGCAGAGGAAATCAGTCACAACCAACACCACCGTTGGTCTTTGTTTGCAAATGTTGCTCATTAAACAATTATGAGCAGAGAATCTATTTGTGAAGTGGGAACTCTGATTGCAAATGACTTGCCTGTAGATAAACAAAGCCTGCCTCGTCAAATCATGAGAAATAATTTAACCATCTGTAGTCACAACATCCACTTCAGAGGTGGGGAACTCAGTGACAGACAAAAATTTCTTGCAGCAAAAGCTTAAAGCAAAAAAAACAACTGTTAATCATTCTATGATTTTTTTGTTGTGTTTGCACATCTCCTGACAGGAAAAAATACAAATTCTCTGGGAATTTTTTTATTACTTTAGGCAATGAGTTTCAATGTTAATAACACTGAATGTCTGTCCATAGACGTTCCTTCAGATCAGGCTAGTTCTGAAAATTTTTCTAAGTCATTAAAATATTATCTGAGCATATTGTTGAGTACTTACTGCTTTGAAAGGTGCTGGACTGTCATCGCAAGCTCACCTAGCAGTGAGTGAGATTAAGGGGACTTGCACCTGCCAGCCACGAAACAGCAGAAGCCCATAGTCCTGCTGCCCCCTCTGAGGTCCCCTCCCCGCCTCCGCTGTGCGGGACAGTGGCTAAGGCAGGCTCCAGTGCCCTCCATCCCTTCCTGCTCACACACAAAAGATATTTCCTCACTGTCAATATGTGAGTTTTCACCAGCCGATTTTCCTCTGTTTTACACGTCATCGTATGTGGTTTAACAGATCAGTGCCCTCTCCTGCAATACTCCAGCACCCTACTGAGCACATCTTCTCATTTGGGTGATTGATTACTCTAAGTACCCTTGAAATGCATACCAGTTTTGTTCAAAAAGAAGGTATTTTCTCTCTCACAAATTATTATTTGTGTCCACGTTATATTATTTACAGCATCTAGACATTTTATATGTTCATTTTAAAATGATAGCTGCTGTTGAGTTGTATGTGAAAAATAAAAATGAAGCAACGGAAGTTTATTTCGATGGTTAATACACAGCCACACAAAACAACAGTATGGACTCGGTGGTTCTTGCTGTTGTTTTTCAGGTACGAATTTCCATATGAATTATCGGATAATATTTCTGCTCTTGAGTGGAATGTGAATACTGCTTTCTTTGTGGTATTCAGTACTAATTTGCATATTTAAATGACAAATAAAGTTCTACTTATTCTAAATTATCTCGAATGACTATAGTATATGAAAAAGGACTGTTACATTCAGATGTATCATTTAGAAGAGTGTTTCCATTCTCCTATGATGTGACCTAATTTCAAAAAAATTGAGACTGGGAGTTATGCTCTCCTTGTTTTACACAGCAGATGTTAATGCCATTATCTACTTAATTTGAAAGCTGCACTGATTTCCACTCTGTTTCTTCCTTTGAGTGTCATTGCTGTATAAAAAAATACTATCAAGCATAGCAAAGGTCATTTGAAGTTACACCCAAAATGCTGGCCTGACTTTGTAAGTAATACCCTATTTTTTTTAAATCACATGAATGTGTATGGCTCTAACATGGCTATTGGGTAAGGCTGTGTAGAATAATAGAATAACAGAATTGGAATTTTTGTCATTAGAAACATCATAAAAACACTACTGATGGCCATATTCTCTCCTGGCATAAGAACTTTCTTAAAGTCAAACTGAAGTGGGACAAAATATCACTGGCCCATAGTTTTGCATCCTATTTTACTCTAGCAGTTTCAAGATCAAGCCTGCTTAGTTTACACGTTTACTTTGATGTA
This sequence comes from Pluvialis apricaria, assembly GCA_017639485.1. Taxonomy (NCBI): domain Eukaryota; kingdom Metazoa; phylum Chordata; class Aves; order Charadriiformes; family Charadriidae; genus Pluvialis; species Pluvialis apricaria. The sequence goes on from CM030008.1 coordinate 148,824,839, forward strand.
AATTATACTTGCCAGAAGTTTCAGGGATTTAACTGTATTTGTCTTGGCTGAATTAGTGCCAGTCAAAGATTTTGGAACAGAACCTGGTTAGCAGTATCATCGATGGAACATGGGGTAGGATACAAGACAGTTGTCTCAGCTGCATCACCCACAGTTATAAAGCATGTTAAAATAATTTTATTACTATTCAATTTTTCTGATAGAGTTATGAGAAGATGAAAGCTTTAAGAAGTGCCTTCTACTGTCACTGTTCTGATCACCATGCAATTTAAAAAGTATACGGGGTCTCAGTTCCATCAGTATCTGCTTTTCTAAACTTAAAAAAGTCTGCATTGGTGTTACTTTAATTCTCAGCATTTTTAATCTCATAAAACTCCTAAATATCTAATTTCTAAGTCCTTCTGGAAATGCAACATATTGCAAAATGTACTAATGCTTCTATTTTATATTTGCTTTCAACAATCTGAAAGTTCAGCTGCCCATCGTACAAATCATAAAGTCGTATCTCTTTGGTCTGTGGTCTTGCCAAATGTCAGGGCCATCTAGTATTGAGCTTGTTCAGTATTAAGATAACAGACCTGTAAGAAAAATATAGGTTGTTAACTGAATTAGTATTGATAATTCAGTAGGTGGCATTCTTTCCGCTAACTGCTACAGATTCACTGGATCAGAATGCTAATAGAGGGCTGAGCGTTCAGTTAACAAATTCTTAGGTACATGATTAAAAATAAATTTCCTATACTTGTGTTGATAGAAACTCCTCTAAGCTACTACATAAAAGTACCATAACTGTATGAACAAGAAAAAAAAAACGTGACAGACCATTAAGCATGCAACAATAGAGGCTGCAAATTATAATTTGGAGAACGGATAAAAACTCCTTCAGCAATCTGATGTCAAAGATATCAGTTACTGGATGAATTTATAAGCCATGTCAGATGCATGATGAAAAATTTATACTTTACATGATAATATTTTGGGAGAGAATGATGCTAGGCTATGCAACATAGCTAAGAGTTTACAAATATTGGAGAAGAAAGAAAGCATGTTTGTAAAGATTATCTCAAATTATTTTTGCCATGTAAATAGGATTCACAGTGATGTAAGAGCTGAAAACAAAAAAAATTGTTAATTGCAGTAATTCCTAATACATGAAAATTGCTTTTGTTTTCTTATAGCATGATGTGGTGAGATATCCTAGAACTGTTTACAGTGTAACTTGAAAGTTACATAAATGCCAGCTAAATTTAAATAGAGGTGCAAGCTGACATTAGGGTAGGAGGAGATCATCTGGTGTTTTAATGTACTTGGGTTACGTGGTAAATAAGGGCAAAGAAGTCAGCTAGCTGTCTGTGAGCTGAAGCCTGTGTAACTCTATAGCAAAGCACACTCCTTTATTTCTCATTTCCCGTTATCATCACATTATTCAATGCCCACTGCAAATTTTCACTCTCTGCCTTGATATGCCAAATTATTTTCAGTGCAATAAAGATCAAACTTTACTTCTTTAATAAAGATCAAGATTACTTTAGTACTTGTTTTTAGTTTTGGGATACATATAAGTAACCTAACACGGAGAACACTTTCAAAGATTGTAGCTATCATTAAAAAAAAATCCAACTAAACAAAATAAATTAATACCTATGTAAATTGCGCAGAGTTGAGGTTGCCCTTAAGATAATCCCAAACATTTCAAAATACTATAATGAGAAAACATTCTAATTGTAATGAGAATTATCTTTATTACTATTTTCTCTTCCTTGAGAAAAACTTACAATAAGTCTTTAAAAAAATGGGCTTGAGAGAAACCATAAAACCATAAAAAAATGGAAAATATCCCATGTCTCAGCTGTGCAGTCACAGTCCTGAATCCAGACATTTTGGCAACCATACAGTATGCAAACAAACATAAACTTTGTAAACACATGATTAGGCAGAACTCTTCTGCAGGATCCATGGTTAGGATGGTCATAAGATCCTCAAACAAAGAATTAATGCATTTGTATATACAATCCCCTTAGTGGCAGATTATGAAATTGTCACAGATAAACCCTCCAAAAAAGATTCATGTGGTAATGAAATACTATCCATAGTATTAGAAATACGTACCAAACCCATTCTTAGCAAACATTCCAATATATCATTTTCAAATTGCACCATACTTAGTCTCCATAATAAATGTCGTCTACTTCAGACAACAAACTTCCCTCTGTCTTGCAGACGAAAAATAAAAAAAGGTAGGAAAAATCTTGGTGGTATTGACTGTCTATAAGAATACTAACTTTTTCAAGTTAAAGACCAGAAATTTAAAGTATACATAAAAGATCTTGAATCAGGAAAAGAGAATTTTAGAGATTGTCTAGAGTTTTGAAGAAAGCTTAGAAAATAATATATTCATTCTGAATTAAATATTTCATTGCTTCTGAAATTTATTTTGCTTCAAAGTAGGATTTAATTTCAAATTTGAATTAAATTTATATTGATACAAATTGTATATGGCTGAAATAAAATCAGAACAAAATACTTCAAGTGTAGGTTAAAGAAAAAATTCACATCTGAAATTAACTTAAAAAATGGTTGAAGTAAGATACTTCAATAAATACTCCAGAGTGACCCAAAATGAATTTTTAATTATCTTTAATAATGGCCAAACCTGAAAAAAATCACTCACAAGAAAAAAAAAGACGACAACTGTTTTGTTAGCAGAAGAGTTAATTTTATTCTGAGGGAAAAGTTAAATAACACTTAGCTAAATTCCTGTATTGTTTAAAACAAACCCCTTAAACAGACTGTTTATGCTACATATAAAATTTTACTGGAGGTGCTTTTTTTCCTCTCATGACAGTGCAAAACAACAGATGTTCAGGCGAGCCGTACTCGAGGATTCATCCGAGACAAATAATGAAATCTCTAGTCCTTTGTGATGAGATATCACTTGTTAGTGATGCAATTATTTAAAAAGAATTATAGGAAGAAAAGAAATATCATGTCACTTGATAGCATGTACCGGTGTGTGGAATTACAGAACAGGAAAGCGCTCTCTTACTCTCGTCTTAATATGTCACTTGCTTAGTTTGGAAGCTTAGTGTGCCAAGCATTTACTGCAATTGAATGAAGAATTGTTATATCCTTGGCAAGTACCATGTAGAGCTCAGTAAACAGATGTTACTTACTTTGAAGACAAAATACATTTGGTGTCACTTAATTCGTATTCGGATATCTTGAAGCAGAATGACAGTGGCGCAGGCCTGGAAGGAGTATCCTGGGTCACTTACTCCAATTCACTACGATTCTGGATGATCTGATCATATGATTCCTCTAATTTCAGCCTTTACCAGATTCATTGCATGAAGCAGATATAGCATAAAGGATCATCATGTTTATCATACATTGTCAGGGTCAATCATCACCTCTACGTAAATATCTGTAATATATTTACAGGGAAAAACCCAAATGGCTGCAGTTGAAGTTTCAGCCAGAAAAAAAATGTATACAAAGTTCAGTGTTCCCAGAGGCAGGAACGGTAGGTAGGACATGCACAAGAGAAAAGCAGGAAAATTATAATTTCATGTACACATATCAAAACTGTTATAAAGGAAAATCCATTCTGTTGCTTTTCTTTACCCAAGTCCTTAAGACAGTTCCTGAAATGTTATAGGCTAGATCTGTTCCAAGGGTGAAGTCAATGAGAGAGGCAGATTTGTTTTTAATGTTGTTCCATACGTTTTTTGAAAAGAAACTTTAAATCCTTGACCACAAGAAGAGGAAGCAATTTCTGGGGTCTTCCCAGCCAATGCTCTGCTCAAAAAGCCTTTTCTCTTGGCTTTCCCTCCTGGCCATGCTTCAAGAGACTTCCCTATTTCTGTAGGTGTCGATCCCTCCTCCCTGCCTGCCTGCTCCCCCGATGGGCCTCGATGACCCCCCCCAGGGCTCGCAGCCCTCCAGGTTTGCATGCATCCCCCTGGTACATCACTCTCTCCTTTCTGGCGTTGCCTGCGACCCCTGGATTTGACAGTTGTCTATTTGTCGTTCTTAAGAAGGGCTCAGGAGACCAACTGACCCAGCTTAATTAGTTTATCGATTAGTACTATAAAGTCCATAACCAATTAGTGAAAGTAAAGTTATTAATGTCCAATTCTGCAATAGTCTACTGTGAGGATGCAGCCGTGCAGCAGAACAAAGCAAACACAACACACAGCTTGTCATACCCCCGTGTGTATCCCACTCATCCTCCATATCACACAAGAAAAACCTCCATTGTGTGCACCTCTCTCCCCATTTTCCCTAACACAGGGAAGAGGATACAGCTTTCTGATTTTATGTCTTGCTACTATTACAAAAGTAATAACTGACCCAGCCATTGGTAGAGGGACTTCGGCACTTTAACCGAAAGAAATGACTGCTGTGGAATGGAGTGTAGCGTGAATGCAAAACATTTTGAGAATATAAAACAGAGTAACAAGACTTTGGATAAGAGGGCAATAGATCCTATTCAATATCTTTCTCGATGAGATTTAGTTATATCCATCATAAAAATAGGTTTGCTATACTGTGAAATTCATAGTTATGTGCTAACGCTTTAGAGGGAAATTAAGCATGGTATTTTAGAATTAGTAGCTGAAGTTAAAGGAGGAATTACAGGACACAGCCAGGATGCAGCGACCAGCGTTTGTGCTCTGATAGCAAGCAGGTTGTTCTTTCCCCATATACAGGGAAACAAGCTCCACACTGTGTTATATTGTTAGTATATGTTTTGAACTGTTGTGTTTGGGCTGTTAGGCACATCTTCATAAGGGAAATTTTTATTCCCCTAATATGACTACGATAGCTGGAAGTATCAATGTGTTGTATAATTAAAGGGCTATGTTAAACAGGCAGAACCAACATAGCTACTTCTAACAAAAGCCAACAGAAGAAAGGGAAACTCATCTGCATTGCAATATTTGGGACCAACCATGACCAGTTCTGGTCAGGACCTGTAAGCTACATCATGAAATACAGTCCTCAGTTTACAATGGCAGAGAGATTTCCTGTTCTGTTTCCAGGAGCCAGCTTATTCCTTCTCCTTGCTGCAGTTCTGCTCTCAAGACTTTTTTGAGCATTAGCTTTTATGAGGGTTACACTATGACATGCAATTTAAGGAAATACAGTAGTTTCTTCCTATTCCAACTTGGTGATTTTATTAGGATTTGATTATGAATGTTTGGATAGTAGTATCATTTTTTACAACATACCTCGTTGTTCTTCAGAGGCAAGCAACCCTACTGTGGCATTATATTAGCAAGGACTTTGTCCTTGCCAAAGAAGAGGAAGATGGGAGGTTGTGTTTGAAATGGCTTCAGCAACTTTCTTTGAGCTGAAAACAGATACATTGAAATTAGTTTGTTGAAAATGACTTAATTATCCAGTTTCATCATATAAATTTGATTCAGAGAGGAAAGGCAGTGTGACGGTTCATTACTGAAGTATTTCTTGCATGAGTTCGTTGATGCCTTGCTCTCGTGTTGTGAAGCGGAGTCTCAGACCGAAACTCTAATTCATGATGATACTGCAGTGCAGTTCATTTCTGAATGTATGTTGTAATACTGTGCTAATGGTTCGTTCTTTCTCATGATAGAGTGGCTGTGCTCTGGAGAGGGATATAAAAACATGAGCATAAGTGGCCTATATTATTTCTAGCTTGGAGTATTCAGTGACATAGAGGGAGCATGAAAAATCTTGTACATTTTGCTGTCTTTTTCCAGAAAATGGGTTTGCATCTTGTGCAAAACTCCCGAGGAATCATTAAACAGAGAAGGATGAAATAGTAAACTTTGATAAAGAAATAAATAGCAAAAACGCTTGTGGAAATCAGATGTTTGACCCTTTGCAAACAGAAGAAAATAATTTGTCAGTGGAACTGACACTCTTCTTCACTCTGTGCAATTGCTTGTTGGAATGGAAATTTATTATAAAAGTAGGAGAACTGCTTTTTTTTTTTCTTCTTTTCTGAGGTCTTCCTAGAAATTTGCAGGTGATGAGAGAAACCTTCATTCTAATAAAAGAATAGGCCAGCTTACTGATTGGAGAAAATTACATGAAGTTTTTTAATCAAAGTCTCTGTGGTCTGCTGTCTGATTTTCTAGGCCAGATGTCAAATGTTTTTCACTGATGTCGATGTTGAAGTAATCACTAAGCCAATTCCAAGAATGAGTAAGTGAGACTGTAATAACATTTCATTTCAGTATTACATAAGCTTTTTTTCCCAGCTATGAACAAAGTAACAGGACCCCTCTGATTCAATATAATTACACAAACTATTACTTTGAAATTTGTGAGACAGTTTTATGTGTGGTCAATTGCTCTATACATATATATGGGAGGTTTCAGTACAAAATGCAAAAACACATTTACAAAGTTTTATATTTTTAAACATTTACATTTAATTTAAAACATAATTACATTTTTAGTATTTAATCTATTTTATGAAGTTTATCTTTGCTACTACAGTATTAACCAGTAATTTGAAAAGTCAAGAATTTGCTAGAAAAAAGACTTTGGTTTGCAGTTTGAAAATGAGGAGAGAAAGCACTAGCTGGCTCAAGGGATGATGTACCTCAGTGAGGGAATCTTAGCTGATTATTCTGGGAATGTGGCATCAGATAAAATATTTTACAGTTTTTATGTAGACTATAATCAAAATTGCTCATAGTCACGTAGAGAATTAGTCTAGTAGAACTGACACTGAACTCAAAGAAACATGTTTTTTATTGCTGTCTCAAGAGGAAAGTGGTGATATAATGGGCCAAACAGGTGTTTGTTTCACAGGTAAATACAGAACCAAGCAAATCTAATATGAAACTATACACAGTGCACAGAGTAATCTTACTCTATGGGTAAATTATAATATTAATACAAATGTACTCAAGCAGCAGACTCAGACCCTTAGTAGTCAGAAACTGGCAGGATGTTAACATTGCTGTTTTCACCACAATTCAGGTCTTTAGTGAAAAGACATTTTGATTAAATAACTTCTGTTTTATGCGCTGCATATTTGGTGATCAGCTATCCAATCTGTCTTTCCTCCATTGGTGAAGCCCTGGCCTGTTTTTGAGACAGAATTTCACATTCCTTCATGAGCTTTGCTGTGGTGCTCGGTACTACAGTTTCAAACCCAGTGATGGCACTGTGATGTTTTCACACTGATCTTTTGAGAAGTATTATTTATACTCTTTTTGTAGATATGGAATGGAGGCATGGAAAGATTGATACAAGTATGTGTTACTGTTTTCTGGTACCCATCCAGGATTGTTTTTCAGCATCCTTCACCTCAGAGCACACTTTGTTCAAAGCTCAGCTTGCTCTGACGTTGTGTGCAGTTGTGATGTTATTTGCAGCATCCGCAATTGCTACACATACTACTTGTGTATAAAGTCTGTGTACACAGATAGTACGTGTAGAAACCGAGGCCTCGAGGGACACACCGAGTGCTGCTCCTCTTGCTGGATATGCAGGGCAGACCGGGCTCCTGAGCCCCTAGCCCAGACATCGCTGCTGGCTCCAGCCATAAAACTGCTCCTCTCAAGGGTCTGTGACCTGACCCAAATAAAGTTGATTCTTATAAGCAAAGCAGAAAGACTCATTTCAAGGATGGGGTGCTAGATCTTTTAAGGAAAGGTCACTAGAACAATTTAATGGGGCTTGGGGGCCTTTGAAGAGACACCACGTGCTTTTTCCCCGTGCTCATTCTCCGAGACAGTGGAATCCCTTTTGGCTGAAATTTTCCAAACTTACTCAGCCTGAGAGAACCACACGACAGGAAAACTTTCATTGCAAAACCAAAGGTGAAAGTCTGAAAAATGTGTCAGTACATGAAAATAGAATCTGAAAATGGGAGGCCTCAGACAATATTCAATGGTACTACAAGTCCTACCTCCGATAACAGGGCAGAATACAAGCAAGTTGGAGAAATACTTCTGTAGCACAAACTGTCTAAAAATGTAAGAGCTTTCAGCATAGTCACGGTGATCCCCAGGGACAGTTCTCTTTCCTGCTGCAATCCTGACTTAAGTCTACCAAGTACTTCAGAAGACAGTGAATGCAGGATTGAATATACGGTATATATAAGTAGCTTAGTTAAAAAAGTTAGTATTTCATTTATAGACCAAACCCAGACATGAACTTCTGTTATAGACTTATGTTATAATATACAAATTGTCCCATAAACAGGGCAGGTTTGTGATTAAGACAGAGGCTGAGGAACTCCAGGGTTCAGTGATACCTTTCTGCTTTACCAGCCAAAAACATTTTCCTGTGCTTAGCTACCTATACAGCAAGGACCAAAAAATCCGCAGTGATTGGTAGAGTCCACTGCCACTTTGATAGCGTAATGCTGAATTAAATGCAAAATTTGGAGACACAATTAAATGCACCATTTTTTATTACCTTAAAGGGACCAGATTCTTGTCAAGGACAAGCACTCTAAGCCAAAACCTCCTGAAAATCATATCTAGTATATCTCCTTCAACTATGTGAAAACAAATTCTCATAACAAATAATTAATAATTTTCATTATTTATCGATTTTTTAATAATTTTATTGCCTCTACCTTTGTGTTGAAAATAGCTCACGTACCTTTAATCTGTGTTTGAAATTGTTCACTCAATTTCTTTGTGAATTTTTGTTTCTCCATCATTTCTTATTTCAGTTGTTTTCTTAGCTACGATAGGTCACTGGAGACTCTCATAATTGTTTCTTACTCTCCAGTTGGATGTGTGAAATTGTAGATACAGAGCTTCTGATGTGAAAGCTCCCAGAAAATAAATACCTGCAATTGTTGAGTGTGCAACATTAAAATATGTTTTATGAGATGTTCATGGTAATGAAAAGACACTTCAAGAAAGTATACGGGAAGAAAAACCCTGGTATGAAAACAGCTCCAAATCATTTTTTATTTTGTCTAAGTATTTATGGAAATAGTATTTGCTGTAGTGGGCTAGAACTTACATGAACAATATTTTGTCTTACTCTTCAGGGAACCAGAGAAATAACACATAAATAAATCCTTCCATAGATGTATTTTTGTTAAAATATTACTATTTCAATACTTTGAACACAGGGATTGGTCAAAACTTGATTACCATGACACAATCAACCATGTCAAAGCATACACCAGTGAAGGCAGGTTGAACATTTAAAATAGCACCAATAAAAAGTTAGACACATTCTTGTATTTAAGATCTCCAAAATATGGCTTTCAAAGTCCTACATGCACTTTCGGAAGAAGAACATTTTTGCCTGATTCTTGGTAAGAAAGATGTTAAATACTGCTCAAAAAAAAATCCTTAATAAGGTTTCCCATGGACAGAAAAATAAAGCTACTATTGGGAGGTCACCAAAAGGAGGAGGATGATGGGGCAAGTAGCTCACTCTCTCCATACTGGCTCTGAGATGCTTCTCTGTCTAATTCTCTGCTTTCTCCCCTCTTCTATATGTAGCAGTAACATAAACAGCAGGACCCCAGCTCTTCTGAGTGTGGACAATGGCAACTTTCCCAAACAAGGCTTGCAGATCTTCCAAACTTTCTGTGAACAGAGCAAAAGCATGAGTTTAGTGACTCGTTACTGTTGGAAGATGGAAAAGGCAAAAGCTCACTGAAGGAAGCAGAGGTTGAAGAGGAGGAAGAGTAGTGTCTGTTGGGAAATCATGGCGAAAGGTAAGGTTGACTGCTACCTACAGGGTTTGGGACAGGCTATAAAGGGAAGAGACAAAATCCAACCTACCAGCTAGCAAAGCTGGAGTGCCTCAATCATAGAAAATAACATCAGGATTCCAGCAGTTAAGGTGGGTTTTTTTCCTAATTTTTTCTTTCTCCATGAAGAGTTAATTTATCAAAAACACGTTGACACAGCCATACATACCAGACAAGAAGGGAATTTCTGGCTGAACACCTCTCTCGCAGCAGCAAAGCACCAAGTGACTGGGGCTACCTCCTCAGCTGCGGAAGGCCAGCAGTTCAACTCTGACTAAGGCAGAGCAGAAAATCAAATTCCTCCTGGATCACAGGAAAACTCATGAATCACTGGTCCATTGCCCATTCTGGGATGGATGAAGTGCTGTCTGGCTTGTCTATTTGAGGGGGCTTGGATGTAAAACAGGAATGTTTCTAAATATCAAGACTTTTGTGGATGGGAAAACTGTGCTCAGCCCAACTGCTGCCAGAATGTGGGTGGGAGAAAGAAATCTGTTTAAATAAAAGCTGTGTTTCTGAGAGATAGAATAAGGAGTTTGATCTCAGTGAGATATAAAAGCAAGAGAGCAGTGAAAAAAATACATGACGATTGTCAAGGTGTTAGAACAAAGGAACAGAATGGCTTCTTATAGCATTTTATTGAAACCAAGCTGAGGGAAAGTCAAAAAGGAAGATGCACGCTCATAAAGGTATATTCTATATATTAGAAGCTTTAAGTGTGAATTGCAGGCAGAGCAATAACCAAGAAGAGGGCCAAAGGTGAAATAACATTCTACTCCAACAGAAACATATACAAGCTATCTGTTTGAAAGGGAAAAAGCTAACAAGTCCTCGTTAATGAAATAAGGTGGAGAAAATGAGGTATTAGCTTTTGGAAAGGTCTCCTGGGACGAAGTTAGGAACAGTCTCTCTCTGTGCTTTGGATTGAGCAATAATGTCTGTCTGCTGGACTGATCCACACATAGAGTTGAGCTTTGCTATTTCCTTTTATTTGGACTGATGACATTGCTGATGCATCTTCCCCTTGGGTGTATTTTCCAAAGTGACTCCTCCCCAGCTCCTGAAATACAGGCCTTTCTATTGCCAGCAATGAAGTCATGACTTACCATCCTGTGTGGCTGGACAACACATTCTTACTGGAACCGCCACAAAGCTGTGCTTCTGTCACTCTTCAGGCCACTCTTGGTGACTTGTTTAACCATGCCTATATCACGGGCACAGCTGTCAGATGTTTAGTGCTGCTTTTGTGAGCTCTTTATGTGTCGCTGCGTTACAGAAGGCTGGCTCATCTCACACAGCACATACCCCGTCAGAAAAGCACCTTTGCTTACACTAGCTGCAAAACTCATTTTACACAGGCTGTTTTAGCCCATCACAGCGATATTGTGTACTTTGCATTAAGTAAGTGACATGCTGTTCTGGTTTCTTTGAAGATGTTGTGGCAGGTGGACTAGGAGCGCAGTCCTGATCGTGGTCCCACCTTTTCCTCAGTTTGAGTAATCAAAGCAATCCCAACAATCCCTTCTCAGAGATGAGAGCAGATTAGCTGTGTTCATGACAATGGGTTGCTGTTTTTCAACTGGGGTTTTATTTGTAAAGCGGTCTCTGAGGCAAGAGGACATTTTGAGGGTGCAGCCTTGAAAATGTGGCACCCCAGTGAATTTGACATCTCTGCACTGTCCTGCAACATGATTTCATTAACAACTGAATCTTTGGTCGTAACCAGGAACCACAAAGACTCAGCAGGTGTCCCACATACTTGAATTCAGTGCCCCATGCTTTGAGGCAAAGGCTCTTTGATTTAGGATTTGGGTTTTCTTATGGGCTTTTCCAGGAATGATTGAAAAGATGGCTGGAAACCACAGACAACATCTCACTTTTAGGAATGTTATAGGGGAGATATTTTACTTCCATAATATCTTCTTGACTCCTGGGATAAAGAATAGTAAGACTGCCAACATGAGTTGTGGATTTTACATTAAGTGCTCAGCTGATAGCTCTGAAAATATCTACCAGTATATTAAAAATTAGTTACTCCTTCGAACCACCAAATATGATGCAAACAGTACTGTGTGGTGGAGGAGGATCTCTTTGTGGTTTTTAGACTGCTGAAACACTAGTTTGAAAACTGGCTTGACCTGTGTTTGAGAGTTGAACAGTGCAGCAGAATTCATTTTCTCCCTTTATATTTTCTTAATCATGGTCCAGGACACGTTCCAGTACTGATAACAACTGCAAGCCCCAAAAGATGGCCTTTACAGAAAGAGAGCATAGGATAAACAGCCCTGCAGCCAATTGCTCCTAACTTTCAGCTAAGCAGGCAGAATAGTGAAGATGGCTTCACTCCAAAATTATCACAACAGAGACCACACAGATGGGGAGATAAAAGTTTTCTCGGTAAGCCCCTAACAATGCACACCATTTTGCTCCGAAGCGCTGGGATCCAGAGGTAAGCCACCTGTGTTCTCATGACGTCACCGAAATAAAGGCCAGGGGCTGATTACTTGATGGGTGCTCTTTTATTATCGTATATCAGGTGTCACCTGCAATTTCATGTCTCAGGCGGTACAAGAGAATCCATCTGTCATCTACCAGTGAATCTCAGTGAAATTTCTTTTCTTTTGAAACTGAGACTATTAGAATGGTGAAGCAGATATAAGACAGCCAGATGTTTAAAAAAAAAAAAAAAAGATTCACAAATCCTTAAGGAAATTAAAAAAAAAAGCTTTTATTGGAAATAAACTGATTTTTAAATTTTGGTACTGCCACATTTAGCTTGATGAACAACAGGGCCTGTATTTCACTAAATACAATGCAACAGAACAACAGATATGCCTGGATGTATTCTGCTCACCACATAAGTTCTCCCAAAGGTCTAAATAATTTGTAACCTTTTTAACATTAATAGCTGCACATACCAGTATAAAATTGGCAGGTGAAGACAAAAAAAATCTCACTTAATGTAGAATGCTTTGAAATTCCAGCTTTTCTCCTGCATTGGAAGACTTCACATTGTCGCCACTGAAACCTCAGTACAGCTTTGTGGGGCATAGGACACCTGTCCCATTTCTCATGGATGCGGCCGGCTCCCAGCTGCTGTGCCAGGCCCATCCTGTGAGCCACTGCATCTCTTATCATCCCTTTGTAGCATGCCTAGAAAATCAGAAGGAAAGTGTGCCTGATCTGTGCAATGCCATGCCCTGCAAATGAGGGAAAAGTTATGATCAGCCCTTCTCCCACTTCAGAACATTTCTAGGGCTTAGAAGAGTATGTCCTAGCCTGATCAGGGGCCATTTCTGCCACATTTGCTTCCACTGTGTAGTGGTAGGAGTAATATCAAGAGAAGTAATAGTACTTGAAAATACAAATATTCTACGAATGCTTTCAGTGTGATACTTAGTGACTGGATACTACTTGACATAAATAAAAATAACTGTAGTAGATTTAAGCCCAAATATTGTTGAGTTTTTATATTTACTGCACCAAGGTATTTCCTGGTACTGCTCTGACTTAACGTTATAAATCACAACAATCAAAGGTTGTTGGGGAACTTCATGATGTTCCCCAAGATGCTGACTTGCTTACACTACTAAGAAATGGGAAACAAATGTTGGCTTCTGTGCCTGAAGTAAGACTATTTAACTTTGTTATCTCAAAGGACACTTTACAATAATCTTGGATCCTCTGGAAATATTGTCTTGCTTGATTTGGTTATAAAATAACTTTTTACTAAAGTTGAATTTAACTTTTGTACTGGCTATATATGCACAGAGTACTAGAAGACAGGATTAATGCAAGAAATTAAAATAAATATCATATCCACATTTATAACTTAGTTTAGTCTTGCCTTAAGAGAAGAAAAAGGGAAAGCTGAGGATGAGCTGATTAGTGTATTACCCAGGTTCTGCAGTCAGAAGAAAAATCAGGCCGGAACTTTTAACACTATGTACAAAAAGAAACAATAAAGAATAAGGAGTCATATTTTCCCACAATTCATTTTCCACTCTTTTTCGTATGAACTTCTCCTGTCTCTAAATTTGAATGTCATTGTATAAATTGTGTACATTTTATATATTATGTACATATTTTACCTGACAAACATTTCCTGGCATCTCACTGCCTTTATGAACTGTAACCAGCCAATGCACCAGCCTAATCCATATAGCAAACGTGTATGCTGCACCACAGGTTGTATACACTGTGCAGCTATGCAACTATTAATCCTAGTTCCTTCAGGGGATGTGAAACTTATGACCTGGACTTTTTATTCAACTAAAAGGTCGGGAATCCCTCCTAATGCCCTGGGCAGTTAGTTTCTCTGCTTAGTCACTCAAATTCTTCAGCAACAGGTCAGGAAAAAGTTTGGGATGCTTGGCTCTGCTGCACTAAATCTGTCCACACAGCCAAAATGATCTCTTAGGAATCATCCAATACTTCTGAATGGACTCAAATATGAAATTTATTAGTATTATCATCTTATTAGTTATTAGCTATCTTATAGAGCCTACCACTCCATATCAGAGGAAAAAAAATATTAGGCATAATTTCTATTTAAATGTAAGGTTTTGAAGAAGTCCTGGTAGATTGCAAACTAGTAGCTGTCTTCCATACTGAGCAAGCTGACGGAAAGCCATAGTAATGAATGATCATGTATTATTATTAAGATATTCTTAAGGTTAAAACACTTCTATATTAATATACCATTAAGACAATCTGTTATTATTAGATATAATTTGAAAATTTTAATACGAAATTTGCAGAGAGAAGTCATGTCTCACTAACGTATAGGAAAGTTCTTTAGTGGAGTCAGTGAACAAATAGATAAAAATTAAAACAAATGAACAAATAGTTAAAGCAGTGAACAAATAAATTATTATCTTAGCATATGTGGAACTCTAAAAAGTTTAAAAATAAAATCTTCCAACAAAGGTTTTTAAAACTCCGGGCTCTCACATGTTCCAAGACATGAAAACGTAGCAGAAAAAAATGGTTAATTTTTACGGTCCAAAGGATTCAACAGAGGAGTTCCTTACAGACCGTGTGGATACTTTGTTTTTTAACATCAACAAATTAAAGGAGGTTTTGGAATTGAACTGATGGTATAGAATTATTCAGGTTAGTTAAAATGAAAACTGACCGAGAAGTCTTGTAGAGGATGTCACAACGCTGTGACTGGGAAATAAAATGACAGAAGAAGTTAATACTGATGAACAGAAGCTTATGTTAATGAAAGAAACCATCTCTGATTATATCTTGAAAGTGATAGGCTATAAACTAGCCATTACCATTCAGGAAAAAGATCCTGGAATTATAACAATTACACAAAAACATCATCTCTACCCTTAGCAACAATCAAAAAAAGAAAATATGTGTTAAAAATTATTAGGAAAGGAACAAAAAGCAAAGCAGAAAATACCATGCCACTACATAGACAAACAGAACTCATAACTTAAACAGTGAGTGCACTTCTAGTAGTCCAATTTGAAAAATTATATACTAGAACTAGAAAAAGTAGAGAGAAGTGGAAAAAAATATGAACCAGCTTTTGATGAGAAAAGACTATATAGAAAATGACTTTTCAGCTTGGAAAATAAATGATTGGAGGGAAACAGAAATTAACGTTTATAAAATCATGAAAGGCATGTAGAAAGTGAATGGGGAATTCTTATTCACTGTTCTTGTAGCACAAGAACCCTTAACAATTTAAATTCATGCAAATTTTTATGCAGAAGGAAGTTCTTCACACAGTTCACACAGTTGACACAGTCAGCTGTGCAGTCTGATCCTGGTGAGCCCAGGATGTTGTGGGAACCCAATGTATCACTGTGTTAAAAAAAGCAATTAGGCACATTTGTGCAAAAGAATGTGCTCCTAGACTTGTTAAGCACGAGGAAGGAGATTCACCTTCCAGCTCAGGAATCCCTTAAGCCTACATTGCTGGATGCAAAGGGAAGATTTGCCTCATTTTCATGGTGGTCTCCTTTCAGAGACGGACTCCTCTTTTAAGTGTCTACTATCAGCGATGATAATCAAACCAGGATTGCGCCAGATGTTTTTGTTCTGAGAAAAATA
Source organism: Pluvialis apricaria (assembly GCA_017639485.1). NCBI lineage: Eukaryota > Metazoa > Chordata > Aves > Charadriiformes > Charadriidae > Pluvialis > Pluvialis apricaria. The sequence continues at coordinate 148,840,641 of CM030008.1, forward strand.
TTGCTGATGTTCTGAATTTCTAAGGTTTTACTGTTTCTGATAAAAATAAGCAGTTCATCAAATTTATAAAAAATAAATCAGAATATGATGACTATGAATTTGTCAAAAAATAGCAGATTTGCTTGTGTGCAATTTCATTGGCTTAGCTGTTACGAATCCTGCTTCCCTCAGTTCTGACCAATGCCACTTTTACACACAGGCATTTGAAACAGCTTTTTTTCATGGTTCTGCTTAGAATTAGCAGGACACAGACCAGCTTGAACTCCCTGCTGAGCAGAAAAGTTGATGGGAGAAGCAATTTGGATGTTGTCTCCCTTTCAGCTGTGGATCTACCTAGGCCAGCAGTGACTGACTCTTCCCCCTCGGCAGTGGGCTTAGGGGCAGGTGTAACAGAGCCCAACCCCCCTGTCTAATGGCATCAGGTCCCACCGATGGGAAAGCAGTCCAGATCCAACCTCTTTACAGAAGCATCCACAAATGTGCTCATTTTGGGGGGAGTTTGTTTATGTCTTGGCACTGCAGTGAAGGGTATTGTTTTCAAGGACATTTTCAAGTTGATTAGGTTTGATTAACCTCAGGGTATCTATGATAACATTTGTTTTTAGGGGATGTGTCTTTATCAAGGACAAAGTTAAAAAGCCAGGTTGGTAAACCAGTGTTCCTCCCCTGTATTTCCCATCTACTGTGTTACCCTCAGCAGGTCACTGTGCTTCCCTATGCTTCCACTGCACCCCCTTGACTGCCTTTGGAGATCCGTTCAAAATCCTGCCTGTGTCAGAGCAAAAAGATCGCTTGTTCGCATTTTTATTCACCTGTAATCTCAGAATTAGGCAACTTGGAAAAGGATCTGTTGATAACGTCTTTCAGAGTTTAGAGAAAAATACAGAGAATAATGTCTCTGTATAAAAGCAAATAGGTGTTTTCTACCTTAAAGAAGTTATTCTGCTTCTTAATAAACAGGTAAAATTGTTTGGCATGATATATTTTTCTTACTAAGTCTGATTGCAAGAGAAACTTTAAAACTTTGTTGATCAGAAATGCAAATTCTTATCCATCCCTGCTTTTTAATTAACTTTTTAATTTTCAAATACAAAGATAGTGTTGATGATGACTGGTAAGCTTGGGCTGAGAGATGTACTGATCTAGTGCTGTTCTTTGGAAATCTGCAGAGAAATGAATCTCAGGGAACAAATGAAATGATAATGGGATTTCAGTTCATCAGGGTTCAATTCCACAAAATAAATGTTCAGTTTCACAGATTGTTTCTTAAAGGTCTTCTTCTGTAACACACAGAATTATTCAAGACTCAAATGACAGTTAAAATTATTATCGTTTTTCATATTATCATTGTCTCATTCCCAGAAAGGCGCCATCATGTTCAGAACCTCATTGTGTTCATCACCAGGAGCAAGGGGGAGGAACATTCTCCCTTTGTAACTCCACACAGCTGCTTTTAGAGCTCTAAATCACCTTCTAAAGGCTCCCAGCTTTTACTATATTGACTATGTAGGAGCACTGGAGTCCTAAATACAGATGCCTCTACTTCAATTAAATGCTCACAGCAACCTGAAGTAGACTATGTAAATACTTGAACCCATATGCCCCGGAGCAAAGGTGTACAAAGATCTGTTCCTTAATGAAGGAGCATAAAAGCTGATTAAAGAAAAAGAAAAAGAAAAAGAAAAAGAAAAAGAAAAAGAAAAAGAAAAAGAAAAAGAAAAAGAAAAAGAAAAAGAAAAAGAAAAAGAAAAAGAAAAAGAAAAAGAAAAAGAAAAAGAAAAAAAAAGAAAAAAGCTAACGTAAATTATTTACTCAATATGGAGTGTCTGGGCAGAGAAAGTAAGATGTGCCTTAAGATCCACAAAGCCATCAGCTAGCAGCGCCTACTTTTTAGAGCTGCAGGCTGGAGCACCATGTCCTGAAACACAGGAAAAGTGCAATTCCTAGAAGAGCACAATGTAGCACTTCTATTTATTGCTTGTATTGATAGTTTAAATCCAAGGAAAATCCATGTTCTCATCTCATTCATTCCATTTCCATCTGCTATTAAACAGCTGATTTCTTATTGATATCCAACCATGCCAGCACTGAGGACGGGGTTAGATAGAAGACGAAGTTGGAAGGACTCAGTTGGTGAACCTGGAGAATTATTACATTGAATTAGGCATGGAATCACTTTGGAGAAATGGTCACAGGGGGATCGAGAAGGGTGGTATTAGTGGCTGCACCATAAGGGAGGTGCCTGGGGGCTGGGTCCTGGAGGCGATGGTGAGGAATCCCACCAACACCAGCGGCAGAGAAGGCTGCAGGCTGAACTAGAAGCTGGTGCGTGCAGCAAAGCTGTGAAGCATAAGGCTAATCTCCAAAGCAAGAACCGTAAGCTTGATCTTGATGTGGTCAAGCAAAGGGATCTAGTAAAGGAATTCAGAATAATGACTCAGGCAAACCGTTTTAGCAGCAAATTTCTGAACTGGCTGATTGGGAGTAGTGCACAAGGGAGATCGCAAAATAGAGATGACAGAAGACTTACATGGATGAATACCTACAACAGGTTTGACTTGATTTCGGGGTATGAATTCTATAAGACTAATCAAAATAATGCTATTTTTCAATCACGAAAAAGCAGTAGATGTCTAAGGTCAAATTCCCATGAAACACAAGATGCAATTTCTAAAGTGTTTACGCAAACTGTAAGCTACCAAAGGACAGAAAATATTTGGCTGCAGAATCTGTCCCATAAAAATTGGAGTACTTTGAATATTATTAATACTCCTCTTCCTAGCCAATATCCACATGGCAGCAAAGAAAAAAAAAATTCCAAAGATAAGACTTCTGATGGCCTTAATTTTTTTTTCCAGTATAAATGTAGTATTACATCAAGCAGCAAAATCTGAGAAGGCAGTAGCTGAGCATGTTCCATTAAGGTCTGCTTGGAAGTGGTCCTGGGACACAGCGAGAACAGTTGCACACCTGGGCATGATATGACTGACCCTCTGCTGCAGGCTGCCAAGGTTTACATTGCTGCAGGGTAGCAAGGATCCTCTTTACACCAGGCAGCTTATGGAGGCTGCCTTGTAATGGCATCCTATTATTGATAAGCAAAATAAGTTAGTGTATTAAGGAACCATAAAAATTAGTGGATTAAGGTAATTCATTTAACATTTTAAAGTTAATTTTTAATTGCCCAGACATGTTGATTTTCTATTTGCTTTTGCATCCTTACACATGAACCACACTTTTTATTTTGAGATAAAATGAAAACCGAGGAAAGGAATAAACAGAAAATATTTTTGCTTGAGCAAATTCCTGCCTGGCAGAAGACTGCATCATGGGATATTGTTTGTATACTTATATACCTAGGCCATCAATCAATAATACAGAGGCTCAAAGAATCATAATTAAATTTAACCATGTTGTAGACTTGATCTATTTCACCCATAGACACAAAAGACGTGGATGTCTATGGCTCTGCATTGCCCCTCTCAGTAACACATGGCATCCACAAAGTCTGACATTCCAGAAAGACTGTGCTGCTTCTGATCCTTGCTTACACAGAAAAAAAAAATGGGGGAGAAAAAGAAAGCTCCTGTTTTAATGCTGACAATATATTAAACGAAGAAATTAAATGAAACAACTCTGGGAGGGTATATATAATGATAAGAAAGTAAACTAGCAGTGGTTACATTTTGTATGGTAGACATAATTGATATGTTTGTTGTCTGTGATTCACACATTATTTTAAGTTTCTGAGGGGTATTTTTATTGCAAAATATTCTGCATTTTAAATACTATTTAATTATGGTTTGTTTCCTTAGGGATTATATCACCATGTGATTTTAATTTGGTATATACCCTAAGGGGCAGCATATTTTCAATTATGAAATATTTCCTCCAGAAACAATAATGGTTCAATGATTTATTGCAGGATCCTATTATAAGGTGCCTCATACAAGTGAAATCTGAAATGCAATTGGCTTAACAATATAGTATAGGCAGGACTAAAATGCATGTGAACTGAGCATATGGGCCTTTTTCACAAAAATCATATTTATATACTTTCATCCTTTGCATAATACTTCAATTATTATATCTTGAAAAAAGAACTTGGAAAGCTGAGAGCTATGAAACATTTACATTATTATCTCTTCAAAAAGTTCATTTTTGGACAAGTATCATTTGGATAGGGATTAACTTAATCAGAGATTTTGAATCTTCTTTACTTTAATTTTTAATCTCTTTTTAAAAATATGTCTGAATCTTAAAAAGGCCTAAACCTGTAGTCACAAAGCACTGCTTCAAAAAAGGGGAAAAAAAAGAAAAAAGAAAAAAGAAAGTTTTTAAAGCAGCCACCAGCTGTAAGAGAGATAGTGCAAGCAGCAGATTTGTGACAGAGTGGAGCATGAAACCCATCAGCTGATGAGTGAAAATCCCTGGTTTCTAATTAATCGAGGTACACAGGCCAAGGGATGAAGAGGATCAGGGAAATGAAATCAGGAAAAAGATACCATCAGTCATTTCTGCGGCCCATTGTCATACTTCAGAATCTGCTGTAATGAATCACTCAGGCATTCCACAGATACATTCAAATGGTGAAGAAAATTCATTGTCCAGTGAAGAGTGTTTGATAAAAATCTTTCTTTTCCCCCCTCTTTGTCAGAAGCCTATGATCAGAAAAGGAAATCCAGACAGCACAACAGGTGTGCTTTTGCAAGCCTGGTGAAATCTGCAAATGAACGGAGGCACTAAAGAATTTTTTTGTACTAAAATTTCACCAAAATGAAAAAAGTAGCCTGTGAGAGCAGGCAGTGGCAAAATGCACTAAAAACAGCTGAAGATTAAGGGGATAAAAGGTATAAACACTCTTCCGGTTGAGAAGCTCCTGTCCCTATGAAATCTTCTTATATGGAAAGGGTGAACTAATATTTTTTTGGAATATTTTTGCAGAGTTTAGCATTTCCAGATATTGACATCTGCTTTGAAGAGCTACTAATCCACAAGCTAGACCCATTTTAACACAGCGTTAAACTGCCACTGTAAAACTTGACGGGGGGGGAATCTACCTTTTTTTAAAAGGGGACAGTTTAGTTTTGTTCTCACAATTACTCGGTTTCCTTCAAAGACAGAACCAATACAATTAAAGGCAAATGGGTTTGGGTTTCTTCCTCTCCTATGCCTGTACAAGCACACACTCATGCAAATACTATGAACCAGGAGACGCCTACATTTTGGATAGCTGCTCGTTTCTCTCCTGTCAGACTTGTGCAAAGATTTTAGAACTTATGAAAAGATTAGACTTTTTTAGACTGAAATTCTTCACAAATTTAAATCCTCTTTATTTAAAATTAGGGATAACATATCTCTCTCCTTTTTCGTTTTGCCTGTAACTCAACTTTCTGACCCTGAGCACTTCTTATACCAGTGTGTTCCTTAAAGTAGTATGTCCCATTATGTGACACCAGAATATAATTGTTTTTAAATAATCAGGTGCTTTACTAAGACATATAAGGATGGCTGATTCATTTTAGATTTAATTACCATAATATAGGGTTTTGCTGTCTATAGTATCAATCACTGAGACACTTTATAGTTGATAATATTAAAATGGCAACAATAATGAGAATTCTGCTTCATGATGAAAATAATTTTAATCATGAGTAGATTACAAATCCATTTACTGTTACGGTTACTGAGAATTCTATTATCTGCCTCCTATTGTGAAAGATGTTGAAACTTGTTTTCAGGAAATGTAAAAGATTATAGAAGTATGCTCTCTATGCAAAGTTTCTATCACAGCAGAGCAACAAAAACCTGCTTAATACCAGGAACTGTTAAAGATGAAACTCGCCAAGTAAACTTTTAGCTGCATCTCTGCGTGAACGTGTGCCTGGCTATGCAGATCTATTTATAGGCTCGAGGACGATATTGGCAGCTGGTTTAGATTCTGACCACGATTTCTTCTATTCACAAACAGTACTTAGCCAGGTGACCAGCTGTGGCCTCTGCAATGAAGGTATTACTGATTACTAGCTCCACTCTAACATATAGACTATACATGGGTAATCTAGGTAACCTACAGAGTACTTCTTCTGATGGCTGTACCTCTGATGTTTTCCTGTGACTATGGACATATCATCTCACCTTTTTTTTTTTTTTCTTTTATTTTCCTTTTTATTCCATTCATTGCCAGTTACAACCCTAAACAGCTATTGTTACAACAGGGATGACACCAGGTTTGCATTAGCTGTGTCCCCTCTACAGTTACACTGAGACTGGTATGGGTATAGGGAATTGAATCCCAGAGTCCATCTGCTCCCAAAGTACAGATGTGGCTGGAAAGGTTGAAGGTCTCAGACCATTTTCTATTCAAAAAATGCCCAGGTGGGAATACCAAACCCTAAATGTCCCTAGCTGGCATCTTCACTGGGAGAAATGACTGGGAGTCAGAAGAATCGGACAGGGGAAATTCTCAGGCTGGAAGTGATTTTCCAGGGGCGCACACACTGGTGCTGCACCCCTGCGGTGCAGGAAGAGCTGTGGTGTCCAAGAGCTGGTCTGCTCCAATTTCTTTTAAAACAAAGAAAGAAACCTCACTGAGGTAATTTTAATACAGGGTTTTAGACAGGGTCTTGTTCTGCTGAAACAAATGGCATAAGCTTCACCCTGTTGAACCTTTTCCTGAAACCATGTGTGGCGATGTGTGCGTGTATACATTAGCACTGCTTTGATTATATAATGTAATGAGCTCAGTGGATTTATTCTGGATTTATACTATGGAGCCTCAGAGCAGAGTTTGGAACAGTATCTTGTCTTTAAGATGCCAGTTTTGTAAATGCTTTTCTTTTCTTAAGGATACTGATGAAAATTTATTACTGATTTATCATGCGTAACTCTGCAATGGAATCAGATTTTTCTTTCCCAGCTTCATTGCTGTTTCCAAATGGGGATTAAAAATTTTTTAAAAACTTAGTAGAGAATCAGCTATCATCAAAGTCCCCAGGAGCTCATTTACTGGTGTGCAAACTGCGCCCCACACTGGTCCCCTGCTTTGGAGGAACTCAATGAATAAATTAAATTTCCAGAGACAGCCAGCTTTATAATCCTGGCCTACTGCTCTGCCTTCCTACTTGCATAATTTTTGTCGTTCTGGGCTTCATTCTCCCTGTTCGGTCTCCCTCGCTGACCAATGAGTCCGGGGGGAGGGACACTGGGGCTCAGGAAGTCTGGGAACACGACTTACACAGAGCAATGGGCAAAACAGTAGATGGATACAAAAGCAGCAAAACACATTTGTAAAACCCTCTGCCTACAGAGCAAAATTGTAAAATATACTGTCTGCATCTTAAATTGTGTGACATATACCTTTAGTAAAATGAACAATAACAAATGTAGAATCAATCTATTTTTTTTACAAGAAACAGATTTGATGCTTTTTATTACATAGTTCTCCTCAAATATATTGCTACTGAACCTTGTTAAACAACCATAATTTCAACTAAACAATAAATCTGTTGCTTTTCTTTATTATTTCACCTTGTGTTTAAAAAAACATGAGATGAAAAAGAAAAAAAACCCCAACTTTACAGGTAACATGATCTTCTTTGAGCAAAAGTGAAATAGGAACAGCAACGAAAAATTCCTTGTAATCAGTCTATTTTGTAACTCAGAACGACTATTTGGAAAGGTTTTCATCAAAGTGATTTTCTGCAGATAGCTCATAGGTGATCAGGCTAAAACCCCACAGCTTCAGCACTTCAAATATTTATCATATACATGTTTGCTTGAATCTTGATAAGGGTGAGGTTTGGGACTTATGGACACTGAGATAGGATGTCACCTGAGACATTCGTCTGATTCCGAATGCAGACAGAAAGAAAGTGCCTAGGAGAGACCAGAAAAGAGAGGGAGGGAGAGAGTAAGGGATAGCAGGAATGGACAGCCCTTGTTCCCAGCTCTAATATCCCAGTGCAATTATTTTGTGGACATCCACTCCTTGCCTGCACAGGAGATAGGGCTATAAGTGTATGTTATTTTTTAATTACAAGGGGGTAGAAAAAATCCTGATGATGGGCTGGAAGGTGCCATTGCATTGTTATTTTTTTCTCTCCCTTCGTTTGCTGATTATGTGAGCTGGGCTCCTTTGCTAGCCGATGATAAGCAGAATTTCCATGTTCTCTGCATAATTAATCCATCTCTGCCTCTCTTCATGCCAACTCGCCCGTTATCGCCGGCACATGCCTGAATTGCAAAAGAATCCGCTCTTCAATTGGAACTTATTGATATTCTAAGAAAAAAAAAGAGAGAGGGAAAAAAACTGAAAATCCTTAAGTTTAAGCCACAGATTTTTAAATGGATTAATTTCGCTGCAATCGCAGCCATCTAAGGCGGGAAGGCAGGCAGAGCAAATTGAAAGCATCTCCATGTTTGCAGAATTGGGTCCAGAATGCTGAAATGTACTGGCACAGTTCTTTTTTAAAGTCAGAAAATTACCATTCATTTACATCACATGAAATACTTTTTTATGCTAGAAATATTCAAGAGACGTTCCTTAAATGCCTGCTAATGCTAGATAACATTTCTAACTTTCAACATTTTGCTAGACTTTGATATGACATGATAGGAATGCCTGCCAGTGAGGAATATTATATGTACCAGTAATCTCTTTTTATCACATATTTAGATTATATCATCCTCTTCTTAAACCGTCCTGAAGTAGTCTTTAAACAATGTACTCAGTGTCACAGGCTCCTATTTAGTATAGGTACACGAGCCAAACTTAGTAGGGCATATTTAGACTTTGTCTAGTATGAAGGGTTTTTTAAAGTGCCAATACACGATCCCCAAAAAAACAGTTAATCTTTTTCTATCTTTCACAAAGTTAACTCGTATTTCTTAGCCTCCTTTCTACATTTAGAGATTCTGCATTCACCTCATTTACAACATGTACTGTGTTTTGTTATTTCGATGCAGCTCTTGTGGATTGTACTTACATTTTGAAAGGGCTCAGCTGTACTCCATAGCAGCCTGGTATTGCACGTGGAATAACGAGAGCTAGTGGGGAGCTAGGACTTTGCCTCTTCTCCTTCTTTTTTTCCTCAAATATTACCAAAATTGAAATATTCTTCTCCTTTCGTTTCTCTAACACAAAATTCGCGTCCTTCATTTCCTTGACCCTAGGAAGCAGCGGCATTCAGCAGCACCGAGAGATTTCTTTAATGCCTCAGCTAAGCCACAACGTATCTGGCATTCCATGTCCATATGCTAGAAATCAGCAATTTATGCTGTTGTAGAAGGTAATGTTGACACTCGCAGTTAACAGAGGGGGAAAAGTTGCTACACTGACTGCAAATGGAGATTTAGCTGTTAGGAAATCTTTGTCTTTATTAGACAGACTTCTTTCATTTTAAAAATACATGGAAAAGAAATAAAAAAAAATAGAGGACTGGCAGGCACATATCGGCGCAAAAAAAGAAAAAAAAAGAGGCACACAGCAAAACAATGATATTTGTGGCAACATCTGCTTCAGATACAAAAAAATGAGCTTGATACATGGATGGGCCATCTTACCATATAAAATTAGCACCTGTTATGAAATGCATGTCTTTAGTAAGTAAATAAAATGTCAGTGTTCCGGTTTGGATTTTCAGGCAGTAAAAAGCACCATACAAGAATGACTAGTGATCACATTAGGATATGTTTTTATAGAGCAGAAAGAGAACAAAGAAGGTTTTCCAGTTGCTTCAGAATGATTGACAGTTCTAAGGCACTAGTGAACTTCAGGATATTTGTGGCATATGACAATTTTAACATTATGGTTTTGGCAAAATCAAAATGTTTAAAAACGCTTTTTATAAAAAATAGTTATGTTCACATTCATTCAACTCTATTAGGTCCGAAGAGAAATAGTTGAAACCACATTTAAGAATCAAAATTTTTAAATCATCTATGAAATTATATATTTAGCAGACAAACACAATCTCTAAAGAAAGAAATTTCTGTGTCCTTTCTGCATATATCTGTACCCTACATAAGTAAATAATAAGTTAATAGCCAAATAGTCAAAATGCTTGAGATATGCATTTCCAATTGTGTAATGTTTTTAGTGAAAATAAAGATTTCCAACCTAATTTGGGAGGAAAAAAAAATGGTACACAGATTACATAAACTGCATATTAGCACAGAACTTCCTAATCTGTCACAGGGAAATCCTGACTCTTTTGAAGTCAGTCACAAAATCCTTTTTGCTGTTAGTAACACCTGCATTTCACTACAACTTTTTTAGCAAAATAAGGTTTAATTAAGTTGACATATAACCAGTGTTGATCTTTTCTAACAAAAAGGTTCTTCTCCTAAGAATTTATACTGCAAAATTTCAGGATTTGCATAATTAAACACATACAAAAATATTTAAAACATGCTAAACTTATTTTAGCTATAAGTAAATTGTAAATACCAATTAAAATTATATGCTTTTATATTGTTTATATATGTTTATATTCCACCTTTTATATTCTCATCCTATTGTACATAATAATACTGTGTAATAATTATTTAGGTAACTAAAAATGGCTAGTTTCTGTACTGCTGTTTTTTATATGTAGGTATATTTCATGGAAGGTTGCATTATAGTAAACATATACATGATTTTTTACACATAGAAGTCAAGATGTTTTTCTTTTCTTACTGATTTAGGAACCAAAATATCTGTACTAATACTTTGGAGGATTTGTTGGCATGGCAGTGTAGGATGAATACTTCTTGCACCTGAAAAGATTGCCAACAGCCACAGCATGCAGGAAAAGGGGGGTTTGCAGCACACAATGACCTCCCAGTTATTCATATTTCAGCACTTTTTAAAATGATAAATGGAAATTTCTCAAGCTCCTTGTTATCAATCTCTGTATTGATTTGGCCTTATAGAAGATCAACATGTACCTAAATAAACTGAGATCAGTGGTCAGCACAAACATTACCCTAGTTTAGAAGCCTAGATTCAGTGCAAAATGACTGCAATTCATCCACACATGGCACTGCCTGGCGTTAATCTATCCTCAATTTTATAACTGGAAAGCACCTCTAAGTGAATTACTGACTGATTTGTAAATTTTACTTAGAGGAATTTCCTTGCTCCTTCCAAAAATATTCGCTCTGTTTAATTTAGGTTTTCTGGTTTCCCGCAGTATATGAATCCTGTTTAATGTGCTGGGGATCATTTCAGCAGTTATGCATTAACACCTATACCAAGGAAACTGGAAATGCTTCTAAAATTCCTATATGGCGTTCATTTCCATACCGCATGCCCCCTGCATGGCCATCTGGTATAACCTACAGCATAAGCTATGGATTTGAACACACATCGGATATGGTCAAGTGATGAATCAGGATCCTATGGAATGCCATCGATGTATAGGAATTTGTCAGACTGTATTCAGAATACAAGAGTTTTATTGTTTGTCCAGATATGTATGCATCATCTACAATGTAAAGACTGACTGATATTTAGAATCACTGGAAAGCCTTTGTGTCTACCCACTTTCACCTTCATGAAGAAGTGAACAGTAAACCCAAAGTCCTCGTTATGCTGCAAGACTGGTAATGAGTGTGGTTATGTTATTAGGTGTCCAGCGTGCCAACATTAGCAAGGAGGCTTAGGAAGCCAGTTGTGATATGCAGCCCACAAAGAAAGACCCTTAGAAACCAAGGAGACAAAGTGCTGTAGACAAGCACAGAGCTATTTAAGAATAAGTGGGTCTGATAATTTGTCCATAAAAATCCTTGCATAAGTTCCATTAAGAGAACTTGGTGTTTTGCTATTATAACAGCAATTTAAGTAAATAACAACACAAAATCTTAACTCAGTCCACACAACTAACCAAATGACTACCCTGCCATAAAAATAAGTAGATAGATGCAATGGGAGCCTATCTTTGGAAAGCAGCCAAAGGGTGTCCTGAAATGATCTTTGGCCTAAGACGTGACCAGTCAGATTACGTGCACATGTAACCTACTGCTAGGGATACGTAGCAGTAAGAGCTTTCTAGGGAGCTATGAGGGAACAAATAGATTCAGTGTCACGAAACAAGGAGAAGTCCAGCTGGATAGATGTCACAGTTTATTTTAATATGAATAGATTTGCATTTTCATTTTATATCCTACACAAAAACGTACCCTTAACTCCAACTGCAACCTCCAGGATGAACTATCAGCAGTAACAGTAAAGAAATAACTTGCCAGATGTTATCATATATTGGTAATTCTTGTGTCTAAGAAAACTGTTTAGGTCTAAGAAAATATGAAATTTTCCTCTGTGCAGAATATTTGAGATATTCAGATGCTGCAATATGGTTAACCAGGCACCCACAACATTCACAGTGACAGATCCAAGGAGCTTTCTCCCATTCCTTTCCCCTTCATTCATTTCCTCCGGACCTGAGGAAAGAACAAAAGCATGTATAATCCTGGACTCCTTAGTTGTATGAAAACAAACCGAATGGACTGTAGATAACTTTCAGTGAATGTCAGAATCTCTCTTAAAGAACAGGGCATGATCGGTAAAATGCTGAAATTAATTGCAGGGTGAAACCAATTATTTTGCCACAAATCCTGGCACAGAGCTGCAAAAGTGTTTTCTGTATTAGAAAAAATTATAAGTCAGAGTTTTCAAGGACAGAAGTTACAGTGTAGGCACAATATGTGTATTTGTACCATTGTACCAGAAAAGCCAGAAAAAGTAGAGGAAAACAACTTGTCCCAGCATAATATATTCACAAAGGAATATTTACATGAAAAGCCCATAAATACACTCAACCTTTGGCTAATGTTGCCGACAGAGAAAAAAATATATCATTTCCTGGAACCAGGAACACCATTGTGTGCTTTATGTACTCACCTTGATAGTTTGTTATTTGTTGAGACCTGAGCAGAATCAGAATCAGATTCAGCCACCCTCTCTGGCCCTGGGGCAGTTTGACTCAGGAACAGGAGTGGAGTAAACCTGATACAGAAAGAGAGCTTTGTAACATTCACTGGTCAGTGATATACAAATGAAGCGGTACAAAAAAACCCCGCTGCATTCAGATAGGCTTTCCAGAACAGTACTTGATGATAGGACTTGAAGATGGAAGATGGCTTTTGGCATGTGAAAGGCAGGCAACCCTTCCAAAACTAAAAGGGCAAATGGATGCAGGCACTAAAATAGCAAATCCAGAAATAATGGATGAGCATTTCCAGCCTATTAGAAAAGAAGATGGTCCTTCTTGGAGTAACTGGGATTTGTGCTGAAGTGAAACACAAGAACCAGCCATTGAATATTTCCCTGTTGGTGCCACATCTGTATGACTTTGTTGTTGCTTGTTTACAGATATGCCTCAAAAATGAAGCACAAATCACTAGAGGAAAAACTTCCCACTGCAGATCTGTTCCGAGGCAGATTGCAGCCTGGGAATAGAAAAGGCAAAGCCGTAGAGTTGCCAACATTTGATAAATCACAGTAAGTCTCTGCCTCACTGAGAGAGAGCAAGGGGAGCCCAACTGTCTGAATCTGTGGCATCTAATGAGCAGGAACAAAATGACTTCAAACTGTTAACAAAGAAAAATCCATTTTTTTTCCAAAGCTTCATTTCCTATGGGTCATTGCAGCTCATAACAAAAGTAAAGCTAAAACCTACACAGAACTGAGCATATTTTTTATTTTTCCATTTGAAACCTGGGATTATTTCCTCCAGGCATTTGGAAGGACAATGCTAGCAGGACCCTGTTTGCCAGTAAAACTCAGTTTTGGAAACCATCATCAGTCAGCATGAAAATGGGTCCAATGCTATGGAAATGAGCTCATTACTATTATTTTTTTGCTGGCACTCACACAATTTGTGCTTTTAGAATTTTGAAAAGCGGGACATGAATTCTAAAGAAAAAACGAGTTAACAATATTAAACAGTCAGTTGCTAATTACTGAGCAATCCAAACCTGCGTCTGGAATGACATACTCAGACATGCAGCTGGACCTCAGGCCATATGCTATCCTAGATCCTCACACATAGCTCCCGCTACTGTCAAACACTGGAGTACTGGGTAAAAAGTTCAGCACACAGATTAAAATATGGTCAGAACTGTATGTTTGTAGATACTTTAAAAAGAATAATGAATGCCTCCAATCTATCAATAAAAGTAAAGTATGAGAGCTGTAGACAGGAAGGTAGGAAATCACTCTGAATTATTATATTTGTTTCACACTCATCGCTTTGTTTGGAGCAGAAGTGTCCAATAACTCCAGTGCTGTTCTTTCTCCGTAAGGAGGTTACTTATAGAGATTTAGAATGTTACTTCTTCCTAGTACCACATTTCAGCTGCTATAGATCACATTTATAATTGTTCAATGTAATAAATGAAGTTTACGATCTACTTATTGATCCTGAGGCATGATACTTGGCAGAATAAAACATAAAGAAAATTCTAATACAACGTAGTTAGTTTTAATGGTGCATATCCAAGGATAATAATATTGCTAAAAATATTATTCCCTTAAGTATAAAAAGTCATTTACCTTTAGCTCTAGGTTTTGTCTTAGTTCTAGATAAAATATTAACTTTTAATTTATTTGAATTGTATTCCTTACCATGCTTTTTTTCCAGATAAAGATGATCTATGTTAAGAAGTGTACATTTGTTTAACTAAACCAGATTTTTTATAGTATCTTCTTGTAACAACCAAGATTTCATTAAGTTTTTTCTCACAGTAGTAGGATTTCCTACGTTTATGTTATATTATCTTGCGTGTATCAAAAATAGCCCACCATTGTGAAATAGCTGGAAGAGGTCTTCAAAAAATTTAGGTGCCTGATTTATATTTACACGTACACATTTACTCACCTGTGTTGCAATTACAAATTATTTCAGCCTGGATTGGTGATATAGTGTTAACCAAATAAGTCTGATGTTGTAAATTGGCCAGTGACCTCAGTCTTGCACTCCGTTACAATAAGGCAGAGGAATCTGCAAATTTCAAACAATTGTCAAGAACCGAGCCTACGCCACACAGTCCTTTTGGCTGTACACTTGTAATCCTGACTTGCTTAAAATTGTAGCCAGTGAAAGAACATATTTTGTGAGTTTTGCATGAGAAAAGACTGCAGCAGCAAGACCCAAATATACCCTGTAACATCAAGACTTGTTATTGTGATGCTTTAGATTGTCTTTAATTCTCACTCATGCAAACAATACGCAAGTATGGTCATGTAACTAAATTTAAATAAGAGACATATAAGCAACTGAGAATTAAAGCAACTAGTCAGAGCAGAAACTCGTAAGGGAGAAAATATCGTAGTAGAAAGATTTGTGTTACACATTTTAAAGTCCTCCACTGTTACTAGAAAATAAATAGTCCTTCGTACACAAATACATTAAGGACAAGATAGCATGTGATTCAGGGACTCTGATTTAAGAACAAATCCTCTATGATTTGGACTAATATTCTTTATGCAGCTAGTCAACACTGTATTTGTGAAATATGAATTTGAAAGAAAGATTATTATACTAGCTTAAAGCTGGATATTTACACATTTGCCTCCCATATTCATTAAACATTTTCATGCAGAAAACAGTAAAGAAAAATCCCATGGAAAGCTGAAATTCTAAGCAATTCATTTTCCACTTTAGGAGAAGAGTCTCAGTGATCAGCATGAGCTTTATTATTGCTTTATTTGCAGGAATTATTAGTTCTTTCTTAAATTGTTCTGTTGCAAATCTGAAACATACAATATTTTACATTACAGTAACATTTAATAGAGAACAGAGAATTGTGAGATAGTTTACAAGTGGAGCTACTATTACACTTCTTGTAACATCTTTCCATTAAAAAGTTAACAGGCTGGATTAATTGCTTCATGATAAATGTCTCTTTTTAAAACCTGCTGTTTTCCATGCAGCAAAACATAAATACTACATACTGTACCAGTATTAGTCTCTTTTGAAATACTGCTTTTCTCCCCAAAAAGTTTATGGTGTAGATACATAGTCTGCATTCTAATGTACTAATTCATGCTATAATAGCCTAACAAATCAGGCAACTTTAAAGAACCCACATGTATATGCTGTTTGTGTGGGAACAAATATCCCAGAGAGATTCTTGAAACTCAGCAGTGTCATAATAAATTTGTAGATTGTAAAACATAACATATGACAGCTAT
This sequence comes from Pluvialis apricaria, assembly GCA_017639485.1. Lineage (NCBI taxonomy): Eukaryota > Metazoa > Chordata > Aves > Charadriiformes > Charadriidae > Pluvialis > Pluvialis apricaria. The sequence continues at coordinate 148,856,821 of CM030008.1, forward strand.
TATTAATTTGAAAGGGAAAATAATTTCACGTTTTTAAACTGAACATGCATTTACTTACAAATTACATTATAATTACATCATTTTGTCCTCCCTGTTAGTGATGCATACCAATAGAGGAACCTTGAGAGAAATCTGCAAAATGCCTGATGAAAATGTAAATATCCAGCACTATTCAATTTAGTTTAAAGTGATTATAAAAGTTGCAATAGCTAAAAGGTATTGATTTTTAAAATATATCTGTACTTTAAAGGTGACAACATGTAGTATAACATAAGTGTACATCCAAATTATCTATTGCTTTACTATTAATGATTAAGTGCAGTTATTCATTATGGGATTCATCTGTTTAATAGCCATCTTCACATATCTTCAAAAGAAATATATTAATATCTGAGAACAAAAACTGGAGACAGAGACTATATCCAGTATGCTTCTGAAATATACATTTTTAAGGGAATATGTTCATAATCCAGCGAATATAGGAAACAACTTATTTTTGTAGTAGATGTAATTAGGATTTTGCTCAGAAAAAAAATTGACTGTTTTAAGAAATATGATTTCTGAAGCCTATATTATCATGTACTAAGGGTTACTGTTGCTTAGGAGTTGGGCATCTTGACTCAGAAGACAAAAGTATCTTTTTTTTTTTATATGGACATTTTAATTCTTCTTTCCGCTCCATTCAAAAGTCATGTTGAGTACCTAGACATTTGCTTCAAAATGCCAGCCCTGAACTGCACGTGAATGAAATGAAATACACTCTGCACTACTTCAAAACATGGAAACTTTGCTGGAAAAGATTTAGCTAAGAGTTCACCTCTTTCAGGCCTTGAAAAAGCACAAGGGCATCTGATTAAGCAGATTATTTACTAGGGCTCAGATAGAGACTGAACATGAAAAAGTCATATAATTCTTGCCCCTCCAGCCTACAGTCCCAACCATTTCTAGATTAACGTTTCCACATGTGTAATTCTTACAGAATAGATTTTGATCCACGTTAGGCAGGAGGGTAAAATTTTTTTTCCCCTCGTTTTCAAAGTGATTGGCACAGACAGTTTTCACTTTCCCCAGATCAGGTCAGGAGATGAAGGTGAAGATGCTGAAGTGTAGCAAGCAGAAAGTGCCCATTCCCCTCATTCTGAGAAAAATAGCATTGAAGATATTCTTCAGGAAAGCAATCTTATGAAAAGTTGAGGAAGTGAGAAAGGTAGGGCTCTTCTTGGCTAATACAGTCAATAATCTGTATTTCTGTGCCATAAAAGTGGACTGTACAAGAGATGGGTCTGTGGATACAAGGTTACAGACAACTGATAAAAACCCACTTCTGGGTGGAATATGTGCAGAACCAGTACAAGGATTCATTTTATACTAGTTGCGGTGACTAATTCCCACTTGTGGTTAAAACTGAAGCATATTTCATGTAGGTCGTATGTCTTGCATATGCTTGCCAGCTTGCCATGCATATTTAGGCACAGGAGCTCCTCCAGTCTGGAGGGCAGGCTCCAACCACCTGAACCTACATTTGCGGTTTCAGTGAACGGAGGGGGAGTGTGTCTGGGAAGTAGCCTGGAATAATTTTGCTACGGTTACTTACTTGGTGAGCAGTTTGGGAAAGGAGTACATACACTAAAGCAGTTAGTTGCCTGCATCAGGAGATGCTCAGCATCCTGCAAATTAGAGATTTGACAAAAAGGACCCTACCACAAGCCAACTGGATTTTCTTGGCAGTTGCTCATACAACCCATGACCATTTTTGTGACAGTGCAAAATGCTCTAAAGTTTAAAAACATATACCACCAAAAAAAGATGGTGTAACTTTAGGAGGTCATATATAAGCATGTTCCAATGCTTCTAGTTAGAAACTAGTTACTAGAATATAAGCTTTGATTTCAATGAGTGTTTTGGAAGTATGGTGCCATTTAAACAAACCCCTGGATGGTGCACAGGACATAATGTTTACCCTTCTATGGTAGAGACAGAAAAATTTGTTCCTAACTGTACTTATAATACCCTCTGCAGGAAGTATCAGAACACCCTCAAAGATATTTTGATTGCTGATATGCATTTTCTAATTAGCCTGTTTATGAACACCACCACTTAGATAAGGCTTTTAGAAAAGACAGAAGTAAACAGGGTCTGTTTGATAGTGTACAGTATTTCATAACTTATGGATTTTATAAAAACACATGATCTTTCAAAAAAATCGCTTAAGAAGTTTTGAAACATTGGATAATGGATTTCTCATTAATAAATATATAAATCAAAATCATTTATTCATACAGTGTAATGTAGCAGTTTATTACATACTGCGTGAATTTTGTAATCAGGGAATCCCCTGATGAAAAAATAGCACAATATTAATTACCAGCACCATCTGTGCTAAACAATAGGAAAAACAATATTTTAATACAATGACTTCATGCATGTCAGTTATCTTCAACATTAAACACTGCAGTTTTCTTGATGTGGTTTACCTTCTACTAATTTAAATAACTGATGTTCTTACAAAGGTTAAAACTATGAATAAATGAATTAAAATGAAATATAATGAAAAATACCAATAGATACAGCATGGATCAAGCTCATTCATGAAATAAATGATCACACAGGTATAGACGCACATATATTACACATAAATTTTTAAATTTACCTACACATTTCAAATAAAACGATTATTTACACACTTGTTACCTGCAAAAGGCTGATGTTCAATTTCTAAGAGCTGTTTTGAGTTGGTTTTTTTTTTTAATTACCTCTATTCTAAACACATAATCCTCACAACATAAATATGTAATCTACTTGGCAACATTTTGAGTATAAGTTGTTTTGATGTGCACAAAAGTATTTAAGGTACATTTAGTATTCTGGAAACTTGCTGGATTTTCCATTGTATCCCGCCCCCCTCAGTGCAAAAGAAGTGTGAATTTAGAAGAGTTTGTTTTCTCTCAGTATGACAGGAAAGATGTTATTTTCATACATCCAGGTGCTAATTTTGTTTAATGATTTATCAAGTTTAAAAATATGTTAGCTATATCAAAATTACACCTATCAACATCTTGCCTTCTTGAAAAAGTCTGCCAAAGAAGCCAACCAGGGGTATCAGGACGACAGGATTCAAATTCACCGGTTTAGCTTGCCATGGGAAAGTCTTAAACACAGCTTCCTTATTTCCAAAGTCCCCCACCTATACCCATGCCCACATTACCAAAGCGCAACATCCTTCTCTCTGCATATCTCTTTATTATTTATTTTTGACACAAACATTTTCTTTCAGTACACTGTCATCAAGTTCTGATTATATTTAAACATATGCCCCCTAACAGATATTTTTCTTTTTCATATCTATCATATATTGGGGCTGTCTATCGATTTGCAACTTTCCCCATAACTTCTGTATTAATTTTCCAGGACTTCAAGACTTCCTTGGCATTCATGGTCTTCAAATGTACAAGTCAGAGCCCTAAAATCCCACAGTACACTGTCCCCCAGATGGTGCTTTTATTTTTGCATGCATATACTTTTGGTGGTAATGAGAATTTATTGGTTTTTTTTATCAATAATTTTTTTTTTAATTAAGAGTTTTCACTTGCTGATATACTTTTTCACAGGTATTGTGGAAAACATTGTTTGCAAGAATTTACAGGAGAGGAGTCAGTAATGAGACTCCCAAAGCTTTAGAAACTGCCCCAAGCATTTATTTACCGTAATAAAAATTAACTGCTTATTTACAGCCATCAGCTCACCTACTGAAGGGTAGTGTGAATTCTCCCAGCCCCTGGGCAATCTGTTTTCCCCAGGCCTCCAGTGAGCTGCACATTATTCTCTAGCCCACGGCTGGAAGGCTGTGCCGAAAGCAGGCTGCTCCCTGCTCTCTGCACCGTGTCTTACCCTTCCTGCTGGTGGCTGATTTTTGCACGCTTTTCCATACCAGACATGGAGTGCCCTGACACTGCCTTGCTGGAGAAGACTATGGATTTGCACCCTTTGCACTTGTCTTTTTTGCTGGTGTTGGGTGAGAAGCCAAGGAAACCTCTCAGACAGAACTATAATTCTCTTTAATGCTCAGTATCTGAAACAAAGTTATAAAGGAAGGCTTTGCACTTTTGAACTGCGACGTACTGGTACTCAGCAAATAGCCGTATTTTATTGTGACATCCCCAGACCCTGTCTCAGGGATTCTGTAGCCTCTTGCTTTCGGTGGATTTCTGTACAAACTGAATCCATTCAGGTATTCATGTCCTTGCCAGGGCTATCTTGGTCTGCAAGGAGAGTGGTAAATCTCATCAGATGCTCCATAGGGATGTCTAACCATTGCAAATTCAGTCTAATTTCTTTTTCTTCCTCATTTTGATGTATGCTTGTGGCCACGGCTCCATTTCCATATCAATAATTCTTTTCTTTAACCAGCCTGGCTATTCTTTCCTCCCAGTGTTTTCTGGGGGTAGTTGAAAAGATTTATTTCTCCCTTGCAATCTAACAGTTTTCTCAGTTGTGAACATGACTCCAGGCTGATATCTACTTCCATAACTACATCTCTCATATCTTTTCTCTTTTTATGCTTCTGTGATCTTCCTAAATTTATTAATTGAAGGGAACCTCCTCAGAAATACTGTGCAGACTTTTACCTTTTTCTCCTTAAAGAAAAACTCCTCCTCTAATTTTCCCAAGCTTGTGTTATTCAGTGCTACCTTTTCCCAATGTCAGTCTACACTGCAATCTGACCATTATGTAGAATTCACTTCTTGCTCTTAGTGACTAAGTGACTCCCTCTTTCTGCTGCCTGTACTTCATTATTTCCTCTTACTCTCCTTGACCTAAGTGGTTCTTCTGACAACTGTAGATTTCTCACATATGTGGATCATTTCTAAGGCACTATACATTTAATTTCTTCTTATCTCATTCCAATATATTATTATAGGCAGTTTTACTCCTGCCTATATAACACATTTTTCACTTTTTAGTGGTGGATTCTGCTATGCGACAAGGCTTTTCTTCTGCAGTTTTTCAGGTCTCCTTAGTTTTCTTTTTGTGCATTTCTCCCCTCAAATAATTCCTTGCCCTTGCTCATATCTTTCTGGTTCTTCCTCCCTCCTACTTGATCAGTACTTATTTTCAGATGATGATGTTTAATTGTTTACCTTTTTCTACTCTGCAATGACTTCTCCCCATCATTATCTTCTCCACCCTTCTTGACTAAGCAAATTCAAAATCTTAGGCCCTCCACTAAACACTGCTGGAAAAAAATATTTTGTCTCTATCAAGATAACCTTTCTATCGTGTTTCAGTGAATCAGCTCTTACAGATTGCTCTTCAGCCCTGAGTTTAATTTCTCCTTTGCCTTTTTCATTTTTTTCTCACTGGTCGTGTTCCATAGTTGATTGTGAGGACATCAGACTGAAAGACACTTCATACAGTATGGAGCAGATCTCACTTCTCTTGATCATCCAAATAGTTCTGTGGAAGCTACCCGAGTAGGATTCTGCCTTAGATTTCTGTTATGCTGCATTTTAGTTATCAGGACAAGAGAAAAACAATAACTAGGAAGTACATATTAAATCAAAAATTGAAGATGTACAAATTCTGTCATGCTCTAGCTTGTCAATCTGAAATGAATATGACATTTGAAATCTTTAGAAAATGACCAACTGCAGAAAAAATATACTTATTTAATTATTACTGTACTGCAAAATGTCTAGGTTTTTAAATACCAAGAACTACACTGACAATCTGCCAGTATAGGAGGTATTTAATTTGCATTAGAAATTACAAAATGATGTAAATACAATCTAGAAAGACAGCAATGTTGAATTCCTACTGGTGAACCTTCATAGAATGGTTCAACTGCAAGTAAGTTTGAACTTGCTGTCAGTAAAGATTTGCAGCTGATATACATGGCTTTGCAGTTAGGCAAAAGAGGCACCTCGTTATGAGCCCGACTCAGAGCTGCTGACTAGTGACACTAGGTGTGTAAGTGGAGGGAGAAGCAGCACTGGAGTGGGTTTCAAATATTTTCAGTCTCTGGAGTACTTTGAACCTCATCTGAGCACTTTTGAAGGGTGAGTTCGCCATACAAAAGCCAGCTATGCCATTCAGAGGCAGCAGCAGGGATGCAGACAGTAGGGCTCCAACTCTGAAACACAACCTCCTGAGATCTTTGCTTTTATGGCTGCTTTATAGTGGTGAAGATCATTAAATAATTAGAGTTCACTGAGAACTGATAGAATATATGCATGTGTCCCTGAACCATATATAGTACTTATACAGAAATACATGACGTGCAGGCTTCATATTTAAGTTTGTGAAGGAAAGGCCTGAATTAGTCTTGTTCTCCAATTGGCCAGTGTATAACCATACACAGAGACAAAGCTATTTTCAATTCTATAGCTGCTGTTAAAAATTTGATTTTATTAATTAGTTTGCTATCCCGTTTATTGATTAGTCTACCTTTTAGTGATTCTTCAAAGACTCCTGATAGAACACTTAGGATCTCTTCGATGTGTTTAAAATGGCTTCCCAAGAATAAGGGAGTATTTTCAACTCTCTTTTCTCCAAATGGGAATACTTTTCTGAAGAATTCATATGTTGTTCAGACACTATGTGTCTGACTTATTACCTACACAAAATGTCCAAAAATCATGAGCTAGAGTTCATTGTTTTATAAATTGAACCCCATTTATGTAAATAATGTACTTAAGGACACAGCTTTTTTTAAACTTATGTTACATCTAAGCACACATTTTTAGCTAATAGTCTTTGTACAGATGAGACTTACAGGTAAGGTATTTATACATTTGTGGGTTGGTAAATAAATCACTTCTAATGAGGCTTTCTAAATAACTCCTCTCCATTTTTTCCTTAGATAACACAAACATTAGAAGTGGGACATTACCGCATTTAGCTACCAAGCAAAGGTTAAGACTGTTTGTTTACTAGTTCATTTCTTCTAGAAAGGGAAACACGCTTTAAATGCACCAAATTTTCTTTCATTTGGCTTCACAAAATTGTCTGCATATTCACTATTATGGCTGGACAAATTTTTCTATTGCTCATAGGAACAAAATATGAAAATAACTTACAGAAGTTGAGGAAATAGGCTATGTGGCATTTATGTCCAGTTATTCAGTTTAGAACAGCTGAAAGAAATAGGTAAAAGATTCAGATTTAACGTAGATTAGGAGAGATGATTGTTTTAAACTTGAATTTGTCATTAGTGTAGTTACCAAGAGATTGTGTACATAGTCGAAACTGTTTGTTACTTGATAATTTTGTTAAATAAGTCAATAAAGGGACGAAAGATTGAGCAAACACAGAGATCCAGTTATCCCTTCTCATCAAAGTCAATCCTTTTATCTGTCACAGTTTCAAGACATGATACTATCAACAGATTTTTTCAGAAATAAACATTCTGAAATTTCCAATCCATAGAGAAACAAAAGAATTTAGAGTGATATCTGTACAAAGCAAATGAAAGGGAAGGCAGGGAAGAAATATTTGGATTCATTCTTCTGTGTACTGATAGTCTCCAAACCATAATTTTTATCTTCAGGAATGTAAATAACAGTCAGTTATCCTATCCTAGTGGATCTACCCACTGTTGGATGAGATTAAACTGGGGGAGTGATAATGCCTGCTACTTCTCATCCATGCTCCAAATCGTACGCTTAAGACGTTTTTGAAACACAGAGAATGGATGATTCTATTCCTGCCCCCAAATTTAAGTGTTTCGTCAGAAGGTAGCCATCTTGGGAGTCAGTGGATCTTTTTCTCCTCTAGCCTGTGTGGACAAGGATGGTGTTTACCCTAGAGGTACTTTCCAAATACTGTGCCCTGACTTTGTTTAAGCAAGTCTGAAACATCAAGCAAGGAATTAGTTTTGTCTTATTCAAGTCAGCTGAAGATACATGAGCACATGGAAGATGTATTTATGGTTTTGGAACTTAGACTGAGCTCTTAATCTCCAGTTCTACATATAACGAGAGCTTCCAAAACAGGTAACAAAACTGAGTACTCCTATTGTATATTTAGATGCTATGTATGTTGGTTTAAGACATAAACTAGTGAATTAAAGTTGTATATAGTTGCTTTATTGACAATCAGTTCTTCAAACCATTTATACCCTGTGGCAAGTGGCTCATCTTGCTTATTTGTCTACCATAGGCATACAGTTCACCAGATCAAGGAACGTACAATAGACTCCTGTGCAACGTTGTTATGTTGCCCTACTCTGTTCAAAACAAGAAATGGCTATCTACTGCTGATGGGAGGTAAAGTTAAATGACTTCTTAAAACTTATGTACAGTATAAGTAGCTTAGTTTCTCAAAATTTGCTAAAACATTTAATTAAAGAAACGTCCTTTTCTTTGGACTTTGAAAATTGCACATCAGCTAGGACTTGGGAACATACTCTAAGGAACCTGCTTTTGGATCCCATCTGTAAATGCTAATGTTAGAGGTATACCTGCAATATTATAAATTTTACCTTATTGCATCTTCCATCTTGTTTGCATCTTTGTGAATTTTATGAATGGCTTTATTTAATCTTTTTTTTAACACTTAATTTCAGAAATATATATAACATAATTTATGTGGAAGGTTGAGGAAAAACCTACTCTGAAGTCTTCTATTTTTCTTCTTTGTATGACATTTTAGAAATAAGCATAATAAGTTTTTGCTAACAATTATCACAATTAAAAAAAAAATCCAAATTTATTTGCCTTTCATATATGCTACTGTATCATATATGAAATTCAAATTAAATGAAATTCATGTCCGAAAAGGCCAGTGGCAGGAACAGGAGATAAAAATATATTTTTTAAGAGCTCATAAGTTTCATGCAGTAAATCATGAATATCAGTTACACCCATGGGAATGAATTAATGCCATGACCAGTGTTCCGATATATTTGACTCATGAACACAGAAGTTGGAAACACAAAAATACTGAATGTTAGAAGAGTCATACATGTTATACTTAGTAAGTCGGTGCTTCTTTAACATTGATTTTAAAATGGAATTGCAACCAGCTGTTTACCAGGTAGTGAAACTGAGGGAATCAAGTCCCTCTAGACTTGCTTAGAAGATCTTGAATCTTCAGTGCAGTGCCAAATAGGCTTGAGATGAAATAGGGCCTGGAAGCTGCTCATATTTAAACATTACCTTCAGCTGACAGTCAGATCAGTGGAAAAAAGAAAAGAGGAAAGAGCATGAACATAGAAGCAAGCAATAACACAGCCAAGTGTTGCACAGTTGTGCATACTCTACCACTCTTGTACTATCAGGTACTGATACCAGTTAGGAAAGGTTTGTTTGTGCTGGATAATTTTACAAGACATGTCATAGTGTAAGAAAATGAAGGGAGATCTCATTACCTCTGGTAAACTTACTTAATACCTGCTAGTTTGAGCTATAGTTTTTCTCAGAAAATCTCTCCTGTGCTCAGAAGAAGGCACCAACTACAAAGAGTAAAAAGTTTTTCCTAGCTCTTTAAAAGGGCACTGGCAAAAACCCTGGAGAAAAAAAAAAAAAAAAGGAAATGCAATGGAGGAAGCAAAACAGCAGGGGAAAAAACCAACAAACTCAAGGAAAAAAAAAAGAGCAAAAATAATCCGTTTCTAAGAAAAACAGTATTTTCCATCTTCCACTTGAGAGAGGAGCAGTAGGCCAATAAGAAGGACATACAGATTGTAAACAGACAACTCATGTTGCAGAGTTGGAGGTTCACAGCATTCTCCACTTCTACTGTTCTCAAGATCCACCTATACATGAGCTTAGAAGGAAGAGATCAGCAACAACAGGTCAGAACGGAAAACATACATGCCATTGTGAACATCATCATTATCATCATGAACAAATTCCCAGAAACACTGGAGAATAACTTCTTGCTAGTCTATGCAAAAAGATCTCAAAAATGGGGCAAAAAGTAGAATTTGAAAGAAGTAAAATTTATCTGCATATTTCCATTATTTTAAACATTTCTTCAAAGCCTATGATTGCACTATGTGAAGACTGGGTAATACTTGAAAGCATATATAGCAAAGCGGCAGTGGCTATGGCTAGGTGGATTTTCCAACTTAGTTTATTTAATTTCAGTTTTACACATTTACTTTAAAATGATGTTTACTTGAGTCATGTATAGAATCAAAGGCCCTTCTAGAAAGCTTTGTAATTTCAAGATTATTTCATATTAATTTAATTTTGCTATCAATCAAAGGCTGTGCTATGTGGCATGCTTTTTAGTGCCAGAAAAAAATAATCCTTTATTACTGTTGTTGTTGTTTCATCAACAAGAGGGTCACATAGTGCATTACTTCCATAGGTCAAGCCTACTGTGCATCCTGGGGTGCCTTTGTTCTCCCCTCTAAGTGCACTGGATACCAACTTCCCTACTCGTCTGTATTTTGCAAACTCTTTGCAGCTCCTTCAGTTCCTTACTTCATTCTAGAATTTCTAGATATATCCCTACTCTGCGTCTTCTCCGAGACTAGGACACGCTCTTCTCTTAACTTCATCCCAGAAGTTTTCTCTGTGTGTATCCCTTTCCCTTACTACCGTCTTCCCAGCCACCATTCTGACACCCATTCTCTGTGTCTTGGAAATAATTTATTCAGGAATTTCCATATTTTAAAATGAGGGAAAGTGATGGCAAGTGTCATGCTAGAAAGTCTACAGGCTGCTACAGTGGCGCTTTTAGGTTCTTCATGTGGTAATCAGAGTTCCATCTAGTTCTGATCTTCCCTGTCCAGCTACTAGAAAAAGTAATTGGGTTCGACCCATTGATTCACACAAATTGACCAAATATAGAATTCCAGGCATTGCCTAGTAGAAGTAGACAGAAATGCCATTGAGCTGGGTATTGAATCTCCCCTCAATTTGGCAGTTATGCTGTTGTTACTTTTTTGTACAACCTTGCTGCTAACCTATGGATAGCAATGCAAAGCTGATTTCTGTAGAATAATTTAAATACACAAACTACAAAGCCTACTTAAAATGAAATCCCTGTTTATTACAAGCACAACTGCAAGAACCATTCTTTTTTGAATGGTAAATAGCACCATTAGTGTGAACACAAAGATAGCTGAGTAGAGTAGTCATATTATTTGCATTTCTCAAGATATGCTTTTGTTAGTCTGGATAGGTAAAATTCTTCTTTGTCTATTTCTCCATCATTCTCTTTCTAAAATACTATGTCAAAACTGATTGATGGGAAGTCATTTCTGTAGAGGTACTACATATTGCTATTCAATATTAAAATGACTATTGATACATACAGAATAGCAAAATCAAACTATGTTTTAAAGTGAAATGTGCATACCTATGGCTTTTAATATGTCATCATTATGCATAATAATATACATTTTTGTCGTAAACTTGTATACCTAGTATAATATAGAGAACCACAATACTTTAGCCCATGAACTGAAAAATTAGCATTCAACAGTAAAAGACAACTAAAAATAGTCTTTGCATTTATTTTTTCAAAGGCTTTTCACCCAGTAGAGTTAAAGGCTTCCTTGAAATGTGTGCACACCTGTAGGTGTTACACATCTGGGCAGTATGTAGATGATGAGAGCCACTGGATTTAATATATGCATCTGACTACAGAAAGGCATTATAGTTTTTGGGTTGCACGTTACATTTTTCATATGTACACAGTTTTCTGTGCACACAATTATGTTTTTCTATGTCTAAAATACCCTCTCTGAAACCAACTAGCTGGAAGACCAGCTGGAGATCTTTTTGAAATATACTCCATAATCTTGCAGGGAGAGTATTTTTATTTTTCTGGCCAGCAGTAAATTTTCTACCTCAGTAGCATGGCTTATGGTACAGTATTAAAGATCCAAGCTTTCACAGCAGGTTGTATTGGCTATGTAAGCTTACACTGATTAAGCTTCTAGGAAGAAACAGTCAAATATAAACACACAAAACAACAATGCAAATTCTCAATTGAACTTAGCTAAATCAATGAAATGTGAATTGTGAATTTATCTTACTTTAATATACATTATACAACTAAAACCAATTTAATAAACGGTCAAATCCATGGCCCATAGATTAATCCATATTGATATTTCCCATGAAGCATTATTTCTACTTTCCAGCACAAGATATCCAATACTACTGCTCTGTCAGTTGACAGTCACATTCGATTCTTTTAATAAAATCCTATATTGCATTACTACTAGACCGAACAAGAAGTGAATTTCCACATGGGAAATTTTGGAAGAAAAGTAGATGAAGGTCTTACTATTATTATAACCAAAGGCAGTAATATATACTCTGTTTTTGACATATCGTCTATTGATACGTACTATAGAAATAAATACAAAAATTGCCACTAATCATTGCAGGATCACACTTGGAAGATGACGCCAAGCCAGCCTGTGACCTGGACCCTACCTCATATGCTTGACTACAAGTTCCCCTCTAGTGGCTCTTTCGAGCATACAGACTTTGAAGGTTTCACTTCTCCTTTTGTAAACAAGGTGAGGTGACAACACCTTGCTGTCATTCATTACCTATAAATAATGAATATCTGAAAATTATGAAGAATGTTATAGCACTGTTGGGCTCCATCCACTCCCTAGCCATGCACACCACAATGTTCTGTCACTGCATACTCGTGTCTGACACAAAGCTGGAGCCATACTGCAAAATCCAGCTCTTCAACTTACTTTCTCTCATGCCTTTGGCAAATGGTTAAGATTCTTTCAAGGTGGCAGGTTTTCCTCAATAAAAGCATGTCAGCATTGCAAAACTGAAATGCTTCTTATGATTCCTCCGTTTGGCAAATGAGTTTCCAATGAAACGCATAAAGAGTTTCCTGGCAGCCCATGGGGCATCTTACTTTGCCATCTGCTGGTGGTCCCCAGCTTCCAGATTCCTCTGGTTTAGCTTATTCCTTCTGTGAAAGTCTTCCAAAACTGGGAACAACTGGAACCCACAATTGGACAGCACTCCCATATGTACTTTGCCCAATGTCTTGCACATTGACATCTGGGAAGAGCCGACCATGTATGAGCATGAAGATCTTAGTGCTTTCATGTTCCCTGGATCAGTCCTTACCTTCAAGGCTCTGGTCCCTCAGTGCTACTTCAGCTGCCTGGAAGGTCTGTCTCAGGCTGTGACTTTAAGAATTTCCAATGTCTCTGCTCTAGAGCCAAGAGGAGGCAGAGGTTGGATGATTCACCTTCCCATTTTCACTGTGGAGAACCTAGAAGCAAGGAAAGCCATAAAAAGCCAGAAGTCTCAGAGCTTGGGTCCTTGTTTCACATAGAATTTTCTGTATTCTCTTAAATGGATATAAAAATATTCTACTTTGGTTTTGAACAGAAATTCCAGGCTTTTGCTGAAACTGAGAGAAAATGAAAAAGAAAAAAATAATCTTCAGAGAAAATCGGATTTTATCACAGATCTTTGGAGTCAAATGACCTGGACCATCTTTCTTTTTTTGTTCTCCTTGCACACTCACCTGCAGTCTTCTCAGTGACAAGGATGTGCTGAAATACGCCATAATCTCCGCTTTCCACTGTCTAATGGTAAGCGTGTATGTGAACTTCTCCCACAGCAGTTCCTGAGAATGACACAATCAGTCTGTATTATAATCTTGGAAAAATAAAGCTCATTTTCCCTGAAAACATAAAACTGACTACAAACCCAGTTTATTATATGCACAAAATAAATTACCAAAGGGAGAAAAACATTTTTGTTTGTTCTCTAATCTCATTAAGGTATATCTATTTTAAAGGTTACTTACAATTTCAAAGTAGAAATGTGCTTTTGCAATTGTTTTACTTTTCAACACTGTACGCCAGTAGGTTGCCTTTTCACCTTTATCTCAGTTTGTGGAGGATATGAAAAGGAAAAATATAGATAATAAAAAATCAGACTACAAATCAATCTCCAGAAAAAAAAACAACCCAAAACCGCAAAAAAAAACCCAAACAAAACCCAAAACATATTATGGCAGTTTGATATAGGTGGTATCTGGTCGGAAAACAACCCATTCTCCTTAAGATTGAGGTTTAGCTTTACATTTTCACAATGAAATAGATCCTTAACCCTTGAGCAATCCCACTGAAATAATTTTATATTGTTAAAGTTCAAGGTGAGACCCTGATCCCACTGAAGTAAATGACAAAGATTCCACTAAGTTCAGATGAGTCAGATTTAATTCCTGGTCTACTTTGGCTGTTAGAGTCTATCTTGGTGTCTACCTGGTTGCGTAAGAAAGTAAAATCCCAACATGGAAAAGGATTATGTACCAGATTCTTGTCTTTGTGCTCACCTTTATTGACCGTCAGATGTATGATATTTCTCTAGAATATAATTTCCATAGAGCTCTGAGGTTTAGCTCACCCCTGCTTACATTTACCTTGTCAGTAGCTGTGGTATTGTTTAATGTTAGGGTCAGCATTGCAGGAGAGAAGTTGATTAGAGATGTATGTGTTTTGGAAAGGAATTGATGAACTAATTCTGTGGAAGGGACTGCTCTTCTTCAGGATCTGTTTACTGTTCTCTTTTATGAAGGGTACTTTTTATTGCAGTGGAAATGATGGATTAGTTTTGTTTGCGGAAACTTCTGAACTTCCATTGTTCAAGGGTCTGCGGTGCAGGACACACTTGTAGGCAAGTGCAGGCAATTGGCTGGGAGCCAAAGGAAAGTTTTGCTGGAGGTCTCACTTGGAAACGATGACTCCAGGAAGTGAAAGTTTGACTTAGTTCAAGTTGTGATGAGCATGCAAAATGGATTTATGTTCATTCAAGTTCATTTGCAAGTGACTTTAATCTCTGATATCTTGGAAGCTGAGTTTTGACAAGTCTCGTACTGCTGGTATGGCTCCTTCCTTAGCAGCAAAAATGTATTATGAAGTAGGAGGGAAAGAATAAACTTTGTTGATGCAGTATAAGCTTAAGCATGATCCAATGTAAAGCAGCACTTAACTCATCATTCTCTATCCTGTTTTACTCCTATGAGACAAGAAGAAACAGCCTGGCAACTTTTCTAGATTATAAACTCTTTAGGGGAGGGAATATTTCTCTTTGTGTGTACTTTGAAGTGCCTCTGACACCTTGGGGTTCTTTACAAATGGTAATAATAATAATAGTAATAATAATAATCATTTATTGCTGTGCAGTGTGGTCTGGTCTCCCATTTACATTCAGTATGATCGGTTGTGCTGTGTCGCTGTCCTGTTCATCACTTCTCACCTTGCACTTACATGCAACTTCTATTATGGTTATTTTTAGAATACATAAGGCACTCAAATAACATGATTACAAGTGTGGAACAACAGCTTAGGAAATAGATAGGAGGATAGTTCACAGAAAGAGGCAACATACTGCACCTAAGCTGTGCAAGATCAAACCTGACATTGTAAAATCAAAGAGAGAAGGTTTAATATGAAAATAATGTGATGAGATTATAATGAGTACTGCTTTTTTTTTTCAGTTGAGTTACCACTATTTAATGAGTTTCTGGATTTCTCTTTAAAATTCTGTACATATGCACGCACGTGTGTGGCTATATAGGCAATATATATGTGTGTAAATATATGAATACATGCATACTCACACTCGGGGTGGTGGTGTGTGTTTATGTGTGTGTTTTTTGTAAAACACACAGAAAATACTGTGCTGCAGCAAAAAAAATGGACCAATTGTAAGGTCCATTTTCCACTCCTGGAGGAAAGTAAAATGACCGTAAGTTTCCCTTTTGTGGAATCTGAGCAAGCTTTATAGAAAGCTTCATTTTCTGTCAACTTCAGGAATGGGATATATTTACATACATTCAGACAGTTTGTGATGCCTGGAGGCAATGAGTAGCGGGGAAGGGTGCAGCGTGGAATGCTCTTCCAGTTCTGGCTGACAGAGGGTACTGAGTGTTTTGTTCTAGTTGTCAGACGTTAGAGCACCCCTGTGATTTCTCCAGCTTCGTGCTGAAGGCTGGCTTGGGTTCTTATCTGCAGGATGGTGCTGGACTGGTGGAGGCATAAAAGAATCTTTATCTCCCCTCTTTACTTCAGTGCAGCAGAGGAATGAACCCAATATAATATGACCACTTCAGGTAAAGTTTGCAAGTTTGTGGCCCTCAGGATATTGGCATTTTATGATGTCTAACAGGTACCAAATGATGGAGAAATTTTGCATCAGATGAAACTGTTCCCTCTTGGTTTTGCTGTTGAATTAAATACTGTAAATTGGTCTGGCACATATGCTATAATAACCTTTAGTTTGAGATATACAATGACACACATTTTGCATATAACTAAAAAAAAATCTAAAATCATCATGCCCAATCTCCTCCTATCACAGGTACTATCTAATATGATCTTTCTCTGACCACTTGTTTCCGCTAAACCTCTTAGATTACCTGTATTCTTTCTCCTGCTGACCTTCCAAAACCTTACGGCTCTCATGACTGGAAACTTTTTTCTAGTCTCCAGTCAATTTTACTTATAGTCAATATAGTTGCTTTTATTTTATTTTTGTGTCATCATTCAAATTTTACATTCATCTTGGTGCTCCTTCACTTGGCTCACCTTTTCTGATCATACTAAGTCAAGGTGTGCATATACAGCTCACTAACATGCAACAGGACTGCATAAAACACTGGTTGGAAGTTTTACAGTTCAGTGAAAATCATAAATTTATTACTAGAGTTCTTTATTGATGTTACATTACTTAACATCTCTCAGAGTAAGAAATTTAAGTTAAACATTAGTCTAAATAAAGAAATTATATCCCTGTAGATTTTTAACTGTTTTTCAATCATTAATGTTTGATATTTAAGCCAACCTAGTGCAGAAGAATGGGACTATGGATTGTCTTGGTTGAAATTAAAGGCAGTTTAGATACATTGTTGGAATAAACAAAGTTTCTAATTTCACCCGCTAAAATTACTCTGTGTCATCAAGCCACTGTTTAAAAACATTTGATTAGTGACTGCTAAACTGCATCTAAAGTAATAATTTTAACATCTTGAGGCAAAATAATTTTCACCTAGAACTATTTTTAATTTCAATTTTACTTCAAAAGGGATTGGTACAGGTCCTAAATAGTTGTCTTAGCGGTGTGCATGACAAGGTAACATCTGCTTGAGCTATAATGGTTTAAGAAAAAAAATTAATTTTAAGTAATATAACCCAGCTTGAAAGGGATGAAAGTCCATCCTTCTAAATAATTTTTAATTTTAATAATGATTTTGGAGAAGATGTAGTTATTGAGAGCAGAGAACACGGGATAGGGTATAAATATTCCAGCTCCACTGCTTAGAAGCCCGTAGTCAGTAAAGAGGCATCTGGGGACATCAGTTGACAAGGTCAAGTACTTGGATTTAATCAAATTAATTTTGTAGCTGAAGATTTAGTCATGGTTATAAGACAGAGAAGTCATGTCAAGTAGGGAAACCTAAGAAGAAAGCAATACATCATCTGCATAAAGTGAAATATATTGCTTTCAGCCATTTAGCTTCCTGTCAGAATTAAGGAAGGTTTTGGAAGTACTGTTCTAGCATGAGCTATTTAAATAACAGTAAGTGATAATGTAAAGCAGTCGTGCTTTGTTTCAGTGATATTGTGAATCCCTGGTAACAGTTTAACATTATTGCTACTGGGATACACTGATGTCATGAACTGATTCGGGATGAAGATCTGTATTTGATTACCAGTTTGAAAGTTTGTATAGTTTTAACATAAGGAAATGATTTTCAACACCCACTGCCATCAATGAAGTTTAAGGGAGATACAGCATTAGTTTCACAGAAATACTTGGCTCTTTGACTTTCTTATGCAGTTTGAAAATGGAAGACACTGCAGGAGATCGGCTGGAGAAACAGAAACAGAACTGTCTTATAGACCACTGCTTATTACTTCAATTTAAGATTCAGATCATATGAAATGTTTGAAGTGTAGAGCTGTGTATAAGTTAGCATATTTTGGAACAGATGGTATGAAACTGATGATTTCAAGATCTACAATACTCTCAGAGAACAGGGATTTGTTCTGAACAGGCAATCGCTGACTAGTAATTGTTCCTGTCCTAAAAGGGAGATACCAGAACAGGACTTGCTGTGTGTCATAAAGGACATTCCCTGTTTTTTTTGTTGTTTGTTTTTTTTTTTTCACTACTTGCGTTTACTATATGAATAGGTATGTGTCCTAAGACTGACTCATTACAAATGCCTTGTTCTGAAATTTACAAGCTGCAACTGGTTGAACTTAATTCCAACTTGTTTTCTTGTATTCAATTCAGGATGCTATTTTCCATATGTAGGTATTTTAACAAAATGTATACAAACCAAAATGAAATACTGAAATTAAAGAAAATAGATTATAGCTGTGTATTTTTATACAATGGAGATTTCTTAGAATTAAAGACTCTAGAAATAGGACTGTGCAATTATATCACTTAGTCCAAACACAGAAAATCTAAATTTTCCATTTGTTTTTCCTGTCCACACTTTAAAGTTATAAATGAATGTGCTTCACCATTTTCTGAAATTTTCATTATGTAAAATCTCACCATGACATGTATTTTATCGATTAGCAGCCTAAACTTTCCTTTCTGGAAGTCTATGCCACTACTCCTTCTTGCGTATTATCTTTCACTGAATAATTTTTCTCAGTATTATCCCCTCCTAATATCTTAGTCGTAGCACAACACCCTTGGTTCTCCTCAGCTTTATTCATAAGACATTCCTCAGCTTACCTTTCTTTTATGTACTGAAATTTCTTTATTTTCATAATGCAGCGCACAGGACCGAGGTTAACATTTTAGGATAAGGCATTTAACCGAGTTTAACAGAGAGAACAACAGAGATACATTAATAAATACGGATGACAATATGAAAGGTAGATGAGAGAACCATATAAGTAAGAGAATAGGAATTGAAAGTAATATATGAGGCGGCTAGTATGTAACAAAATAAGGCATACCCTTCAACATACTTATTTTTTTGTCTTTCAAATGATCAAAGCTTTGTTTACATGAGGTAGAAATTGATGGTTCTTCATGTAGCTCCTATATCTCGCATCCAGAGGCCTTCTTCCCAAACCCCAGGAGGATGGTGGGCTAGGAGTTTCATTGAATAGGTACATTGTTGTACGTGTTGTTGAATTGCATGCTGCAGGCCCACATATCTTCTAGCAGAATGCATTAGCATCAAAATATATTGAAAGTCACCCATTCAGTGTCATTTAAGAGTAAGATAAATGTTTATTTCATATAAATATTGTCTGGCAATCTTCTATACCATAAATGTGTATCAAAAAATGTTCACAACCCACATTTTGGGCAAGATAATAAAAAGTTGATCTGACCTCACCTGCAGCAGGGTTTAACTAAGCAGTTATCTGGGTAGCACTTTCATTTTTAAAACATTTGATAGATATTCTGCTGTTTTTCTACTATTTTTTGAAACATTTTCTATCTTAAGAGACACAAATTAGCCATTTAGATGTTGGTACCTCCACGTTGTGAAGCAGTGAACAAAATGAAAGCTGTATCCTGCAAATACTTACAGCCAAGCTCCAAAATTAATCTCACTTTTACATTTACTCGTGGGGACATTCACTATAAATGCCCAAAAACATAAGTAATCCCCAAAGCCATAATGTGTCCTAGTGTCACATGGATTTTATGGGATAAATTAATTTGTGCTATAAGTTTTATAGAATCATAGAATCATAGAATAGTTTGGGTTGGAAGGGACCTTTAAAGGTCATCTAGTTCAATGTCCCCTGCAATGAGCAGGAACATCTTCAACTAGACCAAGTTGTTCAAAGCCCCATCCAACCTGACCTTGAATATTTCCAGGGATGGGGCATCTGCCACCTCTCTGGGCAACCTATGCCAGTGTTTCACCACCCTCAGCATAAAAAAATTCTTCCTTATATCTAATCTAAATCTTCCCTCTTTTAGTTTAAAGCCATTACCCCTTGTCCTATCTCAACAGGCCCTGCTAAAAAGTTTTTCCCCATCTTTCTTATAAGCCCCCCTTAAGTACTAAAAGGCTGCAACAAGATTTTCCAGAGCTTTCTCTTCTCCAGGCTGAACAACCCCAACTCTCTCAGCCTGTCCTCATGGGAAAGGTGCTCCAGCCCTCTGATAATTTTTGTGGCCCTCCTCTGGACCCGCTCTAACAGGTCCACGTTTTTCATGTGGTGAGGGCTCCAGAGCTGGACGCAGTACTCCAGGTGGGGTCTCACCAGAACGGAATAGAGGGGCAGAATCACCTCCCTCAACCTGCTGGCCGTGCTTCTTTTGATGCAGCCCAGGATGCGTTTGGCCTAGCTGTGAGAGTACTTTTTTGGCTCCTGTCCAGCTTTTCTTCCACCAGTAACCCCAAGTCCTTCTCAGCAGGGCTGCTCTCAATCCCTTCATCCCCCAGCCTGTATTGATACTGGGCGTTGCCCAGACCCAGGTGCAGGACCTTGCACTTGGCCTTATTGAACCTCATGAGGTTTACACGGGCCCACTTCTTGAGCCTGTCCAGGTCTCTCTGGATGGCATCCCATCCCTCAGGCATGTCAACCACACCACTCAGCTTGGAGTCATCTGCAAACTTGCTGAGGGTGCACTCAATCCCACTGTCTATGTCATCAGTGAAGGTATTGAACAATACTGGTCCCAGTACGGATCCCTGAGGGATACTGCTTGTCACCCATCTCCATCTGGACATTGAGTCATCAACCACTACTCTCTGGGTGCAACGATCCAACCAATTTCTCATCCACCAAACAGTCTACCCATGAAATCCACACCTGTCCAATTTAGACAGAAGGATGTTGTGGGAGACCATGTCAAAGGCTTTACAGAAGTCCAGATAGAGGACATCCGTAGCTCTTCCCTTGTGCACTGATGTATTCACTCCATCACTGAAGGCCAGTAGGTTGATCAGGCAGGTCATGCAGCCCTTGGTGAAGCCATGCTTGCTCTCTCAAATCACCTGCCTGTCCTCCATGTGCCTTAGCATAACTTCTAGAACGATCTGTTCCATGATCCTCCCAGGCACAGACGTGAGACTAACAGGTTAATAGTTTCCCAGGGTCCTCTTTTTCTACCTTTTTTTTATTGGTATAAACTGAGAATATCTTAGAGAATTAATTCAGAATCTGATATTGCACTTTCATCAGTTGATCTATCTGTATAATCTTATGAAATCCACATCCACTTCTATTTTTAGGCATTGTTTGAAAATGTAGTGAGCTTGCATGTAGTATTTAGATGTATAATTGGAATTGTTGATCAGTCTCTAATTTGGAAGAAATTTTATACTTTGCACTAATTAAAGATATTAGAAAAGGATTAGTACATCTTGGGAGATTTTATTATGAATGACTTCAGTAGTGAGTTTACCTGCATTTATCAATAGCTCAAGCAATATTTACTTTATAGAACAAAGTAAGAGGTTAAGAACCTTTTAGAATAGTAATTATCTTGGTTTATCATCACAAGCAGATGCATCCTGAGAAGCAGAAAAGACAGCCTATAAACCAGGCATCCAAGTACCATAAACATGGAGCAATACATGAGCATAATGACAAGAATAATGACAAGGAAATACAGAAAATGGTTTGATTTATTCATTATCTTGGGAGATGTAAATTTCCCATTCTCTCATCCTAAAATTCTTAGTCCAGAAACAATATGGAATCTCATATAGTTGATACACAGGCTGAAATGATGGATTAAGGAATAGATGCTATTTGGGAGCAAAGTGGTGAGAAGGCAAAGGAAGTAGTACTGTTAATGAAGTAACAAAATAATAATGAGATGTGACATTAAAATAATACAAAAATTCTTCATTAATAATTCCAGTGTGTAATTCAGGGAATCAATGACGAAGCAGCAACATTTTCACATACAAAACTTTGCCTTTTTTATTTGCACCAGTCCTACAGAGTGAGGGAAAGGGAATTTAAAATAAATGCAAAAGCTCATTGAATAAATGTGCTCATCTGTGGCTATTTGAGTCATGAAATCCACCATTTAATGGCCAGAGAGTGGCCATGGAAACAACCTCCAGGGAAAAGATCACATTTTCAAATATCTCTCTATAATTTTGTTGGTCAATGTCTAAAAACCAGGAAAATACAAGTAGGAATATAGGATCCATAGATTAGATTGTTTGGGGTTCATTATAGAACTATTTCCACACAAACGGCAGCTAATTTGAATGAAACAAGCTAAAATATTTACTATATATATATATATATAAATAAACTCAACATTATCAGGTGAAAAATAAAGCCTCTGGAGCCACCATTGGAGTTCTCGCTGCTGTACTGCTGCTCCAGTTAGGTTACCAACTACTGAAATAATTTTTGATGCATGGACACAAAAAAGTCATCAGCATTTTTGAAAGAACATTTGCTGTAAATGAAGTTATCCTCGAGAAGACCGTGTACCAATAATTTACCTTTTGTTTACCAGTGGCAGTTAAGAAGTTAGTGTTCTGGATTCAGCAGTAAACAGAAAAAATTGTAGAAATATCATGCTCAGACATTCTCTAGACGTTAGGCATCCAGCTGATGTAATAATAATACAAAAATAATATCTAATACACACGAAATTTAAAAGAGCAAACAGTAAACTATGCTTTTGTTACAGGTAGTAAGCAACAGAAGCTAGCGGAATTCAGTGAGAGTAAATGTGGTCTCCTGTGTTTGATTAGTGGTACAGTACTAGAAATACAGCTGTTGGGTTAGGTTACATTTATCATACCAGAATTAAAACTAAATTAATTATAGCAAAAGCCAAATATTGCATTTCAGGATTTAAAGAGCCTCTAATTATTAGTGATATGGACCAGAGCAAACATAGAGCGCTGGCCACCTTTTGGGTTTGTCAGTAGTCCCCTAAAATAGGCAACACTGATCTGAGATCAACTCATTAATGTCTCCAGTTACACACTGTCCGAGTGGCGTGTTGCACGGCTGGTAAAACTGCCCTAGAGCACTGGCTTGTCCCTGCCGTGTCATGAAGCCTCACCACATTGCCCTGCTTGCTCTCACGTAAATGCAGCTCTTCTCATTCCTTACCGCTCTTTGTCATGGGCTTTGGCACTACATAGACTTCTGGTCTGACGCCCATATAACAACTTCAATATTCTCACAATCATGAGTTAAACAGGGTCAGTGTATCTCGTTTTCAAAGGTCGATAAAATACTATTTTGATGGAATCAGTATGAGTCATATTTAGCTGCCTAATATTTGGGTATTTGTTTTAAGAGGGGATTAACTTATATAAGTGCATGTCCGCTCGCTCTGCTGTAGCGAGAACCCAGAACACTAGTTAGATTTTTAGGTAAGTGAATGGGAAGTGGATTCTGTCCATAAGAAAGACATTTTAATACATAACATTAAAACTTTTAAATAATAGCTATTAATTAATCAGCATTTCACATGAATGCAGCAGCATTTTGTCGTTTGGACTAATAGACATAAATCAAAGGTCAGATGGTTCACTTTGCTCCATTGCTTACACCAATGTGTGCAAAGTAATTTGGTTTTATGATTGGAGAACACCAGAAAAATGCTCTACACTCAATTGTACTGATGAAAATGATTTTATGAGATTGAGGGCAACTTTGTTCCTTGGGTGCCTGATGCGAAATCGCTAGGGAGGGGTTCTTCTTCAGCATTTTTATTTGGAGAGCTTCCACCTACATCCTTTTAAAATCAGTGAGACTGGAAAACAATCAAGAACTCTGATTTCCTCCTTTTTAAGCTATTTTAATTCCTAACTATCAGTGTTGTCAAAGGGTTGTCTCTAGAGCAACATTTTTGGAAGCAGCTTGATTCAAAATTTAAATGTGTTTTTCAAGAGGAGTTAAAAAGCAAGACTGAAAAAGATTCTAATTTATTGAGAACCTTCAGAAAATTGTAACCATAGCTTTACCTTTTAAAGTGTTATGTGATTTTTTGAATGTTACTTGCAGATTTAAGGAGAGGAGAGGAGATTTTGAATTAAATTTTGTTGTGAGCAGATATAACATGAAGGAGATAAACACTGTGTACTGCTAATATCAGCAAAATCAATGATGTATTCAAGTCAACCAAATTTGAGAATAATTTAGCTTTACTATGGTGTAAGGTGGACTATTAAAAATGTGCAAAATTTTCTCAAAAGAATATGGGGTTACAAATTACTGAGTGACGCTGAACTATATTTTCCCTCTGTTCTTCAGTCCATTGGACTATGATATGTTTCACTTATTTTACTAAGTCTGCTGTGCAAAGTAAGCATCTGGTTCTGAAGGTAGAAAACCTTAAGGGGTCCCACTTTTGAAAGACTGTTTGCATGGTAAGATTTCCTTTCTAATGCAGTTGATTCTATTTATAGGGTAATGGCATAAATTGAAGAGTTGTATAAGTGATGAACACCGCCTTAATAAACAAAAAAATATCCATACTACTGAGAGGAACCTAAAACCTAAAAAAGAGATGCTATGCTGGCATAGACTTTGAGATTTTTATCATAGATTTTATTATTTATTCCCATTTATGATGATGATGATGCATAATTTTATATATTCTTTAAATTGCTAAACAATACCAACTCTGATATGTACAGAGGCCAGGTTATACTACTGCTGTGAGTGGGTGGAGCCTCATTCGCACAATATGAGGAACAGAAAGGACACAAGTACAGATTATACCATAGACTCTACCAGCGATCATTATGCATTTACATAAGAACATCCATTAGATGGATATATAGCAGAAGAAAAACTGGGTTTTAAAGGCTGATGAATGTGATTATAAGGCCACAATGGTAAACTGGTAGATCCACTTTAGGTACCACTATACCTATAAGGGGATTGTCATATATGTTTCTAGGTTTCTAATATTTTAAA
Organism: Pluvialis apricaria; assembly: GCA_017639485.1. Taxonomy (NCBI): domain Eukaryota; kingdom Metazoa; phylum Chordata; class Aves; order Charadriiformes; family Charadriidae; genus Pluvialis; species Pluvialis apricaria. Next base: position 148,881,680 of record CM030008.1, read on the forward strand.
ACTCTTGATCATGCTTCTACGTATGTGGTTAAGCTGCTAGTATGTATGCAAGCTCCTTCATCAACACTGGGCAAACTGAGATGCCCATAATAACTAATTTGGCTACGCGCAATGATACTGCTAATTGCTCCCAAAAGGGGTGCTACATAGCAGTTACAGTGGAATGGAAGACCAAAGAGAAGAGAAAATGTTATTTTTGTTCAAGCTCTGCAGCTAAAGTTGCACTTTATACTCATGTCACTACTTTATGAGTGTTGCACTCCGAAGTCATAAACAGTAATTTGACAATATTAATGTTATCTTTTCAGTGTTATGCTATGTCTCCATGAAATACTGCTGCTGGCTTATTTAACAAGAAATAAAGATAGAAATACAGATTTTTAAAGCACTACAGCTATTTCCCCTTTTTCCTTCTGTTTCTGCTATTCTATTACTCCTTGCCTTTTTCTTCTTTTTTTTTTTTCATAGTTTCTTCTGAACTCCTCTATCTCCATGCTTAGAAGCTAAAAGAAAATTCATGCTACATTACTGTTTGCGTTTCTGAGAAATGTGCCTCTCTCAGAAGCCCAGACTGTAGAGTGTTAAGACTGTGCTAAGCGTAGTATGTGCCTGGGGAGGGTAAGGTCACAGAATGCAGAGAAGTCCTGTGACTTGTAACAAAACTGGCCTCTGAAGCCCATGCACATGCCAAAACAGTAAGTTACTGCTGCTGTGGGCTGCACAGTCTTGCTACTGGCAGAATTTTGCAATGTGGTGTGGGATTATATACATGTTTCAGTAGATTCCTAAGTTTTCAGTGGCCATCTGTAAGCAGTGGGGGTGAATGGGCTGCATTTCAGACAACCGAGGCATCCAGAAATATTTCCTCATAGGACGCTGTTCCTCTGTTCCTTCCACCCCACACTCCAGATGCTTCCATATGTGCGATACAGTATCTTGTTCTGAACATGAATCCATGTTTTTAGCTTTCAATCAAAAAGCTTTCTCTAGCTATGCCACAGATACTGAATTTTTTTTTCCAGCTGAAGGCATGGCATACTACATGGTAGCTTGTGCAAGTCATTTTTGCAGTAGAATTTTGCCGATCTTGAGATGTATTTTTTCTATAAAGGACAACATGGATATCAAAATTAGATACTGTTTTGTATGTATAATTTTTCAGAAGTAAATGCAAATTTTTCCAGGGTATTACTGCAATCCTGTGCGGTGAAAAAGAGTATTTTACATTATTATGAAGAGAATTATAATAGTGATTCTGTGATTCTGATTTAAAGTTGCCCAAAAAGTCTAAGCAGTTTGGTAGACTAACAGTTTGTTCATCCATAAGACTACCTGAGCAATATCAGAGAGCATCCAGTCAGGAAATGAAGAATAATCTTTGCCACTATTTCTGGATAGCAAATAAGATATAAATTTTAATGTGAGATGAAGAGTATCTTGCATAACTGAACTATTGAAAGAGAGCAGTGATTTCTGCTCTAAATAAACACATGAAAAGAGACAGGAAACTGACACCAAGAAAATACTAAGCTTTGCACCAAGCAAAAATGAATTCAAATCCAGAGAGTACCCTTTTTAGGAAAAGTCTGCTTCGGAATCCAGAAAGTTTCTGAGGTCACCATTTATTTCTATGCCATTCTTCCTTCTCCATCTGGAGTGGACATGGGTTTTGGCCTCTAAACACTGGCAGATCTCCCAGAATGGATGCAAAGGTCTGGACTATCAACATGAAGTCTGACTCAGCACTGATTCCAGCACTCTGTGTGTCTGGCTTCCTACATTGCTGCATCCATTGAAATCCTGTGGCCAGGAACTTCACTGTAGGGTTGTGATCACTCCTAGGGAGTAAAACATTCACAAAAAATGTAGTAGTAATTCAGTTCTAACTTGTTTACAGGACTGGTTGAAAGGGCAATACATATCCACTGGTCTCACCCACTCTTTTAGGATATTCTCAGATCTGCTGTAGGTTCCTGCATGTGTGAGGAATCTGCCTTGCAGCATTTTTCCTTTGTGTCCTTTAGAAACACATTGGTAGAGCTTTTTCTTCCTTATTTCAAAAGTTAGAGAAAGCTTTACTTCTAAATTCAATCATCTTTCAGCCGCTCAGTGATATATTTAGGTCTGTTTTCTTGTTGTCTTAGAATCTAAGTATGTCTGGCATGACCACACAGAAAATCTCCATATTATGAAATTAAATTAAAGTATAGATTTTTCAAATAGCTGGGAAAGGTGTGAATTGTCCCATATTCATGCTATAGGGGTATTAATTCTGAGCCTTTATAATTGCATGGTCAGACTAATTAACTACTCCACTATTGATCAAAGAAAGGAGGAGAGAGGAATAGGAGGAAAGGAGGAGAGGGATAAAGTCACAAAAAGCTATGCCATAGATTCTTTCTAACACTGTGAGTGGATAATATTTGGGAAAATACCACCTTTTTCTTCTTTTTTATTCAGAGCTAAAGAACCAAACACTATGATTAAGATCATGGAAGAATTCAGGTCCTTACAAAGGAAATCGAAACCTAAGAGCCCAACAGAACCTATGCAATTATATTTTTAACATTACATACTCTTATTTGGTGTTTTAAATGGTCAGAACTTGATTATGTGCATATCCCAGAAATCAAGCATATTTTCTTCCAAATTCAGTTGCTGCCTAAACTTTGGGATATCTTCACCATACCAGTATCTTTGTGTAAAATAGCCCATAGCCAGATTTATGTGAGAATTCTGAAGTGATTTTCCTCAGTGTACACTCTTTTTTTGCAAAAAAAGTTAGGAAATCCATACTTGCTGGTCAAGAGGTTAATTCTGCTGCCAAGAGACTATTTCAATATTTTAGTATTTCCTTTTCTCAGTGAGGGAATTGAAAGGTTGTTTTAAAAAATCACTAAGTGTTCTCCAAAGAAGGACTTTGTTTTTAAAAGTATGCATGTTATCTGTGTGGAAGATAGTCGCTAACACTTGAAGATCACGGAAATCTAAGACGCAATTTTCCTAGTTTCTTTGCCAGAGTACAGGCATTTCAAGAATTTAAGTTTTGAACTGTGATAACCATTCAGTTAGGGGATTTATATAAATCTTTGTAGAATCTTAGTAAGGTATAGACAATTAGTAGTGCTGAAGTTCAAGATGATTAAGAAGTGAGCTTCTGCAGAAGTTATTTTCTTCTTCTCAAGATATTGTAATTAACTAAGAGCATATGTCTTCTGAAAGGAGCCTATACCACCACTGCTCATATCCAATTATTATTTTGGTTGAAAAGCACTACATTTTCAAACTATTCTTACTCCATCATTTCTAATTACCTGTCTGTACCCTCAGCTTTTGGACAGATAGCCACCATTCCCTCAGTACAAAAACTGGAGACATTCTTTCCCCAGCTCCCATGCTCAGACGCTGTAGTTACCCCCCAGCGGGGGGCTACGATTCCCCTGGCCATGCTGGCAAAGCACTCCGTGAGCACTGTCTGGTTGCTACAGGCAATACTCAACCGGTGAACCTAAGGAGCCAGCGAGTGGCAAAGACACTGCAACCTTGGTGTGGACATCATTATAGCTACAACAGTTTAGAAATTTATGCAGTTGAGGGGAGGAGAGGTAATTTGTGAGACTTAAAAAATCTGCTCTGAATGACTCTCTCTGCAGGTTAACAGAAAATGCTGGGTCTATTCTCAAGCCCCGAGGGAAAGCTACACCTCTTGGACTTGTGTCCACAGGGCTCAAGCCCCTGTCGCACCACAGGAGCCTTGCCAGTACTGCTTATTGGAAACAGCTCCTGGTGAAGAGCACCAGAGATCGGCTTAACTATTGCAGGGCATCGATGATGATGTGCAGTGCTCGAGCTGTGCCCTGGCCCCGCCTCAGTGACTAGGCACGGCCTGCCACAGCTTTTTTTCAGCTGGGATATACTACGTGCTGCTCCATTCTGCTAAAGAAAATGGGTAATTTTCATGCAGTACTAAAATGTACTAAATGAAAGCTTACTGTGAATTAGGGAAAGTCATTTATTAATTTAGACCATTAATTACATTTTAAAACAGCAGGCATATGTATGTTTCTTTTTGGAATTTCATAACTTTTTAACCCTTAGGTAAACAAGTTCAAAATACACTGAAAAACACTAAAATGACTAAGTGCAATAATTCTTTAAGTGATCAAATATATATCTCTGAATAGTAAAGAAATAATACATCTTTATATGTCCTCTTTTGAGCTGACAAAGTAGAATATGGTCTTAATGCCTCAGAATAGATAAAATATGTAGCTTAACTTACATTGCTGCTTAAATATTTATGAAAGGAAGAGTCAGCATAATAATGATGCTCTTATGTAATTTACCCTAAACAGGATGTAAGAATAAACACTTATTTGTGATACAGACTGCAGCACTGCTCCATTTTGCATTGCTGTTTGTCACTTATTTATAACTGTTTTATACCACATAAAGTATATTAATTTTAAGTTGCAGTTTGTATATTGTCTAAATGTTGGAAACAGGTTACTCAACTCCATTCTTTTACATTTAAACAGCAGTACGTTTAAAGGTGGCATCCGTCAAGTTACCTGTTTAGACTGAAAACACTGTGTGGGAGGCGGGCAACAAGATAGAAACAAAAAAGAATGGTCAAACTATATGAAGGAAAAGACATTGCTAAGTCTGATTAGGGAACTGGACTGAGATTTAAGAAGATGGTGAGAAAAAGGAAAGGTCAAATATTAACTTTAAGTTGAAAGACGGGTACCCATTCAAGCCCCCATTTGAGCCTAATTCTGCAACAAAGCCATAGCAGAGCATTTCATTTGGTGGACTCTTATCATGTTCGTCTATTGTCAGAGAATACCTTCTTGCAAACCCTACTACTATTACATTGGTACTTAAACATGAGCCTACACCTCAAGGAAAGAAACTGAAATATCAATTTGCCATACAACAATCACTTCAGCTAAATGGAAACTATTTATTATTTACTCCGATTCTTCAAAGTAGCTGAACAACAAATGTTTAATACAGTTCACAGTTTCCATCATGTTCTTCTTTAATTAAAAAAAAAGTGGTTTTGTAAATTCACTTATCATTTGCGAACATTATTTTCTAACATAATATGATGGAAAATTTTAGTGCATCGCCGTATTAGGATTTCTGCTGCTTTTATTAAGACTTTTGCAATATTGGCCAAACAAATAGTCACTGGAAGTTTTGAGAGGTCAAGCTGAAAACTGTTTCTGTTGAGACTATTTGGACCACAGAGGTAAGAGTTAAAGAAACACTTAACAGTTTACCTGAACAGAAATCATTTAATTCCTGCTAGTGAAGCTTAATGTCGTAGTACACTCGTGTCAGATGTGAAGTTTCTGGAAGCACAGTAATAAAGATGTTTCAGTATTAAGGGTCCCTACTTGGCATCAGTGAGATCGGGCTGATTTTCTTGTTTGTGTGGTTGAGGGTTTGGTTTGGTTTTTTTTTTTTTTTTTTCTTATTTTCCCCTCAAGATTTTTGCAAAGTTAGTGTTTGACAACGCTGAGAATCGGGCAATGTGCGTGCACTGCTAAGCAATGCAATGAGGTACAGAAAGCACGGGGGGTTCATGACAGGTCATTTACAACCGTATACGTAAATGAGACGATTTGGGTCGTTAAAACAGAATGTTCAAGCGAAATTTTGTGCAGAAGGCACAGGCTGCGAACACGAGGGTTGCTAGCGGTTTGGCTTCCTCAGAGCACTGAATCGGTACCGGGAACGGAAGCGTCTGATGTTTTGGTTTCCATTGTGCAAGAAACAAAATTTCTCTGTGACCACCGTTTCGAAGGCGAAAACTAATTAAAGCCTAGCTACTTTGTGGGCTTATCTGTCGCTCTCACCTCGAAGTCGGAAGCAGATCGATGAGGCGGGCAGGCGGCGGTGACCGCACGGCCCGTCCCGCCCGAGGCCCGGGCCGCCGCCGCCGCGGACCGGAGGGGGCGGTTGGGCCGCCGCCAACCCGCGCCGTTCGCCACTCGTGAGGGAAGAGCGCGCCGACCCCCGCGGGGCACCCGGGGCGGCTCCGGCTCCTCCCGCCGCTGCCCGCCCGTTAACGGCCGCCTCGCGCGGCGCGCCCCTCCTCTCCCCCCCCCCCCGCCCCCGGCTTCCCTCAGCACTCGGCCCCGGCGACACCTGTGAGGCGAAGCCGGCATCCCACCGCCCGGTGGTGGTGGAACCCGCTCTGGCGCGGCGGGGGAAAACTCTGCCCTCACCGCCCAGCCGCGGGCTCTCCGGCACCTCCCGGCCGCGGGGCCGGCGCTGGAGGAAGCGTTTGCTCTCCCCGCAGGCAGCGCCGAGGCCGAGGCAGCGCGGCCGGCGGAGCGCCAAGGCGGCCGGCTCTGCCAGGACAGCCCGGCGGACTCCCCGGGTGCCGGCTGCCCGACTGTCACGGAGTTTCTTCGCCCGTTCTCCCGCCGCGCCTCTTTCAGGAAAGTTGCGGCGCTCTCCGCCACCACAAGCCCTGGCAGAGCCGGGACAATTGAAGCCTCCCGCCTCGGCACCCCGTGCCCCGGAGGCAGGAGGCGATTTGCATGCGGACTTGTCTCTGGTAGCAGCCACTGCCCGTCAAGCCTGACGGACGAACGCCCCTCTCTTTCCGCCCCCCCCCCCCCCCGTCCCGGAAAGCCCCTCCTTCGCCCCCTCCCTCGCCGGCACCTCCCGCCGCCTGTCAGTCGGAGCGGAGCGCGGCGCGGGGAGCGGAGGCGGCGCGGCAACGGCAGAGAGCGGGCGAGAGAGGGAGAGAGCGAGCGAGGAGCCAAGCTCTCCCCTCCCTCCCTCTCTCCCTCCCTCCCTCCCTTCCTTCCTCCTCTCTCCCTCCCTCCCCTGCTCCCTCCCTCCCCTGCTCCCTCCCTCCGTTCTTTCTGCTTCTCTCTCCCCTCATTCTCGCTCTCCTTACCCACCCCGATCCCCGTTTCTCTTCCCCTCGTCCTCCGTCGCACACGCTCTTTCCCTCTCCCTGTTTTTCTGTCATTTGACTTTGCATCTCACGGCGGCCACCGGCTCCTCTATGAATCCCGTCTATTGATCTGTCACCCTCCCTCCACCCCCGTCCCCTCCCAGCTCCACTCCTGTACCTGGAGCAAGGCAGGAGCGGCAGCCGAGCAGCATGTCCCGAAGGAAACAGAGCAAACCCAGGCAGATCAAACGTAAGTTTCCTGAGGGGGGCTCCCTCTAACAGACTTTTATTTATCTCGTTCCTGGGAGACGCGAGAGAGGTGGCTGTGGGGAGCAATAGGGGGGTCCGGAGTACGGACCGAACGGTGAAACTTTGCCCGAGAGGCTGAGGATGGGGAGAGAGGAGGGGGACAGGAGCGCAAGCGGGAGCCGCTCTCACGCGGGGTGAGCAGGCTCCTCACGCTCCTCTTTTTTTGCTCCTTTGGAGCTCTCGCTGCCTCCCCGTACTCTCTTCAAACTATTCCTCCGAGTTTCGGAGTGGGATCACTCCTGTTTTTTTCAAGTTAAAGTAGCGCCGGGAGAGCAGCACAAACCAGCTCGCCAACACCGTACCACTGAGCAACTTTCTGCGCCTAAGGCGTGCGAACAGACGCACGCCGAGCCCGGGCTGCAGTAAGTACCCGAGGATCGCACAGAGTGCGTGTGGGGGAAAGGCGAGGAAGTTCCCGCGGGGGAGCCCGCGGGTAGCGCCGCGCCGGCTGCGGGCCCCGCCGTCCCCCCGGGCGCCGGCCGC